>JAYESD010000006.1:139720467-142275155 GCA_036927565.1 Tuctoria greenei
GCTTTGCAACATGCTTATGTGAGGTGCTCACGTAAGGTGTTGTAGTTTTGGAACTAACTTGAGTCAAGTCGCGGACTTGGGCTGGTACGGATTGGTTGTTTGTTCATGTGCAGATGTTGCTTGAGATCAAGACATGGCTGGTGACGGGATCCATTAAATTAGTCTTAGGGAGAAGATGAGGTTCAACAACTAGGTTCGGGAGGAATTGTGGTTGAGTTGATTGGGAGGTTGCGCACCATGTTTGAATCAAGAAAAAAGCATATGAAGGTATCGTGGATGTCATTGGAAGATGTTTGCACGTGTGTAAGGAGTGTGTGGACGTGGCTGAAGGTTCCGAGGCATGATGAAGAGACGTGGACGTAAAGAATTGGTCGGAAAGGTCCAACCGACTAGGTTATGGACTCAGGCTGCGACTGAGTCGGGTTTGACTCAAATATGGAAAGATTTGAGTTGGTTATGATAGGATTCGTGTGGGTCACGAATTTGAGTTGTTTTAGGAAATTGGGATACATTTATAAGGTGTTTGGAAGTCTTAAGATTGCTTCTATCTGCGTATAGAAGAGTCTTAAGCAGTTATGGAAAGTTTCGATCCGTGAACGGAGTAGGATTAGAGTCCTGGTTTGAATTGGGTTGGCCTAAGGGCTAGTTATATAAGCAAGGGAGGCCAGAGCTCGTGCTAGAGATCTTTGGGGCTGTTCTTCTTGTGTTCTATTGAATAAAATTCGTAGTTTGAAGGAACTTTTGTGCCTTGTTCATCCGACTTGTTCCAGACAAGTTTTACTCGTCGAGTTTCTGAACAGCACTACCTTTTGTTGGTGGTTTTAACATAACTCGAGTTTTACAGATACAATTGACGTGATTCTTTTTGGGTTGTCTTCAAAACTTGAGTATCTATCATCTTGCAAAATGTCACAGTCATTGGATTTGTGGTTTCTGATCTACACGAGTTTCTTTGCAGCGTTCCAGAACTGTTTTTCTCGGGTAGGACAGATTGACCTTTGTTCGATCTTTCAATCGTAACTTGAGTTTCTCTCAACGGATTTCAGTGATTCTTGTTCTGTTGTCTTCGTGACTTGATTCTCTCTGATATCTATCACTTTTGTCACGGTGAAACACGTTTAGATTAGTCTCACATACGATTTATTTAACAGATTGTTTTTCTGCCGAAGGGGTTGGGATTTAATTGTTTCCGCTACGTAAGATTTTTAAATCTACCATTCACCCTGCCTCTGGTAGCTTTTCATGTGCTCTTCGATCCTACAATTTGTGAAAATCCATGTAATCATGGGACGTGTGGAAATTATTTCCTAAGACCCTTGAGGACCTTTTTCAAACAACAACTCCAATGGCTACCATTTACAAGGAGGTCAAGGGTGGAATTAACATCACCCTTGTATTCAAGGAGGCTATGGCTTTCCAAGGGATTTAAGTTCAACTAGCCTACCTTGAAGTATCTTGGCCAAGCAGAAATCAATAAAACATTCACATGAAGATCTTGTCCAAGGACAAGAACTTAAGGAGCATTCAAAGTCCAAGATATCCCACATCACTTGTTGGGATTCACACACCTCGACCAAACCCATTTAACCTAGGGCAAGTGACATTGTGGCTGAATCATTTCTTGTTTGATTGTGGATTCCACATGTCATCACGCCCAAGGAAGCCTTTGATCCATGATCAAGGTTTGGGTTGATTCAATGGAATATCAATATGGTCAGAGTGGCACCTCTAAGAAGGACAAAGCCTCACCATGCTTATGAAGGAATACATTCAAGAGGGAGAACCCGTCGCTACAACAACATGTCTATATTGATACAACGGGGAGAGGCTAGGGCCACCCTGTGGGCCACATGTCCAAATGACAGCCAAATGAGTTTGGCATGTCAAAATAGAAGAAATCGTCCACATCTCAACTTCGGGATTGGACAACAAATCATCGCGCTGAACAGAACGGAGGTAAGCCCTACTCATAGGACTTCAAAAATTCGGTGAGTCCTTGCCAATAGGTTAATTTGTAGTTATCTCATATTTGTTTTCCAAATTGCATCAACCCTTGCATTTGCATGCTTGAAATTCCACACTTGCATGTTGGAAAGTAAAATTTCCAACCATCATAAAACTAAAAATTTGAATTAGGGGAGAAATTTAATTGGATATGAACTACGTGCATGGCCACTTGAATTTATCTTCCTAGTTAAAACCAAAAATATTTGCTTTGACCCTCATTGCATTTACAAGTTATTTCAAGCTGGGCAAGACAATTTGAAAATTGGGTTCAATTTGCTTTTGGCTAACGTAAATCATTTTTGAGTTATTTTGTGTGTTCTTGATTAAAGTGCAGCTAGGTCAAAATTGTGAAGAGGTATGGCAAGAAAGTGGAAGGTTTCATCAAGCTCAAGTCACCATTGGGAGGATTTGAGAACACTTCTCTCCTTCAAACTCATTTTGAGTGTGAGGAAGAGAAATATTCAAGATGATGACCCAATGGAGGAGCCAGAACCAAATCCATTGCCAAATCCAATCTCAACTTGGCATTTGACATCAACCATCAAGCCTACACCGAAATCAAGGTTGTGAGTTTCTCACACAAAGACCTTCATCACCAACAGCTTTTCAAATGAGGTATGAGTTTAGAATTTTTCATTGTTTGGTTTGCCATAGAATTGAATGTATTTGCTTGCATTTGTGAGGAACGTTGACACTTCCTCATCATTTAATTCTCATGCATCCTCACAAGAGTAAGTCTGGGTATTGAATTTTGGATCTCCAAAAGGAAATCCCACCTTACATGGAAAAATCTAAAACAAGTACCTAGAATCCTTTAAGCATTGTTTTGTAGACTTAGTCATTTTTTTCTATGTTTAGAAAATAAAACTTTTGGGTATGACTTAATTGGTGAATTGGCATATAGAAACTTGGGCATAGTGATAGCCATAATTTTTAATTGAGATTCATGCATAGATGGTGTCACTAGATTTCAAACTCTTAGGAATAAGTGATATCCTTGCTCTAAAATTGAATTGCATTTTTTGGAGGAGTCACTAAATTTTAAATTCCTAGTGAAGTTCAGGAGGATAAAATTGAGAATCTTGTTTGTCATGGTCTAAATGATAAAATTTGCTCTTGAAAGCTAAGATGGTTAAAAACTTTAAAAGATATAGGGATCCATATAGTATATTTCTATCACATGCATTTCTATGAGTAGGAGCTTTAGAAAATATGCAACATGAATTATCCATAAAGCTCCACTCTTATCAATGAATAACACATTGATCATGGATACACTTGACATTGGAACCAATGCATCTTTGATTTTGTTCTTCCCCGTATGTACAAATGAAGTTCGGTTACCTAACTCGAACGTTCATTTGTACAAGTATCGAGAGCTATCCATCCTTATATATTCAAGAAGCTGAGTAATATTATTATGCAGGCATTCAAGAAGATGATTGTTGGGATCCCTAGAGGATCCCATTTCAACATCTCTTGGCCAAGGAGTAAATGAGGATGGTTGCTACCTATCGAAAATTATGCCTGAAGGTCAATCATAACTATACGAGGCTAGAGATTTGAAATGGGAACCCTCCAAGAGCAACCAATGGGCTGCCACGAATGGGTGAGAGCATTATGCTCTCAACTATTCTAAGCACTCATTCAAGCTCAAGGGGTTTGGCACCATCATTGGTTGTTCCTATGTGGCTAGAAGGAATGACAAATCACAACAAACACATGGAGACCCTGATGTGTGGACGATCAACATTGAAAACACTCTATTCAACCACACTCATGGTGTCCATGGGAGGCAACATAACAATCAACACTCAACCCTCCATTGTCAAAGCCACGCTGTAACAAGGATAGGACAACTCATGGCCTACCTCCATCGTTAGGGTTTCAACCCCTATCACGGACCTTGATCAAGAATAAGCTTGGGGGAGGACCCCCACTTGAGGTAACTTGTATCACACCCACTGCATTTTTATTTTAAATCATCCATTGCATATTTACTTTCCATTCATCCACCATCCACAATGCATCTAAAAAAAACATAAAATAGGAACTTAGATTTGCTTTGCTTATCAAATAAAGATGTGCAGTAAGAATGATTTAGAATTCACATAGATGAAATGATGAATAGTTGCTCTGTTTTATTTTTCCTAAGTCCCTAGTTTACAACTTTCTACTCTCCGAATATTGCTTAAATTGGCTAAAATTAACTTTGCCTTGATTTAGATATTGTGGGCAGCAAAATCTTAATCTACTTCTAGGTTGTTGGGAGATTTGAATTAGTAATAGGGCTGCTATTCCTATTTTGAAAGTGGAACTTAGATTTCCGAAGAAATTCTATCAAGATTTAAGTTTCCTTCATTTGATTAGAAATACCTACCAAAGCCATATGATATTCATACATAGACAACACCTTATGCATATGCTATTTGCTTTCACATTGAGCCTAGTCAAACTAGTATAGACCTATGTGAGAAATAATTCGATTCTTTTTGAATTTATGACTTCACTTGCACATGTTATACTTCTACACTAGAAGGAAGTGAAATTCCATCATATCCACCATTCCACAGTAAAAAGAGAAACTCCATGCTATTCATAGTTAGCACTCTCTTCAAGTTATTACATAAAAAGGAGTAGAAGACATGGCTACAAGAAAAAGAAAAAGAAAATGCATGCTTATATTATAAGCATGAGGAAAAAAGAAGAAAAAAATATGCTTACTCCATAAGCATAAAAAAAAAGGGGTAGCCATGTTTCATCCTTGCAATAAAGAGAGTCCACATCAAAAGGAGTCATCTCAATGTTTCCACATCCACCTCCATTCCATCACACATGCACAAGTCTTGATTCAAAAGTTTGAATTGATTTCTCATAAGGCTTGCTCTTTTGACTAAGCAATATTATGTGTTGCAAATATGCCTACTTACTTTCTCTACCAAGCTCCACATACAAGCCATATTCAAACAGTAGGAATAGTATAGGTATAATGCCTTGGTGAGGACATATTTCCACTATACTCAAAGGAGTGATTGAGAGAATCAATTGAGGTACTTATAATCTAATTTGAATCTCTCCAGAATTTAAGTGGAACTTGTTATCTAGGCTATGCTTGCTCCATTTGCTGTTCTATCTTTCAATTACCCATGAATAGGAGAAGGCATAACTCCCATAATGACTTAAGAAGGGTGAAGTACCATAGCCACTTCTTGCAATACTAGGTAGAGTATTTTGTTGTACACTTGGTACTTTCGAAAGGTAGAACATTGTAGCAACTCCTGATCATCAACCTAAAGTCTTGACTTTGCTCAGGACGAGCAAAGTATAAGCTTGAGGGAGTTTGTTGACGGCTGTTATATACCGATTTCAGCCGTTAATATAACTCAATTATGTGAAGGATTGATCATTTCTTGCACACATCACCTTTATACTTGTAAGACCTATGTGTGCTGAATACATTGGCTTGTAGTGAATACACTTGGCTTTGATGATAAAAGTTTTAAATATCACCAAAACACCTTTTTATCAAGGTCCGACTCTAGCTCCGAGTTACAGCAAGGTCCGACGATAGGTCCGGCTTGTTTTGGGTAGCTCCGGCTACGTTAGATGCTAGGTCCGGCTTCTTGGTAAGGTCTGACCAGCTTTAGTTAGCTCCGGTGAGCTTTATGTTTAGCTCCGGCATGTCTTAGATAGCTCCGGCATATATCTGATAGCTCCGACATGTTTTTGCTAAGCTCCGAATTACTTTGTCTAGCTCCGGTTTTGGGTTGACTAGTTCCGACTAGTTTTGGTAAGCTCCGGATCCAGGATCTACTAGTTTTGGTAAGCTCCGGCGCTAGGTTCACTAGCTCTTGTTAGCTCCGGCTCAAGCTCCGGGTTGCTCTGGCAAGGTCCGGAACCTGACTGCAGTGTTTCTTGTTAGCTCCGGCTCAAGCTCCGGGTTGCTCTGGCAAGGTCCGGAACTTGACCAAAGTGCTTCTACTGCTTATTTGCAATGTTTCGTACTTGCTTTACAAGATTGGAAAGATTGCTTAGTATTCATTTGCTAAGTTTTTGGTGCGTTTTGGATGATACGGTTGATATCGTTTTCTACTGTGGTTTTGCAACATGCTTATGTGAGGTTCTCACGTAAGGTGTTGTGTTCGGAACTAACGTGAGTCAAGTCGAGGACTTGGGCTCGTATGGATTGTTTGTTTATTCATGTGCAGGTGTTGCTTGACTTCAAGTCATGGCTGGTGACAGGATCCATTGGACTAGTCTCAGGAGGAGATGAGGTTCCAACAACCAAGTTCGGGAGGAACTGTGGTTGAGCGGGTCAGGAGGTCGCGCAGGATGATTGAATCAAGGGCAGTGCATATGAAGGTCGAAGGAAGGTGTTCGCACGTATGCATGCGGTGCATGACGTGGCAATATGCTTCTAGAGACGGATTATGGGAGGAAGATCTGATTGGAAGGATCGGATCGTATCGGTTGAAGACTTTGGCTGCGGCAGAGTTGGTTATGGCTCGGTATGGGAAGTATCGAGTTGGTTATGTTAGGATTTCGTGTGTATCACGAATTTGAGTTGTTTAGGAATGTGGGATACGTTCCTAAGGTGTTTGGAAGTCTTAAGATTGCTTCTATCTGCGTATAGAAGAATCTTGAGCAGTTATGGTAAGTTCCGATTGTGATCGGATTAGGATTAGAGTTCTAGTTGTATTGGGATGGCCTAAGGGCTGGTTATATAAGCAAGGGAAGGCCAAAGCTCGTGGGAGACGACTTTGGGGCTGTTCCTCTTGTGTTCTATTGAATAAAATTCATAGTTTGAAGGAACTTTTGTGCCTTGTTCGTCCGACTTGTTCCAGACAAGTTTTACTCGTCGAGTTTCTGGACAGCACTACCTTTCGACGGTGGTTTTAGCATAACTCGAGTTTTACTGATCCAATTGACGTGATTCTTTTTCGGTTGTCTTCACAACTTGATTAACTATCATCTGCCAAAATTTCACGGTCATTGGATTTGTGGTTTTTGTGCTACACGAGTTTCTTTTCAGCATTCCAGAAACTGTTTTTCTCGAGTAGGTCAGATTGACCAGTGTTTGATCTTTTGATCATAACTTGAGTTGTTCTCAACGGATTTGAGTAATTCTTTTTGTATTGTCTTCGTGACTTGATTCTCTCTGATATCTATCAATTTTGTCACGGTGAAACACGTTTAGATTAGTCTCATACACGATTTATTTAACAGATCGTTTTTCTACCAAAGGGATTAGGGTTTTATTGTTTCCGCTGCGTAAGATTTTTAAATCTACCATTCACCCCCCCCTCTGGTAGCTTTTCACGTGCTCTTCGATCCTACAATTGGTATCAGAGCCACGGTGCTCTAATCTTTGTGATTTGCACGTGTTTTTGACTAATCATCATGGAGAAGTACTCCGCCAAACCTTGTGTGTTTGCTGGTATTGATTTTCTGGTTTGGAAGGCACGCATGGAGGCTTTTATCCAGGCACAAGGCTTTGCAATATGGGAGAAGGTGTATAAGCCTTATGAAGTGCCACCCAATGATCAAGTCACGGCCACGAACCTCCGGGACGTCGACAACAACAACAAAGCCCGAAACTTGATCATCCAAGGACTCACTCAAAGCGACTTTGATCGTGTCGCGCACCTCCGATCAGCATACGACGTTTGGAGAGCTCTCTGTGATTATCATGAAGGCTCCAACACAATCAAGGAGGTAAAACAAGATATGTTCAAAAAGGAGTATATGCGTTTTGAGATGCAACCAGGTGAGTCTATCGATGACCTCTTTGCTCGTTTCAATAAAATTCTCAGCAACTTACGTAGTGTCAATGTTAATTTTTCTGATGCTGAAAATGCTAGACAACTTCTTAGTGCATTAGACATGACAGTTTGGGAGATGAAAGTGACATCCATTCGTGAATCAACTGTCATGAGTTCTCTTACACTAGATGTACTTTATTCTAAACTAAAAACTCATGAAATTGACATCCTAGCACGTAAGAACCCAAACAAGTCTATTGCATTTGTCTCACAACGTGATATGTCTAGCTCCGGCCAATCATCATCTTGCAATACTCTTGCTTTATTGTCCTCACTAACCCTGGAGCAGATCGAAGAAATTCCAGAAGAGGAGTTGGCACTCATCTCTACTAGATTCTCAAAAGCATTGCAAAATGTGAGAATTAGAAGGAGAGGAAGCTCCGGACCTCAACGCTGCTTTGAATGTGGTAAAATAGGACACTTTCGTACAGAATGCCCTAACCTTTCAGGTCCGACCACCCGGGAAGAAAAACAAAGCAAGGTCCGGACCTCCTCTGGAAATTCCAACAAGAAAAAGAAGGGTACCATAGGACGCAAGATGATCAACAGCTTCATCACCGCGCTTCAAGAGCTCAGTTCAAGTGACATTGATTTTGAAAGTGATGAAGAGAATGATGACTTGGCCAACTTATGCTTCATGGCGGGCAAAGCAAGATCAAGATCAAGTCAGGAGGAAGCAGAACACAACAGTGACGATGATGAGGTATGTTCTACCTGCAATGAAATGTGTGATGCTATTTCTCGTGCAACTATTATTGTCAAGAAAAAGGACAAAAAGCTTAGGGATAGTGCTGCTAAAATTGAATCACTAGAATCTGAAATTAACCGTTTAAAAACTTTGATTCCTAGTGATGATGCATGTCCCTCATGTGACTTGATCTATGAACAATTGTCCTCTCTAAGAAGTGCACATTCTTCCACTCTAGACAGACTTGATGAAGAAATTGAAAAGAACAAAAAGCTTGCTGCACTTAATGATAAAAACTTAAAAGATGCTTCTTGTTCTACAATTGACTTGCATTGTTCTGCATGCGAAAATCTTGATAAGAAACTGCAAGATGCTGTGAATGAAATTTCTATGTTGAACAATGCTTTACGTTCTCATGAAGTTAAATTTTGTTCCAATTGCAAACTAAAAGGAAAAACTTCATGTGAAAACTGCCTAGACTTGTCCAAGAAACTTGATGACATGAATAGGACACTAGGTCGGTTTTGTAATGGGGATAAGAATCTAAACTTGCTGCTGAATTCTTCCAAGTCTAGCAAAGATAAAACTGGTTTAGGTTTTGATTCTCATGTTCATGCTAAGGCACATCCACCTAAAATTGTAAGGTCATTAGGAAGTGGTTTGATTCAAACAGTTCCTGAGCAAAAAGAAGTGGTTTTTAAATCTGCAGGAGTGTTGCCTCATTCGATTTCAAATAAAAATATTGCTTGCTCATCTAGACATGAAAACAAAGTTAAATTTCATTGTACCTTCTGTGGTAGAGATGGTCATGTCATAGATTTTTGTTATAGACTAGCTAAACAACAGAAAAAGGAAAGAAAAATTGCTAGATCTTATAACTTCCGTGCAATTAGAAAAACACAACCTGCTTTAGTGAGTCAGAAATTTGGAAAGGTAGCTTCCGGACCTTCTGGTAAGAAATCTACAAAGGCAGCTCCGGTAGTTATGATAGCTCCGAGAGTTACCGGATCTTCTGTTGTTCCCTCCGGAGCTTCAGTTTTTGCCCCCGGACCTTCTGCTTTTTTATCCGGAGCTACCGGTTTTCACTCTAAACAAGTAACAACTTCTAAATCAACTATTAAGAACAGAAAACCTCAATCTTTGACTCATAAACCTGCTGTTTTATCTCAGCATTCGCGTGTTTTTCCTGGTACACGTCGCATGACTCAGTACTGGATTCCTAAATGCCTTTTGACTAACCCCAGTATTGAGTCATCGACGTATTGTGCTTCTATGTAGGTTACACGCTTGAGGAAGGAGAATATTTGGATTGTGGATTCAGGTTGCTCACGCCACATGTCCGGTAACAAAGATTGGTTCTCCTCCCTCACCTTTGTGTCACGTGTAGAGAATGTTACTTTTGCCGATAATTCTTCAACTCCTATAATTGCTAAGGGTTCGGTTAGAGTAAATGATAACTACACTTTGAAGGATGTGGCACTTGTCAAAAATTTGAAATATAACTTGCTTTCTGTCTCACAATTGCTAGATGAAAATCTAGAAATTATTTTCAATAAAAACTACTGCAAAGTTGTAGATTCAAATAGTGAGCTTATTTTTAACATGTCTCGGTTTGGAAGAGTTTTTAAAGCTGAGTTTGGTATGTCTTCTTCTAAGCATAGGTGTCTAGTTGCAAATGACTCAAATGACTTATATTTTTGGCATCGTAGACTTGGTCACGTAGGCTTTGATCACCTAACGCGTGTTAGTACTCTTGATCGCATACGTGGGCTGCCTAAGCTAAAAGGGGACAAAGAAATTGTGTGCTCTTCTTGTAGACATGCTAAGATGGTTGCAGGTTCACATACTCCTCTCACAATGATCATGACAACTGAACCATGTCAACTTTTGCATCTTGACACCGTAGGACCTTCACGTGTTCAATCCTTCGGAGGTAAATGGTATGCTCTTGTTATTGTTGATGATTATTCTAGATATTCTTGGGTGTATTTTATGGCGTCTAAGAATGAAGTCTTTAGTCACTTTAGAACTTTATTTCTTAGATTATCAATTGATCACCCAGGATCATTAAAAGCAATTAGAAGTGATAATGGAGCTGAATTTAAAAATCAATTCTTTGATCACTTTTGTGATGAAAATAGAATAGATCATCAATTTTCTTCACCATATGTACCTCAACAAAACGGTGTTGTAGAAAGAAAGAACAGAACCCTAGTTGAGATGGCTAGGACTATGCTTGATGAATATCAAACCCCTAGGAAATTTTGGGCTGATGCATTAGCAACTGCTTGTTATGTCTCAAATCGTGTTTTCTTGCGTACTAAGCTAGGTAAAACACCATATGAGCTCCGGTTTGGACATAGGCCTAGTGTTACACACTTTCGGGTCTTTGGTTGCAAATGCTTTGTTAAGAAACATGGTAATCTTGATAAATTTGAACCTAGATCCAATGATGGCACGTTTCTTGGTTATCCATCTCATACTAGAGGCTACCGTGTTCTTTTACTTGACACTAACAAAATTGTGGAGACTTGTGAAGTGTCTTTTGATGAAGCTAGCCCAGGTACTAGCTCCGGTGTTGCAGGACCAGATTCATATTCTCAGGGGGAGGGTATTTTCGAAGATGAAGAAGAGCCGGTGATACTGCCTGGTAGTTCCGAAGTTGACACGTGTCCAACTCCGGACATTGAACAAGCTCCGGCTGTCACCTCTGCTGGTCCTGATCATCCACAAATCACAAGCTCATCAATCTACAATGAACCTAATGAAAAAGAAGCTTGTGAGACATCTGTTCCCCTACGTTTTTACAAAGATCATCCCCCACAACAGATGATTGGAAGCTTGCATGAACGAGTCACACGGTCCAGGTTTTGCGATCCAAACTCTCATGCTCATTCTGCTTTTGTTGCCTCTTTTGAACCTAAAGATATATCACACGCACTCACTAATGAATCTTGGATTATTGCCATGCAAGAAGAGTTAGAAAATTTTGAAAGAAATAATGTTTGGAAACTTGTACCTCCACCTCAAGGCCACACTTTAATTGGAACTAAATGGGTATATAAAAATAAACAAAGTGAGGATGGGGTTGTGATTAGGAATAAGGCTAGGTTGGTTGCTCAAGGTTTCACTCAAGTTGAAGGTCTAGATTTTGATGAAACTTTTGCTCCTGTCGCTAGATTAGAAGCCATAAGAATTTTGTTAGCTTTCGCAGCATCTAAAGGTTTTAAGCTATATCAAATGGATGTTAAAAGTGCTTTTCTTAATGGCTACATAGATGAGGAGGTTTATGTCAAACAACCACCAGGTTTTGAAAATCCAGATTTTCCTAATCATGTTTACAAACTGTCCAAAGCCTTATATGGTCTCAAACAAGCCCCTAGAGCATGGTATGATAGGTTAAAAACATTCTTACTTGAAAAGGGGTTTACAATGGGAAAGGTTGATAAAACTCTTTTTGTGCTTAATCATGGCAATGACTCATTATTCGTTCAAGTGTATGTGGATGATATTATCTTTGGTTGTGCTTCTCATGATCTTGTGTCCAAGTTTTCAGCAATGATGAGTTCCGAATTTGAAATGAGTATGATGGGTGAACTCACTTACTTTTTGGGGCTGCAAATCAAGCAAACCAAGGAGGGTACCTTTGTGCATCAAACAAAGTATACCAGAGATCTCCTAAGACGCTTCAACATGGACAAAAGCAAGCCTCTTCGGACACCAATGGGAACAGCAACAACACTTGAACTTGATGAAGATGGTGAATCCGTGGATCAAAAAGAATATAGAAGTATGATCGGATCACTTTTGTACCTTACGGCATCAAGACCGGACATACAATTCAGCGTATGTCTTTGTGCACGGTTTCAAGCTTCCCCACGTGTTTCACATTGTCAAGCCGTCAAAAGGATTCTCAGGTACTTACATGGAACTCAAGAATTTGGCATTTTTCTTCCTTCTTCCTCAATCGTTTCTTTGAAAGCTTTTTCGGATGCTGATTTTGGGGGTTGTAGGATTGATAGGAAAAGTACTTCCGGTGCTTGTCATTTTCTTGGTAATTCTCTTGTTGCTTGGTCCTCTAGAAAACAAAGTTCAGTTGCACAATCCACAGCCGAATCTGAGTATGTAGCTGCTGCTAGTGCTTGTTCACAAATTCTTTGGATTGTTCAAACACTTAAGGACTATGGGGTTGATCTAAATTGTGTTCCACTGTTCTGTGATAACACTAGTGCTATTTGCATTGCTAAAAACCCCGTGCAACATTCTAGAACTAAGCACATTGACATTAGGTATCACTTTCTCCGTGATAATGTTGAAAAAGGGAACATTGTGCTTCACCATGTAGATACCGAACAACAATTGGCTGACATTTTTACAAAACCTTTGGATTTCACTCGTTTTTGTTACATTCGTAGTGAAATAGGGGTTATACATCCTCATGGCTTAAATTGAGGGGGAGTTTTTGAAACTTAGGAAGTCTATGTGTGAATCTGAAATTAAGATAATATGAGCATATTATTTCATACATATATGACTTTGTGATTCCTTCTACATGCTGAAAGTTCTTACTACATTACTCGTGTTATACTTTTTGTAGTTTTTGCCATGTCTAGTAATTGGAATAATTACTTACACTAAATCTGGTCATGGTCGAACTTTCTTGCTGTTTTGAACTTGTTACATGCTCACAAATGCTTTTAATCATTAAGAATTTATCAAGTAATCAACTCACATGTTGAGTTTTTATGAACAAATATAAATTGAGAAAAGATCAAGAGAATATGCATGCATCGCACTTCTTCTTTCGAGATGGCTTGTCATTGCACTTAGATATGAACTTGGAAGAAGTTGTGTATGACTAAAACCATGTCCTTAAGCTTCTGATTGTCAAATGACATAGGCTTGGCTTGGTTGGTTAGAATAAGGCAGATGCGCATATAATCTCTTGCAAATATCATATGATCTAGATTTATGCTTTGAAAATAATAAAATACAGCAACTTGTGTCATGCTTTCAGTTTTTGAAATAGTTAAGTTTGTGAGATCATGACCTGCTAAAATTGAAAATCACACTTGCTCTCTAGCATGGCTTACACTACATTATGTATCTCATTGATGTGATAGTGTAAGTTCCTTGATAGTATGACTTGGATGAGCTTTGTTTATAAGTATATGTTATAACAACTAAAGACGGAGAGATAATTTGTTTATATCTCATAACAATTAAAATTTCTCTTTTACCTTGCTGAATACATTGTCAAAGGGGGAGAGATTAATCACACATTAAAAAAAAAGGAGAGATAATAAAGGGGGAGACATTTTCATTTTCAAAAGGGAGAGAGATTTTCATTTACGTTTGTTTTACAAAAGGGGAGAAGTTGTTTTCAAAACTTTTATGTGAATAAGCCAATGTTCGGATTTTAAATGGTGTTGCCAATGCATTCATCAAGGGGGAGATTGTAAGACCTATGTGTGCTGAATACATTGGCTTGTAGTGAATACACTTGGCTTTGATGATAAAAGTTTTAAATATCACCAAAACACCTTTTTATCAAGGTCCGACTCTAGCTCCGAGTTACAGCAAGGTCCGACGATAGGTCCGGCTTGTTTTGGGTAGCTCCGGCTACGTTAGATGCTAGGTCCGGCTTCTTGGTAAGGTCTGACCAGCTTTAGTTAGCTCCGGTGAGCTTTATGTTTAGCTCCGGCATGTCTTAGATAGCTCCGGCATATATCTGATAGCTCCGACATGTTTTTGCTAAGCTCCGAATTACTTTGTCTAGCTCCGGTTTTGGGTTGACTAGTTCCGACTAGTTTTGGTAAGCTCCGGATCCAGGATCTACTAGTTTTGGTAAGCTCCGGCGCTAGGTTCACTAGCTCTTGTTAGCTCCGGCTCAAGCTCCGGGTTGCTCTGGCAAGGTCCGGAACCTGACTGCAGTGTTTCTTGTTAGCTCCGGCTCAAGCTCCGGGTTGCTCTGGCAAGGTCCGGAACTTGACCAAAGTGCTTCTACTGCTTATTTGCAATGTTTCGTACTTGCTTTACAAGATTGGAAAGATTGCTTAGTATTCATTTGCTAAGTTTTTGGTGCGTTTTGGATGATACGGTTGATATCGTTTTCTACTGTGGTTTTGCAACATGCTTATGTGAGGTTCTCACGTAAGGTGTTGTGTTCGGAACTAACGTGAGTCAAGTCGAGGACTTGGGCTCGTATGGATTGTTTGTTTATTCATGTGCAGGTGTTGCTTGACTTCAAGTCATGGCTGGTGACAGGATCCATTGGACTAGTCTCAGGAGGAGATGAGGTTCCAACAACCAAGTTCGGGAGGAACTGTGGTTGAGCGGGTCAGGAGGTCGCGCAGGATGATTGAATCAAGGGCAGTGCATATGAAGGTCGAAGGAAGGTGTTCGCACGTATGCATGCGGTGCATGACGTGGCAATATGCTTCTAGAGACGCATTATGGGAGGAAGATCTGATTGGAAGGATCGGATCGTATCGGTTGAAGACTTTGGCTGCGGCAGAGTTGGTTATGGCTCGGTATGGGAAGTATCGAGTTGGTTATGTTAGGATTTCGTGTGTATCACGAATTTGAGTTGTTTAGGAATGTGGGATACGTTCCTAAGGTGTTTGGAAGTCTTAAGATTGCTTCTATCTGCGTATAGAAGAATCTTGAGCAGTTATGGTAAGTTCCGATTGTGATCGGATTAGGATTAGAGTTCTAGTTGTATTGGGATGGCCTAAGGGCTGGTTATATAAGCAAGGGAAGGCCAAAGCTCGTGGGAGACGACTTTGGGGCTGTTCCTCTTGTGTTCTATTGAATAAAATTCATAGTTTGAAGGAACTTTTGTGCCTTGTTCGTCCGACTTGTTCCAGACAAGTTTTACTCGTCGAGTTTCTGGACAGCACTACCTTTCGACGGTGGTTTTAGCATAACTCGAGTTTTACTGATCCAATTGACGTGATTCTTTTTCGGTTGTCTTCACAACTTGATTAACTATCATCTGCCAAAATTTCACGGTCATTGGATTTGTGGTTTTTGTGCTACACGAGTTTCTTTTCAGCATTCCAGAAACTGTTTTTCTCGAGTAGGTCAGATTGACCAGTGTTTGATCTTTTGATCATAACTTGAGTTGTTCTCAACGGATTTGAGTAATTCTTTTTGTATTGTCTTCGTGACTTGATTCTCTCTGATATCTATCACTTTTGTCACGGTGAAACACGTTTATATTAGTCTCATACACGATTTATTTAACAGATCGTTTTTCTACCAAAGGGATTAGGGTTTTATTGTTTCCGCTGCGTAAGATTTTTAAATCTACCATTCACCCCCCCCTCTGGTAGCTTTTCACGTGCTCTTCGATCCTACAATACTTGACCTATTTCCACTTGTACTTGGAGAAATGTGTGTATGCATATATTTATACAAGAATTGAGGAAAAGTATGGGGAGCAATCCTATAAAATATCATCCTAGCCAATCAGGCGACGACACGTGACACCACATGGATCAAATGACCCACAAACAGAAGTATCCGAGGCTATCCAACGGTGTAGCACCAATATCAGTCAATGGGACCCACTTAGCAGTGACCTGGAGGATGTACGGGCCGTTTGGAGCCCTAACCAGGTCGGCCGAACCAGGGGGTCGACCGACCTGGTCCTGGCTCCAAATGCGGTCAACTTCCACGTGTTGGCTCCTCCCGGCTCCCTGGAGTCAATGACGACTGATTCGCGCGCTTTTGGTGGCGGGAACCGACCTCAACACTAGTATAAATAGGACCCCATACCCCTCACTTTAACACACACCACTTGGTCATCATTCTATTGTATACAATATCTTCCATAGTCCTTAGAGGAGTTAGGATGTAGAGAGGAGAGCCTCTAGTCCCAAGTCCAAATTGGGAAACGAGTAGAAGGAGTCTCTCTTCCCAATTCCACATTGGGAAAGGTATGTCTCATGTATTTCTTCCTGTATTTGTGACTTTGGGCTCAATAAAGATATTATCTTTAGTCTTCTTTTACACATATACTTGGACAAAGCGTTTCTTGTTTGATTGTGGAGTCCATGTAAGTGGAAGGTATAGTCTTTATGATTGTACTCTCATAATCACATCTTATGGTCATAAACACTATAGACCCCCACTATAGTCTATGTAGTTATGATATGATTATGTAAATATGAATAACTATGCTATGCAATCAACATTGGTTCAACAATGATTTAGTTCATTGCCTTAGGATGGCTTGTGCTGTAGCTCTTAAGGTATTTGCTTAGTATGCTAGCATGGTGCTACGGTATTTAAGTAGCGTTGGATGTCTCGTAGACCCACAGATTGAAGAGGTAGGCAGTAGGTGGTGATAGCCCTATTTGTCCTTTGTAATCCTCCATGTTCGGCTATGCCACAGGCTCTTGGCGGGAGTCGCCCTAGTATTGGTAGGGGTAAGCCCGTGCCTAATGTGTTGAATAGCATTGCATAGGAATTCATCATTGACATGAGCATTAGTATCTACCTTAGGCTATGTATATGTATTAGGAGCATTGTAGGAGCAACTCTCTAACTCTTAATCCAATCTCCCTCTAGGACCCATTTACCCTTTAGAATAGATTGCCTAGGTGTGTGTCACACTACCCCTATTATCAACTTACCCCCTATCCGGATAATTGATTAGTATCCCATAGCTTGACCATAAGAGTAGTATACACTTTACTCCATTGCCTTCCTTTGGGATAAATACGATACCCTTGGGAATACTCATGGGTGAAATGCTACAACGATATCTTCCGTGCGCTTGCGGATCTCATCTCTTTACCAGAGATGATTTGTGGTGTTAAGAAATACCAACAAGCATTTCTGGCGCCGTTGGCAGGGATGATTTGTTAGTATATCTTAGGAGCCGTCAACACATACATACATTCAACATGATATCAGACCTAGATGCACATAAATAAAGTAGAGAGCCAATCATGGAACGGTATACCTTTTGATCCACGTTAGGTCCATCTTCATTTAGGTCTAAGTGTCCATTTGTCGCCATGGGAGTCTTTATGGGCTTCGCTTTGTCCACGCCAAATTTCTTGAGAATGTCTTGGGTATACTTTGTTTGGCTTATGAACGTTCCTTCCTTTAGTTGTTTCACTTGGAATCCCAAAAAGTATCTCAGATCTCCAATCATGGACATCTCAAATCTATCTGTCATGATTTTACTAAATTCTTGACAAAAAGATTTGTTAGTTGAACCAAATATGATATATCAACATAAATTTTATAGATGAATAGATCATCATCAAAGTTCTTGGTAAACAAAGTGTAATCAGCTTTACCAATTTTGAATCCATTTGCAACTAGAAAATCTCTAAGACAGTCATACCAAGCTCTAGGAGCTTGTTTGAGGCCATGGAGAGCCTTACGCAGTTTGAATACATGGTCGGGGTACTCTTGATCTTCAAACCCAAGGGGTTGCTCCACATACACCTCCTCCTTAATCGGTCCATTGAGAAAGGTGCTTTCGACATCCATTTGATATAGCTTGAAATCATGGTGAGTAGCATATGCAAGTAATATACACATTGATTCAAGCCTAGCTACGGAAGCAAAAGTCTCGTCAAAATCCAAACCTTTGACTTGTGAGTAACCTTTGGCCGCAAGTCGTGTCTTGTTCCTTGTCACCACTTCGTGTTCGTCTTGCTTGTTGCGAAAGACCCATTTAGTGCCAATGATGTTGGACTTGGGTCTTTCAACAAGTTCCCATACTTTGTTCCTCTTGAAGTTGTTCAATTCTTCTTGCATTGCCATCACCCAGTCAGGATATCTTAGTGCATCTTCAACCCTGTATGGTTCCAAAGAGGATACAAAAGAATAGAATTCACAGAAATTAGCTATACGAGATCGAGTTGTCACTCCCTTTTGGATGTCACCAATTATGTTGTCGACGGGGTGATCTCTTTGTATGCTTTTGTGTGCTCTTGGATGTGGCACTTGTGGTGTTGAATCCTCATGATCATCATCTTCTTCTTCTCCCCCTAGGTAGTTGCCCTAATCAATGTTTTTATTATCTTGATCTCCTTGAGGTTGATCTTATGTGGAAGCTCCCCCTTGATCATTTTCCCCCATTTGTGGTTCATCTTCTTCATTTGGATTTTGAGGTAACGCTTGTGGTCGAATATCGCCTAGCGTCATTCTTCTCAATGCTTGACATGGAGCTTCTTATTGATCTAGCACACATTGATAAACTTGCTCTACTCGCTTCCCGGATTGGCACGCGCTACAAGGCCTGTCCTTCTCAAAAACAACATCCTTCAAACCTCGGATTTGATCGCCTTTTAGAAGTTTTTGTAGATTTCTCATGCCAACATGTGCTAGCCGTCTGTGCCACAACCAACCCAGGTTAGTATCTGCAATCAAGCATGTGTCAAGATCGGCTTTATCTTTGTTGAAGTCAACTAGATAAAGTTTTCCCTTTACCACACCCTTGAATGCAATAGAGTTATCACTCTTTCTAGAGACAGTCACACCCTCATTAGTGAATAAAATATTATAACCTTTCTCACATAGATGAGATATGGACAAGAGCTTATAATCTAAGGAATCAACATGTAAAACATGAGAAAGTGTATGTTGTGATGAAATTGCAATTTTACCGGTACCTAGCAACCTTTCTTGACTATTATCACAAAAATAGATGCCTTCGCTTGAGTCTTCATTTTGTTCATTCTCCACGAACATTTTTCTTTCTTCAGTCATGTGATTTGTGCATCCACTATCTAGCACCCATTTTTCTCCATCTGATAAATAAGCCTACAAAAAGAAATTATGCTTTGGTATTAGGTACCCAAGCTTGCTTGGGTCCTTTGAGGTTAGTCACAAGTGATTTGGGCACCCACACACGAGACTTAGTGTTCTCATGGCGTGGCCCAACATATTTAGCATAAGCTTTTCCATACCCATCTTTCATAAGCACATATGAAGCATCAAAGGTTCTAAACAAGATTTGTTGTCCATATGAGTTCACAATGTTCAACTTATCAATGTTATCATGTTTTCCAACTTGGGAAAAGTTTCCCTTGATGAAAGCAATGTGATCCTTGTCATTCTTGGTAAGTTAGCAAGTTCATCCTTGATAGTCATGTTTGAGTCTTTTAACTTCAAACAAGCTTCCTTGCTTGAAGCTAACTCAAGTTATAGTGACTTGCTTCGCTCCTTTTCAAGCTCAAGGAGCTTTTCAATCTCAAGATATTCCTCCTTTTTGAGAATGATCATATCTTTTTGGCGATTGACTAGCTCCTCCTTATCAACAATTGTATCCATTAGAAATTTCATTTTAGCAGCAGTCTTTTTATCTAAACCACTAAGCATGTCTTCATCATCACTAGAATTATAAATATCACTAGTGAAAGAAAGCGAGGAGGAAGATTTAGTTATAAACTTTATTTTTACTTCCTTGGCCATTAGACATGTGTGGTGGATGTCTTCCATGCGCCCATGGTTGAGAAAAAAGTGGACTTCTTGGTAGGCTTCTTGATGGCTATAGTGGCCATCTCCTCTTCTTCTTCAGATGAGGACTCATCATTGGAGTCCCACTCCTTCCCTAGATGTGCTTTGCCATATTGCTTCTTTTTCTTGAATACTTCCTTTTGTTGATGCTTGTTGTCTTTACTCTTTCTCTTATTATCTTCATGTGGATAATCTACTATAAAATGATCATACTCTCCACAATTATAGCATGCATGTCTCATCTTGGGTCTTTGTTTGTCCCTATGTATTCCTTCATTTGAGCTACCACCCTTTCTTCTTCTCATCATCTTCTTGAACTTTTTCATGAACAAGATCATGTCTTCTTCATCGACACCACTGCTTTCATCATCACCATCATCTTCCTCAGGAGTTTCTCGAGCTACTTTTGATGCGGGCTTGCAGGTTGCCTATAGAGCAACTCCTTTCTTCTTTGTCGAGGTAAGGTCGGCAAGTTCCTTGACATGCTTGACTTCCTTCTCCATCATTTCAGTGTTAATGGTCTTGCCAAGAATTTCTTCCGGTGTCATTTTTTGATACCCTAGTCTTTCTGTAATCATAGAGCAGAGCGTCAAGTTCAGAGGCATGAATGCCCTAAGCATCAGTTTCACCACTTCATGATCTGTCCACTTCTTGCTACCGTAAGCTCGGACTTTGTTGATGAGAGACTTCAGTCGATTGTACATATCTTGGGGTGATTCACCTTCTTCTATAGAAAATCTTCCCAATTCACCTTCAATCATCTCAATTTTAGCTCCGCGTACATTATGATCACCTTCATGTGCAGTTTTGAGAGTACCCCAAATTTCCATGGCAATCTCGAGTCCATCCACCTTGGTGAACTCGTCTCAGCTCAATGATGATGTAATTACAACTGCAGCTTGAGCATTTTGATGAATACCTTGCTCTTGACTTGGAGTTAGCTCTTCATCATCATCTAGAATATCTATCCCTGTACACAGTATATGTCAAAGACTTGGGTTAAGAGATATAAGGTGCATTTTCATGTTTTGTCTCCACATTGTATAGTCATTTCCATCAAAGTAAGGTGCTTTGCCTAAAGGAATTGACAAGTAATGACTAATATTGGAATTTAAACGCTCATAGTTAAAAGGATATCGGGAGTAGTCTGTGTGACTACTCCTCTTTTTCTTCTCATCTTCAATCTTCTTCTTCCCTTTTGGAGAGAGTGCCTTCTTCTGCAAAAGAGCCTTGAGTTCAAGCATCTTCTCATCATCATCCTCACAGTCTTGAATGGCATTGAGGAGTTTCTCTAGCTTTTCGTTCCTTTCATCATCACTCTTTTCGTTGTTGAAGCCCTTGTGTTCATCCTTGATGTTCAACATCGTCTCTTCGAGCAGTGAGTCTCTTTTGAAGAGTTTGGCTCTGATACCAATTGAATGCAGCCTAGAGGGGGCGTGAATGGGCTTTTTGAACTTTTAACGATCCCTGAAACACTTAACAGCGAGATCAAATACAGGGAGGCTGGACTAGTTCGTTAAGGTGCGGTCTAGTCCGTATACACGGAATTGACAATCAAAGTAGGTCCTTACTATTACTTCTAGTAGTCTATGCCATAGAAAGTAATTGACAATTTAAGTGTATTATGACAATGAAATAATATATTGCAATTATTAAGTTTAATCCAATGTTTCAATGTGAATTACAAAAGACTATGCAAACCCTAGAATATGATAAAAGGTAAACCAAGAACACGTGGGACAAGATTTTATCTCGAGGTTTGATTCCACAGAGGGACCTACATCCCCATTGAGGAGTCCACGGAGGACCGGGTCTTCACCAACCCTTCTCTCGTTGAATCGCCACGGAGGCCGATTCACAATCACTAACCCCAAAAGGGCAAATAACCCATTCAAGAGGCCTTCTCACAAGTTGAGGGCTCCACAAATATTACAATGATCGAGCACCACCAAACCCACTCAAAGGATGTAGAATAAATAATGAGAGTGTGCGAGATATCAAACCCAAGAGCTCAGGATCATGTAGAACAAGTTATCTCCTTTGTCCAATCCCTAATCCTCAAATATTTGATCCTTTTTAGTTTACTATGAGTGGAAAGAAGTATTTTTGGGCTCTTGGGAGGTGTGACAGCGCAGGGAGTCGAGAGAGATTGTTGTGTGGTCGTGCACCTCTTTTTATACTAGGGTTTCCAAAAGTTACCGTTAGGATTTGCGAGGTCCAGAATAGTCCGTGGTGGACACCGGACTAGTCCGGTGTGCGTGTGTGAAAAACCCTAAGTGTTGATGGATACCGGACTAGTCTATTAAGGTGCGGACTAGCCCGATCCTAGTCAGAAAGTTTTTGGGCTAGTCCGGTGGACATCGGACTTGTCTGGTGTGGTGAAAATGTGTAGAACTGAGGACAAGTCCGCACATGGAGGACTTGTCCAATTTTTACTCAGAGACGTTTCGGACTAGTTCGGTGGATATCATACTTGTCCGGTGTGGTCAGAAAGTGTAGAACTGAGGAAATTCTGCACTTTGAGGACTTGTCCGATTTTTACTTGGGGAGTTTTTGGACTAGTCCGGTGGATATCGGACTAGTCTTCTCTTCCTTATATTTGTGTAGTGGGTGCAATATTTCTCACTTGAGCTCTTGGGGTGTGTTTCTCCAACACACTCCTTACAAAACAAATCCATTCTTTTCATGTCTTGACCTCTTTTCCTTTTGGATCCTCATTCTCCTTTCTTTTTGTGATTTCCTTCTAATCTCTTTAAAACCTGTGCTCATCTGAACAATTTTGTTAGGATCTCATTTGTTTGTCATTAATCAACCAAAATCCAAGAGGGATGCCTAGATGCACTTTCAATGAGTGTAAGTGGTTTATACATATATGACTTCGTGATTCCTTTTACATGCTGAAAGTTCTTACTACATTACTCGTGTTATAAATTTTGTAGTTTTTGCCATGACTAGTAATTTGTATAATTACTTACACTAAATCCGGACATGATTGAACTTTCTTGCAGTTTTGAACTTCTTGCATGCTCACAAGTGCTTTTAATCATGAAAAAATAATCAATTAATAGCTCACATGTTGTGCTTTTATGATCAAATAAAAATTTCAAAAGAACAAGAGAATATGCATGCAGTGCACTTCTTCTTTTTAGACTGCTTATTATTGCAATTTGATATGAACTTGGAAAGTGTTGTGTATGATTAAAACCATGTCCTTAAGCTTCTGATTGTCAAATAACATAGGCTTGGCTTGGTTAGTTAGAATAAGGCTGACACAACATATAATCTCTTGCAAATGTCATATGATCAAAATTTGTGCTTTAAATGATAATGAAAAATAAAAAACAGCAACATGTGTCATGCTTTCAAGTTTTGAAATATTTGAGTTCGTGAGCTCATGACTTGCTTAAATTGAAAAATCACACTTGATCTCTAGCATGGCTTACACTACTTCATGTATCTCATTGATGTGATAGTGTAAGTTACTTGATAGTATGATTTGGATGAGCTTTGTTTTATATGTATATCTCATATTATGCTCATAAAACAATTAAATTTCTCTTCTGTACCTTGCTGAATACAATGTCAAAGGGGGAGAAATATGTATAGGGGAGAAATATACACATTGCACATTCAAAAGTGTTTTGGAACGATTCTTCTCAGGGGGAGTGTAAATCCTTAGGGGGAAATTTTTTGTTTTCTTCTCAGTTGATTTTTGATTTCAAAAAGGGGGAGAAATTTTTCTTTTATCAAAACATTTCATGAAACGTGAATGAGTCAATGTTTAGTCTCGTAGTGGTGTTGCCAATGCATTCATAAAGTAGCAAATTGTGAGACCTATTTGCTGAATACATTGGCAATTATGTTAAATGTGAAGGTTTACATGCAAAGTTTGAAGCTTGCCCCCAATACACACTATCCGAACTTGTCTCAGTGCATATTGGGACTAACATCGTTACTGCCACTAAGTCTAGATTGTCCGAACTTTTTAATGTGTTTTTGAGAGTAACATTACCCTCGATGGTTTTGGACTGTCCGAACTTTCATTATTCATATCAAGAGTAACAATTACTCCACAGACTTTTCATATTGAGTTTGATTGCTCTGTTTTAACTTGCAATATTTCAAACTTGCTTTTTGTTTATGGGATGATTTGCTTAGTATTCATTTACTAAGTTTTTGGTGTGTTTTGGTGGTTATGACTTATATCATTTTTGATATGGTTTGCAACATGCTTATGTGAGGTGCTCACATTAGGTGTTGTGTTTTTTTTGACTAATGAGAGTCAAGTCGAGGACTTGTGCTCGAAAGAATTGCTTGTTTATTCATGAGCAGGTGTTGCTTAAGGTCAAGACATGGCTGGTGACGGGATCCATTGAAGTAGTCTTAGGAAGAAGATGAGGTTCAACAACCAAGTTCGGGAAGAACTGTGGTTGAGTTGATCGGCAGGTCGTGCAACATGTTTGAGTAAAGAACAATGCATATGACTGTATCATGAACGTCATTGGAAAGTATTTGCACGTGTGCAAGGAGTGCATGAACATGGCAACGGTGACACCCGGTTCCAAAAATGAACCAAGTGAATGCATATGTGTGCCCAGGACGTTCATCACACATGCACGAGTGCATTCACAAAAGGATATAAAGAAAATTAACACAGAACAAGATTAATTAACAACTTTTATTACACAATTCATAATATCCTTGAATATAAACTCTAATGAATATTAATGACAAGTTTGAACTAATGCAGTGGATTAAGCATAAGGGTATAGCGCAGCTCCAAGCAAAACCACAGGCAAAGCCGACGGCAGACACGGCCTAGAATTCCGCATTATCACCGTTATACTCCCAATCCTGACCAGCAACTGTTGGTGGGGGGACTGCAAGGGTGAGTACATGTCGTACTCAACAAGTGCGGAAAGTATGACATGTAGCTGATACAAATGATGAATATAATAACGGCTAGGTGCTGAAATGTACATTAAAACATTTGAAAAGCAATATAAAATATGTATGTGAAGTAAACCCATTATAAACCATGATTAATAAGATAGTTCCAGTCCATATTCCATATCCATCACAATTATACCAGATTTCACCATTACAATTAACCATATCCATTTCCATAAACCATAATACCTTCCCATAACCAGTACAAACCATATTATCAACCATAACCACCTGTCGGTACCCTGCGGATAGGGTACCCTCGCACACAGGATGAAGACAGCCAGGTGCGTCCTGAGGTGCCACGTGTTCTATAGGCGCCAAGGCCTTTGCCTCCCTCAAAGATCAAGCTGTAACGCTGCCATGTAAGCCTTGAAGAAGGGACTTGGCCCCTCCGATGCGACGGGCTCCCGAGATGCAACGTGTAGGGACGGGACCTCACCCATCCTTGGGGGAGCGCCCCTAGAACAGCCACATAGCATGGAGCGCAAGGATCAGCACCCCCAAGGGAAAAAGCAAGGAGCTGCCACGTACCTTGGGGAGCCCCGGTGCCGCCACGCGTCATGAAGGATCAAGGCTAGCCTTCCCACCGAGGACCTGCCCCGACGCTACCACGTGTCCCGCAACTCTCCCCAGACGGTAAGGTGCAGGAGTTAAAGGGTGAAGCACTCTGCTCCAGTCAAGCATTGAAGACCTGCAACCACCCCAGGCACACGACGTGGGGCACGCCAATGGTCAGAGACCGCTATGACCAATCGCATCACAGTGAAGGCGTTGTAGGCCTATCCCACTCAGCCAAGTGGGTAGCTTGCGGCAGCAAGACAAGCTGACGGGACACCTTCAACCACCGTCAGTAGCGGCGTGTGGGCTACTGAAAAGGGAGGCGGCAAGATAGCGAGTCTTCACTGCCACCCATAGAGGAAGCTTATGCGAGAAGCCTTAGATCTTTAGGATAATATCGCCCCGAGACCACTGTCAGGCCCTGGGACCCCACTTGTAAGGCATCCGGTCTTGGTTATAAAAGGCCTGAACTGCCACTGATACAAAGACCAGACTCAGAATCCCTGACACACACGCATACACACTCACCAGCAATACAATCCACCATGGAGTAGGGTGTTATGCTCCTTGCGGCCCGAACCACATAAAAACCACCGTGTCACATATTCTTCCGCTAGAACACTAGTTTGAGGCCTAAGCCCCGCCGAACAAGAACCTCCGCGGGCTGTTCCTTAGCAGATCCGGGAGAAGTGTCCCATTAACACTTCGACATTTGGCGCGCCAGGTAGGGGCTTTTTCCCTCAAAAAAGTGGTAGCGCTTTCAGCATCATGGTGCTCATCAAGCCTACGAGCTACGGCGAGATCAATCCACAAAAAGTCGACCATCGTGTCGACAAAGACGTGGAGAAGTAGTTCCAAAGGCCAGAACACATTGTGCAAACAGTGCACTAGGCTGTGAACTTCGACCTCAATAGCGACCACGAGCGTCGCAAAGTACTCCATGTCATCAGTGGAGGATCTTGGGAACTCGCATCCAGGAATGCGGTCAAGACCCTGTGTCGGGCAATGGCTTCGACAGCCTCTACGCATGTCCTGGCGCCGCATCACAAATGGATGGAGACGCCAATCAGCTTCGATGCCTCTGGCTACACCGAGAACATGGCGGGAGCCGGGCAGCTGCCCCTCCTCATTGCCCCCACCATTGCTAGTGTAAAGTTTTACCACGTTTTGGTAGATGGTGGAGGCGGCCTCAACCTTATCAGCCGCGCGGCCTTCGACAGGCTAAAGATCCCTGTGTCTGAGCTCACCCCGTCAAGATCATTCTCAGCGGTAGGACCGGAGAGTATCCCGTACGGCTGCATCCACCTACGGGTGACCATAGGGACACCCAAGAAATTTAGGACGGAGAATATCCTATTCGATGTTGCGGAGGTTAGCCTCACCTACCATGCCATTATCGGCAAGCCAGCGCTGTATCAGTTTATGGTTGTAGCCCATTATGGCTACCTCGTCCTCAAGATTCCGATACCCTCCGGCATCCTCAAGATCTGCAGAGATCATGCTGCTGTGGTTATAGTTTTGGAGAAGCTCCAAGCGCTGGCAACAGACCCATCACCTGCCCTGTGCGATGTTGGGTCGAGTAAGCCTTCGCCAGACCCATGCATGCGCAACCGCATCGCTGCACCACGAGTGCAGCTCTCCGACAACGACAAAGTACCCATCAAGACAATCCAGATTGGCACTGATGCGGCTCGGACCACCCGTATCGTGGGGAGTCTGGACAGCGAGCAGGAATCAGCGCTCACTACCTTCCTACGAGCTAACGTCGATGTCTTCGCTTGGCAACCATCGCAGATGCCAGGCATCCCAAGGGAAGTGATCGAGCACTGTCTAAAGATCTACCCCGATGCACGGCCGCAACAATAGAGGCCCCGTAAGAAGTCCATCGGGCAGCATAACTTTATCCGCGGGGAGATCAAGAAGCTCCTTGATGCTGGCTTCATACAGGAGGTCCACCATCCCAGATGGCTGGCCAATCCAGTTGTTGTCCCCAAGGCTGGTGGTAAGCTTCGGATGTGCATTGACTACACCAACCTCAACAAGGCATGTCCTAAAGATCATTTCCCTCTCCCTAGAATTGATCAAATCGTAGATTTAACTCCAGGGTGCAATTTGTTATGCTTTCTAGATGTGTATTCAGGGTTCCACCAAATCCCAATGTCTAGATAGGATGAAGAAGACATCACTTTCATAACCGTAGATGGCCTTTACTGCTATGTCTCCATGCCTTACGATCTTAAGAATGCCCTCCCACCTTTGTATGTGTCATGCATAAAACATTTGGGGACCTCATTCGGGACCTAGTAGAGGTATATGTTGAGGATATTGTAGCAAAAATCCAATTACAAACATCACTGCTAGAATACCTCGCCCTAGTCTTTGACAGGCTGCGAACCACACGCACAAAGCTCAACCAGACAAGTGCGTGTTCAGTGTCAAAGCTGGGAAGCTCCTCGGGTTCTTGGTCTCGCACCGAGGAATCAAGGACAACATAGGAAAATCAAAAGCGGTGGAGCTGATGCGGCCTCCAGCCCGCATCAAGGTCATGCAGAAGCTTGCAGGGTGCTTGGCAGCACTCAACTGGTTTATCTCTAGGCTGGCAGAGCGGGCTCTCGTGTTCTTCAAACTCCTACGCCAATCTGGACCATTTGTCTGGACCGAAGACGCAGAGAAGACATTTCGCAAGCTAAAGCAGCAGCTGACGTCGCTACCAATAATGGTAGCATCGGAGCCCGGGGAGCTCGTGTACATCTACATCGCTGCCACAACCGAGGTTGTAAGTATGGTTTTGGTTGCAGAATGGTCCGGCCCCCAGCAGCACCAACGAAAGGAAGGGCCCTCTGCTGCTGATTCTGAGCCCCAGGGCTTGGAGCTCATAGGGGGCCCCAACGACAGAGGAGCCTCTGGGTCCCAGTCCCCAGAGGACGTCCGGGCCCCCCAAGGGGGCCCCAGAGAACAAGGAGCCTCTGGGTCCCAGCCCCCAGAGGACGTCTGGGTCCCCCTAAGGGGCCTCGAAGACCAAGGAGCCTCTGGGTCCCAGCCCCCAGAGGACGTTCGGGTCTCCCATGTGGGCCCCAGAGACCAAGGAGTTTCTGGGTCCCAGCCCCCAGATGACGTACGGGTCCCCCAAGGGGGCCCCGGAGACCAAGGAGCCTCTGGTTCCCAGCCCCTAGAGGACGTCCGGGTCCCCCAAGGGGGCCCTGGAGACCAAGGAACCTCTGGGTCCCAGCCCCCAAACGATGTTCGGGTCCCCCAAGGGGGCCCCGTAGACCAAGGATCCTATGGGTCCCAGACCCCATAGGATGACCGATTCCCCCTAGCAGGCCCCGGAGGCCAAGAAGCCTTTGAGTCCCCAAAAAGGTCCCGGACCATCCAATGCCCGGTCTAATTCATTAGCGAAGTCCTGCATGAGGCAAAGACATGGTACCTTGAAGTCCACAAGCTACTCTATGTGGTGCTAATTGCGTAGAGCAAGCTCTGCCATTATTTTCAGGCACACCGAGTATCAGTGGTGACTTTATTCCCACTGGGAGCAGTGCTGCACAACCTGAAGGCAACTGGCAATATCGCCAAGTGGGTGGCTTAATTAGCGGAGTTCGAGCTTGATTTCTTGCCACGACATGCAATCAAGAGTCAAGCCTTGGCGGACTTCATTGTTTAGTGGACCCCCTCTCCAAGCAACCCAGGGGACAGGGAGATCAGTGAGCTAGATCCCAGGGCTCTGGTGCTTACTGGAGCTCATTGAACACTCTTCTTTGATGGATCCTCAAGGAAGCAAGGGGTTGGATCCGGCGTACTGCTCACCTCGCCAATAGGGGAGCAGTCCAAGTATGTAGTGTGCCTCGACTTCAAGGCTACCAACAACATGGCAAAGTATGAAGCCCTCATCTTCAGACTCACAGCTGCGTAGGGTCTCAGTGTCCAGCAGATGCTGGTCAAGGGAGACTACTAGCTGATCATCAAGGAAGTCCGGGGTGAGTGCTGCTGCAACGACCCGCAGCTCGCGGCATATCTAATACATGTTAAGAAGCTAGAAGATGGATTCGAGACCTTGGATCTCTGCCATGTGCCGCACACCAACAAATCCATCACCGATGCCCTGTCAACCATAGCGTCCACAGGAGCCCCCGTTCCAGAAGGGGTCTTTGGCAGGAGGTTCGTACGACCAACCGCTAGGCCGGCAGGGCCTAATGAAGAAGGTGAGCCCAACTCCACAGAACTGTCATACACGGCATCCCTAAAACCATGGTGGCCACCAAGGTTCTTGAGTGTCACCAGGGGTCCCGAATAACGTGGCGCCCAAGATCCAGAAGCTCAGGAGAGTCCCAACGCGTGGATCATCGAGTTACGGGACTACCTGAAGGACAACCTCCTCCCGGAGGACCCAACATCTGCTGAGAGGATCGTGAGGATGGCTAAACGCTACATGCTGGTAGAAGGTGATCTCTACCAACATAGTGCCAATGGCATACTGCTATGGTGCATAACTTGGCAGGAAGGCTGCGACTTGCTCGCAGAAATCAATGAAGGAGAGTGTGGGAATCACGCAGCTTCCCGCACGCTGGTTGGCAAAGCCTTTCGGCATGGCTTCTACTGGCCAACAGCACTACAAGACGCCTTCAAACTGGTCAAGAAGTGCAAGGCGTGCCAGTTCAACAGCAAGCGAATTCAGACTTCAATGCAGTCACTACAGATGATCCTGCCCTCCTGGCCTTTCGCGGTCTGGGGGATGGATATCCTGGGACCCTTCCCCAAGGCAGTCAGAGGGTATCGGTTCCTCTACATTGCCATATACAAGTGCACCAAGTGGCCGGAGGCAGCCCCAGTGGTCAACATCAACAAGGAGTCTGCAGTCAAGTTCATCAAATCAATTGTCTGCAGGTTCGAGGTCCCAAACAGGATCATCACTGACAACGGGACCCAGTTCACCAGTGCAGCATTCCAAGACTACTACGAAGACCTTGGCGTCCAAGTTTGTTATGCATCCGTGGCTCATCGAAAGAGCAAAGGACAAGTCAAACGGAGCAACACTAAGATCCTCAGGGGCCTCAAGACACGCACATATGATAGCTTGGATAAGCATGGTGCCAAGTGGGTCAACAAACTCTCTTGTGCACTGTGGGTAAGCCGGATGTCACCCAGCCGCACCACAGGAGAAACACCTTTCTTTCTAGTGTATGGGGCCGAGGCCGTCCTCCCCTCAGAGATCATTGTGGGCTTGTTCAGTGTTCGATCGTTCGATGAAGCCTCACATGACCAGTTCCAACGAGAATATGTCAACCTCATCGACGAAGCAAGGTGGCAGGCCACCATCCGAAACGCACGTTACCGACAGGCGCTACCAAGAGCGGTTCGTGCAGAGTAGAGAGCTCAAGATAGGTGACCTGGTGCTGCGCCTCTCGACAAGGGTTGCACAAACTTTTGCCCAGCAGGGAAGGCCCCTTCCGAGTGATACAAGTATCTTGCCGCGGGTGTGTCCGCCTCGCCACGGAAGAAGGAGAGCCCCTCTCCAACCATTGGAACATAGAGCACCCCCGTAAGTTCTGCCCTTAAACCATAAATTGTAGGACAGTGTAGGGTGTAATGGTGCCAAGGAGTGGCACTTAGGACAACCAAACTCGGGGGGGGGGGGGGGGGAGGTCCAGAGTGTACAGACGTTTAGCTTGGTTTCGTACCCTAAGCGTGAACACTCTGCCTCCCTAGCCAACTTGAGTGGGTCGTTGCCTTATTCTGAAGCCAATCCACTCCTGAGACCACCAATGAGAAGAATTCACTGTCTTACCATGTGTTTTCTCTTATGTTCACTTAAAATTACCTGTTAATTTTGTGATCAATCAATCTAGTCTCATCTTTCGTATATTGTCTGCATATACTTGGTGAAATTTGTTCTATACCACCCCTAGTAGAGTCATGCAACCCTGCTACAGGCAAATGTATTTGAGGTACCTGCAAGGTGTCTTGGAACCTCGCGGCTGCCCTCTTACTTGGGCTTCTGTGGTGCAAAATGGTTCCCCGCGAAAGACCAACACTGAGTTGGAGGTCCAAAGCACGCAGCATGCTTAGCTTGGTCATATACCCTAAGCGTGTGCGCTTTGCCTCCCAGTGCTGCAGCTAAGTACCGGGGGCTAGGACGCTCACATCCCTGAATAAGAAGCAAGCCGAACCCTGAGCGCCAATGCACAAAATTACTTAAATCCCATGTACCAGCAAAGGACTGTAAGACAAGATAATATTTAACGATAGGAAAAGATCACCAGTGAGCAAAACAATATGCACCTCTGTTATGTGTGCAGGACATACAAAGCACGTTACGCCGGAGCATCAAGCTCCAGCACCTCCCAAGGGGCCTGCTGTCGACGTTTCCACGAAGATGGTGGGTGACGCTGGAGCATCCAGCTCTGGCACTTCCCAAGGGGCCTGCCATCGATGTTACCATGAAGATGGTGGGCGTCAACACCTCCTAGGGGGCCTACCGTCGATGTTTCCATGAAGATGGTGGGCCACGCCGGAGCACCCAGCTCCAGCACCTCGCAAGGGGCCTGTCGTCTATGTCCTAGACTGTGAACGTCAGCACCAAAAGCGGATACGTGAGTAAACTCTTCTACCCAGCACTTGTTGCTAACTGGGTTCTCTTGCGATAGCCTGTACACTAGGGGCCTGCTGTTGACGACTCTATGACAATGGTGGATGACGCCAGAGCATCCAGCTCTGGCACATCACAAGGGGCCTGCCGTCGACGTTTCCACGAAGATTGTGGGCGATGCCGGAGCACCACCTCCGACACCTCCCAAGGGTCCTTCCGTCAACATTCCCATGAAGATGGTGGGCGGTGCCAGAGCATCCAGCTCCGCCACCTCCCAATGGGCCTGTCGTTGACGACTCTACGACAATGGTGGACGACGCCAGAGCATCAAGCTCCAGCACCTCCCAGGGGGGCTGCCATTAACATTTCCATGAAGATGGTGGGTGACGCCGAAACATCCAGCTCCGGCACCTCCCAAGGGGCCTACTGTCGATGATTCCACAAAGATGAAGGGCGGCACCAGAGCATCCAGCTCCGGCACCTCCCAAGGGGCCTGTCATCAATGTTTCCATGAAGATGGTGGGCGACATCGAAGCATCCATCTCTAGCACTTCCTAGGGGGCCTGCCGTCGATGTTTTCATGGAGATGGTGGGCGACGCTAGAGCACCCAGCTCCAGCACCTCACAAGGGGTCTGCCGTCGACGTCCCAAACCGTCAAAGTCAGCACCAAGCGTGGATACGTGAGTAAAATCTCCTACCCCGCACTTGTTTCTAACAGGGTTCTCTCGCGATAGCCTGTACAGCAAGGGCTTGCCGTTGATGACTCTAAGACAATGGTGGATGACGCCAGAGCATCTAGCTCTTGCACCTCCCAAGGGGCCTGCCGTTGAAGTTTCCACAAAGATGGTGGGGACACCGAAGCATCCAGCTCCGACACATCCCAAGGGGCCTGCTGGTGATGACTCTACGATGATGGTGGGCGACGCCAGAGCATACAGCTCCAGCACCCCTAGAGGGCCTGTCGTCGACGTCCCGACATGTCAGTGAAACAAAACAAGCGCGAACAAGTGAGTGCACTCTTCTGCCTTGTTTCTGTTGCTAACAAAGTTCACTTCTGGTATCCTGTCCACCATGCGCCCACATTCCACGACTACACGATGGTGGTAGGCAATGCCGGAGCACCCAGCTCCGGCACCTCCCAGGGGGCCTGCCGTCAACGACTTCGCAGCGACGGAAGGCAGAGCCGGAGCAGCCAGTTCCGGCTGCCAACAACGACAACATTCATGCTCCCCCATTACCGATGTGGACCAGTTGAAGACATCCTGTGTTCAAGTGGCAGGTGTACCCAACAATCTGGCCACGCCGTCCAGGGGGCCTCTAAGGGGGATTCCATAGGCAGAACATCATCTAGCGACAAAACGGCCGCGTCAATTGTGCAAGCTTTGGTCCCTAAAAGGCTAATGACATGAACAAAGGCTCTTCAAGACATTACTCAAGAGAAAAAATTGGTGCAAAAATTTGAAAGCACGTGACAAGCTAACAAACAAAACAACATGAATCCAAATTCATAAACATTTATTTAGGCAAGTGGGTCATCGCCGGATACAAAATCCTGGCACCCTGGTGTCGTCGGCCTGAACTTCACTGGAACAAAGAAGTGACCTCCCTGGCAAGGTCTTGGGCTTCGGCCCTAGCCTCATCCTCCTTCTCATCAAGGGGACCTTTGTCCACCACCTCCAGCGGGATCTTCGGGTACCATCTTCGGAAGCATACAAGGACATGGCACGCCACCAGCTCAGCCAGCTCCTTTCCTTCGGCCTCCAGCCTCCTTGTGAGGACGGTGTTCATCGACCCCAATGACGAACAGAGGGAGTCCAAGGCAGGAAGCAGCTGGGCCACCCCCTCAGATGGCTCCCCACGCGGCACGGGACCAAGGCCAAGGGGTTCTATCATCGCCCAATCACGGGCTAATAAGTCCCAGACCCCTTGGGCCTCGGCCGTACGGGAGGCCTTGAGGCTCTTCAACTCTCTCCACGCAGTCTCCTCCCGGTCGGTTTGTTCCCAAGCACGATGCTCTGGATCATCCCCCCGGCGCATGATGACGAGCTCCAGGTCCTGCAAAGCCCGACGCTTCTCCTCCAGGCCCCAGGAGACCTCCCCTCCTTTGCTGGCAACTCCCATTCCGTGTCGGCTACGGCAACTTCACGGCGGACCAACTCTAGCCGCTGATCCTTGCACAACTTCAGGCGGGCCTCAGCAGCAGCATGGGCCTTCAAAGCCCTCACCTCAAGCTCTTTGTTATTGGTGCCGACGAGCTTCACCAACTGCCGCTCCTCCACAAGCTGATTCCACTCTCGGACGAAAGCAGCCTGTGTCTGGCGCAAGATGGATTGGGCCGCGGCAACAACATCGGCAAGAGGGATTGGATCAACCATCACCACCAACGGCTACCCTTCTGCCCTTCCTGCCAACGCCACCGCAGACACCAGCTCCCGGGGCCGAGATGGTTCCCCAACCGGAGCCCCAAGAACCGCCGCATTGCTACGCAGCGCTGAAGCCCCCTCCTCAGCTACAAATACATCACCACCCATTGGTGGCGAGTCACCATGTTGCGCGCCAATAACGTCGGGTGCCGGCACCGCTTCAACATCATGCGGGTCAGCCTACCAAGGGAGGTAGCCTCGACCAAGGGAGCCTGCTCCTCGTCGGGCACCTCCTCACCTGGCGCTTTCTCGCCAAGCACCCCCTCGCCTGGAACTTCCACGTTTGGCGCCACTTCTGCCGCACCTACCTCGTCGAAAGGGGGTGCAAAGTGATCAATGACACATAAAGCCGATGCACCATCGGGCGTAGGATGCAGCACGGCAGACCGCGCTCCAGCTCCGAGAAGCACAGGGGTTATCAAGCCCACACCTAGAAGGACCAAGGGCGCCAAATTGGATGATGAATCCCTGAGAAACCAATATAAGGCTTCGTCAAGAACGAAAAAGTAAAGAAGAGAAATAGCAGAGGGGAGAAGCTGCAACTTACCGACGAGTCGGGCCACTCCAATGACCATGGCCTTCCACCCCGTGCGATAGATCAAGGTCGCTGGGATCTGATGACAAGGTCGGCGTCGCCGTCTCTTGTACTGACTCCCGATCAGCCCGAGCCAGTGTGGTAGTCTCGGCAGACCCCTTGGTACCTCCTCCGGAACCAGGGCCGCTGCTGGAGTCGAAGGCTAAGTCTACAATAGAAGCTTCAGCGCCGCTAGCTCCCTGGTGACAGGAGATAGGGGTTCCGTCCCCCTGAAATAACTTTCGCTTCTTCGGCATAGAAGTAGCAGAGCCTGCGGCCAACATACGGGGGCGCTTTCTCGGCTCTGGAGCTAAAGCCGGCTGGCTGACTTCTGCCCTATCAGAAGTGTCTAAGGGCTCTGCCTCCGCCCTTGTCCAAGGATGCGAGGAAGACCCCGACCCTGGATGCGCAGCTTCACAACTCCGCTTCAGGACAGCCGACGCCCCATCCGTATCTTCGGAATGCATGCGAGCGAGGCCGAACACGTTGGCCTCCGACATTGAGCTCCGCAGTTCAGCCCTCATGTCGGTGGTCATATGGAGAGGCTAACAGTCATCCAGAATGGAGACGTGCTAGTCGTTAACAACGTCGGAGGTCACTGATTTCAGCATCTCCTCCAGCATCTTGGGAGTCGGGGTGTCCAGACTCAGCCGACATTCGTCATGTTAGCCCTGGAAGACCCAGGTCCAGTATAGACGTTGCTAAAGTGGGGCGGTACGGCGGAGAAAGAAGTCAGCCAACACCATCATGGAGGTCAAGCCCTTGCCAGCCAAGAACCGGATCCTCCTTAGGGCGGGCATGTACTCCAGTGGCAACCCATTGGATGCTTCCCAAGTGGTAGGATCGGAGCCTAGACCGCTGGATGGCATCTTCAGCGAGGGATGCGGGTCTGTCCTCCAATCGACCAGTCTTCCCTCCAGTTGCTCCATTTGCCCCCTTTGAAAGAGGCAATGTAGCCCCTGGAGGTATTGTCCCGATGACAGAAGTAGTAGGCCCCCACTTGAGTTGTCGTGCTCCTCCCATTTGTCTTCATCACAAAAAAATGCCGGAATAGCTCCACGGTGGGCGAGCAGCCCACGAACGCCTCACATAGGTGAACGGACTCAGCGACTAACAAAATGGAGTTCGGCGACAGGTGGTGAAGTTGCAACACATACTCCCCCAGCAATGCAAGGAAGAACCTTGACAATGGGAGTGCGAGCCCAGCAGTTGCGTAGGCGATGAAGAGAATAGTCTCATCCTTACGCAGATCCCAAAGATCGGGGGATCCGCAGCGAATCATCCTTCCACACTCTGAAGGCGCCCAGCCGAGGAGCCGCCTCATCGGCACCAGATATCTGGCCGATCAAAAGCTGGAAGGACACAACAGGGAAGCCATTGGAGCAAGCTAAGGTGAGAACTTTGGCGAAACGGGTGAAAAAGGATCGGGGGCTCGAGGAAGGAGGCAAAAGCTCAGGCTACAAGGATTGAGTGAGGGAGGAACCGTTCCTCTAACAAAGGTTTCCTTTTGATCACCCCCGCGGCGCCTGAGTACTCCGAGGGAAGGCTCAAACCGCACTGATCAACACCCGAAACCCATGACAATGGGCCCTACATCCCCGTACTGACATACTGGCCCAGTCGGTCAGCCGTCCGGGGAAGCCACTGAGGCGACTCACATAATGGCGAAGTGAACAAAAGTTCTATAGCTGCATTGGGAACTGTCTCGGTTAAAGGTGCAGCAGAAGATAGAGATATTACAGCAAGCAAAGATCCTGTCGCCGTAGTCTCTCAACTGGAAGAGGACGCGTGGCGACGATTGGTTAAAGCACCCACTGCTTTGGCTGTTCGAGACAGAATTTAAAGCAGAGTGCGGTAAGACATGAAAAGGGCTCCACCGTTGGGCTCTTCACCACGCCCCAAGGTGGACCCAAGGGCCACTATCGGTACCCTGCATATGGGGTACCCTCGCACAAAGGATGAAGACAGCCAGGCGCGTACGGAGGCTCCATGTGTTCTATAGGCGCCAAGGCCTTTGCCTCCCTCAAAGATCAAGCTGCGGCGCTGCCACGTAAGCCTTGAAGAAGGGACTTGGCCCCTCGGATGTGATGGGCTCTCGAGATGCCACGTGTAGGGATGGGACCTGACCCATCCTTGGGGGAGCGCCCCCGGAACAGCCATGAAGCACGGAGCGCAAGGACCAGCACCCCCCAAGGGAAAAAGCACAGAGCTGCCACGTACCCTGGGGAGCCCTGAAGCCGCCAAGTGTCATGAAGGATCGGGGCTAGCCTGCCCACCAAGGACCTGCCCCGGCGCTACCACGTGTCCCGCAACTCACCCCAGACGGTAACGCGCGGAAGTTAAAGGGTGGAGCACTCCGCTCCAGGGAAGCATTGAAGACCTGCAACCACCCTAGGTGCATGACGTGGGGCACACCAACGGTCAGAGACCGCTATGACCAATCGCATCACAGTGAAGGCGCTGCAGGACTATCCCACTCAGCCAAGTGGGTAGCTTGCGGTAACAAGGCAAGCTGACGGGACACCTTCTGCCCTCGTCAGCAGCTGCGCGTGGGCTACTGACAAGGGAGGTGGCAAGACGGCGAGTCTCCACTGGGACCCTCAGAGGAATCTTATGTGAGAAGCCTTAGATCTTTAGGATAAGATCGCCTCGGGACTACCTGTCGGGCCCCAGGACCCCACTTGTAAGGCGTCCAATCTTGGTTATGAAAGGCCCGAACCGCCACCGATACAAAGACCAGACTCAAAATCCCCGACACACACGCATACACACTCACCAGCAATACAATCCACCGTGGTGTAGGGTGTTATGCTCCTTGCGGCCCGAACCACGTAAAAACCACCGTGTCACATACTCTTCCGCTAGAACACTAGTTTGAGGCCTAAGCTCCGCCGAACAAGAACCTCCGCGGGCTGCTCCTTAGAAGATCCGAGGGAAGTGTCACATTAACACTTCGACACATCCCAATACCATGTTTTCCCCCTAATCATGGAAGTTGTCCAGGTGCTCATGACCGGGAGCACGACAATCATGATAGTTTTAATATTGTGCAGAGTTTGTACCGATTTACCCACATGTTTATGATTTCATCACCCATAGATGACTAAAGGAAACCTCCATTATGCCAAAACACTACCATAGGTGTATGGCCAAGAGATCACAAAATAGCCTTTACAAAGGGACTACTAGCATGTACGGACCCACTAAGGTTTCACCTGTGGTGATGTCTCCAACTAAGCACATCTTCAACCAAGGGCCCCCTCTTGTGCCATTCGGATCCCAGGGAGTCCCGCCAACCATATCCAAAACCAATCCGACTCCCCTTCTCCGGTGTGCCAAATGATCCATACAATACTAGCAATACCCTAATTAATCAGGTACGACGCACCCATACATGGCCTCGTTGTGGCACTATTGTCATGGCTTATTCTCGCATGAACTGGTCCTTAGATCTAAAGCAAGCAAACCACCATAGCATCCAACCCATCCACATACCGTGCTTGCTTAGATCACCCGTTATCATGTCATATTAACCAGTTCATATTAACCATAATCTCATTAATGCATGATTAAATAGTATGCTTGTCTTCCCATCCCAATTAATTAAGTGAAGCAAAAAGGTAAAACGCCCTTTCCGACTCCCTACCATGTATTCCAGGTGACAAGGGTGGTTAAACAAAGCTAGTAAACTTCCTATCATAGGATTCCCATCAAATTGACACAAGCATGCAGATTGCAAACAAAACATTTATTTTAGATGGATCAATATGTTCAAGGACACTTGCCATGCTCTTGGGCTTGGTTCGTGTCAAAGTCTTTAAATTCCTGGTGTTGGAGATCCTCCGCCAGACCCTCTAGCGCAAATTCGTCTAAACGGCGCAACAAACCTATAAGACAAGAATCACAATCAATAAGTGCACATATATTACTCAATATGTCATGACATGCATGATTAATGCAAATGCAAAGCAAAACTAGTGAGTTTTGATTAATGCCTACTATCTAGTTCTAATAGTTTTTAACAAGTTTGGACAGGTTTGGAATTGATTCAAATCAATTTAGATTTAATTCAGTAGGAAACAGATCGCAAAATCGAACTAGTCTGATATAGAGTCGGACTAGTCCGCCCTTCGCAGAAATGGTGGATTAGGGTTTTTTAGATCGATGTGAATTTGGAGAAACGGGGTTGAATTCACGTGAGAAAGAGGAAGTAGAAGGTGTACCAGGTGTTTAGAACTCTAATGAATCAAGGGTTTTGGACGCAACACTTCGATCTTGACGATCTAGGGTTGATGAAGATCTTGACGGTGAATTGGTGATGAAGAATGAAAACTTGATGGAGATCTTGATCCTCTTTCGTTTCCTCCTCTTCTTCTAGCACGGGATCTCCTTCTCCCTCCATGGTGGTGGCTGCCCATGAACTAGGGTTTCTGGTCTTTCAATTGAGTCAAAAGGATATAAAGTCAAAGGGTGGGGTTGCTTATATAGAGGTGGAGGGCTAGGGTTTCAATGGATTCGAGTTTGGGGTGGGTTGTGGCCGGTGTGGGGTCCCTCATGGGCTCCAAAAAGAGTTAGACACAATGTCCTTAGGCCCACTTAAGGTAAAACCCAATAACACATCGTGAAACAAAAGATCAATTCGGAGTCGCGATTTATTGGACAAGTCCGAAAAGGGCCGGACTAGTCCGAAGATTGAAAAAGGTGAAAACGGACAAGTCCGAACTATATTGGGCAAGTCCGAACTTGGTCAGAGGAAAATCAGACAAGTCTGGCCAAAACCGGACAAGTCCGATTTTAGTCAGAGAGAAAACGGACAAGTCCGCTGGAATACCGGATAGGTCCAGACAAGTCTAGGGACTTAGCAAAATTTCCTCATAATTGGGATACCGGACTAGTCTGCTATGGACCGGACAAGCCCGAAAGTGTCCAGAGGCAAAAACCGGAATAGTGCACAACAAAAACAGACTAGTCCGATAGAGGTTAGAGAGAAATCGGACTAGTCCGCACCAAAACTCGACTAGTCCGCACTTCTCAGAACTTTTGAGTGCGGTTTTACTCTAAATCAATTTTAAAATTTTTCATTTTTATATGGATTAATGTTGGACATGTATATGAACTTATGCAATGCATGATGCATGAAAATGAGGGTGTTACAAACCTACCCCCCTTAAAATGAATCTCGCCATCGAGATTCGACGCGGAAGAGAAGAGATAGGGAAATTCCTTCTTGAGATCATCTTCCAGCTTCGAAGTTGCTTCTGATTCTGTATGATGCTTCCATTGTACTTTTCACCATTGAATAACCTTGTTCCTTGTGACTCTCTCCTTGGTTTCCAAGATTTTGACCGGTTGCTCGGCATAGGTCAAATATGCCTCTAGCTCCAATTCTTCCATTGGCACTTGTTCTTCCGGTACCCTCAAGCACTTCTTGAGCTGGGAAACATGAAAGACATCATGAACCTCCGATAAGTGAGCTGGCATCTCCAACTTATATGCTACTTCTCCTCTTTTGTCCAAAATCTTGAATTGCCCAATGTATCAAGGTGCTAGCTTGCCTCTTATGTTAAACCTCTTGTGACCTCTCATTGGTGACACCTTGAGGTATACGATGTCTCCCACTTCAAAGGCTAGTTTCCTTCTCCCATTGTCTACATAGCCTTTTTACCTTGATTGAGCAGCCCTCAAGTTTTCACGAATAATCAGGACTTGTTTCTCGGCTTCTTGCAGCATGTCAGGTCCAAACACCTGGTTTTCTCCTGTCTCATTCCAGAACAAAGGCATCTACACTTCCTTCCATATAGTGCTTCATATGGTGACATCTTCAAACTTGCTTGGTAACTGTTGTTGAATGAAAATTCTGCATATGGCAAGCTTCTGTCCCAACATTTTCCATGCTTCAAGGCACAAGCTCTCAACATGTCCTCTAAAATCTGATTGGTCCTCTTAGTTTCTCGATCCGTTTGAGGGTGATATGCTGAGCTGAAATTCAACCTTGTACCCAATGCTTCATTCAGCTTTTGCCAAAACCTGGAGGTAAATTGAGAACCTCTATCCGACACTATCCTCTTTGGAACTCCATGTCGGCACACAATATGCTGCATATATAGGTCTGCCAGTTGTATTGCAGTATACTTGGTCTTGACAGGGATGAAGTGAGCTAACTTGGTAAAACGATCCACAATAACCCAAATTTAGTCATAACCGGACTGGGTTCGCGGTAAACCAACTATAAAGTCCATACCAATTTCTTCCCACTTCCATTCCAGAATCTTCAATGGCTGCAATAATTTGGCTGGCCTTTGGTGTTCGACTTTGACTCATTGGCACACGTCACACAACGCGACATATTCGGCTATGTCCTTTTCATGCTAGCCAACCAATAACATTCCTTCAGGTCCTTGTACATCTTTGGACAACCCGGGTGAATCGAGTATGGCGAGTCATGTGCCTCCTTTAATATTGTCTCCTGAATATGCTTCATATTAGGCACTACAATCTTTTTTCCAAGCCATAGGGTACCATGTTCATCCTCATCAAATCTGAATTCTCTCCCCTCTTGGGTCCTTTCTTTGATTTCCTGAATTTCCTCATCCTTTGTTTGACCCTCTCGAATTTCTTGCTCTAAGATCGGATTTAGCTCCATTATCCCCATCACATTTACAAATATGAGATTTAACCGTTCAAACTCCTTACATAACTCGGATGGCAGCTCTCTAACTATGAGTTGATGGCTTACTCTATTCCTACTCAAGGCATCGGCCACTACATTAGCTTTCCCTGGATCATAGTTGATTCCCACATCATAATCTTTGACGAGCTCCAACCATCTTCGTTTTCTAAAATTCAGATCCATTTGTGTGAATATGTACTTGAGACTCTTATGATCCGTATAACTTTCACACCTATGTCCAAGGATGTAGTGTCTCCAAATCTTCAATGCATGTACCACGGTTGCAACTTTGAGATCACGCATTGTATAATTCTGCTCATGTTTCTTCAATTGTCTTGATGCATAGGCTACCACTTGACCTTCTTGCATGAGCACACATCCAAGTCCTTGCCTCGAGGCATCACAATAAATATCAAAACTCTTGCGCACGTGCGGCAATATCAAAACTGGGGTTGTGGTTAACCTTTTCTTCAACTCCTCAAAACTTTCCTGACAAGCTTGAGTCCATCGGAAACATTCCCCTTCATGAACAAATCTGTCATGGGTTTGTCTATCTGGGAGAAATCCTTGATGAACCGGCAGTAATATCCAACCATCCGAAGAAAAATCCTTATTTCCTTTACGTTTTGCGGTGGCTCCCACTTTAGCACATCTCTCACTTTTCCTGGGTCAACCGATACTACTCCTCCCGAGATGATATGACCCAAAAATGACACCTCTTTCAACCAAAACTGGCACTTGCTGAACTTGGCATACAATTGATGTTCCCTCAATTTCTGTAACGTAAGCCTCAAGTGTTCCTCATGCTCCTCCTCGCCTCTCGAGTAGATCATAATGTCATCAATGAACACCACGACAAACTTATCTAGGTACTCCATGAAGACCTTATTCATGAGGTACATAAAATAGGTAGGTGCGTTGGTCAATCATAACGACATCATGGTGTACTCATAAGATCCATATCATGTCCAAAAAGCTGTTTTGGGTATATCCGACGGTCTAATCTTCATTTGAAAATATCCCGATCTCAAATCAATCTTGGAGAAGACACAAGCACCCTTCATCTGATCAAACAAGTCCTCTATGCGTGGCAAGGTGTACTTGTTCTTGATGGTCACCTTGTTGAGAGCTCAGTAATCCAAACACATCTTTTGTGACCCATTCTTATCCACAAAAAGAATTGGCGCTCCCCAAGGTGATGAGCTTGGGCGAATAAAACCTTTCTCTAGATGCTCTTGAACCATCTTCTTGAGCTTTGCTAACTCCTTAGGAGGCATCATATATGGTCTCTTAGCTATAGGTGCAGTTCCAGGTATTAAATCAATAACGAACTCAATGTTGCGATCAGGTGACATACCTGGCAACTCATCTGGAAACACATCCAAAAATTTGCACACCACTGGAATCTCCCCAATTGCGGCACTGTCAAGGTGATTTAGCTCCAATTGCTTCGATGCATGTTGAGATGCTTCAAACTCTACAGTGATCCCTCCCTCATTGGTCAACCTCACCGTATTTGTGGCACATTCAATGACTCCATTGTGCTTTCTCAACTAGTCCATACCAAGTATAATGTCCAATCCTTAAGAATCCAAGACAATGAGGTTGGCGAAGAAGTCTACCCCCCTTATTCTAAGACTTACTTTTGGACATACTATATTTGTCCTCATCTCTCGTCCAAGAGACTTAACCAATAGAGTAAACTTCATATGAGAGATAGGCAAACTATACTTTGCAACATATTTCGATGCAATGAATGAATGCGATGTTCCAGAATCAAATAACATAGTCGTTGGGTTGGAGTTGGCGAGAAACATATCAATCACCATGTCATCCGATTGTTGAGCATCCTCCGTAGAGACATGGTTCACGCTGCCACGAGCAAAATTATGCTGTCCACGATTCCCTTGTGGCTATCCTCCATTGGGTCTTGGGTTTTGTCTTCATTGCTTCCTTGACCAAGGCCTGACTTAGGACATTGATGTGCAAAGTGTCCTGCTTCTCCACATGTATAGCACTTCCTAACTGCGCCGGAATTTGGACGGACTTGATTCTGCGCATTGGCACCAAGAATGTTGGCACGAGGTGCAAAAGACATTGAAGGTCTAGGTGCTTGCATGACAGGGCGTTGCTGCACAAACTAAGCTGGGCGCAGTGCATATCCAGGGCGTTGTAGAGGTAGAAGAGCTGTAATAGGGCACATTGGGTGGTGCCAAGCGAGGGTGCACATTACTTCCTTGTTGCTGTCCTTGATATGGTGCCTTCCTCTTGGTGTCTTTCTCCATCTTACAGATCTTGTTTTCAACCACAATTGCTTTGTCCACAAGCTTCTGGAAGTTGGCATAATCAGAATTCAGCAATTATACTTGGATCTCATTGTTCAAGCCCCTCATGAACAAGTATTGTTTCCGGCTGTCCTGGCTCACATCTTCAGGTGCATATCATGAGAGTTGAGTGAATTTATTGAGGTATTCACTCATGGTTGACCTTCCTTGCCTCAAGTTCTCAAATTCTTGCCTCTTCAAGATCATGACACCTTGCGGCACATGATGAGAACAGAAGCTCTCCTTGAATTCGGCCCAAGTAATCCTCTCTTGATTCTCATGGGCATTGCATAGCGAATCCCACCAATCGGCAGCTGCTCCAACAAGTTGATGAGATGCAAATAGCACCTTCTCTCGGTCACTGCATTGGACTATTGCAATTTTTTTCTCCACGTACTTGATCCAATCATCGGCATCCATAAGGCCAGCAGCTTGAGCAAAGGTTACAGGTCTAGTCCTCATGAACTCTCCCAATCGGTTATGAGAAGGCGGGGGTGGCGGTGGAGGCATGTTTGGCAGATTGTTAATGTTGCCAGCCTGCAGCTGTCCCATAGTATGTATCATGGTCTGCATGAGCTGGTTTTGCATAGCCAATAGTTGCTCAATATTGATAGCTCCCTGAGTAGGTCCTTGTCCATTGTTGTTCTGAGGTGCTCCATTGTTCTCCTCCACATCATTGACATCCCTCTGGTTGCGAGTCCTCACCATCTGAAGAAAAGCAAGAGATAAGAATTTAGACAATGTCCCCAACTATATGCATCAAGAGATATGAAACTGAGAAACAAACTACACTAGCCTATATGGACATGGCAATGCTAAAGCATCCACAAAATCCTCTACTGAGCACACAAGCAGCAATACAAAGCAAACAACACACCAAACAAAAACACATTGATTCATGAGTGCTCCTATACGCTCTAAAGTGTTCATTCTATCTAGGTTGCGTCCTACGGTCAACCTTTGGCTCTAATACCAATTTGTGACACCCGGTTCTGAAAATGAACTATGTGAACGCATATGTGTGCCCAGGACGTTCATCACACATACACGAGTGCATTCACAAAAGGATATACAAAAAATTACCACAGAAAAAGATTAATTAATAGCTTTTATTACATAGTTCATAATATCCTCGAATAGAAACTCTAATGAATATTAATGACAAGTTTGAACTAATGCGGCGGAAATAACTAAATAAGCAAACTAAGAAGCTAAGAAAATTAAGCATAAGGGTATAGCGCAGCTCCAGGCAACACCACAGGCAAATCTGACAATAGACACGGTCCAGAACTCCGCATTATCATCGTTATACTCATAATCCTGACCTACAACTTTTGGTGGGGGAATTGCAAGGGTGAGTACATGTCATACTCAGCAAGTGTGGAAAGTATGACATGTAGCTGATACAAATGACGAATATATTAATGGCTAAGTGATGAAAAGTATTTGAAAAGCAATATATTATATGTATGTGAAGTAAACCCATCATAAACCATGATTAATAACATAGTTCCAGTCCATATTCTATATCCATCACCATTTCCAGATTTCAGCATTACCATTAATGAATGTGGCCTAGAGGGGGGTGAATAGGACTTATTGATTTTTAGTCGGAACCTGCAACACTTAGTGACTTGATCAAATATCAGGAAATCGGACTAGTCCGGTAGTGTGCGAACTAGTCCGGTGCGTGCAGACTGGATTAATCAAGATAGATCAATTATTTCAATACAAGTATAGTACGCAACGGAATATAGTATGTAACTTAAAAGTATTGAGTCAATGTAGCATAAATTTTAAAGTTTTAACGTAAGATGGACAAGATCAAGTAAACCCTAGAATATGATATGAAAAACTTAAGAACAAGATCGACGCAAGATTTTATCCCATGGTTCGGTTCCCACAAAGGCAACCTACATCCATGTTGAGGAGCCCACGAAAGGATCGGATCTTCACTGACCCTGACCTCGTCGAATTGCCACGAAGGCCAATTCTCTTCCACTATCACAAAATCACCATGTTCAAGAGGCCTTCTCACAAGTTGAGAGCTCCACAAGATTACAAATCAAACACCACCAAGAACACACTCTTAAGATCAACAATGAAGCAACAAGAGTGTGTTAGAGAATCAAACCCAAGAGCACAAACGTGTGGAATCGTGTCTCTCCTTTATTCCAAAGTGAATCCTCAAGGATTTGATCTTTCTTGCGTTGAATTGCATGGAGAGATGTGTTTTCTAAGCTCTTGGAGGGTGTGACGGTGTTGGGAGTTGAGAGTGTTGAAAGTAGTGTCATGCACATCTATTTATAGGGTGTTTCCAAAAGTAAGCGTTAGGGTTTCAAGAGTCTTGACGATTCCGAGGTTGAGTTCGGACTAGTCCGGTGTGCGGAGTGTAGGAAACCCTAAGTTCTCAGGAACATCGGACTTGTCCGGCCTTGGACGGACTAGTTCGATTTTGGCTCTGGAAATGTTCGGACTAGTCCGGTTGTTATTGGACTAGTCCGGCTGTGGTGAACCCCTTAGTGAATTTGGTGACAAGTCCGCATTAGGAGGACTTGTCCAATTTTAGTCAGAGAGGTTATCGGATAGTCGGGATATTATCGGACTTGTCCGATGTCGTGCAAAGTTGTGAAGTGTTGAGGACTAGTCCGCACTGGGGAGGACTAGTCCGATTTTAGTCAGAAAGATATCAGACTAGTCCGTGGTGATATCGGACTAGTCCAGTATGTGTAAACCTGGACTGTGCAGACGAGTCTGCACTTGGAGGACTTGTCCGATTTTGAATAGAGGGATTATCGGACTAGTCCGAACCTGTGTAAATCTGTGCAGTGAATGATTTTTCTTGTGCTTGAGCTCCTTGGGTGTGTTTCTCCAACACAATCCATACACAATGATCTAATCTATTCAACTCTTGAGCTCTTTTCCATATAGATCCTCATTCTCCTTTCTTTTTGCGCTTTCTTCATAGTTTCATTAAAACCTGCGCTCATCTCAACAATTTGGTTAGGATATCATTTGTTTGTCATAAATCAACCAAAACCCGCAAGGAATGCCTAGATGTACTTTCAATCTCCCCCTTTTTGGTGATTGATGACAACCAATTGAGATTTCACAAAATATGATAAAAATACAAAATTTTCATAAAGTGTGCACATATGAGTTTGGTACAAGTTAAACAATGAAACATAGGGCATATGTGCACTCTTTATGGTGGGGTGTAAAACTACGTGAGTGTGAGCAATAATGGTGACGAGAATGAAGTGATTGACATGAAGATACCAATATCAAGCATATACATAGGCATAAACATAGTCATTTCATCACACCTCAATGCTAAAAGTCGAGATAACAGAATTAAAGTTTTACAATCCAAAAGAGACACAAAAAGATACACAAATGAAGATTTCGTCTCTCAACCTACAGCTAGGATCTATTGACTCCCCCTCAATCTCTCCCCCTTTGGCATCAAGACACCAAAAAGAAGGAGAGGAGGGATCTAGTGGCTTATTCCTCGCTGTCGGTCCTTTCCTCATCTTCATCTTCATTTTCAGGCTGTGAAGGAGGAGGAGTGGATCCTCTTGAAGTGCCCCCAATGCCAAGGTAAGCAAGCTCGGTGGGAGTCAAAGGTCGGAGCTCAGTGAAATCAGAGTCTAAATCTTCAGATATAACAGGGGATCCAATGGGCTCGATCTCCAACTTCTAGCAAATATGCTTGACATTTTCTTTGACATATCTCATATCTTCCTTCCTCGCCTTGTTCAGCTTGTGAATCTTCACTTTGGCCTTCTTGCATGAGCTTAAGATAGCTGCCAAGTACTTCAAGATTCCACTAGGAGACCCTTTTTGGGGAGGAGCCCTAGTGGTGGGAGCAGTCCTCTCATCTCCACGAGCTCTCCTTGGTGCCTCTTCACTAGACACTAGAGATGGAGCAGCTTGGACTGTGGCTTGGGGAGGCTTCTAGGGCCTCAAAGGACTATGCTCCACATCCTTCACGAACTCGATCCCTGTGACCTTCTCAATCATGAACATCAAGTAGGGGGCATAGCCACAGGATCTGTTTGGTGTGCAGGAGATGTTGACCATATCATTCCAGATATAGTCAAAGACATCGAACTTCTCGTTCTTGCTAATCACTTTCATTAGGATCCTCAAGTAACCTTGCAAACTTCCTGCATCTCCGAACTTTGGAGCTATTGTCTTCCTCAACACCCTATTAAGAACCATGAAGAAGGGCTTCATGTTCTAAGTCGAGGGTGGGTTGTACTTCAGGCTAGTGTCATAGAGGAAGTCCATCTTATCTTTTCTCAAGACACTGATGTTGTAGAAAGTCAACTCATTGTTGCCGGTGTCTTCAAGGTGAAGGAGTCTTGCAAAATCATAATAAGTAATGGTGTACTTGGATCCATGTGTCATCCAAGTACCCTTTCCTCTTCACAACTGGCAAAGAAGCATGTGGCATGGAACTGAGCAATAACTTCATCATTCCAGTGATATCTGAAGGCAAACAGGTCCTTTAGTCCATGCCTGGCAGCAGCCTCCACCACCTGATCAAATGCACCATAGCTCTTTCTTTCAAAATGATCCCAGTCAATCCACTGGAAGCGGACATCTGGAGTCTTCATGGTAAGATATACGGAGCTGTAGAAATTTGCATGAAAGTTGCTCCAAAATCTAGCATCTTCACCTGGTAAGATAGAGACATTGAGTTTGTTATTGATTTAATACCTGGAACTGCACCTATAGCTAAGAGGTCATATAGGATGCCTCCTATGGAATTAGCAGAGCTCAAGAAGCAAATTCAAGAGCAATTAGAGAAGAGTTTTATTCGCCCGAGCTCTTCACCTTGGGGAGCGCCCGTTCTATTTGTGGACAAGAAGGATGGAACGCAAAGGATGTGTGTGGATTACCAAGCTCTCAACGAGGTGACCATCAAGAACAAGTACACCTTGCCTCGTATAGAGGATTTGTTTGATCAGATGAAAGGTGACTGTGTGTTTTCCAAGATTGATCTGAGGTCAGGTTACTTTCAAATGAAGATTAGACTGTCGGACATACCCAAGATAGCTTTTAGGACACGGTATGTATCTTATGAGTACACGGTGATGTCTTTTGGATTGACAAATGCGCCTGCTTACTTTATGTACCTCATGAATAAAGTCTTCTACAGATATCACCAGGACAGAATTGAATAGCCCATTTGCATATATATATTCAAAGGTTCTTATAGAGAAAATAGGGGCCAAAACAATCAAGTAATCTTGATAAATATGATCAGTAAGCATACAACAATCAAGAAATGACCATAATTCATAAAGATCAAGTAATTGAAATAGTTTTTCAGAGAAAATTGAGAGAGATGATTTTCACAACAAAATCAACATATTTTGAAGAATCCATACAGGTATGCAAGTTTTCCAGCCACATTCCGAGCATCAAGGATGTTTAGTTCATTTCGGAGCTCGCAAAAACGCTTTTCATCAAGTGGCTTGGTGAATATGTTCGCTAGTTGTTTTTCAGTGTTGACATGGGAAATAGCTATGTCTCCTTTCATTGAGTGGTCTCTCCAAAAGTGGTGTCGGATGTCTATATGTTTGGTCCTCGAGTGCTCAACGGGGTTATGGGCAATCTTAATGGCACTCTCATTATCACAAAGGAGTGGAATATGGATCATATTGTAACCGCAATCCCTTAGAGTTTGTCGCATCCAAAGGAGTTGTGCACAACAACTCCCAGCTGCAACATACTCCGCTTCGGCCGTGGATAAGGCAATGGAATTTTGTTTCTTGGAGGACCAAGAAACTAAGGATCTACCTAGAAATTGGCATGTACTGGAGGTACTTTTTCTATCTACCTTGCATCCGGCATAATCTGCATCGGAGTATCCGATGAGATTGAACTTGGAACCTTTAGGATACCAAAGGCCTAGGTTGGGTGTATGAACTAAATACCGCGAGATTCTTTTTACGGTGGTCAAATGACACTTTTTTTGGTTGGCTTGAAACCTTGCACACAAACATACACTCAACATAATGTCTGGCCTAGATGCACATAAATAAAGTAGGGATCCAATCATGGAGCGATATACCTTTTGGTTGATGTTTGGTCCATCTTCATTTAGATCCAAGTATCCATTTGTTGCCATGGGAGTCTTTATAGGCTTCTCCTTGTCCATTCCAAACTTCTTGAGTATGTCTTGAGTGTACTTGGTTTGGCTTATGAACGCCCCCTCCTTTTGTTGCTTCACATGGAATCGCAAGAAGTATTTTAGGTCTCCCATCATAGACATTTCCAACCTATCCGTCATAGTTTTACTAAATTCTTCACAGAAAATTTTTTTGGTTGAACAAAAAATGATATCATCAACATAAATTTGACAAATAAAAAGATCATTGTCAAAGTGCTTTTCTGAATAATGTATAGTCTGCTTTATCAATCTTAAAACCATTTTCAATTAAGAAATCTCTAAGACACTCATACCAAGCTCTAGGAGCTTGTTTGAGGCCGTAGAGAGCCTTACGCAATTTAAAGACATGGTCGGTGTGACACCTGGTTCCGAAAAATAAACCAAGTGAACACATATGTGTGCCCAGGACGTTCAACACACATAGACGAGTGCTTTCACAAAAGGATATACAGAAATTTACCACAGAACAATATTAATTAACCAAATTTTATTACACAAACCATATTATCCTCTAATACAATCTCTAATGAATATTAATGACCAGTTCAACTAATGCAGCGGAAAAAGACTAAATATGCAGCTAAGCAAAAGGGATAGCGCAGCTCCAATAACACCACAGGCAAAGCTGACGGTAGACACGACCTAGAACTCCGTATTATCGCCAAGACACTCCCAACCATCACCTGAAACTGTTGGTGGGGGGATTGCAAGAGTGAGTACATATCATACTCAGCAAGTGTGGAAAGTATGACATGTGGCTGATTCAAATGACGAATGTAATAAAGGCTAAGTGCTGAAAAGTACAGTAAAACATTTGAAAAGCAATATATTATGTGTATGTGAAATAAACCCATCATAAACTATAATTAAAATCATAGTACCAGTCCATATTCCACATCCATCATCATATACCAATATCCATATTCAATACCAGAAATTAATTCATAACCATCCATAACCATAATACCAACCATAACCATCCCAAATACCATCCCAATACCGAGTTCCCTCTAATCATGTGAGGGTCCAGGTTGCTCATAACCGGGAGCACGACTATCATGATAGTTTTAGACACACTCTGCAGAGGTTGTATCGCTTTACTCACGTGTTTGTGAATTCATCACCCGTCGGCGACTAAAGAACCTCCCTTTTGCCAATTACACTTCCTTTGGTGTATGGCCAAGAGATCACAAAATAGCCTTTACAAAGGGATTACTAGCCTATTTAGACCTCACTGAGGTTTCACAGGTGGCGATGTCTCCAACTGAGCACATCTTCAACCAAGGGCCCCCTCTTGAGCCATTCGGATCCCAGGGTAGTCCCGCCAATCATCAACAAACCCAATCTGACTACCCCTTCCCCAAGCATCCTTAATGGTCCAAATAGCACTTGCAAAGCCCTAATTAATCATCTACGCCGCACCCATACTTGGCCTCGTGGTGGCACTGTAGATCTTGGATGGTCGCTCCACGAACCAGTCCTTAGATCTAAAGCAATCAAAACCACCATAACATCCAACCCATCCACATACCAGGCTTGCTTAGATCACCCAATACCATATCATATTTAACCAGTTCATGTTAACCATAATCTCATCCATGCATAATTAAATTGAGTGGTATAGTTGTTTCCCATTCTAGTTTCTTAAGCGAAGCAAAAGGTAAAAAGCCCTTCCCGACTCTCTACCATATATTCCAGGTGACAAGGGTGGTCAACAAAACTAGTAAACTTCCTACCATAGAATTCCAATTAAAATTGACACAAGCATGCAGTTTTAGAAACAAAACATTTATTTTAAAACAGGATCAATATGCTTCAAGGACACTTGCCTTGCTCCGGTGGATAGGGTTGCTCAAGCGCTTCGAAGTCTTGGTTCTCGAAATCCTCGTACAAGACTTCTTGAGCACTTCCCTCTACTCGCGATCACACATACAAGAAAATATATACAAATCAACATGATGCACACACATTAATCAACATGCGACGATATGCATGCATGCAAAGATCAATTATTAATTAACTATGGTTGTTTATTAATTAGATGCCACTAGTTCATACGTGTTCATATGAGTTTATGGGGGTTTTAGCGAGAATTAATGCGGCCGAAAATAAAAATACGGTGCAACTAAAATCAATTTACGTCTTATTAGATCTAATACGTCGCTAAAATTCACATCGGAAAAACGAATCCTACCGTAGATGTGATGGCTTCGAAGATCCATGGATGATGGCGACGCGTAGACGAAGTGGACGGCGTAACGGTCCTCCGGTGGCACGACGACGGCGACGACGATCTCCGGCGGACGACGACGCCCTTATCTTTTTCTTCCTCTCCTTCCCCTCTTTTTCTTCCCTGGCGGTGCCTCTGGTGCTTCTGTTCTACGTTGCTAGGGCTTTTTTTTCTGGCAGCGCTGCTTCCTGGTACCGAGAGAAAGGCGAAACCCTACGATGGTATTTATAGCCGGCGGTAGGGATCGATCGAGCGCCCGAGTTATGCACCATGCCCAACTCAGTTTGTGCAGCAGCACCCTGTCATGCAAGAACCTAGGCCTCTAATGCCTTATGCACCCCGTGCTAATTTCCCAAATGCAAATGCTCAAAACCAAGCTCATCCCAATAATTCTGGTGGAGTTAAAAAGTGATATACTTGTGGAGAAGCTGGACACTTTGCACATCAATGTCCTAAGTCAGGCCTTGGTCAAGGAAGCAAGGCACCGAGGCAAAACCCAAGACCCAATGGAGGACAGCCACAAGGGAACCGTGGACAGCAGAATTTCGCTCGTGGCAATGTAAACCATGTCTCTACGGAGGATGCTCAACAAGCGGATGACGTGGTCATTGGTATGTTTATCGCCAACTCCAACCCCGCGACTATGTTGTTTGATTCCGGAGCATCGCATTCATTCATTGCATCAAAGTATGTTTCCAAGTATAGTTTGCCTATCTCTCATATGAAGTTTACTCTATTGGTTAAGTCTCCTGGAGGAGAGATGAGGACAAATATAGTATGTCCAAAAGTAAGCCTTAGAATAAGGGGGGTAGACTTCTCCGCCAACCTCATTGTTTTGGATTCTCAAGGATTGGACATTATACTTGGTATGGACTGGTTGAGGAAGCACAATGGAGTTATTGAGTGTGCCACAAAGACAGTGAAGTTGACCAATGAGGAAGGGATCGCCATAGAATTTGAAGCATCTCAAACCGCACCGAAGCAATTGCAGCTAAATCATATGGACGGTTCCACAATTGAGAAGACTCCGGTGGTGTGTGAGTTTTTGGATGTTTTTCCGGACGAGTTGCCAGGTATGCCACCTAATCGAGACATTGAGTTTGTTATTGATTTAATACCTGGAACTGCACCTATAGCTAAGAGGCCATATAGGATGCCTCCTATAGAATTAGCGGAGCTCAAGAAGCAGATTCAAGAGCAATTAGAGAAGGGTTTTATTCGCCCGAGCTCTTCACCTTGGGGAGCGCCCGTTCTATTTGTGGACAAGAAGGATGGAACGCAAAGGATGTGTGTGGATTACCGAGCTCTCAACGAGGTGACCATAAAGAAAAGTACACCTTGCCGCGTATAGAGGATTTGTTTGATCAGATGAAAGGTGCCTGTGTGTTTTCCAAGATTGATTTGATGTCAGGTTACTTTCAAATGAAGATTAGACCGTCGGACATACCCAAGATAGCTTTTAGGACATGGTATGGATCTTATGAGTACATCATGATGTCTTTTGGATTGACAAATGCGCCTGCTTACTTTATGTACCTCATGAGAAAGAACATGAGGAACACCTGAGGCTCACGTTGCAGAAATTGAGGGAGCATAAATTGTATGCCAAGTTTAACAAGTGTCAGTTTTGGTTGAAAGAGGTGCCATTTTTGGGTCATATCATCTCAGGAGGAGGAGGAGTATCGGTTGACCCCGGTAAAGTGAGGGACGTGTTGAAGTGGGAACCACCGCAAAACGTCAAGGAAATAAGGAGTTTCCTTGGGATGGCTGGATATTACTGACGATTCATCAAGGACTTTTCCAAGATAGCCAAGCCAATGATGGAACTGCTAATGAAGGGAAAGGCTTTTCGATGGACTCAAGCTTGTCAAAACAGTTTTGAGGAGTTGAAGAAGAGGTTAACTACAGCCTCAGTCTTAATATTGCCGGACGTGAGCAAGAGTTTTGATATTTATTGTGACGCATCAAGACAAGGACTCGGATGCGTGCTTATGCAAGAAGGTCAAGTGGTTGCATATGCATCGAGACAATTGAAGAAACATGAGTAGAATTATCCTACACATGATCTTGAACTAGCAGCTATGGTACATGCATTGAAGATTTGGAGACACTACATCCTTGGACATAGGTGTGAAATTTATACGGATCACAAGAGTCTTAAGTATATTTTCACACAAACGGATCTTAATTTGAGGCAACGAAGATGGTTGGAGCTCATCAAGGATTATGATGTGGGGATCAACTATCATCCAGGAAAGGGCAATGTAGTGGCCGATGCCTTGAGCCAGAAAGGAGTAAGTAATCAACTCACAGTTCGAGAGTTACCATCCGAGCTATGTAAGGAATTCGAACGATTGAACCTTGGATTCGTGAATGAGATGGGAATAATGGAGTTAAATCCAACCATGGAGCAAGAAATTCGAGAAGCACAAATCACGGATGAAGAGATCAAGGAAATCAAGGAAATGACCGAGGAAGGGAGAGAATTCAGATTTGATGAAGACGAACATGGTACCTTATGGCTTGGAAAGAGAATCGTTGTACCTAATGTAAAGCATATTCGGGAGACAATATTAAAGGAGGCACATGACTCTCCAAATTCAATTCATCCCGGTTGTACAAAGATGTACAAGGACTTGAAAACATGCTACTGGTGGGCCAGCATGAAAAAGGGCATAGCCGAATAGGTTGCATTGTGTGATGTGTGCCAACGAGTTAAAACTGAACATCAAAGGCCAGTAGGATTATTGCAGCCATTAAAGATTCCAGAGTGGAAGTGGTAAGAGGTTGGTATGGACTTTATAGTTGGATTACCACGTACACAGTCCGGATATGACTCGATTTAAGTAATTGTGGATCGATTAACTAAGTCGGCTCACTTCATTCCCGTCAAGACCGCCTATAATGGAGAGAAATTGGCAGAACTGTATATGGGAAGAATAGTATGTTTGCATGGAGTTCCGAAGAAGATAGTCTCGGATAGAGGTTCACAATTCACTTCCAGTTTTTGGTAGAAATTTCATGAAGCTTTGGGAACGAGGTTGGATTTTAGTTCAGCATATCACCCTCAAATGGATGGACAAACCGAGAGGCCCAATCAAATTTTAGAGGACATGTTATGAGCTTGTTCTTTAAAGCATGGGAAAAGTTGGGATAAGAGATTGCCATATGCAGAATTTTCATACAACAATAGTTACCAAGCCAGCTTGAAAATGTCATCCTATGAAGCACTATACGGAAGGAAGTGTAGGACACCTCTGTTTTGGAATGAGACAGGAGAGAATCAAGTATTTGGTTCGGATGTGTTACAAGACACTGAAAGACAAGTTCAAATAATACGGGAAAACCTAAGGGTTGCCCAGTCTCGACAGAAGGGTTATGTGGATAATAGGAGAAGGAGTCTGACTTTCGAAGCTGGAGATTTTGTATACCTCGAAGTGTCACCAATCGGAGGTCAGCGACGGTTTAACATCAAAGGAAAACTGGCACCTCGCTATATCGGGCCATTTAAGATTTTGGACAAGTGAGGAGAGGTATCTTATCGACTTGAGCTGCTGGCGTATCTCTCCGATGTACACGACGTGTTTCACATGTCTCAACTCAAGAAGTGTCTCAGGGTGCCGGAAGAACAAGTGTCGATGGACGAGTTAGAACTTCAGGAGGATTTGTCCTATGTCAAGCAACCTATCAAAATCTTGGACGTGAAGGAAAGAGTCACGAGGAATAAGAAAGTCCTTTGGTGCAAAGTGCAATGGAACGACCATACGGAAGCCGAAGCTACGTGGGAACGTGAAAAAGACTTGAAGGCAGAATTCCCTCACCTTTTCTCCACGCTGTCGAATCTCGAGGGCGAGATTAACTTTAAGGGGGGTAGGTTTGTAACACCCTAAATTTTTGCATCATGCATTGCATACATGATCATGGATTAAACATTAGGAGAATAAAAAAATAAAAAAGATAAAAGATGGAGCATATATACAAATATGAGGTAGCAATAGAAGAAAAAGAAAATAATAGCGTAAAACATGTATTAGGAAATAAGTATATAAATAATAATATTATTATATATGAAATATATATATAAATAAATAATATATATAAAAATAATATATGAAAAACAAATAATAATAATTGTATATGTAAAATAGGAAAAGAAAAAAAAGAGAAAAAAAAAGAAAACACACCCGCCCGCTGGCCAGGCCGAGCCGGCCCAACCAGCGCTAGCCACCCGCGCGCGCACCCCTGCACGCCGCGCTCGGGCCACGTGCCCCACGCACCTGTCGCTGGCCCGCACCGCGCCCCGCGAAGCGCCCCGCCTGACCGGCCCCGCGCCTGGTCCCGCGCGACGCCCGCGCCCCAGCCCCACACTCTCCCGCGTGCCCTGCCGCGCCTCGCATGCCACGCGCGTCGCCCCTGGGCCGAGTCGGTCGTGCGACCGAGGCCGACCGGGACTCAGTCCCCGGTCGGTCGATCGATCCCTACCGCCGGCTATAAATACCACCGTAGGGTTTCGCCTTTCTCTCGGTACCAGGAAGCAGCGCCGCCAGAAAAAAAAGGCCCTAGCAACGTAGAACAGAAGCACCAGAGGCACCGCCAGGGAAAAAAAAGAACGGAAGGAGAGGGAGAAAAAGAGGAGGGCGCCGTCGTCCACCGGAGATCATCGTCGCTGTCGTCGTGCCACCGGAGGACCGTTGTGCCGTCCACTTCATCTATGCGTCGCTACCATCCCGCGATCTTCAAAGCCGTCACATCTACGGTAGGATTCGTTTTTCCGATGCGAATTTTAGCGACGTATTAGATCCAATAAGACGTAAATTGATTTTAGTTGCACTGTCTTTTTATTTTCCGCCGCTAATTCTCGCTAAAGCCCCCGTAAACTCATATAAACACGTATGAACTAGTTGCATCTAATTAATAAAAAACCATAGTTAATTAATAATTGATCTTTTCATGCATGCATATCATCGCATGTTGATTAATGTGTGTGCATCATGTTGATTTGTATATGTTTTCTTGTATGTGTGATCGCAAGTAGAGGGAAGTGCCCAAGAAGTCGTGTACGAGGATTTCGAGAACCAAGACTTCGAAGTGCTTGAGCAACCCTATCCGCCGCAGCAAGGCAAGTGTCTTTGAAGCATATTGATCCTGTTTTAAAGTAAATTTTTTGTTTGCAAAACTGCATGCTTGTGTCAATTTTAATTGGAATCCTATGGTAGGAAGTTTACTAGTTTTGTTGACCACACTTGTCACCTGGAATATATGGTAGAGAGTCGGGAAGGGCTTTTTACCATTTGCTTCGCTTAATCGACTGGGATGGGAAACAACTATACCACTCAATTTAATTATGCATGGATGAGATTATGGTTAACATGAACTTGTTAAATATTATATGGTAATGGGTGATCTAAGCAAGCCTAGTATGTGGATGGGTTGGATGTTATGGTGGTTTTGCTTGCTTTAGATCTAAGGACCGGTTCGTGGAGCGACCATCCAGGATTTACAGTGCCACCACGAGGCCAAGTATGGGTGCGGCGTAGCTGACTAATTAGGGCTTTGCGGGTGCTATTTGGACCATTAAGGATGCTCGGGGAAGGGGTAGTCGTATTGGGTTTGTTGATGATTGGCGGGACTACCCTGGGATCCGAATGCCTCAAGAGGGGGCCCTTGATTGAAGATTGAAAGTGCATCTAGGACTCCCTTGTGAGTTTTGGATGATTTATGGCAAGCAATTGGGATCCTAATCCTTTTGTTGAGATGAATGCAGGAAAATCATGAAAAATGAGCAAAGTACCAAAAAGAGGGAAATTGAGAAGGAAAATGAATTTGAGCTCAAGGAGAAGAAATTAGTAGTTTAGTATGTATGGAGTGTGTTAAGGAAACACACCCAAGAGCTCAATCTCACTTAATCACACACACACAATGCACAAAGCTATACAGGACCGGACTAGTCCGATATCAGCCGGACTAGTCCGATATCACATTCTGCACCAGATCGGACAAGTCCGGTCACCACCGGACTAGTCTGATATCTTTCTGTTCCACTTCGGACTAGTCCTCCCCAGTGCGGACTAGTCCTTATCAATGTACAAGTCACACAAAATCGGACCAGTCCGTTGTGACCCGGACTAGTCCGATATTCATTCTAATCCACTTCGGACAAGTCCGGTGTCCACACGGACTAGTCCGATATACACCCTGATCTAAATCGGACAAGTCCTCCAAGGGCGGACTTGTCATCCTAAACACTTAGGGTTTCATATGTCCGAACAAGTCCGATGACAATCGGACTAGTCCGAAGCTTTCCAGTAGCGAAATCGGACAAGTCCGTTTTGAACCGGACTAGTCCGAGATTCCTGGACACTTAGGGTTTGCTTCACACAGCACACCGGACTAGTACGGTCACCACCACGGACTAGTCCGATCTTTCTGAACCCTAACGGTAACTTCTAGAAACCCCATATAAATAGAGGTGCACGGCCCACTTTCACTAACTCTCGAACCCTAGCGCCGTCACACCTCCCAAGAGACTCAAAAACCATCTCTCTCCACGAAATTAAGTGCAAAATCAATCAATCCATTGAAGATCACTTGTAGATCATTGGAGAGGCACTTGGCACACGATTGAGCTCTTGGTTTGAATCTCTAACACACTCTTGCATCTCAATTTGTATATTTCGAAGTGTGTTATTGGTGGTCTTGAAACTTGTAATCAAGGGAGCTCTCAGCTTGTGAGATCGCCCCTTCAACTTGGTGATTTACCCCTGTGTGTTTAGTGGAAGAGGATTGTCCTTCGTGGCAATCCGACGAGGGAAGGGTTGGTGAAGACCCGGTCCTTTTGTGGGCTCCTCAACGTGGACGTAGGTTGCCTTCGTGGTAACCGAACCACGGGATAAATCTTGTGTCTTGTTCGTTTGTGTTCATCATTCTAGTTGATCAACATTATCTAGGGTTTGACTCATCTTGTTGAATTGAAGTTAAATAGTTGAACAAGAATCATACTTGCAATAAAACTTGACATGCAATCATTGAACTGTTATTGAAGTTTATATTTCCGCTGCAAACGTCAACGAAACAATCAAATTGACCTAACTTGATCAACGTAGTCCGTGAAATCCGGACTAGTCCGCACTTTACTGGACTAGTCCGATATATCTGGTTTTGATCTTGTTGTTGAAGTGCTACAGGAACCGAGAAAATTCAAGAAGGCCTATTCACCCCCCTCTAGGCCTACATTCAATTGGTATCAGAGCGAGGTTCTTCAAGAAAGAGTGCAACCACTCGAAGAGATCATGTCGGACATGAAGGAAGTTCAGAAAATCAACAACCAGGAAGAAATGAACAATGACAAGCACCAAAAGCTTGAAAAGTATCTCGAAGCCATTCAAGACTTCGATGATGATGATGAGGAGACATTGGAGCTGAAAGCACTCCTTAGAAAGAAAGCGCTTTCCAAAAGGAAATCTAAAGTCGAAGAAAAGAAGAAGGGGAGTAGTCACATCGACTACTCCCGATATCCTTTTAACTATGACCGTTTAAACTCTAACAGCAATCATTATCTATCTATTCCTCTCGGAAAAGCCCCACACTTCGATGGGAGTGATTACTCCATGTGGAGGCAAAATATGAAGATGCACTTGATTTCCCTTAACCCAAGTTTATGGCATATTGTGTGCACAGGAATAAACATCCCTGATGACGATGAAGAACTCACACCAAGTCAAGAGCAAGCCATCCACAGGAATGCCCAAGCCGCAGCCGTTATCACCTCATCTCTAAGTAGAGATGAATTCACAAAGGTGGACGGATTGGAGATTGCTAAAGAAATCTGGGACACACTACAGACAGCACATGAAGGTGACAGGCATGTGCGGGAGGCAAAGATTGAGATGATTGAAGGCGAACTGGGAAGGTTCGCGATTGATGAAGATGAGTCTCCCCAGGACATGTACAACAGACTGAAGACTCTTGTGAACAAGGTTCGATCATATGGTAGCAAAAAGTGGAATGACCACGAGGTTGTAAAGCTCATCCTTAGAGCCTTTATGCCTCGCAACGTCACACTTTGCTCTATGATCCGAGAAAGTCCCGGGTACAAGAAAATGACTCCGGATGAACTGCTTGGCAAAATCATCAACTTTGAGATGATGGAGAAGCAAGCCAAGCACGTCAAAGAAATAGCCGACCTCACATCGGCCAAGAAGAAGGGAGTTGCCTTAAAGTCCTCACTCAAGCCTCTATCCAAAGAAGCAAAAGAAGCACAGCTTGAGGAGGACAGCGATGATGAAAGTAGCGAGCTGGACGAAGAAGATATGATTTTGTTCATGAAGAAGTTCAAAAGAATTATGAAGAAAAGACAAGGAACAAAATCGAGTGAAGGAAAATACAAGGAGAAGACAAAGCCGAAGATGAGGCGGGCATGCTATAATTGTGGTGAGTACAATCACTTTATAGTTGATTGCCCATATGAGGACAACAAGAAGAAGAGTAAAGAGTCCAAGCATCAACCGAAGAAATTCTTCAAGAAGAAGAAACAAGCTGAACAAGCACACATCGGAAAGGAGTGGGACTCAAACGATGAGTCCTCATCGTCCGATGAAGAAGAAATGGCTAGCATAGCCATTAAAAGCATGTCCAAGAAACCCACACTCTTCCCCACGCTCGGTGCAACGAAAGCAAATGGAACTTGCCTCATGGCTAAGGAAGGTAAACGCAAGGTAAACATCAAAACACCTTCCGTGCATTCTTACTCGAGTGATGATGATCTAGATTGTGATAATGAAGATATGCTAAATGGTTTAGATAGAAAAACTTCTGCTAAAATGAAATTCTTGCTTAACCAACTTGTTGAGAAGGAAGAGCTAATTGATCGTCAAGAAGACATGATTATCTCCCAAAAGGAGAAGCATGTCGAACTTGACAATCTACTAGCTCTTGAAAAGGAGAGAAACCACTCACTATAGCTTAAGCTAGCTTCAAGCAAGAAAACTTGCTTGGAGTTAACCAACTCAAACGTTGCAATCAAGGATCAACTTGATGACCTAATCAAGGTCAACAAGATCCTTGAAGTGCAGGTTGAGTCACTCAAGCTTAGTGAACCTTCCTCCTCTTCAACCCTACCTTCTCAACCCACTTCAACTAATATCGCTCATATTCGCAAATGTGATAAAATTAACACCAGGTTGAAGGAAAATTCTACCTCCACAAAGGACAAAAATCCTACCCAATGTGTAATATTTGACAAGGAGAGGATCAACTATGCACGTAGTGCATATTTGGTCCAAAGACCTCCAAATGTCAAGTACGGCATTGGTTACTCTCATGATGGAAAGCAAAGAGCTGGAAATCATAAAAATAACAAGGGAAGGATTACCTTTGTGAAGGGAGGACTCTCACAACCTGGTAACTCGAAAACTAAACATCTGAACTCTCATGAAAACCGGACTAGTCCGGTTGTGGTCCGGACAAGTCCGATCATCCGGAAAAGTCCGGTCACACAGACTAGTCCGACCCATAATCAACAGCAACTCCTGTTTAAAACCTTTGATGCTTCTTATGTATTAATGAAAAATAATGTTGGTAAAGTGTATGCTTATTATGCTGGGCCATGCCATGGGAACACGAAATCCCATGTGTGGGTGCCCAAATGTATTGTTACTAACCTCCAAGGACCCAAGCTAGCTTGGGTACCTAAAACCAAGGTGTAATTTGTTTTTGCAGGCCTACTCCTCCGGTGGATCCAAATGGGTGCTAGACAGTGGATGCACCAACCACATGACCGGAGAAAGGAGGATGTTTGTGGAGTATGAAGTGAACCAGGACCCAAACGAAGGCATCTACTTTGGGGATAACAGTCAAGGAAGGGTCCTCGGTACCGGTAAAATAGCAATATCTTCTGAACATACTCTTTCGCATGTTTTACACGTTGAATCTTTAGATTATAACCTGCTGTCCATATCTCAGTTATGTGACAAAGGTTATAATTGCCTGTTTACTAACGAGGGTGTGACCGTCTCAAGGAGAAGTGATGGTTCCGTTGCATTCAAGGGTATGTTAAAGGGAAAGCTTTACCTTGTTGACTTCAACAAGGATAGAGCCGAACTCGACACATGCTTGATTGCAAAAACCAACATGGGTTGGCTGTGGCATACACGGCTAGCACATGTTGGTATGAGGAACCTTCAAAAACTCCTCAAGGGCGATCAAATCCGAGGTTTGAAAGATGTTGTGTTTGAGAAAGACAGGCCTTGTAGCACGTGCCAAGCAGGAAAGCAAGTTGGAGCACAACATCCTGCGAAGAACATCATGACCACGACAAGACCGCTCGAACTACTTCATATGGACTTGTTTGGTCCAATTGCTTACATAAGCATCGGCGGTAACAAATACGGTTTAGTTATTATTGATGATTTTTCCCGGTTCACTTGGGTGTTCTTTTTGCATGACAAGTCAGAAACACAAGGAACACTCAAGAAATTCTTCAAGCGAGCGCAAAACGAGTTCTCACTATCAATCAAGAGTATTCGGAGCGACAACGGCATGGAGTTCAAGAACATACAAGTGGATGAATACCTTGATGAGGAAGGAATCAAGCACGAATTCTCAGCACCATACTCTCCACAACAAAACGGAGTTGCCGAAAGGAAGAACCGAACGCTCATAGAGATGGCAAGAACAATGCTCGATGAATACAAGACTTCGGATCGATTTTGGGCGGAAGCAATCAACACCGCTTGCCATGCCACAAATCGACTCTACCTTCATCGACTACTAAAGAAGACTCCCTATGAGCTACTCACCGGTAACAAACCGAACATTTCATATTTTCGAGTTTTCGGTTCTCCTTGCTACATTTTGAACAAGAAGCCCAGGACTTCAAAGTTCGCTTCGAAGTCCGATGAAGGTTTCTTGCTTGGTTATGATTCGAACACTTACGCCTACTGTGTTTTCAACAAGGCCTCCGGACTTGTTGAAGTGGCACGTGACGTGGTGTTCGATGAAACTAATGGCTCCCAAAAGGAGCAAGTTGATCAATGTGAATTAGGTAAAGAGGAAGCTCCCTATCAAGCATTGAAGAGGATGGCTCTAGGCGAAGTACGACCACAAGAGTCATCGTCACAAATACAAGAGGAAAGTGAACCACAAGAGGAGATCAACAATTCAGGGGGAGCCTCGATACAAGACAAATCACAGGAATATGAACATGATCCACAAATCAACGAGGACAACAACTCATGGGGAGAAGAAGATGGGCACCAACATGCGACCCCCCAAGTGCCACACCCAAGAGTAAACCAATGCATTCAAAGGGATCATCCAATCGACAACATCATCGGTGACATCCAAAAGGGAGTAACCACTAGATCTCGTATAGCAAATTTCTGTGAACATTACTCGTTTGTCTCCTTTTTGGAACCCCGCAGGACTGAGGATGCATTGAAGGATCCGGACTGGGTGGTGGCAATGCAAGAAGAGTTGAACAACTTCAAGAGAAACGAGGTTTGGGAACTTGTGGAAAGACCCAATGCAAATATTGTGGGCACCAAGTGGGTCTTCCGCAACAAGCAAGACGAACACGGAGTGGTGACAAGAAACAAGGCACGACTTGTGGCCAAAGGTTACTCACAAGTCGAAGGTTTGGATTTCGATGAAACCTTTGCTCCAGTAGCTAGGCTTGAATCAATTAGAATATTACTTGCATATGCTACTCACCATGATTTCAAGCTGTATCAAATGGACGTGAAAAGCGCCTTCCTCAACGGACCTATCAAGGAAGAGGTGTACGTGGAGCAACCACCCGGATTTGAAGACGAAGAGTTCCCCGACCACGTGTATAAACTGCGTAAGGCTCTCTATGGACTCAATCAAGCTCCTAGAGCTTGGTATGAGTGTCTTAGAGATTTTTTAATTGATAATGGCTTTCAAATTGGCAAAGTAGATTATACACTATTCACGAAAAATCTGGATAATGATCTTTTTATTTGCCAAATCTATGTTGATGATATAATTTTTGGATCAACTAACCAATCTTTCTGTGAAGAGTTTAGTAAAATTATGACAGACAGATTTGAAATGTCAATGATGGGAGAATTGAAGTACTTCTTGGGATTCCAAGTGCGGCAACAAAGGGAAGGAACATTCATAAGCCAAACCAAGTACACACAGGACATCCTCAAGAAGTTTGGCATGGACAAGGCAAAGCCCATAAAGACTCCCATGGCAACGAATGGTCACTTGGATCTCAATGAAGATGGACCGAGCGTCGACCAAAAGGTATATCGCTCCATGATTGGATCTTTACTTTACTTATGTGCATCTAGGCCAGATATTATGTTGAGTGTATGTTTGTGTGCAAGATTTCAAGCCAACCCTAAGGAATGTCATTTGACAGCCGTAAAGAGAATCCTAAGATATTTAGTTCATACACCCAATCTTGGTCTTTGGTACCCAAAAGGCTCAAAATTCAATCTCATTGGGTATTCCGATGCAGATTACGCCGGGTGCAAAGTTGATAGAAAAAGCACTTCCGGTACTTGCCAATTCCTAGGAAGATCCTTAGTTTCTTGGTCATCCAAGAAACAGAATTCCATTGCATTATCCACAGCCGAAGCGGAGTATGTTGCTGCCGGGAGTTGTTGTGCACAACTCCTTTGGATGCGACAAACTCTAAGGGATTACGGTTACAATATGAACCGTATTCCTCTTCTTTGTGATAATGAGAGTGCCATTAAAATAGCCCACAATCCAGTTGAGCACTCTAGAACTAAACACATTGACATAAGACACCATTTCTTGAGAGACCATTCCATGAAAGGAGACATATCCATCTCTCATGTCAACACCCAAAAACAATTGGCCGACATATTCACCAAGCCACTTGATGAAAAACGTTTTTGTGAACTCTGAAATGAGCTAAACATTCTTGATTCTCGGAGTGTGGCTTGAAAAGTTGCATACCTGTATGATTGCTTCAAAATATCGATTGAATTGTGAAAATTAACCCTCCCCATTTTTCTCTCGAAAAACTATGTCAATTATTAGATCTTGATGAATTTTTGATCATAGTATGGTTGTTGTTTGCTTACTGGTCAAAATTCATCAAGATTATTTGAATTGTTTTGCCTCTCTACTCTCAATTATTGGACCTTCAAATATATATGAATGGGCTATGTAATTCTTTCCTGGTGACCACGGACAAGTCCGTGGTTACCCGGACTAGTCCGCCCTTGCAGACTAGTCCGCAGAGTGCCGGGTAGGCCGGACTAGTCCGACAGACCACGACTAGTCCGATATAGGTCCCTGGATGACTTCGGACTAGTCCGGTCATGTCCAGACTTGTCCGATTTTTCGTGTCCATAACCCTAGCCGCCACTAAACCCTAATACCTTCACCCCACACTCGCCCCCAAGCTTTCTCTCTCTCGCGCTCGAGCTCCCAAGGCGAATCCTTGATTCCTCCGTCGAAAAGCCTCAATCTTGGGCGGAGATCAAGCTTGAAGACTCGGGGATTGAAGTTAGCGGACAAGTCCGGCCTCCAACCCCCAAAATCTCAAGCTTCCTTTGATTTCTTGGTAAATTTTCTTCAAAACCCTAAGAAATCACCAATTTCTCTATTGCTTATCGTTTGGCCTAGCATTCTTCACTAGTTACATGTCTAGTTGATGTACTATGTGTATGCTAGACTAGTTTTACGTTAGGGATCAATTTTTGTCAAGTCTGTTAGGTTTTTGCAGACGAACACCGGACTAGTCCGGTCCAGGTACGGACAAGTCCGGTCCCCCGGACTAGTCCGTGCCTGTGCACCGGACTAGTCCGTTGTTTCTGAACCAAAACCTAATTCTTTAATTCCCTAATGCCTTCCATTGCCATCTTACCTTACCAATACCTTGTATAACTTGTTCTTTCTCTTGATCACTCATTCCCAGATCATGTCGAGCTCCGACAACGAAATCTCCGATTTTGAGGCCGAGTTGGACCACGAGGTGGCACCTCGATCCTCGGCGGGTCTTGGCAAGAAACGCCAAGAGAGACCCTCCAAGCCTGCTCCCTCACCTCCCCAGGTTCGGAGGAAAGTCCTTGCCAAGAAGCCTGCCTCGAAGGCTGCTCCGTCTACAAGCGGCCTTCGACAAGCAAAAGGGAAGGGCAAGGGGGTTGCCACAGGGCCTGTTGGGCCCCTGAAGCTGCATACTCCCAGAGAAGGGGTCCGGGACCCTAATGAAGAAAGATTCACTGGCAAGGGCAGCGATGTGGCTGCAAAGTTGAGAAGTGTTGATTGCTATGCAAGGCCCAAGCAAGCAGCTGATGGCAGATTTTGGTCAAATTTCCATGCTGACTTCTACAAGCTGGTCTACTTGCCGATGAAGACCCCGGTGGTGTACAGTCAATGGATTGACTGGGCCCACCTTGAGAAGAGGAAATGTGCAGCTTTTGATGAAGTGATAGCAGCTGCAGAGAGACATGGTCTGAAGGATCTCCTTGCCTTCAGACACAACTGGAATGATGAAGTGATTGCACAATTCTATGCAACGTGCCACTTCTCAAGCGAAGACGAAGAAAGTGTGACTTGGATGACTCATGGATCCAAGTATTCTATTACTCAGGAAGAGTTTGCCCGCCTGCTGCACCTTGACTCTGAAGGACATGACCACCTCATTATCCACAACATTGGGGTCATTGAGAGGGATGGAATGAAGTTCATGTATGAGCCCACCTCCAAGTATGTCCCTCCCTCCACAAAGAATATGAAGCCTTTCTTTGTGGTCCTCAACAGAGTCCTCAGGAAGACGATTGCCCCCAAGGATGGGGATGCAGGGAGTGTGCAAGGCTACCTCCGGACCCTGATGAGGGTCATTAGCAAGAAAAGGCAATTCGATGTTGCAGACTATATTTGGAATGATATGGTCAATATCTCAAGTACCCCCAACCGATCCTGTGGCTATGCCCCTTACTTGATGTTCATGATTGAGAAGGTCACAGGAATCGAGTTTGTGAAGGATGTGGAGCACACTCCACTGAGGCCTCAAAAGCCTCAGTCAGTGAGTGTCCAGGCTGCTCCATCGCCGGCCTCAAGCCCCGAGGCACCGACAAGGCAAGAAGAAGCTGCTAGGGCTACTCCTCCCTCCAGGGAAGCCCCTCAGAAAGGATCCGCCAGTGGGATCCTCAAGTACTTGGCTGCAATTTTCTCCTCATGCAAGAAAACTGAAGTGAAGCTTCACAAGCTAAATCAGAAGAGGAAGGAGAACACGAGATACATAAAAGCCAATGTGAAGCAGCTGAGTGAGAAGCTGGAGATCAACCCAATTGGATCTCCAGTACTTTCTGAAGATTCTGATCCGGACATCACCGAGCTCAGCCCCTTGACTCCCTCCGAGCTTGCCTATTTTGGCATTGGGGGCTCGAGCAGCTCCGCTCCTCCTCCTACCTCTCAACCTCGTCAAGCGGAAAGCGATGAAGACGATGAAGACGACGAGAGGACTGACAGCGAAGAGTGAAGCCCTAGGACCTTCCTCTCTCTCTTTTTGGTGTCTTGATGCCAAAGGGGGAGAGATTGAGGGGGGGTCTCTAGTCTTAGCTTTAGCTGCATAGGATGCGAGGAGAGAGCTCTCTCTGTTTTTTTTAATTGTGATTGCATTTGCTTAACTCTATTTTCATATCATGTTTGGTCCTGTTATGAATTGCTCTATTAATTTGCAAGTGTGTGATGAAATCTGAGTTTTTGCCCTTGAAGTGCCATATTCACTTGATATTAGTTGATAAATGCAAATTCGATCATTCTTAATGCACTCATGCTCTTAGTATGCATCCCACCATAAAGAATGCACATATGAATAATTATCTTGTTGCTTGATGTATTTTTGAGTCATATGTGCATACTTTATGAAAATCTCATTTTATACCTCATTTTGTGAAATCTCAATTGGTTGTCATCAATCACCAAAAAGGGGGAGATTGAAAGTGCATCTAGGACTCCCTTGTGGGTTTTGGATGATTTATGACAAGCAATTGTGATCCTAATCCTTTTGTTGAGATGAATGCAGGAAAATCATGAAAAATGAGCAAAGTACCAAAAAGAGGGAAATTGAGAAGGAAAATGAATTTGAGCTCAAGGAGAAGAAATTAGTAGTTTAGTATGTATGGAGTGTGTTAAGGAAACACACCCAAGAGCTCAATCTCACTTAATCACACACACACAATGCACAAAGCTATACAGGACCGGACTAGTCCGATATCAGCCGGACTAGTCCGATATCACATTCTGCACCAGATCGGACAAGTCCGGTCACCATCGGACTAGTCCGATATCTTTCTGTTCCACTTCGGACTAGTCCTCCCCAGTGCGGACTAGTCCTTATCAATGCACAAGTCACACAAAATCGGACCAGTCCGTTGTGACCCGGACTAGTCCGATATTCATTCTGATCCACTTCGGACAAGTCCGGTGTCCACACGGACTAGTCCGATATACACCCTGATCTAAATCGGACAAGTCCTCCAAGTGCGGACTTGTCATCCTAAACACTTAGGGTTTCATATGTCCGGACAAGTCCGATGACAATCGGACTAGTCCGAAGCTTTCCAGTAGCGAAATCGGACAAGTCCGTTTTGAACCGGACTAGTCCGAGATTCCTGGACACTTAGGGTTTGCTTCACACAGCACACCGGACTAGTCCGGTCACCACCACGGACTAGTCCGATCTTTCTGAACCCTAACGGTAACTTCTAGAAACCCCATATAAATAGAGGTGCACGGCCCACTTTCACTAACTCTCGAACCCTAGCGCTGTCACACCTCCCAAGAGACTCAAAAACCATCTCTCTCCACGAAATTAAGTGCAAAATCAATCAATCCATTGAAGATCACTTGTAGATCATTGGAGAGGCACTTGGCACACGATTGAGCTCTTGGTTTGAATCTCTAACACACTCTTGCATCTCAATTTGTATATTTCGAAGTGTGTTATTGGTGGTCTTGAAACTTGTAATCAAGGGAGCTCTCAGCTTGTGAGATCGCCCCTTCAACTTGGTGATTTACCCCTGTGTGTTTAGTGGAAGAGGATTGGCCTTCGTGGCGATCCGACGAGGGAAGGGTTGGTGAAGACCCGGTCCTTTTGTGGGCTCCTCAACGTGGACGTAGGTTGCCTTCGTGGTAACCGAACCACGGGATAAATCTTGTGTCTTGTTCGTTTGTGTTCATCATTCTAGTTGATCAACATTATCTAGGGTTTGACTCATCTTGTTGAATTGAAGTTAAATAGTTAAAAACTTGCAATAAAACTTGACATACAATCATTGAACTGTTATTGAAGTTTATATTTCCGCTGCAAACGTCAACGAAACAATCAAATTGACCTAACTTGATCAACCTAGTCCGTGAAATCCGGACTAGTCCGCACTTTACCGGACTAGTCCGATATATCTGGTTTTGATCTTGTTGTTGAAGTGCTACAGGAACCGAGAAAATTCAAGAAGGCCTATTCACCCCTCCCCTCTAGGCCTACATTCAAAGATGTGCTCAGTTGGAGACATCACCACCGGTGAAACCTCGGTGGGGGTCTAAATAGGCTAGTAATCCCTTTGTAAAGGCTATTTTGTGCTTGGCCATACACCAAAGGAAGTGTAATTGGCGAAAGGGAGGTTCTTTAGTCGCCGACGGGTGATGACATCACAAACACGTAGGTAAAGTTGTACAACCTCTGAAGAGTGTGTTTAAAACTATCATGATAGCCATGCTCCCGGTTATGAGCAACCTGGACCCTCACATGATTAGAGGGAACTCGGTATTGGGATGGTATTTGGGATGGTTATGGTTGGTATTATGGTTATGGATGGTTATGAATTAATTTATGGTATTGAATATGGATATTTGTATATGATGATGGATGTCGAATATGGACTGGTACTATGATTTTAATTATGGTTTATGATGGGTTTATTTCACATACACATAATATATTGCTTTTCAAATGTTTTACTGTACTTTTCAGCACTTAGCCTTTATTACATTCGTCATTTGAATCAACCGCATGTCATACTTTCCACACTTGCTGAGTACGACATGTACTCACTCTTGCAATCCCCCCACCAACAGTTTCAGGTGATGGTTGGGAGTGTCTTGGCGATAATGTGGAGTTCTAGGTCGTGTCTACCGTCAGCTTTGCCTGTGGTGTTATTGGAGCTGCGCTATCCCTTTTGCTTAGCTGCATATTTAGTCTATTTCTGCTGCATTAGTTGAACTGGTCATTAATATTCATTAGAGTTTGTATTAGAGGATAATATGGTTTGTGTAATAAAATTTGGTTAATTAATCTTGTTCTGTGGTAACTTTCTGTATATCCTTTTGTGAAAGCACTTGTGTATGTGTGTTGAATGTCCTGGGCACACATATGCATTCACTTGGTTCATTTTTTGGAACCGGGTGTCACAGTCGGGGAGCTCTGCACCTTCAAATCCGGGTGGTTGCTCCACATACACTCCTCCTTGATTGGTCCGTTGAGGAAGGCGCTTTTCACATCCATTTGATAGAGCTTGAAATCTTGGTGAGTAGCATATGCAAGTAATATTCTAATAGATTCAAGCCTAGCTACGGGAGCAAAGGTTTCATCAAAATCCAAACCTTCGACTTGTGACTACCCTTTGTCCACAAGTCGCGCCTTGTTCCTTGTCACCACCCCGTGTTCGTCTTGTTTGTTGCGGAAGACCCATTTGGTGCCGATGACGTTGAACTTGGGTCTTTCGACGAGTTCCCACACTTTGTTCCGTTTGAAGTTGTTAAGTTCTTCTTGCATCGCCACCACCCAATCTGGATCCTTCAATGCATCCTCAATCCTGTGCGGTTCCAAAAAGGATACAAAGGAGTAATGTTCAGAAAAATTAGCTATGTGAGATCTAGTCGTTACTCCCTTTTGGATGTCCCCGATTATGTTGTCGACGGGATGATCTCTTTGGACACATTGGTGTACTCTTGGGTGTGGCACTTGTGGTCTTAACTCTTCATGATCATCTTCTTCTCCCCTTGGATGGTTGCCCTCATTGACTTGTTGATCATATTCGTCTTCTTGATGTTGATCTTGTGTGGAAGCTCCCCCTTGATCGTTTACCTCCTCTTGTGGTTCATCTTCTTCAATTGCATTTGGAGGTGGCGCTTGTGGTCGAATATCACCCAATGCCATTCTTCTCAATGCTTTACATGGAGCTTCTTCTCTATCTAGCACACATGGATCAACTTGCTCTTCTTGAGAGCCGTTAGTTTCATCGAACACTACGTCATGTGATACTTCAACAAGTCCGGAGTTCTTGTTGAAGACACGATAGGCGTAAGAGTTTGAATCATACCCAAGCAAGAAACCACATCGAACTTCGAAGCAAACTTTGAAGTCCTAGGCTTCTTGTTCAAAATATAGCACTTAGAACTAAAAACTCGAAAATACGAAATATTAGGCTTGTTACCAGTGAGTAGTTCATATGATGTCTTCTTGAGTAGTCGATGAAGATAGAGTCGGTTTATGGCGTGGCAAGCGGTGTTAACCGCTTCCGCCCAAAACCGATCCGAGGTCTTGTATTCATCGAGCATTGTTCTCGCCATCTCTATGAGGGTTCGGTTCTTCCTTTCGGCAACTCCATTTTGTTGAGGGGAATAAGGTGTTGAAAAGTCATGTTTGGTGCCCTCTTTGTCTAGGTACTCCTCAACTTGAGTGTTCTTTAACTCCGTGTCGTTGTCACTTCACACGTTCTTGATCTTCAATGAGAACTCATTTTGGGCACGCTTGAGAAACTTCTTGAGAGTTCCTTGAGTTTCTGTGTTATCATGCAAAAACAAAACCCAAGTGAAGCGCGAAAAGTCATCAACAATTACTAAGCCATATTTGTTATCGCTGATGCTTATGTAAGCAATTGGACCGAATAGGTCCATGTGAAGTAGCTCGAGCAGTCTTGTTGTAGTCATCACGTTCTTCGCGGGATGAGGTGCTCCTACTTGCTTCCCGGCTTGGCACGCGCTATAAGGCCTGTCTTTCTAAAAAAACATCCTTTAAACCTCGGATGTGATCGCCCTTAAGGAGTTTTTGAAGATTCCTCTTACTAACATGTGCTAGCCGTCTATGCCACAGCCAACCCATGTTGGTCTTTGCAATCAAGCATGTGTCAAGTTCGGCTTTATCTTTGTTGAAGTCAACAAGATAAAGCTTTCCCTTCAACACACCTTTCAATGCAACCGAGTCATCACTCCTTCTAGAGACGGTCACACCCTCATTAGTAAACAAGCAATTATAACCTTTGTCACAAAGTTGAGATATGAAAAGCAGATTATAATCTAAGGAATGGACATGTAAGACGTGAGAAATAGTATGTTGAGATGATATTGCAATTTTACCGGTACCGAGCACCATTCCTTGACTATGGTCTCTAAAATAAATGCCCTCGCTTGAATCTTCATTTTCTTCATACTCAACGAACATCATTCTTTCTCTGGTCATGTGGTTGGTGCATCCACTGTCTAGCACCCATTTCGATCCACTGGAGGAATAGGCCTGCAAAATCAAATCATGCCTTGGTTTTAGGTACCCAAGCTTGCGTTGGTCCTTTGAGGTTAGTTACAAGATATTTGGGCACCCACACATGAGACTTGGTGTTCCCATGGCGTGGCCCAACATAATGAGCATAAACTTTACCAAAACTTTTCATAAGAACATATGATGCATCAAAAGTACTAAACAATAGTTGTTGTTGTTCATGAACAGAACTAGTCCGGGAAAATGAACTTGTCCGGAGGACCAGACTTCTCCGTACATGGACCGGACTAGCCCGGTTTTCATATGTGTTAACTATCTTGGACTTATTAACATCATTAGTCTTTCTAGCTTGAGAGGGGTTTTCCCTCACAAAGGCAATGCGCTCCTTGTTATTCTTATGGTTTCTAGCATTTTGCTTTTCACCAAAGGAATACCCAATGCCATATTTGACATTAGGAGGTCTTGTGGCTAAGTATGCATTACGTGCATATTTGACCTTCTCCTTGTCAAATATGCCACTTTGGGAAGGATTCTTGTCCTTGGTAGAGGTTTACTTGTCTTTCAAGCTAGTGTCAATTTGATCACATGCACAAGTAGAAGTAGTTTTAGTTTTAAGGGGTTGAGAAGGCGAGCATGAAGAGGATGAAGGGTCACTTTGTTTGAGTGACTCAACTTGCACTTCAAGGATCTTGTTAACTTTGGTTAAGTTAACAAGTTCTTCCTTGATGATTGCATTTGAGTCGCTTAACTTCAAACAAGCTTCCTTGCTTGAAGCTAACTCAAGTTCAAGTGATTTGCTTCACTCCTTTTCAAGTTCAAGGAGCTCATTGATCTTGAGATACTCCTCCTTTTGGAGGATGATCATATCTTCTTGACGATCAATCAGCCCCTCCCTATGAACAAGCTTATCCATCAAGAATTTCACTTTGGCAGCAGTTTTCTTGTCTAAGCCAACTAGCATATCCTCATCATCACTACAGTTGTCACTATCACTATCAAAAGAATGCGAAGAGGTAGATTTTGTTGTTACCTTTCGTTTACCTTCCTTCGCCATGAGGCAAGTGTCGTTGCCCTTCCATGCGCCGAGAGTTGGGAAGAGGGTGGACTTCTTAGTTGTCTTCTCGATGGCTATGCTAGCCATCTCCTCTTCCTCTTCGGATGAGGACTCATCATTTGAGTCCCACTCCTTTCCTAGGTGCGCTTGTCTAGCTTGCTTCTTCTTCTTGAAGAATTTCTTGGGTTGAGGCTTTGTTTTCTTGGTCTTCTTCTTGTTTTCTTCATACGGGCAATCAACTATAAAGTGGTCATATTCACCAACTGTTATAGCACACCCGCCTCAGCTTCGGTCTTGATTTTTCTTTGTGTTTTACTTCATTTTATTTGCCCCATTGTCTTCTCTTCATCATTTTCTTGAATCTCTTCATAAAGAGGATTATGTCCTCTTCGTCAATATTGCTGCTCTCGTCATCACTGTCCTCTTCTTGTTGAGCTTCTCGAGCTTCTTTTGACAAGGTCTTGCAAGTGGACTTCAAGGCGACCTCTTTCTTCTTTGCCGAGGTGAGGTCGGCAATTTCCTGTACATGTTTTGCTTGCTTTTCCATCATGTCAAAGTTGATGATTTTTCCAAGTAGTTCGTCCGGGTCATTTTCTTGTACCCCGGGCTTTCTCTTATCATTGAGCATAGGGTAACATTGCGAGGCATGAAAGCTCTAAGGATGAGCTTCACTACCTCGTGATCATTCCACTTCTTACTTCCGTATGCTTGAACCTTGTTGATGAGAGTCTTTAATCGGTTGTACATGTCCTCTGGCGACTCATCTTCTTCTATGGCGAATCTTCCCAATTCTCCTTCAATCATTTCGATCTTCGCCTCTCGCGCGTCGGGAGGTAGACGAAAGCCTCGCGGGTCCCACATGTCAGCGAGTTATTCCCTCACGCGGGATCAGCTGCGGCTCTAGATCCGGTGCGGCTTCGCGGTTGAACCCTATGGCATCTGTGTGGCCCAGATGCGATTGGTTGATTTTCAACCAGTGGGTCGGCTGCTTTATTCAAATGTTTTCCGTTGGAAAATAATTTCACAATCCAACCAAACTTCTAAAAATCATTACTCCTTGTAGAATTGCTCAAAAATTTCCAAATAAATTCTGGTAGACTCATATCAATCTCTAATTTGCAGTGATGCAATTTATTGGACATGAATCTCCCAGAATTTATATAATTAATTCATTTAATCTAACTGATTTGGAAATTAATTACTCCTGTTCTGTTAAATGGAAAATTCCAAATTTTGGTCAGAACACTCTTATTTGTACACTTGATCATCAGTAAAAATTTCAAGATCATTGGACTTCAATTACTGGGTTGATCGGTGTTCCAAATCTCTAGGTAGTTAAAAATTGAGAAAAATACAGAATCAATTTCAGCTTTTTCCCCAAACTTGTAAAATCAGTTTCTCCATGTAGGAAGCTTAGAAAATTGTGAAACAAATTTTACTAGAACCAGTGAGACCCCTCGACATGGTACAACCACTGGTAGCCATGATAGAACTCCAGAATTACAACCAAAATTCAGAGAAAGTTTATAATTGTACGAATTTTAGGGACAACAAACTTCCTTGATCATCTCCTGTTCTTTGTAAGTGTCTTCATTATAGTCCCTAGTATCTACCATAAAAGTTCCAAAGCCAATTAAGATCATAATCTTATTTTATTCACAAGATATTAGCTTGTGACCTTAAACATATTATTTATTTTCAAAGTCATTCATATATAGTATATGCAGAACGTGTAGTAACTGAAGTCGGGGAGCAGTCTGAAGCTTTAAAACTCCAGCTACCGGAGACTAACATAGACTCGGACTCGCATTCAGACAAGCCCCAATTTGAATTTAAGTTCCTTACACTGTCTTTGCAGTTTCCATTCACCTTACGTCTTCAGATGTTTGTGCATTACATTTAAGGTGTTTGACATCCACTTGCATGACCAAATAACCCAGAGAGTGGTTAGAATGGCTCACAGACTCGTGTAGTAATTGCCATGCTTATATTCATAGGGATCCGGTAGAAGTCGAGTAGTTGGAATCTACTCGCGAGATAGAATTTTATCACATGGGACGAACTGGATCAAGAGATGATTTATAAATATGAAATTGAGACCGGTCACAGATGAGTAGGAAGTGACAAGAGGTGGTCTTGGTTTCATAGCTCTGACCGTGTCGATTAAGGCACGTGTCGTGTGCGGCCCTGCTAGACAAGCTTGAATTGTACCGGCGACATACTGGAGAAATGGGCTCCAGTAAACTGACGTAGCTTGATACTGGTTTGTCGAGGCATTTCGTTCCGTTTTATAGGCGTCGGCTGAGGGCAGCAAGGTGTAAATCAGCAGGTGGGCACGTCAGAGTACGCCCCATGCAGTGACCTCCTGCTCGTGACGGATCGACGGGTTCGGCATTCGAGTGTTGGTTGAATGGTGGCCATATACGACTAGTATTGAAGTGTTATGTAGGTACTGCTGTATGTACTCGCTGGCGCTTCTGAAAGTGCGTATGTGTTGTGTTCTCCTGGTGAGTCCTGATTGCAATCACCGTCCCTCGCGGTAATAAAGTACCACTTGTTCACTGCGCTGTGACATAGTAAATAGCTAAGAAGCCAGAACAATATGATGTACTGAATTATATTTGTGTTGCAACCTTGTATGGCTTAGAGATAGCACAATTAAAAGTTTACAGTTTCCCCATACTTTACCTGTAATAGCATTATGTGCTTTGGGCATGTCATATCATTGGCAAAGCATTTCTTGTTTAATTGCGGAGTCTATGATTTGCCGTTCCTGAAGAATGTCATGTGCTACTTAAAACATGGCTATAAGGATCCACATGTAGGCGAGTCCTTTATGTTATTCCTTACCTATGCTTAGTATTCACCCCTGCATATGTGTAGTGAGACGAGTTAGTCTTGCTGAGCCTTAAGCTCACGTTTGCAGTTAACAAGTTTTTGCAGATTATACGACTGATGACGGGTTTGATGACAAGGCTGCAATGCCTCCAGGGTTTACAGCCGAGTGGGAACCCTGCACGCCGCCGTAAGTTGGGTGTTGCTAGTGCGAAGCATCCAGGACATGCATGACTTTGCTTTTGCATAGCTAGTGCCGAGAGCGTAACTATGATGTATAGTTTTCTTTCCTTTTAACTTTGTATTGTAAAACTTCCACTGTGTTTATAAATAAAGACTTGGTATTGTATTTTATTCTATTTCTTTTCTTGTATATTGTTGGGTGTCGCATCGCACGACACCGCCCAATGAGATCCTTGGATGTTGGGATTTCGGTCCCCACACAACACTTGGATCTTGACAATCAAGGGTTGATGAAGATCTTGATGGTGAATTGGTGATGAAGAACAAAAACTTGATGGAGATGTTGATCCTCTTTCTTTTCCTCCTCCTCTTCTTCTTGCTCGGGATCTCCTTCTCCCTCCATGGTGGCGGCTACCCACGAACTAAGGTTTGTGGTCTTTCCATTGAGGCAAAATGATATAAAGTTAAGGGGTGGGTTGTTTATATAGAGGTGGAGGGCTAGGGTTTCAATGGATTCGAGTTTGAGGTGGGTTGTGGCCGGTGTGGGGTCCCTCATGGGCTCGAAAAAGAGTTAGACATGAAGTACTTAGGCCCACTTAAGGTAAAACCCAAAAACATGTTGTGAAACAATAGATCATTTCGGAATCGCGATTTACCGGACAAGTCCGAAAAGGGCCAGACTAGTCCGAAGATTAACAGAGGCGAAAACGGACAAGCCCGGACTATATCGGACAAGTCTGAACTTGGTCAGAGGAAAATCAGACAATTCTGGCCAAAATCAGACAAGTCCGATTTTAGTCAGAGAGAAAACGGACAAGTCCGCTGGAATACCAGACAAGTCCAGACAAGTCCAGGGACTTAGCAAAATTTCCAAAGAACTGGGATACCGGACTAGTCCGCTATGGACCGGACAAGTCCAAAAGTGTCCAGAGGCCAAAACCGGAATAATTCGCAGCAAAAACAGACTAGTCTGATGAAGATCAGAGAGAAATTGTACTAGTCCACACCAAAACTGGACTAGTCCGCACTTCTCAGAACTTTTGAGTGCGGTTTTACTCTAAATCAATTTTAAACTTGCTCATTTTTGTATGGATTAATGTTAGACATGTATATGAACTTATGCAATGCATGATGCATGAAAATGAGGGTGTTACAACAACATTGCTCCAAGGTGTGATGAAGAGATATGGATGTGAATATGTGGTTGGAAAGGTTCAACTGGCGGGATTATGCCTCAGGCTGCGGCTGAGGTGGTTATGGTTTCTTTATGGAAGGTTCGAGTTTTTTTGGTTAGATTTTGTGTGGGTCACGAAGTTGAGTTGTTTTAGAAATATTTAGGACGTTCTTAAGGTGTTTCGAAGTCTTAAGATTGCTTCTATCTGTGTATGGAAGAGTCTTTAGTAGTTATGGAAAGTTTCGGTTGAAACTGAGTATGAGTAGGAGTCCTAGTCCGGATTCGGTTGGCCTAAGGGCTGGTTATATAAGCAAGGGAGGCCAGAGCTCGTGGTGAGACAGCTTTGGGCTGTTCTTCTTGTGTCTTTGGTAAATAAAATTCATAGCTTAGAGGAGATTTTGTGCCTTGTTCATCTAACTTGTTTTTGTCAAGTTATTCTCATCGAGTTTATGCGCTGCCCGACCTTTCTTCATTGTTTTGATCTTAAATCAAGTTTTACAGATCCAATTGATGTGATTTTTCTGTGTTGTCTTAACAACTCAATACTATATCATCTGTGAATATTTCACAGTCATTGGGTTCGTGGTTTTTGCATTACATGAGTTTCTTTGCAACATAGCAAGTATGTTTGCTCTCCGCTAGAACAGATTTACCTTTGCTCAGGGTTTCAGCCATAACTTGAGTTTTACTCGACATTGTCTTGTGATTCTTGTTGTTGTGTCTTTGCGACTTGATTCTATATGATCTACACTGATTTTTCATGTTTTGTACGCATTAGAAATACTTGCACACACGGTTTCTCTATCAGATTGGTTCCCTGCTGAGGGGTTTTCGTTGCTTCCGCTGAAAAAGTTTTAATCTACAATTCACCCCCCCCCGTCTGTTAGCTTTTCACGTGCTCTTCGATCCTACAACATTTACTTTCAAAGACTCAAAATAGGAAATGTTAGGCTTGTTACCTGTAAGAATCTCATATGGAGTCTTCTTAAGGAGTCGATGGAGGTAGAGTTGATTTGTCGCATGACATGCGGTGTTTACCGCTTCCACCCAAAATCTGTTCGAGGTCTTTCACTCATCGAGCATTGTCCTCATCATATCGATAAGTGTTTGATTCTTTTTTTCAGCTACTTTATTTTGTTCGGGAGAGTAGGGAGCCAAAAACTTGTGTTTTATGCCTTCTTCATCAAGAAAGTCTTCAACTCGGGTATTCTTGGACTCGGTGCCGTTATCGCTCCTTATCTTCTTAATTCTCAAAGAGAACTCATTGTGAGCTCTCTTCAAGAATTTCCTAAGGACACCTTGTGCTTCTCTTTTATCATGCAAGAAAAATACCCAAGTGAATCTAGAAAAATCATCTACAATTACTAAATCGTATTCGTTACAACTGATGCTAATGTAGGTGATTGGGCCAAAGAGATCCATGTGTAGTAGCTCCAAAGGTTTGATAAACGTCATTATGTTCTTTGCAGGATGAGGTACTCCAGCTTGCTTTCCGGCTTGGCACGTGCTGCATGGCCTGTCTTTTTCAAACACGACATTCTTCAAACCTCAGATGTCATCTCCTTTTACAAGTTTCTGCAGATTTCTCATGCCATCATGTGCTAGCCATCTATGCCACATCCAACCCATGTTAGTCTTTGCAATCAAGCATGTGTCAAGTTGAGCTCTATCCATGGTAAAGTCCATGAGATAGATCTTTCCCTTTAGCACACCCTTGAATGCAGCTGAGTCATGGCTTCGTCTAAAAATGGTCACACCCTCATTAGTGAACAAACAATTATAACCTTTGTCACATAATTTAGATATGGACAATATATTATAATCTAATGAATCAACATCTAAGACTTGAGAAAGTGTGTGATGAGGTGATATGGATATTTTACCGATTTCAAGCATCTTTCCTTGACTATTATCACCAAAGTAAATACCTTCACTTGGATCCTAATTTTCTTCATATTCCACAAACATTTTCTTATCTCCGGTCATGTGATATGTTCATCCACTATCAAGCACACATTTTGAACTGCTGGAGGAATATGCCTACAGAACAGATTTATGCCTTGGTTTTAGGTACCCAAGCTTGCTTGGGTCCTTTGACGTTAGTAACAAGAAATTTGGAATCCCACGCACAAGATTTCAAACTTATGTGGAGCGGCCCAACATACTTACCATAAACATGATTAAATTTATCCTTCATAAGAACATATGAGGCATTGAAAGTATGGAACATGATATGAGGTTCATTTTTTGCTTTATCAAGTGAGGAAGGAACATGTTTATTGTTCTTGACTTGATTTGAGCTTTCCTTGACAAAGTCAATCCATTTCTTATTATTTTTAGGGTTTCTTGAAATTTGTTTTTCACCTTTAGAATATCCAAGATCATCCTTTATATTGGGAGATCTAGTAACCGAATTTGCACTACGTGCATCTTTGATTTTCACCTTATCAAAAATGCCACCTTTGGGTGAATGTTTGTCTTGTGCCACTTTAAGCTCACTGTTCAAATCAAGTACCAAATTATCAGAATTACAAGTCTTAAGTGGAATGGACTTGATATTTGGAGAAGGTGAACTTTTAGAGGATGAGGGAACATTTTGCTTGAGTGATTCAACTTGTACATGAAGAGTCTTGTTAACTTTTGTCAAGTTAACAAGTTCATCCTTAAGTACAACGTTCAAATCATTAATATTTCAGCAAGTTTCCTTGCTCAAAGCTAGCTCACACTCAAGTGCTTCACTCTTTTCCTTTTCAAGTTCAAGATCCTTTTCAATCTCAAAATATCTCTCCTTTTGAAGGATGAGCATATCTTCTTGTCGATTGATAAGGTCTTCCTTCTCAAATATTTCATCCGACAACTTTTTCATCCTATCTAGTGCACTTTTACTTAGGTCCTTAAGCATATGTTCATTTTCACCGCTACTATCAAAATCATCATCATGAAGAGAATGTAAAGAGGAAGATCTATATTTAAACTTTTTTCTTGCCTTCCTTAGCCATAAGGCAAGTGTGGTTCGAGTCCTTCCATCCTCCCAAGTTCAAAAATAGAGTTGTCTTCATGGGAGGCTTCTTGATGGCAATGGTTGCCACCCCATATTCATCTTGGAGGAGGACTTACCGTTTGAGTCCCATTCCTTGCCAATGTGTGCTTGATGTGCTTGCTTCTTCTTCTTGAACATTTTCTTGTCTTGTGGCTTGGACTCCTTCTTTTTCTTCTTGTTGTCTTCGTATTGGCAATCAACAATAAGGTGTCCATATTCTCCACAATTGTAGCAAGTTTGCCTTGCTCTGGATGTTCCTTTGTCCTTGTTCTTGCCTTCATTAGAGTTGTCACATCTTCTTCTCCATATAATGCACTTGAACTTTTTGATGAAGAGAATCGTTTCTTCGTCGTCCATGTCAGTGCTTACATCATTGTTGTCTTCATCATCTTGCATCTCATGGACTTATTTTCCTTTTGGTTTGCAAGTCCCTTTGAGTGCGACTTCCTTCTTGGAAGAGGTGAGCTTGGCAAGGCTCTTCACATATTGGGCTTCCTTCTCCATCATTTTGTGATTGATGATTTGGCCCAATAGCTCATCCGAGGTCAATTTGCGGAACCCCAACCTTTCTCAGATCATGGAGCACAATGTAACATTCCTTGGCATGAAGGCTCTAATCATTCTTTTGACCACCTCATGGTCAGTCCACTTTTTGCTTCCATAGGCTTCGACTTTGTTGCTGAGAAACTTCATGCGATTGTACATTTCTTGAGTAGTTTCACCATCCTCGATGGCAAACCTCCATAGCTCCCCCTCAATCATCTCAATTTTGGCTTCACGAACGGAGAGATTTCCTTCATGTGCCATCTTGAGGGTGTCACATATGTCTTTAGCCACCTTGTGTCCATCAAACTTATTGAACTCCTCCTGGCTTAGTGATGAAGTGATCACTGCGGCAGCTTGTGCATTGCGATGAATAGCTTGAGCTTACTCCGGGGTGAGTTCATCATCAATGTCCGGAATATCTATACTTGTGCACACAATATGCCAAAGAATTGGGTTTAAGGAAACGAGATGCATTTTCATATTATACTTCCACATTGTAAATCATTTCCATCTAAATGAGGAGGTTTTCCCATGGGAATAGAAAGATAATGATTGTTAGAATTAAGACGTTTGTAATTAAAAGGATATCGGGAGTAGGCTTGATGACTACTCTCCTTTGGCTTCTCGTCTTCTCGACTAGTCTCTTGATGGAGAGTCCTGCTCCGATACCAATTGAATGTGCTTACAGGGGCTGAATAGGCTTTTTGGATTCCTGAAACACTTAATCGAAAACTATCAACTTCTAGAGAATGTACTAGTCCTTTTCCACCGTGGACTAGTCCGTGGTGCAGCAAACCAGTGATCAAGGTTGAATATTTTGTGTTTCTTTTCAAATTTAATATGGCAGAAAGTGTAAAACTACTTTAATAATTTTGACACGGATTAGCAAGAACTAAATAACACGTGGATGACAAGATTGGTGCAAATCATGAGTATACTCAATTTAAGCCCTAGCTTGTGATGATATTGCAAAGTATGAATCAAGAACATATGAGATTAGTGATGTTTACCGAGGTTCAATCCCACACAAGGGATCTACATCCTCGTTGAGGAGCTCACACAAAGTCGGGTCTTAACCAACCCTTCCCTCACCAAGTCACCATGGAGGCCGACTTGATCTCCACTATCAAATGGGGTAATCACCGAGTTTGTGGGGCTTTCTCACAAGTTGAGGGCTCCCACATGTTTACAAATGAGGAGGAGATCACACACTTGAAAATTATACAATAATGAACAAGAGTGTGTGAGAGGAATCAAATCCAAGAGCTCAATTGTGATGAGATTGTCACTCTCCCTTTCCCAAAGCCTAACACCCGAAGATTTCCCTCTTAGGGGCTTAGAATGTGTGGAGAGGAGTGTTTTTGTGCTCTTGGATGCAGTGGTGGTGCTAGGGTTCGTGATCATTGAAAAATAAGTCGTAGGGCCTCTTTTTATAGAGGTCCCGAAAAGTAACTGTGATGTTTTGGTGACCTCGGACTAGTCTGTGGTGAAGCACGGACAAGTCCGGTGTGGTGATGTGCCATCTTAGGTTAAGTGCTGCCACATTAGAATTAGGGTTTGGAAAACCCTATATGGTTGGACTAGTCCGCACAGAGGCAGGACTAGTCTGAAGCGGTATAGTAAGGTATAACGGACTAGTCTATTAATAAAATAGACGAGTCCGATGTGATACAGTAGGTATATATGGACTAGAATGAGTGATGTGAGATAAGTCTGATGTGTTCCCGTAGCATATAACGCACTAGTCCATTCAGGAATGGACAGGTCCAGTTAGTGATCAAGTGATAACATTGGCAAAGTTTGTGAAGTGACTGTGAGGCGCGAACTAGTCTGGTGTGTGTGTGTGTGTGTGTGTCAATTTTCATTTTGGTTACCCCTTTCATTCTTCTCATGTAACAATTGAGCTCATGAGAGGATAACTCTCACAAACCAAGACTACAATTTATAAACTACGTCTTTTATTCTTCACTTCATCATTTTTCATCAAAGTCAGCCTTTTCCCTTTTTGTTTTGATCACCTTTCTCTCCATGTGACCTGCTCTCACTTAGCAAATTTCATTAGCTCTTCACTTTTTTGTCATCGATCATCCCAAACCCACAAGGGAATGCCTAGATGCACTTACATTAAGTCCCATAAAAAATGTTGCAATAGCAACGGATCGTGGATTCAAAAATATGGGCCAGAATTTTGCAAAAGCGAAAGTTTGTCCCAAGATACACCTATAGATTCCTTTTCCATATGTTGGAAGCCTAGTAATTTCATTCGTAAGGAAACAATTCAAGATATTGGGAAGAATGCAAGACAAAATTGGTCTCACAATTCTCTCCAATCGTCGTTTGTCTTCCCAACATTATGGGTGTACTATTTTTCAATTTTTTCCTTGAGAGAAAAAGGAAAAAACTTCTATTTGAGAGTTTCTTGTGTCATTCCTTTAAACAAAATACAAGAACACAATTGTTCAAACTCTCGTAGATGGTGGTAAGAGTTTACATAATCCGTTCCTGAGAAGGATTGTTTTGGATAATGGCTATAAAGCCAGAGCGAAGTTCACAACTGGTTGAGCAAATTGGTTCCACCAACGGCAGTGGCTCGCAGAACTCGCCCTTTGGGGCATAATAAGATAGAATTGTGGGTTGCTCCATGTTGATGGTGGAAAGGTAAGAAGTAAAAAAAAAAAGGAAATAGATACGAGGGTCAATAAGGTTTGAAGACCAACACCAATCGTTCCTCGGCAATAGTGATAGAAATGCTTGTTGGTATTTCTTACTAAAACAAAGTAACCCTCAAGCGCACGAAATACCGTTGTAGCACTTCCCTTTAAAGAGTACTCCCAAGGATATCGAATCTAAGGAACATGTATGCTAATCTCCTGACTTGTTCTCCCAAGGACACACATTTTGTTTAACAGGTAAGGATTTGAGAGGAATTCAATGTTTGATTCTAAGTCACAACAATCTATAGTACAAACTTGCTTCAGGCACGGGTTTACCTCTAACAAAAATCAGGACGATTCCCGCTAAGAGCCTATGACATAGCTGAACAGAGGATTACTAAGGATAGGTAGGATTGTCACCACTTACTGCCTACCTCTTCAATCCTTGGGTCTATGAGGTATTCACTAATGAATTCCAACCTAAGCACCATGCTTAAGCTCTAATTTATAACTCTAATCATGTTGAATGCAAAGTTAAGACTAGAGGCTCAAATTAATTAAAGCAGTGAACCCACAAGCAACTACGAAAGCAAATTATTATGAATTAGAAACCAACTTGTATTAAATTTATGAAAGTCTTACTTGATTCTGACAGAACTTCTGTAGATGTACAAGTGTGGAAGAAGGACTTGACAAGCCCAAGCCTCCTCCTCCTAGCTCCTCCTCACTTTTCTTTTACTTGGCTAGCCTCTTGGGCAGCACTAAATCTTTGAAGTGGAATTCTAAACTCAAACTTGTGGTGTGTGTAGTGAGGGGGTGAGGGGGGCTATTTATACACTAGTTCAATCGGTATGGTGCTAGAATTAGTGCGCAATTCAGTCCTCATCGCCTTCATGGAGCTACAGGAAATCGACACGTGGAAGAAGACCGAGTTTGGTTCCAGGAACCAATTGGTCGACTTGGTCCTGGCCCCCATCGTGCTATGTTTCCTCCGGGTGGTTGACTCGTGCGCTCTGACCTCCTTCCCGCGTGAATCAATGTTGGATTCCCTCGAATACGACTAGTAATGGGTCCATTGATCCATTCACCAACATGTGTCATCGCCTGATTGGTCGAAGTGTAAATTTTAGGATTGCTCTATATATTTCTTGGTATTTTGGGGTTTAATTCACCTGCAAACAAATAGACACTAACACATGTGGAAATGGTTAGTATTAGCACCTACCACTATGTTGTGTTCTTGTTTTTATAATTTTTATGAGGTAAATTGACAGTAAAATTTAGCATTTAAGGATCATAAACATGCATCGTCGTAGAATAACGAAGCTCCTCAAACTCCTGCACACAATCATCCAAACTTTGTTGCTGGTGCAAATGCAGCACATCATACATAGCACGAGGGTATTAGTAAGCACCAAACTTTTCTTTCAATTTCTTCGCAAAATTGTCCCAATTCCCCAACTCCTCAGTCCACTTATAAACCTGAAGCCAGTGAGAGGCATTGCCCTCCATGTGCATAGAAGTAGCGCATACCCACGTAGACTCATTCACCCCATAGATTGAAAAGTAGTACAAGCATTTTTCAAGAAAAATAGTGGGATTCTCAAATGAAAACTTTGAAAATGATATCTTGGGTAATGCTTGGTCACTTCCTCCTATCTCTCTGTGTGGTATGGTATGATCATGTTGCACCACCCTGGCTGGTCGATCCCTGCTCGAACCTGGCATATCAATCCCCCCCACCGACCTTCTCTATCTCCAAAACCATTGGTACCCCTTCTCGCACACGAACTCTTCCACCAACCATTCCAACGCTGGATCAGCCACCCGTTCCCCCATCTCCTCCACCCGATGAAACAAGATGATACGCTCCTTCCCATCCTATTCTACAACTGAAGCTACCAAGGCCTATTGCTCCAACAACTTCGTCTGCACCGCCTCCACATCCTCCAACCGCAGAGCAATCTGATCCAACGTTGGAAAATCTTGTCCCACCACTCACTGTTCGCAGTTGTTGATGCCTCCATCACATCAAGCATGAACAAAGTATGCATCGAGGGATTCTTCGACACATCATGCTCCGCTCATCAAACTCTCCATCATCGCGACTCTTGATTGAAGCACTCTGTCGACCTTCGAACTCTTCTCCACCTTCTGGACGCCCGTCAAGGACAACTGGCTCTGATACTAACGTGATGACCTATTGCCGTCGAGCTACCGACTCGAGACATGAACGCACACACGAGAGAGAATGGTGAGGTACACGGTGATCACACGAGATGTGCAACGCAAAAAGGTGGGCATAACTGAATTAGATTCTCTGGATAAGATCTCGTTACAACGGGTAATAGTCCATTTAAAGTGTTGGGATGCAGCCTGTCACCCCTCCTGCTTTACTCTATTTCACCTGTCCGACTCTTGATCTCACCGATACAAACATTGTTTTTCTGCACTCTTACATGCTTCCACTCACGGGTGTGACACATCGTCGCCCAGCTTACTGCTGTCCCTACCGGATCTCACACAGGCAGTTGGCTCGGCCCTCGGACGCATGTGCATGGGCCTCCCTGGTATCAAAGAGGTCCTATGGCGACCCGCCCGTCATAGATTCCTAGATCGAGCCAACTTTTACCGGTGTCCTGTCACTCTACGCTAATGTCAGACTCACCTCAATCCATTCTTTGCCGAAATAAAAACACACGTAGATGTTGGTAAAAAACAACCTTAGCTATCGGCACTTGTTTCCTCTAAAGCATACTCTATACATTTTTTTTTCTATTTTACAATATTTACTCTAAGTTTGCACATATTCAGTATGCTTTATAATATGTCACTGCACACAGCCTTGGTTACCAGTAATAAACATGGGACCAACCAGATGGGCCGGACGGTGGTGAGCCCCAATTTGTGTCAGCCAACCTGCTACTCGGCCCAGCTCTGCCTCTAGCTACCTGCCTACGTACCATATACCAAGCTCATGCATGCATCATTCTTGTTTGTAAATCTAATAAATAACACCGAGCTCATGCCTCATGCAGGTGTCGCTGCTTGGATAGTACTGTTCCGGTAAATCACATCAGCTACTTATACGCTATACTATACGGTCCACCATGATTGAATAGCACATCTACACCGAAAGTGAGTATCAGTGCAGAAGCTCTGTTTAGATCCAGCAGAACGCCATAGGCAACAAAACCATGTAGGGTGCATTCCTGTCTCAGCAGCAGCGAGGCACACAATAGTTACCAGAAGCTTTTCAAATGCGAACACATTTTCGCATGATACCATAGCTACGTATGTCGTGGATCAGCCTAAGTACTAGACAAGTTCTGTACTTAGACTATACTATTTCGGTCATGTCCAGTAAGAGTAACTGGACTAGTCCAGACCCTGACCGGACTAGTCCGATCAGTTCAGTAACTGTCAGTTTGAACTCAAAATCAACATGCGTTTTAATTGAAAGAACACAACTCACCGAATGTTATGTCCCTGATCGGGTACACAACTATTCCTAAAGGGTGGGAGGCTCCCTCTTGTGTCTCTTGGTCAAGTATAAGAAGAGAGTCAGGTGTATGATCAATTAAGGGCTTATGCATACACATACAGACACTTGAACTCTCTTAATTTTCAGAATCAGATCAACACACCAAGGGAAGAACAAAGAGAAATTTCTCCCGTCTTCGTTCTTCTTGTTGCGGCCTCACCTTGTTGGCTGGTCTATGAGTCGCATCAATAAGCAACAACAAAGATAGAGTAGAAGGTATTAGTAGTGTTCTTGTGCTATTTGAGAGATAGCACTTGATGTTGATCTTGTATTCAGATCTCTCCATGTAATTCGAAATGTTTTAGTGACTGTTTGATCTTTGAACTTTCTTCTGATTCTAACAATGGTATCAGAGCAAATGGACCACTAATCATTTCAAATTGAGTTTTGATCGAAGTTTGTCGCTGCATGTTTTGAAGGTCCAGACTTGTCCAGTCTATGGGTTGGACTTGTCCACTATGCTACAATGAAGTGGTTATGTTTTTCGGATCAGGGCGTTTGGACGCGTTCATCTTATTGAAAACTAATTAAGAATTTTGGATTGAAATCCATTGTGAAAATTAAGTTGATTTTGTAAGATGGTAAGATTAGGATTCCCTTTTGGGTATTTCGGCATTTTTTGATTTTTATATGAAACTTTTTCGGGGTTGGCCGGGCTAGTACGGAATAGTACATACCAAACTCGAAAAGTTCAATAAAGAACGGATCAAATGTTTCCGGAACAATACCGGACTTGTTCGTCATATGGACCGGACTTGTCAGGTCATGGTTCTGTTTAAGTTTGAACATGTCTGGCTTATAGACCGGACTAGTCCAAAAACGGTACTATAAGAGTTCGGACTAGTCCAGCCATGTGCAGACTAGTCTGGGCTATACAATTAAGTTTTCTTATTTAATTAAGCTTCCGCTACGAATTAAGTTTATATTGTCATAGCATTTTGGTTGAGTAACCAAAGCGAAACATAAATTGCTATGTCATTTTAAGTTACATGGAATTCTATTGAGTAACCAAATTGAAAAAATAGAATTGTCATATTTTTAAGCTATATTAATGTCATTATTAGCCAAGTAACCAAAGTGAAAGGCGTTAATAACATTTTCCTTCTAAGTACATAGTAATTTGGTCGAGTAACCAAAGCGAAAGATAAATTACTATGTTTTTCAGTTGTTCTCAAATTTGTGTTTTGGTCAAGTAACCAAAGTGAAAGATAAAACTCAACATTATCTTATGGTTAATATTTATGCATTCACTCATGATCTTGTTTTTTGACTAAGAAGTATCCTCTAATGAGCATTCAGTACTGAGTTTCATCTCTTTCATTGATCCACTCAATGTAAGCAATTGTGGGAGGTGGAGAGAAAAGTTAGAGATTGCTTTGGCAATCTCCAAGATAGACTTGGCTCTCACAATTCCATATTCAGTTGAGCTGGTGGCTCTAGTAAGAAATGTTGATGAAACTCAGAAAGCCTTTGCTGTGAGGACAACGGACTATACTAATGAGTTATTGGGTTGTGACATAGCCAAAGTTAAGTGGAAACAATCAAACAGGAAATGTTTGATGGTTATTAAGGGCACTATCACTGAGACTATTCGAAGAGCAATCTCTAGATGTGAGACTGCCACTGAGTCCCTCCAAAAGATTGAGAATCAGTTTACTGGTTTTTCTAATTCAACAACAAGTACTTTTATCAAGAGACTTGTCACAGAAAAGTATTATGGAGGTGGTGTGTGAGAGTACATTTAAGGATGACAAATATGACAGCAAAACTTAAGCCTATGAATTTGGGGATTAAAGATGAGTTCATTGTGCATCTCATCATTGCCACACTTCCAAAGGAATTTGAGACTTTTATCATCAACTACAACTCTAAACATGAACTATAGAACATAGAAAAACTCATGGCTATGTGTCTTCAGGAGGAAAAGATGATTAAGTCTGTCGGTACCCAGTGTACCTGATACCCTTTGGGACTGCCAAGAATGTTAAGGAACTCCACATACCTGAGTTGAAGACCTCCAAAGGCCCCACGTGTCATATGGAACTGGAGCTGCCTCCCTTCTATGGTTAGTCCTAGTGCCGCCACGTGTATCATAAAACCGGAGCTACATTACTTACCTGGGAAAGCTCCAGGCTAAATACTTGTGCGGCACCCCCGGACCTAACCCTCGACAGAGGGAAGCTCCGGTACCGACATGTGTACAATAGCACCGGACATACCCGTCCCAAACAGTAAGCTCCGAGGCTGCCACGCGTCCAACCGCCAGACCTTCAACCTCAACAAGCAGAGTGGTGGACCTCCAACGGCTCGGACCTTCAAGGACCATTAAAGACTTCAAGACCCGATTAAGTGTCATTAATGCTATCTTAATGACACACGATAATAGGGCCCTTAATACCAGTAACGCCACACACACAAGCGCTTAGATGCTCAATACATCAGCAACACACATCCGTGGAGTAGGGTATTATGCTCAGGCGGCCCGAACCACGTGAATCCCCGTGTCAACACACCATCTTGTTCTGAATCTCTGCGCGCCCACAACCGAACTACAAACTCCGCGGGCTGCCTACGGTAGTACCAGGAGAATTGCCGGAATCAAACTCCGACAGTTGGTGTGCATTGGGAGCAAGAAGGAGTTGTCCAGGGTTCAGACCTACATGGGTTGGTCCAGTGACTCTTTCGACAACGACATTCGCTGCGGAAAGCTTCCCTTCGAGAAGGAGCGAGCCAGAGATATGGTGTACTTCCTTGGTTATGCCATGGCGGGTTTGATCTAGCCTTTCTCCACTTTCTTTATGATGCTGCTAGATTTCTATGGTCTGCAGCTCCATCATCTTGGCCCCCACTCAATCTTGCTGGTGGCAATTTTCGTCCACTTTTGCGAGATGTTGGTGGGACTTTCTTCACTATCCACCCCACCGGGAAGAGTGATGAGTTCATCGGCTTCTACTACTTCGTGAAGAGGAAAAACTCCCCCCCCCTCAAGTACTTGAGGTCCTTTCCTTCCAGCAAGTGGGACGACTGGAAGAAAGACTGGGTGGTCATCACCGTCGAGGGACACGAGAGGCTCGAGCTGCCTGAAGGCCTCCCCCGCGTCGACACTGACATTTGGAGTGACGTGTCGGAGCTGTTGAGGGAGTACAGGCCCATTCTAGACAGAATCCAGGAGTGCGTCGAATGTGGGGTGACCCCCCAGATGGTCTTCAGCAACTTCTTGACGAACAGGTGGGCCCCGCTGAGGGCTAGGGGGCGACCTGCCTGGGCCTTCAATAGTGAGATGGATACCAACCGCATTGAGGTAGGTTTGGGCACCAACTTGAACGGTGAAGCCTTGAAGACCCATCTCAAGAAGTTCCAGCCTGGGAACATTGGCCCTGGCGATGTGTGTCCACTGGCGGCCTTCCTTCCTATGAATGTGATACCAGAGGAGTGCAGAGAGCTCCGGAGGAAGATGCCAATGTTGGACGACGTGGGCCTGATGGAGAGGCGATCAACCTCCGGGGTGGCAATCCCCGGAGCTTCAGAAGGTGGCTCCGCTCCCGCCCCAAAGCCAAGCGCCGAAGTCATAGGCAAGGGCAAGGAGTTGGTCGAGCCCTCGATCCGCAAGAGGAAGTTGAAGCACTCTAACGGGAGGTCCGTCAGACCTGCTCCTTCCATGACAGCTCCTTCTCACCGACGTAGGAGGTCTTCGACAAAGGCAACCACTCCAGCATCGGCATCTCTTCGGGAAGCTAGCTCCGGTCATGTGGCTCCGGTACCAGGGCCAGCTGAGGGCTCTAGGTCCGAGGGTCCTTCTCAGTCGAGGGGGCCCCAACCAAGACGACGCCGACGGCGGTAGGAAGCTCCGGGGAGCCTTCCGGAGCTACTACGACAGTGGTGATAGGGTCCGGTCCTGAGCGTCCGGTGAAGAGGTTCCGCGCTAGCTGGAGCGGAAGCCTTCCGAGGTACATTTGATTTTTTTACCTCAGTTGATTGTTTTTTGTTGTAACCATATTTTGAGTTTCTTCATCCTTCATCCACAGTGTACCCAAGAAAGAGGTTGAAGCTCCAGTTCCTGCAACAGCATCTGATGCTGCGCAGGCGGAGGCTCCGGCTCCAGTTCCAGCGCCGCCCCAAGAGGTGGCTGAGAAAGCGGCAGCTCCGGCACCAGCTGTCGTGGTTCTTGTCCTCGAGTCATCCCCTGAAGCTCCCTTGGTAGCGCCAGACCACGGGAATAAAGATGTACCAGCAGCACCAGCTCCGGAGGTTGAAGCTCCAGTTTTGGATGCTGAGATGATGGACGCTCCGGTCTCAGAGCTGGAGGTAGCTGCAGTTCCATCCCTAGAGCCGGATGTTTTTGAAGCCCCGATGGTGGAGATGGTGGTTGATGAAGTTTCGGTGCCCGAGCCGGTTGTCGCAGAAGTGCCAGCGCCCGAGCCGGTGGAGGTCGAAGTGCAGGCGCCTGAACTGGCGGTGGAGGAGGTACCAGCATTAGAGCTGGAAGTGGCCTCAGCTCCTGCCGAACCTTCAACACCTGCCCTGGAGGTGGTGGTTCCAGAGGTACCCGCGCCTGAGCTAGGGTGCCAAGATGAAGCTGTCGGTCCCCCGCTTGAGGGACCAGTTGCTGATGACCTAGCGGCAGGACCTTCGGAGCTGACTCCGGAGGTAGAAACTTCTGCTGCAGGACCTTCCTCGGCGGCGGCCGAGGCTATCCTGGAGGGCGACCCTAGTGCCTCGGAAGCTCAGGGGACCGCTCTTGTAGAGTGGGACCCGATTTTTCTTTCGGAGAACCCGCTGGAGCCACCAGAGAAGACCCTGACTGGTCCGGAGCCAATCCCTTTGTCGCTGTCTATCGACAACGCCTGCTCCAACCTTCATTAGGTCCAGCTGGCCTTTTACCATGATAGCAAGGCCCTCGAGGAGGAGCGCCAAACCCTTAGGAGGTGGCGCAACCGGCTCCAAATCAAGACCAAGCTACCGCAGACGAGGCTGGCCGACGACAAGGAGTGGGTGAAAAGGCAGAAGGTCCGGTTGGAGTACTGGGGTCAGCTGCTGGATGAGAGGGAAAGCATGACGCGATCCCTTGACAACCATTCCTGGGCCATCCACGAACAGGTTGTGGCTGCTAATGAAGCAGTGAATGACTGCCAAGAGAAACTCAGTGCCACCCACGACAGCCTCGTCAAGCGCCGGGAGGCTATTGAGGAGCGAGAGAAAAAGCTCCAAGATGAAGAGCAAAAACACCTAGAGCTATGTGATGACCTCGTGAAGAGGGAGGAGGAGCTTACTCAGAGGCTAACTCTGGGTGACAAGAGCCTCGCGGAGCGCACCAAGAAGCTGGAGGAGCGCTGCGAGAAAGAGGAGAAGAAGGCCTGGCAGCGGGGACAAGACCTCACCAAGAGGGAGAATGAAATTGCTGCCAGGGAGAAGAAAGTGCAGGGCTGGGAGAAAGACCTGGTCGACCGCCGGAATAAGATCCACCTCCGGGAAGAGGAGCTTGTTAAACTCGAAAGGCAAGTTGCTGAAAAAATTCAGCAACTTGCGGGAGGATTCGGAGCTTGCGGCGACCAAGAGGTCCTTGGAAGAGGTGCGAGGCTCAAGGGCTGCGGAGTCCCAACAAGTTTGGGACTTCTTGGGCAAAGCCAATGACGTGCTGATGCCGCTGAGTTTTAGTCTCGTGCGTCCGGACGACCCGGAGCCGGAGCTGGACCATGCGTTGCAGGCGTTGAGCTCGGCGGGCAAAAAGCTTAACAAGATGGGCGATGTCATCGTGGACCAGTTGGAAACCGAAGGGCAATCCTTGGCAAAGAACTTCGCAGAGTACATGCTAACGTGCTACACAAGCCGGGTCCTCATTTCCCACGAGACTCGGTGCTCGAAGGTCCCATCAAAGGAGAGGGAGATGCTGACAAAGCCAGCGTGTCAGAGGTTGCCCAGAAGGTCGCCTCATTCATCCGTAGGATCTAGGACTTTCTCTTTGTAGCTCCTGCTTGTATCTTCTCTTCTTTTCTTCAATTTTGTAATCTATTGTCTCCAAATTAATGAAATCCAAAAATTTATGAATTTCATTTTTTGTCTTCAACACCTTTGTCCCACTTGGCCCCCTGGTAGATGTACACAATTTGATTGTGATCATGTACCAAGAGGATGTAGCATTTTTTTGAAGACTTGCGCGCTTCAAACTTGTAGTTTGTAGGTCCAAAGTCGTCGATACTAGGGGCCCCCTGAGGTTGTCGGAGCTTAGTAGCTCTGGCAGTGACCCTTGTCAACACGTAGAGCGTTGACAGTTAGTCCTCTGGGGTTGTCAGATCTTAGTAGCTCCGGGCAGCGACCACTGTCAACACGTGGTGCATCGATAGCAGACCCCACTGGGGAGTTTTCCCATCATCTTTTCTTCACGTCGACGGCTGGCACCCTGGATTTGCCGAAACTTGGTAGCTCTAGCGACACCTACTATCAATGTTTGAAACATCAACAGCGGATCACCTTAGGGGGTGTCGGAGCTTTGATAGCTCCAGCTTCATCCAACATCATCATGAGATCTTTATTTTTCCTGCACACTGAAGTCAAGAAAAACAGTAAAATCCATTTCTTATTTATAACTCATTTGTGGTTACCATTCCCGAAAGAAATTTTTAGGTCGAACGCAATTCTATATACATTCAAGTGCATTGGCTTGTTTTCCCCAGGTCCGATCGTTTCTGGACTCGCCTTACTTTGGCCTGCCGGGGTGTAGGTAGAGTGGCATACTTAGGGTGCAGGACCAGGCTAAGTCAATAGCACACTCCGGACCTAGATTGGCTTGGCGGCATTCAGGAGAGTAGGCCGTTCAACAATGTTTAGACCCAGAAGAATTAACAATGCAACTTGAATTATACATGAATTGCTCGAGCTAAAGTTTCTTGAGAATTGCCCAACTTTGTTATAGACAAGAAAGATAAAAATAAAAAATATTGAGCTTGTACAAAATAAATGCACGTGGAGTCTGTTTTCACACAATGATGTCTTCCATTATAGGTTCGGGGTACAGGGGAAACAAGTACACTCTTAGGGTACGGAACCAGGCTAAGTGTGTTTCATTTCTCGTTTGACCCAGGGAAGCTAGCTACACTTTTAGTTCTGAGACTTTGACAAGTGTTGTCTGAACTTTGCGGACCTTCCGAGGAAGGTCCGGCTATTCTCCTGAAGGAGCTACCCGACTCTGTACAATGACTCTATAACATACATCACATGTAACTACAGACTCACCTCTGTGATATTAAGCGTAGAACTTACGGAGGTGCTCAATGTTCCAAGGATTAGGGAGAGGTGTCCCATCCTCGGTTGCTGAGCGAACGCATCCGGGACAGGATACTTTGATCACTCGGAAGGGTCCTTCCCAGCTGGGGAAGAGTTTGTTTAACCCTTCTCGAGTTTCTATTCTTTGTAGCACGAGATCGCCTTCCTCGAGCTCTCGGCTGTGAACATTCCTTTGGTGATAGTGTTGAAGAGATTGGCGGTATCGGGCATTCCGAACAGCTGCTTGGCACCTTCCCTCTTCAACGAGGTCAAGGTCTTCACGACGGAGCTGGTCTTGCGTGACATCATCGAAGGTCCGGACTCGGAGTGACCCCAAGGTGATTTCCGGAGGAAGGACTGCTTTAGCTCTGTACACCAGGAAGAAGGGTGCCTCTCCAGTTGACCGGTTTGGAGTTGTCCTGTTGGCCCACAGTGTGGGCGGAAGCTCTTCGATCCAGTTGGCTCCATATTTTCTCAGGCGCTCATATGTGCGCGTCTTGAGTCCTTCCAGGATTTCTGCATTTGCTCTCTCAGCTTGGCCATTGCTTGCCGGGTGAGCTAAAGAAGCGTAGCTGACTTGAATGTCGAGGTCTTCGCAATATCCTTGAAATGCAGAGCTTGTGAATTGGGCCCCGTTGTCAGTTATGATCTTGTTTTGGACTCCAAATCTGAACTATGGACTGCAAGAAGTTGATAGCTGACTGCTTGTTTATTGTCACAACTGGATTTGTTTTCGGCCACTTGGTGAACTTGTCGATGGCAACGTACAGGAACTTGTAACCTCCGACGGCTCTTGGGAAAGGTCCCAAGATATCCATCCCCCACATAGCTATAACACCCTAAATCTTTGCATCATGCATTGCATACATGTTCATGCATTAAACATTAATGGAGTCAAAGAAAGATAATAAAATATAAGACATACATGGGCAAATATGTGTAGCAAAAGAAGAAAAAGAAAATTTTAGCATAAAACATGTATTAGGGAATAAATATAAATAAATAATAATCAATAATATAGAAAAAAAGAATAAGAAAACCCCGCCCACTGGCCAGGCCGAACCGGCCCATCCAGTGGTGACCGCCCGAGCGCGCCCTGCGCCGCTCACTCCCGCGCCAGCCCACGCGCCAGCCTTGCTGCTCGCGCCAGCCCCGCCCGTGCTGACCGAGTCAGTCGCGCGCTGGCTCAGCGCCCACCCGCGCGTCCCAGGCCGATTTGGCCTCTGGATGCTCGATCGATATCGCGCCTACAAATACGGTTGGGTGCCTCGTAAAATTTTCCTCAACGCCAGAAAACACCACCGCCGCCGCGAAAAAGGGAGAAAAACCCAAGCTCGGAAGAAAGGAACAAAGGCACCAAGAGCTGCGCTGCCGGGGGAAGAAGAGGGAAAAAAGGGGAAGAGAAGAGGAGGGTGCCGTTGTCCGCCGGAGTTCGTCGCATCGCCATCGTCGTGCCACCGGAGGACCTTGCGCATCTACTTTGTCTACGCGTCGTCCCCATCCCGCGATCTTCAAAGCCATTGCATCTATGGTAGGCCACGTTTCCGATGCAAATTTTAGCGAACATGTGGATCTAATAGACGTAGTTTGATCGTAGTCGCACCATCTTTTTATTTTCAGCAACATTAATCCCCGTTATAACCCCCGTAAACTCATATGAACACGTATGAACTAGTCGCAACTAATTAATAAACAACCGTAGTTAATTAATTATTTAAGTTTGCATGCATGCATGTCATTGCATGTTGATTAATTTGTGTGCATCATATTGAATTGTATGTATTTTCTTGTATGTGTGATCACACGTAGAGGGATGTGTTCAAGAGGCCGCATACGAGGATTTCCAAAACCAAGACTTTGAAACGCTTGAGCAACCCCATCCGTCGGAGCAAGGCAAGTGTCCTTGATCATATTGATCCCGTTTTATTAAATGTTTTGTTTGCAAACTTGCATGCTTGTGTCAATATGATGGGAAACCGATACGTAGGAGTTTACTAGAGTTGTTTGCCGCCCCTTGTCGACGGGATATACATGATGAGTCGGGTATGGGTATTTTTCTTTTTGCACCGCATCGCTACAGGGGTTATGGGTAACATAAATAATGTGGTTTACAACTTCAATTATGACAACATGAGATGGTAATAAGATGATGATTAATTTAGCAACATGGAATTTAGGAGATCAAAGCAAGCATGGTTTTGTGGAATGGGTTGGATGATACGGTGGTTTTGCTTTCCTTAGATCTAAGGACCGGTTCATGCGAGAATATGCCAGGACAAGGCCAAGTATGGGTGCGGCGTAGATGAATAATTAGGAGCGCTGCTAGTATTGTATGGAACCATTGGATGGCGCGGGGAATGGGAGTCGAGGAGGACTGCCCTGGGATCCGCATGGCACATGAGGGGGCCCGTGGGTGGGAGAATGGAGATTCAGGCCTACCGGTGAAACCTTAGTGGGCCCGTACATACTAGTAGTCCCTTTTGAAAGGCTATTTTGTGATCTCTTGGCCGCACACCAACGAAAGTGTGACATAGCAACATTGAGGTTCTTAGTCAAAGAAAGGTGATGAAATCACAAACATGTGGGTAAAGTGGTGCAACCTCTGCAGAGTGTTAAAAAACTATCATGATAGCCATGCTCCCGGTTAAGAGCACCTGGACAACTTCCATGATTAGAGGGAAATTAAATTTTGGGATGGTTGGTATGGTTTGTTTGTCACTTGAGTATAGTCGGTACATGAGAGAATATATAATTTGCATATGGTATTAATTTAATGGTTGGCTGGTATTAATGGATTGCGATGGTAAATAAGAATTGTTGGATTTATGGTATGATAATTATTTGGGTCATGAAGGGAAATAAACTCACATAGACATGATAGGCTGCTTTTACATGTTTATGAAATGTACTTTTCTGCAATTAGCCTTTTTATTCCAATCATTTGTTTAGCCACATGTCATCTATTTCCACACTTGCTGAGTACGACACGTACTCACCCTTAAAATCTCCCCCACAGCTACTGGAGATATTTGGGAGTACCCTAAGGATCACGCGGAGTACTAGGTTGCGTACCGCCGTCAATTTCCTGTGGAATGGAGTCGTGCTGCTTAGTTTATTTTCTACTGCATTATTTAGAGTTTTGTCATTTGTGAACTATTGGATTATTGTAATAAAGTACTTATTTAATGGTTGAGATGTGGTTAAATTCTGTATATCGTTTTTGATGCAACCGTATATGTGTGATGAACTTCCTGGGCACACATATGCGTTACGCTTGGTTCATATTCGGAACCGGGTGTCACAACAGCGAATGGCCATGTAGGAGGTGTCATTTGTAGAGGTTGAGCTGGTGTGTGAATTTTCTTTGCATGGAATTGGCATGCTTCGCATGTCTTCACTAGCTCGGTTGCATCCTAGAGTGTTGTAGGCCAATAAAAACCATGCCGGAAGGCTTTACCGACCAGCGTGCGGGAAGACGCGTGGTCCCCACACTCGCCTCCATGGATTTTTGCGAGGAGCTCGCAGCCTTCTTCCCTTGTAATGCACCGCATTGGGACACCATTGGCACCACGCCGGTAGAGATCCCCTTCTACCATTGTGTATCTTTTAGCCAATCTGACTATCCGGTCAGCGGATACATTACCTTTAGGAAAGAAGTTGTCTTGAGCATTTGAGTCATGCATGCTGGGTTGCTCGAAGCTTCTGGCAGCACTTACGACCCTTGATGGATGCCATGGTAACTGGGCCATTGGGACCGCCAGCTTCGAGGTGCTGGTCTCACCCCCTTCGCTTAGTTCGGCAAGCTGAGCTGTTGGTCTTGACAATCTCCGGACGAAGGTTCCGTCGGGAGCTGGAGCTCCGGTTGAAGCTTTTGTCGAGAGTTCGTCGGCTTCAGTGTTGTTGAGAGGCTGGACATGGCAAAGATTCAGGACGTCGAAGTCCTTATGAAGCTTCTAGACTTCAAGTAGGTATGCATCTAGTTGAGGGTTATTGCAGCAGCATTCACCTTTGACTTGCTTTATAACGAGCTGCGAATCACCCTTTACCAACAGCTGCTTGACACCATATGACAGTTCCACATTGATCCCATAGATTAGTACTTCATACTCCGCCATGTTGTTGGTCGCCTTGAAGTCAAGCTGAACCATGTATTTGACCTTCTCCCCACTCGGAGCGAGGAGAAGGATTCCAGCTCCGACCCCCTGCTTTTGCACGGAGCCGTCGAAGTAGAGATTCCAGTGAGGCTCGGTGAGACTGGAACCTTAGGTTCTGGCTTCTGCTCACTGGGGCCCCAGGGTTTGATGGAGAGGGGGTCCATTCCGCCATGAAGTCCGCCAGTGCTTGACTCTTGATCGCTTGTCTTGGGATGAATTCAAGATCGAACTCGGCTAGTTTCGCTGCCCACTTTGCAATGTTCCCAGAAGAGTTGGGGTTATGCAAGATTGCACGCAGTGGATAAGAGGTCACCACTGAAATCTTGTGCGCTTGGAAGTACTGGCGATTCTTCCTAGAGGCAATAAGAACTGCATAGAGAAGCTTATGCACCTCCAGGTACCGAGTCTTGGCATCATGGAGTACTTCACTGATGAAGTACACTGGGCATTGGACTGTCCGGACCCTCTCGAAGGGGCGCGTAGCTTCCTCCTCATCAACCCGGACCCTCCTGGAGGGGTCTGGACCTTGTTCGGGGACCTCTAGGTTCTTATCAGATGAACCCAGAGCTTCTTCTGAAGTGACCCAGACCTTCCTGGAGGGGTCCGGATCTTCTTGTTTAGTAACAGTCACTCCTCCACTTGAAGGAGGTGGCTCCTCTGGCATCTCGCCTTGAGGATCCGGGTCTGGGAGCTGGGACCCAGACTCACCTTCAGGTAGCTTTGGACCCTCCCGGAGGGGTCTGGACTCCTGAAGTGGGTATGGTTCTGGTCTTTCCGCAACCAGGACCATGCTGATAACTTTGTCAATTGCTGAAATGTAAAGCAAAAGTGGCTCACCAGGATTTGGATCTACCAAAGTTGGTAGAGTGGTGAGGAGCTGCTTTAGCTCTTTGAAAGCCTTTTCTGCTTCTTCAGACCATTGGAATGGTTCAGACTGCCACCATAATTTGAAGAAGGGTAGCGCCCGTTCCACCAGTCTTGAGATGAACCGGCTGAGGGCAGCTAGAGATCCAGTCAGCTTCTGGACGTCCTTGATGCGGGCCGGTGGCCGCATGTCATTAATAGCTTTAATTCGCCTGATTTGCTTCTATTACTTGGTAGTTCACCAAGAATCCAAGAAGCTTTCCAAAGCTAACCCCGAAGACACACTTGTTCGGGTTCAGCTTCATGCGTGTGATTCGCAACTTGTCGAAGACAACTTGCAAGGTGTCAAAGAATGACTCCTTGTTCTTGATCTTGACGACGATGTCATTGACGTACACTTCCACTACGTCTCTGATAAGCTCTCCAAAAGTTTTGTAAATAGCTCGTACAAACGTTTAGGCGACATTTTTGAGACTGAATGGCATGGCAGTGTAACAATATAATACATCTACTGTGATGAAAGAAGTATGTTCTTCATCTTCCCTAGACATTCTGATTTGATGATACCCAGAATATGCATCTAGGAAACACAGTAATTCACACCCGGAGGTGGAATCCACTATCTGATCTATTCTAGGTAGTGGGAATGGATCCTTTGGACATGCCTTATTTAGTGTAGTGTAGTGGATACACATCCGAAGTTTCTCGTCGGCCTTGGGTACAACGAATGGTTTTGCCAGCCATTTTGGGTGGAAGACTTCTCGAATGAATCCAACTTCGAGCAACTTCTTCACTTCTTGACGTATGAAGTTATGTTGCTCTACTGATTCCTTTCGAGGCTTCTGATGTACAGGCCGAGCATCGGGATAAATCTTCAGATTGTGCTCAATCACTTCCCTAGGGATCCCAGGCATTTGTGACGGTTGCCAGGCAAACACGTCAACATTAGCTCGGGGGAAAGTGACGAGTGCGAGTTCCTATTTATCATTTAGACCTCCCGATATACGGATGGTATGAGCAGCGTCAGAACCGATTTGGACGACTTTGACGGGAATGTCGGTGTTGCCGCTTGGTTGCACACGAGGTGCGGAGGTTGAGCCTCGATGACGAATGCTCAGGGGTTTCGGAGCTTGCTCCTTTCCGGATTTTTTCTCCTGTGCTGTTGCAAGCGCATGGAGTTCTTCTAGAGCAGTAACTCCGGTGGTGCGATCTCCGCGAATCCGGAGAACACCTGATGGTGTTGGCATCTTCAACACCAAGTAACCATAATGAGCAGCAGCCATGAATTTGTACAAGGCTAGCCTGCCCAAGATGGCGTTGATGGTAAGTTGATCTGCGCTACATTGAAGAGCAACTTCTCGGTGCGGTAATTCTCCTGGGTCCCGATGGTCACCGGGAGAGTAATAGCACTGAGTGGTGTTATGGCCCCCGGACCTACTCCGGAGAATGGTCGGGAGGGGCGAAGATCTGAAGGTCGAAGCTGAAGCTTGATGAAAGCTTTGAAGCTTATGAGGTTCAGCCCCAAACCTCCGTCCACCATTACATGGTGGAGTGGGATGTTGTTGATGGTCGGAGATACCATCAATGGGAGTTGGCCAGCTCCAATCATGTTCCGAGGGCAGTCCAAAGCATCGATGGTGATGGTAGTGTCCATCCACTTTCGGTGTTGCTCCGCCCTAGCGGTGGGAGCTATAGAGGCCATGTCATGCGAACCACCGAAGATGGTGTTCATAGTCTTCCGACGCTCGTTGTCGGAGACGTCGGAGTCGTCGTCAATGGAGGTGTAAACAGCCTTCAGGACTTTTTTGGGGTTCTGAAAGCCTAACTCCTCTTCAGCCGGAGCTTCGTTGACTTTTTGTTTTTCTTCCCTTTGACGGAAAGGAACTTCTTCCTGACGCTTGTTGTAGCACTCGACGAGGTTCTGGACCTCTCGGCAGCCTTCCAGGTTGTGGCTGTTCGTCTTGTGTATAGGACACCACATCTTGGAGCTGCCACCGTCTTCAGACGACGGCCGAGGTCGTTTCTCAGGACATGGCCCCCGGCCACCCAGAGCAGCGGCAGTGGGTGTGCTGGCCGACGGCTTTTTCTTGCCGTTGGACGTTTTCTTCTTCTTGCCACTCCCGGAGGTAGTGGCTCCACCCTTGGAGGACTTTTTGTTGTCCTCCGGGGGTGGTTAGGAGTGCATTTCACGGCCCTCCGCAGCTTTGGCACACTTTTCTGCCAAGCTGAAGAGTTTCGTGACGCTGGTGACTTCCTTGGTCGCAAGCTTCTCCAGCATCTTCTTGTCTCACACGCCCTGTCTGAATGCCACAATAACAGAAGCGCTTGAGATAGAACGAATGGTGTTTCGTACCTGGGAGAACCTCTGGATGAAGGATCGCAGGAACTCTCCCCCCTTCTGCTTGACAGCAAAATGGTCCAGTTATGTGCCTGGTCGGGTATATGAGCTCTCGAAGTTCGCGGTGAACTGTTGGCACAACTCCGCCCAACTGTTCATGGAATCAGGTGGAAGGCTCATGAACCAAGACCTGGCGGTCCTAGTTAAAGCCACGGGGAAATAATTGGCCATCACGACCTCGTTGCCTCCAGCCGCAAGGATTGCGGTGGAGTAGATTTAGAGAAACTCAGCGGGATTGACAGTCCTGTCAAATTTCTCCAGCAGGTGAGGCTGTAACTTCTGCGACCATCTGACCTTGCGTAGGTGCATGGCAGGGCAGAACAGCCTCCTCCTACTCCCTCAGGAGCAGGACTGTCTTGAGCCTCTCGCAAGCATTATCAATGTGGACTCGGTCGTCCTGTTGACGGTAACGGCGATTGAGCTCTGCCCGGAGGTCGTGAGTTGAAAGTCTGGTTACCGTGTGAGTACGTCGCGCCCTAGAAGGCAGCGACGTTGCTTGTTGAGATGCAGCATGCCTCCTGTGCTGCAAAGCGTGCGGACCTAGTCTACCCGACACGGTCCGATGCTGCGATGGGGCCCGCCCCGAGGGGGGAGGACCTTGATTGCTGATGCGAACAGCTACTGCTACAACCAAATGTTCCACATTAGCTCTCCACTGCTCCATTGCACCCTGGGATGCTCCTGGAGGTGGTGGATGTGGGAGAAGAGCACACGCAGCATGGAGCAGGTGTTCAGGGTTGTTGTTCATCGATGCAGTGACCGACGCGGACGCCCCATCTCGCTGTCTAGCTTGATTCGCCGGTGCGGACGGTGGCGGTGGTGGCATGACTCCTGCTGGAGCCACAACACCTGCTGGCTACTGCATGTTGGAGGGGTTGCCTCCAGCAGGTTGCGCAGCAGGGTTGCCGTTAGACGATCCAGCAGCAGAGTTCACCATCTTTGAATCTCGAGCACTCCTACCTGGCGCGCCAACTGTCGGACTTTGATTCCGGCAATTCTCCTAGTACTACCATAGGTAGCCCGCAGAGTTTGTAGTTTGGTTGTGGGCGCACAGAGATTCAAAACAAGATGGTGTGTTGACATTGGGATTTACGTGTTCCGGGCCGCCTAAGCGTAATACCCTACTCCACGGATGTGTGTTGCTGCTGTATTGAGCGTCTAAGCGCTTGTGTGTAAGACGAGAGTGTTTAGAGCACGTATGGGTGTGAGTCTAGCCCCCTTGTGTATCACTCGACCAGTCCTTTTATAGTACAAGGACTGGTCGTTACATCGTTATCCTTGCCCGACATGTGGCCCTGGTGGTTACTGATGCTTAATACATAATTAATGAGCTTAATTACCCTTAATAGTGTGGTAACGCGCCTTGACAGTGGCATTACTGGTATTAAGGGCCCTCTGATCGTGTGTCATTAAGATAGCATTAATGACACTTAATCGGGTCTTGAAGTCTTTAATGGTCCTTGAAGGTCCGAGCTGTTGGAGGTCCACCACTCTGCTTGTTGAGATTGAAGGTCTGGCGGTTGGACGCGTGGCAGCTTCGGAGCTTACTGTCTGGGACGGGTAGGTCCGGTGTTGTTGTACACATGTCGGTATCGGAGCTTCCCTCTGTTGGGGGTTAGGTCTGGGGGTTCCGCACAAGTATTTAGCGTGGAGCTTTCCCAGGTAAGGAATGTAGCCCCGGTTTTATGATACACGTGGCGGGACTAGGACTAACCATAGAAGGGAGGCAGGTCCGGCTCCGTATGACACGTGGGGCCTTCGGAGGTCTTCAACTTAGGTATGTGGAGTTCCTTAACATTCTTTGCAGTCCCAAAGGGTATCCAGTACACTGGGTACCGACAGTGGCCCCCTGGGCCCACCTTTGGGAGAGATCTTTTGAATAAAGTCGTTTTACCGGAGGTGGGTCCATCCTTCAGTTTTTGAGTCGTGTCTTCAAGGGTCTTTGGATGTGTCGTTGGCGGTAGTTTGCAGTTAAACCATTGCCGCGTGGCATATCCAGGATGCGGCAGGTGAGATCTGAGCGTGCTGATAAGACTCCACGTGCATTTATTTTGTACAGGCTCAACATTTTTTATTTTTCTCTTTCTTGTCTATAACAAATTTGCGCAATTCTCAAGAAACTTTAGCTCGAGCAATTCATGTATAATTCAAGTTGCATTGTTAATTCTTCCGGGTCTAAACATTGTTGAATGGCCTACTCGCCTGAATGCCGCCAAGCCAATCTAGGTCCGGAGTGTGCTATCGACTTAGCCTGTTCCTGCACCGTAAGTACGCCACTCTACCTACACCCCGGTAGGCCGAAGTAAGGTGAGTCCAAAAACGATCAGACCTGGGGAAAACAAGCCAATGCACTTGAATGTATAAAGAATTGCGTTCGACCTAAAAATTTCTTTCGGGAATAGTAAGCCGCAAACGAGTTATAGATAAGAAATGGATTTTACTGTTTTTCTTGACTTCAGTGTGCCGGAAATATAAAGATCTCATGATGATCTTGGATGAAGCTGGAGCTATCAAAGCTCCGACACCCCCCAAGGTGATCCGCTGTCGATGTTTCAAACATTGATAGTAGGTGTCGCCGGAGCTACCAAGTTCTGGCAAATCCAGGGGGCCAGCCGTAAACGTGAAGAAAAGATGGTGGGAAGACTCCCAGTGGGGTCTGCTGTCGACGCACCACGTGTTGACAGTGGTGGCTGCCGGAGCTACTAAGCTCCAACAACCCCAGAGGACTAACTGTCGACGCTCTACGTGTTGACAAGGGTCACTGCCGGAGCTACTAAGCTCCGACAACCTCAGGGGGCCCCTACTATCGACAACTTCGGACCTACAAACTACAAGATCGAAGCATGCAAGTCTTCAACAAAATGCTACATCCTCTTGGTACGTGTTCACAATCAAATTGTGTACATCTACCAGGGGGCCAAGTGGGACAAAGGTGTTGAAGACAAAAAAATGAATTTCATAAATTTTTCGATTTCATTAATCTAGAGACAAGAGATTACAAAATTGAAGGAAGGAAGAGAAGATACAAGCAGGAGCTACGAAGAGAAAGTCCTAGATCCTACGGAAGAATGAGGCGACCTTTTGGGCAACCTCTGACACGCTAGCTTTGGCGGCATCTCCCTCTCCTTTGATGGGACCTTCGAGCACCGGGTCTAGTGGGAAATGAGGATCCCGGCTTGTGTAGCACGTCAGCATGTACTCTGTGATGTTTTTCGCCATGGATTGCCCTTCGGTTTCCAACTGGTCCACGATGACATCACCCATCTTGTTGTGCTTGTTGCCCGCCGAGCTCAACGCCTGCAACACCTGGTCCAGCTCTGGCTCTGTGTCGTCCGGACGCATGGGACTAAAACCCAGCGGCGTTAGTGCGTCATTGGCTTTGCCCAAGAAGTCCCAAACTTGTTGGGACTCCGCAACCCTTGAGCCTCGCACCTCTTCCAAGGACCTTTTGGTCGCCGCAAGCTCCGAATCCTCCCGGGCAAGGCGCTCGACCACCTTGGCGTTTTGCTGAATTTTTTCAGCAACTTTCCTTTCAAGTTTACTAAGCTCCTCTTCCCGGAGGTGGATCTTGTTCTGGCGATCGACCAGGTCTTTCTCCCGGCCCCGCACTTTCTTCTCCCTGGCAGCAATTTCATTCTCCCTCTTGGTGAGGTCTTGTCCCTGCTACCAGGCCTTCTTCTCCTCTTTCTCGCAGTGCTCCTCTAGGTTCTTGGTGCGCTCCGCGAGGCTCTTGTCACCCAAAGTCAGCCTATGAGTAAGCTCCTCCTCCCTCTTCACGAGGTCATCACGCAGCTCAGTTTTTGCTCTTCATCTTTGAGCTTTTTCTCCCGCTCCTCAAGAGCCTCCCGACGCTTGACGAGGCTGTCGTGGATGGCGCTGAGTTTCTCTTGGCGGTCATTCGCTGCTTCATTAGCAGCCACGGCCTGTTCCTGGATGGCCAGGGACTGGTTGTCAAGGGATTGCGTCATGCTTTCCCTCTCATCCAGCAGATGACCCCAGTACTCCAACTGGACCTTCTCCCTTTTCACCCACTCCTTGTCGTCGGCTAGCCTCGTCTGCGCCAGCCGGTTGCGCCACCTCCTAAGGGTTTGGCGCTCCTCCTCGAGGGCCTTGTTGTCGTGGTAAAAGGCCAGCTAGACCTGATGAAGGCTGGAGCAAGGGTTGTCGATAGACAGCGATAAAGGGATTGGCTCCAGACCTACCGGGGTCTTCTCCGCTGGCTGCAGCCGGTTCTCCGTAACAAAAATTGGGTCCCACTCTACAAGAGCGGTCCCCTGAGCTTCCGCGGCACTAGGGCCTCCCTCCGGGATAGCCTCGACCGCCGCCGAGGAAGGTCCTTGTGGGGACCGGAGTCCACACTTTCCAGGAATCGCATTGGGTGGTGCCGTGCGATGCGACACCCAACAGCACACATGTAAAGGAACGCGTATTACATAAATCATTTGCTGAAATTTACAAAGATATTCAATTTAAAAATAGTTTATAAAAATAAACTACAGCGGAAGATAAGATTACAACTCTCGTACTCCAGTCTAATAAGCAAAAGAGAAGCCGTCCAGCCCACGGACGCTCCTCACTAGCCACGAAAACCAAACAGCAGTGGCATAGTTTCCACATGAGTATATCACTCGGGGAGTCCCGAGCCTCATCGGACAACCAATTAGCATAAGCGCAGAGGTTAATACCTACAAACTTATATAGCAACCGTGAGCATGAAGGCTCAGCAAGACTTAACCGTCTCACTTAAACATGAAACTCTACATGAGGGTAAAGACATAACATAGGATGGCATATTTGCATAATGGACTCGCCTAAATGTGGGTCCTTATTTTCAGATTTATAGCAGCAGCTTAAACCTTGTGCGGGGAAACATCGTAAATCTACAATCAAACAAGAAACATTTCATCACGATGCTGCATGCCCAAGGTGGAAATTAAATTTAGTGAGCACTATACTAATACATACAACAGAGCAATACCATGATAATATAATGTTTATAACAGCAGCAATTAATTCTCATCTCAATTGCAAGTATTTAACTACGTCACAACTTAGTGAACAAGTGGTACTCATAACCGCGAGGGACAGTGATTCGAATCAATGATACCCGGAAAACACGACACGTACGCCCGTACTGGAAGTCACATCGGTGCACTCCACGGACGTCGTACGCAGCCACCTTTCTCAAGTTCCGCCCAAGTTGAATCGATTCAATCGTCTAGGACAGTATCCCCACTCACGGTGCACCCTTCTGCTGTGAATATGTCGTGAGCGAGTTTCTGTCTACTGTGTTGCGGCCAAAAGGCTGAGGCGATCGAAAAAGTCTCAGCAAAAGCTTCCCAAGTTACATCGGTTTCCTGGACCCCGTATATCCAGTATGACTCCGATACAATTCAAACTTGCTCAGCAGGGCGGCATACGGATCGGTCCTTAAACGACACAGACAGGGCTACGCACCCAAGACCACGTCTTGCTGCATCCTACGCCCCTGTCCGGTCTCATTTTCAGATTACTACTCCATTTTCTTTGAACCAATCCCGTGTGAAAAAGTCCTAGCCATGCGAGTAGATTCCAACTACTCGACTTCTACCGAAACCTATACGACATTTAGCATAGGATAGTCTACACGATGACTTGACAACTATCCAAATAATCCATGGGTTGATCTGGTCATGCAAGTGGGTTTTCAATCACCTTAGCCCTAATGCACAATACTCACCCTAGACATAGGCGATACAAATCAAAATTTTGTAATAGCGCTTAAATGCAAACCAGGGCTTTCCTAGTTGTGAAATGGTGTCAAAGTTAATCTCCAGAGGGATGGCTTCAAGTAGCTCCGGGGTCCTCTTGAGCTCGGCAACTAATCGATATGCAAAGAATTATGCAAGTTAATCAATACCGGTATTGTGATATAGTTTAATGGAAAGACAGTTAAGTATATTAATTGAAGCCCAATGGTTCTGGAAATTTTTACAGTGGAGACTAGGTACTATGGGAAGATCTGGACCAAAAATAGGAGATGTTCAAGGAAGCTTGTTGTCTATAAAACTCCAACAAGTAAAAGCCTTCTCTGAATTTTGGTTGTAATTTTGGAGGTCTATCATGGCTACCAGTGGTTGTATCATACAGAGGGGTTCTCACTGGTTCTAGTAAAATCTGTTTCATATATTTCTAAGCTTCCTATTGGGAGATATTGAATTTAGAACTTTGGATAAATTTCTGAAATAGTTCTGATGTTTTTGGGCATTTTAAGACCTGTTAGGAAAATCTCAAGATTGAACTAGGTTATGAAAGTCCAATGATGCTGAAATTTTTATATGTATTCTAAACTTACTAAAAAGCATTTTGGCAAAATTTCTTATTTTTATATGAAGTGAATTATCAGATAAAAATCAAACATGATTTTGCCTTAAAGGGCTCTACAGGAAAATCTAAGGATTTTCATGAAGATTGTTTGTAGTTCTGGTGAGTGTGGAAAAAGAGCAAACCAACAAAATTGGTTTGACAACTTTTGAAGCTTTATACTGAAAGATATTCAATTTAGAAGTTTGCACAAGTTTCTGTCCAAACTCTAAATGAATTTGACTATTTTTATGTGCATAGGGAATACCCGGGTGATAAGACCATGCAAATAAAGTCTAATGACGCAAAAAGTTTTACTAGGGTTCAAGTATATACAAATGAAGGTTCTCGAAAAATTTGGTATTTTTCCAAAGAGCAGAACTATAGGAATTAATTCTATAAACATTTTGCTTATTTGAATTATCGAGACATTTATATGAACTTTCATACAAATCCTAGTGCACCACTGGAAATTATTCTTCATGCTGGTTCTAAAAAAAAATTTATTTGGGAATTTTTGGACAATTCTACTAGGAGCTATGGATTTTCCAAGTTGGGGCCAAATCTGGAATTAAGTTTAAATGGAAAAGTTTAAATAATCCAGGGGGGTCCACGGGTTTAAAATGGACCAATCACTGGGCGGCAACACGGAGGGTTACTAGGTTAACCGCGTGGTCACAAAAGATCCCCGAGCTGTAGCTGATCCAGGCGCACCGTTTCTTTGGCTGGCAGCCGGGGCCCGTGGGTTCATCTTCTACCTCGCGACACCATCGTTTCCGACAGCACGCGGCGGTGCCCGACAGTGGCCCCTCGCCGCAGCCCGCTCCAGGGCACGGCAGCACTCCAATCTTGCTGTCCCCTGAAAGTGCATATAGGACTCCCTTGTGGGTTTTGGATGATTTATGACAAGCAATTGGGATCCTAACCTCTTTGTTGAGATGAGTGCAGGCTTATGATAGAAAAATGAGCAAAGTACCAAAAAGAAGGAAGAATGAGGAGCAAAGTGGAAATGAGCGCAAGGAAGAAGAGTAGTAGATTATTGTGTATGGAGTGTGTTAAGGAAACACATCCCAAGAGCTCAACCACAATTAAACACACACATTGCACAAAGTTACACAGGACCGGACTAGTCCGACTGACGCTGGACTAGTCCGATATCCTTTCTGCACGAAATTGGACAAGTCCGATATCCATCAGACTAGTCTGATATCCTTTCTGACCAGAATCGGACTAGTCCTCCCCAATGTGGACTAGTCCTCAAAACACTTCACAAGTCACACAAAATCGGACAAGTCCGATCACATCCGGACTAGTCCGATATTCTTTCTGATCCAAATCGGACAAGTCCGATGTTTGCACGGACTAGTCCGAAAAACCTTCTGATCTGAATCGGACAAGTTCTCCAAGTGCAGACTTGTCATCCTATACACTTAGGGTTTCACATAACCGGACAAGTCCGATGACTATCGGACTAGTCCGAAGATTTCCAGTAGCGAAATTGGACAAGTCCGCTCCTAGCCGGACTAGTCCGATATTTCGGGACACATAGGGTTTGCTACACTCAGCACACCGGACTAGTCCGGTGACCACCGCAGACTAGTCCGAACTTTCTGAACCCTAACGGTCACTTTTAGAAACCCCATATAAATAGAGGTGCATGGCCCAATTTTAAGTCTCGAACCCTAGCGCCGTCACACCTCCCAAGAGCCTCAAAAACCACATCTCTCCACGAAATTAAGTGCAACAACGATCAATCCTTTGAGGATTCACTCTAGATCATTGGAGAGACACGTTCAACACCACATTGAGCTCTTGGTTTTATTCTCTAACACACTCCTGCGATTTAATTGTAGTCTTTTGAGTGTGTTTTGGTTGTATTTCGTGTTGTAATCCAAGGGAGCTCTCAACGTGTGAGAAGGCCCCTTTGAATTCGGTTATTCACCCCTTTGTGATTAGTGGAAGAGGATTGGATATAGTGGCGATCCGACGAGGGTAGGGTTGGAGAAGACCCGGTCCTTTTGTGGACTCCTCAACATGGACGTAGGTTGCCTTTGTGGGAGCCGAACCACAGGATAAATCCTTGTGTCTTGTTTTTGGTGTTCATCGTTCTTATTCATCAATATAATATAGGGTTTCATAATCATTGCTTATCTCACGTTGAATTGTTAAACATAAGATTTAATTGTGATATAATCTAGTATATAACATTGAAACCTTTATTTGATTCTATATTTCCACTGCATACATAAAAGAATCAATCTAATCGATCAAGTTTAACCAACTTAGTCTGTGAACACTGGACTAGTCCGCACTTTATCGGACTAGTCCGATATCTCTGGTATTGAATTGGTTGTTAAGTGTTGCAGGATCTGACTATTTGCAAAAAGGCCTATTCACCCCCTCCCCCCCTCTAGGCCACATTCAATTGGTATCAGAGCGGGTTCTTCAAGAAAGAGTCTAACCACTCGAAGACATCATGTCGGAGATGAAGGACATCCACAAAATCAACAACCAAGAAGAGGTTACCACCGACAAAAATCAAAAGGTGGATAAGTACCTCGAAGCCATTCAAGACTTCGAGGACGATGATGAGGAGACACTGGAGCTAAAGGCGCTCCTCAGAAAGAAGGCGCTTTCCAAAGGGAAAGTGAAAGTTGAAGAGAAGAAGAAGGGGAGTAGACACACTGACTACTCCCGATATCCTTTTAACTATGATCGCCTAAATTCCAATAATAATCATTACTTATCTATCCCACTTGGAAAAGCCCCACACTTCGATGGAAGTGATTACTCAATGTGGAGGCAGAATATGAAAATCCATTTGATTTCCCTCAATCCAAGTCTATGGCATGTTGTATGCACAGGGATAGATATTCCGGACGATGACGAAGAGCTCACCCCAAGCCAAGAGCAGCCTATTCATAGAAACGCTCAAGCCGCAGCAGTAATCACCTCCTCACTCAGTTGGCATGAGTTCACCAAGGTGGATGGACTGGAAATCGCTAAGGAGATATGGGATACACTGCAAACTGCACTTGAAGGTGATCGACATGTGCGTGAAGCAAAAATCGAGATGATCGAAGGCGAATTAGGAAGATTCGCAATTGAGTAAGACGAGTCACCCCAAGAAATGTACAACTGATTGAATACACTCATCAACAAAGTTCGATCATATGGGAGCAAGAAGTGGAATGATCACGAGGTGGTAAAGCTCATCCTTAGAGCTTTTATGCCTCGCAATGTCACACTATGCTCCATGATTAGAGAAAGCCCCGGATACAAAAGGATGACTCCGGATGAATTGCTTGGAAAGATCATCAACTTTGAGATGATGGAAAAACAAGCAAAGCACGTCAAGGAAATTGCCGACCTCACCTCGACAAAGAAGAAAGGGGTTGCTTTGAAGTCCACCCTCAAGCCCCTATCCAAAGAAGCTAGAGAAGCACAACTAGAGGAAGATAGTGACGACGAGAGCAGTGAATTAGATGAAGAAGACATGATATTGTTCATGAAGAAATTCAAAAGAATCATGAAGAAGAGACAAGGTACAAAGTCAAGTGAAGGAAAGTACAAAGAAAGAGCAAAGACAAAGTTGAGGCGGGCATACTATAATTGTGGTGATTCTAACCACTTTATAGTTGATTGCCCATATGAGGAGAACAAGAAAAAGACTAAACAAGCTAAGCCTCAACACAAGAAATTCTTCAATAAGAAGAAACAAGACGAACAAGCGCACATTGGGAAAGAGTGGGACTCAAATGATGAGTCCTCATCGTCCGAAGAAGAAGAGATGGCTAGCATAGCCATCAAGAAGACATCCAAGAAGTCTACCCTCTTCCCTACACTCGGCGCAAGGAAGGGAAATGGCACTTGCCTCATGGCAAAGGAAGGTAAACGCAAGGTAACCATCAAAGCCCCTTCCGTGCATTCCTACTCTAGTGATGATGAAATAAATAGTGATAATAAGTATATGCTTATTGGACTAGATAGGAAAGCTGCAACAAAAATGAAATTTTTACTTGATCAACTTGTTGAGAAGGAGAGGTTAATTCATCGTCAAGAGGACATGATTATATCCCAAAAGGAGGAGTATGTCAAACTTGACAAACTTCTAGAACTTGAAAAGGAGAAAAGCAATTCACTAGATCTTGAGTTAGCTTCAAGCAAGGAAGCTTGCCTGGAGTTAACCAACTCAAATGTTGCAATCAAGGACCAACTTGCTGACCTGATCAAGGTTAACAAGATCCTTGAAGAGCAAGTTGAGTCGCTCAAGCTGAGTGAACCTTCCTCCTCTTCAAGCTCACCTTCTCAACCCACTAAAACTGATTTTGCTCATGCTTGCACATGTAAGAAAGGTGACACCAGTTTGAAGGAAAAGTCAACCTCCACAAAGGATAAACATCCTGCCCAAAGTGGCATATTTGACAAGGAGAAGATCGACTATGCACGTAGTGCATACTTGGTCCAAAGACCTCCAAATGTTAAATATGGCATTGGTTACTCTTATGATGAAAAGCAGCATGCTAGAAACCATAAGAATAACAAGGAGAGGATTTCCATTGTGAAGGGAAGACCCTCGCAAACTAGTAAGTCGAAGGGTAAAAACTTGAACTCACACGACACCGAACTAGTCTGGTCCTCCGGACAAGTCTGGCCTCCCAGACTAGTCCTGTTTACAAACAACAGCAATTACTCTTTAGAACCTTTGATGCCTCCTATGTGTTGATGAGAAATAATTTTGGCAAGGTTTATGCTCATTATGTTGGGCCACGCCATGGGAACACTAAATCTCATGTGTGGGTGCCCAAATATATTGTAACTAACCTCCAAGGACCCAAGCAAGCTTGGGTACCTAAAACCAAAGCATAATTTGTTTTTGCAGGCCTATTCCTTCGGTGGATATAAATGGGTGCTAGACAGTGGTTGCACCAACCATATGACCGGAGAAATAAGAATGTTTGTCGAATATGAAGAGAATGAGGACCCAAATGAGGGCATCTACTTTGGAGATAACAGTCAAGGAAGGGTGCTCGGTACCGGTAAAATTGCTATATCATCTAAATACACACTTTCTCATGTACTACATGTTGAATCCTTAGATTATAACCTGTTGTCCATATCTAAACTATGTGACAAAGGTTATAATTGCTTGTTCGCTAACGAGGGTGTGACCGTTTCTAGGAGGAGTGATGGTTCCATTGCATTCAAGGGTATGTTGAAGGGAAAGCTTTACCTTGTTGATTTCAACAAGGATAAAGCCGAACTTGACACATGCTTGATTGCAAAGACCAACATGGGTTGGCTGTGGCATAGACGGCTAGCGCATGTTGGTATGAGGAATCTTCAAAAACTCCTCATGGGCGATCACATCCGCGGTTTGAAGGATGTTGTTTTTGAGAAAGACAGGCCTTGTAGCGCGTGCCAAGCCGGGAAGCAAGTTGGAGCACCTCATCCCGCAAAGAACGTCATGACTACAACAAGACCGCTCGAACTACTACACATGGACTTATTTTGTCCAATTGCTTACCTAAGCATCGGCGGTAACAAATATGGTTTAGTAGTTGTTGATGACTTTTCTCGCTTCACTTGGGTTTTCTTTTTGCATGATAAGTCAGAGACACAAGGAACACTCAAGAAGTTCTTCAAGCGAGCTCAAAACGAATTCTCATTGACAATCAAGAATATTCGAAGCAACAATGGCACGGAGTTCAAGAACACGCAAGTGGAAGAGTACCTTGATGAAGAAGGCATAAAGCATGAATTTTCAGCGTCGTACTCCCCACAACAAAACAGAGTTGCCGAAAGAAAGAATCGAACACTCATAGAGATGGCACGAACAATGCTCGATGAGTACAGGACATCGGATCGATTTTGGGCGGAAGCGGTTAACACCGCTTGCCACGCCGTAAATTGACTCTACCTTCATCGACTACACAAGAAGACATCATATGAGCTACTCACCGGTAACAAACCAAATATTTCATATTTTAGTGTTTTCGGTTCTCCATGTTATATCTTGAACAAGAAGCCTAGGACTTCAAAGTTCGCTTCAAAGTCCGATGAAGGTTTCTTGCTTTGTTATGATTCGAACACTTACGCCTATCGTGTTTTCAACAAGACCTCCGGACTTGTTGAAGTAGCACGTGACGTAGTGTTTGATGAGACTAATGGCTCCCAAAAGGAGCAAGTTGATCCATGTGAACTAGGTAAAGAAGAAGCACCTTGTCAAGCATTGAAAAAAATGGCTCTAGGTGAGGTTCGACCACAAGAGCCACCTCCACATGTACATGAAGAAGATGAACCACAAGAGGAGATCAACGATCAAGGGGGAGCTTCAACACAAGATCAACCACAAGGATACAAAGATAATCAACAAGTCAACGAAGGCAATGACTTAGGGGGAGAAGCAGATTACCATGAAGATACTACTCCTCAAGTGCCACACCCAAGAGTACACCAATGCGTCCAAAGGGATCACCCAATCGACAACATCATCAGTGACATCCAAAAGGGAGTAACCACTAGATCTCTCATAGCTAACTTTTGTTAACACTATTCGTTTGTATCCTTTTTGGAACCACGCAGGGTTGAAGATGCATTGAAATATTCGGACTGGGTGGTGGCAATGCAAGAAGAATTGAACAACTTCAAGTGGAACGAAGTGTGGGAACTTGTGGCAACACCCAATGCGAACATTGTCGGCACCAAGTGGGTCTTCCGCAACAAACAAGATGAACACGGGGTGGTGACAAGGAACAAGGCACGACTTGTGGCCAAAGGGTATTCACAAGTCGAAGGTTTGGATTTTGATGAAACTTTTGCTCCAGTAGCTAGGCTTGAATCTATTAGAATATTACTTGCATATGCTACTCACCATGATTTCAAGTTGTATCAAATGGATGTGAAAAGGGCCTTCCTCAACGGGCCAATCAAGAAAGAGGTGTACGTGGAGCAACCACCCAGATTTGAAGATGAAGAGTTCCCCAACCATGTGTTTAAATTGCGTAAGGCTCTCTACAGCCTCAAACAAGCTCCTAGAGCTTGGTATGAGTGTCTTAGAGATTTCCTAATTGAAAATGGCTTTAAGATTAGAAAAGTAGACTATACACTGTTTACAAAGAATTTTGATGATGATCTTTTTATTTGTCAAATTTATGTTGATGATATAATCTTTGGGTCAACTAACTAATCTTTTTGTGAAGAATTTAGTAAAATCATGACAGACAGGTTTGAAATGTCAATGATGGTAGAGTTAAAGTACTTCTTGGGATTCCACGTACGGCAACAGAAGGAAGGGACATTCCTAAGCCAAACCAAGTACTTGCAGGACATACTCAAGAAGTTTGGCATGGACAAGGAGAAGCCCATAAAAACCCCCATGGTAACGAATGGCCACCTAGATCTCAATGAAGATGGACCTACGTTGACCAAAAGGTATATCGCTCCATGATTGGATCTCTACTCTATTTATGTGCATCTAGGCCAGATATTATGTTGAGTGTATGTTTGTGTGCAAGATTTCAAGCCAACCCTAAGGAATGTCAATTGACAGCCGTAAAAGGATCTTGAGATATTTAGTTCATACACCCAACCTTGGTCTTTGGTACCCAAAAGGCTCAAAATTCAATCTCATTGGTTACTCTGATGCGGATTATGCCGGGTGCAAAGTATATAGAAAAAGCACCTCCAGTACATGCCAATTCCTAGGGAGATCCTTAGTTTCTTGGTCCTCCAAGAAACAAAATTCCATTGCCTTATCCACAGCCGAAGCGGAGTATGTTGCAGCCGGGAGTTGTTGTGCTCAACTCCTTTGGATGCGACAAACTCTAAGGGACTATGGTTACAATATGAACCATATTCCACTCCTTTGTGACAATGAGAGTGCCATTAAAATTGCCCACAACCCGGTTGAGCACTCCAGAACTAAACACATAGACATAAGACATCACTTTTTGAGAGATCATGCCATGAAAGGAGACATAGCCATTTCACATGTCAACACTCAAAAGCAATTGGCCGACATATTCACCAAGCCACTTGATGAAAAATGTTTTTGTGAACTCCGAAATGAACTAAATATCCTTGATGCTTGGAGTGTGGCTTGAAATATTACATACCTGTATGAATTCTTCAAATATGTTGATTGGATTGTGAAATTCATTTCTCTCATTCTTCTCCGAAAAACTATGTCAATTACTAGATCTTGGTGAATTATGATCATTGCTTGATTGTTGTATGCTTACTAATCATATTCATCAAGATTATTTGATGTGTTTTGCCTCTTTTTTCTGTAAATATGTACCTTAAAATATATATGAATGGGCTAAAAATTCTTGTCTGGTGACCACAGACTAGTCCGTGGTTGCCCGGACTAGTCCGCCCATGCAGACTAGTCTGTAGAGTGTCGGTTAGGCCGGACTAGTCCGGTAGACAACGGACTAGTCCGATATAGCCCCTGGAAAAGTTCCGACTAGTCCGTTCATCTCCGGACTTGTCCGATTTTTCGTGTTCATAACCCTAGCCGCCACCAAACCCTAATCCCTTCATCCTCCACTCTTGCCTCACACGTTCTATCTCTCTCACTTGAGCCCCCAAGGCGATTTCTTGATTTCTCCATCGAAACTTCACAAGTTTGGGTGGGATTTGATCGACATTGCATCGGGATTGAAGTTCTCGGACTAGTCCGGCCTTCAATGTCCTCTTCTTCAAGCTCCAGTCGATTTCTTCAATAATTTTTCACCCTAACCCTAGAAATCCCAAATTTCTTCATTGTTGATCAAATAGCCTAGCATATTTCACTATATACATGCCTCCTTGATGTATTATGTTTATGCTACACTTGTTGTGCATTAGGAATCACCATTTCTCTAGTTTCCTAGGTTTTTGAGTTTGAATATCGGACTAGTCCGGTCCATGCACGGACAAGTCCGATATCCCGGACTAGTCCGTGCCTGGACACCGGACAAGTCTGACTTTTCTGAACACAAAACCTAACTTTTCAATTCCTCAATGCAAGTCCTTGCTATACTTTCACACCTATCCCTTGTACCATTCATTCTCATTCAAGCCACTCATTCTCAGGTCATGTCGAGCTCAAACGATGAAGTTTCCGATTTTGAGGCTGAGATGGACCACGAGGTGGCACCTCAGACCTCAACGAGTCTCGGCAAGAAGCGCCAAGAGAGACCTATCGAGCCAGCTCTGTCTCCTCCACAGGTTCAGAGGAAAGTGCTGGCAAAGAAGTCGGCCTCCAAGGTGCGAGCTTCTAGGGCTACCACCAGTGGTGGCCCTAGCTCAGCAAGTGCCCGCCTAACCAAAGGTAAGGGCAAAGGGATAGCGACGGGACCAGTTGGCCCGTTGAAGCTACATGCTCCGAGGGAAGGGGTCCGGGACCCCACTGAAGAGAAGTTTAATGGAAAGGGCAGTGACTCAGCAACCAAGTTCCGCGGTGTGGATTGCTACAGTCATCCAAAGCAAGCTGCAGATGGAAGATTCTGGAGCAATTTTCATGCTAACTATTACAGGGCTGTTTACCTGCAGATGAAGACACCGGTGGTGCGCAGTCAGTGGATTGACTCGGCACATCTTGAGAAGAAGAGATGCTCTGCATTTGATGAAGTGATCGCAGCAGCTGAAAGACATGGCTTGAAGGACCTCTTTGCCTTCAAGTACAATTGGAATAATGAAGTGGTGGCTCAGTTCTATGCCACTTGTTACTTTGCAAGCGATGAAGAAGAGAGAGTGACTTGGATGACTCATGGATCCAAGTACACTATCACATATGAAGAATTTGCAAGGATGTTGCATCTTGACACCTCAAGCAATGACAATGTAATTATTCACAATGTTGGTGTCATCGAGAAGGAAAAGATGAAGTTTCTCTATGAGCCCAACTCAAAGTTCATCCCTCCTTCCGTGAAGAACATGAAGCCATTCTTTGTGGTGCTAAACAGAGTCCTAAGGAAGACAATAGCCCCTAAGGATGGGGATGCAGGGAGTGTGCAAGGATACCTTCGAACTTTGATGAGGGTCATAAGCAAAAACCGCCCATTTGATGTGGCGGAATACATTTGGAATGACATGGTGAACATATCCTGCACTCCTAACAGATCATGTGGCTATGCCCCTTATCTCATGTTCATGATTGAGAAAGTCACAGGGATCGAGTTTGTCAAAGATGTGGAGCACACACCTCTGAGGCCTCAGAAGCCTCAACAAGTAAATGTCCATGCTGTTCCCTCGCCAGCCTCCAGCCCTGAGGCACCGGCAAAACAAGAGAAGATGCAAGTGCTGCCCCTATTGGTAGGGCAGCCCCTAAAAAAGGATCAGCTAGTGGGATCCTTAAATATCTCACTGCAATCTTTGCCTCCTGCAAGAAGGCCGAAGTGAAGGCCCACAAGCTCAATCTGAAAAGAAAGGAGGACATGAGGCACTTCAAGGCAAATCTGAAGCAAATTTGCTAGAAGCTGGAGATCGACCCCATTGGATCTCCAGTGATTTCTGAGGACTCCGACCCAGACTTCACTGAGCTCGGGCCCTTGACCCTCTCCGAGCTTGCCTACTTTGGCATTGGGAACTCGAGTGGCTCCGCCCCTCCTCCTTCTCCTCCTCATCAAGCTGAAGATGAATATGACAAAGACGACGATGAGGACCGACAGTGAAGAGTGAAGACCTTAGGACCCTCCTCTCCTTCTTTTTGGTGTCTTGATGCCAAAGGGGGAGATATTGAGGGAGAGTCTTAGTCATAGCTGTAGGTTGCGAGGAGAGAGCTCTTTCTATGTTTTTGTCTTTCTTTTTTTTGTACTTGTAATGCTTTAACTTTGTTCTTATGTTAATTATGGTTCTGTGATGCAATTAGTTAATCCTTTGAGTAGTATTTATGAAAACCGTGATTTTGCTCTAGAGTGTCATATATGCTTGCTATTTGGTAATTAATGTCAATTATGTCATTATCAATGTTTCAGTGTACTTAGTTATGCATCCCACCATAAAGAATGCACATATGGATAATACTTTTCACTGCTTGATGTATTTTGGATTCATATGTGCATACTTTATGAAAATCTCAATTTTTATCACATTTTGTGAAATCTCAATTTGTCGTCATCAATCACCAAAAAGGGGGAGATTGAAAGTGCATCTAGGACTCCCTTGTGGGTTTTGAATGATTTATGACAATCAATTGGGATCCTAACCTCTTTGTTGAGATGAGTGCAGGCTTATGATAGAAAAATGAGCAAAGTACAAAAAAAGAAGGAAGAATGAGGAGCAAAGTGGAAATGAGCTCAAGGAAGAAGAGTAGTAGATTATTGTGTATGGAGTGTGTTAAGGAAACACATCCCAAGAGCTCAACCACAATTACACACACACACATTGCACAAAGTTACACGGGACCGGACTAGTCCGACTGACACCGGACTAGTCCGATATCCTTTCTGCACGAAATCGGACAAGTCCGATATCCATCGGACTAGTCCGATATCCTTTCTGACCAGAATAGGACTAGTCCTCCCGAGTGCGGACTAGTCCTCAAAATACTTCACAAGTCACACAAAATCGGACAAGTCCGATCACATCCGGACTAGTCCGATATTCTTTCTGATCTAAATCGGACAAGTCCGATGTTTGCACGGACTAGTCCGAAGAACCCTCTGATCTAAATCGGACAAGTCCTCCAAGTGCGGACTAGTCATCCTATACACTTAGGGTTTCACATAACTGGACAAGTGCGATGACTATCGGACTAGTCCGAAGATTTCCAGTAGCGAAATCGGACAAGTCCGCTCCTAGCCGGACTAGTCTGATATTTCGGGACACTTAGGGTTTGCTACACTCAGCACACCGTACTAGTCCAGTGACCACCCCGGACTAGTCCGAACTTTCTGAACCCTAACGGTCACTTTTAGAAACCCCATATAAATAGAGGTGCACGGCCCAATTTTAAGTCTCGAACCCTAGCGCCGTCACACCTCCCAAGAGCCTCAAAAACCACATCTCTCCACAAAATTAAGTGCAACAACGATCAATCCTTTGAGGATTCACTCTAGATCATTGGAGAGACACGTTCAACACCACATTGAGCTCTTGGCTTGATTCTCTAACACACTCCTATGATTTAATTGTAATCTTTTGAGTGTGTTTTGGTGGTATTTCGTGTTGTAATCTAAGGGAGCTCTCAACGTGTGAGAAAGCCCCTTTGAATTCGGTTATTCACCCCTTTGTGAATAGTGGAAGAGGATTGGCCTTCGTGGCGATCCGACGAGGGTAGGGTTGGAGAAGACCCCGTCCTTTTGTGGACTCCTCAACGTGGACGTAGGTTGCCTTTGTGGGAGTCGAACCACGGGATAAATCCTTGTGTCTTGTTTTTGGTGTTCATCGTTCTTATTCATCAATATAATCTAGGGTTTCATAATCATTGCTTATCTCACATTGAACTATTAAACATAAGATTTACTTGTGATATAATCTAGCATATAACATTGAAACCTTTATTTGATTCTATATTTACGCTGCATACATAAAAGAATCAATCTAATCGATCAAGTTTAACCAACTTAGTCTGTGAACACCGGACTAGTCCACACTTTACCGGACTAGTCTGATATCTCTGGTATTGAACTGGTTGTTAAGTGTTGCAGGATCCGACAATTTGCAAAAAGGCCTATTCACCCCCCCTCTAGGCCACATTCACCCCCACCTAAAATCAGATGAGGAACACGGTGGTGTAGTCCTCGACGGCGATAGGTGGCCAGAAATGGCAGCGCGACGGCGGCGGCGGCGATTAGGGTTTCGGCCATGTCTGTCGAGCCCTACGGTGGGTGAAACTGATCGGGGAGACCTCGGGAAGATTCATGGGAGCATGGGGAACAAGAATCTGGCCATATGAAGGAGAGAAATGGCTTGGAGAATGGTAGCACCGATGGACCGAGGAAGGACAGACTGGCGGTTGGGGAAAAATTGTATTCCGGCGTGAATACTCGAGGAAACTCGATAGATTTTCTTTGAGGTGATGCGCTTGGCCATATAGAACAACATAGCACAAGTGCACAAGGAATAATAACCTGTATAACAGGAATTTCATGCGAGAAGCAACTCCACTCATAACCGAAGTTCGTCAGAAGAAAAGCAAATACGGGGGCTAGGAGGCATGGCATGGGCTGAAACTTTACGAGCAGCTAGAACATGAGTAGGCGAACCTTTTTCCTTCTAGGATCGAGGCGAGATGATGGCCGTATTGTCGGGTCGACGATGAGCAGGGGCGCGGCAAAACAGGGGAGATTTCTGGCGGCCTCGGTTTCGAAGTTAACAGCTTCGGGGATGTCCTAGCTGTGCAAGAACTTGATCACAAAGCTGCGCAAGAGCTTGGGGAGTGAGGAGAGGCAAAGAAAAGTGCTTAACATGGAGTACCTTTGCTGCAAATCGATTGGACAGAGAAGGAATCGGGAGAAAAGTGAAAATGGTGTTGGAGGCTTCAAGGTGAAGAAAGAGCAAGCCAGGGGCATGGAGGGGGTATAAATAGGAGGCCAGGGCGAGCTGGGGCAGCTGTAGTCGGCCACAACAGTGCAAGCAGCTGCCTGGACTTTGCATGCAATGTGGTGTGACTTGTAGAGCCAAAACAACACTTTTCTTTGGATGACAAGTGGGTCCCACCTCATCCTCATCCTTTCCCCATCAATTCTACCACCTAATTCATTCCAAAATTTGCTAGATATTTGTGGGGTGGCTGGATTAATCATATAGAATTTGATTTTGAATTCCCATAGTTGATTTGACAAAGTTTCATTTAAATTCAAACTTGAATTTGAATTTGAGTTGAATTCAATGTAGCTATTGAATTAAATAGCAAACTTGCTTCAAAAATTATGAAACTTTTCAGGGATACTATTTGGAATATTTGGAATCCATTGGTCAACTCAAATCTTTATGTTAACTTTATTTAAACAGTAGCTAAGTTTTATTTTTTTTGAATTTCCTCATTTGGAGTTTGAATTAATTTGTTTTTCTTAATTCCTTTTTAATGCTTTTTGTCATTCAAAATTTTTTTGTCCTAATTGAACTTTGAATTATGGAAATTTGGGCTTTTACAATCCTGCAGCAGAAGTTTCTTCCTCCGGAGTCGGCTCCGAAGGTCCCGCCGCCAGGTCATCAGCAACTGGTCCCTCAGGCAGAGGACCGGCAGCTTCATCTTGGCACCCTGGCTCAGGCGTGAGTATCTCTGGAACCACCACCTTTGGGGCAGGCGTTGAAGGTTCTGCCGGAGCTGAGGCCACTTCCGGCTCTGACGCTGGTACCTCCTCCATCGCTGTTTCAGGCGCCGGCGTTTCGACCTCCACCGGCTCGGGTGCCGGCACTTCTGCGACAACCGGCTCGGGCACCGGAACTTCATCAACCACCGGCTCCACCGTCGGGGCTTCAACAATGTCCGGCTCTAGGGCCGGAACTGCAGCTACCTCCGGCTCTGAGACCAGAGCGTCCATCATCTCAGCATCCAAAACCGGAGCTTCAACCTCCGGAGCCGGTGCCGCTGGTACATCTTCATTCCCATGGTCCGACGCTACCACGGGAGCTTCAGGGGATGACTCGAGGTCAAGAACCACGACAGCTGGCGCCAGAGCTGCCGTGGCCTCAGCCACCTCTTGGGACGGCGCTGGAACTGGAGCTGTAGCCTCCGCCTGCGCAGCATCAAATGCTGTTGTAGGAACCGGAGCTTCAGACCCTTTCTTGGGTACACTATGGATGAAGGACGAAGAAAATCAAAATATGGTTACAACAAAAAACAATCAACTGAGGTAAAAAATAAAATTTACTTTGGAAGGCTTTCGCTCCAGCTAGCGTGGAACCTCTTCACCGGACGCCCAGGACCGGACCCTGTCGCCACTGGCGTAGTAGCTCCAGAAGGCTCCCTGAAGCTTGCTGCCGCTGTCGGCGTCGTCTTGGTTGAGGCCCCCCTCGACTGAGAAGGACCCTCGGACCTAGAGCCCTCAGCTGGCCCTGGTACCGGAGCCACATGGCCGAAGCTAGCGTCCTGGAGAGATGCCGATGTTGGAGTGGTTGCTGCTGTCGAAGACCTCCTATGTCGGGGAGAAGGAGCTGTCATGGAAGGAGCAGGTCTGACGAACCTCCCGTCAGAGCGCTTCAACTTCCTCTTGCGGCTCGAGGGCTCAGCCAACTCCTTGCCCTTGCCTATGACTTCGGCTCTTGGCTTTGGGGCGGGAGCGGAGCCACCTTCTGAAGCTCCGGGGATCGCCACCCCAGAGGTTGATCGCCTCTCCATCAGGCCCAAGTCGTCCAACAGCAGCATCTTCCTCCGAAGCTCTCTGCACTCCTCTGGTATCATATTCATAGGAAGGAAGGCCATCGGTGGAGACACGTCGCTAGGGCCAATGTTCCTAGGCTGGAACTTCTTCAGCTGGGTCTTCAAGGCTTCACCGTTCAAGTTGGTTCCCAAACCAACCTCAATGCGGTTGGTATCCATCTCACTATTGAAGGCCCAGGCAGGTCACCCCCTAGCCCTCAGCGGGGCCCACCTGTTCATCAAGAAGTTGCCGAAGACCATCTGGGGGGTCACCCCACCTTCGACACACTCCTGGATTCTGTCCGGAATGGGCCTGTACTCCCTCGACAGCTCCGGCACGTCACTCCAAATGTCGGTGTCAATGCAGGGGAGGCCTTCAGGCAGCTCCAGCCTCTCGTGTCCCTCGACGGTGATGACCACCCAGTCTTTCTTCCAGTCGCCCCACTTGCCAGAAGGAAAGGACCTCAAGTACTTGAGGGGGGAGTTTTTCCGCTTCACGAAGTAGTAGAAGCCGATGAACTCATCTCTCTTCCCGGTGGGGTGGACAGTGAAGAAAGTCCGGAACAACTCCATGCAAGGGGGCAGTCCCACCCACATCTTGCAAAAGTGGACGGAAGTCGCCACCAGCAAGATTGAGTGGGGGCCAAGATGATGGAGCTGCAGACCATAGAAATCTAGCAGCATCAGAAAGAAAGTGGAGAAAGGCAGGATCAAACCCGTCATCGCGTACACAAGGAAGTACACCATATCTCCGGCTTCCTCCTTCTCGAAGGGAAGCTTGCCGCAGCAAATGTCGTTGTCGAAGGAGTCACTGGACCATCTAATGTAGGTCCGGACCCTAGACAGCTCCTTGCTGCCAATGCGGCTATTGGGGAGTCCCAACTTCATCGTAGCACAGCGGGGCGAGAGATGAAAAGCAAGCGAAATTTTGGAGGATTCGAGCGCAAGTTCAAATGAAGGCGTAAAGAATCCCCAAATGGTACGCGCTTTCCTTCTTAAGTAAGCCCCCGCAACGCTTGGATGGAAACCGCAGAGGAGCCGATGATACAGTTCAAAAACTTCACCCTGCCAATGACAAGGGGGCCCGGGGCCACCCTGACGATCAAGTCGAGGTCCTTACGCCAGGCGAATAGTTGTCATCATGAGAGGTAGGAAGCCCGAGGGTAGCGGCCTGACAAGGCGTGCGGAACCAATATGGTTTTTGTATCGAGAATCAGTGACCTTCAATTGCCTGAGATCCGCACGCTCAGATCTCACCTGTCGCATCTTGGATATGCCACGCGGCCATGGTTTAACTGCGAACTACCGCCAACGGCACATCCAAAGACATTTGAAGACACGGCTCAAAAACCGAAGGATGGACCCACCTCTGGCAGAACGACTTTATCCAAAAGGTCTCTCCCAGAGGTGGACCCAGGGGGCCACGGTCGATACCCAGTGTACCGGATACCCTTTGGGACTGCAAAGAATGTTAAGGAACTCCACATACCTGACTTGAAGACCTCCGAAGGCCCCACGTGTCATACGGAACCAGACCTACCTCTCTTCTATGGTTAGTCCTAGTGCCACCACGTGTATCATAGAACCTGAGCTACATTCTTTACCTCGGAAAGCTCCGGGCTAAATACTTGTGCGGCACCCCCGTACCTAACCCCCGACAGAGGGAAGCTCCGGTACCGACACGTGTACAACAGCACCGGACCTAACCGTCCCAAACAGTAAGCTCTGGAGCTGCCACATGTCCAACTGCTGGACCTTCAACCTCAACAAGGAGAGTGGTGGACCTCCAACGGCTCGAACCTTCAAGGACCATTAAAGACTTCAAGACCCGATTAAGTGTCATTAATGCTATCTTAATGACATACGATTGGAGATCCCTTAATACCAGTAACGCCACTGTAAAGGCGCGTTACCACAATATTAAGGGTAATTAAGCTCATTAATTGTGTAAGCATCAGTAACCGCCAGGGCCACATGTCGGGCCAGGCTAACGATGTAACGATCAGTCCTTGTACTATAAAAGGACCGGCCGAGCAATACACAGGGGGGCTAGACTTGCACCATACATGCTCTAGACACTCTGGTCTTACACACAAGCGCTTAGACGCTCAATACAGCAGCAACACACATTTGTGGAGTAGGGTATTACGCTCAGGTGGCCCGAACGACGTAAATCCCTGTGTCAACACACCATCTTGTTCTGAATCTCTGTGTGCCAACAACCGAACTACAAACTCTGCGGGTTGCCTACGATAGTACTAGGAGAATTGCCGGAATCAAACTCTGATAGTTGCGCCATCCACGACAGCCTCGTCAGGCACCGGGAGGCTCTTGAGGAGCGGGAGAAAAAGCTCGAAGATGAAGAGCAAAAACTCCTGGAGTTGTGTGATGACCTCGTGAAGAGGGAGGAGGAGCTTACTCAGAGGCTTACTCTGGGTGACAAGAGCCTCGAGGAGCGCACCAAGAAGCTGGAGGAGCGCTGTGAGAAAGAGGAGAAGAAGGCCTGGCAGCAGGGACAAGACCTCACCAAGAGGGAGAATGAAATTTCTGCCAGGGAGAAGAAAGTGCGGGGCCGGGAGAAAGACCTGGTCGACCGCCGGAACAAGATCCACCTCCGGGAAGAGGAGCTTGGTAAACTCGAAAGGCAAGTTGTTGAAAAAATTCAGCAGAACGCCAAGCAGGTCGAGCGCCTTGCCCGAGAGGATTCAGAGCTTGCAGAGACCATGAGGTCATTGGAAGAGGTGTGAGGCTCAAGGGCTGCAGAGTCCCAACAAGTTTGGAACTTCTTGGGCAAAGCCAATGATGCGCTGATGCCGCTGGGTTTTAGTCCCGTGCGTGCGGACGACCCAGAGCCGGAGCTGGACCAGGCGTTGCAGGCGTTGAGCTCGACGGGCAACAAGCTCAACAAGGTGATCGATGTCATCATGGACCAGTTGGAAACCGAAGGGCAATCCCTGGCGAAGAACATCGCAGAGTACATGCTGACATGCTATACAAGCCTGGATCCTCATTTCCCACTAGACCCGATGCTCGAAGGTCCCATCAAAGGAGAGGGAGATGCTGCCAAAGCCAGCGTGTCAGAGGTTGCCTAGAAGGTTGCCTCATTCTTCCGTAGGATCTAGGACTTTCTCTTTGTAGTTGTTGCTTGTATCTTCTCTTCTTTTCTTCAATTTTGTAATCTCTTGTCTCCAGATTAATGAAATCCAAAAATTTATGAATTTCATTTTTTGTCTTCAACACCTTTGTCCCACTTGGCCCCCTGGTAGATGTACACAATTTGACAAGTGTTGCCTGAACTTTGCGGACCTTCCGGGGAAGGTTCGGCTGTTCCCCCGAAGGAGCTACCTGACTTTGTACAATGACTCTATAACATACATCACATGTAACTACAGACTCGCCTCCGTGATATTAAGCATAGAACTTACGGAGGTGCTCAATGTTCCAAGGATAAGGGAGAGGTGTCCCGTCCTCGATTGCCAAGCGAACGCATCTGGGACGGGATACTTTGATCACTCGGAAGGGTCCTTCCCAGCTGGGGGGGAGTTTGTTTAACCCTTCTCGAGTTTGTATTCTCTGTAGCACCAGATTGCCTTCCTCGAGCTGTCGGCTGTGAACATGCCTTTGGTGATAGTGCCGAAGAGCTTGGTGGTATCGGGCATTCTGAACAGTTGCTCGGCACCTTCCCTCTTCAACGAGGTCAAGGTCTTCACGCCGGAGCTCGTCTTGCATGGCATCATCGAAGGTCCGGACCCGGAGTGACCCCAAGGTGATTTCCAGAGGAAGGACTGCTTCAGCTCCGTACACCAGGAAGAAGGGTGTCTCTCCATTTGACTGGTTTGGAGTTGTCCTATTGGCCCACAGTGTGGGCGGAAGCTCTTCGATCCAGTTGGCTCCATGTTTTCTCAGGCACTAAAAAGTGCGCATCTTGAGTCCTTTTAGGATTTCTGCATTTGCTCTCTCAGCTTGGCCATTGCTTGCCGGGTGAGCTACAGAAGCGTAGCTGACTTGAATGCCGAGGTCTTCGCAGTATCCTTCAAATGCAGAGATTGTGAACTGGGTTCTGTTGTCAGTTATGATCTTGTTTGGGACTCCAAATCTACATACTATGGACTGCAAGAAGTTGATAGTTGATTGCTTGTTTATTGTCACAACTGGATTTGCTTTCGACCACTTGGTGAACTTGTCGATGGCAACGTACAGGAACTTGTAACCTCGACGGCTATTGGGAAAGGTCCCAAGATATCCGTCCCCCACACAGCGAATGGCCATGTAGGAGGTATCATTTGTAGAGGTTGAGCTGGTGTGTGAATTTGCTTTTCATGGAATTGGCATGCTTCACATTTCCTCACTAGCTCGATTGCATCCTGGAGTGCTGTAGGCCAATAAAAACCATGCCGGAAGGCTTTACTGACCAGCGTGCAAGAAGACGCGTGGTTCCCACACTCGCCTCCATGGATTTCTGCGAGGAGCTCACATCCTTCTTCCCTTGTAATGCACCGCATTAGGATGCTGTTGGCACCATGCCGGTAGAGATCCCCTTCTACTAGTGTGTATCTTTTAGCCAATCTGACTATCCGGTCAGCGGATACATTACCTTCAGGAAGGAAGTTTTCTTTCAAGTAGCTCCGGATCTCCGAGATCCATGCATCAGAGATGACTTGAGCATTTGAGTCTTGCGTGCTGGGTTGCTTGGAGCTTCCGGTAGCACTTACGACCCTTGATGGACGCCATGGTAACAGGGCCATCGGGACCGCAAGCTTCGAGGTGTAAGTCTCGCCCCGTTCGCTCAGTTCGGCAGGCTGAGCTATTGGTCTTGACAATCTCCGGATGAAGGTACCGTTGGGAGCCGGAGCTCCGGTTGAAGCTTTCGTCGAGAGTTCGACGGCTTCAGCGTTGTTGAGATGCTGGACATGGCAAAGATCCAGGACGTCAAAGTCCTTCTAAAGCTTCTGGACTTCAGGTAGGTATGCTGCTAGTTGAGGGTTGTTGCAGCAGCATTCACCTTTGGCTTGCTTTATAACGAGCTATGAATCACCCTTTACCAACAGCTGCTTGACACCATATGACAGTGCCACCTTGAGCCCATAGATTAGTGCTTCATACTCTGCCATGTTGTTGGTCGCCTTGAAGTTAAGGTGAACCATGTATTTGACCTTCTCCCCGATCAGAGCGAGGAGAAGGATTCCAGCTCTGGCCCCCTGCTTTTGCATAGAGCCGTCGAAGTTGAGAGTCCAGTGAGGCTCGGTGAAGACCGGAACCTTCGTTTTTGGCTTCTGCTCACTGGCGGCCCCATGGTTTGATGGAGAGGGGGTCCATTCGCCACGAAGTCTGCCAGTGCTTGACTCTTGATCGCTTGTCTTGGGATGAATTCAAGATCGAAATCGGCCAGTTCCGCTGCCCACTTTGCAATGTTCCCAGTAGAGTTGGGGTTATGCAAGATTGCACGCAGTGGATAAGAGGTCACCACTGAAATCTTGTGAGCTTGGAAGTAGTGGAAAAGCTTCCTAGAGGCAAAAAGAACTGCGTAGAGCAGCTTATGCACCTCCAGGTACCAAGTCCTGGCGTCATGGAGTACTTCACTGATGAAGTACACTGGGCGTTGGAATGTCCGGACCCTCCCGAAGGGGTCTGGAGCTTCCTCCTCATCGACCCGGACCTTCCCGGAGGGGTCCGGACCTTGTTCGAGGACCTCCAGATTCTTATCAGAGGAACCCGGAGCTTCTTCTGAAGTGACTCGGACCTTCCCGGAGGGGTCCGTATCTTCTTGTCCAGTAACAGTGACTCCTCCACTTGAAGGAGGTGGCTCCTCTGGCATCTCACCTTGAGGATTCGGGTCTGGGAGCTGGGACCCAGACTCGCCTTCAGGTAGCTCCGAACCCTCCCGGAGGGGTCTGGACTCCTGAAGTGGGTATGGTTCTGGTCTTTCCGCAACCAGGACCATGCTGACAACTTCGTCAGTTGCTGAAATGCAGAAGTGGCTCACCAGGATTCGGAGTTACCAAAGTTGGTAGAGTCGTGGGGAGGTGCTTTAGCTTTTGGAAAGCCTTTTCTGCTTCTTCAGACCATTGGAATGGTCCGGACTTCCTCCATAATTTTAAGAAGGGTAGCGCCCATTTCGCCTGTCTTGAGATGAACCGGCTGAGGGCAGCTAGACATCCAGTCAGCTTCTGGACGTCCTGTATGTGGGCGGGTGGCCGCATGTCTTCAATAGCTTTAAGCTTCGCCGGATTCGCTTCTATTCCTCGGTGGTTCACCAAGAGTCCAAGAAGCTTTCTGGAGCTAACCCCGAAGACACACTTGTCCGTGTTCAGCTTCAGGCGTGTGATTCGCAACTTGTCGAAGACAGCTTGCAAGGTGTCAAAGAATAACTCCCTGTTCTTGATCTTGACGACGATGTCATCGATGTACACTTCCACTACGTCTCTGATAAGCTCTCCAAAAGTTTTGTACACAGCTCGTATAAATGTTGAGGCAACATTTTTGAGATCGAATGGCATGGCAGTGTAACAATATAATCCATCTAATGTGATGAAAGAAGTATGTTCTTCATCTTCCCTAGACATTCTGATTTGATGATACCCAGAATATGCGTCTAGGAAACACAGTAATTCACACCCGGAGGTGGAATCCACTATCTGATCTATTCTAGGTAGTGGGAATGGATCCTTTGGACATGCCTTATTCAGTGTAGTGTAGTCGATACACATCCGAAGTTTCCCGCCGGCCTTGGGTACAACGACTGGGTTTGCCAGGCATTTTGGGTGGAAGACTTCTCGGATGAATCCAGCTTCAAGCAACTTCTTCACTTCTTGACGTAAGAAGTTTTGGCGCTCTACTGATTGCTTCCAAGGCTTCTGAGGAATAGGTCGAGCATCGAGATAAATCTTCGGATTGTGCTCAATCACTTCTCTAGGGATCCCAGGCATTTGTGATGGTTGCCAGGCAAACACGTCGACATTAGCCCAGAGGAAAGTGAAGAGCACGAATTTCTATTTGTCATTCAAACCTCCCGATATACAGGTGGTCTGAGCAGCGTTGGAACCAATTTGGACGACTTTGACGGGAATGTTGGTGTCACCGCTTGGTTGCACACGAGGTGCAGAGGTTGAGCCTCGATGACGAATGCTCAGGGGTTTCGGAGCTTGCTCCTTTCCGGATTCTTCCTCCTACGTTGTTGCAAGCGCATGGAGTTCTTCCAGAGCACTAACTCCGGCGGTGCGATCTTCGTGAATCTGGAGAACACTTGATGGTGTTGGCATCTTCAACACCAAGTAACCATAATGAGCAGCAGCCATGAATTTGTACAAGACCGGCCTGCCCAAGATGGCATTGAATGGTAAGTTTATCTGCGCTACATCAAAGGCCAACTTCTCGGTGCGGTAATTCTCACGGAACCCGAAGGTCACCAGGAGAGTAATAGCACCGAGTGGTGTTATGGCCCCCGGACCTACTCCGGAGAAACGTCGGGAGGGGCGAAGATCCAAAGGTCGATGCATAAGCTTGACGAAAGCTTTGAAGCTTATGAGGTTCAGCCCCGAACCTCCATCCACCATTACATGGTGGAATTGGATGTTGTTGATGGTCGAAGATACCATCAATGGGAGTTGGCCAGCTTCGATCATGTTCCGAGGCAGTCCGAAGCATCGAAGGTGATGGCAGTGTCCATCCACTTCCGGTGCGGCTCCGCCCTAGCGGTGGGAGCTACAGAGGCCATGTCCCCCCGCTTTTTCTTGAGGACACGACGGGAGGTGATATCCCACGAACCACCAAAGATGGTGTTCATGGTCTTCCGATGCTCGTTGTCAGAGATATCAGAGTCGTCATCAACGGAGGTGTAAACAGCCTTTAGGACTTTTTTGGGGTCCTGAAAGCCTAACTCCTCTTCAGCCGGAGCTTCGTCAACTTTTTGTTTTCCTTCCCTTTGACGGAAAGGAACTTCTTCCCGGCGCTTGTTGTAGCACTCGGCGAGATTCTGGACCTCTCGGCAGCCTTCCAGGTTGTGGTTGTTTGTCTTGTGTATAGGACACCACATCTTGAAGCTGCCATCGTCTTCAGACGATGGCCGAGGTCGTTTCTCTGGACGTGGCCCCCAGCCACCCAGAGCTACGGCAGCAGCGGAAGTGGGTATGCAAGCCGACGGCTTTTTCTTGCCGTTGAACTTTTTCTTCTTCTTGCCACTCCTGGAGGTAGTGGCTTCACCCTTGGAGGACTTTTTGTTGTCCCCCGGAGGTGGTTGGGAGTGCATTTCACGGCCCTCCGCAGCTTTGGCACACTTTTTTGCCAAGCTGAAGAGTTCTGTGATGCTGGTGACTTCCTTGGTCGCCAGCTTCTCCAGCATATTCTTGTCTTGCACGCCCTGTCTGAATGCCACAATAACAGAAGTGCTTGAGATAGAAAGAATGGTGTTTCGTACCTAGGAGAACCTATGGACTAAGGATCGTAGGAACTCTCCCCCCTTCTGCTTGACAGCAAAAATGTCCAGTTCTGTGCCTGGTTAGGTATATGAGCTCCCGAAGTTGGCGGTGAACTGTTGGCACAGCTGCGCCCAACTGTTGATGGAGTCAGGCGGAAGGCTCATGAACCAAGACCTAGCGGTCCCAGTTAAAGCCATGGGGAAATAATTGGCCATCACGGCCTCGTTGCCTCTAGCCGCAAGGATTGCGGTGGAGTAGATTTGGAGAAACTCAGCGGGATTGACAGTCCCGTCAAATTTCTCCGGCAGGTGAGGCCGAAACTTCTGCAGCCATCTGACCATGCGTAGGTGCATGGCCAGGGCAGAACAGCCTCCTCCTACAACCTCAAGAGCAGGACTGTTCCGATTCTCTCGCCTCTCGTGAGCACGCTCGATGTGGATGTAGTCGTCCTTTTGACGGTAACGGCGATCGAGCTCCGCCCGGAGGTTGTGAGTTGAAAGCCTGGTTACCGTGTGAGTACGTTGCGCCCCAGAAGGCAGCGATGTTGCTTGTAGAGATGCAGCACACCTCCTGTGCTGCTAAGCGTGTGGACCAAGTCTACCCGACACGGTCCGCTGCTGCGATGGGGCCCGCCCCAAGGGGGGAGGACCTTGGTTGTTGATGTGATCGGCTGCTGCTGCAACCAAATGTTCCACATCAGCTCTCCACTGCTCCATTGCACCCTGGGATGCTCCTGGAGGCAGTGGACGTTGGAGAAGAGCACGCGCAGCATGGAGCATGTGTTCAGGGTTGTTGTTCGCCGATGCAGTGACCGACGCGGGCGCCCCATCTCGCTGTCCATCTTGATTCGCCGGTGCAGACGGTTGCGGTGGTGGCATGACTCCTGCTAGAGCCACAGCACCTGCTGGCTGCTGCATGTTGGAGGGGTTGCCTCTAGCAGGTTGCGCAGCAGGGTTGCCGTTGGCCGATCCAGCAGCAGAGTTCACCATCTTTGAATCTCGGGCGCCCCTACCTGGCGCGCCAACTGTTGGAGTTTGATTCTGGCGATTCTCCTGGTACTACCGTAGGCACCGCAGAGCTTGTAGTTCGGTTGTGGGCGCGCAGAGATTCAGAACAAGATGGTGTGTTGACACGGGGATTTACGTGGTTCGGGCCGCCTGAGCGCAATACCCTACTCCACGGATGTGTGTTGCCCATGTATTAAGCGTCGAAGCGCTTGTGTGTAAGACCAGAGTGTCTAGAGCATGTATGGGTGCGAGTCTAGCCCCCCCTCTGTATCGCTCGGCCAGCTAGTACAAGGACTGGTCGTTACATCATTAGCCTGGCCCGACATGTGGCCCTTGCGGTTACTGATGCTTAATACACAATTAATGAGCTTAATTACCCTTAATAGTGTGGTAACGCACCTTGACAGTGGCGTTACTGGTATTAAGGGCCCTCCGATCGTGTGTCATTAAGATAGTATTAATGACACTTAATCAGGTCTTGAATTCTTTAATGGTCCTTGAAGGTCCGAGCCGTTGGAGGTCCACCACTCTACTTGTTGAGGTTGAAGGTCCAGCGGTTGGACGTGTGGTAGCTCCGGAGCTTACTATCTGGAATGGGTAGGTCTGGTGCTGTTGTACACGTGTCGGTATCGGAGCTTCCCTCTGTCGGGGGTTAGGTTTGGGGGTGCCACACAAGTATTTAGCCCGGAGCTTTCCCAGGTAAGGAATGTAGCTCCGGTTTTATGATACACGTAGCAGCACTAGGACTAACCATAGATGGGAGGCAGGTCCGGTTCCATATGACACGTGGGGCCTTTGGAGGTCTTCAACTCAGGTATGTGGAGTTCCTTAACATTCTTTGCTGTCCCAAAGGGTATTCGGTACACTGGGTACCAACAGTGGCCCCCTGGGCCCAACTCTAGGAGAGACCTTTTGGATAAAGTCGTTCTGCTGGAGGTGGATCCATCCTTCGGTTTTTGAGTTGTGTCTTCAAGGGTCTTTGGATGTGCCGTTGGCGGTAGTTCTTAGTTAAACCATTGCCGCGTGGCATATCCATGATGCGGCAGGTGAGATCTGAGTGTGCATATCTCACGCAATTGAAGGTCGCCGTTTCCTGATCTGAAAACCATATCATTTCTGCGCGCCCTGTCAGGCCGCCGCCCTCGGGCTTCCCGCCTCTCATGATGACATCTAATCGCCTGGGGTAAGGACCTCGACTTGATCGTCAGTGTGGCCTCGGGCCCCCTTGTCATTGGTAGGGTGAAGTTTTTGAACCGTATCATTGGCTCCTCTGCGGTTTCCATCCAAGCGTTGCGGGGGCTTACTTAAGAAGGAAAGCGCGCACCATTTGGGTATTCTTTACGTCTTCATTTGAACTTGCGCTCGAATCCTCCAAAATTTTTCTTGCATTTCTTCTCTCGCCCCGCTGTGCTACGATGAAGTTGGGACTCCCTAAGAGCCGCATTGGGAGCAATAAGGAGTTGTCCAGGGTCCGGACCTACATGGGTTGGTCCACTGACTCCTTTGACAACGACATTCGCTGCGGCAAGCTTCCCTTCGAGAAGGAGCGAGCCGGAGATATGGTGTACTTCCTTGGGTACGCCATGGTAGGTTTGATCCCGCCTTTCTCCACTTTCTTTCTGATGCTGCTGGATTTCTATGGTCTGCAGCTCCATCATCTTGGCCCCCACTCAATCTTGCTGGTGGCAACTTTCGTCCACTTTTGTGAGATGTGGGTGGGAGTGCCCCCTTGCTGGAGTTGTTCTGGACTTTCTTCACTGTCTGCTCCACCGGGAAGAGTGATGAGTTCATCGGCTTCTACTACTTCATGAAGCGGAAAAACTCCCCCCTCAAGTACTTGAGGTCCTTTTCTTTCCGACAAGTGGGATGACTGGAAGAAATACTCGGTGGTCATCACCGTTGAGGGACACGAGAGGCTGGAGCTGCCTGAAGGCCTCCCCCATGTCGATACTGACATTTGGAGTGACATGTCGGAGCTGTCGAGGGAGTACAGGCCCTTTCTGGACAGAATCTAGGAGTGTGTCGAAGGTGGGGTGACCCCCTAGATGGTCTTTAGCAACTTCTTGGTGAACAGGTGGGCCCCGCTGAGGGCTAGGGGGCGACCTGCCTTTGCCTTCAACAGTGAGATGGATACCAACCGCATTGAGGTTTGTTTGGGCACCAACTTGAATGGTGAAGCCTTGAAGACCCATCTCAAGAAGTTCCAGCCTGGGAACATTGGCCCTGGTGACAGGTCTCCACCGGCAGCCTTCCTTCCTCAGAATTTGATACCACAGGAGTGCAGAGAGCTCCGGATGAAGATGCCACTGTTGGATGACTTGGGCCCAATGGAGAGGTGATCAACCTCCGGGGTGGCGATCCCCGGAGCTTCAGAAAGTGGCCCCGCTCCCGCCCCAAAGCCAAGAGCCAAAGTCATAGGCAAGGGCAAGGAGTTGGTCGAGCCCTCGAGCCGCAAGAGGAAGTTGAAGCACTCTGATGGGAGGTCCGTCAGACCTGCTCCTTCCACGACAGCTCCTTCTCCCCGGCGTAGGAGGTCTTTGACGATGGCAACCACTCCAGCATCGGCATCTCCCCAGGATGCTAGCTCCGTCCATGTGGCTCCGGTACCAGGGCTAGCTGAGGGCTCTAGGTCCGAGGGTCCTTCTCAGTCGAGGGGGGCCTCAACCAAGACAACGCCGACGGTGGAAGCAAGCTCCGGGGAGCCTTCCAGAGCTACTACGCCAGTGGCGACAGGGTCTGGTCCTAAGCGTCCGGTGAAGAGGTTCCGCGCTAGCTGGAGCGGAAGCCTTCTGAGGTAAATTTGATTTTTTACATCATTTGATTGTTTTTTGTTGTAACCATATTTTGAGTTTCTTCGTCCTTCATACATAGTGTACCCAAGAAAGGGGCTGAAGCTCCGGTTCCTGCAACAGCATCTGATGCTGCACAGGCGGAGGCTCTAGCTCGAGTTCCAGCGCCGCCCCAAGAGGTGGCTGAGGCCACGGCAGCTCTGGCACCAGCTGTCGTGGTTCTTGACCTCGAGTCATCCTTTGAAGCTCCCATGGTAGCGCCAGACCACGGGAATGAAGATGTACTAGCGGCACCAGCTCTGGAGGTTGAAGCTCCAGTTTTGGATGTTGAGATGATAGACGATCCGGTCTCAGAGCCGGAGGTAGCTGCAGTTCTGGCCCTAGAGCTGGACGTTGTTGAAGCCCTGTCGGTGGAGCTGGTGGTTGATGAAGTTCCGGCGCCCGAGCCGATTGTCGCAGAAGTGCTGGCGCCCGAGCCGGTGGAGGTCGAAGCGCTGGCGCCTGAATCGGCGGTGGAGGAGGTACTAGCATCGAAGCCAGAAGTGGCCTCAGCTCCGGTCGAACCTTCAACGCCTGCCCCGAAGGTGGTGGTTCCAAGAGTACCCGCACCTGAGCCAGGGTGCCAAGATGAAGATGTCGGTCCCCCGCTTGAGGGACCAGTTGCTGATGACCTGGCGGCCGGACCTTCGGAGCCGACTCCCGAGGTAGAAACTTCTGCTATAGGACCTTCCTCGGTGGCAGTCGAGGCTATCCCGGAGGGTGGCCCTAGTGCCGCGAAAGCTCAGGGGACCGCTTTTGAAGTGTGGGACCTGATTTTTGTTACGGAGAACCCGCTGGAGCAAGCGGAGAAGACCCCAGCAGGTCCGGAGCCAATCCCTTTGTTGCTGTCTATCGACAACGCTGCTCCAGCCTTCGTCAGGTCCAGCTGGCCTTTTACCACGACAGTAAGGCCCTTGAGGAGGAGCGCCAAACCCTTAGGAGGTGGCGCAATCGGCTCCAATTCGAGAGCAAGCTGGCGCAGATGAGGCTGGCCGACGACAAGAAGTGGGTGAAAAGGGAGAAGGTCCGGTTGGAGTACTGGGGTCAGCTGCTTGATGAGAGGGAAAGCGTGACGTGATCCCTTGACAACTAGTCCCGGGCCATTGTAGGATCGAAGAGCACGTGAAAATCTACCAGAGGGGGGGTGAATGGTAGATTTTAAAAATCTTATGCAGCAGAAACAATTAAACCACAAACCCTTTCGGCAGAAAAACAATCTGTTTGAAGAAATCGTGTGTGAGACTAATATAAACGTGTTTCACCATGACAAAAGTGATAGATATCAGAGATAATCAAGTCACGAAGACAACACAAAAAGAATCACTCAAATCCGACAAGAAAAACTCAAGTTATGATCGAAAGATCAAACAATGGTCAATCTGTCCTACCCGAGAAAAACAGTTCTGGAACACTGCCAAAAAACTCGTGTAGATCAAAAACCACAAATCCAATGACCGTGAAATTTTGACATATGATAGATAATCAAGTTGTGAAGACAACCGAAAAAGAATCACGTCAATTGGATCTTTAAAATTCGAGTTATGATAAAACCACCGACGAAAGGTAGTGCTGTCCAGAAACTCGATGAGTAAAACTTGTATGGAACAAGTCGGACGAACAATGCACAAAAGTTCCTTCAAACTATGAATTTTATTCAATAGAACACAAGAGGAACAGCCACAAAGTCGTCTACCACGAGCTCTGAGCTCCCTTGCTTATATAACCAGCCCTTAGGCCAACCCAATATCAACTAGGACTCCAATCCTACTCAGATCACGAATCGTAACTTTCCATAACTGCTCAAGATTCTTCAATACGCAGATAGAAGCAATCTTAAGACTTCCAAACACCTTAGGAACGTATCCCACATTCCTAAACAACTCAAATTCGTGACCCACACAAAATTCTATCATAACCAACTCAAATCTTTCCATATTTGAGTCAAACCCGACTCAGCCGCAGCCTGAGTCCATAACCTAGTCGGTTGGACCTTTCCGACCAATTCTTTACGTCCACATCTCTTCATCACGTCTCGGAACCATGTAGCCACGTCCATGCACTCCTTGCACACGTGCAAACATCTTCCAATGATGTCCATGATACCTTCATATGCATTGTTCTTGATTCAATCATCATGTGCGACCTCCTGATCAGCTCAACCACAGTTCCTTCCGAACTTGGTTGTTGGAACCTCATCTCCTCCCTGAGACTAGTCCAATGGATCCCGTCACCATCCATGTCTTGAACTCAAGCAATACCTGCACATGAATAAACAACCAATCCATACGAGCCCAAGTCCTCGACTTGACTCAAGTTAGTTCCGAACACAACACCTTACATGAGAGCCTCACATAAGCATGTTGCAAAACCACAGTAACACGATATCATCCATATCATCCAAAACGCACCAAAAACTTAGCAAATGAATACTAAGCAATCTTTCCAACAATGTAAAGCAAGTACGAAACATTGCAAATGAAAAGCAGAAGCACTGCGGTCAAGTTCCGGACCTTGCCAGAGCAACCCGGACCTTGAGCCGGAGCTAACAAAAGCTAGTAGAACCTAGCGCCGGAGCTTACCAAAACTAGTACAATGAAGCACCTGCCAGACCTTACCAAAACTAGTAGATCCTAGCACTGGAGCTTACCAAAACTAGTCAACCCAAAACCGGAGCTAGACAGAGTACGTCGGAGTTTAGCAAAAGCATGCCGGAGCTATCAAATATATGCAGGAGCTAAAGATAAAGCTCACCGGAGCTAACCAAAGCTAGTCGGACCTAGCATCGAACGTAACCGGAGCTACCCAAACCAAGCCGGACCTACCGTCGGACCTTGCTGTAGCTCAGAGCTAGAGTCGGACCTTGACAAAAAGGTGTTTTGGCGATATTCAAAACTTTTATCATCAAATCCAAGTGTATTCACTACAAGCCAATGTATTCAGCACACATAGGTCTTACAATCTCCCCCTTGATGAATGCATTGGCAACACCATTTAAAATCCGAACATTGGCTTATTCACATAAAAGTTTTGAAAACAATTTCTCCCCTTTTGTAAATCAAAAGCAAAATGATAACAGAAACAAAAATTCCCATATTATCTCTCCCCCTTTATTATCTCTCCTTATGCACATATTCTCTTTCTCATCATGCTTATCTCTCCCCCTTTGACAATGTATTCAGCAAGTCATGAGCATATAAACAAATTATCTCTCCAACTTTAGTTGTTATGAGCATATTATAACATATACATATGAACAAAGCTCATCCAAGTCATACTATCAAGTACTTTACATTATCACATCAATGAAATACATAAAGTAGTGTAAGTCATGCTAGAGATCATATGTAATTTTCAATTTAAGCAAGTCATGATCTCACAAACTTAACTATTTCAAAACCTGAAAGCATGGCACTAGTTGCTGCATTTTATTATTTTTCAAAGCATAAATTTAGATCATATGATATTTGCAAGAGATTATATGCGCATCTGCCTTATTCTAACCAACCAAGCCAAGCCTATGTCATTTGACAATCAGAAGCTTAAGGACATGGTTTTAGTCATACACAACTTCTTCCAAGTTCATATCTAAGTGCAATGACAAGCCATCTCTAAAGAAGAAGTGTGATGCATGCATATTCTCTTGATCTTTTCTCAATTTATATTTGTTCATAAAAACTCAACATGTGAGTTGATTACTTGATTAATTTTTTATGATTAAAAGCACTTGTGAACATGTAAAAGGTTCAAAACAGCAAGAAAGTTCGACCATGACCAGTTTTAGTGTAAGTAATTATTCCAATTACTAGACATGGCAAAAACTACAAAATGTATAACACGAGTAATGTAGTAAGAACTTTCAGCATGTAGAAGGAATCACAAAGTCATATATGTATGAAATACTATGCTCATATTATTTTTATTTCAGATCCACACATAGACTTCCCAAGTTTCAAAAACTCCCCATCAATTTAAGCCATGAGGATGCATAACCCCTATTTCACTACGAATGAAACAAAAACGAGTGAAATCCAAAGGTTTTGTAAAAATGTCAGCCAATTGATGTTTGATATCTACATGGTGAAGCACAATGTTTCCTTTTTCAACGTAATCTCGGAGAAAGTGATACCTAATATCAATGTGCTTAGTTCTAGAATGTTGCACGGGGTTTTTGGCAATGCAAATAGCACTAGTGTTATCACTAGTGGAATACTATCTAGATCAACCACATAGTCCTTAAGTGTTTGAACAATCCAAAGAGTTTGTGAGCAAGCACTAGCAGCAGCTACATATTCAGATTTGGCTGTGGATTGTGCAACTGAATTTTGTTTTCTAGAGGACCAAGCAACAAGAGAATTACCAAGAAAATGACAAGTACCAGAAGTACTTTTCCTATCAATCCTACAACCCCCAAAATCAGCATCCGAAAAAGCTTTCAAAGTAACGGTTGAGGAAGAAGGAAGAAAAATGCCAAATTCTTGAGTTCCATGTAAGTACCCGAGAATTGACTTGACGATGTGAAACACGTGGGGAAGCTTGAAACCGTGCACAAAGACATACGCTGAATTGTATGTCCGGTCTTGATGCCGTGAGGTACAAAAGTGATCCGATCATGCTTCTATATTCTTTTTGATCCACGGATTCACCATCTTCATCAAGTTCAAGTGTTGTTGTTGTTCCCATTGGTGTCCAAAGAGGCTTGCTTTTGTCCATGTTGAAGCGCCTTAGGAGGTCTTTGGTATACTTTGTTTGATGCACAAAGGTACCCTCCTTGGTTTGCTTGATTTGCAGCCCCAAAAAGTAAGTGAGTTCACCCATCATACTCATTTCAAATTCGGAACTCATCATTGCTGAATACTTGGACACAAGATCATGAGAAGCACCACCAAAGATAATATCATCCACATACACTTGAACGAATAATGAGTCATTGCCATGCTTAAGCACAAAAAGAGTTTTATCAACCTTGCCCATGGTAAACCCCTTTTCAAGTAAGAATGTTTTTAACCTATCATACCATGCTCTAGGGGCTTGTTTGAGACCGTATAAGGCTTTGGACAGTTTGTAAACATGATTAGGAAAATCTGGATTTTCAAAACCTGGTGGTTATTTGACATAAACCTCCTCATCTATGTAGCCATTAAGAAAAGCACTTTTAACATCCATTTGACATAGCTTAAAACCTTTAGATGCTACAAAAGCTAACAAAATTCTTATGGCTTCTAATCTAGCTACAAGAGCAAAAGTTTCATCAAAATCTAGACCTTCAACTTGAGTGAAACCTTGAGCAACCAACCTATCCTTATTCCTAACCACAACCCCATCCTCACTTTGTTTATTTTTAAATACCCATTTAGTTCCAATTAAAGTGTGACCTTGAGGTGGAGGTACAAGTTTCCAAACATTATTTCTTTCAAAATTTTCTAACTCTTCTTGCATGGCAATAATCCAAGATTCATTAGTGAGTGCGTGTGATATATCTTTGGGTTCAAAAGAAGCAACAAAAGCAGAATGAGCATAAGAGTTTGGATCGCAAAACCTGGACCGTGTGACTCATTCGTGCAAGCTTCCAATCATCTGTTGTGCGGGATGATCTTTGTAAAAACGTAGGGAAACAGATGTCTCACAAGCTTCTTCTTCATTATGTTCATCGTGGATTGATGAGCTTGTGACTTGTGGATGATCAGGACCAGCATAGGTGATAGTCGGAGCTTGTTCAATGTCCAGAGCTGGACACGTGTCAACTTCGGAACTACCAGGCAGTATCGCCGGTTCTTCTTCATCTTCGAAAATACCCTCCCCCTGAGGATACGGATCTGGTCCTGCAACACCGGAGCTAGTACTTGGGCTAGCTTCATCAAAAGACACTTCACAAGTCTCCACAATTTTGTTAGTGTCAAGTAAAAGCACACGGTAGCCTCTAGTATGAGATGGATAACCAAGAAACATGCCATCAAAGGATCTAGGTTCAAATTTATCAAGATTACCATGTTTCTTAACAAAGCATTTGCATCCAAAGACCCGAAAGTGTGTAACACTAGGCCTATGTCCAAACCGGAGCTCATATGGTGTTTTACCTAGCTTAGCACGCAAGAAAACACGATTTGAGACATAACAAGCGGTTGCTAACGCATCAACCCAAAATTTCCTAGGAGTTTGATATTCATCAAGCATAGTCCTAGCCATCTCAACTAAGGTTCTATTCTTTATTTCTACAACACCGTTTTGTTGAGGTACATATGTTGAAGAGAATTGATGATCTATTCTATTTTCAGCACAAAAGTATCAAAAGATTGTATTTAAATTCAGTTCCATTATCACTTCTAATTGCTTTTAATGATCCTGGGTGATCAATTGATAATCTAAGAAATAAAGTTCTAAAGTGACTAAAAACTTCATTCTTAGACACCATAAAGTAAACCCAAGAGTATCTAGAATAATTATCAACGATAACAAGAACATACCATTTACCTCCGAAGGATTGAACACGTGAAGGTCCTACGGTGTCGAGATGCAAAAGTTGACATGGTTCAGTTGTCATGATCATTGTGAGATGAGTATGTGAACCTGCAACCATCTTAGCATGTCTACAAGAAGAGCACACAATTTCTTTGTCCCCTTTTAGCTTAGGCAGCCCACGTATGCAATCAAGAGCACTAACACGCGTTAGGTGATCAAAGCCTACGTGACCAAGTCTACGATGCCAAAAATATAAGTCCTTTGAATCATTAGCAACTAGACACCTATGCTTAGAGGAAGACATATCAAAATCAGCTTTAAAAACTCTTCCAAACCGAGACATGTTAAAAATAAGCTCACTATTTGAACTTACAACTTTGTAGCAGTTTTTATTGAAAATAATTTCCAGATTTTCGTCTAGCAATTGTGAAATAGAAAGCAAGTTGTATTTCAAATTTTTGACAAGTGCCACATCCTTCAAAGTGTAGTGATCATTTACTCTAACTGAACCCTTAGCAATTATAGGAGTTGAAGAATTATCGGTAAAAGTAACATTTTCTACACGTGACACAAAAGAGAGGGAGGAGAACCAATATTTGTCACCAGTCATGTGGCGTGAGCAACCTGAATCCACAATCCAAATGTTCTCCTTCCTCAAACGTGTAACCTACATAGAAGCACAATACATCGATGACTCAATACTGGGGGTAGTCAAAAGGCATTTAGGTATCCAGTACTGAGTCACACGATGTGCAGTAGGAAAAACACGCGAAAGCTGAGATAAAACAGCAGGTTTATGAGTCAAAGATTAAGGTTTTTTTGTTCTTAACAATTGATTTATAAGTTGTTACTTGTTTAGAGTGAAAACCAGTAGCTCCGGAGGTAAAAGCAGAAGGTCCGGAGGCAAAAACTAAAGCTTTGGAGGGAACAACAGAAGATCCGGGAGCTCTCGGAGCTATCAGAACTACCGGAGCTGCCTTTGTAGAATTCTTGCCAAAAGTTCCGGAAGCTACATTTTCAAATTTCTGACTCATTAAAGCAGGTTGTGTTTTTCTAATTGCATGAATGTTATAATATCTAGCAATCATCCTTTCCTTTTTCTGTTGTTTAGCTAGTCTATAACAAAAATTTATGACATGACCATCTCTACCATAGTAGGTACAATGAAATTTAACTTTTTGTTCATGTCTAGATGAGCAATCAACATTTTTATTTGATACCGAATGAGACAACACTCCTGCAGATTTGAAAACCACTTCTTTTTGTTTAGTAACTGTTTGAATCAAACCACTTCCTAATGACTTTACAATTTTAGGTGGATGTGCCTTAGCATGAGCACGAGAATCAAAACCTAAACCAGTTTTATCATTGCATGACTTGGAAGAATTCAGCAGTAAGTTTAGGTTCTTATTCCCATTACAAAATTGATCTAATGTCCTATGCATGTCATCAAGTTTATTGGACAGATCAAGGCAATTTTCACATGAAGTTTTTCCTTTTAGTTTGCAATTTGAACAAAATTTAACTTCATGAGAACGTAAAGCATTGTTCAATATAGAAATTTCATTCATAGCATCCTGTAGTATCTTATCAAGATCATCACAAGTAGAACAATGCAAATCAATTGTAGAACAGCTAGCATCTTTCAAGTTTTTATCATTAAGTGCAGCAAGCTCTTTGTTCTTTTCAATTTCTAACTCAAGTTTATCAAGTGTGGAGGTGTGAGCACTTCTTAATGAGGACAATTGTTCATATATTAAATCACATGAGGAACATGCATCATCACTAGGAATCAAAGTTTTTAAACGGTTGATTTTAGATTCTAGTGATTCAATTTTAGCAGCACTATCCCTAAGCTTTTTGTCCTTTTTCTTAACAATAATAGTGGCACGAGAAATAGCATCACACATTTTTTCGCAAGTAGGACATACCTCTTCATTTTCGCTGTTGTGTTCTGCCTCCTCCATACTCGATCTTGACTTGCCCGCCATGAAGCACAAGTTTGCCAAATCATCTTCATCACTTCCAATGTCCACGTCGCTTGAACTGAACTCTTGAAGCGCGGTGATGAAACTGTTGATCATCTTGCGTCATATGGTACCTTTCTTCTTCTTGTTGGAATTTCCAGAGGAGGTCCGGACCTTGCCTTGTTTTCCTTCCCGGGTGGTCGGACCTGAAAGTTTAGGGTATTCTGTACGAAAGTGTCCTGTTTTACCACATTCAAAACAGCGTTGAGGTCCGGAGCTTCCTCTCCTTCTAGTTCTCACATTTTGCAATTCTTTTAATAATCTAGTAGAGATGAGTGCCAACTCCTCTTCTGGAAATTCTTCGATCTGCTCCAGGGTTAGTGAGGACAACAAAGCAAGAGTACTGCAGGATGATGATTGGCCGGAGCTAGACATGTCACGTTGTGAGACAAATGCAATAGACTTGTTTGGGTTCTTACGTGCTAGGATGTCAATTTCATGAGTTTTTAGTTTAGAATAAATTACATCTAATGTAAGAGAACTCATGACAGTTGATTCACGATTAGATGTTACTTTCATCTCCCAAATTGACATGTCTAATGCACTAAGAAGTTGCCTAGCATTCTCAGCATCAGAAAAATTAACATTGACACTACGTAAGTTGCTGAGAATTTTATTGAAACGAGCAAAGAGGTCATCAATAGACTCACCGGGTTGCATCTCGAAGCGCATGTATTCTTTCTTGAACATGTCTTGCCTTACCTCTTTGATTGTGTTACATCCTTCGTGGTAGTCACAAAGTGCTTTCCACACATCGTATGCAGATCAGAGGTGTGCAACACGGTCAAAGTCGCTTTGTGTCAATCCTTGTATGATCAAGTTTCGAGCCTTGTTGTTGTTGTTGTCGACATCTCTCAGATTTGTAGCTGTAACTTGATCGTTTGATGGCACTTCGTAAGGCTTGTATACCTTCTCCCATATTGCAAAGCCTTGTGCCTGGATGAAAGCCTCTATGCATGCCTTCCAAACCTGGAAATCAATACCAGCAAACACACAAGGTTTGGTGGAGTACTTCTCCATGATGATTAGTCAAAAACACGTGCGACTCACAAAAATTAGAGCACCGTGGCTCTGATACCAATTGTAGGATCGAAGAGCACGTGAAAAGCTACCAGAGGGGGGGTGAATGGTAGATTTTAAAAATCTTATGCAGCGGAAACAATTAAACCTCAAACCCTTTCGGCAGAAAAACAATCTGTTTGAAGAAATCGTGTGTGAGACTAATCTAAATGTGTTTCACCATGAAAAAAGTGATATATATCAGAGATAATCAAGTCACAAAGACAACACAGAAACAATCACTCAAATCCGACAAGAAAAACTCAAGTTATGATTGAAAGATCAAACAATGGTCAATCTGTCCTACCCGAGAAAAACAGTTCTGGAACACTGCAAAGAAACTCGTGTAATCAAAAACCACAAATCCAATGACCGTGAAATTTTAACATATGATAGATAATAAAGTTGTGAAGACAACTGAAAAAGAATCATGTCAATTGGATCTGTAAAACTCGAGTTATGATAAAACCACCGACGAAAGGTAGTGCTCTCCAGAAACTCGACGAGTAAAACTTGTCTGGAACAAGTCAGACGAACAATGCACAAAAGTTCCTTCAAACTACGAATTTTATTCAATAGGACACAAGAGGAACAGCCACAAAGTCGTCTACCACGATCTCTGGGCTCCCTTGCTTATATAACCAGCCCTTAGGCCAACCCAATATCAACTAGGACTCCAATCCTACTCAGATCACGAATCGTAACTTTCCATAACTGCTCAAGATCCTTCTATACGCAGATAGAAGCAATCTTAAGACTTCCAAACACCTTAGGAACGTATCCCACATTCCTAAACAACTCAAATTCGTGACCCACACGAAATCCTATCATAACCAACTCAAATCTTTCCATATTTGAGTCAAATCCGACTCAGCCGCAGCCTGAGTCCATAACCTAGTCGGTTGGACCTTTCCGACCAATTCTTTACGTCCACATCTCTTCATCACGTCTCGGAACCATGTAGCCACGTCCATGCACTCCTTGCACACGTGCAAACATCTTCCAATGACGTCCACGATACCTTCATATGCATTGTTCTTGATTAAATCATCCTGCACGACCTCCTGATCAGCTCAACCACAGTTCCTTCCGAACATGGTTGTTGGAACCTCATCTCCTCCCAGATACTAGTCCAATGGATCCCGTCACCAGCCATGTCTTGAACTCAAGCAACACCTACACATGAATAATCAACCAATCCATACGAGCCCAAGTCCTTGACTTGACTCAAGTTAGTTCCGAACACAACACCTTACGTGAGAGCCTCACATAAGCATGTTGCAAAACCACAGTAACCCGATATCATCCATATCATCCAAAACGCACCAAAAACTTAGCAAATTAATACTAAGCAATATTTCCAACAATGTAAAGCAAGTACGAAACATTGCAAATGAAAAGCAGAAGCACTGCGGTCAAGTTCTGGACCTTGCCATAGCAACCCGGACCTTGAGCCGGAGCTAACAAAAGCTAGTAGAACCTAGCGCCGGAGCTTACCAAAACTAGTACAATGAAGCACCTGCCGGATCTTACCAAAACTAGTAGATTCTAGCACCGGAGCTTACCAAAACTAGTCAAAACTAGTCAAACCAAAACCGGAGCTAGACAGAGTACGTCGGAGTTTAGCAAAAGCATGCCGGAGCTATCAAATATATGCCGGAGCTAAAGATAAAGCTCACCGGAGCTAACCAAAGCTAGTCGGACCTAGCATCGAACGTAATCAGAGCTACCCAAACCAAGTCTGACCTACCTTCGGACCTTGCTGTAGCTCAGAGCTAGAGTCGGACCTTGACAAATAGGTGTTTTGGCGATATTCAAAACTTTTATCATCAAAGCCAAGTTTATTCACTACAAGCCAATGTATTCAGCACACATAGGTCTTACAGCCATCCACGTATAGGTCGTGGCTGCTAATGAAGCAGCGAATGACCGCCAAGAGAAACTCAGCACCATCCATGATAGCCTCGTCAAGCGCTGGGAGGCTCTTGAGGAGCGGGAGAAAAAGCTCCAAGATGAAGAGCAAAAACTCTTGCAGCTGCGCGATGACCTCGTGAAGAAGGAGGAGGAGCTTACTCAGAGGCTGACTCTGGGTGACAAGAGCCTTGCGGAGCACACCAAGAAGCTGGAGGAGCGCTGCGAGAATGAGGAGAAGAAGGCCTGGCAGCGGGGACAAGACCTCACCAAGAGGGAGAATGCAATTTCTACCAGGGAGAAGAAAGTGTGGGGCCAGGAGAAAGACCTGGTCGACCACCAGAACAAGATCCACCTTCGGGAAGAGGAGCTTGGTAAACTAGAAAGGCAAGTTGTTGAAAAAATTCAGCAGAACGTCAAGGAGGTCGAGCGCCTTGCCCGGGAGGATTCGGAGCTTGCGGCGACCAAGAGGTCCTTGGAAGAGGTGCGAGGCTCAAGGGCTGCAGAGTCCCAACAAGCTTGGGACTTCTTGGGCGAAGCCAATGATGCGCTGACGCTGTTGGGTTTTAGTCCCGTGCGTCCGGAAGACCCAGAGCCAGAGCTGCACCAAGCGTTGCAGGCGTTGAGCTCGGTGGGCAACAAGATCAACAAGATGGGCGATGTCATCGTGGACCGGTTGGAAACCGAAGGGCAATCCCAGGCGAAGAATGTCACAGAGTACATACTGACGTGCTACACGAGCCGAGATCCTCATTTCCCACTAGACCCGGTGCTCAAAGGACCCATCAAAGGAGGGGGGATGCCGCCAAAGCCAGCGTGTCAGAGGTTGCCTAGAAGGTCACCTCATTCTTCTGTAGGATCTAGGACTTTCTCTTTGTAGCTCCTGCTTGTATCTTCTCTTCTTTTCTTCAATTTGGTAATCTCTTGTCTCCAAATTAATGAAATCCAAAAATTAATGAATTTCATTTTTTGTCTTCAACACCTTTGTCCCACTTGGCCCCCTGGTAGATGTACACAATTTTATTGTGAACATGTACCAAGAGGATGTAGCATTTTTTGATGACTTGCGTACTTCAAACTTGTAGTTTGTAGGTCCGAAGTTATCGATAGTAGGGGCCCCCTGTGGTTGTCAGAGCTTAGTAGCTCTGGCAGTGACCCTTGTCAACACATAGAGCGTCGACAATTAGTCCTCTGGGGTTGTCGGAGCTTAGTAGCTTCGGCAGCGACCACTATCAACACGTGGTGCATCGACAGCAGACCCAATTGGGGAGTCTTCTCACCATATTTTCTTCACGTTGACGGTTGGCCCCCTAAATTTGCCAGAACATGGTAGCTCCGGTGACACCTACTATCAATGTTTGAAACATCGACAGCGGATCACCTTAGGGGGTGTCGGAGCTTTGATAGCTCCAACTTCATCCAACATCATCATGAGATCTTTATTTTTCCTGCACACTGAAGTCAAGAAAAACAATAAAATCCATTTCTTATCTATAACTCGTTTGCGGCTTACTATTCCCGAAAGAAATTTTTAGGTCGAACGCAATTCTATATACATTCAAGTGCATTGGCTTGTTTCCCCAGGTCCGATCGTTTCTGGACTCGCCTTACTTCGGCCTGTCGGGGTGTAGGTAGAGTGGCGTACTTAGGGTGCAGGACCAGGCTAAGTCGATAGCACACTTCGGGCCTAGATTGGCTTGGCAGCATTCAGGCGAGTAGGCCATTCAACAATGTTTAGACCCGGAAGAATTAACAATGCAACTTGAATTATACAATAATTGCTCGAGCTAAAGTTTCTTAAGAATTGCACAACTTTTTTATAGACAAGAAAGAGAAAAATAAAAAATATTGAGCCTGTACAAAATAAATGCACGTGGAGTCTATTTTCACACAATGATGTCTTTCATTATAGGTCCGGGGTAAAGGGGAAACAAGTACACTCTTAGGGTACAGAACCAGGCTAAGTGTGTTTCATTTCTCATTCGATCCAAGGTAGGTAGCTACACTTTTAGTTCTGGGACTATGACAAGTGTTGCCTGAACTTTGCGGACCTTTCAGGGAAGGTCCAGCTGTTCTCCCGAAGGAGCTACCCGACTCTGTACAATGACTCTATAACATACATCACATGTAACTACAGACTCACCTTCATGATATTAAGCGTAGTACTTACATAGGTGCTCAATGTTCCAAGGATTAGGGAGAGGTGTCCCATCCTCGGTTGCCAAGCGAACGCATCCGGGATGGGATACTTTGATCACTCGGAAGGGTCCTTCCCAGCTGGGGGAGAGTTTGTTTAACCCTTCTTGAGTTTGTATTCTCCATAGCACCAGATCGCATTCCTCGAGCTGTCGGCTGTGAACATGCCTTTGGTGATAGCGCCGAAGAGCTTGGCGGTATCGGGCATTTCGAACAGCTGCTCAACACCTTCCCTCTTCAATGAGGTCAAGGTCTTCACGCCGGAACTAGTTCTGCATGGCATCATCAAAGGTTCGGACATGGAGTGACCCCAAGGTGATTTCTAGAGGAAGGACTGCTTCAGCTCCGTACACCAGGAAGAAGGGTGTCTCTCTAGTTGACTGGTTTGGAGTTGTCCTGTTGGCCCACAGTGTGGGTGGAAGCTCTTCGATCAAGTTGGCTCCATATTTTTTCAGGCGCTCATATGTGTGTGTCTTGAGTCCTTTTAGAATTTCTGCATTTGCTCTCTCATCTTGGCCATTGCTTGTCGGGTGAGCTACAGAAGCGTAGCTGACCTGAATGTCGAGGTCTTTGCAATATCCTTGAAATGCAGAGCTTGTGAATTGGGTCCCGTTATCAGTTATGATCTTGTTTGGGACTCCAAATCTGCATACTATGGACTGCAAGAAGTTGATAGCTGATTGCTTGTTTATTGTCACAATTGGATTTGCTTCTGGCCACTTGGTGAACTTGTCGATGGCAACGTATAGGAACTTGTAACCTCCGACAGCTCTTGGGAAAGGTCCCAAGATATCCATCGCCCACACATCGAATGGCCATGTAGGAGGTATCATTTGTAGAGGTTGAGCTGGTGTGTGAATTTGCTTTGCATGGAATTGGCATGCTTCGCATTTCTTCACTAGCTTGGTTGCATCCTGTAGTGCTGTAGGCCAATAAAAACCATGTCGGAAGGCTATACCGACCAACGTGTCGGAAGACGCGTGGTTCCCACACTCGCCTTCATGGATTTCTGCGAGGAGCTCGCAGCCTTCTTCCCTTGTAATGCACCACATTAGGACGTCGTTGGCACCACGTCGGTAGAGATCCCCTTCTACCAGTGTGTATCTTTTAGCCAATCTGACTATCCAGTCAGTGGATACATTACCTTCAGGAAGGAAGTTGTCTTTCAAGTAGCTTCGGATCTCCGAGATCCATGCATCGGAGCTGACTTGAGCATTTGAGTCTTGCGTGCTGGGTTGCTCGGAGCTTCTGGCAGCACTTACGACCCTTTATGGACGCCATGGTAACAGGGCCATCGGGACCGCCAGCTTCGAGGTGCTGGTCTTGCCCCCGTCGCTCACTTCGGCAGGCTAAGCTGTTGGTCTTGAAAATCTCCGGACGAAGGTTCCGTCGGGAGCCGGAGCTGCGGTTGAAGCTTTCGTCGAGAGTTCATCGGCTTCAGCGTTGTTGATACGCTGGACATGGCAAAGATCCAGGACGTCGAAGTCCTTCTGAAGCTTCTGGACTTCAAGTAGGTATGCAGCTAGTTGAGGGTTGTTGCAGTAGCATTCACCTTTGACTTTCTTTATAACGAGCTGGGCATTACCCTTTACCAACAGCTGTTTGACACCATATGTATATAGAATTGCGTTCGACCTAAAAATTTCTTTCGGGAATAGTAATCCGCAAAAGAGTTATAGATAAGAAATGGATTTTACTGTTTTTCTTGACTTCAGTGTGCAGGAAAAATAAAGATCTCATGATGATGTTGGATGAAGCTGGAGCTATCAAAGCTCCGACACCCCCTAAGGTGATCCGTTGTCGATGTTTCAAACATTGATAGTAGGTGTCGCCGGAGCTACCAAGTTCCAGCAAATCCAGGGGGCCAGCCATCAACGTGAAGAAATGATGGTGGGAAGACTCCCCAGTGGGGTCTACTATCGACGCACCACGTGTTGACAGTGGTTGCTGCCGGAGCTACTAAGCTCCGACAACCCCAGAGGACTAACTGTCGATGCTCTACGTGTTGACAAGGGTCACTGTCGGAGCTACTAAGCTCTAACAACCGCAGGGGGCCCCTACTATCGATGACTTCGGACCTACAAACTACAAGTTTGAAGCACACAAGTCTTCAACAAAATGCTACATCCTCTTGGTACATGTTCACAATCAAATTGTGTACATCTACCAGGGGGCCAAGTGGGACAAAGGTGTTGAAGACAAAAAATGAAATTCATAAATTTTTGGATTTCATTAATCTGGAGACAAGAGATTACAAAATTGAAGAAAAGAAGAGAAGATACAAGAAGGAGCTACAAAGAGAAAGTCCTAGATCCTACGGAAGAATGAGGCGACCTTCTGGGCAACCTCTAACACGCTGGCTTTGGCGGCATCTCCCTCTCCTTTGATGGGACCTTCGAGCACCGGGTCTAGTGGGAAATGAGGATCCCGGCTTGTGTAGCACGTCAGCATGTACTCTACGACGTTCTTCGCCGGGGATTGCCCTTCGGTTTCCAACTGGTCCATGATGACATCGCCCATCTTGTTGAGCTTGTTGCCCACCAATCTCAACGCCTGCAATGCCTGGTCCAGCTCCGGCTCCGGGTCGTCCGGACGCACGGGACTAAAACCCAGTGGCGTCAGTGCATCATTGGCTTTACCGAAGAAGTCCCAAACTTGTTGGGACTCTGCATCCCTTGAGCCTCTCACCTCTTCGAAGGACCTCTTGGTCGCCGCGAGCTCCGAATCCTCCCGGGCAAGGCACTCGACCATTTTGGCGTTCTGCTGAATTTTTCAGCAACTTGCCTTTCGACTTTACCAAGCTCCTCTTCCCGGAGGTGGATCTTGTTTCGACGGTCGACCTGGTCTTTTTCCCATCCCCGCACTTTCTTCTCCCTGGCAATAATTTCATTCTCCCTCTTGGTGAGGTCTTGTCCCCACTGCCAGGCCTTCTTCTCCTCTTTCTCGCAGCGCTCCTCAAGCTTCTTGGTGCGCTCTGCGAGGCTCTTGTCACCAAGATTCATCCTCTAAGTAAGCTCCTCCTCCCTCTTGACGAGGTTATCACGCAGCTCCAGGAGTTTTTGCTCTTCATCTTTGAGCTTTTTCTCCCGCTCCTCAAGAGCCTCCCGGCGCTTGACGAGGCTGTCGTGGATGGCGCTGAGTTTCTCTTGGCGGTCATTCGCTGCTTCATTAGTTGCCACGGCCTGTTTGTGGATGGCCCGGGACTAGTTGTCAAGGGATCGCGTCATGCTTTCCCTCTCATCCAGCAGCTGACCCCAGTACTCCAACCGGACCTTCTCCCTTTTCACCCACTCCTTGTCGTCGGCCAGCCTCGTCTGCGCCAGCTTGGTCTCGAATTGGAGCCGTTTGCGCCACCTCCTAAGGGTTTGGCGCTCCTCCTATAGGGCCTTGCTGTCGTGGTAAAAGGCTAGCTGGACCTGACGAAGGCTGGAGCAGGCGTTGTTGATGGATAGCGACAAAGGGATTGGCTCCGGACCTGTCGGGGTCTTCTCCGCTGGATCCAGTGGGTTCTCCGTAACAAAAATCGAGTCCCACTCTACAAGAGCGGTCCCATGAGCTTTCGCGGCACTAGGGCCGCCCTCCGGGATAGCCTCGGCCACCACCAAGGAAGGTCCTGCAGCAGAAGTTTCTACCTCCAGAGTCGGCTCCGAATGTCCCGCCGCCAGGTCATCAGCAACTGGTGCCTCAGGTGGGGGATCGGAAGCTTCATCTTGGCACCCTGGCTCAGGCGCGGGTACCTCTGGAACCATCACCTCAGGGGCAGGTGTTGAAGGTTCGGCCGGAGCTGAGGTCACTTCCGGCTCCGACGCTGGTATCTCCTCCACTGCTGGTTCAGGCGTTGGTGCTTCGACCTCCACCGGCTCAGGCGCCGGCACTTCTGTGACAACCGGCTCGGGCGCCAGAACTTCATCAACCACCGGCCCACCGCTGGGGCTTCAACAATGTCCGGCTCTAGGGCCGGAACTGCAGTTACCTCCGGCTCTGAGATCGGAACGTCCATCATCTCAGCATCCAAAATCGGAGCTTCAATCTCCGGAGCTGGTGCCGCTGGTACATCTTCATTCCCGTGGTCCGGCGCTACCACGGGAGCTTCAGGGGATGACTCGAGGACAAGAACCACGACAGCTTGCACCGGAGCTGCGGTGGCCTCAACCACCTCTTGGGGGCGGCACTGGAACTGGAGTTGGAGCCTCCGCCTGCGCAGCATTAGATGCTGTTGCAGGAACCGGAGCTTCAGCCCCTTTCTTGGGTACACTGTGGATGAAGGACGAAGAAACTCAAAATATGGTTACAACAAAAAACAATCAACTGATGTAAAAAATAAAATTTACCTCGGAAGGCTTCCGCTCCAGCTAGCGCGGAACCTCTTCACCGGACGCTTAGGACGGGACCCTCTCGCCACTGGCGTAGTAGCTCTAGAAGGCTCCCCGGAGCTTGCTGCCGCCATCGGCATCGTCTTGGTTTAGGCCCCCCTCGACTAAGACGGACCGACCTAGAGCCCTCAGCGAGCTCTGGTACCGGAGCCACATGGTCGGAGCTAGCGCCCCGGGGAGATGCTGATGCTGGAGTGGTTGCCGCCGTCGAAGACCTCCTATCTACACGTGTAGAACAGCATCGGACCTACCCGTCCCACACAGTAAGCTCCGGAGCTGCCACGCGTCCAATCCCCGGACCTTCAACCTAAACAAGCAGTGTGGTGGACCTCCAACGGCTCGGACCTTCAAGGACCATTAAAGACTTCAAGACCCGATTAAGTGTCATTAATGCTATCTTAAAGACACACGATCGGAGGGACCTTAATACCAGTAACACCACTATCAAGGCGCGTTACAACACTATTAAGGGTAATTAAGCTCATTAATTGTGTATTAAGCATCAGTAACCGCCAGGGCCACATGTCGGGTCAGGCTAACGATGTAATGACCAGTCCTTGTACTATAAAAGGACTGGTCGAGCGATACACGGGGGGGGGGGGGGGGGGGGGCTAGACTCGCACCCATACGTGCTCTAGACACTCTGATCTTACACACAAGCGCTTAGACACTCAATATAGCAGCAACACACATCCGTGGAGTAGGGTATTACGCTCAGGCGGCCCGAACCACGTAAATCCCCGTGTCAACACACCATCTTGTTCTGAATCTCTGCGCGCCCTCAACCGAACTACAAACTCCGTGGGCTGCCTACGGTAGTACCAGGAGAATTGCCGGAATCAAACTCCAACAAAGTCCCATCATAGGAATGATGCTATTAATTATGTGAAGGGAAAAGGTAACGCTCAGAAGAATTATTCTTCTAAGCAATCTTTTAAGAATCATGGTTCTTCTCACCATGATAAAGATAAGGGTAAGGCTTCATGAAGCCATCCTTACCATAAAGATGTGAAAGTGGAGAAAGACCAGTGTTGCTTCAGTTTAGGCAAAGGTCACCATCAGAAGGATTGCAAAGGCTTCCTTAAATGGTGTTTTATTAATGTTGCAAGCGACAATCAGTTTTCCTCACATAAGGATAAGCGTAAGAGAATCGATTCCGAAATGTCTTCAAAATTATGGCATTGTCGCTTAGGCCCTATTTTGAGGAGGACATTGAACAATTGATTTCACAATCGATTCTTCCTCATTTAAATTTTTCAGATTTAGAATAATGCATAGGTTGCATTAAGGGAAAATTTGTTAAGAAAATTAAGAAAGGTGCCATACATAGTGTGGAAATTTTAGAATTAATCCACACTGACATTTGTGGTCCATTTTCCGTAGTATCTGTTGATTGTTTTGATTCAATCATAACCTTCACAGATGACTATTCTCACTATGGCTATATTTATCCAATTAATGAACACAATGAAGTGTTGGATAAATTTAATATATTTAAGTCTGAAGTTGAAAATCAGCATAACACTAAGATTAAAGTGGTAAGATCCGATTGTGGTGGTGAGTACTACGGTCGTCATACCCCGTATGGCCAACTTCCAAGACAATTTGCTTGGTTCCCTACAGGAAAATGACATAGTCGCCCAATATTTTACACCGGGCGAGCCTCAGCAAAATGCAGTAGCGGAACGGCGTAATTGTATGCTAATGGATATAGTAAGATTCATGTTAAGTCAATCAGATGGAGGCATTAAAAACCGTCATTCATGTGCTAAATCGAGTTCCTACTAAGTCCGTGCCTAAAACACCGTATGAGTTGTAGACATGACGTAAGCCCTCATTAAGTTATATGCATATATGGGGTTGTCCCGTAGAGGCAAAAATGTTTAATCCAAACATTGGTAAGTTGGATGCTAAGACAATAAGTTGACATTTTATTGGCTATGCAGAAAAGAGTAATAGATATCGTTTCTACTGTTCAGAACGATATACAAAGTTTGTAGAAACAAGGCATGTCGTCTTTTAAAGGATGTCATGATCAGGGAGAGTACAGTAAGACGAGAAATTAATCTTGAAGAGAAGAGGGTTTATGTACCCACTCCTATGATTCAAGAACTATATTTCTCATTACCTACTGCTGTTGAATCATTACTGCCTATTGGTAAAGATTCAACACACGTTGTTGTTCTCCATTGGCAATAGAATTATTAAAAAAGGTTGAACGTTCTCATGTTGTTGTTATTAATAATGAAGAGCAACAACAACCTCAAAATGAAGATAATGTGCAATTAAAAGGATCTAGATGAGAAAGAAAATTGGTCATTCCGGATGATTATGAGATCTATTTGAGTGAGGCAATTCAAATGGAGGGTGATCCCACCACATTTGAAGAAGCTATGAGAAGTCCTTAATCATCTGAATTGCGTAAAGCCATGGAGGATGAAATGAGTTATATAGAAGCAAACAAAGTATGAGATTTAGTTGAGATTCCTAATGGAGCCAAAACAGTAGGTTGTAATCGGGTTAACAAAATTAAACGTGACTCCAAAGGGAATATTGATAAGTTTAAGGCCAGATTCGTTGCAAAAGGCTTCACTCAAAGAGAAGAGATTGATTATAATGAGACATTTTCACTTGTCTCAAGTAAGGATTCGTTCAGAATTATTATGGCATTAGTTGCACATTACAATTTAGAATTACATCGAATGGATGTAAAAACAATGTTCCTCAATGGTGATCTATATGAGAACATCTATATGACACAACCGAAAGGTTTTGTTATTAAGGGTAAGGAACATATGTGATGCCACATAAGAAAGTCTATTTATAGACTTAAACAAGCATCAAGGCAGTGGTATCTCAACTTCTATGAGATAATAAGAAAGTTTTGGTTTAAAGAAAATGAGGTGGACAATTGCATTTATGCTATGTTTAAGAACGGAAAGTTTATTTTTCTCATGCTTTATGTAGATTATATACTACTTGCAAGTAGTGATGTCAATCTACTATCAGAAACTAAGAAGTTCTTGTCCTCTAATTTTTATATGAAATATCTTAGTGAAGCATCCTATGTATTGGACATAGAAATTCATCGAGACGGAAATAAAGGGGTATTAAATTTAGCACAAAAGGCATACTTAAGGAGCGTACTTTGAAAGTACAGTATGCATAAAAATAAATCTTCGTCTGCTCTAATGAGTCAAGGTTGGTAAGTATGGAACCAATATGAGGTCGACCTAATAAGAATCGGTTCCAAAACTTCTTGTTGTCAAAAGTTTTATGCTGAATTCTTAAGTTATCTTGACAAAGTTTAAGTATCAGGTTAATTTTGGCATAAGTAAGTCCAAACCAGATGATTGGATGGAAATAAGTATTACTTGCAAATTTGCAAGTATCAAGGTCTCATGATAAGTTAAGTATCAGATTAAGTCATTAGAATAATGACTTACTAAGACTTAGTTTGTGCAAGATGTATAATAAATCCACATCAGTAATCAACACTCGCATAATGGAGCTTTATTGTGGAAAAAACTCCTAATTTAGGGTCACCGCATCATGTGTGATGCACAACAAATATATATTATAAATGAGACCACCGAGCAGACACAGTAAGTAAACCCCAATTGTGAGTGGTTGACAGCATTAAACCACTTAAGTTTTTTTGTACTCCAGAGACATCAAGTCATATGTGATGCCAAACACATTGACATAGTTATGTGTTGCAAAGGAGTAAATCCAGGATCATATTAAGTAGTGAATATTGAGCAAATTAGTACCAAGCGAATGCTTGCGGATCCGCTAACAAAAGGTCTTCCATACAACGTGTTTAGTGAACACGTGGCTAGCATGAGTTTAAGTAAGAACCTATGATTACTGGATATTTAGGGGCCAAGTATGAGTAAGGTTCATTTTTAAGTGTGAGATGTATTGTGGTCTTCGAGTCCAACAATACGTAAATGGTTGTTGTGATGCGTTGTGTCCTATATGTCAAGCATGAGAAAATGGACACTAAGTTTAGTATTACGTAAGTTGGTAAGTTTCAGATTCGAGTTCGAGGGGGAGAATGATAGAAGTATCGAACAAGTCCAGTATTGAGACCAAACTAGTACGGTGATGTCCAGTAAGGGTAACCGGACTAGTCCGGACTAGTCTGGTCAGTTCAGTAACTGTCATTTTGAACTCGAAATTGACATGTGTCGGTACCCAGCAGACGGGGTACCCTCGCACACAGGATGAAGACATCGAGGCACGTCCGGAGCCGCCACATATCCTGTAGGCGTCAAGGCCTTTGCCTCCCTCAAGATCGAGTTGCGGTGCTGCCATGTAAGCCTTGAAGATGGGACTTGGCCCCTCCGGTGTGACGGGCTCCTGAGACGCCACGTGTATGAACGGCACCTCACCCAACTTTAAGGGAGCGCCCCCGGAACAGCCACATGGCACAGAGCACAAGGACCAGCACCCCCCAAGGGAAAGGGCCTGGAGTTGCCGCGTCCCCTCACGAACCTCGGAGCTGCCATGCGTCATGGAGGACTAGGTCTAACCTCCCCAGCGGAGATCAGCCCTGATGCTACCACGTGTCCCACGGCTCGCCTCGTACGGTAAGATACGGGGACAAGGCATGGAGCATCCTGCTCAACTCAAGCATTGAAGACGCACAACCACCTCCGGTGCCCAACGTGGAGCACGCCAGTGGTCAGAGACCGCAATGACCAATCGCGTCATAGTGAAGGCGCCGCTGGTCTATCCCACTTGGCCAAGTGGGTAGCTTCCAGCAACAAGACAGGTTGACAGGACACCTTCTGCCACCGTCAGCAACAACACGTGGGGTACTGACAGGAGAGGAGGCAAGACGGCGAGTCTTCACTGCGTCAGTCAGGCAAGTTTGTGCGAGAAGCCATAGATCCATAGGATAAGATCACACCAGGACCACCTGTCGGGTCCTGTAACCCCACTTGTAAGGCGTCCGACCTTGACTATAAAAGGACCAGACTGCCACCATTACAAAGGACCAGACCAAAACATCACACACGCATACACACATACTAGCAATACCATCCATCGTGGAGTAGGGTGTTATGCTTTTTGCGGCCCGAACCACGTAAAAACCACTATCTCATACTTCCATCCGCTAGAACACTTGATTGAGGCCTAAGCCCTGCTGAACAAGAACCTTCGGGCGATGCTCCTTAGCAGATCTGGGGGAAGTGTCACTCTAACACTTCGACATTTGGCGCGCCAGGTAGGGGGCTTTTTCCCTCAAAAAAGTGGTAGCACTTTCACCAATCATGGTGTTCATCAAGCCTTCGAGTAGCGGCAAGATCGAGCCGCAAGAGGTCAACCAGCGTGTCGACAAAGACATGGAGATGGAGTTCCAAAGGCTGGAACGCTCCATGGAAACGGTCCACCAGGCTGTGAACTTTGACCTCAACGGCGACCACGAGCTTCGCAAAGCACTCCACGTCATCTGTGGAGGATCTTGGGAACCCGCATCTAGGAATGTGGTCAAGACCCTGCGTCGGGCAATGCCTTCGACAGCCTCTACACATGCCCCGACGCCGCATCACAGAAGAAGGAGAGCCCCTCCCCCAACCCTTGGAACATAGAGCACCTCCGTAAGTTCTATCCCTAAGCATAAATTGTAGGACAGTGTAGGGTGTCATGGTGCCAGGGAACGGCACTTAGGACAACCAAGCTCTAGGGAGGGGACAGGTCTAGAGTGTTCAGCCGTTTAGCTTGGTCATGTACCCTAAGAATGAACACTCTGCCTCCCTAGCCAACTGGAGTGGGTCATTGCCTTATTGTAAAAACAATCCACTCCCGTCAACACCAATGAGAAGAATTCACTGTATTACCATATGATTTCTCTTATGTTCACTTAAATTACCTGTTAATTTTGTGATCAATTAAGCTAGTCTCATCTTTCGTATATTGTCTTCATATACTTGGTGAAATTTTTTCTATATTGCCCCTAGTAGAGTTATGTAACTCTGCTGCAGGCGGACGTGTTTGAGGTACCTGCAAGGTGCCTTGGAATCTCATGGCTACCCTCTTACTTGGGGTCCTGTGGTGCCAAATGGTACCCCGCGAAAGGCCAACACTGAGCTGGAGGTCCAGAGCGCGTAGCCTGCTTAGCCTGGTCCTATACCCTAAGTGTGTGCGCTTTACCTCCCAGTGCTGCGGCTAAGTACCGAGGGCCAGGACGCTCACACCCCTAATAAGAAGGAAGTCAGATCTCGAGCGCCAATGCACTGAATTACCCAAACCCTGTGTACCAGCCCAGGACTGTAAGACATGATAATACTCAAGAATAGGAAAGGATCACCAGCGAGCAAAACAATATGCATCCCTATTATGTGTGCAGGACATACAAAGCAGGATGCGATGAAACGGTCAGCTTTGGCACTCCCCAAGGGGCCTGCCGTCGAAGTCTCGACGATGATGGTGGGCAACACTAGAGCACCCAGCTCTGGCACCTCCCGAGGGGCCTGCCGTCGATGACTCAACGACTATGGTGGATGACGCCGGAGCATCCAGCTCCGACAACTCCCAGGGGTTGGTCGTCGACGTCCCAGCATGTTAACAACAGCAACAAGCACGGACAAATGAGTAAACTCTCCTACCTCGCTCTTGTCGCTAATAGGATCTTCTTGCAATAGCCTGTGCACCAGGGGCCCGCTGTCGACATACCTACAAAGATGGTGGGCAACGCTGGAGCATCCATCTCCTGCACCTCCCAGGAGGCCTGCCGTCGATGTTTATATGAAGTTGATGGGCGACGTCAGAGCATCTAGCTCCGGCACCTCCAAGGGGGCCTGCCGTTGACGTACCTACGAAGATGGTGGGCGACGCCAGAGCATACAGCTCCGGCACATCCCAGGGGGCCTGCCATCGACGTTTTTACGAAGATGGTGGGAATTGCCGAAGCATCCAGCTCCGGCACCTCCCAAGGGGCCTGCAGTCGACGACTTCACAACAATGATGGACGACGCTGGAGCAGCCAGCTCCAGCACCTCCCAGGGAGGCTGCTGTCGAAGACTCTACAGTAATGAAGGGCGACGCCGAAGCATCCAGCTCCGGCACCTCCCAGGGGGCCTACCGTCGACGTCCCAACACGTTAATGCTAGCAACAAGCACGGACAAATGAGTAAACTCTCCTACCTTGCTCTTGCCGCTAACAGGATTCTATTGCGATATCCTGTGCACCAGGGGCCCGCCGTCGACATACCTACGAAGAGGGTGGGCGACGCCGGAGCATACAGCTCCGGCACCTCCAAATGGGCCTGCCACTGCGACTCTACAGCAATGTTGGGTGACGCCAGAGCATCCAGCCTCGGCGCCTCCCTGGGGGCCTGCTGTCAACGTTTTTACGAAGATGATGGGCAACACCGGAGCATCCAGCTCCGGCACCTCCAAGGGGGCCTGCCATTGACGACTTCACAACGATGGTGGATGACGTCGGAGCAGCCGGCTCCGGCACCTCCCGGGGGGCCTGTCATCGACGACTCTACAGCAATGGTGGGCGACGCTGGAGCATCCAGCTCCGGCACCTCCCAGGGGCCTGCCGTCAATGTCCCATCACGTCAACGACAGCAACAAGCGCATACAAGTGAGTACTTTCTTCTGCCCTGCTCTTACTGCTAACAAAGTTCGCTTGTGGTATCCTGTGCACCAGGGGCCCACCGTCGACGATTTCACGACGATGGTGGATGACGCCTGAGCACCCAGCTCCGGCACCTCCCCGGGGGCCGCAGTCAATGACTTCACAGCGATGGTGGATGACGCTGGAGCACCCAACTCCGACACCTCCCGGGGGCCTGCCGTCGATGACTTCACAATGGCGGAGGGCGGCGCCAGAGCAGCCAGCTCCGGCACTTCCCAGGGGGTCTGTCGTTGACGACAACACTCAGGAAAAGCCCGGCGCTCCCAAAAGGGGCACGTCGAGACCAATCACTCATGCTCCCCCGCTCCATGGGGGGGGGGCAGTCGAAGACATCCTGCATTCAAGTGGCAGGCGTACCCAACAATCTGGCCACGCCTACCAAGGGGCCTCTGAGGGGGGGGGGGTTCCATAGGCAAGACATCATCTAGTGACAAACCAGCCGTGTCAACAGTGCAAGCGTTGCACCCTAAAAGGCTAACGGTATCAACAAAGGCTCTCCAAGACCTTACACAAAAGAAGGAATTGGGGCAACAATTTTGAAGCATATGACAAGCCAACAAGCAAAACAACATGATTCCAAATTCATTGACAATAAGTTTACAAAGGGGTGATCCCCGTATACAAAGGCATTCCGCCTGGGTGTCACCAGTCTCAACACCGCTAGAACGGAAAGGCCACCTGCTTGGCAAGGTCCTAGACTTCGGCACTCGCCTCTTCCTCTCGCTCGTCAAGGGGGCCTTTCTCCACAGGCTCCAGCAGGATCATCGGGTATCAGCTTCGGAAGCACACCAAGACATGGGAGGCCACCATCTCAGCCAGCTCCCTTTCTTCAACCTCCAGCCGCCTTGAAAGGACAATGTTCACTGACCCCAACGACGAGCAGAGGGAGTCCAAGGCGGGAAGCAGCTGGGCCACCCCATGAGATGGCTCCTCGCGTGGCAGGGGACCAAGGCTGAGGGGTTCCAGCACCGCCCCAGCACATGCCAAGAAGTCCCGGACCCCTTGGGCCTCGACCGTGCGAGAGGCCTGGAGGCTCTCCTCCTCCCTCCGAGCAGTCTCCTCCCGGTCGGCGAGCTCTCGAGCACGACGCTCCAGGTCGTCCTCCCGGTGCTGGATGACCAGATCCAAGTATTGCAATGCCTGGCGTTTCTCCTCTAGGCTCTGGGAGATTTCCTCCTCCTTCGCCGACAAGTCCCGTTCGCGTCAGCAACGACAACTTTGCGGTGGACCAACTCTAGCCACTGGTCCTCGCACATCTTATGGCGGGCATCGGCGGCAGCATGGGCCCTCAAAGCCTTCACCTCAAGCTCCTCGTTCTTAGCATCGACCAGCTTCACCAAGTGTCGCTCCTCCACAAGCTGGTCCCACTCCCAGGCGAAAGCAGCTTGCGTTTGGTGCAAGATGGATTGGGCTGCAGCAACAACGTCGACGAGAGGGATTGGCTCGACCGTCACCACCAACGATTGCCCCTCTGCCCCTTTTGCCGACATTGCGGCAGACACCAGCTTCCGTGGACCAGATGGTTCCCCGGCCGGAACCCCAAGAACCACCGTGCTGCTGCCCGATGCTGAAGTCCCCTCCTCTGCTGCAAGGACATCGCTATCCGCCAGTGGCGAGTTGCCATGTTGTGCTCCAATAGCGTTAGGCGTCGGCGCCGCTTCAACGACTGGCGAGTCAGCCCCACCAAGGGGGGCAGCCTCAACCAAGGTAGCCCCATCCTTGCTAGGCACCTCTTCGCTTGGCACTTCCTCGTCGGGCGCCTCCTCGCCAAGCACCTCCTCGCCTGGCACTTCCACTCTTGGTGCCACTTCTGCCACACCTGCCTTGTCGGATGGGGGTGTAGAGTCATCAATGGCACATAAGGCTGACGCACCTTCAGGCGTAGGATGTAGCGCGGCAGACCCCGTTCCAGCTCCGGGAAGCGCAGGGGCTATCAAGCCCACCCTTGGAAGTACCAAGGGCACCAAGTCGGCTGGCGACGCCCTGAGAAACCGAGATAAAGCTTCATCAAGAACGAAAAAGAAAAGAGGAGAAATAGCATAGAGGAGTATAAGCTACGACTTACCGGTGAGTCGGGCCATGCCAATGACCTTGGCCTCCCACCCCGCGTGATAGATCAAGGTCGCCGGAACCTGACGACAAGTCCGGCGACGCCGTCTCTGGTACCGAACCCTGATCAACATGCACTGGCGTTATCTTCTGCACAGGCCCCTTAACGCCTCCTCCGGAACCAGGGCCACTGCTGGAATCGGAGACTAAGTCAACGGCAGAAGCTTCAGTCTCTCTGGCTCCCTCGTGACGGGAGATGGGAGTACCGTCCCCTCGAAATAGCTTTCGCTTCTTCGGCGTAGAAGTAGCGGAGCCCGTGGCCAGTGTGCGGGAATGCTTTCTTGGCTCTGGAGCTTGCGTCGGCTGGCTGACCCCTGCCCTGTCAGACATAGTTGAGGGCTCTAGCTCCGCCCTTGCTGAAGGACGCAAGGAAGACCCCGACCCTGGCTGCGTCGTATCACGGCACCACTTTAGGACGAGAAAGGCCCATGCTGTATCTTCAGGATGCAGACGAACGAGGCCGAACACGTTGACCTTTGGCATCGAGCTCCGCAGTTCAGCCCTCAAGTCGATAGTCGTGTGGAGCGCTGGCAGTCATCCGGAATGGAGATGTGCTCATCATCAACAATGTAGGAGGTCACTATTTTCAACATCTCCTCCAACATCTTGGGAGTTGGGGTGTCTGGACCCAGCCGGCATTTGTCAAATTTGTCATTGTAGATCCAAGCACTGTACAGACGATGTTGGAGAGGGGTGGTATGCCAGAGAAAGAAGTCTACCAACACCATCATTGAGGTCAAGCCCTTGCTAGCCAAGAACCGGATCCTCCTCAGGGCGGGCTTATACTCCTCTGGCAACCCCTGGGATGCCTCCCAGGTGGTATGGTCGGAGCTTGGACCGTCGGAGGGCATCTTCAGCGAGGGATGCGGGTTTGTCCTCACAATCACCCAATCTTCACTTCAGTCACTCCATTTGCCCCCTTTGAATGAGGCAATGTAACCCCGGGAGGTATTGTACTGATGGCAGAAGTAGTAGGTACCCACTTGAGTAGTCGCACTCCTTCCATTTGTCTTCATCACGAAGAAATGCCAGAACAGCTCCACCGTTGGCGGGCAGCCCACGAACGCCTTGCATAGGTGGACGAACACGGCGACCAAGGCGATGGAGTTCGGCGACAAGTGGTGAAGTTGCAGCCCATACTCCCCCAGCATTGCAAGGAAGAACCTTGACACTAGGAGTGCAAGCCCAACAGTGGCGTAGGCGACAAAGAAAACAGTCTCGTCCTCACGCAGATCCTGGAGATCGGGAGACCCGCAGCGGATCATCCATCCACACTCTAAAGTCGCCCAGCCAAGGAGCCACCTCATCGGCACAAGATCTCTGGCCGATCAGAAGCGAGAAGGAGGCAGCAGGGAAGCCATTGGAGCAAGCTAAGGTGAGAGCTTTGGCAAAAGGGTGAAGAAGGTTCGGGCGCTCGAGAAAGAAGGCAAAAACTCAGGCTACAGGGTTTGAGTAAGGAAGGAATCATTCCCTATAGGAGGTTTTCCTTTTTGATCACACCCGCGACGCCTGAGTACTCCGAGCGAAGGTTTAGACTGCAAGCTCAACACACGGCACCCATGACAACCGGTCATACGTCCCCTCTCTGATGCACTGGCCCAATCGGTCAGCCGCCTGGGGAAGCCGCTGAGGCGACTCCCATAATGGCAGAGCAAACTTCCGTCGCGGTTAAAGGCGTCGCAGAAGACAGAGATATTACAACAAGCAAAGATCCTGTCACTATAGTCTCTCAACCAGAAGAGGATGTGTGGTGACGATTGGCAGAAGCGCCCACCGCTTCAGCTGTCCAAGACAGAATTCAAAACATAGTGCAGGAAGACATGTAAAGGACTCCACCTTTGGGCTCTTCACCATGCCCCAAGGTGGACCTAGGGGCCACTGTCGGTACCCTGCAGACGGGGTACCCTCGCACACAGGATGAAGACATCGAGGCACGTCTGGAGCTGCCACGTATCCTGTAGGCGCCAAGGCCTTTGCCTCCCTCAAGATCGAGTTGCGGTGTTGCCACGTAAGTCTTGAAGATGGGACTTGGCCCCTCCGGTGTGATGGGCTCCCGAGAGGCCATGTGTAGGGACGGGACCTAAGCCAACCTTAGGGGAACGTCCCCGGGACAGCCACGTGGCACGGAGCGCAAGGACCAGCACCCACCAAGGGAAAGGGCCTGGAGTTGCCGCATCCCCTGATGAGCCCCGGAGCTTCCACGCGTCACGGAGGACTAGGTCTGACCTCCCCAGCGGAGATCAGCCCGGACGCTGCCATGTGTCCCGCGGCTCACCTCGGACGGTAAGATACGGAGACAAGGGATGGAGCGCCCTGCTCAACTCAAGCATTGAAGACGCGCACCCACCTCCAGCGCCCAAAGCGGAGCACGCCAGCGGTCAGAGGCCGCTATGACCAATTGCGTCTCAGTGAAGGCGCCACAGATCTATCTCACTTGGCCAAGTGGGTAGCTTGCGGCAAGAAGACAGGCCGACGGGTCACCTTTTGTCACCGTCAGCAACGGCGTGTGCGCTACTGACAGGAGAGGAGGCGAGTCTTCACTGCCTTGACCAGGCAAGCTTGTGCGAGAAGCCATAGATCTATAGGATAAGATCACCCCGAGATCACCTGTCGGGCCCCGAGACCCCACTTGTAAAACGTCCGGCCTTGACTATAAAAAGCCCGGACCGCCACCGTTACAAAGGACCAGACCAAAACATCACACACGCATACACACATACTAGTAATATCATCCACCGTGGAGTAGGGTGTTACGCTTCTTGCGGCACGAACCACGTAAAAACCACTGTCTCATACTTCTATCCGCTAGAACACTTGATTGAGTCCTAAGCCCCGCCTAACGAGAACCTTCGTGGACTGCTCCTTAGCAGATCCGAGGGAAGTGTCGCTCTTACACTTCGACATTTGGCGCACCAGGTAGGTAATGTAATGTCCCTGATCAGGGGACACAACTATTCCTAAGGGGTGAGAGGCTCTCTCTTGTGTCTCTTGGTCAAGTATAAGAAGAGGGTCAAGTGTATGATCAAGTAAGGGCTTATGCATACACATACACACATTTGAACTCTCTTAATTCTCAGAATCCGATCAACACACTAAAAGAAGAATAAGGAGAAACGTGTTTCGTCATCGTTCTTCTTGCGGCCTCGCCTTGTTGGCTTGATGGTCGCATCATCAAACAACAACAAAGATGGAGTAGAAGATATTAGTAGTGTTTTTGTGCTATTTGAGATATAGCAGTTGATGTTGATCTTGTAATTCGAAATGATTTAGTGGTTATTTGATATTTGGACTTTCTTTTGATTCTAACATAATCATGGGTTGTTTTTTCTGCCACCCTCGACACAAAAATCAAGAGCTTCCACAAATCAACTGGCAGGGCTTCAATGCATAGATACTCTACCGTGAAGCAAAAATTAAAGGTTTGAAGTTTGTTATGAGAAAAAAATCTTATTCGAGAATACTAGGACTCAGGAATACGCGTCAGTTTTCAGACGACTGCCTGCACAGCGGTCAGGGAAGAGGAAGATAGATGATTAATTGTGTTTTACTTATTTTGTTAATTGTTAATTTGTAATTTATAAAGATTTTGTTAATTATAAAATAATAAGTTAAATAATTGTGTGATTGATTAACATATAAAAATAAAGGTATTGATTAATTTAAAAGATCAATAATTAATAGTAATAATTAGTTGCTAATTATCTGATGCCTTAAAATTTCTCAAATTTCGAGCATCTAAAATCTAAACATCCTCTATTACTAGTACACATGAAGAAATCAATCTTACTACACATGGAGCAAAACCAAACCTACGCTCCGTGACACAGATCAACAAAAACACTCAGACGTTGATATCTCTACTCTCGGCTCCAAGGAGAAGGCAGCCAAGAACACGCTGGCCTCCCACCTGTTGCTGCCCACGTCGCACATGAAGCAACCGTTGGCCTCGCCGGAACTCACGCATACCATGAGGCGGTCGCCGTGCCCGGCGCAGTTGATGTCGGCTTTCTTCCCGTAGAACCCGTGACACATGGCGGGGGGCATGGCGGCTACCTTCCGCCACGTGCCGCCGGCGCGGCGAACTCCCACACGCGCAGGCCCGCGGTGTCGAGGTACTCGGAGAGCACGACGGCGTACGCGGCGCCGCGGCACACGACCACCTCGATGGAGTGCTCGAAGTAGACGGGCAGGATCCGGGGAGCTTCGCGAACGTGCGGTGCACCGTGTCGCAGGCGACGACAGCGCGGGAGTGGCTGAGGAAATAGGCCACTGAGAGTACTGCTTCGAGGGGATCACCACTGAGGAGTGCTGCTTCGACGCGCTGCGCTGCACGTTGGTGGCCACCAAATCGCCGGACTTGCTCAGGATGTAGACCGTGTCGACCCAGCCGTCTCCCTGGGACGAGTCCTCGAACTTCCTTGCAAGCACCACGGGGCTCTCTCGCGAGTCCTTGAACGAGGCGAACACCGCCATGGACAGGTCGGGGAACTCGCCCGTGAAGAGGGCGACGCGGTAGGGAGGCCGTACGTGGCAATGGCCTGGAGCCGTGCCGCCACCCTGAGGTGGCGAAGGTGGGAGCGCGAGGGACGCGCCGGTTAGCGGGTTGGACACGGTGAGCGCGGCCGTGTCCGGCGGCCGGTAGAGGACGACGTACGCCGCCCGACGCGGCTACGGGGCACGGGCCCCGGCGCGGCGTGGCAGTGGTTCTAGGAGCGCTCGGCGGCGTCGAAGGCGACCGCCCGGCCGGGCCGTTCGGACTCCGCGAGCATGAGGAACCACGGGTCTCGGGAGTGGACGCGGGCGGCGAGGAAGGTAGGCGACGCGGACGCGGCGCGCCAGCGGCGGCAGAAGGAGCGGAGCTGGAAGAAGCTCGCCGGCGGCAGGCGGGCGAGGACGTGCTCGAGCACGTCGTCGTGGAGGCTCCCCAAGCCCAATGGCGGCGAGCACTTGCACTTCCAGCCGTTGGCAGGCGGCGCCGTCGGCATCTCCATGCTAGGCAACGAGATCTCTGCAAACGAAAACGAGTCAGCGACTTGGACGTTCACAACACATGGAAATTGATCGCAAAATTCTTCCTTTTAATTAGCTCTTTGATAGAATACAGAGGGAAGAATGAACTAGCTAGTGGTTATTGAATCGAGACACGAATAGCGGCAACAAAGGCACAGGAATATAAACCAACAAGCAGTAGCTTTCGGGCACCTCGGCCGGGGAGTTGCTGCGCGGCAGCTTGGGCGAGCTCCAGCGAAGGGGCGAGGAGCAGGATTAGGGACTACAGCACTAACCATAATTGACGACGACCAAATTATTAATTGGCGACGGCTAAATCTACCCGTCGTCAATTAGCTCGTAATTGATCACGGATACTCTACAACCGTCGTCTATTATTTAAAGACAACAGTAGACTGTCGTCAATATGGGTCGAAACTCGGGTCCACCCGAGACTTAATAGACGACGGTTTCAAATGGCCGTCATCTATTAGAGCTAATATGCGACAGTGATCTATGTACTGTCGTCTATTAGAGACTATTTCCGGCCGGTCCTTTTATCTCTCTGTCTGCTCCATGCTCTATAACCTAAGGCTTACGAGCAGATTTAACGCTAGAAAAAAGGAGATCTGCCTAATCATTTCGGTAGATGAAGTAGTGGGAGGTCACGAAGGAAGTAAGGGGGCGTGTTAAGTTGAGACTTTCGAACATTGTAGCATCCCTTGGGCTTTGAATTGAGTTCTTTTAAGAGCTTAGTCCTCATTTGGCTCGCGGGTTCCTCTTTCGCGCTCGAGTTAGGTCCATTCGCCGCTGTCAGCGCTGCCGCTTTTCCACTGCCGCCGCGCCGCCGTCTCGAGGGCCACCGTCGCGAGGGACGCCGCCAAGGGCCGCCATCCGTCGAGGAGGACCACCGTCGCCCCCTCCCCCCCAACACGAGAGGTACGCCGCTCCCCACCGCCCCCTCCCAGCTACCTTCTCCCCACCGCCTCCTCCCCACCGTGTGCCGCCACTTCTCATCGTGCGCTGCCCCCTCCCACCTAGGCGCCTCCTCCCCACCGTGCCCGCCACCTCCTCCCCACCATGCACCGCCACCGTGCGCCGCCCCCTCCCCACTGCCCCACCGTGCCATCTAATTTTTCTCTTATTTTTTCTTCATTTTGTACTTGAGCTCTGCTGCTGTGTGCATTACAAATTGAGCTTTGCAAATGATTAGAACTAGCTGCTGTATGCATTAGAATTTTGGCCGAAACTTTGATGCTTTGTTTACCATTAGAACTTGTTGACCATTAGAACTTGTTTTGGCAGATAAATAATGCACAGGGCTTACAATTTTTTGAAGAATGCACCCTTGTCAGCTTTGGCACCTAAATTTTGTGCTTAACCATGCGTGTCAGGCAGCATTAGTTTCGCATGCCGCTGCATTAGCTTAACCACACATATTTTTCACAAATGCAGTTGCAAAGAAAAAAGAGACTAGCTACAACAGTTCAGCTGATAAAAGGGACTGCCGTCGCCAAGGGACCGTTGTTGCGCCTTGGCTGCCAAGGGACCGCAGTCGTGCTGCCGCCGAGGAGGAAAGCTAAAGAGAAGGTATGCCGCCGCCCCTTCCCACCGCCCGCACTGCCAGCGCTCCCCCCGGAATTTTTTTTATTTTAGCATTATTAATTTATTATTTAATATTAATAGCATCTGAATTTTTTTTTCAAAACTAGCATCCCTGCCGTCTACGATGTGGACGACTTGCCACGTGGCAGGGTAGCCGTCCACCTCGTAGACGACTTGCCACGTGGCAGCACATGTGGCAGTCTAAAAAATTCCGGTTTTTATTCACATTTGGGCGCCCATTTTAAGATACTTAGAAGCATATTTTGGAAATGATGTTATTGAAGAAAATGTAGTATACAATATGTTCTATAAATTCTTAAATAACAATTTTTCCAAAATATGTCTCTAGGTATTTCAAAATAGCCGTTCAATATTGAATAAAACTCAGCAAAATTGGACTGCAGAGGCAACTTTGCTGAGTTCAATCACTTTTCGATGACTATTTTAAAATAACTAGATACATATTCATGAAATTTTAATATTGTATAACTGTAAAACAATCTTTACTACATTTTAGTAAATAACAATATTTAAAAATATGTTTCTACGTATTTTAAAATAGGTGTCCAAAAGTGAATGAAACTAAGAAAATTCGGGTTGCAGACAAATTTGATGTGTTTAGTCACTTTTGAATTGTTATTTTAAAATACTTAGGGACATATTTAGGAAATGTGGTTATTGAATAAAATGTAGTAAAGATTGTTATATACAGTTGTTCCAGTATCATAATTTTCTAAATTTGTATCTATGTATTTTAAAAGGGCCGTCGAAATGTAACTAAACTCAGCAAATTTGCCTCTGCAGCGCAAATTTGCTGAGTTTTATTTACATTTGGACGGCTATTTTGAAATACCTAGAAATATATTTTGGAAATGTTGTTATAGAGGAATTTGTATAACACATTATATACTACATTTTCTTTAATAACAAAATTTTCAAAATATGTCTGTAAGTATTTTAAAATAGGCACCCAAAAGTGAAAAAAAAACTAGAATTTTTTAGACTGCCACATGTGCTGCCACATGGCAAGTCGTCCACAAGGTGGACGGCTACCCTGCCACGTGGCAAGTCGTCCACACCGTGGACGGTAGGGATGCTAGTTTTACAAAAAAAAAATTGGACGCTATTAATATTAAATAATAAATTAGTAATGCTAAAATAAAAAAAATTCCCCCCTGGTACCTGGAATTTTATGCAGGGACCCGATATGGAGACAGGAATAAATTCTGAGATTGTTTTTTTAGATGTTGGTATGATCTTTTGATCTGAACGTACCCTTGGAAATATTGATTTGATAAGCTGATTGCTCCCTCATGAATTGCTTATTCTGGAGTAAAAATGGTTCATCAATTGATTTGACAAGCTTATGCAAGTTCAGCTGAAGCAATTTAGATTGATGATGCTTAGGGCAATTTAGATTTCTGGAGTACAAACTTTTGTAGGATGCACAACCCTTTACATTGGTCTCGGCCTGTTTTAGTTCAGCTGAGGCAATTTCAAATGCAGCTGCATTGTCACAACAAAATTTTTTGCATCTTATACTAAATATGAGACTTGAACAGATTTATAATATCATTGTCAGATTTCCAGGTTTGCTTATTAGGAAAATGCTACACAACACGGTCAACTAAGTTTTGAATATTCTCATGACAGTATTAATAAAATTTGCATATGGACTTCTAAAGCAGAATTTCATCTCACCTGGTCGCGATACACAATGTAGCCAAGAAAGAAGTAGAGCAGTAGAAAGGGCAACATTAGAGCTGCTACTACACAGAATGTGAAACCCAATAGTCCAAACAAAAGAACTTTTGGCACTTCAGTGTGACAGGGAAATGAGAAAACAAAATCACTATCCTCTTTCTTTCTCAGAATATATCTTGTAATAAAGTTCCACGTGAGGCCAAAAAGTTCCATAAGTTCTGATGATAGACTAGCCCATCCTGAAGTCAGAACATAGGTGGTAAAAAACGTAGCCTGAAACGTAAATAAAGTATTTATAAAGTTGTTTATTATGTTGTTTAGTTAGTGTCGAAGCGTATGAACTATACTTCCCCCGGTACTACTGAAATGTAGCCCGCGGATGTTCTTGTATCGGTTTGGGCACGCGGAGATCTTAGACAAGATGATGACACGGAGGATTTACGTGGTTCGGGGCGCCTGAGCGTAATACCCTACTCCACGGGGTGTGTGTTGTTGTATTGAGGATTTTAGTAGTCCTGGCGTGCGTATGAGCTTGCCTGTTTTGTAACGAGCAGCACATCCCTTTTATAGACCAAGGGGTGGCTGTTACATGGGTTATCTAGCCCGACATGTGGGCCAGGTAGTTATTCTTGCCTAATACACAATTAAGTATGTTTAAGCATCCTAGTAACATGATAACGCGCTTTAATGGTGGCGTTAACAGCACTAAGGGTCTTCTGATCGTGCACCAATAATAGTGCATTAATGGAGCATAATCAGACCTTGTAATTGTAGCAATAAGAATCCTTTAAATACTTATGTCATTGGAGATCCGTCTGTATTCCCATTGGTGGCGTAGGTCCAGAGGCTTGACACGTGGCAGCTCCGAAGCTTTCCCTTGCGGGAAGGTAGGTCCGAAGCTGCTATACAAGTGGAGGCACCGGAGCTTCATTCTACTGGGGGTTAGGTTCGGGGTCAATGTACACGTGTCAATTACGAAGCTACCCTATGTAAAGGGTGAAGCTTCGGTCTTGTGCTACACGTGACAGTGTCGGAGCTCCCCTATGTAGTAGGTGGGTCCAGTGTCGTTTGACACGTGAGGCCTACGGAGGTCTTCAACTTTGACAGGTGGAACTTCCTTGCACTTCTTGCGGTATCATGGGATATCCGGTACGCCAGGTATCGACAGTGGCCCCCGGGCTCACCTCTGGGAGAAAACCCTTTGGGTTAAGTTGTTCTACGGGAGTTGGGGCCACCCTCGATTCCGGCACTGCAGCTTCAAAGGTATTTTGATGTACCGTTGGGGCAATGGTTTGGGGTTAAACCATTGCCGCATGGCTTGTTTTGAATGCGGCAGATGAGATCTTTGAGTGCGGATCTCACATAATTGAAGGTCGCCGGTTCCCAATACTAAAACCGTATCGGTTTCGAGTGCCTTGTCACAATGCTACCTTTGGGTTTCTCGCCGCCCATCATGACAACGGTTTGCCTAGGGTAATAACCTCGACCTCTTCGTCGGGGCGGCCCCGAGCCCATTCGTCATTGACGGGGTATGTTCTTTGTAATGTGGACTTGCTCTCATTGCGGTTTCCATCTAAGCGTCGTGGAGGATTACTTAAGAAGGAAAATCTGCACGGTATGAGGACTCTTTACGCTTTCGATCAAACTCGCACTCAGAGCCTCCCAAACATTGCCTAGCTTTCTCCTCTTTCGCTCCATTTTGCCACGATGGAATTAGGTCTTCCCAAGAGTCACATCCAGAGCAAGGACAATCTGATGAAGGTCCGGACCTTCATGGGACGGTCCAGCGACTCCTTCAACCACTTGGTCCGTGCCGGCAAGCTCCCCTTCAAGAAGGAGCACCGTGGGGAGATGGTGTACTTCTCGACGTACGCCATGGTGGGACTGATCCCACCTTTCTTGAGCTTCATCTTGATGTTGTTGGACTTCTACGACCTCCAAGTACATCACCTCGGCCCGCACTCCCTCCTACTCGTGGCAACTTTTGTCCACTTCTGCGAGATGTGGGTGGGCGTGCCTCCCTGTGTCGAATTGTTCCGGACCTTCCTCACGGCTCATACCACCGGCAAGGGGACAGAGTTGCTTGGCTTCTACTACTTTGTGAAGCGCAAGAATTGTCCCTTCAAGTACTTGAAGTCATTCCCCTCTGGCAAATGGGGCGACTGGAAGAAGGATTGGATCATCATTGCAGTGCAGGAGCACGACAGGTTGGAGCTGCCCCATGGACTCCCCAACGTCGACACCGATGCCTGGAATGTAGTTCCGAAGCTGTCATATGCATTTAACCCTGTCTTGACCAGGATCAGAGAATATGTGGAGGGTGGAGTGACCCCCAGATGGTCTTCGAAAATTTCTTGGTGAACAGGTGGGCTCGGCTGAGGAGGAGGGAGAATCTCACCTAGGCTTTCAACAGTGTGATGGACGACGACCGGATTGAAACCGGTTTGAAATCCAACTTAGATGATGAAGCTTTAAAGCTCCATCTCAAGAAATTTCAGCATGGGTCTATTGCCGATGATTCCTTAGCTCCGTCGGCTCCTTTCCTGCCCCTAAACATGATTCCAGAGATCAGTAGGGAGCTCCGGAGGAAGATGCTGGCGCTAGATGACCTCGGTGAGGTGGAGAAGCACAGGACCTCCAGGGTTGTGATTCCCGGAGCTTCTGAAGAGGTGGTCGCCCCTGCTCCGAGCCAGAAAGATGATGACGTCGGCAAGGGCAAGGGCAAGGAGCCAGCCGAACCTACTAGTCGGAAGAGAAAGCTGAGGCATGCTGATGGGAACTCCATCATGTCTGCTCCAGCAACAACTGCCCTTCTCCCCGGCGAGGGAGATCTTCGTTGGCGACACCTCCTCCGGTATAGTTATCTTTAAAAGGTGCTAGCTCCGGACAGTCAACTCCGGTCCCAGTGCCAGCTAGGGGCTCTAGGTCTAGAGGTCCTTCTCGACCGAGGGAAGTTCCGGCCGAGAAGACTCCAGCTGCAGAAGATGGCACGCGGTCGAGGTCCGAAGTTGTTGTCTCACCACATTTGGTTGGCTCTGACTCTAGGCCTCAGAAGAAGAGGTTCCGCTGCGACTGGGGCGGTAGCATCCCTAGGTAAGCATCGTGGACTTACCTTGAAATGCTAATCTTGTTTTTGTTATGTTTTTAATCTTCTTGTCCTTTTATTTATAGGGTGTCGAGAAAGGGGTCCAACGCTTTGGCATCTGTCGCGGCGACTGGGGCTGCGCATGCTGAAGCTCCGGCTTCAACCATTGAGCCTCCTCCAATAGTGGCAGAAGACACAGCAGCTCCAGCGCTAGCTGTCGTGGACTTGGATCCAGAAGGTACACCAGAAGCTCCCATGGTAGCGCCGAACCACGGGGGAGAAGTTGTTGAAGATGCACCACCAGCAATAGCGCCAAGGGATGAGACTTCAGTGCGGGAGTCATAGGTGTAGGAAGTTCCGACGTTAGAGCCAGAGGTAATTGAGGCTCCAGTCCCTATGTTAGAGGCTTTTGCAGGGCCGGTAGGTGAGCTAGTGGCACTAGAAGCTCCGGCCCTTGAGTCAGAAATTGTTGAAGCTCTGGCCGCTGAACCGAAGATTGTTGAAGCTCCGGCCCTCAAGCCAGAAGTTGTTGAAGCTTCGGTTGTTGAGCCAGAGTGAAAGTGCATCTAGGACTCCCTTGTGGGTTTTGGATGATTTATGATAAGCAATTGGGATCCTAACCTCTTCGTTGAGATGAGTGTAGGCTTATGATAGAAAAATGAGCAAAGTACCAAAAAGAAGGAAGAATGAGGAGCAAAGTGGAAATGAGCTCAAGGAAGAAGAGTAGTAGATTATTGTGTATGGAGTGTGTTAAGGAAACACATTCCAAGAGCTCAACCAGATTTAAACACACACTGCACAAAGTTACACAGGACTAGACTAGTCCGATATCCTTTCTGCACGAAATTGGACAAGTCCGATATCCATCGGACTAGTCCGATATCCTTTCTGACCAGAATCGGACTAGTCCTCCCCAGTGTGGACTAGTCCTCAAAACACTTCACAAGTCACACAAAATCGGACAAGTCCGATCACAACCGGACTAGTCCAATATTCATTCTGATCCAAAACATACAAGTCCGACATTGCACGGACTAGTCCAAAATACCCTCTGATCTGAATCGGACAAGTCCTCCAAGTGCGGACTTGTCATCCTATACACTTAAGGTTTCACATGTTCGTACAAGTCTGATGACTATCGGACTAGTCCGAAGATTTCCAGTAGCGAAATCGGACAAGTCCGCTCCTAGCCGGACTAGTCCGATATTTCGGGAAACTTAGGGTTTGCTACACACAGCTCACCGGACTAGTCCGGTGACCACCACGGACTATTCCGAACTTTTTGAACCCTAACGGTCACTTTTAGAAACCCCATATAAATAGAGGTGCACATCCCAATTTTGAACCACTCGAACCCTAGCGCCGTCACACCTCCCAAGAGCCTCAAAAACCACATCTCTCCACGAAATTAAGTGCAACAATGATCAATCCTTTGAGGATTCACTCTAGATCATTGGAGAGACACGTTCAACACCACATTGAGCTCTTGGTTTGATTCTCTAACACACTCCTACGATTTAATTGTAATCTTTTGAGTTTGTTTTGGTGGGATTTCGTGTTGTAATCCAAGGGAGCTCTCAACGTGTGAGAAGGCCCCTTTGAATTCAGTTATTCACCCCTTTGTGATTAGTGGAAGAGGATTGGCCTTCATGGCGACCCGACGAGGGTAGGGTTGGAGAAGACCCAGTCCTTTTGTGCACTCCTCAACGTGGGCGTAGGTTGCCTTTGTGGGAGCCGAACCACGGGATAAATCCTTGTGTCTTGTTTTTTGTGTTCATCGTTCTTATTCATCAATATAATCTAGGGTTTCATAATCATTGCTTATCTCACATTGAACTGTTAAACATAAGATTTAATTGTGATATAATCTAGCATATAACATTGAAACCTTTATTTGATTATATATTTCCGCTGCATACATAAAAGAATCAATCTAATCGATCAAGTTTAACCAAATTAGTCTGTGAACACCGGACTAGTCCGCACTTTACCGGACTAGTCCGATATCTCTGGTATTGAACTGGTTGTTAAGTGTTGCAGGATCCGACAATTTGCAAAAAGGCCTACTCACCCCCCTCTAGGCCACATTCAATTGGTATCAGAGCAGGTTCTTCAAGAAAGAGTCTAACCACTCAAAGAGACCATGTCAGAGATGAAGGACATCCACAAAATCAACAACCAAGAAGAGGTTAACACTGACAAAAATCAAAAGGTGGAGAAGTACCTCGAAGCCATTCAAGACTTCGAGGACGATGATGAGGAGACACTGGAGCTAAAGGCGCTCCTCAGAAAAAAGGCGCTTTCCAAAGGGAAAGTGAAAGTTGAAGAGAAGAAGAAGGGGAGTAGTCACACCGACTACTCCCGATATCCTTTTAACTATGATCGTCTAAATTTCAATAATAATCATTACTTATCTATCCCACTTGGAAAAGCCCCACACTTCGATGGAAGTGATTACTCAATGTGGAGGCAGAATATGAAAATGCATTTGATTTCCCTCAATCCAAGTCTATGGCATGTTGTATGCACAGGGATAGATATTCCGGACGATGATGAAGAGCTCACCCCAAGCCAAGAGCAGGCTATTCATAGAAACACTCAAGCCGCAGCAGTAATCACCTCCTCACTCAGTCGGGACGAGTTCACCAAGGTGGATGGACTCGAAATCGCTAAGGAGATATGGGATACACTGCAAACTGCACATGAAGGTGACCGACATGTGTGTGAAGCAAAAATCGAGATGATCAAAGGCGAATTAGGAAGATTCGCAATTGAGGAAGACGAATCACCCCAAGAAATGTACAACCGATTGAAGACACTCGTCAACAAAGTTCGATCATATGGGAGCAAGAAGTGGAATGACCACGAGGTGGTAAAGCTCATCCTTAGAGCTTTTATGCCTCGCAATGTCACACTATGCTCCATGATTAGAGAAAGCCTCGGATACAAAAGGATGACTCCGGATGAATTGCTTGGAAAGATCATCAACTTTGAGATGATGGAAAAACAAGCAAAGCACGTCAAGGAAATTGCCGACCTCACCTCATTAAAGAAGAAAGGGGTTGCTTTGAAGTCCACCTTCAAGCCCCTATCCAAAGAAGTTAGAGAAGCACAACTAGAGGAAGATAGTGACGACGAGAGCAGTGAATTAGATGAAGAAGACATGATATTGTTCATGAAGAAATTCAAAAGAATCATGAAGAAGATATAAGGTACAAAGTCAAGCGAAGGAAAGTACAAAGAAAGAACAAAGCCAAAGTTGAGGCGGGCATGCTATAATTGTGGTGAGTATAACCACTTTATAGTTGATTGCCCAGATGAGGATAACAAGAAAAAGACTAAAGAAGCCAAGCCTCAACACAAGAAATTCTTCAAGAATAAGAAACAAGCCGAACAAGCGCACATTGGGAAAGAGTGGGACTCAAATGATGAGTCCTCATCGTCCGAAGAAGAAGAGGTGGCTAGCATAGCCATCGAGAAGACATCCAAGAAGTCTACCCTCTTCCCTACACTCGACGCAAGGAAGAGAAATGGCACTTGCCTCATGGCAAAGGAAGGTAAACGCAAGGTAACCATCAAAGCCCCTTCCGTGCATTCCTACTCTAGTGATGATGAAATAAATAGTGATAATGAGGATATGCTTACTGGACTAGATAGGAAAGCTGCAACAAAAATGAAATTTTTACCTGATCAACTTGTTGAGAAGGAGAGGTTAATTCATCGTCAAGAGGACATGATTATCTCCCAAAAGGAGGAGTATGTCAAACTTGACAAACTTCTAGAACTTGAAAAGGAGAAAAGCAATTCACTAGAGCTTGAGTTAGCTTCAAGCAAGGAAGCTTGCCTGGAGTTAACCAACTCAAATGTTGCAATCAAGGACCAACTTGCTGACCTGATCAAGGTTAACAAGATCCTTGAAGTGCAAGTTGAGTCACTCAAGCTGAGTGTAACACCCTAAATTTTCGCATCATGCATTGCATACATGATCATGCATTAAACATTAGTAGGATAAAAGGAAAATAATTATAGCCTAAAACTTGTAATAGGGAATAAGTATAAAAATAATAATAATAATAATAAAATATATATAAAAGGTATATATAAATAATATATATAATAATATATAAAAAATAATAAAATATAATATAAATAATAAAATATATTATAAAAATAATATAAAGAATAAATAAGTAATAATATATTTATAAAAAACAAAAAGAAAAAAAAGAAAAACAAAACCGCCCGCTGGCCAGGCCGAGCGGCCCAGCCAGCAGCGCGCAGCCCCGCGCCTTGGCCCCCACCCCGCCGGCCACGCAACAACTCCCGCTCGCCCTAGCCCCGCATCCCCGCGTGCCCTAGCGCCGCCATCCTGGCCTCCCACGCCCCGATCCCGCCCCGATCGAGCCGCATCGACGCCCCGCCTGCCCCCGAGCCTCGCCCGACGCGCCGCCCCGTGGCCCCACCCCGCAGCCCGCTCGCGCCTCCCGGCCGACGCGCCTCGCTCCCGCGCGCGACTCCCGCTGCACCCCACCCCACGCGCCCGACGCGCCTCGCCCGCCCGACCTCGTGGCCGACTCGACTACCGCGTGTCCCGCCGCTATAAAACACCATAGCCTCCGTAGGGTTTCCTTGGTACCAGAAAAAGCCGCTGCTAGAGCAACGACAAGAGCCTAGCCGCCAGAAAGAAACACGAGAGACCAGAGGCTGCGCCGCAGGGAAGAAAAGGAGGAAAAAGGAGGGGAAGAAGAGGAGGAAAAAGAGGAGGGTACTGTCGTCCACCGGAGATCGTCGTCGTCGTCGTGCCGCCGGAGGACCTTGCGCATCTACTTCGTCTACGCGTTGCCATCATCTCGCGATCTTCGAAGCCATCACATCTACGGTAGGATTCGTTTTTCCCAATGCGAATTTTTGCGACGTATTAGATCTAATAGACGTAAATTGATTTTAGTTGCACCATAATCTTATTTTCAGCCGCATTAATTCTCGCTAAAACCCCATAAACTTGGATGAACACGTATGAACTAGTTGCATCTAATTAATAAACAACCGTAGTTAATCAATTATTATACTTTGCATGCATGCATATCATCACATGTTGATTAATGTGTGTGCATCATGTTGATTTGTATGTATATTCTTGTATGTGTTATCACGAGTAGAGGGAAGTGCTCAAGAGATCGTGTACGAGGATTTTCAGAATCAAGATTTTGAAGCTCTTGAGCAACCCTATCCGCCGGAGCAAGGCAAGTGTCCTTGAAGCATATTGATCCTGTTTTAAAATAAATGTTTTGTCTGCAAAACTGCATGCTTGTGTCAATTTGATGGGAATCCTATGGTAGGAAGTTTACTAGTTTTGTTTGACCACCCTTGTCACCTGGAATATATGGTAGAGAGTCGGGAAAGGCTTTTACCTTTTTGCTTCGCTTAATTAATTGGGATGGCAAACAACACTACACATTTAATTATGCATCAATGATATTCTAGTTAATGTGAACTGGTCAATACGATGGGTGATCTAAGCAAGCCTGGTATGTGGATGGGTTGGATGTTATGGTGGTTTGCTTGCTTTAGATCTAAGGACCGGTTCATGCGAGAATAAGCCAGGACTACAGTGCCACCACGAGGCCAAGTATGGGTTCGGCGTAGCTGATTAATTAGGGCTTTGCTAGTGCTGTTTGGACCATTGTGGATGCTCGGGGAAGGGGTAGTCGGATTGGGTTTGTTGATGATTGGCGGGACTACCCTGGGATCTGAATGGGTCAAGAGGGGGCCCTTGGTTGAAGATGTGCTCAGTTGGAGGCATCGCCACCGGTGAAACCTCAGTGGGGTCTAAATAGGCTAGTAATCCCTTTGTAAAGGCTATTTTGTGATCTCTTGGCCACACACCAACGGAAGTGTGTAATGTGACTGACGGGTCATGGGCATAAGGGAGGTTCTTAGTCGCCGAAAGGTGATGAAATCACGAACACATGGGTAAAGAGGTACAGACTCTGCAGAGTTAATTAAAACTATCATGATAGCCGTGCTCCCGGTTATGAGCACCTGGACAACTTCCATGATTAGAGGGAAATTGGAATTTGGGATGGTTATGGTTTGGTAATGGTTATGGATGGTTATGGATTAATTTCTGGTATTGAATATGGTTATTGGCAATGGTGAAATCTGGACTTATTGATGATGGTAATGAATTCAGTTTTGTATTATGGTATTACTCGTGATTATGATGGGTTTACTTCACATACATATAATATATTGCTTTTCAAATGTTTTACTGTACTTTTCAGCACTTAGCCATTATTATTGTCGTCATTTGAATCAGCCACATGTCATACTTTCCACACTTGCTGAGTACGACATGTACTCACTCTTGCAATCCCCCCCAACAGTTGCAGGTCGGGATTGTTTGTTTAATGGCGATAATGCGGAGTTCTAGGCCGTGTCTACCGTCAGCTTTGCCTGTGGTGTTGCATGGAGCTGCGCTATCCCTTTTGCTTAGTTTGCTTAGTTGCTTAATTAGTTTATTTCCGCTGCATTAGTTGAACTTGTCATTAATATTCATTAGAGCTTGAATTCGAGGATAATATGGTTTGTGTAATAAAATTTGATAATTAATCTTGTTCTGTGGTAATTTTCTGTATACTCTTTTGTGATTACACTCGTGTATGTGTGTTGAACATCCTGGGCACTCATATGCTTTAGCTTGGTTCATTTTCGGAACCGGGCGTCACAGATTGATATCAGAGCCAGGTTGACCGTAGGATGCAGCCTAGATAGAATGGACACTTTAGAGCACATAGGAGCACTCAGGAAGCGATGTGTTTTTGCTTAGTGTGATGTTTGCTATATATATTGTTTGCTTGTGTGCTTAATAGAGGATTTTGGGATGCTTTAGCATTTCCATGTCCACCTAGGCTAGTATAGCTAGTTGGTTAGCTTCATATCCCTTGATGCATTTAGTTGGGGACGTTTCTAAATTCTTACCTATTGCTCTCCATTAGATGGTGAGGACTCGCAATCAGAGGGATGTCAATGGTGAGGAGGAGAACTATGGAGTACCTCAGAACAACAACGGACAAGGACCTGCTCATGGAGCCATCAATATCGAGCAGCTACTGGTCATGCAAAACCAGCTCATGCAGACCATGATACAAACTATGGGACAGCTGCAGACTGGCAATAACAACAATCAGCCCCACATGCCTCCACCGCCACCCCACCTCCTCATAACTGATTGGGAGAGTCTATGAGGACTAGGCCGCCAACCTTTGCTCAAGCTGCTGACCCTATGGATGCGGATGATTGGTTAAGTCTCCTCGAGGAGAGATGAGGACAAATATAGTATCTCCAAAAATAAGCCTTAGAATAAGGGGGGTAGACTTCTCCGCCAACCTCATTGTTTTGGATTCACAAGGATCGGACATGACGCTTGGAATGGATTGACTGAGGAAGCACAATGGAGTTATTGAGTGTGCCACAAAGACGGTGAAGTTGACCAATGAGGAAGGGATCATCGTAGAATTTGAAGCATCTCAAACTACACCAAAGCAATTGGAGCTGAATCATATGGACGGTGACGCAATTGAGGAGATTCCGGTAGTGTGTGAATTTTTGGATGTGTTTCCAGATGAGTTGCCAGGTATGCCACCTAATCGAGACATTGAGTTTGTTATTGATTTAATACCTGGAACTGCACCTATAGCTAAGAGGCCGTATAGGATGCCTCCTATGGAATTAGCGGAGCTCAAGAAACAAATTCAAGAGCAACTAGAGAAGGGTTTTATTCGCCCTAGCTCTTCACCTTGGGGAGCGCCCGTTCTATTTGTGGACAAGAAGGATGGAACGCAAAGGATGTGTGTGGATTACCGAGCTCTCAACGAGGTGACCATCAAGAACAAGTACACCTTGCCCTGTATAGAGGATTTGTTTGATTAGATGAAAGGCGCCTGTGTGTTTTACAAGATTGATTTGAGGTCGGGATACTTGCAAATGAAGATTAGACCATCGGACATACCCAAAACAGCTTTTAGAACACGGTATGGATCTTATGAGTACACCGTTATGTCATTTGGATTGATAAATGCGCCTACCTACTTTATGCACCTCATGAATAGGGTCTTCATGGAGTACTTGGATAGATTTGTTGTGGTGTTTATTGATGATATTATGATCTACTCGAAGGATGAGAAGGAACATGAGGAACACTTGAGGCTTACGCTGCAGAAATTGAGGGAGCATCAATTGTATGCCAAGTTCAGCAAGTGCCAGTTTTGGTTGAAAGAGGTGCCATTTTTGGGTCATATAATCTCAGGAGGAGGAGTATCGGTTGACCCAGGAAAAGTGAGAGACGTGTTGAAGTGGGAGCCGGCGCAAAATGTCAAGGAAATAAGGAGTTTTCTTGGGATGGCTGGATATTACTGTCGGTTTATCAAGGACTTTTCCAAGATAGCCAAGCCTATGACGGAGTTGCTAATGAAGGGAAAGGCATTCCAATGGACTGAAGCTTGTCAGAATAGTTTTGAGGAGTTGAAGAAGAGGTTGACAACATCCCCAGTTTTGGTATTGTCGGATGTAAGCAAGAGTTTCGACATCTATTGTGACGCATCAAGACAAGGACTCGGATGCGTGCTTATGCAAGAAGGTCAAGTGGTCGTCTATGCGTCAAGACAATTGAAGAAACATGAGCAGAATTACCCAACACATGATTTAGAACTTGCAGCCGTGGTACATGCATTGAAGATTTGGAGACACTATATTCTTAGACATAGGTGTGAAATTTATACGGATCACAAGAGTCTCAAGTATATTTTCACACAAACAGATCTGAACTTGAGGCAACGGAGATGGTTGGAGCTCATCAAAGATTATGATTTGGGGATCAACTATCATCTGGGAAAAGCCAATGTAGTGGCCGATGCTTTGAGTAGAAAAGGAGTAAGTCATCAACTCACGGTTCGAGAGTTACCATTCGAGTTATGTAAGGAGTTTGAACGGTTGAACCTCGGGTTTGTAAATGAGATGGAGATGATGGAGTTAAACCCAACCTTGGAGCAAGAAATTCGAGAAGCACAAACCACAGATGAGGATATCAAGGAAATCAAGGAAAGGATCGAGGAAGGGAGAGAATTCAGATTTGATGAAGATGAACATGGTACCTTATGGCTTGGAAAGAGGATCGTTGTGCCTAATGTAAAGCATATTCGGGAGACAATATTAAAGGAGGCACATGACTCGCCTTACTCAATTCACCCTGGTTGTACAAAGATGTACAAAGACTTGAAGACTTGCTATTGGTGGGATAGCATGAAGAAGGACATAGCTGAATACGTAGCATTGTGTGATGTGTGCCAACGAGTCAAGGCGGAACATCAAAGGCCAGCCGGATTATTTCAACCGTTGAAGATTCCAGAATGGAAGTGGGAAGAAATTGGTATGGACTTCATAGTTGGGTTACCACGTACTCAGTCCGGGTATGACTCGATTTGGGTAATTGTGGATCGCTTCACCAAGTCAGCTCATTTTGTCCCTGTGAAGACCAAGTATACAGCTGCACGATTGGCCGAAATATACATGGAGCATATTGTGTGTCGACACGGAGTACCGAAGAAGATAGTCTCGGATAGAGGTTCTCAATTTACCTCTAGATTTTGGCAAAAATTGCATGAAGCTTTGGGAATGAGGTTGAATTTTAGTTCAGCATATCATCCTCAAACGGACGGACAAACCGAGAGGACCAATCAGATTTTGGAAGACATGTTAAGAGCTTGTGCTTTAAAGCATGGGAAAAGTTGGGATAAAAGTTTGTCGTACACTGAATTCTCGTACAACAATAGCTACCAAGCAAGTCTGAAAATGTCACCCTACGAAGCATTGTACGGAAGGAAGTGTAGGACTCCCTTGTTTTGGAATGAAACCGGAGAGAATCAAGTGTTTGGTCCCGACGTGTTGCAAGAAGCCGAAAAGCAAGTCCAGATAATTCGTGAAAACTTGAGGGCTGCCCAATCAAGACAAAAAGGCTATGCGGACAATAGGAGAAGGAAATTAGCCTTTGAAATAGGAGATTTTGTTTACCTCAAGGTGTCACCTATGAGAGGTCATAAGAGGTTTAACATAAGAGGCAACCTCGCACCTCGTTATATTGGACCATTCAAGATTTTGGACAAAAGAGGAGAAGTAGCATATAAGTTGGAGATGCCAGCTCATCTTTCATACGTACATGATGTGTTTCATGTTTCTCAACTCAAGAAATGTCTCAGGTTACCGGAAGAACAAGTGCCGATGGACGGGTTAGAGCTTCAAGATGATTTGTCTTATGTCGAGCAACCTATCAGGATCTTGGACGTGAAGGAAAGGGTCACGAGAAATAAGAGGATCTGTTGGTGCAAAGTGCAATGGAAGCACCATACAGAAGCCGAAGCTACGTGGGAACGTGAAGAAGACCTGAAGGCAGAATTCCCGCATCTTTTCTCCACGCTGTCGAATCTCGAGGGCGAGATTCACTTTAAGGGGGTAGGTTTGTAACACCCTAAATTTTCGCATCATGCATTGCATACATGATCATGCATTAAACATTAGTAGGATAAAAGGAAAATAATTATAGCCTAAAACTTGTAATAGGGAATAAGTATAAAAATAATAATAATAAATATATATATAAGGTATATATAAATAATATATATAATAATATATAAAAAATAATAAAATAAAATATAAATAATAAATTATATTATAAAAATAATATAAAGAATAAATAAATAATAATATATTTATAAAAAAAAAGAAAAAGAAAAAAAAAAAACAAAACCGCCCGCTGGCCAGGCCGAGCGGCCCAGCTAGCAGCGCGCAGCCCCGCGCCATGGCCCCCACCCCGCCGGCCACGCAACAACTCCCGCTCGCCCTAGCCCCGCATCCCCGCGTGCCCTAGCGCCGCCAGCCTGGCCTCCCACGCCCCGATCCCGCCCCGACCGAGCCGCACCAACGCCCCGCCTGCCCCCGAGCCTCGCCCGACGCGCCGCCCTCTGGCCCCACCCCGCAGCCCGCTCACGCCTCCCGGCCGACGTGCCTCGCTCCCGCGCGTGACTCCCGTGCCCAGCGCCCGCCCGCGACTCCCGCTGGACCCCACCCCACGCGCCCGACGCGCCTCGCCCGCCCGACCTCGTGGCCAACTCAACTACCGCGCGTCCCGCCGCTATAAAACACCGTAGCCTACGTAGGGATTCCTCGGTACCAGAAAAAGCCGCCGCCAGAGAAACGACAAGAGCCTAGCTGCCAGAAAGAAACACGAGAGACCAGAGGCTGCGCTGCAGGGAAGAAAAGGAGGAAAAAGGAGGGGAAGAAGAGGAGGAAAAAGAGGAGGGTACCGTCGTCCACCGGAGATTGTCGTCGTCGTCGTGCCGCCGGAGGACCTTGCGCATCTACTTCGTCTACGCGTCGCCATCAACCCGCGATCTTCGAAGCCATCACATCTACGGTAGGATTCGTTTTTCCCGATGCGAATTTTTGCGACGTATTAGATCTAATAGACGTAAACTTATTTTAGTTGCACCATAATCTTATTTTCAGCCGCATTAATTCTCGCTAAAACCCCATAAACTCGGATGAACACGTATGAACTAGTTGCATCTAATTAATAAACAACCGTAGTTAATCAATTATTGTACTTTGCATGCATGCATATCATCGCATGTTGATTAATGTGTGTGCATCATGTTGATTTGTATGTATATTCTTGTATGTGTTATCACGAGTAGAGGGAAGTGCTCAAGAGATCGTGTACGAGGATTTTCAGAATCAAGATTTTGAAGCGCTTGAGCAACCCTATCCGCCAGAGCAAGGCAAGTGTCCTTGAAGCATATTGATCCTGTTTTAAAATAAATGTTTTGTTTGCAAAACTGCATGCTTGTGTCAATTTGATGGGAATCCTATGGTAGGAAGTTTACTAGTTTTGTTTGACCACCCTTGTCACCTGGAATATATGGTAGAGAGTCGGGAAAGGCTTTTACCTTTTTGCTTCGCTTAATTAATTGGGATGGCAAACAACACTACACATTTAATTATGCATCAATGATATTCTAGTTAATGTGAATTGGTCAATACGATGGGAGATCTAAGCAAGCCTGGTATGTGGATGGGTTGGATGTTATGGTGGTTTGCTTGCTTTGATCTAAGGACCGGTTCATGCGAGAATAAGCCAGGACTACAGTGCCACCACGAGGCCAAGTATGGGTGCGGCGTAGCTGATTAATTAGGGCTTTGCTAGTGCTGTTTGGACCATTGTGGATGCTCGGGGAAGGGGTAGTCGGATTGGGTTTGTTGATGATTGGCGGGACTACCCTAGGATCCGAATGGCTCAAGAGGGGGCCATTGGTTGAAGATGTGCTCAGTTGGAGGCATCGCCACCAGTGAAACCTCAGTGGGGTCTAAATAGGCTAGTAATCCCTTTGTAAAGGCTATTTTGTGATCTCTTCGCCACACACCAACGGAAGTGTGTAATGTGACCGACGGGTCATGGGCATAAGGGAGGTTCTTAGTCACCGAAAGGTGATGAAATCACGAACACGTGAGTAAAGAGGTACAAACTCTGTAGAGTTAATTAAAACTATCATGATAGCCGTGCTCCCGGTTATGAGCACCTGGACAACTTCCATGATTAGAGGGAAATTGGAATTTGGGATGGTTATTGTTTGGTAATGGTTATGGATGGTTATGGATTAATTTCTGGTATTGAATATGGTTATTGGCAATGGTGAAATCTGGACTAATTGATGATGGTAATGAATACAGTTTGGTATTATGGTATTACTCGTGATTATGATGGGTTTACTTCACATACATATAATATATTGCTTTACAAATGTTTTACTGTACTTTTCGGCACTTAGCCATTATTATTGTCGTCATTTGAATCAACCACATGTCATACTTTCCACACTTGCTGAGTACGACATGTACTCACTCTTGCAATCCCCCCCCCCAACAGTTCCAGGTCAGGATTGTGAGTTTAATGGTGATAATGCGGAGTTCTAGGCCGTGTCTACCGTCAGCTTTGCCTGTGGTGTTGCATGGAGCTGCGCTATCCCTTTTGCTTAGTTTGCTTAGTTGCTTAATTAGTTTATTTCCGCTGCATTAGTTGAACTTGTCATTAATATTCATTAGAGCTTGAATTCGAGGATAATATGGTTTGTGTAATAAAATTTGATAATTAATCTTGTTCTGTGGTAATTTTCTGTATACTCTTTTGTGATTGCACTCGTGGATGTGTGTTGAACATCCTGGGCACACATATGCGTTAGCTTGGTTCATTTTCGGAACCGGGCGTCACACTGAGTGAACCTTCCTCCTCTTCAAGCTCACCTTCTCAACCCACTAAAACTGATCTTGCTCATGCTTGAACATTTAAGAAAGGTGACACCAGTTTGAAGGAAAAGTCAACCTCCACAAAGGATAAACATCCTGCCCAAAGTAGCATATTTGACAAGGAGAAGATCGACTATGCACGTAGTGCACACTTGGTCCAAAGACCTCCAAATGTTAAATATGGCATTGGTTACTCTTATGATAAAAAGCGGCATGCTAGAAACCATAAGAATAACAAGGAGAGGATTTCCTTTGTGAAGGGAAGACCCTAACAAACTAGTAAGTCGAAGGGTAAAAACTTAAACTCACACGAACATCGGACTAGTCCGGTCAGTGTCCGGACAAGTCCGGCCTCCCAGACTAGTCCTATTTACAAACAACAACAATTACTCTTTAGAACCTTTGATGCCTCCTATGTGTTGATGAGAAATATTTTGGCAAGGTTTATGCTCATTATGTTGGGCCACGCCATGGAAACACTAAATCTCATGTGTGGGTGCCCAAATGTATTGTAACTAACTTCCAAGGACCCAAACAAGCTTGGGTACCTAAAACCAAAGCATAATTTGTTTTTGCAGGCCTATTCCCCTGGTGAATCTAAATGGGTGCTAGACAGTGGCTGCACCAACCATATGACCGGAGAAAGAAGAATGTTCGTGGAATATGAAGAGAATGAGGACCCAAATGAGGGCATCTACTTTGGAGATAACAGTCAAGGAAGGGTGCTCGGTACCGGTAAAATTGCTATATCATCTAAACACACACTTTCTCATGTACTACATGTTGAATCCTTAGATTATAACCTGCTGTCCATATCTCAACTATGTGACAAAGGTTATAATTGCTTGTTCACTAACGAGGGTGTGCCCGTCTCTAGGAGGAGTGATGGTTCCATTGCATTCAAAGGTATGTTGAAGGGAAAGCTTTACCTTGTTGATTTCAACACGGATAAAGCCGAACTTGACACATGCTTGATTGCAAAGACCAACATGGGTTGGCTGTGGCATAAACGGCTAGCGCATGTTGGTATGAGGAATCTTCAAAAAATCCTCAAGGGCGATCACATACGCGGTTTGAAGGATGTTGTTTTTGAGAAAGACAGGCCTTGTAGCGCTTGCCAAGCCAGGAAGCAAGTTGGAGCACCTCATCCCGCAAAGAACGTCATGACTACAACAAGACCGCTCGAACTACTACACATGGACTTATTTGGTCCAATTGCTTACATAAGCATCAGCGGTAACAAATATGGTTTAGTAGTTGTTGATGACTTTTCTCGCTTCACTTGGGTTTTCTTTTTGCATGATAAGTCAGAGACACAAGGAACACTCAAGAAGTTCTTCAAGCGAGCTCAAAACGAGTTCTCATTGACAATCAAGAATATTCGAAGTGACAACGGCACGGAGTTCAAGAACACGCAAGTGGAAGAGTACCTTGATGAAGAAGGCATAAAGCATGAATTTTCAGCGCCGCACTCCTTACAACAAAACGGAGTTGACAAAAGAAAGAATCGAACACTCATAGAGATGGCAAGAATAATGCTCGATGAGTACAAGACATCGGATCGATTTTGGGCGAAAGCGGTTAACACCGCTTGCCACACCGTAAATCGACTCTACCTTCATCGACTACTCAAGAAGACATCATATGAGCTACTCACCGGTAACAAACCAAATATTTCATATTTTCGTTTTTTCGGTTCTCCATGTTATATCTTGAACAAGAAGCCTAGGACTTCAAAGTTCGCTTCGAAGTCCGATGAAGGTTTCTTGCTTGGTTATGATTCGAACACTTACGCCTATCGTGTTTTCAACAAGACCTCCGGACTTGTTGAAGTAGCATGTGACGTAGTGTTCGATGAGACTAATGGCTCCCAAAAGGAGCAAGTTGATCCATGTGATATAGGTAAAGAAGAAGCGCCTTGTCAAGCATTGAAAAGAATGGCTCTAGGTGAGGTTCGACCACAAGAGCCACCTCCACATGTACATGAAGAAGATGAACCACAAGAGGAGATCAACGATCAAGGGGGAGCTTCAACACAAGATCAACCACAAGGATACAAAGATAATCAACATGTCAACGAAGGCAATGACTTAGGGGGAGAAGCAGATTACCATGGAGATACAACTCCTCAAGTGCCACACCCAAGAGTACACCAATGCATCCAAAGGGATCACCCAATCGACAACATCATCGGTGACATCCAAAAGGGAGTAACCACTAGATCTCGCATAGCTAACTTTTGTGAACACTATTCGTTTGTATCCTTTTTGGAATCACGCAGGGTTGAAGATGCATTGAAAGATCCGGACTGGGTGGTGGCAATGCAACAAGAATTGAACAACTTCAAGTGAAACGAAGTGTGGGAACTTGTGGCAAGACCCAATGCAAACATTTTTGGCACCAAGTGGGTCTTCCACAACAAACAAGATGAACATGGGGTGGTGACAAGGAACAAGGCACGACTTGTGGCCAAAGGGTATTCACAAGTCGAAGGTTTGGATTTTGATGAAACTTTTGCCCCAGTAGCTAGGCTTGAATCTATTAGAATATTACTTGCATATGCTACTCACCATGATTTCAAGTTGTATCAAATGGATGTGAAAAGCGCCTTCCTTAACGGACCAATCAAGGAAGAGGTGTACGTGGAGCAACCACCCGGATTTGAAGATGAAGAGTTCCCCGACCACGTGTTTAAATTGCGTAAGGCTCTCTACGGCCTCAAACAAGCTCCTAGAGCTTGGTATGAGTGTCTTAGAGATTTCTTAATTGAAAATGGCTTTAAGATTGGCAAAGTAGACTATACACTGTTTACAAAGAATTTTGATGATGATCTTTTTATTTGTCAAATTTATGTTGACGATATAATCTTTGGGTCAACTAACCAATCTTTTGTGAAGAATTTAGTAAAATCATGACAGACAGGTTTGAAATGTCAATGATGGGAGAGTTAAAGTAATTCTTGGGATTCCAAGTACGGCAATAGAAGGAAGGGACATTCCTAAGCCAAACCAAGTACACGCAGGACATACTTAAGAAGTTTGGCATGGACAAGGCGCAACCCATAAAAACCCCCATGGCAACGAATGGCCACCTAGACCTCAATGAAGATGGACCTAACGTCGACCAAAAGTTATATCGCTCCATGATTGGATCTCTACTCTATTTATGTGCATCTAGGCCTGATATTATGTTGAGTGTATGTTTGTGTGCAAGATTTCAAGCCAATCCTAAGGAATGTCACTTGACAGCCATAAAAAGGATCTTGAGATATTTAGTTCATACACCCAACATTGGTCTTTAGTACCCAAAAGGCTCAAAATTCAATCTCATTGGTTACTCCGATGCAGATTATGTCAGGTGCAAAGTAGATAGAAAAAGCACCTCCGGTACATGCCAATTCCTAGGGTGATCCTTAGTTTCTTGGTCCTCCAAGAAACAAAATTCCATTGCCTTATCCACAGCCGAAGCGGAGTATGTTGCAGCCGGGAGTTGTTGTGCACAACTTCTTAGGATGCGACAAACTCTAAGGGATTATGGTTACAATATGAACCATATTCCACTCCTTTGTGACAATGAGAGTGCCATTAAAATTGCTCACAACCCAGTTGAGCACTCCAGAACTAAACACATAGACATAAGACATCACTTTTTGAGAGATCATGCCATGAAAGGAGACATAGCCATTTCACATGTCAACACTCAAGAGCAATTGGCCGACATATTCACCAAGCCACTTGATGAAAAACGTTTTTGTGAACTCCGAAATGAACTAAATATCCTTGATGCTCGGAGTGTGGCTTGAAATGTTGCATACCTGTATGAATTCTTCAAATATGTTGATTGGATTGTGAAAATCATCTCTCTCATTTTTCTCCGAAAAACTATGTCAATTACTAGATCTTGGTGAATTATGATCATTGCTTGATTGTTGTATGCTTACTGATCATATTCATCAAGATTATTTGATGTGTTTTGCCTCTCTTTTCTCTAAATATGTACCTTCAAATATATATGAATGGGATAAAAATTCTCATCTGGTAACCACGGACTAGTCCGTGGTTGCCCGGACTAGTCCGCCCATGCAGACTAGTATGTAGAGTGTCGGTTAGGCCGGACTAGTCCGGTAGACAACGGACTAGTCCGATATAGCCCATGGAAAAGTTCGGACTAGTCCGGTCATCTCCGGACTTGTCCTATTTTTCGTGTCCATAACCCTAGCCGCCGCCAAACCCTAAATTCCTCACCTCCACTCTTGCCTCACGCGCTCTCTCTCTTCATGCTCGAGCTCCCAAGGCAATTCCTTGCTCCCTCCACAAAAAAGCTTCGCATTTGGGCGGAAATCAATCTTGTCCACTTGAGGATTGAAGCTAGCAGACTTGTCCGGCCTTCAACACCCTCATCTCCAAGTTTCAAGCAATTCTTCGGTAATTTTCGCTCAAACCCTAAAAAATCCCAAATTTCTTCATTGTTGATCAAATAGCCTAGCATTCCTCGCTATATACATGCTCTCTTGTTGTATTACGTGTTTGCTAAGGTCATCGTGCATTAGAATTCACCATTTATCCAGTCTCTTAGGTTTTTGAGGATGAACACCGGACTAGTTCGGTCCATGCACGGACAAGTCCGGTCCCCCGGACTAGTCTGTGCACCGGACAAGTCCGATGTTTCTGAACTCAAAACCTAATTCTTCAATTCCTTATTGCAATTCCTTGCCACCTGTTCACACCGTTGCCTTGTGTCATTCATTATCATTCATACCACTCATTCTCAGGTCATGTCGAGCTCCGGCAATGATGTCTCTGATTTTGAGGCCGAGATGGACCTTGAGGTGGCACCTCGGACCTCGAAGGGTCTTGGAAAGAAGTGCCAAGAAAGATCGTCCGAGCCAGCTCAGTCTCCTCCACAGGCTCGGAGGAAAGTGTTGGCTAAGAAGCAAGTGTCCAAAGCAGCTGCATCATCGAGTGGCCCTCGCCAAGCAAAGGGCAAGGGCAAAGGGATTGCTACGGGTCCAGTTGGCCCGTTGAAACTTCATGCTCCAAGGGAAGGGGTCCGGGACCCAAATGAAGAGAAGTTCAACGGGAAGGGCAGTGACTCGGCCACCAAGTTGAGAAGCATTGATTGGTATGGCTGACCGAAGCAAGCGGCTGATGGAAGGTTTTGGTGCAACTTCCATGCTGATTTCTACAGATCGGTGTATCTCCCAATGAAGACACCAGTTGTGCGCAGTCAGTGGATTGATTGGGCACATTTTGAGAAGAAGGGTTACTCACCATTCACTGATGTTGTGAGAGCCATTGAGAAGCATGGATTGAGAGATCTGTTTGCTTTCAGAAATAACTGGAATGATGAAGTGATTGCGTAGTTCTTTGCGACCTGTCACTTCTCGAGTGAGGATGAGGAGAGTGTCACTTGGATGACCCATGGATCCAAGTACAGCATTACTCAAGAAGATTTTGCTAACCTGCTCCACCTTGACACCACAAGATCTGATTGCTTAGTCATACACAACATTGGTGTCATCGACAAGGATAGGATGAAGCTCCTATATTAGCCAAACTCAAAGTTCAACCCTCCTTCCACCAAAAACATGAAGCCATTATTTGTGGTGTTGAACAGTGTGTTAAGAAAGACAATTGATCCCAAGGATGGAGATGCTGGGAGTGTGCAAGGATACCTCCAGACTCTAATGAGAGTCATAAGCAAGGACCGCCCGTTCGATGTGGCAGAATACATTCGGAATGATATGGTGAACATATCCTGCACTCCCAACAGATATTGCGGATATGCTCCTTACCTAATGTTTGTGATTGAGAAAGTCACCGGCATTGAGTTTCTGAAAGATGTGGAGCATCTCCGCTTGAGTCCTCAAATGCCTCAAAAGCCGAGTGTGCAGGCTGCTCCCTCACCGGCCTCCAGTCCTGAGGCACCGGCAAGATCAAGAGAAGATGCTAGGGCTGCCCCTGCTTCTAGAGCAACCCCTCAAAAAGGTTCAGCCAGCGGAATTCTCAAGTACCTCGCTGCAATCTTTGCCTTCTGCAAAAAGGCCGAAGTGAAGGCCCATAAGCTCAACAAGAAAAGAAAGGAGGACATGAAGTATATCAAGGCAAATGTCAAGCAAATTTGCCAGAAGCTGGAGATTGAGCCAATTGGGTCTCCAACAATCTCGGAAGACTCAGACTCTGATTTCACCGAGCTCGGGCCCTTGACCCCCTCCGAGCTTGCCTACTTTGGCGTTGGGGGCTCGAGTACCTCCGCACCTCCTCCTCCTCCTCCTCCTCATCAAGCTGAAGATGAAGATGATGAAGACGACGATGAGAGGACCGACAGCGAAGAGTGAAGACCCTAGGACCCTCCTCACCTTCTTTTTGGTGTCTTGATGCCAAAGGGGGGGAGATTGAGGGGGAGTCTTAGTCTTAGCTATAGTTTGCGAGGAGAGAGTTCTATGCTTTTATTTTTAACTCTTTTGTGGCTTGTAATGTTTTAACAATGATCTTATGTTAATTATGGTTCTGTGATGCAATGAGTTAATCCTTTGAGTAGTATTTATGAAAACTGTGATTTTGCTCTATAATGTCATATATGCTTGCTATTTGGTAATTAATGTCAATTATGTCATTATCAATTTTTCAGTGTACTTAGTTATGCATCCCACCATAAAGAATGCACATATGGATAATACTTTTCACTGCTTGATGTATTTTGGATTCATATGTGCATACTTTACGAAAATCTCAATTTTTTCACATTTTGTGAAATCTCAATTGGTTGTCATCAATCACCAAAAAGGGGGAGATTGAAAGTGCATCTAGGACTCCCTTGTTGGTTTTGGATGATTTATGACAAGAATTGGGATCCTAACCTCTTTGTTGAGATGAGTGCATGCTTATGATAGAAAAATGAGCAAAGTACCAAAAAGAAGGAAGAATGAGGAGCAAAGTGGAAATGAGCTCAAGGAAGAAGAGTAGTAGATTATTGTGTATGGAGTGTGTTAAGGAAACACATTCCAAGAGCTCAACCACATTTAAACACACACATTTCACAAAGTTACACAGGACCAGACTAGTCCGACAGACACCGACTAGTCCGATATCCTTTCTGCACGAAATCGGACAAGTCTGATATCCATCGGACTAGTCCGATATCCTTTCTGACCAGAATCGGACTAGTCCTCCCCAGTGCAGACTAGTCCTCAAAACACTTCACAAGTCACACAAAATCGGACAATTCCGATCACAACCGGACTAGTCCGATATTCATTTTGATCCAAAACGGACAAGTCCGACATTGCACGGACTAGTCCAAAATACCCTCTGATCTGAATCGGACAAGTCCTCCAAGTGCGGACTTGTCATCCTATACACTTAGGGTTTCACATGTTCGGACAAGTTCGATGACTATTGGACTAGTCCGAAGATTTCCAGTAGCAAAATCGGACAAGTCCGCTCCTAGCCGGACTAGTCCGATATTTCGGGAAACTTAGGGTTTGCTACACACAGCTCACCGGACTAGTCCGGTGACCACCACAGACTAGTCCAAACTTTCTGAACCCTAACGGTCACTTTTAGAAACCCCATATAAATAGAGGTGCACGGCCCAATTTTGAACCACTAAAACCCTAGCGCCGTCACACCTCCCAAGAGCCTCAAAAACCACATCTCTCCACGAAATTAAGTGCAACAATGATCAATCCTTTGAGGATTCACTCTAGATCATTGGAGAGACACGTTCAACACCACATTGAGCTCTTGGTTTGATTCTCTAACACACTCCTGCGATTTAATTGTAATCTTTTGAGTGTGTTTGGTGGGATTTCGTGTTGTAATCCAAGGGAGCTCTCAACGTGCGAGAAGGCCCCTTTGAATTCGGTTATTCACCCCTTTGTGATTAGTGGAGGAGGATTGGCCTTCGTGGCGATCCGACGAGGGTAGGGTTGGAGAAGACCCGGTCCTTTTGTGGACTCCTCAGCGTGAACGTAGGTTGCCTTTGTGGGAGCCGAACCACGGGATAAATCCTTGTTTCTTGTTTTTGGTGTTCATCGTTCTTATTCATCAATATAATCTAGGGTTTAATAATCATTGCTTATCTCACGTTGAACTATTAAACATAAGATTTAACTATGATATAATCTAGCATATAACATTGAAACCTTTATTTGATTCTATATTTCCGCTACATACATAAAAGAATCAATCTAATCGATCAAGTTTAACCAACTTAGTCCGTGAACACCGGACTTGTCCGCACTTTATCGGACTAGTCTGATATCTCTGGTATTGAACTGGTTGTTAAGTGTTGCAGGATCCGACAATTTGCAAAAAGGCCTATTCACCCCCCCCCCTCTGGGCCACATTCATAGAGATGCTTGAAGCTTCGGCCGCTGAACCAGAAGTAGCTGATGTATCGGCGCCTAAGCCAGTGGTGGAAGTGACTTCAGGTGAAGCTCCAACAATCACCCTAGAGGTAATTGCTCCGGAGGTATCCATGCCAGAGCCGGAACACCATGAAGAGGCGGTGACAGGCTCTCCACCTACGGAGCCAGTGGTTGAAGACCCAGAAGCAGGACCTTCGGCTTCAGCTCTGGAGGTAGAAGTTCCCCAGTGGAATCTTTCTCAACGGCTCCTGAGGAGCTCCCGGTGGGTGGCCCTAGTGCCATAGAAGCTCAGGGAACCTCACTTGTAGAGTGCGACCCTATTTTTGTTATGGAGAATCCCCTGGAACCCGTGGATATGACCACGGTAGGTCCGGAGCCCATCCCCTTGGTGTTGTCCATAGACAATGCCTGCTCGAGCCTCTGATAAGTTCTGCTCGCCTTCGATCACGACAGCAAGGTTCTTGAAGAGGAGCGCCACACCTTGAGGCATTGGCGCAACAGGCTCCACTTCGAGACCAAGCTTGCACAGACAAGGCTTGCTGATCAGAAGGAATGGATCAAGAGGGAAATGGCCCGGATGGAATAATGGGGCAAACTGCTGGAGGAGAAGGAGGACACCATCAGGGCCCTCGATGCTAATTCTCGGGATATTCTCGAGCGTGCCAAGGAAAGGAATGATGCTGTTGATGAGCGTCACGACAATCTCACTTCTTTAAATGAGATTCTCCAGAAGCGTCGAGCGAACCTTTATGCGAGGGGAATAGAAACTCCTGGAACAACAAGAGGATATTTTGAAAAGGGAGGAGAAGCTCACCCAGAAATTGACTCTGGCTGAGCAAAATTTGGCAGATCGCACTAAGAAATTGGATCTGTGGAGTGAGGAAGAAAAGTAGAAGTACTGGAAACTGGGGCAGGAGCTCTCAAAAAGAGAATCTGGTGTTGCCGCCAGAGAAGGGAAAGTAAGGGGCGGGGAGAAGGACCTAGCAGAACGGCAGAATCGTATCCACCTCCGAGAGACAGAGCTAGCCGACCGCGAAAAGAAAGTTGTTGATAGTATGCAACAACATGCCAAAGTGGTCGAGTGCCTCGCTCTAGAACGTTCAGAGCTTGCGGCCGCCCGGAGGTCAATAGAGGAGCTGCGGAGTTTAAGTGAGATTGAGTCCATACAAGTATGGGACTTCTTGCGGCGAGCCAATAATGCATTGACACTGCTAGCCTTGAGTCCAGTGCGTCCGAACAATCCGAAGCTGGAGCTAGACTGAGCGCTGGTGGCCCTCAACACTACTGGCGGCAAACTCGATGCAATGGGTGACATCATCGTGGACCAGTTGGAAACAGAAGGGAAATCTTTGGCTAAGAACGTAGCTGAATATGTGATGTCATGCTACGTGAGTCGAGATCCCCAGTTCCCTCTAGATCTGGTGCTCAAAGGTCCCGTTGCTGAAGAGGAGAACACCGCTAAGGCCAGCGTTCAAGAAGCTGCCAGGAAGGTCGCCTCATTCTTCTGCAAGACTTAGATCCTCCAGTAGTTAGGTCTTTTCCTTTTGCCTTTTGTTGTATTCCTGATTTTGTAATATAGTACTTTGAATGAATGAAATCCACTCTTTCTGCCATGAATTTCACTTTATCTTTGTCTTATATATTGTGCTTTGTCTTGTTGGCCCCCTGGTATATGTGCACAATTCGATTGTGAACATGTACCAAAAGGTTCTGACAGTATGTTGATGACTTGAACGCTTCGAACATGTAGATTTTAGGTCTGAAGTATTTATCTCCGATACACTTTGCCACATCGACGGTGGCCCCCCTGGGGTTGTCGAAGCTTGATAGCTCCTACGACACTTACCATCAACATATAACACGTCGACGATGGGCCCCTTGGGAGTTATCGGAGCTTGATAGGTCCGATAGCGCCCAATGTTAACACGCAAATCGTCGACAGCGGGCCCCCTTGGAAGATGTCGGAGCTTAGTAGCTCCAGCGTCGTCCACCATCGCTATGAGTTTTTTGTTTTTCCGTCTCATTGGAGACAAGAAAAAGAGTAAAATTCATCCTCTTGTCTATAAATTTTTTGTGACTTATCATTCTTATTTTAGTTCTAGATCCAAAGAAATTCAATATGATAACAAGCATATTGATGTAATCTTTCCAGATCCATATGTTTTTTTAGTACTCACCCTACCGAGGCCTTCCGGGGTGTAGGTAGAGTGGCATACTTAGGGTGCAGGACCAGGCTAAGTCAATAGCACACTTCGGACCTGTGTTGGCATGGCGTTCAGGCAAGTAGACTATGCAGCAATGTTAAGATCCAAGAGACTATCAAATAACTTGGGACGCATATGAATAACTTGGACTAAAACTTAAAAAGAATTGCACAACTTCATTATAGACAAGAAGGATAAAAATAATAATTCAAAATACCGAGGCTTGTACAAAAATAAATGCACGTGGAGTCTGTTTGTACACAACAATGTCCTTCATTATAGGTCCGGCGAGATGCCCAGTTTTTCTGTATGAGCCTAATAAACAAGCCTATGGGTACACAGTCAACCTGAGCTAAAGCTATTTATGAAGAGTACAAGGGAGACAAGGACACACTTAGGGTACAGGACCATGCTAAGTGTGTTATACATATTGTACTAGCCCAGGGCAGGTAGTTACACTTTTAGTGTTGTGACTGTATCAAGTGTTACTTGAACTTCCCGGACCCTCCCGGAGGGGTTCGGATGCTCTCCCGGAGGACCTACCCGATTTTGTATATTGACTCTATAACATACATTGTGTGTAATTACAGAATCACCTTCGTGATTCTAAGTATAAAACTTACGGAGGTACTTGATGTTCCAAGGATTCGGAAGCAGAATCCCATCCTCAGTTGCCTAGCGAACGCATTCCGAACGGGATACTTTGATCACTCGGAAGGGACCTTCCCAGCTGGGGGGGGGGGGGGGGAGTTTATTCATTCGTTCGTGAGTTAGTATTTTCCGCAGCACCAGATTGCCTTCCTCGAGCTGTCGGTTGCGCACATGCCTTTGATGATAGTGCCGGAGCGCTTGGCGAAAGCATGCATCCCGAACAGCTTCTTGACACCTTCCCTCGTCGACGAGCTCAAGGTCTTCGCGTCGGAGATGGTACTGTGCGACTTTGTCGAAGGTTCGGACCCGGAGCGACTCCATGGTGATCTCCGGAGGAAGGACTGCTTCAACTCCGTACACCAGGAAGAAGGGTGTCTCCCCAGTTGACCGGTTAGGTGTTGTCCTGTTCGCCCATGGTGTAGATGGAAGCTCTTCAATCCAGTCGACTTCGTGCTTTTTTAAGCGTTCATATGTATGTGTCTTGAGTCCTTTTAGGATTTCTGCATTTGCTCTCTCGGCTTGGCCATTGCTTGCTAGGTGAGCTACTGATGCGTAGCTGACTTGAATGTTGAGGTCTTCGCAATATTCTTGGAATGCAACACTTGTAAATTGGGTTCCATTGTCAGTTATGACTTTGTTCGGAACTCCAAATGTGCATATTATGGACTTTAATAACTTGATTGTTGATTTCTTGTTGATTTTCACAACTGGAGTAGCTTCCGGCCACTTAGTGAACTTGTCGATGGTGACGTACAGCAACCTGTAACCACCGACAGCTTTTGGGAATGGTCCCAAGATGTCCATACCCTACACAGCGAATGGCCATGTAGGTTGTATCATTTGCAGTGATTGAACCGGTGTGAATTTGTTTTGAATGGAACTGGCACGCTTCACATTTTTTCACCAACTCCACTGCGTCCTGGAGTGTTGTAGGTCAGTAAAAGTCATGTCGAAAGGCTTTACCGACCAACGTGTGGGAAGACGCATGCTTCCCACACTCGCCTCCATGTATCTCCGCCAGGAGCTCGCGGCCTTCTTCCCTTGCAATGCATCGCATTAGGACGCCATTGGCACCACGCCGGTAGAGATCCCTTTCTACCAGTGTGTATCTTTTAGCCAATCTGATGATCCGGTCAGCGGATACACAGTCTTCAGGAAGGGTGTTGTCTTTCAAGTAGTTCCGGATCTCCGAGATCCATGCATCGGAACTAACTTGAGTTTCTAAATCTTGAGTGTTGGGTTGCTCGGAGCTTCCGACAGCACCTACGACCCTTGGTGGACGCCATGGTAACAGGTCCACCGGGACCGCCAGCTTCGAGGTACTGGTTTTGCCCCCTTCGCTCAGTTCGGCAGACTGAGCTGTTGGTCTTGATAACCTCCGAACAAAGATTCCGTCGGGAGCCAGAGCTCCGGTTGAAGCCTTCGTCGAGAGTTCATCGGCTTCAGCATTATGGAGGCACTGAACATGGTGGATATCCAGGACTTTGAAGTCTTTTTGAAGCCTCTGAACTTCAAGGAGATAAGCGGCTAGTTGGGGGTTGTTGCAGCAGCATTTACCTTTGACTTGTTTTATTATGAGCTGCGAATCACCCTTCATCAACAGTTGTTTGACACCATAAGATAGTGCCTCTTTGAGCCCGTAGATGAGAGCTTCATACTCCGCCATGTTGTTGGTTGCCTTGAAGTCAAGGTGAACCATGTATTTAACCTTCTCCCCGATCGGGGCAAGGAGAAGGATTCCAGCTCTGGCTCCCTGCTTCTGCACGGAGCCGTCGAAATAGAGAGTCTAGTGAGGTTCGGTGAAGACTGGAACCTTGGGTTCTGGCTTCTGCTCACTGGGGCCCCCAGGATTTAATGGAGAGGGAGTCCATTCCACCATGAAGTCATCCAAAGCCTAACTCTTGATTGCTTGTCGTGGCACGAATTTGAGATCGAACTCTGCCAACACCGCTGCCCACTTGGCGATATTCCCAGCAGAATTAGGGTGATGCAATATAGCACGCAGTGGATAAGAAGTTACCATTGATATCTTGTGGGCTTGGAAATAGTGTCGAAGCTTCCTTGAGGCAATAAGAATTGCGTAAAGAAGCTTATGCACCTCGGTGTATCTGGTCTTGGCATCGTGGAGTACTTTACTGATGAAGTACACCGAGCGTTGGACCATCCGATCCCTCTCAGAAGGGCTCGGAGCTTCCTCTCCATCGACCCGGACCCTCCCAGAGGGGTCCGGACCTTCTTGTTGAGTTTTTCGGACCCTCCCGGAGGGGTCCGGAACTTCTTCGTTTTCAACCCGTACCCTCCTTGATGGGTCGAGATCTTCTTGGACAGCTTTTAAAACTCCCTCAGATGAGAGAGGTTGATCTTCTAGCACTCTGTCTTGAAGATCCATGTCTAGGGGGTGGGACCCAAACTCGCCTTCAGGTAGCTCCGGACCCTCCCGGAGGGGTTTGGGCTCCTGAATTGGATGTGGCTCTAGTCTTTCCACGACCAGGACCATGCTTACAACTTTCGTAGTTGCAGAAATGTAAAGCAGTAAAGGCTCACCAGAGTTCAGAGCTACCAGAATTGGTAGGGTGGTGAGGATCTGCTTCAGCTCTTGAAATTCCTTTTCTTCTTCTTCGGACCAATGGAATTGTCCGATCTTCCTCAATAGCTTGAAGAAGGAAAGTGCCCGCTCTGCCAGCCTTGAAATGAACCGGCTGAGCGCAGCTCAACATCCAGTTAGCTTCTGGACGTCCTTGATGCAAGATGGAGGTCGCATGTATTCTATAGCCTTGATCTTCAGCGGGTTTACTTCAATTCCTCAGTGAGTCACCAAGAAACCAAGGAGTTTCCCGGAGCTAGCCCCGAAGGCACACTTGTCCGGGTTCAGCTTGGTGCACGTGATGCGCAGCTTGTCGAAGACGGCTTGCAAATTGCCAAGGAGTGACTCCTTGTTTTTAATCTTCACAACGATGTCATCGACGTACACCTCCACGAAGTCTCTAACTAGCTCTCCAAATGTTTTGTACCTAGCTCGCACAAAGGTTGAAGCGGCATTTTTGAGACCAAAGGGCATGGCAGTATAACAATATAATCCATCTACTGTTATGAAGGCAGTATGCTCTTCATCTTCCTTAGACATTTGGATATGATGATATCCAGAATATGCATCTAAGAAACAAAATAGCTCGCACCCGGAGGTGGAGTCCACTATCTGATCTATCCTAGGTAATGGAAATGGATCTTTTGGACATGCCTTGTTTAAGGTGGTGTAGTCGATACACATCCGAAGCGTTCGGCCGGCCTTGGGTACAACGACTATGTTTGCCAGCCATTTTGGATGAAAAACTTCCCGGATGAAACCAGCTTCGAGCAACTTTTTGATCTCCTGCCGAATGAAGTTTTGCCGCTCGATGGATTGCTTCCGGGGCTTCTGGTGTACAGGTCGTGTGTCAGGATAAATCTTCATATTGTGCTCAATCACCTCTCTAGGGATCCTAGACATTTGTGACGGTTGCCAGGCAAACACGTCAATGTTCGCCCGGAGGAAAGTGATGAGCGCGAGTTCCCATTTGTTGTTCAGACCTCGCAATATACGGGTGGTCTGAGTAGCATCAGAACTAATTTGTACGACTTTGATGGGAACATCGGTGTCGCCGCTTGGTTGCACACGTGGTGCAGAGGTTGAGCCTCGATGACGAGAGATCGAGGGTTGAGCAGTGAGCTCTTTGCCGGATGCCTCTTCCTGCGCAGTTACAAGCGCATGAAGTTCTTCCAGTGTAGTGATTCCTGCAGTACGGTCTCCGCGGATGCGGAGAACACCAGAGGGTGTTGGAATATTCACCACCAGGTAGCCATAATGAGCCGCAGCCATAAACCTGTACAAGGCAGGCCTGCCCAAGATGGCATTGAAGGGTAATCTAATTTGTGCGACGTCAAAGACTAGCTTCTCGGTCATGTATTTCTCCCGAGTTTCGAAGGTCACTAGGAGTGTGATAGATCCGAGAGAACTAATGGCCCCCAGACCTACCCCAGAGAAAGGGCGTGAGGGATGAAAGTTCGAAGGTCAGAGCTGAAGCTTTATGAAGGCTTTATAGCTCAGGAGGTTCAACCCCGCACCTCCGTCCACCAAAACATGGTAGAGCTGAACATTGTTGATGGTACGAGATACCATCAGTGGTAACTGGCTAGCTCTGATCATGTTTTGGGGGCAGTCTGTAGCATCGAAGGTGATGGGAAAGTCCATCCATTTCCGATGAGGTTCTGCCCTGGCAGTAGGAGCTGCAGCGGCCATGTCCCGCTACATTGTCTTGAGAACACGACAAGAAGTGATGTCCCAGGAACCACCATAAATGGTGTTCAGGGTCTTCTGATGCTCGTTGTCAAAGATGTCGGAATCATCGTCTACTGTGTTGTAGACAGCCTTCGGGACCTTTTTGAGATCCTAAAGTCCTAGCTCCAACTCAGCCGGAGCTTTGTCAACTTTCTGTTTTCCTTCCCGTTGACGGAAAGGAGCTTCTTCTCGGCGCTTGTTGTAGCACTCGACAAGGTTTTGGACCTCTCGGTAGTCCTCCAGACTATGCTTGTCCATCTTATGGATCGGACACCACATTTTAGAGCTGCTGCCGTCTTCTGATGAAGGACGAGGTCATTTTTTGGGGTGTGGCCCCCGGCCACCCGGAGCTACAACAGCCGCAGCAGTAGGTACACCGATCGACGACTTTTTCTTGCCGTTGGACTTCTTCTTCTTTTTACCACCTCCGAAGGTAGTGGCTTCAGCTTTGCAGGACTTTTTGTTAGCCTCCAGAGCTGGCTTTGAGTGCATTTCCTGGCCCCCTGCGGCCCGGACGCACTTGTCAGCGAGGTTGAACAACTCCGTGACGCTGGTGACTTCTTTAGTCATTAGCTTCTCCAACATTTTCTTTTCTCGGATGCCCTATCTGAATGCGATAATAATAGAAGCGTTTGAGATAGAAGGGATGGTATTGCATACCTGAGAAAACCGTTGAATAAAGGATCGCACCGATTCCCCCATTGTTTGCTTCACAGCAAACAAGTCAAGTTCAGTGTCGGGTCGGGCATAAGAACTCCTGAAGTTGGTAGTGAACTGTTGGCATAGTTCTGCCCAAATATTGATGGAGTCGGGTGGAAGACTCATGAACCAGGACCTAGTGGTCCCAGTCAGAGCTACCGGGAAGTAATTGGCCATCACGGTCACATTGCTTCCTCCTGCAAGTATAGAAGTGGAGTAGATTTGAAGGAATTCAATGGGGTTGACAGTCCTGTCAAATTTCTCCGGCAGATGAGGTCGGTACTTCTGTGGCCAACGTACCATGCGTAGGTGCATGGCCAAGGCAGAACAACCTCCCCCTACTCCCACTAGAGCATGGTTGTCCCGAGCTTCTCGCCTCTCGCGAGCACGCTTGATGTGTACACGATCGTCTTGCTGTCTGTAGCGGCGATTGAGTTCTGACCGCAGATCATGTGTCAAAAGTCTCGACATGGTATGGGTGCGACGCGTCCTAGAAGGCAGTGACGTCACCTGTTGAGATACAGCATGCCTTCGGTGTTGTTACACGTGAGGACCAGGTCTTCTAGACATGTCCTATGTTGAGTTGGTGTCTGCCCCGAAGGAGGAGGACCTTGGTTGCTGATGGCATCGGTTGCGGCTGCAACCAGATGATGCACATCAGCGCACCACTGCTCCATCGCACCCTGAGGTGCTCTGAGCGGTGGTGGGTGCTCCAATAGAGTTCACGCAGCAATTAGCGTGTTCTCAGGGTTGTTGTTTGCCGATGTTGTGACCGACACAAGTACGCCATCCTGCTGTCCAGCATTGTTCGTCGGATCAGATGGTGGTGGTGGTGGTTGAATATAGCCTAGAGGGGGGGTGAATAGGCTTTTTGAATTTTTCGTCGGAACCTGAAACACATAGCACCCTGATCAAATACAAAGAAATTGGACTACTCCGGTAGGGTGTGGACTAGTCCGGTGTGTGCGGACTAGATTGATCAAGTTTGATCAATGATTTCGAACCAGATACCTTATGCAGCGGAAATTGAGTTGTAAATTGAATGTGTTGCTTCGATGAAACTAGATGTGGCACAAGTTAACTTTAGAATCAAAGTTTTAACACAAATTGAAGTATATTAAGCAAACCCTAGATCACTATGAATAGATAGAACAAAAGAACAAAACAAAGGACACAAAAAATTTTACCCCGTGGTTCGATTCCACAAAGGAAATCTACATCCATGTTGAGGAGCCAACGAAAGGACCGGGTCTTCACCAACCCTACCCTCGTCGAGTCGCCACGGAGGCCGATTCTCTTCCACTAATCACAAATGGGGTAAAATAACCGTGTTCAAGGGTCCATCTCACAAGTTGAGGGCTCCCCAAGATTCAAAACTGAAAAACACCACCAAACACACTCGAAAAGTATGCAACGAAATAGCGAGAGTGTGTGAGAGAATCAAACCCAAGAGCTCAAGTCGTGAAAAACGTGTTTCTCCTTTGATCTAGAGTTAATCCTCAAGTATTTGATCTTTCTTGCGTTGAATTGTGTGGAGAAACGTGTTTTCTAGGCTCTCGGAAGGTGTGACGGCGCCGGGAGTCGAGAGAGTTTGATTAGGGGCCGTACACCTCTATTTATACTAGGGTTTCCAAAGGTTACCATTAGGGTTTACAAAGTACAGAGTAGTCCGTGGTGGACTCCAGAGTAGTCCGGTGTGCGGCGTGTGGGAAACCCTAAGTGTCCTGAATTATCGAACTTGTCCAGCCAATGTTGGACTAGTCCGTTTCTGTCTCTGGAGATGTTCGGACTAGTCCGGCACATATTGGACTAGTCCGGCATGGTGAAACCCTTAGTGAATTGAGGACAAGTCCGCACTTGGAGGACTTGTCTGATTTTGGACAGACAGGATATCCGACTAGTCCAGATAAGATCGGACTAGTCCGGTGTCGTGGAATTTTGAGGGGCTAAGGACTTGTCAGAAGTAGGTCAGTGGGGATTTCGGACAAGTCTGTGGAATATCGGACTTGTCCGATATTGATCAGAACAATTATCGGACTAGTCCGGAAGTTATTGGACTAGTCCGGTGCAGACAAGTCCGCACTGGGAGGACTTGTCCGATCTTGGACAGAGAGGTTATTGAACTAGTCCAATGAACATCGTACTAGTCCGGACTTGTGTAAACTTGTGCGATGAGAGTGATTTATTTTGCTTGAGCTCTTGGGGTGTGTTTCTCCAACACACTCCATACACAAAAAGTATTCTATTCATCTTCTTGAGCTCTTTTCAACTTGATTCTTCACTCTCCTTTCTTTTTGCGCTTTCTTTATAATTTTATTGAAACCTGCGCTCATCACAACAAATTGATTAGGATCTCATTTGTTTGTCATAAATCAACTAAAACCCACATGGGATGCCTAGATGCACTTTCAATCTCCCCCTCTTTGGTGATTGATGACAACCAATTGAGATTTCACAAATATGATTAAAAATTCAGATTTTCATAAAGTGTGCACATATGAGCTTGGAACAAGTTAAGCAACGAAAACATAAGACATATGTGCACTCTTTATGGTGGGGTGCAAAACTAAGTGTGTGTAAGCAATAATTGTGATGAAAATGAGATAATTGACATAATCAAATCAACATTAAGCATATATGTCAATTCAAAGCACAACCATAGGTTATATCAAAGCACAATCACACACTTCATAACCATGATTAGAAACATAATAAAAGCATAATAGCAGTTTTACATCCCAAAAGCATAACAGAGATCAGTTTTACAACCCAAAAGCATGAAAGAAACCAAAAGACGCAAATGAAGCTCTCGTCTCTCAAACTACAACTAGTCCTAGTGACTCCCCCTCAATCTCTCCCCCTTTGGCATCAAGGCACCAAAAAGAAGGAGAGGAGGGATCTAGAGGTCGCTGTCAACTAACTCCTCGCTGTCGGTCCTCTCATCGTCTTCATCTTCAGGCTGCGGAGGAGGAGGAGCGGATCCACTTGAAGTGCCCCCAACGCCAAAATAGGCAAGTTCTGAAGGTGAGAGAGGAGGAAGCTCCGAGAAGTCAGAGGAGGGTCCTCGGAGATGACATGAGATCCAATGGGCTCAATCTCCAGCTTCTGGCAGATTTGCTTGACATTTTGCTTTACGTATCTCATATCCTCCTTCCTTGCCTTGTTCAACTTGTGGAATTTCACCTCATCCTTCTTGCAGGAGCCAAAGATGGCGGCCATGTACTTCAAAATGCCACTTGGATACCCCTTCTTGGAAGTAGTAGCTCCTGAGCTTGATGGGGGTCTTGCTTTAGCTTGGGCCCTCCTGGGAGCCTCCTCACTAGATACAGGAGATGGAGCAGCTGAGAGAGTGGCTTGGGAAGGCTTCTCGAGCCTCAGAGGAGTGTGCTCAAAATCCTTCACAAACTCGATTCCTGTGACCTTTTCTATCATGAACATGATATAGGGCGCATAGCCACAGGAACGGTTAGGGGTGCAAGAGATGTTCACCATGTCGTTCCAGATATAGTCGAAGACATCAAACTTCCTGTTCTTGCTTATCACCTTCATTATTGTCCTCGGGTAACCTTCAACACTTCCTGCATCTCCATCTTTTGGAGCTATTGTCTTTATCAGCACCCTGTTGAGAACCATGAAGAAGGGCTTCATGTTCTTGGTTGATGGAGGGGTGAACTTTAGGCGGGTGTCATAGAGAAACTCCATCTTGTCCTTCTCCAGGACGCCAATGTTGTGGATGATTAGCTCATTGTTGCTAGTGTCTTCTAGGTGAAGCAGTTTTGCAAACTCATCATAAGTTATGGTGTACTTAGATCCATGAGTCATCCAAGTCACCCTTTCCTCTTCGTCGCTAGCAAAATAGCAGGTTGCATAGAATTGGGCTATGACTTCATCATTCCAGTTACACTTGAAAGCAAACAAGTCTTTGAGCCTATGCCTCTCCACAGCTTGTATCACTTCATCAAAGGCTGGGCAGCTCTTCCTCTCAAAGTGGGTCCAGTAAATCCATTGGCTTCGGACCACCGGAGTCTTCACCGTAAGATACACAGAACTATAATAGTCCGCGTGGAAGTTGCTCCAGAACCTTGCATTAGTTGCCTTTCTGGATCTGTTGTAACAGTCAATTTGCCTGAGCTTTGAAGCGACATCGCTTCCTTTGCCATTGAAATTTTCTTCATTGGGGTCTCTGTTTCCCTGCCTCGGAGCCCTCATTTGGAGAGGGCCAATGGAACTGGTAGCGATCTCTTTCCCTTTGCCCTTAGCTTGGCGAGGAGCTGCCGAGCTAGGGCCAGCTGCATCCTTTCCTTTGGATGCGGGCTTCTTGGCCACGACCTTTTGTCGCACTTGAGGTGGAGTGGGCGACGGGTCAGCGGCACGGTGTTGCCTCTTCTTGCTTTGGACCGTCGAGGACCGAATCAAAGACTTTTGGTCCAACTCGGCCTCAAAATAAGATATCTCATGATTGGAGCTCGACGTTGTCCTGGCAAGAGGATTATACAATGCATAGATGAGAATTGATGGAAAGGAAATGCATTTAGTAGTAGGAATTTAGGGTTGAGTTCAGTTAAACATCGGACTTGTCCGGTACTCAAATGTGGACTAGTCCGGATAACCGGATTTGTCCATACCGGGACCGGACTAGTCCGGTCTTCAACAGCTCAAATCCTAAGAATCAGATCAATTGTGGTTCTCAATGCAAAAATAGCTTAATGAAGATGTAATACAACAAGGAGTCATGTACTAACAAGTAGAGTTAAGCTATTTGGTACACAACACAAGAAATTGAAGGTTCTAGGGTTTTGGAGAAAGTTTACCAAAATCCTTCAATTCTTGAGGTTAGAGGCGTTGTTGGTGCGGACATGTCCATGGTCCTCAATCCCCTTGCGATGAAGATCGTTTTCCACAGAGAGATGAAGAGATTTGGTGGAGAAATCGCCAAATGGCCTTGGGGGTGCTTGAGTGAAGAGAGAGAGTATGAGGGAAGTTGTGAGGATGAAGGGGATTAGGGTTTGGCGGCCCTAGGGTTATGGAGTCAAAAAATTGGACTAGTTCATGGTCAATCCGACTAGTCTGGACTACCGCACTTCTGCGGACTAGTCTACAGTGTGCGGACTAGTCCGTGGTCACCAGAACAAAAGCGATTTGCCCATTCGTATATATTCGAAGGTGCTTACAAAGAAAATAGTGGGTAAAACACACAAATAATCTTGATGATTATGATCAGAAAACATATAATAATCAAGCTATGACCATAATTCACCAAGATCAAGTAATTGAAATAGTTTTACGGAGAAAATAGAGGGAGATGATTTTCATAACACAATCAATGAATTTTGAATACTGGTATGCAAGTTTTCAAGCCACGTTCCGAGCATCAAGGATGTTTAGTTCATTTTGGAGCTTGCATAAACGTTTTTCATCAAGTGGCTTGGTAAAGATATCAGCTAGTTGTTTTTCGGTGTTGACATGGGAAATGGTCATGTCGCCTTTCATTGAGTAGTCTCTCAAAAAGTGATGCCGGATGTCTATGTTTTTGGTCCTAGAGTACTCAACGTGGTTGTGGGCAATTTTAATAGCACTCTCATTATCACAAAGGAGTGGAATACAACTTATATTGTAACCGTAATCCCTTAGAGTTTGTCGCATCAAAAGGAGTTGTGCACAATAACTCCCGGCTACAACATACTCCGCTTCGGCCGTGGATAAGGTAATGGAGTTTTTTTTTCTTGGAGGACCATGAAATTAGGGATCTACCTAGGAATTGGCATGTACTGGAGCTAGTTTTTCTATCTACTTTGCATCCGGCATAATCTGCATCAGAGTATCCAATGAGATTGAACTTGGAACCTTTAGGGTACCAAAGGCCTAGGTTGGGTGTATGAACTAAATATGGCAAGATTCTTTTTTACGGTTGTCAAATGACACTCCTTAGGATTAGCTTGAAATCTTGCACACAAACATACATTTAACATAATATTAGGCCTTGATGCACATAAGTAAAGTAGAGATCTAATCATGGAGTGATATACCTTTTGATCCACACTTGGTCCGTCTTCATTGAGATCCAAGTGTCCATTTGTTGTCATGGGAGTCTTTATAGGATTCGCCTTGTCTATTCCTAACTTCTTGAGTATGTCTTGAGTGTACTTGGTTTGGCTTATGAACATCCCTTCCCTTCGTTGTTTCACTTGGAATATCAATAAGTACCTCAACTCTCCCATCATGGACATCTCGAATCTATCTGTCATAATCTTACTGAATTCTTCACAAAAGGATTTGTTAGTTGAACCAAATATGATATCATCAATATAAATTTGATAGACAAATAACTCATTGTCAAAATGCTTAGTGAATAATGTGTAATCAGCTTTGCCAATCTTAAAACCATTTTCAATTAAAAAAACTCTAAGACACTCATACCAAGCTCTGGGAGCTTGTTTGAGGCCATAGAGAGCCTTACGCAGTTTGAACACATGGTCGGGGAATTCTCGATCTTCGAATTCGGGGGGGGGGGGGGGGGGGGGGGTTGCTCCACGTACACCTCCTCCTTGATTGGTCGTTGAGGAAGGCGTTTTTTCACATGCAATTGATAGAGCTTGAAATCATGGTGAGTAGCATACGCAAGTAATATTTTAATTGATTCAGGCCTAGCTACGGGAGCAAAAGTTTCGTCGAAATCTAAACCTTCGACTTGTGAATACCCTTTGGCCACAAGTCGTGCCTTGTTTCTTGTCACCACCCCGTGTTTGTCTTGTTTGTTGCGGAAGACCTGATGAGGACATCACTTCTATGGATACAAACAACACTCCATTGAACATACAAGATGCAATCAATAGAGTTCACACACAACAACTAATTTCAGAGGTGAGCTCGTTCTTATATGTTTCCTTATATCTTTTTGAGAATAGATTACTACCTAATGATTTAATTGTGATTAGGATCCATGGAGAGGTTCAAGGAGTACTTGTAGGAAGTCTTAGGGGCGTGAAGGGCCAGAGGATACGTTCAAAGAAGATGGAAACCGACCCCAACTCAAAATCGTGTCCAACTAAAATGAACGCCCAGGATGCATACAAACTCCATTTTGGACGTTCTACATATGCACGGAAAGGATAGAGGATAAAATTTCCAATGGAACTGGTCCCATGTCAAAATTCTATCTGAGTGGACAGGAATCGTCGAAACAAAATCGAGTTTAGAATCTGTCAGGGTGTTGCGCCAACGTATTGGGCCATTGGGCCTTGTATCAAGTCTAAGTCCATTATTTTCGTATCTTATGGTTAGGTCACGACTCCAACACTCCCTTGGACGTCCTTCCACCTATATATACTCCATAGTAGCTGCCATGAACAATTGGATTTTGCTTAGATCAATAATATCGTCGTTCTTCAGTTTGTGAAACCCCAACTTCGCGATTTCAGATCGTGTCTTCTATGTTCTTGCTTGTGTTCTCGGTTGCACTTGCAGGGATTAGCCTTCTTGGCGAGGTCAATCGTGTGCAGCATGATTGATAACCAACGGAGCGGTGGTGTAGTGATTGTAGGGGTTTTTTGTGTTCTACTCGAGAGCCTCGGATCATCAACGTCGAAATCTCCATCAATTCACTTATCCATTACCTTTCAGAAGATCGAGCCTAAACCTTCTTCCTCATCAATTGGTATCAGATTTCCAGGTTTCCCGTTAGGTAATTCATCTATCCATTACATTAGTTTTGTTTTTCATACCTAGAGTCCACAAAAAAGCCACAAAAAAACATGCAGTTTAGTAGATCTATTCATTACTTTGTCCAAACCACATTGAGCATTTGCAACTTTGTTATTCAGTTTAGTTTTGTTGAGTTTGTATCCGTGGTTGAGTCATATTTCTGGTTTAGAAGTGTTTTTGGTCTTAGTTTGAGTTTTGCATTGTGTTGATTCATCCTTTTGAATCATGTCATCACGTTCAGATTAGATTCATCTCTGTCCAGTTCAGTATTTGCATCATATCTATCTCCTATGAAGTTGGATTTTTGTGTTATTGTACTTCCTGGAAAGCTTAAGAAGTTTTCTATAACTTTTGTCTGCATCGGTTTCCCAGAAAATAGAGTTATCGAGGTTGAAATAGTATTAGATATGAATATGTTCTCGACCTAAAATTTCTGAACAGTCTATATTTCAGGGGCAATATCTCCTATTATTCTTGTCCAAAATAGGTCTTCCATATAATTAAATTAAATATGAGAGATATATCTACAATCTTGCTGTTTTAAGTGTTTCTATTTTTAGCCTCTAAGTGTGCCTAATTCTCCTTGGAAGATTGAGCAGAAAATCTGTGACAGACCTACGAGATATCTTTGATTGTCTTGCATTGTGTTCTTCTTTTGCAGCACATTCTGAAAAAAAAAGACAATAAAAAAGGCAAGTGAAAAAATAAAAAGATACAAAAGCTGCACAAAAAAAGAAAAAAAAAAGGAAAAAAAACAGAAGTGCTTGCATCCTTTGTGTCATATAGTTTTTGTTTCATGTCTTGCTAGCTTGAACTACTAGGAACACATTTAGGCCAGCAACTTTGACAAGTATTTTGGACACTTATTCAACTTTACTATCTGATTGCATTGTCGCTAATCCTTACTACATATAAAGTGCCATCCAAGCTACACTTTACTCTTGAGAAGAATCGATACACCTTTGCAATCATCCCACGCTTCATTGGTTTCTTCATACCGGCCACCGTTTGCCACCTGCAGTGTCAGTAAGAACACTTGTAAGAGTGTGGTAAGATACTTGAGAGTGTGTGATTCCACTTCCACATTGCCATTATCCTTTGTAGTTGATAGGATAACATATTTTTTTGTCTTCTGTTTACTACTAACAATGTCAGGTAAAAGCAAGAATCATGCATTATATACTGAGATGATTGACATGATGAAGATAGCGATGGAGTTGCTCGCTAAGAATCAAACATCAACCAAGGTTTCATATGACATTCAGACCATCTTTACAACTCCTTCCACAGAAAGTAATTACATTCTCCCATCTCTTCCTTCATATAATGGTTTTGGTTACGATGAATATATTGCTTGGGAAATAGAGTTGGATAAATTTTTTGGACAATGTCATATGTGTGAGAGGAGAAAGATTAGAAATGTTGCAAGTGTATTAGTAGGTTGTGCATTAACTTGGTGGAACAACATAAGTGATTTAGAAAAACCTCGAACATGGAAAGATATGAAAATTCTTATGCGAGAAACATTTACTAGTGTATCCAATTGCAAAGATGAAATACATGAGCTCGTGAAGAATTTTCTTGTTGTACCTCCTCCTATGCCTAACCTTTTGCAGGAACATGAACCAATAATTGTAGAAAATCCAAAAGAAAATGAGGTGTTCAACAACTCCTATGTAAATTCAGATCTATCAATTCATATTTCACCCACAACTACTGCTGAAAATGAGAATAAAGGTAACGAATATCACAACACACTTGTTGAAGGTGAGAAGTTTTTGGATGTTCTGAATTTTTTCACCAATCATGCTATTGTCGAGGAGCGACTAGAGGAATCTTTTATTGATACACTATTGTCACATGTTTATTTTCCTGTTAATCGTTGCGCTAAGAAAGAGTTGTGTGCTGATAACTCTATTATACATATGCAAAAACAAGTTAATGTACTAGATGATTGTGTTTTGGATTCACCTACTTGTGCTGAAATTTATAATTTGATCACTGCTCTTCTGAAAATGATGAGCTGAAATTTTTGTCTTCTCTAAATACTTTGGGTTATATTGAATTCGACACTCTTTGTGATCTAGATATTGTTGAGAGAAGAATATTTTCTAAAACTGAATTACCTTTGTTGGCAAGAAATAGTTTTCATGCTGTAGGGAAATATGAACATAGTGGCATGTTTATGGTGCATAAAGTTTACATATGTTCAAATGAGAAAGCTCTTTTCGTGCTGAAACAACATGGTAAAGTAAATGAATGTACTAACGCTAATAATGTCTTGTCAAGTTTTTCTAGTATTTTTTCCTTGCAGCAGGGACAACAAAAGCATTATTCACTGTGGTTGTGCAATATGGACAGCGCTCATATTATCCCCACAAGCCTCTTTCCTGGACATATGAGCAAGCCGAGGACGGCTTGTCATAAAGAAGGGGAGAACGACGAGATCATGCACGTAAAAATTGCCCCTACAAACATGGTACAAAGTTTATTTGTTTGGGATCCTGGCTCAAGAGAATGTGTGCTCTTATTTGATGGACAAGATCAAGATGGTGCACTATATCGTCCACCACCTTGGTCTCCTCCTTTCATACATACAAGAAGATTTGATGGTGTTCCACATTTGGACCAACACATGAGAGAAGATGAACTTAAGTCGAGGACGTCTCTAATTCAAGAAGGGGAGGATGATGAGGACATCACTTCTATGGATACAAACAACACTCCATTGAACATACAAGATGCAATCAATAGAGTTCACACACAACAACTAATTTCAGAGGTGAGCTCGTTCTTATATGTTTCCTTATATCTTTTTGAGAATAGATTGCTACCTAATGATTTAATTGTGATTAGGATTCATGGAGAGGTTCAAGGAGTACTTGGAGGAAGTCTTAGGGGCGTGGAGGTCCAGAGGATACGTTCAAAGAAGATGGAAACCGACCCCAACTCAAAACCGTGTCCAACTCGGAGTCCAGGAGCAGTACGCACTAAAACGGACACCCAGGATGCATACGAACTCTGTTTTGGACTTTCTACATATGCACGGAAAGGGGAGAGGATATCCTTTCCAATGGCGATGGTCCCATGTCAAAATTCCGTCAAAATGGATGGGAATCGTCAAAAAAAAAAAGTTCAGAATCTGTCAGGGTGCTGCGCCACCATATTAGGCTATTGGGCCTTGTATCAAGTCTAAGTTCATTATTTTCGTATCTTAGGGTTAGGTCACGAATACAACACCCCCTTGGAAGTCCTCCCACCTATATATACTCCATAGTAGCCGTCATGAAAAATTGGGTTTTGCTTAGATCAATAATATTGCCATTCTTCGGTTTGTGAAACCCCAACTTCACGATTTCAGATCGTGTCTTCTACATTCTTGCTTGTGTTCTCGGTTTTACTTGCAGGTATTAGCCTTCTTGGCGAGGTCAATCGTGTGCAGCATGGTTGATAACCAACGGAGCGGTGGTGTAGTGATTGCAGGGGTTTTTCGTGTTTAACTCAAAAGTCTCGGATCATCAACGTCGAGATCTCCATCAATCGACTTATCCATTACCTTTCGGAAGGTCGTGCCTAAACCTTTTCCTCATCAAGACCCATTTAGTGCCGACGACGTTGAACTTGGGCCTTTCGACAAGTTCCCACACCTCGTTCCATTTGAAGTTGTTCAATTCTTCTTGCATTGTCACCATCCAATCCGGATCTTTCAATGCATCTTCAACTCTATGTGGTTCCAAAGAGGATACAAACGAGTAATGTTCACAAAAATTAGCAATTCGAGATCTAGTTGTTACTCCCTTTTGGATGTCACCGATTATGTTGTCAACGGGAGGATCTCTTTGGATGCATTGGTGGACTCTTTGATGTGGCACTTGTGGTCTTGAATATCCATGGTCATCTTCTTCTCCCCCTAGATGGTTGCCCTCATAGATTTGTTGGTCACCTTGATCTTCATGATGTTGAACTTGTGTAGAATCTCCCCCTTGATCAATTACCTCCACTTGCGGTTCATCTTCTTCATTTGCATTTGGAGGTAGCGCTTGTGGTCAAACATCACCCAACACCATTCTTCTCAACGCTTGACATGGAGCTTCTTCTCTATCTAGAACACATTGATCAACTTGCTCTTCTTGAGAGCCGTTAGTTTCATCGAACACTACGTCACGTGCTACTTCAACAAGTCTGGAGGCCTTGTTGAAGACATGATAGGCGTAAGAGTTCGAATCATAGCCGAGCAAGAAACCTTCATCGGACTTCGAAGCGAACTTTCAAGTCCTAGGCTTCTTGTTCAAGATATAACATTTAGAACCGAAAACTCGAAAATAGAAAATATTAGACTTGTTACAGATGAGTAGTTCATATGATGTTTTCTTGAGTAGACGATGAACATAGAGTCAATTTATGGCGTGACAAGCGGTGTTGACTGCTTCAGCCCAAAATTGATCTGAAGTCTTGTACTCATCAAGCATTGTCCACACCATCTCTATGAGGGTTCGGTTCTTCCTTTTGGCTACTCCGTTTTGTTGAGGGGAGTATGGTGCTAAAAATTCATGTTTTATGCCTTCTTCGTCTAGGTACTCCTCAATTTGGGTGTTCTTGAACTCCATGCCATTATCACTTCGAATGTTCTTGATCTTAAATGAGAACTCATCTTGGGAACGCTTGAGAAACTTCTTGAGGGTTCCTTGAGTTTCTGTCTTATCATGTAAAAAGAAAACCCACGTGAAGCGTAAAAAGACATCAGCAATTACTAAACCGTGTTTGTTACCGTCGATGCTTATGTAAGCAATTGGACCAAATAGATCCATGTGAAGTAGCTTGAGCGGTCTTGTCGTTGTCATGACGTTCTTCGCGGGATGAGATGCTCCTACTTGCTTCTCGGCTTGGCACGCGCTACAAGACTTGTCTTTCTCAAAAACAACATCCTCCAAACCTCGGATGTGATCGCCCTTAAGGAATTTTTGAAGATTCCTCATACCAACATGTGCTAGTTGTCTATGCCACAACCAACCCATGTTGATTTTTGCAATCAAGCATGTGTCAAGTTCGGCTTTATCTTTGTTGAAGTCAACAAGATAAAGATTTCCCTTTAACACACCCTTGAATACAACCGAGTCATCACTCCTTCTAGAGACGGTCACACCCTCATTAGTGATGTCACATAATTGAGATATGGACAACAGGTTATAATCTAAGGAATCGACATGTAAAATGTGAGAAAGAGTGTGTTGAGATGATATTGCAATTTTACCAGTACCGAGCACCCTTCCTTGACTGTTGTCTCTAAAGTAGATGCCTTCGCTTGGATCTTCATTTACTTCATATTCAATGAACATCCTTCTTTCTCTGGTTATGTGGTTGGTGCATCTAGTATCTAGCACCCATTTTGATCCTCCAAAGGAATAGGCCTGCAAGAACAAATTATGCCTTGGTCTTAGGTACCCAAGCTTGCTTGGGTCCTTTAAGGTTAGTCACAAGTGATTTGGGCGCCTACACATGAGACTTGGTGTTCCCATGGCGTGGCCCAACATATTTAGCATAAACTCTACCAAAGTTACTTTTCATGAGTACATATGATGCGTCAAAGGTTTTAAACAATAGTTGTTGCTCATATGTGTTAACATGTTTGGACTTATCAACATTATTAGCCTTTCCAGCTTGAGGGGAGTTTTCCTTGACAAAAGCAATGCGCTCCTTGTTATTCTTGTGGCTTCTAGCATTTTGCTTTTCACCATAAGAATACCCAATGCCATATTTTACATTAGGAGGTCTTGTGTCCAAGTATGCACTGTGTGCATACTTGATCTTCTCCTTGTCAAATATGCCATTACGGGAAGGATGTTTGTACTTTATCAAGTTCAACTTATCCTTCAAGTTAGTGTCAATTTTAGCACATGCACAAGTAATAGTAGTTTCAGATTTTAAGTGTTGAGAAGGTGAGCTTGAAGAGGATGAAGGGTCACTTTGTTTGAGTGACTCAACTTGTACCTCAAGGATCTTGTTAACTTTGGTTAAGTTAAGAAGTTCATCCTTGATGATAACATTTGAGTCGCTTAACTTCAATCAAGCTTCCTTGCTTGAAGTTAACTCAAGCTCTAGTGACTTGCTTCGCTTCTTTTCAAGTTCAAGGAGCTTTTTGATCTTAATATACTCTTCCTTTTGAAGGATGATCATATCTTCTTGGCGATCAACGAGATCCTCCTTATCAATGAGCTTATCCATCAAGAATTTCATTTTGCAACAGTTTTCTTATCTAAACCAACAAGCATGTCTTCATTATCACTATAAGCATCACTGTCGCTAGAGTAAGAATGTGAGGAGGAAGATTTAGTTGTTACCTTTCTTTTACCTTCCTTCGCCATTAGACATGTGTCTTCGTCCTTCCTTGCACCAATGGTTGTGAAGAAGGTGGATTTCTTGGTTGTCTTCTTGATGGCTATGTTAGCCATCTCCTCTTCATCTTCGGATGAGGACTCATCATTTGTGTTCCACTCTTTTCCTAGATGCGCCTGTCCACTTTGCTTTTTCTTCTTGAACATCTTCTTGGGTTGAGGCTTTGTATCCTTGGACTTCTTCTTGTTTTCTTCATAAGAACAATCAACTATAAAGAGGTCGTATTCACCACAGTTGTAACAGGCGCGCCTCAACTTCGGTCTTGATTTGTCTTTGTGTCTTCCTTCATTTGATTTACCACCTTGTCTTCTTTTCATCATCTTTTTGAATTTCTTCATAAAGAGGATCATATCCTCTTCATCTATATAGCTGCTTTTGTCGTCGATGTCCTCTTCTTGTTGAGCTTCTCGAACTTCTTTTGACATGGGCTTGCAAGTGGACTTCAAAGCGACTCCTTTCTTCTTTGCCGAGGTGAGGTCGGCAATCTCTTTGACATGTTTTGTTTGCTTTTCCATCATCTCAAAATTCATAATCTTTCCAAGCAATTCATCTGGGGTCATTTTGTTGTACCTGGGGCTTTCTCTAATCATTGAACATAGAGTCACGTTGCGAGGCATGAAGGCTCTGAGAATTAGCTTCACCACCTCGTGATCATTCCACTTCTTGCTTCCATATGATTGAATTTTATTAACGAGAGTCTTCAAACGATTGTACATGTCTTGCAGTGACTCATCTTCTTCTATGGCGAATATTCCCAATTTGCCTTCGATCATTTCAATCTTGGCCTCTCGCACATGACAATTGCCTTCGTGTGCAGTTTGTAATGTGTCCCATATTTCCTTAGCAATCTTGAGTCCATCCACCTTGATGAACTCGTCTAGGCTCAATGATGAAGTTATGACCGCCGCAGCTTGGGCGTTTGGCTTGTTCTTGGCTTGATGTGAGTTCTTCATCGTCATCCAGGATATTTATCCTTGTACACACTATATGCCACAGGCTAGGGTTAAGTGATATTAAGTGCATCTTCATAGTTTGCCTTCACATTGAATAATCATTGTCATCAAAGTGTGGGGATTTTCCTAGAGGAATAGACAAGTAATGATTGTTGTTGGAATTCAAACGATCATAGTTGAAAGGATATCGGGAGTAGTCGGTGTGCCTACTCTCCTTCTTCTTCTCATCATTGATCTTTATCTTCCCTTTGGAGAGCGCCTTCTTCCTTAGGAGCGCATTGAGTTCAAGCATCTCCTCATCATCATCTTCAAAGTCTTGGATGGCGTCGAGGAGCTTCTCCAACTTTTGAGTATTTTCATCTTCAACCTTCTCTTGGTTGAAGTTTTTGTGCGCATCCTTCATGTCTGACATCTTCTCTTCAAGCGATTAGCCTCTTTTTGAAGAGTCCTGCTATAATACCAATTGAATGTAGCCTAGAGGGGGTGTGAATATGCTTTTTGAATTTTCCGTTGGAACCTAAAACACTTAGCACCCTGATCAAATACAGAGAAATTGGACTAGTCCGGTAGGGTGCGGACTAGTCCGGTGTGTGCGAACTAGATTGATCAAGTTTGATCATCGAACCAGGTACTTTATGCAGCGGAAATTGAGTTGTAAATCGAATGTATTGCTTCAATGAAACTAGATGTGGCACAAGGTAACTTTAGATTCAAAGTTTTAACACAAATTGAACTAGATTAAGCAAACCCTAGATCACTATGAATAAATAGAACAAAAGAACAAAACAAAGGACACAAAAATTTTTATCTGTGGTTCAATTCCACAAAGGAAATCTACATCCACGTTGAGGAACCCACGAAAGGACCGGGTCTTCACCAACCCTACCCTCGTCGAATCACCACGGAGGCCGATTCTCTTCCACTAATCACAAAGGGGGTAAAATAACCGTGTTCAAGGGGCCTTCTCACAAGTTGAGGGCTCCCCAAGATTTACAACTGAAAAACACCACCAAACACACTCGAAAAGTATGCAATGAAACAGCGAGAGTGTGTGAGAGAATCAAACCCAAGAGCTCAAGTCGTGAAGAGCGTGTCTCTCCTTTGATCTAGAGTTAATCTTCAAGGATTTGATAGCATTGAATTATGTGGAGAGACGTGTTTTCTAGGCTCTCGGAAGGTGTGACGGTGCAGGGAGTCGAGAGAGTTTGATTAGGGGTTGTACACCTCTATTTATACTATGGTTTCCAAAGGTTACCGTTAGGGTTTACAAAGTTCAGACTAGTCCATGGTGGACTCCAGACTAGTTCGGTGTGCGGCGTGTGGGAAACCCTAAGTGTCCTGAATTATCGGACTTGTCCAACCAATGTCGGACTAGTCCGTTTCTGTCTCTGGAGATGTTCGGACTAGTCCGACACATATCGGACTAATCCAGCATGGTGAAACACTTAGTGAATTGAGGACAAGTCCGCACTTGGAGGACTTGTTCGATTTTAGTCAGAGAAGATATTGGACTAGTCTGGATAAGATCGGACTAGTCCGGTGTGGTGGAATTTTGAGGGGCTAAGGACTTGTCCGAAGTAGGTCAGTGGGGATTTCGGACAAGTCTGTGGAATATCGGACTTGTCTGATATTGATCAGAAGGATTATTGAACTAGTCTGGAAGTTATTGGACTAGTCCAGTGCGGACAAGTTCGCACTGGGAGGGCTTGTCCAATCCTGGATAGAGAGGTTATCGGACTAGTCCGGTGAACATCGGACTAGTCCGGACCTATGTAAACTTGTGCAGTGAGAGTGATTTCTTTTGCTTGAGCTTTTGGAGTGTGTTTCTCCAACACACTCCATACACAAAAAGTATTCTATTCATCTTCTTGATCTCTTTTTAACTTGATTTTTTACTCTCCTTTCTTTTTGCGCTTTCTTCATAATTTTATTGAAACCTACGCTCATCTCAACAATTTGATTAGGATCTCATTTGTTTGTCATAAATCAACCAAAACCCACAAGGGATGCCTAGATGCACTTTCAGTGGTACGACGCCTACCGGGACAACAGCGGCCGTTGGTTGCTGCATATTGGAAGGATTCCCTCCAACAGGTTGCATAGCGTTGTTGCCGTTGCATGATCCTGCGGCAGAGTTCACCATCTTGTGATCTTAGGCGCCCCTACCTGGCGCACCAAATGTTGAAGCGTACGAACAACACTTCCCTCGGTACTACAAAAATGTAGACCGCGGAGGTTCTTGTATCAGTTTGGACATGCAGAGATCTTAGACAAGATTATGACACGGAGGATTTACGTGGTTCGGGTCACCTGAGTGTAATACCCTACTCCACGGGGTGTGTGTTGTTGTATTGAGGATTTCAGTAGTCCTGGCGTGCGTATGAGCTTGTCTGTTTTGTACCGAGTAGCACATCCCTTTTATAGACCAAGGGGTGGTTGTTATATGGGTTGCCTAGCCCGACATGTGGCCTCGGTAGTTATTCTTGCCTAATAAACAATTAAGTATATTTAAGCACCCTAATAACGTGATAACGCGCCTTAATGGTGGTGTTACCAGCATTAAGGGTCTTCTGATCGTGCGCCATTAATAGTGCATTAATGGAGCATAATTAGGCCTTGTAATTGTAGCAATAAGAACCCTTTGAATACTTATGTCGTTGGAGATCCGTCTGTATTCCCGTTGGTGGCGTAGGTTCGGAGGCTTGACACGTGGCAGCTTCGAAGCTTTCTCTCGCGGGAAGGTAGGTCTGAAGCTGCTATACAAGTGGAGGCACTGGAGCTTCATTCTACTGGGGGTTAGGTCCTGGGTCACTGTACTCGTGTCAAGTACCGAGCTAACATATGTAAAGGGTGAAGCTCCAGTCTTGTGTTACACGTGGCAGTGTCGGAGCTCCCCTATATAGGAGGTGGGTCCAGTGCCGTTTGACACATGGGGCCTACGGAGGTTTTCAACTTTGACAGGTGGAACTCCCTTGCACTTCTTGCAGTATCATAGGGTACCCGATACGCAGGGTAGCGACAGTTTGGATAATTGTCGTTGTTATGTCATTGTTGTTTTGTAATGGTTTGTAATATTATATTGTTTACTATGTTGTTTAATTAGGATAATTGTTTATTAGTTAGTTTCTTATGTTGTTCATTAATTTGAGACTTATTGTTTATTGATATTTAATGTTTTTGTGTGATTACTTAACATATGTAAATAAACAGATTTCGGGCCGGCCCGGACCGATCCGATATGGTATGACACGCAATAAATATGTTCATGCCGTATAGGCAGTTGTAGTGGTAACGTATGCGTGAAGGCGGCACAGAAGCGAACGGCGATGGTGCGGGCGTCAATCACCCATGATTGCGCAGACGGTGGATCCGGACATGGAATTGTCATCTAAGACCAACTTTCCTCCCTCTCTTTCTCTCGTTCTTTCTTCTCTCGTAAATGACTTAAAAATAAAAATGAGTAACGTAACCTATAGCAATGCGTCACCTGTTTCAGATTGGCACGTCTCACATGCTATTGGCATGTGAGATGTGAAGGTTCAGAATTGTCCCTTTTTAGACAGCCTGCGAGTGACCAAGGGAGTGTGGCTTGTGATGAACGTGGATCTAGATCTGTACGAGATTTCGACGGTATAATCCTGATGTTCTCTGGGGCACCATTTTCGGGCGTGCAGTGGAGAACAGCGGGGTTATGTTGTCTAAATTTTGTCCGAATCCAGACCACACATCCCCGTCGCAAGCACGCCCCACTCGGTCACTCTTGGGTGGGTTTAGGACCTATCTGCCTAGTTGTAGGGTCGTGACATAACATAACAATAAAACTAATAACGATTTGTCTGCTTTAAAGGTATACCCTCAAACGTGGATGAAGATCGCACTTGGATGTATACTGGTTGGAAAAAGGATAGGAGTCACTCAGAGGAGTGGTTCACCAAGACGGATGCTTTCATACAACTAGCTTTCTCGTTGTCAAACAACAGCAATGTGTGGTGCCCATGTATCAAATGTCAGAATGCGAAGTGTTTGGACAAAGTGACGTTGACGTTCCACTTGTGTCAAAACGGTTTCATGCAAAGTTATGAGTTGTAGACCTTTCATGACGCGACACCTTCTCAAGACGTAAAAGATTGAGATGAGGATGACAACACTAGGGTCAATAGGGTGGACGAGATGCTTGAAGCCATAAATCCTGAATTGACGGAGGATCCTCCTGCAATGGAGGCAAAGATGTTCATCGAGCTTCTCGATACATCAGAACAGCCGTTGTATGAACACACCGAAGTGATGATCCTCAGTTTCATGACTAGATTTATGGAAATTAAGTCTAAGTATTTTTTCCAAAAATAGCTACATCGAGAGTTGTGACAAGGGCAGTTGATGCCAAAGGACATGAAACTAATTATTATGGGATCATTAAAAAATCCTTAAATTCAGTTTTGCGAGAAATAAGGTCCTTAAAGTAGTCTTCTTTGACTTCGATTGGTTTGATCATAACCATGGAACTCGACAAAACCAATTTGGCATGGTAGAAGTCAAACTCAAGGGCCTGCTACAAGGTTGCGATACCTTCGTCCTTGCACACCAATTCAAGCAAGTGTACTATCTACATTATCTATGCAAAAATCTTAAAACTTAGTGGGTTGTACACAAGGTGAATCCTCGTGAGCAGTTATATACACCAGACAATGTTTGATACCTTGATGATGAGGTTGATGTTGTTTACCAAGAACAAGAGTTGTCAGACTCTTTTGTTGTCGAGCCTAGTTTAGGACTCGATGACTTAGTTGGAGATGTAGATACTTCTAAGATGCAAAAACGAAAATGAAAATGGGCAACTACCATGACAGAAGATCGAAGGTTCGATTGACGGAGTAGAGTACATGATCGTGATGCTGATGAATTTTTGAATTGAGTACAAGTAACATTTCCTTTATCTCTTGTTTCCTCTTCTATACTTTCTGTTACATTCATTAGTAAATTTTCCTTTAAAGCAGCAGACGATGGGGGCAGAGGCACGGAGCTTTCTGCCACCGAGAGCCACGAGAGGAGACGAGGTCTTCCAGTGCAGTCAACTTAGCAGGGGTAGACGGGCTCAGTTGATGAGCCATCTACCGGAGTCATCACGTGGACCTGTACAGCAGTCACGATAGGTAAACAACATTTAATTACATAAATTATATAAGTAATTCTTTGTTCTATAATATGAATCTTTAAAATTGTCAAGACGACTCTATGTTTGAGGACTCAGAGGCTAGTGTGACTCCTTCTTCCGTGCCTGCCTTCGGAGCCTCCTTCTTCGATGCCATATATATATATATATATATATATATATATATATATATATATATATATATATATATATATATATATATATATATATATATATATATATATATATATTAATTTAGAATCATGTATCACCTCTTGGGAGGATTGTTCGTTCACGGGTTAGGGACACCACCAGCAGGTGAACGGTGTCTTGGGCCGTCTAGTCCGTTTGCACTATCCTAGTGTAATAAACGGACACACTGCCACGTCTTGGGACAATTACGCTACGGCTCAGGACCTTGGTCACGACAACCACGAGGAGGCTGTGTGGCACAACTTCATGGTAAGTATGAACAATATTTTTATAATACCAATCTATTATATGTTAAATACATTTACTTGTATATTCGTTCTTCCAGGCACGGTACCGTTTGGAGAAGGAGGTCGAGCAGACGGATCACGCTCGTCTCATCTTCCTTAACTGCGCCAGGAAGCTCGTGACACAGTCACTATCGACGGCTCGCATTCAAGCTACGAATGCGTACTTAAGGTTGCATCCGGAAGAGGGTCAGTCGAGGAAGTATAGGGAAGCGGCCGACAAGGACTTGACGGAGGCGTAGTACACAGAGGTAAACTGTTTATTTTACTTTGCTTCATTATCTGATTGTGATCAATGTTTTCATTTAATAATAAATGTGTGCAGTTCGGTGTAGCGTGACTTGACAGCTGTCCAGACGCGTATCGTGCCCTTTGTGCTCGTTGGGGGGGGGGGGGGGGGGGGAGCCAGGACTTCCAGGGCGTGTCTAAAACAGTTAAGAGAGTAGAGGGATGGACGGAATTGGGTGAGAACGACTACATACGTCTCGCTAAACGGATGGTAAGTGTGACTTGAATTTTATTTAAGTAATTTTATAAACTTTCATTGTGATAACATGTATCGATAGGAGCACGAGAGCGGTCAGGAGCCGGCACCTATCGAGGTGTGGAAGAGGGGTCACTTGGGAAGTGACTTGTCTTCTCAGGCGGCGACTGAGACATTGGTGAGTTACTTTGTTAACATAATTGAATTATCTTTAATAGTTTTGATTATGTTATTTTTTGTATTTCCAGGCAATGTACGAACAGGAGGCGCGGAGACTTTGAGACGAAGAGTACGATTGGCAGACGTGCCAATCGTCCCCGAAGCCGCGTATGCAAGTAGTGGCGAGAAACCTCACTGACGGTGAGTTTTGTTATTTTTAATTTACTGTCACGAACTTTGAGATACAAAATTAAATAATCTTACTTCGTTGTGCATGTTAGTCATCTTCGATGGAGTGGTCGACTCGAGGCAAGCGCGAGCTTTCTCGAGAGTCTCTTCATCACAACAGGGTGGGTCCAGCAGCCGTACGAGCCGAGATCTGAAGCTCCAGAGTGTTCAGGAAGAGCAACAGAGGACGCAACAAGCGCTCAGGGCTAGGGACAAGGCGCTCAGGGCTAGGAACGAGATGCAGGCAGCGACGCTTAAGGCTAGGGGCGAGTATCAAAACTCGTACATGCTACAGTTCTGAATGTTATACTTAATATTTTTAATATATAAATGACATGTATAATGATTTTCTTTGTATTTGCAGGCTATGACCGCATGATAGCAGGACGTCTTGTCGCAGTGGGCCCACCATCGATGGAGCTGCCATGGGTGCCAATGACAGAAGCACAGGTACAAAATTATTCAAAATAGCTGAAACTAGTTAAACTTGTTCAAATTTAGTAAAATATGCATTTTTATACTTATTGTCTAACCACACTTGCACATCACAGGGATCGGAGACGGAGGCTCAAACTCCGTCGCCCTAGATTTCGGCGCTTGGACGACTGCAGGAGGACGACTTTCCGAGCTCCAGTGGCAGCAGATGGGGTAGCGTGTGATAGTCAGGTCAGTATTCTTCTATCCCTAATTTCGCCAGAGTTGTAGGACAAGCACCTTGGAGACTAACTTTAGCCAGAGTCGTAGTGACTGCACCTTGTTGTATATATTTAGATGGAGTTGTAGTACAAGCACCTTGGGGACTAACTTTAACCAGGGTTATAGTGACTGCACCTTGTTGGATATATTTAGCGGGACTAACTTTAATCAGGGTTATAGTGACTGCACCTTGTTGGATATATTTAGCTGGAGTTGTAGCATAAGTACCTTCAGGACTACGGGTCTGTTTGGATTGTTTTCATTTTGCAACTTTCCAAAGTTTGCTGTTACCAAAATTTGGTGCAGAATTTGGTCATCCAAAAGTTGACCAATGTTGGTAACAAAAATGAACTACTTCAACATATGAGTTCATTGGCTTACCAAATTTTGGTTCCAATCCAAACACACTCTTTTTACAATCAACTACCAAAATTTGATAAGGTAAGCATAGACTTCATCCAAACACACCCTAACTTTAGTCAGGGTTGTAGTGACTGCACCTTGTTAGATATGGCACTGTTGAATTGTGGCTATACTATTTTCATCATATAGTACTATAGGTCTCTAGATTTCCAGCACATTGTTTTTTCTTTTATTCACAAAGTCCCGTTTAGAAATTGATTAACCATCGTTATTTATTTTACAACTGAGTAATTTTTCATCTCGCCGGTCATGTCTAAATCAAACAACCTTATGAATAGCTTGCGAGGTTCCAGTGTCCACTAAACAACCCAAGGCTGTACCGGTCATATTCACTCAAACTCAAGGAGTCACAAATTGACTGATTAATGGAAGTCGTCAAATAAAGGACTTAAAATATGCTGTTGAAGCTAGCTTTGCTCTTACTACGTTATTATTGGTATCCTTTTTCTTTTTGACGTCATCACACACGATTTTCATTGTACAAACAATCAGTGTTACTCAACCGACGTGCACGGCGTTTGTTTTTTCTTTTATTCACAAAGTCCCGTGTTTGCTTACCTTATTGTCCAGCACACTCCTGATGGTTCTCTTAAGTTTTTAGTCATAAGTTTATCCGTTCTAAGTAACCTCATCAATGTTGTGCTTTTCTGTATAGGTTTATGATGTGACGAAGTTTTTGAAAGATCACTCAGTTTAGTCTCAAAGCTGGTTGCTGTTAGACTTCTAAGACATCGAGGTGGTCTGGTCTTTCGAACATTACTAGAAAAAGTATTTCTACAGTCGGTCCTAATTTAACATATTATTACAGGCGGATTTGAAAACCGCCTGTAAGCAAGAGCCTGTAAAAATAGCCTATTATCACAGACGGTTACAAAAACCGCTTGTGAAAATGTATTATCACAGGCGGTTTTTTACCACCAACCGCCTGTGAAAATATATTATCACAGGTGGTTTTTTACCACCAACCACCTGTAAAAATATATTATCACAGACGATTTTTTACAACCAACCGTCTATGATAATATATTACCACATACGGCTATTACACTCTCGAAAATTGTAGGGCGGACATCACAGCCAACGGATTTTGTGCATTTTTTGGTGGCCAAAATTAGGAGGCAATGAATCAAATGAATTAGTCACTTTCTAAAATAGTTAGATCTGCAAATCTGAAAGTCTAAAAGTACTTAAATCGATAAGATTTAGGCAAAATTACATTGCAAATGTGCATCACTTGCTCAAATACACATCAAAAATTACATAGCAGGAATCATTGCAAAAAAACCTAGTCATCGACCAGTCCCAACCCTCCACAGTCGACGTCATCTATCTCCGCTGCCGCGTGCAGACCGATCCCGCGGGAGTCTACGGAGAGTTGAGTGCCCCGTCCGCGATGCTCCAACCGGCGTGGACGCTGGAAGGATCTGGCCACCGAAACTGTGGCCCTCAATGTCGTGGTTGCGGACGCGACCGTGGTCGTGGCTTCCGTCTTCGTGATCGTCTTCTCCGGCTCCTTGCAGCTAACAGACCTGCAGCAACGTACAAAGCGACTACATCAACAAGTAGAGAGATCTGGAGCAGAAAAGCAGCGAGCTGCATGTTGGGAAGAAAAACGGCGACGTGACATTATCTAGATGTAGCATGTGTGGTGCCATATATGCATTATATATATGTCTGTGTTTTGTAATAATTATATATATGCCTGTGTGATTTCTGTTTTTCTGCTTGTGAGCTTGCCATCGAGCCAGGACTAACCTTGAAGCCAAGGCAGAGTTTTCTGTTTTAAAAAAATGCAAACTTGATAGACGAAGGTTTTCTTCTAGCCGTTGTCTATAAGAGTCCTTATAGACGACGATTCCTGTCTGGCCACATCGTCTATAAGAGTCTCTATAGGCGACGGTTTCTCGTCTACCGTCGTCTCTAAGGACACTTATAGATAACGGTTTCTCGCAGGTCGTCGTCTATAAAGACTCTTATATACACTACAACAATCGCGATAATAGACGACGGCCAGGAACCGTTGTCTATAAGGCCTTCACCGTCGTCTATAACTTATAGACGACGGTATAAGCTTATAGACGATGGTAACCGGCCGTCTACGATTATTTGTCGTCTATAACCTTATAGACGACGGTTACCGTCGTCAACTAACTAATTGACGACGGCCAACTTTAGCTGTCGTCAATAAGTTAGCTCCACCACGTGGCAGGATAGAAACCTTATAGACGACGGTAACCGTCATCTATAAGTGTTCCTTATAAACGACGGTGGTCGAGGTGCCGTCGTCTATATTGGACCCAAAAGAGGACTGTAACACTCATAATTTTATGTACAAAATTTGCTCAAGCCCTTGATCATGGTTGTATGCATTTTTGGGTGATTTTTGAAGTTCTAATGAGTAGCACCCGTTTAAAATTTGAATTTGAATTCAAATCAAAAGAAAAGTAAGGAAAAAGAAAAAGAAAAGGAATTAAAACCCTCCCTGGGCCGAATTCCCTCCCCCTGGCCCAATTCCCTTTCCTCCCTCGCCGCGCCGCGCCGCGCCCACGCCGAAACCCACCCCTTGCAACCGTCGTTCCACGCACGAATCAAACCGGGGAAAACCTCCCTCGCGCGCCCCAGCAACCGCCTCGCCCATCCCTGCTATAAGCTACCCCTCTCCCTCTCTCTTTCTCCCTCCCCGCGTGCAAACCCCAGCCTCACCGTCGCCACGGTTGGTCACTCTCGTTCCCGGCTAACCGTCGCGTGCCTCACCCTCCTATCCCCTCTAACGTCTTCACCACCTCACCAGGAGAACGCCGGGCAAGTCTGCGCGAGGAGATCGCCGAGGTTTCACCGGAGTCGACGTGCACCGACGCCACCGCCGCCATTCCTCGTCGTCGACCATCCTCCAACCGATTTCAAGCCTAGCTACTCCCCTAGGTGAGTTCCCCTACTCCTCCTCTCTTGGTTCATGTTCATGGCGCGTAGAATTGACGTAAGAATCGCCGTTTGGGCCAACTCCGGTGAGGTCCGCCGCCGCGGACTCCAGCGCCGCCGCGCGCGTGTGGTCGGCGTCGTCGAGAGCGACGTGGCCGCATCTCTGACGTTGGTTTTGGGCCAACGGCCGAGATTAGATCAGCGTACCCCTTCGGTTATTTAAAATCTGAGCCATCCAGCGCAGATCCGACGGCCCATATTCAATTTAGTTTTCCCGCCTGCGCATTTGCATCGTGGCCCCTGGAAACTTGCGGGCTACCCCCTGCACTTCTCTGGATTTGAGGTCTAGCCCCTGGAAATTGCAGACTAGCCCCTGGAACCCTAAAAATTGGATTTAATCATCTAAATAAGCAATCTAACCCCTGTAAATTGATAGAATCATGGATTTAGCCCCTGTGTATTGTAGAAAACTATTTAATTAGTCCCTGGACTTTTATTTATTTGCTGAATATGGTTTTTAGGTGTATTTGAGGTGTAGAAAATAGATAAAAATGGTAATTAAGTGTAGAAATGTTAGGAAAAATTGGTATAAATTATTTTATGCTGTGAATAAATTGTAGAGTTCAGTTGAAATATATTTTGTCCATGGAATATTTATTATAAATGTTTAAAAATACATTTTGGCCATAGAAAATCTAATAAAAATGGTTTTAGGCTATAATTAAATCCCAAAAATGTAGGATAAATATAAAATGCATACTTTGGCCATGTTAAATAATAAATACCTCGTAGGGACGCATTAGTATAGGATTTCATGCTTATGTGTGTGTGTTGTCATGCATTGTTTTGCGTGCCCTTTACTTATTTAGCTTTATTCTATTCTTGCCATGCTTGGATATATCTAGAGTCGTTCTACGACCCTAATCTTAACCTCCAAGACCAGGACTTCGCCAACACTCAAGTCTTCAACGAAGGCAAGTGCCCTTGACCATTTTGTTCCAGTTCTAGGGATTTAGATAGATGCATGCTAATTAAATTGATGCCCTACTTCATGTTTACATGCCCTGTTCCATATAATTCTTGATACCTGAAATGGGTTGGGAAGTAGATAGGTCATAGTTATGCTTAGCCATGCTTAAATATTGGGATTGGGAATTCATACAATTGTGCTATGTTAAACTTTATGGATACTTGAACTTGTGGTGATTTCACAAATTGTAGTGGATAGGAATCTGGTGGTTGGTTAGTGTTGGTATGGTGCAGTTGCACGAGACCCGGGATTGGGGTTTGTTACCACCGGATTCTAAGGACCGGTTTATGGAGGAAACCACTAAGCTTTATAGTACCACCACGAGACTGAGATGGGGCAGCTTGGTCAATTAATTAGGTTTCTCCCAATGAAATGCTAGTGATTGGATGGTGTGGGGAATGATGCGGGTGATCTGCTCTGGGATCTACAAGGCTCAAGAGGGGGCTCTGGGGCGGAGGGTTACTCCGAGAATTCCCAGTGGTGGAAACCTTAGAGGGCTAGCACTAGTCGGGAGTACCTTTGTAAAGACCATGTAGTGATCTCCGGGCCACACACCTACGGAAGTGTGAAATGTGGTTGATCACCACGGGCTACATGGAGGTTTACTCAAGTCCACCTGGCAACAGAGGATGGAATCACTGCTTGTGGGGAAAGGGTACACTCTCTGCAGAGATTTGGTAAAACTGTCATGACAGCCGTGCTCACGGACAAGAGCGGCTTGGGGCCAGTTCATAATTAGTCTATGGTTGGGTAATGGTGGTTAATTATGATTCAAGCACATTCATTATCATTACTTATGAGTTGACTACTTCTTGAATTATGATATTGGTAATTGAAAGCTAAGGGTAGGTTTTAAGCATAGTGCTAAGCCATAATTGGCCTTCCCTTTGCTTTAGCCATTCATGTCATCTCTTCCCGCACTTGCTAAGTACTCTATGTACTCAAGCGTTTAATCTTCCATTAGAATATGAAGAAGAAGAAGCGGCACCGAAGGACTTCTATGTCAATCCGGAGGACTTGGTCTAGGCTGGCGACCTCACGCGCAATGGCTGCCTGTGGAGATGGAGCTACTCTCATCTATTAGTCTTCTGCTGTAGTTGGACTTTGTTAACTTTGTAGTTGATGTAAATAGGTGTGGTGTGTACTTGTAGACCTTCGGGTCGTGCTGTAAGACTATGTATGTATTCGAACATGGCAATGTATGATATTTCACTTTCGTCGACGCATGTACGATTCAACTGATCCTGGCGTACATGTGATTAGCGTCTGTTCATCTTCATGATGACCGGACGTGAAAAAGTGGTATCAGAGCCGTGTTGCCCGTAGGACGCAAGCCTAGTTAGAAATGGTCGAAAATTAAGGATTGTACTATTTTCTTATGAAATAGTATTTCCAAAAATTTTGTGCTCTCTATCTCAAACCTTGTGCTTCTTATCTTGCTGTGCTATTTTCTTTATTCTAATTTAATTTATTGATTATTGATCTCACTCTCTTCTTTTCAAATGTTTGTAGATGGCGCGAACCAAGCAGACGGCTCGTAAGTCGACTGGGGGTCGTGTTCCTCACCACGCCCTAGCCAGTCGCTCCGCACCTCACACCCCCAGGAGGGAGACGACGTTGTTCTCCATTGGGAGTGCTGCTTCGAGTATGCGTGTCCGTCTTCGCTCTCTTCTTCGTGCTGCGGGGTACCGTGAGTACCGTGTTCGCCTAGTCTACCACACCACTAGGGTCTTTGCGCCCTATACTGGTGGACTGGAGTGGACTTCTTAGCTGGCCGTCTACTACGACTCGGATCTGCTGCACTCACACTTCTCTCCGGTCTGGAGGAGCTCCCAGCGTGCGGCTGAGGAGGACGCCACGTGGGAGGCGACTACCTATTGGAGTCACGCCCACAGGTTCCGCCTTGGGTGCACGGAGCACGCGTACACCCCTCAGCGCCCTAGTGGCACGGCCGCCTTCACTGGACGTGACGTCGAGGGGCCCTTGACTCACCCTCAGTGCGAGAGGCTGGTGGACGACGTTGTGGAGTTGTCTTCGCGACTCCAGCGTTGTCAGCAGGAGCTTCAGGACAGCAGGGACCTGGTTGACCGCTACGAGCGACTTCGCCGACGCTACGCGAGGATCACTGCAGCTGATCCTAACTCTCCTCAGTACGCTTCGGACGTTGAGCCTTGGGACCCGAACTCTCCAGATCGTCGCATGAACTCCCCCCAGGAATCAAGAGAGGACTCAGAAGAAGAAGACCCGGAGATGGAGGTTGAGGAGGACTCCGATGAGTAGGAGTGGACTTGCTTTCCCGTTGGACGACTCAGGACACCTATCCTTAGTATGTAGGAGCGTGTAGATGCGCCCTCTTTAGTCTTGAGTTGTGTTATTTATGTTTTTATGCTAGTAGTTTGCTTTATGTTGTGTGTGTGTGTGACATGAGTTGTGGAATGCTTCGGCATCCTGTCCACATCCATGTCATTTGTATATAGGCTTGTTAGTGTGTCGTGCGAGTTGTGGAATGCTTTAGCATCTTGTCCACATCCGCACTAGTTGGTTAATGAATTTGCTTGCTTTATATATATATATATATATATATATATATGTTTCCCTTGATGCATGTAGTTGGGACCGTTTGCCATAGCGTACCCTTCTATATCTCATCTGTTGTCCTAAAGTTTCAATTATTCCCTATACAGATGTCTGGAAGAGGTAGAGGTAGAGGTCGTGGAAGGGGTGTTGTGCCCCAAGATGAAGGACTTGGAGGTGTGCCAGGATGGAATGGAAGGGGTGCCCGAGGGGCCCTAGCCGCGCAGCAAATGCAGCAGATGATGGCCATCCAAACCCAGCTGCTCAATAACCTCACTCAGATTGTCACCAACCTGCAGCAAGCCCCACCCCCACCACCACCAAATTACAACCTTCCGTCACCACCACCTTTTCCACCTAGGTCCTTCCTTAGGGACTTCCTGAACACTCATCCACCCACTTTTGCCACAGTCACCGAACCCATGGATGCCGATGATTGGCTCCGAACCGTTGAAAGCAAGCTGAGGCTCATCCACTGTGAAGGAAGGGAGAAAGTACTATTAGCCTCCCATCAACTCCAAGGACCGGCAGCCGACTGGTGGACTGCCTTTACTGAAGCCCACCGGGATCCAGAAAGCATTACTTGGGAAGAGTTCAGGGCCAATTTCCGGAATCACTTTGTGCCTGAGGGAGAAATACAAGCAAGACGTGAAGAGTTCCTTACGTTGAAGCAGGGCCGTATGACTGTGAGGGCCTATTTGAATGCATTCACCCAGTTGTCCCGCTATGCTCCAACCGATGTGGATACTGACTCCAAGAAACATTCCGCTTCAAGAATGGATTGGACAAGGAGTTAAAGTTCGCCATGTCTTCCAGCGACTACAGCGACTTTCAGAAGCTGGTTGACAAAGCTTTTGAAGTGGAGAGGACTAAAAAGGAACTGGATGATGAGGAAAGAAAGAGGAAGTTGACTATAGCACATGCCTCTAGTAGCAATGTGCGCCCCCGTCTTAACTCTCCGCCTGCAAACCAAATGACTCGTCCCATGAACTACTCGGGACAGAGATTTCCAAACTCCAACTACAGGCCACCCACTCCCTACAATCAGCAAATGCGCCAGCAGCAGCAGCAGCAGCCACCACGCCAGCCCATGCAACCACCACGTCAGCAGATGCAGCCACCCCGCCCTTCAGCTCCAGCTAACCGTCCAAATGGTCAACCCCCAAGAAACCAATCAGGAGGCAACAAGGGCCCAAATAATGTTGCGGGAGTACAATGTTACAAGTGCGGAGAATGGGGACACTATGCCAGCAGTTGTCCAAAGAAGCAACAGAACCCATCTGGTCGTGTCAACCATGTGACTCTGGAACAAGCACAGGAAGCGCCTGATGTGGTGATCGGTATGTTTTCTATTAACTCCCACCCCGCCACCATATTGTTTGATTCGGGTGCTACACATTCATTTATATCCAAGGATTTTATAAAGAAGCATGACATGGTAGTTACATTCTTGAATGGGCCATTATTGATAAACTCTCCTGGAGGAGAGATGGTGGCAAGGCATCTATGCCGAAAAGTGAGTATAAACATAAGGGGGGTAGTCTTTTGGGCCAACCTAATAGTGTTGGACTCACAAGGATTAGATATCATTCTGGGAATGGACTGGCTGACGAAGAATCAAGGAGTAATTCATTGTGCAACTAGAACAGTCTGCTTAACACACCCGGATGGCACTACAGTGGAGTTCAAGCCAGATCAGACACAAGAGGCAGTAGTACAACTCAACCATCTTGAGGTACCAAAGACATCAGGGTTGTGAAGGAATTTCCGGATGTATTCCCCGATGACTTACCAGGTATGCCCCCTGATCGAGAGATTGAATTTATCATTGAGTTAGTACCTGGAACGGCCCCAATATATAAGAGGCCATATAGAATGGATGCTAAACAATTAGTTGAACTAAAGGATCATATTGAGGAGTTATTGGCAAAAGGATATATTCGTCCTAGTTCATCGCCTTGGGGAGCACCAGTTATATTTGTACCTAAGAAGGATGGAACTCAAAGGTTGTGTGTGGATTACCGTGCCTTAAATGAGGTAACAATCAAGAATAAATATCCACTACCAAGGATTGAAGATTTGTTTGATCAGTTGAGAGGAGCATGTGTGTTTTCCAAGATTGATCTTCGTTCCGGTTATCACCAACTGAAGATTAGACCCTCAGACATTCCCAAGACGGCATTTATCTCTCGATATGGATTATACGAGTATACGGTTATGTCGTTTGGATTGACCAATGCTCCGGCATATTTTATGTATCTGATGAACAAGGTATTCATGGAGTACTTGGACAAGTTCGTAGTGGTATTCATCGATGACATACTTATCTACTCCAAGACTGAAGAAGAGCATGAGGAGCACCTCAGGATGGCTCTATAGAAGCTTCGCCAACATCAACTGTATGCCAAGCTTAGTAAGTGTGAGTTCTGGCTAAAAGAGGTATCATTTTTGGGGCATGTCATATCGGAAGGAGGTATAGCAGTGGATCTAGGCAAAGTGGCCGATGTCCTTAAGTGGGAAACACCTGAGAGTGTGCATGATATACGAAGATTCTTGGGTATGGCTGGTTACTATCGGCGATTCATCGAGGGATTTTCAAAGATCTCTCGACCACTAACCAAGTTGCTTGAGAAAGGAGTTGCTTTCAAGTGGACCCCCGAATGTGAAGTAAGCTTCGCCGAGTTGAAGAAAAGGTTAAACAGCGCACCGGTATTGGTAATGCCTGATATGCAGAAGGAGTTTGTGGTTTATTGTGATGCATCTGGTCATGGTTTGGGATGTGTCTTAATGCAAGGAGGACATGTGGTAGCCTATGCTTCAAGACAGCTTCGGAAACATGAGAGGAACTATCCAACACATGATTTAGAATTGGCAGCTGTTGTTCATGCATTGAAGATATGGAGACACTACTTAATGGGAAAAAGGACTGAGATATACACAGATCACAAGAGCTTGAAATACATATTCACACAATCGGATCTTAATCTAAGGCAACGACGTTGGTTGGAATTAATAAATGATTTTGATGTGGGAATCAACTATCATCCAGGCAAGGCTAATGTGGTCGCTGATGCTCTAAGCAGGAAGGGACAAAGCAATAACTTGTCAGTACAAGCTCTTCAACCCCAGTTATGTGAAGAGTTTGCAAGGTTAAACCTATGTCTAGTGTCTAGCACTGAAGCAGTTGCTATGGAAGTGGACTCAACCCTTGAACGTGATATACGAGAAGGACAAAAGAATGATGAGAAGGTCAAGGAGATCAAGCAGTTGATGAAGAAAGGGAAAGCTCCGAACTTTAGAGAGGATGAACAAGGAACCTTATGGCTTGGAAAGAGGATTTGTGTTTCAGATATCAAGGAGATTAAAGAGTTGATACTAAGGGAAGCTCATGACTCATCATACTCTATTCATCCCGGAAGTACAAAGATGTATCAAGACCTTAAAGACCGATATTGGTGGCATGGAATGAAACGGGATGTAGCAGAATATGTGGCCATATGTGATACATGTCAATTGATTAAGGCGGAACATCAAAGACCAGCAGGGTTATTGCAACCAATCAAAGTGCCAGAATGGAAGTGGGAAGAAATTAGTATGGATTTCATTGTGGGACTGCCAAGAACACAGTCTGGATATGATTCTATATGAGTTATTGTGGACCGTTTGACTAAAGTTGCTCACTTTATTCTAGTGAAAGAAACATACAATGGCCCCAAGTTGGCGGAACTGTACATCTCCAGGATTGTATGTTTACATGGAGTTCCTAAGAAGATCATCTCAGACAGAGGCACTCAATTCACCTCAAGATTCTGGCAGAAGTTGCATGAATCAATGGATACCCGCCTAAATTTTAGTTCGGCGTATCATCCTCAGACTGATGGTCAAACAGAACGCACCAACCAGATATTAGAAGACATGTTGAGAGCATGTGCTTTAAAGAATAGTAAAAGTTGGGACAAGAATCTGCCATATGCCGAATTCTCTTACAACAACAGTTATCAAGCCAGTTTGAAGATGTCTCCTTTTGAAGCATTGTATGGGCGAAAGTGTAGGACAACATTGTTTTGGAATCAAACTGGGGAAAGTCAAGTCTTTGGGCCTGACGTGTTACAAGAGGCTGAAAGACAAGTACAAGAAATTCGGAAGAATCTAAAGGCAGCTCAAACAAGACAGAAGAGTTACGCGGATACTCGAAGACGTGATATCACATTTGAAGTTGGTGATTATGTGTACTTGAAGGTGTCACCTATGAGAGGATTGAGAAGATTTAAAGTTAGAGGCAAGTTGTCTCCCCGCTACATTGGTCCGTTCAAGATACTCGAAAGACGAGGTGAAGTGGCATATCAGCTTGAGCTTCCGCCACACTTGTCAGATGTGCATAACGTGTTCCATGTATCACAACTTAAGAAGTGCTTAAGAGTGCCTGAAGAGCAATTGCCTATGGAAGCAGTGGATGTACAGGAAGACTTGTCTTATGTGGAGCAGCCTGTCAAGGTACTCGAAACACTGGAAAAGGTCACAAGAAACAAAGTCATTCGCATGTGTAAAGTGCAATGGAGACATCATTCCGAGGCAGAAACAACATGGGAAAGAGAAGAAGATCTCAAGGCGGATTTCCCTCATCTATTCTTTTAGGACGTCCGAATCTCGAGGGCGAGATTCCTTTTAAGGGGGGTAGAGTTGTAACACCCATAATTTTATGTACAAAATTTGCTCAAGCCCTTGATCATGGTTGTATGCATTTTTGGGTGATTTTTGAAGTTCTAACGAGTAGCACCCGTTTAAAATTTGAATTTGAATTAAAATCAAAAGAAAAGTAAGGAAAAATAAAAAGAAAAGGAATTAAAACCCTCCCTGGGCCGAATTCCCTCCCCCTGGCCCAATTCCCTTTCCTCCCTCGCCGCGCCGCGCCGCGCCCACGGCGAAACCCACCCCTTGCAACCGCCGTTCCATGCATGAATCAAACCGGGGAAAACATCCCTCGCGCGCCCCAGCAACCGCCGCACCCATCCCTGCTATAAGCTACCCCTCTCCCTCTCTCTTTCTCCCTCCCCGCGTGCAAACCCCAGCCTCACCGTCGCCACGGTTGGTCACTCTCGTTCCCGGCTAACCGTCGCGTGCCTCACCCTCATATCCCCTCTAACGTCTTCACCACCTCACCAGGAGAACGCCGGGCAAGTCTGCGCGAGGAGATTGCCGAGGTTTCACCGGAGTCGACGTGCACCGACGCCACCGCCGCCATTCCTCGTCGCCGACCATCCTCCGACCGATTTCAAGCCTAGCTACTCCCCTAGGTGAGTTCCCCTACTCCTCCTCTCTCGGTTCATATTCATGGCGCGTAGAATTGACGTAAGAATCGCCGTTTGGGCCAACTCCGGCGAGGTCTGCCACCGCGGACTCCAGTGCCGCCGCGCGCGTGTGGCCGGCGTCGTCGAGAGCGACGTGGCCGCATCTCTGACGTTTGTTTTGGGCCAACGGCCGAGATTAGATCAGCGTACCCCTTCGGTTATTTAAAATCCGAGCCATCCAGCGCAGATCCGATGGCCCATATTCAATTTAGTTTTCCCGCCTGCGCATTTGCACCGTGGCCCCTGGAAACTTGCGGGCTACCCCCTGCACTTCTCTGGATTTGAGGTCTAGCCCCTGGAAATTGCAGACTAGCCCCTGGAACCCTAAAAATTGGATTTAATCATCTAAATAAGCAATCTAACCCCTGTAAATTGATAGAATCATGGATTTAGCCCCCTGTGTATTGTAGAAAACTATTTATTAGTCCTTGGACTTTTATTTATTTGCTGAATATGGTTTTTAGGTGTATTTGAGGTGTAGAAAATAGATAAAAGTGGTAATTAAGTGTAGAAATGTTAGGAAAAATTGGTATAAATTATTTTATGCTGTGAATAAATTGTAGAGTTCAGTTGAAATATATTTTGTCCATGGAATATTTATTATAAATGTTTAAAAATACATTTTGGCCATAGAAAATCCAATAAAAATGGTTTTAGGCTATAATTAAATCCCAAAAATGTAGGATAAATATAAAATGCATACTTTGGCCATGTTAAATAATAAATACCTCGTAGGGACGCATTAGTATAGGATTTCATGCTTATGTGTGTGTGTTGTCATGCATTGTTTTGTGTGCCCTTTACTTATTTAGCTTTATTCTATTCTTGCCATGCTTGGATATATCTAGAGTCGTTCTACGACCCTAATCTTAACCTCCAAGACTAGGACTTCGCCAACACTCAAGTCTTCAATGAAGGCAAGTGCCCTTGACCATTTTGTTCCAGTTCTAGGGATTTAGATAGATGCATGCTAATTAAATTGATGCCCTACTTCATGTTTACATGCCCTGTTCCATATAATTCCTTGATACCTGAAATGGGTTGGGAAGTAGATAGGTCATAGTTATGCTTAGCCATGCTTAAATATTGGGATTGGGAATTCATACAATTGTGCTATGTTAAACTTTATGGATACTTGAACTTGTGGTGATTTCACAAATTGTAGTGGATAGGAATCTGGTGGTTGGTTAGTGTTGGTATGGTGCAGTTGCATGAGACCCGGGATTGGGGTTTGTTACCACCGGATTCTAAGGACCGGTTTATGGAGGAAGCCACTAAGCTTTATAGTACCACCACGAGACTGAGATGGGGCAGCTTGGTCAATTAATTAGGTTTCTCCCGATGAAATGCTAGTGGTTGGATGGTGCGGGGAATGATGCGGGTGATCTGCTCTGGGATCCGCAAGGCTCAAGAGGGGGCTCTGGGGCGGAGGGTTACTCCGAGAATCCCCAGTGGTAGAAACCTTAGAGGGCTAGCACTAGTCAGAAGTACCTTTGTAAAGACCATGTAGTGATCTCCGGGCCACACACCTACGGAAGTGTGAAATGTGGTTGATCACCACGGGCTACATGGATGTTTACTCAAGTCCACCTGGCAACAGGGGCTGGAATCACTGCTTGTGGGGAAAGGGTACACTCTCTGCAGAGATTTGGTAAAACTGTCATGACAGCCGTGCTCAAGGACAAGAGCGGCTTGGGGCCAGTTCATAATTAGTCTATGGTTGGGTAATGGTGGTTAATTATGATTCAAGTACATTCATTATCATTACTTATGAGTTGACTACTTCTTGAATTATGATATTGGTAATTGAAAGCTAAGGTTAGGTTTTAAGCATAGTGCTAAGCCATAATTGGCCTTCCCTTTGCTTTAGCCATTCATGTCATCTCTTCCCGCACTTGCTGAGTACTCTATGTACTCAAGCGTTTAATCTTCCATTAGAATATGAAGAAGAAGAAGTGGCACTGGAGGACTTCTACGTCAATCCGGAGGACTTGGTCTAGGCTGGCGACCTCACGCGCAACGACTGCCTGTGGAGATGGAGCTACTCTCATCTATTAGTCTTCTGCTGTAGTTGGACTTTGTTAACTTTGTAGTTGATGTAAATAGATGTGGTGTGTACTTGTAGACCTTCGGGTCGTGCTGTAAGACTATGTATGTATTCGAACATGGCAATGTATGATATTTCACTTTCGTCGACGCATGTACGATTCAACTGATCCTGGCGTACATGTGATTAGCGTCTGTTCATCTTCATGATGACCGGACGTGACAACGACGGTTTCTCTTGGGCCGTCGTCTATAAGTGTTCCTTATAAACGACGGCCAAAGATACACCGTCGTCTATTATTTTTGTTTTTAAAAAAAAACAGAAATTAGGTATTATACAGGTTTCGCAAACACACAGAACCACATAACCACAGATATTATACAGAAACACTATCACACTTCGAAACACCACAGAAACACTAGAAATTTGCCATGTTCGAAATAGAAGACTGCTATGGTTTTTTTTGCCAACCTCCCGCTGCCTTGCCTTGCCCCTGCTTCAAAGCAACAACACAAAGTTAATAATCAGCAACAGGTCGTTAATAATCAGCAACAATCTTACATTTTGCACATCAGGTCTAGTTAAATTGATGGCTGCATTTAGTATAGCCCTCTAATTTTGCTAGTGCACAACTTGTTATATGTTTTTGGCCAAAGAACAAGTGAAGTTAACGTGAAGCCAATAGAAGCAGTGAAGCTGCACAAAATCAGAGGACATTTAACAGTTTTAGGCTTAGGCTATTATTTGTCATCTATGCTAACCAGATTAAGTTAATTGTAGCCTGCAGAAAAATTTCCCAATGTCTTTTCACCTGATTCAGTATTTGCAAGGTATGTTTTCATGCAAAAAGCTGCATATTATCAAGTAGTTGATTTGCAGAGTACTCACATTTTTATGTAAAATTTGACAGGTTCCCATACTTCTTACCATGCTTATGCATTTCATTCTTCGCTGCTGCTGTTCTCTTTAGCTGCATATGGATGCCGGTATGTGAGACTGCTTTGCATTATTTCAGTTGTGATACCATCCTCGTTGGCTTAATTTTTATTCTTTCCCGACCCAATGTAAAGCATCTAAACTGTATTTTAGGAGACTCTGCACAAACATAAAGTCAGTGAAACTAACAATCAGAGCATTGAAGCTTTGGAGGCTCCTCTGCTTGATCCTAAAGAAAAGGTTGAAGGAAGTAATAATTTGGGGAGCAAGAAGAGCTTATTCAAGAATTGGCCATTGATGTCATCAATAATTCTCTACTGCGTCTTCTCGTTCCATGACATGGCTTATACAGAGGTATCTGCATAGAATTTTCTTCTTATTTATTATTTTGAAGTGTTGAAACTCTTTGGATACTTATGCTTTAAAAAGCTCGGAGAATTGATGCTATTTATCAGAGTTTTGAAGGACTTAGTTAGTATTGCCCTGGATACCAACTTTTACTTCTTGGTTTCTTTATACTTAACTGAGCTACAGAATCATTGTGCGTTTCAGCTGACAAGATTTGTTAAGAACAACATAATATGAAAGACTGCCACATGTATCTGAATAGTCTGGTATACTTCAATTTCCCCAATTATTTATGCAAATTTTTTGTTATTTTGATGTTTTGACCGTTTCTGAACTATATGTGGTAGAATTATCACTTCCATGTTCTGTTTTTTCTTTTTTTTTAACCATGTGGTCTCTTGGAGTAAGTGGTGTTTAGTCACTAAGAATAGCAAATTATTTTTAGGATTATGATCCGAATGATTTTCGGTTTACAATATCATGCAGGCTTAGCAATTTCAAAATTAACTACTTCCATGATTAACTAAGACCATGTTAACTAAGACCATGATTAACTAAGTCCAAGGTTCGAGCAATCTGTTACTACCCGTAAGAATGCTACTATAAACACCAGCAAGCGCAGGGAAGACAATGTTTTTTATATTGATGAAGTGTTGAGAGTGATGGAATCTGACCCTAGCAGAATGAGGTCCAATGGGACAAGCTCCAGTATTCTAGAGCCAATGAAGTTGATGCATGCAGTATTCTAGAGCCAATGAATTACTCACTCATCCCATATTATATCTGATATTTTTCTCAGCTAGTTTAGATTTATGATTTTGAAACTTACATAATAATCTTTGTTGGTTATATCATGGCTCATGACAAGTGACATGTTAAACCAAATCATTCCCCATAGAACCTACTTGCAAACATACTCTTAGGTTAGTTCTAATCTATCAAAAAACGGAGTTAAAAGTGGACTAATTCTTATCCCACATTACAGAGAAGATAACATTACAGAGAAGATAACATTACAGTTAAAAGTAGACTAATTCTTAGCTAACAAGAATTAGTCAAGGGACTACAACATTACAGAGAAGATAAAAGAGCCTAAAATAGCCTAACATAGGGGGGAGTGGTCGGCGAGGAGGTGGTGGGGGGGGGGGCGGTGTCCCACGGTGGAGGGCGGTGGGGACGGGGTTGCCGATAGGGGGCGATGGGGAGGAGTCAGGGCTGTCGATAGGGCGGACGGGGAGGGGGGCGGCTGCGCACGGTGGGGAGGAGGCGACTGCGAGGGTGGCGGCGCGTGGTGGGAAGAGGCGGCGCGGGGGGGGGGGGGGGGGGGGGGAGGCGGCGCGTGGTGGGGAGAAGGCGGATGCGGGAGGGGCGGCGTACCTCGGCAGTGGCTCGGCGAGAGTAACAATGGCGGCGGCCTCGAGCGCGAACGATGGAGAAGCCAAATGAGGACTTAGTCGCGCGGGTGCTGGAAATAGTCCCTAATAGACGACAGTAAAAGGACACCGTCGTATGTTACACCTTATAGACGACGGCCTGTGGTCACCGTCGTCTATAACGACTTAAAGCGGGCCCTATTCAGCACATTATTGACGACGGACAGTAATAGACGACGGCCCACCGTCGTATTTAAGTTATTGACGACGGTTCTAGGTCAGCCGTCATCAATTACGGGCATATTGACAACGGCTAGAAAGTACCGCCGTCTATTAATTTAAAGACGATGGGACCGTCGTCTATTGTCGCAATTCCTGTAGTGTATACACGACGTTTTAGGGGACTGTCGTCAATAAGGTTCTCTCGCTGTCACGTGGATGGAGTTAACTTATTGACGACAGTTAAATTTGACCGTTGTCAATTAATTTATAGACAACGGTTACCGTCGTCTATAAGTTTATAGACGAAAAATAATCATAGATAGCCGGAAACTGTCGTTTATAAAGTTATACCATCGTCTATATAGTTATAGACGACAATTTCTAATCGTTGTTTATTATCGCGATTTCTGTAGTGAGCGACGGCGGCTGCTGCTCTTTTTGTCTGCGTTGACATGAAGAAAAGAACGCCGCTCTGAGGCTCCGGCCTCCCGTATTCATACCGTCTCGGTTCGGTGACGATGATTCCGATGCCAAACCAACACTGCCGTACGTACAATAATTTCTCTCGGTTACCGAATTCTCAGCTTACTGTGTGAGATCAGTAAAGTTAGTTACTTTTTGACTCAAAGTGACACGCATGCAGGCATTCATGTGGCTGAGTGAGACGGCATGCAAGACCATCCACACCAGCGATCTCTAAAGCATACTCTATCATTTAAAGCCTATTTTAAAGCTTACTCTATATACTTTATATTTTCGGTTTTTCCTCTCTCTAAATTTACAGTGATCTTTACAGTAGCTTTTAGATGGCCTTTTACAGATCCTCAGTGCGGATGGTCTAAGTTGTCGCAAAACTTGTTCGACGCAATGTTGCAACAAAAAATCAGTGATTTAAGATTGTCATTGTTGCTTCTGCATTGTGTTCTATTTTTTCTGCGCTTGATGCATGGGTATGTAACTATTATATTATAAAATTTCAGCCTCATGACTATCAAAATCAAGGGAACCATGCATCGAGATACATGCCTGTTTAGGTTAACTAAAAATACACGCACACCCACCGGCGCCGGTGCGTTTGGCTCGTAGCAAACCTACGAGATGCCGGCATCTATTCAATCGTTCCACAATCCCACTACTAGCTACGAGCTGCTGCCAGTGTTTAGCAGTCCTTTGAAATAAAGAAACAAGCGGTCTTGGATTAACAATTCGTCGATCAATTAATTAAAATTTTGGTGGAGCCTAATATAAAAATGCTTTATTGCATGGATGGATAAATGATTAATGACTGAACTAACACTAGTTTTTTGTGTGCCACGCGAGCGTGCACGTACGCTTTTCCCTTGCGTATCATCTCAGGACCCACCGTCCGTTTTGTTCCAGATAAATAAATCCACATATACATATAGGTACCCCTTTATTTTATTCCAAAATATAAGAGATCTTAACATTACAAGATAAAAGGAATCTAAAGTTAAAAGACTACTGTACCTCTTATTTTGTATTGACCCATCTTTGGCCTATCAAATTAGTTACAATTTTTTTCTTATTTCTAAAATCACTTGCATTTTGAGACGAAATTTGAACCTTTCACTCGACAGAGATATCATGTTCCCACCGCAGTATATGATGATGGGGTGACAGCGGTTAAAATATAACTAGAGGCGAGGGTTTGACCTGCATGCGTATCAAGAATCTGCGGGAATTCCAAGGTCGCGTCGGGGCACCTAGCAGTGTAGCAGAAGTAACGTAAAAACAAGCAGCGCCAGCCATGCAGTGCAGGCAGGACTGTGAAAAAACATGGAGAGGAAGGCAACAACAGCATGCATCTACTAGCTAGCATTCTGTGCTTGTCAGCTTTTGCTTTTGTGCACGTCAGAGACGAGAGCGAGAGGGCTGCTTGCTGACCATTGTAAGGCAAAAGCGGCAAAAGCAACAAGCACCTCTTCTGTTGCCCAGATTAGAGTAGAATTACGACGAGGGATCGGTTGGATTGGATGCCATCGTTTGGTTACGTAGGATGGAATCATTCGGCTCAGCTCATGCATGCATGGACCATGGCTGCTGCTAAAGACCAGGCTCGCACGCGCTAATAATCAGAGCTGTTACCGAACACGCGCCGCCATCATGCAAGTTCTCAGCACGCGTCCGGTCCTCGTCACGATTCTCTTGCGTGGCAGAACACACACACACAAAAAAAGGAGCGGTTCCGCAGTGAGCTCTTCTACTTTTTTAGATGAGTAAGCTCTTCTATAAGAGGTCGGAGTACGTTTCCATGGTCCTTGTGCCCCCGAGGAGGCCACCGCGCGCATCTTTTAGTACTAGCTTCCTATGGAAACAGTAGAATGCACTCTCCCACGTCAAACATGCAAATATAACTATTCTAACATTGAATTTCAATGAGTATTCCAGTTTTATTCTGAAACTTATCTGCAACAAAGCCAAAAATAACGGTGGAAAATACTCCCCAAAGAACAGGGGAAGAAAAACAGCAGCAGAACACAGATCCAATCGTTGCTGAAACCTATTTCTGCATATGAAAGGTAAAACCAAATAGACACGACAAGATAAGTAACTCAAACCCATATGATAATTCCTAGTATAACCTTCGCAGTCCAACCACCCACAGATAAACTAGCTACTTGCCCAGGGATGCAGGCATACAAAAGTGCATCAGCAGATAGATCATTGCTTCCACACACATACATTTCAAGGCTATTTGCTAACCTAATAATAACCCATAACCAACGAATAAAGAGAGGACAAAATTCTGTTGCATCGGCTTGTTTGCCCTGCTATGGTTGCAAGTTGTAACCCAAAAGAAACAAATCCAACAAAAAATGATAATGCATGTTATATAGGTTGCACATTGCTAATTGTAGGGAGTAGGCAGGACAGTGGAGTCCTCAAGCACCTTACGAGCCCGCCAGTGTACAGAGTTTGCAGTTTCTGATGTGCCCACCTAGTTATAGCCAGAAGAATGCAATGTCAGTTGCCACCATTACTCATTACAAAGGGCAAGCAGATATTGATAATGTATAATCTCACCTTCAGCTCAAGGCTGTAGTAGTTCCTCCACAGTTCTCTTTCCTGGGGATAGAGGTCAATTGCTGAGTCATAAAGCTTTCGAGCATTCACAAGGGCATCATTGTCTCCAATCGTTGCAAGGTTAGCTTCAAGCTCGATGCAGTACTGGAAGAACATGAGGCTAGGACGAGGTAAAGCCAGAAATCTGTATTAAATACAGAGGGGCAAGTAACATATCAGTTGTATGTTTCAAATGCTATAACCTAAGGTCATTCGTAGTACACCCAAGAGACAATACCAATTGCACTCTCTTTTACAACTTCGTATAATGTGTGCAAAAGAAGTGATTGCCTGAATACTACCCTAACTATCAACTTTCTCGTGTTCAAAAAAATACTATCAACTTTCTAATGCACCCATTATGCTACATTGACAAGCAAACTGCAACCCAAAAGGAAAATATTTAAGTACATGTGCAACTAATTCTTGAACAATGAAAATAGTCCGTTTGAGAAAAACAATTTGCATACCTTTTATACATCTTCCTAGCTCGCTTCATACCACCTCTTTGCAAATACCATCCTACAATAGCAGAAGAAATTGAAGCTCCACGATCACTCCCACCAGCCGAAGTTAATGATAGCATAGCACATTTCACCAGTTTCTCTAAATAGATCTTCTCATGAGAGAACAATTTCAAGGCCTGGAAGGCATCAGGAACAATCTCAGAGTGGAAATAGTAGGGAAAACAAATTCGTCAATACTAATGAACTTTGAAAGTCTCATTGTTGGAACAATTGAGGCAAGTATAGTGGCCTTACCATATGCCACAACCCCTCGGTCTCAGTTATGGATAACTTTAGAAGCACAGTATTAAATAGATCAAATAGAGAACTCAAGTTCTCATTGTTGAAGGAATTGCCAGTAGCAGTGGCACAACAATTTATTTCCATAGAAGCTCTCAGGGACCACAAATTTGCAGAATTTGAAAGAGGGCCGCACACTCCTGATGGTTCTCTTAAGTTTTTAGTCATAAGTTTATCCGTTCTAAGTAACCTCATCAATGTTGTGCTTTTCTGTATAGGTTTATGATGTGACGAAGTTTTTGAAAGATCACTCAGTTTAGTCTCAAAGCTGGTTGCTGTTAGACTTCTAAGACATCGAGGTGGTCTGGTCTTTCGAACACTACTAGAAAAAGTATTTCTACAATCGGTCCTAATTAAACATATTATTACAGGCGGATTTGAAAACCGCATGTAAGCAAGAGCCTGTAAAAATAGCCTATTATCACAGACGGTTACAAAAACCGCCTGTGAAAATGTATTATCACAGACGGTTTTTTACCACCAACCGTCTACGAAAATATATTATCACAGACGGTTTTTTACCACCAACCACCTGTGAAAATATATTATCACAGACGATTTTTTATAACCAACCGTCTATGATAATATATTACCACAGACGGCTATTACACTCTCGAAAATTGTAGGGCGGACATCACAGCCAACGGATTTTGTGCATTTTCTGGTGGCCAAAATTAGGAGGCAATGAATCAAATGAATTAGTTCCTTTCTAAAATAGTTAGATCTGCAAATCTAAAAGTCTAAAAGTACTTAAATCGATAAGATTTAGGAAAAATTACATTGCAAATGTGCATCACTTGCTCAAATACACATCAGAAATTACATAGCAAGAATCATTGCAAAAAAACCTAGTCATCGACCAGTTCCAACCCTCCACAGTCGGCGTCATCTATCTCCGCCGCCGCGTGTAGACCGATCCCGCGGGAGTCTACGGAGAGTTGAGCGCCCCGTCCGCGATGCTCCAACCGGCGTGGACGCTGGAAGGATCTGGCCACCAAAACTGTGGACCTCAATGTCGTGGTTGCGGACGCGACCGTGGTCGTGGCTTCCGTCTTCGTGATCGTCTTCTCCAGCTCCTTCCAGCTAACAGACCTGCAGCAACGTACAAAGCGACTACATCAACAAGTAGAGAGATCTGGAGCAGAAAAGCAACGAGCTGCATGTTGGGAAGAAAAACGGCAACGTGACATTATCTAGATGTAGCATGTGTGGTGCCATATATGCATTATATATATGTCTGTGTTTTGTAATAATTATATATATGCCTGTGTGATTTCTGTTTTTCTGCTTGTGAGCTTGCCATCGAACCAGGACTAACCTTGAAGCCAAGGCAGAGTTTTCTGTTTAAAAAAAATGCAAACTTGATAGACGAAGGTTTTCTTCTAGCCGTTGTCTATAAGTTATAGACGACGGTTCCTGTCTGGCCACATCGTCTATAAGAGTCTCTATAGGCGACAGTTTCTCGTCTACCGTCGTCTCTAAGGACACTTATAGATAACGGTTTCTCGCAGGTCGTCGTCTATAAAGACTCTTATACACGACGTTTTAGGAGACTGTCGTCAATAAGGTTCTCCCGCTGCCACGTGGATGGAGTTAACTTATTGACGACAGTTAAATTTGACCGTTGTCAATTAATTTATAGACAACGGTTACCGTCGTCTATAAGTTTATAGAAGAAAAATAATCATAGACAGCCGGAAACTGACGTTTATAAAGTTATACCATCGTCTATATAGTTATAGACGACAATTTCTAATCGTTGTTTATTATTGCGATTTTTGTAGTGAGCGACGGCGGCTGCTGCTCTTTTTGTCTGCGTTGACATGAAGAAAAGAACGCCGCTCTGAGGCTCCGGCCTCCCGTATTCATACCGCCTCGGTTCGGTGACGATGATTCCGATGCCAAACCAACACTGCCGTACGTACAATAATTTCTCTCGGTTACCGAATTCTCAGCTTACTGTGTGAGATCAGTAAAGTTAGTTACTTTTTGACTCAAAGTGACACGCATGCAGGCATTCATGTGGCTGAGTGAGACGGCATGCAAGACCATCCACACCAGCGATCTCTAAAGCATACTCTATCATTTAAAGCCTATTTTAAAGCTTACTCTATATACTTTATATTTTCGGTTTTTCCTCTCTCTAAATTTACAGTGATCTTTACAGTAGCTTTTAGATGGCCTTTTACAGATCCTCAGTGCGGATGGTTTAAGTTGTCGCAAAACTTGTTCGACGCAATGTTGCAACAAAAAATCAGTGATTTAAGATTGTCATTGTTGTTTCTGCATTGTGTTCTATTTTTTTCTGCGCTTGATGCATGGGTATGTAACTATTATATTATAAAATTTCAGCCTCATGACTATCAAAATCAAGGGAACCATGCATCGAGATACATGCCTGTTTAGGTTAACTAAAAATACACGCACACCCACCGGCGCCGGTGCGTTTGGCTCGTAGCAAACCTACGAGATGCCGGCATCTATTCAATCGTTCCACAATCCCACTACTAGCTACGAGCTGCTGCCAGTGTTTAGCAGTCCTTTGAAATAAAGAAACAAGCGGTCTTGGATTAACAATTCGTCGATCAATTAATTAAAATTTTGGTGGAGCCTAATATAAAAATGCTTTATTGCATGGATGGATAAATGATTAATGACTGAACTAACACTAGTTTTTTGTGTGCCACGCGAGCGTGCACGTACGCTTTTCCCTTGCGTATCATCTCAGGACCCACCGTCCGTTTTGTTCCAGATAAATAAATCCACATATACATATAGGTACCCCTTTATTTTATTCCAAAATATAAGAGATCTTAACATTACAAGATAAAAGGAATCTAAAGTTAAAAGACTACTGTACCTCTTATTTTGTATTGACCCATCTTTGGCCTATCAAATTAGTTACAATTTTTTTCTTATTTCTAAAATCACTTGCATTTTGAGACGAAATTTGAACCTTTCACTCGACAGAGATATCATGTTCCCACCGCAGTATATGATGATGGGGTGACAGCGGTTAAAATATAACTAGAGGCGAGGGTTTGACCTGCATGCGTATCAAGAATCTGCGGGAATTCCAAGGTCGCGTCGGGGCACCTAGCAGTGTAGCAGAAGTAACGTAAAAACAAGCAGCGCCAGCCATGCAGTGCAGGCAGGACTGTGAAAAAACATGGAGAGGAAGGCAACAACAGCATGCATCTACTAGCTAGCATTCTGTGCTTGTCAGCTTTTGCTTTTGTGCACGTCAGAGACGAGAGCGAGAGGGCTGCTTGCTGACCATTGTAAGGCAAAAGCGGCAAAAGCAACAAGCACCTCTTCTGTTGCCCAGATTAGAGTAGAATTACGACGAGGGATCGGTTGTATTGGATGCCATCGTTTGGTTACGTAGGATGGAATCATTCGGCTCAGCTCATGCATGCATGGACCATGGCTGCTGCTAAAGACCAGGCTCGCACGCGCTAATAATCAGAGCTGTTACCGAACACGCGCCGCAATCATGCAAGTTCTCAGCACGCGTCCGGTCCTCGTCACGATTCTCTTGCGTGGCAGAACACACACACACAAAAAAAGGAGCGGTTCCGCAGTGAGCTCTTCTACTTTTTTAGATGAGTAAGCTCTTCTATAAGAGGTCGGAGTACGTTTCCATGGTCCTTGTGCCCCCGAGGAGGCCACCGCGCGCATCTTTTAGTACTAGCTTCCTATGGAAACAGTAGAATGCACTCTCCCACGGCAAACATGCAAATATAACTATTCTAACATTGAATTTCAATGAGTATTCCAGTTTTATTCTGAAACTTATCTGCAACAAAGCCAAAAATAACGGTGGAAAATACTCCCCAAAGAACAGGGGAAGAAAAACAGCAGCAGAACACAGATCCAATCGTTGCTGAAACCTATTTCTGCATATGAAAGGTAAAACCAAATAGACACGACAAGATAAGTAACTCAAACCCATATGATAATTCCTAGTATAACCTTCGCAGTCCAACCACCCACAGATAAACTAGCTACTTGCCCAGGGATGCAGGCATACAAAAGTGCATCAGCAGATAGATCATTGCTTCCACACACATACATTTCAAGGCTATTTGCTAACCTAATAATAACCCATAACCAACGAATAAAGAGAGGACAAAATTCTGTTGCATCGGCTTGTTTGCCCTGCTATGGTTGCAAGTTGTAACCCAAAAGAAACAAATCCAACAAAAAATGATAATGCATGTTATATAGGTTGCACATTGCTAATTGTAGGGAGTAGGCAGGACAGTGGAGTCCTCAAGCACCTTACGAGCCCGCCAGTGTACAGAGTTTGCAGTTTCTGATGTGCCCACCTAGTTATAGCCAGAAGAATGCAATGTCAGTTGCCACCATTACTCATTACAAAGGGCAAGCAGATATTGATAATGTATAATCTCACCTTCAGCTCAAGGCTGTAGTAGTTCCTCCACAGTTCTCTTTCCTGGGGATAGAGGTCAATTGCTGAGTCATAAAGCTTTCGAGCATTCACAAGGGCATCATTGTCTCCAATCGTTGCAAGGTTAGCTTCAAGCTCGATGCAGTACTGGAAGAACATGAGGCTAGGACGAGGTAAAGCCAGAAATCTGTATTAAATACAGAGGGGCAAGTAACATATCAGTTGTATGTTTCAAATGCTATAACCTAAGGTCATTCGTAGTACACCCAAGAGACAATACCAATTGCACTCTCTTTTACAACTTCGTATAATGTGTGCAAAAGAAGTGATTGCCTGAATACTACCCTAACTATCAACTTTCTCGTGTTCAAAAAAATACTATCAACTTTCTAATGCACCCATTATGCTACATTGACAAGCAAACTGCAACCCAAAAGGAAAATATTTAAGTACATGTGCAACTAATTCTTGAACAATGAAAATAGTCCGTTTGAGAAAAACAATTTGCATACCTTTTATACATCTTCCTAGCTCGCTTCATACCACCTCTTTGCAAATACCATCCTACAATAGCAGAAGAAATTGAAGCTCCACGATCACTCCCACCAGCCGAAGTTAATGATAGCATAGCACATTTCACCAGTTTCTCTAAATAGATCTTCTCATGAGAGAACAATTTCAAGGCCTGGAAGGCATCAGGAACAATCTCAGAGTGGAAATAGTAGGGAAAACAAATTCGTCAATACTAATGAACTTTGAAAGTCTCATTGTTGGAACAATTGAGGCAAGTATAGTGGCCTTACCATATGCCACAACCCCTCGGTCTCAGTTATGGATAACTTTAGAAGCACAGTATTAAATAGATCAAATAGAGAACTCAAGTTCTCATTGTTGAAGGAATTGCCAGTAGCAGTGGCACAACAATTTATTTCCATAGAAGCTCTCAGGGACCACAAATTTGCAGAATTTGAAAGAGGGCCGCACACTCCTGATGGTTCTCTTAAGTTTTTAGTCATAAGTTTATCCGTTCTAAGTAACCTCATCAATGTTGTGCTTTTCTGTATAGGTTTATGATGTGACGAAGTTTTTGAAAGATCACTCAGTTTAGTCTCAAAGCTGGTTGCTGTTAGACTTCTAAGACATCGAGGTGGTCTGGTCTTTCGAACACTACTAGAAAAAGTATTTCTACAATCGGTCCTAATTAAACATATTATTACAGGCGGATTTGAACCGCATGTAAGCAAGAGCCTGTAAAAATAGCCTATTATCACAGACGGTTACAAAAACCGCCTGTGAAAATGTATTATCACAGACGGTTTTTTACCACCAACCGTCTACGAAAATATATTATCACAGACGGTTTTTTACCACCAACCACCTGTGAAAATATATTATCACAGACGATTTTTTATAACCAACCGTCTATGATAATATATTACCACAGACGGCTATTACACTCTCGAAAATTGTAGGGCGGACATCACAGCCAACGGATTTTGTGCATTTTCTGGTGGCCAAAATTAGGAGGCAATGAATCAAATGAATTAGTTCCTTTCTAAAATAGTTAGATCTGCAAATCTAAAAGTCTAAAAGTACTTAAATCGATAAGATTTAGGAAAAATTACATTGCAAATGTGCATCACTTGCTCAAATACACATCAGAAATTACATAGCAAGAATCATTGCAAAAAAACCTAGTCATCGACCAGTTCCAACCCTCCACAGTCGGCGTCATCTATCTCCGCCGCCGCGTGTAGACCGATCCCGCGGGAGTCTACGGAGAGTTGAGCGCCCCGTCCGCGATGCTCCAACCGGCGTGGACGCTGGAAGGATCTGGCCACCAAAACTGTGGACCTCAATGTCGTGGTTGCGGACGCGACCGTGGTCGTGGCTTCCGTCTTCGTGATCGTCTTCTCCAGCTCCTTCCAGCTAACAGACCTGCAGCAACGTACAAAGCGACTACATCAACAAGTAGAGAGATCTGGAGCAGAAAAGCAACGAGCTGCATGTTGGGAAGAAAAACGGCAACGTGACATTATCTAGATGTAGCATGTGTGGTGCCATATATGCATTATATATATGTCTGTGTTTTGTAATAATTATATATATGCCTGTGTGATTTTTGTTTTTCTGCTTGTGAGCTTGCCATCGAACCAGGACTAACCTTGAAGCCAAGGCAGAGTTTTCTGTTTAAAAAAAATGCAAACTTGATAGACGAAGGTTTTCTTCTAGCCGTTGTCTATAAGTTATAGACGACGGTTCCTGTCTGGCCACATCGTCTATAAGAGTCTCTATAGGCGACAGTTTCTCGTCTACCGTCGTCTCTAAGGACACTTATAGATAACGGTTTCTCGCAGGTCGTCGTCTATAAAGACTCTTATACACGACGTTTTAGGAGACTGTCGTCAATAAGGTTCTCCCGCTGCCACGTGGATGGAGTTAACTTATTGACGACAGTTAAATTTGACCGTTGTCAATTAATTTATAGACAACGGTTACCGTCGTCTATAAGTTTATAGAAGAAAAATAATCATAGACAGCCGGAAACTGACGTTTATAAAGTTATACCATCGTCTATATAGTTATAGACGACAATTTCTAATCGTTGTTTATTATTGCGATTTTTGTAGTGAGCGACGGCGGCTGCTGCTCTTTTTGTCTGCGTTGACATGAAGAAAAGAACGCCGCTCTGAGGCTCCGGCCTCCCGTATTCATACCGCCTCGGTTCGGTGACGATGATTCCGATGCCAAACCAACACTGCCGTACGTACAATAATTTCTCTCGGTTACCGAATTCTCAGCTTACTGTGTGAGATCAGTAAAGTTAGTTACTTTTTGACTCAAAGTGACACGCATGCAGGCATTCATGTGGCTGAGTGAGACGGCATGCAAGACCATCCACACCAGCGATCTCTAAAGCATACTCTATCATTTAAAGCCTATTTTAAAGCTTACTCTATATACTTTATATTTTCGGTTTTTCCTCTCTCTAAATTTACAGTGATCTTTACAGTAGCTTTTAGATGGCCTTTTACAGATCCTCAGTGCGGATGGTTTAAGTTGTCGCAAAACTTGTTCGACGCAATGTTGCAACAAAAAATCAGTGATTTAAGATTGTCATTGTTGTTTCTGCATTGTGTTCTATTTTTTTCTGCGCTTGATGCATGGGTATGTAACTATTATATTATAAAATTTCAGCCTCATGACTATCAAAATCAAGGGAACCATGCATCGAGATACATGCCTGTTTAGGTTAACTAAAAATACACGCACACCCACCGGCGCCGGTGCGTTTGGCTCGTAGCAAACCTACGAGATGCCGGCATCTATTCAATCGTTCCACAATCCCACTACTAGCTACGAGCTGCTGCCAGTGTTTAGCAGTCCTTTGAAATAAAGAAACAAGCGGTCTTGGATTAACAATTCGTCGATCAATTAATTAAAATTTTGGTGGAGCCTAATATAAAAATGCTTTATTGCATGGATGGATAAATGATTAATGACTGAACTAACACTAGTTTTTTGTGTGCCACGCGAGCGTGCACGTACGCTTTTCCCTTGCGTATCATCTCAGGACCCACCGTCCGTTTTGTTCCAGATAAATAAATCCACATATACATATAGGTACCCCTTTATTTTATTCCAAAATATAAGAGATCTTAACATTACAAGATAAAAGGAATCTAAAGTTAAAAGACTACTGTACCTCTTATTTTGTATTGACCCATCTTTGGCCTATCAAATTAGTTACAATTTTTTTCTTATTTCTAAAATCACTTGCATTTTGAGACGAAATTTGAACCTTTCACTCGACAGAGATATCATGTTCCCACCGCAGTATATGATGATGGGGTGACAGCGGTTAAAATATAACTAGAGGCGAGGGTTTGACCTGCATGCGTATCAAGAATCTGCGGGAATTCCAAGGTCGCGTCGGGGCACCTAGCAGTGTAGCAGAAGTAACGTAAAAACAAGCAGCGCCAGCCATGCAGTGCAGGCAGGACTGTGAAAAAACATGGAGAGGAAGGCAACAACAGCATGCATCTACTAGCTAGCATTCTGTGCTTGTCAGCTTTTGCTTTTGTGCACGTCAGAGACGAGAGCGAGAGGGCTGCTTGCTGACCATTGTAAGGCAAAAGCGGCAAAAGCAACAAGCACCTCTTCTGTTGCCCAGATTAGAGTAGAATTACGACGAGGGATCGGTTGGATTGGATGCCATCGTTTGGTTACGTAGGATGGAATCATTCGGCTCAGCTCATGCATGCATGGACCATGGCTGCTGCTAAAGACCAGGCTCGCACGCGCTAATAATCAGAGCTGTTACCGAACACGCGCCGCAATCATGCAAGTTCTCAGCACGCGTCCGGTCCTCGTCACGATTCTCTTGCGTGGCAGAACACACACACACAAAAAAAGGAGCGGTTCCGCAGTGAGCTCTTCTACTTTTTTAGATGAGTAAGCTCTTCTATAAGAGGTCGGAGTACGTTTCCATGGTCCTTGTGCCCCCGAGGAGGCCACCGCGCGCATCTTTTAGTACTAGCTTCCTATGGAAACAGTAGAATGCACTCTCCCACGTCAAACATGCAAATATAACTATTCTAACATTGAATTTCAATGAGTATTCCAGTTTTATTCTGAAACTTATCTGCAACAAAGCCAAAAATAACGGTGGAAAATACTCCCCAAAGAACAGGGGAAGAAAAACAGCAGCAGAACACAGATCCAATCGTTGCTGAAACCTATTTCTGCATATGAAAGGTAAAACCAAATAGACACGACAAGATAAGTAACTCAAACCCATATGATAATTCCTAGTATAACCTTCGCAGTCCAACCACCCACAGATAAACTAGCTACTTGCCCAGGGATGCAGGCATACAAAAGTGCATCAGCAGATAGATCATTGCTTCCACACACATACATTTCAAGGCTATTTGCTAACCTAATAATAACCCATAACCAACGAATAAAGAGAGGACAAAATTCTGTTGCATCGGCTTGTTTGCCCTGCTATGGTTGCAAGTTGTAACCCAAAAGAAACAAATCCAACAAAAAATGATAATGCATGTTATATAGGTTGCACATTGCTAATTGTAGGGAGTAGGCAGGACAGTGGAGTCCTCAAGCACCTTACGAGCCCGCCAGTGTACAGAGTTTGCAGTTTCTGATGTGCCCACCTAGTTATAGCCAGAAGAATGCAATGTCAGTTGCCACCATTACTCATTACAAAGGGCAAGCAGATATTGATAATGTATAATCTCACCTTCAGCTCAAGGCTGTAGTAGTTCCTCCACAGTTCTCTTTCCTGGGGATAGAGGTCAATTGCTGAGTCATAAAGCTTTCGAGCATTCACAAGGGCATCATTGTCTCCAATCGTTGCAAGGTTAGCTTCAAGCTCGATGCAGTACTGGAAGAACATGAGGCTAGGACGAGGTAAAGCCAGAAATCTGTATTAAATACAGAGGGGCAAGTAACATATCAGTTGTATGTTTCAAATGCTATAACCTAAGGTCATTCGTAGTACACCCAAGAGACAATACCAATTGCACTCTCTTTTACAACTTCGTATAATGTGTGCAAAAGAAGTGATTGCCTGAATACTACCCTTACTATCAACTTTCTCGTGTTCAAAAAAATACTATCAACTTTCTAATGCACCCATTATGCTACATTGACAAGCAAACTGCAACCCAAAAGGAAAATATTTAAGTACATGTGCAACTAATTCTTGAACAATGAAAATAGTCCGTTTGAGAAAAACAATTTGCATACCTTTTATACATCTTCCTAGCTCGCTTCATACCACCTCTTTGCAAATACCATCCTACAATAGCAGAAGAAATTGAAGCTCCACGATCACTCCCACCAGCCGAAGTTAATGATAGCATAGCACATTTCACCAGTTTCTCTAAATAGATCTTCTCATGAGAGAACAATTTCAAGGCCTGGAAGGCATCAGGAACAATCTCAGAGTGGAAATAGTAGGGAAAACAAATTCGTCAATACTAATGAACTTTGAAAGTCTCATTGTTGGAACAATTGAGGCAAGTATAGTGGCCTTACCATATGCCACAACCCCTCGGTCTCAGTTATGGATAACTTTAGAAGCACAGTATTAAATAGATCAAATAGAGAACTCAAGTTCTCATTGTTGAAGGAATTGCCAGTAGCAGTGGCACAACAATTTATTTCCATAGAAGCTCTCAGGGACCACAAATTTGCAGAATTTGAAAGAGGGCCGCACACTCCTGATGGTTCTCTTAAGTTTTTAGTCATAAGTTTATCCGTTCTAAGTAACCTCATCAATGTTGTGCTTTTCTGTATAGGTTTATGATGTGACGAAGTTTTTGAAAGATCACTCAGTTTAGTCTCAAAGCTGGTTGCTGTTAGACTTCTAAGACATCGAGGTGGTCTGGTCTTTCGAACACTACTAGAAAAAGTATTTCTACAATCGGTCCTAATTAAACATATTATTACAGGCGGATTTGAAAACCGCATGTAAGCAAGAGCCTGTAAAAATAGCCTATTATCACAGACGGTTACAAAAACCGCCTGTGAAAATGTATTATCACAGACGGTTTTTTACCACCAACCGTCTACGAAAATATATTATCACAGAAGGTTTTTTACCACCAACCACCTGTGAAAATATATTATCACAGACGATTTTTTATAACCAACCGTCTATGATAATATATTACCACAGACGGCTATTACACTCTCGAAAATTGTAGGGCGGACATCACAGCCAACGGATTTTGTGCATTTTCTGGTGGCCAAAATTAGGAGGCAATGAATCAAATGAATTAGTTCCTTTCTAAAATAGTTAGATCTGCAAATCTAAAAGTCTAAAAGTACTTAAATCGATAAGATTTAGGAAAAATTACATTGCAAATGTGCATCACTTGCTCAAATACACATCAGAAATTACATAGCAAGAATCATTGCAAAAAAACCTAGTCATCGACCAGTTCCAACCCTCCACAGTCGGCGTCATCTATCTCCGCCGCCGCGTGTAGACCGATCCCGCGGGAGTCTACGGAGAGTTGAGCGCCCCGTCCGCGATGCTCCAACCGGCGTGGACGCTGGAAGGATCTGGCCACCAAAACTGTGGACCTCAATGTCGTGGTTGCGGACGCGACCGTGGTCGTGGCTTCCGTCTTCGTGATCGTCTTCTCCAGCTCCTTCCAGCTAACAGACCTGCAGCAACGTACAAAGCGACTACATCAACAAGTAGAGAGATCTGGAGCAGAAAAGCAACGAGCTGCATGTTGGGAAGAAAAACGGCAACGTGACATTATCTAGATGTAGCATGTGTGGTGCCATATATGCATTATATATATGTCTGTGTTTTGTAATAATTATATATATGCCTGTGTGATTTTTGTTTTTCTGCTTGTGAGCTTGCCATCGAACCAGGACTAACCTTGAAGCCAAGGCAGAGTTTTCTGTTTAAAAAAAATGCAAACTTGATAGACGAAGGTTTTCTTCTAGCCGTTGTCTATAAGTTATAGACGACGGTTCCTGTCTGGCCACATCGTCTATAAGAGTCTCTATAGGCGACAGTTTCTCGTCTACCGTCGTCTCTAAGGACACTTATAGATAACGGTTTCTCGCAGGTCGTCGTCTATAAAGACTCTTATACACGACGTTTTAGGAGACTGTCGTCAATAAGGTTCTCCCGCTGCCACGTGGATGGAGTTAACTTATTGACGACAGTTAAATTTGACCGTTGTCAATTAATTTATAGACAACGGTTACCGTCGTCTATAAGTTTATAGAAGAAAAATAATCATAGACAGCCGGAAACTGACGTTTATAAAGTTATACCATCGTCTATATAGTTATAGACGACAATTTCTAATCGTTGTTTATTATTGCGATTTTTGTAGTGAGCGACGGCGGCTGCTGCTCTTTTTGTCTGCGTTGACATGAAGAAAAGAACGCCGCTCTGAGGCTCCGGCCTCCCGTATTCATACCGCCTCGGTTCGGTGACGATGATTCCGATGCCAAACCAACACTGCCGTACGTACAATAATTTCTCTCGGTTACCGAATTCTCAGCTTACTGTGTGAGATCAGTAAAGTTAGTTACTTTTTGACTCAAAGTGACACGCATGCAGGCATTCATGTGGCTGAGTGAGACGGCATGCAAGACCATCCACACCAGCGATCTCTAAAGCATACTCTATCATTTAAAGCCTATTTTAAAGCTTACTCTATATACTTTATATTTTCGGTTTTTCCTCTCTCTAAATTTACAGTGATCTTTACAGTAGCTTTTAGATGGCCTTTTACAGATCCTCAGTGCGGATGGTTTAAGTTGTCGCAAAACTTGTTCGACGCAATGTTGCAACAAAAAATCAGTGATTTAAGATTGTCATTGTTGTTTCTGCATTGTGTTCTATTTTTTTCTGCGCTTGATGCATGGGTATGTAACTATTATATTATAAAATTTCAGCCTCATGACTATCAAAATCAAGGGAACCATGCATCGAGATACATGCCTGTTTAGGTTAACTAAAAATACACGCACACCCACCGGCGCCGGTGCGTTTGGCTCGTAGCAAACCTACGAGATGCCGGCATCTATTCAATCGTTCCACAATCCCACTACTAGCTACGAGCTGCTGCCAGTGTTTAGCAGTCCTTTGAAATAAAGAAACAAGCGGTCTTGGATTAACAATTCGTCGATCAATTAATTAAAATTTTGGTGGAGCCTAATATAAAAATGCTTTATTGCATGGATGGATAAATGATTAATGACTGAACTAACACTAGTTTTTTGTGTGCCACGCGAGCGTGCACGTACGCTTTTCCCTTGCGCATCATCTCAGGACCCACCGTACGTTTTGTTCCAGATAAATAAATCCACATATACATATAGGTACCCCTTTATTTTATTCCAAAATATAAGAGATCTTAACATTACAAGATAAAAGGAATCTAAAGTTAAAAGACTACTGTACCTCTTATTTTGTATTGACTCATCTTTGGCCTATCAAATTAGTTACAATTTTTTTTCTTATTTCTAAAATCACTTGCATTTTGAGACGAAATTTGAACCTTTCACTCGACAGAGATATCATGTTCCCACCGCAGTATATGATGATGGGGTGACAGCGGTTAAATATAACTAGAGGCGAGGGTTTGACCTGCATGCGTATCAAGAATCTGCGGGAATTCCAAGGTCGCGTCGGGGCACCTAGCAGTGTAGCAGAAGTAACGTAAAAACAAGCAGCGCCAGCCATGCAGTGCAGGCAGGACTGTGAAAAAACATGGAGAGGAAGGCAACAACAGCATGCATCTACTAGCTAGCATTCTGTGCTTGTCAGCTTTTGCTTTTGTGCACGTCAGAGACAAGAGCGAGAGGGCTGCTTGCTGACCATTGTAAGGCAAAAGCGGCAAAAGCAACAAGCACCTCTTCTGTTGCCCAGATTAGAGTAGAATTACGACGAGGGATCGGTTGGATTGGATGCCATCGTTTGGTTACGTAGGATGGAATCATTCGGCTCAGCTCATGCATGCATGGACCATGGCTGCTGCTAAAGACCAGGCTCGCACGCGCTAATAATCAGAGCTGTTACCGAACACGCGCCGCAATCATGCAAGTTCTCAGCACGCGTCCGGTCCTCGTCACGATTCTCTTGCGTGGCAGAACACACAAAAAAAAAGGAGCGGTTCCGCAGTGAGCTCTTCTACTTTTTTAGATGAGTAACCTTTTTTAGAGGTCGGAGTACGTTTCCATGGTCCTTGTGCCCCCGAGGAGGCCACCGCGCGCATCTTTTAGTACTAGCTTCCTATGGAAACAGTAGAATGCACTCTCCCACGTCAAACATGCAAATATAACTATTCTAACATTGAATTTCAATGAGTATTCCAGTTTTATCCTGAAATTTATCTGCAACAAAGCCAAAAATAACGGTGGAAAATACTCCCCAAAGAACAGGGGAAGAAAAACAGCAGCAGAACACAGATCCAATCGTTGCTGAAACCTATTTCTGCATATGAAAGGTAAAACCAAATAGACACGACAAGATAAGTAACTCAAACCCATATGATAATTCCTAGTATAACCTTCGCAGTCCAACCACCCACAGATAAACTAGCTACTTGCCCAGGGATGCAGGCATACAAAAGTGCATCAGCAGATAAATCATTGCTTCCACACACATACATTTCAAGGCTATTTGCTAACCTAATAATAACCCATAACCAACGAATAAAGAGAGGACAAAATTCTGTTGCATCGGCTTGTTTGCCCTGCTATGGTTGCAAGTTGTAACCCAAAAGAAACAAATCCAACAAAAAATGATAATGCATGGTATATAGGTTGCACATTGCTAATTGTGGGGAGTAGGCAGGACAGTGGAGTCCTCAAGCACCTTACGAGCCCGCCAGTGTACAGAGTTTGCAGTTTCTGATGTGCCCACCTAGTTATAGCCAGAAGAATGCAATGTCAGTCGCCACCATTACTCATTACAAAGGGCAAGCAGATATTGATAATGTATAATCTCACCTTCAGCTCAAGGCTGTAGTAGTTCCTCCACAGTTCTCTTTCCTGGGGATAGAGGTCAATTGCTGAGTCATAAAGCTTTCGAGCATTCACAAGGGCATCATTGTCTCCAATCGTTGCAAGGTTAGCTTCAAGCTCGATGCAGTACTGGAAGAACATGAGGCTAGGACGAGGTAAAGCCAGAAATCTGTATTAAATACAGAGTGGCAAGTAACATATCAGTTGTATGTTTCAAATGCTATAACCTAAGGTCATTCGTAGTACACCCAAGAGACAATACCAATTGCACTCTCTTTTACAACTTCGTATAATGTGTGCAAAAGAAGTGATTGCCTGAATACTACCCTAACTATCAACTTTCTCGTGTTCAAAAAAATACTATCAACTTTCTAATGCACCCATTATGCTACATTGACAAGCAAACTGCAACCCAAAAGGAAAATATTTAAGTACATGTGCAACTAATTCTTGAACAATGAAAATAGTCCGTTTGAGAAAAACAATTTGCATACCTTTTATACATCTTCCTAGCTCGCTTCATACCACCTCTTTGCAAATACCATCCTACAATAGCAGAAGAAACTGAAGCTCCACGATCACTCCCACCAGCCGAAGTTAATGATAGCATAGCACATTTCACCAGTTTCTCTAAATAGATCTTCTCATGAGAGAACAATTTCAAGGCCTGGAAGGCATCAGGAACAATCTCAGAGTGGAAATAGTAGGGAAAACAAATTCGTCAATACTAATGAACTTTGAAAGTCTCATTGTTGGAACAATTGAGGCAAGTATAGTGGCCTTACCATATGCCACAACCCCTCGGTCTCAGTTATGGATAACTTTAGAAGCACAGTATTAAATAGATCAAATAGAGAACTCAAGTTCTCATTGTTGAAGGAATTGCCAGTAGCAGTGGCACAAGAATTTATTTCCATAGAAGCTCTCAGGGACCACAAATTTGCAGAATTTGAAAGAGGGCCATTGCAAAGATTTTCTGCAAGATTCTTAGCTTCCTCCAATCTTACTAATTTCAAACAAAAAGATACATACTGGCAAGCAAGATCCTCGGTAAGACACCCACATGATTCAGCATTTTCATACACTTTAAGTACAGATGCAGTGAAATTCGAAGCATCAAATTCAGCATCTCGAAATAATGCGATAGAATCTTCACTGTCAGGATATAGAACATCCATCCAAAACTTTGCATACAAGGAGTACATTTTGGAAGTTGGAAGCTTTCTGACAGCTTCATCATAGACCTATAATCCATAATATAAATCGATGGTCACAAAGGTATATTAAAATTTGTATGCAGTGTGGCACATATCTTGGTCGGAACATAGCAAAACTAGCACTGCTGGTCTTAAAAGAAAAGAACATATCCATAAGTGCTTTGAATAATACACAATTATTCTATCAATCAAGCTGACATTATAATTGAGAATGGTATTGTAAAAGATAAAAGGTAATAAATAAACACATAAATACAATAACAAAGCATTTGTCCCAGGCACGTTGGGGTAGGCTAGTTATTAAACCCATCAAGAACGGTATGAAAGTAAAAGAAAGAAAGAGAGGAGTAAACAAAGTACGAGTAAACTCAGATTCCAACACATGCTGATTTCCATGCAGTTCTATCAAGAGCCAAATCTCTAGATACATTCTAATCTAAGTCTCGCTTTACCGCCTCCTCCCATGTCAATCATGACCACCCTCTATATCTCCTAATATTTTCCCTACCTTTTTAGGATCTCATTGTTAACTAGAGCTTCTGTAGGTCTCCGTTGAGTATGCATAAACCACCTTAGTTGGGGTCGGACTAGCTTTATTGGGTGATCTCTCCACTTGCATTGTGGGCCAGCCAAGTGTGCCTAGGCCCAAACCACCAGGTTAGGCTGGGCCAGGAGGGCGCGCACCAGATAGGGAACCTATCAGATCACTGATTAGATCAGTCTGTTTAGGAGTTGATCTGTTCAGTTAGGAAACTGATCAGATTTGGTTGTGTAGGTACTCTGTGTATCGTGTACCCATGGTACCGCAAACAAAGTCACGGAGTTCCTACGTCCAGGTGGCTGACGCCCGAAAGAGATACGCGTCCCGCATTACCAGACTTGCTCCCCTCCTTAGAGTAGCTCCGGTGTTGCCACATGTCCAAAAGAGCCAGACCTGCCTCCCTCGACCTGCCTCCCTCGTTAGGATAGCTCCGGTGCTACCACGTGTCCTGTAAGGCCGGACCAGCCTCCCTCCTCAGGGAAGCCCCGCCACTACCAAGTGTTCACTAGCACCGGAACTATCTCCCAACAAAGGGAAGTTCCGCATCTACCATGTGTCAAGCATCCAGACCAGGAAGACTACAGGATCTCCAACGGCGCGGACATTCAAGGGCTATCAATTGGTCGTTACAAGACCTGGTTAACGCGTCATTAATGCTATATTAATGACATACGATCAAAAGACTATTAAGACTGGTAATGCTGCCATTAAGGCACGTTATCACACTATTAACCTCCCTTAACACCATAGATCGTGTGTATGGTAATTTATTGCAGCCAGGACCACATGTCGGGCCACAGCAAAACATTGTAACAGCCAATCCTTGGCATATAAAAGGGTGGCGTTGTACGGTAAAAGCCAACTGATCTGATACACCACCAAGCTCAGTAAAGCTCATACAATCAACACACACCCCATGGAGTAGGGTATTACGTTCAGGCGGCCCTAACCACGTAATAATCCCTATGTCACCATCTGTTCTTGATCTTGCTTAGCGCCCCAACTGAATACGAACCTTCGCGGACTAATTCTTACAAGTATTGGGGTGTCTTAGTGCACACTTCGACATTTGGTGCGTCAGGTAGGGGGCGCGTTAGCTTTTCAAGATCTCAAGATGGTGAACTCCGCCGCCGCTTCATCCAACGGTCTGGCTGAGCAACTTGCTGAAGAAAATCCCTCCAACGTGCAACAACCAGCCAATGCTGTTGTCCCGACAAGCGTCGTCCCACCACCACCACCACCTGCTCCAGAAGCCAACGCTAGAGTCCAGGATGGTGAATTTGCGTCGGTTACTGAATTGACGAACAAACAAGAGAACACGCTGAACGCAGCGCGAACTCTGCTTCAGCGTCCTCCAGCGCCGGGAGCTCCTCCGGCCGCTCTGGAGCAATGGTGTGCAGTTGTTGAGCACTTGGTTGTAGCAGCAGCTAATGCGATCAGCGTCCATTCTGCCCCATGCAGGGCAGGCATCTTCACGGAAGGAACAGGACCTTGTCTGGTAGGTCCTCCAGCGTCACAGCCTAGGAGACGTGCACCCTCGCAGCAAGTGACGTCTCTGCCATTCGGGGCTCGCTGTAGTCACACGACATCGAGGCTTTCTACTCAGGACCTCCGGTCGAAGCTCGACCGCCATTACATGAGGTGGGATAGCCGCGTCCACACCAAGCGTGCTCGCAAGAGGCAAGTTGCTTGAGAAAACCCTTCTCTCGTGGGAGTTGGGGGCGGCTGTTCAGCTCTTGCCATGCACCTTAGCATGGTCGAGTGGCCACCTAAGTTCCGACTTCATCTGCCGAAGAAATACGACGTGACAGTCAATCTCGTCGAGTTTCTTCAGATCTACTCCACCGCCATCCTCGTGGTTGGAGGCAATGAGGTTGTGATGGCCAATTAATTCCCCGTAGCTCCAACTAGGACTGCAAGGTCCTGGTTCATGAGTCTACCTCCCAACTCCATCTACAGTTGGGCGGAACTCTGTCGTCAGTTCATCGCCAACTTCGGGAGCTCCTATACCCAGCCTGGCCGGCACTGAGCTGGATATGTTCGCCGTCCAACAGAAATCGGGAGAATGGTTGTGATCGTTCATCCAACAGTTTTCTCAGGTACAGAACAAGATCCCTTCTATTTCCAATGCTTCTGTCGTCGTTGCATTCTGACACGGGGTTCGGGATAAGATGTTGGAGAAGCTGGCAAACAAGAATGACAGCAGCGTCACGAAACTTTTCAGTCTGGCAGACAAATGCGCCAGAGCTGCGAAGGGTCGTGAAATGCACTCCAGACCAGCTGCGAAGGATGGTAAATCTTACTCCAAAGCTGATGCTACTGCCTCCAACAGTAGTAAGAAGAAGAAAAAGTCCAGTGGCAGAAACACCTATTGTTGTTGTTGTTGCTGCACTTAGTGGCCCCGACAAACGACATCGACCATCGTCCGAAGACGGCGATGGTGAAAAGATGTGGTGTCTGATTCACAAATCGACAACCCACAATCTTGAAGACTATTACGAGGTCAAGAGGCTTGTTGAATGTAACAACAAGCGTCAAGAAGAATCTCCTTTCCGCCAACGGGAAGGAAAGCAAAAAGTCGGTGAAGCTCCGTCTGATCAGGAGCTAGGCTTCCAAGACGCCAAGAAGGCGTTGAAGGAAGTCTACAACACCGCTGACAACGACTCCAACATCTCTGACAACGAGCGTCGGAAGACTCTCTATATGATATATGGAGGGACCTGGGATATCACCTCTCAGCACATTCTGAAGACTGCGTCGGGAGATGGCTACCGTTGCTCCTACAGCCAAGGCCAAACCCTATCGAAAGTGGACGGACAGTGTCATCACCTTCAATGCTTCGAACTGCTCGAAAAACATGACGAGAGCTAGAAGGTTGCCCTTGATGGTCCCCCCGACTATCAACAACATCCAGCTCTACCATGTCCTGGTGGATGGAGGTGTGACGCTCAACCTCCTACGCTTCGCAGCTTTTGTGAAGCTCTAGCTCAACCTCTCGGATCTTAGGCCCTCACGCCCCTTCTCCGGAGTAGGTCCAAAGCCATTACTCTTCTAGGATCGGTTACCCTTCCAGTGACCTTTGGAACTCGAGACAATTATAGGTCCGAGAAGCTGGTGTTTGATGTGGCATGGTGATTGATGTGGCACACATCAGCCTCTCTTTCAACGCCATCCTAGGTCGGCCAGCCCGGCATGGGTCCATAGTCGTAGCCCACTACGACTATCTGGTGTTGAAGATGCCAACTCCATCTGGCGTCCTCCGGATTCGAGGAGATCGCACTGCTGGGGTTACCGTGCTGGAAGAGCTTCATGCACTTCGCAAGAAGAATCTGACAAGGACCAAGCTGCTCAACAACCTCCAAGCTCGCGCCAGCGTGGCTCATCCTCTGCACCACGTGTGCAACCAAGCGGCGACACCGACATTCCCGTCAAAGTCGTCCAAATCGGTTCTGATGTCGTTCAGACCACTCGTATATCAGGAGGTTCGGGTGACAAATAGGAATACGTGCTCATCACTTTTCTTCGAGCGAATGTCGACGTGTTTGCATGGCAACCATCTCAAATGCCTGGGATCCCTAGGGAGGTGATCGAGCACAGCCTGAAGATATACCCCGACGCACGGTCTATACAACAGAAGCTCCCGAATCAATCTGTTGAGCGGCATAACTTCATCAGATAAGAAGTCAAGAAGTTGCTCGATGCAAGATTCATCCGGGAGGTTGATGGCTGGCAAACCCAGTTGTTTACCGAAGGCCAGCGAGAAGCTTCAGATGTGCATCGACTACACCACCTTGAACAAGGCATGTCCAAAAGACCCCTTTCCACTACCAAAAATAGGGTCCTATTTAGCACAGCTACAACTTGTTATAAAAGCAGCTTGTTTAAAAAGCTGGTGGAAAGCAGCTTCTGCTTCTATCCAGCTTTTAGTTCATTCTGAGAAGCAGCTGAACTAATAAGCTGTTACATAAGTTTTCTGTTTGGCACACCTTCAGCTTATTTTTATGAAAAAACTGCAGCAGAAGGTGTGCCAAACAGGACCTCAGAAGGTGTGCCAAACATGACCTAGATCAAATAGTGGATTCTACCTCCGGGTGTGAATTATTGTGTTTCTTAGACGCTTATTTTGAATATCATCAGATTCCAATGTCTAAGGAAGATGAAGAGCATATTGTCTTCATTACAATAGATGGGTTATATTGTTATACTGCAATGCCTTTTGGTCTTAAAACCGTTGCCTCAACTTTTGTGCGAGTCATGCACAAAACCTTTGGAAAGCTTATAAGGGACCTGGTGGAAGTCTACGTTGATGACATCATTGTCAAGGTGAAGAACAAGGACTCACTCAACAACTTTCAAGCCGTCTTTGACAAGCTGCGCTTGACGTGCACAAAGCTCAATCCGAACAAGTGCGTCTTCAGAATTAGCTCCGGAAAGCTCCTTGATTTTTTGGTGACTCACCAAGGAATTGAGGCAAATCCGGCCAAGATCAAAGCCATCAAAAAAATGCAGCCTCCAGCACGTATCAAGGACGTCCAGAAGCTTACTGAATGTGAATGTCTAGCTTCGCTCAGCCGGTTCATCTCGAGGCTAGCAGAGCAGGCACTTCTCTTCTTCAAGCTGTTGAGGAAGTCGGGTCATTCCATTGGTACGAAGAAGCAGAGAAGGCATTCCAAGAGCTCAAGCAGCCACTCTACCAATCATGGCAGCTCCGGAACCTGGTGAGGCTCTTCTGCTTTACATTTCGACAACTACAGAGGTTGTCATCATGGTTCTAGTCGCGGAAAGACCAAAGTCATATTCAACTCAGGAGCATAGACCCCTCCGGAAGGGTCCGGAGCTACCTGAAGACGAGTCTGGGTCCTAGCCCTCCGGCACGGATCCTAAAGGCAAGCTGCCTGTGGATCAACCTCTCTCATCCGAGTTTCTACCACTCAAGAAGAAGATCTAGACCCCTACAGGAGGGTCTGGGTTGATCAAGAAGGAGATCCGCACCCCTCCGGGAGGGTGCGAGTTGGTGAAGAAGAAGCTTCGGACCCCTCCAGGAGGATTTGAACTGTCCAGCGGCAAGTGTACTTCATTAGTGAAGTACTCCAGGACGCCAAGACTCGTACATTGAGGTGCATAAGCTGTTGTACGCAGTTCTTATTGCCTCAAAGAAGCTATGTCACTATTTTCAGGCCCACAAGATATCAATGATAACCTCTTTTCCACTGCGTGCTATTTTACATAATCCCAATTCTACGGAAAATATCGCTAAGTGGGCTGCGAAGCGGGCAGAATTCGATCTCGAATCCTGCCTCGACATGCAATCAAGAGTCAGACGCTGCCTAATTTTGTGACGGAGTGGACACCTTCTTCATCAACTCCAGAGGGCCTAAGTGAGCAGAAGCTGAAACCTAAAGTCCCGATCTTCACTAAGTCTCCCTGGACTCTCTACTTCGATGGCTTCGTGCAGAAGCAGGGGGGTCGGAGCTAGAATTCTTCTCCCTTCTCCAACTGGGGAGAAGGTCAAGTGCATGGTATGCCTTCACTTCAAGGCAACCAACAACATGGCGGAATATGAAGCTCTCGTCTTGGGACTCAAGGTGGCGCTATCATATGGCATCCGACAGCTGCTGGTGAAGGCTGACTCTCAACTCATCATCAAACAAGTCAAAGGTCAATGCACTTGCAACATCCCTCAACTCGCTTCTTATCCTTGAAGTCCAGAAGTTGTAGAAACTTCCACATCTTGGACATCTGCGATGTCTAACGTCTCAACAACGCTGAAGTTGATGACCTCTCGACGAAAGCTTCAACCAGAGCTCAAGCACCCGAAGGAGTTTTTGTCGGGAGATTACCAGCACCTACCGCTCAGCCTGTCGAACCGACTGATGGGGGCGAGACCAGCACCTCAAAGCTGGCGGTCTCGATGGCCCTGTTACCATAGCGCCCACCAAGGATCGTAGGCGCTACAGGAAGCTTCAAGCAACCAAGCGCGCAAGATCCAGAAGCTCAAGTCAGTTCCAATGCATGGATCTCGGAGGTCCGGAACTACTTGAAAGACAACACCCTTCCTGAAGATGGTGCATCCGCTAAACGAATTGTTGGATTGGCTAAAAGATACACGTTGATAGAAGGAGATATCTGCCGACGTGGTGCCAACGACGTTCTAATGCAGTGCATTTCCCAAGAAGAGGGTTGTGAGCTTCTCGCGGAGATCCATGGAGGCGAGTGCAAGAACCACGCGTCTTCCCGCACGTTGGTCGGTAAAGCCTTCCAGCATGACTTTTACTAGCCTACAACGCTCCAAGATGCAGTAGAGCTGGTAAAGAAGTGCAAGCGTGCCAGTTTCATGCGAATCAGATTCACACACCAGCTCAATCACTGTAGATGATACCTCCCACGTGGCCATTCGCTGTGTGTGGGATGGACATTTTGGGACCTTTCCCAAAAGCCGTCGGAGGTTACCGTTCTTATATGTCGCAATCGACAAGTTCACAAAGTGGGCGCAAGCAACTCCAGTTGTGACTATCAACAAACAATCTGCCATCAAGTTCTTGAAGTCCATTGTCTGCAGATTTGGAGTTCCAGACATAGTCATCACTGACAACAGAACCAAATTCACAAGTGTAGCTTTCCAACAGTATTGCGAAGACCTCGGCATAACAGTCAGCTACGCATCATTAGCTCAACCGGCAAGCAATGGCCAAGCTGAGCGAGCAAATGTTGAAATACTCAAGGGACTCAAAACACGCACTTATGAGCGCTTGAAAAAAACATGACGCTAACTGAATAGAGGAGCTTCCATTTGCATTGTGGGCGAGCCAGACTACACCTAGTCGGGCAACAAAGGAGGCACCCTTCTTCTTGGTGTACGAAGCTGAATCAGTCCTTCCTCCGGAGATCACCATGGGTTCTCTCCAGGTTAGGATCTTCGACGAAGCCACGCAGGACCATCTTCAGCGTGAAGACCTAGACCTTGTCGACAAGACAAGGGGTCAAGCAGCTGTCCAAAACGTATGTTATCGTCGGGCGCCCCAGCGCTATCATCAATGGCATGTGCGCAATCTGTAGCTAGAAGAAGGCGATTTGGTGCTGCGACGAATACTGACTCGAGAAGGGATGAACGAACTCTCCCCTAGTTGGGAAGGTCCTTCCCGGGTTATCAAAATATCCCGCCCCGGATGCGTTCGCTTAACAACAGAGGATCGGACTCCACTTCCCAATCCCTGGAACATTGAGCACATTCGTAAGTTCTACACCTAGTTCACGGATGTGAGTCTGTATTTGTATAAATTGTATCTTAGAGTCTATGAACAGAGTCGGGAGGGTCCTAGATCAAAAGCACACTTAACTTGTCTTGTACTTTAGATGTGTCTTTACCTTCGCTGGGTTAGATCAAGAGGAATAGCACACTTAACTTGGTCATGTACTTTAAGTGTGTCATTGTCTTCCCCTGTTATTCAAACCTTAATGAGAAGCATTTTGTACAAACAGACTCTACGTGCATTTCATTTGAACAAGCTCTTTTCATTTTATACCTTCTTGTTAACAGTGATGTTGTGCAATCCGCTTGAAATAAGGTCCTGAATAATCACTTGAAATATATAAGTTTTATTGATGATTTTCCATTAGATACAGATCATTGCTAGATGGTCTACTCGCCTGAAAACCAAAGCCAACACAGGTCCGGAGTGCACTATCGACTTAGCCTGGTCCAGCACTCTAAGTACGCCACTCTACCTATTACGACAAGTCCTAGTAAGGCGGGTCCAAAAAGCATATGGACTTTGAAAATTTAATCAGAATACTTATATTTTTTCAATGAATTAGTGGGACCTAAATTTCAAGTAAGGATACTAAGCTGCAATTAAAGTATAGACAAGAGAACGAAATTTACTGCTTTTCTTGTCTTTCATGCGCAAGAAAAATGAACAGTTCACGGCAATCTGCACGGCGATGGTGGAGACATCACCCCTAGGGGGCCCACCGTCAACATTTTATACGTTGATAGTGGGCACTGTCGAAGCGACCAAGCTCCAATTGTTGGAAATGCGGCCTGTTCAACCCTGTTTCTAGCTCTGCAGGTGTGCTGTTCTGATCTGTTCGGCCAGAACAGATCTGGTATGCAGTGCAATTCAGTACAGGGCGATTCCTGTGTTCAGAACAGAGAGGACAGATAGAGTAGAAGGCACCCTGGTGCTGATCAGATCGGAGAAGAAGGGAACAGAGAAGAACTCGCCGAGTTCCTGCTGGAACAGATGCGAAATCCTGATCTAGGCGAGTTAGGGAACTCGGCTAGATCAGGTTCTGCCGTGGGGAGGCCTGGTCTGGTGGAAAACTTGTATTATTTTCTAATGAGGTACAGCAGGGGAGGGGCGCACCCCTGTTTATATAGGGGCCGGCTGGGAGAGTCCCAGGGCCTTACAACTCGATCTCCAATTTAAAAACAGGACTCTATCTATTAGCAATAACTCTATGGACTCTAAACAGAATTTCTAATTTTTCTGGACTCTATCTACTGACCGCTCCAGGGAGGTGGGCCCCGCCTGGGCGCGCGCGCCCCTGGTGGGCTCAGCCGCACCAGGCCGCCCCAGGCCCAGGCCCAGGGTCACCCGACATTCTCCTCCTGACCCTGGACCTGCAGAATGTCCAGAACGCCAATTCTTCTTCTCATCTCGATGAACTTCTGTCTTCCAAGTGCCTTGGTCAAGATGTCCGCCATCTGGTCCTTTGTAGAGATCTGCTCAAGCACGATAACACCGTTGTCCACACACTCACGTATGTAGTGGTATTTGGTGTCTATGTGCTTGCTCCTGTCATGGTGTACCGGATTTTTGCTCAAGTCTATGGCAGACTTGTTGTCAACCCGTAGCACTGGCGTCTTCACCTGTTCAACCAAGTCTTCCATTAGCCGTGTCATCCATACACCTTGACATGCCCCTTGAGCTACTGCAATATATTCTGCCTCACAGGAGGACAAGGCCACCACCTTCTGCTTGCTGGACTGCCACGAAACGGGGCTGTTTCCTAGACAAAACAGCACCCCACTTGTGCTCTTGCGGTCCTCCACGTCTCCCGCATAGTCGCTATCCGAGTAGCCAATCAACTCCAAGTTGCCTCCCTTTGGATAGAAGACTCCGAAGTGGATCGTACCCGCTATATAGCGTACGATGCGCTTGACTGCAGCGTAGTGTTCTTCCCTTGGCTCCTCCAAAAACCGACTCACGTACCCAACCGAGTAGGCGAGGTCGGGGCGTGTGTTCACCAAATATCGCAACCCTCCCACCAAACTCCTGTAATCCGTTGCGTGCACCAACGGACTGTCACTTGTCTTGTAAAGCTTCAGGCCTTGCTCCATGGGGAATGCACAAGGGTTGCACTCCTCCAGGCCAGCTTTTGAGACAAGCTTAGAAGCGTAGGCCGCCTGCCCAACACTTATCCCCGCTTCAGACTGCCGCACCTCCAGGCCAAGATAATACGACAAGAGGCCCAAGTCGCTCATCTTGAACCGCCTCATCATCTCCTCCTTGAACTTCTTGATGTCGCCCCCTCCTGTGATCACGAGATCGTCGACGTACACGCCGACGATGAGCTTGTCCTTTCCAGCTCCACGGAAGTAAATCCCGTGCTCGCTCGTACTCTTCTGGAAGCCAAGCGATAGCAAGCTATCGTTGAGCTTGGCATTCCAGGCCCTGGGCACTTGGCGAAGTCCGTACAAAGCCTTCTTGAGCCGATACACTTTGTGTTCGGCTCCTTCGACGATGAAGCCAGCGGGCTGAGAGACGTACACCTCCTCCATCAGATCGCCATTCAGGAAGGCGCTCTTCACATCCATGTGGTGTACCTCCCATCCCTTGTGCGCAGCTACTGCAAGGAGCAAGCGAACAGACTCTAGACGGGCTACAGGAGCGAATACCTCGTCAAAGTTTATTCCTTGCCGCTGGACATAGCCTTTGGCCACCAAACGAGCCTTGTGCTTCACCACCTCTCCATACTCGTCCCTCTTCACCTTGAACACCCACTTGAGACCAATGGGCTTGTGTCCTGCAGGAAGATCAACAAGTTGCCACGTCTTGTTCTCTTCTATGGACTCCATCTCCTCGAGCATGGCCCGTTTCCAGCACGGGTGTTCCTCGGCATCGGCGAAAGACGTAGGCTCCTCCGCGGTGGTAAACATGAGCTCCCCCTCCTCCAGGCTCGGTGGGCGTGGCGCGCGCCCAAGAGGGGTGAGGGTTCCCAGCACGTTGCGCATCGTGCGGAACCGAAGTGCAACGTTGTCGTTGTGGTAGGCGTCGACGTTGCTGCCGACATCCGTCGGCGGCGTGGCGAAGCGGATGGGTCGTGGAGGGTGCCGGGGCGTGACAAAGGTGCTGGGATCTTCAGTATCGGACCCTCCAGCCGCTGCTGACTCCTGTAGCGGGCTATCCCATGTCTGTTCTGGACTGGACAGCCCCTGTAGAAGCCTGCGGGGTGTTGCGGGGGGTGCTGGTCGCCTACCAGCAGCCCTGGTGTGCCCCACCGGGGCCCCTGGGGTCTGGACAGACCCTGCTGCACCCCTCCTGGGTGCTGCAGGGGTGCTGTTTGGCCCTTCCGAGTCCTGCAATACCTTGCTAGGTGCTGGAACAGCAGGTTCAGCATGTGCTAAACCCATGGAGTCGACGTAGAACGCGTCGTAGTCCTCTTCTTCAGCTCCTTCACCCCAGTCCCACTTGGCCGTCTCGTCGAATATCACGTCACGTGATATGTGTGTGCGCCCATCGGCCGCATTGTACATCCGGTAGCCCTTCGTCCCTGCAACATAGCCAAGAAACACCATCGGCGTACTTCGGTCTTCCAACTTTCTCAGGTGGGGGCTTGTATTTTTGACATGTCCCACGCACCCAAAAATTCGGAAGTAGTTGACGGCTGGTCGCTCCCCGTACCAAGCTTCATATGGCGTCTTCCCGTCGAGGCCGCGGGTGGGGGATCTATTCAAGATGTAGACAGCTGTCAGGACCGCCTCACCCCAAAAGAACCCGGGCATACCCTTCGCCTTCAACATGCTTCTCGCCATCCCGACCACCGTCTGGTTGCGCCGCTCCACAACCCCATTTTGTTGCGGCGTGTATGGGGCTGTGAGCTGACGCTGTACGCCGTGCTGAGCGCAGTACTCGCCGAACTCCCGTGAGGTGAACTCCCCTCCGCGATCAGTACGAAGTAGCTTCAGCCTCCTCCCGGACTCTAATTCAGCTGTCGCCTGGAATTTCTGAATTAAGTCGGGCGCCTTGTCCTTGCTTGCTAGGAGATAGAGCCACATATAGCTGCTCATGTCATCCACTAGCAACAAGAACATCTTGTTGCCGCCTGGAGTCGTCGGTGTGATTGGCCCGCAGATGTCGCCGTGGACGAGGTCGAGTGCACCCTCTGCACGTCGACAAGCTTGCGTGGGGAAGCTGGAGCGCCTCTGCTTCCCGGCCAAGCAAGCCTCGCACAATTGATCGACATGATCAATTTGCGGAAGCCCGAGCACCATCTCCTTTGCCAGCTTCCGAAGCGCCTGGAAGCCGACGTGTCCGTAACGTTCGTGCCAACGCCACGCGACGTCACCACGTCGTGCAGTCAGGCAAACTGGACGCGTGATGTTGAGCCTGACGGGGTACAACTTGCTGTCGTCGCGCCGCACTCGTGTGATGAGACGGTTCTGCTCGTCTCGAATGTGCATCACCCCTGCATGCATGGTGACGCTGTAGCCATCCTCATCCAGCTGCCCGAGGCTGATGAGGTTGGTGGTGAGACGCGGGATGAGGTAGACACCAGTGAGCCACCGATGCTCACCCGTGTCACAGGCGAACAGGACTGTGCCCTTCCCCTCGATCCGCACGACCGAGTTGTCGCCGAACTTGATGGTTCCGATGACGTTCTCGTCGAGCTCGGAGAAGACGGCGCGCGAACCAGTCATGTGGTTGGTCGCGCCCGTGTCGAGGTACCAAAGGGCGTCGTCGGAGTCGTCGTCGTCGTCGTGGCCACGATGTGCGAAGACGCGTCCCTCCACTATCTCTAGTGGACGCGTGGAACGCTCGCGTACAGGCTCCTCCTGTACTGAGGCCGCCCTTGTCATGAACAAGGCGCCCTCCTCCTCCGCCTTCGCCACGTGCGCCTGCTGCTGCGGCTCCTGCTGCTGCTGCTTCTTTGAACGACACTCCTTGGCCCAATGGCCCTTCTTGCCGCACTTCCTGCACTGGTCCCACAGAATGTCTTTCGCGGAACCCTTCTTCTTGGGTGCCCCCTTGCGGCCACCCCTTTTCGAAGAGCCCTCATCTCCTCGCGCCTCCTTCCGCCGTGCCTCCCACTCCTCCTGAGTGAGGTACAGCTGGCCGTCGTGCACTCCTCCCTTGCGCCGCGTTGTGTCGAAGGCGTTTTCGGCAGCCCTTAGCCGCCCCGTCACATCCGACAATGTGAGGGTCGACACGTCCAGCAGGGTCGAGATCGCCACCACGATCTGCTCGAAGCGTTCTGGAACGCTCCGAAGGAGCTTCTCCACCGCCACATCTTCGTCGATGTGCTCCCCTAGCGTCTCGAGACGGGCTATGATGCCGCTCAGACGAAGGGAGAAGTCATCCACGCTCTCGCCGTCCTTGAACGTGGCGGCGTCAAACTCCCGCCTGAGTTGACGCGCCGTGGTCTTCTTCACGCGATCGGCCCCCACTCGCATGAGGGCGATCGTGTCCCAAGCCTCCTTCGCCGTCTTCTTCTTCCCGATCGTCGTGATCATCTCCGACGGGATGGCGCTGACTAGGATGTCGAGCGCCAACATGTCCTCCTGCTGCGTCACGTTGCCTTCTTCCACCGCCTTCCAAAGTAGTCGCGCCTTCAGCTTGATCTCCATCATGACGGCCCACTCCGCATAGTTGGTCTTGGTGAGCAGCGAAAACCCGGTTCCCGTGTTCACCTCACGAACTACCGGAGAGGTCGTCGTCGTGATCTTGCCGCCGTTGCCGGTGACGCTGCCGCTGCTTGGGGGAGAGGTCGACATGGCTCTGATACCACGAATGTTGGAAATCCGGCCTGTTCAACCCTGTTTCTAGCTCTGCAGGTGTGCTGTTCTGATCTGTTCGGCCAGAACAGATCTGGTATGCAGTGCAGTTCAGTACAGGGCGATTCCTGTGTTCAGAACAGAGAGGACAGAGAGAGTAGAAGGCACCCTGGTGCTGATCAGATCGGAGAAGAAGGGAACAGAGAAGAACTCGCCGAGTTCCTGCTGGAACAGATGCGAAATCCTGATCTAGGCGAGTTAGGGAACTCGGCTAGATCAGGTTCTGCCGTGGGGAGGCCTGGTCTGGTGGAAAACTTGTATTATTTTCTAATGAGGTACAGCAGGGGAGGGGCGCACCCCTGTTTATATAGGAGCCGGCTGGGAGAGTCCCAGGGCCTTACAACTCGATCTCCAATTTAAAAACAAGACTCTATCTATTAGCAATAACTCTATGGACTCTAAACAGAATTTCTAATTTTTCTGGACTCTATCTACTGACCGCTCCAGGGAGGTGGGCCCCGCCTGGGCGCGCGCGCCCCTGGTGGGCTCAGCCGCACCATGCCGCCCCAGGCCCAGGCCCAGGGTCACCCGACACCAATAACCCCCAGGCGGCCCGCTGTCGACGTTCTATGCGTTGACAGTAGGCGCTGTTGAAGCTACCAAGCTCCGACAACCCCTAAGGGGCCTGCCGTCGACGTTCTATGCGTTGACAGTGGGCGCCGTCGAATCTATCAAGCTCCAACAAACCATAGAGGGCCCGCCTTCGCGTTGATAGTGGGCGCCGTCGAAGCTACCAAACTCCGACGCCTCCCAGGGGGCCCGCCATTGATGTTTTAAACGCTAACAGTGGGCGTCATCGAAGCACCTAAGCTCCGACAACTCCCAGAGGGCCCACCGTCGACGTAACAAAGGGTCCTTGGAGATTTCGAAGCAAGACTTGAACTTCGAAGCTAACATACTGGCTACGAGTTTGGAGCAAACAAGTCTTCAAGACATTGTCAAATCGCTTATGCTAGATGCCCTCAATCAATTGAACACATCTGCCAGGGCAAGAAGATAAAAGGGCAATGTATTGAAGACAAAAATAGAATTCGAAAGGATTTCATTCATTCAAAATTGGAAGTTTACAAGGTGAAGGTACAAAAATAAAGGTCCTGGACGCTGGCCCTAGTAGCTTCCTCCACCTCGGTGATGGGTCCTTCGACCATCGGAGCTAGAGACATTGACGGGTTTTGGCTTCGGAAACACGTCAGCACTATTCTACGACGTTCCTAGCCAGAGACCTTCCCTCAATCTCGAGCTGGTCGACGACCACGTCTCCCAGTGCATCAAGCTTACCACTAGTGGAGTTTAGCGCCACCAGTGCCTTGTCCATCTATGGCTCGAGATCATCCGATCGAACCTGACTAAATCCAAAAGGAACTAGAGCGTCGTTCGCCCACCCAAGGAAGTCCCATACCTACTGGGACTCAATCGCTCTTGCGCTTCGGAGCTCCTCCAGTGACTTTCTTACAAAAGAGAGCTCCGCAGAACCTTCCTTTGAGAAACGTTCGACATCTTTTTCGTGCTGCTGGATCCGTTCAGCCAGCAGCTTCTCTTGATCGGCGATTTGTTTCTCTCGGCGGTGTGCGCGACCTCGCCTATCTGCAAGGTCTTTCTCTTTTGCCTTCATCTTATCCTCTCTGGCAGAGACAGCAGATTCTCTTTGGCTAACTCCTTGCCCTATCAGCCACACTCAGCGCTTTTCTTGTTCGCACCAGGACTTGAATTGTTCCACGCGGTCAGCCAAGTCCTGCTCGCCGCGTGCCAGCTTCCGGAAGAGCTCATCCTCCATCTTCTGGATTTCATCCTCCTTCTCTTGGAATTTATCCTCCCTTTCCTCGAGTCCCTCCCAACGCTTGAGGAGTTGTTACCTCAACTCTTCGAGGCTCTCCGAGCGACTGTCGGCCAATTCGTTGGCCTTCTGAGCATGCTCGTAGACCTCCCGAATCTTTTCATCGAGGGCCTTTATGATGGCCTCCCTCTCGTTAAGCGCGTTGTTCAAGCGCGTCAGCCTAGCCTTCTTCACCCATTCCCTCTTGTTCGCCGGTCGGGACTGCGTCAGCTTTGTCTCGAAGAACAGCCTGTTGCGCCAGAGCCTCAGGGTGTTGCACTCTTCTTTAAGAGACTTGTGTTCGCAGTCAAAGGCAAGCTAGACCTGGCGGAGGCTTGAGCAGGCATTGTCGATTGATAACACCAGGGGAATTGGCTCTGGGCCCGCCTAAGGTGCCTCCGCAGGCTCCAACGTGTCTTCCAAAATAACTGTAGGAGCCCATGGCGCAAGCGTGGTCTCCATCAACTCAACGTCGACGGGGCCGATCTCCGGGAGCTCGTCAACCTCTGGTACGGTCAGGGAAGATCCTGCAGCTGGAACTTCTACCTCCGGAGCTAACGAGGAGGTCCTGTTGCCGGATCTTCTACTTCCGGAGCTGACCAAGAGGGTTCCGCAGTCGGATCTTCAGCCATCAGCACAAAAGTCGAAGGACCCGCAGCGGGATCCTCTTGAGCATGATCGAGCATGGTCACCTCCGGTGTTGCCACCTCCAGAGCTAGCGCTGGGACTTCTCTCGGAGCTTCATTGATTTCTGGTGTTGATGTCGGAACCTCCGCAATTGGCTCCGAAACAGCCGAAGTTTTCTCAGGCATTTCTTCCTCATGGTCCAGGCAACCACGGGCTCTACGGTCGACGGTGTTGAGGTCGTCTCCACGATAGCCAGTGCCGGAGTTGTCGTGTCGTCCGCCACAACCATAGGAGGAGGGGTCGGATGCAGGAGCTTCAGCTGACACAGTCTCCGAAACTGCAGTTTGCACCAGAGCTCATGTTCTCGACACTCCGGGAGCTGAGAATAGAGAATTCAAAAAAAATCAAGACATAATCTAAAGATTCGGCCCTTACCTAAGGACGTTGTCGCTTCAGTCGGCACGGATCTTCTTCCTCGTACGCTTGGAGCTAGAGCCCACCGTTGTCGGTGTGGCGCACGCTCCAGGCTCTGAACCAGGTGTTGAGGCAGCCGCCGGCGCTGCCACATCTGGTACATCCGTCGTCGGGGGATTTGCTCCAGACCCAGAGCCTGTCGCTGGCATCGGGACAGGAGTCGACTTGCCGGACCTAGCGTCCTCTGTGGACACTGGATCCGAATGATCTGCTGAAGCTGGAGGCACAACCAGCAACGACTTCAACAGAGGTTGAAGGGTCGCCTCCCTCGTAGCGTCCCTCACATAGCTCTCGTTGCTTCTTGCTAACTTTTGCTTGCGACTTGGGGCCTCGACTGGAGCTTTCCCCTTGCCTCGGTCTGAGACCGACTCTTTGGAAGGCGGAGCTGCGGGACTTTTGCTTTTGCCGCTGACTGGCACAGGTCCGGAGCCCTCACGTGGACAAGAAGCTCTGGAAATCACGATCCCTGGTGGAGGAGCGCTCCTATTCCTCTCCACAAGGCCCAAGTCATCAAGCATTGGCATCTTCCACAGCTCCGTCAACTCTGGAACCATGTTTAGAGGCAGGAACTCCGCCGGAGGTGTCAGGTCATCAGGATTGATGGTTCCATAGTACAACTTTTGGAGATGAAGCTTCAAAGCCTTTTCATCTAAATTTGACCCGAGACCAATATCAATTCGACATGGGTCCATCTCTCCATTGAATGCCCATGCAAGTCATTCCCTCTTCTTTAGCGGAGCCCATCGGTTGGTCAGGAAGTTTGCTATCACCATTAGAGGGGTCACCCCTCCTTCCACGCACTCCTTGATCCTTGACAAGATTGGGTTGTACTCCTCTGTCAACTGCGGGAACACCTCCCAGGCGTCGGTGTCGGTGGTGGGAAGACTCTCAGACAGCTCCAGCTTGTCATGATGATCCACATTCAATCCTTCTTCCAGCTATCCCACTTCCCGGAAGGGAATGTCTTCAAGTACTTGTAGGGCGAGTTCTTGCGCTTCACGAAGTAGTAGAAGTTGAGAAGCTCATTCTCTTTCCTGATTGTGTGGACCTTGAAGAAGGTCCGGAAGAGCTCGATGCAAGGCGGCCCACCCACCCACATCTCGCAGAAGTGGACGAAAGTCGCCACTAGCAAGGAGTGGGGGCCGAGGTGGTGGAGCTGTAGGCCGTAGCAGTCTAGCAGCATCAACAAGAAACTTGAGAATGGCGGGATGAGCCCCACCATGGCGAATGCCGAGAAGTACACGATCTTGTCGGCGCCTTCCTTCTTGAAGGGGAGCTTGCTAAAGCGGATCGGTTCCTGAAGGAGTCACTCGACCACCCCATGTAGGTGTGGACTCTCAACAACTCGGTGTCGCGCTTGATCCGGCTGCAGGGAAGTCCCAACTCCATCACCCCAAAGTGAAGCGGAAGTGGAAAAAGAGATGCAAGGGTAGAGAGCTCTAAGCGCAAGATTAAATGAAGGCATAAGGAGTTCTCTTCTCGTGCGGACTTAGTCCCTTTAGTAAGTCTCCGCAACACTTGGATGGAAACTGCATTCGGACCCAAATCACGAATAACCTCGTCAATGACAAGGGGGTCCGGGTCCACTTTGTTCAAAAGTCGCACCAGGCGAACTATTGTCATGATGGGAAGGCGGCAGCCTGACAGAGCTACAAAGATTACGTTGGGAACTGATACAAACTCTGTATTGGAAACTAACAAACTTTAATTGTGTGAGATCCGCACGTCAAGATCTCACTCATTGTATCAAGAAGAGCCACGTGGTGATGGCATAATTGTGTGTCGTCGTTTCCACCGCTCAGGAAAAGACTTTGAAGTAGCAGCGCGGGAATTGATAATGGCCCCACCTCCGGTAGCATAACCTCTCCCTAAAGTGGGCCCAAGGGCCACTGTTGGTACCCTGCGTACCGAGTACTCCTAGTATCGCAAACAAAGTCACGGAGTTCCTACGTCCAGGTGACTGACGTCCGAATGAGATACGCGTCCCGCAGTCCCGCAGTACCAGACCAGATCCCCTCCTTAAGATAGCTCTGATGTTGCCACGTGTCCAAAACAGCCAGACCTGCCTCCCTCGTTGGGGTAGCTCTGGTGCTACCACGTGTTCTGCAGGGTCGGACCTGCCTCCCTCCTCAATGAAGCTTCGCCATGCCACGTGTCCACTAGCACCGGACCTATCCCCAAGTAGAGGGAAGCTCCGAATCTGCTACGTGTCATACACCAGGACCTACGTCAGCAACGGGAAGACTACAGGATCTCCAACGGCGCGGACATTCAAGAGCTATCAATTGGCCATTACAAGACATGGATAACACGTCATTAATGCTATATTAATGATGCAGGATCAGAATACTATCAAGACCGGTAACGCTGCTATTAAAGCATGTTATCACGCTATTAACCTCCCTTAACACCATAGATCGTGTATAGGGTAGTTTATTGCAGCCAGGGCCACATGTCGGGTCACGGCAACACACTGTAACAGCCAGTCTTTGGCATATAAAAAGGCTGCGTTGCACGGTAAAAGCCAAGCGATCTGATACACCACCAAGCTCAGTGAAGCTCGTACAATCAACACACACACCTTGTAGTAGGGTATTACGCTCAGGCGGTCCGAACCACGTAAAAAACTTTGTGTCACCATATGTTCTTGATCTTGCTTAGCACCCCAACCCAATACGAACCTCCGCGGACTACTTCTTAATAGTACCAGAGGAAGTGTCTTATTGCACACTTCGACATGTTGGATTCGTTCTGTTCATATCAAAACAGAATTGGAAAGATTTAATATAGTTGGAGTCAGTTTCCATCTATTAGAGATATAATCCTATCAAGATGGACTTCAAATAAGGAAACAATATATCTGTAAACAAGATATAAATATCCCAGGCATTTAGACAAATAAAACAACCCCCTTCAGTTATTCCTTTTTTGTGTTCGGAATTCCAACATTCTGATATACAGAACTCCCGGGAGGACGTTTACCCGGGGGTGGCTAATCCAGCAAGCCAACGACGTGGAGGCACGTGGAGAGAGGAAGAAATCATCGGAGTCGAGCCCACCTCGGCCCCCAACATGGTGGTGCACACGTGGAGGCTGCAGGTGTACTGGTGTAGTCGTGTTCACGTGTCGCAGTAGCTACGAATCTCGGCTCGAGGCAACTAAACCCCTGGTGGATCGCGGGGCTAGGGAGGACAAAAGGCGCGGCGAACCCGAATTTCAGGTGGATCACGCACGTTCGACGGAGAGCGTGCCAAGGACAACTTGAATCCGGGCAACGGAGCCCTAGATCGTGGCTCGACGCCTCAACGGACACGTATTCAACGTGGAGAGGAACTGATGAACGCGCAGTGACGTGATGACGTCGACAGCCGTGCGCTAAGGTCGTGCTCACGTGTCGCTGAGGTCTGAGGTGGAGCACTCGAGGCTGCTGATGTTCTCTTCACCTGAGGGCACATGAGAACGGGCAGGTGCAAGCGGTCGCGCCGGATAAGAAGTGCGCACAAACATGCAAGCTGACAGGCAAGCTCAGCAGCAGGCGCGCCGCAAGTAGCATAACGATGTGTTGCCTAGGAGTTGCAAAAGCTGAACGAGAGAAGAGATGGGAGCAAGAGTCTCGTTTGGGCGTTGGGAGGTTCTAGGAAGAAGCCTGTGAGGGTTGGCTGGGTCTGGGCTGGGTCTGATGGCTGGTAGCTGGCCTAGTCAATGCTATCGGTGGACAATGGTGTTGGTGACTATACTAGAAGCACCTAGAAAACATACACAGGAGGTGTACCAAAGATGGCAATTCACAGCTCGGTATTGTTGTGTGGAGTTCAACAAGAGGATACGCGCGAGGTCGAAAGTGGAGGTTGGCGCGATGTGTCAGAGGCGTGTGCGCGGTCATGGCCACGTGAGCACGGGTCATCACACGCGGACGCAACGATAGGCCAGGCGAGCATGAGCAGCACATGAGGCTAGCGGGCATGAGCAAACGCACAACAGCGAGCATGCAACGGTGGTTGATAGAAGGCGGGGCGGCGGCTCAAATCTGGGGATCTAGAGCGACGCGGTAGGACCCGATAGACTTCTCCCATGGCGGCTTGGACGTGCGGGAGGCTCAGTGCAAAGTAGGTTTGGCACGCGGGGTGCAGCACAGACGTAACATGAGGCACACAAGTGAACGGACAACGGCAAGGCGACTGCGTGACAGTGATTGATAGAAGTTAGGGTGGTAGCTCAGGTTGGGAGGATCTGGAGCGATGCAGCAAGATCCAACAACCTTCTCCCACGAAGACTTGGACGTGTGTAGGATCCTCGGTGCGGGGGAGGTTCAAAACATGCATGAACAACAAGGAAGAGATGTGTGCAAGTGTCGAGATCAAGGGGAGAATGTTGGGTGATCTCTCGCCTAGCATTCTAGGCCAACCAGGTGTGCCTAGGCCATAGTTATTAAGGCAGTAAGACGGCCTAAAGCGGCGGATCCCCTTTTATCTTTTAAGAGATAAGGCGTAAGGCAAGGCGACGCCTTACTAATATGTAAAAATAGGAAAAATAGAATATAATTATTAGGTGTAAAAATTAAAATACAGCAGTATAGTGTATTCAACCCACTTTTGTTTCTACCAGCCTTTCAGCCCAGCCCACCCCACCCAGCGGCCGTAGATGGTACGAACCGTTGAATGCAGATCAACGGTTACAGAGCAATGATTTCACTCAAAAACCCTATCCAGGCCAGCACCTAGCCCACCCATCGCCCGCAGATCACAACATCGGCGCCCGCCGCACCCCCCCTCGCCCGCAAATCGAGCTGCGCAAGATAGGCGCCCCCCTCCCCTCGCCCGCAGATCGGGCTCTTCACGGCGCCCCCCCCCCCCCACCCCTCCTCCTCGCCCGCAGATCGGATCGGCCGTCGTCGGCGGCTTCGCCTGTTTCCGCCGCCGGCAGCTTCCTCTGCTACTGCCACCACCAGCTCCCATGCTCCCACCGCAGCCGGCTTCCTCTACTCTCGCTGCTTCCAGCGGCTCCCCTGCTCCCGCCGCTGTTGCCTTACCCATAAAACCAAGGCGATGAGACACCTTACTCCGCGCTACCACCTTACTGCTTAAGTGACGCCTTAATAACTATGGCCTAGGCCCAAACCAGTTCGGGCTAGGGCAGGAGGGCGCGCACCAGACAGGGAACAGATTAGATCAAGTCTGATCTGATTAGATCATTATGTTTAGGAGTTGATCAGTTCAGTTCGGATTTAGGAAACTGATCCGATTTGGTTGGATTCGTTCTACTCAGATCAGAACAAAATTGGAAAGTTTGAATAGAGTTGGAGTTAGTTTCCATCTAGTAGAGATATAATCCTATCTCTATGGAATTCAAATAACGAAACAATAAGGATTTAAATAGCCCAGATATTTCGAGAAATAAAGCAACCCAGTCCTGTTATTTATTTTCCTGTGCCAGGAATTCCAACAAGCTTCTCTATAGCATGCACATCTCTACAACACTTATTAGACATGTTGTCTTTTAGTTGACTAACATTCCACCCCATATAGTATCGCATGCCTGATCACTGTACTATAAAATTTACCTTCTAGCATTTGTAGGACCTTCTTATCACAAATAAATCAGTTACATAATAATCTAGTGCACAAACACATAAAGTAACAGGTAACGGGTGGGCACACCAGAAATTAACATTTGATTAGGGTGAAAAAAAATAACATTGAAAGACATGGCAACAAATTTATGAACATGCTGTTTTTCCTTCTCCCGAAATAGCAAGTAAGGTTGAGTTTCATTGATAATCTACAATGAAGACAACTAGTGTAAAGAAACATGACAATGTTACCTGAACTGATCTGTTCAGCTTATTCAATAAAGCATCCTTCCTCTTGGAAGGACTGGAACCAGTTAAGTCACTAGGCTGAAGCCTAGCTAACCAATCCCAGTAATCCTCACTATGGGAGAAATCTTTCTTCAAGTCATCTAGGACCTCTATCTTCAACTCATCAGAATGAGTCAGGTCAACACTATTTAATATCTCCAAGATTTTTTTTCGCAAGGACAAGCTTGACGGAAGAGCTTCCGCAGCACTATGATATATGGTTTCAATGATTAACAGTCCTTGCTGCCAGAAAATATCTTCCTTCTCCTGCAGAGCAACACCAGTTGAGCCAGACTCTTTGGGACCTCCACCTTCTTCGTTCAGTGACATAAACAGCTCTTTATTTTCCTCTTTCCAGTGACCTGCATCGTTATTGTTCTTTTGCAGCGTCTTCACATCCTCTCCAAGTGCTACCTTTCGAGCCTTCAGCTTGTTAAGATAGGTAAGCTCCATGCGAAGATACTCAATCCACATATCCTCTGACTCTGGACACGATCTGAGACCACTCTGCATAAGTGCACGTGCTGCACCAACATTTAGATTTTGATCGAATTCCCAAGCTGCAGCATAGATCCAAAGCCCAGGAACCTTAGGGTGGTAGCGAATAGCTTGTGCCAGAACCTGAAACAATAGGACAAACATCAGGAGGAAAACACTAGTGCCTGCTACTACAAGTAATTAAGGTATTCATTCTGAAAATAGCTCAAATTCAACTTTTCCTACAAGATACGAAATACAGAACACAAAATGCCTTTTCCTTGTATAATCTTTCATGGATAATTGGATGTGTACCTGTACATGATCTACAACAGGGGCACGGATCCTCTGACGTACTACACACCGTAACCTGGTCACTGACTTGTGGGACCGGACCCACATGTCCGTGACCACAGTTTATGTCAGAGGATCCTCATCCCAACAACAGATATACTGAGTACAGAAATGTTTAAATTTTCCAAAAATGTCAGAAGAATAAAAAATGATCCAAGAGCAAATTAGTAAAAAAAATTAAACATTTTTATGTCAGCGGACTCCATTGTGGGGAGCCAAGGATGGCAGTAAACATAGCAGTGTACAGTAAGAAGGGAAGCAGAGGAAGATGGAGGTGTGATGGCCGGATTCACTGCTTCCAAATGTGATTCATTGCTGCCAGTGTTGTCCAGACATCACCTAGGCGGCGCCTAGGCGTCCAGCGCTCCACGACGGACGCCATGACACATCGCCTCGACTGGAGCGGTCCAGTCAGCCGACTGGGACGCCATGGCGTCCTCAGGCGTCCTGTCACGGCGTCCTGTCGTCTTGGGCGAGCGACTGGCGCCTCTTTCCCATTGGTATGGCGGCCCAAGGTCCAGAGATGGTGCGGCGAGCAGGAGGAGAGGGGACGGCGCGGTGAGGAGAGGGGGCGACGCGGTGAGGAGGAGAGGGGGCGGCGCGTCAAGGAGGAGAGGGGGCGGCGCGGCGAGGAGGAGAGGGGGCGGCGCGGCGAGCAGGAGAGGGGGTGGCACATCGAGGAAGGAGGGAGAGTGGGAGACGAAGAGATGCCAGGTGCCCTAGGGGTAGGGTTGGGAGGTGGGCTTTTTTTTGGGCCAGCCCGTATAACATATAATGTACCTTCGAAACCCTAACTCCCAAAGTCTCAAGTCTATCTACAGCCCCGTCGCCTCTGCACCTGGCGGCTGGTTCCGCTCGTGCTTCTGCCGCCCGATCTGGGCGCCTGTTTCCCTCCCGCCACGGATTTTTTTTTTTTGCCTTTCTCCTCCTTATTTTCTTTGCAAGCTGTAAATCTAGACGCCGCCTAGGCGCCCAGTCGGTGGGCAGGCGCCTAGGCGTCCAGGGGCCAATTTACAACCTTGATTGCTGCTTGTGCTTTATTTGATTTGTGTGCCTTAATATTCTTCCATAGGTTTGTGCAATGTTCCAGTCACAGAGGAGTCAGAAATATCAGGGAGAAAATCACCCCTCTCATTGGAGCCATGGGCACTGTCTCCAGGGTCATTGCTAAGTAAGGATGCTGAGTCTAGAGCCAATCCACCTCCTGGTGGTGTCTATCGGAAAGCTGCAGACCACATCATCCTGACTGCGGGCCACAGAAGCCACCAAGGTGAGACAGCTAGGCACAACATGGCAATATCCTGGCTGCGGCTGTGCATGTACTCAAGGAACCAGGGCTGGGTGTGCCTGATGACGTATGCAGGACAATCAAGAAATTGGCTCCTGCAGAAGCTGTTGTCGTGGGACAACCCTTGACAGAGGAGAACGATGAGCATTGCCAGCAGGAAGTAGCACAACGAGGAAGAAACGATAGGCAAATGCACAAGCACAATTGAATTTATGTTATGTCCTTCTCAAACTCCTAAAGGAGGAATAGAGTGGCAAAGGGAACAGTAATGGCACCTTCCGACACATGTCCACTTCAAGTTGGTATTTTCCAATCCATGACCTTCGTGATAGTATTTTACAAACTAGCTTTTTGCAATGGTATCGTCCTAATGTTCTCATATTCAAGTTGAAATGAGGAGCCAGGTACAGGCACACATGGAGGCACCTAACTCTTCTTCTTATATACAAAAATGTGCAGATCTCCTACATCTCATACGTGTTCAAATGAGGAATAATAACAACCAAGTATAAATCTTCGAACTTAATTAACATGTAGTGACACGAGCTACTGGAAGTAAACTATCCATGTGTGTTCATATGCTAGGCGGAAATCCCCATACACGAAACAATGCTTGCAGCAGTCAGTGGATCGAGATCTTTACATATAAAAGCTGGTTAATCTACGGATTCGTCTGAGGTATTAGTTCAACTAACTGGTGACGGATCCGGTATGGGGATGGTAGTATACCTGCTTCATCCTGCCGTGTCGCTTGCCACGGCAGAATTCGAGGTACCGGAACCAGAGGTCGAGGTCCCCCTTGAACCTGACGGTGGCCATCCGATATATGTCGAGCACACGGAGGGTCCCGGCGACGTCGGAGATGGACTTCTTCCACTTCTTATTCTTCTTCTTCCTCTTCTTCCCTCCCTCGAGGTCGTCTTCCTCCTCCTGATGGCCTTCGTCCTCCTCCTCGTCGTCAGCGGCGCGTATGATGGCGCGCTTGCGCAGGTTGCGCAGCGCGTCGAGGCGGAGCTCGTAGCCGATGTAGTCAAGGAAGTCGGCGCGGAGCGGGGAGTGGCGGCGGATCCTAAACTCGAAGTCGCGGCGGCAGCGGACGACGCCTGCGAGCTCGGCGCGGGTGAAGAGGCCCCGGCGCTCGAGGTCGTCGAGCTCGTCGGTCATCCGCTCCAAGCGGTACTGCACGGTGTCCCCCATCCTGCCTAGCTACCTACCGCTGTCTTCTTCTCGCGTGCAAAGCTAAGGTGGTAGAGACGGGGTGTAGGCGTGTAGCAGGGAGAGGAGCCGAATGGCGGTGCTGCTCGGTTTTAGGGTTTTTGGTGTTGCGGCGGCGGAGGGGCGGAGGGGAGATCGAAGAGGAGGACCACGTCGCCGCGGTCGCCTTGCGCTTGCTGCGGGTTAGGAGCGGGGTGTCAAGCGGGCTGGGCCACCTACCTAATACACCGCCATCGAGAGGAGAGGCCCAATGTGCGAACCCAGGTTTATCTTGTCGATTTTTAAAAAAATAATATTATTTTATTCAAAATTTACAAAATAAGGTCTCGAATTCGCCTCCAGCCCACGAGATTATTTCCTTCGTCCAAAGAATTAGGAAAAAAAGAGGAGGAGAGGGAGAAATAGTGAAGCATTGCGAACTTTTCAGAAAGTTTTAATGCATACATTTAGTATACATAGGACATTTAAGCCCTCTTTGGCAGAGATTAACGGAGTTGATTCTCAGACAGATTCAGAGAAATTGTATCAAACACTGTTTTTTAGAAGAAGTGATTCTTTGTTGATTCTGAGAAGTGATTCTCTGAAATGAACTAAGAGACTAGGAGTTGAAAAAAGCAGTTTATCCTGATTCTGTGAAGTGATTCTCTGTCCTGATTCTAAGAGTTTATTCTACAAAATAGTAGAGAATCATTTTTCAACCACGGAATCACTTCTTCAGAGAATCAGAAGTGAATCTAGAGAATCAGCTTCGTGGAGTTGTGCCAAAGGGGGCCTTAGATAGTTTATATTTTGGTACTTAGTTATATATAGTAATACAACACAGGGGATTAGATAGTTTATATTTTGGTAATTAATTATACATAGTTAATGTAATGTAGATAATTTAGATAGTTTAGACTTTGTTACTTAGTTACACGTAAGTAATGTAGGTAATTTAGATAATTTATATTTTGGTATACAGAAAATTTAGATTAGACTTTATTAGATACTTTTAACTTTGTAGTTATATGCATTATAATTAACAAAAATAATGGCATCTTAGGTATGGCAGTTGAGGGTCAGTACAACATTCTCGAGCTCTTATTAGGTTGGAAGCATGGATGAGCACCACATCGTCGACCGTTAAGAGACGAGAGCTTGGTACCACGTGTTATCTAAGAGTTGTTGCACATCGATGACAGTTGGATTTTTCTCATATGAGCAATATTTAGTCGTTATATGTTTGTGCTACATTTAATTTAATAAAATTACTATATTACTAATTAAAAAATAAAGTTATGTGAAGTTAGATTGCTTCCACATTGCCGTGTGCTCCAGCTGCATCTGGAGAAGGCAAAGCTGCGGCTAAAAAGCGGATGCAGCTGGACTGGTCTTTGGTAGCTGCTTTGCTAGATAGATGGAGGTCAGGGATGCACATGTTACACATTTCTGTAGGGGCTGATGTTGCAGGACATGTCTACTTGCTCAGTCTTCCCACTGCTAGATAAGTAGTTGTGCGATTGATGCTCTATCCATGTGAAGGACATATTGCTTGACCCCATTTGCCGGGGTGATTCTCGCGCCTGGTAGTCCGCAGTTCTCTCCTCCATCGTAGATGAGGAGGCTCTCCAAGACATGAGTTACACAATATGAGATAAGATAATAAGTCTTAATATTTATATATAATCCGCAGAGCACATTCACCCCGTGGTTTACACTAACCCTATAGATGTGGCTATTCGGGTGGGTGCTCTTCTACGGCACGTATGGAAACATCCTACGTAAGGAGTTGATCTCGTACGTTAGGATGATTTCAGACGTCGAGGAGTGTTATGTGTAGATGTTCAATTCAGGAGCAGCCATCCTTGTGGGACCTCCTAGGTCTATGCATGGTGTGCCCTAAAAGCTTGCCTCCTCCTCCTTTAGATATGATCCTATGAATGGTTCGCAATTTTACGACCGCTCATTGACCTTAGTCCGGTGGCTGTGAGAACCCGGGGTCCTGACATTGTAGGAATCAAAATGGGTGGTGTGGTGTGATACGACACCCAACATCACATCACAAAAAGAACTCAAAATACATACACAAACTTTTATTACACAAGATGGTTCTATTTTACAACATAATATACATCAAGTGTACATACGCAATATAATACAAAACTCGCACTCTCAAGCCTAACTACGCACAAGTGAAGCCATTCAACCCGCGGATGATTCTCACTAGCAGCACATAGAAGTTATGGTGTCGTGCAGGGCTCCCATTCGACTACTTATTTGAAGGGGTAATGCCTCACTAGGAAACCTGTCATCATAAGCATAAACATTAACACCTGCAAAATACTTAAATATGCAACCGTGAGCACAAGACTCAACAAGACTTAACTGTCTCACCTAAATAATAGAAAACTCTATTTTCAGGAACTTAATAACAAAGGAAGTTGAACTTGCATAAAGGAACCCGCCTAAAAGTAGTTTCTTATTTTCAGTTTTAGCAACAAGAATAGTTCATGAAAGGTAAATTTGGTTAGCACTATCTCTATGGCATACTGAAAGTGCATCTAGGCATCCCCATGGGGTTTGGATGATTGATAACGATAATTAAGAGGCTAATAAGCTAAAGTGATCTTAAGCACAGGTACAAGGATTGAAATGTGATGAAAACTCTCAAAAAGGAAAAGGATAAAACGGGCGTCAAAGACTCAAGCGTAGAAATTAGGGTTTCTATGGTATTGAGGTCATATGAGTCGTGTCATGTGAGAGGGTGGATGTATCATGTGTATTGAGATCATTCTAGAGTGCTCAAAGTGGTGGTTTAGAGAAAAACCTAAGTGAGAAGCCAAGAATGAGAAAAACCCTAAGAGGCCGGACTAGTCCGGCCAGGCAGACAAGTCCATTTTGAGACGGACCAAACGTCTCTGGAGTGAATCTGGGTGAATTTGGAGCTAAGTCCGAGAAGTTCGAACTTGTCCATTTTTGGACGGACTAAAGCTCTCTGGAGTAGTTCGGACTTGTCCGTTTGGGTACGGACTTGTCCGTTTAAGACTTAGTGAGATGTACCGAGAGAAACCCTAGATGGCGGTGCCGGACTAGTCCGGGCCAACCCAGAAGATTCCGTTTTGGGACGGACCAAATGGTTTGTTCCACTTCGGACTAGTCTATTGTTGACCGGACTAGTCCGTTGTCTAGTGACCGTTTGAATTTGGAAATTTGGCGGGTAGCGTGACGATCGTCGCTCAGTGTGGCAGTTGTCGGGACCTGACCAGAGGTCAGTGGTCCCATAGGGTCGGACTAGTCCGTGGTCAGAGGCCGGACTAGTCCGCCCCTTTGCTAAGGTAAGCAATAGGGGCTCGGAACCCCTATAAAAAGGGGACCCCAGGCTCATTTGAAGAAGTCTTGAACCCTAGCACCGCCACAAGTAACCTAGAGCCTTCCAAAGCCTTCTACTCGTCCTACTAACCCCTTAAGAGCAAATTTTGAAGAGATTAGGGTTTGGGGAGGAGAGTAAAGGAAGATCATCGCGCTTTGGCTCTCGGTTTGATCTCTTGCACATTGAGTTGTGTTTTGTGGTTTGTGTGAGTTGAGCTTCGTGTGCTCCTCATTGTTTGTGGGAGCCTCAAGTTGTGAGTAGCCCCATCAAACTTGGTGATTGCCCATGATATAGTGGAAACCAAGCCGGCCATCGTGGTGGCTTGGTGAGAGAAGGGTCAAGTGAGACCCGGTCCTTGTGTGGACTTCTCAACGTGGAGGTAGGCTTCTTTGTGGAGCTGAACCACGGTATAAATCTCGTTTCACTTGTCTTTCGCTTTTCGTGATCACTAGTATTGGTATTAGGGTTCACTTTGCTCTTATTGCCCTACACATTCATCATTATTGTAAACTTGTAATCTAAGTGTTTAAACTTCACAATCTGAACTTTACAAGTTTACTACACATTGCTTATCTCTTTGGAGAACTTTAAATTCTGCAAATAACTTGTAGAAATCAAGTTTTATGGTTTCCACCCTGTGCTGAGCGGACTAGTCCAGCCCTGTGCAGACTAGTCCGGCCACATGAATTTAATTTGTTTGATTAAGTGATTTCAGGTATTATTGCCTATTCACCCCCCTCTAGGCGACTTTCAATTGGTATTAGAGCTGACTTCTCCCCAAGAGTCTAACAACTTGGAGAAGTAATGGCCGAAAGGGGTGACAACGAGGTTCCGGTGGTCTTCGACGACACCAAGACGAAGAACGTCGATGTTCTTCAAGATGATCCAAACGACGACGAAGAAGTTCGGATGCTCAAGGCACAACTTCGTGAGAAGCTCAATGTGCCCAAGAAGGAGATCAAGCCAATGGCTCTGGTCAACATCGACAATGGGAGTAGTTCACAAGACTACTCCCGATATCCTTACAATTATGAGCAACTTACCGCGAGCAACCATTATTTATCTATTCCCATTGGCAAACCTTCTCAATTTGACGGAAATGATTATTCTATGTGGAAGCATAATATGAAGATGCACCTCATTTCCTTAAACCCTAGCTTATGCCAAATTGTTATGACCGGTGTTCATCTTCCGAAGAATGAGGAAGACATCACTCTGGAGCAAGTTGTTCTTCCATCGCAATGCCCAAGCCGTTCGAGTGATTACCTCCTCATTGACTCGAGAGGAGTTCAACCGCATTGAAGGATTGGAGGTTGCCAAGGAGATATGGGATACCCCCAAGACGGCGCACGAAGGCAACCACGTCATTAGAGAGGCAAAGATCGAGATGATTGAGGGAGAGCTTGGGAGATTCACCATCATGGAGGGTGAGTCTCCCCAAGACATGTATGACCGCCTCGAGACTCTCATCAATAAGAGTCGGTTATATGGAAGCACCCAGTGGACCGACCACGAGGTGGTAAAGAGGATGATTCGAGCATTCATGCCTCAAAACGTCACTCTTTGCTCACTAATTCGTGAAAGCCCGGGCTTCCACAAGATGACTCCTGAAGAAGTGCTAGGGAGAATCATCAACTATGAGATGATGGAGCAAGAAGCGATGTTCTACAATGATCTACAAAAGCTATCCTCCTTCAAGAAAAAGGATGTTGCATTCAAGGCAACATCCTCAAGATCACAAGAAAAGGAAGAGAGTGATGAAGAGAGTCCCGACACTGATGAGGAAGAAGCTCTCTTCATCAACAACTTTAAGAGGATGTTTAGAAGGAGGAGGGGATCTATCAAAGTGAAAGAAGAAGCAAAGACAAGCCCAAAACAAGATAAAAGAGGGCTTGATACAATTGTGGAGAGTATGACCATTTTATTGTGGACTGTCCACATGAAGAGAACAAGAAAAAGAAGGAGGGCAAGTCCAAAGAGAAGAAGTACTTCAAGAAGAAGAAGCAATCCGGACATGCCCACCTTGGAAAGGAGTGGGATTCAAATGAGGAATCCTCCTCCGATGAAGATGAGAAGGTAGCAACCATTGCTATGAAGAAGACAACAAAGGAGAACAAACTCTTCCCAAACTTGGGAACTTCAAAGGCAACTTGTCTCATGGCCAAGGAGGGAAGAAGGAAGGTTAAATCTAAATCCTCTTCTTCAATTTCTTCTCATGATGATTTTGATAGTAGTAGTGAAAATGAACATATGCTTGAAGACAAGAGTAAAAGCACTTTGAAAAGATTGAGATTGTTAACGAAAGAAATATTTGAGAAGGAAGAACTCATCAACCGTCAAGAGGACATGCTCGTCCAACAAAAGGAGAGATGTCAAGAGGTTGAGGAGCTCTTGAAGTTTGAAAGAGAAAGAAGCAAGGCACTTGAGCGTGAACTCGCTTTGAGCAAGGAAACTTGCTCAAACCTTGAGAACACTACAATTGTGCTCAAGGATGAACTTGTTAGTTTGACACAAGCTAACAAGATCCTTGAGACGCAAGTGAAGTCTCTCAAGGTCAATGCACCTTCCTCCTCTACAAGCTCACCTTCCACAAATATTAAATCCGAAGCATCTCAACCTTTTAAATGCTCAAACTTAATCATAAAGCTTAAAGATGAGCTTAAGTTGGCACAAACCAATCAAGCACCCAAGGGTGGCATCTTTGACAAGGAGAAGGTGGCATATGCACGTAGTGCATATACCAACACAAGACATCCCCTTGTCAAGGATGGTCTTGGTTATTCTAGGGGAATGAGGCAAAACGCCAAAACTCCCAAGAATGGCAAAGACTTGATTGTTTTTGTCAAAGGAGGCCCATACAATAATAAAGGAAAGAACATTGTTACTTCACCAAAAATGCCTAAGAAAAAACCTCATCCATTGTTCCATGAGTTTGATGCTTTATATGTTTTATTGAGGAACAAGTTCAGAAAGGCATATGCTAGGTATGTTGGGCCACACCGCAAAAGTCCCAAACCTTGTGTGTGGGTGCCCAAGTGCCTCTTGACTAACATCAAAGGACCCAACACCGCTTGGGTACCTAAAGCCAAGGCTTAAATCTTTCTTGTAGGCATACTCCTCCGGTGGAACCAAGTGGGTTCTTGATAGTGGATGCACAAATCATATGACTAGAGAGAGGAAGATGTTTGTGGAATATGAGCTAAATGAAGATCCAAGTGAATGAATCTATTTTGGGGACAATAGCAAAGGAAAAATCCTTGGCACCAGTAAAATTGCTATATCCCCTAATCATACTCTTTAAAATGTTCTACATGTTGATTCACTTGATTATAATTTCTTGTCCATATCACAACTATGTTACAAAGGTTATAATTGTCTATTTACTAATGAGGATGTGACCGTCACAAGGAGAAGCAATGACTCAATTGCTTTTAAAGGTGTACTCAAGGGAAATCTCTATCTTGTGGATTTCTCCGCGGATAAAGCCCAACTTGATACATGCTTAATTGCAAAAACTAACATGGGATGGCTTTGGCATAGAAGGCTAGCCCATGTTGGGATGAGGAATTTGCAAAAACTTCTTAAGGACGAGCACATTCGTGGTTTAAAGAATGTTGTGTTTGAAAAGGATAGGCCATGTAGCGCATGCCAAGCCGGAAAGCAAGTTGGAACACCACATCCATCCAAGAACATTATGACAACATCAAGACCATTGGAGCTTCTACACATGGATCTCTTCAGTCCAATCGCCTACATTAGTATTGCTGGTAACAAATATGGTCTTGTTATTGTTGATGACTTTTCACGTTTCACTTGGGTATTCTTTTTGCATGACAAGAGCGAGACTCAAGGTTTTCTCAAGAGATACTTGAAGAGAGAGCAAAATGAGTTCTCCTTGAGTATCAAAGACCATAAGGAGTGACAATGGCACCAAATTCAAGAATACTCAAGTTGAAGAATTTTTGTATGAAGAAGGCATCAAGCACGAGTTCTCGGCCCCCTACTCCCCTCAACAAAACGGGGTGGCCGAGAGGAATAATAGGACTCTAATTGAGATGTCAAGAACCATGCTTGATGAGTACAAGATGTCGGACCAGTTTTGGACGGAAGTAGTGAACACCGCTTGCCATGCTATAAACCGGTTGTATCTTCACCGTATACTTAAGAAGACGTCGTATGAGCTCGTAACCGATAACAAGCCCAACATCTCTTACTTTCATGTTTTTGGGAGCAAATGCTACATTTTTAACAAGAAGCCTAGGACTTCGAAGTTCGCTTCTAAGTCCGATGAGGGTTTCTTGCTTGGCTATGACTCAAACACTTACGCTTAGCGTGTCTTTAAATCCTCCGGGATTGTTAAAGTAGCACGTGACACAGTGTTTGATAAGAATAATGGCTCCCAAGTGGAGCAAGTTGATCGTCATGTGCTAGATCAAGAAGAAGCTCCACAAGTGGTGATAGGAAGGATGGCACTTGGAGATATACGACCACAAGAACAACCTCAAGGTGCAAGTGACCATCCTACACATCAAGCAAGCTCTTCCTCAAATGATCAAGATCAAGTTCCCCAAGATGCGCTATAAGAAGATGAAAATAGAGGCATCAATCAAGGGGGAAATAATGAGGATGAGGAAGACCAAGATGATGACTCAAGACCTCAAGCGCCTCATCCAAGAGTGCATCAAAGCGTCCAACGGGACCATCTCGTTGACAATATACTTGGAGACATCTCCAAGGGGGTAACTACTCGATCTTGTGTTGCAAACTTTGTGAACATTACTCTTTTGTTTCTTCCTTGGAGCCCCACAAGGTTGAAGAAGCACTACGAGATCCGAATTGGGTGATGGCCATGCAAGAAGAGCTCAACAACTTTGAAAGAAATCAAGTATGGGAGCTTGTGAAGAGGCCAAATGCAAATATTGTAGGCACCAAATGAGTGTTCCGCAACAAACAAGATGAACACTGAGTAGTTACAAGGAACAAAGCACGACTTGTGGCCAAAGGGTATTCGCAAGTCGAAGGTTTGGATTTCGAAGAAACCTTTGCTCCCGTAGCTAGGCTTGAATCAATTCGTATATTACTTGCCTTTGCTACTCACCATGATTTTAAGCTATATCAAATGAACGTCAAGAGCGCATTACTCAATGGTCCAATCAAGGAAGAGGTGTATGTGGAGCAACCCCCGGATTTGAAGACGAAGAATTCCCAAACCATGAGTACAAATTGCGTAAGGCTCTCTATGGACTCAAACAAGCTCCTAGAGCTTGGTATGAGTGCCTTAGAGACTTTCTAACTAAAAATGGTTTCAAAATTGGGAAGGCGGACTATACTTTATTCACTAAGCACTTCAATGATCATTTGTTTGTTTGCCAAATATATGTCGATGACATTATATTTGGTTCTACTAACAAGACTTTTGTGATGAGTTTTCCAAGATAATGACAGAAAGATTTGAGATATCCATGATGGGGGAGTTGAAGTTCTTTTTAGGTTTTCAAGTGAAGCAACTCAAGGAAGGCACATTCATTAGTCAAACCAAGTACATGCAAGATATACTCAAGAAGTTTGACATGGACAAGGCCAAACCCATCAAGACTCCTATGGCAACCAATGGGCATCTCGATCTCAACGAAGATGGTCCAAGTGTGGACCAAAAGGTATATCGCTCCATGATAGGCTCATTGATATACTTATGTACATCTAGGCCCGATATCATGTTTAGTGTGTGTATGTGTGCTAGATTTCAAGCCGCTCCTAAGGTGTGTCATTTGACCGCTGTTAAGAGAATTCTTAGATATTTGGTTCACACACCAAGCCTAGGACTTTGGTACCCCAAAGGTTCTAAGTTTAACCTCATTGGATATTCCGATGCGGACTATGCAGGGTGCAAAGTTGATAGGAAGAGTACATCGGGAACTTGCCAATTTCTTGGTAGATCTCTAGTTTCTTGGTTCTCAAAGAAACAAAACTCCATTGCACTTTCTATAGCCGGAGCGGAGTATGTCGCCGCCGGAAGTTGTTGTGCACAACTTCTTTGGATGCGACAAACTCTTAGGGACTATGGCATAAACTTGCGCCATATCCCTCTCCTATGTCACAATGAGAGTGCCATCAAAATAGCCCACGATCCAGTTGAACACTCAAGGACCAAGCACATCGATATTTGCCACCATTTCTTGAGAGATCACTCCATTAAAGGAGACATTGCAATTTCCCATGTGAGAACCGATAAACAATTGGCCGATATCTTTATCAAGCCCCTAGATGAGAAAAGATTTTGTGAACTTAGGAGTGAGCTAAATATCCTAGATTCTCGAAATGTGGCTTAAGTCTTGCACACCTGATTGTTATATTCAAAATTCACACATGCTTGCGAAAAACTCATCCTCCTCAATTTTTCTACAAATTATTTGAAATTACTGAATCCTTGTGAACCATGGTCATAGTTTGATTGTTGACTGTATACTGACCATGTTTACAAAGATCTTTTGTGAAATCTAGTCCAAAAGGATCAAATGTCCACTGAAAACCTAATATATAGAAGTTTTTAGTCTTAGGACCGGACTAGTCCGCCCTCAGACCGGACTAGTCCGGTGGCTCAGAACAGTCTAAACCCAATCCGACAGCCGGACAAGTCCGGGTCCTTGACTGGACTAGTCCGTCCCTTGGGGACTTAACCCCCCCCCCCCCCCCCCCAGGGAGCCCTCGACCTCTCCACTTCCATTCAAACACTCTCTCTCCAAAAACGCTCGAAAACTGCCCCCTCTTCGGTGATTTTCGATTCCCTCCTCAAAATCTTGATTCCAATCGGTGGATTGAAGCCCTAAGGTGCTTAGGAACCTTTCCCCAAGCATCAGAGGCCGATTCCTCACTCACATTTCATCGAATCAAAGATTTTAAGAGGTATTCTTGACCTAACTCCAAAATCTTGAAATTCAATTCTTTTGGGTCCATTGATAGAAACTTTTTCACAAATGTTGTTGTACATATCAATGTGATCATGTAACTCTATTTTTGCGCTAGGATCCGTAGTTTTTGCAAAATTTCTCTAGATTAGGGTTCTTGTTGTGTGAACCGGACTAGTCCGACCACAGGGCGGACAAATTCGACCTAGTGCGGACTAGTCCGGCCCCTGGGCGGACAAGTCCGGGTTACACAGTGAAAACCCTAACCTAGGTTGGTTTTGTGAATTCTACCTCTACCCCTTAACTTCCTTTGACTCATACACATTCTCTTGCTTCTCTTATCAGCAACCATGTCGGATAATGAGTATGTTCCACCTTCTAACTCTGAGACCGAAGCGGAGAAGCAAGCTCTCTATCGCCAGAAGCAACGAAAGGATCAAGAGATGGCTGCTGCATACTTTGCATCACAAAGGGCAAAGAAGACGCAGCGAGAAGAGCATAATTCTGCAGTTGCTGAGGCAGCCTCGAAAAGGAAGCAACTTGTGACCTTGAGTGAGCAAGATAAGTCCCAGGGGGCGAGGACCTCCAAAGATAAAGGCAAGGTCGCAATCGATGTTGCACCCAAGAAGAGGGTGATAGTGGCCAAGAAGGCTACCAGCAAGGTCAAGAAGGGTGCCTCTCAACCCATTGGACCATTGAGGATGTCTTCTACTGCATGGAACCCAAACCGTGCAGCGGCATTTGATGCTAACATCTTCAAGGTCAAGGGGGCTGAGAAGGCACACAAGCTGCAAAAGATCAATGTCTATCAGCGTGACAGGAGCACAGTGGATCTCCGGTTCTGGTGTGACTTCCACTGTGACTACTACCGGACGGTCTACATGACCAAGCAGACCCCTGTCACATATGCTAAGTGGATACACTGGGATTACATGGCCCAAAAAGATCATCAAGGCTTCAAGTGATTTAGGCCATCGAGAGGCATGACTTGAAGAAGTTCATGGCTTTCCAGTATGACTGGAATGTGGAAGTCATCACTCAATTCTATTCCACTTTGTACTTCCACACCGATGGGGGCAGGAGGATTACCTGGATGACTCATAGCAGTACTCCACCACCTATTGGGTGTTTGCTCCATTGCTTGACTTGGAGGGCCAACTGGATAATGAGATCATCATTTCAAATCTGAAGCCAGTTGATTAGGACACCCTGGAGTATATGTATCCAAGTCATGCACAATATGAGGTCGGACACATCAGAAACATCAGACCTTTCTATAGTGTGCTCAACCGGGTCCTCAGGAAGACCATTGCCCCCAAGGATGGAGATGCGAGGATTATACAAGGAAATTTGAGGCACTTGATGGTGCTGATCGATGGAGATGACCGCTTCAATGTGGTGGACTATATCTTTGATGACATCTTCAACATCTCGCACACCCCCAACCTGATGAGGACATCACAACAGCAGAGATGCACATTGAATTGCAAGGACCAATCACAAGAGTACGAGCACGGTTATTAAATCAGTAGGTGAATTTGTTCCTAACTTCTTTTGCATGTGAGTTTGAGAATAGATTGCTATGTGATGATTTAATTGGTATTAGGAATAATGGAGAAGATCAAAAAGTGAAGGAAAGAGGCTTTGAGAGTGTGGAGAACCAGCTGGGACGTCCACAAGTTGATGGAAACAGTTTACAACTCGGACTCGAGTTCAACTCGAAGTCCAAGAGTAGTCCACCTTAAAACAGACGCCCAGGAGGCATACAGACTCCGTTTTCGACGTTCTACATATGCACAAAAAGAGGAGAAGATAAACTTTCCAATGGTTCTTCTCTCACCTCGAAATTCCTCCGAAGTCATTGGGAATTGTCGAAACAAGTCGAGTCCAGATTTCTGTCCGGTGCTGCGCCACCGAATTGGGCCTTTGGGCCTTGTATCCCGTAAGAGTCCATTAGGGACGCGTCTAATCGTGTTTTGGTTGAACACTAGCCTATAAATACTGCAGCCGCTAGTCATATTCTGTGGGTTTTTCTTAGATCAATAATATCGCCGTTCTACGGTTTGTGAGACCCCAACTTCACGATTTTCTGATCATGTCTTCGACGTTCTTGCTCGTGTTCTCGGTTACACTTGCAGGGATTAGCCTTCTTGGCGAGGTCAAGCATGTGTAGAACGGTTGATAACCAACGGAGCCGTGGTGTAGTGATTGCAGGGGTACTCGAACCGCTCGAGTGCAGCAAATCATCAATGTTGAGTTCTCCACCCCAATCAACATACCTTTCGGAAGATCGGGCCTAAACCTACTCATCACAACCGATCATGTGGATACTCTCCGTACATTATGTACATGATCGAGAAGATCTCCGGACTCACGTTCAAGAAAGACATCATTCACCGGAGCCTTCGACCCCAACTCCCTCCTCCTCCCGAGCCAGCTGCTCATAGGAGGAAGAATGCGGATCCTCCCGCTTCTTCCTCTCGCTTTGTGCCATCTCCTCCACCACCTCCACCTTCGTCACAATGCGGGTGTGTATTCTTCAAATGCTTCAAGGCTCTTTTCTCCTCTTGCCGGAAGACGGAAATTCGGTAACGTCGCATGGAGCATCACAACGAGAAGTATCTCAAGGTGATGTGCGACAAGCTGGACATTCCTATGTCTCCCGCCGAGGAGAGCGATGGTGAGCTCACCTCTTTCCCGGAGTTCACTGCCGAGGAGCTCACTTAGTTTGGAGAAGATGGGACTTCCACAGCAGCCCCGACCGACGATGATGAGGCAAATGTTGACCCGGAGGCCACGGAGAGTGACAACGGGCGTCAAGGCGGCGATGACGATGACGACTCCGACGATGAGTAGACCTAAGGGACCTTTCCTCTCTTCTTTTCTTTTTGGTGTCTTGATGCCAAAGGGGGGGGGGAGATAGCTTAGTGGATGGGGCACTTATACATAGGGGGACAAATATAGGGGGAGAGATGAAGGGGAGATATAGATTAGTTTGAGAGAGTATTTGATCTATGAAGGACTTATGTTTTAAACTCTCATTTCAAGTTGTATGGTAAGACTTAATTTATGTATTCTTGCATCTTGCCTAAATTTGTGATGTGTTGCCTTATTTACATGTCTATCTTGCATATTCGTTGACTTATCACACTTTATGAACACATCACTTAGGCACCCCACCATAACTTGTATATGTATTAGAACTCTCTCAATCTCTCTTACTCATGATGCATACATTGAGGGGGAGTCGCTCATACAAATACATGTTATGAAAACAAATTATTATCCTTGTTGTTGAAGTCTTAATGTGTTGTCATCAATCACCAAAAAGGGAGAGATTGAAAGTGCATCTAGGCATCCTCGTGGATTTTGGATGATTGATGACGACATTAAGAGGCTAACGAGCTAAAGTGATCTTAAGCACAGGTACAAGGATTGAAATGTGATGAAAACCCTCAAAAAGGAAAAGGATAAAACGGGCGTCAAAGACTCAAGCGTAGAAATTAGGGTTTCTATAGTATTGAGGTCATATGAGCCGTGTCATGTGAGAGGGTGGATGTATCATGTGTTGAGATCATTCTAGAGGGCTCAAAGTGGTGGTTTCGAGAAAAACCTAAGTGAGAAGCCAAGAATGAGAAAAACACTAAGAGACCAGACTAGTCCGGGCTTCAAGGCCGGACTAGTCCGGCTAGGCAGACAAGTCTGTTTTGAGATGGACCAAACGTCTCTAGTGTGAATCTGCGTGAATTTGGAGCTAAGTCCGAGAAGTCGGGACTTGTCCATTTTTGGACGGACTAAAGCTCTCTAGAGTAGTTCAAACTTGTCCGTTTGGGTATGGATTTGTCCGTTTGAGACTTAGTGAGATGGATCGAGAGAAACCCTAGAGGGCCAGACTAGTCCGCCCCTGTGGCCGGACTAGTCCGGGCCAACCCAGAAGAGTCTGTTTTGGGACGGACCAAGTGGTTCTGTTCCAATTCGGACTAGTCCGTCGTCTAGTGACCGTTTGAATTTGGAAATTTGGCTGGTAGCATGAAGATCGTCGCACAATGTGGCAGTTGCCGGGACCTGACCAGAGGTCAGTGGTCCCATAGGGCCGAACTAGTCCGTGGTCAGAGGCCGGACTAGTCCGCCCCTTTGCTAAGGTAAGCAATAGGGGCTCGGGACCCCTATAAAAAGGGGACCCCCGGGCTCATTTGAAGAAGTCTTGAAACCTAGCGCCGCCACAAGTAACCTAGAGCCTTCCAAAGCCTTCTACTCGTCCTACTAACCCCTTAAGAGCAAATCTTGAAGAGATTAGGGTTTGGGGAGGAGAGTAAAGGAAGATCATAGCGCTTTGGCTCTCAGTTTGATCTCTTGCACATTGAGTTGTGTTTTTGTGGCTTGTGTGAGTTGAGCTTCGTGTGCTCCTCATTGTATTGATTTGTGGGAGCCTCAAGTTGTGAGTAGCCCCATCAAACTTGGTGATTGCCCATTGATATAGTGGAAACCAAGCCGACCATCGTGGTGGCTTGGTGAGAGAAGGGTCAAGGGAGACCCGGTCCTTGTGTGGACTTCTCAACGTGGAGGTAGGTTTCTTTGTGGAGCTGAACCACGGGATAAATCTCGTTTCACTTGTCTTTCACTTTTCGTGATCACTACTATTGGTATTAGGGTTCACTTTGCTCTTATTGCCCTACACCTTGATCATTATTGTAAACTTGCAATCTAAGTGTTTAAACTTCACAATCTGAACTTTACAAGTTTACTACACATTGCTTATCTCTTTGTTGAACTTTAAATTCCACAAATAACTTGTAGAAATCAAGTTTTAGGGTTTCCACCCTGTGCTGAGAGGACTAGTACGGCCCTATGCAGACTAGTCCGACCACAGAAATTTAATCTTGTTTGATTAAGTGATTTTAGGTATTATTGCCTATTCACCCCCCCTCTAGGCGACTTTCACATACAAGTTGCAATACAATGATTATTCACAAAATCAAATTCCATATGATTACAAGTACTCTTATTTACTACATCATGACACAATGAACAAACGATACTCATATAGCCGTTAGGGATGGTGATTCCAATTAATAGACACCCGACATGCACGACACATACACACTTTGAGAAGTACTTTACCCCGTACTTCAATACTGTCGTATGTGACGACATTTCACAAGAAACCTCCATGTTGAATCAATTTCAACCACCCGAACAGTAAGCTCCCTCACGATGCATCCGCCCAATATGATGATATTTCTGAGTGAGTTAACTCGTATTGTGCTACTGACCGCAAGCCTAAGGCAATTGAAAAAGTCTTAACATCATGGTTAACGAGTTACATCAATTTTCTAGGACCCATATAGTTAGTAAGCATCCGATGCAATTCAAACTTGATCAGCAGGACCGCGCACGACCCGGTCCTTAACGGACACAGACGAAGTTATAAGTCCAACTTCCAACATTGGTGAAAGTCACCTAGAGGGAGGTGAATAGGAAATATTGACAATCGGAGTTGTCCAGTGTACTTCGGACAAGTCTGACAAAAAAGTCCGATATGTTCGACTTTCTGCGCAGGACAAGAATAGGGAAGGATTTTTCTCTACTCTATTGAAGTAAAAAAGACAACCTAACAGTTCTAGTAGCAATATTGATGACAATATATGAAAAACAAGATACTAGAACTAGCAGTGAACAAAGATTAAACTAGATGATCACTAAAAAAAGTAAATAGGATGCAGAAATAAAAATGAGACAATAGACACAGGATTTTTCAATGAGTTTTGATTCCACGAAAAAACTTATGTCTCCATTGAGGAGTCCACATAGGACTAAGTCTTCACTAGACCTTTCCTCATAAAGAGACCACAAAGGTCACGCCTTAGTTTTCCACTATCTCAAATGGGTGAATACAAACTCCCCAGGCAACAAAATCACAAGCGAAATCAACTAGGTGACACTAACCGTCTAAGGATTAAGCCCAAGAGTAACAAACACAAAAATATCAAGCAAACTCATTGAATCAAACCAAAGCTGAACTCCAAAGCCCCTTCTACTCAAATCTCATGATCATTGCTTCACTCTTTCCAAAAATCGACATTTTGGCTCAAGAAGATGAAGAACAAGTTTAGAATGGCTGTTGAGGATTTTTCAGGCGCGGGTGTATTTGTATAGGGTTAGGTGTGAGAAGAGATGGTTTTGGCCCTCTATTTATAGCCCAACAGCAATTTTTACTGTTGCTGACAGCCCACGTCAGACAAGTCCGAAAATATCTCGGACATGTTCGAGCCTATGGATCCACTAATAGAACGACTACGTACTTTAGTTTGAATTAACGGCAAAAACCGCTTCAGACATGTCCGACTAACCTCAGACAAGTCCGAGCTCCAAAGAGGGGGGGTTTTCTCTGACTTGTCCGGCACACACCCTCAGACAAGTCCACTTCGTACAAGTCTGACTTACCTCAGACATGTCCGACTAGGAACAAATAGATCTCAGACATGTTTGACCGATCTCGGACATTTTCGAGTGCTAGACAAACTTAGAATTTTTTGAAGTCAGGGTGAGTCGGACTTGTCCGAAACATGTCGAACATGTTTGAAACATGTTGAACAAGTCTAATTCAAACCAGAGAGGTCTCGGAGTTGTCTGGCCCATCTCAGACATATCTGAGTGTAGGACAAACTAAGAGATTTTCTAAGTTGAGGTGAGTCGAACATGTTCGAAACATCGGACAAACCCGACTGAGACCAGATAGATCTCGAACATGTCCGAGCTAATGACTCGAACAAGTCTGACCTAAAACAGTTAGGCACTTCTAAAAACCATCTCAAAGGGTTGAGCTCCCATTTGATTACCTAAATTTACAAGAGTTGTGTCCCTCTTGACAGTATGGTGTTTTCTATGACTCAAGAAGAATAAAAAAACTAATTTTACGAGTCCTCCCACACCTTTTCTCTTTTTTTTTTCATCAACTTGCGTGGATTTCCTTTCGTATCTAATTTTTGCGAGAACTCAATCAAATTCATTAGATCTTTAATGTTCGTCATTAATCATCCAAAACTCAAAAGGAACCTAGATGCACTTTCAGTCTTCCCTTTTTTGTGATTGATGACAACCAATTAAAGTTTTTGATTTTGAGATGAAAATGATGTTTTGAGTATTGAGTGAGTATGAGTGTATGAGTATGGAATTAGAGGCAAACACATATCAATTAATACTCGCGGGGTGTCTATATGCAATGTGTATAAGTGGTGAAGTCGTGATGCACATATGAAATGGTTTTTGATTGAAATAGCACAAGATTCACAAGAAAACCATTGACAAGGCATAAGATGCGATAACAACATGGTGCACCACAAGCAATTAATATAGAAACATAGTGCATTACAAGCAAATAAGTTCAACCACAACGATAAATAAATGATGAAACGATTACATGTCCACAATCTCGAAGACACACACACACACACACACACACACACAAAGACACAAGACACAAGGACACGAAAAACTAACTTCTCCCCCATTGGCATTGTTGGTATTTCTTAACACCATAGATCATCACGAATAGGAGATGAGATCCACAAGCTCACGAAAGATACCGTTGTAGCAGTTCATCCAAGAGTATTCCCATGGGTATCATATTTATCTAAAAGAAAGAAGATGAAGTAAAGTAAACACTATTCTCATGATTAAGATATAGGATACTAAGTAATTGTCACAACAGAGGTAAGTTGATAATATGGGTAATGTGACACACACACCTAAGCAATCTACTCCTCGAGATAATAAGTCTTGGTGAGAGTTAAGCTAAGAAAGGATTATTGCTAATATGCTTCTAATATACATATGCATAGCTTAACTAGTGTACACATGGATATGCTAGTGGTGAATACTAGGTCTTAGTGGTCCAACATATCGGGCACGGATTTATCTCTGGCAAAACCAGAATGATTCTCTCTAAGAGCCTGTGACGTAGCCGAATGTGGAGGAGTACAAAGGACGGACAGGGTTGTCACCACCTGTCGCCCATCTCTACAACCCATAGGTCTATAAGACATCCAACGCTACTTAACTATCTAAGCATCACACTTACATGTTAAGTAAATACCTTAGAAGCCTAGGTACAAATATCTTTTTAAGGCAATGACTAACCTAAACATCGTTGAACTAACTTTGGAACCAAGCAATATGTTGTTCATACTAACATATTAATGTTATACCTAACTAGACTATATTGGAGGCCTATGATGTTTATGATAATATAATAACATGGTTACTATACTATCATAAGAACAAATGAACCTACCACATACATGGGCTCCATAATCAAACAAGTAACGCTTCACCCAAACATATGAATAATAAAAGACTAATATTATTATATTGCATATAGTCACATAAAGAAGAAAAGATACATGAGTCATACCTTTTCCTAAATGGACTTGGGATTAGAGGCTCCTCCCTACAGTCTAAACTCCACTAAGGAATTGAAGAACTAGTGTATACAAGAGGGTGATGCTCAAGTGGTGTTTGTTGAAGTGAGGTGTGAGGGGTCCTATTTATACACGACGTTCAGTCGGTACCCGCCATCTTTTGCTTGCAAAGCAGTCAAAGCCACCTTCAGGGCACTATAGGGAGTCGACACGGGGAAGGAGACCGGGTTTGGCGCTAGAAATAAGTCGATCGAGCCAGGGGTTCAACCGACCTGGTCCTGGCCCCTCCCACGTTGTGCTTTCTTTAGGTGGCTGGCAGGTGAGCCCTCTGACAACTTCTGGGTGCTACGCTGTTGGATTCCCTTGTATACTCCTGCAGGTGGGCCATTTGATTCGTGTGCTGCCACGTGTCAATGTCTGATTGGCTGGAATGTATATTTTAGGATCCTCCCTTGGATTCACCTCAATTCTGTATAAAATACCTGCATGTACAATTCTTTCCAAGTACAAGTGGAACTAGGTTATTTATAAAAGCAACGTGTGTAAGAAATGTCTATTCCGTCACATAATTGAGTTATATTCACAGTCAAAATTTATACTTAATGACCGTCAGCAAACTCCCCCAAGTTTATCCTTTGGTCATCCCGGGGAAAAGTAAAAGTCTTAGGTTGTTGATCAGGAGTTGCTTCTATGTTCTATGCCTCAAAAGTACCAAATGCACAATTAAACATTCTACCTTGTAATGAACAAATTGACAATGGAATTCACCCTTTACCTTAGTCCTCATGGGGCTTTTGCCTTCTCCTCTTCTTGGGTGGTTGGAATATATAACAGTTCACAAAGCATATGCATTATCTCAAAATCTTAGTTCCACTTAAATCCTATAGAATTTCGTATGATTTTCAAAATTGGACATAAGTTCCTCAATTGATACTCTCAATCACTCATTTGTGTAAGTATAATTTTCCTCACGAAGACAATGCCTTTTTTTGTCCCACGCCTTAATAAGGCTTTTTGCATCACATATGTTGCTAAGTCAAAAGAGTAAGTCTTAGGAGAAAAAAATCATACTTCTAGATCAAGATTGTACAAGTGTGATGAAATTTATGGAAGTGGAAGATAACTTCTTTTATGCACTCTCTTTTTTTGTGGGGAGGAAGCATGGCTACTTTTTTTCTCATGCTCATTTCTTGAGAGCATGCTTTTATTCTTTTTTTTTTCTTGTAGTCATGCCTTCTACTCCTTTTTTTAATAGCCTTGAAGAGAGTAATTGACATTGAAGATATGGAGTTTTTTTGTGTGTGGTGGAAATGGCACGATGGAAAATTTTGCTAACTTCTAGTGTAGAAGTTTAGCACGTCCACATGTGTAATCTTGATCATGGAAGAATAAAAAGATTCTCACATAGGTCTATACTAGTTTGACTATGCTCAATGTGAAAACAAATAACATATGCATGAAGTTTATCAAGTTAAATTATCATCTGGCTTTGGTACATAATTCAAATCAAATGAGGAATGTTAATTCAAATCAATTTGGAAATTTCTCCGGAGATCAAGTTTCACTTTGATTAGGAAACGAGCATCCCTATGTTCTATATCATGTCTCACAAGAACCTAAAACTGAGTCATATGCTACCCACAATTTCTAAGTTCTAGTTGAAGTATTTAAAGCCAATAAACTCAATAGTTGGGAAATATTAAATTGTAACTTAAGTAGTAAAGAAGATTAAAATAGAGCAACTATTCATCATTTCATACTATGAAGGAATCAAGCATTATTACCACACATATTTTATTTTATTTAATCCTATCATAAGTGTTTTTGTTTTTTATATGCAATGATATGGAAAAAGGGAAAATAAAATGCAAGGTGGAATGTAATACAAGTTACCTCAAGTGGAGGTCCTCCCCCAAGCTTGTTCTTGGTCAAGGTACGAGATAGGGGTTGAAACCCTAACGGCGGAGTTAGGCCATGAGGTCGGTCTAACCTTTTTGCAACGTGGTTTCGACATTGGAGGATTGAGTGTCAATGTTGTGCCGCCTCCTATGGGTGCCATGAGAGTAGTCGACGACGATGTTGTAGATGTTGTTCGTCCACACCTTAAGGTCTTCCAAGTGTTGGGTGTGATTTGTCATTCCTTGACTAAGGTCATCATGACCTCTAGCAACAAAGTAACAACATGCACCCAATAATGAAGGCAACTTCCTTGAGCTTGAATGGGTGCTTAGAATAGTTGGGAGTATAGGGGTCCCACTTATTCATAACAGCTCGTTGGTCGCTCATGGAAGGGTTCCCATGTCAAATCTTTGGCCTCGTATACCAATGATTGACCTTCAGGTTTAAATTCCGTTAGGTTTCAACCATGCTCGTTTACTCACTGGCCAAGAGATATTAAAATGGTTCATTCATGGCTTCATTTAACGACCAACTTCTTGTATGCCTGCATAGAAATTTAGTCCTACAAGTTTTGTCTCTTGGATAGAGAGGGATGGTTAGCTCCCGGTACTTGTACAAATGAAACTTTAGTTGGGTAACCGAATCTAATTTGTACAACTGTGGAAAAAACAATAAAGATGCATCACACCCAACTTTTGAGTGTGCCATAAACAATGTATTCTTCATTGCCATAAAAGTAGAGCTTTGTAAGTAAATTGGTTAACACATTTTCTAAAACTCCAACTCATAGCAATGCAAGTGACAGATGTGCACTCTATGGGTCCATTTATCTTGAACTTTTGTAACCATCATAAAATTTTACAAGAGTAAATGTTTATTATTGGGATCATGGCAAACAAGATTTTCAATTTTATCCTCCCGAACATTTCTAATGTCCTACCTAGGAATTTGAAATCTAATGATCTCATATATGCATGAATTTCAAATCAAAATTATGAACATCACTATTACTAGGTTGCTACATGCCAAATTACCCACTAAGTTATTTCATAAACTTGGTTTACTAAACCTAGGGAGAGAATTACTAAGTCAATTAAACAATAGTTATGGGATTCTAGGTACCTGTTTAAATTCCTTCCAAGGAAGGTGGCTTTCCTTTTGAAAAATTCAAAAAGCAAAGCCAACATTTACTCTCATGAGGGTGCATAAGAATTGAATTATGATGAGGTGTAAACCTTCCTCACTAATGCAACCAAACTCATTCAATCATAATGCAATCCAAATGACAAAAAATCTAAACTCATACCTTATTTGAAGAGCAGTTCAAGGTTGAACGTCTTTGTGTGAGAAACTCATAACCGTAGAATTTTAGGGTAGCCTTCATGTTTGATGTCTCTTGCCAAGCTGAGGTTGGAGTTGATGACGATGAAGCTTCATCTTGCTCCTCCATTGGGCTATCATCTTGAGCATTCCTTCACCTTGAACTGGAAACGAGATTGGTGGAGGAATACGCGCTTGGATCCTCCCGACGGTGTCTTGAGCTTGATGAGACTTCTTTTCTTCTTGCCAAAGAACCTCTTTAGACATTTCCTCTTGGTTGTAATAAAATCAAGAACAAACAAAACGACTCAAAAATAGGTTACGATAGCCAAAAGCAAATTGCACCCTTTGTCAAGTTGTCTTGCCCAACTTGAAACAACTTGCAAATGCAGTGAGAAACAAAGGAAATCTTTTTAATTTGAATTAGGAAAATAAATTCGAGTGGTCATGTCCAAAGTTCATATCCAAATAAATTTCTTCCCTAATTCAAAATTTTAGTTTTATGTTCGTTGGAAATTTACTTTCCAACATGCAAGTGTGAAAATTCAAACATGCTAAATGCTAATGCAAGGTTTTATGAGAAATTCAAATATGCAATTGGGAAAACGAATATGAGATGACTACCAATTAACCTATTGGCAAGGACTCACCAAATTTTTGAAGTCCGATGAGCGGGACTTACCTCCATCCTGTTTAATGCAATGATTTGTCGTCCATACCAGGATATGAAGGCGTAGACGACATCTCTTGCCTGGCATACCAATCCTCATTTGGTTGTCATTTGCACAAGTGGGGAACGCGGTGGCCCCGACCACTTCGCCGCCTTGATGCAGACTTGTTAATATTGCGATGATTTTTCCTTGAAGATCTTCTTTTATGAACTTGGTAAGGCTTGTCCTTCTTCTGTCTTTCTCTTTTTTTTTGCAGCTTAGTGGACTTGGTCTATTTGGATGGTCCTGGCTTCCTCGTCTTCTTAGAATGTCGTCATGGACGAAATGATGGATTCTTCTTAGAAATTAATTTCCTCATAAAGGCAACGACGCTATCCACTTGTGGGGGTGTAACTTCGACTTCTTTGATATTCTTTTGGGTCAACCCATACTTTGACTTTGGATCAAATACTTCCTTTGGCATGACGACATGTGGACTCCACAATAAAACAAGAAATGCTTCATCCATGATGTCGCTTGCCTAAGGTTGCACAGATTCGGTCGAAGTGGATGGTCCCAACATGTAATTGTAGAATACCTTGGACCTTGAATACTTTTCAAAGTGTCTTGTCATTGGCCAATAACTTCTTGGCTATGTTGTCATTGATCTTTGCTTGGTCAAGGACAAGATACTTCAAGGTAGACTTGGTTGAAGTTGAATCCTTTTGGAATTGATGAAATTTTCCTTGCCTCCTTGGTTGTAAGGGTGGCGTTGATTCCACCCCTGACCTCCTTGTCGGTGGTGGCCATTGGAGTTGTTGCTTGGAAATGAGGGATCCTCATGGATCTTAGGAAATAAATCCCTAAGTGTCCCATGTTGACATGGATTTTCACAAATCACGTGAATATCCATGGCTTGGATCATCCAAACACTTCTCCCTTGGCTTGACCTTCTTGATCTTTCAATAGGAGGTCCAGTTATGTGGCTAGCATGTCCACCTTTTCAATGGTGTGCATGCCATATTGACGGGACTGTTGCATACATTGATCCACACCTTGAATGGTGACCTTCTTATCAATTACATATTCATCCTTCTCATGATTATTGAGAAGAAGCCATGTAAAAGCCCGCTTTTCGGAAGAACAAAAACGCAAAAATGCAAACTTAAAAATTTTGAAAGTGGACTTGGAAATTCAAACTCACATGAACCATATGAGTTAACCAATGTTCACTAAAAATAGGAACTTGTTAAAATATTACATATAGAACATGGTTGCTAATGTATATTAGAACTTAAGGTGCAAAATCCTTAATTTCAAAGTATTCACATTTTCAATGAAAATTAAAGGAGAAAAGAAAACGAAATAGAGAGAAAGAAAAAGGAATTATTCCAACCCTAAAATGGGACATTCAAAAATTCAAATCAAGCTACTGTTCAAACTAGGTTCACATGAAGATTCGAGTTGCCCAATAGATTCCCCATATATCAAATCGCCCCCTGCAAAATTTAAAAATTTTGGAAGCACGATTACTATTTAATACACTGTGTAGATTGAAATGCCTTTGAATTCAAATTCAAAATTGAATTTCAAATGAATTTTGATCAAAAACAAGAATTTGACTTCAGAATCAAATCCTACACATTTGTTTTAGGCTAGCTGCCAACTTTTACTAAATTTGGAGCTTGTTTGGTAATGATTTAAATAACCAGAATAGGGATAAGGAGGGGGAGAGAGTGGGTCCCACATGTCATGTTTATCTTCATTGCCACAAAACCAAGTTCGCTTCTTCCTCTCCCGGTTCTGATCCACAGCGCCCGACTCCCTCCTGCGCCACGACGCTCCACCGCCCCCACGGCACCCTGCCTCCCTCCGGCGCCACCACACCAGCCGCGGGCCCGCGCGCCCCTACGCGTCTTGCCACCTTCCAGCCGCAACGCGCCCCCACCTGGCCCACCGTGCCTGCTCGCCTCCTCGCCCGCGCCACCACGCCGCCTGGCCACCTCCCGGCTGCCGCAACGCGCCGCGCCGCCTGACCGCGCGCCGCTCTGCCTGGCCGCATGCGCTCAAGCTCCACCGCGCGATTGGGTCTCCGCCGGCGCGTCTCTCCTCTCCCGGCCCGATTGCCCCGCCTGCAACTGCATCGCGCCAGTCCGACCGCAGCGCCGAGCGCTCCCGTGCCCCACCTTCCGGCCACCGCGGCATCGCCCCATGCTGGCTACCAGCTTGCCCCTCCCCTGCTCAGTCCACCAAGCCGCCCAGTGCCGCACCGCCTTCGTCCGCCCCGCCTGCACCTCGCTCGCCGGCGCCCCGGGTTCCGTGCGTTGCCCGAGCCGCCACGACGCTGGCCGTGCTTCGCATGTGCCCCATGCCACCGCCGCACCCCCTATGCCCCATCACCGCCGTGCGTCGTGTTTCTCTGCGCCCGACCACCCTGCTCGTGCCGCCGAACTCACCGGCGACCTACCGCCACTCTGGCCGCGCGGATGGTCGCCCATGGCCGTGCCCAACTCCGCCCCGTGCCATACCGCTCATGCTCGCCATGGCTGTGCCTCATGGCCACCGCGTCAAGCACGCCCACCGTCAGTATCCTTGTTGTCCGCCGGTGCCTCGTCCTCGCCGTCGTCGGTCGCGCTATGCCACATCGCCACGACACGACCGTCGCGCCGCACTACACCAATTGCGCCCTGCTCCCCCGCTCCTGCCGAGGCCATGCTCAAGCTCGCGTGCTGCCCACCGCCACATGCGCCCAACCCGCTGCTCGCCCGTGCCCGCTGCAGCGATGCATCCACGCCGTGGTGGTCACCATCCGCCGGCTGTTCGCACTGTCGCTACGCGTTCCGACCTCCCTGCTCCACTGAAGTGCCCACGCGACCACACATCTTTCTGCCTCTGCCCGCAAAGCACATCACCGTTCCCATCCCTGTCGCCTTCCTCGCGTCATCGCATCGTCCGAGCCATGGCCGCATTCAACCAGCGCAGAATGTTATGTTTGTGACGCACAAGATGCGGGAATACACCATTGACACAACATCATTGACAATTGGTTCAAGGTTAGCTTTGATTTGTGCAAAGAGTGGTCAAGACAATGCTGCAACCAAGATGTTTGATGAAATGGTTACAAGGCGAAACTAAGTGTGTTGCCGTTCAATGCTGGTCTATGCATGCAGGTCTATTGTGGGGTGGCAATCGACCAAGATATGTGAGGTGCTCTTTGAATATTGAGGAAGTGACCGGATCACGAACACACCCAAGCTATATGGTGAAATGCCTACAAGGTGAGCCTTGCCCTGAATTGCCTTGTTTGACGCCGCCGAAGTCCATTCGTGGTGAGCGCTAAGGGTACTCATGTGTCATCAAGCCGTGCGTCCATGTTTCGCATTGGTATCATTGCTATAGAAATCCCCAAGTTGACCTTCTTTGTCTTTTGTATCGCGTTGGCTTGTCCATTCATGCTCGTGATGATCCACCATGAGCCACGTCGACGTCGTTGACCACATGACGTCGACGTGATGTTCCGAGCAGTCATCGTGCCCTGGCATCGAGATGAAGGATGTTTGTGATGTGTGTGGTGCTGAAACACAAGCACAACTCGTCGTACAATGGTTGTCAAGCCAAACTAGGTTTTAGTCGATGTGAGGGTGATCGAGTCCGAGGTGTCGCTGAGGTGCTCGATAAAATGCCTTCCGGGTCAAACCAAGGTTGTTGGTGATCCGTGGTAGAGAAATGCGAGAACGTTGCGACCGAAAAGGAATACTAGACCAAGGGGAACCTTGGATAAGAGTTTCTTGATTGTGTCGACGATGTTTCCTAACCATCTGCAGAATTGCTTAACTAGGTGTGCTACTTATTCGACGACAGGTTCGTCGAGGCACTTGCCGACGATCGAGTCGACATCACTAACCTTGAGACTCATAAGGTGGTGTTCGAGATTCCGCTCACCGCCATGGATGAGTCCAGGTCGATGTGAACGTCGGTGAGATGATCATCTCGAGATGGCAAAGCACGTCATCGGGACATAGTAATGCCTTATGTTCGAGTTCCAGGAGTTCACCGAGCTTATCTGGACAATCTTGCAAAGGACACTGCAATAGTGTCATGTAAGAACTTGGACGATACTTGCGAAGATAATCTTAGCGACTGATCTACCTAAAGGTCATTTGATCGTTGTCTTGGTACTCATGTTAGGTTAGCAGTGCTTGTGATGACGTCTTAAGTCCAAGCAATGTTGATCTCACTTCTCTCCCAAATGTCGATAGGGTTCACTTTGACTCATCCATATTAGAACCCTTTCGACCATACTTATCACTTAACTAGGTTCACTCCTTTATGAGTTGAAACAACTTCTTTGGTCGACTTCTGAGTCACGACCTCTTGTTGCACAATTCACTCATGCCTTAAGCTTTCAATGCTCCACCTTGATTGCTTAGTCCTCCTTACATCACTCAGTCCGGTACTTCTTCATCCTTCAATCTTATACCTCTTAAGTGGCATAGCTTCAAGTGTTGTCTACTAAGTTGCAATGTAGCCTTACATTGTACCTTTCTGTTCATACCGACACTACTATGTCCTTCTTGACTCATCCTCTCATTACCCACACAATAGAGGCATACCTGTCCTTCCTAGTAAAACCCCTTGTTCTTAAAGTTTACCCCACCTCTTAGAGTCTTTTATTAAGTTACCTTAATTACTTATATGCATTTCATGTTGATAGGAACGTGATAATGGGTGATCGACGAGGAGCTTTGCTTGGAGGAGAAGGCCAGGGTGCCGTCGTGAAGTTACTTGGCAGAGTCCTGAAAGAAGACCACTGACCCTTGATATTTAATCGAGTCGCAAACTAAGGCAAGCCCCAGTTTGCATTTAAGTTCCTTACAGTGTCTTTGCAGTTTTCATTCACCTTATGTCTTTAGATGTTTGTGCATTATGTTTAAGGTGTTTGACATCCGCTTGTATGACCAAAGAAACCAGGGAGTGGTTAGAATAGCTCACAAACTCGTGTAGTAACTGCCGTGCTTATATTCATAGGAATTCGGTAGAAGTCGAGTAGTGGAAATCTACTCGCGACATAGGGTTTTATCACACGGATGGATTGGATCAAGAAATGGCTTATGAATATGAAATTGAGACCGAGCAGCGGGTACGATGCAGTGAGACGTGGTCTCACGTGTATTGCCCTGCTTGTGTCGATTGAGGACCGATTCGTGTGCGGCCCCGCTGGACAAGCTTGAATTGTACCGGTGACATACTGGAGAAATGGGCACCAACAAACTGACATAGCTTGATACTGGTTTGTCGAGGCATACCATTCCATTTTATAGGCATAGGTTGAGGGCAGCGAGGTGTAAATCAACTGGTGGGCACGTCAGAGTACGCCCCACGTAGTGACCTCCTGCTCGTGACGGATCGACCGATTCGACATTCTAGTGTTGGGTGAAAGGTGGCCATATATGACTAGTACTGAAGTGCTATGTAGGTACTGCTGTAAGTACTCGCTGGCGCTTCTGAAAGTACGTATGTGTCGTGTTGTTCGGGTGTGTCCTGATTGCAATCACTGTCCCTCGCGGTAATAGAGTACCACTTGTTCACTGTGTCATGACGTAGTAAATACTGAAGAAGCCAGAAGAATACGATGTATTGAATTATAATTGTTTTGCAACCTTGTATGGCTTAGAGATAGCACAATTAAAAGTTTATAGTTTTCCCATACTTTACCGGTAATAGCATTATGTGCTTTGGACATGTCATATCATCGGCAAAGCGTTTCTTGTTTGATTGTGGAGTCTATGATGTGCCGTGCCTGAAGAATGTCATGTGCTACTTAAAACCTGATTATAAGGATCCACTTGTAGGCGTGTCCTTTATGCTATTCCTTACCTATGCTTAGTATTCACCCCTGCATATCTAGTGAGACGGATTAGTCTTGTTGAGCCTTATGCTCACGTTTGCGCTTTAATGATTTTTGCAGGTATTAGGTTTATTTCTGCTGTTCAGGTTGTACATGAGACCTAGAGGTGTCGAGATGAATCTCATGTGAACCACGCCACTGCTGAATGTTCTTCATGTTGCTAGTGAGAAGCGTCCTAGGGCATGGACGCCTTCTCTCCTGCTTAGTTAAGTGAGATTATGAGTATGTATCTTCCGCTGTGTGTGTACCTCTATTGTACATTTTTTGTAAACTCTTCTTATTATGAAATGAAAACTTTACATATTTTTGTCATTCTTTTCGTGTGTGCTGTTAGGTGCCGCATTGCACGGCACCACCCAATGGGATTCTTGGACGTCGGGACCCCGGTCCCCACAAGCCACCTCCAACTTCAACATGAATGTGATCACAGGTCGATGAAGTCAACCCGTTGTATGAGTGTTGGATGATGAGCTAACTATCCACCCCATGGTGAAGGCAAACCAAGATATAATCCTAGAGCCTCCCCCAAGCTTGGGAACAAATGCCTTTAGCTCCTGCTAGAAGCTGGATAATCCTCCCGTGATGGGCAATGACACTGCCCCATGAGAAGAATTTGTCGAAGAACACCTTGAAACACTTTTGTAGTTGAGTACTTGTATCCTCGTTGGCTTTCCCATGAAATGGCTTAGCCAAACACTACCCTATTTTTACATAAAAGAAGAAAACAAAGCAGGCGTAAACCTATCTAACCACTACTAGTACCTATAGCTTAATCATAAGTGATAGCTATCCTTTACTTTCTTTGCCTTCCCGTCAATGGCGCTAGAAATGCTTGTTGTTATTTCTTAACACCACAGATAAGCTCGAGATTATGATCCGCAAGTGCATGGAAGATACCATTGTAGCATTTCACCTAAGAGTATTCCCAAGGGTATCGCGTTTACCCCAAAGGAAGGCAGTGAAGTAGTAAAAACTATTATTATGACCAAGATATAGAGTACTAAGTAATTATCAAGACAGGGGTAAGTTGATAATAAGGGTAGTGTTACACACACCTAAGCAATCTACTCCTAGAGATAATATGGTCCTAGTGAGAGTTAAGCTAAGAAAGAGCCATTCCTAATATACTTCTAATATACATTTGCATAGCCTAACTAGTGTACACATGGATATGCTAGTGGTGAATATTAGTGCTTAGTGGTGCAACATATTGGGCACATGTTTACCTCTGGCAAAACCAGAATGATTCCCGCTAAGAGTCTGTGTCATAGCCAAACGTGGGGGGAGCACAAAGGATGGACAAAGCTGTCACCACATGCCGCCTACCCCTACAAACCGTGGGTCTACAAGACATCCAACATTACTTAACTATCTAAGCACCACGCTTGCATGTTAAGTAAATACCTTAGAAGCCTAAGTACAAATATCTTTCTAAGGCAATGACTAACCTAAACATCATCGAACCACCATTGGAACCAAGCAATATGTTATTCATACTAACATATTCATGTTATACCTAACTAGACTATAGTGAAGGCCTATGGTGTTTATGATAGCATAATAACATGGTTACTATCTATCATAAGAACAACTAAACCTACCACATAACATGGTTCCACAATCAAACAAGAAACAGTTCACCCATGCATATGAATAATAAAAGACTAATATTATTATAATGCATAAAGTCACACTGTCGACTGTAGGAGTCGGCAGATCCCCTGACACTATGAAAGTGTTTAAAGGAGTTGTGGTTCGGTTTGGGCGCGCGGAGATCTAAGAAAGTGAAGTGCGATTTGGACACGAGTGACACAGTAGTTTACGTGGTTCGGGCCGCCTGAGCGTAATACCCTACTCCACGGGTGTGTGTGTGAGTTGTATTCACTTGTGAGCTTGAGTGTGTTCGAGAGTTCCCCTCCGTGTATCGTCGGTTTGTCCTTTTATAGCATAAGGACAAACCGTTACAAGTCAGCCTGGCCCGACATGTGGCCCTGGCGGTTATTAGTATTGATACACGAGATTAATTGTTGTTAATAACCCTGTAACGGCTCCGACAGTGCCGTTACAGGTGTTAAGATCATCCAATTAAATATCATTAATGTGGAATTAATGATAATTAATCGGGTCTTGAAGTCCGTGGCTGTCCTTTGGAGATCCGGAGCTGTTACAACGTCTCCCGGGGGTTTAAAGCGGCCAGCTCCGACGTATGGACACGTGGCAGCTCCGGAGCTTGCTCGTGGGAAGCGGGAAGCTCCGGGGCGGCCTGCTACGTGTCAGGTCCGGAGCTTCTCTCGGTCAGGGGCTACCTCCGGAGGTGCCGTTTCAGTACTTGGCCCGGAGCTTCACCCTTGCGGGTAATAGCTCTGGTCTGACAGTACACGTGGCAACCTAGAGGTTAATCATGTTGGAGAAGCGGGTCCGGTCACGTCTGGCGAGTGGGCCCCCGAGGGTCTTCAATTTGAGCAGATGTCCTCCCCTTGAGATCTTTGTAACCTCAGGGGGTGTATGGTTTTTAGGGTACCGACAGTGGCCCCCTGGACCTACCTCCGGGGAAGGCCAACGGGATGAAGTCATTCCGCTGGAGGTGGGTCCATACTTGCGACTCTTGAACTGGGTCTTCAAGGGTCTTCGGAGGTGCCTTTGGCGGGGCTTTATGGTTGAGTCCCGACGCGTGGCGCACCTCAGGCGGCAGATAAGATCTTTGACGTGCGGATCTCTCGCAATTGAAGGTCGTCGGTTCCCGATACGAAAACCGTATCGGTTCCGCGCGCCTTGTCAGCCCGCCGTCTTTGGGTTTCCCGCCTCGTGATGACAACTGTTCGCCTGGGTAAGAGCCTCGACTTGATCGTCGAGGTGGTCCCGGGCCCTCTTGTCATCGGCTGGGTTGAATTCTTGAGTAGTATGCTTGATTCCCCCGCAGTTTCCATCCAAGCGTTGCGAGGGCTTACTTAAGAAGGAAAGCGCACCGTCGGGAGTTCTTTACGCTTTCCATCTGTTCTTGCGCTCAAACTCCCAACTCGTGCTTTGCTTCTCTTCTCTCGCCTAACTGTGCTGCGATGGAGTTGGGTCTGCGTGAGAGTCGTTTGAAGACGGAGAGCGATCTGAAGAAGGTCCGAGCCCTCATGGGGTGGTCGTCGGACTTCTTCAACCGTTCAATCCGCACCGGCGGGGAGCTTCCCTTTAAAAAGGAGCACTCCGGCGAAATGGTATACTTTTCATCGTATGCCATGGTGGGGCTGATCCCACCATTTTCTTCCTTCTTTTTGATGCTGCTGGACTTCTATGGTCTGCAGCTATACCACCTTGGCCCTCACTCCCTTCTCCTTGTGTCCATCTTTGTCCACTTCTGCGAGATGTGGGTGGGCATCCCTCCCTGCATCGAGCTCTTCCGCACTTTCTTCACCGTCCAAACCACCGGCCGAAGTGACGAGTACCTTGGCTTCTACTACTTTGTGAAGCGCAAGAAGTGCCCGTTCAAGTACCTCCGGTCGTTCCCTTCCGGGAAGTGGGATGACTGGAAGAAAGATTGGGTAGTCGTCCGGGTGGAGGAGCACGAGCGGTTGGAGCTGCCAGAAGGTCTGCCCGGCATTGACACGTCGGTGTGGAGCGAAGTTCCGGTGCTGGCGGCAGCCTTCGACCCCATCCTGTCCAGGATCCGCCAATGTGTGGAGGGAGGACTGACTCCCCAGGCGGTGTTCTGCATCTTCCTGTCCAACAGGTGGGCACCGCTGAAGAGGAGGGAGAAGCTCGCCTGGGCCCTCAACAGCGTGATGGACGAAGACCGGGTCGAGACCGGGTTGAAGTCCAGCATGGTGGGGAAGTCCTTGGAGTTTCACCTCAAGAAATTCCAGCACGGCATCGATGTAGACGGAGAGTACCTGACTCCGCCACCGGCTTTCCTCCCCCTGAACGTGGAAGTTGAGTTCAGCAGGGAGCTCCGGCGGAGGATGCCCGCGCTTGACGACCTTGGCGTCGTCGAGAGAAGATCGACCGCCCGGTTGGCGATCCCCGGGTTGTCGGAAGGCGGCTCCGCCCCTGTCTCTCAGCCAAGAGCTGAAGTCACCGGCAAAGCCAAGGAGCTGGCGGAGGAGCCGGAGAGCCGGAAGAGGAAGCTGCGACATGCTGACGGAAGGTCCGTCGGGCTTGCTACTTCCCCGCCAGTTCCCCGTCCTCAGGAAGGAAGATCCTCCGCCGCTCTAGCGTCTGTCCCCGTGGTGGGGTCTTTTCGAAGCGCTACTGTTCCGGCGGTGGGATCCTCCCGGAGTGCAGCTGTCCCTGTGATGGGTCCCTCCGGAGGTGCCAGTTCCGGACAGGCGACTCCGGTTCGAGAAGCGGTGAGGGCCTCCAGGTCTAGGAGTTCCTCCCGGTCAAGGAGAGCTCCGACCCGGGAAACGCCCGTGGCTACGGCAAGTCCTGGGAGTCCTCCTGGAGCTCCTACGCCGACCGTGGCCAGCCCGGAACGTCCGGGAAAGAGGTTCCGCGCAAGCTGGTGCGTGAGCCTCCCAAGGTAATTTTTCTTGCTTATCTCAATTAACTTTTAATTATAGTATCTGTTTACTCAATTTCTTTATTCTTCATTTGCAGCGTTCCCAAGGAGGGGAGTGAAGCTCCGCCCTCAGCCACAGTATCTGAGGCTACGAGGGCTTCTGCTCCAGCTCCGGAGCCACCCCAGGCGGAGGCTGCGACAGCTCCGGCGCCGGCTGTCGTGGTCATGGACCTCGACTCGTCTCCAGAAGTTCCCGTGGTAGCGCCGGACCACGAGTTTGAAGATGCGCCAGCGGCACCCGCTCCGGAGGTTGAAGCTCCGGGCCCCTGTGCTGCAGAAGTAGATGCTCCGGCTGTCGAGCCGGAGGAAGTAGCGGTCCCGGCTTCAGAGCCGGAAAGTGCTGAAGCCCCGGCGGTTGAGCCGGAGGTAGTTTAAGCCCCGGCGTGCGAGCCGGAAGTTGAAGTGGTTCCGGCAATTGAGCCGGTTACTTCTGAAGCTCCGGTCGCAGGGCCGGTAGTTATTGGAGCGCCGGCTGCAGAGCCGGTGGTGGTGGAGGCGCCGGCTGTAGAGCCGGTGGTTGAAGAGGCGAGGGAGCTTGAGCTTCCCTCAGAAGAAGCGTCCCGGCCGGAGCCATTGGAGGCGACGACGTCAATGGTACCCGTGGCGGAGCCAGAGTGCCTGGACGAAGTCACCGGCCCCCAGCCTGAGGGGGCGAATGAGGATTTGGTGGCGGGACCTTCTTCAGTGGCGATTGAGGCCATCACGGAGGAGGGCCCTAGTGCCTTGGAAGCTCGGGGTTCCGCTCTCGCAGAGTGGGACCCAATTTTTGTAAATGAAGACCCGCTGGAACCAGCGGAGGAGACCCCAGAAGGTCCGGAGCCCATCTCGCTGTCGATGTCCATCGACAACGCTTGCTCCAGTCTGCGCCAAGTCCAACTAGCCTTCTTCCACGACAGCAAGGTTCTTGAAGAGGAGCGCCAAACCCTTAGGAGGTGGCGTAATAGACTCCAATTCGAGACCAAGCTGGCGCAGTCGAGGATCGCTGAGGACAAGGAATGGATCAAGCGGGAGAAGGTCCGCCTGGAGCTCTGGGGTGAGATGCTGGACGAGAGGGAGAGCATGACTCACAACCTCGACGCCCAATCCCGGGAGTACCATGACCAAGCTAAGGCTGCCAATGATGCGGCCAACGCTCGGTTCGATCAACTCGAAGCCATCAGTACCGCACTCATCAAGCGCCGAGAGGCACTTGAGGGAAGGGAAAAGCGGCTCGAGGATGAGGAGCAAAAACTCCTGGAACTACGGGACGACGTCTTGCGACGTGAAGAAGAGCTCGCTGAGAAGACAGCTCTGGCGGACAAGGGCCTCGAGGAGCGTGCTAAAAAATTGGAAGAGCGCTGCCTCGAGGAGGAGGAGAAGACCTGGGTGCGAGGGCAGGAACTCTACGAGTATGAGTGTGCCCTCGTCGTCCGGGAGAAGAAAATAGAGGCTAGGGAGAAAGACCTGGTCGACCGCCGGAACAAGATCCACCTCCGGGAGGAGGAGCTCGGAAGACTCGAAAAGCGGGTTGCTGCGAAGATTCAGCAAAACGCCAAAGAAGTTGAGCGCCTCTCCCGCGAGAACTCGAAGCTGGCGACGGCCCGGAGGTCCTTGGAAGAGATGAAGGGCCTGAGAAAGACGGACTCCCTGCAAATTTGGGAGTTCCTGAGCAAGGCCGACGATGCGCTAGCGCCGATGGGTTTCAGCCCCGTGCTTCCGGATGATCCGGAGCCGGAGCCGGACCTTGCATTGCAGGCGTTGAACGCTGCGGGTGGCAAGCTCTCCAAGGTGGGCGACGTCATTGCGGACCAGCTTGAGGTCGAGGGGCAATCCCTGGCTAGAAACGTCACAGAGTATGTGTTGACGTGTTACACTAGCCGGAACCCTCGATTCCCTCTGGACCCGGTGCTTGAAGGCCCCGTTGAAGGAGAAGGCGAAGCTACCCGAGCCAGCGTGTCGGAGGTCGCCCAGAAGGTCGCTGAGTTCTTCCATAGGGTCTAGGACTATCTTTCTTAGCCTTTATTTGTATCTTCTCTTCTTCCTCAATTTTGTAATCCTTTGTCCCCAGGTGTAATCTCTGGTCTTCAAATGAAATGAAATCCCCAATTTTTCGTGAATTTCATTTCTTGTCTTCAACATCTTTGTCTTCACTTGGCCCCCTGGTAGATGTGCACAATTTGATTGTGGACATGTACCAAAAGGATGTTGAGTTTTGTTGAAGACAAATTTGCTTCGAACTCGTGTAGTTTAGGTCCGAAATTTTCGATAGTGAAGGTCCCTTGAAGTCGTCGGAGCTTAGAAGCTCCGGCATTGTCCCTCGTCGGAGCTTAGTAGCTCCGGCAGGAGCCTCTACCAACACGTTGAGTATCGATAGTTAATACTTCAAGGTGTCGGAGCTTAGTAGCTCCGGCAATAACCCTTGCCACGCCTGGCTTGCTGGCAACAGACTCTAGTGATAGAGTCTTCTCACCATCTTTAAGTTAACGCCAGTGGGGGTCGGAGCTTGGTTAACTCCGGTTTTTCTCCATCAATATCATTTTTATTTTTCCTGCACACTTAAGCCAAGAAAAACAGTAAAATTTGTTCCTTATCTATAACTTCGTCGCGGCTTACGGTTCTCAAGAGAATTTCAAGTTGAACACGATTTTTAGTACAATTGGATGAATTGTCTTTTCTTTTAGATCCAATTGTCCATGGACCCACCTTACTTTGGCCTGCCGGGATGTAGGTAGAGTGGCGTACTTAGGGTGCTTGACCAGGCTAAGTCGATAGCGCACTCCGGCCCTAGAATGGCTTGGCGACTTTCAGGCGAGTTGACCACAGACGATATTTAAATCTAAAAAATCTGACAATTCAACTCAAATTGTACATAAACCGGTTAAACTAGAACTTCTTAAGAATTGCACGTTTCTGTTATAGACAAGAAAGAGAAAAATAAAAATGTCGAGCCTTATGCAAAAATGAATGCACGTGGAGTCTATTTCACATGAAGATGTCTTTCATTATAGGTCCGGGGTACAGGGGAAACAAGTACACTCTTAGGGTACGGAACCAGGCTAAGTGTGTTCGGTTTCTCGTTTAACCCAGGGTAACTAGCTACACTTCTAGTCCGGAGACTGTATCAAGTGTTGCATGAGCTTTCCAAACCTTTCGGGAAAGGTCCGGCTGCTTTCCCGGAGGAACTACCCGACTCTGTACAATGACTCTATAACATACACTTCAAGTTACTTAAGACTCACCTCCGTGGAATTAAGTGTAGAACTTACGGAGGTGCTCGATATTCCAAGGATTTGGGAGAGGTGTCCCATCCTCGGCAGCCAAGCGAACGCTTCCGGGACGGGATACTTTGATCACTCGGAAGGGTCCTTCCCAGCCGGGGGAGAGTTTGTTTTGCCCTTCTCTGGATAGTATTCTCCGTAGCACCAGATCGCCTTCCTCGAGCTGTCGGTTGTGTACATGCCGCTGATGATAGCGCCGTAGAGCTTGGCGATATCGGGCGTTCCGAACAGCTTCTTGGCACCTTCCCTCCTCGAGGAGGTCTAGGTCTTCACGCCGGAGCTGGTCCTGCGCGGCTTCGTCGAAGGTCCGGACTCGGAGAGAACCCAGGGTGATTTCCGGAGGAAGGATCGCTTCTGCTCCGTACACCAGGAAGAAGGGTGTTTCTCCGGTTGCCCGACTTGGAGAAGTCCTGTTAGCCCATAGAGTGGGCGGAAGCTCTTCGATCCAATTAGCTCCGTGCTTTTTCAAACGCTCATAAGTGCGCGTTTTTAATCCTTTAAGGATCTCTGCGTTTGCTCTCTCGGCTTGCCCATTGCTGGCAGGATGAGCTACGGAGGCGTAGCAAACTTGTATGCCGAGGTCTTCGCAATATCCTTGAAATGCGGAGCTTGTGAACTGAGTCCCATTGTCAGTGATGATCTTGTTTGGGACTCCGAATCTGCTCACGATAGATTGTAGAAAATTGATTGCAGATTGTTTGTTGATCGTCACAACAGGAGTAGCTTCCGGCCACTTGGTGAACTTGTCGATGGCGACATACAGGAACTTGTAACCTCCGACGGCTCTTGGGAAGGGTCCCAAGATGTCCATCCCCCACACAGCGAAAGGCCACGTAGGAGGTATCATTTGTAAGGGCTGAGCAGGTGTATGAATTTGCTTTGCATGAAATTGGCACGCTTTGCATTTCTTCACTAGCTCAGTAGCATCCTGGAGCGCTGTAGGCCAGTAGAAACCGTGCCGAAAGGCTTTTCCGACCAGCGTGCGGGAAGACGCGTGGTTCCCACACTCACCTCCATGGATTTCTGCGAGGAGCTCGCAGCCTTCTTCCCTTGTGATGCACCGCATTAGGATGCCGTTGGCACCGCGCCGGTAGAGATCCCCTTCTACCAACGTGTATCTTTTAGCCAATCTGACTACCCGGTCAGCGAATACATCATCGTCAGGAAGGATGTTGTCTTTCAAGTAGTTCCGGATCTCCGAGATCCATGCATCGGAACTGACTTGAGCATTTGAGTCTTGCGTGCTGGGTTGCTCGGAGCTCCCGGCAGCACCTACGACCCTTGATGGCTGCCATGGTAACAGGGCCATCGGGACCGTCAGCTTCGGGATGCTGATCTCGCCCCCTTCGTTCAGTTCGGCAGGCTGAACTGTGGGTTTTGACAACCTCCGGACAAAGGTTCCGTCTGGAGCCGGAGCTCCGGTTGACGCCTTGGTCAAGAGTTCGTCAGCTTCAGCGTTGTGAGCACGCTGGACATGGTGAAGGTCTAGGACTTCGAAGTCCTTCTGAAGCCTCTGGACTTCAAGGAGATAAGCAGCCAGCTGGAGATTATTGCAGGAGCATTCACCCTTCACCTGTTTGATGACAAGTTGTGAATCTCCTTTGACCAGCAACTGTTTGACACCATATGATAGTGCCACCTTCAATCCATATATGAGTGCTTCGTACTCCGCCATGTTGTTGGTTGCCTTGAAGTCAAGGTGCACCATGTATTTTACCTTCTCCCCGGTTGGTGCGAGGAGAAGGATTCCAGCTCCGGCTCCCTGCTTCTGCATGGAGCCGTCGAAGTAAAGGGTCCAGTGAGGCTTAGTGAAGGCCGGAACTTGTGGTTCCTTCTTCTGCTCGCTGGGGCCCCCAGGGTTTAATGGTGAGGGAGTCCATTCTGCCACAAAATCTGCCAACGCTTGACTCTTGATTGCTTGTCTTGGAATGAATTCGAGGTCGAATTCAGCCAGTTCCGCTGCCCACTTTGCTATATTCCCAGTTGAATTGGGATTATGCAGAATCGCTCGAAGTGGATATGAGGTTACCACTGAGACTTTGTGAGCTTGGAAATAATGTCAAAGCTTTCTTGAGGCAATAAGAACTGCGTAGAGCAGCTTATGCACCTCTAGGTATCGAGTCTTGGCATCATGTAACACTTCACTGATGAAGTATACTGGGCGTTGAATGGTCCGGACCTTCCCGGAGTGGTCCGGAACTTCCTCTTCATTGATCCGGACCCTGTCAGAGGGGTCCAGACTATCTTCGGGGACCTCCGGGTTCTGGGTGGAAGAACCCGGAGCTTCTTCAGGAATGACTTGGATCCTATCGGAAGGATCCAGGTCCTCTGAAGTGGCTTCTTGTGGGCCCAAGTCTGGGAGCTGAGACCCAGACCCGCTTTCAGGAACCTCTGGATCCTCCCGAAGGGATCTAGATTCCTGAGTATTGGGTAGTTCCGGTCTCTCCGCAACCAGAACCATACTGACGACTTCGTCAGCTGCTGAAATGTAAAGCAACAAAGGCTCACCAGGGTTTGGAGCTACCAAGACTGGTAGGGTGGTGAGGAACTGTTTCAGCTCCTGGAATGCCTTCTCTGCTTCTTCAGACCATTGGAATGGTCCGGACTTCCTCAGCAACTTGAAGAAGGGAAGTGCCCTTTCCGCCAGTCTTGAAATGAACCGACTGAGGGCTGCTAGACATCCAGTTAATTTTTGGACGTCTTTGATGCGGGTTGGTGGCCGCATGTCTTCAATGGCTTTTATCTTCGCCGGATTAGCCTCTATACCCCGGTGACTTACCAGGAAACCAAGAAGCTTTCCGGAACTAACCCCGAAGACGCACTTGTCTGGGTTTAGCTTCGTGCGGGTGGCCCGCAGCTTGTCAAAGACAGCCTGCAAGGTGTCCAAGAGGGACTCCTTGTTTTTGACTTTGACCACGATGTCATCAACGTACACTTCCACTATGTCTCTGATGAGTTCTTCGAAAGTTTTGTACATTGCTCGTACAAAAGTTGAAGCTGCATTTTTGAGACCAAAAGGCATGGCTGTGTAACAATATAATCCATCCACTGTGATGAATGAAGTATGTTCTTCATCTTCCCTAGACATCCGGATTTGATGATATCCTGAATATGCGTCTAGGAAACACAGTAACTCACACCCGGAGGTGGAATCCACTATCTGGTCTATTCTAGGTAGTGGGAATGGATCTTTTGGACATGCCTTATTCAGTGTGGTGTAGTCGATGCACATCCGAAGTTTCCCGCCGGCCTTAGGCACAACGACTGGGTTTGCCAGCCATTTTGGATGGTAGACTTCTCGGATGAATCCGGCTTCGAGCAACTTCTTCACTTCTTGTCGGATGAAGTTCTGTCGCTCTACAGATTGCTTCCGAGGTTTCTGGTGTACAGGCCGAGCGTCGGGGAAAATCTTCAGATTGTGCTCAATCACTTCCCTGGGGATCCCAGGCATTTGTGACGGTTGCCAGGCAAACACGTCAACGTTAGCCCGGAGGAAAGTGATGAGCGCGAGTTCCTATTTGTCGTTCAAGCCACCCGATATGCGGGTAGTTTGGGTGACATCGGAACCAATTTGGACGACTTTGACGGGAATGTCAGTGTCGCCGCTTGGCTGCACACGGGGTGCAGAGGTCGAGCCTCGTTGACGAATGCTCGGAGGTTGTGGAGCTTGCTTCTGTCTGGAGTCCTCCTCTTGCGCTGTGGTGAGTGCGTGGAGTTCCTCCAGAGCAGTTACTCCGGCAGTACGATCTCCACGGATCCGGAGAACGCCTACTGGTGTCGGCATCTTCAACACCAGGTATCCATAATGAGCAGCTGCCATGAATTTGTACAAGGCAGGTCTACCCAAAATGGCGTTGAATGGTAAGTTGATCTGAGCGACGTCGAAGACCAACTTTTCGGTGCGATACTTCTCCCGGGTCCCGAAGGTAACAGGGAGAGTAATAGCTCCGAGTGGGGTTATGGCCCCCGGACCTACTCCGGAGAAAGGTCGAGAGGGCTGGAGGTCTGAAGGTCGAAGCTGAAGCTTAGTGAAAGCTTCAAAGCTGATGAGATTAAGCCCCGAACCTCCGTCTACCAGGACATGATGGAGCTGGATGTTGTTGATGGTGGGAGATACCATCAAGGGCAGCTGGCTAGCTCCGACCATGCTTTGAGGACAGTCCGAAGCATCAAAAGTGATGGGTGTGTCCATCCACTTTCGATGTGGCTCCGGTCTAGCTGTAGGAGCTACAGCAGCCATATCCCGTCGCATAGTCTTGATGACACGACGAGAGGTGATGTCCCATGATCCACCAAAGATGGTGTTCATGGTTTTTCGACGCTCGTTGTCGGAGACGTCAGAATCATCGTCGACAGAGGTGTAGACGGCTTTCAAGACCTTTTTGGGGTCTTGAAACCCCAACTCCTCTTCAGCCGGAGCTTCATCGACCTTTTGTTTTCCCTCCCTCTGGCGGAAGGGAGACCCTTCCCGGCGCTTGTGGTAACGCTCGGCAAGGTTTTGGACCTCCCGGCAGTCCTCCAGTCTGTGGCTGCCCGTTTTGTGAATGGGGCACCACATCTTGGATTTGCCACCGTCTTCGAAAGACGGTCGAGGTCGCTTCTCGGGGCGTGGCCCCCGGCCACCAGGAGTTGCAGTGGCTGCAATGTTGGATGTGCCGGCCGACGGCTTCTTCTTGCCGTTGGTCTTCTTTTTCTTCTTGCCACTCCCGGAGGTAGCGGCTTCTTCTTTGGAGGATTTTTTATGATCCTCCAAGGCTGGTTTGGAGTGCATTTCACGGCCCTCCGCAGCTCTGGCACATTTGTCAGCCAGGCTGAAGAGCTCCGTGACACTGGTGATCTCTTTGATCGCCAGTTTCTCCAACATCTTCTTGTCTCGTACACCCTGTCTGAATGCTACAATGACAGAAGCGCTTGAGATAGAAGGGATTGTGTTACGTACCTGAGAGAATCTCTGGATGAATGACCGCAAAGATTCTCCTCCTTTTTGCACGACCGCAAAAAGGTCCAGTTCGGTGCCCGGACGGGTGTATGAACTCCCGAAATTGGCGGTGAACTGGCGGCATAGCTCCTCCCAACTGTCGATAGAGTTGGGTGGAAGGCTCATAAACCAAGACCTGGCGGTCCCAGTTAAAGCCACTGGAAAGTAATTGGCCATTACGGCCTCGTTTCCTCCAGCTCCTAAGATCGCAGTGGAGTATATCTGTAGGAATTCTACGGGATTGACAGTCCCGTCGAATTTTTCCGGCAAGTGTGGCCGGAACTTCTGTGGCCATCTAACCATGCGCAGATGCATGGCTAGGGCGGAACAACCTCCTCCTACTCCTTCCAGAGTAGAAAGGTCTTGAGCATCTCGTCTTTCTCGAGCTCGCTCGATGTGGACACGGCCATCCTGTTGGCGGTATCGGCGATCAAGCTCCGCCCGGAGGTCGTGTGTCGAAAGTCGAGATGCAGTATGGGCACGTCGTGCCCCAGAGGGCAACGACGTCACTTGCTGTGACGCAGCTCTTCTCCGGTTGTTGGAGACATGTGGACCAAGTCTTCCAGACAACGTTCGTCGCTGCGACGGGGCCCGCCCTGAAGGAGGTGGACCCTGATTGTTGAGGCGTTCGGCCGCTGCTGCGACCAAATGCTCAATATCAGCTCTCCATTGCTCCATGGCACCTTGAGATGCATCCGGAGGTGGTGGTCGCTGAAGGAGAGCACGCGCTGCATGGAGCGCGTGTTCTGGGTTGTCACGACTTGCCGGCGCAGAATGTGACGCCGGTGCACCATCATGCCGTTCGGCATGTCTTGCCGGAGAAGATGGTGGTGGTGGGAGTGTGACTCCCGCTGGAACCGAGGCTCCTGCCGGTGGTTGCATGTTGGAGGGATTGCCTCCGACAGCCTGAGCAGCAGGTTGCCCGTTGGATGATCCAGCCGCAGAATTCACCATTCTTGAAGATCTCAGGCGCCCCTTCCTGGCGCGCCAACTGTCGACTGTAGGAGTCGGCAGATCCCCTGACACTATGAAAGTGTTTAAAGGAGTTGTGGTTCGGTTTGGGCGCGCGGAGATCTAAGAAAGTGAAGTGCGATTTGGACACGAGTGACACAGTAGTTTACGTGGTTCGGGCCGCCTGAGCGTAATACCCTACTCCACGGGTGTGTGTGTGAGTTGTATTCACTTGTGAGCTTGAGTGTGTTCGAGAGTTCCCCTCCGTGTATCATCGGTTTGTCCTTTTATAGCATAAGGACAAACCGTTACAAGTCAGCCTGGCCCGACATGTGGCCCTGGCGGTTATTAGTATTGATACACGAGATTAATTGTTGTTAATAACCCTGTAACGGCTCCGACAGTGCCGTTACAGGTGTTAAGATCATCCAATTAAATATCATTAATGTGTAATTAATGATAATTAATCGGGTCTTGAAGTCCGTGGCTGTCCTTTGGAGATCCGGAGCTGTTACAACGTCTCCCGGGGGTTTAAAGCGGCCAGCTCCGACGTATGGACACGTGGCAACTCCGGAGCTTGCTCGTGGGAAGCGGGAAGCTCCGGGGCGGCCTGCTACGTGTCAGGTCCGGAGCTTCTCTCGGTCAGGGGCTACCTCCGGAGGTGCCGTTTCAGTACTTGGCCCGGAGCTTCACCCTTGCGGGTAATAGCTCTGGTCTGACAGTACACGTGGCAACCTAGAGGTTAATCATGTTGGAGAAGCGGGTCCGGTCACGTCTGGTGAGTGGGCCCCCGAGGGTCTTCAATTTGAGCAGATGTCCTCCCCTTGAGATCTTTGTAACCTCAGGGGGTGTATGGTTTTTAGGGTACCGACACACACAAAGAAGAAAAAGTACATGATCCATATCTTTCCCAAAATGAACTCGGGATTAGAGGCTCCTCCCAAAAGTCCAAACTCTACCAAGGACTTGGAGAACTAGTGTGTATAAGAGAGTGATGCTCAAGTGGTGTGTGTTGAAGTGAGATGTAAGGGGTCCTATTTATACACGAGGTTCAACCGATTTTCATCATCTTTTGCGCGCGAAGCAATCAGAGCCGCCTTCAAGGCACCACAGGGAGTCGACATGTGGAAGAAGATCTGGTTTGGCGCCGAGAACAAGTTGGCTAAGCTAGGGGTTCGACTGACCTGGTCCTGGCCCCTCCCGCGTGGTGCTTTCTCCAGGTGGCTGGCAGATGGACCCTCTGACCACTTCTGGGTGCTATGCTATTGGATTCCCTCGTATACTACTGTAGGTGGGCCATTTGATCATTGTGCTGCAACATATCGGCATGTGATTGGCTAGAAATGTATATTTCTGGATCCCTCCCTTGGATTTACCTCAATTCTGTATAAAATGTTTGCATGCACATTTCTTTCCAAGTACAAGTGGAACTAGGTTATTTCGAAAAGCAACACATGTAAGAAATGTCTATTTCGTCATATAATTGAGTTATATTGATGGTGAAATTGGTACTTAACAACTGTCAACACTCGTGAGGCTAGTTAGGCCCATCGGACTTCCCACGTAGGACATGTCCGACCCAGAGTCGGATATGTCTGATAGACGACAGAAACTCTATAAAAAACCCTCATCAAACACGTCTAAGCTAGTAGGCTGGACAAGTCTGACTCCCCTAAATAGATATAATTGTGAATCTTAGGGAGACAATATAGAGGGATAGGAGATATTATGGACAAGTTTTTACAAATACTTTGGCTCATACGGCCAGTCTGATGAGTAAAAGGGTATAGAGTAGGTCTCGATCTTATTATAGGTAATGGATAAGTCAATTGAAGGAGATCTCAACATTGATGATCCGAGACTCTCGAGGAGAACACGAACAACCCCAACCTCTGCAATCACTACACCACCGCTTCGTTGGTTATCAACCATGCTTCACACACTTGACCTCTCTAAGAAGGCTAATCCCTGCAAGTGCAACCGAGAACACAAGCAAGAACAAGGTAGAAGCAATCTGATTTGCTAAGTTGGGGTTCCACAAACCGATGAACGGCGAAATTGTTTAAAACAGAATAATCTAAGCAAAACCCAATTGTTTATAACAGATACTATGGAGTTTAAATAGGTGGGATGACGTCTAAGGTGTGTTGGATTTGTGACATAATACTAAGACACGAAAATAAGGGATGCAAACTTGATACAAGGCCTAATGACCCAATATGGTGGTGCATCCTGATTCTGAATTCAATTTTGTTTCCATGATTCTTGTCGAATACCAAAGAATTTTGACATGGGACCAGAGGGATTGGAAAGATTATCCTCTCCACTTTTTGTGCATATGTAGAACATCCAAAATGGAGTTCGTATGCGTCTTGGACGTCTGTTTTAGTGCGAAATGCTCTTGGGCTTCGAGTTGGACTCGGTTTCATCTTCTTTGGACGTATTCTCTGGTCCTCCACGTCTCTAAGACTTCCTCCAAGTACTTCTTGAACCTCTTCATGGATCCTAATCACAATTAAGTCATTAGGTAGCAATCTATTCTCAAAAACATATAAGAACGAGCTCACCTATAAAATTAATTGTTATGTGTGAACTCTAATGATTGCATCTTATAAGATCAATGGAGTGTTGTATGTATCCATAGGAGTGATGTCCTCATCATAGTCAACACACAACAATCATACAATGACCATATGTGAGCCCTAGTATGCTAGGAGATCTCAAAACATAGATTTAAAAACAAAAACAGTCAAAATTTTGAAACATTTTCATTTTGAAAACATTTTCATTACAGATGCGCAACACTTCAAGCCACCTTTTGAGAATTTAGAATATTGAGCTCATTCTAAGTTTAAAATGTTTTTCATCTAGTGGCTTGGTGAATATATTGGCTAGTTGTTTTTCAGTTCTAACATGAGAAATGACTATATCCCCCGTGATTGAATGGTCTCTCAGGAAGTGGTGTCGGATGTCTATGTGTTTGGTCCTAGAGCATTCAACGGGGTTATGGGAAATATTAATGGCACTCTCATTGTCGCATAAGAGTGGAATATTATTCATATTGAGACCATAGTTACATAGAGTTTGTCACATCTAAAGGAGTTGTGCACAACATTTCCTGGCCGCGATATACTCTACTTGGGCCGTGGATAAGGCAATGGAGTTTTGTTTCTTAGATGACCATGACACTAGGGACCTACCCAAGAATTGGCAAGTCCCAGAGGTACTCTTTCTACCTACCTTACACCCGCGTAATCCGCATCGGAATATCCAATGAGACTAAACTTAGACCCTTTAGGATACCATAACCCAGGGTCTGGTGTATGAACTAAATTCACAAGATTCTCTTAATAGCGGTCAAACGACATTCTTTAGATGCGGCTTCAAATCTTGCACCCATACACACACAAGCATAATCTCGGGCCTAGATGCACACAGATAAAGTAATGAACCAATCATGGAGCGATATACTTTTTGGTCAACACTTGGTCCATCTTCATTGAGGTCGAGGTGTCCATTTGTCGCCATGGGCACCTTGATGGGTTTGGCTTTGTCCATGTCAAACTTCTTGAGTATATTTTGTTTGTACTTTATTTGACTTATGAACATGCGATCCTTGAATTGCTTGACTTAGAAACCTAGGAAAAACTTCAACTCCCCCATCATGGACATCTCAAACCTTTCCTTCATAATCTCGCTAAACTCATCATAAAAAGACTTGTTAATTGAGCCAAATATAATGTCATCGACATATTTGGCACACAAAGAGATCATCATTAACATTCTTATTGAAGAAAGTATAATATGCTTTTCCCATCCTAAAACCATTTTAAGAAGAAAGTCTCTAAGACACTCATACCAAGCTCTAGGAGCTTGTTTGAGGCCATAAAGAGACTTATGTAATTTAAATACATAGCTAGGATACTCTTGATCTTCGAACCCTGCTGGTTGCTCCACATACACCTACTCCTTGATTGGACCGTTGAGGAAGGGGCTTTTCACATTCATTTGATAAAGCTTGAAATCATGGTGAGTAGCATAAGCTAATAATATATGAATTTATTCAAACCTCAATAGCAAATGTTTCATCAAAATCCAAACCTTCAACTTGTGCATATTCTTTAGCAACAAGGCATGCTTTGTTCCTCGTCCCCACCCTGTGTTCGTCTTGCTCGTTGCGGAGCACTCACTTCATGCCTACCAATTGGCGTTTGATCTCTTCACTATTTCCCACACTTGGTTCCTCTTGAAGTTGTTAAACTCATCTTCATGGCCATCACCCAATCCAGATCTTGTAGTACTTCTTCCACCTTGAAAGGTTCCAAAGAGGACACAAGAGTAATGTGCTTAAATATTGACCATACGAGATCAAGTTGTTACCCTCTTGGTGACGTCCCCAAGTATGTTGTCAATGGGGTTATCCCGTTGAACACTTTGATGTACTCTTAGATATGGCACTTTAGGTCTTGAGACAATGTCTTCTTCTTCGTCTCCCCCTTGATCATTGCCACCATTTTGATCTTCATCATCTTGAACTTAATGATCTTGATCTTGGGATTCTTGAGCTTGATATTGTGTAGGAGGCGCCAGTTGTGATGAGGTTGGATCATGTGACACCCGGTTCTGAAAATAAACCAAGTGAATGCATATGTGTGCTCAGGATGTTCATCACACATACACGATAACTTTACAAACGATATTCAGAAAAGTAACCACGTCACGAAAGTAAGTAGGTTTATTACAATAACTCAATGGTTCTCGAATTACAAGCCTCTAATTATTGTAGTGAAAAAATAAACTAAGTAGCGCGACTCCAAACCACAGGCAATTGACGATAGCACGCACCTAGTACACCACATGATCCTCATGGTACTCCCAAGCATCACCTGTAATTGTTTTAGTGGGGGGATAGCAAGGGTGAGTACATGTCGTACTCAATAAGTGTGGGAAAGTATGACATGTAGCTAATACAAGGATGATAATAAATGGCTAATTGCAGAAAAGTACATTTAAATTCACAATTTTGTAAAGTATCCTACCATGTCTATGTGAGATTAATTCTCATCATATCCCACGTAAACATCATAATCCATATCCATCATACCTCATCCATCAATTTGTATCAATCCATATACCAATTTCATACCTTCATCACCGACCATGCTCATATATCATAACCAAATTCCAAACCATATTCGAACCATCCCAAATCCAAGTCCAACTCTAATCATGGAAGTTGTCCATGTGCTCATAATCGGGAGCACGACTATCATGATAGTTTTAACACTCTACAGAGTTTGTACCACTTTGCCCACATGTTCGTGATTTCATCACCTTTCAGTTACTAAGGAACCTCCATTGTGCCGTCTCACACTTCTGTTGGTGTGTGGCCAAGAGATCATAAAATAGCCTTTCAAAAGGGACTACTAGTATGTACAAATACACTAAGGTTTCACCGGCAGGCTTGAATCAACATTCTCCCACCCACGGGCCCCCTCATGTGCCATGCAGATCCCAGGGTAGTCCTCCTTGACTCCCATTCCCCGCATCATCCAATGCTCCATACAATACCAGCAGCACACCTAAATATTCAGCTACGTCGCGCCCATATTGGCCTTCTGGTGGCACTGTTATCCTGGCATATTCTTGCATGAATCGGTCCTTAGATCTAAGGCAAGCAAAACCACCATATCATCCAACCCAGTCCACAAATCATGCTTGCTTAGATCACCCCAGTTCCATGTTACTTAAGTCTCATTATCATCCATTCACATAGTCCATATGTATATTAGTTCATAATGAGTCATTTGGTTATTTCCAATCCCAATTAAGTAAAGCAGAGCAAAAGTGTAAAATACCCTTCCTGACTCTCTACGTCATATCCCAAGCGACAAGGATGGGCATACAAGCCTAGTAAACACCTATTCATGGGTTTCCCATCAATTGACACAAGCATGACACAAACATGCAATTTTCAAAATACAACATTTAAAACATGATCAAAATGGTCAAGGACACTTGCCTTGCTCCTATGGCTAGTTTGGTTCAGAATCTTCGAAGTTCTGGTGCTGAAGGTCCTCGAAAACACCTTCTATAGCGTTACCTTCTATTCTGCGTGACAAACATGCAAAAGAAGCATTAAAATCAATAATTACTCATATAGTACTGAATATGCCATGACATGCATGAATTATGCAATTATGAGATAACACATGTTATTAAGTTGTTACTATTTCTTACTAACTAGTTACAATTGAGTTTTACATGTTCGAACAGGTTTCGAGTAATTCGGGAAAAACTTGGAAAGTCGAAAGAATTTTAGAATTCAGAGGATGGACTAGTTGGGCCACAGGGTTTCGTTAAAGTTGGATCTAGGATAGTTACCGTGAATACAAAGGTTCAACGGTTGAGAACTAAACATATCAATCTTGATGTCTAGATCTGACGAAGATGAAGGATTGGTGGAGAAGATCGTAGCAGCGACAACGATCTTGCTTGATCCTCCTTCTCCTTCCTCTTCCTTCTCTTCCATTCCTTCTTCTCCCTTCAAGAGCGGCTGCTATGGAGAGAGCAGGCGTTGTGGTTCATCTAATGTGGGCAAAGGGGTAAAAAGTGGGTGGTGGGGTGTTTATATAGGAGGAGAGGGGTGAGGTTGGGGTGGAATCCAAGTAAAAGTCAGTGGGGACAAGTAGTGCTTTGCCGGGGTCCCACTTGGGCTCCTCAGGGGTGAGGCACGACGTTCTTGGGCCCAATTAAGGCAATTACCCAATAACCCGTTGTGGAGGAAAATGGAATCCGAGTCGAAACCCTAGGAACGAGACTAGTCTGAAGGAGGCCGGACAAGTCTGTTTGGGGTACATAGAGATGATCGGACAAGCACGGTCAATTGCCGGACAAGTCTGTCCGACGAACAGAGAGTTCAACGGTCAAGTTCGGTGCTAAGCTGGACAAGTCTGGGGGTTGTATAGAAAGTTGATCCGGACTAGTTTTGGGATTTACCAGACAGTTCTGAAGAGTTCTAGTAGCGATTGTCGGACTAGTCCGTAGGCATTAACGGACAAGTTCGGAAGGAAACACAGAAAAACCGGATTATTCCATTGCAAATTAACGGACAGTTCCAAGGGACAACAGTAGCGAAACCGAACTAGTTCGTGGTCCAAACCGAAGAAGTCCGTACCAAAGATTGACTTTAATTTCTGGTTTGCCTCTAATTCATTTTAATCTTGTTCCTTTTTGTATTGAATTATGTTAGACATGTATAAGAATGAATGCAATGCATGATGGATGAAAATGAGGGTGTTACAGATCACTTGGACCTTGTTGTTCTTGAGGGCAGATGTGAATGTTGGCCTAGAGGGGGGGGTGAATAGGCCTTCTTGAATTTTATCGGTTCCTGTAACACTTCAACAACGAGATCAAAAAACAGATATAACGGACTAGTCCGGTAAAGTGCGGACTAGTCCGGATTTTACGGGCTAGGTTGATCAAGTTAGGTCAATTTGATTGTTTGTTGACTTTTGCAGCGGAAATATAAACTTTGTGATCAGTTCAATAGTTGTGTAACAGATTCTATTAAGAATATGACTTTATTTCAACTATTAACTTTGTATTCAACAAATCTAATCAAACCCTAGATAATGTTGATCAACTAGAATAAAGAACACAATTGAAAGACACAAGATTTATCCCGTGGTTCGGTTACCACGAAGGCAGCCTACGTCCACGTTGAGGAGCCCACAAAAGGGCCGGGTCTTCACTAACCCTTCCCTCGTTCGGATCGCCACGAAGGCCAATCCTCTTCCACTAATCACACAGGGGTAAATCACCGAGTTTAAGGGGCGATCTCACAAGTTGAGCGCTCCCTTGATTACAAGATTCAAGACCACCAATAACACACTTCAAAATATACAAACTGAGATGCAAGAGTGTGTTAGAGATTCAAACCAAGAGCTCAATCGCGTATCAAGTGCCCTCTCCAATGATCTACAAGTGATCTTCAATGTAGTGATCAATTTAGGACTTGGTTTTGTGGAGAGAGGTAGTTTTTGAGGCTCTTGGGAGGTGTGACGGCGCTAGGGTTCGAGAGAGTTTGAAAGTGGGCCGTGCACCTCTATTTATAAGGGGTTTCTGGAAGTTACCGTTAGGGTTCAGAAAATTCGGACTAGTCCGTGGTGGTGACCGGACTAGTCCGGTGTGCTGTGAGAAGCAAACCCTAAGTGTCCAGGAATATCGGACTAGTCCGTTTGAAAACGGACTTGTCCGATTTCACTGCTGGAAAACTTCGGACTAGTCCGATTGTCATCAGACTGGTCCGGACCTGTGAAACCTTTAGTGTTTAGGATGACAAGTCCGCACTTGGAGGACTTGTCCGATTTAGATCAGTGTGTATATCGGACTAGTCCGTGTAAACACCGGACTTGTCCGAAGTGGATCAGAAAGGATATCGGACTAGTCCGGTGGAGACCGGACTTGTCCGATCTAGTGACTTGTGCATTGTGTTGAGGACTAGTCCGCACTGGGGAGGACTAGTCCGAAGTGGAACAGAAGAATTATCGGACTAGTCCGGTGATGACCGGACTTGTCCGATCTTGTGCAGAATGTGATATCGGACTAGTCCGGTGGACATCGGACTAGTCCGGTCCTGTATAGCTTTGTGCATGTGTGTGTGTGATTAAATGAGATTGAGCTCTTGGGTGTGTTTCCTTAACACACTCCACACATACTAAACTACTAGTTTCTTCTCCTTGAGCTCAAATCCATTTTCCTTCTCAATTTCCTCTTTTTGGCACTTTGCTCATCTTTCATCATTTTTCTGCATTCATCTCAACAAAAGAATTAGGATCCCAATTGCTTGTCATAAATCATCCAAAACCCACAAGGGAGTCCTAGATGCACTTTCAATCTCCCCCTTTTTGGTGATTGATGACAACCAATTGAGATTTCACAAAATGAGGTATAAAATGAGATTTTTCATAAAGTGTGCACATATGACTCAAAAATGCATCAAGCAACAAGAGAATCATTCATATGTGCATTCTTTATGGTGGGATGCATACTAAGAGCATGAATGCATTAAGAATGACAGAATTTGCATTGATCAACTAATATCAAGTGAATATAGCATTTCAGGAGCAAAAATTCAGATTTCATCACACACTTGCAAATTAACTGAGCAATTTAACATAGGACCAAACATGATATGAAAATAGCGTTAAACAATTACAATCACAAATAGAAAATACATGGAGACTCTCTCCTCGCATTCTATGCAGCTAAAGCTAAGTCTAGAAGCTCCCCCTCAATCTCTCCCCCTTTGGCATCAAGACACCAAAAAGAGAGAGAGGGAGGTCCTAGGGCTTCACTCTTCGCTGTCAGTCCTCTCATCGTCTTCATCATCTTCATCGCTTTCTTCTTGGCGAGGTTGAGAGGGAGGAGGAGGAACGGAGCTGCTCGAGCCCCCAATGCCAAAATAGGCAAGCTCGGATGTAGTCAAGGGGCTGAGTTCAGTGACGTCCAGATCAGAGTCTTCAGAAATGACTGGAGACCCTATTGGGTTGATCTCCAGTTTCTCACTCAGCTGCTTCACATTTGCTTTTATGTACCTCATGTCTTCTTTCCTCTTCTGGTTGAGCTTATGAAGCTTCACTTCAGTTTTCTTGCAGGAGGAGAGAAGAGACACCAAGTACTTCAGGATCCCACTGGCGGATCCTTTCTTAGGGGCTTCCCTGGAGGGAGGAGGAGCCCTAGCAGCTTCTTCTTGTCTTGCCGGTGCCTCGGGGCTTGAGGCCGGCGATGGAGGAGCTTGGACAATTACTGGCTGAGGCTTCTGAGGCCTCAGTGGAGTGTGCTCCACATCCTTCACGAACTCGATCCCTGTGACCTTCTCGATCATAAACATCAAGTAGGGGGCATAGCCACAGGATCGGTTGGGGGTGCTTGAGATATTGACCATATCATTCCAGATATATTCAGCCACATCAAACTTTCTGTCCTTGCTTATGACCCTCATCAGGGTCCGGAGGTAGCCTTGTACACTCCCTGCATCCCCATCCTTGGGGGCTATTGTCTTCCGGAGGACTTTATTGAGCACAACAAAGAAAGGCTTCATATTCTTGGTAGAGGGAGGGACATACTTGGAGTTGGGCTCATACAGGAACTTCATCCTGTCCCTCTCAATGACCCCTATGTTGTGGATAATGAGGTGGTCATGTCCTCCAGACTCAAGGTGCAGCAAACTGGCAAACTCTTCTTGAGTAATTGAGTACTTGGATCCATGAGTCATCCAAGTCACACTTTCCTCGTCTTCACTGGAGAAGTGGCACGTTGCATAAAACTGTGCAATCACTTCATCATTCCAGTTATATCTGAAGGCAAACAAGTCCTTCAGTCCGTGTTTCTCAGCAGCTGCAATAACCTCATCAAAGGCTGCACACTTCTTCTTCTCCAGGTGGGCCCAGTCAATCCATTGACTGCGCACCACTGGGGTCTTCATAGGCAAATAGACCAATTTGTAGAAGTCCGAGTGGAAATTGGACCAAAATCTGCCATCTGCTGCTTGCTTGGATCTTGCATAGCAGTCTACCCCTCTCAGCTTAGCAGCCACCTCGCTGCCCTTGCCAGTGAACTTCTCTTCATTTGGGTCCCGGGCCCCTTCTCTGGGGGCATGCAGCTTGAGGGGCCCAACTGGCCCTGTGGCAACTCCTTTGCCCTTTCCTTTGGTTTGTCGAAGGCCACTTGAGGAGGTGCCGGCCTTCGATGCAGCTTTCTTCACACACACTTTCCTTCTGACTTGGGGAGGTGAGGGGGCTGGCTCGGAGGGTTTCTCTTGGCGTTTCTTGCCAAGACCCGCCGAGGGCCGAGGTGCCACTTCGGACTCAAAATCGGACATTTCGTAGTCAGAGCTCGACATGATCTGAGAATGAGTGATCAAGGTAAAATACAGGTTATACAAGGTATTGGTGAGATAATATGGCAATGGAAGGCATTAGGGAATGAAGGAATTAGGTTTTGGTTCAGAAACAACGGACTTGTCCGGTGCACAGGCACGGACTAGTCCGGTGGACCGGACTTGTCCGTACATGGACCGGACTAGTCCGGTGTTCATCCGCAAAAACCTAACAGATTGGGTAAAATTTGATCCCTAAGCCAAAAATAGTCTAGCATACACGTAGTACATCTATTGGACATGTAACTAGTGAAGAATGCTAGGCCAAACGATAAGCAATGGAGAAATTTGCGATTTCTTAGGGTTTGAAGAAAATTTACCAAGAAATCGAAGGAGGCTTGAGATTTTGGGGGTTGGAGGCCGGACTTGTCCGCTAACTTCAATCCCCGAGTCTTCAAGCTTGATCTCCGCCCAAGTTTGAGGCTTTTCGACGGAGGAATCGAGTATTTGCCTTGGGAGCTCGAGCGCAAGAGAGAGAATGCTTGGGGCGAGTGTGAGAGTGAATGAATTAGGGTTTGGTGGCGGCTAGGGTTAAGGACACGAAAAATCGGACAAGTCCGGACATGACCGGACTAGTCCGAAGTCGTCCAGAAACTTACATCGGACTAGTCCGTGGTCTGTCGGACTAGTCCGGCCTAACCGGCACTCTGCGGACAAGTCTGCAATGGGCGGACTAGTCCGGGTAACCACGGACTTGTCCGTGGTCACCAGGAGAGAAATGCATAGCCCATTCATATATATTTGAAGGTTCAATATTAGAGATTAGAGAGACAAAACAATTCAAATAATCTTGATGAATTTGACCAGTAAGCAAACAACAATCATACTATGATCAAAATTCATCAAGATCTAATAATTGACATAGTTTTCGAGAGAAAAGTGAAGAGGGATGATTTTCACAATTCAATCAAAATTTTGAAGAAACATACAGGTATGCAACTTTTCAAGCCACACTTCGAGAATCAAGAACATTTAGCTCATTTCGGAGTTCACAAAAGCGTTTTTCATCAAGTGGCTTGGTGAATATGTCGGCTAATTGTTTTTGGGTGTTGACATGAGAGATGGATATGTCTCCTTTCATGGAATGGTCTCTCAAGAAGTGGTGTCTTATGTCTATATGTTTTGTTCTAGAGTGCTCAACTGGATTGTGTGCTATTTTAATGGCACTCTCATTATCACAAAGGAGAGGAATATGGTTCATATTGTAACCATAATCCCTTAGAGTTTGTCGCATCCAAAGAAGTTGTGCACAACAACTCCCGGCTGCAACATACTCCGCTTCGGCTGTGGATAATGCAATGGAATTCTGTTTCTTGGATGACCAAGAAACTAAGGATCTTCCTAGAAATTGGCAAGTGCCGGAAGTGCTTTTTCTATCTACTTTGCACCCGGCATAATCTGCATCGGAATACCCAATGAGATTGAATTTTGAGCCTTTTGGGTACCAAAGACCAAGGTTGGGTGTATGAACCAAATATCTTAAGATTCTCTTAACGGCTGTCAAATGACATTCCTTGGGGTTGGCTTGAAATCTTGCACACAAGCAAACACTCAACATGATGTCTGGCCTAGATGCACATAAATATAGTAAAGATCCAATCATGGAGCGATATACCTTTTGGTCGACGCTCGTTCCATCTTCATTGAGGTCCAAGTGCCCATTCGTTGCCATGGGAGTCTTTATCGGCTTTGCTTTGTCCATGCCAAACTTCTTGAGGATGTCCTGCGTGTACTTGGTTTGGCTTATAAAAGTTCCTTCCCTTTGTTGTCGCACTTGGAATCCCAAGAAGTACTTCAATTCTCCCATCATCGACATTTCGAATCTCTCTGTCATAATTTTGCTAAACTCTTCACAGAAGGATTGGTTAGTTGACCCAAAAATTATATCATCAACATATATTTGGCAAATAAAAAGATCATTATCCAGATTTTTTGTGAATAACGTATAGTCTACTTTGCCAATTTGAAAACCATTATCTATTAAAAAATCTCTAAGGCACTCATACCAAGCTCTAGGAGCTTGTTTGAGGCCATAGAGAGCCTTACGCAGTTTATACACGTGATGGGGGAACTCTTCGTCTTCAAACCCGGTTGGTTGCTCCACGTACACCTCCTCCTTGATCGGTCCGTTGAGGAAGGCGCTTTTCACGTCCATTTGATACAGCTTGAAATCATGGTGAGTAGCATATGCAAGTAATATTCTAATTGATTCAAGCCTAGCTACTGGAGCAAAAGTTTCATCGAAATCCAAACCTTCGACTTGTGAGTAACCTTTGGCCACAAGTCGTGCCTTGTTTCTTGTTACCACACCGTGTTCGTCTTGCTTGTTGCGGAAGACCCACTTGGTGCCTACAACATTTGCATTGGGTCTTGCCACAAGTTCCCAGACCTCGTTTCTCTTGAAATTGTTCAACTCTTCTTGCATCGCCACTACCCAGTCCGGATCCTTCAATGCATCCTCAGTCCTGCGGGGTTCCAAAAAGGAGACAAACGAGTAATGTTCACAAAAATTTGCTATGCGAGATCTAGTGGTTACTCCCTTTTGGATGTCGCCGATGATGTTGTCGATCGGGTGATCCCTTTGAATGCATTGGTGCACTCTTGGGTGTGGTACTTGGGGAGTCGTGTGTTGGTGATCATCTTCTTCTCCCCCTGAGTTGTTGTCCTCGTTGATTTGTTCATTACGTTCGTACTCCTGTGGTTGATCTTGTATTGAGGCTCCCCCTTGATGGTTGATTTCATCTTGTGGTTCACTTTCATCTTGTATTTGTGACGTTGACTCTTGTGGTCGTACTTCGCCTAGAGCCATTCTCTTCAATGCTTGATAGGGGGCTTCTTCTTTACCGGTGAGTAGCTCATAGGGGGTCTTCTTTAGTAGTCGATGAAGATAGAGGCGATTTGTGGCGTGGCAAGCTGTGTTGATTGCTTCCGCCCAAAATCGGTCCGAAGTCTTGTATTCATCGAGCATAGTTCTTGCCATTTCTATGAGCGTGCGGTTCTTCCTTTCGGCAACTCCATTTTGTTGTGGGGAGTATGGTGCTGAAAATTCGTGCTTGATTCCTTCTTCATCAAGGTACTCCTCCACTTGTATGTTTTTGAACTCCGTGCCATTGTCACTCCGAATACTCTTGATTTGTAATGAAAATTCGTTTTGTGCTCGCTTGAAGAACTTCTTGAGTGTCCCTTGTGTTTCTGATTTTTCATGCAAAAAGAACACCCAAGTGAAGCGGGAAAAATCATCAACAACAACTAAACCATACTTGTTACCGCCGATGCTTATGTAAGCAATTGGACCAAACAAGTCCATATGAAGTAGTTCGAGCGGTCTTGTTGTGGTCATGATGTTCTTCGCAGGATGCTGTGCTCCAACTTGTTTCCCTGCTTGGCACGCGCTACATGGCCTGTTTTTCTCAAACACAACATCTTTCAAACCTCGGATGTGATCGCCCTTGAGGAGTTTTTGAAGGTTCCTCATACCAACATGTGCCAGCCGTCTATGCCACAGCCAACCCATGTTGGTCTTTGCAATCAAGCATGTGTCGAGTTCGGCTTTATCCTTGTTGAAGTCAACAAGGTAAAGCTTTCCCTTCAACATACCCTTGAATGCAATAGAACCATCGCTCCTTCTTGAGACGATCACACCCTCGTTAGTAAACAGGCAATTATAACCCTTGTCGCACAATTGAGATATGGACAGCAGGTTATAATCTAAAGATTCAACGTGCAAAACATGTGAAAGAGTATGTTCAGAGGATATGGCTATTTTACCGGTACCGAGGACCCTCCCTTGACTGTTGTCTCCAAAGTAGATCCCTTCATTTGGGTCCTCGTTCACTTCATACTCCACAAACATCCTCCTTTCTCCGGTCATGTGGTTTGTGCATCCACTGTCTAGCACCCATTTGGATCCACCGGAGGAGTAGGCCTGCAGAAACAAGTTACGCCTTGGTTTTAGGTACCCAAGCTTGCTTGGGTCCTTGGAGGTTAGTGACAATACATTTGGGCACCCACACATGGGATTTTGTGTTCCCATGGCGTGGCCCAGCATAATAAGCATACACTTTACCAATATTGTTTCTCATTAATACATATGAAGCATCGAAGGTTTTAAACAGGAGTTGTTGCTGATTATTGGTCGGACTAGTCTGTGTGACCGGACTTGTCCGGATGACCGGACTTGTCCGGACCACAACCGGACTAGTCCGGTTTTCATGAGAGTTCAGATTTTTAGTTTTCGTGCTGCCGGGTTGTGAGGGTCCTCCTTTCACAAAGGTAATCTTTCCCTTGTTATTCTTATGATTTCCAGCTCTTTGCTTTCCATCATAGGAATAACCAATGCCATACTTGACATTTGGAGGTCTTTGGACCAAATATGCACTACGTGCATAGTTGATCCTTTTCTTGTCAAATATTACACATTGGGTAGGGTTTTTGTCCTTTGTGGAGGTGGACTTTTCTTTCAACCTGGTGTTTATCTTTTCACATTTGCAGATATGAGTATTATTACTTGAAGTGGATTGAGAAGGTAGGCTTGAAGAGGAGGAGGGTTCACTAAGCTTGAGTGACTCAATTTGCACTTCAAGGATCTTGTTGACCTTGATCAGGTCATCAAGTTGGTCCTTGATTGCTACATTTGAGTTGGTTAGCTCCAAGCAAGTTTTCTTGCTTGAAGCTAGCTCAAGCTCTAGTGAGTGGCTTCTTTCCTTTTCATGAACTAGAAGATTGTCAAGTTCCACATGCTTCTCCTTTTGGGAGATAATCATGTCTTCTTGACGATCGATTAGCTCTTCCTTCTCAACAAGTTGGTTAAGCAAGAATTTCATTTTTGCAGCAGTTTTTCTATCTAAGCCAGCTAGCATATCTTCATCACTATCTAAATCATCATCACTTGAATAAGAATGTAAGGAAGGAGTTTTGATATTTACCTTGCGTTTACCTTCCTTAGCCATGAGGCAAGTCCCATTTGCCTTCTTTGCACCGAGCGTGGGAAAGAGTGTGGGTTTCTTGGACACGCTCTCGATGGCTATGCTAGCCAATTCTTCTTCATCGGACGATGAAGACTCATCGTTTGAGTCCCATTCCTTTCCAATGTGTGCTTGTTCAGCTTGTTTCTTCTTCTTGAAGAACTTCTTTGCTTGAGGCTTGGACTCTTTGTTCTTCTTCTTATTGTCCTCATACGGGCAGTCGACTATAAAGTGGTTGTATTCACCACAGTTATAGCACGCCCGCCTCATCTTTGGCTTCGTCCTTTCTTTGTATTTTGCTTCATTTGATTTTGTTCCTTGTCTTTTCTTCATAATTCTCTTAAACTTCTTCATGAACAAAATCATATCTTCTTCATCTAGCTCGCTGCTTTCATCATCGCTGTCCTCCTCAAGCTGTGCTTCTCTTGCTTCTTTGGATAAAGGCTTGAGTGAGGACTTTAGGGCAACTCCCTTCTTCTTGGCCGATGTGAGGTCGGCTATTTCTTTTACGTGCTTGGCTTGCTTCTCCATCATCTCAAAGTTAATGATCTTGCCAAGCAGTTCATCAGGAGTCATTTTCTTGTACCCCGGACTCTCTCGGATCATAGAGCAAAGTGTAACATTGCGAGGCATGAAAGCTCTAAGGATGAGCTTTACAACCTCGTGATCATTCCACTTTCTGCTCCCATATGATCGAACCTTGTTCACGAGAGTCTTCAGTCTGTTGTACATGTCCTGGGGTGACTCATCTTCCTCAATCGCGAACCTTCCTAGTTCGCCCTCAATCATTTCAATCTTGGCTTCCCTCACATGTCTGTCACCTTCATGTGCTGTTTGTAGGGTATCCAAGATTTCTTTGGCAATTTCTAATCCGTCCACCTTTGTGAATTCATCTCGACTTAGAGATGAGGTGATGACGGCTGCGGCTTGTGCATTCCTGTGGATGGCTTGCTCTTGACTTGGCGTGAGCTCTTCGTCGTCATCTGGGATATTGATTCCTGTGCACACAATATGCCATAAACTTGGGTTAAGGGAAATCAAGTGCATCTTCATGTTTTGCCTCCACATAGAGTAGTCACTCCCATCGAAGTGTGGGGCTTTTCCAAGGGGAATGGATAGATAGTGATTGCTGTTAGAATTTAAACGGTCATAATTAAAAGGATATCGGGAGTAGTCGGTGTGACTACTCCCCTTCTTCTTTTCTTCAACTTTGGCTTTCCCTTTGGAAAGCGCTTTCTTTCTAAGGAGAGCTTTCAGCTCCAATGTCTCCTCATCATCATCGTCAAAGTCTTGAATGGCTTCGAGATACTTCTCAAGCTTTTGATGCTTGTCATTGTTCATCTCTTCCTGGTTGTTGATCTTTTGGACTTCCTTCATGTCCGACATGATCTCTTCGAGCGGTTGCACTCTTTCTTGAAGAACCTTGCTCTGATACCAATTGAATGTTGGCCTAGAGGGGGGGGTGAATAGGCCTTCTTGAATTTTATCGGTTCCTGTAACACTTCAACAACGAGATCAAAAAACAGATATAACGGACTAGTCCGGTAAAGTGCGGACTAGTCCGGATTTTACGGGCTAGGTTGATCAAGTTAGGTCAATTTGATTGTTTGTTGACTTTTGCAGCGGAAATATAAACTTTGTGATCAGTTCAATAGTTGTGTAACAGATTCTATTAAGAATATGACTTTATTTCAACTATTAACTTTGTATTCAACAAATCTAATCAAACCCTAGATAATGTTGATCAACTAGAATAAAGAACACAATTGAAAGACACAAGATTTATCCCGTGGTTCGGTTACCACGAAGGCAGCCTACGTCCACGTTGAGGAGCCCACAAAAGGGCCGGGTCTTCACTAACCCTTCCCTCGTTCGGATCGCCACGAAGGCCAATCCTCTTCCACTAATCACACAGGGGTAAATCACCGAGTTTAAGGGGCGATCTCACAAGTTGAGCGCTCCCTTGATTACAAGATTCAAGACCACCAATAACACACTTCAAAATATACAAACTGAGATGCAAGAGTGTGTTAGAGATTCAAACCAAGAGCTCAATCGCGTATCAAGTGCCCTCTCCAATGATCTACAAGTGATCTTCAATGTAGTGATCAATTTAGCACTTGGTTTTGTGGAGAGAGGTAGTTTTTGAGGCTCTTGGGAGGTGTGACGGCGCTAGGGTTCGAGAGAGTTTGAAAGTGGGCCGTGCACCTCTATTTATAAGGGGTTTCTGGAAGTTACCGTTAGGGTTCAGAAAATTCGGACTAGTCCGTGGTGGTGACCGGACTAGTCCGGTGTGCTGTGAGAAGCAAACCCTAAGTGTCCAGGAATATCGGACTAGTCCGTTTGAAAACGGACTTGTCCGATTTCACTGCTGGAAAACTTCGGACTAGTCCGATTGTCATCGGACTGGTCCGGACCTGTGAAACCTTTAGTGTTTAGGATGACAAGTCCGCACTTGGAGGACTTGTCCGATTTAGATCAGTGTGTATATCGGACTAGTCCGTGTAAACACCGGACTTGTCCGAAGTGGATCAGAAAGGATATCGGACTAGTCCGGTGGAGACCGGACTTGTCCGATCTAGTGACTTGTGCATTGTGTTGAGGACTAGTCCGCACTGGGGAGGACTAGTCCGAAGTGGAACAGAAGAATTATCGGACTAGTCCGGTGATGACCGGACTTGTCCGATCTTGTGCAGAATGTGATATCGGACTAGTCCGGTGGACATCGGACTAGTCCGGTCCTGTATAGCTTTGTGCATGTGTGTGTGTGATTAAATGAGATTGAGCTCTTGGGTGTGTTTCCTTAACACACTCCACACATACTAAACTACTAGTTTCTTCTCCTTGAGCTCAAATCCATTTTCCTTCTCAATTTCCTCTTTTTGGCACTTTGCTCACCTTTCATCATTTTTCTGCATTCATCTCAACAAAAGAATTAGGATCCCAATTGCTTGTCATAAATCATCCAAAACCCACAAGGGAGTCCTAGATGCACTTTCAAGATGTCACCAAGTGCCATCCTCCTTAGTGTAACACACGATGCCTCTTCTTCATCTAACACACATTGATCAACTTGCTCCACTTGGGAGCCATTAGTTTCATCAAACACTACGTCACGTGCGATTTAAACGCAACTGGAGGTTTTTTTGAAGACAAGATAGGCGTAAGTGTTTGAATCATAACCAAGTAGTAAACCTTCATCGAATTTTGAAATGAACTTCAAAGTCTTAGGCTTCTTGTTGAGAATATATCATTTACTACCAAAAACACGAAAGCATGAGATATAGGGTTTGTTACCAATGAGAAGTTCATATGGAGTTTTGTTCAAAAGTCGATGGAGGTAGACACAGTTTTTGGCATGGCAAGCGGTGTTGATCGCTTCCGTCCAAAACCAGTCCAAAGTCTTGTACTCATCAAGCATGGTTCTTACCATCTTAATGAGTGTACGGTTCTTCCTTTTGAGCATCCCATTTTGTTCGGGGGAGTAGGGGGCTGAAAACTCATGCTTGATGTGCTGCTCGTCTAAGTACTCTTCCACTTGAGTATTCTTGAACTCGGTGCTATTGTCACTCCTTATCTTCTCGATTCTCAAAGAGAACTCGTTTTGAGATCTCCTCATGAATCTCTTGAGGACACCTTGAGTTTCACCCTTATCATGCAAGAAAAACACCCAAGTTAAGTGAGAAAAATCATCAATAATTACTAAACCATATTTGTTACCACCAAGTACTTTAGTTTGATTTAGCGATAAAAGCCGCTTCGAACATGTACGACTAATCTCGAACAAGTCCGAGCTTCAACTCTGACTTGTCCGACAAACACCTGCGAAAAAGTCCACTTCAGACATGCCCGACTTACCACATACATGTTCGACTAGGAACAGGGAGACCTCGGACATGTCTGGCCCATCTTGAACATTTTCGAGTGCTAGACAAACTTAGAAAATTTTGTGAGTAGGACATGTTCGAAACGTGTCAGACAATTCTGACTCAGACCAGAGAGGTATTGGACTTCTCTGGCCCATCTCGTACATATTCGAAAGCCAGACAAACTTCGAGATTTTTCTAAGTTGAGGTGAGTCAGACATGTTTGAAACATTACGGACTAATCCGAATCAGACTAGAGAGATCTCAGACATGTCCAAGCTCATGACCCAGACAAGTCTGACCTAAAACAGTTAGGCACTTCTTAAAATCATTCCAAGGGGTTGGGCTCCAATTTAATTCCCTAAATTTACAAGAGTTGTGTCCCTCCTGATAGTATGGTGTTTCGTATGACTCAAGAAGAATAAAAACCTAATTTTACGAGTCCTTCCATGCCATTTTCTCCTTTTCCATGAATTTGTGTGAATTTCCTTTTGTACCTATTCTGCGAGAACTCAACCAAATTCAATAGATCTTTAATTGTTCATCATTAATCATCCAAAACACACAAGGGACCTAGATACACTTTCAATCGGCATTGCCATTACCAACCCAGGCACGATGCGGTCACAAGCGTTGTGCCTCATCCTTCGGGCCGAGAACAACCTTGCATACTCCAACCTACAATAAACCAACCTCTACGTCTACATCTCTTGTAGAGTGATCCTAATCGTGACATGTCGCAAGTAGATTCCACTAATTGACTTCTCTCGCAAGTATAATTTAACTACTTGAGTTATGGTCTCTATAATATGACCTCTCTCGAGTAGATTCCAACTACTTGACTTCTACCGAATCATCTATGCCTACATCATTAGCATACCATTAACCATACGATAAAGTCCTAGTATACCCATACACTCCAGTGTTTATTTGGTCATGCGTGTGGAGTGTCATCCAAACTAGAATGGAAGTGCATCTAGGTATCCCTTGTGGGTTTGGATGCTTGACGATGACAACTAAAGATCTAAAGAGCTTCATTGAGTATAAGCACAGGTGATTACGTTGAAAATGGAGTGGAGTTCCTCAAAAAGGAAAATAGCAGTAAACAAGGTCGAAGACTCAAAAGAGTAGAAATTAGGGTTACATTTTTAGTGAGTCTAGGATAGCCTTGTAGTGTAGAGGGTCTCTTCCTTCGTTAAGTGCTTGAGAATCATTGGGAGCTCAAAATCCTTAGTGGGAATTTTGTTGAGAGAGAAAACCCTAGGGAAGTTCTTCTGTCCAGGCTGGACCGTGCAGGAGGCCGGACTAGTCCGGAGTATCCTCGAACTTAACCGAAGTATAGCGGACCAAGGGTTGCTGGAACACTTTGGACTTGTTTGAAGTGGTTTGGACAACCCTATTTGAGCCTTTGGGACTAATCCCTTTGCGGACTTGTTCGTTCTTGCCTGATCTAAGGGCTTCTGTAGTAGATGGAACTTGTCCATTTCCATGCAGACTAGTCCGTGGTTTTAGAACTTAGGGTTTTAGCTGAGGTGTTTGAGGTGTGCGGACTTGTACGTTGTCAAGCGGACAAGGAGCTACTGTAGTACCTCAGACTAGTCTGTTGTCATTCAGACTAGTTCGATGGTTTGGGACTTAGGCTCTGAGGAGTCTAGTCCGAGGAGGTGGACTTGTCCATTGTGGGTGAACAAGTGGTAACTGCGGCAGTTCAGACTTGTCCGTTGTCAAGCAGACTAGCCCATTGTGTTATGACTGTTTGAATTCAAAAGGTGGCGGGGACTTTTGTTGGTCACATGTGTGGTCCCCAAAGGCTGAACTAGTACGGGGTCCAGACCGGACTAGTTCACACTTTAGTTGGTGGCAATGACTAGGTATTGGGACCCTATAAAAAAGCACCACTGGCCTCTTTTCGAACACTCCTGGACCCTAGCGCCGCCATAACAAACCTAGAGCTCTTCTAAGCCTTCCTCCTGACTTTCTTCATCCCTAAGAGTGATTCTTGAGGGTTCTTGGGATTTGGGAGAGGAGTGAATGGTGGTTCATTGGTTTGAGCTCTAAGTTTGATTCACTTGCTCTCAAGTTGTTTATAAGAGTTTGTGTCTACTATATTTTGCTTCCTAGACTTGCTAGGTTGTTGTGGAAGCCTCAAGTTGTGAGTAGCCCCAAGGATCTTGTATTCACCCCTTGTGATTTAGTGGAGAAGCCAAGTTAGCCTTTGTGGTGACCTGGAGAGGGTTAGGGTTGAAAGAGACCCAACCCTTCATGGACTCCTCAACACAGACATAGATTCATGTGTGGAATCGAATCTCGAGATAAATTCATGTCTCTTGACCCTTTACTTTCAAGTTTATTGCTAGAATCACTTATTAGGGTTTAATATCACTCATAACTTGTTCATCTTATGCAATCCAACTTGTTTGTAGTACTCTTACTTATTTGGTTGCTCGTTTGTTTATATAACTTCCGCTTAAAAAAAAATAGAAGAAAAACTCATCAAAATCCAACCTTTAGCTATTTCCAGTACCCAATCTGGACTAGTCCTCCCTAAGACCGGACTAGTCTGTTCTCTGTAATTTGATTTTGTTTGATTAAGAGTTTTCAGGTTTTATTAGCCAATTCAAACCCCTCTGGCAACTTTCAATTGGTATTAGAGCCTAACTCTCCATAAAAACCTAACTGCTTAAAGAGGAGATGGGGAAAAGTAGCTCGAGAGATTTGGTGATCAACGACACCAACAAGGTTGACGAGAACACCTCCAAGGAAAATCAAGGATCAAATCCAACTCCTCCCAAGATAGGTGGAAGTCAGCAACCACCACCACCACCACCACCAGCACCACCACCAGCACCACAACCACCACCACCATTTGATGTCTCAAGTGTGGATGAAGATGAAGAGGTGAACCAGACTCGTGGAGCTCCTCATGAAGAAGAAAGTGGAAGCCAAAAGAAAGAAGATAGAAGAGAAAGAGAGGAGGCTAAGGAGTAGTCAACAAGACTACTCCTGATATCCTTTTAATTCTGAGCGCTTAAATTCTCATTCTAGCTACTTGTCTATTCCTTTTGGCAAACCACCTCACTTTGATGGAATTAACTACACTATGTGGAAACACAATATGAAGTTTCATCTAATCTCCCTCAACCCAAGTCTTTATCATGTTGTTTGCATAGGTATAGATATCCCCGAGGATGAAAATGAGCACACGCAAGAATAAGAGCAACAAATTCATTGCAATGCTCAAGCAGCAGCGGTGCTAAACTCATCCTTGAGCCAAGAAGAGTTCAACAAGGTGGATGGGTTGGAGCTCGCTAAAGAGATTTGGGATACTCTCAATATCACACATGAGGGCAACCGATCCATGTGAGCTTGGAAGATATGCTATGGAAGATGGCAAAACACTATAAGAGATGTACAACTGGCTCAAGATCCTCATCAACAAGAGTCGAGCATATAGATGCAAGAAGTGGACATACCATGAAGTGGTGAAGAGGTTAATAAGGGTGTTCGTGCCCCGCAACGTCACCCTTTGCACCTTGAACCGGGGGAGCCCCAACTTCCACAAGATGACTCCAAATAAGGTGCAAAGAAGATTATCAATTATGAGATGATGAAGATGGAAGTCCAACATGTCAAAGACCTTTTCCAATGTCACTTCACCAAGGAAGAAAGCCATAGCTCTCAAAGCCTCATCAAAGTCCAAGGGCAAAGAAGTGCAAGCATCAAGTGACGATGAAGAAAGTGATGATGAGAGCACTAACATAGATGATGAGGAGATGGCTTTCTTCATCAAGAGATTCAAGAGAATGATGAGAAGAAGAAGAGGCAAAAACTATGAGAGCAAGGGAAAGGAAAATAGGAAGTAAAAAACTAAGAAGGTGTGCTACAATTGTGGCGAGTACGAACATTTCATTGTTAATTGCCCGTACGAGAAGTAAGATGACAATAGGAAGAAGAAGAAGGATGGGAAGCCACAAGAGAGGAAAATCTTCAAGAATAAGAAGATGCACAAGCAAACCCACATCAGCAAGGACTGTGACTCCAACATTGAGTCCTCCTCCGAAGATGAAGAAGAGGTGACAACCGTCACCATCAAGAAGCCAACCATGAAGAAATCACTTTTGCCCAACAAGGGCGATTGGAAGAGCTCAAGCCACACATGACTCATGGACAAAGAAGGGAATCGCAAGGTTAAATATAAACCCCCTTATTTAAATTCCATTGATGATGATGATTTTTATAGTGCTAGCAAAAGTGAATTCATTGCTAAAATGAAAAACTATCTTGACAAATCACACGATGACATGTGGCATCACATGGATCCATGGACCCATTCCCAGGCGTATCCGAGGGAATCCAATGTCAATTCACACAGGGATGAGTTCAGGGCCCACTTGACAGTGACCAGGAGGAAGCACAAGCTAAGGGGCACCAGGACATCAAGCCTCTAGTTCGGTCAATCCATTCCAGACTCCAAACTCGGTCAACTGACACATGTAGCCCTCCTGTGGTGCCCTGAAGTCGATGGTGACTGATTCACACACAAAAGATGGCGAGAACCGCCTCTACTCCGTTCATAAATTGGGGAGAGGAGCCTCACTTAACTCACACACCACTTGAGCATTCTCTCCATTGTATACACTAGTTCTCTTAGTCCTTAGTGGAGGTTAGGCTGTAGAGAGGAGCCTCTAGTCCCAAGTTTAAATTGAGAAAGGTATAGCTCATGTATCTTTCTTTCCTTTTGTAACTTTATGCATAATAATATTATTATTAGTATCTCTTTATTCATATACTTGGGCAAGACATTTATTGTTTGATTGTGAAGCCCATGTATGTGCTAGATGTAGATCTTATTATGATCTGATCATAATGTCCATATCACGTTATCATAAACACCATACACCTCCACTATAATCTAATTAGGTAATAACATGATTATGTTAACATGAACATGTTAGTGCTTGGTCCCAACATTGATTCAACAATGTTTAGGTTAGTCATGGTCTTAGGAAGGTACTTGTACTGCAGCTCTTAAGGCATATACTTAACATGTAAGCGTGATACTTAGATAGTTAAGTAACATTGGATGTCTCATAGACCCACGGGTTGTAGGGGTAGGCGGCAGGTGGTGATAGCCCTGTCCGTCTTTCGTACTCCCCCACATTCGGCTACGCCACAAGCTCTTTGCTGAAATCGTCCTGGTTTTGCAGGCGGTAAATCCGTGCCCGATGTGTTGGACCACTAAGACCTAGTATACACTATTAGCATATTCATGTGTACACTAATAGGCTATGTATATGAGTATTAGAGCACAATAGGAGTAGCTCCGTCTCGTAACTTAACCCTCACTAGGACATCCTTACCGAGTATACTAGATTGCTTAGGTGTGTGTCACACTACCCCCACTGCATCAATTATCCATCCTACTGGGATCCTCGCTAGAACACCCTACTCTACCTAAGATTTTTCCTCACTTCACTTGCTTTCCTTTGGGATAAAGTAAATACGATACCCTAGGGAATACTCTCAGGTGAAATGCTACAGCGGTACTTTCTGTGCGCTTGAAGAACTCATCTTGCTTTGGCTTAGGTTAGCCTAGTGCCAACTACATATCTAGTATTTACTGTTGGGATGAATTGTAGACATTAAGAAATACCATCAATAATTTTGGTGCCATTGTCTGGGAGGGCATAAAAGTTTTGCATGATCATGTGGTAGATAGGACTCTAGAAGGTTTTTAGAAGGAGAACCTTGCTTTTGTTTTGCATTCTTTGATGTGAAAACAGAGTAGTGTATGACTGGTTTTTGCTTGCCAGCAAAATACGTTTACGATCCCGAATCACTGCTGAGAAGAGTTCGACCTCGTGTTGTTCCTCCTTAGGTTATCCTGCTAGCAAGGAAGCCCGTCATTTCCACACCATCACGCTGCAAGCCAATGGCCCAGAAGACCCTTTGTGAGTTTTTGGCCCCCACTGCTGACAATGTGCCTACTGGGCCCAATGTCAACATTGGAGATATAAACTTCAAAATCAAGGCTAACCTAATCACTATGGTGCAGGCTAATCCCTTATGTGGGAAATCCAACTAGGATGCAATTGCTCACCTACAACAATTCCTGAAGATTTGTAGAACTTTCAAGATCAAGGATGTCACTCCAGATGCCATCCGTCCTTGACTGTTTTTGTTCTCCCTCATTGGGAGAGTGGAGCAGTGGTTCTACGCGAACCGAAGTGCTATAAACACTTGGGAAAATTGTTCTATGACACTTCTCGCAAAATTCTTCCTGTTGGGCAAGACCAACTCCCTGCGTGGAAGAATCTCAAGCTTCAGCAAGAGCCTAAGGAATCCATTCCCGAGGTTTGGGAGAAGCTACAGGAGTACATCCTGGCCTGTCCTCACCATGGGATGGATGAGTGGCTTATGATCCAAAACTTCTACAACGGGCTGACTCCGTCGGCCCGTGACCATGTGGATGCTGCTGCTGGAGGTGCCTTCTTCTTACTTATGGGGCCCAATGCAAAAGAATTAATTCAGAAGATGGTTTCCAACATGGGTTGGAGCGACGAGCATCTCCAGCCCCTGATAGTGAGGCATGCACACCTTGGAAGAGGTGGACATGATCACGACCAATCTTGATCTCCTGATGAAAAATCTGGACTGCCAAGCCAATGGAGAATATTTGCCACCGTCTATACCTTAGACGCTCACATGACATGTCAGATTTGTGGCAATGTGGGTCATATGGGGAGTGACTGCCCCGAGACCCATGAGGATACCTTGTACTTAGCCAACAATGGGAATTTCAAAAAGGGCTATTGTCCAGGAGGTCAAGGATGGTGGCAACCATGCCCTTTCTTTCAAGGGGACCACAACAACAATGGTAGTGAAAATCAGCCCAACTTGAATGAACTTGCCATTAGACAACTCAAGATTAATGATGCGTTATCCAAGAAGTTGTTAGCTAATGACAAGAACCTGGAGAACATTAGTGCCAAGATTGTAGGGTTAGATTCTGCCTTCAAGAACTAGTTGAGCTTCAACAAGATGTTAGAGACTCAATTAGCTTAACTGGCAGCTATTGCCCCTCCGTTGGAAAATGGAAATATTCCAGGGCAGCCTGAAGCTCCCTTAGAAAATGTGAGTGTGGTTTCCATGAGGGGTGGAAAGACCAGTCGTGACCCACCGTACCCCTCTAAAAAGGAGACAACAGTTGAGAAGGGAAGGAGGAAATTCCTTCTAGCAAGGGAGAAAAACTTAGTGACAGAATGGCAAGGAAATTTGAGGATACAACCTTCATGCCATTCCATTAGAGAGATCAAAAGCTAACTATTGATGAGCATTTCAATTGCTTTTTTGAAGTCATTCAAAATATCCACATCAATGTGCCCTTAATAGATGTGATGCAAGTATCCACTTATGCTTGCTATCTCAAGGACATATTGAATAACAACCAACCATTGCCCACCAGAGAAATTGTCAAGTTGACGGAGGACTGCAACATCGCCATCCTCAACATGCTTCCGAAAAATAAGAAGGACCCAGGGTTCCCCACTATATCCTTCTCAATTGGGACACAACACTTTGACAAGGCACTTTGTGACCTTGGTGCAAGTGTTAGTGTCATGCCAAAGGTGGTCTTCGACAGGCTCAACTTCACTACATTATCTCCAAGGCCAATGCTACCCCGCGGGTATTGCCGAAGATGTTCTGGTGAGAATCCAGAACTGCTTCATACCCATGGAATTTGTGGTGCTCAACATGGAGATCGATAAGGAAACTCCGCTCATTCTTTGGCGCCCTTTCCTTAGCACCGCCAATGCTCGCATCGATGTGAGAGCCGGAGAAATCCGCTTCCATATCAATGGCAAGGAGGAGAACTTTGACTTTTGGCCATGGAAGGAGCAATACTCCATGATCAAAATTAAGTATGGCCCGAATGTTAAGCACATCAAGGAGGTCGAAGTGACACCAACTCAAGTGGACACCCTCATTGCATTCATGTGGAAATTAATTTATGAGGAGACTCCATCTTTTTGCCCATGCCGACACTTCAAGAAGATGGAGAAGCAAGGGACGTCCGAACGGCCTAAGTCCACTAAACCGCCAAAGAAAAAATGGCAGAAGAAGCAAGTCGTTCCTACTTCTTAGAGGCCGCAAGATGAAAATTGAACATTCACAAGATGGAGGAAAATCCATTTCATCGAATTTTTGGATGAGACCTAGCCAATAGGTTAATGTTGACGGTCATTATGTACCACTTTAGACCGTCAATATAAGTAATAATCATGAAGCACTAAACATTTATTACACGCATGTCCTTTAGAAACAACTTAGTTCCACTTGTACTTGGAGAAATGGTGCATCCAGGTATTCTATAAAGAATTAAGGTGAATATAGGGGAGGAAGCCAGAAAATAGACCTTCCGACCAATTAGGCACATGTACAAGGATTCATGGGCCCACACAGGGGAGAAAACTGACTAAAAATCACGGGAATCACCCATACCCATGATGGGGTCCACAAATCAGTCTCCCGGAGGAAAAACACCGTGTTTGGGGCCTCCAGAAAGTCGGCCGAACCCAGGGGTCGCCCAACGTGGTATTTATGCCAAACTCGATGAGCTTCCACGTGGAGACTCCTCATGGCTCCCTGATAACGATGTCGACCGATTCCCACGCATATTCTGGCGAGAACCGTCTCTACTCCGTGTATAAATAGAGGGGAGAGGCCTCACTTAACTGCACACACCATTCAAGCATTCTCTCTTGTATACACTAGTTCTCCTAGGTACTTAGTAGAGGTTAGGCTATATAGAGGAGCCTCTAGTCCCAAGTCCAAATTGGGAAAGGTATAGCTCATGTATCTTTCTTTCCCTACTTGGCTTTATGCATTATAATATTATTATTAGTCTCTCTTTATTCATATACTTGGGCAAATCGTTTCTTGTTTGATTGTGGAGTCCTTGTATGTGCTAGGTGTAGATGTTAACTTGGTCTAGTCATAATGTTCATATCATGTTATCATAAACATCATACACCACCACTATAGTCTAATTAGGTAATAACATGATTATGTTAATACAAATATGTTAGTGCTTGGTCCCAACACTGGTTCTACGATGTTTAGGTTAGTCATTGCCTTAGGATGGTAATTGTACCCGGGCTCTTAAGGTATTTACTTAACATGTAAGCGTGGTGATTAGATAGTTAAGTAGCATTGGATGTCTCATAGACCCACAGGTTGTAGGGGTAGGCGGCAGGTGGTGACAACTCTATCTGTCCTTCGTAATCCCCCACGTTCGGCTACGCCACAGGCTCGAGGCAGGAATCATCCTGATGTTGTCAGGGCTAAACCCGTGCCCCATATGTTGGACCACTAAGCCCTAATATTCATTGTTAACATACTCATGTATACACTAGTAGGCTATGTATATGAGAAGTTAGAGCACAGTAGGAGCAGCCCCTTCTCGTAGCTTAACCCTCACTATGACAACCTTACCCCTAGAGTAGATTGCTTAAGTGTGTGTCACACTACCCCTATTTATCATCTTACCCCTGTTCTGATAAATACTTAGTATCCTATAACTTGATCATGAGAATAGTGCTCCCTTTATTTCACCACCTTCCATTGGGATAAATATGATACTCTTGGGAATATTTTTGGGTGAAATGCTACATCAACATCTTCCGTGCGCTTGCGGATCTGATATCTCACTGGAGATGATCTATGGTGTTAAGAAATATGAACAAGCATTTCTAGCGGCGTTTTGGGGGGAAATCAAAGAAAGTGAAGGGTAGCTATCGCTTATTATTAGCTATAGGTATTAGTATTTATTAGATAGTATTACCCTTGCTTTGTTTTCTCCTTTTGTGTGAAAACAAGGTAGTGTATGGCTAACCCATTTCATGGGAAATCCAATGAGGATGCAAGTGCTCAACTACAATATTACAAGGCATACCTCGACAAATTTTTGCTAGGCAACCCATTGCTTTTCATGGAAAATCTCTAGCTTCCAGCTGGAGCCAAAGGCATCTATCCCCAAAGCTTGGAGGAGGCTCCAATATTATATCTTGGATTGCCTCCACCATGGGGTGGATAGTTGGCTCATTGACCAACACTCCTACAACCGGTTGACTTCATCCACCCGTGATCACATTCCCGCTGAAGTTGGAGGTGACCTCTTCTCAATGATCACGAGAAGGATGAAGATTTCATGAGAAGAAGGTCACCATTCAAGGGGTGGATCAATGAATTCTTCAGTTCTGTTTGCATGGCATGGACACTATTGACAAGGTGGACATGCTAGCCATGAAAATGGACCTTCTATCGACATATCAAGAAGATCAAGCTGATGGAGAAGTGTTTGGATGATCTAAGCGATAGATACTCACATTTTTTTTTGAAAATCCATGTTAACATGGGGCCCTTGTTGATTTATTCTCCTAAGACCCATGAGGATCCTTCATTTGTAAACAACAACTCCAAAGGCCACCATCAACAAGGAGGACACAAGTGCAATCAATACAATTAAGGAGGCTATGTGAATTTGAATTCCAACGAATTCAACTTCAACTAACCTACCTTCAAGTATCTTGTCCATGGACAAGGAGAAATCAATGACAACATGAAGCATTTGGCCAAGGACAAGACACTTTGAAGAACATTCAAGATCCAAGGGTTCCACAATCACTTGTTGGACCCTAAAACTTTGACCAAACCCGTGCAACCTTAGGCAAAACGACATTGTGGATGAAACATTTCTTGTTTGATTGTGAAGTTCACATGTCATTATGCCCAAGGAAGCCTATTGATCCAAGATCAAACATGGGTTGAATCAAAAGAATACCTTGAAGGTCGAAGAGACATCCCCCATAAGTAGACATCCTCATTTGCCTTTATGAGGAATGAGGAGATTCCGTCATTTCATCCACAATGACATCCTAAGAAGACAGAGAAGCAAGGGCAATTCAAACAGCCCATGCCACCAAAAGAATGGAAGAAGAAGGACAAGCCTCAACAAGTTAACGAAAGAATATCCTCAAGAAGGAAAAGTCATCGCAACATCAACAAGTCTTCATCATGGAAACAACGAGGCCGGGGCCACCACATGCCCCACTTGTTCAAATAACAGCCAAAGGAAGTTTGGCATGTCAATCAAGAGCATCCACACCTTCATCTCCGGGTATGGACGACACATTATCATGCTAAAAAGGACGGAGGTAATTCTGCTCATCGGACTTCAAAAACTCGGTGAGTCCTTGCCAATAAGTTAATTGGTAGTTATCTCATATTTGATTTTCCAATTGCATATTTGAATTCATCATCAACCCTTGCATTTGTATTTGGCATGTTTGAATTTTCACACTTGCATGTTGGAACCTTAAATTTCCAACCATCATAAAACTAAAACTTTGAATTAGGAAATAAATTTATTTTGATATGAACTTTGGGCGTAACCACTTGCATTCATCTTCCTAATTCAAACAAAAAATATTTTCCTTAATCCTTATTGCATTTGCAAGTTGTTTCAAGTTGGGCAAAACAATTTGACAAAGGGTTCAATTTGCTTTTGAGCTAACGTAACCCGTTTTCGAGTTGTTTTGTTTGTTCTTGATTTAATTGCAGCTAGGACAAAATTTATGAAGAGGTTGTTTGGCAAATAAGAGTGTAATCCTCATAAAGCTCAAGGCACCATTGGGAAGATTCGAGAGCATATCCCTCCACCGATCTCATTTTGAAATCAAGTTGGTGGAATGCTCAAGATGATGGCCCGACGGAGGAGCAAGATGAAGCTTCATTCATCTTCAACTCCAACCTCAACTTGGCAAAAGACATCGAACATGAAGGATACACCAAAATCCATGGTCGTGAATTTCTCACACAATGACCTTCAACCCGAACTGCTCTTCAATTGAGGTACGAGTTTAAAATTTTTTGTTGTTTGGATTGCATTATGATTGAATGATTTTCTTCTTACATTGGCAAGGAAGGTTTACACCTCCTCATCATTCAATTCTTATGCATCCTCACGAGAGTAAGTGTTGGTATTTCCTTTTGATTTTTCAAAAGGAATGTCACCTTACTTGGAATAAATTTAGACAAGTACCTAAAATTTCATAAGCATTATTTAATTGACTTAGTCATTCTCTACCTAGGTTTAGTAAACAACTTTTATGGAATAACTTAATAGTTGAATTGACATGTAGCAACCTAGGAATAGTGATGTCCATAATTTTCATTTGAGACACATTCATATATGTATCACTAGATTTCAAATTCCTAGGCAAGACATTAGAAATGTTCACGAGTATAAAATTGAGCAACATGTTTGCCATGATCCAAATGTTAAATACTTGCTCTTGTAAAAATTAAAGATAGTTAGAAAATTCAAGATGAAGGGACCCATATAGTGTACACCAATCACTTGCAATGCTATGAGTAGGAGCTTTAGAAAATGTGCAAATTGATTAATTTATAAAGCTCCACTCTTATATCAATGAACAACACATTGTACATGGATGCACTCAAAATATTGAACCCGATGGATCCTTGATGTTTTTCTTCTCCAGATGTACAATCGGTCATTTAACCTGAAGTTTCAAGTTGTACAAATGTCGGGAGCTAACCATCTCTCTATCCAAGGGGGGGAACTTGCAGGAGTAATGTTTATATGTAGGCATACAAAAATTCTATTGTTGAAGATTTGGAGTTACCATTTCAACATGTCTTGGCCAATGAGTAACCGAGCATGGTTGAAACCTATCAAGATCTAATCTCGAGGGCCAATCATAGCTTTATGAGGCCGGATATTTGACATAGAAACCTTCCATGAGCAACCAATGGGCTACTATGAATAAGTGGGATTGAAAGTGCATCTAGGCATCCCTTGTGGGTTTTGGTTGATTAATGACAAACAAATAAGATCCTAACAAAATTGTTGAGATGAGCGCAGGTTTTAAAGCAATTAGGAAGAAAGCACAAAAAGAAAGGAGAATGAGGATCCAAAGGGAAAAGAGCTCAAGAGCTGAAAAGATTAGATTATTTTGTATGGAGTGTGTTGGAGAAACACACCCCAAGAGCTCAAGTGAAAGAAATTACACTCACTGCACAAAAATTAGCATGTGCAGATTAGTCCGATATTCATCGGACTAGTCCGATATCTCTCTTACTAAAAATGGACAAGTCTCCACAGTGCGGACTTGTCCGAAGCCCTTCACATTTGCACAACACCGGACAAGTCCGATATCAACCGGACTAGTCCGATAATCCTCTGACTAAAATCGGACAAGTCCTCCAAGTACGGACTTGTCCTTAGCCCTACAGTTTTTCACTACACTGGACAAGTCCGATATCGACCAGACTAGTCCAAAAACTCTTTGATTAAAATCGGACAAGTCCCTCCAAGTGCGAACTTGTCCTTAGACCTACACGGTGTTCACCACACCGGACTAGTTCGATAACTACTGGACTAGCCTGAAAAGTTTCTGACTAAGATCAGACTAGTCCGCACCTCAACAGACTAGTCCGGTATCCATAAACACTTAGGGTTTCTCGCACACACTCACACTGGACTAGTCCGGTGTCCACCACGGACTAGTCCGAACATCGCAAACCCTAACAGTAACTTTTGAAAACCCTAGTATAAATAGAGGTGTACGGCCATACATAAATAACTCTCGACTCCCTGCGCCGTCACACCTTCCAAGAACCCAAAATTCACATCTCTCCAAACAACCTAAGCCTAAAAAGATAAAATCTTTGAGGATTAGCAATTGAACAAAAGAGAGACTTGTTCTACACATCTTCAGCTCTTGGGTTTGATCTCTCACACACTCTAATTGTTTTACTGAATATCTTTTGAGTGTATTTGGTGGTGTTCATCGTTTTAATTCTTGGAGAGCCCTCAACTTGTGAGAAGGCCCCTTGAACAAGTTATTTGCCCCTTCATCGTTAGTGGAAGAGAATCGACCACTGTGGCGATTCGACGAGGGTATGCTTGGTGAAGACCCGGTCCTCCGTGGACTCCTCAATGGGGATGTAGATTTCCTCCGTGGAATCAAACCTCGGGATAAAATCTTGTCTCGCGCACTTTGTTTTATAGTTCATCATATTCTAGGGTTTGCTTAAACTTGTGTAACTCTCGTTGAAATATCATAATTAAAGTTGATCTTTGCAATTCATTGTTTCATTACTGTAATACATCCAAGTTGTCAATTGCTTTCCGCTGCATAGAGTACTAGAGGTGAAATTAACTATTAATCTTGATCTTTCTAGTCTATGTACATCGGACTAGTCCGCACTGTACCGGACTAGTTCGACCTTCCCTATATTTGATCAGTCTGTTAAGTGTTTCAGGGATCAATAAAGATTCAAAAATTCTATTCACCCCCCTCTAGGGTACATTCAATTGGTATTAGAGCCAAACTCTTCAAAAGAGACTCACCGCTCGAAGAGAAGATGTCAGACATCAAGGACGTACACAAGAACTTCAACAACGAGAAGGGTGATGACGAAAAGACCCAAAAGATGGAGAAGCTCCTCGACGCCATTCAAGACTGTGAGGACGATGATGAGGAGATGCTTCAACTCAAGGCTCTTCTCCGGAAGAAGGCACTATCTCCAAAAGGAAAGAAGAAGACTCAAGATGAGAAGATGAAGGGGAGTAGTCACACCGACTACTCCCGATATCCTATTGACTATGAACGTTTGAATTCTAACAATAGTCATTACTTATCAATTCCTTTAGGCAAAGCACCTTACTTTGATGGCAATGACTACTCAATGTGGAGACAAAATATGAAACTGCACCTCATATCTCTTAACCCAAGTTTGTGGCATATAGTTTGTATAGGGATAGATATTCCGGACAATGATGAAGAGTTGACACCAAGTCAAGAACAGGCAATTCATTGGAATGCTCAAGCTGCAGCTGTGATCACTTCATCATTGAGCCGAGACGAGTTCACTAAGGTGGATGGACTCAAAATTGCCAAAGAGATACGGGACACTCTACAAACCGCACATGAAGGTGACCGTCATGTACACGAAGCAAAGATAGAAATGATCGAAGCTGAATTGGGAAGATTCACTATAGAAGATGGTGAATCGCCTCAAGACATGTACAATAGACTCAAGAATCTTATCAATAAGGTCCAAGCTTATGGCAGCAAGAAGTGGAATGATCATGAGGTCGTGAAGTTGATTCTTAGAGCATTCATACCTCGCAATGTGACTCTTTGATCTATGATTAGACAAAGCCCTGGGTATCAGAAAATGACCCTGAACGAACTTCTTGGCAAGATTATCAACTTTGAAATGATGGAGAAGCAAGCCAAGCACGTCAAGGAAATTTCCAACCTTACCTCGGCAAATAAGAAATGAGTTGCTTTGAAGTCAACTTGTAAACCCACATCAAAAGAAGCTTGGGAAGCTATTGAAGAAGATGACAGTGATGATGATAGCAGTGACATCAATGATGAAGACATGATCTTATTCATGAAAAAGTTCAAGAAGATGATGAGAAGAATAAAGGGTAATAGCTCAAACGAAGGAAGACAAAGGGACAAACAAAGACCCAAGATGAGATGGGCGTGCTACAATTGCGGAGAATATGACCGTTTCATAGTAGACCGTCCACATGAAGAAAATAAGAGGAAGTCTAAAGACAACAATCCTCAACCAAAGAAAATGTTCAAGAAGAAGGAGCAATATGGACAAGCACATCTAGGGAAGGAGTGGGACTCCAATGATGAATCCTCATCCGAAGAAGAAGAGGAGATGGCCACCATAGCCATCAAGAAGCCTACCAGGAAATCCACTCGCTTCACAAACATGGGCGCAAGGAAGGACACCGATCACACATATCTAATGGCCAAGGAAGGAAAAAGAAAGGTCAAAACTAAACCTCCCTCCTCGCTTTATTCTGATCGTGATATGTATAATTATAGTGATGAAGAACATGCTTAATGGTTTAGATAGAAAAACAACTACAAAAATGAAATTTTTAATGAATAAGATTGTTGATAAGGGGGAGCTAGTCAATTGCCAAGAAGATCTGATAATTCTCCAAAAGGAGAAATATCTTAAGATCGAAAAGCTCCTTGAAATTGAAAAGGAGTGAAGTGAATCACTATAACTTGAGTTAGCTTCAAGCAAGGAAGCTTGTTTGAAGTTAAACGACTCAAATGTGTGCGTCAAGGAAGAACTTGCTAACTTAACCAAAGTTAACAAGATCCTTGAAACACAGGTTGAGTCACTCAAGCAAAGTGGGTCTTCATACTTTTCAAGCACACCTTCTCAACACATCAAGTCCGAAACTTTTTTTTACTTGCACTTGTGCTAAAAATGATATCAACTTGGAAGAAAATTTCAAATTGACAAAAGAAAAGCATCCCTCCCAAAGTGGCATATTTGACAAGGAGAAAGTCAAGTATGCACGTAGTGCATACATGGTCACAAGACATCCGAATGTTAAATATGGTATTGGGTATTCTTATGGTGAAAAGCAAAATGCTCGAAGCCACAAGAATAACAAGGATCGCAATGCTTTTATCAAAGGAACATCTTATCATGTTGTAAAACATAGTAACTTTGATAAAATGAACATTTTAAACTTGTATGAGCAACAAGTTTTATTTAGAACCATTGATGCTTCATATGTACTTACGAGAACTGCTTATGGAAAAGTTTATGCGAAATATGTTGGGCCACTCCATGAGAACACAAAGTCTCGTGTGGGTGTGCCCAAATCACTTGTGACTAACCTCAAAGGACCTAAGCAAGCTTGGGTACCTAAAACCAAGGCATAATTTGTTTTTTTGCACGCTTATTCATCCGGTGGAGCAAAATGGGTGATAGATAGTGGATGCACCAATCACATGACCGGAGAAAGAAGAATGTTCGTGGAATATGAAGAAAATGAAGACCCAAGCGAAGGCATTTATTTTGGTGATAATAGTCAAGGAAGGGTGCTTGGTACCGACAAAATTGCAATTTCATCATAACATGCCCTTTCTCATGTTTTACATGTTGACTCCTTGGATTATAACCTTTTGTCCGTATCTCGATTATGTGACAAGGGTTATAATTGTTTATTCACTAATGAGGGAGTGACCGTCTCTAGAAGGAGTGATAACTCGGTTGCATTCAAGGGTGCGTTAAAGGGAAAACTTTATCCAGTTGACTTCAATAAAGATAAAGCCGAACTTGACACATGCTTGATTGCATAGACAAACATGGTTTGGCTGTGGCATAGACGGCTAGCACATGTTGGTATGAGGAATATTCAAAAACTCCTTAGAGGCGATCACATCCAAGGTTTAAAGGAAGTTGTTTTTGAGAAAGACAGACCTTGTAGAGCGTGCCAAGCCGGGAAGCAAGTAGGAGCACTCCATCCCGTGAAGAATTTCATGACTAAAACAAAACCACTGGAGCTCCTCCACATGGATCTATTCGGTCCAATCGCTTACATAAGCATCAGCGGTAATAAATACGGTTTAGTCATTGTTGATGATTTTTCACGCTTCACGTGGGTTTTCTTCTTGCATGATAAGACAGAAACTCAAGGAACCCTCAAGAAGTTCATAAAGTGTTCCCAAAACGAATTCTCACTGAAGATAAAAAACATACGAAGTGATAATGGAATGGAGTTCAAGAATACTCAAGTTGAGGAGTATCTAGATGAAGAAGGAATAAAGCACGAACTTTTAGCACTATACTCTCCTCAACAAAATGGAGTAGCCAAAAGGAAGAACCAAACACTCATTAAGATGGCGAGGACAATGCTCGATGAATACAAAACTTCGGACAGGTTTTGGGCTGAAGCGGTTAACACAGCTTGTCATGCCATAAACCGACTCTATCTTCGTCGTCTACTCAAGAAAACCTCATATGAATTACTCACGGTAACAAGCCAAATATTTCATATTTTTGAGTCTTTGGTTCAATATGTTATATTTTAAACAAGAAGCCTAGGGCCTCGAAGTTCGCTTCGAAGTCCGATGAAGGTTTCTTACTTGGCTATGATTCGAACTCCTATGCCTATCGTGTCTTCAACAAGGCCTCCAGACTTGTTGAAGTGGCACGTGATGTAGTGTTCGATGAAACTAACGGCTCTCAAGAAGACCAAGTTGATCAATGTGTGCTAGATCAAGAAGAAGCTCCATGTCAAGCATTGAGAAGAATGGCGTTGGGCGATGTTCGACCACATGTGCCACCTCCAAATGCGAATGAAGAAGATGAACCACAAGTGGAGGAAAATGATCAAGGGGGAGGTTCCACACAAGATCAACCTCAAGAAGATCAAGGTGATTAAAACATCAATGAGGGCAACTATTCAGGGGGAGAAGAAGATGATAATCATGAAGATTCAAGACCACAAGTGCCACATCCAAGAGTACACTAAAGCATCCAAAGATATCACCCCGTCGACAACATAATTGGTGAGATCCAAAAGGGATTAATAACTCGATCTCGCATAGCTAACTTTTGTGAACACTATTATTTCGTATCCTCTTTGGAACCATACAGGATTGAAGATGCATTAAAATATCCAGATTGGGTGATGGCGCTGCAAGAAGAATTGAACAACTTCAAAAGGAACGAAGTGTGGGACCTTGTTGAAAGACCCAAGTCCAACATCATCAGGACTAAATGGGTATTCCGCAACAAGCAAGATGAACATGGAGTGGTAACAAGGAACAAGGCACGACTTGTGGCCAAAAAGTATTCACAAGTCGAAGGTTTGGATTTCGATGAGGCTTTTGCTCCCGTAGCTAGGCTTGAATCGATTCGTATATTACTTGCATATGCTACTCACCATGATTTCAAGCTGTATCAAATGGACGTAAAAAGCGCCTTCCTCAATGGAGCGATCAAGGAGGAGGTGTACGTGGAGCAACCACCTAGTTTTGAAGATCAATAGTACCCCGACCATGTGTACAAACTGCGTAAGGCTCTCTGTGGCCTCAAACAAGCTCCTAGAGCTTGGTATGAGTGCCTTAGAGATTTTTTGGTTGAAAATGGCTTCAAAATTGGTAAAGCTGATTACACTTTTGTTACCAAACACACTGATGATGATCTCTTTGTTTGCCAAATCTATGTAGATGACATCATATTTTGTTCAACTAACAATTCTTTTTGTCAAGAATTTAGTAAGATTATGACATATAGATTCAAGATATCCATGATGGGAGAGTTAAGATACTTTTTGGGATTCCAAGTGAAGCAACAAAAGGAAGGGACATTCATAAGACAAACAAAGTACACTCAAGACATTCTCAAGAAGTTTGGAATGGACAAAGCGAAGCACATAAAGACTCCCATGGCGACAAATGGACACTTGGATCTCAATGAAGACATACCAAACATGGATCAAAATGTATATCGTTCCATGATTGGCTCTTTATTATACTTATTTGCATCTAGGTCAGATATTATGTTGAGTTTATATTTGTGTACAAGGTTTCAAGCCAATCCTAAGGAATGTCATTTGACAGCCGTTAAAAGGATCTTGAGATATTTAGTTCATACACCCAACCTAGGCCTTTGGTATCCGAAAGGTTCAAAATTCAATATCATTGGATACTCCGATGCAGATTATGCCGGATGCAAGGTAGATAGAAGAAGTACCTTCGGTACTTGCCAATTCCTAGGCAGATCCCTAGTTTCTTGGTCCTCTAAGAAACAAAATTCCATTGCCTTATCCACGGCCGAAGCAGAGTATGTTGCAGCTGGGAGTTGTTGTGCACAACTCCTTTGGATGCGAAAAACTCTAAGGGATTATGATTACAATATGAGCCATATTCCACTCCTTTGTGATAATGAGAGTGCCATTAAAATTGCCCATAACCCTATTGAGCACTCTAGAACCAAACACATAGACATTCGACATCACTTTTTGAGAGATCACTCAATGAAAGGAGACATAGATATTTCCCATGTCAACACTGAAAAACAACTAGCCGATATCTTTACCAAGCCACTTGATGAAAAATGCTTTTGTGAGCTCCAAAATGAACTAAATATCCTTGATGCTCGGAACGTGGCTTGAAAACTTGCATACCTGTATGCCCTCTTCAAAATCATGTTGATTGTGTTGAAAAATCATCTCTCTCTATTTTTCTCCGAAAAAATATGTTAGTTACTTGATCTTTGTGAATTATGTTCATAGTGAATGTAGGCCTAGAGGGGGGGTGAATAGGCCTTCTTGAATTTTTCGGTTCCTGTAGCACTTCAACAAAAAGGTCAAATCCAGATATATCGGACTAGTCCGGTAAAGTGCGGACTAGTCCGGATTTCACGGGCTAGGTTGATCAAGTTAGGTCAATTTGATTGTTTCGTTGTCGTTTGCAGCGGAAATATAAACTTTAATGACAGTTCAATAGTTGTATGTTAAGCTTTATTGTAAGTATGATTCTGGTTCAACTATTTAACTTCAATTCAACAAAATGAATCAAACCCTAGATAATGTTGATCAACTAGAATGATGAACACAAACGAACAAGACACAAGATTTATCCCGTGGTTCGGTTACCACGAAGGCAGCCTACGTCCACGTTGAGGAGCCCACAAAAGGACCGGGTCTTCACCAACCCTTCCCTCGTCGGATCACCACGAAGGCCAATCCTCTTCCACTAATCACACAGGGGTAAATCACCAAGTTGAAGGGGCGATCTCACAAGTTGAGAGCTCCCTTGATTACAAGTTTCAAAAACACCAATAACACACTTCGAAATATACGAATTGAGATGCAAGAGTGTGTTAGAGATTCAAACCAAGAGCTCAATCGTGTGCAAAGTGCCTCTCCAATGATCTACAAGTGATCTTCAAAGGATTGATCGATTTTGCACTTAATTTCGTGGAGAGAGATGGTTTTTGAGTCTCTTGGGAGGTGTGACGGCGCTAGGGTTCGAGAGAGCTTAAAAGTGGGCCGTGCACCTCTATTTATATGGGGTTTCTAGAAATTACCGTTAGGGTTTAGAAAGATCGGACTAGTCCGTGGTGGAGACCGGACTAGTCCGGTGTGCTGTGTGAAACAAACCCTAAGTGTCCAGGAATATCGGACTAGTCCGATTGAAAAACGGACTTGTCCGATTTCGCTGCTGGAAATCTTCGGACTTGTCCGGTTGACATCGGACTTGTCCGGACCTGTGAAACCCTAAGTGTTTAGAACGACAAGTCCGCACTTGGAGGACTTGTCCGATTTAGATCAGAGTGTAAATCGGACTAGTCCGTGTAGTCACCGGACTTGTCCGAAGTGGATCAGAAAGGGAATCGGACTAGTCCGGTGGTGACCGGACTTGTCCGATCTAGTGACTTGTGCATTGTGTTGAGGACTAGTCCGCACTGGGGAGGACTAGTCCGAAGTGGGACAGAAGGATATCGGACTAGTCCGGTGGGGACCGGACTTGTCCGATCTTGTGCAGAATGTGATATCGGACTAGTCCGGTTGATATCGGACTAGTCCGGTCCTGTATGGTTTTGTGCATTGTGTGTGTGTGATTAAGTGAGATTGAGCTCTTGGGTGTGTTTCCTTAACACACTCCATACATACTAATCTACTAATTTCTTCTTCTTGAGCTCAAATTCATTCTCCTTCTTAATTTCCCTCTTTTTGGCATTTTACTCATTTTTCATCATTTTCCTGCATTCATCTCAACAAAAGGATTAGGATCCCAATTGCTTGTCATAAATCATCCAAAACCCACAAGGGAGTCCTAGATGCACTTTCAATCTCCCCCTTTTTGGTGATTGATGACAACCAATTGAGATTTCACAAAATGAGGCATAAAATGAGATTTTCATAAAGTATGCACATATGACTCAAAAATGCATCAGGCAACAAGATAATTATTCATATGTGCATTCTTTATGGTGGGATGCATACTAAGAGCATGATTGCATTAAGAATGACAGAATTTTCAGTTACCAACTAATATCAAGTGAATATGGCACTTCAGGAGCAAAAACTCAGATTTCATCACACACTTGCAAATTAATTGAGCAATTCATCACAGGACCAAACATGATATTAAAAGAGAGTTAAGCAAATACAATCACAATTAAAAAAAAACATAGAGAGCTCTCTCCTCGCATCCTATTCAGCTAAAGCTAGACTAGAGTCTCCCCCTCAATCTCTCCCCCTTTGGCATCAAGACACCAAAAAGAGAGAGAGAGGAAGATCCTAGGGCTTCACTCTTCGCTGTCAGTCCTCTCGTCATCTTCATCATCTTCATCGCTGTCGGCTTGACGAGGTTGAGAGGTAGGATGAGGAGCGGAGCTGCTCGAGCCCCCAATGCCAAAATAGGCAAGCTCGGAAGGGGTCAAGGGGCTGAGCTCGGTGATGTTTGGATCAGAATCTTCAGAAATTGCTGGAGATCCAATTGGATTGATCTCCAGCTTCTCACTCAGCTGCTTCACATTTGCTTTTATGTACTTCATGTCCTCCTTCCTCTTCTGATTTAGCTTGTGAAGCTTCACTTCAGTTTTCTTGCAGGAGGAGAAGATTGCAGCCAAGTACTTGAGGATCCCACCGGCGGATCCTTTCTGAGGGGCTTCCCTGGAGGGAGGAGTAGCCCTAGCAGCTTCTCCTTGCCGTGCCGGCACCTCGGGGCTTGAGCCGGCGATGGAGTAGCCTGGACACTCACAGACTGAGGCTTCTGAGGCCTCAGTGGAGTGTGCTCCACATCCTTCACAAACTCGATTCCTGTGACCTTCTCAATCATGAACATCAAGTAAGGGGCATAGCCACAGGATCGGTTGGGGGTACTTGAGATATTGACCATATCATTCCAGATATAGTCTGCAACATCAAATTGCCTTTTCTTGCTGATGACCTTCATCAGGGTCCGGAGGTAGCCTTGCACACTCCCTGCATCACCATCCTTGGGAGAAATCGTCTTCCTGAGGACTCTGTTGAGGACCACAAAGAAAGGCTTCATGTTCTTTGTGGAGGGAGGGACAAACTTGGAGGAGGGCTCATACATGAACTGCATTCCATCCCTCTCAATGACTCCAATGTTGTGGATAATGAGGTGGTCATCTCCCTCAGAGTCAAGATGCAACAGGCGGGCAAACTCTTCTTGAGTGATGGAATACTTGGATCCATGAGTCATCCAAGTCACACTTTCTTCCTCTTCACCTGAGAAGTGGCACGTTGCATAGAATTGTGCAATCACTTCATCATTCCAATTATATCTGAAGGCAAACAAATCCTTCAGCCCATGTCTCTCTGCAGCTTGTATCACTTCATCAAAAGCTGCACATTTCCTCTTCTCAAGGTGGGCCCAGTCAATCCATTGACTGCGCACCACCGGGGTCTTCATTGGCAAGTAGACAAGCTTGTAGAAGTCAGCATGGAAATTGGACCAAAATCTGCCATCAGCTGCTTGCTTGGGCCTTGCATAGTAGTCAACACTTCTTAGCTTCATGGCCACTTCGCTGCCCTTGCCATTGAATCTTTCCTCATTGGGGTCCCGGACCCCTTCTCTGGGAGTGTGCAGCTTTAGAGGCCCAACAGGCCCTGTGGCAACCCCCTTGCCTTTCCCTTTAGCTTGGCGAGGGCCACTTGACGGAGGAGCAGCCTTGGAGGCGGCCTTCTTGACACACACCTTCCTCCGAACCTGAGGAGGTGAAGGAGCAGGCTCGGAGGGTCTCTCTTGGCGTTTCTTGCCAAGACCCGTCGAGGGCCGAGGTGCCACCTCGTGGTCCAACTCGGCCTCGAAATCGGAGATTTCATTGTCGGAGCTCGACATGATCTGAGAATGAGTGATCAAGAGAAAAGACAAGTTATACAAGGTATTGGTGAGGTACGATGGCAATGGAAGGCAATAGGGAATTAAAGAATTAGGTTTTGGTTCAGAAAACAACGGACTTGTCCGGTGCTCAGGCACGGACTAGTCCGGGAGACCGGACTTGTCCGTACCTGGACCGGACTAGTCCGGTGTTCATCAGCAAAAACCTAACAAACTGGATAAAAATTGATCCCTAATGAAATAGCTAGTCTAGCATACACATAGTACATCAACTGGACATGCAACTAGTGAAGAATGCTAGGCCAAACGATAAGCAATGAAGAAATTTGAGATTTCTTAGGGTTTGAGGAAAATTTACCAAGAAATCCAAGGAAGCTTGAAAATGTGGGGGTTGGAGGCCGGACTTGTCCGCTAACTTCAATCCCCGAGTCTTCAAGCTTAATCTCCGCCCAAGTTTGAGGCTTTTCGACGGAGGAATCAAGGATTCACCTTGGGAGCTCGAGCGCAAGAGAGAGAAAGCTTGGAGGAGAGTGTGGGGTGAAGAGATTAGGGTTTGGTGGTGGCTAGGGTTATGGACACGAAAAATCGGACAAGTCCGGACATGACCGGACTAGTCCGAAGTCCTCCAGAAACCTAAATCGGACTAGTCCGTGGTCTGTCGGACTAGTCCGGCCTAACCGGCACACTGCGGACTAGTCTACAATGGCGGACTAGTCCGGGTAACCACGGACCTGTCCGTGGTCACCAGGAGAGAATTGCATAGCCCATTCATATATATTTGAAGGTCCAATAATTGAGGGTAGAGAGGCAAAACAATTCAAATAATCCTGATGAATTTGATCAGTAAGCAAACAACAATCATACTATGATCAAAAATTCATCAAGATCTAATAATTGACATAGTTTTCGAGAGAAAAAGAAATGGGGAGGAAAAATTTTCACAATTCAATCAATATTTTGAAGCAATCATACAGGTATGCAACTTTTCAAGCCACACTCCGAGAATCAAGGATGTTTAGCTCATTTCGGAGTTCGCAAAAACGTTTTTCATCAAGTGGCTTGGTGAATATGTCGGCCAATTGTTTTTGGGTGTTGACATGAGAGATGGATATGTCTCCTTTCATGGAATGGTCTCTCAAGAAATGATGTCTTATGTCAATGTGTTTAGTTCTAGAGTGCTCAACTGGATTGTGGGCTATTTTAATGGCACTCTCATTGTCGCAAAGAAGAGGAATACGGTTCATATTGTAACCGTAATCCCTTAGAGTTTGTCGCATCCAAAGGAGTTGTGCACAACAACTCCCGGCTGCAACATACTCCGCTTCGGCTGTGGATAATGCAATGGAATTCTGTTTCTTGGATGACCAAGAAACTAAGGATCTTCCTAGGAATTGGCAAGTGCCAGAGGTGCTTTTTCTATCAACTTTGCACCCGGCATAATCTGCATCGGAATACCCAATGAGATTAAATTTTGAACCTTTTGGGTACCAAAGACCAAGGTTGGGTGTATGAACTAAATATCTTAGGATTCTCTTTACGGCTGTCAAATGACATTCCTTAGGGTTGGCTTGAAATCTTGCACACAAACATACACTCAACATAATATCTGGCCTAGATGCACATAAGTAAAGTAAAGATCCAATCATGGAGCGATATACCTTTTGGTCGACGCTCGGTCCATCTTCATTGAGATCCAAGTGACCATTCGTTGCCATGGGAGTCTTAATGGGCTTTGCCTTGTCCATGCCAAACTTCTTGAGGATGTCCTGTGTATACTTGGTTTGGCTTATGAATGTTCCTTCCCTTTGTTGCCGCACTTGGAATCCCAAGAAGTACTTCAATTCTCCCATCATTGACATTTCAAATCTGTCTGTCATAATTTTACTAAACTCTTCACAGAAAGATTGATTAGTTGATCCAAAAATTATATCATCAACATAGATTTGGCAAATGAAAAGATCATTATTCAGATTTTTCGTGAATAGTGTATAATCTACTTTGCCAATTTGAAAGCCATTATCAATTAAAAAATCTCTAAGACACTCATACCAAGCTCTAGGAGCTTGTTTGAGGCCATAGAGAGCCTTACGCAGTTTATACACGTGGTCGGGAAACTCTTCGTCTTCAAATCTGGGTGGTTGCTCCACGTACACCTCTTCCTTGATCGGTCCGTTGAGGAAGGCGCTTTTTACGTCCATTTGGTACAGCTTGAAATCATGGTGAGTAGCATATGCAAGTAATATTCTAATTGATTCAAGCCTAGCTACTGGAGCAAAGGTCTCATCAAAATCCAAACCTTCGACTTGTGAGTAACCTTTGGCCACAAGTCGTGCCTTGTTTCTTGTCACCACCCCGTGTTCATCTTGTTTGTTGCGGAAGACCCACTTTGTGCCGACTATGTTTGCATTGGGTCTTTCCACAAGTTCCCAAACCTCGTTTCTCTTGAAATTGTTCAACTCTTCTTGCATTGCCACCACCCAGTCCGGATCCTTTAATGCATCCTCAGTCCTGCGGGGTTCCAAAAAGGAGACAAACGAGTAATGTTCACAAAAATTTGCTAAACGAGATCTAGTGGTTACTCCTTTTTGGATGTCGCTGATGATGTTGTCGATTGGATGATCCCTTTGAATGCATTGGTGTACTCTTGGGTGTGGCACTTGGGGGGTCGTATGTTGGTGATCATCTTCTTCTCCCCCTGAGTTGTTGTCCTCAATGATTTGTTGATCATGTTCATATTCTCGTGATTGATCTTGTATCGAGGCTCCCCCTTGATTGTTGATCTCCTCTTGTGGTTCACTTTCCTCTTGTATTTGTGTCGATGACTCTTGTGGTCGTACTTCACCTAGGGCCATCCTCTTTATTGCTTGATAGGGGGCTTCGTCATTACCTAATTCACATTGATCAACTTGCTCCTTTTGGGAGCCATTAGTTTCATCGAACACTACGTCACGTGCCACTTCAACAAGTCCGGAGGCCTTGTTGAAAACACGATAGGCGTAAGTGTTCGAATCATAACCAAGCAAGAAACCTTCATCGGACTTCGAAGCGAACTTTGAAGTCCTGGGCTTCTTGTTCAAAATATAGCAAGGAGAACCGAAAACTCGAAAATATGAAATGTTCGGTTTGTTACCGGTGAGTAGCTCATAGGGGGTTTTCTTTAGTAGTCGATGAAGATAGAGTCGATTTGTGGCATGGCAGGCGGTGTTGATTGCTTCCGCCCAAAATCGATCCGAAGTCTTGTATTCATCGAGCATTGTTCTTGCCATCTCTATGAGCGTTCGGTTCTTCCTTTCGGCAACTCCGTTTTGTTGTGGAGAGTATGGCGCTGAGAATTCGTGCTTGATTCCTTCCTCATCAAGGTACTCCTCCACTTGTATGTTCTTGAACTCCGTGCCATTGTCGCTCCGAATACTCTTGATTGATAGCGAAAACTCGTTTTGTGCTCGCTTGAAGAATTTCTTGAGTATTCCTTGTGTTTCTGACTTGTCATGCAAAAAGAACACCCAAGTGAAGCGGGAAAAATCATCAATAATGACTAAACCGTATTTGTTACCGCCTATGCTTATGTAAGTAATTGGACCGAAGAGGTCCATATGAAGTAGTTCGAGCGGTCTTGTCGTGGTCATGATGTTCTTTGCAGGATGTTGTGCTCCAACTTGCTTTCCTGCTTGGCACGCGCTACAAGGCCTGTCTTTCTCAAACACAACATCTTTCAAACCTTGGATGTGATCGCCCTTGAGGAGTTTTTGAAGGTTCCTCATACCAACATGTGCTAGCCGTCTATGCCACAGCCAACCCATGTTGGTTTTTGCAATCAAGCATGTGTCGAGTTCGGCTTTATCCTTGTTGAAGTCAACAAGATAAAGCTTTCCCTTTAACATACCCTTGAATGCAATGGAACCATTACTTCTCCTTGAGACGGTCACACCCTCGTTAGTAAACAGACAATTATAACCTTTGTCACATAACTGAGATATGGACAGCAGGTTATAATCTAAAGATTCAACGTGTAAAACATGCGAAAGAGTATGTTCAGAGGATATTGCAATTTTACCGGTACCGAGGACCTTTCCTTGACTGTTATCCCCAAAGTAGATGCCTTCGTTTGGGTCCTGGTTCACTTCATACTCCACAAACATCCTCCTTTCTCCGGTCATATGGTTGGTGCATCCACTGTCTAGCACCCATTTGGATCCACCGGAGGAGTAGGCCTGCAAAAACAAGTTACGCCTTGGTTTTAGGTACCCAAGCTTGCTTGGGTCCTTGGAGGTTAGTAACAATACATTTGGGCACCCACACATGGGTTTTTGTGTTCCCATGGCGCGGCCCAGCATAATAAGCATATACTTTACCAACATTGTTTTTCATTAAAACATAGGATGCATCAAATGTTTTAAACAGAAGTTGCTGTTGATTATGGGTCGGACTAGTCTGTGTGACCGGACTTGTCCGGATGACCGGACTTGTCCGGACCACAACCGGACTAGTCCGATTTTCATGAGAGTTCAGATTTTTAGTTTTCGAGTTACTAGGTTGTGAGGGTCCTCCTTTCACGAAGGTGATCCTTCCCTTGTTATTCTTATGATTTCCAGCTCTTTGCTTTCCATCACAAGAGTAACCAATGCCATACTTAACATTTGGAGGTCTTTGGACCAAATATGCACTACGTGCATAGTTGATCCTCTCCTTGTCAAATATTACACATTGGGTAGGATTTTTGTCCTTCGTGGAGGTAGGGTTTTCCTTCAACCTGGTGTTAGTTTTATCACATTTGCAAGCATGAGCGATATTAGTTAAAGTGGGTTGAGAAGGTGGGGTTGAAGAGGAGGAAGGTTCACTAAGCTTGAGTGACTCAACCTGCACTTCAAGGATCTTGTTGACCTTGATTTGGTCATCAAGCTGATTCTTGATTGCAACATTTGAGTTGGTTAGCTCCAAGCAAGTTTTCTTGCTTGAAGCTAGCTCAAGCTCTAGTGAGTGATTTTTCTCCTTTTCAAGAACTAGGAGATTGTCAAGTTCGACATGCTTCTCCTTTTGGGAGATAATCATGTCTTCTTGACGATCAATTAGCTCTTCCTTCTCAATAAGTTGGTTAAGCAAGAATTTCATTTTTGCAGCAGTTTTTCTATCTAAACCGATTAGCATATCTTCATCATCACTATCTAGATCATCATCACTTGAGTAGGAATGCGAGGAAGGGATTTTGATGTTTACCTTGCGTTTACCTTCCTTAGCCATGAGGCAAGTTCCATTTGCCTTCTTTGCACCGAGCGTGGGGAAGAGTGTGAGTTTCTTGGGCATGCTTTCAATGGCTATGCTAGCCATTTCTTCTTCATCGGACGATGAGGACTCATCGTTTGAGTCCCACTCTTTTCCGATGTGTGCTTGTTCAGCTTGTTTCTTCTTCTTGAAGAACTTTTTCGGTTGAGGCTTGGATTCTTTACTCTTCTTCTTGTTGTCCTCATATTGGCAATCAACTATAAAGTGATTGTACTCACCACAATTATAGCATGCCCGCCTCATCTTCGGTTTTGTCTTCTCCTTGTATTTTCCTTCAATCGATTTTGCTCCTTGTCTTTTCTTCATAATTCTTTTGAATTTCTTCATGAACAGAATCATATCTTCTTCGTCCAGCTCGCTGCTTTCATCATCGCTGTCCTCCTCAAACTGAGTTTCTCTTGCTTCTTTGGATAGAGGTTTGAGTGTGGATTTTAAGGCAACTCCCTTCTTCTTGGCCGATGTGAGGTCAGCTATTTCTTTGACGTGCTTGGCTTGCTTCTCCATCATCTCAAAGTTGATGATTTTGCCAAGCAGTTCATCCGGAGTCATTTTCTTGTACCCGGGACTTTCTCGGATCATAGAACAGAGTGTGACGTTGCGAGGCATAAAGGCTCTAAGGATGAGATTTACAACCTTGTGGTCATTCCACTTTTTGCTACCATACGATCGAACTTTGTTCACAAGAGTCTTTAGTCTGTTGTACATGTCCTGGGGAGATTCATCTTCCTCAATCGCAAACCTTCCTAGTTCGCCTTCAATCATTTCAATCTTTGCCTCCCGCACATGCCGGTCACCTTCATGTGCTGTCTGTAGCGTGTCCCAGATTTCTTTGGCTATTTCCAATCCGTCCACCTTTGTGAATTCATCTCTACTTAGAGATGAGGTGATAATGGCTGCAGCTTGGGCATTCCTGTGGATGGCTTGCTCTTGACTTGGCGTGAGTTCTTCATCGTCATCAGGGATGTTTATTCCTGTGCACACAATATGCCATAAACTTGGGTTAAGGGAAATCAAGTGCATCTTCATGTTTTGCCTCCACATGGAGTAATCACTCCCATCGAAGTGTGGGGCTTTTCCGAGAGGAATAGATAGATAATGACTGCTGTTAGAATTTAAACGGTCATAATTAAAAGGATATCGGGAGTAGTCGGTGTGACTACTCCCCCTCTTCTTTTCTTCAACTTTAGCTTTCCCTTTGGAAAGTGCTTTCTTTCGGAGCAGTGCTTTCAGCTCCAATGTCTCCTCATCATCATCATCGAAGTCTTGAATGGCTTCGAGATACCTTTCGAGCTTTTGGTGCTTGTCATTGTTCATTTCTTCCTGGTTGTTGATTTTCTGGACTTCCTTCATGTCCGACATGATCTCTTCGAGTGGTTGCACTCTTTCTTGAAGAACCTGCTCTGATACCAATTGAATGTAGGCCTAGGGGGGGGGTGAATAGGCCTTCTTGAATTTTTCGGTTCCTGTAGCACTTCAACAAAAAGGTCAAATCCAGATATATCGGACTAGTCCGGTAAAGTGCGGACTAGTCCGGATTTCACGGGCTAGGTTGATCAAGTTAGGTCAATTTGATTGTTTCGTTGTCGTTTGCAGCGGAAATATAAACTTTAATGACAGTTCAATAGTTGTATGTTAAGCTTTATTGTAAGTATGATTCTTGTTCAACTATTTAACTTCAATTCAACAAAATGAATCAAACCCTAGATAATGTTGATCAACTAGAATGATGAACACAAACGAACAAGACACAAGATTTATCCCGTGGTTCGGTTACCACGAAGGCAGCCTACGTCCACGTTGAGGAGCCCACAAAAGGACCGGGTCTTCACCAACCCTTCCCTCGTCGGATCACCACGAAGGCCAATCCTCTTCCACTAATCACACAGGGGTAAATCACCAAGTTGAAGGGGCGATCTCACAAGTTGAGAGCTCCCTTGATTACAAGTTTCAAAAACACCAATAACACACTTCGAAATATACGAATTGAGATGCAAGAGTGTGTTAGAGATTCAAACCAAGAGCTCAATCGTGTGCAAAGTGCCTCTCCAATGATCTACAAGTGATCTTCAAAGGATTGATCGATTTTGCACTTAATTTCGTGGAGAGAGATGGTTTTTGAGTCTCTTGGGAGGTGTGACGGCGCTAGGGTTCGAGAGAGCTTAAAAGTGGGCCGTGCACCTCTATTTATATTGGGTTTCTAGAAATTACCGTTAGGGTTTAGAAAGATCGGACTAGTCCGTGGTGGAGACCGGACTAGTCCGGTGTGCTGTGTGAAGCAAACCCTAAGTGTCCAGGAATATCGGACTAGTCCGATTGAAAAACGGACTTGTCCGATTTCGCTGCTGGAAATCTTCGGACTTGTCCGGTTGACATCGGACTTGTCCGGACCTGTGAAACCCTAAGTGTTTAGAACGACAAGTCCGCACTTGGAGGACTTGTCCGATTTAGATCAGAGTGTAAATCGGACTAGTCCGTGTAGTCACCGGACTTGTCCGAAGTGGATCAGAAAGGGAATCGGACTAGTCCGGTGGTGACCGGACTTGTCCGATCTAGTGACTTGTGCATTGTGTTGAGGACTAGTCCGCACTGGGGAGGACTAGTCTGAAGTGGGACAGAAGGATATCGGACTAGTCCGGTGGGGACCGGACTTGTCCGATCTTGTGCAGAATGTGATATCGGACTAGTCCGGTTGATATCGGACTAGTCCGGTCCTGTATGGTTTTGTGCATTGTGTGTGTGTGATTAAGTGAGATTGAGCTCTTGGGTGTGTTTCCTTAACACACTCCATACATACTAATCTACTAATTTCTTCTTCTTGAGCTCAAATTCATTCTCCTTCTTAATTTCCCTCTTTTTGGCATTTTACTCATTTTTCATCATTTTCCTGCATTCATCTCAACAAAAGGATTAGGATCCCAATTGCTTGTCATAAATCATCCAAAACCCACAAGGGAGTCCTAGATGCACTTTCACATAGCTTGATTGTTGTATGTTTACTGATCATATTCATCAAGAATATTTGTGTGTCTTTGTCCTCTATTCCTTACTAGGAACCTTCGGATATATACAAAGAGTTTCGTACCTTTCAGTACAGGGGACCACGGACTAGTCCGTGGTCACCCTGGACTAGTCCACACATTGCATACTGGTCCGCACTGGTTCCGCTAGTCTGGACTAGTCTGGTTCGACCATGGACTAGTCCGATATTTCGTCTCCATAACCCTAGGACCGGCTCAAACTTAATCTTACTCTACCTCACAACTTCTCTCACATTCTCTCTCCTCACTCAAGTGCTCCCAAGGTGATTTTGCGAGTTCTCCATCAAATCCACTCAAGTCTCCGTGGGAATCAATCTCCACTGCAAGGGGATCGAAGACCGCGGACTAGTCCGCATCAAGAACTCCTTCAACCCCACGAATTGAAAGATTTGGTAAACTTCTCTCCAAACCCTAGAACCTTCGATTGTTCTTGTTCTTGCTCCAATAGCTTAACACTTCTGGCCTATACATGCTCTATTGATGTATTCCATTTACCCTAGATCACTTTTGCATTGAGTAGCCTAAAGTTTCATTGAGTTAGGTTTCGAACAGCCACACTCTAGACTAGTCCATTCCTAAACAACAGACAAGTTTGGTATGCCCTGATCAAAACTCTAGCTTATATCAATTCAATGCAATTCGTTGTCGTCCTTGCTTATCCATATCCTTTATATCTTCCTTGTCAGAGTCATGTCGAACTCAAATGAGGATATCTCCGACTTCGAGGCCGAATTGGATCAAGAGACATTACCTCATGCCTTGGCGGGCCAAACCAAGAAAAGGCAAGACTGTGCCGCTGATTCTTCGCCTACTCCATCTAGGGTGCGATGAAAGGTTCTAGCTAAGAAACCAGCTTCCAGAGGGAAAGATGTGGTTGGTCCTAGCTAGGCGGCTCCACACCAAACCAAGGGCAAAGGAAAGGGGCTTGCCTCTGGCCCGATTGGTCCCTTGATGATGACAGCTCCAAGACAAGGGAATAGGAACCCCTTAGAAGAGAAATTCAATTTCAAGGGAAGTGATGTGGCATGGAAGCTTAGGAAGATTGATGCCTATAGTAGTGGGAAAAAGGCAGCTGATCCGAGATTTTGGAGTCATTTCCACTCGGACTACTACAGCTCCGTGTACCTCCAAATGAAGACTCTAGTGGTCTGCAACCAATGGATTGACTGGAGCCATTTTGAAATAAAGAGTTGTGGTGCTTTTGATGAGGTGGTAGAGGCTGCAGAGAGACATGGTCTAAAGGACCTGTTTTCCTTTAAATACAACAGGAATGATGAAGTGATAGCCCAGTTTTACTCAACTTGCTATTTTGCCAGAGATGAAGAAGAGAGAGTGACTTGCTATCTAGATGAAGAAGGAATAAAGCACGAACTTTTAGCACTATACTCTCCTCAACAAAATGGAGTAGCCAAAAGGAAGAACCAAACACTCATTAAGATGGCGAGGACAATGCTCGATGAATACAAAACTTCGGACAGGTTTTGGGCTGAAGCGGTTAACACAGCTTGTCATGCCATAAACCGACTCTATCTTCATCGTCTACTCAAGAAAACCTCATATGAATTACTCACGGTAACAAGCCAAATATTTCATATTTTTGAGTCTTTGGTTCAATATGTTATATTTTAAACAAGAAGCCTAGGGCCTCGAAGTTCGCTTCGAAGTCCGATGAAGGTTTCTTACTTGGCTATGATTCGAACTCCTATGCCTATCGTGTCTTCAACAAGGCCTCCAGACTTGTTGAAGTGGCACGTGATGTAGTGTTCGATGAAACTAACGGCTCTCAAGAAGACCAAGTTGATCAATTTGTGCTAGATCAAGAAGAAGCTTCATGTCAAGCATTGAGAAGAATGGCATTGGGCGATGTTCGACCACATGTGCCACCTCCAAATGCGAATGAAGAAGATGAACCACAAGTGGAGGAAAATGATCAAGGGGGAGCTTCCACACAATATCAACCTCAAGAAGATCAAGGTGATTAAAACATCAATGAGGGCAACTATTCAGGGGGAGAAGAAGATGATAATCATGAAGATTCAAGACCAAAAGTGCCACATCCAAGAGTACACTAAAGCATCCAAAGATATCACCCCGTCGACAACATAATTGGTGAGATCCAAAAGGGAGTAATAACTCGATCTCGCATAGCTAACTTTTGTGAACACTATTATTTCGTATCCTCTTTGGAACCATACAGGATTGAAGATGCATTAAAATATCCGGATTGGGTGATGGCGCTGCAAGAAGAGTTGAACAACTTCAAAAGGAACGAAGTGTGGGACCTTGTTGAAAGACCCAAGTCCAACATCGTCAGGACTAAATGGGTATTCCGCAACAAGCAAGATGAACATGGAGTGGTAACAAGGAACAAGGCACGACTTGTGGCCAAAAAGTATTCACAAGTCGAATGTTTGGATTTCGATGAGGCTTTTGCTCCCGTAGCTAGGCTTGAATCGATTCGTATATTACTTGCATATGCTACTCACCATGATTTCAAGCTGTATCAAATGGACGTAAAAAGCGCCTTCATCAATGGAGCGATCAAGGAGGAGGTGTACGTGGAGCAACCACCCAATTTTGAAGATCAATAGTACCCCGACCATGTGTACAAACTGCGTAAGGCTCTCTGTGGCCTCAAACAAGCTCCTAGAGCTTGGTATGAGTGCCTTAGAGATTTTTTGGTTGAAAATGGCTTCAAAATTGGTAAAGCTGATTACACTTTCGTTACCAAACACACTGATGATGATCTCTTTGTTTGCCAAATCTATGTAGATGACATCATATTTTGTTCAACTAACAATTCTTTTTGTCAAGAATTTAGTAAGATTATGACATATAGATTCAAGATATCCATGATGGGAGAGTTAAGATACTTTTTGGGATTCCAAGTGAAGCAACAAAAGGAAGGGACATTCATAAGACAAACAAAGTACACTCAAGACATTCTCAAGAAGTTTGGAATGGACAAAGCGAAGCACATAAAGACTCCCATGGTGACAAATGGACACTTGGATCTCAATGAAGACATACCAAACATGGATCAAAATGTATATCGTTCCATGATTGGCTCTTTATTATACTTATTTGCATCTAGGTCAGATATTATGTTGAGTTTATATTTGTGTACAAGGTTTCAAGCCAATCCTAAGGAATGTCATTTGACAGCCGTTAAAAGGATCTTGAGATATTTAGTTCATACACCCAACCTAGGCCTTTGGTATCCCAAAGGTTCAAAATTCAATATCATTGGATACTCCGATGCAGATTATGCCGGATGCAAGGTAGATAGAAGAAGTACCTTCGGTACTTGCCAATTCCTAGGCAGATCCCTAGTTTCTTGGTCCTCTAAGAAACAAAATTCCATTGCCTTATCCACGGCCGAAGCAGAGTATGTTGCAGCTGGGAGTTGTTGTGCACAACTCCTTTGGATGCGACAAACTCTAAGGGATTATGATTACAATATGAGTCATATTCCACTCCTTTGTGATAATGAGAGTGCCATTAAAATTGCCCATAACCCTATTGAGCACTCTAGAACCAAACACATAGACATTCGACATCACTTTTTGAGAGATCACTCAATGAAAGGAGACATAGATATTTCCCATGTCAACACTGAAAAACAACTAGCCGATATCTTTACCAAGCCACTTGATGAAAAATGCTTTTGTGAGCTCCAAAATGAACTAAATATCCTTGATGCTCGGAACGTGGCTTGAAAACTTGCATACCTGTACGCCCTCTTCAAAATCATGTTGATTGTGTTGAAAAATCATCTCTCTCTATTTTTCTCCGAAAAAATATGTTAGTTACTTGATCTTTGTGAATTATGTTCATAGCTTGATTGTTGTATGTTTACTGATCATATTCATCAAGAATATTTGTGTGTCTTTGTCCTCTATTCCTTACTAGGAACCTTCGGATATATACAAAGAGTTTTGTACCTTTCAGTACAGGGGACCACGGACTAGTCCGTGGTCACCCTGGACTAGTCCACACATTGCATACTGGTCCGCACTGGTTCCGCTAGTCTGTACTAGTCTGGTTCGACCATGGACTAGTCCGATATTTCGTCTCCATAACCCTAGGACCGGCTCAAACTTAATCTTACTCTACCTCACAACTTCTCTCACATTCTCTCTCCTCACTCAAGTGCTCCCAAGGTGATTTTGCGAGTTCTCCATCAAATCCACTCAAGTCTCCGTGGGAATCGATCTCCACTGCAAGGGGATCGAAGACCGCAGACTAGTCCGCATCAAGAACTCCTTCAACGCCACAAATTGAAAGATTTGGTAAACTTCTCTCCAAACCCTAGAACCTTCGATTGTTCTTGTTCTTGCTCCAATAGCTTAACACTTTTGGCCTATACATGCTCTATTGATGTATTCCATTTACCCTAGATCACTTTTGCATTTAGTAGCCTAAAGTTTCATTGAGTTAGGTTTCGAACAGCCACACTCTAGACTAGTCCATTCCTAAACAACAGACAAGTTTGGTATGCCCTGATCAAAACTCTAGCTTATATCAATTCAATGCAATTCGTTGTCGTCCTTGCTTATCCATATCCTTTATATGTTCCTTGTCAGAGTCATGTCGAACTCAAATGAGGATATCTCCGACTTCGAGGCCGAATTGGATCAAGAGACATTACCTCATGCCTTGGCGGGCCAAACCAAGAAAAGGCAAGACTGTGCCGCTGATTATTCGCCTACTCCATCTAGGGTGCGATGAAAGGTTCTAGCTAAGAAACCAGCTTCCAGAGGGAAAGATGTGGTTGGTCCTAGCTAGGCGGCTCCACACCAAACCAAGGGCAAAGGAAAGGGGCTTGCCTCTGGCCCGATTGGTCCCTTGATGATGACAGCTCCAAGACAAGGGAATAGGAACCCCTTAGAAGAGAAATTCAATTTCAAGGGAAGTGATGTGGCATGGAAGCTTAGGAAGATTGATGCCTATAGTAGTGGGAAAAAGGCAGCTGATCCGAGATTTTGGAGTCATTTCCACTCGGACTACTACAGCTCCGTGTACCTCCAAATGAAGACTCTAGTGGTCTGCAACCAATGGATTGACTGGAGCCATTTTGAAATAAAGAGTTGTGGTGCTTTTGATGAGGTGGTAGAGGCTGCAGAGAGACATGGTCTAAAGGACCTGTTTTCCTTTAAATACAACAGGAATGATGAAGTGATAGCCCAGTTTTACTCAACTTGCTATTTTGCCAGAGATGAAGAAGAGAGAGTGACTTGGATGACACATGGATCCAAGTACACAATTACTTATGCTGAGTTTGTCAGGCTGCTGCACCTTGAGGACACAACCAGCAATGAGATTGTGATTCACAATCTTGGTGTTTTGGAGAAGGACAAGATGGATTTTCTTTATGATACTCGCCTCAAATACAATCCTCCCTCAACAAAGAACATGATGCCCTTCTTCATGGTTCTCAATAGAGTGCTCCGAAAGACAATTGCTCCAAAGGATGGAGATGCCAGGAGTGTCCAAGGTTACTTGAGAACCTTGATGAAAGTGATTAGCAGGAAAAGGAAGTTTGATATCTTCGATTACCTCTGGAATGACATGGTAAATATCTCCTGCACACCTAATCGCTCATGTGGCTATGCACCCTACATCATGTTTATTATAGAGAAAGTCACAGGGATTGAATTTTTGAAGGATGTTGAGCATACAACTTTGAGGCCTCAGAAGCCGCCTCAAGCTGTTCTTCCAACTGCTCCATCCCCAGTATCGAGTGAAGAGGCTCCTAGGAGAGCCTAAGGAGAAGCAAGACCTCTATCTAGCTCAAGGGCCCCTCCATCTCCAAAGGGTCCGCTAGTAGGATTATGAAGTATTTGGCCGCTATCTTTGGCTCTTGCCGCAAAGAAGAGGTGAAGACACACAAGATGAACAAAGAAAGAAAGGAGAAGATGCGATACATGAAGGACAATATCAAAGCCATTTGTCAAAAACTGGAGATTGAGCCTATTGGGTCTCTAGTTATCTCAGAGGACTCCGCTTCTGACTTCTCGGAGCTTCCACCTCTCTGTCCTTTTGAGCTTGCCTACTTTGTCCTTCGGGGCACGACGAGTGGTTCCTCTCCTCCTCCTCCTCAGGCTGACGACAAAGATGATGAAAGGACCAATAGCGCGGAGTGAGCCGGCAACGACGAGTAGATCCCTCTTCTCCTTCTTTATGGTGTCTTGATGCCAAAGGGGGAGAGATTGAGGGGGAGTCCTAGGTCGTAGGTCCTTCTTTTGTGTTCTATTTTAAGAACTAGGTTTTTTAAGACTTTAATTATGCTCTCATCATGCTTTTGGACATGTGTTGTGAAATGATGACTATGTTATGCTTATGATCAATGGTTTATGTTTAAAACTGCTATGTATGCTTGAAATTCTTGATGTTATTATAATTATGCCTCTTATGATATCCACATCAATATTATTGCTCACACACATAGTTTTGCACCCCACCATAAAGAGTGCACATATGTATTACTTTTACATTGACTATTTTGCTCAAAATTCATATGTGCACACTTTATGAAAATCTGAATTTTTCATCATGTTTGTGTAATCTCAATTGGTTGTCATCAATCAACAAAAAAGGAGAGATTGAAAGGGCATCTAGGCATCCCTTGTGGGTTTTGGTTGATTAATGACAAACAAATGAGATCCTAACAAAATTGTTGAGATGAGCACAGGTTTTAAAGCAATTAGGAAGAAAGCACAAAAAGAAAGGAGAATGAGGATCCAAAGGGAAAATAGCTGAAAAGATTAGATTATTTTGTATGGAGTGTGTTGGAGAAACACACCCCAAGAGCTCAAGTGAAAGAAATTACACTCACTGCACAAAAATCAACATGTGCGGACTAGTCCGATATTCACCGGACTAGTCCAATATCTCCCTGACTAAAAACGGACAAGTCTCCATAGTGCGGACTTGTCCGCAACCCTTCACATTTGCACAACACCGGACAAGTCCGATATCAACCAGACTAGTCTTATTATCCTCTGACTAAAATCGGACAAGTCCTCCAAGTTCGGACTTGTCCTTAGCCCTACAGTTTTTCACTACACCGGACAAGTCCGATATCGACCGGACTAGTCCGATATCGACCGGACTAGTCCGAAAACTCTCTGATTAAAACCGTACAAGTCCCTCTAAGTGGGGACTTTCCTTAGACGTACATGGTGTTAACCACACCGGACTAGTCCAAAAAGTTCCTAACTAAGATCGGACTAGTCCACACCTCAACAGACTAGTCCGATATCCATCATCACTTAGTGTTTCTCGCACACACGCACAGCGGACTAGACCGGTGTCCACCCGGACTAGTCCGGACATCGCAAACTCTAATGGTAACTTTTGGAAACCCTAGTATAAATAGAGGTGTATGACCATACATCAATAACTCTCGACTCCCTACACCGTCACACCTTCCAAGAGCCCAAAATTCACATCTCTCCAAACATCCTAAGCCTAAAAAGTTCAAATCTTTGAGGATTAGCAATTGAACAAAGGAGAGACTTGTTCTACACATCTTGAGCTCTTAGGTTTGATCTCTCGCACACTCTAATTTTTTTACTGAATCTTTTAATTGTGTTTCGTGGTGTTTATCATTGTAATTCTTGGGGAGCCCTCAACTTGTGAGAAGGCCCCTTGAACAAGTTATTTTCCCCTTCGTGGTTAGTGGAAGAGAATCATCCTCTGTGGCGATTCAACGAGGGTAGGGTTGGTGAAGACCCCGTTCCTCCGTGGACTCTTCAATGGGGATGTAGATTTCCTCCGTGGAATTGAACCTCGGGATAAAATCTTGTCTCGTGCACTTTGTTTTATAGTTCATCATATTCTGGGTTTGCTTAAACTTTTGTAACTCTCGCTGAAATATCGTAATTTAAGTTGATATTTGCAATACATTGTTTCATTACTGTAATACATCCAAGTTGTCAATTTCTTTCCGCTGCATAGAGTACTAGAGGTGAAATTAACGATCAATCTTGATTTTTCTAGTCTACGTACACCGAACTAGTCCGGCCTTCCCTGTATTTGATCAATCTGTTAAGTGTTTCAGGGATCAACAAAGATTCAAAAAGCCTATTCACCCCCCTCTAGGCTGCATTTAGGGATCTCTGTGCTACCAACTATTCTAAGTGAAAGTGCATCTAGGCACAGCCTTGTGGGTTTTGGATGATCCATGACAAACAAGTGAGATCCTAATATAATATGTTGAGATGAGAGCAGGTTTCGGAGAATGGGACTAAAGGTACAAACATATGAAAAATGAATTTCAAGAAAGGGAAGAGCACAAATGAATAAAAGGTGCAAAAAGGTGAAAGGATGAAAATCAAGAAATGCAAGAAAACAAGTGAAGAAAAGATGCAAAAGTAGTCCTAAATGTATATGGTTTGTGTGAGAGACACACCCCCAAGATCTCAAGTCATTGCGGAAAGAATTAAGGCTATAACACAATTAAAGTTGCAGGAATAGAGGACTAGTACGGCCCCAGAGAGGACTAGTACGGTCTCATCACAGTATCACAATAGGATTAGTCCGGTTGCACAGAGGACTAGTCTGTTCTATCACATTACCTTATGGGGGACTAGTCCATTTTCATAGCGGACTAGTCTGTTTTCTCACAGTTCCAAAAGAGGACTAGTCTTGTGGCACAGAGGACTAGTCCGATTACCCTTCTGGACAACAAAAGAACTAGTCCGGTCCTAAACAGACTAGTCCGGTTCACTCACAAAAGTTAGAGTTTCCTATTGTGAAGCACTTATAAACGTCAAAATAACTCAGCACACCGGACTTGTCTGGTCCATAGAGGACTAGTCCGATCATCAGAATCCAAATGGTAACTTTTCTAATTGTCTATAAATAGGTGATCTACGACCCCACAACCACATTTCAAGAACCCTAGCGCCGCCACTGCATCCAAGAGCACAAAAACACTCCTCTCCACACATTCTAAGGTCCTAAGAGTCAAATCCTTGGGAGTTGGCAATTGGGAAAGGGAGAGTGACGATCTTATAGAATTGAGCTCTTGGGTTTGATTTCTCACACACTCCTGCTGATTATTGTGTAATTATTTTAGTGTGTTGATCTCTATTTTTGTTTGTAATCTTGTGGGAGCCCTCAACGTGTGATATTGCCCACCAACTTGGTGATTACCCATGATAGTAGAATCAAGTCAGCCTTGTGTGGTGACTTGACGAGGGAAAATGGTTTGAAGAGACCCGACTCTGTGTGGGCTTCCTTAATGAGGAGTAGATCTCTTTGGTGAGATCGAACCTCAGTAAAAATCGCTTGTCTCATGTGCTCTTGATCCATACTTTTCATTATCATCACTATCTAGTGCATAGACTTGATCATACTTACAACTTGTGTTAATCTTGTATTCGACGTACAAATCATTTACCATTAACACTTGCTAGAGTTGTTAGTATAGTTTACTACATTCCCCTACAAGAGACTCAAAGAAAATATCGAAAATATCTGAATTTGATAGTTGGGCTTACTCATACCAGACTAGTCTTTACTCACACTAGACTAGTCTGACCTTCCTGGTTTTAACAATTTTTCTAAGTGATTCAGGAAAAATTTCAAGAGCCTATTCACCCCCCTCTAGGCCACATTCAATTGGTATAAGCAATGTTCTCCATTTACGAGACTAACCTCTCGAAGAGATCAAATGGCCTCAGAGAAGAACAATGAGATCCCGAAGGTGCCCAATGCCGAAGATGAACTTGACACAAAGGCATTCGATATACTCAAGGAGAACAAACACGATGATGAAGAAGTGCGTCAACTCAAGGCGCTTCTATGGATGAAACTCCTAAGCAAAAAGGGCAATGAAGAAAGTGAGAAGCCGACCGAGAGTAGTCGTCAAGACTACTCCCAATATCCTTATAATTACAATTGTCTTAATTCTAACAATCACTTTTTTCAATTCCCATGGGAAGACCTCCACACTTCGACGGAAATGATTATACAATGTGGAAGTATGATATGAAAATGCATCTTATTTCCTTAAACCCGAGTCTTTGGCATGTTGTATCTACACGTGTAGATATCCCGGATACCAACGATGAACTCACTCCAGAGCAAGAGCAAGAAATTCACCGCAACACACAACCTGTTGCAGTGATAACTTCTTCCTTGAGCCGAGAAGAGTTCACCAAGATTGATGGACTGGAAAGTGCCAAAGAAATATGGGATACACTCAAGACTGCCCATGAAGGAAATAACTCAATTCGTGAAGCAAAAATTGAAATGCTTGAAGGATAATTGGGAAGATTTGCCATTGAAGAGGGTGAATCACATCAAGAGATGTACAATCGAATGAAGGCGCTTATCAAAAAGATTCGTGCCTATGGAAGCAAGAAGTGGACTGACCATGAGGTGGTCAAAAGGATGATTAGAGCATTTATGCCAAGGAATGTAACTCTATGCTCGATAATCCGAGAAAGTCCGGGGTTCCATAAAATGACTCCGTATGAACTATTGGGCAAAATCATCAACCATGAGATGATGGAAAAGGAAGTCAAATATGTGAAGGACCTTGCCGAGCTGACTTCGTCAAGGAATAAGGGATTGGCTCTCAAGGTGGCTAACAAATCAAATAACCAAAAAGTCCACAAGATGCAAGAATATGAAGATAGCAATGACATGAGCACCGACATGGATGAAGAAGAAATGGTTCTGTTCATGAAGAAATTTAAGAGGATGATGAGAAGGAGAAAAGACAACAATTCTAGTGATGATGAAAACAAAGAAAAAGACAAGTCCAGATCTAGACGCTCATGTTATAACTGTGGTGAATATGGGCACTTCATGGTTAATTGCCCATATGAAGAAAATAAGAAGAAGAAAGAAGTGAAGCCTCAAGAGAGAAAAATCTTCAAGAAAAGGAGATAATATCATCATGCACACATCGAAAAAGAGTGGGACTCAAATGATGAGTCCTCCTCTGATGATGAAGAAGAAGAGATGGCTATGATTGCCATCAAGAAGCCTACCAAGAAATCTACGCTCTTCTCGAACATGGGAGGATGGAAGACTTATAATCATACTTGCCTCATGGCTAAGGAAGGCAAGAAAAAGGTTCGACTTACACCTCCCTCGCTTAATTACTCTAATGATGAGTTTGATAGCAGTGATGAAAATGAACACATGTTTAAGGGCTTAAGTAACTGCATTAGCTAAAATGAAAATTTTGACGGATGAGATATTTGAGAAGGAAGATCTTATCAACCGACAAGAAGATATGCTCGTCCTTCAAAAGGAGAGATACTCTGAGTTTGAAGAGGCTCTCGGGCTAGAAAAGGGAAAGAGAGAAGAACTTGAGCTTGAACTAGCTTTGAGCAAGGAAACTTGCACAAATCTAAATGATTCAAATGTTTTACTTAAGGATGAGCTTGTTAACTTGACAAAAGTTAACAAGGACCTTCAAGTACAAGTTGAATCACTCAAGCAAAGTGATTCCTCCTCATCTTCTAAGAGCTCACCTTCTTCAAATATAGAGTCCATTCCACTTAAAACTTGTAATTATACTAATTTGGTTCTTGACTTGAAAAATGAGCTTAAAGTGGCACAAATCAATAATTCACCCAAAGGTGGAATTTTTGATAAGGAGAAAATCAAGTATGCACGAAGTGCATACTCGGTTACTAGAGATCCTAATATCAACGATGGCCTTGGATATTCTCGAGGTGAAACCGGAATGCTAGAAACCCCAAGAATAACAAGGAATCAATTTCTTTTGTCAAGGAAAGCTCAAATCAACTTAAGAACACCAAACATGTTCCTTCTTTTCATGAAAAAGCTAAAAATGGACCGAACATTAAGTTTCATGATTTTAGTGCCTCATATGTTCTTATGAAGAATGAATTTAACCATGTTTATGCCAAGTATGTTGGGCCACTCCACAAGAGTCCAAAATCTTGTGTGTGGGTGCCCAAATGTCTTATCACTAACATCAATGGACCCAAGCAAGCTTGGGTACCTAAAACCAAAGCATAATCCTATTTTGTAGGTGTACCCCCTCTGGTGGATCCAAAGAGGTGCTTGATAGGCACAAACCACATGACCAGAGGAAACAAAATATTCATGGGGTACAATGAAAAATCCAAGTTCATCTCCACTCGAACCACCTTTCCAAGGCTCAAAGTGTACAACAATAAGAGAGCAATAATCAAGGGGGAGCCTCTACACAAGAAAAAGCTCAATATGTACAAGATCAACCTCAAAAGATCGATATAATAAATATAGTGATGGAGGCAATGATCAAGGGGGAGCCAAAGAGAATGAAGAAGGAGGTATATCGTTCTATTTTGGCTCTAGTGTATCTTGGTCCATGTAGGTCAGATTAAACTTGTATATCACCTTTGTTCGGTAATTTATCGTACTTGTGTGCATCTAGGAATAATATCATGTCAAGTACATGTTTTGTATGCAAGGCATCAAGCTGCTCTGACCTGTGGCTTGAAATGTTGCATATCTGATTGCTAGGAGTATAGAACTTCAAAATACTAGCATTATTGCAAAAATTAATCTCCTATCTAGTTTTCACTCTAAAACTATTTCAAATATCAAGTCTTGGTGAATTATGGTCATAGTATGATTGTTGCTTGCTTACTGACCATATTCACCAAGAATATTTGCTAAAACTATGTCCTTATGACCAACACTAGGGATCCATTCAAGTTCACTACGAAATTCTGACCTGCATCCTCTGTCTGACCGGACAAGTCCGGATACACAACAGACTAGTCCGGTTTCCTATCAACCCTGAGCTTTTTGCCATAATTTGATGATTATGTGTTTGTTGATCATATCCTTCAAGGGTGTTCTCTACAATCATGCACTAATCATCATCTAAAAGTTAAATCTCAATTTTACATTGTTAATCTTACCACAACTCTCTATTTTCTATGGACTAGTCATTGGTCCAGACTGGACAAGTTCGGTTTCTTGACTAGTCCTCCCTTGGTCCGCTACTTTGGACAAGTCCGGGTTTCACCGGACTAGTCTGGTGTTCCTGTGACTTAACTATTGGACTCTCCCTGAGTCTCTCTTCTTCCTCCCCACTCCATACTTGACACTCTCTCTCCTCCTCTCGAGCTCCCAAGGCGATTTCTCATCCACACCGCAGAATCCTTGGTTCATTGAGGGGGGGGGGCTTGGAGGTTAGAAAGGAAGCCCATCCTGAACTTATCCGCACTCAGGATCCACTCAGCTTCGCGCATCGATCCTCTCTTGGTAAACCCTAGCTCTAACCCTCATATTCATTCCTTTATAGGGTTTAGGCCATTTCTTTCACTCTCTAGGGTTTCAATACACTCTGGGTATCCTACATTGTCATTGTCCTGCACATTTTTCTATATCCTCAAAGATTTGATGAATTTCAAATACCTAGGGTTCATGCTGATGAACACCAGAGTAGTTCGTGTTACCCTGCGGACAAATCCGATATATCGGACTAGTCTATGTTGATTTCATTAAGTTCTTTGAATCAACCTTGTATCTCTATTCTCATTCACTTCTACCGTGTCAGGCATCATGTCGAGCTCAGATGAAAGCATGTTTAGCGAGCTGGAGCTTGAGGTGGCACGTCTCACCCCAAAATGCCAATTGGAGATCGAGGAACAATGAAGGAATGAGTTTTGGCATGACAAGGATACCGGTGTATCAGGCACGAGCTCTCGATAGGAAGTTCCAGCTAAGAAAGCTACTGAAAAAGGAAAACAAGTGGTCACTCGAACATACAAGGCCAAAAAGAGTAAGGACAAGGGCAAAGGTCCTACGAGGTCCTCGGGCCCGATTGGGCCACTCGAAATGGCTGCCCCGATGCACGATCGTAATCGTCATCCCAATGACGATGCTTTCACTGGAAAGGGTGCTGATAAAGCCAAAAGGCTGAGGGAGATTGATGTATACAGTCACAAGAAGGTGGCAGCAAATCCACAGTTTTGGAGTGAATTTCACTGTGATTATTACCAAACTGTGTACCTTCGCATGAAAACTCCAGTAGCTAAGAATCAATGGATTGATTGGGAGTACATGGAGGGCAAAGGGAATGAGGCATTTCATCAAGTGACTGCAGCAGTTGACAAATATGGCTTGAAAGACCTTTTAGCTTTCAGATATGATTGGAATGATGAAATCATAGCTCAATTCTATGTCACTTGCTATTTCTCCAAGTTTGGAGCCGATGAGATCACATGGATGACTCATGGAAAGAAGTACTCAATTGGTTATGAGGAGTTTGCTGAGATACTTAACTTGGGTTGGTCTCTTAACAATGGGCTTAAAGTTCACAATGTCAAGGCGCTAGACAAGAATGAGCAGAAACTTCTCTATGACACTGGCTATCCGTTCAAGGCTCCCTCCACGAACTATTTGAAGCCTTTCTTTGCTGTTTTGAACTGGGTGCTAAGGAAGACTATTACACCCAAAGATGGTGATGTGGGAAGCATTCAGGGCTTCCTCCACAACTTGATGCAAATCATAAGTGGTGATGAAGAATTCGATGTGTTTGATTATATCTACAATGATATATTCAACATTGCTCACACTCTAAATTGGTCCTGTTGATGTGCCCCCTACATTATGTTCATGATTGAGAAAGTCACAGGATTGGATTTTGTCAAGGATGTTCCTCACACCAAGCTCAGACCTTAGGTTCCTACAACTCCTCCTCCACTATCCTCCCCTTCAAGACAGCGGTCCGCTCGTGCCACTCTAGCAGGTGCCTCATCTACTGCAGTCCGCTCATCCTCAAGAGGCTCTAACAGCGGCATTCTGAAGATGCTATGTGCCATATTTACCTCTTGTCAGAAAGTGGAGGTGAAGAAACATAATGAGAGGCAGGCAAGGAAGAGGCACTCTTGATACATGAAGGAGAATGTGACCGCCATATGTCAGAAGCTCGAAATCTCATCTATTGGCTCTCCAGAAGTTTCAGAAGATTCAGATGAAGATTTCACTAAGATGCCAACACTTACAGATGATGAGCTACCTTTCTTTGGTATTGGTCCCTCCATTCGATCTACTGCTCCTCAAGCAAGTGAAAATGATGATAATATTGATGAGGAGCAAGACAATGAGAAGACTCAAAGTGATGAAAATGTGGATCAAGAAGATGAAGACGATGAATAGCTTTTCTCAATTTTTTTCCTTTGTGGCGTCTTGATGCCAAAGGGGGAGAGATTTAGGGGGAGTAGGTTGTTACAATCGTTATCCTTAGATATGTTTTGTCATGGAGGACTATCTTTAAAAACTTGTTTTATGTTTGAGTCCTATTATGCTTTATGTAAGACCTATTGTGATGAGATCATGCATATTATCATTGCACAAATAAACATGGCACAATGTTTATTTGTTTGGAATCCTGGCTCAAGTGAATGTGCACTCTTATTTGATGGACAAGATCAAGATGGCGCACTATGTCGTCCACCACCTTGGCCTCCTCCATTCATGCATACAAAAAGATTTGATGGCGTTGCACATTTGGACCAACACATAAGAGAAGATGAACTTGAGTCGAGAACGACTCCAATTCAAGAAGGGGAGGATGATGAGGAAATCACTTCTATGGATACAAACAACATTCCATTGAACATACAAGATGCAACCAATAGAGTTCATACACAACAATTAATTTCAGAGGTGAACTCGTTCTTATATATTTCCTTATATGTTTTTGAGCATAGATTGATAATTAATGATTTATTTGTGATTAGGATATATGGAGAGGTTCAAAGGAGTACTTGGAGGGAGTATTAGGGACGTGGAAGACCAGAGAATTCGTTCAAAGAAGATGGAAACGGAATCAAACTCCAAATCGTATCCAACTCAGAGTCCAGAAGCAGTACGCACTAAAACGGACGCCCAGGACGCACACGAACTCCGTTTTGGACGTTCTACATATGCACAGAAAGGGGAGAGGATAAAATTTCCAATGGCATCGGTCCCATGTAAAAATTCCTTCGGAGTAGACGGGAATCGTCGAAACAAAATCAAGTACAGAATCTGTCAGGGTGCTGCACCACCGTATTGGGCCATTGGGCCATGTATCAAGTCTAAGTCCATTATTTTTGTATATTAGGGTTAGGTCACGACCCCAACACCCCCTTGGACTTCCTCCCACCTATATATACTCCATAGTAGCCGCCATAAACAATTGGGTTTTGCTTAGATTTATAATATCGCCGTTCTATGGTTTGTGAAACCCCAACTTCACGATTTCAGATCGTATCTTCTACGTTCTTGCTTGTGTTCTCGGTTGCACTTGCAGGGATTAGCCTTCTTGGCGAGGTCAATCGTGTGAAGCACGGTTAATAACCAACGGAGCGGTGGTGTAGTGATTGCAGGGGCTGTTCGTGTTCTACTCGAGAGTCTCGGATCATCAACGTCGAGATCTCCACATCAATCGATCTATCCATTACCTTTCGGAAGATCGGGCCTAAACCTTCCTATCAATTGGTATCAGATTTCCAGGTTGTCCGTTAGGTAATTCATCTATCCATTACATTAGTTTTGTTATTCATACCTAGAGTCCACAAAAAAGCCACAAAAAATTTGCAGTTTAGTAGATCTGTTCATCACTTTGTCCAAACCACCATTGAGCCCTTTTCAACTTTGTTATTCAGTTTGGTTTTGGTGAGTTTGTGTCCGTTGTTGAGTCATATTGCTGGTTTAGAAAGTGTTTTTGGTCTTAGTTTGAGTTTTGCATTGTGTTGATTCATCCTCTTGAATCACGTCATCACGTCCAGAGTAGATTCACTTCTGTCCAGTTCGGTATTTTCATCATATCTCGCTCATACAAACTCGGATTTTTGTGTTCTTGTACTTTATGGAAATCTTAAGAATTTCTCTATAACTTTATTATTCATCATTCTGCCAGAAAATATAGTTATCAACGTCAAAATTGCATTAGGTCTGAATCTGTTATTGATGTAGAAATTCTGAACAGTCTGTATTTCGGGGGCAATATCTCCCATTGTTCTTATCCAAAATAGATCTTCCATATACTGAAATTAAAGAAGATAGATAGATCTATAATATTTATGTTCAAAGTTTTTAGATTTGGGGCCTATAAAGGTGCTTAATTGTCCTTAGAACATTGAGCAGAAAATCTGTAACAGATCTACGAGATATCTTTGAGTGTTTGCATTGTGTTCTTCTTTTGCAGCACATTCTGGAAAAAAGGAAGAAAAAAAGAAAAAGGCAAGTGCAAAACAAGATACAATATCCGCACAAAAAAGGAGAAAAAAAACAACAAAAAACAGAAGTGCTTGCATTCTTTGTGTCATCTAGTTTTGTCTCATGTCTTGCTAGCTTGAACTACTAGGAACACATTTAGACCAGCAACTTTGACAAGTACTTTAGACACTTATTCAACTTTATTATCTGATTTCATTGTTGCTAATCCTTGCTACATATAAAGTGCCATCCAAGCTACACTTTACTCTTGAGCAGAATCGATACACCTTTGCAATCATCCCACGCTTCATTGGTTTCTTCATACCGGCCACCGTTTGCCACCTGCAAGAACACTTGTAAGAGCGTGGTAAGACGCTTGAGAGTGTGTGATTCCACTTCCAATTTGCCATTATCCTTGGTAGTTGATAGGGATAACATATTTTTTGTGTTGTCTTCTGTTTGCTACTAACAATGTCAGGTAAAAGCAAGAATCATGCATTATATGCTGAGATGATGGACATGATGAAGACGACGATGGAGTTGCTCACTAAAAATCAGACATCAACCAAGGATTCACATGACATTTAGACCACCTTTACAACACCTTCCACAAGAAGTAATTACATTCTCCCATCTCTTCCTTCTTATGATGGTTTTGGTTATGATGAATATATTGCTTGGGAAATAGAGTTGGATAAAATTTTTGGAAAATTGCATATGTGTGAGAGGAGAAAGATTAGAAATATTTCTAGTGCGTTAGTTGATTGTGCATTAACTTGGTGGGACAACTTAAGCGATATAGAAAAACCTCGAACATGGAAAGATATGAAAATTCTTATGCGAGAAACTTTCTCTAATGTATCTAATTGCAAAGATGAAATACATGAACTTGAGAAGAATTTTCTTGTTGTACCTCCTCCTTTGCCTAACCTTTTATAGGAACATGAACAAATAAATGTAGATGCAAATGAGAGTGAGGTGTTGAACAACTCTTCTGAATTTTTTGATGAATCAACTCATAATGCATTTGAATTTCTTGCTGAAAATGAGAGTAGTGTTAATGGACAATGCTATACAGTTCACCAAGGTATGACATTTTCAGATGTGCTGAATTTTGCTACCAATCATACTATCGATGAGCAGCAACAAGATGAACCTTTTCATAATACACCTTTACCATTAGTTGATTTTTCTACTGATTCTTACAATAAAAATGAGTTGTGTGCTGATAATTATATTGTACCTATGCTAGAACAACTAAATGAATTTGATACTTTATCACTCACTTGTGCTGAAATTAAGCATTTGATCCCAACTACATGTGAAAGGGATGAGCTGAAATTGTTATCTTTTCTAAATACTTTGGGCTATATTGAATTTGACACTCTTTGTGATCTAGATATCGTAGAGAAGATAATATTTTCTCAATCTAAATTGCCTTTATTAAGTAGAAATATTTTTCATGCTATAGGCAACTATGAAGATAGTGGTGAATTTATGCTGCATAAAGTTTATATATGTTCAAATGTGCAAGCTCCTTTTGTGCTGCAACAACATGGTGAAATGAATGGATGCACTAACACTAATAATGTATTGTCAAGTTTTTCTAGCATTTTTTTATTGCAGCAAGGACAACAAATAAAAAAGAAGCATTGTTCATTGCGGTTGTACAATATGGACAGTGTTCATTCTACCCCCAAAGCAATCTATTTTCCTCGACATACGAGCAAGCCGAGGACGGCTTGTCATAAAGAAGGGGAGAATGATGAGATCATGCATATTATCATTGCACAAATAAACATGGCACAATGTTTATTTGTTTGGGATCCTGACTCAAGTGAATGTGCACTCTTATTTGATGGACAAGATCAAGATGGCGCACTATGTCGTCCACCACCTTGGCCTCCTCCATTCATGCATACAAAAAGATTTGATGGCGTTGCACATTTGGACCAACACATAAGAGAACATGAACTTGAGTCAAGGACGACTCCAATTTAAGAAGGGGAGGATGATGAGGACATCTCTTCTATGGATACAAACAACACTCCATTGAACATACAAGATGCCACCAATAGAGTTCATACACAATAATTAATTTCAGAGGTGAACTCGTTCTTATATATTTCCTTATATGTTTTTGAGCATAGATTGCTACTTAATGATTTATTTGTGATTAGGATCCATGGAGAGGTTCAAAGGAGTACTTGGAGGGAGTATTAGGGACGTGGAAGACCAGATAATTCGTTCAAAGAAGATGGAAACCGAACCAAACTCCAAATCGTATCCAACTCGGAGTCCAGGAGCAGTACGCACTAAAACGGACGCCCAGGACGCATACGAACTCCGTTTTGGACGTTCTACATATGCACAGAAAGGGGAGAGGATAACCTTTCCAATGGCGCCAATCCCATGTCAAAATTCCTTCGAAGTCGATGGAAATCGTCGAAACAGAATCAAGTACAGAATCTATCACGGTGCTGCGCCACCGTATTGGGCCATTGGGCCATGTATCAAGTCTAAGTCCATTATTTTTGTATATTAGGGTTAGGTCACGACCCCAACACCCCCTTGGACGTCCTCCCACCTATATATACTCCATAGTAGCCGCCATAAACAATTGAGTTTTGCTTAGATTTATAATATCGCCGTTCTATGGTTTGTGAAACCCCAACTTAACGATTTTCAGATCGTGTCTTCTACGTTCTTGCTTGTGTTCTCGGTTGCACTTGCAGGTATTAGCCTTCTTGGCGAGGTCAATCGTGTGAAGCACGATTGATAACCAACGGAGCGGTGGTGTAGTGATTGCAGGGGCTGTTCGTGTTCTACTCGAGAGTCTCGGATCATCAACGTCGAGATCTCCACATCAATCGACCTATCCATTACCTATCGGAAGATCGGGACCAATTTTCCTATCATATTGTGCTTTGTGTAAGACTTTGCCTATTATGCCTTAATGTTCATGTGTGATGCTTATTATCATGTCTCCATAATAATTGTTGATTAAGCTCATCATATTGTTATTTATGTTCATCACAATTATTGCTCACACACACTTGATAGGCGCCCCACCATAAAGAGTGCATATATGAGAAGTAATTCATGCTCACAACTTTTGCTACTCATATGTGCACACTTTATGAAAATCAAGTTTTTATGCTTATTTGTGTAATCTCAAAATGGTTGTCATCAATCACCAAAAAGGGGGAGATTGAAAGTGCATCTAGGAACACCCTTGTGGGTTTTGGATGATTGATGACAAACAAGTGAGATCCTAATATAATTTGTTGAGACGAGAGCAGGTTTCGGAGAATGAAACTAAAGGTACAAAAATATGAAAAATGAATTTCAAGAAAGGGAAGAGCACAAGTGAACAAAAGGTGCAAAAGGTGGAAGGATGAAAATCAAGAAAGGTAAGAAAACAAGTGAAGAAAAGATGCAAAAGTAGTCCTAAATGTATAGGGTGTGTGTGTTAGAGACACACCCCCAAGAGTTCAAGTCGTTGCGGAAAGAATTAGGGCTATAACACAATTCATGTTGTAGGAATAGAGGACTAGTCCGGCCCCAGAGAGGACTAGTCCGGTCTCATCACTGTATCACAATAGGACTAGTCCGTTTTCACAAAGGACTAGTCCATTCTATCTCAGTACCGTATAGAGGACTAGTCCGTTTTCATAGCGGACTAGTCCGTTTTCTCACAGTTCCAAACGAGGACTAGTCCGGTGGCTCAGAGGACTAGTCCGATTACCTTTCTGGACAACAAACGGACTAGTCTGGTCCTAAATGGACTAGTTCGACTCACTCACAAAAGTTAGGGTTTCGTAGTGTGCTGCACTTATACACGTCAGAATAACTCAGCACACCGGACTTGTCCGGTCCATAGCGGACTAGTCCGGTCGTCGAGATCCAAACGGTAACTTTTCTAATTGTCTATAAATAGGTGATCTACGACTCCACAACCACCTATCAAGAACCCTTGTGCCGCCACTGCATCCAAGAGCACAAAAACACTCCTCTCCACACATTCTAAGGTCCTAAGAGTCAAATATTTGGGAGTTGGCAATTGGGAAAGGGAGAGTGACGATCTTATCGACATTGAGCTCTTGGGTTTGATTTCTTACACACTCCTACTGATTATTGTGTAATTATTTGAGTGTGTTGATCTCTATTTTCATTTGTAATCTTGTGGGAGCCCTCAACGTGTGATGTTGCCCCATCAACTTGGTGATTTCTCGTGATAGTGGAATCAAGTCGGACTTGTGTGGTGACTTGACGAGAGAAAAGGGTTTGAAGTGACCCGGCTCTGTGTGGCTTCCTCAATGAGAAGTAGATCTCTTTGGCAAGATCGAACCTTGGTAAAAATCTCTTGTCTCGTGTACTCTTGATCCATACTTTTCATTATCATCACTATCTAGGGCATATACTTGATCATACTTACAACTTTTGTTAATCTTGTATTCCACGTACAAATCATTTACCATTAACACTTGCTAGTGTTGTTAGTATAGTTTACTACATTCCGCTGCAAGAGATTCAAATAAAATATCGAAAACATCTAAATTTGATAGTTGGTCTTACTCACACCGGACTAGTCTTTACTCACACCAGACTAGTCTGGCCTTCGTAGTTTTAACAGTTTTGCTAAGTGTTTGAGGAAAAATTTCAAGAGCCTATTCACCCCCCTGTAGGCCACATTCACTAAGCACCCACTCAAGCTCAAGGGCGTTGCAACCATTGTTGGGTACACATTGTTCCTTTGTGGCTAAAGGTTATTATAACCTTAGCCATGGAATGATAGATCACACCCAACACATGATGGGTGCACGTTGTTCCTTTGTGGCTAAAAGTTATTTTGATCTTAGCCAAGCTATGGAAGATCACACCCAACACATGATGGGCGCACCTTATTCCTCTGTGTTTAGTCGTTATCATGATCTTATCCAAGGAATGATGGATGACACCCGATGCATGGGAGACCTTGAGGTGCAGATGAGCAGCATCGACAACACTCTCCTCGACCACACCCATGGCACCCATGGGAGGCAACACAACATCTACACTCAACCCTTCAATGTCGAAGCCGTGATACAACAAGGTTAGGCCAACCTCATGGCCTAACCCTGCCGTTAGGGTTTCAACCCCTATCCCAGACCTTGACCAAGAACAAGCTTGGGGGAGGACCCCCACTTGTGGTAACTTGTATCACATCCCACCTTGCATTTCATTTACCTTTTTGCCACATCATTGCATCTTAAAAAGAAAAAGAAAAAACACTCAGGATAGGATTTAATAGAATAAAATATGTGTGGTAAGAATGTTTGATTTCTTCATAAGTTGAAATGATGAACAGTTGCTCTGTTTTATTCTTCTTTAGTACTTAAGTTACAATTAATATTCTCCAACTATTGATTTTATTGGCATTAAGTACTTCACCTAGAACTTAGAAATTGTGGGTAGCATAAGCATGATCCAATTCTAGGTTGTTGTGAGATATGATATAGAACATAGGGCTGCTAGTTTCCTGATCAAAGTGAAACTTGATCTTCAGAGAAATTTCCAAATTGACTTAAAATGAAGTTCATGATTTTATTTGAATTTCCTACCAAGGCCATATGATATTTCAATTTGATAAACCCCATGCATAGAGCCTAATCAAACTATTATAGACCTATGTGAGAATCTTTTCATACTTCCATGATCAAGATTATGCATGTGCATGTGCTAAACTTCTACACTGGAAGTTAGCAAATTTTCCATCATTCCATTTTCCACCTCCAAAAAGACACTCCATATATTCAATGACAAAAACTATCTGCAATTTTACTTGAAAAGAAAGGGAGTGGAACGCATGACTATGAAAAGAAAAAAGAGAGAAAAAGAAAAAAAAGCATGCTCTCCATAATGAGCATGAGAAAAAAAAGAAAAAAAAGAAAATAGCCATGTTTCATCCTTGCAAAAAAGAGAGTCCATAAAAAGGAGTCATCTTCCACCAACACAAATATTCCATCACACTTGCACAATCTTGATCTAAAGGTATGATTTGTTTTCTCCTAAGGCTTACTCTTTTGACTTAGCAATATATGTTTTGCAAATATGCCTACTCTTGTTCACTACCAAGATCCACAAAAAAAGCCTTATTTAGATGTAGGACAAGAAATGCATTGTCTTGGTGAGGAAAAATCCACTTACACAAAGGAGTGATTGAGAGTATCATTTGAGGAACTTAAGCCTAATTTTGAAAATCTTTTGAAATTCCCCGAGATTTGAATAGAACTTAGACATTAGGAATAATGCATGCTTTGTGAACTATTCTATCTTTCAACCACCCAAGGAGAGGAGAAGGAAAAAGCCCCATGAGGACTAAGGTAAAGGGTGAGTACCATTGCCAATTTGTTCAATACAAGGTAGAATGTTTAATTGTACATTTGGTACTATTGAAGCATAGGGCATAGTAGCAAATCCTGATCAACAAGCTAAGTCTTTAACTTTGCTTCAGGACAAGCAAAGGATAAGCTTGGGGGAGTTTGTTGACGGTCATTAAGTACCACTTTAGACCGTCAATATAACTAATAATCATGAAGGACTAAACATTTCTTACACGCATGTCCTTTAGAAATAACCTAGTTCCACTTGTACTTGGAGAAAATGGTACATGCAGGTATTCTATATAGAATTGAGGTGAATATAGGGGAGGAATCCACAAAACAGACCCCCCGACCAATCAGGCACAAGTACGAGGATTGATGGGCCTACGCGGGGGAGAAAACTGACTAAAAATCATGGGAATCTCCCATACCCATGATGGGGGCCCACAAAACATCTTCTCGGAGGGGAAACACCACGTTTGGGGCCACAAGAAAGTTGGCCGAACCCAGGGGTCGACCGACCTAGTATTCGCGCCAAACTCGATCAGCTTCCACGTGGAGACGCCTCACGGCTCCCTGATAACAATGTCGATTGATTCCCGCACATATTCTGGCGAGAACCACCTCTACTCCGTGTATAAATAGGGGGAGAGGCCTCACTTCACTTCACACACCACTAAAGTATTCTCTCTTATACACTAGTTCTCCTAGGTCCTTAGTGGAGGTTAGTCTGTAGAGAGGAGCCTCTAGGCCCAAGTCCAAATTGGGAAAGGTATGGCTCATGTATCTTCCTTTCCCTATTTGACTTTATGCACTATAATACTATTATTATTAGCCTCTATTTATTCATATACTTGGGCAAAGCGTTTCTTGTTCGATTGTAGAGTCCATGTATATGCTAGGTGTAGATGTTATTATGGTTTAGTCATAATGCTCATATCATGTTATGATAATGTGACACTCGGTTCCGAAAATGAACCAAGTGTGATGCATATGTGTGTCCAGGATGTTTAACACACATACACAAGTGATTCACAAATGATAAACAGATAAACCCATGTCTTGAATAATAATATACTAATAATAGTACCATATTACAAACAAATTGGCCTCGAATACAAGCTCCACTAAGACTGCAGCATAAAAACTAAACACTAATGACTCCAAACTTCACAGACAAGCTTGACGGTAACACGGACACCTAGAACTCCTCAGAGACCTCCGAATACTCCTCATTAACGTCTATGTCTAGACTTGGTGGGAAAATAGCAAGGGTGAGCACATGTCGTACTAACCAAGTGTGGGAAAATATGACATGTAGCTTAAACAAGGAACGATAATAAACAATGACTATTTGCATAAAAGTACATTCAAAACAGTTCGAAAATGCAATATTGTGTTCATTATGTCTAGTCCTTCCCAAATAACCCAAATAACATCAATTTCAACTTAAATAGTCAATTCCAGCAACAATAAACCATATTCAACTTATAACTACTCATTTATCTCAATTTCATTAATTCCATATACCAAAACCAATTATTAAACCAATACCAACTCCCAATTCAATTCTAGCCATTAAACACAGTTTAAGATTTATTACTCTAATCATGTGAGGGTCTAGGTTGCTCACAACCGGGAGCATGACTATCTAAATAGTTTTAGACACACTGTGCAGAGGTTGTACCACTTTGCCCACAAGTTCGTGATTTCATCACCTTTCGATGACTATAGAATCTCAATTATGCCGTCTCACACTTTCTTAGGTGTGTGGCCAAGAGATCACAAAATAGCCTTTACAAAGTGATTACTAGCCTATTTAGACCCCACTGAGGTTTCACCGCTAGTGATGTCTCCAACTGAGCACATCCAACCATGGGCCCCCTCTTGAGCCATTCAGATCCCAAAGTAGTCCCAGCATCAACTTCAAACCCATCTGACTACCCCTTCCCCGAGCCTCCTTAATGGTCCAAATAGTGCTGGCAACACACTAATTAGTCAGCTAAGCCGCACCTATACTTGACCCTATGGTGGCACTGTAAATCCTGGATGGTCACTCCACGAACCGGTCCTTAGATCTAAAGCAAGCAAAACCACCAAAACAGTCCAACCCATTCCACATAACAGGTCCTTAGATCCCTAGGCACCATGTTGCTAAGTGGTCATTATTATCAATTCTCATCATATATGTGTTCAGTAGTTCATAATTAGGCAATATAATTGTTTCCCAAACCCAATTAAGTATTGCGAAGCAAAAAGTGTAAAATACTCTTCCTGACTCTCTATAATGTTCAAGCGACAAGGGTGGTCATACAAAACTAGTAAACTCCTACAATTGGGTTTTCCCATAAATTTGACACAATCATGCAATTTTGCAAATGAAACATTTAAAACAGGATCAATATGTTCAAGGACACTTGCCTTGCTCCTGAGCTTGGTTTGGATCAAAGACTTCAGAACTCTTGTTTTGCAGGTCCTCGGAAGTACTCTCTACAGTGAGACCTTTTACTCCGCACAATAAACATGCAAAACAAACAATACAATCAAATAATGCTCATATAGTACATAATATGCCATGATATGCATGATTAATGCAATTGTGAGCTAAAACTTGTTATTCAGTTTCTATTAATGTCTACTAACTGGTTACAATAGGTTTTAACAAGTTTGGAATTGATTTGGATCAAATTAGAATTAATTCAGCACATTACATATTCAGACACCGGACAAGTCCGGTATAGGGCCGGACTAGTCCGCCCTATATAGAACTGCAATTTTAGGATTTTTCTGATCAGCAAGAATTGGGGGTTAATTGACGTGGAAACTTGAGTGTAGAGGGTGTACCACGTGTTTAGAGATTCAAGGATCATGAATTTGGGTGCAACACTTGGATCTTTGATGATTAGGGATTGATGAAGATGAGTTGATGAAAATTTGTTGATGAAGAACATTAATTGTCGAAAAGTTGATGAAGATCGATCTTGATTGGCCCTCCTACCTCTTCTCCTTCTTCTCCTTGCTTCTGGACTTGTTCTTGACGACGACACAAGGCAAAAGGTGGCAGCGAGGGTTTTCAATTTGATGGAGAGGTGAAGGGTATTGGGTTGCTTATATAGGGGTGGAGAGGTAGGTTTTTGGGTGGATTCCAAGTAGAATTCGGTGGGGGACGTGTAGGGGCCAAGGTGGGGTCCACTTGGGCTCCTCTGAGGTTGGGCACAAAGTTCTTGGGCCAACTAAGGCAATCACCCAATAACCAATCATGGAGAAAAAACAGAATCCGAGTCGGTTTTTGCAGGTCAGACTAGTCCGCAATAGGGACCGGACAGTTCCATTTGGCAACAGAGGGAAAATCGGACAAGTCCATATGCATGGCCGGACAAGTCCGGGGTTGCAAAAATAAAGGCTGATCCAGACTGAGATTTAGCAAGATCGGACTAGTCCGCTAGAAATCGGACAAGTACGGGGAAACATTAGAGCCATCGACGGACTAGTCCGTGCATTGTGCCGGACAAGTCTGGGCTCTGAAGAAGACTGAATTTTTCTAAATAGGAAGGGAATACCAGACTAGTCCGGTTTGGAGGCCGGACAATTCCGTACCCTGACAGACTTAAATTGCTGGTTTAACCTAAATTCATTTTAATCTTGTTCCACTTGATGTTGCTTAATGTTAAACATGTATGAGGATGCAAGCAATGCATTATGCATGAAAATGAGGGTGTTACAAACCTACCCCCCTTAATATGAATCTCGCCCTCAAGATTCGACGCGAAAGGAAAGAGATAGGAAAATTCCTTTTTGAGATCCTCTTCTCGCTCCCAAGTTGCTTCCGACTCTGTATGGTGCTTCCATTGCACTTTATACCATCGAATCACCTTGTTACTTGTGACCCTCTCCTTGGTGTCCAAAATTTTGACAGGTTGCTTTACATAAGTCAAATATCCCTTAAGCTCCAATTCTTCCATTGGTACCGGTTCTTTCGGAACTCTCAAGCACTTCTTGAGCTGAGAAACGTGGAACACATCGTGTACATCAGAAAAATGTGCTGGCATCTCCAACTTGTATGCTACTTCTCCTCGTTTGTCCAAAATCTTGAATGGTCCTATATAGTGAGGTGCCAACTTGACTTTGATGTTAAACCACTTGTGACCTCACATAGGCGGCACTTTGAGATATACAAAGTCTCCTACTTCAAAGGCTAGGTTTCTTCGCCTATTATCTGCATAGCCTTTTTGTCTTGACTGGGCAACTCTTAAGTCTTTGCGGATGGTCTGAACTTGTATCACATCGGGTCCAAATACTTGAGTTTTCCCTGTCTCTTTTCAAAACAAGGGGGTTCTACACCTTCTCCCATATAATGCTTCATATGGTGACATTTTCAAGCTTGCTTGATAAATGTTGTTGTAGGAGAATTCGGCATATGGCAGACTTTTGTCTCAGCTTCCTCCATACCTTAGCGCAGAGGCTCTTAGCATGTCTTCTAGTATCTGATTCGTTCTTTTGGTCTGTCCATCCGTTTGAGGGTGATATGCAGAACTGAAATTCAACTGAGTTCCCATTGATTCGTGCAGCTTTTGCCAGAACCTCAAAGTAAACTAAAAACCTCTATCAGACACTATTTTGTTGGGCACTCCATGTAAGCACACTATTCTTCCCATATACAATTCAGTCAACTTAGCTCCACTGTAGGTAGTTTTGATAGGAATGAAATGCGCTGATTTCATCAACCGATCCACAATAACCCATATTGAATCATATCTTGTTGAAGTGCGAGGTAGACCAACTATGAAATCCATACCAACCTCTTATCACTTTCATTCCGAAATCTTCAATGGCTGTAATAATCCAGCTGGCCTTTGACGTCCAGCTTTGACTCATTGGCATACATCACATAGTGCACCATATTCTGCTATGTCCCTTTTCACACCATTCCAGCAGTAGCACATCTTCAGGTCCTTGTACATCTTTGTACAACCGGGATGGATAGAGTAAAGCGAGTCATGTGCCTCCTTCAATATCATCTGCCGGAGACGCTTCTCATTGGGTACAACAACCCGTTGTCCAAGCCATAGAGTACCTTGGTCATCCTCATCAAATCTGAATTCTCTCCCTTCTTGGGTTCTTTCCTTGATTTCTTGGATTTCCTTATCCTTTGCTTTACCTTCTCTTATTTCTTGCTCCAGTGTCGGATTCAACTCCATTATTCCCATCTCATTCACAAATCCAAGGTTCAACTGTTCAAACTCCTTGCATAGCTCGGATGGCAATTCTCGAACCGTGAGCTGGTGGCTTGCTCCTTTTCGACTCAAAGCATCAGCTACTGCATTGGCTTTTCCAGGATGATAGTTGATTCCCACATCATAATCCTTAATGAGTTCCAACCATCGTCATTACCTCAAATTCAGATCCGTCTGTGTGAATATGTACTTGAGACTCTTATGACCCGTATAAATCTCGCATCTATGACCAAGAATGTAATGTCTCCAAATATTAAATGCATGCACTATAGCTTCAAGTTCGAGATAATGCATAGGATAATTTTGCTCATGTTTCTTCAATTGCCTGGATGCATATGCTACTACTTGGCCTTCTTGCATCAATACACAACCAAGTCCTTGCCTTGAAGCATCACAATAGATATCAAAACTCTTGCTTACATCTGGCAATGTCAATAGTGGCGCGGTTGTCAATCTCTTTTTTAATTCCTCAAAAATGTCCTGACAAGATTGAGTCCACTTGAAAGGCTTCTATTTCATTACCAGTTTAGTCATGGGCTTTGCTATCTTGGAAAAGTCCTTGATGAACCGACAGTAATATCCAACCATTAAAAGAAAACTCCTGATTTCCTTCACATTCTTTGACGGTTCCCCCCTTAGCACATCCTTAACCTTTCCTAGGTCAACTGACACTCCCCCCCCCCTAGATTACATGGCCTAGGAATGATATATCCCTCAACCAGAATTGGCACTTATTGAACTTTGCATACAACTGGTGTTCTCGCAATTTCAACAACGTCAACCTTAAGTGCTCTTCGTGCTCCTCTTCACTCTTTGAGTAGATCATGATGTCATCAATGAAAACTACCACAAATTTATCCAAATACTCCATGAAGACCTTATTCATGAGATACCTGGAGTATGCAGGCGCATTATTCAATCCAAATGACATGACCGTGTACTCATAGGATCCATACCGTGTCCTGAAGGCTGTTTTGGATATGTACAATGGTCTAATCTTCATTTGGAAGTATCCTGACTGAAGATCAATCTTAGAGAATATTCTAGCTCCCTTCATTTGGTCGAACAGATCCTCTATGTGTGGCAGTGTGTACTTATTCTTAATTGTCACCTCGTTGAGAGACCGGTAATCCACACACATTCTTTGGGATCCATCCTTCTTATCTACGAAAAGCACTAGGGCTCCCCATGGCAACGAGCTTGGGCGTATAAAACCCTTCTCTAACTGCTCTTGAATATGCTTCTTGAGCTCTGCTAATTCCTTAGGAGGCATCCTATATGGCCTCTTTGCTATAGGTGCAGTTCCAAATATTAAATCAATGACAATCTCGATGTCATGATCAGGTGGCATACCTGGCAATTCCTCAAGAAACACATCTGGGTATTCTCGAACAATCGGAATTTCCTCCGAAGTCACTCCTTCTGCATGATTCACCATGGCTTCTCGGTTGTCAGCTGAACTGCCTTGAATTCTATGTTGACTCCTTCTTCATTGGTCAATTGCACTATCCGAGTGGCACACTGAATCACTCCATTATGCTTCCTTAGCCAATCCATTCCAAGAATAATGTCCAAGCCTTGCGAATTTAGGACTATAAGGTTGGCGAGGAAATCTACCCCCTTATGGAAATACTTACTTTTGGACAAACTATATTTGTCCTCATCTCCCCTCCAGGAGACTTAACCAACAGAGTATACTTCAGGTATGATATAGGCATGCTATGCTTTGCAACATACTTTGATGAGATGAATGAATGCAATGCTCCAGAATCAAACAATATAGTAGTAGGGTTGGAGTTTGTGAGAAACATACCAATCACAACATCTTTAGCTTGCTGAGCCTCTTCTCCAGATACATAGTTCACCTTGCCACGAGCATAATTCTGTGGTCCTCAACTGCCTTGAGGTGCTCCTCCATTGGGCCTAGGATTCTGCTTGGAGCATTGTTCATTTGTCTTTGACTTGGTCTCGGACATTGATTTGCAAAATGTCCCACTTGACCACAATTATATCAAGTCTTTGCACCAGTGGCGCCAGCAGAGTTAGGGTGAGGCTTATTCTGAGCATAAGCACACATATTTGGGCGTGGCACAGGCTGCATGGGTAAGCAAGGTGCTTGCATGGGCGGGCGTTGCTGCAGCAGCAGACAGGTTGTAATATGGTGCAGCAGGCGGTGCATAGCGAGGATGGGCATTGCTTCCTTGTGGCTGTACATGATATGACATTTTCCTCTTGTTGTCCTGCTCCATCTCACGGACCTTGTTCTCAACCACAATGGCCTCATCAACAAGCTTCTGGAAGTTAGCATAACCAGTATTGAGCAACTGGACCTGGATTTCATTGTTGAGACCCCTCATGAACAAATTCTGCTTCCTGCTATCAATGCTGATGTCCTCTAGAGCATACCTACACAATTGAGTGAATTTATTACGATACTCCCTCACAATCATCCTTCCTTGCCTGAGGTTTTCAAAATCTTGCCTTCTCAATATCATGACTCCCTCAGGTACATAGTGAGAACGAAACTTCTTCTTGAATTCAGCCCAGGTGATTCCTTCATGATTTGTGTGGGCATTGCAAAGAGATTCCCACCAATCTGAGCAGCTCCAACTAACTGGTGGGAGGAAAAAAGAACCTTCTCCCTGTCAGTGCACTAGACAATAGCAAGTTTCCTCTCCACCGACTTCAGCCAATCATCAACTTCCATAGAATCTTTGGCTTGAGCATAGGTAGGCGACCTGGTCCTCATGAACTCTCCCAAACGGTTGTGGTGGGGCAGCGGTGGCGGTGGCGGCAGCATGTGAGGCTGATTGTTGTTGCCAGCTTGTAGCTGTCCCATAGTCTGTATCATGGTCTGCATGAGCTGGTTCTGCATAGCCAACAACTACTCAAGGTTGATAGGCCCATGTCCATTGTTTTGATGGGGTGCTCCATTGTTCTCCTCATCCTCACCATTGGCATTCCTCTGGTTGTGAGTCCTCATCATCTGTTGGTGAAAGAATAGAAGAGATGGTGGATTTTAGAATTTGGAAAGAAACGCCCCAACTATATGCATCGAGGTATATGTAACTAAGCAACTCTCTTATTAATACTAAAAACCCTATTATAGGATGTGGACAAGGATCCCACAACTCTCTACTACGTGTGGATGTGGACAAAACGCTAAGCGTCCCACAACTCGCACCAAGCACGCAACAACAAGCACACTAAGAAAATTTCAGCACACCACACTAAACACAACTATTACGATCTAAACGCTTTTCTAACTTCTAAGCAGGAGAACTAAACTCAATTATGTGAACTGTGGTTGTCCTGGCCATGAGGCGGCGAAGGCAACGACGGCAGCGAGGCATACATGGGCGCATACCAAGGTGAGTTGGTCGTCCATGTAGGCGCTGGAGAGGTTGCCACACCATTGACTTCCACAGTAGCACAAACTTCCTCTTGCTTCTCCATGATGAATAACTTCTTAGGGAGGTAACAGATCTCTTCCATGGCTTCAGCATAGCGATTTCTCAGATTCACCAATACTTCCTGAGATCTGTCAATGGCACAAGAACTAACTTGAGCTCCATCTTGTGGCCTTAAGATTTCCCTTGTCCCCTTCTTGCGTTGCGGGTGCAGCGCAAAGCTAGCATCTCCAACTTGCTCCCGATAGATATGGCACAATCTAGTGAGTGCGTCCCAAGCAACATCATCAATAGCTTGCTCCCTGGTGGATCTCCATGTGGATACAAAGTGTCGGGTGACTACCTCATCTCTTGCGAGAACAGTAACTTGGGCCCTCCATTCTTCAGGTTCGTGGCGAGGAATCCTCTTGACATAGTACTCTTGGTGCATCTTGCATAGATTGAGGAACTCCTTCAATTTCTTAGCTACAAATCCCCCATCGGTGCCGTCGGAACGGAATTCTTGTGCATCACGGTAAACTAGGCATTTGTCATCCTTCCTAGCTTCACTGGGCTGCAATGCATTCCCTTGAGCTTCGGGTACTTCTTCTTGTGCAACAGTTTCGTCCTCTTCTTGGGCTTCACCTTCATTCTCCTTATGTTCTTCACTTTACTCCTCCTCTTCATTAGTACTTTCCCAGCCAATCAGACATCGACACGAGGCAGCACATGGATCAAATGACCCACTTACAAAATTATATGATGAGGCCAATGGTGTATCACCCATACCAGTCATCAGGACTATAGGATCGAAGAGCAAGTGAAAAGCTACCATAGGGGGGTGAATGGTAGATTAAAACTTTTTCAGCGAAAGCAACAAAAACCCCTCGATACAAAATCAATCTGTTAAGAAATTATGTGTGCGACTAATCAAGACGTGATCAATCGTGAAAAAACTAGTACAGATTGTGGAGAATCAAGTCATGAATACACTACAACAAAAATCATGAAAAATGGTCGAGAAATACTCAAGTTACGATCGAAAGATTGAACGAAGGTCAATCTGTTCTACCGAGTAAAAACAAGATCTATAACCCTACAAAGAAACTTGTGTAGATCCAAAACCACAAATATAATGACCGTGAAATTTTCATAGATGATAGAAAATCAAGTTGTGAATACAACCCAAAAAGAATCACATCAATCGGATCTGTAAAACTCGACTTATGATAAAACCACCGAATAAAGATAGTGTTGTGCAGAAACTCAATGAGAAAAACTTGTATGATACAAGTCGGACGAACAAGGCACAAAAGTTATTTTCAACTATGAATTTTATTCAACAGAACACAAGAGGAACAGCCCAAAAGTCGTCTACCACGAGCTCTGGCCTCCCTTGCTTATATAACCAGCCCGAAGGCCAACTCAACTCAAACTAGGACTCATATCCTACTCCATTTCTACCGAAACTTTCCATAACAGCTCAAGACCCTTCTATACGCAGATAGAAGCAATCTTAAGACTTCCAAACACCTTAGGAACGTATCCCATATTCATAAAAAACCTTAACTTCGTGACCCACATGGAATTCTAACATAACCGACTCAAATCTATCCATATTTGAGTCAAACACGACTCAATCGTATCCTGAGTCCATAACCAAGTCGGTTGGACCTTTCTGACCAATTCTTTACATCCACATATCTTCATCGTGCCTTGGAACCATGCAGCCTTGTCCATGCACTCTATGCACATGTGTAAACATCTTCCAACAACATCCACGATACCTTCATATGTATTGTTCTTGATCCAAACATGTTGCGCGACCTCCCGACCAACTCAACCACAATTCCTCCCGAACTTGGTTGTTGAACCTCATCTTCTCCCTAAGACTAGTTCAATGGATCCCGTCACCCATGCCTTGGACGCAAGCAACACCTGCACATGAATAAAAAACCGATGCTTCCGGGCACAAGTCCTCGACTTGACTCACGTTAGTTCCTATAACCACAACACCTTACGTGAGCACCAGACATAAGCATGTTGCAAACCATAGCAAAATGATATTAGCCATAACCACCAAAACACACCAAAAACATAGTAAAAGAATACTAAGCAAACTTTCCATAATCCAAAAAGCAAGTTCGAAACATTGCAAGTTAAAAATAGAACCACTGCGATCAAGCTCCGAACCTTGCCAAAGCTAACCAAACCTTGAATCGGAGCTTACCAAAGCTAGCAAGACCTAGTGCCGGAGCTAACCAAAGCTAGCAGGACCTAGCGCCGAAACTTACCAAGTCTAGTAGGACCTAACGCTGGATCTTACCAAAACTAGTCGGACCTAGCTAGTGCCGGAGCTATCCAAAGCTAGGCAAACCTTGTGTCGGGACTAGCAAAAAAACATGTCGAATCTAGCCAAAACAAGTCAGACCTATCCAAAATAAGTCGGACCTAGACAAAGAAGTCGGACCTAGCCAAAATAAGTTGGATCTTGCATTGGACCTTGCAGGAGCTACCCAAAACAAGCCTGACCTATCGTCGGACCTTGCAGAAGCTCGGACCTAGAGTCAGACCTTGTTAAAAAGGTGTTTTGGTAGTATTCAAAACTTTTATCGTCCAGGTCAATGTATTCATCACACATAGGTCTCACAATCTCCCCCTTGATGAATGCATTGGCAATTGTCGAAGTGTGCGATCGACACTTCCCCTGGTACTACTAGATCATAGCCCGCGAAGGTTCCTGATTGGTTGGGGCGCGCGTGAGATTACGAACAATATGATGACACGAGAGATTTTACAATGTTCGAGCCGCTTGAGCGTAACAACCTACTCCACATGTTGTGTGTTGTATGTATGAATTTTGGTGGCGCTAGTGAGCGTGTGAGCTTGCTTGTCCATGTACCGTGCGGTGCAACCCTTTTATAGTCTAAGGACTGGCCGTTACAAAACTTTCCTGGTCCGACATGTGGCCCTAGCGTAGTTAATATCCTAATACACGATCTACGAGTATTAAGTGTGATTAACAGTGTGATAACATGCCTTAATGATGGCATTACCCCTATTAATAGCTCAGTGATCACATGTCATTAATATAGCATTAATGAAATGTAATCAGGTCTTGAAACTGTCGCTTTAACTTTCCCTTGAAAGTCCAATTTGTTGGATATCTGTAAGTCTTCCGTTCATGTCATTGGTCCAGAAGCTCAATACGTGGTAGCTCCGAGCTTCCCATCGTGGGGAGGCAGGACCAGAGCCACTATACATGTGGTAGTACCTGAGCTTCCCTCAACTGAGCGTTAGGTCCAGGGTCACTAGACACGTGGCAAGACCAGAGCTTCCCTATGAAGGGAGTTAGGTACGGCCTTGTGTTACACGTGGCAATGCCGGAGCTACCCAAACGAGGGAGGCGGGTCCAGTACAGTGTCACACGTGCGGCCTTCAGAAGTCTTCAACTTGGACTGGAGGAACTCCTTAATGTTTCTTGCAGTATCATGGGGTACCTGGTACGCTGGGTACCAACAGTGGCCCCCGTACCCACCTCTGGGAGAAACCCTTTAGGTTAAGTTATTCTACCAGAGGTGGGGCCATCTTCGATTCCCGCATTGCGACTTCAAAGGTTTTCTGATGTGTTGTTGGGGTGATGGTCAGCGTGACTTCTTTTGAATGCGACAGGTGAGATCTTCGTGTGCGGCACACAATTGAAGGTCGCCAGTTCCCAATGCAAAAATCGTATCAGTTTCGCATGCCTTGTCAGGCCGCCGCCCTTGGGCTTCCAACCTCCCATCATGACAATGGTTCACCTGGGGTAATAACTTCGGCCTTTCCGCCAGAGTGGACTCGGGCCCATTCGTCATTGACAGGGTAGGTTTTTGAAAACGTGATCTTGATCCAATTGCGGTTTCCATACAAGCATCGCGGAGGCTTACTTAAGAAGGAATGCGAGCACAGTTTGAAGACTCTTTAAGCTTTCGATCGAACTTACGCTCAGAGCTTCCCAACCTTCGCATAGCCTTCCAACTTTCGCTTCACTTTGCCGCAATGGAGTTGGGTTTTCCTCGAGGAGATGCGAGTGTCTGGACCTACATGGGGTGGTCCAACAATTCCTTCAACCGCGACATCCACTTAAGCAAGCTCCCCTTCAAGAAGGAGCGCACCAGAGATATGGTGTACTTCTCGGCGTAAACCATGGTGGGTCTGATCCCACATTTCTCAAACTTCCTCTTGATGTTGCTGGATTTCTACGGCCTTCAGCTTTATCATCTCAGCCCCCACTCCCTCTTGATAGTGGCGACTTTCGTCCATTTCTGCAAGATGTGGGTGGGTGTGCCTCCCTGCATCGAGCTGTTCCAGACCTTCTTCACGGTCCACACCACCGGCAAGGGGACGGAGCTCATCGGCTTCTACTACTTTGTGAAGCGAAAGAGTTGCCCCTTCAAGTACTTGGAGACCTTCCCCTTCGGCAAGCGGGACGATTGGAAGAAGTATTGGGTGATCATCACTATGGAGGAGCATGAGAAGCTAGAGCTGCCCAAGGGCCTTCCCAATGTCGACACCGACGCCTGGAACATAGTTCCGGAGCTGTCGGATGCGTACAAGACCATCCTGGAAAGGATCAAAGAATGCATAGAGGGAGGAGTGACCCCCAAATGGTCTTCGACAATTTCTTGGTGAATAGGTGGGCTTCGCTAAAAACTAGGGAGTGGCTCGCATGGGCGTTCAATAGTGAGATGGATCATAACCAAATCGAAGTCGATTTGAACACCAACTTGGATGATGAAGCTTTGAAGATTCATCTCAAGAAATTTCAAAATGGAGGTATCTCCTGCGACGCCCTGACTCCATCGGCTGCATTCTTGCCTCTGAACATGGTTCCAGAGGTTAGAAGGGAGATACAGAGGAGAATGCCAGCATTGGATTACTTGGGCGTGGTCAAGAGGCGCCATATCTGTGGGGTTGTAATCCCGGGAGCTTCATAGAGGGTGGTTGCCTCTGTCGCGAGCCATAAAGTCGATGATGTTGGCAAGGGAAAGGGCAAAGGCAAGGAGCCGGCTGCATCCTCCAGGCGGAATAGGAAGTTGAGGCACGCTGACGGGAGCCATGTCAGGTCAGCTTCGACTACAACTGCCCCTTCTTCCTGGCAAGGTAGATCTTCGGCGGCCATGTCTCCCCCGGTGCAGGCATTCTGAAGTGGCGCTAGCTCTGGCAGATCAACTCCGGTCCCAGCGCCGAGCGTGAACTCCAGGTCCAGAGGTCTATCCAAGCTGAGGGAGGTCCCGGATGAGGCAACGCCTAAGATGGTGACAAGTCTCAGGCAACAATCCAGAGCTCCAGCCACACCGACCACAGTGGGCTCTGGCTCCGATCGCCCGGTGAAGAAATTCCGCGCCAGTTGGAGCGATAACCTCCCAAGGTAAACATTACGTCCACATCTTGAGTTGCTGGTTTTCTTTTAGTCATTTATTGAAACTTTTGATACTTTGTTTTGAAGGCGACAAAGAAGAGCACGGAAGCTCCAACACCCACCATGGCTACTGAGGCTGTGTAGGCAGAAGTTCCAGCTCTGACCCCTACGTCTCCACAAGTGATGGCTGAGGTCACGACAACTCTGACACCGGCTGTCGTGGATCTATATCCCGAAGCGACATCAAAGGCTCCTGTGGTAGCATCGGACCACGGTGGAGACATTTGTGAAGATGCGCCAGCAGCAGCGGTGCTGGTGGCTGAAGTTCCGGCACAATACATAGAGATGGTGGAAGCTCTGGCATTTGAGCCAGACGTAACCGAAGCTCTGACGCTTGTATCGAAAGTTGAAGAGCCAGCGGGTGAGTCGGCGGTGCCCGAAGCTCCAGCCTCTGTGTTGGAGATGGTTGAAGTTCCAGCCTCTGTGCCGGAGATGGTTAATATATCAGCGCCTGAGCCGGAGGTGGTGGGGGCTTCGGACGAAGCTCCAACATCCGCCCCGAAGGTGAATGCTCCGGAGGCTCCAATGTCTGAGCCAGAGCACCCAGAAGAGTTTGCAGCAGGCCCTCCACCCGCTGAGCCGATGGTGGAAATTCTAGCGGGGGAACCTTCGACACTAGCTCCGGAGGCTGAAGTTCCCTTAGCGGGGCCTTCCTCAGCTACAGTGGAGGCTGAGGAGCTTCCTGAGGGCGGCCCAAGTGCTGCAGGACCACAATGCACCATGCTTGTCACGTGGGACCCGATTTTTGTTCATGAAGACCCCCTGGAGCTGGTAGAGATGACCCCCTTGAACGCTTTGTGAGATCGATGGCGGGCCCCCTGGGAGGTCTCGTGTAACACCCTCATTTACATGCATCATGCCCTGCATCCATGAGTAAATATGTTTAATATTAAGCAACATAAAAAGGAACAAGTTTAAAATGAATTAGAAACAAAACTGCACTAAAGAATTCTGGGAAGTGCGGACTAGTCCGATTTTGGTGCGGACTAGTCCGATTTATCTCTGACTTCCATTGAACTTGTCTGTTTTGCTGCGTACTAGTATGTTTTTCTCTCTGGACACTTTCGGACTTGTCAGGTCCAGTGCGGACTAGTCCGGTGTTCCAATTCCTTGGAAATTTTGCTAAGTCCGTTGACGTGTCCAAACTTGTCCGAATTTCCAGCGGTCTTGTCCGTTTTCCCCTCTGACTAAAGTTGGACTTGTCCGATTTTGGTCGGACCTGTTTGTTTTTCCCCTCTGGATATGTTCGGACTTCTCTGATGTCTAGTGCGGACTTGTCTGATATCTCTTTGTCTAACTTCGAACTAGTCTGACCCTTTTCGTACTTGTCCGGTAAATAGCAAATCCAAGTTGACCTTTTGTTTCACGACTTGTTTCTTGGGTTTTACGTTAAATGGTCCTAGGGATGTCGTGCCTAATTCTTTTAGAGCCCATCTGGGACTCCAAATCGACCCCTACTCATCTCAAACTCGAAATCCACCCAACGGTAGCCCTCCACCTCTATATAAACAACCCCACCCGTTGGCTTGACATCTATTTGCCACTTTTCAACCACACCCAAACCCTAGCTCATGAATAGCTGCCACCAAGGAGGGAGAAAGAGATCTAGTGCAAGATGAAGAAGAGGAGGAAACGAAAGAGGGTCAAGATCTCCATCAAGTTTTCGTTCTTCATCAAGGATTCACCATCAAGTTCTTCATCAACCCTAGATTGTCAAGATCCAAGTGTTGCCCCTATACCCTTGATTCTTTGGAGTCTTAGGCACCTGGTATACCTTCTACTTCCTCTTACTTAGATGAATTCAACCCCAAATCTCCAAATTCACGTTGGTCTAGAAAACCCTAGTTCGCTGTTCCTGCGAAGGGTGGACTTGTCCGGTCCCAAGCGGACTAGTCCACTTTTCCTGGCTAAATTGTGTTGAATTAAATTTAAAATTAGATCGAATCAACTCCAAACCCGTGTAGACTTGTTCATAACCATTGTAATTGATTAATAAACATTAAAAGCAACTTATTAACTAGTTTTCCTTGCATTTGCATTAATCATGCATGTCACATCATATTGAGTAATATATGTGCATCTATTGACTGTAATGTTTGTTTGTATGATCGTTGCATGGTTTAGACAGATCTGCGCTAGAGAGCATTGCGGAGGACCCCCAACACCAAGAGTTTGAAGGTTTTGACCCGAACGAATCCCATGAGCAAGGCAAGTGTCCTTGAACATATTGATCCTATTTTTGAATAAATGTTTTGTTTGCAAAACCGCATGCTTTTGTCAATTTGATGGGAGTCCTATAATAGGAAGTTTACTAGCTTTGTTTAACCACCTTGTCACATGGTATTTATGGTAGAGAGTCGGGAAAGGCTTTTTACCTTTTTGCTTCGCTTAATTAATTTGGATGGGAAAACAACTATACCACTTAACTTATATATGCATTTATGAGATTATGACTATCATGAACTGGTTAATATGATATGGTAATGGGTGATCTAAGCAAGCCTGGTATATGGATGGGTTGAATGTTATGGCGGTTTGCTTGCTTTTGATCTAAGGACCGGTTCATGCGAGAATAAGCCAGGACTATAGTGCCACCACGAGGTCAAGTATGGGTGTGGTGTAGCTGATTAATTAGGGCTTTGCCAGTGCTGTTTGGACCATTAAGGATGCTCGAGGAAGGGGTAGTTGGATTGGGTTTGTTGATGATTGGTGGGACTACCCTGAGATCCGAATGGCTCAAGAGGGGTCCCTTGGTTGAAGATGTGCTCAGTTGGAGACATCACCACTGGTGAAACCTCAGTGGGGTATAAATAGGCTAGTAATCCCTTTGTAAAGGCTATTTTCTGGTCTCTTGGCCACACACCGATGGAAGTGTGAGACGGCATAATAGAGGTTCTATTAACTAAAAGGTGATGAAATCACAAACACGTGGGTAAAGAGGTACAACCTCTGCAGAGTGTCTTAAAAACTATCATGATAGCCGTGCTCCCGGTTAAGAGCACCTGGAAGACCTACATGATTAGAGGGAAATTGGGACTTGGGATGGTTATGGTTTGGTACTGGTTATGGGATGGTATTATGGTTCATGGCGATGAATATAGTTAATGGGATGAGAAATCTGGAATATGGTTGATGGTGATGAGTTATGGACTGTTATTATGATAACTATATGGTTTATGATGGGTTTACTTCACATACATATAATGGGAATCAGCTACATGTCATACTTTCCACACTTGCTGAGTCACATACATGGGTTTACTTTTCAGCACTTAACCTTCATTATATTCATCATTTGAATCAGCTACATGTCATACTTTCCACACTTGTTGAGTACGACATGTACTCACCCTTGCAATCCCCCCCCCCCCAACAGTTGCAGGTCAGGATTGGGAGTATGACGATGATAATGCAAAGTTTTAGGCCGTGTCTACTGTCAGATTTGCCTATGAAGTTGATTGGAGCTGCACTATGCCCTTTGCTTAGCTGCATAGTTGCTTTAATTAGTTTAATTCCGCTACATTAGTTGAACTTGTCATTAATATTCATTAAGGCTTGTATTCGAGGATAATATGAATTGTGTAATAAAGAGTTTAATTAATCTTGTCTTGTGGTAATTTTCTGTATGTCTTTTGTGAGTGCACTCGTGTATGTGTGTTGAACATCCTGGGCACACATATGCGTTCACTTGGTTCATTTTTTTGGAACCGGGTGTCACAAATTGGCATCAGAGCCGCCAGTTGACCGTAGGATACAGCCTAGATAGAATGGACACTTTAGAGCATGTAGGAGCACTCAGTAATCGATGTGTTTTTGCTTCGTGTGTTGTTTTCTATATATATTGATTGCTTGTGTGCTTAATAGAGGATTTTGGGATGCTTTAGCATTGCCATTAACACATAGGCCAGTGTAGGTAGTTGCTTAGTGTCATATCCCTTGATGCATATAGTTGGGGACGTTTTCTAAATTCTTATCTCTTGCTTTTCTTCAGATGGTGAGGACTCGCAACCAGAGCGATGGTAATGATGAGGAGGAGAACAATGGATCACCTCAGAACAACAATGGACAAGGACCTGCTCAGGGAGCTATCAATATTGAGCAGTTATTGGCCATGCAAAACCAGCTCATGCAGACCATGATACAGACTATGAGACATCTGCAGGCTGGTAACAAAAACAATCAGCCCCACACGCCTCCACCGCCACCCCCACCTCCTCATAATCAGTTGGGAGAGTTCATGAGGACTAGGCCGCCAACCTTTGCACAAGCTGCTGACCCTATCGATGCTGATGATTGGCTCAAGTCCGTGGAGAAGAATCTAGCCATAGTCCAATGCAGTGACCGGGAGAAGGTGTTATTTGCATCTCATCAACTTGTCGGAGCAGCTGCTGATTGGTGGGATTCGCTATGCAACACCCATGAGAATCAAGAGAGGATTACTTGGGCTGAATTCAAGGAGAGCTTCCGTTCTCATTATGTGTCGGAAGGTGTTATGATCTTGAAGAGGCAAGAATTTGAAAACTTGAGGCAAGGAAGATCGAGCGTGGGTGAATATCTCAATAAATTCACTCAACTTTCAAGGTATGCCCTTGAAGATGTTAGTTGGGACAGCCGGAAGCAATATTTGTTCATGAGGGGCCTTAACAGTGAGATCCAAGTGCAATTGCTCAGTTGTGATTATGCCAACTTCCAGAAGCTAGTGGACAAGGCAATTGTTGTGGAGAACAAAGTCTGTGAGATGGAACTAGATAACAAGAGGAAGGCGCCATACCTAGGACAGCAACAAGGAAGTAATGTGCGCCCTCGCTTTGCACCACCCAATGCGCCACATTACAGCTCTTCAGTTCCTGTACAACGCCCTGGATTTGCACCGCGCCCAACTCGGTTTGTGCAGCAGCGCCCTGTCATGCAAGCACCTAGGCCTCTAATGCCTTATGCACCTCGTGCCAACCTTCTTGGTGCAAACGTTCAGAATCAAGTCCGTCCAAATTGTGGTGCTGCAAAGAAGTGCTATACTTGTGGAGAAGCTGGACAATTTCCACATCAATGCCCCAAGTCGGGCCTTGGTGAAGGAAGCAATGCGCCAAGACAGAACCCAAGACCCAATCGAGGAGCGCCATAAGGGAACCGTGGATAGCAAAATTTTGCTCGCGGCAACGTGAACCATGTCTCTACGGAGGAAGCTTAACAAGCGGATGACGTGGTCATTGGTATGTTTCTCGCAAACTCCAACCCGACGACTATGTTATTTGATTTCAGAGCATCGCATTCATTCATTGCACCAAAATATGTTGCCAAGTATAGTTTGCCTATCTCTCATATGAAGGTTACTCTATTGGTTAAGTCTTCTCGAGGGGAAATGAGGACAAATATATTATGTCCAAAAGTAAACCTTAGAATAAGGGGGGTAGACTTCTTTGCCAACCTCATTGTTTTGGATTCTCAAGGATTGGACATTATACTTGGTATGGACTGGTTGAGGAAGCACAATGGAGTTGTTGAATGTGCCACAAAGACGGTGAAGTTGACCAATGAGGAAGGGATCACCATAGAATTCGAAGCGTCTCAACATACACCAAAGCAATTGGAGCTGAATCACATGGATGGTGCTGCAATTGAGGAGATTCCAGTGGTGTGCAAATTTTTGGACGTGTTTCTGGACGAGTTGCCAGGTATGCCGCCTGATCGTGACATAGCATTTGTTATTGAATTGATACCTAGAACTGCACCTACAGCTAAGAGTCCATATAGGATGCCTCCTAAGGAATTTGCGGAGCTCCAGAAGAAAATTCACGAGCAACTAGAGAAAGGTTTTATTCCCCCAAGCTCTTCACCTTGGGGAGTGCCTGTTCTTTTCGTGGATAAGAAGGATGAATCACAAAGGATGTGCGTGGATTACCGAGCTCTCAACGAGGTAACAATCAAGAAAAAATATATTTTGCCCCACATAGAGGATTTGTTCAACAAAATGAGGGGTGCTTGTGTTTTCTGTAAGATTGATTTGAGGTCAGGATACTTTCAAATGAAGATAAGACCATCGAACATACCTAAGACAGCTTTCAACACACAATATAGATCTTATGAGTACACCATGATGTATTTTGGATTGAAAAACGCACCTGCCTACTTTATGTACCTCATGAATAATGTCTTCATGGGGTACTTGGATAAGTTCGTTGTGGTGTTTATTGATGACATTATGATTTACTCGAAGGATGAGAAGGAACATGAGGAACACTTGAGGCTTACATTGCAGAAATTGAGGGAACATCAATTGTATGCCAAGTTTAGCAAGTGCCTGTTTTGGTTAAGGGAAGTATCATTTTTGGGTCATAACATCTTGGGAGGATGAGTTTCGATTGACCCCGGAAAGGTGAGGGACGTGTTGAAATAGGAACCGCTGCAGAATGTAAAGGAAATAAGGAGTTTTCTTGGGATGGCTGGATATTACCGACGGTTCATCAAGGACTTTTTCAAGATAGCCAAGCCCATGACGGAGTTGTTAATGAAGGGAAAAGCTTTTTAATGGACTCAAGCTTGTCAAGATAGTTTTGAGGAGTTGAAGAAGAGGTTAACAACAGCGCATGTCTTAGTTCTGCCGGATGTGAGCAAGAGCTTTGATATCTACTGCGATGCGTCAAGACAAGGACTGGGATGTGTGCTTATACAAGAAGGTCAAGTGGTAGCATATGCATGGAGGAAATTAAAGAAGCATGAGCAGAATTATCCGACCCAAGACTTGGAACTTGCAACTATTGTACACGCATTGAAGATTTGGAGACACTACATCCTTGGACATATATGTGAAATTTATACAGATCACAAGAGTTTAAAGTACATATTCACACAAACAGACCTTAATTTGAGGCAACGAAGATGGTTGGAGCTCATCAAAGATTATGATGTAGGGATCAACTATCATCTGGGGAAGGCTAATGTAGTGGCTGATGCATTGCGTAGAAAAGGACTAAGTCACCAGGTCACGGTTCGAGAATTGCCATCCGAGTTGTGTAAGGAGTTTGAACGGTTGAATCTTGGATTTGTAAATGAGATGGGGATGACGGAATTAAATCCTACATTGGAGCAGGAAATTGGAGAAGGCAAAACCAAGGATGAGGAAATTCAAGAAATCAAGGAAAGAACCCAAGAGGTAAGAGAATTCAAGTTTGATGAGGATGAACATGGTACCTTATGGCATGGAAAAAGGATTGTCGTGCCTAATGTGAAGCATATTCGTGAGATAATATTAAAGGAGGCACATGACTCGCCTTACTCAATTCATCCCGGTTGTACGAAGATGTACAAGGACTTGAAGACATGCTATTGGTGGGATAGCATGAAACATAACATAGCTGAATATGTAGCGTTGTGTGATGTGTGCCAACGAGTCAAGGAGGAATATCAAAGGCCAGCTGGATTATTGCAGCCATTAAAGGTTCCGATGTGGAAGTGGGAAGAAATCGGTATGGACTTTATAGTTGGATTACCATGAACCCAGTCCGGATATGACTCAATTTGTGTAATTGTGGATCGTTTGACCAAGTTGGCTCACTTTATTCCTGTCAAGACCACCTATACCACCGCGAAGCTGACAGAGCTATATATGGAGCACATTGTGAGTCGACATGGTGTCCCGAAGAAAATAGTCTCGGATAGGGGTTCTCAATTTACCCCTAGGTTCTGTGAGAAACTACATGAAGCATTGGGAACAAGGTTGAATTTCAGCTCAGCATATCACCCACAAACGGATGGATAAATAGAGAGGAACGACCAAATTTTGGAGGACATGTTAAGAGCTTGTGCTTTGAAGCATGGGAAAAGTTGGGACAAGAGCTTGTCGTACGCGGAATTTTCATACAACAATAGTTACCATGCATGCTTGAAAATGTCACCCTATGAAGCATTATATGGAAGGAAGTGTAGGACACCCTTATTTTGGAGTGAGACAGGGCAGAATAAAGTATATGGTTCAGATGTGTTGCTAGAGGCTGAAAAGCAAGTTCAAATGATTCGCGAAAACTTGAGGGCTGCTCAATCAAGGCAAAAAGGCTATGCGGACAATAGGAGAAGGAAACTAGCCTTTGAAGTGGGAGATTTTGTTTACCTCAAGGTGTCGCCAATGAGAGGACATAAGAGGTTTAACATACGAGGCAAGCTAGGACCTCGTTATATTGGGCCATTCAAGATTTTGGACAAAAGGGGAGAAGTAGCATATAAGTTGGAGATGCCAGCTCATCTTTCAGATATTCATGATTTGTTTCATGTTTGCCAGCTCAAGAAGTGTTTGAGGGAAACGGAAGAACAAGTGCCAATGGAAGAGTTGGAACTAGAGGCAGATTTGAATTATGCCGAGCAACCGGTCAAAATCTTGGAGACAAAGGAAAGAGTCACAAGAAACAAGGTCATTAGGTGGTGTAAAGTTCAATGGAAGCATCATACAGAACTAGAGGCAACTTGGGAGCTGGAAGATGATGTCAAGAAGAAATTTCCCTATCTCTTCTCTTTCGCGTCGAATCTCGAGGGCGAGATTCATTTTAAGGGGGGGTAGGTTTGTAACACCCTCATTTTCGTTCATCATGCCCTTCATCCATCACTAAATATGTTTAATATTAAGCATCATAAAAAGGAACAAGTTTAAAATGAATTAAAAACAAAACCACAATTAATAATTCTGGGAAGTCCGGACTAGTCTGATTTGGTGCGAACTAGTCCGATTTATCTCTGACTTCCATCAGACTTGCCCGTTTTGCTGCGGACTAGTCTGTTTTTCTCTCTGGACACTTTCGAACTTGTCCAGTCTAGTGCAGACTAGTCCGGTGTTCCAATTCCTTGGAAATTTTGCTAAGTCCCTGGACATGTCCGGACTTGTCTGAATTTCCAACGGACTTGTCCGTTTCCCCCTCTTACTAAAGTCAGACTTGTCCAATTTTTATGAGACTTGTCCGTTTTTCCCCTCTGGATAAGTTCGGACTTGTCCGATGTCCAGTGCAGACTTGTCCTATATATCTCTGTCTAACTTCGGACTAGTCCAAGGCTTTTCGAACTTGTCTGGTAAATCGCGACTCCGAGTTGATCTTTTCTTTCATGACTTGTTTCTTGGGTTTTATGTTAAGTGGGCTTGGGGAAGTCGTGCCTAACTCTTTTAGAGCCCATGTGGGACTCCAAACCGACCCCTACTCATCTCAAACTCGAAATCCACCCAACTCTAGCCCTCCACCTCTATATAAACAACCGCACCCCTTGGCTTGACATCTATTTGCCACTTTTCAACCACACCCAAAACCTAGCTCGTGAATAGCCGCCACAAAGGAGGGAGAAGGAGATCTAGAGCAAGAAGAAGAAGAGGAGGAAATGAAAGAGGGTCAAGATCTCCATCAAGTTTTTGTTCTTCATCAACGATTCACCATCAAGTTCTTCATCAACCCTAGATCGTCAAGATCCAAGTGTTGCCTCCAATATCCTTGATTCTTTGGAGTCTTAGACATCTGGTATACCTTCTATTTCCTCTTCCTTACATGAATTCAACCCCAAATCTCCAAATTCACGTCGGTCTAGAAAACCCTAGTTTGTTGTTCCTGCGAAGGACAGACTAGTCTAGTCCCAAGTGGACTATCCGATTTTCTTGGCTAAACTGTGTTGCATTAATTATAAAATTAGATCGAATCAACTCCAAACCTGTCTAGACTTGTTGATAACCATTGCAATTCATTAATAAACATTAAAAGCAACTTATTAACTAGTTTTGCCTTGCATTTGCATTAATCGTGCATGTCACGTCATATTGAGTAATATATGTGCATTTATTGACTATAAAGTTTGTTTGTATGATCGTTGCTTGGTTGAGACGGATTTGCACTAGAGAGCATTCCAGAGGACCTCCAGCACAAAGAGTTTGAAGGCTTTGAGCCGAACCAATCCCAAGAGCAAGGCAAGTGTCCTTGAACATATTGATCCTGTTTTAAAATAAATGTTTTGTTTGCAAAACTGCATGCTTGTGTCATTTTGATGGGAATCCTATGATAGGAAGTTTACTAGCTTTGTTTAACCACCCTTGTCACCTGGTATTTATGGTAGAGAGTCGGGAAGGGCTTTTTACCTTTTTGGTTTGCTTAATTAATTTGGATGGGAAAACAACTATACCACTTAACTTAATTATGCATTTATGAGATTATGATTATCATGAACTGGTTAATATGATATGGTAATGGGTGATCTAAGCAAGCCTGGTATGTGGATGGGTTGAATGTTATGGCGATTTGCTTGCTTTAGATCTAAGGACCGATTCTGCGAGAATAAGCCTGGACTACAGCGCCACCACGAGGCCAAGTATCGGTGCGGCGTAGCTGATTAATTAGAGCTTTGCCAGTGCTGTTTGGACCATTAAGGATGCTCGGGGAAGGGGTAGTCGTATTGGGTTTGTTGATGATTGGTGGGACTACCCTAGGATCTGAATGGCTCAAGAGGGGGCCCTTGGTTGAAGATGTGCTCAGTTGGAGAAATCGCCACCGGTGAAACCTCAGTGGGGTCTAAATAGGCTAGTAATCCTTTTTTTAAGGCTATTTTGTAATCTTTTGGCCACACACCGCCGGAAGTGTGAGACAACATAATACAGGTTCTAGTCACTAAAAGGTGATGAAATCACAAACACGTCGGTAAAGCGGTACAACCTCCACAGAGTGTCTTGAAAACTATCATGATAGCTGTGCTCCCGGTTAAGAGCACCTGGAAGACCTACATGATTAGAGGGAAATTGGGACTTGGGATGGTTATGGTTTGGTACTGGTTATGGGATGGTATTATGGTTCATGGCGATGAATATAGTTAATGGGATGAGAAATCTGGAATAGGTCATACTTTCCAGACTTGCTGAGTACGACATGTACTCACCCTTGCAACCCCCCCCCCCCCCCAACAGTTATAGGTCAGAATTGGGAGTATGACGATGATAATGTGGAGTTTTAGGACGTGTCTACCATCAACTTTGCCTGTGGAGTTGATTAGAGCTGCGCTATACCCTTTGCTTAGCTGCATAATTGCTTTAATTAGTTTATTTCCGCTGCATTAGTTGAATTTGTCATTAATATTCATTAGAGCTTGTATTCAAGGATAATATGAATTGTGTAATAAAGAGTTTAATTAATCTTGTCTTGTGGTAATTTTTTGTATATATTTTGTGAATGCACTCATGTATGTGTGTTGAACATCCTGGGCACACATATGCGTTCACTTGGTTCATTTTTTCGGAACCAGGTGTCACACGTCGGAGCTTGATTGGTACGACGACGCCCACTATCAACGCATAAGACGTCAACGACGGGCGCCCTGCGGTTGTTGGAGCTTGGTAGGTCCGATGGCACCCACTGTCCACACGTAAAACGTCGACAGCGGGCCCCCTGGGGTTGTCGGAGCTTGGTAGGTCCGACGACACCCACTATCAATGAGTAAAACATCGACGATGGGCCCCCTGGGGTTGTCGGAGCTTGGTAGGTCTGACAACATCCACTGTCAAAGCATAAAACGTCGACGGAGGGCCCCCTGGGGTTGTCGGAGCTTGGTAGGTCCGACGGCACTCGCTGGCAACACATAAAAAGTCAACGGCAGGCCCCCTGGGGTTGTCGAAGCTTCCTGGCTTTGATGATATCCACAATCAATCGTACAATACCACGACGGCGAATCCCTTCGGGTGGTTTCATCATCTTCACTTGAATTTCCATTATGCTTCACGTCGACGGCGGGCTCGCATGGGAGTTGTCAGAGCTTGTTAGCTTTGACGGCGCCCACTTTCAACGTATGAAACGTTGATGGCGGGCCCCCTTGGGGGATGTTGGAGCTTAATAGCTCCGACATAGTCCAACATCATCATGAATTTTCATTTTTCCCGTGCATCAAAGACAAGAAAAACCGTAAAATTTGTCCTCTTGTCTATAACTCTTTTGTGACTTATTATTCTTATTTGAATTTTAGATCCGTAGAAACTAGACATGGTAACAAGCACAATGATGTAATTTTCCTGACCCGAATGCCTTTAGGACCCGCCCTACTAAGGCATGCTGGACTATAAATACAGTGGCATACTTAGGGTGCTAGACCAGGCTAAGTCGATAGCAGACTCCAGACCTGTGTTGGCTTGGCATTCAGGCGAGTAGACCATCTAGCAATGCTAAGATCTGAAAAAACCCACAATATAACTTGTACAACGTATTAGTAACTTGGACTAAAGGTCAAAAATAATTGCACAACTTCGTTATAGACAATGAGGAAAAGGATAATAAAAGAAATTGATCCTATAAAAAATTAATGCATGTGGAGTCTGCTTTTACAAAACAATGTATTTCATTATAGGTCTGGATTATAGGGGAGACAAGGACACACTTAGGGTACAGAACCAGGCTAAGTGTGCTATACATCTTGTACTAACCAGGACAGGTAGCTACACTTTTAGTGCTGTGACTGTGTCAAGTGTTGCTTGAACTTCCCGGACCCTCCCAGAGGGGTCTGGATGTTCTCCTGGAGGACCTACCTGACTCTGTGTATGGACTCTATTACTTACATTGTGTGTAATTACAGACTCACCTCCATGATACTAAGCATAAAACTTACGGAGGTGCTCGATGTTCCAAGGATTGGGAAGCGAGGTCCATCCTCAGTTGCGAAGCGAACGCATCCAGGACGGGATACTTTGATCACTCGGAAGGGACCTTCCCAGCTGGGGGAAAGTTTGTTCATCCCTTCATGAGTTAGTACTCTCCGCAGCACCTGATCACCTTCCTTGAGCTGTCCGTTGCGTACATGCCTTTAATGATAGCGCCGGAGCGCCTGACGATAACTTGCATTCCAAACAGCTGCTTGGCACCTTCCCTCGCCGACGAGGTCAAGGTCTTCACGCCAGAGCTGGTCCTGTGCAGCTTCGTCGAAGGTCTGGACCCGGAGTGACAACATGGTGATCTCCGGAGGAAGAATTGCTTCAGCTCTATACACCAGGAAGAAGGGTCTCTCTCCGGTAGACCGGTTAGGTGTTGTCCTGCTTGCTCACAGTGCGGATGGAAGCTCCTCGATCTAGTTGTCTCCGTGTTTTTTCAGGCGCTCATAAGTGCGTGTCTTGAGTCCTTTTAGTATTTCTGCATTTGCTCTCTCGGCTTGGCCATTACTTGCCAGGTGAGCTACTGATGCGTAGCTGACTTGAATGCTGAGGTCTTCGCAATACTCTTAAAATGCTGCACTTGTAAATTGGGTTCTGATGTCACTGATGACTCTGTTCGAAACTCCAAATTAGAAGACTATGGACTTCAAGAACTTGATAGCTGATTGGTTATTGATAGTCACAACTGGAGTTGCTTTTGGCCACTTGTGAACTTGTCGATGGTGACATACAAGAACCTGTAACCTCTGATGGCTTTTGGGAAAGGTCCCAAAATGTCCATGCCCCACACAGCGAATGGCCATGTAGGAGGTATCATCTGCAGTGACTGAGCTGGAGTGTGAATTTGTTTTGCATAGAACTGGCACGCTTCATACTTTTTCACCAACTCAACTGCATCCTGGAGTGCTGTAGGCCAGTAAAAGCCATGCCGAAAGGCTTTATTGACCAGCGTGTGAGAAGACGTGTGGTTCCCACACTCGCCTTCATGGATCTCCGTAAGGAGCACGCGACCTTCTTCCCTTGTAATGCACCGCATTAGGATGCCGTTGGCACCGCGCCGGTAGAGATCCCCTTCTACCAGCGTGTATCTTTTAGCCAATCTGACGATCCAGTCAGCGGATACACCATCTTTAGGAAGGTGGTTGTCTTTCAAGTAGCTCTGGATCTCCGAGATCCATGCATCAGAGCTAACTTGAGCTTCTGAGTCTTGCGTGCTGGGTTGCTTGGAGCTTCCTGTAGCACCTACGGCCCTTGGTGGCCGCCATGATAACAGGGTCATCGGGATTGCCAGCTTCGAGGTGCTAGTCTTGCCACCTTCACTCAGTTCGGCAGGTTGAGCGGTTGGTCTTGACCACCTCCTGACAAATACTCTGCCAGGAGCCAAAACTACAATTGAAGCCTTCGTCGATAGTTTGTTAGCTTCTGCGTTGTTAAGACGTTGGACATGGCAGAGGTACAGGACGTGGAAGTCCTTCTGGAGCTTCTGGACTTTAAGGAGATAAGCAGCAAGTTGAGGGTTGTTGCAGCTACATTCAGCTTTGACTTGCTTGATGACGAGCTGCGAATCACCCTTCACTAGCACCTGCTTGACACCATAAGATAGCACCACCTTGAGGCCATAGATGAGAGCTTCATACTCTGCCATGTTGTTTGTCGCCTTGAAATCAAGGTGCACCATATATTTGACCTTCTCCCCGGTCGGAATGAGGAGAAGTATTCCAGCTCCGGCCCCCTGTTTCTGTACGGAGTCGTCAAAGTAGAGGGTCCAATGAGGCTCAGTGAAGACCGGGACCTTGGGTTCTGGCTTTTGCTAAATGGGCCCCCAAGATTTGATGGAGATGACATCCACTCCGCCATGAAATCAGCCAAGGCTTGACTCTTGATAGCTTGTCGCGGCAGAAATTCGAGATCGAATTCTGCCAACTCTGCTGCCCACTTGGCTATGTTCCTAGTAGAGTTGGGATTGTGCAATATGGCACGCAGTGGGTAAGAAGTTACCACTGATATCTTGTGGGAATGGAAGTAATGATGAAGCTTCCTTGAGGCAATAAGAACTACGTAAAGCAGCTTATGCACCTCAATATATTGAGTCTTGGCGTCATGGAGTACTTCGCTGATGAAGTACACTAGGTGTTGGATAGTTCGAACCCTCTCGGAGAGGCCTAGAGCTTCTTCTCCATCAACCCGGACCCGCTCATAGGGGTTCGAACCTTTCTGTTGATCTTCCTGGATCTTCCCAGAGGGATCCAGAACTTCTTCTTATTCAGTTTGAACCTTCCCAGAGGGGTTCAGATCTTCTTGAACGGTTGTGTGAACTCCCTCAGATGAGAGAGGTTGATCCTCTAGCATTTCACCTTGAAGATCCGTGCCTGGGGGCTGGGACCCAGACTCGCCTTCAGGTAGCTTTGTACCCTCCCGGAGGGGTCTGGGCTTCTCAATTGGAGATGGTTCTGGTCTTTCCATGACCAGGACCATGCTGACAACCTCCGTAGTTGCAGAAATGTAAAGCAGTAGAGGCTCACAAGGGTTTGGAGCTACCAAGATTGGTAGTATGGTGAGGAGCTTCTTAAGCTCTTGGAACGCCTTTTATGCTTATTAGGAACAATGGAAAGGCTCGATCTTCCTCAATAGCTTGAAGAAGGGAAGTGCCCGCTCTGCCAGTCTCGAGATGAACCGGCTGAGTGCAGCTAAACATCCAGTTAGTTTCTAGACATCCTCGATGCGGGCTGGGGGATGCATATCTTCTATAGCCTTGATTTTCGTCGGAATTGCTTTAATTCCTCAGTGGGTCACCAAGAATCCGAGGAGCTTCCCGGAGCTAACCCCGAAGACACACTTGTCCGGGTTCAACTTGGTGCGCGTGATGCGCAGCTTGTCAAAGACGGATTGCAGGTTGTCAAGGAGTGACTCCTTGTTCTTGAACTTGATGGCGATGTCATTGACGTACACATCCACCGGGTCCCTGATAAGCTCTCCAAAGTTTTGTGCATAGCTCGCACAAAAGTTGAAGTAGCGTTCTTGAGACCAAAGGGCATGGTAGTATAACAATACGATCCATCTACTGTTATGAAGGCAGTATGTTCTTCATCTTCCCTAGACATTTGGATTTGATGCTATCCGGAGTATGCATCTAGGAAACACAATAGCTCACACCCGGAGGTGGAGTCCACTATCTGATCTATTCTAGGTAGTGGAAATGGATCTTTTGGACATGCCTTATTTAAGGTGGTGTAGTCAATACACATCTGAAGCTTCCCACCGGCCTTGGGTACAACGACTGGGTTGCATCTTGGATGATGAACCTCCAGGATGAAACCAGCTTCGAGCAGCTTCTTGATTTCTTGACGGATGAAGTTTTGCCGCTTGACTTATTGTTTCGGAGGCTTCTAGCGTACTGGCCAGGCGCCGGGATAAATCTTCAGGCTATGCTTAATCACCTCCCTAGGGATCCTAGGCATTTGTGACAGTTGCCAGGCAAACACGTCAACATTTGCCCGGAGGAAAGTGATGAGCGCGAGTTCCCATTTGTTGTCCAGGCTTCCCGATACACGGGTGGTCTGGGCAGCATCGGACCCCGTTTGGACAACTTTGACAGGTGATCTGGGCAGCATCGGTGTCTCTGCTTGGCTGCACACGTGATGCAGAGGTTGAGCCTTGATGATGAGTGCTCGGAGGTGGTGTAGCTAGCTCCTTGCCGGAGGTTCCCTCCTGCGCTGTTGCAAGCGGGTGGAGTTCTTCCAGCGCGATGAATCCTGCAGTGCAATCTCCACGGATCCGGAGAATGCCTGAAGGTGTCGACATCTTCAACACCAAATAGCCATAGTGAGCTGCGGCCATGAACCTATACAGGGCAGGCCTGCCTAGGATGGTGTTGAAGGGCAAGCTGATGTGAGCGACATCGAAGACCAGCTTCTCGGTCCTGTATTTCTACCAAGTCTCGAAGGTCATTGAGATTGTAATGGATCCAAGAGGGCTGATGGCACCCGGACCTACCCCAAAGAATGGGCGTGAGGGGCGAAGGCCCGAGAGTTTGATCTAGATCTTCATGAACGCTTCAAAGCTCAAGAGGTTGAGCGCTGCGCCTCCGTCTACCAAGACATGGTAGAGCTGGACGTTGTTGATGGTTGGTGACACCATTAGTGGTAGTTGGCCAACTCCGACCATGTTCCTAGGGCAGTCTGATGCATCAAAAGTGATGGGAGTATCATCCACTTCCGATGTGGTTCTGCCTTGGTAGTAGGAGCTACAGAAGCCATTTCCTGCCACATAGTCTTGAGGACGCGACGAGAGGTAATATACCAAGATCCCCCATATATAGGGTGTTGCGATGCTCGTTCTTAGAGACGTCAGTATCATCATCGACTGTGTTGTACACAGCCTTCAGGACCTTCTTGGAGTCCTGAAAGCCTAGCTCTGTATCAGCCAGAGCTTCGTCGACTTTTTGTTTTCCTTCCCACTGGCGGAAAGGAGCTTCTTCTCGATGCTTGTTGTAGCGCTCGACAAGATTTTGGACCTCCCGGCAATCTTCTAGGCTGTGTTTATCCATTTTGAGGATCAGACACCACATCTTGGGAGTGTTGCCATCTTCATATGATGGTCGAGGTCGCTTTTCGGGGCATGGCCCCCGGCCACCTGGAGCTGCAACTTCTGCAGCAGTAGGTGTATCGACCGACAACTTCTTCTTGCCGTTGGACTTTTTCTTCTTCTTGCCACTTCCGGAGGTAGTGGCTTCAGCTTTGGAGGACTTTTTATTAGCCTCCGGAGCTAGCTTGGAGTGCATTTCCCGCACTCAGCAGCTTGGGCACACTTGTCAGCCAGGCTGAATAGCTCCGTGACGCTGGTGACCTCCTTCGTCGCTAGCTTCTCCTACATCTTTTGTCTCTAACACCCTATTTGAATGCCGCGATGACTGAAGCATTGGAGATAGAGGGAATGGTATTGCGTACCTGAGAAAACCGCTGAATGAAGGATCGTAGCGATTCTCCCGATTTTTGCTACACAGCAAAAATGTCCAGTTAAGTGTCGGGCTAAGTGTAGGAACTCCCGAAGTTGGCACTGAACTGTTGGTATAGCTTCGCCCAACTATTGATGGAGTCAGGTGGTAGACTCATGAACAAGGACCTGGCGATCTCAGTCAAAGCCACTGGAAAATAGTTGGCCATCACGACCTCATTGCCCCCCACCGCAAGAATAGCGGTGGAGTATATCTGGAGAAACTCGGCGGGGTTAACAGTCCCATCAAATTTCTTTGGCAGATGAGGCTAGAACTTCTGCGACCAACAAACCATGCGAAGGTGCATGGCCAGGGCCAAACAACCGCCCCAACTCCCGAATTTGGAGGGTTTTCTCGAGCCTCTCGCCTTTCGTGAGCACGCTCAATATGGATGCGGCCGTCCTGCTGTCTGTAGCAGCGGTCGCATTCTAACTTCAGATCATGCGTCTAGAGTCTCAATGCGGTGTTAGTGTGACGCGCCCCGGAGGGCAGCAACATCACCTGCTGAGATACAACAAGTCTTTGATGCTGTGATGCGTGAGGATCAAGTCTTCCTGACAAGGTCCTATGCTGAGAAGGTGCCTGCCCAAAAGGGACAGGACCTTGGTTGCTGATGGCATCGGCTGCAACTGCAATGAGATGCTGCACATCAGCGCGCCATTGCTCCATCATACCCTGAGGTGCTCCGAGCACTGGTGGACGCTCCAGAAGAGTACGCGCAGCGATCAGCGCGTTCTTAGGGTTGTTGTGTGTCGATGCAGTGACCAACACCAGGACCCCATCCCGCTGTCCAACATTGTTAGCTTGAGCAGGAGGAGGTGGTGCGACGCCCGCCAAGACAACATCACCTGCTGGTTGTTGCACATTGGGGGGATTCCCCCAGCAGGTTGCACAACATTACTATTGGATGATCCTACGGTGGAGCTCACCATCTTGAAATCTCAAAGCGCCCCCTTCCTGGTGCGCCAAATGTCGAAGTGTGCGATCGACACTTCCCCCGGTACTACTAGATCGTAGCTCGCGGAGGTTCTTGATTGGTTGGGGTGCGTGTGAGATTATGAACAAGATGATGACACGAGAGATTTTACGTGGTTTGGGCCGCCTGAGCGTAACACCCTACTCCACGGGTTGTGTGTTTTATGTATGAATTTCGGTGGCGCTACTGAGCGTGTGAGCTTGCTTGTCTGTGTACCGTGCGGCGCAACACTTTTATAGTCTAAGGATTGGCCGTTACAAAACTTGCCTGGTCGGACATGTGGCCCTGGCGTAGTTAATAGCCTAATACACGATCTACGAGTATTAAGTGTGATTAACAGTGTGATAATGCACCTTAATGATGGTGTTACCCCTATTAATAGCTCACTGATTGTGTGCCATTAATATAGCATTAATGACACGTAATCAGGTCTTGAAATTGTCGCTTTAACTGTCCCTTGAAAGTTCGAGCCGTTAGAGATCTGTCAGTCTTCCGTTGAGGTCCTAGGTCTGGAAGCTCAACACGTGACGGCTCCGGAGCTTCCCATCGTGGGGAGGCAGGTCCGGAGCCACTATACACATGGCAGTACCGGAGCTTCCCTCTACTGGGGGTTAGGTCTGGGATCACTGGACACGTGGCAAGACCGGGGCTTCCTATGAAGGGAGTTAGGTCCGGCCTTGTATTACACGTGGCAATGCCGAAGCTACCCAAACGAGGGAGGCGGGTCCAGTACAGTGTAACACGTGCGGCCTTCGAAAGTCTTCAACTTGGATAGTAGGAATTCCTTAACGTTTCTTGCGGTATCATGGGGTACCTGGTACGCAGGGTACTGACAGCAACACCACTTAAAATCCGAACATTGGCTTATTCACATGAAGAGTTTAAAAGACAATTTTTCCCCCTTTTTGAAAATCAAATGAGATAGAAAAAAATTGAAATAAATTTCTCCCCCTTTGACAATGTATTCAGCAAGGTACAAAAGAGAAATTTTAATTTGTTATGAGCACATTATAACATATACATATAAAGCAAAGCTTATCCAAGTCATACTATCAAGTAACTTACACTATCACAACAATGAGATACATAAAGTAGTGTAAGCCATGCTAGAGATCAAATGCAATTTTCAATTGAAGCAAGTCATGATCTCACAAACTTAACTATTTCGAGACCTGAAAGCATGACACTCGTTGTTGCAAATTTTTTTTAAACACAAATTTTGATCATATTAAAATTGCAAGAGATTATATGAGCATCTGCCTTATTCTAACCAACCAAGCCAAGCCTATGTCATTTGACAATCAGAAGCTTAAGAACATGGTTTTAGTCATACACAACTCCTTCCAAGTTCATATTGAAGTACAACGATAAGTCATCTCAAAAGAAGAAGTGCGATGCATGCATATTCTCTTGATCTTTTCTCATTTTTTCATTTGAACATAAAAATTCAACATGTTAGTTGCTTACTTGATTAATTCTTTATGATTAAAAGGACTTGTGAGCATGCAACAAGTTCAAAACCGCAAGAAAGTTTGATCATGACCAGATTTAGCGTAAGTAATTATTTCAATTACTAGTCATAGCAAAACTACAAAATGTATAACATAAGTAATGTAGTAAGAACTTCCAACATGTAAAAGAAATCAAAAAGTCATATATGTATGAAATACTATGCTCATATTATTTTAAATTCAGATCCCGAATTTGAAAGCTCCCCCTCAATTTAAGCCATGAGGATGCATAACCCATATTTCACTACGAATGAAACAAAAACGAGTGAAATCCAAAGGTTTTGTAAAAAAAGTCAGCCAATTGTTGTTCGGTATCTACATGGTGAAGCACAATGTTTCCTTTTTCAACATTATCTCGAGAAAGTGATACCTAATGTCAATGTGCTTTGTTCTAGAATGTTGCATAAGGTTTTCAGCAATGCAAATGACACTAGTGTTATCACAAAACTGTGGAACACTATGTAGATGAACCCCATAGTCTTTAATTGTTAGAGCAATCCAAATAATTTGTGAGCAAGCACTAGCAGCAGCTACATATTCAGATTCGGCTGTGAATTGTGAAACCGTGTTTTGTTTTTAGAGGACCAAGCAACAAGTGAATTACCAAGAAAGCAACAATCACTGGAAGTACTTTTCCTATCCTACAACCCCCAAAATCAGCATACAAAAAAGCTTTCAAAGTAACGATTGAGAAAGAAGGAAAAAAATGCCAAATTCTTGAGTTCCATGTAAGTACTTGAGAATCCTTTTGACGACTTGATGATGTTAAGCACGTGGGGAAGTTTGAAACCGTGCACAAAGTCATACGCTGAATTGTATGTCCGGTCTTGATGCCATGAGGTACAAAAGTGACCCGATCATGCTTCTATATTGTTTTTGATTGACCGGGTCCCCATCTTCATCAAGTTCAAGTGTTGTCGTTGTTCCCATTGGTGTCCGAAGAGGCTTGCTTTTGTCAATGTTGAAGTGCTTTAGGAGGTCTTTTATATACTTTGTTTGATGCACAAAGGTCCCCTCCTTGGTTTACTTGATTTGCAGCCCCAAAAAGTGCGGGAGTTCTGCCATCATACTCATCTCAAATTCTGAACTCATCATAGCTGAAAACTTGGACACAAGATCATGAGAAGCACAACAAAAGATAATATCATCCACATATACTTGAACGAATAATGAGTTTTTGCCATTCTTAAGCAGAAAAAGAGTTTTATTAACCTTGCCAATGGTAAACCCCTTTTCAAGTAAGAACGTTTTTAACCTATCATACCATGCTCTAGGGACTTGTTTGAGACCATACAAGGCTTTGGACAGTTTCTAAACATGATGAGGAAAATCCAGATTTTAAAAACCCGGTGGTTGCTTGACATAAACCTCCTCATCTATGTATCCATTAAGAAAAGCACTTTTAACATCCATTTGATATAACTTGAAACCTTTAGATGTAGCAAAAGCTAACAAAATTCTCATGGCTTCTAATCTTGCAACAAGAGCAAAAGTTTCATCAAAATCTAGACCTTCAACTTGTTTGAATCCTTGAGCAACCAACCTAGCCTTATTCCTAATCACAACCCCATCCTCACTTTGTTTACTTTTCAACACCTTTTTGTTCCAATTAAAGTGTGACCTTGAGGTGGAGGTACAAGTTACCAAACATTATTTCTTTCAAAATTTTCTAACTCATCTTGCATGGCAATAATCCAAGATTCATTAGTGAGTGCGTGTGATATATGTTTGGGTTCAAAAGAAGCAACAAAAGCAGAATGAGTGTGAGAGTTTGGATTGCAAAACTTGGACCGTGTGACTCGTTTGTGCACTTTCAATGATTTGTTATGGAGGATGACTTTTGAGAATCCGGAGGGAAGTATACACTTAACAAGATTCTTCTTCTTCATGTTCATCACAAATCGATGAGCTTGTGACTTGAGGACGATCTGGACCAGCAATGGTGGTCGTCGGTGCTGGTTATGAATCAAAATCAGGAGCTGGAACAATGTCATTAGCTGCTGAATTTTTGGGCAGCAACACCTCTTCTTCCTCATCTTCAACGAAAATACTCCCCCCCTGCAGATATGGATCTGGACCTGCAATATTTGAGCTAGTACCTAGGCTAGCTTCATCAAAAGAAACCTCAAAAGTCTCCACAATTTTGTTAGTGCCAGGTAAAAGCACACGGTAGCCTCTAGTATGAGATGGACAACCAAGAAACATGCCATCAACAGATCTAACTTCAAATTTATTAAGATTACCATGTTTCTTAACAAATCATTTGTATCCAAAGACCCTAAAGTGTGTGACACTAGGCGTATGTCCAAACCAAAGCTCATATGGTGTTTTTCCTAGCCTAGCACGCAAGAAAACACGATTTGAAACATAACAAGCAGTTGCAATTGCATCTACCCAAAACTTTCTACGAGTTTGATATTCATCAAGCATAGTCCTAGCCATATCAACTAAGGTTCTATTCTTTCTCTCTACAACACCATTTTGTTAAGGTATATATGTTGAAGAAAATTGATGATCTATTCCTTTTTTCAGCACAAAAATGAACAAAGGGTTGATTTTTAAATTTAGTTCTATTATCACTTCTAATTGCTCTTAAAGATCCTGGGTGATCAATTGATAATCTATGAAATAAAGTTTTAAACATACTAAAAGTTTCATTCTTAGATGCCATAAAATAAACCCAAGAGAATCTAGAATAGTCATCAACAATCACAAGAACATAACATTTACTTCCGAAGGATTGAACACGTGAAGGTCCTATGGTGTCAAGATGCAAAATTTGACCCGGTTCAGTTGTCATGGTCATTGTGAGAGGAGCATGTGAGCCTGCAACCATCTTAGCATGTCTAAAAAAAGAGCACACAATTTCTTTTTCCCCTTTAGGCTTAGGCAGCACATGTATGCGATCAAGAGCACTAACACGTGTGAGATGATCAAAGTCTACATGACCAAGTCTACAATGCAAAAAATATAAGTCTTTTGAATCATTAGCAACTAGACACCTATGCTTAGAAGAAGACATATCAAAGTCAGCTTTAAAAACTCTTCCAAACTGAGACATGTTAAAAATGAGCTCACTATTTAAACCTACAACTTTGCAGCAATTTTTATTGAAAATAATTTCCAGATTTTCATCTAGCAATTGTGATGCAGAAAGCAAGTTGTATTTCAAATTTTTGACAAGTGCCACATCCTTCAAAGTGTAGTGATCATTTATTCTAACCGAACACTTAGCGATTATAGGAGTTGAAGAATTATCGACAAAAGTAACATTTTCTACACATGACACAAATGAGAGGCAGAAGAACCATTCTTTGTTACCATTCATGTGGCGTGAGCAACCTGAATCCACAATTCAAATGTTCTCCTTCCTCAAGCGTGTAACCTACATACAGGCACAATACATTGATCACTCAATACTGGGGTTAGTCAAAAGGCATTTAGGAGACCCCGGAGCGGGTGATAAACTATTTCACTCTTCTTTTGGTCCATAAGTCCATAAGTCAATTTAAAAGTCCATAAGTCAATTTAAAAGCCAGTCAAGGGGGGGGGGTTCTAAGGCAACTCTGACTGTTTCCACCACTATACTATCCAAATTTCATGCATCAAGGACTTGAACCTTGACAGATTTAAAATATGCAGTGCCTAGATGGACACATGATGCAGCAGCATCCATGATTCATGATATATTATATATATTAGTTTGAGGTGAATTCAGCAATCAACATCATACAAATGCATATGAATACATAATCAACAGTCTTCTCCTTTCCGGAGTTAAAGAGTTCAAAAGAACATCAAAGCTTAACTACTACTATTGCCTTCTTCTTGGGAGCACCATTCAGGAACCTTTTGGACTGGGTAAAACTTGTAGTAGTGTTTCACTGTGTTCTCGTAAACCATTGCAGCGAAACGATGGATGTTTTACATGGAGACATGCATATACAGTTAAATAGAATTGGCAATGATGCTTATCAGTGACTATGTTTCTCCTGCAGGGTTCAGGAACGTGTCGAGAAGATCCCAGAGGTAGTGGAGGGGCTAGCGTGTAGCCCTGTGTGAAATTGTGTTGCTGTTGATGTTTTGAAACTGTTTTGCTGTCTGTGTTATATATATATATATATATATATATATATATATATATATATAAAACTGCTTAATTACGTCCAAACTACTTCGTCAGCCTCAAGCCAACGTAATTAAGCAAAAGCCGGTGTAAGTAAGTAACTTACATCGGTAAAGGCCTTAATTATGTCGGCTTTGGCCGACGTAATTGATAAGGATTTCTGAAGCGCATGGAAAGAATTAAGTGAAATCCAAGGCTTCCATAGACGTTATTTAATAGATTTAGACACTTTGCCTGAATTTAATAACAAGGTTTTTGGCAAGAATTGACTGGTAAGATAGCATGTAGGAGTCCTAGGAACAGCCACTTGCAAAATCTCACTTTACGCTTCATGCATAGATGGGTGGCTATGTCTATGTTCCCTAGAGGAGATGTTAGGGTTGTGAGCGAAGATGAACTTAGGATGCTTTTTTACCATGGTTAGAAAAATTAAAATTACTCCTATCAAGGATATGATGTCATAATGGTTGAAAACACAAAAATGACGGGTCCTGTTGAATGTGCTTCATTAATTACCGCATTGCTATGAAAGTAGGAGCTTTAGAAAATGCTTCAATTGAATATATTTCAACAAGCCGCTACTTTATAGATGAGAACTATCTAGTGCAAGGACAAACTCTTAAACATGATCTAGATGGATCCTTGGTGTTTTTCTATCTAGGCTATATAATTGAGATTCGGTTACCTAACCCGAATTTTCTTTTATACAAATGTCGGAAACTAACCATTGCTCTTCAACCTATCGAAGAGGTTCATAAGAGTAATGTTTCTGGCAGGGTAATAAGAAGTCATTCAAGAAAGGCAGTCATGGAGATGCCTCCATGATCTACTCCAACCTATGAGTACCAAGAGGAAGTGGATCCAACAGGTGATGCACCCGGCTGGACCCAACCTCAAACGTATGAGGCCGAAGGATCGTCGTGGCAAGAGTAGACTACCATCGAAGAGAGATGGGACCCTTACGGTTCCAACTCCAGCTCTAGTAGCTTGTCTCCTCCACCGTTGAGTACATATCGTTTATTTTTGGGTCAAGGTTCCTGCGACCTGGGTGAAGGAATGGGGGAACTCACTCAAAGGATGGGAGACCTTAAAGTGAGGACGGTTGACGTCCTCAACACACTTCAAGGCCACTTTCAAGGTTCCCAAACCTGGCAGCAATAAATCGACGCACAGTTCAACAACATCAACCCCACGCTGCAATAACAACAGACCGATCTCATGGCCTACTTCTGACATCAAGGGTTCAACCCTTATCATGGAGATTGAGAAGAACAAGCTTGGGAGAGGACCCCCACTTGAGTAACTCGTATCAAGCCCCATTTGCATTTCATTATTTCTTTCTTCCCACATCAATTGCATCTAAAAATAAATAAATAATAATGTAGTATATGTTAGGTTAATAAAAATAAGATGCGCGGTAAGAATATTTTTACTTTGCATAAGTTGAAATGATGAATAGTTGCTCTATTTTATTTTTCCTTAGTCTGTTGTATACAACTTAGTATTCTCCAAGAATTGCATTTTATTGGCTTGGAATATTGTTTCCTTAAAACTTGGAAATTGTGGGTAGCAAAAGCTTAGTCCGATTCTAGGTTGTTGTGGGATATGATATAGTGATAAGAGCTGCTAAAATCCTAGTTGAAAGCGAAACTTGATTTTTTTGAGAAATTTTAAAATGGAGGTTCCTCGATTGATAGAAATTCCTATCAAAGCCATATCATGATTCAAATTTGATATAACCCATGTATTGCTATTTGCCTTCACATTGAGCGTAGTCAAACTAGTAAGACCTATGTGAGAATCTTTTCATACTTTTAAGATCAAGATTTCATGACAACATGCTAAATTTCTACACTAGAAGTTAGCAATATTCAATCATATCATTCCACCATCAAAAGATACTCCATGTTTTTCATGCATAATACTCTATTCAAAATATTTGGAAAAAAGGAGTAGAAGACATGGCTACAAGAAAAGAAATAGAAAATGCATGCTCATGTACAAAAACATGAGAAAAATAAAAGAGAGAGAAAGAATAAGTAGCCATTTTCATCCTCAGAATAAAGAGAGTGCATACAAGGGAATCATCTTCATATTTCCACTCCACAAATATTCCATCACACTTGCACAAATCTTGATCAAAAGTATGGTTTGTTTTCTCCTAAGGCTTACTCTTTTGGCTTTAGCAATAAATGTGTTGCAAATATGCTTACTCTTAATCCCTACCAAGCTCCACATATAAGCCTTATTTAGATGTAGGACACGAAAGGCATTGTCTTGGTGAGGATAGAAATACCACTAACCCCATCGGAGTGATTGAGAGCATCATTTAAGGAACCTTAATTCAAACGCCATTTGAAAATCTCCTGAATTCGAGTGGAACAAACATTAGGTGATGCATGATGACTTTGTTGTTCGATCCTTCAACTGCCCAAGAAAAGGATGAGGCACAAGCCTCATAATGACTAAGAAAAGGGGTAAGGTACCATAGCCAATTTATTCAATGCAAGGTAGAATATTTTGTTGTGCACTTGGTACTCTTGAAAGATAGGACATTGTAGCAACTCCTGATCAACAACCTAAGTCTTTATCTTTGCTTCGAGAAATTCAAAGGGTAAGCTTGGGGGAATTTTTTGAAGTCATTATATACCAATTTTAGCGATCAATATAACTCAATTATGTGAAGGAATAAATATTTCTTACACACATCACAATTAGATTTGACATAATTCCACTTTTACTTGGAGAAATACTGCATGCATGTATTCTATTGCAGAAATGATGAAGAATGAGGAGAGCAATCCTGAAAAGTGACATGCTGACCAATCACGCAACAACATGTGGCATCACATCGATCCATGGACCCATTCCCAAGCATATCCGAGTATATCCAACGGTGATTCATGTGGGGATGAGGTCAGGGCCCACCAGACAGTGACATGGAGGAAGCACACCCCGAGGGGCGCCAGGGAAGCACACCCCGAGGGGCGCCAGGACTAGGTCAGGCGAACTAGGGGTTAGGCCGGCTCCTTCCTGATGCCAAACTCGGTCAGCGGACACGTGTGAACTTTTTGTGGTTTCTTGAAGCTGATGTAGACTGACTCACATGCAAAAGATGGCGGGAACCGCCTCTACTCCGTGTATAAATAGGGGAGAGTGGCCTCACTTCACACACACACCACTCAAGCATTCTCTCATTGTATACATGTTGACGGTCGTTATATAACAATTTCTACCGTCAATATAACTCAATTATATGAAGGAATGAATATTTCTTACACACATCATAGTTAGGAATAACTTAGTTCCACTTGTACTTGGAGAAAATTGGTGCATGCAGGTATTATAGGCAGAATTGAAGTGAAACACGGAGATGGATCCTATATAATACCATCCTAGCTAATCAGGCGCCGCCACGTGGCACCACATGGATTAAATGTCCCACAAACAGAAGTATCCGAGGCCATCCAATGGTGTAGCACCTATATCATAGAATGGGGCCCACCTGTCAGTCACCTGGAGGAAGAACTGGCCGTTTGAAGCCTGGGCTAGGTCGGCCGACTAGGGGGTTCGGTCGACCCCTTCCTGGTGCCAAACCCGGTCAACTTCCACGTGTTGGCTCCTCTCGGCTTGAAGAAGTCAGTGGTGACTGATTCACGCTCCTTTGGTGGCGGGAACCGACCCTTCTCCAAGCTATAAATAGGACCCCTCACCCCGCACTTCAACACACACACCACTTGAGCATTCACTTGCTTGTATACATTGATTCTCCAAGTCCTTAGTGGAGGTTAGGCTGTAGAGAGGAGTCTCTAGTCCCAAGTCCAAAATTGAGAAAGTTATGGCTCATGTATCTTCTCTTGTATTTGTCACTTTGTGCTTTATAATAATCTTATTATTAGTCTCTATTTACTTATATACTTGGGCAAAGCATTCCTTGTTTGGTTGTGAAGTCCATATATGTTCTAGGTGTAGATGTTGTGATGATCTATACATAATGTCATTATAATGTTATCTTAAACATCATACACCACCATTATAGTCTAATTAAGTAATAATATGATTATGTTAGTGCTTGGTTCCAACATTGGTTCAACAATGTTTAGGTTAGTCATTGCCTTAGGATGAATATTACGTTGCAACTCTTAAAGTATTTACTTAGCATGCAAGCGTGGTGCTTGGATAGTTAAGTAGCGTTGGATGCATCGTAGTCCACGGGTTGTAGAGGTATGCGGTAGGTGCTGACAACCCTATCCGTCCATTGTAATCCTCCACATTCGGCTACCATGTAGGGTCTTGGCGGGAGGTGCCCGATATGTTGGACCACTAAGCCCTAGTATTCACCATTAGCATATTCATGTGTACTTTTTTAGGCTATGTATATGAGTAACTGGAGAACAGTATGAGTAGCTCTATCTCGTAGTCTAACCCTCGCTAGGACAACCTTACCCTTAGAGTAGATTGCTTAGGTGTGTGTCACACCACCCATACTACCATATTACCCCTGTTCTGATAAACACTTAGAACCCTATACCTTGATCATAAGAATAGTGTTTACTTTAGTCCATTGCCTTCCTTTGGGATAAATATGATACCCTTGGGAATACTCTTGGGTGAAATGCTACACGACAATTTCCGTGTGCTTGCGGACCTCATCTCTTTTGAGAGATGATGTGTGACGTAAGAGACGTCAACAATACACTAGTTCTTCTAGTTACTTAGTCAAGGTTAGGTTGTAGAGAGGAGCCGCTAGTCCCAAGTCCAAATTGGGAAAGGTATGGCGCAAGTCTCTTTCCTTTGTTTTGCGACTCTATGTTTTATAATAATACTATTATTAGTCTAGGGCTGGGGGTAGTTTATTTTTGCAATAAAATAAAAAATTTTATCGGAAGAGAAGAGAGAGAAGTACTCAGCTCGCCCGACATTAGCTTGAGGTATCTTGTCATGCTATCCCTTCGCAACCATTGTCGAGGCAAGGTCGTATCTATGCTGCCTCCCAAGCATCTTTGCCCTGGCTCGAGCTCCAGACTCGGGCCATCGTTGTTGTCATAGCGGCCACCATGGCAGAGTCGGTGCAAGCGAGGCTCGGGTCGTGAACCCACGTCGTACACTCGGGCTCAACACCGAGCCTCAAGGGTTCAAATGAGGTCGAGTGGCCCTATGAGCTCGCTGCGCCAACCGTAGATTATGGTTTCTTAATCATGCCGTCACACCATCCGTGTGGATCGTGGTTGTCGATGGTGTTCCCATCCACACAGTGGTGATCGCACGCTTGGTCGTCATGCATGAGTGGGTGTACACCACCTGACAGTGCTCCCCTCACTGTTAGCAGTTCGGCTTGACATGCTTGGACGTTGCTATCCTATGCCTAAGCCAACGTGCGGCAAGCCATGCTGTGGCTCTGTGTCGGGAATCAGTGCCTCGTTTACTAGTTCGTATGGGCCGACGTGCCCGTCCATATGAAGCTTTGTTGCTTCCTAGGCCTGCGTGGTGGTGGCCCCTTCTACCGTCTGGGCTTTTACCTTCGTGTTGTGGGCTGTAGCAGTGACTACGGTGAGCATCGTAGGATTCCTCAAATGATGATGAAGTACGCCCCACTGATAGCCCCGTACGATGATAAGTACTTTTGGTTGATTGGCCAGCCTGCGGCACCACGCTACCTACTGTTTGAGGCAGAGTTGTGGCGAGGGGTCGGCATACTGTCGGTGCTGGAGTTGAAGCCTGCATCGCTCTTCGCGATGCAGTGCAGGGATGTTGACATGTGGTTGACCATCCTCACCAAGGATGGTACCGTGTCGGTATTGGTGTCGTCTGTGTTGTTGTCGTCAACCGTCCTGCCCGTCGGAGGCTGGGCGAGAGATCTTCCCTTGTAGATCTGAAGGGTGCACCGGTACTGGCAAAGAAGTGTGGCTCCAAAATGGATATCCTAGTACGGGGGGGGGGGGGGGGGGAGCATGATCAAACAATTTAAGAAGCAAAGTGGAATGCACAACAATCCCCCTATTTGGTGCGCCAACTGTCGGTGTTCGTACTACTTACAAGTATCGATTTCACCGTGCGTTCATCTTCAAGGTGTCCTAGCTACACAGACACAAGGATTTATACTGGTTCAGGCAAGAAGCCCTACGTCCAGTGTCATTCTCCCGCTCTTAGTTGATCGAGAGAAAGGAATTTTTTTATAGGGGGTGTTAATGATCGATGCCTATGTGCTAAGGTGTGTGAGCATCTTTGCAAGAGAACTTTCGACTGGTCCCTCTCAAGGTCGATCGATTGATTTGATCTCCATCGGCCCCCTCTTTCTAAGGTGGCCTTCGAACCCCTTTTTATAGGTAGCTCTAGCATGCCTTGTCTAGTCATCTATCTACCCATGTCTTTCCTCATAAATGGAGTGGGGGTTACAATGTTCTTATCTCTTTGGTCTATCATCCTGCATGCCTCGGGTTAGGCCAGGTTGTTGCGCCTGCTCCAGCCTCGTCACCTATTGGGGCGTGTTGCAGTATGCACCCGTGTCTATGCCAGATAGGATAGGGTAGGGAAGATGTCGGTAGGCTCAAGCGTGGTCATCCTTCTTTTGCTGAAGGTGTTCGTGAAGCTCATGCCGCTTTGAATGTCAAACCTATGCACATTCTGCTCCTGAGCTCGGGCTCGAATAGATTCGTCCTAACCTCGATGGTCAGGAGTTGGGTAGGCCTGTGGCCATCCTCAGTGGACAAGGGTCGGGCTTGCTTGTCGCTGACCTTGCTGGTCTGGTGTCACGTTAGTAGCCAGGTAAAACTGTGCAACCTACCTTGTTGGACCCAAGCTCGGGCTCTGGCAAGCTTGTCCTGAACTTGATGGTCGGGGACTTTTTTGCTGATACATGCCCTCTAGTAGCTGGGGTATAGAACCCCATCACGTATCTACCAAAACTTAGTCCGAATATTTTGGTACATATTATTGCTGCCCGTGTGGATTGAATATCGGGACATATGGACTCCACCCAAGATCTTTCTCCATAGTTTCATGTTCCGGGGTACTGCTATCCGATTAGCAAACCATATGTGTTGGTGTTTTGGAAACCGACTAGAACATTGTATTGGATCATGTTTGTCTTCGTATGGCTTGTTGCAAAGAACAAGAGATTTATCCTGGTTTAGGCTAAAAGGCCCGAGGTCCATAGAGAGTCTTATTTGATCTTTGTTAGCTCAAAAGACGAGAGAACATATTACAAGAGGGTCTTGGCTGAGTATATGAACTCTAAGAAAGTAATAACTTCTAGGAAAGTAATGCGTAAGTGCAAACGCACACGGGCATATGAATGTAATGGACGAACGCAAGTGAGTCAAAGGAAAAGGGTGCAAGAGAACCAAAGGAAAAGTGCATAACGTAATTGCGTAAGTAAATGCCTATGGTAACTGTGAATACAGAATGAATTTGCCCCCCTCGCAGAAGGCCTTGGGAGTCCTTTTACAGGGGAGCGAGGTAGTCCTATCTGTCCGACAGTCCTCATGGTGGGCCGGTTTTACAGTGTTCATTCTATGTATCCAATCTGTTTGGTGAGCGGAAGCTTCGGTCTTGACTTCTTCTTGGTCTCCAAGGCACTGTCTTATGGGTAAGGTTACTGGCTTTCTGACGACGGATGGGACAGATGGCAGTCTTATCCTGCAATGGGTCACATCGCGGGTTCTTCTCCCATGCCGGAGTTACTACGCCCTATCCATCTTAAATGCACCCAACTACCCGCCTCTCTCGGGCTCGAGCCGAGGAGGAATCATTCACCCACCTCTCGTTGGGACTTGGTCTTGTTGGATACCCCGACCTCGAACGACCGTGGCATTGGTGGTGGGCCCCTCCTTGAACGGAGGGTAGCTTCAGTCTGTAGTCGCGTATTGGCATGTACCATCGGGTCCCTTATGCTTGGTACCCCGAGTACAGAACTCCATCAGTAGCCCTCGAGCCTTCGTCCGAGTCTTCGTGGTGTTGGTCATAGGTTGAATTCGCCCTCGAGCCGGGCACCCTAAAAAACAAGAGCTGAAAAACATGTTAGTATCGATTCGATTACATGCCACACCACTAGCGACCGCCCTATCATTGTTAGCCGAGATCACGTGGCAGACCCCGAACCTCTTACAAAGTCAGGTTGTTAGCCGCAAGTTTAATTGTGCCCCGCCAACAAGCCGTTCGTCTGCATGGAGGGGTGAGCAGGCCAGGAAGTCCTCAGGGTAGGGAAAACAATCCTGCGCTTAGTTAGCTATGTAACAGGTAGTCCAGGTAAAACCCGACCGAGCTAGTACGTTCAAGGCGACTGCAATGCATCCACCACTATTCGTTAGTGACGACAATACATCGAGACACGAATGCCCGTATTTTGTAAATCTGCCGGGGACATCTACATAGTTCCCGGATGCACCAAGGGACCCAAGTAGTTGATGAACCAACCCATTGCTGGGATACTAAGGAGTCGTTGAGATCAGACCTGGACATGAATAGTTGGAGATGTCGGGGGGTGGGGGGGGGAAGCACCTCAAGTACGCACTACGTCAGCCATCTCAAGTCATCCATCAATCACTCTTGTTTGTTGGGGGTAGCAACACTAGGACCTGTGAGACATGTGGGCACCCCAAACTACACTGTCCCCAAAACTGAGCCGGAAACTTACCTACTTACTTGGGCTCGCTGGCCTGCCAGCCTCGCTTGTGGGAGACGAAAAGGCACCGTGTGACTTGGAGTTGCCATCGGTACGAATTAGAAAGAGAGGGGTCACTACAACAGTATTTAGGTTACCTCCAATTTTCAAGGGTTTCTGCGACATTGCATGCGAAACCAAATATTGGAAGTTGTGCCAGTTAAGAGGAGCCAGGGGCGCATGTTGCCACCCGCGACCGCTTCAGCCATTAGGCCGGCCTGCCACAATGTGGCTGGCTTGGGGGCTCGTCCTAAATGGTGGCCCCACATCTGCTGCTTCATGTGGGTCATGGCCCCCCCCCCCCCCCTAACCTACGTGCTGGGCAGTATAAAAGGGCCTTGGCTATTATTCCCCTTCCCCTCGATGTTTTATTGATCGTCTCCCTCCTTGCGCTTTGGCCTTCCTTCCTGTCTAAAAGAAAACCAGAGGGTTAATCATTTGCAGCGGGTGAAAGGAGATGAAAATTTCACCGTCCATCCTATGTTCGTACCATGGCATCATGGTCAAAAATGGCGGCGGAGCCCGGGGACGATCGTGCCACCAAGAGAGCATGCAGGAGTGTAAAGGAGGATTTGTCGCCACCCGGGTCTCCTGTCGTCGTGGCTCCTAGAATGGTTACTGGTTTGCTTTCTTTGCGACCGATGGTCGGGGGTGTGATATGCACCGAATTTGGTTCGGCGAAGGGTGGCCCGATCTTCACTACAGGAGGTTCAAGAACAAGATAACTTGCTGTAGAAACAGCGCGGATAACTAGCTTTATACCTGACCAAGGTTGGATGCGACCAAGCGACGGGGAGAGAGACACCGAAACCGCGAAGACTTCGACTCGATCTCCGTACGACCGCAGGACCACAGCCGGAGCTAATCCACACAAGACGGGGCAGCCGTACTGGAACCCGTAGAGCACGAATTAGTGGATCTCAGAGAGATCTCTCCACAAGTTCAAGAAGAACAAGGAAGAACAAGGGTTGAGTAAGACACTCAAGCAGCTTGGCTGCAAATTTCACTAGAATAATCTTAATTCATGAAAGAGTTGCCCTTGGCTTACAAAAGAGGGATATTTATACCAAAAACTAGTCTAAAAATACATGTGAACTGAAAAAGCCACGTGGGAAGGTGGAAGGCCAACTGGCTTGATCATTCATGCAGTGGTCATCAATTTCCCGCATGCCTTCTGGCCTTCTGAGTGGTCTTCAGTGTTTTAATCATAACTCCACCTAGGGACATCCAAAAGACATGGGACAAGATGCGTTGGAAAGATAATTTGATAACCTTTCACACAATGTGTAGCATGATTCACGAAATATTGTATAATGATACAGTTTCTCACGGAAACTTGGATATCAGGCTGACTGTTGATCTTCTGAACAGTCTGCACCAAAAGCACTCGGCTGCCAAGCTGGGACCTCTAAAGCACTCGGCACTTAGTGGCATTAGAAAGTTGACTTCAACACCTTTCCAACAAGTACTCATGGACCTTCACAGCTTCTATGAATCAAGAGATATGACTGTTTCTTCATGACAGTTCTGCCAGGCCGAACTGGTTCGACGTAGTTCTCCTCTCTGGTTCAGTCTTGGCGTGTCCTTGTCATCCTCCTTGGTGAACCTGAGTAATAGAAACATGTACGATTTAGGAAGTATATAATTCTCATTAATAAATGGAATTTCACAAAGTAGTGCGTGCACCTCTTGTTGTAGCTGTTTAGCTCGGCTACGAGTAATTGGTCCATCGAAAACATGAGCTGGTGCAGCTTGACTTGATGATTGTTCCGTCTTGCTTGATGTAGTCGGTATACTTGATGGTGTGGTCGGCGTGGGCATATCATCCTCCCCCCCCTTGAAAAAGAGTCGTCCTTGACTCTTCCAATCCAAAGAATGGAGAGAGGTCGGACACATTGAAACTGGTACTTACACCATAAGTACTTGGCAGATCAATTTCATAAGCGTTGTCGTTGATCTTGCGCAGAACTTTGAATGGTCCATCAGCCCGGGGTTGCAACTTGTTCTTGCGCAGCTCTGGAAAACGATACTTTCGAAGGTGCACCCAAACCAAGTCCCCTGGTTCGAACAACACCTTCCTGCGACCCTTGTTAGCGTGCTTCTCATACTTCTTGGTCATCTTTTCAATATTGGCCCGAGCCCTATCATGAATGTTCTTGACAAATTCAGCTCGCTTGCTTGCATCGAAGTTCACACGTTCCTGCATGGGTAGAGACAAAAGATCTATGGGAGCAGTGGGTGTGAATCCATATGCAATTTCAAATGGACAAAATCTAGTGGTTGAGTGTACTGCCCTATTGTATGCAAACTCAACGTGTGGCAAGCTTTCTTCCCATAGTTTCAGATTCTTCTTAAGGACAGCTCGGAGCAATATTGATAGTGTTTGATTCACAACTTTAGTTTGGCCGTCCGTTTGCGGATGACATGTTGTGGAGAACAACAGTTTTGTACCAAGTTTGCCCCACAATGTCTTCCAAAAGTAGCTCAAGAACTTGGTGTCACGATCCAACACAATGGTACGAGGCATTCCATGTAGTCGCACGATTTCCCTGAAAAATAATTCAGCAACGGGAAGCATCGTCGCTCTTGTGGCAAGGAATAAAATGTGCCATTTTGCTGAAACGATCAACCATGACAAAAATTGAATCCCTTCCCCCTTTGGTTCGTGGTAACCCAAGAACAAAATCCATTGAAATATCCTCCCAAGGTGCATTAGGAATAGGAAGGGGAGTATATAAACCATGAGGGTTCAGACAAGACTTAGCTTTGTGGCAGTTTTCACAGCGAAGAACATGTCTCTCTACATCTTGTCGCATTTTTGGCCAAAAGAAATGGTCGACCAGCACTTGCTCCGTCTTCTTGGCTCCAAAATGGCCCATAAGGCCACCTGTATGAGCTTCCTGCACGAGTAAAAGTCGAACAGAGCAATCTGGAATACAAAGTTTGTTAGTGTGAAATAAAAATCCATCATGCACATGATACTTTTCCCATCCTTTGCCAATACAACACTTGGCATATGGTTCAGCAAAGTACGAATCAGTGGCATATAATTCCTTTATACTTTCCATTCCGAGAATTTTAGCATCAAGTTGTGTGAGCAAAGCATGACGTCGAGATAAAGCATCAGCTACAATATTGTCTTGACCTTTCTTATATTTGACAATATAAGGAAAGGACTCAATAAATTCACTCCACTTAGCATGTCGTTTATTCAGTTTTAGTTGTCCCTTAATATGTTTCAATGATTCATGGTCTGAATGTATTATAAATTCTTTAGAATAAAGGTAGTGTTGCCAAGTTTCCAAACTCCGAACGAGAGCATATAATTCTTTATCATAAACTGAATAATTCAAAGTCGGACCACTTAGCTTTTCACTGAAGAATGCAATTGGTCTCTTTTCTTGCATCAGCACGCCTCCAATCCCAACTCCACTTGCATCACATTCAATTTCAAATGTCTTGTTGAAATCAGGAAGTGCAAGGACTGGGGATGTTGTGAGCTTCCTCTTTAATTCTTCAAAAGCCTTTTGTTGTGCTTCTCCCCATTTGAAAGGTACATCTTTCTTGGTCAGCTCATTGATTGGAGCAGCGATCGTGCTGAAATCTTTCACGAAGCGCCGGTAGAAACCAACAAGTCCAAGGAAGCTTCTCACTTGGCTCACGTTCTGTGGGGGCCTCCATTCGTGTATAGCCTTGACTTTCTCAACATCCACCTCCACGCCTTGTCCTGAAACAACAAAACCAAGGAAAACTACCTTGTCGGTGCAGAAGGTGCACTTCTCAAGGTTAGCGTACAATTTTTGTTTACGCAGGACAACAAGTACGCTCTGGATATGTGCAACATGTTCTTCAAGAGTCTTGCTGTAGATTAGGATGTCATCAAAATAAACCACAACAAATTTACCAATGAAAGTTCTAAGCACATGATTCATTAATTGCATAAATGTACTAGGTGCATTGGTTAAACCGAAGGGCATCACTAACCATTCATACAATCCAAATTTTGTTTTAAAGGCAGTTTTCCACTCATCTCCTTCTTTCATACGAATCTGATGATAGCCACTTCTTAAATCAATTTTAGTGAAAAAATTAGCACCACTAAGTTCATCAAGTATATCATCTAAGCGAGAAATGGGATGCCTATATCTTACTGTGATGTTGTTAATTGCACGGCAATCCACACATAGTCTCCAAGACCCATCTTTCTTAGGCACTAAAAGAACAGGGACAACACAAGGGGAAATACTTTCCTGTACATACCTCTTTTTCATCAATTCCTCCACTTGTCGCTGAATTTCTTTTGTCTCCTCTAGGTTGGTGCGGTATGCAGCCCTGTTCGGAAGTGACGCACCAGGAACCAAGTCAATTTGATGCTCGATCCCTCTCTTAGGTGGCAGTCCTGGTGGTACTTCGTCTGGAAAGACATCATCATATTCCTGCAAGACATTCAAAATAGTACTCGGCAGGGTAGAGGGTAAGGCATTAGTAGAAAGAAAAGTGTCCTTGTACATAAGTACAAAGAACATGGCATTGGGTTCACTCAATGCTTTGATATCCCCCTTCCTAGCCATCATTACTAAACCCACTTTTCCCGGTTTCTGGGTTCCTTGCAGATGTGGGGTTTGATTTGGCTGTGGACACTCTTCCTTACTATTTTTGTGGCTCACTCGCAAGTGGTGCTCGCTCTCGCGCTGTTTCTTCCTAATATCATCCTTCAAAATTTCTTCCGGTGTCAAAGGAAGCAAGGAAATCCGCTCTCCTTTGTACACAAAAGACAGCTTGTTGGTCCTTCCAAAAATCTGGACATCACGATCATATAGCCATGGTCGACCGAGAAGAAGCTGGCAGGCTTGCATAGGCACCACGTCGCACTCCACATGATCATTGTATTTACCAACAGAGAATGGTACAGTCATAGTATGACTGACACGTAGCGCACCACAATCATTAAGCCACTGCATCTTGTATGGACTAGGATGACGCCGTGGTTTCAGTCCCAATCTGTCCACCAATTCTTGGCTAGCAATATTGTTGCAGCTACCATTATCAACGATGATGCAACACACCTTATCTTTGATTATTCCACGGGTATGGAACAAATTATGTCGCTGCCCGTTGTCTTCCTTTTCTGTTGTTACACTAAGCACTCGTAGAGAAATAAAGCAATTATGTTCTCCTTCTTCAGGCTGGATCTCATTCCCTTCCTCCTTAATTTCTTCATCACATATCTGTACAGCATCCTCCGGATTACTCTCGGATTCCCATTCACCTTTCTCATTCAACAACATGGTCCTCTTACTTGGGCATTGGGCAGCAATGTGCCCACGGCCGTGGCATTTATGGCATACAATTTCTCTGCTTCGAGAAGAAGATGTAGCTCCCGAGGCATTGCTGTGGGCTGCTGAACTTGCAGCGGGTCGCTGCTGAGTTGTTGGTGATGACGCGGTGGAGGCTGCCATCTTCGATGGAACAAATGATTGAGAAGACTTGGCTGCAGCCCCTTGAGATCGTCCACCACCATAGGAAGTACTTGACTGCTGTTTGCGCCATGGGGCAGCAATAGAATAACTTCCATAAGATTTTTTTCCACGTGACTCTTGCTGAATCTTTTTTCTGTTCGCATAGCTTGATCAACAAGATCCTGCAATGTACAATATGGAAACATCTCCACAAAACCAGAAATTTCTTCATTAAGACCTCCTAGAAATCTTGCCATTGTTGACTCTGCATCTTCTCTTATTCCCGCCCGTACCAACAGCAGCTCCATCTCCTTGAAATACTCATCAATTGATCTCTTCCCTTGCTTTAACATTTGCAACCGGTTCCTGAGATCATGCTGATAGCTAGATGGCACGAATCGCCTTCTCATCACTTGCTTCATCTCCTCCCATGTGTTGATATATCCAAATCCCAAATCATGTTGATTCTCCTGCACTTGGTTCCACCAAGTGAGAGCGTATCCAGAGAATTCCACCGAAGCAAGATTCACACGGCACTGAGCCGAAAGATTATGTACTCGGAATATTTGATCACACTGTTCAGCCCATTCAAGAAATTCATCAGGATTCTCCTTTCCAGTAAACTTTGGAATACTCAATTTGACACGAGCGATGTTATCTGGGTTGTCATGAGGACGTCGACCACGATGATATTCCCTTTCTTCATAATCAGCAGGCCGGCGATGATGACGCCGATCAAACCTGCCTTCTTGACCAAAAGGATTTTCATCATCATGAGATCCTTCTTCATGATCTTGATCTTCAAACTCTTCGTCTTCAAAATGCACGCGGCGACCATCAGCATTGCGCCTATGTGCACAACGCCCACCATGGTAATTATTAAAATCAGCGTTGCGACCACCACCAGATCCGTCAAGGCCATGTCCGAAGCGATTGAATCCATGGATGAAACCAGAATATCTCCGGACTCCTCTCGATGACGGTCCTCTTGATCACGACATGCTCGATGTCCTCCAGCCGCGGGAAGACGCTCATCGAGGAGCCTGCCCATGGCCTCCATGAGTGAATCAGCCATGCGACGCATCTCATCCCGTGAGACAGGGGGTTCCCTATCACCATGGTGTCCACCATGAACACTTGAATTTGAGCCTGCCATGTTAGGAGCAGCAAGAAAAAAGAAAATATATATGTGGACACACTCGATCTCACCTCTTACTTACCCAAGTTCTTGCCTGATCCCAAGAACTGTGATGGTGCTGGTGTGACAGCTTCAACGGAGGTGGTAAAGAGGCCGTAAGGAGTACAAATCGAAAGTCACGGTTTACATTTTTGGTGGAGCTATAGGTGGCTGAACAAGGTGGGCTACGGTACTGCCAATCAAGTGAAAAAAAGATGTGCTAAAAAGATAATTTTTTTTGCTGCTATCAAGATTACCACCAACTTGGATATGAAAACCGAAAATTTCAACACCCAACCGTAGCACAAAATTCCTCAGAATCTTTTCACTTGTACTCTCTTTTTTTACTGTATTTTTCTTTCTTTTTTTATAACACTAACAGGGGTGCTGATTACAAAAGATATAGGTAAACGGTGGTGACGAGCAACTGGAAGAACACAAACACAAGATAACAGTACCGTCAAAAGGGCTTTAGGTATATTTTTTTTAGGCATTGGACTATAGGACAATCAAATATATGTAAAAGATAAACACAGGGATGAATATGTGGATGGTGAAAACTGTAACAGATTGAAAAAGGGTGGGAGGGTGGGTGATAAAAAAAATGAACCTACCGTGACAACGATAGCTCTGATTACCACATGATATGCACCGAATTTGGTTCGGCGAAGGGTGGCCCGATCTTCACTACAGGAGGTTCAAGAACAAGATAACTTGCTGTAGAAACAGCGTGGATAACTAGCTTTATACCTGACCAAGGTTGGATGCGCCAAGCGACGGGGAGACAGACACCGAAACCGCAAAGACTTCGACTCGATCTCCGTACGACCACAGAACCACAACCGGAGCTAATCCACACAAGACGGGGCAGCCGTACTGGAACCCGTAGAGCAAGAATTAGTGGATCTCAGAGAGATCTCTCCACAAGTTCAAGAAGAACAAGGGTTGAGTAAGACACTCAAGCAGCTCGGCTGCAAATTTCACTGGAATAATCTTAATTCATCAAAGAGTTGCCCTTGGCTTACAAAAGAGGGATATTTATACCAAAAACTAATCTAAAAATACATGTGAACTGAAAAAGCCACGTGGAAAGGTGGAAGGCCAACTGGCTTGATCATTCATGCAGTGGTCATCAATTTCCCGCATGCCTTCTGGCCTTCTGAGTGGTCTTCAGTGTTTTAATCATAACTCCACCTAGGGACATCCAAAAGACATGGGACCAGATGCGTTGGAAAGATAATTTGATAACCTTTCACACAATGTGTAGCATGATTCACGAAATATTGTAGAATGATACAGTTTCTCACGGAAACTTGGATATCAGGCTGACTGTTGATCTTCTGAACAGTCTGCACCAAAAGCACTCGGCTGCCAAGCTGGGACCTCTAAAGCACTCGGCACTTAGTGGCATTAGAAAGTTGACTTCAACACCTTTCCAACAAGTACTCATGGACCTTCACAGCTTCTATGAATCAAGAGATATGACTGTTTCTTCATGACAGTTCTGCCAGGCCGAACTGGTTCGACGTAGTTCTCCTCTCTGGTTCAGTCTTGGCGTGTCCTTGTCATCCTCCTTGGTGAACCTGAGTAATAGAAACATGTACGATTTAGGAAGTATATAATTCTCATTAATAAATGGAATTTCACAAAGTAGCGCGTGCACCTCTTGTTGTAGCTGTTTAGCTCGGCTACGAGTAATTGGTCCATCGAAAACATGAGCTGGTGCAGCTTGACTTGATGATTGTTCCGTCTTGCTTGATGTAGTCGGTATACTTGATGGTGTGGTCGGCGTGGGCATATCAGGGTGGGAACCCATCCAGTGGCTGCGGACTTACTGATGAGGAGTTTAGGCCCAATCTTCCAAAAGATAAGTCGATTGAGGTGGAGAACTCGACGTTGATGATCTTCGGCCCTCGAGCAGCTTGAATACCCATACAATCACTACACCACTACTCTGTTGGTTATCAACCATGCTTCACATACTTGACTTCACCAAGAAGACTGATTCCTGCAAGTGCAACTAAGAACACAAGCAAGAACGTAGAAGACGCAATCTAAAATCACAAAGTTGGGGCCTCGAGAACTATATAACAACAAAATTATTAATCAAAGTAAAACCCACCAAATATGGCTGGAAGCTGCAGCATTTAAAGGATAGGATTCAGCCAAAAGACTTTAATGCGTCCCTGATGGACTTATACAGGATACAAGGCCCAAAGGCACAATACAGCGGTGCAGCACCAGACAGAAATATGGACTCAAACTGTTTCAATGATTCCTGATGACTCCAGCAGAATTTTGTTGTGGGACCAGAGCTGTAGGAAAGCTTATTTCTCCTCTTTTTGTGCGTATGTAGAACGTGAAAAACGGAGTCAGTATGCATCCTGAGTGTCCATCTTTAGGTGGACTACTCCTGGACTTTGAGTTGAACTCGAATCCGAGTTGTAGATTGTTTCCATCAACTTGTGAATGTCCCAGCTGGTTCTCCATGTTCCCAAGTTCTCTTCCCTTCACTTGTTGATCTTTGGCATGGTTTCTAATAACAATTAAATCATTACATAGCAATTTATTCTCAAATTCACATGGGTAGGAAGTTAGGAATGAGTTCACCTGCTGAATTAGTAACTGTGCTTCTGCTCTTGTGATTGGTACTTGTAGTTCAATGTGCATATCCGCTATTGTGATATCCTCATCATCCTTCCTCTTTTGAATCGGAGTCGTCCTTGACTCAAGTTCATTGTCTTCTCCCAAGTATGGTCACAAATCTGAAATGTCAAGTGTGGGACTAACCCTAAAATCGGGAGGCAACTCGAGCTTATATGCATTATCATTAGTCTTTTTAGCAACCTTAAAAGGACCAGCAGCTCGTGGCATAAGTTTACATTTTCTCAAGTCAGGTAATCACTCTTTTCTCAAATGTAACTAACAAATGTTCAAGGTCATGTTTTACTTCTTTTATACCTTTACTTGCTGCAATCCTATACTTCTCATTCATCCTTTCCATATTTTTCTTTGTAGTTTCATGCATCTTAAGAATGAATTCAGATCCTTGTGTAGCATCCAAATTTATAGTTTTGGAAGGAGGCAGATGTAGTAAATCAATAGGACGAGGATTGAAACTGTACACTACCTAGAACAGGCTTACCTTCGTCGTAGAGTGAACAGATCTGTTGTAAGCAAATTCTATATGTGGTAAACACTCCTCCTACAACATTAAATTTGTTTTCAAGACAGCCCGCACATAGTGGATATAGTACGGTTAACTACCCCAGTTTGTCCATCTGTTCGTGGGTGACATGTAGTTTAAAACAGGAACATGGTTCCCAATTTATACCACAAACTTCAACAAAAATGACTTAAAATTTTTGCATCACGATCATTAACAATGGTATTTGGCACACCATGTAAACGAACAATTTTTGTCATAAACAAAACACTAATATGTGAGGCATTATCATTGTTATGACGAGGTATAAAATATGCCATTTTGGAGAAATGATGAACAACCACAAAATACTATCCCCCCTCTTAGTCGTTGGCAATCCCAAAACAAAGTCCATAGAAATATACTCCCACAGTACACTAGGAAAAGGAAGAGGTATATAAAGACCATGTGGGTTAAGGTGAGACTTAGCTTTATTGCAAGTAGTGCATCGTGACATGTAGCGATCGATATCACGTCTCATCTTTTGCCAAAAGAAGTGTGTGAACAACACATCCTCAATTTTCTTCACTCCAAAATGTCCTATGGACCCTGCTACATGTGCTTCCTGCAAAAGTGATAGACGAACGGAGCTAGCTGGAATGCATAACTTGTTAGCACAATAGAGGAGACCTCTCATAGCACATATTTAATCCAAGTTTTTCCTTCTCTACAATTTTCAAAATCATCTTTGAAGTTCAAATCAGTAGGATATAATGCTTTAATTGTTTCCAAACCAAAGATTTATGATCAAGTTGGGACAACATGGTATAACATCTAGATAATGCATCGGCAATGTCATTTTTCTTCCCTTTCTTATGCTTAATGATCTACGAAAATGACTCTATGAACTCAATCCATTTAGCATGTCATTTATTCAGATTGGTTAGACAGTTAAGATACTTCAAAGATTCATGATCAGAATGTATGAAAACTCCTTACACCAAAGATAATGTTGTCAAGTTTGTAAAACTCGCACTAAGGCATACAAATTATTATCATAAGTCGAATAATTCAGAGAAGGACCATGCAGTTTTTCACTAAGGAAAGCAATGGGTTTACCTCCTTGTATGACAATACCTCCAATGCCAATGCCGTTTGCACCGCATTCTAGCTCAAAGGTCTTGTCAAAATCAGGAAGTTGCAGCAATGGGGCTTGTGTAAGCTTCGATTTGAGAGCATCAAAAGCTTGTTGCTGCTGTTCGCCCCATCTAATTTTTTGGTAACCACTTTGCAAGTCAACTTTTGTGAAAATGATAGGACCACTCAATACATCAAGCATGTGTCATCTAAGCGAGGCATAGTATAACAATATCGAATGGTGACATTATTAATCGCTCGACAATCAACACACATGTGCCAACTATCATCTTTCTTAGAAAACAAAAGAATAGGAATAGAACAAGGTCTAAGGCTTTCATGAATGTACTCGCGGTCCAAAAGATCTTTGACTTGTCGCTGAATTTATCTTGTCTCTTCTGGATTCGCCCCATAGGCTGCACGGTTTGGTAAACTTGCTCCTGGAATCAAGTCGATCTTGTGTTCAATGCCCCTCATGGGTAGTAAACCAGGGGGTATCTCGGAGCGAAACACATCCACAAACTCTTGCAAAGGGTTAGCAACAACAGAGGGCAAAACAATAGACAACTCATGAAGTGAAAACATAACTTGTTTGCATACTAAAGCATAGCACATCCCCTTAGCATCAAATAAATCAGCAAGGTCAGATTTAGTTGTGAGCAACGGAGGTGATTTGAACTTAATGTCTTGCTGTTTTTCAGATTCTATTTTTGTTGCCTTATCATCACGAATTTTACTTTTCTCAAAATGCACAATTTCAGCAAGAGTAATAAGAAGCAGAGTGATTTTCTTTCCTTTATGAATGAGAGTATATTTATTAGTTCTACCATGATGAATAGCATCCGTATCGAATTCCCAAAGATGACCCAACAAAACAGGATAAGCATCCATATGTACGACATCAAAATAAGCAAAATCATTGTAAGAACCAATCGAAAAATGTACTCTCGCTGTTTGTATTACCCGAACCTTATTGCTGTTATTGAACCATTGAATGTGGTATGGAAGAGGGTGTGTTGTTGTTGTCAATCCAAGTTTCTTGACAACGTCCATGTTCACCAAGTTATTGCAGCTGCCTTCATCATTTATAGTGTGTACACGGTAGCAGATGACGATGAGAAACATGTGGAAGAGGTTGTGTCGTTGTAGCTTGTCGCCGGCCTCCACATTGGAGCTCAAAGCACGCTGCACAATGATGCTTCTATAATCCGTCACTGCTGTACCAATGACCTCTTCATCAGAGCCATAGTGTTCGTCATTTGCACTTGCAACATTAGTAGCAAGAGAATATTCATCTTCAACATCTGAAGTACTATCATACTGCCATCTTCGAGTGCTATGTGTGCTCATTTGCTCGTGCAATATCGCATCATGTGACCAAATCCTTGGCAGCGGTGACACTTAATGTCAGAAGTGCAACTCATATAAGGAGTGGAAGACGTAGGCTTGAATGATGTCGTCTTGCTGCCCTCCAGCGTCCGAGAAGGTGGAGCAGCAGGTGTAGTTCTTTGGACACTGTTAGGTGGTGTAATGGCTGCACAAAAATTCGAAGATGGTGCTATTTTGAATGGTGTAGAAGTAAAATGTGGCGTGAAGGTACTCCTCGTGCGTTGTTGCTATTGTTGGCGGTCCTGCAATTCTTTTTCTGCCAACATGGACCCATTTGTCTCTTCAACTGTATTTACAAGTGGTTTACTAATGTTTTGACTGGTAGACTTGAGCCTTAGGCTGGGAAATTAATCCACAAAGATCAATTTGCTTTTATACCTAATAGAAACATTATGAATGGTATTTTATCTCTTCAATAAGTGTTACATGAAGCTAAAAAGAATAAGAAAGAAACAGAAATAGTTTTAAAACTTGATTTCGAAAAAGCTTATGACAAGGTGAATTGGGGCTTCTTGCTTAAGAGCTTTGAGATGATAGGTTTTAGCGATGGGCGGTGTGGCTGGATCAAAAGCATTCTGGAAAATGGAACCCTGAGTGTAAAAATCATTAATAAGGCAGGAGGTCATTTCCAAAGCTTTAAAGGGGTCAGACAGGGGGACCCCCTCTCTCCCCTTCTTTTCCGATTGTCTTACTAGAATGGTTTACTTTGCCCAGGAGAATGGTCTTATTGTAGGGCTTGCAACCAAACTAATTAATAAGGGTTAGCTATTCTTTAATATGCAGATGATACCATTCTCTGCCTTAGAAATAATGTCCAAGAAGCTCATATTATGAAGATGCTTCTTGTCATTTACGAACAAATGTCTTGTTTAAAAATCAATTACGACAAAAGTGAAGTTTATGCCCTCAATGGTGACTTTGGAACTGCTAGCTATTTTTCTCAAATTTTCAATTGTCGAGTGGCCTCCCTCTCTATCTCTTATTTGGGGGTTCCAGTCTTGGCTTCAAGATTACATGTTGCAAACTGGCAGAAAATGGAAGATAAATTTGGGAAAAAGGTTGAGCTGTGGAAAGGTAGTAACCTGTCTATGGCCAGGAGGACAATTTTAATCAATTTGAGCCTGTCTAATACGTTTGTCTACCATATGTTGATGTTTCTCCTGCCGAAAACAGTCATCTATAGGATGGATGTGAAAAGTAAAAGATTTTTTTGGCAAAGGGAGTGTTCTAAGAAGAAATATCATCTCGCTAAATGGACAAAATTTCGTAAAGATAAAAAGAAAGGGGGGCTAGGAATTAAAGACTTGAGGAAGATGAATATTAGTCTCCTAGTAACATGGTGGTGAAAACTTAAATTTGAGTTTGTCCTTTGGCAAGATATTGTGAAAGCAAAGTAACTTCAGAATAGACCTATTAGTATGATTAAGCATAAGTACTCAGATTCCCCATTTTGGTCTGACTTGACCAAAGTGCAACACTTATATCTCAATGGGAGACATTTTTTTCTGGGTAATGGTAAGAAAATTAGTTTCTGGTATGATACCTGGTTAGGTGATAAACCACTCCATATTACTTATGGCCTGCTCTTTTCTTACTGTGCTGATAAGAACTTTACAGTGGCTCAATGTGCTGATAATAATTGGTCTCTGCAATTTATCCCTCCTTTACCGAATATTTTACATAATCAGTGGTATGAATTAGCAGAAAAGCTTAATTTGCAGGTGATCAGGGATGAAGATGACAATGTAAAATGGATGTTATCTAAATCTGGTTCTTTCACTGTCAAATCTATGTATAGCAAACCAATTTCAAATTCTAATGGTAATAGTTTTAAAAGGATTTGGAAAGCTAAGGTTCCTCCCAAGATCAAACTTTTCTTTGGCAAATAGAAAATCATGCTATTCCAACTAAAGATATTATGCTTAAGAGAAATTGGTCGGGTCATACTTCTTGTCATTTTTGTGATGAAATGGAGTCTATTGATCATTTGTTCTTCTCGTGTGATACTTTAAAAGTGGTTTAGGGGGTTCTTGCTCAATGCTTTGGAACTCAGTATAGATCGAGATGCTTTGATCAGTTTTGGGTTTGGATTAAAACCTCTTGGCTTGGGGGTGAATTATTCAACACTTTGGGTTTGGCTGTTGTTTGTTGGTCGACCTAGAAATTTAGGAACAGAGCATGCTTGGAAGGGAAGTTGATAAAACACCCCTATGATATAATTTTTTACGTGTGCTCATTAATTTGTCATTGGACAGGTCTGTGTTCCCAGGAGCTTCAGGACACCATCAGAGATGGTGCTGAGAAAATTATGAAGGAGGTCGTGAAGGTGATGCAGGCCCCGGGGCGAACCATAGCTCTAACGCCTCATAATCCTGACGGAGGTGGACAGGAGGACACTGGCATGTTTTGATGGCAAAAATGATCTTGCTGTCTTAGTGGATGGAAGTTCTTCGTCTATTCTTGGAATGATTTTGATGCCTGCGAGCACACATGAAACTATTGCTCTATTTTATGACAATTGTTTGTCAGTAATCTGTTCTTTAACCCCAAGAGGGACTGGACATGTACTTATCCACACATCTGGTAGTTCAATTAAGAAAGTTAAGAAGAGCTAGGCATGCTGGAGAAATCATGCTTGTAAACCTAATCTCTGTTTCACTTGGAATGGAGGTGGTGCATCCGTGTCAAAAAAAAGCAAGCTGGAACAATCTGTTAACAATATCATAATCCTTATAATCAACAATGTCCTGAATTCCACACCTCAACCCCCCATAAAACGAGCTATTTTATCATCCATGTCCTCTACAACCCCACAGCGCAACATACCCTTTTGTAACTCTTGATAGTACTCCTCTACGGACATGTTACCTTGATCCAAGCGTTGTAATTTTTTGCAAAGGTCCCGCTGAAAAGAAGGAGAAACAAACTGAACATGCATAGCTTCCTTTGATCTATCTCATGTTGGGGGATCAGTTCTAGTTTTAACAAGTTCATTCCACCATATGGTAGCAAAATCCTTAAACTCACTAGTGGCTTGACGAACCCTATGTTGTTCAGGAACAAGATGAGCATTCAATTTTTGCTCTACTTTCATCTCCCAATCAAGATAAACCTCAGCATCATAAGCACCATAAAAAGATGGTATAGTAAATTTCACTTTAGCAAAAGGATCATCAGGAGGGCGATTATAATTGTTATGATGATCATTGTAATCGTAATGATTATTACCTTCCATACCTTGATAATAAAGTGAAAGTCGTGGATGATCATTATGCTGTTCCATATCATAGGCATCATCTTCACATCCCTCATCGAGAGGCAACCGAGCCTCAAGAGTATCAGCAAGATCAGCAATTTCGCGAGTCAAGTTCGCCAATGACTCCTTCGTTGATGCGTGGTTTTTGGAGAACACATCTACAATATCTTTCACCATGTTATGTTACTCAACAACTTCATCATGTTCTTTCATTATTAGTAGTAAACAAAATACAACAAAAAGATGTTATTGCTATCAACTACGAAAGACAGTGGAAATATGTAAAGTGGAAGGAAGTAGTCTCTATCTCTCTCAAGCATCTTACCACGCTCACACAAGTCTTCTTACTGACACAGCAGGTGGTGTGGACGGTGAGATAAACCAATGAAGCATGGGTGATTGCAAAGGTACCTATTTTGCTCAAGAGAAAAGTGGAGCTTGGATGGCACAATATGGTGGCTAATGAGCAGAAAACGTTAACAGTAAAACAAAGTTGAATAAGAATTCAATGTTGGAAATTATTGTTGGTTAACTGAGTGTTCTAGTCCTAGCACAACACAAGGAAGTAGCAAGACAATAGAAAGATAGAATGATATAACCAACAATCACGACACAAGTGGTATATACCAATTGCTTTAATATTTGTGCTCTTCACTATTTTTTCTTTTTTGTAATATTTTTTTGATATTTTTTGTTTACTCAGGGGCACATAATAGGAAGAACAAAAATTTCCAGCTCAATTGACTTTATTATGCGGCCTATAGAAAATTAGGAAGATTCTTTAAAATGTGGGAACTTTGGAGGCTGATAGCCTATCTTTTCGAGAGGAATTTGGCTAATCTAATTTTGCCGAAGCGACGAAGTGGTGCAAAATCGGATGAAAATTTTTTCTTAGATCAATTTGAAAAAAAATGTCAGATTTTGAGTTCATATGCGGAAGTTATGATCATTTTAAGGTATGGTGTCAGAGTTATTGTTTTTGAATGATGATTCCAGCTCGGTTTGAGAACAGATCTCAGAACCAGATGTGAAAACGATCAGAAATTTGCAGCGCGGCTGATAGGATGGTGTGTGATAACTCAAGGAGAACTGGCACAAAGGTTTGTCAGCTAATCTAGGGCTAGCGATGCGGGAGTTCACGCAAGGGGGCTAGCTATGCCAAACCGATGATCGTGGTGGATCGGTTTCTTGATAGGGATTGTGGAATAGGTGATGAACAACAAGAAAACAAGGCCAAAAATGACAACTATGACTCCAAAACACAAAGCAAACCATCAACAAGACTCAACCACACGAATGCGAACTCAACAATGCAAACTAGAAAACGAAACTGCAGGCACTATAGGCTAGGAAGCTATAAAAACGAGATATTTTTTGTTGGTTTTCTGTAAACTCTAAATATGAAATACAGAAGTAATCTAATGGAAAACAAAGATACCTTACGGCAACCTGGAAATCTAATATCAATTGATGAGGAGTTTAGGCCTGATCCTCCGAAAGGTATGTTGATTGACGTGGAGAACTCGACGTTGATTATTCGTTGCACTCGAGCAGCTCGAATATCACTGCAATCACTACACCACTGCCTTGTTGGTTATTAACCGTGCTTCGCAAGCTTGACCTCATTAAGAAGGCTAATCCCTGCAAGTGCAACCGGGAACACAAGCAAGAATGTAAAAGATGCGATCTAAAATCACAAAGTTGGGGTCTCCCAAAATGTACAATGGCAAAATAATTAATATAAGCAAAATCCACATAATATGCCAGGTGGCTACATTATTTAAAGGCTAGGATTCGGCCAAAAGACTCTTAGATGTGTCCCTAATACACTCATATGGGATACAAGGCCCAAAGACCCAATAAGGTGACGCATCACTGGACAGATATATGGACTCAAACTATTTTGACGATTCACAACGACTCTAGAGGTATTTTAATTTGGGACTTGAGCCATTGGAAATATTGTCTTCTCCTCTTTCCATGCATATGTAGAACATCGAAAACGGATTCCGTATGCATCCTTGTCATCCGTCTTAAGATGGACTGCTCCTGGATCTTGAGTTGAACTCAAGTCTGAGTTGTATACTATTTCCATCAACTTGTGGACGTCCCAACTGGTTCTCCATGTTCCCAGGTCCTCCTCCCATTACACTTTTATCTTCTTCATGGTTCCTAACAACAATTAAACCATTACATAGCAATCTATTCTCAAATTGACATGGGTAGGAATTTAGGAATGAGTTCACCTGATGATTTAGTAATTGTGCTCGTGCTCTTGTGATTGGTCCTTGTATATGAATTTGTGTATCAGCTGTTATGATGTCCTCATAATTACTAACCCTCGTCGTTCCTCTAGGTTGGGGTTTCTCCTGACCGGTTTGCCATATGTTTATGTTTCTTTTTTCTTATCATGATGCTTTCTCTGGCTCCAACGAATATCGCCTTGGTGTGACGGTTCTGGCTAGGCGCTCGGATCCTGTGACCCACTAGTCGAGACGGGTACCACCGAACTCGGTGACGTCCCCATCTCGGAAGAAGCGGGTGTCATCGTCCTCGGTGGCAGCTCTGGCTGTAGATCTCCGGCTGCTCCAGCAATCATTCGAGGTCAGTCTAGTGGTGCACGTCGTCCCGAAAGATGGCGAGGGTGCCCTGTCAGGCCCGTTGGAATGGCCGCCCGCTGACGAGTCAGCCACGCGGGCGTTGTTGCTATTTCTTTTGAAAACAGAATAATTCGCAAGCGCAAGGAAATGCCATTGTAGCACTTCCCCTTAAAGAGTATTCCCAAGGGTATCGATCCAAGGAATGTGTGTGAGCTCTTCTAGCTTGTTCTCCCAAGGTTACATAGTTTGTTTGGTAGGGAAGGAATTGAGAGGAATTCAATGATTTTAAATCTAGACCACAATAGTATATGACAACTGCTTGCTTTGAGCATGGGTTTACCCTTGGCAATACCAAGACGATTCCTGCCGTAAGCCTATGGCACAGACGTATGTGGAGGATTAATAAGGACAGATAGGGTTGCCACCATCTACTATCTACCTCTTCAATTCGTGGGTCTACAATATATCCACCAATGAATTCTAACCGAAGCACCACGCTTAAGTTCTAATTCAAACTCGTTTTGAATGAAAAGCTATGACTAGAGCCTCTAATAAATTAAGGTAGTGAACCCACAAGGAGTTACGAAAGTAAACTACTATGAAATAGAAATCAAACTAGTATTGAATTCACGGAAATTTCTCACTGATTCTGGCAAAACTTCTGTATAGGTACAAGTGTGGAAGAGGGACTTGACGAGCCCAAGCCTCCTCCTCCTAGCCCCTCCTCACTCTCCTTCTATTTGGCTGGCCACTTGGGCAGATCTAAACCTTATGAGTGGAGCACTATTCTCAAAGTGGTGTGTGAAGAACTTAGGGAGTGAGGGGGTATTTTATACACGAGTTCAATCAGTTTGGTGCCACAATTAGCGCGCGAATCAGTCGTTACCGCCATTAGGGAGCCATAGGAGGGTGACTCGCGTCGTTTGATCGTGTTTGGCACAAGGGAAAAGTCGGTCGAGCCAGGGGGTCGGCCGACCTGGTCCTGTCTCCCCCTCGGTTGTGCTTTCTCGGGGTGGTTGCCAGGTGGGCCTTGGCCCCCTTCCAATGTGAGTCACCATTGGATCTCCTCAGATACGCCTGGGAATGAGTCATGGATCTATGTGATGCCACGTGTCATCGATTGATTGGTTGAATGGAAACTTTTAGGATTGCCCTGTGCATTCTTGGTATTTTGGGGCATAATTCACCTGCATACAAATAGACACTAACTCTTATGGAATTTGTTAGTTTTAAATCCTACCACTATGTTGTGTTCTCCAATTTATAATCCTTATGCGATGAATTGACGATCAAATTTAGCATTTAAGGACCGCCAACAATTTCCCCCACACTTAGTCCTTTACTCATCCTCAAGTGAAGTCAAGAAGAACTAAGTGCTAAGATAAATATTACTATGAATATGAAAGAAGTATACGAAGTGTAAAAACTTTTTTAGCAGAAGCAACTAAAACCCCTTGGTAGAAAAATGATCTGTTAAAGATATCGTGTGTGCGACTAATATAAACATGATAAATTTTGACAAAACCAGTATAGATTGTTCAGAATCATGTCACGAAGAGGTCTCAACAAGAATCACAAAAATCCGTTGAGAAAAACTCAAGTTATGATTGAATGATTGAACGAAGGTCAATCTGTTCTACATGAGAAAAACAGATTTTGAACACTGCAAAGAAACTCGTGTAGATCCAAAACAAAAAATTGAATAACCGTGAAATTTTCATAGATGATAGATAAGCAAGTTGTGGAGACAACCCAAAAAGAATCACATCAATTTGATTTGTAAAACTTGAGTTATGATGAAAATACCAACGCAACGTAGTGCTGTCCAGAAACTCGACAAGAAAAACTTGTCTAAAACAAGTCGGACGAACAAGGCACAAAAGTTCCTTTAAACTACGATCTTTATTCAATAGAACAAAAGAGGAACCGCCCAAAATCCATCTACCATGAGCTCTGGCCTCCCTTGCTTATATAACCAGCCATGAGGCCAACCCAAACCAAACTAGGACTCGTATCCTACTCAGTTTCTACCGAAACTTTCCATAACTGCTCAAGAGACTCTTCTATACGCTGATAGAAGCAATCTTAAGACTTCTAAAGACCTTAGGAACGTATCCTACATTCCTAAAACAACTCAACTTCATTACCCACATGAAATCCTATCATAACTAACTCAAATCTTTCTATATTTTAGTCAAACACGACTCAGCCGCGACCTGAGTCCATAACGTAGTCGGTTTGACCTTTCCGACCACTTCTTTACATCCACTTCTCTTCATTGCTCCTTGGAACCATGCAACCACATCCATGCACTCCATGCACACATGGAAACACCTTCCAGTTATGTCCACAATACCTTCATATGCATTGTTCTTGATTCAAACATGTTTCGCGACCTCCCGATCAACCCAACCACAATTTCTCCCCAACTTGGTTGTTGAACCTCATCTTCTCCCTAAGACTAGTTCAATGGATCCCGTCACCTGCCATGTCTTGAACACAAGCAACACCGGCACATGAATAAACAACCAATACTTCTGAGCACAAGTCCTTGACTTGACTCATGTTAGTTCCGAGACCACAACACCTTACGTGAGCACCTCACATAAGCATGTTGCAAACCATAACAAAGCATTAACCACCATGATCAGCCAAAATGCATAAAAAACTTAGTAAAAGAATACTAAGCAAACTTTCCATAGATGTAAAGCAAGTACTAAACATTGCAAGGTAGAAGCAGAACCACTTCGATTAAGCTCTGGACCTTGTCAAAGCTAACCGGACCTTGAGCTGGAGCTTACCGAATCAAGTCGGACCTAGTGTCGGAGCTAACCAAAAACAAGCCGAACCTATCGTCGGACCTTGCGGAAAGGGTGTTTTGGCAATATTCAAAACTTTTATCATAAAGCCAATGTATTCAGAACACATAGGTCTCGCAATCTCCGTCTTGATGAATGCATTGGCAACACCACTTAAAATCCGAACATTATCTTGTTCACATGAAAAGTTTTGAAAAATATCAAATGAGAAAGAAATTTCAAAATAAATATTTCTCCCCTATACATTTTTCTCCCCCTTCGTAAATAAGAAATAAAATGATAAAAAATAGAAATTCTCCCCCTGAGAAGAATCGTGCAAAATTTAACTTGTGAATGTGTGCAATGTGTGATCAATTTCTCCACCTTTGATAATGTATTCAGCAAGGTTCAAAAGAGAAATTTCAATTGTTATGAGCATAATATGACATATACATGCAAAACAAAGCTCATCCATGTCGTACTATCATGTAACTTACACTATCACATCAAGGAGATACATAAAGTAGTGCAAGCCATGCTAGAGATCAAGTGTAATTTTCAATTTAAGCAAGTCATGATCTCACAAACTTAACTATTCCAAAACCTGAAAGCATGACACTTGTTGTTGCATTTTTCATTTTTCAATATTACTTAAAGCACAAATTATGATCATATAACATTTGCAAGAGATTATATGCTGCATTAGTCTTATTCCAACCAACCAAGTCAAGCCTATGTCATTTGACAATCAGAAGCTTAAGGACATGGTTTTAGTCATACACAACTTCTTTCAAGTTCATATCTAAGTGCAATGATAAGCCATCTGAAAAGAAGAAGTGCGATGCATGCATATTCTCTTGATCTTTTCTCAATTTTTCATTTGACCATCAAAACTCAACATGTGAGTTGATTACTTGATTTTTTTATTAAAAGCACTTGTGAGCAAGCAACAAGATCAAAACAGCAAGAAAGTTTGATCATGACCAGATTTAGTGAAGTAATTATTCCAATTACTAGTCATGGCAAAAACTAAAAAATGTATAACATAAGTAATGTAGTAAGAACTTTCAGCATGTAAAAGGAATCACAAAGTCATATATGTATGAAATACTATGCTCTTATTATTTTAAATTCAGATTCACACATATACTTACGAAGTTTCAAACCCCCCCCCCCCCCCCCCCCAATTTAAGCCATGAGGATGCATAACCCCTATTTCACTACGAATGAAACAAAAACGGGTGAAATCCAAAGGTTTTGTAAAAATGTTAGCCAATTGTTGTTCGGTATCTACATGGTAAAGCACAATGTTTCCTTTTTCAATATTATCTCGGAGAAAGTGATACCTAATGTCAATATGCTTTGTTCTAGAATATTGCACAGGGATTTTAGCAATGCAAATGGCACTAGTATTACCACAAAATAATGGAACACTATCTAGATCAACCCCATAGTCCTTAAGCATTTGAACAATCCAAAGAATTTGTGAGCAAGCACTAGCAGCAACTACATATTCAGATTTAGCCGTGGATTGTGCAACTGAAATTTTTTTCTAGACGTCCAAGCAACAAGTGAATTATCAAGAAAATGAAAAAAACCCGAAGTACTTTTCCTATCAATCCTACAACCCCCAAAATCAGCATCCAAAAAAGCTTTCAAAGTAACAGTTGAGGAAGAAAGATGAAAAATGCCAAATTCTTGAGTTCCATGTAAGTACCTGAGAATTCTTTTGATGGCTTGACGATGTGAAGCACGTGGGATGCTTGAAACCATGCACAAAGACATACGCTGAATTGTGTGTCCGGTCTTGATGCCGTGAGGTACAAAAGTGATTCGATCATGGTTCTATATTCTTTTTGATCCACGGGTTCACAATCTTCATCAACTTTAACTGTCGTTGATGTACCCATTGGTGTCCAAAGAGGCTTTCTTTTGTCCATGTTGAAGCACTTAAGAAGGTCTCTTGTATACTTCGTTTGATACACAAAGGCACCTTCCTTGGTTTGCTTGATTTGCGGCACCAAAACGTATGTGAGTTCTCTCATCATACTCATCTAAAATTTTGAACTCATCATAGTTGATAACTTGGAAATAAGAACATGAGAAGCACAACCAAAGATAATAACATCCACATATACTTGAACGAATAATGAGTCATTGCCATGCTTAAGCACAAAAAGAGTTTTATCAACCTTGCCCATGGTAAACCCCTTTCAAGTAAGAATGTTTTTAACCGATCATACCATGCTCTAGTGTCTTCTTTGCGACCGTACAAGGCTTTGGACAGTTTGTAAATATGATTAGGAAAATCTGGATTTTAATAACCCGGTGGTTGCTTGACATAAGCCTCCTCATCTATGTAGCCATTAAGAAAATCACTTTTAACATCCATTTGATATAACTTGAATCCTTTAGATGCAGCAAGAGCTAACATAATTCTTATGCCTTCTAATCTAGCAACAAGAGCAAAAGTTTCATCAAAATCTAGACTTTCAACTTGTATGAAACCTTGAGCAACCAACCTAGCCTTATTCCTAACCACAACCCCATCCTCACTTTGTTTATTTTTAAACACCCATTTAGTTCTAATTAGAGTATGACCTTGAGGTGGAGGTACGAGTTTCCAAACATTATTTCTTTCAAAATTTTCTAACTCTTCTTCCATGGCAATTATCCAAGATTCATTAGTGAGTGTGTGTGATATATCTTTGGGTTCAAAAGAAGAAACAAAAGCAGAATGAACATGAGAATATGGATCATAAAACATAGACCGTGTGACTCGTTCGTGCAAGCTTCCAATAATCTGTTGTGGAGGATGATTTTTGAGTACCCGGAGGGGAGTAGACACTTCACAAGCTTCTTCTTCTTCATGTTCATCACAAATGGAAGAACTTGTGGCTTGAGAATGATCTGGACCAGCAATGGTGGTCATCGGTGCTGGTTGTAAATAAAAATCAGGAGCTGGAACATTGTCATTAGCTGCTGAATTTTCGGGCAGCAACACCACTTCTTCATCATCTTCAACGAAAATACTCTCCCCATATGGATACGGACCTGCAATATTTGAGCTAGTACCTGGGATAGCTTCATCAAAAGAAACCTCACAAGTCTCCACAATTTTGTTAGTGTTAAGTAAAAGCACACTATAGCCTCTAGTATGAGATGAATAACCAAGAAACATGCCATTAACAGATCTAGCTTCAAATTTATCAAGATTACCATGTTTCTTAACAAATAATTTGCCACTAAAGACCCGAAAGTGTGTAACACTAGGCCTATATCCAAACCGGAGCTCATATGGTGTTTTACCTAGCTTCGTACCCAAGAAAACACGATTTGAGACATCACAAGCGGTGGCAATTGCATCAGCCCAAAATTTCCTAGGAGTTTGATATTCATCAAGCATTGTCCTAGCCATCTCAACTAAGGTTTTGTTCTTTATCTCTACAACACCATTTTGTTACGGAACATATGGTGAAGAAAATTGATGATCTATTCCATTTTCAGCACAAAAGTGAAGAAATGATTGATTTTTAAATTCAGTTCCGTTATCACTTCTAATTGCTCTTAAAGATTCTAGGTGATCAATTGATAATCTAATAAATAAAGTTCTAAAGTGACTAAAAGCTTCATTCTTAGATGCCATAAAATAAACCCAAGAGTATCTAGAAAAATCATCAACAATCACAAGAACATACCTTTTACCTTCGAAGGATTGAACATGTGAAGGTTTGACGGTGTCAAGGTGCAAAAGATTTCCTAGGAGTTTGATATTCATCAAGCATTGTCCTAGCCATCTCAACTAAGGTTTTGTTCTTTATCTCTACAACACCATTTTGTTGAGGAACATATGGTGAAGAAAATTGATGATCTATTCCATTTTCAGCACAAAAGTGAAGAAATGATTGATTTTTAAATTCAGTTCCGTTATCACTTCTAATTGCTCTTAAAGATTCTAGGTGATCAATTGATAATCTAATAAATAAAGTTCTAAAGTGACTAAAAGCTTCATTCTTAGATGCCATAAAATAAACCCAAGAGTATCTAGAAAAATCATCAACAATCACAAGAACATACCTTTTACCTTCGAAGGATTGAACATGTGAAGGTTTGACGGTGTCAAGGTGCAAAAGTTGACCCGGTTTAGTTGTCATAGTCACCGGTTTCAATCCGGTCGTCATCCATCACACAGTTGAGGGCCAACGCGAGCTTCTCCCTCTTCCTTGACATGAACAATGCTTTACGTTCTCTACAATGCTTTAATTTCTATATTTCAATCTAGAGCATGTGAAACTGCAACCATTTTAGCATGTCTACAAGAAGAGCACACAATTTCTTTGTCCCCTTTAAGCTTAGGCAGCCCAGTATGCGATCAAGAGCACTAACACGCGTGAGATGATCAAAGCCTACGTGACCAAGCCTACGATGCCAAAAATATAAGTCTTTTGAATCATTAGCAACTAGACACCTATGCTTAGAGGAAGAAATATCAAAATCATTTTTAAAAACTCTTCCAAACCAAGACATGTTAAAAATAAGCTCACTATTTGAGCCCACAACTTTGCAGCAATTTTTATTAAAAATAATTTCTAGATTTTCATCTAGCAATTGTGAAACAGAAAGCAAGTTGTATTTATAATTTTTGACAAGTGTCACATCCTTCAAAGTGTAGCGATCATTTACTCTAACCGAACTCTTAGCAATTATAGGAGTTGAAGAATTATCAGCAAAAATAACATTCTTTACACGTTACACAAAAGAGAGGGAGGAGGACCATTTTTGTTATCGGTCATGTGGCGTGAGCAACCTGAATCCACAATTCAAATGTTCTCCTTCCTCAAGCGTGTGACCTGCATAGAAGCAGAATACATCGATGACTCAATACTGGGGTTAGTCAAAAGGCATTTAGGAATCCAGTACTAAGTCACACGACGTCCAGCAGGAAAAACACGCGAAAGCTGAGACAAAACAGCAGGTTCATGAGCCAAAGTTTGAGAATTGTTGTTTCCAACTACTGACCTACGAGGTGTTACATGTGTAGCACAAGATTTAGCGGGGAAGTGGGGCATAAAGTGTTTATCTGTGTCAAGAAAAGGCCATTGAAGCCGATAAGGGCCTAGAGAGAAAAAATGGAAAAAGAGTGTCCTTTTATTCTCTCCTCACAAGAAGGCAAACCTTGTATGTTGATCGAATCTTCTTTCGCATCCAAAAGAGAGGTTGTGGGCTATTCGAGAGACTTGATGATAGGAATACTTGAGAGCCAGTTGTTAATGTCTTATAGCCCACGAAGAAATATTCCTTGGGAATGGAGAGACCTAGAGGAAGAACGACCAACCTGCCAAGACTAGTGAAGTGGTTCCGGAGTTACCGGATCCAATTGGTTGGCACTTCAAGACTCCAGTTGTAGCCATAAATCCCCTGCAGTCCCGAAAGCTTTCTTTTTATTTGATATACGAGTTTTATCAAAGGTCTATTCCATCACATTCCTCCTGGATTTAATCCTGCCCCTGGCGTACCTGATAACAACACTCATATACGTCAATTCAAGGAAAGGATGCTGCTCTGGCTCGTAGGAACGAATGCTTAGGATAGGAATCGCGCTAGGGTATGATTTGGTTGGCAAAACAGTAGGTTTGGGAGCAAACTTTGCATGTCTTTGACTCATTATAGCAGGTTGCATGTTCCTAACTTTCAGTTTAGCACACGCAACAAGTTTTGCTCGGTTGTTATGTGATCTAGCAATCACTCTTTCCTTTTTCTATTGTTTAGCTAGTATATAACAAAAATCTATGACATGACCATCTCTACCACAATAGGTACAATGAAATTTCACTTTGTATTCATGTCTAGATGAGCAAGCAACATGTTTATTAACAACCGAATGGGACAGCACTCCAGCAGATTTGAAACAACCTCTTTTTGTTTAGGAGCTGTTTGAATCAAACCACCTTCTAATGACTTTAAAATTTGAGGTGGATGTGCCTTATCATGAGCATGAGAATCAAATCCTAAACCATATTTATCATTACATGATTTAGAGGAATTCAGCAGCAAGTTCAGGTTTTTATTCCCATTATAAAACTGCTCTAGTGTCCTATTCAGGTCATCAAGTTTCTTAGACAAGTCTAGGCAGCATGAGAACGTAAAGCATTGTTCAATAGAAAAATTTCATTCACAGCATATTGTAGTTTCTTATCAAGATCATCACAAGTAGAATAATGCAAATCAATTGTTGAACAGCTAGCATCCATCAAGATTTTATCGTTAAGTGCAGCAAGCTCTCCGTTCTTCTCAATCTCTAACTCAAGTTTATCAAGTGTGTAGGTGTTTGCACTTCTTAGAGAGGACAATTGTCCATATATTAAATCACATGAGGAACAAGAATCATCACTAGGAATCAAAGATTTCAAACGATTAATTTTAGATTCTAGTGACTCAATTTTAACAACATTGTCCCTAAGCTTTTTGTCCTTTTCTTAACTATAATAGTGGCACGAGAAATAGTATCACACATTTCTTTGCAAGTAGGATATACCTCTTAATTTTCGCTGTTGTGTTCTGCCTCCTCCATACTTGATCTTGATTTGCCCGCCATGAAGCACAAGTTTGCCAAATCATCTTCATCTTCGTCACTTCCGATGTCCACATCGCTCGAGCCAAGTTCTTGAAGTGCGGAGATAAAACTGTTCACCAATTGGCATCCTGTAAAACCCTTCTTTTTCTTGTTGTTGTTTGTAGAAGAGTGTTTTTTCCTTGTTTGCTTTTCATCGCGGGAAATAGTACCTGAAAGGTTAGGTCAAATCCGTGCGAATATGTCCTGTCTTACCACATTCGAAGCATTGTTGAGGTCCAGCACTTCCTCTCCTTCTAGTTCTGATATTTTGCAATGCTTTTGAGAACCGAGTAGAGATGAGTGCAAGTTCCTCCTCCGAAAACTCTTCAAACCGTTCAAGGGTTGGAGAGGATAGTAAAGCAAGTGTTCCACAAGTTCGCCAGAGCTAGGCATGTCACGTTGAGAAATGAATGCAAGAGACTTGTCAATATCATGAGTCTGCAATTTAGAATAAGGAACATATAATGTAAGAGTACTCATGACAGTAGATTCACGAATAGATGTAACCTTCATCTCCCAAATCGACATGTTTAATGCACTTAACAATTGTCTAGCATTTTCAGCATCTGAAAAATTTAACATTGACACTATGCAAGTTGCTGAGAATCTTATTAAAGCGAGCAAATAAATCATCAATGGACTAACCTGATTGCATCTCAAAGCACATATATTCTTTCTTGAGCATATCCTACCTTACCTCCTTGATCATGTTGGATCCTTCGCGGTAGTCGCAAAGTGCCTTCCATACATCATATGCAGATCGAAGGTGTGCAACACGGTCGAAGTCGCTTTTAGTTAATCCTTGTATGATCAAGTTCCGAGCCTTGTTTCTGTTGTCGACATCTCTCATGTTTGTAGGTGTGACTTGATCGCTTGACGACACGTCATAAGGCTTGTACACCTTTTCCCATATTGCAAAGCCTTGCGCCTGGATGAACGCTTCCATACTTGCCTTCCAAACCTGAAAATCAATGCCACTGAACACACAAGGTTTTGCAGAGTATTTCTCCATGATGATTAGTCAAAACACGTGCAAATCTCAAAGATTAGAGCACCATGGCTCTGGTAGTAGATGTATAATCTAAGAGCACGTGAAAATCTAGCAGAGGGGGGTGAATAGTAGATTAAAAACTTTTTCAGCGGAAGCAACTAAAACCCCTTGGCATAAATACAATCTGTTAAAGAAATCGTGTGTGCAACTAATATAAACGTGGTCAATTATGAGAAAACCAGTATAGATTGTGGAGAATCAAATCTCGAAGAAGTCACAACAAGAATCATGAAAATCCGTCGAGAGAAACTCAAGTTATGATTGAAAGATTGAATGAAGGTCAATCTGTTCTACCCGAGAAAATAAGATCTGCAACACTGCAATGAAAATTGTGTAGATCAAAAACCACAAATCCAATGACCGTGAAATTTTCACAGATGATAGATGTCGGTACCCTGCGTACCGGGTACCCTATCATACCGCAAGAAGTGCAAGAGAGTTCCACCTGTCAGGGTTGAAGGCTCCCTTAGGCCCCACGTGTCACACAACACTGGACCCGCCTCCCTCATATGGGTAGCTCTGGGGCTGCCATGTGGAATGTAAGACCGGAGCTGAACTCCTAACACATGGAAGCTCCATGGTTGACACGCGTATAATGACCCTGGACCTAACCCCCCGTGGAGGGAAGCTCTGGTGTCGCCACGTGTATAACTTCTCCGGACCTATCGCTCCGCGAGGGGAAGCTCCGGGGCTGCCACGTGTGGACCCTCCGGACCTTACACCAACGGGAATATTAGCGGATGTCCAACAGCATCAACATTTAAAGGACAGTTAAAGCGACAGTTACAAGATCTGATTACATGTCATTAGTGCTATATTAATGACACACGATCAATGGGCTATTAATAGGGGTAATGCTGCTATTAGGGAACGTTATCACACTGTTAGTCATTCTTAATACTCGTAGGCCATGTACTAGACACTTAAATATGCCAGGGCCACATGTCTGGCTAGGAAAATGTTGTAACGGTCAGTCCTTAGACTATAAAAGGATTGCGCTGCACGATTCGGGGACATCTGACCCAGGCTCACATGCATACTAGGCTACTGACTTACTCAATACATCAACACACACCTCATGGAGTAGGGTATTACACTTAGGCGGCCGGAACCACGTAAATCTCCCGTGTCATCATCTTGATTAAGATCTTCGCGTGCCAAATGTCGAAGCGTACTAACGACACTTCCCCCGGTACAACTAAATGTAGTCTGCGGAGCCACCTGAAGGCGAACCACGTAAATTTTCTGGATCTGCAACTATGGAAGTTGTAAGCATGGTTCTGGTCACAGAAAGACCAGAGCCACATCCAGTTCAGGAGCCTAGACCCTTCTAAGAGGGTCCGGAGCCACCTGAAGGCGAGTCTGGGTCCCAGCCCCCAGACACGGATCTTCAACATAGAGTGCTAGAAGATCAACCTATCTCATATGAGGGAATTTTAACAGTTGTTCAAGAAGATCCGGACCCATCAGGAAGGGTCCGGGTTGAACAAGAAGAAGTTTCGGACCCCTCTAGGAGGGTCCGAGAAACTTAACAAGAAGATCCGGACCCCTCTGGGAAGGTCCGAGTTGGTGGAGAAAAGTTTTGGGCCCCTCTGATAGGGTCCATACCGTTCAACACCCAATGTACTTCATTAGTGAAGTACTCCTCAACGCCAAGACACGTTACATCGAGATACATAAGCTGCTTTATGCAGTTCTTATTGCCTCAAGGAAGCTTCGCCACTACTTCGAAGCCCACAAGATATCTGTGGTAACTCCTTATCCACTGCGAGCAATATTACATAAACCCAATTCTACTGGGAATATTGCAAAGTGGGCAGCAGAGTTGGCCTAGTTCGACCTCGAATTTGTGCCACGGCAAGCAATCAAGAGTCAGGCTTTGGCTGACTTTGTGGCGGAATGGACTCCATCTCCATCTAACCCTGGGGGCCCCAGTGAGTAGAAGCCGGAACCCAAGGTCCCGGTTTTCACCGAACCTCACTGGACCCTCTACTTCGACGGCTCCGTGCAAAAGCAGTGGGCCGGCGCTGGAATCCTTCTCCTCACTCCGACCAGGGAGAAGGTCAAATACACGGTTCACCTTGACTTCAAGGCAACCAACAACATGGCGGAGTATGAAGCTCTCATCTACGGGCTCAAGGTGGCACTATCTTATGGTGTCAAACAACTGTTGGTGAAGGGTGATTCGTAGCTCATCATAAAACAAGTCAAAGGTGAATGCTGCCATAACAACCCTCAACTAGCAGCTTATCACCTTGAAGTCCAGAGGCTCCAGAAAGACTTCGAAGTCTTGGATCTCCATCATGTTCAGCGTCTTCACAATGTTAAAGCTGACGAACTCTCGACGAAGGCTTCAATCGGAGCTCCGGCTCCCGACAGAATCTTCATCTGGAGGTTGTCAAGACCAACATTTCAGACTGCCGAATTGAGCGAAGTGGGCTAGACCAGCACCTTGAAGCTGGCAGACCCGGTGGCCCTATTACCATGGCGTCCACCAAGGGTCGTAGGTGCTGCCGAGAGCTCCGAGCAACCCAGCACGCAAGACTCAGAAGCTCAAGTTAGCTCCGATGCATGGATCTCAGAGATCTGGAGCTACTTGAAAGGCAACATCCTTCCTGAAGATAGTGTATCCACTAACCGGATCATCAGATTGGCTAAAAGATACAAGCTTGTAGAAGGGGATCTCTACCGGCGCGGTGCCAACGCATTCTAATGTTGTGCATTGCATGGGAAGACGGTTGCGAGCTCCTCACGGAGATCCATGGAGGCGAGTGTGGGAACCATGCGTCTTCCCGAATGCTTGTCGGTAAAGCCTTTCTGCACAGTTTCTACCAGCCTACAGTGCTCCACGACATAATAGAGTTAGTGAAAAAATGTGAAGCGTGCCAGTTCCACGCAAAACAACTTCACACACCGGCTCAATCACTGCAAATGATACCTCCTACATGGCAATTTGCTGTGTGAGGTGTGGACATCTTGGGACCTTTTGAAAGTGCATCTAGGTTGCCCGTGGGTTTTGGATGATTGATGACGACAATTAAGTCGCTAATGAGCTCAAGTGATCTTAGCACAGGTGTGGACTCGATCGGAGACGCAAACCCTCAAAAAGGAAAAGGAAGGAAACAGAGTCAACTCGAAGCGTAGAAACTAGGGTTTCTAGCGTGTTGAGTTAGACTAGCCGTAGAAATAGGAGGGTGCGTGTGTAAAGTGCATTGAGATCAAGTTTGGGAGCTCAAAGTGGTTTAGAGGTCAAACCCCTTGAGAGAAAAGAGTGGATAAGTAGTCTGGCAGTAGGGCCGGACTAGTCCGTGCAGGTGGTCGGACTAGTCCGCCCCTGGCCGGCCAAGTCCGTATTCGGCCGGACCAGAAGGGTCTGACTGAGATCGGACTAGTCCGTTCGTGGCCGGACTAGTCCGGGTAGCAGTGAGTGGGTTTTGGAGACCAAGTCTCAAAACCACGGACTTGTCCGTTTGAGTCCGGACCAAGAGGTCCTGAGTGAGAACGGACTAGTCCGCCCGTGGGGCCGGACTAGTCCGGGTAGGCGAGTTGAAGGTGCTTCTGTGACTAAGTCCGGGAGGACCGGACTAGTCCGCCCTTGGGGCCGGACTAGTCCGTGGTCCTCAGACTAGTCCGTTTTCACACGGAGCAAAAGGCTCTGTGTGAGATCGGACTAGTCCGGTGTTGACCGGACTAGTCCGTTGTTGAAGTGACCTTTTGAATTTGAAGTTTGGCGGGTAGTGTGACGATAGCGTGTCAGCTGTCGGGGCCTGACAAGAGGTCAGTGGTCCCCTAGGCCGGACTAGTCCGCCCTTCTGCTTAAGTCAGCAGTATGGGCTTGGGACCTCTATAAATAGAGGTCCCCTGGGTTCTTTTGAACCATCTCTTGAACTGACTTGAACCCTAGCGCCGCCATAGCCAACTTGGAGCACTCTTGAGCCTCTTTCTTGCCAACTTTCCCTCTAAAACTAATTCTTGAGTGGATTAGGGTTTAGTGAGGTGGAGAAGAGGAAGAACATCGCGCTTGTGCTCCCGGTTTGTTCTCTTGCACTCATTGAGTCTTTGTGAGCTGTGTGTTGAGTGTGTTTTGCATTGTTGATCATCTTTGTGGTGTGGGAGCCTCAGATTGTGAGAAGCCCCAACGAATCTTGTATTCACACTTTGAGATAGTGGAGAACCAAGTTAGGCCCGTGTGGTAAACTTGGTGAGGGAAGGGTTGGTGAACCCGGTCCTTTGTGGACTCCTCAACGGGGAGTAGATTCTTGTGTGGAATCGAACCTCGGGATAAAATCCTTGTGTCTCTGTGTTCTTCGCATCTTATTTATTGCATACTTCGTTCTAGGGTTGCTAGTCTTGTCGTGTGCTTCACTTTGCTTAATCTTGTTAAAACTTGACTCACTCTTGTGTTGATAGCTTCTAAACTTGTCTTAAACATATCCTCACTTGTAGCCTCGAGAAAATCCCTTTAAAACTTGCTAAAAACACTTTTTAGGGTTCTTCACGCAGGCTGACCGGACTAGTCCGCTCCCAGACCGGACTAGTCCGCCCCCTGTGATTTAATCTCGTTTTATTAAGTCATTTGCAGGTCGATTAGCCTATTCACCCCCCCTCTAGGCAACTTTCAATTGGTATCAGAGCCAGGTTCTCCACAAAGAGTATAACAACTCGAAGAGATGGCCGGAGTGGTGAATGACGACGCATCGAGCAGCAACTACGAGGCAACCCGTGAGGAGACGCTCGCCTATCAAGATAAGCCAACGGACGATGAGGAGACTCGCCAACTCAAGGCGAAGCTCCGGGAGAAGCTAAACATCTCCAAGATCGATCCGTCGAACCAATCAAGTGGTAGTGGCGGAGTCAACTACAACCGACAAGGGTTCAACTATGAACGCCTTGCCGCCAACAACCACTACCTCTCCATCCCATTGGGGAAACCTCCCCAATTCGATGGAACCGACTACGGGATGTGGAAACACAACATGAAGATCCACCTCGTGTCACTCAATCCGGCATTGTGGCAAATTGTCATGACCGGGGTGGAGATCCCGAAGGATGAGGACAACATCACGCAAGAACAAGCCATCCTCATCCACCACAACGCTCAAGCTGCGGGTGTGATTATCTCATCTCTCTCAAGAGATGATTTCAACCGCGTCGATGGCCTTGAGGTGGCCAAAGACATATGGAACACCCTCAAGACGGCACATGAAGGGAATTTGGTGGTCAAGGAGGCCAAGATCGAGCTCATCGAAGGAGAGCTTGGGAGATTCGCCATCTTGGATGGTGAATCCCCCCAAGACATGTACAACCATGAGGGCAAAGGGAAGGAAAGAGCAAGGCCCAAATCAAAAAGGTCTTGCTACAATTGTGGCGAGTATGGGCACTTCATCGCTGATTGCCCACATGAAGAAGTGAAGAAGAAGAAGGAGGGCAAGCCTCAAGATAAGAAATTCTTCAAGAAGAAGAGGCCCTCCGGACAAGCTCACTTGGGGAAGGAGTGGGACTCTAACGATGAGTCCTCCTCCGAAGAAGAAGAGGAGAAGATGGCTACCATAGCCATCGGGAGGAGCTCCAAGGGAAGCAAGCTCTTCCCCAACCTCAACGAAGACTACAAACCTACTTGCCTTATGGCAAGGGAGGGAAGGAGAAAGGTAACATCTCATCCCTCCTCCACAACTTCCTCGCAAGATGAATTTGATAGTGCTAGTGAGAATGAACACATGTTTAAGGACATAAGCAAAAGCACCTTGCGAAGGATGAAATTGCTTATGGATGAGATCTTTGAGAAGGAGGATCTCATCAATAGACAAGAGGACATGCTCATCCTTGAGAAGGAGAGATTTCAAGAGCTTGATGAACTCCTTGAGCTCGAAAGAGAGAAGAGCAAGGCATTGGAACACGAACTTGCTCTAAGTAAGAAAACGTGTTCAAGTCTTGAGGAGAAAACAATTGAGCTCAAGGATGAACTTGGGAACTTGTCAAAAGTTAACAAAATCCTTGAGACTCAAGTTGAGTCTCTCAAGAACAATGTAGCCTCTTCCTCTAAGAGCTCAACCTTCTCAAAGGCCTCATCCAATGCAACTCCGCCTTGCAAGTGCTCTAACTTAATCCTTAAGCTTAAGTATGAACTCAACTCAGCACAAGGCAAGCAAGCACCTAAGGGTGCCATCTTTGACAAGGAGAAGGTGGCGTATGCACGAAGTGCATACACCAACACAATACCTCTCCATGTCAAGGATGGTCTTGGCTATACTAGAGGTGGAAGGCATAACGCCAAAACCTCCAAGTATGGCAAAGACATGATTGTCTTTGTTAAGGGGAGTTCATCCCCAACTAAAATTGAAAAGAACTCACCCTCTAGCAACAAATTGCCTAAATCTGAATCGCATCCTCTATTCCATGATTTTGATGCATCTTATGTGCTAAAGAGGAACAAACACGGCAAAGTGTTTGCTAGATATGTTGGGCCACTCCGCAAGAGCCCCAAGCCTTGCGTGTGGGTGCCCAAATGCCTAACTACTAACGTGAAAGGACCCAACTCTGCTTGGGTACCTAAAAGGAAGGCATAAACTTGTTTTGTAGGCTTACTCCTCCGGTGGATCGAAATGGGTGTTGGATAGCGGATGTACCAACCACATGACCGGAGAGAGGAGCATGTTCATAGAGTATGAGGAGAATGAGGACCCAACTGAAGGAATCTTCTTTGGGGATAATAGCCAAGGGAAAATCCTTGGCTCCGGTAAAATTGCTATCTCCTCTTCGCATACTTTATCTAATGTTTTGCATGTTGATTCCCTAGACTATAATCTCTTATCCATATCACAGCTTTGTGATAAAGGATATAAGTGTGTTTTTTTCTAGTGAGGGTGTGAATGTTCTGAGAGAGGGTAATGACTCAATAGCCTTTAAGGGAGTGCTCAAGGGAAAGCTGTATCTTGTGGACTTTACCACGGATAAGGCTCAACTTGACACATGCTTAATGGCGAAAGCCAACATGGGATGGCTTTGGCATAGAAGGCTTGCCCATGTTGGAATGAGGAACCTTCAAAAGCTCCTTAAAGGAGAGCACGTTCGTGGCCTAAAGGATGTGGTATTTGAAAAGGATAGGCCATGTGGTGCGTGCCAAGCGGGAAAGCAAGTAGGAGCTCAACACCCCTCTAAGAATATCATGACGACAACTAGACCTTTGGAGTTACTCCATATGGATCTTTTTGGCCCCATTGCTTACATTAGCATCGGTGGCAACAAGTATGGTCTAGTCATCGTTGATGACTTCTCTAGATATACTTGGGTGTTCTTCTTGCATGATAAGAGTGAAACCCCTGGGGTCCTCAAGAAATTCCTAAGGAGAGCTCAAAATGAGTTCACCTTAAGGATAAAGGCTATAAGGAGTGATAATGGCACCGAATTCAAGAACATGCAAGTAGAAGAGTTCCTAGATGAGGAGGGCATCAAGCATGAGTTTTCCGCTCCCTATTCTCCTCAACAAAATGGAATTGCTGAAAGAAAGAATAGGACGCTTATTGAGATGTCAAGGACGATGCTAGATGAGTACAAAACATCGGACCGGTTTTGGGCGGAAGCGGTTAACACCGCTTGCCACGCCGTAAACCGATTGTACCTTCATCGCCTCCTCAAGAAGACTCCTTATGAGCTTCTCGTTGGTAAGAAACCCAATGTTTCTTACTTTCGTGTTTTTGGTAGCAAGTGTTATATCCTCAACAAGAAGCATAGGACTTCGAAGTTTGCTTCAAAGTCCGATGAGGGTTTCTTGCTTGGATATGACTCAAACACTCATGCGTACCGTGTGTTCAACAAATCCTCCGGAATTGTTGAAGTAGCACGTGACGTGGTGTTTAACGAAACCAATGGCTCTCAAGTGGAGCAAGTTGATCAACATGCCCTTGATCAAGAGGAACCTCCACTAGAAGCTCTAAGGAAAATGGCACTTGGAGATGTTCGCCCACAAGAACCATCTCAAAGCCCAAGTGACCATCATCATTATGAAGTAGGTCAAACCCCCATTGGACAAGTTGGAGATCCACTAGATACTCCCCAAAATGATAATGGGAATGAAGATCAAGGGGGAGGCTTGGATCAAGGGGGAGACAAAAGTGAAGAAGATGAAGCAAGTGATTCAAGAGCTCAACCTCCGCATCCTCGTGTTCATCAAAGTGTTCAACGTGATCATCCCGTTGACAACATTCTAGGAGATATCACAAGAGGAGTAACAACACGTTCACGTGTTGCAAACTTTTGTGAGCATTTCTCCTTTGTCTCATCCTTGGAACCCCATAAGGTTGAAGATGCCTTGAGAGATCCGGATTGGGTAGTTGCCATGCAAGAGGAGCTCAATAACTTTGAAAGGAACAAGATTTGGGAGCTTGTCAAGCGCCCACAAGCTAATGTTGTTGGAACCAAGTGGGTGTTCCGCAACAAACAAGATGAGCATGGTGTGGTAACTAGGAACAAGGCACGACTTGTGGCAAAAGGGTACTCACGAGTTGAAGGATTGGATTTTGATGAGACATTTGCTCCCGTAGCTAGGCTTGAGTCAATTCGGATATTACTAGCCTTTGCTACTCATCATGACTTCAAGCTCTACCAAATGGATGTTAAGAGTGCATTCCTTAATGGCCCAATCAAGGAAGAAGTTTATGTAGAGCAACCTCCAGGGTTTGAAGACCAAGACTATCCTAACCATGTTTACAAATTGCGAAAGGCTCTTTATGGCCTCAAGCAATCTCCTAGAGCTTGGTATGAGTGCCTAAGAGACTTTCTAGTTGAAAATGGTTTTAGGATAGGCAAAGCGGATTATACCCTTTTCACAAAGCACTTCAACGAAGATCTTTTTGTGTGCCAAATATATGTGGATGACATCATATTTGGTTCCACAAATAAGGTGTTTTGTGATAAGTTCTCCAAGATAATGACGGAGAGGTTTGAAATGTCCATGATGGGTGAGTTGAAGTTCTTTCTAGGATTTCAAGTAAAACAACTCAAAGAAGGGATGTTCATAAGTCAAACTAAGTATACACAAGATATTCTAAGGAAGTTTGACATGGATAAGGCAAAACCCATCAAAACCCCTATGGGGACAAATGGACACCTAGACCTAAATGAGGATGGTCCAAGTGTGGATCAAAAGTTATATAGGTCTATGATTGGTTCACTTCTCTATCTTTGTGCATCTAGGCCCGATATCATGCTAAGTGTGTGTATGTGTGCTCGCTTTCAAGCGGCACCTAAGGCTTGTCATTTGACCGCCGTTAAAAGGATCTTGAGATATCTAGTACACACACCTTCCCTAGGACTTTGGTACCCCAAAGGATCTAAGTTTAACCTCATTGGATATTCTGATGCGGACTATGCGGGGTGCAAAGTTGATAGGAAGAGCACATCGGGTACATGCCAATTCTTGGGTCGATCTCTAGTGTCTTGGTCCTCCAAGAAGGAAAACTCTATTGCTCTCTCCACCGCCGAAGCGGAATATGTTGCAGCCGGAAGTTGTTGTGCACAACTTCTTTGGATGCGACAAACCCTTAGGGATTATGGGATTAACTTGCGCAACATTCCACTCTCGTGTGACAACGAGAGTGCCATCAAGATAGCCCATAATCCGGTGGAGCACTCTAGGACCAAACACATAGACATTCGACACCATTTCTTGCGAGATCACTCAATGAAGGGAGATATTGTGATTTCTCATGTGAGGACGGAACATCAACTCGCGGATATCTTCACCAAGCCTCTTGATGAGAAGCGTTTCTGTGAGCTAAGAAGTGAGCTCAACATTTTGGATTCTAGGAATGTGGCTTAAACCACATTTCTCACTTTTTGAGCTATATTTCGAAAAACTCTTCTCTATCTTAATTTCTCTTCAAAAACTGTTTGAGAGAACTTTTTCTTAGAAATGGATCATTTTTATCATACTTTCTTCATTAATCATGTTTGCATTGCTTGTTGTCCAAAAGGACCAATGATTGGAGGGCAAAGCTCTAAAATACAGTTTTTCAGCCCAGTCGGACCGGACTAGTCCGCCCCTTTGGACGGACAAGTCCGGGTCCAGACTAGTCCGCGGCTAGTCCGCATACCGGACTAGTCCGCTCTGAGGCCGGACTAGTCCGGAGGCAGACTAGTCCGCGTCTGGTCCGCGCACCGGACTAGTCCGTCCTGGCACCGGACTAGTTCGACCCTTGGGGGCTTAAACCCCCAGGGTTGGCCCAGACCCCTCCTCTTCCTCTCACTCGCGCCTCTCGCTCTCCCACGCTCAAGCAACCGCCTTTTTTTGGCGATTTTTCGCTCCAACCACCAAATCTCGATTCCAATCCGTGCATTGGAGCCCTTGGGAGTGAGGGATCGTTTCCCCGCGCTTCACCTTCGCAATCCATCGTCGATTTCGTCGATTCTTGCGGATTTAAGAAGGTATTCTAGTTTTTTCAAAAACTTTCCCCATTTTTGATTCTTGAGGTTTTCGATAGGAACACCTTCATAGATATTGCTCCATATACCCTTGTGATCATAGCCTAGGAGTATTGCGCGCTGATTCGATGATTTTTCGATGAATCGATCAGGGTTAGGGTTCATTCTGCGCAACCCGGACTAGTCCGGTCCCTGGCGGACAAGTCCGCCCAGCGGACTAGTCCGCCCCTAGGGCGGACAAGTCCGGTTTGCACAGGGCAAACCCTACTTCTAGTCCTTTCTTGAGATCTTTTCTGCAATGCTCCCTCTCCTTGGACTCATACCTTCCTTTCTCTATGCTTTCCGCAGCATGTCGAACTCGGAGCGTTCCCCTCCTCGTCTCAACCCCGAGGGGCGAACCAAAGCTCAAATTGTCGAGGCAAGGACCAAGGCTGCGTCATAGAGGCGCAAAAGGCAAAGGAAGAGAGATGGCTGAAGGCACTCGAAGCCTCCAAAGTTGCCGCAAGCATCTACAACGAGGAAGAAGCCATAGCTAGAGCAACCGCAGAGTCCTTCAATGAGCTGCGAAAGAAGAAAAGGGAAGACAGGGAAGCTCACAACTCCAGGGCTGCTGAGGCCAATGCCCCCAAGAGAAAGAAGCTCGTCACCATTGGCGAGAAAGCAAAGGGCAAGGAGCCAGCCCAAATGGAAGCTGAGCCTAGGGTCGAGCGTGACCCTAAGAAGGGAAAGGCTCCGGCTCCTGTCGAGCCGACGAAGAAGAAGCCAGCTGTCAAGATGTCAGCAAAGAAGGCAGCTGGAGGTGTGGTGATCAAGGAGAAAGGGAAGGCCACTTCCATTGGCCCCCTTGAGGTTCACACACCAGAAAGGAACCCCAACAGGCAGAAGGAGTTGTCTGCCAATGTGTTTCATGGAAAAGGGGCTGAAAAAGCCAGGAGGCTAAGGACCGAGAAGGTCTACAAGTTTGAGAGGAGCATGGCAGATCCTAGGTTCTGGTGTGACTTTCATTGTGACTACTACCGGCTAGTCTATCAGCAGATGAAGAAGCCGGTAATAGAAGCTCAATGGGTTGACTGGGATTACATGGCCAACAAGCAACACTCTGCTTTTGACGCTGTCATCGAAGCTGCTGAGCGCCATGACCTCAAGAAGATCATGGGTTTCAAGTATGACTGGAATGTCGAAGTGATTCTGCAGTTCTACTCCACCATCTACTTCACCACCTCAGGTGACAGAAGAATTATTTGGATGACACATGGTGAGCAGTACTCAGTCACCTTCGCAGAGTTTGCCAGGATTCTAGGGCTTGAGGCACACATGGATCATGAGATTATAATCTCTAACCTCAAGGCCGTGGACCGTGAAGAGCTAGCATATATGTATCCAAGTCACGTTCCATTTGATGCCGGTCTCGCCCGCAACATCAAGCCCTTTTACAGCATTATGAACAGAATCCTCAGAAGGATGATAGCACCGAAGGACGGTGATGCTGGGGTAATTCAAGGGAACTTGAGGCACTTGCTACTTCTGGTTGATGGGGAAGAGAAGTTCAACCTCGTCGATTACATCTTCGACGACATCTTCAACATCTCGCATACCCCCAACCGTGCTTGCGGGTATGCCCCCTACATCATGTGCCTCATCGAGAAGGTGTCGGGCGTGACCTTCGTCAAGGACGTGTCGCATCGCCCGCTTCGTCCTCAGAAGCCCCCGAATGTACTTGTTCCTCCTCGTCGCAAGAATGCAGATCCTTCATCTCGCCCCGTGGCACCTCCGTCTCCGCCTCCGCCTCAATCCATGAGTGCCTTCTTCAAATGCTTCAAGGCGATCTTCACTTCCTGCTGGAAGCAAGAGATCCGCGCTCAAAGGGCACACAAGCGTCAGGAAAAATATCTTAAGGCGGTGTGCGACAAGCTGGAGCTCCTGATGTCCTCTTCGGAGGTGAGTGATGGGGAGATCACTCCATTCCACAACTTCACCGCCGATGAGCTCGCCCAGCTCCAAGAGGATGGAAGCTCCTCTCGGGCTGCTCCCTCGGCAAGGAACTCCGACGACGACGACGATGACGCCGATGATCATGAGGACGACGTCGAAGATTCCGAGGCCACGGAGAGTGGAAGTGGCGATGATGAGGACTAGTTATTAGGTCTTCGTTTCCTCCCTTCTTTTCCTTTTTGGTGCTTTGATGCCAAAGGGGGAGAGTTAAGGGGAAGTTAATCTTTTGTGGGTGTGCTTGTGGTTTGTGGACTTGTCTTGTAATACTTTCATGCATGCTCTTGGATGTTTACATTTGTGCAAGACTTGTTAATGTTGTCTAATATCAATATAATGCTCTTATTGTCAATCTTTTGATTATATTGATACTCTTTATGTCTTGTCACAATTGTTGAGCACATCACGTAGGCACCCCACCATAACGTGTGTGGGTATGAAAGAACTCCTCCACCTCTTTTACATGCTGCATACATTGAGGGGGACTCATTCAATACGCACACAAGTTATGAAAACCAATTTTAATACTCTTAATTGTTGAAGGACTTAATGTGTTGTCATCAATCACCAAAAAGGGGGAGATTGAAAGTGCATCTAGGTTCCCCGTGGGTTTTGGATGATTGATGATGACAATTAAGTCGCTAATGAGCTCAAGTGATCTTAGCACAGGTGTGGACTCGACCGGAGACGCAAACCCTCAAAAAGGAAAAGGAAGGAAACGGAGTCAACTCGAAGCGTAGAAACTAGGGTTTCTAGCGTGTTGAGTTAGACTAGCCGTAGAAATAGGAGGGTGCGTGTGTAAAGTGCATTGAGATCAAGTTTGGGAGCTCAAAGTGGTTTAGAGGTCAAACCCCTTGAGAGAAAAGAGTGGATAAGTAGTCTGGCAGTAGGGCCGGACTAGTCCGTGCAGGTGGCTGGACTAGTCTGCCCCTGGCCGGCCAAGTCTGTATTCGGCCGGACCAGAAGGGTCTGACTGAGATCGGACTAGTCCGTTCGTGGCCGGACTAGTCCGGGTAGCAGTGAGTGGGTTTGGAGACCAAGTCTCAAAACCACGGACTTGTCCGTTTGAGTCCGGACCAAGAGGTCCTGAGTGAGAACGAACTAGTCTGCCTGTGGGGACGGACTAGTCCAGGTAGGCGAGTTGAAGGTGCTTCTGTGACTAAGTCCGGGAGGACCGGGCTAGTCCGACCTTGGGGCCGGACTAGTCCGTGGTCCTTAGACTAGTCCGTTTTCACACGGAGCAAAAGGCTCTGTGTGAGATCGGACTAGTCCGGTGTTGACCGGACTAGTCCGTTGTTGATGTGACCATTTGAATTTGAAGTTTGGCGGGTAGTGTGACGATAGCGTGTCAGCTGTCGGGGCCTGACAAGAGGTCAGTGGTCCCCTAGGCCGGACTAGTCCGAGCCTGAGGCCGGACTAGTCCGCCCTTCTGCTGAAGTCGGCAGTATGGGCTTGGGACCTCTATAAATAGAGGTCCCCTGGGTTCTTTTGAACCATCTCTTGAACTGACTTGAACCCTAGCGCCGCCACAGCCAACTTGGAGAACTCTTGAGCCTCTTTCTTGCCAACTTTCCCTCTAAAACTAATTCTTGAGTGGATTAGGGTTTAGTGAGGTGGAGAAGAGGAAGAACATCGCGCTTGTGCTCCCGGTTTGATCTCTTGCACTCATTGAGTCTTTGTGAGCTGTGTGTTGAGTGTGTTTTTCATTGTTGATCATCTTTGTGGTGTTGGAGCCTCAGATTGTGAGAAGCCCCAACGAATCTTGTATTCACACTTTGAGATAGTGGAGAACCAAGTTAGGCCCCTGCGGTAAACTTGGTGAGGGAAGGGTTGGTGAACCCGGTCCTTTGTGGACTCCTCAACGGGGAGTAGATTCTTGTGTGGAATCGAACCTCGGGATAAAATCCTTGTGTCTCCGTGTTCTTCGCATCTTATTTATTGCATACTTCGTTCTAGGGTTGCTAGTCTTGTCGTGTGCTTCACTTTGCTTAATCTTGTTAAAACTTGACTCACTCTAATGTTGATAGCTTCTAAACTTGTCTTAAACATATCCTCACTTGTAGCCTCGAGAAAATCCCTTTAAAACTTGCTAGAAACACTTTTTAGGGTTCTTCACGCAGGCTGACCGGACTAGTCCGCCCCCAGACCGGACTAGTCCACCCCCTGTGATTTTATCTCGTTTTATTAAGTCATTTGCAGGTTGATTAGCCTATTCACCCCCCCTCTAGGCAACTTTCACCTTTCCCAAAATCTGTTGGAGGTTATAGATTCCTCTATGTCCCAACGACAAGTTCACCAAGTGGTCGGAAGCTACTCCAGTTGTGACAATCAACAAGCAGTCAGTAATCAAATTCTTGAAGTCCATAATATGCAGATTTGGAGTTCCAAAAAAAGTCATAACTGACAATAGAACCCAATTTACAAGTGTTGCATTCCAAGAATATTGCCTCAGCATTCAAGTCAGCTACGCATCAGTAGCTCACCCAGCAAGCAATGGTCAAGATAAGACAGCAAATGCATAAATTTTAAAGGGACTCAAGATGCACACGTATGAGCGCCTGAGCCAACTGGATCGAAGAGCTTCCGTCGGCACTGTCGACAAGCAGAACTACACCAAACTGGTCAACATGAGAGACACCCTTCTTCTTTGTGTATGAAGCTGAAGCAGTCCTTCCTCCGGAGATCACAATGGGATCGCTCCGGGTCTGGACCTTTGACGAATCCACGCAGGACCAGCACCGGCGTGAAGACCTTGACCTCATCGACGAGGGAAGGTCCCAAGCAGTTGTTCGGAATGCACGCTATCGTCAAGCGCTCCGGCGCTATCATCAAAGGCAGTGCGCAACCGACAGCTCGAGGAAGGCGATATGGTGCTGCGGAAAATACTAACTCGTGAAGGAATGAGTAAACTTTCCCCCAGATGGGAAGGTCCCTTCCGAGTGATCAAAGTATCCCGTCCCAGATGCGTTCGCTTGGCAACTGAGGATGGGACTCCGCTTCCTAATCCTTGGAACAACGAGCACCTCCGTAAGTTTTACACTTAGAATCACGGAGGTGGGTCTGTAATTACACACAACGTATATTATAGAGTCAATATACAGAGTCGAGTAGGTCCTCTAGGAGAGCATTCGGACGCCCCCCCCCCTCCGAGAGGGTTCGAGAAGTTCAAGTAACAGTTGATACATTCACAGTACTAAAAGTGTAACTACCTGCCCTGGGCTAGCACAGGATGTATAACACGCTTACCATAGTCTTGTACTCTAAGTGTGTCCTTGCCTCCCCTGTAACCCGGACCTATAATGGAAGACATTGTTGTGTGAAAATAGACTCCACGTGCATTTATTTTTCTACAAGGCTCAACATTTTAAATTATTATTTTTATCCTTATTGTCTATAATGAAGTTGTGTAATTCTTCTAAAGTTTTAGTTTAAGTTATTTATATGTGTTACAAGTTATATTGTTAATATTTTTGGATCTGAACATTGTTGCATAGTCTACTTGCCTGAACACCAAGCAACATAGGTCCGGAGTGCGCTATCGACTTAGCCTGGTCCTGCACCCTAAGTAGGCCACTCTACCTACACCCCGGCAGGCCTTAGTAGGGTGAGTACTAAAAAAGCATACGGGTCTGGAAAGATTACATCAATATGTTGTTATCATATTGAATTTCTTCGGATCTAAAACTAAAATAAGAACGATAAGTCACAAACAATTTATAGACAAGGGGACAAATTTTACTCTTTTTTCTTGTTTTTAATGTACAGGAAAAACACAGCGATGGTGGACGATGTCGGAGCTATCAAGCTCCGACAACCTCCAAGGGGGCCAGCCGTCGATGTTTTACACGTTGATAGTGGGTGCCGTCGGACCTACCAAGCTCCGACAACCCAGGGGGCCCGCCGTCGATGTTCTACGCGTTGATAGTGGGTGTCAACGGAACTATCAAGCTCCGACAACCCCTGGGGGCCCATCGTCGATGCGACAAAGGGCTTTCAGAAGTATTGGAGTTAAAGACTTTGGACCTAAAATCTACAAGCTCAAATCGCTCAAGTCATCAACATACTGTCAAAACCTTTTGGTATATATTCACAATCAAATTGTGCACATACACCAGAGGGACAACAAGACAAAGCACAATATATTGAAGACAAAGTGAAATTCATGGCAAAAATAGTGGATTTCGTTCATTCAAAGTACTGGATTACAAAATCAGGGTTACAGTAAGAGACAAAAGGAAAAGGTCCTAGCTACTGGAGGATCTAAGTCCTGTGGAAAAATGAAGCACCCTTCTCAGCAGCCTCTTGGACACTTGCCTTGGCGGCATCCTCCTCTTCGGCAATGAGCCCTTCAAAGACTGGATCAAGAGAAAACTGGGGGTCTTGGCTTCTATAACACGCCAAGACATACTCAACGACTTTTTTTGCTAGAGATTTCCCCTCTATCTCCAGCTGATCAGCGATGACATTACCCATTGCATCAAGTTTGCCGCCAATAGAGCCAAGTGCCACTAGCGTCTAGTCCAGCTCCTGCGCTAGGTCCACCGGGCACACTGGACTGAAGCCAAGAGGCACAAGGGCCCTGCCCGCACGTCCATGAAAATCCCATAGCATCAGGGATTCAATTTCCTTCGAGTTCCGCAGCTCCTCCAGTGAACTCCGGGCGCCCGCTAGCTTTGAACTCTACCGAGCAAGACACTTAACCGCTTTGGCATGTTGCTACATATTCTCAGCTATTTGCTTTTCGCGGTTGGCTAGCTCCGTCTCCCGGAGGTGGATGCGGTTCTGCCGTTCCGCCGGGTCCTTCTCCCTGCCCCTCACTATCCCTTCTCTGGTGGCCACATCAGCTTCTCTTTTTGAGAGCTCCTGCCCCAGTTTCTAGTACTTCTCCTTTTTTCCGCACTCCATAGATCCAACTTCTTAGTGCGATCTGCCAATTTTTGCTCAGTCAGAGTCAATTTCTGGGTGAGCTCCTCCTCTCTCTTCAAAACATCCTCCTGCTATTCCAGGAGCTTCTCTTCTCTTGCATCAAGGTCCGCTCAATGCTTCAGGAGGACCTCATTTAATTCCTTGAGGCTTTCGTGATGCTCATCAGCAGCATCATGCCTTTCCTTGGCTTGCTCGAGGATCTCCCGAGAATTAGCGTCAAGCACCCTGATGGCGGCTTCCTTATCTTCAAGCAGTTTGCCGCAGTACTCCATCGAGGCTGTTTCCCTCTTGACTCACTCCCCTGATCAGCAAGCCTCGTCTGAGCAAGCCTGGTCTCAAAATGGAGCCTGTTGCGCCAACGCCTCAAGGTGTGGCGCTCCCCTTCAAGGACCTTGCTCTTATGATCGAGGGTGAGCTGAACTTGTCGGAGGCTCGAGCAGGCATTGTTTATAGACAACGACAAGGGGATAGGTTCCGGACCTACTGGGGTCATCTCTGTCGGTTCTAGGGGATTCTCCATAACAAAAATAGGGTCCCACAATACAAGTGATGTACCCTCAACTTTTGCGGCACTGGAGCCACCCTCCGTAAGCTTTTCGATAGCAACAGAGGAAGAACCCGCTGGGGGACCTCCTACCTCCGGGGCCAACGCCGAAGGTCCTGCCGCAGGAACTTCAATCGCTGGCTCCACGGGTGAAGAGCTTACCTCCACCTCTTCATTGCGTTCTGCCTCGGGCATGGGCACTTCCGGAACAGTTACTTCAGAGGTGGTCGTTGGGGCTTTACCCGAAGCCATTTCCACTACCGACTCAGGTGCCGGTACATCAGCCACCTCCGGCTCGGCAGCCAGAGCTTCATCATATCTGGTTCAGCGATCGGACCTTCAACAACTTCTGGCTCGAGGGCCGGAGCGTCGATCATCTCCGGCTCAATGGCTAGAGCTTCAACGACTTTCGACTCAAGGACCGAAGCTTCTAGCACCATCGGCCCCGCAACAACTTTTGGTGCAGGAACTGGAGCCTCGGTAACCTCTAGCTCAGACGCCGGAGCTTCCGGCATCTCCATCTCCCACACTGGAGCCTGAGCCTCCAACGCTGTTGCCGGCGGTGCACCTTCAACTTCTGCCCCATGGTCCGGCTCTACCACGGGAGTCTCTGTCGATGAATTTGAATCCAGATGCACGATAGAAGGCACCGGAGCTATCGTGACCTCGGCCACCACTTGAGGAGGCACAGGGGCTGAAGCTGAACTTTTTGTCCGCACTACTTCGGCAGTTGCGACAGAGGCCAAAGCATTAGACCTTGACGCCCTGCATTCAAAAAATTGGAACATTTAAAACATAACAAAAATTAGAGTAGCAAATCAAGGTGAAAAAGCAAATCTTACCTTGGGAAGCTACCGCTCCAATCGGCGCAGAACCTCCTCGCCGGAGGCTCCAAGCCGGAGCTTGCCATGGTTGGCACGAAGGGAGCTCCAGAATGTTGCCCAAAGCCCGCTCTCATCATTTGTGTTGCCCCAACCGAGGTCCCCCTCGGCCTAGAAGAACCTCCGGACCTAGAGCCCCTCGCTGGCACTGGGATCGGAGTCGACTGTCCAGAACTGGCACCTCTCGAAGACGCTTGCACCGAAGGAGGTGTAGCTGTAGAAGATCTCCCTCACCGGGGAGAAGGGACTATTGTAGATGGAGCAGGCCTGATGGACCTCCCATCAGCATGCTTCAGTTTCCTCTTCCGGCTGAAGATTCTGCTAGCTCCTTGCCCTTGCCCTTGCCAATGTCTTTAACCCTTTGGCTCAGACAGGGGTGCCACCTCCTCAGAAGCTCCAGGGATTACAACCCTATAGGTCCGATGCTTTTCCATCTCATCAAGGTCGTCTAGCGCCGGCATCTTCCTCTGGAGCTCTCTGCTGATCTCTGGAATCATGTTTAAAGGAAAGAAAGCAGCCGGTGGAGCTAAGGCATCGTCGTCGATAAGCCCATGCTGAAATTTCTTGAGATGGAGCTTCAAAGCTTCATCATCCAAGTTGGATTTCAAACTGGTTTCAATCCGGTCGTCATCCATTACACTGTTGAAACCCAGACGAGCTTCTCCCTCCTCCTCAGTGGAGCCCACCTGTTCACCAAGAAATTTCCGAAGACCATCTGGAGGGTCACTCCACCCTCCACACACTCTTGGATCCTTGTCAGGATAGGTTTGAATGGATCTGATAGCTTTGAAACTGCATTCCAGGCGTCAGTGTCAACATTGGGGAGTCCTTGGGCAGCTCTAGCCTATCATGCTCCTCCACTGCAATGACAACCCAATCATTCTTCCAGTCGTCCCATTTGCCAGAGGGGAATGAATTTAAGTACTTGAAGGGACAGTTCTTGATCTTCACAAAGTAATAGAAGCCAATCAACTCAGTCCCTTTGTCGGTGGAATGGGTTGTGAAGAAAGTCCGCAACAAGTCGACGTAGGGAGGCACGCCCACCCACATCTCGCAGAAGTGGACGAAAGTGGCCACAAGCAGAAGGGAGTGCAGGTCGAGGTGATGCAGTTGGAGGCCATAGAAGTCCAACAGCATCAGGATGAAGCTCAAGAATGGTGGGATCAGTCCCACCATGGCGTACGCTGAGAAGTACACCATCTCCCCGCGATGCTCCTTCTTGAAGGGGAGCTTGCCGGCACAGACCAGGTGGTTGAAGGAGTCGCTGAACCATCCCATGAAGGTTCGGACCTTCATCCGATTGTCCTTGCTCTGAATGCGGCTCTTGGGAAGACCTAACTCCATCGGGGCAAAGTGGAGCGAAAGAGGAGAAAGCTAGGCAAAGATTGGGAAGCTCTGAGCGTGAGTGTAATCAAAAGCGTAAAGAGTCCTCAAATCGTGTGGGCTTTCCCTCTTAAGTAAGCCTCCATGACGCTTAGATGGAAACCGCAACGAGAGAAAGTACACATTACAAAGAACCTCCCCCGTCAATGACGAATGGGCCCAGGGCCACCCCGACGAAGAAGTCGGGGTTATTACCCCTGGAGAACCGTTTTCATGATGGGCGAAAGGAAACCCAAAGGCGGCAGCCTGACAATACGCTCAAAACCGATACGGTTTTTGTATTGGGAGCTGGCGACCTTCAATTGAGTGAGATCCGCACTCAAAGATCTCACCTGCCGCATTCAAGACAAGCCACGCGGCGATGGTTTAATCCCAAACCATCACCGCAATGGTACATCAGAAGACCTTTGAAGTTACAGCGCGAGAATCAAGGATGGCCCCACCTCTGGTAGAATAACTTGACCCAAAGGATTTTTCCTAGAGGTGGGCCCAGGGACCACTTTCGGTACCCTGCGTATCGGGTACCCTATCATACCGCATGAAGTGCAACAGAGTTCCACCTGTCAGGGTTGAAGGCTCCCTCATGCCCCACGTGTCACACAACATTGGACCCGTCTGCCTCATATGGGTAGCTCTGGGGCTGCCATGTGGAATGTAAGACCGAGCTAAACTCCTAACATAGGGAAGCTCCGGGGTTGACACGTGTATAATGACCCCGGACCTAACCCCCCTGTGGAGGGAAGCTCCGGTGCCGCCACGTGTATAACAGCTCCAGACCTATCTCTCCGCGAGGGGAAGCTCCGGAGCTGCCACGTGTGTACCCTCCGGAACATACACCAACGAGAATATTAGCGGATCTCCAACATTATCGACATTCAAAGGACAGTTAAAGCGACAGTTACAAGATCTGATTATGTGTCATTAATGCTATATTAATGACACACAATCAGTTGGCTGTTAATAGGGGTAACACTGCTATTAAGGCATGTTATCACACTGTTAATCATTCTTAATACTCGTAGATCATGTATTAGGCACTTAAATACGCCAGGGCGACATGTCCGGCCAGGCAAATGTTGTAACGGTCAGTCCTTAGACTATAAAAGAACTTTGCCGCATGGTTCAGGGACATCTGAGTCTAGGCTCACACGCATACTAGGCTACTGACTTACTCAATACAAAAACACACACCTCGTGGAGTAGGGTATTACGCTCAGGCGGGCCAAACCACATAAATCTCTTGTGTCATCGTCTTTTCTAAGATCCCCGCGCGCCCAAACCGATACAAGAACCTCCGTGGACTACATTTAGTAGTACCGGGGGAAGTGTCGTTAGTACACTTCCACAATAGATAATCAAGTATGAAGAGAAACCAAAAAGAATCATGTCAATTGGATCTGTAAAAATCAAGTTATGATGAAACCACCAACGCAACATAGTGCTATCCAGAAACACGACGAGAAAAACTTGTCTGAAACAAGTAGGACAAACAAGGAACAAAAGTTCCTGTAAACTACGATCTTTATTCAACAGAACACAAGAGGAACAGCCCAAAATCCATCTACCACAAGGTCTGGCCTCCCTTGCTTATATAACCAGTCATGAGGCCAGCCCAAACAAAACTAGGACTCGTATCGAACTCAGTTTCCACCGAAACTTTCCATAACTGCTCAAGACTCTTCTATACGCAGATAAAAGCAATATTAAGACTTCCAAACACCTTAGGAACGTATCCCACATTCCTAAAAAAAACTCAACTTCGTTACCCAACTCAAATCTTTCCATATTTGAGTCAAACACGACTCAGTCGCAGCCTGAGTCCATAACCTAGTCGGTTGGACCTTTCCGACAACTTCTTTACATCCGCATCTCTTCATCACGCCTTGGAGCCATGTAGCCACGTCCATGCACTCCATGCACAGGTGCAAACAACTTCTAATGACGTCCGCAATAACTTCATATGCATTGTTCTTAATTCAAACATGTTGCGTGACCTCCCGATGAACTCAACAACGATTCCTCCGGAACTTGGTTGTTGAAACTCATCTTCTCCCTAAGACTAGTTCAATAGATCCCGTCACCAGCCATGTCTTGAACTCAAGCAACTCCTGCACATGAATAAACAACCAATACTTCTGAGCACAAGTCCTTGACTTGACTCACGTTAGTTCGGAAACCACAACACCTTACATGAGCACCTCACATAAGCATGTTGCAAACCATAACAAAGCATTAACCACCATGATCAGCCAAAATGCATTAAAAACTTAGTTAAAGAATACTAAGCAAACTTTCCATAGATGTAAAGCAAGTACGAAACATTGCAAGGTAAAATCAGAACCCTTCGGTTAAGCTTCGGACCTTGCCAAAGCTAGCAAGACCTTGAGCTGGAGCTTACCAAATCTAGTCGGACCTAGCGCGGGAGCTAACCAAAAATAAGTCAAACCTATTGTCGGACCTTGCTGAAAAGTGTGTTTTGGCAATATTCAAAACTTTTATCATAAAGCCAATGTATTCAACAAACATAGGTCTCACACAAAGTATTTTAATTCATATCGTTGCTTATGAACCTTCTTTGTGGTGTGGCTACCATATCATCTTGGGTGTCTGAGAGGTGGAACGGTTGAGTGCATCTCAACCGGACTTCCTCCTGCTGAAATAACTTCGAAAATTGCTATATCTCGAATATCAGAAGGGTAATGACTTTTAATTCTCTATCAGATTCCTTCAAGTCACTCAAGGTGTTTGAATCCTCACCTTGGCATAATTTTGCCACTTTTGTGCCTACAACTAAATATGGCTTTTTGCGGAGCTTGGTAGGGATAAAGAGTAGCACACTTGCAATTCATGTATTACTAAGTCAAAAACAAGATCCATATGAGAAGACCATGCAACAAAAATCAATGACTAAGGAAATTCTTGTTCACATATTATGGATGGTGGATGATGGATGATGAATGGTGATGATAACTCCTATCTGATCACTCTCTTTTGGTGCAAGGATGAATAATGGCTACTTATTGGCTCTTTCTCTCTTTTTTTTAATTCTTTTTGAGAGCTCTTATAGCCATGCCTTCTACTCCTTTTTATGCATCTTTTTTAATAAGAGAGGATTTTTGCAATAATATCATGGAATATCTTATGGTGGTAGATGGATGGAAATCATGGACTATGGTGGAGTGCACAAGAAATTCTTAATCAAAGAATTTATGCAAGTCACTCAATAGGGTCAAGAGTTTGTCAAAGTTCAATGAAAAATGCAAAGTGGCATATGCATGTGGTTTTCAATAATTATCATATGGCCTTGGTGGGTATTTTAATTTCCAGTGAGAGAGGAAGGCAAAACCTTAAGACTTTAAAATCGTGCGAAACTGAAAATTAGTTTCAAGCAAGGATGGCTTTGTCCATGGGTTAATTTAATTCACCATATCATACCAATCAAAAACTTAGATGACATGTTGTCCTAATTAATGATATGTGTCCATAAACATGGTAGTGAAATCAAAATACAGGGTACACTAATCTTATATTTAAGCATATTTGCATTGTTTATGTTAATTGAGTTGATTTTAATTTGATTTTCATGAATGCGTCAAAATTTTCAACTCAATTTGATTGAATCATCAAGAGCAGGGGTAAGAGATTCAAACCGACACTGTATAGCAAAACGGACCTGAGAGGGGCCACCAATAGGTTTGCCAAGCCAGTGGCTCGGCCGAGCCCTGGTTGGCTCCTCTGGCCTCCTGCTTCGTTGTGTCATCTCGTGTGTTTGTTCGCGACATGTTCTCAGGTGAAATGTTTAATCTGTATGTTGCGAAATTGCGAAGGGACTCCTCCCTCGCCCTTGTTTCCTGGAATATTTATTTCAACACAAATGCAATGAAAAAACAAAGGGAACTTTACTGATGTTAGCTGAACCGGTAAGTTCTAATTTATTGAAATCATAATGGGGGTGCTTGAGTGAAAATTGGAATTGAAAGATAAACTAGCACCCAAAAACTAAATAGGAATGTGAACATGGGACTTGGGCAAGGTGGAAAAGAGAGGGTGAAGGTTTGTGAATGATATGGTGCACCTCTCTGTTGATTGGAACTTTTTAACATGGTAGCTGTAAAGGCCCTAAAAATCGTAATGTAGAATTCAGTGCATGAATCAAATTTAATACAAAGAAGTTGAGTTAGGAACATAGGGCTCATATAGTGTTTGTGAGTTGAACTCAAAATATAGTTTCAAAAGAAAATCAAATGCTCCAATTCAAAATCATTGAAAATATAAAATTTATATCACTAATGTATTGACCATAGTTCAAATATCTTTTCTGTAAAGTTTGACAAATTTTGAGCATCGTTTACTTGTATTTGACTCGATTCAAATGAGAGCATTCAAATTCAAATTCAAATTCCACTGTTCACTTTGTCAAATACCAAATTTTAGTTCATATTTGAACTCCCCACATCTGAGTTGACCAAGCTACCAAGTTTCACACTTTTTAAAAATTGTTTGAACAACATTTGAATTTAACGGAGAAGGTTTATTTGCTTGGGCGGTGACCCCACCTGCTAGTGAACCATTTTCCCTCCTCTGTTCTCTTCTTGCCACCGCATGGCATTCAATTGCCACCAGCTGCTTGCTTGCCAGCTTCTTCAGTCGATCCCAGCCGCTCCAACAAATATCCCTACGTCCTCATCCTTCCCTCTCACTAACAGAGCCAAGGAAACCTCCCTGTTCTTCATTCTTGGCGCACAGGCCCGAGCACTGCCAGAGTTCTCCCTCCCTACTCGAAATCCAGCAAGGACCAACACTATTAATCAATTTCCTTTGCACTTGGTTACTCCTTAACCATCTGCGCAGCTTATTGACAAAGTTTGGTGCCTAGCTCGAGCTCCCCGAAGCTTCCCGAAGTGAAACTGTGGCTGCCGTCCTCTGTTCCTCACGACCGCCCCTCTGCTCCACCATCGACCCAATGATACAGCCAGTTTCCTACCCCGATCCTTTGACAAAAAGGTGCACCTAGTCACCCCCTAGCTTCTGGTAAAGTTTCACACCATGAAATGCACCGTAGCTTCTCAATTTTGAGTTCTTCCGACGAGCTTAGTGTATGAAATTAGCTAGGTCAGGAGCTGAATTCACTTTCGACGTTTGAGTATTTATTTTGCCCATGAGCTTTGTTATTCTACACGACCAGGCGCTTCGTCTAGAAGAAAAACCAAAGAAATCCATCGACTGTACACCGAGAAAACCAAGTTTTCCCGTCTGCCATTGAAATTTTGTTTAGTCCACCGTCGAGCTCAATTTGCCGCCCTTGTCATCAATTTCTTGATCCATATTCTTGCTCTCCGAATTATTTAGGAAGATTTAGGAAGAACTCCCAACCGAAATAACACACCGGAGCGCTTGGCCAACATGGCCGGAACCCTAAGTGCCTCCGCCGCCGTGGGAGGCTCCTCTCCGACCATCTATCGCCGGCACCACCTATAACAAGTTGTTGCCTGTCCAATTTTAGGATCTGGCGGTCAGTTCCACGGCCCTCTGTGCCCTAGCACAGGCTGCGGCGAGGCGCTGCCACCAGCCACCGTCAGGCGCCGCCCCTGCGCCTCTGGGTGCGAGGTAGAAGATGGTTGGGTGGGGCCGACCATTAGTGTCTGTGGCGCAAGCCCCAGGTCTGGTGCGGCCTGATGATCCGGTGTGGCCATAGACCTAAACCATGTGGCCCCGTGTGACCTGAAGCATATTGGCTGTTTTAAAGCCCGTGGGCCCAATTGAATAATTCAAACTTTCCAATAATAATTTAATTCCAGATTTGGCTCCAACTTTGAAAATTAATATCTACTAGTGTATTTGGCCAAAAATTCTCAAATAAATTTGGTTAGAACCAGGATGAGCTATAACTTTAATTGGTGCACTTGGATCTGTATGAAAACCCTTAATTTGGCCTAAATAATTCCATGAACAAAACTACTTTGGAATTAATTCCTGATTCTCCATTCCTTCAAAAATTCCCAAACTTGGCCAAATCATGCCACATAATACCCTTTAGTTCCAGTAGAAATTTCAAGTCCATTGGAGTTGATTTGAATGGTCAAAAATTGTTCCAAACCTGTATGCACCTGAAAATTTCAAAATGTCCAGAATTTTTTTTTGCAAATTGTCCAAACTTGTAAATTCGATATCTCACAATAGAATGCCTATAAAATTATGAAACCAATTTTTTTGGGTCACTCTTGACCTACTGTAAACAGAAAACCAATTGGCCATGTTAAAGTCCCGGATTCCCCATGAAAATTCTGGAAAGTGTTTAGCTTCATTCATTTTTAGACAACAGAGACTTCCATGAACCGATCTCAATTTTGGCCAGAACATCACTAATATTAACTAGTGCTCTAGTGGCCATAATTTAGTATACTTAAGTGTGTTTCCATTCAGCTATGTTATATTATCACTATTGAATCACTTTGCATATTCTTTGCATATCAAATAAATGCCGAGCTCGAGGAGACCACGGAGCCACTTGAAGTCATCCCACCAAAGATTAAATTTGACGCCATCTCGCAGCCAGGCAAGCCCCGGTTTGCATTTAATAGCACTTTGAACTTTTATTTGTATCGCACTATATTGGTTAACATGTATTGTGCATTTGGTCTAAGTTTTCTTGGAGTTTGCTACTTGCATGACCAGAAAACCCATGAGTGAAAGGTAGATTGTTAAGTCCCTGATGTATCCATGCTATGCTTAATGTTGTAGTTGCTTCCGTAGAAGTTGAGTAGTTGGAATCTACTTGCAAGTTTAGAATTGGGGTCACACGGGTTTGGTTCGAGTGAGAGGATCACCATGATAGAATATGAGACCGGACATGGAATAGGAGCAGCAGGACATAGGGGCCTGTGAGCTGTAGCTATGCCTATGTCGGTCAAGTAATGATCCGTGTGCGGCTCTGTTGAGCAAGTTTGATTTGTACCGGAGTCATACTTGATATATGGGGTCCAGGAAACCGATGTACCATTAGAAGCTTTTGTTGATACTTTTTCGATCGCCTCAGGCTTTTGGACGCACACAGTAGACTGAAACTCGCTCACGACATCTTCACAGCGGAGGGTGCACCGTGAGTGGGAATACTGTCCTAGATGATTGAATTGATTGAAATTGGGCGGGACTTGGGAAAGGTTTCTGCGTACGACATCCGTGGAGTGCTCCTACGTGACTTCTAGTACAGACGTACATGTCATGTATCCCGGGTATCTTTGATTCGGATAACCGTCCCTCGTGGTTATTGAGTACCGCTTGTTCACTGTGTCGTGACGTAGTTAATTATTTCATTGCGTCGTGAGAAAATTATGAAAACTCTTCTCAGAATTTTCGTGGGCAACCTGGGTCTTTAACGTGGCCAAAAGTTGGTGTTCTGTTTAGAGGAAGTCAATAGTGACTCAACTAAATTGGTTTCATAATTTTCTAGGCATTATACTCGGAGATAATGAATTACAAGTTTGGACAATTTGCTAAAAAGTTTCTGGACATTTTGGAATTGTTAGGTACATACAGATTGGAAACATAATTTGGCTATACAAATCAACTCAAATGGACCTGAAACTTACAGTGGAACTTAAGGGAATTATGTGGAATGATCTGGTCAAGTTTGGGAATTTTTAATGCATTGAGAGTCAGGAATTAATCCCAATAGCGTTTCACTTCATGGAATTATTGAGGTCCAATTAGAGATTTTCATACATATCCAAGGGCACCACATGAAAGTATAGATCATCCTAGTTCCAACAAAATTTATTTGCGAATTTTTTGACAAGTATTCGAAGAGATATAGATTTTCTAAGTTCAGCACAGAACCTGCACAGAGAAAATGGTCTAACTCATTTAACTGTGGGCCCCACTAGCGGGGTTGTCTTCAACCTCCAGCAGGGGCACTCGACCAGCAGCTGAAGTACCTAGGATGAGCTTGATTTCACTCATTTTTGCACCAAATCGAACCGGATTTTCACCAAATTAACCTTGGAAACAAGGAGAACATGATTATGGATCAAAATCGTGGATAAATTGGCCGAAGGTTGAGTCTCGATGGAGAACAGCACCATTTTAGAAGGTGGTGGCAAAAACTCATTGAACTCAGCAGTTCCTTGATGGATGCTACTAAAATTTGACTGAGATGTGCACCATGAGGTGGTGAACAACATTCATGAACGAATTCGTACATGGTTGCACCTAGAAACAAAATTAAATCGACAACCTAGTGACCTAGGTATGAACTACGTTCAATAAAATTTGAAAGTAGCAAGCTAGGAGCCATGGCTTGACCTGAAACTTTGTGAGTAGCCTCTATGTGAGTTGGCGCACCTTTTTGCTTCAAGGACTGAGTTTAGTAGTCGGGACGACGGTGGAGTGGAGGGCAACCTCCACGGTGGCCGGAAATCATCGCCGGAAGACTTCAAAATAATGAGCGCATGAGTGAGGAACCAGTAAGCTGGACAGAGGAGAAGGAAGAGCAGAACGTTTGCATCTTTTTGCTTCTAATAGGGAGGTGATACTCGGCCAGGAACAGCTGCTGCAAGGGAGCACAAGTGAGGTGGTTGCTGGGGAAAAAGAAAAATGGAGGAGGAGAAAGCTTGCTGCTGTGTTGCACCGTGAGCAAGTGAAAGGATCAGCTGGGTGGATTTTGCATGTCGTGAGGTGTTGCTCTGTGATGAAACAGAGGAAAACAGAGGAGAATTCCATAACAGGTAGGTCCCCCTGCTTTCATCCTTATCTTCACTGGACAGTCAATTTCCCCCACCTAGATTCATCCAAAAATTTCTAGATATTTGTGGGAAGTCCAAATTAAATATGGAGAATTTAATTCTGAATTCATTTTATTGATTTCACAAAATTTCATTCAAATTCAAACTTCAATTTGAATTTGAGTGGAATTCAATGTAGCCATTGAATTAAATAGCAAACATGCTTCAAAAATTATGAACATTGCAGGAAGACTATTTGAAATATTAGAAATCCAATGGTCAACTCAGATTTGTATTTTGTTCTAGTTTGAACAGTAGCTGTGTTTAAATTTTTGAAATCCATCCAATAGGTTTGAAACTGATTTGATTTCTGGCACTTGCTATTGTGATTTCTTTTCTAAACTTGGGTCTCCTAGCTGAGATGATCCTCTAAAATTAGGGCTTTTACATTTCTCTCCCTTAAAGTAATCTCGTCCCGAGATTACAAAGGACAAAACTAAAAGAGAAATTACCGGATATGAGATGATAAGAAATCCGAATAGTTGGAGCGGAGATATTCAACAGTTTCCCATGTCGCTTCCTCAGCGTATGGTTGCTCCATAACACTTTATAGAACCACAGCGTGCGGTTCCTCGTTGTTCGAGCCTTCTCATTGAGAATCCGAATCGGATGTTTGGAGTATGTGAGATCCGGTTGCAACTCGCCTATTTCATCCGTGTGGACTGCAGCTGTGAACTTGAGACATTTCCGGAGCTGAGATACGTGGAAAATGTCGTGGATACCAGCGAGAGATGCTGGTAATTCTAATCTATAAGCCACATGTCCGCACTTCTCCATAATAGCAAACAGACCAATAAACCGGGGAGTTAGCTTTCCTTTTACTCCGAACCGGTGAATTCCTTTCATCGGAGATACACGTAGGTATACGTGACCCCAACATTGAACTGCAGCGGGCGACGCCACTTGTCCGCATAATTCTTCTGTCAAGATTGAGCCGCTCTCAAGTTCGCTTGAATGATCCGAACTCGTTCCTCGCCTTCATTGACTAGATCAATCCGGAATGTTACTCTTTCGCTGGACTCGCACCAATTCAGCGGGGTGCGATATTTTCGTCTGTAGAGAGCTTCATATGGTGTCATCTTGATACTCGCTTGATAGCCATTGTTATATGAAAATTCCGCCAACGGCAAATGACCATCCCAATTTTTACCGTGGTGGATGGCACACGCGCATAACATGTCTTCAAGTACTTGATTCACCCGCTTGGTTTGTCCATTGGTCTGCGGGTGATATGCGGAGCTTCTAATCAGTTCAGTACCCAATGAGGCATGCAGCTGCTCCCAAAAACAAGCAACAAACAGCGAGCCTCAATCTGAAATAATTGTGCAAGGAATACCGTGTAGGCACAAGATTCTTGATATGTACAACTCAGCATGTTTCTTGGCATTGAATCCGACATTTACCTGAATGAAGTGTGCTGATTTGGTTAGTCGGTCGACAATCACCCGAATTGAATCATGCTTCCGGAATGTGAGTGGCAATCCGACGATGAAATCCATACTCAAACCCTCCCATTTCCATGCTGGAATACTCAGCGGTTGCAGCTGTCCCGCTTTCTTCATATGGTCGGCCTTCACTCGCCGACACATATCACACTTAGATACGCACTTAGCAATCTCACGCTTCATCCGTGTCCACCAAAATTTTGTCTTCAAGTCTTGATACATTTTATTGCTGCCCGGATGAATAAAATATTTGGACAAGTGAGCCTCGTCCAAAATTTTCTTTCGAAGTTCCATGTCACGGGGCACTACAATCCGATTCTTCAACCATAAAGCACCATGTTCATCTCTTCGAAAGCACTTCATCTCACCGCTGTCCATTCTCTTGAGTATGTGAGACATACCCTTGTCCTTCTTTTGAGCTTCAATAATCTCATCTCGGATTGTGGGAATGAGAGCAAGATTGTATAAAGCTCCATATGGAACCAAGTATAGACTCGGTTCTTCCTCTTCCATAGGTGTGATGGTCAAATTATTGACATGAGACTTGCGGCTAAGTGCATCGGCAACCACATTAGCTTTTCCGGGATGATAATGAATCTCAATATCATAGTCCTTGATCAATTCTAACCACCTTCATTGCCTCATGTTCAGATCCTTCTGAGTGAAGATATACTTCTAACTTTTGTGGTCGGTGTAGAGGTGAACCAGATTTCCAAGCAAATGATGCCTCCACATATTTAGAGCAAGAACCACAGCAGCGAGCTCCATGTCGTGAGTAGAATAGTGCTGTCCATGATTGCGGAGCTTCCGTGATCCATAGGCGACCACATGTCCTTCTTGCATAAGAATGCAGTCAAGAACGATGCCAGATGCATGGCAATAAACATCAAAGGGTTTCGTTGTATCCGGTTGAGCTAAAACCGGGGCTTTTGTGAGATGCTTCACCAACGTTTGAAATGCCTTCTCACAAGCTTCACTCCAAATATATTTGGTGCCGTTCTTCAACAGCTCCATCATAGGTTTAGCAATTTTCGAGAAGCTTGGAATGAACCTCCGCTAATATCCGGCTAAACCAAGGAAGCTTCAGATTTCATGTACAGACTATGGAGGTTGCCATTTCAGCACTTGAAGAATTTTACTTGCGTCCCCAGCGATGCTCTCAGATGAAATAATGTGTCCCACGAATGGCACTTGACTGATCCAAAATTTACACTTGCTGAATTTTACATAGAGCTTATGGTCTCGCAATCGTTGGAGCACGATATGCAAGTGTTTGGCGTGTTCTTCCTCCGATTTGGAATAAGCCACAGTGTCATTGTTGAAGACCACATAGAACTTGTCCAACTCCGGCATGAACACTGAGTTCATAAGATACATAAAGTGGGCCGGAGCGTTGGTGAGACCAAAAGACATCACGAGATATTCATATAGTCCATACCGCGTCGAGAATGCAATCTTCAGTATATCTTCCATCCATATTTTATTTGATGATATCCGGACCGAAGATCCATCTTGGAAAATACCTTAGCATCCCTAATTGATCAAAAAGAATGTTGATGCGAGGTAGTGGATACTTGTTCTTGATGGTCACAGCATTTAGCGGACGATAGTCCACACATAACCACAACATTTCATCCCTCTTCTTAACAAACAGCGCGGAGCAGCCCCAGGGTGAGGAGCTTGGGCGAATAAAACCTTTGTGCAGCAGGTCCTTGAGATGTTCCTTTAATTCAGCTAGCTCATTGGGCGCCATTCGATAAGGTCTTCGAGAGATTGGTGTGGTTCCCGGCGCAAGTTCAATTTTGAACTCCACATCACATTCGAGCGGCATGCCCAGTAGATCATCGGGAAACACACCGGGGTTAATTGATTCAGAGTGGTACGCTGCTGCGATTTCTTGAACGGGTCGATCAAGAATGAGAGTATGTGGACTGTGTAGTGGAGAATTCAAATGAACAGTTCAAGGAACGATGTCCAAAACAGCACCGTGGTGATGTAACCACGACATACCTAATATGACATCGATATTTTGGCCATCTAAGATAATGAGAGTGGTTGGATATATTTTTCCACCCATGTACAGTGGTGCTTTAGGAATCATACTATGAGCTGATATTTTCCCGCCCAAGGAACAAATCATGTATGGATATTTTGTAGGAAATATTTGTAGTTGGTGCTTGGAAACATATGAACTACTAATCAAATTGTGGGTTTCTCTAGAATAAAAAACTATGATAATGGGGTGATCGATGAGAGTGAACGTACCCGCGAGTACGGGTTTGCCTTCTGGTACGTCCTCAATGGCGATGTGGTGGACATTGCTGGGTTTGGGATTTGGTTACTAGGGCTGGTAGCGGGGTTGATTGGCACCCTGATATGATGCTTGTCCGCTGGTTTGCTTGTCCGTACAGTTGTAGAAAAGATGTCCGACACGTCCACGGTTGTAGCACGTGTATTGGGTCGGACCACCATAGACCGGTGGACGGAAACCAGGTGCACCCTGCTGCTGTGGGTTTGCACGAGGTATCATTCTCTGTTGCTGCTGCTGTTGCTGATGTGGCAGGGGTGATCAGAAGCTTGGTTCGTTGAACGGGCGGTCACGGAACATCGGCGGTCGTGCTGGTGGCTGCTACCTTTGACTGGACGGTGATCGGTACACATTTGGTACTTTTGTAGAGCTCCACCACTGCTGCCCTGCGGAGCACTCCTCTTCTTCTCAGTCACCAGCTCACGTGTTGCATCCTCTTGTACAATCGCGGCATTGACAAATTCATTGAATGTGCCGCGATTGAACAAAGCGAGCTTGTACTTCATTTTAGCTTTCAAGCCTCAATAGAAGCAATCCCGTTTCTTCTCTTTAGTGTTTACATGCTCTGGCGCGTACTGCGCCAAATGGTTGAAAGCCTTGGAGTACTCGTGAGCACTTCTCCTGCCTTGCTTGAGTTCAAGAAATTCTTGAAGCTTTCTTTTCATAATCCCGAGAGGTATGTGATCGGCGCAGAACGCCTCCTGGAATTCAGTTCATGTCACGGCGTGACCAACCGGCAGAGAGGCGATGTAATTTGCCCACCATGCGCCGGTAGAGCCATGAAACTGCTGTGTCACGAAGAGTGCCTTCTGCTGTTCGGTGCATTGGAGCAACCCAAACTTTGCTTCAGTTGTGCGGAGCCAATTGTCCGCCCGAAGTGGTTCGTCGGCCTCCATGAAGACCGGTGGATGAGTCGCTAAGAAATCCGAGTAAGTGTTTTGTTGAGGCTGATGATTGCCTCTGTCTGGACGTCCCCGCTAACAAGACGTATTCTGCACAAGGCTTCGTAGCAGATCGGTCTGCTCGTTGCGAGAACCCACCATTGCTGCAATCACATCCACCAACGTAAGCGGAGGAGGAGGTGGCGGTGGCAGTGTCGGCTGTAGCTGATCTTGAGTTCTCTGTTGCTGGGAGTCATCACCTCCCTGGCTTGCGCCACCTATCTCAACCGTGTTACGGGTGCGCACCATGCTGCAGTCACAACCATGAATCCAACATGAGACGTGATATTGTAAGATCACTCAAGGATAAAAACAATAGTGTGCGTATTAATAACCAAACTTGCATAACGGTAACATATATTGATAAAATATAGACTTTATACAAAATACATCATCCCTGTACCAATTTTACAATAGCGAGCTCCAAAATAATAAACTCCATGGATTGAAGTTCATTTCCACTATTGTTGGTCGTGACAGGACGTTATGCGCATTATCGTGCAAATACACTATCTTATCTTCAATATGATACAAACATGGTCACAGAAAGAAAAGAGGTTCGAGTGGGTCAAACCCTCAATTTCACTGGTAAATGGTTGAGTATCGACACCTAGTCTGTTATGACACTTCTCGAAGTGAAATCGAGGACCAGATTCATAACGAGACCAAAATATGTCAAACCGATGAAGTTTCTGTTGAAACATGACCAGCCTATACTCAAACACAATTTTAACCCAGTACATGGCAGAATCAAATGTTGAGGTGAACTACAAAGTTGAATTGTAATCCTGACAGTTTTTCTGGAAATTTTGACAGCACTTCCTTTGTTTATGCTGACTTTGGGCCACAATTTCCAGATATAAAACAGCAGAATTTACAAAAGCCACAATTTAAAAATTTGTAATACATATAACACGAATTCCAGAAATTTCTTGCACGGCCCTCTTCGAATTTCCTAGAGTGAGATATGGTAAAAACAATAAGGAGTCGAGAGAGGGTCCCAGTTTCTGTCCAGTTTGGCGGATTTTGGCACATTGAAATTTTGAACATGTTAGAGAGGAATTCAGTTCTGGAGTTGAAAATAACAATTTTAACGGACTTTCTAAACTTTCCTTTCATGTAAGATACACCTTCATTGGACTTTTATACTGGGAGATATGGATTCTCAAATCAGGTCTTTTTCTGGCAGAAAACAGAACACTCTGCTTTTAATATGTGACTTCAAAACCTACTCCAATTTTGAAAAAGTGTTCAAAATCAGAGATCGATAGCTAATATAAGTATTTTTACATCTTCTCGGTTCCATTTTCAAAAAGGTGGTTAATGCTTTAACGGGATACATGTCGGTACTACGTGCCTTACAAAATGAAAATTCTAAGCCGGTATTCCGACATACGTCTCAACGGTGGCCTTAATGACGTTCACTTGCAAATGTTTTCTAAGCGCAATATGATCACGGGGTCAATGTTCCTGCATAAGAAAGACAATTTACAAAACACTCGTTATGGTGTCGTACGGCACAACCTGCACGAGCAATCATTTTAGGCAGTCACAACAATATATATGACAGTAAGACATCCGTCCGTATCATTCCATACGGGCCGCTCCGAGCTGAGCCACGTCTCAAGGTACATGACTGGATTTTCTACCACCCGACAGGGGTCCCACGTCTTTGCATAATGCCGCACCAGTAGGAGGCGCATCGGGTTATGTACCACCCATCAGGGTCCCACACCTTTGTCTAATGCTGCACTAGTAGGAGGCGCTTTGGCGTGTTTATTAAAAAACACATTACATGCTTTTCGACAACACGATAGGTTCCCACGTTATTTATCTCTTGCGCCAGGGATCAGCACTGCGTATGTCCCTTTGAACATTGAACGTTCAAGAGTTGCATACTTCGTGTTTTTGACCACACGATGGGGTATCCTTGCTTTTGCCTGAAGCACGCCGGGGAACAACATTTTCATATGTTCCTAGAACCATGAGAAGGTTCAGAGACTCATATTAACTCCCGTGCCAAGCCACGGGGAACAATCATCGTACTACCTCTCGTACGGAGAGCTTACCACAATTGGTCCGCTTGCGGTGGCGTACCTTACCTCTTACCTGACGTTGAGCATTGTTATAGAATATAATAACACATATGTTAGCTTTGCCACCTTCAGTAACTATGCTAATGATAGTCCTTATGTGGGATACCATCAATTCCATGCCGTAAACCTATATTTTTCTCGTAATACAATCCTTTTTAAGTGTGTTATTCCCAATACGGCTCTGATACCAGGCTGTGGGGACCGGAGTCCCGACATTCAAGGAATCGCAATTGGGTGGTGCCGTGCGATGTGGCACCCAACAACATACATAAAAAGTTACATCATATGACATAAAACAACATAATATTATACAAGTTTTGTCTTTTACAAATAATATATATTAAAATACACTATAGCGAAAGATAAGTTCATAGCTCTTGACACACAAGCCTAAGCTATGCAAAAGTCATTCCATTCAGCCCTAGAACGGAATCACACTAGCAGCACACAGAACACATCACGACGGCGTGCAGGGTTCCCACTCGGCCATGTACCCCGATGGGTGCAACGCCTCACTGGTGAACCCTTCATCATATACGTCATCATCTGCAGCAAAAACTTAAAATAGCAACCGTTAGCACGATGGCTCAGCAAGACTTAACCGTATCCACTAAGCATGAAACTCTATACGTAGGATATACGTAATTTAGGACAGCAGTTTGCAATAAAAGACTCGCCTAAATATTAGTCCTTACTTTCAGCTTTTAGCAGCAAATTAAGGCTTCATGAATCTGAAATTTAGTGAGCAACCTGTTCTAAACATACACGTATCAATACATAATTATTCCATAAAGCATGATTCAATAATATTCAACTCCAAATAATTAACTACGTCACGACTCAGTGAACAAGCGGTACTCAATAACCGCGAGGGATGGCAACTCGAATCGATATACACCTGCAGGGATACCCGAATAGCATGACACATACACCCACACTCGGAGCTGCGAAGGCACACTCCACTGATATTGTATGTGGCAACATTTCACCCGCTACCTACACGCGAAACCGATCCCACCGCTACGAGCAGGAGGCCCCCACACAGAGTACGATGTACCCGCTGGCAGGTTTACACCTTGCTGCTCTCAACCCACACCTCTAAGGTGGTGGGGTATGCCTCAATGCTAAGGTGTACAAGTTAAATCGGTTTATTGGGTCCCATATATCCAGTATGCCTATGGTACATTCAAACTTGCTCAACAGGGCCGCACACGGATCGGTCCTTGACCGACACAGGCACAGCTACAGCTCACAAGACCCTATGTCCTGCTGCTCCTACTCCATGCCCGGTCTTATATTTAACCAAATGGTGAATCTCTCACTCAACCAATCCCGTGTGAACCCAATTCCTGAACTCACGAGTAGATTCCAACTACTTGACATCTACCGAAGCAACTATAACATTAAGCGTAGCATGGACACGTTGAGGACTTACATCTACCCTGCTCCCATGGGTGCTCTGGTCATGCACGTGGAAAACTCCAAGAAAACCTAGACCAAATGCAAAATATATTCTAACCAATATAGTGTGGTACAAATAAAATTTCAAAACGCTGTTAAATGCAAACTGGGGCTTGCCTGGCTATTGTGAGGACCGTAATCCACACATCCGAGGATCTCATTGGGTGGTGTCGTGCGATGCGACAACCAACAGTATACAAGAATAGAACCAGAATAAAGTACAAGACCAAGTCTTTTATTTAATACACAGCGGAAGTTTTTACAATACTATAGGAAAAAGAAATATATATATATATATATATCATAGCTACGCTCTCGGCACTAGCTATGCAAAAGCAAAGTTATCCATGCCTGGGATACTTTGCACTAGCAACACGCAAACTATGGCGGCGTGCAGGGTTCCCACTCGACTGTACACCCTGGAGGGGGTGTTGCCTCATCGTCAAACCCATCCTCAACAGAGTAACCTGCAAAAACTCGTTAACTGCAAACGTGAGCATAAGGCTCAGCAAGACTAACCCGTCTCACTAGACATATGCAAGGTGGATGCTAAACATAGGTAAGTTGAAGCATAAATGTCTCGCCTACAAGTTGATACTTATAATCAAGTTTTAAGTAGCAAATGACATTACCCAAGCACGGCACATCATGGGCTTCACAATCAAACAAGAAACGCTTTACCAATGATATGACATGCTCGAGACACATAATGCTATTACAGCTAAAGTATGGGGAAATTGAAAATCTTTAGTTATACTATCTCTAAACCAAACAAGGTTGCAAAGTAATTATAATTCAATACCATATGACTTTTCTGACTTCTTTAGTATTTACTACGTCACCGCTCAGTGAACAAGTGGTACTCTATTACTGCGAGGGACAGTGATTGCAATCAAGACACACCCGGACAACACGACACATACGTCGTTCGGAAGTGTCAGCAAGCACACCTGTACCTACATAACACTTCAGTACTAGGCGTATATGGCCACCTTTCACAAGAAACACGAATGCTGAGCCCGTCTCACCTCCGCAAACAGAAGGTCTCCGCACGGAACACCTCATGTGTCCGCCGACCGATTTACACCTTACTGTCCTCAACCCACCCCTATCGATGGTGAGTTAATGGGTCTCGACATCCCAGTTATCAAGTTACATCAGTTTATTTGATTCCATATGTCCATTATATTGCCGGTACAATTCAAGCTTGTCCGAAGGGGCTGCATACGGACGGGCCTTAATCGACACAGGCAGGGCTATGCGACCGAGACTCAATTCTCGCCGCTTCCTATCCATTCCCTGCCCGGTCTCAATTTCATTATATTAAGCCATTTTCTATTCAACCAATCCTGTGAGATACATCTCTCGCGAGTAGATTCCAACTACTCGACTTCTACCATATCTCCTATGCATTTGCGAAGCAGTTACTACAGGTCAACTGTAACTTGTGCCAAATAAACCCTGGGATTTTTGGTCATGCATGTGGAGTATCATTCACCCTAAACGTAATGCACAATTCATATACTACTCATCATAGTGATAAAGCAAAAGTTTATAAACGACTTAAATGCAAACCGGGGCTTGCCTTGTTGCAGGTCAGGTTCTGAGTTAGAATTTGGAAGATGCTCTTCCAAGGCCTCTGACTCCTCCTCGACTTCGGTTACTATACGATATGCATAAAATACGGTATGAATGACTTTGAAAATATTTAATATCAAGACCAGGATTTTAATTTATGGTGACCATTATAGGATAATTAGTTATTTGGCTCGGGAACGTTGAATTAGGTATTTAGGGAATACTATAGAAGTTCTTGCAAAGAACAGGAGATGATCAAAGTAGAGTGTGGTCTCTAAGATTATGGCAAGCAAATAACTTCCACAATTTTTAGAGATGAAACTGTAGCTTGAATATAGCCATCAGTTGATAATCAAGATAGAGAAAATTGTCCTGGTCCTAGCAAAAGTGGTTTCATAAATTTCTAAGCCTTGGTGAAGAATTTATTGAGTTTCTAAGTTGACAAGAATTTCTGGAATTGTCTTGTAATTGAACTTTTAAGCATTTAGTCAATATTCAGTTTGAAATTGAATTAAGACTAGAATATGAGGTCCATTAAATCCAAGATTTTTACAGGAGCTAAGGTATGACTAAAGGAAGACTCAGTCCAAATTTGGGGCATAATAAAGCATCTGCATATCTGTGAAAATTCAATAACTGAAAAAGGTAATTGAAATATATAGAGGTTAAAACAGGTTCAATGGCTCCTAAATTTTTGCTGGTAGTCAAGAATAGGACAATAATTTTTATGTGAATTTTGGGGATTTTTCCAGGGAATACTTCATCTGGGAAAATTGCATTTTACTTGGGAAAGATTAATTTCTACAGAATTAAATATTGATTTTCACAGAGCCTAATTGGTACTGAGCGAAACTAGAGCTCAAGGGCTTTCAAACAAAATTTGTTTGAATGAATTTGGAGTATTCTACAGAAAGATATTCAATTTAGAAGTTTGGACAAATTTATGGAATTAAATACATCCCAAAGACCACGTGGCGCATTCTGGTTGAGGCAGCACCGGGGTCCACAGAATTAAAGCGCGCAGCCACACTAGATCTCAGCCGCACCGTGATCCCGCAGTGAATGGCAGGTGGGACCCGATGGGGTCATCGTCTACCTCGGGCCGGTGCTCGCGCGGAGCAGCACCCGCGGCGGTGGTTCGCCGGCGAGCTCGCCGCCGGCTAAACCAACGGACCAGACTCGCGGAAATTTGCCGCTTGGGGTTTTTTGGGGTCGCTGAGCACGATGGTGAGGTCAGTGGGTCCTGAAGCTCGCCGGAAAAGGTCGTGCGACGGCGGCGGCGGTGATGAGCGCTCGGGCAACATAGAACTCGCTCCAGAGTAGCTCAAATCACTTGGGAATTTCTCCAAAACCTTTCTGAGATGATGGAGTTCAAGGATCTGGGCGTAGAAGGGGAGTGAGTTGCCGGGAATCACGAGTTCGACGGTGAACCGAGGTTTTCTCACCGGCGGCGAGCAAAACTCGAAATTCAGAGCCGTTGCTCGATGATTCTTAATGGTTCTTGCTCAGACAGGAGCGCTAGGGCCTATAGAAACTATCTCTAAGCAATTGCAAAGGATGATTACTTGCAGAAAAGGAATCGACATGAAAACTTAGCTAGTTATCTACTTTCGGCCGTAGGGGAAATGAACAATAACTCGCTCAAGCTTCAACGATAAGGGAAATGGTTTGTACCATGAGCTAGAGTTTGATCAGGCGCACCTTTTTGCTCTTTGGAGCTTGGCTTGAAACGGCGCGAAACGGCAGCACACCGCGGAGCAGTGGCGAGCGGCGGCGATGGCGCGCGGCGGAAGAAAAGTCGCGAGGCAGTGGAGCTGCGATCGGGGATGAGGAGTGAAGGGAGCTTCGGCCGGCCTTTTATAGGGCCGCGGCGAGCAGGCAGGCAGCTCGCTGGAGCTGCATGCGCGCGCGCGGTGTCGAGCGGAGGTGCGTCGGTACAGAGATGGCGGGGTCGAGCTGATCCGTTCAAAGAGGAGCTGACATGTGGGGCCCACTGTCCAGTGATACTCCCCACAGTTCAGTTACTAATTCATTTAAAAATAGAAGATCAACTCCAAAAATCATGAAATTTTGTGGAGATGGCAAATGAATTATTCTGAACACAATGGTGAACTCAAATCTTATGTTTAAAGAAGTTGGAGAAGAATTAAAAATTCAGATTTGAATTTGATTCAAATTTGCCAAGCACCTCAATTAAAATAGTAGATGAGTTTCTAAAATCTTGAAACTTTGTAAGCATGCTATTGAGGAATTTAGGAGCTCATGGAAAAATTTAGAGCCCTTAATTTGAATATTTGTGTTAGAGCTTATTAGGGCTTCATTTTGCATTGCTTACTAAATCTTATCCAAAAATTCTTATTCTTAAAAAGGGTGAATAGAATATAATTTGGATTCATGGTGAAGTCCAATACCCATGTTAAAAGAATTTAATAATGAGTGCAAGAAAAGTTTTGGATGGCATAGTTCATGTGCACCATTATATTGGATATCTAAAATAGTTGATCACAAAACCCATATGAACTTAACATGCCATAAAAGTGGGGTTTTACATTCCTCCCCCCTTAAAAGAATCTCGTCCCGAGATTACAAAAGAAGGTAAAGGAAAAAGGATCTATCGAACATATGCCACTAACAAGTCCGGATAGTTCGTTCTAAGATACTCCTCGCTTTCCCACGTGGCTTCTTCCGCACGGTGGTTGCTCCACAAAACCTTATAGAAATGCAAGGTGCGACTTCTTGTGGTGCGAGTCTTTTCATCAATGATCTGAGTTGGATTCTCGGAATAAGTGAGATCTGGTTGGAGAGCTTCCAAATCCTCTATACGGATATCAGCTGGAGCCTTAAGACATTTCCGCAATTGGGAAATGTGGAATACATTGTGGACTCCTGAAAGTGACGTTGGTAACTCCAATTGATATGCCACAGGTCCGCATCTTTCGATTATTGCGAACGGCCCAATAAAGCGTGGAGCTAGCTTCCCTTTTACCCCGAAGCGATGGATACCCTTCATAGGGGATACCCGGAGATAAACTTGATCTCCAACTTCGAAGTGAAGAGGTCGACGTCGTTTGTCCGCGTAGCTCTTCTGACGAGACTGAGCAGCTTTGAGATTCGCCTGAATAGTGCGAACTCGATCCTCGGCTTCATTTACTAAGTCGATGCCGTACACTGCCCGTTCACCTGATTCGCACCAGTTCAAGGGCGTGCGACACTTTCGGCCATAGAGAGCTTCATATGGCGCCATCTGGATGCTAGCCTGGTAACCGTTGTTGTATGAAAACTCCGCCAAAGGTAGATGATCATCCCAGTTCTTACCCTGGTGGATGGCACAGGCACGAAGCATGTCTTCTAGCACTTGATTCACCCGTTCGGTCTGACCATCGGTCTGAGGATGATAAGCCGAGCTCCGAATCAATTTGGTCCCCAGTGCATCGTGGAGATGCTCCCAGAATCGCGAAACAAATACAGCTCCACGATCTGAGATGATGGTATAGGGTACACCATGTAGACATATTATTCTGGAGATATAAATTTCCGCATATCGCTTCGCATCGTATGCCACGCTGACCGGTATGAAATGAGCCGATTTGGTCAATCGGTCAATGATCACCCAAATGGAGTCGTGTTTATGGAGAGTGGGAGGCAACCCAACAATGAAATCCATACTGATATCCTCCCATTTCCAAGCCGGTATGCTTAAAGGTTGAAGCTGTCCAGCTGCCTTCATATGGTCGGCATTTACTCGGCGACACGTATCACACTCAGACACGTATTTAGCTACTTCTCTCTTCATCCGAGTCCACAAGAATTTCTTCTTCAAATCTTGGTACATCTTGTTGCTTCCCGGATGAATGGAATACTTGGACAAATGAGCTTCGTCCAGTATCTTCTTTCTAAGTTCCATGTTTCGGGGTACCACTATACGGTCGTTAAACCAGATGGTACCCTCTTTGTCACTATGGAAACATTTCATTTCCCCCTTTATCATTCTTTGTCGAATATGCGACATTCCTATGTCTTCCTGCTGAGCTGCTACAATATCCTCCCTGATGGTAGGAATGAGAGCTAGGTTGTAGAGTGGTCCATATGGAACCAAGTAAAGACTCGGTCCTTCTTCTCCTTCCATTGTGGTGAGGGAAAGATTGTTGACATGGGACTTGCGGCTCAGTGCATCTGCGACATACATTCGCCTTACCTGGATGGTAGTGGATCTCAATCTCATAATCCTTGATCAATTCTAACCATCGCCTTTGTCGCATATTCAAATCCTTCTGGGTGAAGATGTATTTTAAGCTTTTGTGATCAGTGTAGAGGTGTACTAAATTACCCAGTAGATAATGCCTCCACATCTTCAATGCTAGCACCACAGCAGCGAGTTCAAGATCATGAGTCGGGTAATGCTGCTCATGATTCCGAAGCTACCGTGATCCATACGCGATCACTCTTCACTCCTGCATCAACACACAACCCAAACCAATCCCAGATGCGTCGCAAAAGACATCAAATGCTTTGGTTGTGTCTGGTTGGGCTAAAACTGGTGCCGTGGTGAGGTGTTTCACCAATGCTTTGAAACCTGCCTGACATGCCTCGGTCCATACATACTTCTGCCCTTTCTTCAGAAGTTCTGTCATTGGTTTAGCTATCCTGGAGAAATTGGGGATGAACCTCCGGTAATATCCAGCTAAACCCAGGAAACTTCAGACTTCATGTACAGACTTTGGAGACTCCCATTTAAGGACTTGGTGGATCTTACTTGGATCAACTGCAATCCCTTCTGCCGATATGATGTGCCCTAAAAATGGCACCTGGTTGATCCAGAATTCACACTTGCTGAACTTAGCATACAGCTGATGGTCCCGTAATCGCTGAAGCACAATATGCAAGTGTTGAGCATGTTCTTCTTCAGATTTTGAATACACAAGTATGTCGTCAATGAAGACCACGACAAACTTGTCCAATTCCGGCATGAATACTGAGTTCATGAGATACATGAAATGAGCCGGGGCGTTGGTTAATCCGAAGGACATAACCAGATACTCATACAGTCCATACCTTGTTGAGAATGCTGTCTTGGATATATCTTCTGGTCGGATTCTAATTTGATGATAACCAGAACGAAGATCCATCTTCGAAAATACTTTAGCACCCACCAATTGATCGAAAAGAATATCAATGCGGTAGTGGATACTTGTTCTTGATGGTGACAGCATTAAGTGGACGATAGTCTACACACAGCCTCAAGGTCTTATCTTTCTTTTCTACAAACAGTGCAGAACAACCCCATGGTGATGAACTTGGACGAATAAAACCCTTGCTCTCAAGTTCAGTTAATTGTTCCTTCAGTTCTGCAAGTTCCTTGGGTGCCATCTTGTAGGGTGGTCTTGAAATTGGCACTGTTCCTGGTGCATGTTCAATCTTGAACTCTATATCTCTTTCTGGGGGCATACCAGGAAGATCTTCAGGAAACACGTTGGGGTATTCACATACTACCGGAATATCCTTTAGTTCCATAACCTCGGTATTGAGAATAGATGGTTCCAATGGAATGATGTTCTCAAGATTGAGAACTTGGGGTTGATGGAGTGGAGAGTTTAGATAAATCTTTCTAGGAATGATATCGAGAATAGCACCATGGTACTGCAACCATGCCATTCCTAAGATGATATCTAGCTTTTGATGCTCTAATATCAGAAATGAAGTAAGATATATGGTCCCATCTAGGTTAAGTGGGATTCCAGGAACCAATTTATTTGTTACCGTTTTCCCGGCTGGAGTGCTAATCACATATGGAGTTTTTGTGGGGATTATTGGTAATTGACTGTTGAGGACAAAAGATTTACTAATAACATTATGCGAAGCTTCGGAGTCAAAGAGTATGACTATGGGTTGATCGAAGATAGAGAACGTACCCGTGAGCACGGGTGCGCCTTCCGGAACGTCCTCGATGGCGAGGTGGTGGACGTTGTCGGGTCTGGTGGCTAGCTTCTTGGGCTGATTGCGGGGTTGGTTGGCCCCCTGGTAAGATGATGGCCCTCCGCCTTGTCGATCCTGAGGGCAGTCCTTGGCGAAATGTCCCGTACGCCCACACGTGAAACACGTGTACGGGGTTTGGCCAGTACGAATGGGAGGACTGAATCCCGGTGCACGTGGTGTAGGTGGGAGTGCACGTGGGATCATCCCCTGCTGCTGTTGTGGCCGGAATCCACCGTTGTTGAACTGACGACCACGGAACATTGGTGGTCGCGATGGCGGCTGCCACCTCTGGCCGGATGGTGATCGATACACCATACGGTACTTCTGAGGAGTACCACCTCCGCTGCTCTGCGGAGCACCCCTCTTCTTTTTATCGGAGGACAGCTCGCGTGTGGCATCCTCCTGCATTATGGCAGCATTGACGATGTCGTTGAAGTTGCCGCGGTTGAACAGGACCAGCTTGTCCTTCAACTTGGAGTTCAAACCCTTGTAGAAGCATTCACGCTTCCGATCCTCGGTATTCACTTGGTCCTGAGCGTATTGGGCCAAGTGATTGAATGCTTTGGAGTACTCGTATGCACTCCTTCCTCCTTGTCTTAGCTCCAAGAACTCTTGAAGCTTCCTCCTCATAATTCCGGGAGGAACATGGTAGGCGCGGAACGCCTCCCGGAACTCGGCCCAGCTTATGACATGGCCGGCGGGGCGTGCTGCAAGGTAATTGGCCCACCATGCGCCGGCAGACCCCTGGAGTTGTTGTGCTGCAAATAGCGCTTTTTGCGGTTCGGTTATGTTGAGTAAACCGAACTTCCCTTCAATGGAGCGGAGCCAATTGTCCGCCTCCAAAGGTTCGTCGGCCTCCCTGAAGACAGGTGGATGCGTCGATGCGAAATCAGAGTAGGAACTTTGATATTGATGACGCGGTCCATCATCCTGTCGTCCCCCTCGACGGGACGAGTGCTGCACCAACGTCTGCAGTAACTCGGTTTGCTCGTCGCGCGAGCCGAGCACTGCAGCGAGAACCTCCGCGAGACTCCTGGGGAGTGTGGTTGGAGGTGGTGGAGGTGGTTGCGTCTGAGGCGTATTCTGCCCCGGGGGTGGTGTGTCATCCCCCTGTCCTCCACTAGATCCTCCCACCTCTGAGGCTGCACGAGTACACACCATACTGCAATACAACGATTAACACGGTAAGTCCCATTGCCTCAAGTTCATCCTCCCTTAGAAATGCGGTAGATAGTAATAGACGATGCATAACATTTACATATATTGATTAAGCATAAACTTTATACAAAATATATCATCTCATGACCAAGTTTACAGTAGTAAACCCAAAATGATGGACTCCCCTTAATGAAATACATCTCTACCATACTTGGTCTTCCTGACATGTCATACTCATCTAATTATCTAGACATCACTACCATTACTCTTAATATGACACAAACATGGTCACAAAAGAGAAACACTAGCAACCATTTAACTATATGTTGCCCTGTGTTGGCGGAAGTGCTACCACATCTCACTTCAATACGCCCTACTCGACGTATTCAAGTTCCTCTGGGTCTTCTTCTTCTTCTTCATCTTCAGGGCTAGGCACCACTGATACGGGTGCTGGAGTAGAAGTTGATACATCATTCAACATCAACGTCTTCTTGGCAGCCATAGCTTGCCAATCTGCCTGTATCATAAACATCCCCCAGGCCTCATTCTCCTGCTGAGCCTGCTCACAGCTGGTCTTCCAGCTTTGAGCCTGCATCCTGGACTTATCCCGGTCCACAGTCACTGCGTTCAACTGAGTGTCCCGATGGTGTCCATAATGTAGGCTTGCCCCTAACTCAGTCTCCATTTCTAGAGCCTCCTGGCGAGACGCGGCTAAATCCCTTACAGCGTCATGCCATTGATTCTCCCTGATATTCAAACGATGGTTGAGAGGAGCTATCATATCCCTAAGTCCGTCATTTGCCCACTCAAAGTGATCTGCTCGAGCCATGGCTTGCTTCAGATTGTCCGTCAATTCTTTTATGCATGCCCTTTGATTTCCCTTCTCGCGATGGGATGCGGCTGCATACACCGCTAAAGCAGTCGTGGAAGTTTCGCCACGATTTTCTACCTCCCTAAGCAAACAGGTTGCCCAAGCTTCGGAAGCCCTGCCGGTAACTGGAAAGAGTTCATATGGAGTACCCACCAGACTATTGCCATGGAGTTTGCAGAATCTCCCTATGGCAACACTTGCGGCGTAGCGCCACGTTTCTTCCAATATTAACCCTTTAATCTTTATGGAGAATGGAGCCCATCCGAGATGCGGTGGACCAGCAGGCACATCAACATAGATGGTGCAACTCCACATACCGCTTTCCTGGAATTTCTTGCCCCAATATTTAGGCCACTTCCGGTAGCCAAATTGGCAAAGCAATTTCACAAACACGTCCGGAAAACCGGCGTGTCCGGTACACGTTGAGAACACCCATCCATTTGGTAACTGAATTCTTGGTGCTGCCATCTGTGGACAAGCATACCAGGATATCAATACACAGTATAAGTATTCAACATAATCACTGATAATTTTGGATCAAAGAAACTATCCATTATCAAATGATCCAAGAAAGCTGCAAACTGGAAGTGATCACAGTTCTGTTCCAGCCGATCTGTCTGCATTAACCCGTAAGTTTCATACAGAAGAAGTCAGAACTAAAATTTAAGTTAAATACAAAAGTTGTAGTACACTTCAAAACCTTTCCAGATTGTACTCATACAGCTACTGTTGAACTAGTATGAACAATCTATACCGGTTTTGAGTTGACTCAAGGGTTCTGGAAATTTTGACAGAACCTCCCCTGTATATGGGCTTATCTCCACATTCTATACAGGTTTATCATGATAAGATATTGAGGTAATGTCAAAATAAACATTGAGTAACATCGTGTTAACAATCCAGAACTAAAGAAGTTCCACCACGAAAACCTTGTTATGTAGGTATTATGCATCAATTCACAATTATGTGCAAACTGTTCCAAGTTCTGGACTGCAGGAACCAAATTTGCGACAAATGGAATTAGGCATAGCTATACCCAGATCCAGGTCAGGAGCGATAAATAAAGTTGATAGATGACTTCCTAAGCTTTCCAGAAATGTATATGTGTAACCATATCACTGTTCTGGATTAGGAGTTATAACTATCCAAACTTAACAGTAAAACTGACTGGTTTGCATCAGCAGTCATGCAGTTCACTGTGCTGACTTCCCAATTTGGTTAAACTCCAATTAAAATCAGGAAAGACTTCCCATAAAAAACTCGTAAATCTCCACCTACCCTTCTCAAACATATATCCCAATAAGGCAGTGGACTTTTCTACAGTGAGTTATGGCAAGAATACAGAAACGGGTACAAAGGTGGGTTCATATGGAGTAATTACAGTAAACCCCAGTTTTCAACAGATTAACAAGCTTTTCTGTCTTTATGGTCAACAGGAAAGTTGGAGAGGTCTTCACGAGCTTTCCATCTATGTAGGATACTCTTATGTTATCTAATTGCTAACCAAGATTACAACCTGGCGAAGTTGAGCCACTTCAACCAGAAAGCAAGAATCTTGGTTCTATCTACCTTATCAAGTTGGAGTTTCTTTTTTTTTTATGAGCCCGAAATTACCAGCATCTGATAGTCGGACTTTCTCAAAACACAATGCAACCATTCTGTCGGTGGGGAGGGTCTAGTATCATGTTTGATACTGACGGTACTACGTGCCTCACGAAAGGAAATTCTATCCGGTACATCCGGTTACGTCTATAGGTGGTTCCTATATCGTTCTCTCGCAAACGGTTTCTACACGGTCCTCTACCGAAATTAGGGTCCCTGTAGAAAGCAAACAATCCCCTGGCACGGGCACGCCGTACGGCGGCAGGGAAACAGAACAGGTAACCACAATATACAATTATATTTGAAAGTAAAAGCATACGACTCTGGAGTGAGTCGCCCTCGATCGAGGTCATGCCTCGAGGTACATGGCTGTAAATACGTCTGTACAGCAAAGACTCCCGTACGATCCGGCTTATACACGCTCGGGCATACGTGTTCGCATGTTCTCATAGATATGAGAACACACTATCGGGTTACATACCACCCGACGGGGTTTTCCTCTAACTTTGTGTCACGCTGGGGTACCGCGTGTCATATGTTCTCAGAAACATGGAAAGTTTCAAAGACTCATATTGACTTTCCGTGCCAAGCCACGGAAATTTCACATACCACCTCTCGTATGCTGAGCTTACCGAGATTGATCCGCTCTCGATGGCGTACCTTACCTCTTACCTGATGTCGGAGCGTCGTTACAGAATATAATAACACATAATTATTTTACCACCTTTATAACTTATACTAGTAATACTCCTTATAAAGGTATATAACTAATTCCTCACTCAAGTTCCTAATTTTTGAAAATATGTTCTTTTCAGGTACACTGTTCCCAATGATGCTCTGATACCATGTCTGTGAGGACCGGAATCCACACATCCGAGGATCTCATTGGGTGGTGTCGTGCGATGCGACACCCAACAGTATACAAGAATAGAACCAGAATAAAGTACAAGACCAAGTCTTTTATTTAATACACAGCGGAAGTATTTACAATACTATAGGAAAAAGAAATATATATATATCATAGCTATGCTCTCGGCACTATCTATGCAAAAGCAAAGTTATCCATGCCTGGGATACTTTGCACTAGCAACACGCAAACTATGGCGGCGTGCAGGGTTCCCAGTCGGCTGTACACCCTGGAGGGGGTGTTGCCTCATCGTCAAACCCATCCTCAACAGAGTAACCTGCAAAAACTCGTTAACTGCAAACGTGAGCATAAGGCTCAGCAAGACTAACCCGTCTCACTAGACATATGCAAGGTGGATGCTAAACATAGGTAAGTTGAAGCATAAATGTCTCGCCTACAAGTTGATCCTTATAATCAAGTTTTAAGTAGAAAATGACATTTCCCAAGCGCGGCACATCATGGGCTTCACAATCAAACAAGAAACGCTTTACCAATGATATGACATGCTCGAGACACATAATGCTATTACAGCTAAAGTATGGGGAAATTGAAAATCTTTAGTTATACTATCTCTAAACCAAACAAGGTTGCAAAGTAATTATAATTCAATACCATATGACTTTTCTGACTTCTTTAGTATTTACTACGTCACCGCTCAGTGAACAAGTGGTACTCTATTACTGCGAGGGACAGTGATTGCAATCAAGACACACCCGGACAACACGACACATACGTCGTTCGGAAGTGTCAGCGAGCACACCTGTACCTACATAACACTTCAGTACTAGGCGTATATGGCCACCTTTCACAAGAAACTCGAATGTTGAGCCCGTCTCACCTCCGCAAACAGAAGGTCTCCGCACGGAACACCTCATGTGTCCGCCGACCGATTTACACCTTACTGTCCTCAACCCAACCCTATCGATGGTGAGTTAATGGGTCTCGACATCCCAGTTATCAAGTTACATCAGTTTATTGGATTCCATATGTCCATTATATTGCTGGTACAATTCAAGCTTGTCCGAAGTGGCTGCATACGGACGGGCCTTAATCGACACAGGCAGGGCTATGCGACCGAGACTCAATTCTCGCCGCTTCCTATCCATTCCCTGCCCGGTCTCAATTTCATTATATTAAGCCATTTTCTATTCAACCAATCCCGTGAGATACATCTCTCGCGAGTATATTCCAACTACTCGACTTCTACCGTATCTCCTATGCATTTGCGAAGCAGTTACTACAGGTCAACTGTAACTTGTGCCAAATAAACCCTGGGATTTTTGGTCATGCATGTGGAGTATCATTCACCCTAAACGTAATGCACAATTCATATACTACTCATCATAGTGATAAAGCAAAAGTTTATAAACGACTTAAATGCAAACCGGGGCTTGCCTTGTTGCAGGTCAGGTTCTGAGTTAGAATTTGGAAGATGCTCTTCCAAGGCCTCTGACTCCTCCTCGACTTCGGTTACTATACGATATGCATAAAATACGGTATGAATGACTTTGAAAATATTTAATATCAAGACCAGGATTTTAATTTATGGTGACCATTATAGGATAATTTGTTATTTGGCTCAGGAACGTTGAATTAGGTATTTAGGGAATACTATAGAAGTTCTTGCAAAGAACAGGAGATGATCAAAGTAGAGTGTGGTCTCTAAGATTATGGCAAGCAAATAACCTCCACAATTTTTAGAGATGAAACTGTAGCTTGAATATAGCCATCAGTTGATAATCAAGATAGAGAAAATTGTCCTGGTCCTAGCAAAAGTGGTTTCATAAATTTCTAAGCCTTGGTGAAGAATTTATTGAGTTTCTAAGTTGACAAGAATTTCTGGAATTGTCTTGTAATTGAACTTTTAAGCATTTAGTCAATATTCAGTTTGAAATTGAATTAAGACTAGAATATGAGGTCCATTAAATCCAAGATTTTTATAGGAGCTAAGGTATGACTAAAGGAAGATTCAGTCCAAATTTGGGGCATAATAAAGCATCTGCATATCTGTGAAAATTCAATAACTGAAAAAGGTAATTGAATTATATAGAGGTTAAAACAGGTGCAATGGCTCCCAAATTTTTGCTGGTATTCTAGAATAGGACAATAATTTTTATGTGAAATTTGGGGATTTTTCCAGGGAATACTTCATCTGGAAAAATTGCATTTTACTGGGGAAATATTAATTCCTACAGAATTAAATATTGATTTTCACAGATCCTAATTGGTACTGAGCGAAACTAGAGCTCATGGGCTTTCAAACAAAATTTGTTTGAATGCATTTGGAGTATTTACAGAAAGATATTCAATTTAGAAGTTTGGACAAATTTCTGGAATTAAATACATCCCAAAGACCACGTGGCGCATTCTGGTTGAGGCAGCACCGGGGTCCACAGAATTAAAGTGCGTAGCCACACTAGATCTCAGCCGCACCGTGATCCCGCAGTGAATGGCAGGTGGGACCCGATGGGGTCATCGTCTACCTCGGGCCGGTGCTCGCGCGGAGCAGCACCCGCGGCGGTGGTTCGCCGGCGAGCTCGCCGCCGGCTAAACCAACGGACCAGACTCGCGGAAATTTGCCGCCTGGGGGTTTTTGGGGTCGCTGAGCACGATGGTGAGGTCAGTGGGTCCTGAAGCTCGCCGGAAAAGGTCGTGCGACGGCGGCGGCGGCGATGAGCGCTCGGGCAACATAGAACTCGCTCCAGAGTAGCTCAAATCACTTGGGAATTTCTCCAAAACCTTTCTGGGATGATGGAGTTCAAGGATCTGGGCGTAGAAGGGGAGTGAGTTGCCGGGAATCATGAGTTCGACGGTGAACCGAGGTTTTCTCACCGGCGGCGAGCAAAACTCGAAATTCAGAGCCGTTGCTCGATGATTCTTAATGGTTCTTGCTCAGACAGGAGCGCTAGGGCCTATAGAAACTATCTCTAAGCAATTGCAAAGGATGATTACTTGCAGAAAAGGAATCGACATGAAAACTTAGCTAGTTATCTACTTTCGGCCGTAGGGAAAACGAACAATAACTCGCTCAAGCTTCAACGATAAGGGAAATGGTTTGTACCATGAGCTAGAGTTTGATCAGGCGCACCTTTTTGCTCTTTGGAGCTTGGCTTGAAACGGCGCGAAACGGCGGCACACCGCGGAGCAGTGGCGAGCGGCGGCGATGGCGCGCGGCGGAAGAAAAGTCGCGAGGCAGTGGAGCTGCGATCGGGGATGAGGAGGGAAGGGAGCTTCGGCCGGCCTTTTATAGGGCCGCGGCGAGCAGGCAGGCAGCTCGCTGGAGCTGCATGCGCGCGCGCGGTGTCGAGCGGAGGTGCGTCGGTACAGAGATGGCGGGGTCGAGCTGATCCGTTCAAAGAGGAGCTGACATGTGGGGCCCACTATCCAGTGATACTCCCCACAGTTCAGTTACTAATTCATTTAAAAATAGAAGATCAACTCCAAAAATCATGAAATTTTGTGGAGATGGCAAATGAATTATTCTGAACACAATGGTGAACTCAAATCTTATGTTTAAAGAAGTTGGAGAAGAATTAAAAATTCAGATTTGAATTTGATTCAAATTTGCCAAGCACCTCAATTAAAATAGTAGATGAGTTTCTAAAATCTTGAAACTTTGTAAGCATGCTATTGAGGAATTTAGGAGCTCATGGAAAAATTTAGAGCCCTTAATTTGAATATTTGGGTTAGAGCTTATTAGGGCTTCATTTTGCATTGCTTACTAAATCTTATCCAAAAATTCTTATTCTTAAAAAGGGTGAATAGAATATAATTTGGATTCATGGTGAAGTCCAATACCCATGTTAAAAGAATTTAATAATGAGTGCAAGAAAAGTTTTGGATGGCATAGTTCATGTGCACCATTATATTGGATATCTAAAATAGTTGATCACAAAACCCATATGAACTTAACATGCCATAAAAGTGGGGTTTTACAGCTATGAGACGGGGTTCAAGTTTGTCTCCGGGTTGATGACTTCTAGTGGCTCCGGGGTCTCCTCGAGCTCGGCAACTATTCGATATGCAAAGAATAATGCAAGTGAATCAATATTGGTATTATTGCATAACTGAATGGAAACACGGTTAAGTATATTAAATAATGGCCACTAGTTCTGGAAATTTTATAGTAGACACTAGGTGGTATGAGTGAGGTTCTGGCCAAAATTGGGCTAAGTTCATGGAAGTCTCTATTATATGAAATTCAATGTAGATAAACCCGTCCCAGAAATTTCATGGGCAATCTGGGACTTTAACATGGGCAAAAGTTGGTGTTATGTTTAGAGGAGGTCAAACTCAACAAAATTGGTTTCATAATTTTCTAGGCATTATACTGGGAGATATTTGATGAGTAGGTTTAGGCCCGATCTTCCGAAAGGTAAGTTGATTGGGGTGGAGAACTTGACGTTGATGATCTGCGGCACATGACAGTTCGAATACCCCTGCAATCACTACACCACTGCTCTGTTGGTTATCAACTGTGCGGCACACGCTTGACCTCGCCAAGAAGGCTAATCCCTGCAAGTGAACCGAGAACACAAGCAAGAACGTAGAAGACACGATCTGAAATTGAGAAGTTGGGGTCTCACAAACCGTATAACGGTAAAAGGCTAGGGTTCAGCCAAAACACGATTAGATGAGTCCCTAATGGACTCATACGGGATACAAGGCCCAAAGGCCCGATTCAGTGGCGCAGCACTGGACAAAAATCCGGACTCGACTTGTTCTGATGATTCCCAATGACTCCGGAGGAATTTTGAGGTGGGAATAGAACCATTGGAAATTTTATCTTCTCCTATTTCTGTGCATATGTAGAACATCAAAAACAAAGTCTGTATGCCTCCTGGGCGTCCGTTTTAAGGTGGACTGCTCCTGGACTCTGAGTTGAACTCAAGTCCGAGTTGTAATCTGCTTCCATCAACTTGTGGACATCCCAGCTGGTTCTCCATACTACCAAGGCCTCTTTCCTTCACTTTTTGGTCTTCTCAATTATTCCTAATAACAATTAAATCATCACATAGCAATCTATTCTCAAACTCACAAGCAAAAGAAGTTAGGAGCGAGTTCACCTGCTGATTTATTAACCCTGCACATGCTCTTGTGATTGGTCCTTGCATTTCAATGTGTGTCTTCGCTATTGTGATGTCCTCATCATCCCCCCCCCCCCCCTCTTGAATTGGAGTCATCCTCGACGCAAGTTCATCTTCTTCTCCCAAGTATGGTCGCAAATTTGAAATGTTAAATGTAGGACTAACCCCAAGATCGGGAGGCAATTCAAGCTTATATGCATTATCATTAGTATTTTCAACAATCTTAAAAGGACCAGAGCTCGTGGCATAAGTTTAGATTTTCTCAAGTCGGTGAATCCCCCTTTTCTCAAATGTATTTACACCAAATCACCCGGTTCATGTTTTACTTCTTTTCTACCTTTACTACCTGCAATCCTATACTTCTCATTCATCATTTCAATATTTTTCTTTGTAGTTTCATGCATCTTAAGAATGAATTCAATCATTGTGTAGCATCCAAATTTGTAGTTTCAGAGAGGAAAAGGTAGTAAATCAATAGGAGCATGGGGATTGAAACCATACACTACATTGAATGGACTTACCTTTGTCGTGGAGTGAACGGATCTGTTGTAAGCAAATTCTATATGTGGTAAACACTCCTCCCACAACTTCAAATTTATTTTCAAGACAGCCCGCAACATAGTGGATAAAGTATGATTAACTACCTCAGTTTGTCCATATGTTTGTGGGTGACATGTAGTTGAAAACAACAACTTGGTTCCCAATTTATACCGCAAAGTTCTCCAAAAATGACTTAAAAATTTTGCATCACGATCAGAAACAATGGTATTTGGCACACCATATGAACGAACAATTTCCGTCCTAAACAAAACACTAATATGTGAGGCAGTATCATTGTTATGACAAGGTATAAAATGAGTCATTTTGGAGAAACGATTAACAACCACAAAATACTATCCCCCCTCTTAGTCGTTGGCAATCCCAAAACAAAGTCCACAGAAATATCCTCCCAAGGTATACTAGGAACAGGAAGAGGCATATAAAGACCATGTGGGTTAAGGTGAGACTTAGCTTTATTGCAAGTAGTGCATCGTGACACATAGCTCTCGACATCACGCCTCATCTCCAACCAAAAGAAGTGTGTGGACATCACATCTTCAGTTTTCTTCACTCCAAAATGTCCCATCAAACCTCCTCCATGTGCTTCCTGCAAAAGTAATAGACGAACGGAGCTAGCTGGAATGCATAGCTTGTTAGCACGATAGAGGAGACCCTCTTGCAGCACATATTTATTACAAGTTCTTCCTTCTCTACAATTTTCAAAAGCATCGTTAAAGTCCAAATCAGTAGGATATAATGCTTTTATTGTTTCCAAACCAAAGATTTTATGATCAAGTTGGGACAGCATGGTATAACGTCTAGATAATGCATCGGCAATGACATTTTCTGTCCCTTTCTTATGCTTAACGATGTATGGAAACGACTCTATGAACTCAATCCATTTAGCATGTCGTTTATTCAGATTGGTTTGACACTTAAGATACTTCAATGATTCATGATCGGAATGTATGAAAAACTCCTTAGACCAAAGATAATGTTGCCAAGTTTGTAATGCTCGCACTAAGGCATACAATTCCTTATTATAAGTAGAATAATTTAGAGAAGTACCATGAAGTTTTTCACTAAAGAAAGCAACGGGTTTACCTCCTTGTATGAGAATGCCTCCAATACCAATGTCGCTTGCATCGCATTCTAGCTCAAAGGTCTTGTCAAAATTAGGAAGTTGTAGCAATGGTGCTTGTGTAAGCTTCGATTTGAGAGCATCAAAAGCTTGTTTCTGCTGTTCGCCCCATTGAAGCGGCACTCCATTCTTCGTTAGCTCATGTAGAGGTGTTGCAATGGTGCTGAAATCCTGCACAAAAGGCCGATAAGAACCTGCAAGACCAAGAAAACTACGAACCTCTGTGACGGTTGTTGGGACTGGCCAGCTAGTGATCGCTTCAATTTTTGCCTCATCTATCTCAATTCCCTGCGAGGAAATGACATAGCCAAGAAATGAGACTCGATTTGTGCAAAAGACACACTTTTCGAGGTTACCAAACAAACGTGCATCTCTCAAAACTGTAAAAACAGCACGTAAATGATCAAGATGTTCATCATATGACTTGCTGTAAATGAGGATATCATCGAAGTAAACCACCACAAACTATCCATTGAAAGAACGTAAAACCTCCTTCATTAAACGCATAAAGATGCTGGGTGCATTAGTTAAACCAAAAGGCATGACTAACCATGCATAAAGTCCAAACTTGATTTTAAATGCAGTTTTCCATTCATCTCCTAGTGCCATTCTAATTTGGTGATAACCACTACGCAAGTCAATTTTTGTGAAGATGATAGCACCACTCAATTCATCAAGCATGTCATCTAAGCGAGGAATAGGATAACGATATCGAATGGTGATGTTATTAATCGCTCGACAATCAACACACATGTGCCAACTACCATCTTTCTTAGGAACCAAAAGAACAGGAACGGAACAAGGGCTAAGGCACGAATGTACCCGCGGTCCAAAAGATCTTGGACTTGTTGCTGAAGTTCCTTAGTTTCCTATGGATTCGCCCCGTATGCTGCACGATTTGGCAAACATGCTCCTAGACTCAAATCGATCTTGTGTTCAATGCCTCTCATCGGTGGTAAACTAGCGGGTATCTCTGAGGGAAACACATCCTCAAACTCCTTCAAAAGGTTAGCAACAGCAGGGGGCAATGCAATAGACAATTCATGAAGTGAAAACATGGCTTCTTTGCATACTAAAGCATAGCACATCCCCTTAGCATCGAATAAATCAACAAGGTCAGATTTAGTTGCAAGCAGCAATGGTGATTTTAACTTAATGACTTGCTGTTTTTCAGATTCTAGTTTTGTTGCTTTGCCATCACAAATTTTACTCTTCTCAAAATGCACAATTTCAACAGGAGTCATGGGGAGCAAAGTGATTTTTTTCCCTTATGCATGAGAGTATATTTATTAGTTCTACCATGATGAATAACATCTGTATCAAATTCCCAAGGATGACCCAATAAAAGAAAACAAGCATCCATAGGAACGACATCAAAATCAGCAAAATCATGGTAAGAACCAATTGTAAAATGTATTCTCGCTGTTTTTGTTACCCGAACCTTACCGCTGTTGTTGAACCATTGAATGTTGTATGGATGAGGGCGTGCTCTTGTTGTCAAACCAAGTTTCTTGACGACGTCCGTGTTCACCAAGTTATTGCAGCTACCTCCATCAATTATAGTGCGTACACGGCAGTCCTTGACGACGAGAAACATGTGGAAGAAGTTGTGTCGTTGTAGCTTGTCGTCGGTCACCACTTTGGAGCTCAAGGCACGCTGCACAATGATGCTCCTATAGTTCTCCGTCACCGCTGTACCAAGTACCTCTTCTTCGGTGTGTTCGTCATTTGGATATGTAAAGTCAGTAGCAAAAGAATATTCATCTTCAACATCTGAAGTACTATCATACCCGCCATCGTCGCGTGCTATGTATGCTCGTTTGCTCGGGCAATCTCTCATCATATGACCAAGTCCCTGGCAGCGGTGACACTTAATGTCGGAAGTACGACTAGTAGAAGGAGTGGACGACAAAGGCTTGAATAATGTCACCTTGCTGCCCTCCGACACGCGAGAAGGTGGAGCAGCAGGTATAGTTCGTTGGCCGCCATTGGATGGTGTAGTCGCTACACGGGGGGTCGAAGATGGTTCTGTTTTGGTTGGTGTGGGCGTCGAACGCTGCATGAAGTTGCTCCTTGTGCATTGTTGCTGTTGTTGTCGACCCTGCAATTCTTTTTCTGCCAACATAGCAAGCTGAAAAATCTCTTAACAGTATCATATTCCTTGTAATCAATAATGTCCTGAATTTCACGCCTCAACCCCCCATAAAAACGAGCTATTTTATCATCCATGTCTTCTACTACCCCACAATGCAACATACCCTTTTATAACTCTTGATAATACTCCTCTACGGACATGTTACCTTAGTCTAAGCGCTGCAATTTTTTTGTGAAGGTCCTGCTGAAAAGATGGAGGAACAAATCAAACACGCATAGCTTCCTTTAATCTAACCCGTATTGGAGGATCAGTTCTAGTTTTTACAAGTTCATTCCACCATATGATAGCAAAGTTCTTAAACTCACTAGTGGCTTGACGAACTCTATGTTGTTCAGGAACAAGATGGGCATTAAATTTTTGCTCTACTGTCATCTCCTAATCAAGATAAGCCTCAGCATCATAAGCACCAGAAAAAGAGGGTATAGTAAATTTCACTTTAGCGAAAGGATCATCAGGAGGACGATTATAATTGTTATGATTATTACCTCCCATACCTCGACGATAAAGTGGTAGTCTTGGTTGATTGTTGTGATCTTCCATATCATCATAAGGATTGTCTTCATGTCGTCTAGCGAGATGCAACCGAGCCTCAAATGTATTCATCCGTAGAGCAAGTTCATCAAGTTGGCGAGCCAAGTTTGCCAAGGACTCCTCCGTTGATGCGTTGTATTTGGCAAACATATCTGTCATGGTCTTCATCATATCACATAACTCAGCATGTTGAACACATTTGTCATCATTGTCTTCTCCTGCCATTGTTAGTAGGAAACAAAAGAAAACAAAAATTTGTTATCCCTATCAACTACAGTGACAATGTGAAAGGTGGAAGAAAACAATCTCTCTCGCTCAAGCATCTTACAAGTGTTCTTACCGACACAACAGGTGGTGCAGACGGTGAGATGAACCAATGAAGCGTGGAGTGATTGCAAATGTACCTGTTATGCTCAAGAGAAAGGTGGAGGTTGGATGGCACAATATGGTGGCTAATAAGTAGAAAATCATTAACAGTAAACAAAGCTGAATAATTATTCAATGTACAAAACTGTTGCTGGTCAACCAAGTGCTCTAGGGCCTAGCACAACACAAGGAAGTAGCAAGGCAAACGAAAGACATAATGATATAACCAACAAAACAACACCAAGTGGTATAGGCCAATTGCTTTAATATGCGTGCTCTTCACTATTTTTTTCTTTTTTTAATATTTTTTTGATATTTTTTCTTTACTCAGGAGAACGAAGATAGGAATCACACATATTTGCAGCTCAATTGGATGTAATATGCGGCCTATAGAAATTCAAGAAGATTCTTTAAAATTCATGCTGAAACTTCGGAGGCCGGATAGCCTATCTTCCGAGGGGAATTTGGGCAATCTAATTTCGCCGAATGCGGCTACGCAGCTGAAAATCATATGCGGAATTTCGCGTAGATGAATTTGAAAAAAAATCGCCCGATTTTGAGTTCGTATGCGAAAGTTATGGCCGTTTTAAGGTAGGTTGTCCGAGTTACGATTTTTGGATGTTGATTCCAACTCGGTTTGAGAACAGAACTCACAATCGGATATGAAAACAATCATGAATTTGCACGGCAACTAATGGGGTGGTGTGTGATGATTCAAGGATGAGTGGCACAAAGGTTTGTCACCTAATCTAGGGCTGGCGATGTGGGAGTTCACGCAAGGCGACTAGCTAGGGCAAACTGATGAACGTGGTGGATCGGTTTGTTATTTAGGGATTGTGGAATAGGTGCCGAACAGCAAGAAAACATGGATGAAACATGATAACTAGGACCCAAAATACAAAGCTAAACCAGCAACAAGACTCAACCACACAAATGCAAACTCAACAATGCAAACTGAAAAACGAAACTACAAGCACTATAGTCTAGAAAGCGGTAAAAACGATCTAATTTTTTTGTGGACTCTAGGTACGAAACAAAATCGATCTAATAGAAGGAAAACAAATATACCTCACGGGTAACCTAGAAATCTGATACCAATTGATGAGTAGGTTTAGGCTCGATCTTCCGAAAGGTAAGTTGATTGGGGTGGAGAACTCGACGTTGATGATCCGCGGCAATCGAGCAGTTCGAATACCTCTGCAATCACTACACCACTGCTATGTTGGTTATCAACTATGCGGCACATGCTTGACCTCACCAAGAAGGATAATCCCTGCAAGTGAACCAAGAACACAAGCAAGAACGTAGAAGACACGATCTGAAATTGAGAAGTTGGGGTCTCACAAACCGTAGAAGGGCGAAATCTTTATTCTAAGCAAAACCTACCGAATATGACCGGCGGCTCCAGTATTTAAAAGGCTAGGGTTAGGCCAAAAAACGATTAGACGCGTCCCGAATGTACTCATACGGGATTGGCCCAAATGCCCGATTTGGTGGCATAGCACCGGACAGAAATCTGGTCTCGACTTGTTTCGACGATTCCCAATGACTCCGGAGGAATTTTGAGGTGGGACCAGAACCATTGGAAAGTTTATCTTCTCCTCTTTCCGTGCAGAGCCCGTATGCCTCCTGGGCGTCCGTTTTAAGGTGGACTGCTCCTGGACTCCGAGTTGAACTCGAGTCCGAGTTGTAAACTGCTTCCAACAACTTGTGGACGTCCCAGCTGGTTCTCCACGCTCCGAAGGCCTCTTTCCTTTACTTGTTGATCTTCTCCATTATTCCTAATAACAACTAAATCATCACATAGCAATCTATTCTCAAACTCACATGCAAAAGAAGTTAGGAGCGAGTTCACCTGCTGATTTATTAACTGTGCTCGTGCTCTTGTGATTGGTCCTTGCATTTTAATAGTGTATCCACTGTTGTGATGTCCTCATCAATATTGAATTTACAAGTTTTGGACAATTTGCTAAAAAGTTTCTGGACATTTTGGAATTGTTAGGTACATACAGATTGGAAACATAATTTGACTATACAAATCAAATCAAATGGACCTTAAACTTTTACTGGAACTCAATGGAATTATGTGGAATTATATGGACAAGTTTCGGAATTTTTGAATGTATTGAGAGTCAGAAATTAATCCCAATAGCATTTCGCTTCATGGAATTATTGAGGTCCAATTAGGGATTTTCATACAAATCCATGTGCACACTTGAAAGTATTGATCATCCTAGTTCCAAAATAATTTATTTGGGAATTTTTTGACAAGTATTCGAAGAGATATAGATTTTCTAAGTTCGGCACAGAACGGCCACAAAGAAAATGCTCTAACTCATTTAACTGTGGGCCCCACTCGCAGGGTTGTCTTCAACCTCCAGCAGGGGCGCTCGACTAGCGGCTGAAGCACCTAGGGTGAGCTCGATTTCACTCATTTTTGCACCAAATTAAACGGGATTTTCACCAAATTAACATTCAAAACAAGGAGAACATGATTATTGATCAAAATCGTGGATAAATTGGCCGAAGGTTGGGTCTCAATGGAGAACAGCGCCATTTTAGAAGGTGGTGGGGAAAACTCGTGGAACTCAACAATTCCTTGATGGATGCTACTAAAATTTTTCTGAGAGGTGCGCCACGAGGTGGTGAACAACATTCGTGAACAAAATTGAAAATGGTTGCACCTAGAAACGAAATTAAATCGACGACCTAGTGACCTAGGTATGAACTAGCTTCGATAGAATTTAAAAGTAGCAAGCTAGGAGCGATGGCTTGACCTGGAACTTTGTGAGTACCCTCTATGTGAGTTGGCACACCTTATTGCTTCAAGGACTGAGGTGAGAAAAAGCTCGTATAGTCGGGACAACGATGATGTGGAGGGCGACCTCCACGGTGGCCGGAAATCGTTGTCGGAAGACTTCAAAATAATGAGTGCACGAGTGAGGAACCAGTATGCTGAACAGAGGAGAAGGAAGAGAAGAACGTTATGCATCTTTTTTCTTCTTACAGGGAGGTGAGACTCGGCCAGGAACAGCTGCTGCAAGGGAGCACAAGTGAGATGGTTGTTGGGGGAAAAGAAGAACAGAGGAGGAGAAAGCTTGCTACTGTGTTGCACCATGAGCAAGTGAAAGGATCAGCTCTCCCCTTATCTGCAGCTTAGCTGGCTTCAGAACCAAGGCATGAAGCAAGCATACAGGCAGCTAGGTGGATTTTGCATGTCGTGAGGTGTTTCTCTGTGATGAAACAGAGGAAAACAGAGGAGAATTCCATGACAGGTGGGTCCCCTGCTTTCGTCCTTATCTTCACTGGACAGTCAATTTCCCCAACCTAGGTTCATCCAAAAATTTCTAGATATTTGTTGGAAGTCCAAATTAAATATGGAGAATTAAACTCTGAATTCAGTTTATTGATTTGACCAAATTTTATTTGAATTCAAACTTGAATTCAAATTTGAGTGGAATTCAATGTAGCCATTGAATTAAATAGCAAACATGCTTCAAAAATTATGAAAATTTGCAGGGAGCCTATTTGAAATATTAGGAATCCAATGGTCAACTCAGATTTGTATATTGTTCTAGTTTGAACAGTAGCTATGTTTAAAATTTTGAAATCCCTACAATAGGTTTGAAACTGATTTGATTTTTGGCACTTGCTATTGTGATTTCTTTTCTAAACATGGGTCTCCTAGCTGAGATGATCCTCTAAAATTTAGGGCTTTTATATTGGGCATGAGTTTACCCCTAGCAATACTAGGACGACTCCCGCCAAGAGCCTGTGGCATAGTGGAACGTGGAGAAATGCAAAGGACGGATAGGACTGTCACCACCTACTGCCTACCTCTTCAATCCGTGGGTCTACGAGACATTCAACGCTACTCATTTATCCTAGAACCATGCTAGCATATTAAGTAATTACCTTAAGAGCCTAAGCACAATCCATCCTAAGGAAATGAACTAAATCATCATTGAACCAATGTTAATTCATAACATAAGTGATTCATATTAACATAATCATGTCATAGCTAATTAAACTATAGTGGGGGTTTGTAGTGTTTATGATGATATAATGAGAATTGTATAGCATAATCATAAATACTATTCCCACCACATATATGGAATTCACAATCAAACAAGAAATGCTTCATCTAAGTATATGAACAATAGAAGACTAAAGATAACATCTTTATTAAGAACAAAGTCACAAATACAAATAGTAATATGAGAGACATACCTTTCCCAATTAGTAATTGGGAAGAGACTCCTTCTACTCCTCTCCAACTTGGACTATGGACTAGAGGCTCTCCTCTCTACAGCCTAAACTCCTCGAAACCTATGGAGAATAGTGTATACAATGGATGAATATTCATGTGGTGTGTGTGAAGAAAGGGTAGGGGGTCCTATTTATAGTTGGAGAAGGGTCGGTTCCCGCCACCAAAAGTGCACGAGTCAGTCTTCATCGTGATCAAGGAACCACAAGGAGTCAACACATGGAAGCTGACCGAGTTTGGTGCCAGGAAGGGTTCGGCCGAACCCCCTAGTCGGCCGAATAGAAAGTTGGACCATTTCCGTTGTGCTTCCTCAGGGTGACTTAAAGGTGGATCCCATTGACTGATATGGGTGCTGCACCGTTTGATGGCCTCATATACTTCTGTTTATGGGTCATTTGATCCATGTGGTTCCACATATCATCGCTTGATTGGCTTGGATGGTATTTTATAGGATTGCTCCCCCTCTTTTACCTCATTTCCTGTAATATATTCCCTACATGCACTATTTCTCCAAGGACAAGTGCAAATAGGTTAAATAGAAAGGTGATGTGTGCAAGAAATGATATTTCCTTTACATAATTGAGTTATATTGACGGGTAAATTTTTATATAACAACCGTCAACAAACTCCCCAAGCTTATCTTTTGCTCGTCTCGAGCAAAGTCAAGACTTTAGATTGATGATCAGGAGTTGCTACAATGTTCTATTTTTCAATAGTACCATGTGCACAACAAAATACTCTACCTAGTATTGCAAAAATTGGCATAATACTTTACCCACCCTAAGTCATTATGGGGCTTATGCCATCTCCTATTCATGGGTGGTTGAAAGATAGAACAACAATTGGAGCACACATACCCAAGAAAACAAGTTCGACTCAAATTCCGGAGAGTTCAATTTAGATTTTAAGTATCTCAATTTGATTCTCTCAATCACTCCTTCGTGTGTAGTGGAAATAATTCCTCACCAAGATATTTTGCCTAAATTCATCCTACCTCTACATAAGGCTTGTATGTGAAGCTTGGTAGGGAATATAGTAGGCATATTTGCAACACATAATATTTCTAAGTCAAAAGAGCATGCCTTAGGAAAAATCATTTCAATACAATTTGATTCAAGACTTGTGCATGTGTGATGGACATGGAGTGGATGTGGATATTTGAGATGACTCCTCTTTTAGTGGACTCTCTTATTTTGCAGGGATGAAACAAGGCTACTTTTTTTTCTCGTGCTTTTTGAAGTAAGCATGCATTTTCTTTTCATTTTGTTTTTCTTGTAGCCATGTCTTCTACTCCCTTGTTATGCAAGAAATTTTGGAGAGAGTACTAAGCATGAATGGTATGGAGTTTCTCTTTTTATTGTGGAATGGTGGTATCATGGAATTTTGCTTACTTCTAGTGTAGAAGTATAGCATGTGCAAGTGAAGTCTTGAATTCAAAAAGTAATGAATGAAATCTCACATAGGTCTATACTAATTTGACAGAGCTCAATGTGAATACAAATATCATATGCATAAGGTCTACCAATGTGATATATCATATGGCTTTGGTAGGTATTTCCAATCAAATGAGAGTAACTTAAATCTTTTTAGAGTTTCTCTGGAAATCTAAGTTTCACTTTCAAACTAGAAATAGCATCCCTATCACTATATCATATCTCACAACAACTTAGAAGGGATTAAGCTTTTGCTACCCACAATTTCCAAATCAAGGAAAAAGCAACTTTAGCCAATGAGAGCAATATGTTGGAGAGTAGTAAGTTGTAAACTAGTGACTTAGGAAAATTAAAATAGAGCAACTATTCATCAAGTCATCTATGTGAGTTCAAAGTCATTCTTACCGCACATCTTTTATTTTATTTTAAAAAAAACTTATGCTACTTTACTCTTTTTTATATGTAAGGTGGACGATGGGTGAATGGAAAATAAATATCCAAGAGGTTGATACAATTTACCTCAAGTGGGGTTCCTCCCCGCAACTCGTTCTTCACTCACCTGTGTGATGAGGGTTGAACTTTTGATGATGGAAGTATGCTGTGAGATCAACTTGTTGTTGTTGTTGTAGCATGGAGTTGAAGTTGGTGACTTGAGCGTCCATGTATTGTTGCCAGTCTTGGATACATTGGACATGCCCTTGGAGAGTGTTGTAGATGTCACATGTTCTCACTTCAAGCTCTTCCATACATCTAGAGAGATCCATCATTCCTTGGTATAGTCAAGATGACTTCTACCCGAAGAGGAACGACATAATCTCATCGACGTTAGAGGCAAGCTGCTAGAGCTTGAAGTGGATAGGGGTGGCTCCCATGCGGAACCTGGCAATCCACGCCAAGACGGACCTTCGGTCTCATACGATGGGGTTGAGTCCATCTGGGTGCATCACCCATTGGGTTTCTTCCTCTTCGTACTCATGGACCGTGGAAGTTGTCGGGGGCATGGCCTCTGTCCCTATACGGCTTCTAGTTACCATGCTAGAGACATTACTTCTTCAGGCTTCCTCGATGGGAAGAAGGTTAATGGTTAGCCTCCGTCATTTGTGTAAATGAAAATCCGGGTTAGGTAACCTATTTTTATTGACAAAGCCAGGATAATAAAATAACAAAGAGTCGTCTTGATCATGCTTAAGGGTATGTCCTTGCACTGAATAATCTTCATCAATTAATTCTCTTTCATTTTCAATATAATCAAATAAAGAATATTCGAGTGCTCCTACCCTAGTAGCAATACGGGTAATCAATGAAGTGCATTCAATTGGCTCTGTTCTTGGAATGTAATGTAACCATTGTGTCATCATGGCAATAACTGGAGCAACTTTTATCTTTTTAATCATGGCAAATAAATTTTTCAGCTCATCATCACACACTACCCTTACATCTCCTCTAGGGAACATAGTCATAGCCACCCATGTATGCATGAAGTGTAAAGTAGGGTTGTGTAAGTGGCTATGAATGTGGCCTAGAGGGGGTTGAATAGGCCTTTAAAATTTCCTGCACACTTAATAGAGTTGTCAAAAACTTGTTCGACCGGACTAGTCCGGTTGTTTGGACGGACTAGTCCGGTGTGCTGAAATAAGTGAATTGATTAAATGTTATTTGGAAAACTAGATTCTTTTGGCAGCAGAAATGAGAACAACAGATACTTTGATTTAGGATTATTGTAAGAATGCACGTGAAAACTTATAAGCAACTTAAATTGATGTTTTGCAATCAAGTGATCTAATGAACAAAATGTAAAAGAAATGAGGCACAAGAGACACGAATTTTTACTGAGGTTCGATCTCACCACGAGATCTATGTCCTCATTGAGGAAGCTCACAAAGAGCCGAGTCTCCAACCCTTTCCCTCTTCAAGTCACCACAAAGGCCGACTTGATTCCACTAGCACGGGTGATCACCAAGTTTGAGGGGCAACCTCACACGTTGAGGGCTCCCACGAGAAACGAAAGAAGTGATCAAATACACTTGAAAATATTACAATGCAAAGTATGAGTGTAGAAAGATCAAACCCTAAGAGCTCGCAACGAAGGAACGACGATCTCCCAATCCCGAATCCAAGTGTTCAATTGATTTTACTCTTTTTGCACTTTAGATGTGTGGGGAGATGTGTTTTGGGCTCTTGGGACAAGGTGGCGGCGCTAGGGTTTGTATTTTCAGCAGTATTCGACGTGTATTTCCTGAGGAAGGCCATGGATTCTCTTTTTATAGGGTTTCCAAAAAGTTACCGTTGCAAAACCCTAATACCGGACTAGTCCGATGCAAGTCCAGACTTGTTCGGTCACAGTGTAATTCGAAGTCCAGAAAGTCTGGCGGACTAGTCCGGTTGGAAAATGGACTTGTCCGGCCCAATGTGAAGATGGACTCCAGAAAGTCTGGCAGACTAGTCCGGTTGGAAAACGGACTTGTCCGGCCCTGTGTGACGATGGACTACAGAAAGTCTGGCGGACTAGTCCGATTGGAAAATAGACTAGTCCGGCCCTATGTGAAAGTAGACTCCAGAAATCTGGCGGACTAGTCCGGTCCATAATCGGACTAGTCTAGTGCACTGTGAGATGTTAGGTTAATTTTAAGACCCTTACCCTTGCGCAAGGTCGTGAGCTCTTGGAGTGTCTTTCATACACACCCTATACATTTAAAATCTAATTTGTTCTTCTAAATTCGTTCAAAGTATTTCTCTTTGTACACCACTCCATTTTTCACCTTTTTGTGTGCACCGAGCTGTTTCACTTTGTTTGTCCTGCAATCATCTCAATAGTTTCATTAGGATCTCATATGTTTGTCATCAATTAGCCAAAACCCACAAGGGATATCCTAGATGCATTTACAATCTCCCCCTTTTTGGTGATTGATGACAACCATTTGAGATATCACAATTGAGAATAAAACTTTGATTTTCATAAGGTGTGCACATATGAGGATAACGATTAATTCACAAAAAGCTTCTCACATATGCACACACCTTATGGTGGGGTGCCTAACAGGTGTGTGATCAACAAAATGTGATGAACCAAAGATAAACAATAATGAACATAGAAGTAAGCATTAGAGCAACAATAAGCATCACACATAGGAAAGCATTACAAAGTTTTAAAAATAGGTACATGTCTTCGATCACAAAAGCTTAATAACTAATACTAGAGACAGTTCGAGTCTCAATCTAGTCTCAAACTCTCCCCCTTTGGCATCAAGGCACCAAAAATGAAAAACTCAAGGGGAATCACTCATCGCTGCTCTCTTCTTCAGTTTTAGTCTGATCTTCATCTTCACCATCATCGTCATTCACCGGAGCAGGATCTTCCTCTGAGTCCTCATAGGCGGGCGGTGATCCAACCGGCTCAATCTCAAGCTTTTCACAGATAGACTTGATATTGGCATTCACATACTGTTGATGTTTACGCTGCCTGTCTTTGATCTTGCGGCAGCAGGCAAAGATGGAGGAGAGCATTTTGAAGATTCCACCAGAGGGTTCATGGACAGGAGAAGAACCAAGAGGAGCAACTGCATCATGAGATTGTTTAGACCTCCTCTCTTCTGCGGGGGAGGGAGGAGCAGGTGGTGCTGGGGGAAGGGTGTACTCGGTGGGCTTTTGTGGCTTCAACCCCGTATGAGAAACATCCTTGACAAATTCAAGTCCGGTCACTTTCTCAATCATGAACACGATGTACGGTGCATACCCGCAAGACCTATTGGGAGTGATTGAGATGTTCACAATGTCGTTGTAAATGTACTCAAAAACATTGAACGATCTCCTTCCACTAATGACCTTCATTAGGGTCCTCAAGGTTCCTTGGATAGTCCCCGCAGCTCCATCCTTCGGGGCTATTGTCTTCCTCAACACTCTGTTGAGGACCACAAAGAAGGGCTTCAAATATTTGATGGTGGGAGGAACATAGGGCATCCTTGTGTCATAGAGGAAATTAAGATCACCCTTCTCCAAAGGTTGTAGATTGTGGATGACAAGCTCATGATCCAGAGTGTGTTCAAGGTGAAGAATCCTTGCAAATTCATCATAAGTGACACTATACTTGGAACCATGAGTCATCCAAGTAAGATTGTCTCCATAACCACGGGCAAAGTAGAGGGTGGAGTAAAATTGGGTAATAACTTCATTGTTCCAGTTATACTCAACGGAAACCAGTTCCTTCAGTCTGTGCCTCTCCAAAGCCTCAACCACCTCACGAAAAGTAGGATACCTCTTCGACTGCAGGTATCCAACATTCAGCCATTGACTCTCCACTACATGATTTTTCATCTTCATGTACACGTGCTCATAGTAGTCGGCATGGAAGTTGCTCCAGAATCTTGGGTCAGAGCACTGTTTAGGTTGATTATACACTTCAATCTTCCTGAAGTTATCAGCTAGCTCACCCCCTTTCCAAGTGAAATCCTCACTAGAAGGCTGCCTGTTGTGGTGACTGGGGTTTTTCATCTTCAAGGGCCCAATGGGACCACTGGCAAGTCCCTTCCCTTTATTGAGAACCCTCTTTGGCCCTGATGAGCTCTCAGCAGCTGCTTTTCCTTGAGCCTTTTTGACAATGACCTTCCTCTTCTTAGGCAGATTGTCGTCGGAGGGTGGAGAGTGGACATTGACATCATGTCTTTTCTTCATAACTCTCTCCTTGGCTCTCCTCACTCTTTTGCGTTGAACTTCTTCATCAATGTGGAAAGAGTTGTCATCTGAGCCTGAAGACATCATGCCTGATAAAAAGTTCATGGATTAGATAAGAATGAACCAAGGATTGAAGACAATGTAGGGATTCAGATGTCAGAGGCCGGACTTGTTCGGGCAGAGTGCGGACTTGTCCGGTGTACTGGACTTGTGCGCATCTGAGCGCCGGACTAGTCCAGTCTGGCATAAGAACCCTAACGATTTCCTTTGAATTCAAAATTTCTATCTAAAGATACAAAAGGGCAGGGAAGGTGTAGTAATACATCTATGAAGCCAATGTACAACCTTGGAATCAAAGGAAACGAGCTAGAACGAGAAAAGTTGAGAATTCGGTTTTGGGTTGAATTTTACCGAGATTTGAAGATCCGCGTTGAAGGAGCAAGAATCTATCCAGATGAATTTGGAGGGGAGAGTTCACTCATCGAGGAGAGGATTTCCCACGGAGAATGCTTCGATTTTGAGGGCTTAACCCGAAAATCACTTTGGGGGCTAGGGTTTAGGAGAGGAGAGGGAGACCAAGTGGAGGGAGAGGTTTGGGATTTAAATTTTGGGCCGGCCAACCGCTTATATACACGTCGGACTGGACTAGTCTGGTCAAGGAGGCGTACTAGTCCGGTGCCCCTGGAAAACCTAAGTATTTCGTCTGTCCGGACTAGTTCGGTGGAGAACCAAAGAAGTCCGGTTTCAACAGACTTGATACATATAGAGATGATTAATAGTGATCCAAGGACAATAATTTTGCAAATAATCATGGTAATTACGACCAGTAGGCAAGTAATAATGAAAGTGGTCAAAAACTGCAGGATTTCTTCAATAAAATAGTTTTCTTAGAAAAAAAAGGGATGAGGAGCAGTTTTAACAATAAAATGTAACATTTGAAGTTTCAACCAGGTATCCAACGTTTCAAGCCACATTTCGAGAGTCAAGAATTTTAAGCTCATTCCTAAGCTCACAAAACCTTTTCTCATCTAATGGCTTGGTAAAAATATCCGCAAGTTGTTTTTCAGTCCTAACATGTGAAATAGCAATGTCACCTTTTAACGAATGATTTCTAAGAAAGTGATGACAGATATCTATGTGCTTAGTTCTTGAGTGCTCTACAGGGTTGTGTGCAATTTTTATAGCACTTTCATTATCACATAGAAGCGGGATATGGCTTAGATTGTATCCGTAGTCCTTAAGAGTCGGTCGCATCCAAAGTAGTTGTGTGCAACAACTACCGGCTGCAACATACTCTGCTTCCGCTGTGGAAAGGGCAATGGAGTTTTGCTTTTTAGATGACCAAGAAACTAGGGACCTACCAAGAAATTGACAAGTCCCTCATGTGCTCTTTCTATCGACTTTTCATCCTGCATAGTCGGCGTCGGAATAGACTATTAAGTTAAACTTGGATACTTTGGGATACCAAATCCCCAAGTTGGGTGTGTGCACAATATACCTTAGGATTCTTTTTACAGCAATTAAGTGACACTCTTTAGGTGCGGCTTGAAACCTTGCACACAAGCAAACACTAAGCATAATATCTGGCCTAGATGCACATAAATAAAGTAAGGAGCCGATCATGGACCGATATACCTTTTGGTCCACATTTGGACCGTCTTCATTGAGGTCGAGATGTCCGTTGATGGCCATGGGTATCTTGATGGGCTTGGCTTTGTCCATATTGAATTTCTTGAGAATGTCCTGTGTATATTTGGTTTGGCTTATAAATGTACCTTCTCTAAGTTGCTTCACTTGGAATCCCAAGAAGAACTTCAATTCGCCCATCATTGACATCTCGAACCTATCTGTCATAACTTTACTAAATTCTTCGCAGAAAGACTTGTTAGTGGATCCAAAGATAGTGTCATCAACATAAATTGGACATACAAATAGATGATTATCACAATGTTTAGTGAAGAGTGTATAGCTTTACCAATTTTGAATCCATTTTGAGTCAAAAAATCTCTAAGGCACTCATACCAAACTCGAAGAGCATGTTTGAGGCCATAGAGAGCCTTATGCAGTCTGTAGACATGGTTGAGATACCATTGGTCTTCGAATCCTGGTGGCTGCTCCACATAAACTTCCTCCTTTATCGGACCATTTAGGAAGGCGCTTTTGACGTCCATTTGACACAGCTTAAAATTGTGGTGAGTAGCATATGCCAATAAAATACGAATGGACAAAAGTCTAGCTACAGGAGCAAAAGTTTCATCAATGTCTAAACCTTCGACCTGAGAATAACCTTTGGCCACCAATCTCGCTTTATTTCTTGTTACTACTCCATGTTCATCTTGCTTGTTCCGGAAGACCAATTTGGTTCCAACGATGTTCGCCCTTGGTCTCTCCACCAGCTCCCACACTTCATTTCTTTTGAAGTTGTTCATCTCCTCTTGCATTGCAATCACCCAGTCTGGATCCATTAAGGCTTCTTCTACCCTGTATGGTTCTAGAAAAGACACAAAAGAATAGTATTCACAGAAATTTACAACTCGAGATCTAGTAGTTACTCCCTTAGCAATATCTCCAATGATATTGTTGACAGGATGGTCTCTTTGCACGCACTGATGTACTCTTGGGTGTGGAACTTGTGTAGTTGCTTGTTCTTCATTATCTTCATGTGTATTGTCTCCCCCTAGATCATTGCTTCCATGATTATCTTGATCTTCTTGATCTTCCTCATCTTGATCTTGTGCAAGAGCACCCCCTTGATCATTGCTTCTGTGTTGAAGTTCATCTTGTGCATCTGAGTCTAATGTTCGCTCTTGTGGTAAGATATCACCAAGTGCCATTTTCTTTAGCGGTTCATATGGATCTTCCTCTTTATCTAGCATACACTTATCGACTTGCTCCACTTGTGAGCCGTTAGAATCATCGAACACTACGTCACGTGATACTTCAACAAGGCCGTACACCTTGTTGAAGACACGATAGGCGTAGGCATCCGATTCATAACCGAGAAAGAACCCTTCATCGGACTTCGAAGCAAACTTTGAGGCCCTCGGTTTCTTATTCAGAATAAAACATTTACAACCAAAGACTTTGAAATAAGAAACATTAGGATTTTTACCGGTAAGAAGCTCATATGGAGTTTTCCTGGCGAGGTGTGGTGCTCCGACTTGTTTTCCTGCTTGACAGGCACTACACGACCTGTCTTTTTCAAAAACCACATCCTTAATACCACGGATGTGACCACCTTTTAGAAGTTTCTGCAGATTTCTCATCCCAACATGGGCTAGCCGTCTATGCCACAACCATCCCATGTTGGTCTTAGCAACCAAGCAAGTGTTGAGTTTGGCTTTATGTTTGTTGAAGTCAACAAGATAAAGCTTTCCCTTCAACATTCCCTTGAATGCAATCGAGCCATCGCTTCTTCTAAAAACGGTCACACCCTCATTAGTGAATAAACAGTTGTAACCTTTGTCGCATAGTTGAGATATTGACAAAAGATTATAATCTAGAGAGTCTACATGTAAAACATTAGATAAGGTGTGTTGAGAGGATATTTCAATGTTACCGCTACCAAGGACCTTTCCTTGGCTGTTGTCTCCAAAATATATGCCTTCACTTGGATCCTTGTTGTACTCATACTCCACAAACAAACCTCTCTCTCCGGTCATGTGATTTGTGCATCCGCTATCTAGCACCCATTTAGATCCACCGGAGGAGTAAGCCTGCAAAATGGAATTATTTCTTGGTTTTAGGTACCCAAGCTTGCTTGGGTCCTCTCAGGTTAGTCACAAGAGTCTTGTGCATTCACACACAAGTTTCCAAGTTCTTGTGGCGTGGCCCTGTATATTTAGCAATGACTTTTCCGTATTTGTTTTTCATGAGAACATAGGAAGCATCAAATGTACGAAACAATATTTGTAATTCAGATTCATGGGATTTTTCCTTAACAAAAGCGATTCTATTCTTAGCATGATTAGGAGTAGACATGTGTTTGTTCCTGTCAAAACCTAGACCATCTTTGACATTAGGAGGTCTAGTGACCACATATGCACTGCGTGCATATTTGATCTTCTCCTTATGAAAGATGCCGCTTGTGGAAGGATGCATATTATGAGAAGTTGAAGTATTAGAAATAACATTCTTCTTACTAGACAAGTGCAGGTTCCGATTGTTGTCGAACTCATATCTTTGGAGGAAGAGCTCTTGGAGGAAGAGAAGTCACTTTGCTTGAGCGACTCAACTTGCACCTCAAGGATCTTGTTAACTTTTGACAAGTTAGCAAGTTCTTCCTTGATTGCAATATGCGAGTCCTCTAGCTTTGAGTAAGTTTCCTTACTCAAGGCTAGCTCAAACTCAAGTGACTCGTTCTTCTCTCTTTCAAGCTCAAGAAGCTTTTCAAATTCTTGATATCTCTTCCTTTCACGGATGAGAATATCTTCTTGTCAGTTAACAAGTTCCTCCTTTTTTAAGATTTCATTCAACAACATTTCCATTTTCTTTAAAGCAATTTTACTTAATCCTCTAAACATTTCTTCATTATCACTAGAGCTATAAAAGTCATCAATAGAGGAATTTAGCGTAGGAGGAGTAAGTCGAACCTTTTTCTTGCCTCCCTTAGCCATAAGGCAAGTGTGGTTGTTCATATCCCGTCCTCCCATGTTTGGGAAGAGTGTGGCTCTCATAGTGGGTTTCTTGACTGCGATAGTGGCCATCTCTTCTTCTTCATCGGAGGAGGACTCTTCGTTTGAGTCCCACTCCTTGCCAATGTGAGCTTGATGGGCATGTCTTCTTTTTCTGAAATTTTTCTTTTCTTGAGGTCTTGTTTCCTTCTTCTTTTTGTTCTCTTCATAAGGGCAGTCCACCATGAAGTGACCATACTCTCCGCAGTTGTAGCAAGTGCGTCGAGCCTTGGATTTCCCTTTATCCTTGCTTTTGCCTTCATTTGAATTGTTGCCGTGTCTTCTTTTCATCATGCGCTTGAACTTCTTGATAAAGAGTACCATTTCTTAATCATCAAGATCGGTGCTCTCATCGCTTGTATCTCCGTTGTCTTGGTCTTCACGAGTTTCTTTGAGTTTGGGTCTGCACGTTGCTTTGAGAGCAACTTATTTACTTTTGGAAGAGGTGAGTTCGGCTAAGTCTTTTACGTATTGAGCCTCTTTCTCCATCATTTCATGATTTATGATCTTCCCCAATAACAGATCGGGAGTCATTTTGTGAAATCCGGGCCTTTCTCTAATCATTGAGCAAAGTGTGACATTTCTTGGCATGAAGGCTTTAATCATTCTTTTGACCACCTTGTGATCTGTCCATTTCTTACTTCCATAGGCACGATTTTGTTGATGAGTGCCTTCATCTGGTTGTACATGTCTTGAGGTGATTCGCTTTCTTCAATAGCAACAACTCTCCTTCAAGCATCTCAATTTTAGCTTCACGAACTGACCTATTTCCTTCGTGAGCTGTCTTAAGTGTATCCAAGATTTCTTTTGCACTTTCTAAACCATCAATCTTGGTGAATTCCTCTCTGCTTAGTGATGATGTGATCACCACGACAGCTTGTGCATTTCTGTGAATCTCTTGTTCTTGTTCTGGAGTGAGTTCCTCATCCGTGTTCGGGATATCTATGCCTGTGCAAACATTGTGCCCCAGACTAGGATTTAGAGATATTAGATGCATTTTTATGTTGTACTTACACATGGTGTAGTCACTTCTGTCAAACTGTGGAGGCTTTCCCATAGGAATAGAGAGATAGTGATTGTTTGAATTGAGACGGTTGTAGTTGTAAGGATATCGGGAGTAGTCGTGATGACCACTCCCAGTCGTCTTCTCTTCTTCTTTTCCTTTTTGTGCCAGCAGTTTCTTTCTCAGGAGTGCCTTTAGCTGTCGCACTTCTTCATCATCATGTGGGCTTTCTTTCAGCACATTGAAGGCTTTAGCTTCTTGTTCCTCCTCATTGATGTTCGTCTTTGGGATATTGTTGTTCTTCTCAGAGGCCATTGATCTCTCCGAGATGTGAGTCTCGTTGGAGGAGAACCTTGCTCTGATACCAATTGAATGTGGCCTAGAGGGGGGGTGAATAGTCCTTTAAAATTTCCTGCACACTTAATAGAGTTGTCAAAAACTTGTTTGACCGGACTAGTCCGGTTGTATGGGCGGACTAGTCCGGTGTGCTGAAATAAGTGAATTTATTAAATGTTATTTGGGAAACTAGATTCTTTTGGCAGCGGAAATGAGAACAACAGATACTTTGATTTAAGATTATTGTAAGAATCCACGTGAAAACTTATAAGCAACTTAAATTGATGTTTAGCAATCAAGTGATCTAATGAACAAAATGTAAAAGAAATAAGGCACAAGAGACAAGAATTTTTATCGAGGTTCGATCTCACCACGAGATCTATGTCCTTGTTGAGGAAGCTCACACAGAGCCGGGTCTCCAACCCTTTCCCTCTTCAAGTCACCACAAAGGCAGACTTGATTCCACTAGCACGGGTAATCACCGAGTTTGTGGGGCAACCTCACACATTGAGGGCTCCCACGAGAATTACAATTAAAGAAGTGAACAAATACACTTGAAAATATTACAATGCAGAGCATGAGTGTAGAAAGATCAAACCCCAAGAGATCGCAACGAAGGAACGACGATCTTCCAACCCGAATCCATGTGTTCAATTGATTTTACTCTTTTTGCACTTTAGATGTGTGGGGAGATGTGTTTTGGGATCTTGGGACAAGGTGGCAGCGCTAGGGTTTGTATTTTTAGCAGTATTCGACGCGTATTTCTTGAAGAAGGCCATGGATTCCCTTTTTATAGGGTTTCCAAAAAGTTACTGTTGTAAAACCCTAATACCGGACTAGTCCGGTGCAAGTCCGGACTTGTTCGGGCACAGTGTAATTCGAAGTCCAGAAAGTCTGGCGGACTAGTCTGGTTGGAAAACGGACTTGTCCGGCCCTACGTGAAGATGGACTCTAGAAAGTCTGGCAGACTAGTCCGGTTGGAAAACAGACTTGTCCGGCCCTATGTGAAGACGGACTCTAGAAAGTCTGGCGGACTACTCCGGTTGGAAAACAGACTAGTCCGACCCTATGTGAAAGCAGACTCCAGAAAGTCTGGCGGACTAGTCCGGTCCATAATCGGACTAGTCCAGTGCACTGTGAGATGTTAGGTTAATTTTAAAACCCTTACCCCTGCGCAAGGTCGTGAGCTCTTGGAGTGTGTCTTTCATACACACCCTATACATTTAAAATCTAATTTGTTCTTCTAAATTCCATCAAAGTATTCCTCTTTGGACACCACTCCATTTTTCACCCTTTTGTGTGCACCGAGCTGTTTCACTTTGTTTGTCCTGCAATCATCTAAATAGTTTTATTAGGATCTCATATATTCGTCATCAATTAGCCAAAACCCACAAGGGCTATCCTAGATGCATTTACAGGCTATTCCTAAGTGCACTACATCTGACCTCACTAGTTAAATCATGCAAAAAGTTATGTTTGTTAAACTTAGACAAAGCATCTAAATCTAGCAAACAACATTTATGGAAGCCTAGGATTTCACTAAATTCTTTCCATAGGATGTTGTATTCTTTTTGAAATAATCTAAAAGAAATACCATCGAATCTTATTTTGAGTTTGCAAAGCAATTGCATGGATAGAAGACGTGAACCTCTCTCCTCTATGTGAGCAAAGTTTTCCCATCCTGATGCATGCCAAATGGAAAAGAATTTGGAATCCATACCTATTTTGGAGATCAAATCCAGCTCATAAGCTTTCGTATGAGAAAACTCACGATCTTGGAGGAGCTTGCGTGCTTGATCTTCAACTTCACTTTGTATTGTTGAGGTCGTCGTCGTGAAGAAGTTGGTGTGGGTTGCTCCTGTCACCCATGGGAGTGTCCTCACACTACACTCCTCCGTGAACTTGGTGTAGCAACGGAAGAGGGACGTGCACTTGAGTCTCCACCATGGATTGAGCTTGCAACCTCTTCATTCCTTTCATGGCCAAAACTCGAAAGAGGTGATGTTAGTGAAAGCAAAACCCCCGACGAATTTTCCCTTGAAGAACTTGAGAGCAAATTGCAAATGCAAACAAAAGAAGATCTTTTTGGGTTGGATTTTGAGGAAGAGTACTTCAATGAAGAGCAAGAAAAACAATGTGAGCAAGAGTGACTTTGGGGAGCTGTGAAATGAGGTGAAGTGTGAGGAGGAGTGCTCCTCGCGGCCACCATTTATAGTGTACACTCCACAACGGTCACTAGGGAACCAAATGTAGCCGTTGGAGGAGAGAGAGCCAAAATGGCTCTTTCCCCATGTCGACCGAACATGGGGGGTCAACCGAACTGACAAGTGGGCTCCCTATTCTCCCTTTTGACAGGTGGCTTCTCAATGGCTATAAAATTAGCATGTTGGTCAATTACCACTTTTGCAGCTCAGAACAAATGGTTTTCCCAATAAAAACTTCTTTTTCAAAACCCAACAATTTTCTTTTTGTGAAAAATAATGAAATAAAAATTATAGTTGAGAATATAAGATTCTCAACTTGCTAAGAGAAACTAAATGGGGAAAACCAAATATTCAGTGGGGATAATCAAACTAAATGGGGAAAACCAAATATGTGAGACCCATGTGTGCTGAATACATTGGCTATGAAGATAAAATTTTTGAATACTACCAAAACACCTTTATCATCAAGGTCCCACTCTAGGTCCGAGCTCCAGCAAGGTCCGACGATAGGTCAGGCTTGCTTTGGGTAGCTCCGGCAAGGTCTGACGTAAGGTCCGACATGCTTTGGCTAGGTCCGACTTCTTTGTCTAGGTCCGACTAGCTTTGCTTAACACCGGCTCTAGGTCTGACCAGCTTTTGTAAGCTCCGACACTAGGTCCGACTAGCATTGGTTAGCTCTGGCGCTAGGTCCTGCTAGCTTTGGTAAGTTCTGGCGCTAGATCCTGTTAGTTTTGGTAAGCTCCAGTTCAAGGTCTGGTTACCTTTGGCAAGGTTCGGAGCTTGATCGCAGTGGTTATGATTTTAACTTGCAATGTTTTAAATTTGCTTTTTGGATTATGGAAAGTTTGCTTAGTATTCTTTTACTATGTTTTTGTGTGTTTTAGTGGTTATGACTGATATAATTTTGCTATGCTTTGCAACATGCTTACGCGAGGTGCTCACATAAGGTGTTGTGTGTTTCGGAACTAAAGAGAATCAAGTCGAGGAATTGTGCTTGAAAGTATCAGTTGTTTATTCATGTGTAGGTGTTTCTTGACTTCAAGACATGGCTGGTGACGGGATCCATTGAACTAGTCTTAGGGAGGAGATGAGGTTCAACAACCAAGTTCGGAAGGAATTATGGTTGAGTTGATCAGGAGGTTGCACAACATGTTTGAATCAAGAACAATGCATATGAAGGTATCTTGGATGTCATTGTAAGATGTTTGCACGTGTGCAAGGAGTGCATGGACGTGGCTACGTGGTTCCGAGGCGTGATGAAGATATGTGGACATAAAGAATTGGTCGAAAAGGTCCAACCGACTAGGTTATGGACTCAGGCTGCGGCTGAGTCATGTTTGACTCAAAAAATAGAAAGTTTTGAGTTGGTTATGATAGGATTTCATGTGGGTCGCGAATTTGAGTTGTTTTAGGAATGTGGGATATGTTCCTAAGGTTTTTGGAAGTCTTAAGATTGCTTATATCTGCGTATATAAGAGTCTTGAGCAGTTATGGAAAGTTTCGATTCGTGAATTGAGTAGGATTAGAGTCCTAGTTAGTTTTGGGTTGGCTTAAGGGCTGGTTATATAAGCAAGGGAGGTCAGAGCTCGTGGTAGACTACTTTGGGGTTGTTTCTCTTGTGTTTTAGTTAATAAAATTCGTAGTTTGAAGGAACTTTTGTGCCTTGTTCGTCCGACTTTTTTTGTTCAAGTCCTTCTCGTCGAGTTTCTTCATAGCACAACCTTGTTTTGGTGCTTTTATCATAACTCGAGTTTTACAGATCCGATTGACGTGATTCTTTTTTGGGTTGTCTTCAAAACTTGATTTTTTATCATCTTTGAAAATTTTACGGTCATTGGATTTGTGGTGTATGATATACATGAGTTTCTTTGCAATGTTTCAGAACCATTTTTCTCGGGTAGGACAGATTGACCTTTGTTCGATCTTTCGATCGTAACTTGAGTTTCTCTCGACGGATTTTCGTGATTCTTATCGTGACGTCTTCGAGACTTGATTCTCCAAAATATATACTTGTTTAGTTCCATTTTATTAACTTTAGATTAGTCGCACACACAAATTCTTTAACAGATCAATTTTTCTGCCGAGGGGTTTTTGTTGCTTCTGCCAAAAAGTTTTAATCTACTATTCACCCCCCTCTGGTAGCTTTACACGTGATCTTCGATCCTACAATTGGTACCAGAGCCACGATGCTCTAATCTTTGTGATTCGCATGTGTTTTTGACGAATCCTCATGGAGAAATACTCGACAAAACCTTGTGTGTTTGTTGGTATTAATTTTCAGGTTTAGAAGGCACGCATGGAAGCTTTTATCCAGGCACAAGGCTTCGCGATATGGGAAAAAGTGTACAAGACTTATGACATGCCACCGAACGATCAAGTCACGGCTACAAACCTAAGAGATGTCGACAACAACAATAAATCCCGCAACTTGATAATCCAAGGACTAACTCAGAGCGACTTCGACCGTGTTGCACACCTCCGATCGGCGTACAATGTGTGGAGAGCACTTTATGACTACCACGAAGAATCCAACATGATCAAGGAGGTAAAGCAGGATATGTTCAAAAAGGAATATATGCGCTTCGAGATGCAATCCGGTGAGTTCATTGATGATCTTTTTGCTCGCTTTAATAAAATTCTCAACAACTTGCGTAGTGTCAATGTTAATTTTTTAGATGCTGAAAATGCTAGGCAATTGTTAAGTGCATTAGACATGTCAATTTGGGAGATGGAAGCCATATCTGTTCTTCAATCTACTATCATGAGTACACTTACATTAGATGTGCTATATTCTAAATTGAAAACTCATGAAATTGACATAATCTCACGTAAGAACCCCAACAAGTCTCTTGCGTTTGTTTCTCAACGTGATATGCCTAGCTCCGACCAATCTTCATCTAGCAATACACTTGCTTAGCTGTCTTCACTAACCCTGGAACAGATTGAAGAATTTCCAGAAGAAGAGCTAGCGCTCATCTCTACTCGGTTCTCAAAAGCATTGCAAAATGTGAAAACTAGAAGGAGAGAAAGCTACGGACCTCAACGATGGTTTGAATGTGGTAAGACAGGACACTTTCATACAGATTGCCCTAACCCGTCAGCTCCTTCTACCCGTGATGAAAAGCAGAATAAAGTCAAGTCCTCTTCTGTCAATACCAACAACAAGAAGAAGGGTTTTACAGGACGTAAACTGATAAACAGTTTCATCACCGCACTTCAAGAACTTGGCTCATGTGATGTAGACATTGGAAGTGATGAAGATGAAGATGATGTGGCAAACTTGTGCTTCATGGCGGGCAAATCAAGATCAAGTATGGAGGATGCAGAACACAACAGTGACAATGAAGAGTTATGTCCTACTTGCGATGAAATGTGTGATGCTATTCCCGTGCAACTGTTATTGTTATGAAAAAGGACAAAAAGCTTAGGGAAAATGCTATTAAAATTGAGTCACTAGAATCTGAAATTAATCGTTAAAACACCTTGATTCCCAGCTGTCGACTGTTGGAGTCGGCAGATCCCCTAACACTATGAAAAGTGTTTGAAGGAGTTTGTGGTTCGGTCTGGGCGCGCGGAGATCTAAGAAAGTGAAATGCGATTTGGACACGAGTGACACGGTGGTTTACGTGGTTCGGGTCGCCTGAGCGTAATACCCTACTCCACGGGTGTGTGTTTGTTGTATTAACTTGTGAGCTTCCGAGTGTTCGCCCCTCTGTGTATCGTCGGTTTGTCCTTTTATAGTACAAGGACCAACCGTTACAAGTCAGCCTGGCCCGACATGTGGCCCTGGCGGTTATTAGTATTGATACACGAGATTAATTGTTGTTAATAACCCTGTAACGGCTCCGACAGTGCCGTTACAGGTGTTAAGGCTGTCCGATTAATTATCATTAACGTGGAATTAATGGTAATTAATCGGATCTTGAAGTCTGCGGCTGTCCTTTGGAGATCCGGAGCCGTTACAACGTCTCCCGGGGGCTTTAAGCATCTAGCTCCGTCGTGTGGACACGTGGCAGCTCCGGAGCTTGCTTGGGAGAAGCGGGAAGCTCCGGGGTGACCTGGCACGTGTCATGTCCGGAGCTTCTCTCGGTCGGGGGCTACCTCCGGAGGTGCCGTTTCAGTACTTGGCCCGGAGCTTCACCCTTGCGGGTAATAGCTCTGGGCTGACAGTACACGTGGCAACCTAGAGGTTAACCATGTTGGAGAAGCGGGTCCGGTCACGTCTGGCGAGTGGGCCCCCGAGGGTCTTCAATTTGAGTTGATGTCCTTCCCTTGAGATCTTTGTAACCTCAGGGGGTGTATGGTTTTTAGGGTACCGACAGTGGCCCCCTGGACCTACCTCCGGGGAAGGCCAACGGGATGAAGTCGTTCCGCCGGAGGTGGGTCCATACTTGTGACTCTTGAACTGGGTCTTCAAGAGTCTTCGGAGGTGCCTTTGGCGGGGCTTTATGGTTGAGTCCCGACGCGTGGCGCACCTCAGGCGGCAGATAAGATCTTTGACGTGCGGATCTCTCGCAATTGAAGGTCGTCGGTTCCCGATACGAAAACCGTATCGGTTCCGCGCGCCTTGTCAGTCCGCCGCCTTTGGGTTTCCCGCCTCGTGATGACAACTGTTTGCCTGGGTAAGAGCCTCGACTTGGTCGTCGGGGTGGTCCCGGGCCCTCTTGTCATCGGCTGGGTTGAATTCTTGAGTAGTATGCTTGATTCCCCTGCAGTTTCCATCCAAGCGTTGTGAGGGCTTACTTAAGAAGGAAAGCGCACCGTCGGGAGTTCTTTACGCTTTCCATCTGTTCTTGCGCTCAAACTCCCAACTCGTGCTTTGCTTTTCTTCTCTCGCCTAGCTGTGCTGCGATGGAGTTGGGTCTGCGTGAGAGTCGTTTGAAGACGGAGAACGATCTGAAGAAGGTCCGAACCCTCATGGGGTGGTCGTCGGACTTCTTCAACCGTTCAATCCGCACCGGAGGAGAGCTTCCCTTTAAAAAGGAGCACTCCGGCGAAATGGTATACTTTTCATCGTATGCCATGGTGGGGCTGATCCCACCATTTTCTTCCTTCTTTTTGATGCTGCTGGACTTCTATGGTCTGCAGCTATACCACCTTGGCCCTCACTCCCTTCTCCTTGTGTCCATCTTTGTCCACTTCTGCGAGATGTGGGTGGGCATTCCTCCCTGCATCGAGCTCTTCCGCACTTTCTTCACCGTCCAAACCACCGGCCGAAGTGACGAGTACCTTGGCTTCTACTACTTTGTGAAGCGCAAGAAGTGCCCGTTCAAGTACCTCCGGTCGTTCCCTTCCGGGAAGTGGGATGACTGGAAGAAAGATTGGGTAGTTGTCCGGGTGGAGGAGCATGAGCGGTTGGAGCTGCCAGAAGGTCTGCCTGGCATTGACACGTCGGTGTGGAGCGAAGTTCCGGTGCTGGCGGCAGCCTTCGATCCCGTCCTATCAAGGATCCGCCAATGTGTGGAGGGAGGATTGACTCCCCAGGCGGTGTTCTGCAACTTCCTGTTCAACAGGTGGGCACCGCTGAAGAGGAGGGAGAAGCTCGCCTGGGCCCTCAACAGCGTGATGGACGAAGACCGGGTTGAAACCGGGTTGAAGTCCAGCATGGTGGGGAAGTCCTTGGAGTTTCACCTCAAGAAATTCCAGCACGGCATCGATGTAGACGGAGCGTACTTGACTCCGCCACCGGCTTTCCTCCCCCTGAACGAGGAAGTTGAGTTCAGCAGGGAGCTCCGGCGGAAGATGCCCGCGCTTGACGACCTTGGCGTCGTCGAGAGAAGATCGACCGCCCCGTTGGCGATCCCCGGGTTGTCGGAAGGCGGCTCCGCCCCTGTCTCTCAGCCAAGAGCTGAGGTCACCGGCAAGGGCAAGGAGCTGGCGGAGGAGCCGGAGAACCGGAAGAGGAAACTGCGACATGCTGACGGAAGGTCCGTCGGGCTTGCTACTTCACCGCCGGTTCCCCGTCCTCAGGAAGGAAGATCCTCCGCCGCTGTAGCATCTGTCCCCGTGGTGGGGTCTTTTCGAAGCGCTACTGTTCCGGCGGTGGGATCCTCCCGGAGTGCAGCTGTTCCTGTGACGGGTCCCTCCGGTGGTGCCAGTTCCGGACGGGCGGCTCCGGTTCGAGAAGCGGTGAGGGCCTCCAGGTCTAGGAGTTCCTCTCGGTCAAGGAGAACTTCGACCCGGGAAACGCCCGTGGCTACGGCAAGTCCTGGGAGTCCTCCCGGAGCTCCTACGCCGACCGTGGCCAGCCCGGAACGTCCGGGAAAGAGGTTCCGCGCAAGCTGGTGCGTGAGCCTCCCAAGGTAATTTTTCTTGCTTACCTCAATTAACTTTTAATTATAGCATCTGTTTGCTCAATTTCTTCATTCTTCATCCGCAGCGTTCCTAAAAAGGGGAGTGAAGCTCCGCCCTCAGCCACAGTGTCTGAGGCTAAGAGGGCTTCTGCTCCAGCTCCGGTGCTGCCCCAGGCAGAGGCTGCGACAGCTCCGGCGCCGGCTGTCGTGGTCATGGACCTCGACTCGTCTCCAGAAGTTCCCGTGGTAGCGCCGGACCACGGAATTGAAGATGCGCCAGCGGCACCCGCTCCGGAGGTTGAAGCTCCGGGCCCTGGTGCTGCAGAAGTAGATGCTCCGGCTGTCGAGCCGGAGGAAGTAGCGGTCCCGGCTTCAGAGCCGGAAAATGCTGGAGCTTCGGCGGTCGAGCCGGAGGCAGCTGAAGCCCCGGCGTGCGAGCCGGAAGTTGAAGTGGTTCCGGCAATTGAGCCGGTTACTTCTGAAGCTCCGGTCGCAAGGCCGGTAGTTATCGGAGCGCCGGCTGCAGAGCCGGTGGTGGTGGAGGCGGGGGAGCTTGAGCTCCCCTCAGAAGAAGCGTCCCGGCCGGAGCCATTGGAGGCGACGACGTCGATGGTACCCGTGGCGGAGCCAGAGTGCCTGAACGAAGTCGCCGGCCCCCAGCCTGAGGGGGCGAATGAAGATTTGGTGGCGGGACCTTCTTCAGTGGCGACTGAGGCCATCCCGGAGGAGGGCCCTAGTGCCTTGGAAGCTCGGGGTTCCGCTCTCGCAGAGTGGGACCCAATTTTTGTAAATGAAGACCCGCTGGAACCAGCGGAGGAGACCCCAGAAGGTCCGGAGCCCATCTCGCTGTCGATGTCCATCGACAACGCTTGCTCCAGTCTGCGCCAAGTCCAACTAGCCTTCTTCCACGACAGCAAGGTTCTTGACGAGGAGCGCCAAACCCTTAGGAGGTGGCGTAATAGACTCCAATTCGAAACCAAGCTGGCGCAGTCGAGGATCGCTGCGGACAAGGAATGGATCAAGCGGGAGAAGGTCCGCTTGGAGCTCTGGGGTGAGATGCTGGACGAGAGGGAGAGCATGACTCACAACCTCGACGCCCAATCCCGGGAGTACCACGACCAAGCTAAAGCTGCCAATGATGCGGCCAACGCCCGGTTCGATCAACTCGAAGCCATCAGTACCGCACTCATCAAGCGCCGAGAGGCGCTTGAGGGAAGGGAAAAGCGGCTCGAGGATGAGGAGCAAAAACTCCTGGAGCTACGGGATGACGTCTTGCGACGTGAAGAAGAGCTCGCCGAGAAGACAGCTCTGGCGGACAAGGGCCTCGAGGAGCGCGCTAAAAAATTGGAAGAGCGCTGCCTCGAAGAGGAGGAGAAGACCTGGGTGCGAGGGCAGGAACTCTACGAGTATGAGTGTGCCCTCATCGCCCGGGAGAAGAAAATAGAGGCTAGGGAGAAAGACCTGGTCGACCGTCGGAACAAGATCCACCTCCGGGAGGAGGAGCTCGGGAGACTCGAAAAGCGGGTTGCTGCGAAAATTCAGCAAAACGCCAAAGAAGTTGAGCGCCTCTCCCGCGAGAACTCAGAACTGGCGGCGACCCGGAGGTCCCTGGAAGAAATGAAGGGCCTGAGGAAGACGGACTCCCTGCAAATTTGGGAGTTCCTGAGCAAGGCCGACGATGCGCTGGCGCCTATGGGTTTCAGCCCCGTGCTTCCGGATGATCCGGAGCCGGAGCCGGACCTTGCATTGCAGGCGTTGAGCGCTGCGGGTGGCAAGCTCTCCAAGGTGGGCGACGTCATCGCGGACCAGCTTGAGGTCGAGGGGCAATCCCTGGCTAGAAACGTCACAGAGTATGTATTGACGTGTTACACTAGCCGGAACCCTCGATTCTCTCTGGACCCGGTGCTTGAAGGTCCCGTCGAAGGAGAGGGCGAAGCTACCCGAGGCAGCGTGTCGGAGGTCGCCCAGAAGGTCGCCGAGTTTTTCCATAGGGTCTAGGACTATCTTTCTTAGCCTTTATTTGTATCTTCTCTTCTTCCTCAATTTTGTAATCCTTTGTCCCCAGATGTAATCTCTGGTCTTCAAATGAAATGAAATCCCCAATTTTTCGTGAATTTCATTTTTTGTCTTCAACATCTTTGTCTTCACTTGGCCCCCTGGTAGATGTGCACAATGTGATTGTGGACATGTACCAAAAGGATGTTGAGTTTTGTTGAAGACAAATTTGCTTCGAACTCGTGTAGTTTAGGTCCGAAGTCTTCGATAGTGAAGGTCCCTTGAAGTCGTCGGAGCTTAGAAGCTCCGGCATTGCCCATCGTCGGAGCTTAGTAGCTCCGGCAATAGCCTCTACCAACACGTTGAGTGTCGATAGTTAATACTTCAAGGTGTCGGAGCTTAGTAGCTCCGGCAATGACCCTTGCCACGCCTGGCTTGCTGGCAACAGACTCTAGTGATAGAGTCTTCTCACCATCTTCAAGTTAACGCCGGTGGGAGTCGGAGCTTGGTTAACTCCGATTTTTCTCCATCAATGTTGGGTTTATTCTTCCTGCACACTTAGGCCAAGAAAAACAGTAAAATTCGTTCCTTATCTATAACTTCGTTGCGGCTTACGGTTCTCAAGAGAATTTCAAGTTGAACACGATTTTTAGTATGATTGGATGAATTGTCTTTTCTTTTAGATCTAATTGTCCATGGACCCACCTTACTTTGGCCTGCCGGGGTGTAGGTAGAGTGGCGTACTTAGGGTGCTTGACCAGGCTAAGTCGATAGCGCACTCCAGCCCTAGAATGGCTTGGCGGCTTTCAGGCGAGTTGGCCACAGACGATATTTAAATCTAAAAAATCTGACAATTCAACCCAAATCGTACATAAACCGGTTAAACTAGAACTTCTTAAGAATTGCACATTTCTGTTATAGACAAGAAAGAGAAAAATAAAAATGTCGAGCCTTATGCAAAAATGAATGCACGTGGAGTCTATTTCACATGAAGATGTCTTTCATTATAGGTCCGGGGTACAGGGGAAACAAGTACACTCTTAGGGTACGTAACCAGGCTAAGTGTGTTTGGTTTCTCGTTTAACCCAGGGTAATTAGCTACACTTCTAGTCCGGAGACTGTATCAAGTGTTGCATGAGCTTTTCAAACCTTTCGGGAAAGGTCCGGCTGCTCTCCCGGAGGAACTACCCGACTCTGTACAATGACTCTATAACATACACTTCAAGTTACTTAAGACTCACCTCCGTGGAATTAAGTGTAGAACTTACGGAGGTGCTCGATGTTCCAAGGATTTGGGAGAGGTGTCCCATCCTCGGTAGCCAAGCGAACGCTTCCGGGACGGGATACTTTGATCACTCGGAAGGGTCCTTCCCAGCCGGGGGAGAGTTTGTTTTGCCCTTCTCTGGATAGTATTCTCCGTAGCACCAGATCGCCTTCCTCGAGCTGTCGGTTGTGTACATGCCGCTGATGATAGCGCCGTAGAGCTTGGCGGTATCGGGCATTCCGAACAGCTGCTTGGCACCTTCCCTCCTCGAGGAGGTCTAGGTCTTCACGCCGGAGCTGGTCCTGCGCGGCTTCGTCGAAGGTCCGGACTCGGAGGGAACCCAAGGTGATTTCCGGAGGAAGGATCGCTTCTGCTCCATACACCAGGAAAAAGGGTGTTTCTCCGGTTGCCCGACTCGGAGAAGTCCTGTTAGCCCATAGAGTGGGCGGAAGCTCTTCGATCCAATTAGCTCCGTGCTTTTTCAAACGCTCATAAGTGCGCGTTTTGAGTCCTTTAAGGATCTCTGCGTTTGCTCTCTCGGCTTGCCCATTGCTGGCAGGATGAGCTACGGAAGCGTAGCAAACTTGTATGCCGAGGTCTTCGCAATATCCTTGAAATGAGGAGCTTGTGAACTGAGTCCCATTATCAGTGATGATCTTGTTTGGGACTCCGAATCTGCTCACGATAGATTGTAGAAAATTGATTGCAGATTGTTTGTTGATCGTCACAACAGGAGTAGCTTCCGGCCACTTGGTGAACTTGTCGATGGCGACATACAGGAACTTGTAACCTCCGACGGCTCTTGGGAAGGGTCCCAAGATGTCTATCCCCCACACGGCGAAAGGCCACGTAGGAGGTATCATTTGTAAGGGCTGAGCAGGTGTATGAATTTGCTTTGCATGAAATTGGCATGCTTTGCATTTCTTCACTAGCTCAGTAGCATCCTGGAGCGCTGTTGGCCAGTAGAAGCCGTGCCGAAAGGCTTTTCCGACCAGCGTGCGGGAAGACGCGTGGTTCCCACACTCGCCTCCATGGATTTCTGCGAGGAGCTCGCAGCCTTCTTCCCTTGTGATGCACCGCATTAGGATGCCGTTGGCACCGCGCCGGTAGAGATCCCCTTCTACCAACGTGTATCTTTTAGCCAATCTGACTACCCGGTCAGCGGATACATCATCGTCAGGAAGGATGTTGTCTTTCAAGTAGTTCCGGATCTCCGAGATCCATGCATCGGAACTGACTTGAGCATTTGAGTCTTGCGTGCTGGGTTGCTCGGAGCTTCCGGCAGCACCTACGACCCTTGATGGCTGCCATGGTAACAGGGCCATCGGGACCGTCAGCTTCGGGATGCTGATCTCGCCCCCTTCGTTCAGCTCGGCAGGCTGAACTGTGGGTTTTGACATCCTCCGGACAAAGGTTCCGTCTGGAGCCGGAGCTCCGGTTGACGCCTTGGTCGAGAGTTCGTCAGCTTCAACGTTGTGAGCACGCTGAACATGGTGAAGGTCTAGGACTTCGAAGTCCTTCTGAAGCCTCTGGACTTCAAGGAGATAAGCAGCCAGCTGGAGATTATTGCAGGAGCATTCACCCTTCACCTGTTTGATAACAAGTTGTGAATCTCCTTTGACCAGCAACTGCTTGACACCAAAGGATAGTGCCACCTTTAATCCATATATGAGTGCTTCGTACTCCACCATGTTGTTGGTTGCCTTGAAATCAAGGTGCACCATGTATCTTACCTTCTCCCCGGTTGGTGTGAGGAGAAGGACTCCAGCTCCGGCTCCCTGCTTCTGCATGGAGCCGTCGAAGTAAAGGGTCCAGTGAGGCTTAGTGAAGGCCGGAACTTGCGGTTCCTTCTTCTGCTCGCTGGGGCCCCCAGGGTTTAATGGAGAGGGAGTCCATTCTGCCACGAAATCTGCCAACGCTTGACTCTTGATTGCTTGTCTTGGAATGAATTCGAGGTCGAATTCAGCCAGTTCCGCTGCCCACTTCGCTATATTCCCAGTTGAATTGGGATTATGCAGAATCGCTCGAAGTGGATATGAGGTTACCACCGAGACTTTGTGAGCTTGGAAATAGTGTCGAAGCTTCCTTGAGGCAATAAGAACTGCGTAGAGCATCTTATGTACCTCTAGGTATCGAGTCTTGGCATCATGTAACACTTCACTGATGAAGTATACTGGGCGTTGAACGGTCCGGACCCTCCCGGAGGGGTCGGGAGCTTCCTCTCCATTGATCCGGACCCTGTCGGAGGGGTCCAAACTATATTCGAGGACCTCCGGGTTCTGGGTGGAGGAACCCGGAGCTTCTTCAGGAATGACCTGGATCCTATCAGAAGGATCCGGGTCCTCTGAAGTGGCTTCTTGAGGATTCAAGTCTGGGAGCTGGGACCCAGACCTGCTTTCGGGAATCTCCGGATCCTCCCGAAGGGATCTGGATTCCTGAGTATTGGGTAGTTCCGGTCTCTCCGCAACCAGAACCATACTGACGACTTCGTCAGCTGCTGAAATATAAAGCAATAAAGGCTCACCAGGGTTCGGAGCTACCAAGACTGGTAGAGTGGTGAGGAAATGTTTCAGCTCCTGGAATGCCTTCTCTGCCTCTTCAGACCATTGGAATGGTCCGGACTTCCTCAGTAACTTGAAGAAGGGAAGTGCCCTTTCCGCCAGTCTTGAAATGAATCGACTGAGGGCTGCTAGACATCCAGTTAATTTTTGGACGTCTTTGATGCGGGTTGGTGGCCGCATGTCTTCGATGGCTTTTATCTTCGCCGGATTAACCTCTATACCCCGGTGACTTACCAGGAAACCAAGAAGCTTTCCGGAACTAACCCCGAAGACGCACTTGTCTGGGTTTAGCTTCGTGCGGGTGGCCCGCAGCTTGTCGAAGACAGCCTGCAAGGTATCCAAGAGGGACTCCTTGTTTTTGACTTTGACCACAATGTCATCAACGTACACCTCCACTATGTCTCTGATGAGTTCTTCGAAAGTTTTGTACATTGCTCGTACAAAAGTTGAAGCTGCATTCTTGAGACCAAAAGGCATGGCTGTGTAACAATACAATCCATCCACTGTGACGAATGAAGTATGTTCTTCATCTTCCCTAGACATCCGGATTTGATGATATCCTGAATATGCGTCTAGAAAACACAGCAACTCACACCCAGAGGTGGAATCCACTATCTGGTCTATTCTAGGTAGTGGGAATGGATCTTTTGGACATGCCTTATTCAGTGTGGTGTAGTCGATGCACATCCGAAGTTTCCCGCCGGCCTTAGGCACAACGACTGGGTTTGCCAGCCATTTTGGATGGTAGACTTCTCGGATGAATCCGGCTTCGAGCAACTTCTTCACTTCTTGTCGGATGAAGTTCTGTCGCTCTACAGATTGCTTCCGAGGTTTCTGGTGTACAGGTCGAGCGTTGGGGTAAATCTTCAGATTGTGCTCAATCACTTCCCTGGGGATCCCAGGCATTTGTGACGGTTGCCAGGCAAACACGTCAACATTAGCCCGGAGGAAAGTGATGAGCGCGAGTTCCTATTTGTCGTTCAAGCCACCCGATATGCGGGTAGTTTGAGTGACATCGGAACCAATTTGGACGACTTTGACGGGAATGTCGGTGTCGCCGCTTGGCTGCACACGGGGTGCAGAGGTCGAGCCTCGTTGACGAATGCTCGGAGGTTGTGGAGCTTGCTTCTGTCTGGAATCCTCCTCTTGCGCTGTGGTGAGTGCATGGAGTTCTTCCAGAGCAGTTACTCCGGCAGTGCGATCTCCACGGATCCGGAGAACGCCTACTGGTGTCGGCATCTTCAACACCAGGTATCCATAATGAGCAGCTGCCATGAATTTGTACAGGGCAGGTCTACCCAAAATGGCGTTGAATGGTAAGTTGATCTGAGCGACGTCGAAGACCAACTTTTCGGTGCGATACTTCTCCCGGGTCCCGAAGGTAACAGGGAGAGTGATAGCTCCGAGTGGGGTTATGGCCCCCGGACCTACTCCGGAGAAAGGTCGAGAGGGCTGGAGGTCTGAAGGTCGAAGCTGAAGCTTAGTGAAAGCTTCGAAGCTGATGAGATTAAGCCCCGAACCTCCATCTACCAGGACATGATGGAGCTGGATGTTGTTGATGGTGGGGGATACCATCAAGGGCAGCTGGCCAGCTCCGACCATGCTTTGAGGACAATCCGAAGCATCGAAAGTGATGGGTGTGTCCATCCACTTTCGATGTGGCTCCGGTCTAGCTGTAGGAGCTACAGCAGCCATATCCCGTCGCATGGTCTTAATGACGCGACGAGAGGTGATGTCCCATGATCCACCAAAGATGGTGTTCATGGTTTTTCGACGTTCGTTGTCGGAGACGTCGGAATCATCGTCGACGGAGGTGTAGACGGCTTTCAAGACCTTTTTGGGGTCTTGAAACCCTAACTCCTCTTCAGCCGGAGCTTCATCGACCTTTTGTTTTCCCTCCCTCTGGCGGAAAGGAGACCCTTCCCGGCGCTTGTGGTAGCGCTCGGCAAGGTTTTGGACCTCCCGGCAATCCTCCAGCCTGTGGCTGCCCGTTTTGTGAATGGGGCACCACATCTTGGATTTGCCACCGTCTTCGGAAGACGGTCGAGGTCGCTTCTCGGGGCGTGGCCCCCGGCCACCAGGAGTTGCAGTGGCTGCAACGTTGGATGTGCCGGCCGACGGCTTCTTCTTGCCGTTGGTCTTCTTTTTCTTCTTGCCACTCCCGGAGGTAGCGACTTCTTCTTTGGAGGACTTTTTATGATCCTCCAAGGCTGGTTTGGAGTGCATTTCACGGCCCTCCGCAGCTCTGGCACATTTGTCAGCCAGGCTGAAGAGCTCCGTGACACTGGTGATCTCTTTGATCGCCAGCTTCTCCAACATCTTCTTGTCTCGTACACCCTGTCTGAATGCTACAATGACAGAAGCGCTTGAGATAGAAGGGATTGTGTTACGTACCTGAGAGAATCTCTGGATGAATGACCGCAAAGATTCCCCTCCTTTTTGCACGACCGCAAAAAGGTCCAGTTCGGTGCCCGGACGGGTGTATGAACTCCCGAAATTGGCGGTGAACTGGCGGCATAGCTCCTCCCAACTGTCGATAGAGTTGGGTGGAAGGCTCATAAACCAGGACCTAGCAGTCCCAGTTAAGGCCACTGGAAAGTAATTGGCCATTACAGCCTCATTTCCTCCAGCTGCTAGGATCGCAGTGGAGTATATCTGTAGAAATTCTACGGGATTGACAGTCCCGTCGAATTTTTCCGGCAAGTGTGGCCGGAACTTCTGTGGCCATCTAACCATACGCAGGTGCATGGCTAGGGCGGAACAGCCTCCTCCTACTCCTTCCAGAGTAGAAAGATCTTGAACATCTCGTCTTTCTCGAGCTCGCTCGATGTGGACACGGCCATCCTGTTGGCGGTATCGGCGATCAAGCTCCGCTCGGAGGTCGTGTGTCGAAAGCCGAGATGCAGTATGGGCACGTCGTGCCCCAGAGGGCAACGACGTCACTTGCTGTGACGCAGCTCTTCTCCGGTTGTTGGAGACATGTGGACCAAGTCTTCCAGACAACGTTCGTCGCTGCGACGGGGCCGCCCTGAAGGAGGTGGACCCTGATTGTTGAGGCGTTCGGCCGCTGCTGCGACCAAATGCTCAATATCAGCTCTCCATTGCTCCATGGCACCTTGAGATGCATCCGGAGGTGGTGGTCGCTGAAGGAGAGCACGCGCTGCATGGAGCGCGTGTTCTGGGTTGTCACGACTTGCCGGTGCAGAATGTGACGCCGGTGCACCATCATGTCGTTCGGCATGTCTTGCCGGAGAAGATGGTGGTGGTGGGAGTGTGACTCCCGCTGGAACTGAGGCTCCTGCCGGTGGTTGCATGTTGGAGGGATTGCCTCCGACAGTCTGAGCAGCAGGTTGCCCGTTGGATGATCCAGCTGCAGAATTCACCATTCTTGAAGATCTCAGGCCCCCCTACCTGGCGCGCCAACTGTCGACTGTTGGAGTCGGCAGATCCCCTAACACTATGAAAAGTGTTTGAAGGAGTTTGTGGTTCGGTCTGGGCGCGCGGAGATCTAAGAAAGTGAAATGCGATTTGGACACGAGTGACACGGTGGTTTACGTGGTTCGGGTCGCCTGAGCGTAATACCCTACTCCACGGGTGTGTGTTTGTTGTATTAACTTGTGAGCTTCCGAGTGTTCGCCCCTCTGTGTATCGTCGGTTTGTCCTTTTATAGTACAAGGACCAACCGTTACAAGTCAGCCTGGCCCGACATGTGGCCCTGGCGGTTATTAGTATTGATACACGAGATTAATTGTTGTTAATAACCCTGTAACGGCTCCGACAGTGCCGTTACAGGTGTTAAGGCTGTCCGATTAATTATCATTAACGTGGAATTAATGGTAATTAATCGGATCTTGAAGTCTGCGGCTGTCCTTTGGAGATCCGGAGCCGTTACAACGTCTCCCGGGGGCTTTAAGCATCTAGCTCCGTCGTGTGGACACGTGGCAGCTCCGGAGCTTGCTTGGGAGAAGCGGGAAGCTCCGGGGTGACCTGGCACGTGTCATGTCCGGAGCTTCTCTCGGTCGGGGGCTACCTCCGGAGGTGCCGTTTCAGTACTTGGCCCGGAGCTTCACCCTTGCGGGTAATAGCTCTGGGCTGACAGTACACGTGGCAACCTAGAGGTTAACCATGTTGGAGAAGCGGGTCCGGTCACGTCTGGCGAGTGGGCCCCCGAGGGTCTTCAATTTGAGTTGATGTCCTTCCCTTGAGATCTTTGTAACCTCAGGGGGTGTATGGTTTTTAGGGTACCGACACCAGCGATCATTCTTGTTCCTCATGCGATTTAATATTTTAACAATTGTCCTCCTTAAGAAGTGTACACTCCTCCACTCTTGATAAACTTGAGTTAGAGATTGAAAAGAACAAAAAGCTTGCTGTACTTAATGAAAGAAATTTAAGAGATGCTTCTTGTTCAACAATTTATTTGCATTGTTCTACCTGTAATGATCTTGAAAAGAAACTAAAAGATGCTATGAATGAAATTTCAATACTGAACAATGCTTTACGTACTCATGAAATTAAACATTGTTCTAATTGCAAATTAGAAGGAAAAACTTCATGTAAAAACTGCCTAGAATTGTCTAACAAACTTGATGCCATGAATAGGACACTAGAGCATTTTTGTATTGGGAACAAAAATCTGAACTTGCTACTAAATTCATCCAAATCTTGAAATGATAAAACTCGTTTAGGTTTTGATTCTCATGCTCATGCTAAAGCACATCCACCTAAAATTGTAAACTCATTAGGAAGTGTTTCATTAAAACAGTTCCTAAACCAAAAGAGGTGGTTTTTAAATCTGCGGGAGTGTTGTCACGTTCGGGTTCAAACAAACATATTGCATGCTCATCTAGACATGAACACAAAGTTAAATTTAATTGTACCTATTGTGGTAGAGATGGTCATGTCATATATTTTTGTTATAGACTAGCTGAACAACATAAAAAGAAAAGAATGCAGGCTAGATCTTATAACTCTCATGCAAAATTTGCTGCACATATTAAACCGAATGTGAGGAACATGCAACCTGCTGCTATGAGTCAAAAACATTCAAAGTTTACCTCCGGAGCTTCAGTTTTTGCCTCTGGACCTTCTATTGTTACCTACGGATCTTCTGTTTTTGCCTCCGGAGCTACTGATTTTTGTGCTACACAAGTAACACCTTATAGGTCAGTAGTTAAGATTAAAAAATCTCAAACTTTGACTCATAAACTTGCTGTTTTATCTTAGCTTTCGCGTGTTTTTCCTGCTGCACGTCGTGTGGCTCAGTACTAGATTCCTAAATGCCTTTTGACTGACCTCAGTATTGAGTCATCAACGTATTGTGCTTCTATGTAGGTTATAAGCTTGAGGAAGGAGAACATTTGGATTGTGGATTCAGGTTGCTCATGCCACATGACTTGTATCAAAGAATGGTTCTCCTCCCTCTATTTTGTGTCACGTGTAGAGAATGTTACTTTTACCGATAATTCTTCAACTTCTGTAATTGCTAAGGGTTTGGTTAGAGTAAATGATCACTACACTTTGAAGGATGTGGCACTTGTTAAATATTTGAAATACAACTTGCTTTCTGTTTCACAACTGCTAGATGAAAATATGAAATTATTTTAACTAATAATTGCTCCAAAGTTGTAAATTCAAATAGTGAGCTTATTTTTAACATGTCTCGGTTTGGAAGAGTTTTTAAAGCTGATTTTGATATGTATTCCTCTAAGCATAGGTGTCTAGTTGCTATTTCAAAGGACTTATATTTTTGGCATCGTAGACTTCGTCACGTAGGCTTTGATCATCGAACGCGTGTTAGTGCTCTTGATGGCATACGTGGGTTGCCTAAGCTTAAAGGGGACAAAGAAATTATGTGCTCTTCTTGTAGACATGCTAAGATGGTTTGAGGTTCACATACTCCTTTCACAATGATCATGACAACTGAACCGGGTCAACTTTTGCACCTTGACACCGTAGGACCTTCACATGTTCAATCCTTCGGAGGTAAATGGTATGTTCTTGTGATTGTTGATGATTATTCGAGATACTCTTGGGTTTACTCTATGGCATCTAAGAATGAACCTTTTAGTCACTTTAGAACTTTATTTCTTAGATTATCAATTGATCACCCAGGATCTTTAAAAGCAATTAGAAGTGACAACGGAACCAAATTTAAAAATCAATCTTTTGATCACTTTTGTGTGAAAATGGAATAGATCATCAATTTTTTTCACCATACGTACCTCAACAAAACGGTGTTGTAGAAAGAAAGAACAGAACCTTAGTTGAGATGGCTAGGACTATGCTTGATGAATATCAAACTCCTAGGAAATTTTGGGCTGATGTGATTGCAACCGCTTGTTATGTCTCAACTCGTGTTTTCTTGCGCGCTAAGCTAGGTAAAACACCATATGAGCTCCAGTTTGGACATTGGCCTAGTGTTACACACTTTCATGTCTTTGGTTGCAAATGCCTTGTTAAGAAACATGGTAACCTGATAAATTTGAACCTAGATCCATTGATGGCATGTTTCTTGGTTATCCATCTCATACTAGAGGCTACCGTGTGCTTTTACTTGACAATGACAAAATTGTAGAGACTTGTGAGGTGTCTTTTGATGAATTTAGCCCAGGTACTAGCTCAAACATTGAAGGTCCGAATCCATATCCTCAGGGGGAGGGTATTTTCAAAGAAGAAGAAGAACCGGTGATATTGCCTGATAGTTCCGAAGCTGACACATGTCCAGCTCCGAACGTTGACCAAGCTCCGACTACCATCTCTGCTGGTCCTGATCGTCCACAAGCCACAATCTCATGAATCTGCGATGAACCTGATGAAGAAGAAGCTTGTGAGACATTTGTTCCCCTACGGATTTACAAGAATCATCCCCCGCAACAAATAATTGGGATCTTGCATGAACGAGTTACAAGATCCAGATTTTCGACCCCAATTCACATGCTCATTCTACTTTTGTTGCTTCTTTTGAATGCAAAGATATATCACACGCACTCATTAATGAATCATGGATTATTGCCATGCAAGAAGAGTTAGAAAATTTTGAAAGAAATAATGTTTGGAAACTTGTACATCCACCTCAAGATCACACTTTAATTAGAACTAAATGGGTGTTTAAAAATAAACAAAGTGAGGATGGGTTTGTGATTAGGAATAAGGCTAGATTGGTTGCTCAAGGTTTCACACAAATTGAAGGTCTAGATTTTGATGAAACTTTTTGCTCATGTTGCTAGATTAGAAGCCATAAGAATTTTGTTAGCTTTTGCTGCATCTAAAGGTTTCAAGTTATATCAAATGGATGTAAAAAGTGCTTTTCTTAATGGATATATTGTTGAGGAGGTTTATGTTAAGCAACCACCTGGTTTTGAAAATCCAGATTTTCCTAAACATGTTTTCAAACTGACTAAAGCTCTGTATGGTCAAAAACAAGCTCCTAGAGCATGGTATGATAGGTTAAAAACATTCTTACTTGAAAATGGGTTTACCATGGGCAAGGTTGATAAAATTCTTTTTGTGCTTAAGCATGGCAATGACTCATTATTCATTCAAGTGTATGTGGATGATATTATCTTTGGTTGTGCTTCTCATAATCTTGTGTCCAAGTTTTCAGCAATGATGAGTTCAGAATTTGAAATGAGTATGATGGGTGAACTCACTTAGATTTTGGGGCTGCAAATCAAGCAAACCAAGGAAGGTACCTTTGTGCATCAAACGAAGTATACAAGGGACCTTCTCAAGCGCTTCAACATGGACAAAAGCAAGCCTCTACGGACACCAATGGTATCAACGTCAACACTTGAACTTGATGAAGATGGTGAACCTGTGGATCAAAAATAATATATAAGCATGATCGGGTCACTTTTGTACCTCACGGCATCAGGACTGGACATACAATTCAACATATGTCTTTGTGCACTATTTCAAGCTTCCCCACGTGCTTCACATCGTCAAGTCATCAATAGAATTCTCAAGTAATTACATGGAACTCAAGAATTTGGCATTTTTCTTCCTTCTTCTTTAACCGTTACTTCGAATGCTTTTTCGGATGCTGATTTTGGGGATTGTAGGATTGATAGGAAAAGTACTTCCTGTTATTATCATTTTCTTGGTAATTCACTAGTTGCTTGGTCCTCTAGAAAACAAAACTCAGTTGCACAATCCACAGCCTAATCTGAACATGCTGCTAGTGCTTGATCACAAATTCTTTGGATTGTTCAAACACTTAAGGACTATGGGGTCGATCTAGATAGTGTTCCACTATTTTGTGATAACACTAGTGCCATTTGCATTGCTAAAAACCCCATGCAATATTCTAGAACTAAGCACATTGATATTAGATATCACTTTATCCGTGATAATGTTGAAAAAGAAAACATTGTCCTTCACTATGTAGATACCGAACAACAATTGGCTGACATTTTCATAAAACCTTTGGATTTTACTCGTTTTTGTTACATTCGTAGTGAAATAGGGGTTATGCATCCCCATGGCTTAAATTGAGGGGGAGCTTTCAAATTTGGGATCTGAATTTAAAAATAATATGAGCATAATAGTTCATACATATATGACTTTGTAATACCTTTTACATGCTGAAAGTTCTTACCACATTACTCCTGTTATAAATTTTGTAGTTTTTGCCATGACTAGTAATTGGAATAATTACTTACACTAAATTTGGTCATGATCAAACTTTCTTATTGTTTTGAACCTGTTGCATGCTCACAAGTGCTTTTAAAATAATTAATAAAGTAAGCAACTCACATGTTGAGTTTTTATGTTCAATTAAAAAAATGAGAAAAGATCAAGAGAATATGCATGCATTGCACTTATTCTTTTGAGATGGCTTATCATTGCACTTACATATGAACTTGGAAGAAGTTGTGTATGACTAAAACAATGTCCATAAGCTTCTGATTGTCAAATGACATAGGCTTGGCTCGGTTGGTTAGAATAAGGCAGATGCGCATATAATCTCTTGCAAATTTCATATGATCAAAATTTTTGATTAAAAGAATTGTAGCAACAAGTATCATGCCTTCAGGTTTTGAAATAGTTAAGTTTGTGAGATCATGATGCTTAAATTGAAAATTACATTTGATCTCTAGTATGGCTTACACTACTTTATGTATCTCATTGTTGTGATAGTGTAAGTTACTTGATAGTATGACTTGGATTAGCTTTGTTTTATATTTATATGTTATAATGTGCTCATAACAAATTAAAATTTCTATTTTGTACCTTGCTGAATACATTGTCAAAAGGGGAGAAGTATGCAACAGGGAGAAATTTATTTCTATCTCATTTGATTTTTAAAAAGGGGGAGAAATTGTTTTCAAAACTTTTCATGCCAATACTTGGATTTTAAGTAGTGTTGCCATTTCATTCATCAAGGGGAAGATTGTGAGACCTATGTGTGCTCAATACATTGGCTATGATGATAAAAGTTTTGAATACTACCAAAACACCTATATCATCAATGTCTGACTCTAAGTCTGAGCTCCAGCAAGGTCCAACGATAGGTCCCACTTGTTTTGTGTAGCCCCGGCAAGGTCTGACGTAAGGTCCAACTTGCTTTGTCTAGGTCCGACTAGCTTTGGTTAGCTACGGCTCTAGGTCTGACTAGCTTTGGTAAGCTCCAGTGCTAGGTCCGACTAGCTTTGGTTAGCTCCGGCGCTAGGTCCTGCTAGCTTTGGTAAGTTCCAGCGCTAGATCCTGTTAGTTTTGATAAGCTCTGGTTCAAGGTTCGGTTAGCTTTGGCAAGGTTTGGAGCTTGATCGCATTGGTTCTGCTTTTAACTTGCAATGTTTCAAACTTGCTTTTTGGATTATGGGAAGTTTGCTTAGTATTCTTTTACTAAGTTTTTGGTGTGTTTTAGTGGTTATGACTGATATCATTTTGCTATGCTTTGCAACATGCTTACGTGAGGTGCTCACGTAAGGTGTTGTTGTTTTAGAACTAACGAGAGTCAAGTCGGGGACTTGTGCTCATAAGTATTGGTTGTTTATTCATGTGCAGGTGTTGCTTGAGTTGAAGACATGGCTGGTGAGGGGATCCACTTAACTAGTCTAGGGAGGAGATGAGGTTCAACAACCAAGTTCAGAAGGAATTCTGGTTGAGTTGATCGGGAGGTTGCACAACATGTTTGAATCAAGAACAATGCATATGAAGGTATCATGTACGTCATTGGAAGATGTTTGCACGTGTGAAAGGATTGCATGGACGTGGCTACATGGGTCCGAGTCTTGATGAAGAGATGTTGACGTAAAGAATTGGTCGGAAAGGTCCAACCGACTAGGTTACGGACTCAGGCTGCGGCTGAGTCATGTTTGACTCGAAAAATGGAATGTTTTGAGTTGGTTATGATAGGATTTCTTGTGGGTCACGAATTTGAGTTGTTTTTGGAATGTGGGATACGTTCCTAAGGTGTTTGGAAGTCTTAAGATTGCTTCTATCTGCATATAGAAGAGTCTTGAGCAGTTATGGAAAGTTTCGATTCGTAAATTGAGTAGGATTAGAGTCCTAGTTAGTTTTGGGTTGGCCTAAGGGCTGGTTATATATGCAAGGGAGGTCAAAGCTTGTGGTAGACTACTTTGGGGCTGTTTCTCTTGTGTTTTCATCAATAAAATTCGTAGTTTGAAGGAACTTTTGTGCCTTGTTCGCCCGACTTTTTTTCTTCTAGTCTTTCGCGTCAAGTTTCTGCATAGCACTACCTTGTTTCGGTGGTTTTAATATAACTCGAGTTTTACAGATCCGATTGACATGATTCTTTTTGTTTTGTCTTCAAAACTGGATTTTATATCATCAGTGAAAATTTCACAGTCATTGGATTTGTGGTGTCTGATCTACACGAGTTTCTTTGCAGTGTTTCAGAACTGTTTTTCTCGGGTAGGACAGATTGACCTTTGTTTGATCTTTCGATCGTAACTTGAGTTTCTCTCGACGGTTTTTTGTGATTCTTGTTGTGATGCCTTCATGACTTGATTCTCCACAATCTATACTTGTTTAGTTACAATTTTATTACCTTTAGATTGTCGCACACACAAATTCTATAACAGATCATTTTTCTACCGAGGGGTTTTTCGTTGCTTCTGCTGAAAAGTTTTAATCTACCGTTCACCCCCCTCTGGTAGCTTTACACGTGCTCTTTGATCCTACAAAATGAAGAGAAAAAAATAAGGAAAAGGATAACTACCTAGTTAACCTATTGGCTAGGTCTCACCACCGTCTGATGATATGGACATTCCTCCTTCTTCATTTCTTGACATCCAGGCCCGGAGGGATGGGCTCAGACGGCTTGTCTTGCTTCTTCTACCATTCCTTTTGTGGTGGTTTGGTGGACTTGGGCCTTTGAAGCGGCCCAGACATCTCCGTCTTCTTGGGATGTCGGCATGGACGATAAGATGGGTTCTTCGCATAGATCAATTTTCTTATGAATGCAATGAGCGGGTCCACCTTTGGGGCTGTGATTTCAACCTCTTGAATGTGTTTAACATTCGCCCCAATGCGGACCATGGAGCATTGCTCTGGCTTTGGGCGGAAATGAAACGTCTCCTCCTTGCCATTGATATGGAAGTGGATTTCTCCAGCTCACACATCTATGCAAGCCTTCGCGATGCTAAGTAATGGTCGCCCAAGAATATGCAGCGTATCCTTCTCGACCTCCATGTCGAGCACCATGAAATACACGGGTATGAAGCAATTCCGGATTCTCACCAGAACATATTCAGCGATACCCACAGGATAACAAACTGAAGAATCAACCTGTTGGAGCTGCATTGGTGTTGGAGTAAGCTTAGTGAAGTTCAGCTAGTCAAAAACCACCTTGGGCATGAAAGTCACAGTTGCTCCAAGGTCACAAAGGGCCTTGTCAAAGTGGTGAGCCCCAATTGAGCATGATATTGTAGGACATTCAGGGACCTTCTGCCAGTTGTCTCCTTGTAGAGAAATCATGTTGACATTTTCCACAGGAGGTTCGGGCTGCCCTGGCATCTTGCCATTCTCCACTGGAGAAACAACAGGTGCCAGTTGAGCCAACTGAGTTTCCAACATCTTGTTGAAGCTCAATTGATTCTTGAAGGCTGATGATAGTCCTTTGAAAGCATCTAGGCCCCATGAGGTACGGTTTCGGTGATTAATGACAACCATTCGATATTACTAATGAATTTGTGAATGCAAGGTCTCAATAACACTCAATCAAATGAATTCAAAATTACATTGGAGACCCATATAAAATCAACGAATGAGATCAAATCAAATCATATGAAGACAAGAAGTGAAAGCTCTAACTTGATATCACTCAATGCTTGAAGACAATCAAAACAACATTTCAAACAAGTGTCAAAGAGGTCACAAGTTCAAATTCCAAAAGAACAACTCAAAACAACTCGAAGTCAACAAGTTGAACACACCGGATCATCCGATGGTCTTTGAGTTGACTGCATTGGTCGAGTTGTGTCAACAGAAGAAGAAGACCTCAGAGCAAAGAACTCACCGGATCATCCGATGTGGGTTGGCTCAGTGACATCGGTCCATCATCACAGATTGCAACACTGTCGGTCTTATGGCTAAGGAAGGCAAGAAAAAGGTTCGACTCACTCCTCCCTCGCTTAATTCCTCTATTTATGATTTTGACAGCTCTAGTGAAAATGAGGAGATGTTTACGGGATTATGTAAAACTGCATTGAAGAAAATGAAAATGTTGTCGGATGAAATCTTTGAGAAGGAGGAGCTTGTCAAACAACAAGAAGATATCCTCATCTGTGAAAGGAAGAAGTATCAAGAGGTTGAGAAACTCCTTGAGCTTGAAAGGGAGAAGAGCAAATCACATTTGCATGAGATAGCCTTAGGTAAGGAAACTTACTCAAAGCTAGAAGACTCACACGCTACAATCAAGGATGAACTTGCTAACTTGTCAAAAGTTAACAAGATTCTTGAAGTGCAAGTTGAGTTACTCAAGCAAAGTGACTCCTCCTCCTCCAAAAGCTCACCTTCCAAAGGTGTAAGTCCAACAACAATAGTAACTTGCACATGTTCAAATAAGAAAAATGTTGTCAAACCTGATTCTTCTACTTATGTTGAGCATGCTTCCCAAAGTGGCATCTTTGACAAGGAGAAGATCAAATATGCACGTTGTGCATATATGGTCACTAGACCTCCTAAAATCAAAGATGGTCTTGGGTTCAACGAGAACAAACACATGTCCACAAATGTTCTTGCTAAGAAGCAAATTACTTTTGTTAAGGAGACATTATGTGAGTCTAACATGCAAATACTATTTCGTACTTTTGATGCTTCTGATGTACTTATGAAAGACATGTTTAGACATGTATTTGTTAAATATGCAGGGCCACGCCACAAGAACTCCAAAACTTGTGTGTGTGTGCCCAAGAATCTTGTGACTAACCTGAGAGGAACCAAGCAAGCTTGGGTACCTAAAACCAAAGAATAATTCTATTTTGCAGGACTACTTCTCCGGTGTATCAAAATGGGTGCTGTGCAGTGGATGCACTAATCACATGACCGGAGGAAGGAGTATGTTCGTGGAGTATGAGCACAACACGGATCCAAGTGAAGGGATACACTTTGGAGACAACAGCCAAGGAAAAGTCCTTGGTAGCGGAAAATTTAAATCTCTTCTCAACATACTCTCTCGAATGTTTTACATGTAGATTCCTTAGATTATAACCTTATGTTCATATCTCAGCTATGGGACAAAGGTTATAACTATTTATTAACTAATGAGGGTGTGACCATTTTTAGAAGAAGCGATGCCTCGATTGCATTTAAGGGAATGTTGAAGGGAAAGCTTTATCTTGTTGAGTTCAATAAAGATAAAGCTGAACTCAACACTTGCTTGGATGCAAATCTAACATGGGATGGCGGTGGCATAGACGGCTAGCCCATGTTGGGATGAGAAATCTGCATAAACTTCTAAAAGGTGGTCACATCCGAGGTTTAAGGGATGTTGTTTTTGAGAAAGACAAGTCGTGTAGCGCTTGTCCTTTTCGGAACCAATGTAGAACAATAAAAGAACAGGCGGGTGAGAAAACAAGTTGGAGCACCACACCCCGCCAAGAACGTGATGACACCTCAAAACTGTTGGAACTTCTTTACATGGACTTATTCGGTTCAATTGCTTATATAAGCAACAGCGGTAACAAATATGTATTGTTGATGATTTTTCTAGATTCACCTGGGTATTTTTCTTGTATGATAAATCAGAAACTCAGGGAATTCTAAAGAAATTTCTGAAAAGAGCTCACAATGAATTCTCCTCAACTTTGAAGAACATTAGAAGTGATAGTGGGACGGAATTCAAAAATACACAAGTTGAGGAGTATCTAGATGAAGAAGGAATAAAACATGAATTTTCGGCACCCTACTCCCCTCAACAAAACAGGGGGGGGGGGGCAAAAGGAAAATTAGAACACTAATCGAGATGGCAAGAATAATGCTAGATGAATACAAGACATCGGACCGGTTTTGAGCTGAAGCGGTGAACACCGCTTGTCATGCCACAAACCAGTTATATCTTCCCCGACTCTTGAAGAAAATGTCATATGAGCTTCTCACCGGTAACAAACCAAATGTTTCATATTTTAAAGTATTTAATTGCAAATGTTTATCCTCAACAAGAAACCGAGGACTTCGAAGTTCGCTTCGAAATCTGATAAAGGGTTCTTGCTTAGTTATGATTCGAATGCCTACGCCTGTCGTGTCTTCAACAAAGTGTGTGCCCTTGTTGAAATAGCACGTGATGTAGTGTTCGATGGAACTAACGGCTCCCAAGTGGAGCAAGTTGATAAGTGTGTGCTAGATCAAGAAGAAACCCCATGTCAAGCGTTGACGAGGATGGCACTTGGTGATATTCTCCCTCAAGAGTAACCACAAGACTCAAGTGCACAAGATGAACCTCAACAAGGAAGCAATGATCAAGGGTGAGCTCATGCACAAGATCAAGATCAGGAAGATCAAGAAGATCAATGTAACCACGGAAGCAATGATCTAGGGGGGACAAAGAAAATGAAGTGCAAGCTACTTCACAAGTCTCTCACCCAAGAGTACATCAGAATGTACAAAGAGATCACCCCATCAACAACATCATTGGAGACATTGCTAAATAAGTAACTACTAGATATCGCGTAGCTAATTTTTGTGAATATTACTCATTTGTCTCTTTTCTGGAACAATACAGGGTAGAAGAAGCATTAAAGGATCATAATTGGGTGATTGCAATGCAAGAGGAGTTGAACAACTTCAAGAGAAATGAAGTGTGGAAACTTATGGAAAGACCAAAGGCGAACATCGTTTGAACCAAATGGGTCTCTCGGAACAAACAAGATGAACATGGTGTGGTAACAAGAAATAAGGCGCGACTTGTGGCGAAAGGTTACTCACAAGTCCAAGGTTTGGACTTTGACGAAACTTTCACTCCCGTAGCTAGACTTGAGTCCATTCGTATTTTATTGGCATATGCTACTCACCATAATTTCAAGATGTATCAAATGGATGTCAAAAGTGCCTTCCTCAACGGTCCAATTAAGGAGGAAGTGTACGTGGAGCAGCCACCAGGATTTGAAGATCAAGAGCATCCCAACCATGTTTATAAACTGCGTAAGGCTCTCTATGGCCTCAAACAAGCTCCTCGAGCTTAGTATGAGTGCCTTAGAGATTTTCTGACTCAAATTGGTTTTAAAATTGGAAAGCTGATTATACCTTGTTCACAAAACACTTTTATGATCATCTATTTGTATGTCAAATCTATGTTGATGATATCATCTTTGGTTGTACTAATAAGTCCTTCTGTGAAGAGTTTAGCAAGATTATGATAGACAACTTTGAGATATCGATGATGGGCAAATTAAAGTTCTTCTTGGGATTCCAAGTGAAACAATTAAGAGAGGGCATGTTCATAAGCGAAACCAAGTACACACATGACATCCTCAAGAAGTTCAATATGGACAAGGCCAAGCCCATCAAGACACCCATGGCAACTAACGAACATCCCGATCTCAACTAAGATGTTCCAAATGTGGATCAAAAGGTACATCGGTCTATGATTGGCTAATTACTCTATTTATGTGCATCTAGGCCATATATTATGCTTAGTGTGTGTATGTGTGCAAGATTTCAAGTCCCACCTAAAGAGGGCCATTTAATAGCTGTAAAAAGAATTTTAAGACACCTTGTGCACACACCCAACTTGGGCCTTTGGTATCCCAAAGGATCCAAATTTAACTTGATAGGATATTCCGATGCCGATTATGCAGGATGCAAATCGATAGAAAGAGCACATCAGGAACTTGTCGATTTCTTGGTAGATCCCTAGTTTCATGGTCATCTAAAAAGCAAAACTCCATTGCTCTTTCCACAGCCAAAGCAGTATGTTGCATCCGGTAGTTGTTGCGCACAACTATTTTGGATGCGACAAACTCCACGGGATATGGTTACAATCTAAACCATTTTCTAGTCCTATGTGATAATGAGAGTTCCATAAAAATTGCACACTACCTAGTAGAGCACTCAAAAACAAAGCACATAGATATTGGTCACCATTTCTTAAAGATCATTCATTAAAAGGTGACATTGTAATCTCACATGTTAGGACTGAAAAACAACTTGCAGACATTTTCATGAGGCCATTAGATGAAAAGAGATTTTGTGAGCTAAGAAATGAGCTAAATATACTCGACTCTCGAAATGTGGCTTGAAACACTGCATACGTGACTGTGATTTCAAAATTTAATCATTTTTGTGAAAATTTGTCCCTTATCTTGATTTTCTCTTGAAAACAATTTAAATTAGTGAATCTTGGTGAATTATGGCCATTGTATGATTGTTGATTGCTTACTGGTCATGTTCATCAAGATTATTTGTGAAATAATGTCCTTGAGATTACTATTAGATGAAACAAACAATATCTAGTTGATTCAACTCTGTTCTGTCCTGCTGACACAGAACTTGTCTGGCATGAGCACCGGACTAGTCCATTGCCACCGACTAGTCCAATGTTGATTGGACTTGTCCAGCTATGTCGGTGTTAACCCTAATCCGCCACCAAAAGCTCATCTCTCATCTCTTGCAATCTCCTTTGCACTCTCTCTCCTCAACCGTGAGCTCCAAAGGTGATTTCTACTTCCATCCATAAAAAACGCAGGTTTCTCCAAGGGAAATCTTCTTCTTAGTGCGGAGCTTGCCCACTCTGAACTAATCCGGCCTCTACTCCGCTCCTTCAACTCAAATCATCAGTTTTTGGTAAAATTTCACTCAAACCCTAGCTCTCAACTTTTCTGGATTCTTGTTTATTATTCTTGACTCCTAGGGCAAACATTACTCTTCTAGAAGTATTCCTACAGTTTCGCATTCATTGTGGATCGATTCTAGCTAGATTTGTTTTAAATAGGAAGTTAGGGTTCTTATGCCAGACCGGAGTAGTCCGGTTTTCAAGTGCGGACAAGTCCGCACTCTGAATATGGACAAGTCTGTATCCTGGCAATTTGAACTTCTAAACTCTTATTTGCACAAAGTCTATATTCAATTCTTATCAATCCTTGAATTCCCTTGTCAAGCACTACGTCTTCAGGATCAGAGGATGGTCCTTTGACTATGATGAATAGCGTGACCGTGCTAGAGTGCAATGAGCAAAATAGATTGTTATGAAGAAAAGGCACGACCACAATGTTCACTCCTCTCCTTCTGACAAAACCCTTCCTAAGAGGAGGAGAGTGGTAGTGAAGAAATCATAGAGCAAGGATGCTGCTGGTGCTAGCTCGACGATAACGACGAGAACTCTCAACAAGGGCAAAGGACTGGCTAGTGGTCTTATTGGCCCTTTGAAGATGAAGGCTCCTATCCACCGCAACATGAAGCCATCAAATGATGACTTTACAAGCAAAGGGGGTGAGTTGGCCGACAAATTCAGAAAGCTAAAAGTCTATGATCAGCTCAAACAGCCAGCTAATCCAAGATCCTGGTGTAACTTCCATGCTGACTACTATGAGCATGTATATCTGAAGATGAGGAACCCAGTTATTGAGAGTCAGTGGGTAAATGTTACTTACCTCCAGTACAAGAGATGCCAAGCTTATCAAGAGGTTCTAGAGGCATTAGAGTGACATGGACTGAAGGATCTTGTTTCTTTCCAGTGGGATTGGAACAATGAGGTAATCACTCAGTTCTATTCCACTCTCTACTTTGCTCGTCAAGATGGTGACAAAATGATATCGATGAAACATGGAGCAAAGTACAATGTTACATATGAAGTGTTTGTTAGAATTCTTTGACTTGAAGATTCTTTGGAGAATGACATCATCATTCACAACTTGAAGTCTCTGGAGAAGAATGAGCTTGAACTCCTCTATGATAAAAGAATGCCTTACTATCCTCTGACTACCAAATACTTGAAACCATTCTTTGTAGTCTTGAATAGAATTCTGAGGAAGACAATAGCTCCCAAAGAAAGAGATGCAAGATCCATCCATGGAACCCTCAGGACATTGATGAAGGTGATAATCAAGAAAAGGACCTTCAATGTTTTGAGTACATTTATAATGACATTTTGAAAATCTCCGTCACCCCTAACAGGTCCTGTGGCTATGCACCCTATATCATGTATATGATTGAGAAGTTGACAAGACTTGAATTTGTCAAGGATGATCCTCACTGGACACAGGCCCCAGAAGCCTACTATCTACAGTATCCCCTCTGCTCCTACCTCACCTGAAGATGAACAATGATCTAAGAGGACTCAAGAAGGCACAAGATCTGAGACTGCTGCTCCCGCTCCTCCACCTCCTAGAGAGTCCTCCAGTGGAGTGCTGAAGATGCTTTCATCAGTCTTTGCATCCTGTCGCAAAGTGGAAATCAAGCAGCACAAGGAGAGTCTGGCCAGAAAGAAGTATCAACGATACTTGAAGGCCAACATCAAAACAATCTGTGAGAAGTTGGAAATTGAGCTAGTGGGGTCACCTCAGATTTCATAGGACTCAAAAGAAGATATCACGGAGGTGACTCCTCTAACTGAGCAAGAACTGGCTTCGTTATGACTAGCTGGCGTCTCCGCTCCTCCTCCTCAACAATCATCTAAAGATGGTGAAGAAGATGAAGAAAGAACTGAGAGTGTGGGAGGCAGTGGCGATATGTGACTCCACTCAATTTTTCCCTTTTTGGTGCCTTGATGCCAAAGGGGGAGAGATTGATACTAGTAGTCTATTTTGTAATCATTAAGGACTTGTGATCAAGGACATGTATCTCGATTTCAAACTATTGTAATTTATTTTGGATGTGCTTACTTTACTAAATGTGTAATGCTTAGTTACTGTTAATGTGATGATTATTGCTATAACTGTTAAGTTTTTATGTATTGCTCATTACATCTTTTTGTTCGCACACTTGTTAGGCACCCCACCATAAAGAGTGCATATATGTGAGAAGTTTTTGTTGCTCATTTATTATTCTCATATGTGCACACTTTATGAAAATATATTTTTACTCTTAATTGTGAAATCTCAATTGGTTGTCCTCAATCACTAAAAAGGGGGAGATTGAAAGTGCATCTAGCCAATCCCTTATGGGTTTTGGACGATTGATGACAAACAAATGAGATCCTAATGAACTTGTTGAGATGTCTGCAGGTTAATTTAAATGAGATAGTTTGGTGCACTCAAAAAGTGAAAATGAAGTGGTGTAGAAAAAGAGAAATCCCAACTAACGACTGAAGCGCAAAGTAGATTTAAATGTATAGGATGTGTGTGAGAGACACATCCCAAGAGCTCAAGTCTTTGCGTAAGGGTAATGGCTTAAAATCAACCTATAAATTCACTGAGCACCAGACTAGTCCATTCATGGACCGGAGTAGTCTGTTCAACTCTCTGTTGTCCAAATACACTGTGCACCGGACAAGTCCGTTCCTGAACCAGACTAGTCCGATCAACTCTCTGGAGTTTCACAACACAGTGCACCGAACTAGTCCGTTAAAATTTCTGTAAACTCACAACACCGTGCTTCAGACAAGTCCGTTCATGGATCGGACTAGTCCGAGAAACTCTTTGGAGTTTCATACCACTATGCACCGGACAAGTCTGTTTATGGACTGAACTAGTCTGAGAAAGTTTCTGTTTCAATACACCAGGCACCGGACAAGTCCGGACTTCCACTGTACTAGTCCGGTACACCTCATAAAATCTAGGGTTTCTAGTGTGCTTCACACTTCACGCCGACTTTTACACAGTGCACTAGACAAGTCCGGTCCTCAGTACGGTCTAGTCCGGTCGTCGGAGTCCCTAAGGGTAACAATTTTGAAAACACTATAAATAGGAGATCCACGACCCCACAAATATAATTCACATATTCTACTGTTCACAACTCAAACCCTAGCGCCGCCATTTGTCCCAAGAGCACAGAAACACATCTCCCAACACATCTAAGATCCTAAAAAGTGAAATCATTTGAGTATTCAGATTTGGGATTGGGAGAACGCTATCTACGTGTCATTGATCTCTTGGTGTTTGATATTTTTACACTCGTGCTTCTACTTGTAATCTTTTTTAGTGTATTTGATCATCTTTTCATTGTAATTCTTGAGGAGCCCTCAACGTGTGAGGTTGCCCCACAAACTCGGTGATTACCCATGATAGTGGAATCAAGTCGGCCTTGTGTGGTGACTTGATGAGGGAAAGGGTTTGAAGAGACCCAACTTTGTGTGGGCTTCCTCAATGAGGACGTAGATCTCTTTGGTGAGATCGAATCTCGGTAAAAATTTGTGTCTCGTGTGCTTCTTTGTTTTTGCATCTTCATTAATTAGGGCACATAGTTTGTCAATATTGTAACTTGAATTACGATTGCTTTCCTGTGTAACTTTACAATATTGATTGTTAATTCAGGTGGTCTTAAAAGATTTTCAAATATCTGCTACTATAACATTTGATTCCTGAATCTACACTTAATCAACTCGACACACATTAACACACCGGACTAGTCCGCACATCCATCCAGACAAGTCTGGTTCATCAAGTATTGACAATTTGATTGAGTGTGTAGGAAATTTTTAAATCCTATTCACCCCCTCTCTATGCCACATTCACGCGCCCGCCGACTGGGTCGATGGCAGCGTGGTCGGGCAAAGGGAGGCATCGGGCGAAGGGCATCGCCGCTCCGTGGGTGTGAGAGAAGGTGAATGGTTAGGGTTAAGTGTATATGGGTCAAGTTCCCATAATTAACCCTAAAAGTCCCTTACCATTCACGTATATGCTTCTCCGCCACAACTCTTTTCACATGGTGCGTCAGCATCCTCTACTCCGGTGCTGCCTCCTCCAGCAATGGCGTCAGCTCCTCCAGCTCTGTAAGTGCCCCCTCCAGCTCCAGCGGCACCTCCCTTTGCCCTGGCCGCACCTCCTCCTGCCTCGACCATGCTTCCCCCGCCCTGCCGAGTCACCCCTTGCCACGCGTGCGCCTATGTTTGGCGACCAGGCGAGTCGATCAGCCATGGTGTCCATGCCAGAGCGACTGGATGCCTAGGCGGTGACTTGGCGTCTCCTAGGCGACGCCTTATGAAGTCTGGCGATGACGTAGAGCGCCGACCTATCTTCATAGTTGTAGGGTCGTGACATTGACATAACAATGAATCTTATAATGATTTGTCTGCTTTAAAAGTATACTCTCAAACATGGCTGAAGACCACACATGGATGTATACTGGTTGAAAAAAGAATGGGAGGCACTCAGAGGGGTGGTTCACCAAGACGAATGCTTTCATAGAACAAGCTTTCTCATTGTCAAACAACAGCATGGTGTGGTACCCATGTATCAAATGTCATAATGCAAAGTGTTTCAACAGAGTGACGTTGGCATATCACTTGTGTGGAAACGGTTTCAGGCAACGGTATGTGTTGTGGCCGTTTCATGGCGAGACACCTTCTCAAGTCCTAGAAGATCAAGATGAGGATGACAACATTGGGGTCAATAGGATGGACGAGATGCTTGAAGCCATAAATCCTGAATTGACGGAGGATCCTCCTACAACGGAGGTTAAAGCGTTCTTCAAGCTTGTAGAAGCTTCTGAATAGCCGTTGCATGAACACACCATAGTGACAATCCTCAGTTTCATGACTAGATTCATGCCAATTAAGTCTAAGTATTCCTTCTCCAATAACAGCTGCAACGATCTCGTCAAATTGATCGACGATGTCTTTCCAGAGCCTCATAATTTGCCTAAAGATATGTATCATTCTATGAAATTGATTTCTGGGCTTGGTATGGACTATGAGAAGATTGATATGTGCCCAGACAACTGCATGCTTTTCTGGGAAGAGCATGCCAACAAGAACAAGTGTTTAAAATGTGATAAAACAAGATTGTCGAAGTTGTTAATGATGACGGTGCAAAAGTAATGACTGCAGTTGCACAGAAGAAGCTTCACTACTTGCCTGTCACATCTAGGTTGAAGCGCTTGTTTCTCTAAAAAAATAGCCAGACACATTAGGTGGCACAAATAAGGTCGAGAAGAGAACGACGGAATGATGGTGCACTCGTTCGATGGTGAGGCATGGAAAGCGCTTGATCGCTTTGATCCAGATTTTGCCAATGACTCGAGAAATATTCGCATCGGGTTGGCGACACATGGCTTCTCACCGTTCAGTACAAACGCAACACCATACTCTTGTTGGCCCGTGTTCACAATTCTATACAACTTACCACAATCTCTTTGTATGAAGTATGAGTTCATGTTCCTTTGCCTTATTGTACCTGGACCGACAACTGAACTTGATGTTGAAGCCATTGATTGAAGAGTTGAAATTATTATGGATAGGAATCAAAGCGTACGACTGTTACAAAAAACATAAATTCAACCTTCGAGCTGCATACTTGTGGTTTGTCCATGATTTTCCAGCTTAAGGCATTGTTTTCTGGCTGGAGTAGCACTCATGGTCATTTGACATGTCCGATATGTGCTTCTGATAGAGAATGTTTTTGTTTAAATCATGGTTGCATGACTTGCTACTTCAATTGCCATAGACATTGGTTACCACCCAATCATGTATTTAGGCAATAGAAAGATGCCTTCAGGAAGGACACTGTTGTCAAAAAAAGACCACCGCAACATCTTAATGGGTCAAAGATTGCTGAACAGTTAAACAACTTAGTGGCAGATGAAGGTCGTCCTGGATATTTTGTTGGTTATGGAGAGGACCACAATTGGACTCATATATGTGCACTATGGGAGCTACAGTATGTGAAGTCCTTAATCCCAATGCATAACATTGATGTAATGCACCAGGAATGTAACATGGGCGAATGCATCATAAGCACATGCTTCGATCTGACGGGCACAACAAAAGATAATATAAAGGATCGTAAGGATTTGGCAGGGGTTTGTAAATGTCCAACTATTCAGCTATCCGAATTTGGTGGCAAACCGCGTGCTTCTTTCTGTCTTCGACCAAAAAAAGAAAGAAGTCTTTGAATGGTTGAAAATGTTGAAATTTCCAGACGGTTATGCTGCTAGCCTGAGACGAGTCGTAAATGTTAAGACTGGAATTCTCACAGGGTCGAAAAGTCATGATTATTACATAATCATGGAAATACTTCTGCCAGTTATGTTTCGGGGCTACATTGATGATGCGGTGTGGAAGGTCTTAGTTAAGCTTAGCTACTTTTATAGATAGCTTTGTGCTAAAGAAATCACAGCCAAGATGGTGGAGAAGTTGGAAAAGGAGATACCAGTGCTTTTATGTAAGATGAAAAAGGTTTTCCCTCCTGGGTTCTTCAATCCAATGCAACATCTCCTAATCCATCTTCCATACGAAGCTAAAGTGGGTGGCCCTGTGCAATATAGGTGGATGTATCACGTTGAAAGAGCACTTAGGTGTCTTAAGACAATGGTTCACAATCGGTCAAGGGTTGAAGGATGCATCAGCCAAGCATACGCCATTCAGGAGATAGAATACTTTTCAAGTGTCTATTTTGCAGAAGAGCACAATGTTAATGTTTCTACATTATAGTACAATATGGATGAAGCACTCCCTTGTAGCAGCCTCTCCATTTTTAAAAGAGAGGCACCACTGTTGGTAGTGGACCGAGCTACGATGCTGAACCAGATGAAAAGACGGCTACTTTGATGTACATGTACGCTAATATAGAGGGGATGGACAAATATTTTCAGTAAGTGTTTGTTCAACATCTATAATAATTAGCGTGTTGTGTTATACATCTATGCTATAATTCTGTTTTTCCTTATTTAGTGAGTTCGATCAACAAAATTGGAAATCTAAGCAGCAACCTACGAGTAGAGAAATACAGTCGATGCGATATTATGGAGTACATGGAGGGCTTAACTTCCTATCCTGGTTTCATGCATGGTGCAAAAAAACAAGTCGGCATCCATGAAGAATTATGACAACTGTCCTACAGATTTATTAAAATTAAAAGCTACGGTCGATACGACGTTAATGGGTTTCGATTTTGTTCAACTGAATTTGAAGCTCAACGTTCTTTCAAAGCGACATTTAACACCGGAGTTGTGAATAGGGCAGTTGACGACCAAGGACGTGAAATTAATTATTATGAGATCATTAAAAACATCCTTGAATTCAGTTTTGCAGGGAATAAGGTCCTCAATGTAGTCTTCTTTGACTGCGATTTGTTTGATCCTAACAATGGAACTCGACAAAACCAATTTGGCATGGTAGAAGTCAAACACAAGGACCGGCTACGAGGCTGCAACACCTTTGTCCTTGCACACCAAGTCGAGCAAGTGTATTATCTACATTATCCATGCGAAAAGCTTAAAGCTTGGTGGGTTGTACAAAAGGTGAATCCTCATGAGCGGTTATATACACCAGACGATGCTGGATAACTTGATGATGAGGTTGATGTTGTTTACCAAGAACAAGAGTCGCCGGACTCTTTTGTCATCCCGCCTGATTTAGGACTCGATGACTTAGTTGGAGATCTAGAAGACAGAGAGACTAGTGAGATGCGAAAATGAAAACAAAATTGAGCAACTACCACGACATAAGATCGATTGTCCGGTTTATGTAGTAGAGTACATCGTGATGCTGATGGATTTTAAAATTAAGTACAAGTAACATTTCTTTCATGTCTTCTTTTCTTTTATATACTTTCCATTAAATTCATTAGCTAATTTTCCTTTCAACTGAATGTTGTCGAGCAGTAGCAGACGAGGAGGGGCAGGAGCACGGAGCTTTCTGTCACCGATAGTCACGAGAGGAGAGGAGGTCTTCCGAGGCACTCAACTTAGCGGGGGTAGACGGGCTTAGTTGGTGAGCCATCTACCGGAGTCGTCACGTGAACCTGTACATTGGTCACAATGGGTAAAGAACATTTAATTACATAAATGATATAAGTATTTATTTATTCTATAATATGAATCTTTAAAATTGTTAGGACAACTCTATGTACGAAGACACATAGACTATTGTGCCTCCTTCAGTGCCTTCTTCTTCGGTGCCTTCTGCTTCGAAGCCTCCTTCTTTGGAGCCAGTGTAGTTGGGTGACCCCACCTCTGAGCCGATTCCATAGCGGCGGACTAGGAGAACCCACTACGCGACTTCTCCACCGGCTGCTGCAAACCGAGAAGATCAGATCATTATTCGTCCGATTGGCGAGAGGTAAGTAAATCTCTAACAATTCAATTAAGATACTTTAGACTTATATATATATATATATATATATATATATATATATATATATATATATATATATACTAAATGAGAATCATGTATCAGGACTTGGGAGGATGCTTCGTTCATGGGCCAGGGACGCCACGCGCTGGTGAACGGTGTCCTAGGCCGTCTAGTCCGTTTGCACTACCCTGGTGTAGTGAACGGACGCGCCGCCACATCTTGGGATGACCACTATAGCGCCCAGGACGTTCTTCAAGGCAACCACCAGGAGGCTGTTTGGCACGACTTCGTGGTAAGTATGAACAATACTTGTATAATACAAATCTAATATAAGTTATATACATTTACACTTATATTTCTTTTTTTCAAGAACGATATCATTTGGAGAACGAGGTCGAGTACACGGATCACACTCGTCTCGTCTTTCATAACTGCGCTCGGAAGATCGTGACACGGTCAGTATCATCGGCTCGCACTCAAGCTACGAACAAGTACTTCAAGTTGCATCAAAACGAGTGTGTGCCATGGAAGGAATCGTCCGACACGTACTTGATGGAGGCACAGTACACAGAGGTAAAGTTTTTAGTTTACTTTGCTTCATTACCTGAATGTGATCATTATTTTCATTCAATAATAAATTTGTGTAGGTCAGCGTAGCGTGGCTTGACAGCCGTCTGGACTCGTATCGTGCTCTGTGTGCTCTTGGGGCAAGAGGGGGCTTCCAAAAACATTCTAAAACCCATCGAGAGAGTAGAGGGACAGAGGTAAAACATCGCTTGGGTGGGGACGGCTACGTACACCTCGCTAGACGGATGGTAAGTGCTACTCGCATTCTATTAAGTAATTTCATAATCTTCTTTGTGCTAACATGTATCGATAGGAGTACGAGAGTGGTCAGCAACCAGCACCTATCAAGGTGTGGAAGAGGGGTCACATGGGAAGTGACCCGTTGCAGCATGACTAGCTGTCTTCTCAGACGATGACACTTTCAACTTAAGTGAATTATCTTTAATAGTTCTAATGACGTCATTTTTCTGTATTTTCGGTCAAAGTACGGGGAGCGGGCGCAGAGGATTCGAGGCAAAGAGTTCGATTGGCAGAGCACGCCAATCGTCCCCGAAGCCGCGTATGCAAGCGGTGGTGGGAAACCTCACGGACGGTGAGCTTTGTTATTTTTAATTTACTGTTACCAACTTTGAGATCCAAAAATTTAATAATCTTGCTTCGTTGTGCAGGTTAGCCATCTTCGATGGAGTGGTCGACTCGAGGTAGGCGCGGGCTTCCTCGAGGGCCTCTTCATCGCATTAAAGTGGGTCCAGCAGCAGCCGTGCGAGCTCAGATTTGGAGCTCCAGAGTCTTCGAGAGGAGCTCCAAAGGACTCAAGAAGCGCTCATGGCTACAGAGACAGCGCAGAGGGCTAGGGACGAGTATCAAAACTCGTTCATGCTACAGATGCAAGTTGTCGTGCAGGTACATTCTAGATGTTGTACTTAACATTTTTAATATATAAATGACATGTATAATGATTTGCTTTGTGTTTGCAGGCTATGTTTCCAGGAAAACCGTCTGTCTTTCTGCAATGGGTGCCGCCAGCGATACAACAGCTGCTGGTGCTGATGACAGCAGTCCAGGAACAAAATTTAGTAAAATATGCATTTTTTTACTTGTAACATGTCTAACCACACTTGCACATCACAGGGATCGGGAACGGAGGCTCAAACACTGTCGCCTCAGATTTTGGCGCTTGGACGACTATAGAAGGAGGACTTTCCGAACTCCAGTAGCAGCGGACAGGGTAGCGTCTGATAGTCAGGTCAGCTCCTGACTTGTTAGTTTCAGTTTTAAGTAAACCAACAGTTTTCTAGATAGATGAAACAACAAACCTTCTCCATGGAACCAACACTTGTCCGCAGTAGATACTCATAACGCATAGTGTACAATCCAAATTGTCAAAACATTATGACGTAACTTTATTTAGCTAGCATCTGATAGGAATTACATTAGAATTCCACAGTGATTCTATAGGAAGCATTGCACTAATTGCTTCAGAAATCATCCATTACAAGGGGATAGTATCTTTGCTCTCTAGTATCAGAAATTATCAATGTCTCGTATTTTGTTACTCTAACATGACTGATCATGTGCAGCTATATAATCTTCCATCACCATATCAAGTAGTTAAGGAATCATAATTTGCTTTTGTGCATAAATTCTCACACTTCATCTGATAACCTCTTGAATACATGTGTTCGGATATACAAACTTAATACCATGAAGCAATACACATCAGTTGATTAATTGATATATCGTATGTACAAGCAGTTTTCTAGCTAGATGGAACGACAAACCTTGCTTCTGGCTGAAAATGCCATTTTCAGATTTACAAATCGTACAGGAAACTCTCCAAGTTCTCATATCATTTTTTTGAACCAACAAGTTCTCATATGCGATTCCGTGTAACTACTAGCTAGCAACTAAAGTGCTATCTGTTTTACAGGAATTCGATGGCGAAGAGGCAATGCCAGTGCCAGAGCCGGAAGCCAGGGACTTCACCAAGCTCTTTATGTTTTGCAGTTGTATTTTACTTCGTCTAAACTTGCAAAGTGTGTAGTGGCATGTGTATATTGTTTTGCAATGCTTATTATGATATATATGTCTGTTTTGAAATGCTTGTGTGATTCGGCCATCGAGCTAGGGCAGTATTTTCTGTTTTTTTAAATGCATAGCTTATCGACGACGGTTTGTGGGCAACCATCATCGATACTGGCAAGTTATCGATGGTGGTCGCTCAAAAACCGTCGTCGATAAGCTTTATTGTCGACGGTTTCAGTCCGGCCGTCATCGATACTGGCAAGTTATCGTCAACGGTCGCCGAGTGCCCTTCGATGATAACGTCCAGTATCGACGACGGTGGCTGATATATCGTCATCAATAGGTCTATTATAGACGACGGTCTGGCCCACTGTCGTCGATAAGCTTCCCCCCGCTGCCACGTGGACGTTATCTCTTATTGACGACAGCTAAATCCGGTCGTCGTCAATAATCTTATAGCCGACGGCTACCGTTGTCTATAAGCTTATAGACGACTAATCTTCGTAGATGGCCGGAAACTGTCATCTATATAGGTATACCGTCATCGATAGCTTATAGACGACGGTATTGACCTTATAGACGATAGTTTCTAGCCGCGTCTTTTATCGCGATTCCTATAGTGAAGGGTCAGTTCCCCAGCAAAAGCGTGCGAATTTGTCTTCATCGTGACCAGGGCACCACAGGGAGTAGACACGTGGAAGCTGATCGAGTTTTCCGCCAAGAAGGGTTCGGTCGAACCCCCTAGTCGGTCGAACAGAAAGTTGGACCATTTTCAGTGTGCTTCCTTAGGGTGACTTCCAGGTGGGTCCCATTGACTGATATGGATGCTACACCGTTGGATGGCCTCAAATACTTTTGTTTGTGGGTCATTTGATCCATGTGATGCTACATGTCATCGCTTAGATGGCTACGATGGTATTTTATAGGATTGATCCTGCTCTTTTACCTCATTTCCTATAATAATTCCCTGAATGCACTATTTTTCTAAGGACAAGTGAAAATAGGTTAAATAGAAAGGTTATGTGTGCAAGAAATGATATCTACTTCACATAATTGAGTTATATTGACGGGTGAAATTTGTATATAACAGCCGTCAACACTGGGCTGTTCCATGGTGGTGGTGGAAAGGTAAGAAGTAAAGAATAGAAAATAGATACGAGTGTGAACATGGTTCGAAGATCGACAACAACCATTCCCAGCAACAGAGCGAGTAATGATTGTTGATATTTCTTACAAAAACAGAATAATCCACAAGCGCATGGAAATACTTGTAGCACTTCCCCTTAAAGAGTATTCCCAAAAGTATGGAATCCAAGGAACATGTGTGAGGTCTTCTAGCTTGTCCTCCCAAGGACACACAATTTGTTTGGTAGTCAAGGAATTGAGGGTAATTCAATGGTTTGATATCTAGACCTGAATGTGGCCTAGAGGGGGGGGGGGGTGAATAGGCCTTTTTGAATTTTGTCAGAACCTGCAACACTTAACAACCAGATCAAATCTCGAGATATCGGACTAGTCCGATCGAGTGCAGACTAGTCTGGTGTGTACCGTCTAGGTTTATCAAATTTGATCGATTATCTTGATCCTAGGATTTATGCAGCGGAAATATACTTGTAATTAGAGTGTTACACTATTATGAACTAGGATGTACAAGTCAATCTTATATTAAATGTTTCAACATAAAGTAAGCAAGATTGATTGAAACCCTAGATTGATATGAAGTATAAGAATGATGAGCGCAAAGTATGAACACAAGCACTTTATCCCGTGGTTTGGTTCCCACATAGGCAACCTACATCCACGTTGAGGAGTCCACAAAAGGACCGGGTCTTCTCCAACCCTACCCTTGTCGGATCGCCACGGAGGCCAATCCTCTTCACTTATCACAAAGGGCAAATAACTGAATTCAAGGGGCCTTCTCACACGTTGAGGGCTCCCCAAGATTACAACAAGAACACCACCAAGAACACACTTGAAAGATTACAATGAAATTCACAGGAGTGTGTTAGGGAATAAAACCAAGAGCTCAATGAGTGATGAATCGTGTCTCTCCAATGATCCAAAGTGTATGCTCAAGGGATTGATCTTTGTTGCGTTTGATTTCTTGGAGAGATGTGTTTTGAGGCTCTTGGGAGGTGTGACGTCGCAGCGGGTCGAGAGCAACGAAAGATGGGCCGTGTACACCTATTTATATGGGGTTTCCAAAAGTAACCATTAGGGTTTAGGAATATCGGACTAGTCCGTGGTGGTCATCGGACTAGTCCAGTGTGCTGTGTGTAGCAAACCCTAGGTGTCCCGAAATATCGGACTAGTGTGGCTGAGAGCGGACTTGTCTGATTTGGGTTCTGGAAATCTTCGGACTAGTCCGATAGATATCAGACTTGTTCGGAAAAGTGAAACCCTAAGTGAATTTGGGTGACAAGTCCGCACTTGGAGGACTTGTACTATTTAGGTCAGAGGATTTTCGGACTAGTCCGTGCTAATATCGGACTTGTCTGATTGACATCAAAAAGATATCGGACTAGTCCGTTGAGTGATCGGACTTGTCCGATTTTGTGCAACTTGTCAAGTGTTTTGAGGACTAGTCCGCACTGGGGAGGACTAGTCCGATTCTAGTCAGAGAGATATCAGACTAGTCCCTGGTGATATCGGACTTGTCCGATCTTGTGTAGAAAGATATCGGACTAGTCCGGTGTGAGTTGGACTAGACTGGTCCTGTATAAGTATGTGCAATGTGTGTGATTATTTGTGCTTGAGCTCTTGGGGTGAGTTTCCTTAACACACTCCATACACAATGATCTACTACACTTGTTTCTTGAGCTCTTTTCCGCATTAATCCTCATTCTCCTTTCTTTTTGGCATTTTGCTCATTTTCTCATTAAAACCTGTGCTCATCTCAACAATGTGGTTAGGATCTCATTTGCTTGCCATAAATCATCCAAAACCCACAAAGGATTTCTAGATGCACTTTCAATCTCCCCCTTTTTGGTAATTGATGACAACCAATTGAGATTTCACAAAATATGATGAAAAGTTGAGATTTTCATAAAGTGTGCACATATGAGTTTAAAAAAATATTAAGCAATGAAAACATGATCCATGTGTGCACTCTTTATGGTGGGATGCAGAACTAAGTAATAAAAGCAATAGTCATGATGAGAATGACATAATTGACATCAACACATCAACAACAAGCATATATGTCATTCTTATGGCAAAATCACATATTTCATCAATTTCTCCATAAGTAGTTCAAAACATTGGATCACAGGACCATAAGTATCATAAGAGCATATTAAAAGTTTTACAACCCACAAAATAGACAAAAGACACAAAAATAAGCTCTCCTCATATCCTACAGCTAGGACCTAAGACTCCCCCTCAATCTCTCCCCCTTTGGCATCAAGACACCAAAAAGAAGGAGAGGAGGGACCTAAAGTCTTCAAGCCTCGCTGTCGGTCCTCTCGTCGTCTTCATCTTCATCTACTGGCTGATTAGGAGGAGGAGAAGGGACGGAGCCACTCGAGTCCCCAATGCTAAAATAGGCAAGCTCGGAGGGAGTCAAGGGCCTGAGCTCGGTGTAATCAGAGTCGGAGTCATCAGAAATTACTGGAGATCCAATGGGCTCGATCTCCAGCTTTTGTCAAATCCGCTTCATGTTCTCCTTCATATCTCATGTCATCTTTCTTCTTTTGTTGAGCTTGTGTGTCTTCACCTGAGCATTTTTGCAGCAGGCAAAAATAGCAGACAGGTACTTCAAGATGCCACTTGGGGACCCCTTTTGAGGAGGGGCCCTAGTGGCGGGAGCAGCCCTAGCACCGACATTGGCTCTTGCTGGAGCCTCAGGGCTGGAGGCCAGAGATGGAGCAGCTTGAACACTTGGCTTTTGAGGCATCTGGGGCCTCAAAGGAAGGTACTCCACATCCTTGACAAACTCTATGCCTCTGACCTTCTCAATTATGAACATCAGATAAGGAGCATAGCCACAGGACCTGTTCGGTGTGCAGGAGATGTTCACCATGTCGTTCCAAATATAGTCAAAGATATCAAATCTTCTGTCTTTGCTAGAAACTTGTTCAACACCAGAAAGAAGGGCTTCATGTTCTTCGTGGAAGGAGGGTTGAACTTGGAGTTGGGTTCATAAAGAAACGTCATCCTGTCTTTCTTGATGACACCAATGTTGTGGATGATCACATTGACATTGCTCAAGGTGTCAAGATGCAGCAATCTTGCAAACTCTTCATATGTGATGGTGTACTTGGATCCGCGAGTCATCCAAGTCACCCGCTTTTCCTCGTCACTAGCAAAGTGACACGTCGCATGGAACTGCACAATGACCTCATCATTCCAATTGTTCTTGAAGGAGAAAATATCCTTCAGGCCATGCCTTACCATTGCCACCACCACCTCAACAGAGGGTGAGCAGCCCTTCTTCTCAATGTGCGCTCAATCTATGCATTGGCTGCGCAGCACGGGCTTCTTCATTTGGAGATATACAAACTTGTAGAAGTTTGCATGGAAGTTGCTCCAAAACCTCCCATCAGCAGCTTGCTTGGGACGGCTGTAGCAATCAACATTTCTGAATTTGGCTGTCGTGTCACTGCCCTTTCCGTTGAATCTCTCCTCTGCAGAATCCCTGGCCCCTTCCCTTGGAGCTGACAGCTTTAGGGGCCCAATCGGGCCCGTTGCAATTCCCTTGCCCTTACCCTTGGCTTGGCGAGGGCCACCTCCAGCAGAAGCCTTGGATGTTGGCTCGGAAGGGCGCTCTTGGCACTTCTTGCTAAGGCTCGTCGAGGTTCGAAGCACCGCTTCGTGGTCCATCTCGGCCTCGAAATCAGAGAATACTTTGTTGGTGCTCGACATTGTCCTGAGAATGGATTTCACAAGGCGTTGATGAGAATAGATGACAAGGAATTGCATTGATGAATTAAGGAGTTAGGGTTGAGTTCAGAAAAATCAGACTAGTCCGGTGTACAGGCACGGACTAGTCCAGTTGACCGGACTTGTCCGTGCATGGACCGGATTGGTCTAGTGTTAAACCTCTAGAACCCTAACTATGAGACAAATGGAGTTGCTCAATGCAAAACTAGCCTAACAGCAATGTAATACATCAAGGACACTTGTATCAGGAGACATAAGCTAGGCTATTCAATCAACAATGAAAAAAATGGAGATTTCTAGGGTTTGGGGGAAAATTTACCAAAAAATCGCTTGAATCTCGGAGAAGAGGGGGTTGAAGGGCGGACAAGTCTGTGGTCTTCAATCCCTAAGCGAAGGAATTTGATTTCCACCCAACCTTGGAGATTTTTGATGGAGAAATCGTCGAATCGCCTTGGGGAGCTCGAGCGTGGAGAGAGAAAGCTTGAGGCAAGTGTGGGGGTGAGGAAGATTAGGGTTTGGCGGCGGCTAGGGTTATGGACACAAAAATCGGACAAGTCCAAAAATGATCAGACTAGTCTGAACTTTTCCAGAGACTATATCGGACTAGTCCGTGGTTTGCCGGACTAGTCCACCCTAACCCTCACACCACGGACTAGTCTGCACGGGCAGACTAGTCTGGGTAACCACGGACTAGTCCATGGTCACCAGACAAGATGAGCATAGTCCATTCGTATATATTCAAAGTACTTATTAAGAAAATAGGGAGGCAAACCAAATCAACTAATCCTGATGAATATGATCAGTAAGCACACAACAATCAAGCAATGATCATAATTCACCAAGATCTAGTAATTGACATAGTTTTTCGAAAAAAAGCTGAGAGAGATGATTTTCACAACACAATCAATGAATTTTGATGATAGCATTCAGGTATACAAGATTTCAAGCCACACTCTGAGCATCGAGGATATTAAGTTAATTTCAGAGCTCGCAAAAGCGTTTTTCATAAAGTGGCTTAGTGAATATATCGGCTAGTTGCTTTTCGGTATTGACATGTGAAATGGCTATATCTCCCTTCATTGAATGGTCTCTCAAAAAGTGATGTCGGATGTCTATGTTTTTGGTCCTAGAGTGCTCAACGGGATTATGGGCAATTTTAATGGCACTCTCATTATCACAAAGGGGTGGAATGTGGTTCATATTGTAACCGTAATCCCTTAGAGTTTGTCGCATCCAAAGGAGTTGTGCACAAGAACTCTCGGCTGCAACATACTCCGCTTTGGCCGTGGATAGGGCAATGGAGTTTTGTTTCTTGGAGGACGAAGAAACTAGGGATCTCCCTAGGAATTAGCATGTACTGGAGGTACTTTTTCTATCTACCTTGCATCTGGCATAATCTGCATCAGAGTAGCCAATGAGATTGAATTTGGCACCTTTGGGATACCAAAGGCCTAGGTTGGGTGTATGAACTAAATACCGCAAGATTCTCTTAACAACTATCAAAGGACACTCTTTTGGGTTGGCTTGAAACCTTGCACACAAGCATACACTCAACATAATCTCTGGCCTAGATGCACATAGGTAGAGTAAAGATCCAATCATGGAGCAATATACCTTTTGATCGATGTTTGGTCCATCTTCATTGAGATCCAAGTGGCCATTCATTGCCATGGGAGTCTTTATAGGCTTCGCCTTGTCCATTCCAAACTTCTTAATTATGTCTTGAGTGTACTTAGTTTGGCTTATGAACGTCCCTTCCTTTTGTTGCCTTACTTGGAATCCCAAGAAGTACTTTAGCTCTCCCATCATAGACATCTTGAAACTATCTGTCATAATTTTACTAAATTCCTCACAAAAAGATTTGTTAGTTGAACCAAAGATTATATCATCAACATATATTTGACAAACAAAGAGATCATTGTCAAAGTTCTTTGTAAACAATGTATAATCTTCTTTACCGATCTTAAAACCATTTTCAATTAAGAAATATCTAAGACACTCATACCAAGCTCTAGGAGCTTGTTTGAGGCCGTAGAGAGCCTTATGCAAATTTAAATACGTGGTCGGGAAACTCTTCATCTTTAAACCCGGAGGGTTGCTCCACATATACTTCCTCCATGATTGGTCCGTTGAGGAAGGCGCTTTTCAAATCCATTTGATAGAGCTTGAAATCATAATGAGTGGCATATGCAAGTAATATTCTAATAGACTCAAGTCTAGCTACGGGAGCAAAGGTATCACCGAAATCCAAACCTTCGACTTGTGAATACCCTTTGGCCACAAGTCATGCCTTGTTCCTTGTCACCACCCCGTGTTCGTCTTGTTTATTGCGGAAGACCCATTTGGTGCCGACGATGTTGGACTTGGGTCTTTCGACTAGTTCCCACACCTCGTTCCATTTGAAATTGTTGAGTTCTTCTTGCATGGCCACTACCCAATCCGGATCCTTTAATGCATCCTCAATCCTGCGCGGTTCCAAAAAGGATACAAACGAGTAATGCTCACAAAAATTAGCTACGGGAGATCTAGTAGTTACTCCCTTTTGGATGTCACCGATGATGTTGTCGATTGGGTGATCCCTTTGGACGCATTGGTGCACTCTTGGGTGTGGCACTAGCTGTCTTGAATCTTCATGATCATCTGCTTCTCCCCCTAAATGGTTACCCTCATTGACTTGTTGATCATTTTCGCTTTCTTGAGGTTGATCTTGTATGGAAGCTCCCCCTTGATCATTGGCCTCCTCTTGTGGTTCATTTTCCTCATGCATATGTAGAGGTGGCTTTGTGGTCGAACTTCGCCTAACGCCATTCTTCTCAATGCTTGACAAGGAGCTTCTTCTCGATCTAGCACACATGGATCAACTTGCTCCTTTTGGGAGCCATTAGTTTCATCGAACACTACGTCACGTGCTACTTCAACAAGTTTGGACGTCTTGTTGAATACATGATAGGAGTAAGTGTTTGGATCATAACCAAGCAAGAAACCTTCATCGGACTTCGAAGCAAACATTAAAGTCCTAGGCTTCTTGTTTAAAATATAGCATTTGGAACCGAAAACTCGAAAATATGAAATATTAGGCTTGTTACCGGTGAGTAGCTCATAGGATGTTTTCTTGAGTAGTCGATGAAGATAAAGTCAATTTATGGCGTGGCAAGCGGTGTTGACCGCTTCCGCCTAAAATCGATCGAAGGTCTTGTACTCATCGAGCATTGTTCTCTCCCTCTCTACGAGGGTTCAGTTCTTCCTTTTGACAACTCCATTTTGTTGAGGGGAGTAAGGAGCTGAAAACTCATGCTTTATGTCTTCTTCATCTAGGTACTCCTCAACTTGTGTGTTCTTGAACTCCGTGCCGTTGTCGCTTCGAATGTTCTTGATTGTCAATGAAAACTCATTTTGAGCATGCTTGAAAATTTTCTTCAAGATTCTTGTGTTTCTTCCTTATCATGTAAAAAGAAAACCCAAGTGAAGCGAGAAAAATCATCGACAATTACTAAACCATATTTGTTACCGCCGATGCTTATGTAAGCAACTGGACCAAATAAGTCCATGTGAAGTAGCTCGAGCGGTCTTGTGGTAGTCATGATGTTCTTAACGGGATGAGGTGCTCCAACTTGCTTCCCGGCTTGGCACGTGCTACAAGGCCTATCTTTCTCAAAAACAACATCCTTCAAACCTCGAATGTGATCGCCCTTGAGGAGTTTTTGAAGGTTCCTCATACCAACATGCGCTAGCTGTCTATGCCACAACAAACCCATGTTAGTCTTTGCAATCAAGCATGTGTCAAGTTCGGCTTTATCTTCGTTGAAGTCAACAAGGTAAAGCTTTCCCTTTAACATACCCTTGAATGCAATGGAACCATCACTCCTCCTAGAGATGATCACACCCTCGTTAGTGAACTAGCAATTATAACCTTTGTCACATAATTGAGATATGGACAGCAGGTTATAATCTAAGGAATCAACATGCAATACATGGGAAAGAGTGTGTTTAGATGATATGGCAATTTTACCGGTACCGAGCACCTTTCCTTGACTATTGTCTCCAAAATAGATGCCCTCGCTTGGATACTCATTTGCTTCATACTCAATGAACATCCTTCTTTCTCTGGTCATATGGTTGGTGCAGCCACTGTCTAGCACCCATTTTGATCCACAGGAGGAATAGGACTACAAAAACAAATCATGCCTTGGTTTTAGGTACCCAAGCTTGCTTGGGTCCTTTTAGGTTAGTCACAAGGGATTTGGGCACCCACACATGAGACTTGGTGTTCCCATGGCGTGGCCCAACATAATGAGCATAAATCTTACCAATATTACTTCACATTAACACATAAGATGCATCCAAAGTTCTAAATAGCAACTTGTTGTTGTTTATAAATAGGACTAGTTTGGGAGATCGGACTTGTCCGGAGGACCAGACTTGTCCGGACCCCAACCGGACTAGTCCGATGTTCATGTGTGTTCGATGTGTTAACTTTGGACTTTCCAGTTTGAGAGGGTCATCCCTTTACAAAGGCAATGCTCTCCTTGTTATTCTTATGGCTTCTAGCATGTTCATTTTCACCATAAGAGTAACCAATGCCATATTTGACATTTTGAGGTCTTGTGACCAAGTATGCACTACGTGCATATTTGATCTTCTCCTTATCAAATATGCCATTTTGTGAAGGATGCTTGCCCTTTGTAGAGGTTGACTTGTCTTTCAAGTTGGTGTCTACTTTACAACATGTACAAGTAGAAGCAGTTTCAGTTTTAATGGGTTGATAAGGTGAGCTTGAGGGGGATGAAGGGTCACCTTGCTTGAGTGACTCAACTTGCACTTCAAGGATCTTGTTAACCTTTATTAGGTTAGCAAGTTCGTCCTTGATTGTAGCATTTGAGTTGCTTAACTCCAAGCAAGCTTCCTTACTTGAAGCTAACTCAAGCTCTAGTGACTTGCTTCGCTGCTTTTCAAGTTCTAGAAGCTTGTCAACTTCAACATATTCCTCCTTTTGGGAGATAATCATGTCTTCTTGACGATGTATCAACTTCTCCTTCTCAACAAGTTGATCAAGTAAAAATGTCATTTTTGTGGCTGTTTTCTTATCTAATCCAATGAGCATATCTTCATTATCACTATTAATTTCACTATGACCAGAATAGGAATGCACGGAAGAGGATTTGGTAGTTACCTTGCTTTTACCTTCCATTGCCATGAGGCAAGTGTCGTTCCCATTTCGTGCGCCAAGAGTGGGGAAGAGAGCGGACTTCATGGATGTCTTTTCGATGGCTATGCTAGCCATCTCCTCTTCTTCTTCGAATGAGGACTCATCATTTGAGTCCCATTCTTTCCCAAGATGCGCTTGTTCATCTTGCTTCTTTCTCTTGAAGAAGTTCTTGGGTTGAGGCTTCGCTTCTTTGGTCTTCTTCTTGCTCTCTTCATATGGGCAATCAACTATAAAGTGGTTATACTCACCACAGTTATAGCATGCCCGCCTCATCTTCGGTCTTGATTTTTCCTTGTACTTCCCTTCACTTGATTTTGCCCCTTGTCTCTTCTTCATCATTCTCTTGAATTTCTTCATGAACAGTATCATGTCATCTTCATCCAAGTCACTGCTCTCATCATCATTGTCTTCTTCTAGTTGAGCTTCTCGAGCTTCTTTAGACAAGGGCTTAAGGGTGGACTTTAGAGCGACCCCTTTCTTCTTTGCTGAGCTGAGATCGGCAATTTCCTTAACATGTTTGGCTTGTTTTTCCATCATCTCAAAGTTGATGATTTTCCCAAGTAGCTCATCCGGGGTCATCTTCTTGTATTCGTGGCTTTCTCGTATCATCGAGCATAAGGTGACATTGTGAGGCATGAAGGCTCTAAGGATGAGCTTCACTACCTCGTGGTCATTCCACTTCTTGCTTCCATATGCTTGCACCTTGTTGATGAGCGTCTTTAATCGGTTGTACATGTCTTATGACAACTCTTCTTCAATTGTGAACCTTCCCAGATCGCCTTCAATCATCTCGATCTTTGCTTCTCGCACATGATAATCACCTTCATGTGTGGTTTACAATGTATCCCATATCTCCTTTGCGATCTCGAGTCCATCTACCTTTGTAAACCCATCCAGACTGAGTGATGAAGTAATGACTGCAGCAGCTTCGGCATTTTGATGGATCGCTTGCTCTTGGCTAGGTGTGAGCTCCTCATCATCATCAGGGATATCTATTCCTGTGCATACTATGTGCCACAAACTTGGATTGAGTGAAATCAAATGCATTTTCATGTTTTGCCTCCACATTGACTAGTCATTGCCGTCAAAGTGTGGGGCTTTTCCAAGCGGAATAAATAGATAATGATTGTTGTTAGAATTTAGGTGATCATACTTAAAAGGATATCGGGAGTAGTCGGTGTGACTACTCCCCTTCTTTTTCTTCTCATCTTCGATTTTCACCTTTCCCTTGGAAATGGGTTTTCTTCCTTAGGAGCGCCTTGAGTTCCAGCGTCTCCTCATCGTCATCCTCGAAGTCTTGAATGGCTTCGAGGAGCTTCTCCAATTTCTGGGTCTTGTCTTCTTCAACCTTCTCTTGGTTGATGCTCTTGTGTACGTCCTTCATGTCCGACATGATCTCTTCGAGCGGTTAGTCTCCTTTTGAAGAACCCGGCTCTGATTCCAATTGAATGTTGCCTAGAGAGGGGGTGAATAGGCCTTTTTGAATTTTGTCGGAACCTGCAACACTTAACAACCAGATCAAATCTCGAGATATCGGACTAGTCCGGTCCAGTGCGGACTAGTCCGGTGTGTACCGTCTAGGTTTATCAAATTTGATCGATTATCTTGATCCTAGGATGTATGCAGCAGAAATATACTTGTAATTAAAGTGTTACACTATTATGAACTAGGATGTACCACAAGTCAATCTTATATTAAATGTTTCAACGTAATGTAAGCAAGATTGATTGAAACCCTAGATTGTTATGAATTATAAGAACGATGAGCGGAAAGTAAGAACACAAGCACTTTATCCCGTGGTTCGGTTCCCACAAAGGCAACCTACATCCACGTTGAGGAGTCCACAAAAGGACCGGGTCTTCTCCAACCCTACCCTCGTCGGATCGCCACGGAGGCCAATCCTCTTTACTTATCACAAAGGGCAAATGACCAAATTCAAGGGGCCTTCTCACACATTGAGGGCTCCCTAAGATTACAACAAGAACACCACCAAGAACACACTTGAAAATTACAATGAAATTCACAGGAGTGTGTTAGGGAATCAAACCAAGAGCTCAATGAGTGATGAACCGTGTCTGTCCAATGATCCAAAGTGTATCCTGAGGGGATTGATCTTTGTTGCATTTGATTTCGTGGAGAGATGTGTTTTTGAGGCTCTTGGGAGGTGTGACAGCGCAGGGGGTCGAGAGCTATGAAAGATGGGTCGTGTACACCTATTTATATGGGGTTCCCAAAAGTAACCGTTAGGGTTTAGGAATATCAGACTAGTCCGTGGTGGTCACTGGACTAGTCCGGTGTGCTGTGTGTAGCAAACCCTAGGTGTCCCGAAATATTGGACTAGTCTGGTTGAGAGCGGACTTGTCCGATTTGGGTTCTGGAAATCTTTGGACTATACCGACAGATATCGGACTTGTCCGGAAAAGTGAAACCCTAAGTGAATTCGGGTGACAAGTTCGCACTTGGAAGACTTGTCCGATTTAGGTTAGAGGATTTTCGGACTAGTCTGTGCTAATATCGGACTTATCCAGTTGACATCAGAAAGATATCGAACTAGTCCGTTGAGTGATCGGAATTGTCCATTTTTGTACAACTTGTGAAGTGTTTTGAGGACTCGTCCGCACTGGGGAGGACTAGTCCGATTCTAGTCAGAGAGATATCGGACTAGTCCGTGGTGATATCGGACTTGTCCGATCTTGTGCAGGAAGATATAGGACTAGTCCGGTGTTAGTCGGACTAGTTCGGTCCTGTATAAGTATGTGCAATGTGTGTGATTATTTGTCCTTTAGCTCTTGGGGTGTGTTTCCTTAACACACTCCATACACAATGATCTACTACACTTGTTTCTTGAGCTCTTTTCCGCATTACTCCTCCTTCTCCTTTCTTTTTGGCACTTTGCTCATTTTCTCATTAAAAAATGTGCTCATCTCAACAAAGTGGTTAGGATCTCATTTGCTTGTCATAAATCATTCAAAACCCACAAGGGATTTCTAGATGCACTTTCAAGACCAAAGTAGTCTACAACAGCTGCTTGCTTCGGGCACAGGTTTACCCTTGGCAACACCAAGACGATTCCCGCCACAAGCCTATGGCATAGCTGAACGTGGAGGACTAGTAAGAACATATAGGGCTGTCACGACCTACTATCTACCTCTTCAATTCGTAAGTCTACGAGATATCCACTGATGAATTCTAACCTAAACACCACACTTAAGTTCTAATTCACAACTCTAATCATTTCGAATGCAAAGCTACGACTAGAGCCTCTAATAAATTAAAGTAGTGAACCCACAAGCAGTTACAAAAGTAAACTACTATGAAATAGAAATAAAACTAGTATTGAATTCACAGAAATTTCTTACTCAATTCCGGTAGAACTTCATTAGATGTACAAGTGTGGAAGAGGGGCTTGACAAGCCCAAGCCTCCTCCTCCTAGCTCCTCCTCACTCTCCTTCTACTTTGTTGGCCTCTTGTGCAGCTCTAAACCATATGAGTGGAGCACTATTCTCAAACTTGTGGTGTGTGGAGAAGTGAGGGAGTGAGGGGGTATTTATACACGAGTTTCGTCAGTTTGGCGCCACAATTAGCACGCGCATCAGTCGTTTTTGCCACCAGGGAGCCAAAGAAGGGTGACAAACGTAGTTGTATCGCGTTTGGCACTAGGGCCAAGTCGACCGAGCCAAAGGGTTGGTCGACCTGGTCCTGCCCTGCCCCCGGCTGGGTGGCTGCCCGGTGGGCCCTGACCCCCTTTCCACATGAGTCAAAGTTGGATCTCCTTGGATACGCTTGGGAATGAGGCATGGATCCATGTGATGCCACGTGTCATCAATTGATTAGTTAAATGGTGACTTTTAGGATTCCTTCTTGCATTCTTGGGTATTTTGGGGCTTAATTCACCTTCATGCAAAAAGACACTAACACTTGTGATATTTGTTAGTTTTAACTCTGACCACTATGTTGTGTTATCCAATTTATAATCTTTATGTGATGAATTGACGGTCAAATTTAGCATTTAAGGACCGTCGACAGGCGACAACCCCATAGGGTTCTAGAGGCCTTCTGAGGTAGGAGCCGGGGGCATCACCTCATCATCGCGGCCTAGGGTTCCCGCCCACACGTCTGTTGGAGGCAAGGCTCTGGGCACCGACAGTCCTTGGGTCCCGCCTCCTACGGCTGAGGATGTTTCCGAGCTGGGCAGAGTCGTGGAGTTTGCCCAGTGGGAGGGTGTCCGTGAGGATGCCCTTGTCCTCGGCTCGCAACTCGCCGACGTGTAGGGATCGGGGTCCCGCCATTCCAGGAATCACATTGGGTGGTGTCGTGCAATGCGACACCCAATAGCACATATGAAAAACATATCAAAATAACCAACACAAAGCTTTATTTCAACAGATAATTCTCTTTTACAACATAAAGTACAACACAGTGGAATATACATACTCACTCTCAACCTAACTAGGCACAAGAGAATACATTCATGCTCGCGGATGCTTCCCACTAGCAACATGAAACAGATATGCAGCGGCAAGGTTATCTCGTGAGAGATACACTCGACAAAATCGAGGTCTCACGGATAACCCTCAACACAAGCATAAGTAATACCTGCAAAAACAACAATAAAGCAACAGTGAGCTCGAAACTTGGCAAAACTTACGTCTCACCTAAGGTATGAAATTCTAGATGCTAGAAACTTTAAAGACAGGAAAGCTGAACTTGCAGAAATGAACTCGCCGAAAGTAAATCCTTAGTGGTTTGTTTTAAAGTAGCATATGTGATCCATAGTCATAGCATCATTGTGAATTCCATAATCAAAAAAGAAATGCATCATCCGTGATGATACTCGCCCAAGGTTGCATGAGCTTCATTCAATTTAAAGGTTTGGAAATGATAACTTTAATTGTGCTAATTCTAATTCAGCCAAGGTTGCAATACAAGATATTATCCATAGCAACATATTCATAATCTTCCCACTACTCTTTATTACTATGTCATGACTCAGTGACCAAGTATGCTCAATCCATAACCATGAGCGATGATGATTCAAATAAAAAATAGTCGGACTGCACGACATGTACTCCCATACTCAAAGTTGCAAAGGAACTCCACTGATGTCGCACATAACCACCATTCCCCAGATTCAACCACATCGAAACAGTTCGGTCGACCCAAACAGTGAACTCCCCTCAAGGTGCACCTCCGCTGTGAGATGTTCATGAGTTAGTTGACTCCCATTATACTAACAGCCAACAGCTTAAGCCGATTCAAAAGGTTCCAACATAAGATCCTCCAGGTACATCGGTTTCCTGGGTCCCATATAGCCAGTATGCCTTCTGGTATAGTTCATACTTGTTCAACAGGGCCAAGCACGAGACGGGCCTTAACCGACACAGATAGGGCTACCAATCCACCATTCCAACACCTTCCTCGCCATTACTGACCCAAGCACGATGTGGTCACAAGCGATGCCTCAACCTTCGGGCCAAGAGCACCCTTACACAAACCAACCTACACAAATCACGGTCCACATCTCATATTGAAGAGTGAACATTATAGTAGCATATCGGGAGTAGATTTTCCTCACTCGACTTCTCTCGCAAGCAGAATTCAACTAGTTGACTCGCGGTCGATAAAATGTGACCAATCTCACATGTAGTATCCAACATACTTGACTTCTACCGATCTTCTAACTAAGCATTAAGAATAGCAATATAAATCGAGGGAGTCTTATACTACCCATCCACTCCAAGGATCATTCGGTCATGCATGTGGTATTCAATCAACATAGACCTAATGCACATATCAAGTCTAATCAATGAAGTGTATAAAGCAAAACTTTATAAAAGCTCTTAAATGCAAACTGGGACTTCTCTTAGGTTGCGACTACGTAAATGTTAATAACTCAGTGCTTGATCTTTTGGATGGAGCTTCTCATCGCTTTTCACATTTCCTTGTCTTTATTATTGCTTGGGCAAATCTTGCTCACTGCAATGTTCATCTTTGTGCCTCCTCCTCCGATTGCCTTCATCGTATTCATCACTATTGTTATCAGCGTGCATAAAAGAAGAATTCAATCAGTAACTTACTAAATGCAGTTGCGTAGTCTCAAGAAGAATGGAAATGGAATGGTGTGGATGTTCCAGTGTTTGTTGTGTTCAAATCACAAAGGAAGATCCAAGTGGAAAGCAGGAGGATTAAGATATGAAGTGAGAGATGCACATGAGAATATTGCAACAAAGTAATATGAGCAATGAGTATGTTGTTAACTCGAGAAGGAGTACATCAGCTAGAAGTCCAAGTTCTGCTGCTGGTGTACGGAACAGTGGAGAAACAAGGTGAACTTAGGACATGTAATGATGAAGTGAAATAGTCATAGTTTGGAATTAGAAAGTCATTATTCACTTATATGGGTTCAACAGCTCTAGTGCTTCTGTAAAATTTACATTGTCATCCTAATATCATGGAGGACCATTCCTAAAAGTTTCAGCCATATCAAAGCAAAATTTTGGTCTATAAAACTACCACAAGTTTTAAGCTTCTCTGAATTTTAGTGAAAAGCTATAGCTTTTCCATGAGTGAAAGTGTATTTTATGGATAGTGCTGTTCTTGTGGAGTCCAATAAAATTGGTTTGAGATTTTTCTAATGGTTCTACTGCCAGATATTGATTTTACAAGTTTCCTTTATTTTCTGAAATTATTTCTGGACTTTTATGGATTTTCTAAATGACCTGAGATTAATCTCACGAATTAACCCCCTTAATGAAGGTTAATGAGGCTGAAATTGTGTTGGGATTCAAGGGTATCATGAATATGAGTCCGGTAAAATTTGGGAATTTTCTAATGATATTTGATTTTGTAATTAATTCCCAAGTTATTTAGAGAAAAGGAATTAATCAGAAAAATACAAGGAGTTTCATACTGATTGAATTGCTCCAATGAAATGTACATGGAATGAGGAGTCCAAGGATATTTATTTGAGATTTTTAGGGATTTTCTAAAGTGAGCTATAATATTCCAGAGATTGAACCTTTTTGTGAATCAAATCTTCATTGGCAAAACCTTCATTTGTTGACAGATGGGCCCACTGGCTGATTCATCCATTGACTAACAGATGGGCTCGTCTGGACTTTCCTATCTTTAGCTGACCTTTGGACCCAGGTTGAGACAACCAATCAAAAGTGAGCACACATTGGCCACACAATTTTTTTCATGTAGCCACACCGGATCACTGCACCACGAAAGATCCTTGCTGAGGCGTCACCCCATAGCTGACAATTGGCCCAGGTGCCATCCATCTTCTACCTCCAGCCACAGGGCTGGTTGTGACTGACGGCAGTGGTGGCGCGTCGGCGGCCGAATGGGGGTGGCGATTGGCGGCGAAATTGAGACCAACAGCATCCTCGCCACAAGTGAACTCGCCCCAGGGATACCACTGCCACCGAAGTTGGATGCAGTCGGCCAGTGGTGACGCTACCATGTCTGCCGATCTTCGGCGACGGCGTACGGCAAAGGAGAGCAAGATAATTTTTCTAGAAAAGCCTTACAGATTCGTGAAGTGTTAGAGAACGACGGCATGCATGGGGTTGATTGGTGCAGGGGATGACCGGAATTTTGGGCGCAACGGCAAGTGAAGCTCTTCAATGGTGGCGGCTGCAAGATCTAATCTGCTGGCGCCATTTATTGATTATTTTTCGAATGGATTGATCTGGAGGAATCGTTGGGTCATTTATATTCTCTGGTGTAAGTTGGAGGATGTGGGAAACTATATGTGAGAAGAATTTATAATAAGAATTACCACGACTTGGATGAACTCCGCCAGGAGAAAATCCAAATTCCATGTGCATAAGCGATGGAACAAACATAGGCCAGCAAGGAGACAAAATGGAGGTCCAAGCCAATCTAAGGATGGCGTTGGAGGCGCAAGGGACTGTCGGAGTCAGCTGGGCGACGCTTTGTAGCTAGGGCGGCGGCAAGGAGAAGACGCCTCTGTTTTGTTCGGGATGTCGCAGCAAACCGATAGGCGCATGTCGAGGATGGACACAGAAATATTGCGCACCCTTGAGCTGGTACGGTTGGGCGATGAGGCGTTGGAGACAGCCGGGCATCGATGCTGCAGGGGCGCGGTGGTGAAACATGGAAAAAACGACCGGTAGAGCTCGCCCGTGCAGGGAAAGACGTCGGGCTTCAGTTGAGGAGATAGAGAGGGTGCCGGCGCCATAGTCTGCAAGCTTTCAGAGGCGAAGAGCAACACCAAGGCGCCGGCGTCGACTGTCTGCCTGGTGTGCGACGGCGGCAAGCAACAGAGCATAAGTTCTTGCTCTGTACTGGGAAGAATGAACCAAGCTAGTCACAGGAAAAATGCAACACATATGGGGAGGGATAAGAATGAGCAAGCATTATAGGTTTCGGCTTCTGGATTTAGCAAGCGCTGGCAACATGCACCATCGCCGTGGTGGGCCGGGAGAAAGAGCACGTGAAAACAGAGTTGGCAACTATTTTGATCCGCTGCCAGGTGGGGTCCACCTCTCCCCCTTTTCCCTTTTTCTTCTAAATTCAATTTTGGGCTGACAAATGATCTCTAAAAATTCTGAATTTTGGCAGGGCTGCTAAATTATTTATGAAGAGTCCATTTGTGAACTGATTTCTAAGAAATTGACCAATTCAAATTTGAAATTAAAATTTGAATTTGAATTCATAATTAAACTTTTGCTTTATTCTTTCTCTGTTTTCTTCCAGAAACCAACAGGGACTCCCAACTAAATAAATTAATTAGTTGCTGGTTTAATTTCCTCCATTTTCTGATTTAAACATAAATTTTTTAATGAGTTTGAAATTTTCAAGCCATGCATTTGAATTTATTCTAACCATGCCATGCAAATTCCTATTTTCTTTCATACTCGAATCTTCACCATAACTGAATTGCATCATTAACATTTTTGGGACTTTACACGGCATGAGAGCGAGGCTTGAGAAGGAGTGCGATAGGATCTTTGAAGTATTGCAGAGGTTGAGTGTCGCGGCTTCTGCCAACCAAGTAATTTTCCTTGGTTGTATGTCGTGGTTGCTTCCGAGGTTTACCCTGATCTTCCTTGCAGGCGTTGGCCCAGGAGTTCGCCGAGAGGGCGCGACTCCCACGTGAAGGTGGCTAGAGTTCCGGACACAGTGAGCGAGCCGTGTTGTCTGTGGAGCTCAAGCGGGTTTGGGTGAAGGCGGAAGCAGCCTGGGAGGATGTCGAGGGAGCACACACGGAGTTGGCTCGGCTACGTGCCGCGGTGGCTGCTGCCCACACTGAGGCGGTGCGAGCCACCAAGGAGCTAAAGGCCATATGTGCCTCTGTTTCTACCATGTGCGGGGTTGTGCTCGACCCGTGCATGCAGGTTCTACGTGGAAGGCGGTGATGGCGGCATGCAACCAGGTGCTCGGCCAATTGGGGTCGGTATGTTGGATGATGCTGCCCTAGGAGCCAGGCTCTGGGAGGTCCCTTTTCGCCCCGCGGAGGCAGTGGTGGAGCTTCAGGGGCATCGTTTCTCTTGAATCACCATTTGTAGGGCGGCATACAAAGCTTCCTCCGTGTAGCAGTTGGACGCCCAAATGGCAAAGCTCTCGAATAGGGTCGCCTCGCTGCTCAATGACATGGCCACCGCCGGGGCGATCCTCGAGGCGTGTGTTGATGTTATTTATGTCACAGATAAAAATTCGTAAGCGCATGGAAACTGTCATGTAGCACTTCCCCTTAAAGTGTATTCCCAAGGGTATCGAATTCAAAGAACATATGTGCTAACCTTACGAACTAATTCACCCAAGGACACAAACTTGTTTTGTAGGCAAGGAAGAGAGGAATTCAAAGTATTGATTCTAATTCAATGGAATTTGTGGTAGCTGCTTGCTTCGGCCCAGGTTTACCCCTAGCAACACTAGGACAACTCCCGCCAGGATTACTTTATTTTAATAACACCTTTCTAGGGGTACAAGTATAGAGAGGGACTTGACAAGCCCAAGCCTCCTTCTTCTATACTCTTCACCACACACTCCTTCTACTTGGCAACCTCTAGGACTACTCTAAACCATAGGAGTGGCATTCTACTCTCAACTTTTGGTGTGTGTGTGTGTGTGAAGAGAGGTGTGGGGTGCTATTTATAGGTGGAGAAGGGTCGGTTCCCACCACCAAATACGCGTGAATCCGTCACCACTAACTTCTTCAAGCCAGGAGGAGCCAACACGTGGCATTTGATCGGGTTTGGCACCACTTCCTAGTCGGACGACTAGGGAGGTCAGCCGACCTGGTCATAACTCTGCTAGAGTTGTGCTTTCTCCAGGTCTCTGCCAGGTGGGTCCCATCCCTGAGATGGGTGCTACACCATTGGATGGCCTTGGATACTTCTGTTTGTGGGCTATTTGATCCATGTGATGCAACATGGATTCGCCTGATTTGTCGAAACCCAATTTTATGGATTACTCACTGCATTTCTTGGTATTTTGGGTCTAAATTCACCTGCACACAAATAAACACCAACACTTGCAGAATTAGTTAGTTTTTAAACCTACCACTATGTTGTGTTTCTCTTTTGTGCACATTATGAGGTAAATTGAAGGTCTAAATATGGCACTTAAGGACCATCAACGAACTCCCCCACACTTAGTCCTTTGCTTGCCCTTTAGTGAAGGCAAGAAAAAGAACTAAGGTGTTGTCATAAATTTGCTATAAGTTAGAAAATGAGAGTACTAGATATTTCAACTTATACCTCAATTCATGAATTCCCTTTCTGGAGCGTGGTCACCACATCAATCTTGGGTGTTTGAAGAGTGGAATAGTTGGAATGTAGTTCCCTTGGATCTTCCCCTGCCGAAATGATCTAACGATTTGCTATATTCAGAAAGTCGAAGAAAAAATTGCCGTTATCTCTCATTTGGAATCTCTCAAGTCTCTCAATGTGTTTTGATCCTCACCTTGGCATGTTGTGCCAATTTTGTCCCTATACTAAATACGGCTATATTTGGGGCTTGGTAGGGATAAATATCGCACAAATTGCAATTCATATATTAGTAAGTCAAAAACTTGATCCTATGAGAGACTTATGCAACAAACAAATTGACAAACAAAATCCTTGTGCACATGAATGGAATAGATAAATGTGGACTCAATGGTTTTCTCTTATTAAGGATGAAACATGGATACTTTATTTTCTTCATTTTTTTGGCATTCTTTCTCTTTTGAAGAGTAGATGCTTCGCTTTTTTTTTCTTATCCATGTATTCAACTCCTTTTTAATTTTCTTGAGAGATTTTGATGACCAAAATGTATAGAGTTTATTTATTGGATGGATGAATGGTGGATGCAAAATCTCAATGTGAGATATTTTTCAAGAATATGGTGCACAAGAATTTCTAAGTCAAAAGTTCATGCATGTCACTCAATTGGGTCACTAGTTTGACAAGGTTCAATGAAAAACAAAGTGGCATATGCATGTGGTTTCCAAGAATTTTTATCATATGTCCGTGGTGGGTATTTAAATTTCCAATGAGAGAATCAGGAACAGTTCAGGACTCCAAATTGTGCAAACATCAAAATCAATTTCAAGCAAGGAGATATCTCCTCGAATAACTCATTTACCATATCACACAAGTCAAATACTTAGATGACGTGTTTTTCCTATTTTATTTGTGGGAATCACAAACAAGGCAATAAATCGAAATATAAAGTATTCAAATTTTTAGCTCAAGCAAATTTTGACTACCAAGTTTTAAATTTTAATTGTTTTGACTTGAATTGCATTCAAATATTCAGTATTAAGTACTAAATCAACTCAAACAGTAACGTAGCATGCATATTCAGGAGCAGGAGATCCAAACCGAATTTGTGGAGCAAAACGGAGTCGTGTGGGGCCCACACTAGGTCGGTTGACCCCCTTCTGGCCTCTCTGTTGCACTGTTTCGACTGTTGCGTAATATGTTCGGTTGCGACATGTTTCGAGATGCATTGTTATTGTTGCACATCGGGATTTTGCTATTTTGGGGTGCCTCCCCCACACTTCTTCCCTAAATTCTTTATTCGACAAAAAAAACTAAATATGAAACTTTATCGGGTTAGGTGAATCGATAAGTCAACTTTATTGAACTCAAAATATTGGGGATGCTTACATTATTCAACCTAAAGTTGAGAAATAAAAATTTGGAATAAATATAAATTAAACGAGTAAGCATCCTATGCGGTCATGACATCTAAACTATGGTGTGTTGTAGATGTTGAGCTTCCCGACGGCATTGCATATGCGCCGCAGCTTGGCGCTCATGCCACAGCGAACACCACCAATCTCTTCCTTGAGGGATATGATCTCATCCTTCAATTCTGCCCTCTGTATGTTCCCTTCAGCTACTATGTCTGATAGCTTCTTGTTCTCCAAACGGAGAGAAGCTAACTTCTTAGAAATTTGTGTCACATTAGGGGCACGAGGAGATTTCCCGTCGCTGTCCTCAAACTGGCCAGACGGCCCTCTGATGGTAGGTGGCGAGAGATGAAGCCTTATCTTGGAGGTTGACGAGTGCGTCAACTCCTCCATCACCAAATTGTCCACTTGCTTCAAAAAGCCTTTTGCATATACTCCTTCAGGCTTGCGCACCCTATGGATAATGAGGTGATCTCCCACACGCTCAGCTGAGGTACGTGTAAGTCACTTGTAGTGGTGGCTCACTGCATCATCGTCCTTGGTCTTCACGGTGTACATGAACTCCTCGCCAAGCTGCAACTTTTGGAGAGACTCGTCTTTTTCAGGGAAAGGTTGGGTCTTGACTGATTTAAGGCCACCCATAGTCGGACGATGTGCATGTGTTGTCGACTTCATGGGTGTCCTCCGAGGGGGGAGCGACTGTGCAGCACCACAAGGCATGGTGCTACGTCCACGTGGAGTCGTTGCCGGTGGCGAGATCATGGCAAGAGGTACGACATCTAATGCCATGACGGACTCCAAAGCGAGGGTGGACTTGTGTCGGTACCCTGCGTACCGCATACCCTTTGGGACTGCAAAGAGCTCAAAGGAACTCCACATACCAGAGTTGAAGACCTCCGAAGGCCCCACGTGTCATATGGAACCGGACCTGCCTCCCTTCTATGGTTAGTCCTAGTGCCGCCACGTGTATCATAAAACTGGAGCTATATTCCTTACCTGGGAAAGCTCCGGGCTAAATACGTGTGCGGCATCCCCGGACCTAACCCCCGATAGAGGGAAGCTCTAGTACCGACACGTGTACAAGAGCACCAGACCTACTCATCCAAGACGATAAGCTCCGGAGCTGCCACGCATCCAACCGCTAGACCTTCAACCTCAACCGGCAGAGTGGTGGACTTCCAACGGCTTGGACCTTCAAGGAACATTAAAGACCTCATGACCCGATTAAGTGCCATTAATGCTATCTTAATGACACACGATCGGAAGGCCCTTAATACCAGTAATGCCACTGTCAAGGCGTGTTACCATGCTATTAAGGGCGATTAAGCATATTAATTGTGTATTAAGCATCAGTAACCGCCAGAGCCACATGTCGGGCTAGGCTGACGATGTAACAGTCAGTCCTTGTACTATAAAAGGACTGACCGATCGATACACAAGGGGGGACACTCGGCTCTTACACACAAGCGCTTAGACGCTCAATACAACAATAACACTCATCGTGGAGTAGGGTATTACGCTCAGGCGGCCCGAACCACATGAATCCCCGTGTCAACTCATCAACTTTTTTTTGAATCTCTGCGCGCCCACAACCGAACTACAAACTCCGCGGGCTGCCAATGGTAGTACCGAGAGAATTGCCGGAATCCCACTCCAACAGCTGGCGCGCCAGGAAGGGGGTGCCCGAGATTCAAGGATGGTGAACTCTGCTACTGGATCGTCCAACGGCAACCCTGCTGCGCAACCTGCTGGAGGCAATCCCTCCAACATGCAGCATCCAACAAGTGTTGTGGCTCCAGCAAGAGTCATGCTACCGCCGCCACCACCTGCTCCTGCGAATCAAGCTGGACGTCGAGATGGGGCGTCTGCGTCGGTCACTGCATCGGCCAACCAGAACCCTTAACACACGATTAATGTCGCGCGTGCTCTTCTCATATGTCCACTGCCTCCAGGAGCATCCTACAGTGCAATGGGGCAGTGGAGAGCTGATGTGGAACATTTGGTTGCAGCAGCAGCCGATGGCATCAGCAACCAAGGTCCTCCTCCCCCCTTGGGGCGGGTCCAATCGCAGCATCGGACCTTGTCGGGTAGACTTGGTCTGCACGCTTCACAACACAGGAGGCGTGCTGCATCTCAGCAGGCGACATCGCTACCTTCCGGGGCACGACGTACCCACACAATAACAAGGCTTTCAACTCATGACCTCCGGGCTGAGCTCGATCGTCGTTATTGACAATAGGACGACCGCATCCACATCAAGCGTGCTCATGAGAGGCGAGAGGCTTGGGACAGCCCTGCTCCTGAGGGAGAAGGAGGAGGTTATTCTGCCTTGGCCATGCATCTACGCATGGTCAGGTGGCCGTAGAAGTTCCGGACTCACCTGCCGGAGAAATTTGACGGGACTATCAATCCCGCCGAATTTCTCCAAATCTATTCCACCGCAATCCTCGCAGCTGGAGGCAACGAGGCCGTGATGGTCAACTATTTCCTTGTGGCTTTAACTGGGACCGCTAGGTCTTGGTTCATGAGCCATCTGCCTGACTCCATCAACAGTTGGGCGGAGTTGTGCCAACAGTTCACTACCAACTTCAGGAGTTCATATACCTGACCAGGCACAGAATTGGACCTTTTTGCTGTCAAGCAGAAGGGGGGAGAGTCCCTGCAATCCTTCATCCAGAGGTTCTCCCAGGTACGAAACACCATTCCTTCTATCTCAAGTGCTTCTTTTATGGTGGCATTTAGACAGGTCGTGCGAGAATAGAAGACGCTGGAGAAGCTGGCGACCAAGAAAGTCACCAGAATCACCGAACTCTTCAGCTTGGCAGACATGTGTGCCAAAGCTGCGGAGGGCCGTGAAATGAACTCCCAACCACCTCTGGAGGACAACAAAAAGTCCTCCAAGGGTGAGGCCACTACCTCCGGGAGTGGTTGTAAAAGCCCGTTTTTCGGAAGAACAAAAACACAAAAATGCGAACTTAAAAATTTTGAAAATAGACTTGGAAATCCAAACTCACATGAACCATATGAGTTAACCAATGTTCACTTAAAATAGGGACTTGTTAAAATTTTACCTATAGAACATGGTTGATAATGTATTTGGAACTTAAGGTGTGAAATCCTTAATTTCCAAGTCTTCACATTTTCATTGAAAAATTAAAGGAGAAAAGAAAACAAAATAGAGGGAAAGAAAAAGGAATTATTCCAACCCTAAAATGGGACATCCAAAAATATTCAAATCTCATGCCGTAAATTTTTCTATGAACTTCTAATATCCCAAATAGACTCTCGGAAAAGTTTCAAAAATTTTTGAAGCACGTTTCCCATTTATTGGACACGTACTGAGAGTTTAATCAACGTCGACGTCAATTTAAACTTCGTGCTCAACCTTGTCCAAATCAACTCCCAATTTTTCCTGAGGTCCCTTTTGGTTCAAAAAGGTTAACTTCAAAGTTTCAAGAATTTTGAACCTCATCTACTATTTATTTCCTTGAGTCAAGTATCACCACTTGAATTCAAATTCAAATCTGAGTTCAAATTCAACGTGCTCACTTTTGAAATCGGATTGCACCATAAAATTCTCCACATTTTATTTCGTCACTGGGCCAAATTTGACCATTTTTGAAGCATGGTTGCTAGCCCTATTGGAATTTTGGAAAGAAGAGGGAAGTGGGTCCCACAGGTAGTCCCCACCTGGCAGGTCGGCACCGGTTTCCTCTCTCCTCCCCTGCCTCCACGCGACGGCATGCAGCGCCACCGCGATGAAATCCGTCCTTATCGTGCCGCCCGACTCCCAGCCGGCCCTGCATCCTCGCCCGACTTCGCACCTCCCATGCGCCCTGGCCACGGCACCGCCCCGCGCCTACCTCGCCGGTCGTGCTCCCAGCCGCGCTGCTCCGCCTCCGCATCTTCCCGACCCCGTCCGGCCACCGGCTCCGCCGCCTCGGTTCCGCACCTCCCGGTCGCGCCCAGGCCGCCGCCGCCATAGCTCCCGGCCACCCACTCTCGCCGCCCTGCGCGCTACTCGCCGGCCACCCCGCAGCTCGCCCCCACGGCGCCTTCCCGCCGGCTTGCCCGCGTCGCGTTGCCCGACCGCGACGCCGGCGCTCCACCTCCCCGAGCGCTCAGACCACCCCGCCGGCCGCCTCCTGCCTCCGGTGCTGTCCCCGAGCCGCGCGCCCCCGCTGGCCCGCATCGCCTGCTCCTCCCGTCGGCCGCCGGCTAGCTGCTCCCTGGCGCCGCTTCGCCGCCGGGCCGAGCCGCCCCGAGCCCTGCACCACCGCGCCGCTCGCTCGGCCACCGACGCCAGCGCCCCACCAGTCGCGCCTCTCTTCGCGCCGGCCACCTCCTCAAGGATGCCGTCGTCCATGCCTCGCCGCACCCAGCTCTGCTGCACCGCCTGCGTCGCTGTTCTGCGCCTCGTCGCGTCCTGCTCCTGTGGCGAGCATGCCCGCAGCATGCCACCCTGCTGCTGCTCGCCTCGCTGTGCCCCGCATGCGCGCCACCACCGCCGGTGCCCTGCCGCCATGCTCGTGCTGTCCCCGTGCCGCGTCGCCACGACGATGGTTGTCGCGTCGTGCCACACCAACCGCATGCCGTGTTCCGGCTTGCTACTGATCGCGCCTTTCCGGGCCGACTGCGAGCACCATGACGCCATGTCCGCGTTCCGCACCGTGGCTATGTCCTAGAAGCCAGGCGAGTAATGGGTGTGATAGAGGATCTGCAGGAACACGTCGTTGACACACCGGCATCGACAACTGGTCCAAGGTTAGCTCTGATTTTGCAAGATTCTTTGGATCAGTGACTGCAGCCAAGGTGTTCGATGAAATGGTTACAAGGCAAAACTAAGTATGTTGCCGTTCAATGCTGGTCTATGGGCGCAGGTCTATTCTAGGGTGGCAATTGACAAGTACATGTGCCAAGATACCCTTTGAATGGTGATGACGCGATGGAACTCAAGTACACATCAAGATGTTCGGCGAAATGCCTACAAGGTGAGCCTTACCCTGAAATACCTTGCTTGATGTCACCGACGTCCGTTCGTCGTGATCGCTAAGGTTAATCATGTGTCGTCAAGTTGTACGCCCATGTTCCGCGTTGATATCATTCCTATAGAAGTCCCCAAGTCGACCTCCATTGTCGTTTGTATCACGTTGCCATGTCCGTGCATGCTCGTGATGCTCCACCATGAGCCGCGTCGACGTCGTTGACCATATGACGTCGTCGTGACGCTCCGAGCCGTTATCGTGCCCTGGCATCGAGATGGAGGGTTCTTGTAATGTGTGTGGTGCTGGAACACAAGCACGACTCGTCGTACAATGGTCGTTTAGCCAAATTAGGGTTTAGTCGAGGAAAGACTCGTCAAGTCCTAGGTGTAGCTAGGGTGCTCGATGAAATGCCTTCTAGGTCAAACCAAGTGGTTCGGTGATCACCGATGACTTGGAGTAGAGGTATGCAATAACGTTGCGACCAACAAGGAGAACTAGACCAGGGGTAACCTTGGATAAGAGTTCCTTGGTTGTGTCGAGGATGTTCCGTAGCCGATCACAGGATTGGTTAACTTGGTGTACCTCTTCTTCGACTGTAGGTTCGTCGAGTCTTTTGTCGACAACTAAGTCGAGTCCCTAACTCTTCGACTCATGAAGTGGTGTTCGAGATTCCGCTCACCCCTTTGACGAGTCCGGGTCGATGTGGACCTCGCTAATCCGATCTTCTCGTGATGGCAAAGCATGACCGTCACGACAAGGTCTCGCATCATGTTCGAGTTCCAGGAGTTCACCGAGCTCATCTGGACAATCTTGCAAAGGACACTGCAATAGTGTCACGTAAGCACTTGAACGATGCTCGAGAAGCTTGCCGTAGAAACTACTTTACCTAAAGGTCATTTGAACGTTGTCTCGGTATTCACGTCAGGTTAACAAGGCTCGTTATGATGTCTTAAAGTCCAAAGAATGTTGACCTCACTTCACTCCCAAGTATCGCTAGGGTTTCACCCTGGTTCATCCTTATCAGAACCCTGCGACCCCACTTGTCCCGTAATTAGGTTTACTCCTTAATGAGTTTGTGTAACTTCATTGGTTGACTTCTAAGTCACAACCTCTTGTTGCACAGTTCACTCATGCCTTAAGCTTTCAATGCTCCATCTTGATCGCTTAGTCTTCCTTACATCACACAGCCCAGCAATACTTCTTCACCATTCTACCTTATCACTCTTTGTGCGGCATAGCTCCAAGTGTCGAGTGCTAAATTGCGATGTGTCATTACATTGCACCTTTCAGTGCTTATCTCGACACTACTATGCCACCTTGACTCTTAGGTCATCCTTACACTACCAGTCCAACACTTTCGCACCATTCAGCTGTATCGTCCTTGAGTGGCATAGCGTCGAGTGTTGAATGCCAAGTTGCAATGTGTGCTTACATTGCACCTTTCAATTCACATCTCGACACTACTATGACCACTTGACTTCATCCTTTGTTCATTCACACAACAAAGGCATATTTGTCCTTCCTAGTCGAACTCCTCATTCTTAGAGTTTACACAACCCTGTGGAGTCTTTTCTTAAATTACTTAATTACTTAATTACTTATATGCATATCATGTCGATAGGAACGTGCTGATAGGTGATCGACAAGAAGCTTCACTTGGAGGAGAAGGCCAAGGTGTTTCCACTGAGGTTCCATGGCAGGTTCTCCGGAGGAAGATCAAGCCCTAACAATTGACATTTGTTCAGTCGCAAACTAAGGCAAGCCCCGGTTTGCATTTAAGTCGTTTATAAAACTTTTGCTTTATCACTATGATGAGTAGTATATGAATTGTGCATTACGTTTAGGGTGAATGATACTCCACATGCATGACCAAAAATCCCAGGGTTTATTTGGCACGAGTTACAGTTTGACCTATAGTAACTGCTTTGCTAATGCATAGGAAATCCGGTAGAAGTCGAGTAGTTGGAATCTACTCGCGAGAGATGTATCTCACAGGATTGGTTGAATAGAAAATGGCTTAATATAATGAAATTGAGACCGGGCAGGGAATGGCTAGGAAGCGGCGGGAAGTGAGTCTCGGTCGCATAGCCCTGCCTGTGTCGATTAAGGCCCGCTTCGTGTGCGGCCCCTTCGGACAAGCTTGAATTGTACCGGCAACATAATGGACATATGGAATCCAATAAACTGACGTAGCTTGGTCACTTGGGTGTCGAGGCATACCGTTCCGTTTTATAGGTGTGGGTTGAGGGTAGCAAGGTGTAAATCCGCTGGTGGGCACGTCAGAGTACGCCCCACGCAGGGACCTCCTGCCCGTGACGGATCGACCGGTTCGGCATTTGAGTGTCTCGCGAAAGGTTGCCATATACGACTAGTACTGAAGTGCTACGTAGGTACTGCGCGAAGTGCTCGCTGGCATTTCCGAAAGTGCGTATGTGTCGTGTTGTCCGGGTGTGTCCTGATTGCAATCACTGTCCCTCACAGTAATAGAGTACCACTTGTTCACTGAGCGGTGACGTAGTAAATACTAAAGAAGCCAGAAAATCATATTGTATTGAATTATAATTACTTTGCAACCTTGTATGATTTAGAGATAGTATAACTAAAGATTTTCAATTTCCCCATACTTTAGCTGTAATAGCACTATGTGCTTTGGGCATGTCATATCATCGGTAAAGCGTTTCTTGTTTGATTGTGGAGCCCATGATGTGCCGTGCTCAGAGAATGTCATTTGCTACTTAAAACTTGGTTATAAGGATCCACTTGTAGGCGAGTCATTTATGCTATTCCTTACCTATGTTTAGTGTCCCCTTGCATCTGTCTAGTGAGACGGTTAAGTCTTGCTGAGCCTTATGCTCACGTTTGCGCTTTAACGTTTTTTGCAGGTATTAGTTTTATTTCTGTTGTTCAGGTTGTACATGAGACTCGAGGTGTCGAGATAAATCTCATGTGAGCCACGCCGCTGCTGTATGTTCTTCGTGTTGCTAGTGAGAATCGTCCTAGGGCATGGACGTCTTCTCTCCTGCTTAGTTAGGTGAGATTATGAGTATGTATTTTCCGCTGCGTGTGTACCCCTATTGTACACTCTTTTGTAAACTCTTCTTATTATGAAATGAAAACTTTATATGTTTTGGTATCCTTTTTGTGTGTGCTGTTAGGTGCCGCATCGCACGGTACCACCCAATGAGATCCTCGGATGTGTGGACTCCGGTCCCCACAGACATGGTATCAGAGCTTCATTGGGAATAGCACGCTCGAAAAGAGCCTATTTTCGAAAACTCCGAAGTAGTCGAGTGAGGTTTAGCTATATGCCCATTAAGGACTATTACTAGTATAAGTTAAAGGTGGTGAACTAACTTGTTATGTTATTCTGTAATGACGCTCTGTCTTCAAGGTAAGAGGTAAGGTACGCCGCCGAGAGCGGATCAATCTCGGTAAACTCTGCATACGAGATATGGTATGTGAAATTTCCGTGGTTTAGCACGGAAAGTCAATATGAGTCTCTGAAACTTTCCATGTTTCTGAGAACATATGACACGCGGTACCCCAGCGTGACACAAAATTAGTGGGAGCCCCGTCGGGTGGTGTATAACCCGATAGTATGCATCTCTAGAACCATTCATGTTCTATGGGATCATGCGAAACATGTATGCCCGAGCGTGTATAAGCCGGTTCGTACGGGAGTCTTTGCTGTACAGACGTATTTACAGCCATGTACCTCGAGACATGACCTCGCTCGAGGGCGACTCACACCAGAGTCGTATGCATTTACTTTCGATTATATCTTATTGTGACTGCCTGTCGTGTTTCCCCGTGCCGCCCTTGAGGTGTGAAGGTGTGAAAGGGGATTGTTTGTCTTCTGCAGGTACACTAACTCCGGTAGCAACCCGTGTAGAATACGTTTGCGAGTGATCGATATTAGGACCACCTATAGACGTATCCGGATGTACCGGGTTAGACTTTTCTTTTGGTAAGGCACGTAGTACCATCAGTATCACAATTGATACTTTGACCATCCCCCACGAGAGAAATGGCTTCATATTCATATTAAGTCCAAGTATCAGTTGCTGATATCTTGTGGACGAAGTAAAATGTTTCTTTTCAAGAGTAGGTGAACCAAAGTCCTTTGCTCCTGGCGAGAGTTTAGCTCGACTTCGCCGGAGTAAGACTTTGGTTAAGTTTGAAGATCCATAGTGATATGCTATGGATAAGAAGGTCGTCAAGTCTCTTTTAAGATTCCATTTGGTTCTAAATGAAATGATTAGTTGTGAATCAAGTTCTAGCCATCGGACTTGAGTTTTGAGCTAAGTTTCAAAATTTGAGTTTGTTTCTAAATTCTTGTGTTTCGGAGCCGGTGAGTTCTGTTTTCGAACAGAATTGACCTGACTTTGAAATTCCATATCTCTTCAACCTGGAGGGCTTTGGAGGCAAGTGAATACTTTTTGAAAAGCTTTTGGAGTCTTCTAATAGTTTCCTATTGACCTACAAGCCAAAAGATGCTTTTATGGTGATGAAAATGCACCATAACCACTGCAGCTGCTGTTCTGAAACTGTACAAGACAGTATCTGAACTTTTGTCATATTTCCTTGAAGAAAGCTCTTCTATTCCATTATGATACATTTCTGGAAAGTGGAAAAGCTATTCTACAACTTTGTTATTCAGTGATACCTCAAATTCAGCTTATAACTAATTAGAAAACAGAGTTGAAGATAATACATGTATATAGGTGCTATCTGAAACAGTCGGAAAAATTCTGAACTTTGAACGGACATAACTCTTAAACTAGAAATGCAAACTATGCATGTTTATACATGCCTGGAAAGCATAAATAGTCCTCTACCAACTTCCTAATCAACACGAAGGCTAAAACTCGCAATAACCAAGTCTAAATTGAAGTATCGTTTAAGGTGTCGAAACAGTTCAGAATATGGACCGTTACCTATTCAGTTACTGTTTCGATTATAATTCCTAGTAGAATTGTCGAATGGATTCGTATTTTACATTTCTGGAATCTTGAGAATGTATGCAACATGTTTTCTATGTATTACTTTTGCAAATATTGATGTTTGTATATCTGAAATTTGTGGACAAAATCAGCCTTAAACAAAGGAGGTGCTGTCCAAATTTTCAGAAAAACTGTCAACTTGCAAATGCCGTATCTTCTCAACCAGAAATGCTACGAGGGCAAGTAAATACTATTTAGAAAGGTTTGGGAGTCCTCTACATGTTTTCTGTTCAGCACCAGACCAGAATCCTTTTCTAAATGGGTGAAATTTGGATAATCGCAGAGACTGTCCAGGCATACCCAAACTGGACAGCAATCTGTACACCTCTGAATTTAATCCATAACTCGCAGACCCTTGATCCAATAGTGTCACGCGAGTAACCGTTGGAGAGTTTAGAGAGTCAGCTACAATTTTTGCAATTGGCTCCAGACCTGAATCGGTCATCTACCTATTCCAAATCGAGTTTGAATACAGAGTGGTCAATCTGAACTGAATTCAATTCTGAATGCTGAAATTTTACCCAACTTCAAAAATTCATATCTTTTGAACCAGAGCTGATATGAAGACAAGTAAGTACATTATGGAAAGCTTATTACACTGGCTACAACTTTGTAAATAAGAATATTTCCAGATTTCCATCAGAACAGCGTGAAAAGTGTAGATCAAAACTGCTACTGTTTAAGCAGATTCTGCTGAAAGTGCAGAGAAATCTGCTAACTTCAAAATTGCATGACATGCAAACTAGAGACGATCTAGAGTCAAACCAATACTTTTTAGAAAGGTCTTGAAGTGTACTTTAACTTTGTTGTTCACCTCAAGATATGATTTTGCCATTTACTTGGCCAAAATCGAAGTTGCGTCCAAGCTGTTCATCCTCCACCAGAATTTAACCGGGTGATGACCCTTCAGGATGTTTATGGATTTGATTCTCGAGTTCAACTCGAGGAGTTTCATAACATCCCAGGTGTTGAGACCCAATAATAATTGCCTTTAGAGTTGAGTATTATACTAAGGTAAATCCCTTTTTGCTCGGATGCACATGCTAGTGTTTTGACTATGCAACCTTGCATCTCACACTCTAATTGTGCATTGAGCATGTATGACACTTCCCTTAGTTGGACGACCCTCCCCATAAATATTGCTTGGAGTAAGTTTCTTGCTCACCTAGCTTAAATCTTAAGGGGGAAGGAGTTCATCTAATAATTGAAGTGTTACGTTCACCTAGGTGTCATACCAAGGTACATCGACATCGAACCAACGTGCTGGGAGCAATGCTCAAGTAAGTAGGAACGAGTACAACATTGACTCATTAAGTCAATGCGAAGCTTAAGTAACGGATTACCTTGAACCCCGTTTCTTGTGGAACTCGATCAACGAGTTAAAGAAGTCAGTTGATTCTTCACGCTAAACCACTCCTTTGCTTCAGTCTTTGAGACGAGAAGCCATAAGTGAGTAGTATGAGCTGGAAATTCTTTAGCAAGAAACGTGGATTACTAACCAAGGTCGTGCCTAGCACAGTACCTTGTCAACCACTTAGTGCAACCTACGGAAGTGAGGAGAACCTTACTCTTCAAAGGTTACTCTCTTTGCCACTTCTGAAGGCAACCCTACCGCATCTTTTAAGGGGTAGACATAGTACTTTAAGAAAACTACAAGATGAAAAACCTGACCCATTGTTAAGGAACCACAATTACCTGTAAGTTGTGATTAACAAGCTTTAGGGAACTTCCGATCAACAAGAAGTCAATCACTTTGTTCCATTTTGTACACTCCGTTGCCTTGAGATGAACCCCACCATTCCTTGCTAATACTTTTACCTTGAAACCATCGAACTTGGTCGAGATATGAAAGTAGCAAGTCTTGTCTAGCGCCTTTCATGACCAAGTTTAATCAATCTTCCTGTATTTGGGATACTTCTGACTGTGTTTGGATTGTCTTACCTATTTTTGCTCAAAACATAATACTGAATGCACCATACCTTGCATAATTATCCGCGGAGTTGCATTGTGTCTGCATAACATCATCCGGTTTGTGATGCATCATAAAACGTAATTACAAATGAGTTTTGAGCAAGAATATGTGACCCTGTTCAGATACTTAAGTAGTGTCTCACAATTTTGAGTTGTAATCAACTTTATCATTCGCAACGCCTTCGACTTGTTTCATTATCTTGAGTAGCACAAGGGACACCTTGTGACTAAAACACAGTTGAGTCCTTGTCCTTGACTTGTTGAAACTCAAATCGCCTTGAGTACTTGCAACTAAACAAACACTTGGACTTCCATCCTTGACTTGTTAGGTTCAAGTGCCTTGATTGTTGCAACTATACCATTCGTCATCGAGTAGTCATCAGTTCGATGATCAACCTTGTAAAATCCATGAAATCTCCTTCCTCGCGAGGATACCGTTCGATTGTCAACCTCGTGAAACTCTTTTGGTCCATCTAAGATCTTATGTTGTTATATGGTAACCTTGCTATACTAATTACCTTGTAGTTACCATATGATTGAGTTCTTTGCTGTGTTGAAACATATGAGGATACTGAATCCTTACATCCTCATGTGCCACCGCAAAAAGGTTCATTGTTTGAAGACGTTAAAATACCCAGAAACCTTGTAGTCGTCATATCTTCAATATTCCTGCTGTTTTGATTACATAAGAGTGTTGAGTGTCTTGCTACTCTTATGCTACGGCTAAGGAATCCTATGGTTTACTAAACATCAAACGAGGTTAATGATTGTTGTTTAACCTCGTAAACCATCTTAACTCATGTCAAGGGAAATACCACATTAAGTTGAAATGACCTATGCAAAACCAAGCAAGCAACCAAGAATCAATGCAAGAGAAGTTTCAAACTATCAAGGTGACCTAGAGAAGCAAAGAACAAGTGCAAATTCTTCAAATCAAGACTAGGACAGAACATGATGTCATGCTAGTGTAAGAGTACAACAATAAAGGGTCAATGACAGATGTGAAAGTTTTACGATGTGATATTGTCATGTCGAGCATCCTGTCAAGGTTATCAATCTAAAGACTGGAATCACTTGAAGCAGACTTTAGGATTTCTTAAGATGCCTGAAGATAATCACTATTTCGTAGAACCCAAGTTTTTAAGGGCATTGCCATTTTCTTTAGTCAATGACCCTCTTTTACGGATCGTTCCCTCATCGTTCTGTTGTTCTACCTGTTAGAATCTCGGGACGAGATTCCTTTAAGGGGGAAGGATTGTAAAAGCCCGTTTTTCGGAAGAACAAAAACACAAAAATGCGAACTTAAAAATTTTGAAAATAGACTTGGAAATCCAAACTCACATGAACCATATGAGTTAACCAATGTTCACTTAAAATAGGGACTTGTTAAAATTTTACCTATAGAACATGGTTGATAATGTATTTGGAACTTAAGGTGTGAAATCCTTAATTTCCAAGTCTTCACATTTTCATTGAAAAAATAAAGGAGAAAAGAAAACAAAATAGAGGGAAAGAAAAAGGAATTATTCCAACCCTAAAATGGGACATCCAAAAATATTCAAATCTCATGCCGTAAATTTTTCTATGAACTTCTAATATTCCAAATAGACTCTCGGAAAAGTTTCAAAAATTTTTGAAGCACGTTTCCCATTTATTGGACACGTACTGAGAGTTTAATCAACGTCGACGTCAATTTAAACATCGTGCTCAACCTTGTCCAAATCAACTCCCAATTTTTCCTGAGGTCCCTTTTGGTTCAAAAAGGTTAACTTCAAAGTTTCAAGAATTTTGAACCTCATCTACTATTTATTTCCTTGAGTCAAGTATCACCACTTGAATTCAAATTCAAATCTGAGTTCAAATTCAACGTGCTCAGTTTTGAAATCGGATTGCACCATAAAATTCTCCACATTTTATTTCGTCACTGGGCCAAATTTGACCATTTTTGAAGCATGGTTGCTAGCCCTATTGGAATTTTGGAAAGAAGAGGGAAGTGGGTCCCACAGGTAGTCCCCACCTGGCAGGTCGGCACCGGTTTCCTCTCTCCTCCCCTGCCTCCACGCGACGGCATGCAGCGCCACCGCGATGAAATCCGTCCTTATCGTGCCGCCCGACTCCCAGCCGGCCCTGCATCCTCGCCCGACTTCGCACCTCCCATGCGCCCTGGCCACGGCACCGCCCCGCGCCTACCTCGCCGGTCGTGCTCCCAGCCGCGCTGCTCCGCCTCCGCATCTTCCCGACCCCGTCCGGCCACCGGCTCCGCCGCCTCGGTTCCGCACCTCCCGGTCGCGCCCAGGCCGCCGCCGCCATAGCTCCCGGCCACCCACTCTCCCCGCCCTGCGCGCTACTCGCCGGCCACCCCGCAGCTCGCCCCCACGGCGCCTCCCCGCCGGCTTGCCCGCGTCGCTTTGCCCGACCGCGACGCCGGCGCTCCACCTCCCCGCGCGCTCAGACCACCCCGCCGGCCGCCTCCTGCCTCCGGTGCTGTCCCCGAGCCGCGCGCCCCCGCTGGCCCGCATCGCCTGCTCCTCCCGTCGGCCGCCGGCTAGCTGCTCCCTGGCGCCGCTTCGCCGCCGGGCCGAGCCGCCCCGAGCCCTGCACCACCGCGCCGCTCGCCCGGCCACCGACGCCAGCGCCCCACCAGTCGCGCGCCTCTTCGCGCCGGCCACCTCCTCAAGGATGCCGTCGTCCATGCCTCGCCGCACCCAGCTCTGCTGCACCGCCTGCGTCGCTGTTCTGCGCCTCGTCGCGTCCTGCTCCTGTGGCGAGCATACCGCAGCATGCCACCCTGCTGCTGCTCGCCACGCTGTGCCCCGCATGCGCGCCACCACCGCCGGTGCCCTGCCGCCATGCTCGTGCTGTCCCCGTGCCGCGTCGCCACGACGATGGTTGTCGCGCCGTGCCACACCAACCGCATGCCGTGTTCCGGCTTGCTACTGATCGCGCCTTTCCGGGCCGACTGCGAGCACCATGACGCCATGTCCGCGTTCCGCGCCGTGGCTATGTCCTAGAAGCCAGGCGAGTAATGGGTGTGATAGAGGATCTGCAGGAACACGTCGTTGACACACCGGCATCGACAACTGGTCCAAGGTTAGCTCTGATTTTGCAAGATTCTTTGGATCAGTGACTGCAGCCAAGGTGTTCGATGAAATGGTTACAAGGCAAAACTAAGTATGTTGCCGTTCAATGCTGGTCTATGGGCGCAGGTCTATTCTAGGGTGGCAATTGACAAGTACATGTGCCAAGATACCCTTTGAATGGTGATGACGCGATGGAACTCAAGTACACATCAAGATGTTCGGCGAAATGCCTACAAGGTGAGCCTTACCCTGAAATACCTTGCTTGATGTCACCGACGTCCGTTCGTCGTGATCGCTAAGGTTAATCATGTGTCGTCAAGTTGTACGCCCATGTTCCGCGTTGATATCATTCCTATAGAAGTCCCCAAGTCGACCTCCATTGTCGTTTGTATCACGTTGCCATGTCCGTGCATGCTCGTGATGCTCCACCATGAGCCGCGTCGACGTCGTTGACCATATGACGTCGTCGTGACGCTCCGAGCCATTATCGTGCCCTGGCATCGAGATGGAGGGTTCTTGTAATGTGTGTGGTGCTGGAACACAAGCACGACTCGTCGTACAATGGTCGTTTAGCCAAATTAGGGTTTAGTCGAGGAAAGACTCGTCAAGTCCTAGGTGTAGCTAGGGTGCTCGATGAAATGCCTTCTAGGTCAAACCAAGTGGTTCGGTGATCACCGATGACTTGGAGTAGAGGTATGCAATAACGTTGCGACCAACAAGGAGAACTAGACCAGGGGTAACCTTGGATAAGAGTTCCTTGGTTGTGTCGAGGATGTTCCGTAGCCGATCACAGGATTGGTTAACTTGGTGTACCTCTTCTTCGACTGTAGGTTCGTCGAGTCTTTTGTCGACAACTAAGTCGAGTCCCTAACTCTTCGACTCATGAAGTGGTGTTCGAGATTCCGCTCACCCCTTTGACGAGTCCGGGTCGATGTGGACCTCGCTAATCCGATCTTCTCGTGATGGCAAAGCATGACCGTCACGACAAGGTCTCGCATCATGTTCGATTTCCAGGAGTTCACCGAGCTCATTTGGACAATCTTGCAAAGGACACTGCAATAGTGTCACGTAAGCACTTGAACGATGCTCGAGAAGCTTGCCGTAGAAACTACTTTACCTAAAGGTCATTTGAACGTTGTCTCGGTATTCACGTCAGGTTAACAAGGCTCGTTATGATGTCTTAAAGTCCAAAGAATGTTGACCTCACTTCACTCCCAAGTATCGCTAGGGTTTCACCCTGGTTCATCCTTATCAGAACCCTGCGACCCCACTTGTCCCGTAATTAGGTTTACTCCTTAATGAGTTTGTGTAACTTCATTGGTTGACTTCTAAGTCACAACCTCTTGTTGCACAGTTCACTCATGCCTTAAGCTTTCAATGCTCCATCTTGATCGCTTAGTCTTCCTTACATCACACAGCCCAGCAATACTTCTTCACCATTCTACCTTATCACTCTTTGTGCGGCATAGCTCCAAGTGTCGAGTGCTAAATTGCGATGTGTCATTACATTGCACCTTTCAGTGCTTATCTCGACACTACTATGCCACCTTGACTCTTAGGTCATCCTTACACTACCAGTCCAACACTTTCGCACCATTCAGCTGTATCGTCCTTGAGTGGCATAGCGTCGAGTGTTGAATGCCAAGTTGCAATGTGTGCTTACATTGCACCTTTCAATTCACATCTCGACACTACTATGACCACTTGACTTCATCCTTTGTTCATTCACACAACAAAGGCATATTTGTCCTTCCTAGTCGAACTCCTCATTCTTAGAGTTTACACAACCCTGTGGAGTCTTTTCTTAAATTACTTAATTACTTAATTACTTATATGCATATCATGTCGATAGGAACGTGCTGATAGGTGATCGACAAGAAGCTTCACTTGGAGGAGAAGGCCAAGGTGTTTCCACTGAGGTTCCATGGCAGGTTCTCCGGAGGAAGATCAAGCCCTAACAATTGACATTTGTTCAGTCGCAAACTAAGGCAAGCCCCGGTTTGCATTTAAGTCGTTTATAAAACTTTTGCTTTATCACTATGATGAGTAGTATATGAATTGTGCATTACGTTTAGGGTGAATGATACTCCACATGCATGACCAAAAATCCCAGGGTTTATTTGGCACGAGTTACAGTTTGACCTATAGTAACTGCTTTGCTAATGCATAGGAAATCCGGTAGAAGTCGAGTAGTTGGAATCTACTCGCGAGAGATGTATCTCACAGGATTGGTTGAATAGAAAATGGCTTAATATAATGAAATTGAGACCGGGCAGGGAATGGCTAGGAAGCGGCGGGAAGTGAGTCTCGGTCGCATAGCCCTGCCTGTGTCGATTAAGGCCCGCTTCGTGTGCGGCCCCTTCGGACAAGCTTGAATTGTACCGGCAACATAATGGACATATGGAATCCAATAAACTGACGTAGCTTGGTCACTTGGGTGTCGAGGCATACCGTTCCGTTTTATAGGTGTGGGTTGAGGGTAGCAAGGTGTAAATCCGCTGGTGGGCACGTCAGAGTACGCCCCACGCAGGGACCTCCTGCCCGTGACGGATCGACCGGTTCGGCATTTGAGTGTCTCGCGAAAGGTTGCCATATACGACTAGTACTGAAGTGCTACGTAGGTACTGCGCGAAGTGCTCGCTGGCATTTCCGAAAGTGCGTATGTGTCGTGTTGTCCGGGTGTGTCCTGATTGCAATCACTGTCCCTCGCAATAATAGAGTACCACTTGTTCACTGAGCGGTGACGTAGTAAATACTAAAGAAGCCAGAAAATCATATTGTATTGAATTATAATTACTTTGCAACCTTGTATGATTTAGAGATAGTATAACTAAAGATTTTCAATTTCCCCATACTTTAGCTGTAATAGCACTATGTGCTTTGGGCATGTCATATCATCGGTAAAGCGTTTCTTCTTTGATTGTGGAGCCCATGATGTGCCGTGCTCAGAGAATGTCATTTGCTACTTAAAACTTGGTTATAAGGATCCACTTGTAGGCGAGTCATTTATGCTATTCCTTACCTATGTTTAGTGTCCCCTTGCATCTGTCTAGTGAGACGGTTAAGTCTTGCTGAGCCTTATGCTCACGTTTGCGCTTTAACGTTTTTTGCAGGTATTAGTTTTATTTCTGCTGTTCAGGTTGTACATGAGACTCGAGGTGTCGAGATAAATCTCATGTGAGCCACGCCGCTGCTGTATGTTCTTCGTGTTGCTAGTGAGAATCGTCCTAGGGTATGGACGTCTTCTCTCCTGCTTAGTTAGGTGAGATTATGAGTATGTATTTTCCGCTGCGTGTGTACCCCTATTGTACACTCTTTTGTAAACTCTTCTTATTATGAAATGAAAACTTTATATGTTTTGGTATCCTTTTTGTGTGTGCTGTTAGGTGCCGCATCGCACGGTACCACCCAATGAGATCCTCGAATGTGTGGACTCCGGTCCCCACAGTGGTAAGAAGAAGAAAAAGTCCAATGGCAAGAAGAAGCCGTCGGCCGGCACACCCACTGCCGTTGCTGCCGCAGCTCCGGGTGGCCGGGGGCCACGCCCCGTGAAACGACCTCGGCCATCGTATGAAGACGGAAGCGGCTCCAAGATGTGGATTCCTATACACAAGATGAACAGTCACAACCTGGAAGGCTGCCGAGAGGTCCAGAACCTCGCCGAGCACTACAATAAGCGCTTGTAAGAAGCTCCTTTCCATCAACGGGAAGGAAAACAAAAAGTCGACGAAGCTCCGGTTGAAGAGGAGTTAGGCTTTCAGGACCCCAAAAAGGTCTTGAAGGCTGTTTACACCTCTGTTGACAACGACTCCGACGTCTTCGACAACTAGCATCGGAAAACCATGAACACCATCTTTGGTGGTTCTCTAGACATCACCACCCGCCGTGTCCTCAAGAAAATGCGGCGGGACATGGCCTCAGTAGCTCTCACCGCCAGGGCGGAGCCTCATCAAAAGTGGATGGATACAACCACCACCTTCGATGCTTCGGACTGCCCTCGGAACATGATCGGAGCTGGCCAACTTTCATTGATGGTATCTCCGACCATCAACAACATCTAGCTCCATCATGTAATGGTGGACGGAGGTTCGGGGCTGAACCTCATAAGCTTCGAGGCCTTCGTCAAGCTTCAGCTCCGACCTTCAGATCTTCGCCCCCGACCTTTCTCCGGGGTAGGTCTGGGGGCGATCACTCCACTCGGTGCTATTACTCTCCCGGTGACCTTCGGGACCCGGGAGAATTACCGCACCGAGAAGTTGATCTTCGACGTGGCACATATCAACTTGCCATTCAACGCCATCTTGGGCAGGCCAGCCTTGTATAAATTCATGGCTGCTGCTCATTATGGCTACTTGGTGTTGAAGATGCCAACACTAGCAGGTGTTCTCCGGATCTACGGAGATCGCACTGTCGGAGTTACTGCTCTGGAAGAACTCCACGCGCTTGCTACAGCGCAGGAGGAAGAATCCGAAAAGGAGCAAGCTCCAAAACCCCGAAGCATTCGTCATCGAGGCTCAACCTCTGCACCTCGTGTGCAACCAAGCGGCGACACCGACATTCCTGTCAAAGTCGTACAAATCAGTTTCGACGCTACTCAGACCACCCGTATATCGGGAGGTCTGAATGAAAAATAGGAACTCGCGCTCATCTCTTTCCTCTGGGCTAATGTCGATGTGTTTGCCTAACAACCGTCACAAATGTCTGGGATCCCTACGGAAGTGATTGAGCAAATCTAAAGATTTATCCTGACGCCCGACCTGTACATCAGAAGCCTCAGAAGCAATCAGTAGAGCGACAAAACTTCATATGTCAAGAAGTGAAGAAGTTGCTCGAAGATGGATTCATCCGAGAAGTCTTCCACCCAAAATGGCTGGCAAACCCAGTTGTTGTACCTAAGGCCGGCGGGAAGCTTCTGATGTGTATCGACGACACTACACTGAATAAGGCATGTCCTAAGGATCCATTCCCACTACCTAGAATAGATCAGATAGTGGATTCCACCTCCGGGTGTGAATTACTGTGTTTCCTAGAACCATATTTTGGGTATCATCAAATCCGAATGTCTAGGGAATATGAAGAACATACTTCTTTCATCACAGTAGATGGATTATATTGTTACACAGACATGCCATTCGGTCTCAAAAATGTCGCTTCAACGTTTGTACGAGCTATGTACAAAAATTTTGGAGAGCTTGTTAGAGATTAGTGGAAGTGTATGTCAATGACATCGTTGTCAAGATCAAGAATAGGAGTCATTCCTTGACACCTTGCAAGCTGTCTTCGACAAGTTGCGAGTCACACGCACGAAGATGAACCCAAACAAGTGTGTCTTCAGGGTTAGCTCCGGAAAGCTTCTTGGCTTCTTGGTGAACCACCGAGGAATAGAAGCGAATCTGGCGAAGATTAAGGCTATTGAAGACATGCGGCCACCAGCTCGCATCAAGGACGTCCAGAAGCTGACTGGATGTCTAGCTGCTCTCAGCCGGTTCATCTCAATACTGGCAGAATGGGGGCTACCCTTCTTCAAATTATTGAGGAAGTACGGACCATTCCAATGGTCTGAACAAGCAGAAAAGGCTTTCCAAAAGCTAAAGCAGCTCCTCACCACTCTACCAACTTTGGTAGCTCCGAATCCTGGTGAGCCACTTCTTCTTTACATTTTGGCAACTGACGAAGTCGTTAGCATGGTCCTGGTTGCAGAAAGACCAGAACCATCTCCAGTTCAGGAAGCCAGACCCCTCCAGAGGGTCCGGAGCTACCTGAAGGCGAGTCTGGGTCCGAGCCCCTAGACTAGGATCCTCAAGGCGAAACGCCAGAGGATCGACCTCCTTCAAATGAAGGAGTTGTAGTTGCTGAACAAGAAGATCTGGACTCCTCCAGGAAGGTCCATGTTACTTCAGAAGAAACTCCAGGTTCCTCCAGCAGGAACCAGGAGGTCCCCGAAGAAGGTTCGGACCCCTCCGGGAGGGTCCGAGTTGATGAGGAGGAAGCTCTAGACCACTCCGGGAGGGTCCGGACAGTCCAACATCGGTTGTACTTCATCAGTGAAGTACTTCATGACGGCAAGACTCAGTACCTGGAGGTGCATAAGCTGCTCTACGCAATTCTTATTGCTTCTAGGAAGCTTCGACATTACGTCCAAGCTCACAAGATTTCACTGGTAACTTCTTATCCACTGCGTGCAATCTTGCATAACCCCAACTCTACTGGAAACATTGCAAAGTGGGCAGCGGAATTGGCCGAGTTCGACCTTGAATTCGTCCCAAGACAAGCGATCAAGAGTCAAGCATCGGCGGACTTTGTGGCGGAATGGACCCCCTCTCCATTAAATCCTGGGGGCCCCAGTGAGCAGAAGCCGAAACCTAAGGTTTTGGTCTTCACTGAGCCTCACTGGACTCTCTACTTCGACGGCTCCGTGCAGAAGCAGGGGGCCAGAGCTGGAATCCTTCTCCTCGCTCTGATCGGGGAGAAGTTCAAATACATGGTTCACCTTGACTTCAAGGCGACCAACAACATGGCGGAGTATGAAGCACTAATCTATGGGCTCAAGGTGGCACTATCATACGGTGTCAAGCAGCTGTTGATAAAGGGTGATTCGCAGCTCGTTATAAAACAAGTCAAAGGTAAATGCTGCTGCAACAACCCTCAACTAGTTGCATATCTACTTGAAGTCCAGAAGCTTCAGAAGGACTTCAAAGTCTTGAATCTTTGCCATTTTCCAGCGTCTCAACAACGCTGAAGCTGACTCACTCTCGACGAAAGCTTCAACCGAAGCTCCAGTTCCCGACGGAACCTTCGTCCGGAGATTGTCAAGACCAACTACTCAGCCTGCCGAACTGAGCAAAGGGGGCGAGACCAGCACCTCGAAGCTGGCGGTCCCGATGGCCATGTTACCATGGCGTCCATCAAGGGTCGTAGGTGCTGCCAGAAGCTCCGAGCAACCCAGCACGCAAGACTCAAATACTCAAGTTAGTTCTGATGCATGGATCTTGGGGATCCAAAGCTAATGAAAGACAACTTCCTTCCTGAAGATAATGTATCTGCTGACTGGATAGTCAGATTGGCTAAAACATATACACTGGTAGAAGGGGATCTCTACTGGCGTGGTGCCAACGGCGTCCTAATGCGGTGCATTACAAGGGAAGAAGGTTGCGAGCTCCTCGAAGAAATCCATGGAGGCGAGTTTGGGACCCACGCCTCTTCCCGCATGTTGGTCAGTGAAACCTTCCGGCATGGTTTTTACTGGCCTACAACACTCCAGGATGCAATCGAGCTAGTGAAGAAATGTGAAGCATGCCAGTTCCATCCAAAACAAATTCACACACCAGCTCAACCCCTACAAATGATACCTCCTACATGGCCATTCGCTGTGTGGGGGATGGATATCTTGGGACCTTTCTCAAGAGCCATCGAAGGTTATAAGTTCCCATACGTTGCCATTGACAAGCTCACCAAGTGGCCGGAAGCAACTCTAGTTGTGACAATAAACAAGCAATCAACTATCAATTTCTTGCAGTCCATAGTATGCAGATTTGGAGTCCAAACATGATCATAACTAACAACGAGACCCAATTCACAAGCTCTGCATTCCAAGGATATTGCGAAGACCTCGACATTCAAGTCAGCTACGCCTCAGTAGCTCACCCGGGAAGTAATGGCCAAGCTGAGAGAGCAAATGCAGAAATCCTAAAAGGACTCAAGATGCACACATATGAGCGCCTGAAAAAACATGGATCCAACTAGATTGAAGAGCTTCTGCCCACCTTGTGGGCAAACAGGACAACTCAAAACCGGTAACCTAGAGAGACACCCTTCTTCCTGGTGTACAAAGCTGAAGCAGTCCTTCCTCCGGAAATCACCTTGGGGTCGCTCTGGGTCCAGACCTTCAACGATGCCACGCAAGACCTGCTCCGGCGTGGAGACCTTGACCTCGTTGAAGAGGGAAGGTGCTGAGCAGCTGTTCGAAATGCCCGATACCGCCAAGCTCTTCGGCGCTATCATCAAAGGCATGTGCATAACCGGCAGCTCGAGGACAATGATCTGGTGCTACGGAGAATAGAAACTCGAGAAGGGTTAAACAAACTTTTCCCCAGCTGGGAAGGACCCTTTTGAGTGATCAAAGTATCTCATCCTGAATGCGTTCGCTTGGCAACCGAGGATGGGACACCGCTCCCTAATCCTTGGATCATTGAGCACCTCCGTAAGTTCTACGCTTAATATCATGGAGGTGAGTCTGTAGTTACATGTGATGTATGTTATAGCGGTAGCTCCTCCGGGAGGACAGCCGGACCTTTCCCAGAAGGTCCGCAAGGTTCAGGCAACACTTGACACAGTCTCAGAACTAAAAGTGTAGCTAGCTACCTTGGGTCAAACGAGAAATGCAACACACTTAGCTTGGTTCCGTACCCTAAGAGTGTACCTGTTTCCCCTGTACCCCGGACCTATAATGAAAGACATCATTGTGTGAAAACAGACTCCACGTGCATTTATTTTGTACAGGCTCAATATTTTTTATTTTTCTCTTTCTTGTCTATAACAAAGTTGTGCAATTCTCAAGAATCTTTAGCTCGACCAATTCATGTATAATTCAAGTCGCTTTGTTAATTCTTTCGGGTCTTAACATTGTTGAATGCCCTACTCGCCTGAATGCCGCCAAGCCAACCTAGGTCCAGAGTGTGCTATCGACTTAGCCTGGTCCTGCACCCTAAGTATGCCAGTCTACCTACATCATGGCAGGCCGAAGTAAGGTGAGTCCAGGATACGATTGGACCTGAAAAACATAAGCAAATGCACTTGATTGTATATAGAATTGCGTTCGACCTAAAAATTTCTTTCGAGAATAGTAAGCCGCAAACGAGTTATAGATAAGAAATGGATTTTACCGTTTTTCTTGACTTTAGTGTGCAGGAAAAATAAAGATCTCATAATGATGGTGGATGAAGCTGGAGCTATCAAAGCTCCAACACCCCCTAAGGTGGCCCGCTGTTGATGTTTTAAACATCGATAGTAGGAGTCGTCGGAGCTACCAAGTTCCGGCAAATCAAGGGGGCCAACCGTCAACATGAAGAAAAGATGGTGGGAAGACTCCCCAGTGGGGTCTGCTGTCGATGCACCGCGTGTTGACAGTGGTCACTGCCGAAGCTACCAAGCTCCGACAACCCAAGAGGACTAACTGTCGATGCTCTATGTGTTGACAAGGGTCACTGCCAGAGCTACTAAGCTCCGACAACCTCAGGGGGTCCCTACTATCGACGACTTCGGACCTACAAACTACAAGTTCGAAGCGCCCATGTCTTCAACAAAATGGTACATCCTCTTGGTACATGTTCACAATCAAATTGTGTACATCTACCAGGGGGCAAAGTGGGACAAAGGTGTTGAAGACAAAAAATGAAATTCATAAAATTCTTGGATTTCATTAATATGGAGACAATATATAGCAACATTGGGGAAAGGAAGAGAAGATACAAGCGGGAGATACAAAGAGAACGTCCTAAGTCCTATGGAAGAATAAGGCGACCTTCTGGGCAACCTCCGACACGCTGGACTTGGCAGCATCTCCCTCTCCTTCGATGGTACCTTCAAGCACCGGGTCTAGTGGGAAATGAGGATACCGGCTTGTATACCACGTCAGCATGTACTCTGCGACGTTCTTCGCCAGGGGTTGCCATTTGGTTTCCAACTTGTCCACGATGACGTCGCCCATCTTGTTGAGCTTGTTGCCTGCCGAGCTCAACTTCTGCAACGCCTGGTCCAACTCTGGCTCCGGATCATTCAGACGCACGGGACTAAAGCCTAGCGGCGTCAACACATCATTGGCTTTGCCCAAGAAGTCCCAAACTTGTTGGGACTCCGCAGCCCTTGAGCCTCGCACCTCTTGGTCGCCGCAAGCTCTGAATCCTCCTGGGCAAGGCGCTCGACCTCTTTGGTGTTTTGCTGAATCTTTTCAGCAACTTTCCTTTCGAGTTTACCAAGCTCCTCTTCCAGGAGGTGGATCTTGTTCCGGCGGTCGACCAGGTCTTTCTCCCATCCCCGCACATTCTTCTCTCTGGCAGAAATTTCATTCTCCCTCTTGGTGAGGTCTTGTCCCCGCTGCCAGGCCTTCTTCTCCTCTTTCTCGCAGCGCTCCTCCAGTTTCTTGGTGCGCTCCGCGAGGCTCTTGTCACCCAAAGACAGCCTCTGAGTAAGCTCCTCCTCCCTCTTCACGAGGTCATCCCGCAACTCCAAGAGTTTTTGCTCTTCACCTTCAAGCTTTTTCTCCCGCTCCTCAAGAGACTCCCGGCGCTTGATGAGGCTATCGTGGATGGCGCTTAGCTTCTCTTGGCGGCCATTCACTGCTTCATTAGCATCCATGGCCTGTTCGTGGATGGCCCAGGACTGGTTGTCGAGGGATCGCACCAAGCTTTCCCTCTCATCCAGTAGCTCACCCCAGTACTCCATCCGGACCTTCTCCCTTTTCACCCACTCCTTGTCGCCAGCTAGCCTCGTCTGCGCCAGCTTGGTCTCGAATTGGAGCCGGTTGCGCCACCTCCTAAGGGTTTGGTGCTCCTCCTCGAGGGCCTTGTTTTCATGGTAAAAGGCCAGCTAGACCTGATGAAGGCTGGAGCAGGCGTTGTCGATAGATAGCGACAAAGGGATTGGCTTCGGACCTATCAGGGTCTTCTCCGTTGGCTTCAGTGGGTTCTCTGTAACAAAAATCGGGTCCCACTATACAAGAGCGGTCCCCTGATCTTCCGTGTCACAAGGGCTGCCCTCCGGTATAGCCTCGATCGTCGCTGAGGAAGGTCCTGCAACAGAAGTTTCTACCTCCGGAGTCGGCTCCGAAGGTCCCGCCGCCAGGTCATCAGAACCTGGTCCCTCAGCCGGAGGACCGACAACTTCGTCTTAGTACCCTGGCTCAGGCGCGGATACCTCCGGTACCTCCACCTCCGGGGCAGTATTGAAGGTTCGGCCGGAGCTGAGGCTACCTCCGGCTCTGACGCTGGTACCTTCTCCACTTCCGGTTCAGGCGCTGGCGCTTCAACCTCCACCAGCTCGAACGCCGGCACCTCTGCGACAAATGGCTCGGGCACCAGAACTTCACCAACCACCGGCTCCACCGTCGGGGCTTTAACAACATTCAACTCTCGGGCCGGAACTGCAGCTACCTCCGGCTCTAAGGCCAGAGCGTCCATCATCACAACATAAAAAACCAGAGCTTCAACTTCTGGAGTTGGTGCTGCTAGTACATCTTCATTCCCGTGGTCCGGCGCTACCATGGGAGCTTCAGGGGATGACTCGAGGTCAAGGACCACGACAGCTGGTGCCAGAGCTGCTGCGACCTCAGCCCCCAATTGGGACAGCGCTGGAACTGGAGCCGGAGCCTCCGTTTGCGCAGCATTAGTTGCTGTAGCAGGAACCAAAGTTTCAACCCCTTTCTTGGGTACCCTGTGGATGAAGGACGAAGAAACTCAATATGGTTACGACAAAAACAATCAACTGAGGTAAAAAATCAAATTTACCTCGGAAGGCTTCCGCTCCAGCTAGAGCGGAACCTCTTCACTGGATGCTCAGAACCGGACCCTATCGCCACTGGCGTCGTAGCTCCGGAAGGCTCCCTGGAGCTCGCTCCCGCCGTCAGCGATGTCTTGGATGAGGTCCCCCTCGACCGGGAAGGACCCTCGGACCTAGATCCCTCAGCTGGCCCTGGTACCGGAACCACATGGCTGGAGATAGTGTCCTGGGGAGATGTCGGTGCTGGAGTGGTCATCGTCGTCGAAGACCTCCTCTGCCGGGGAGAAGGAGATGTCGTAGAAGGAGCAGGTCTGACGGACCTTCCGTCAGAGTGCTTCAACTTCCTCTTGCGGCTCGAGGGCTCGGACAACTCCTTGCCCTTGCTTATGAATTCGGCTCTTGGCTTTGGGGCGGGAGCGGAGCCACCTTCTGAAGCTGTGGGGATCGCCACCTCGGAGGTTGATCGCCTCTCCATTAGGCCCAAGTCGTCCAACAGTAGCATCTTCCTCCGGAGCTCTCTGCACTCCTCTGGTATCATATTCAGAGGAAGGAAGGCCGTTGGTGGAGACACGTCGCCAGGGCCAATGTTCCCAGGCTAGAACTTCTTGAGATGGGTCTTCAAGGCTTCACCGTTCAAGTTGGTGCCCAAACCAACCTCAATGCGGTTGGTATCCATCTCACTATTGAAGGCCCAGGCAGGTCGCCCCCTAGCCTCAGTGGGGCCCACCTATTTGTCAAGAAGTTATCGAAGACCATCTGGGGGGTCACCCCACCTTCGACACACTCCTGGATTCTATCCAGAATGGGCCTGTACTCCCTCGACAGCTCCAGCACGTCACTCCAAATGTCGGTGTCGACACGGGGGAGGCCTTCAGGCAGCTCCAGCCTCTCGTGTCCCTCAATGGTGATGACCACCCAGTCTTTCTTCCAGTCGTCCCACTTGCCAGAAGGAAAGGACCTCAAGTACTTGAGGGGGAGTTTTTCCGCTTCACGAAGTAGTAGAAGTCGATGAACACATCACTCTTCCCGGTGGGGTGGACAGTGAAGAAAGTCCAGAACAACTCCACGCAAGGGGGCACACCCACCCACATCTCGCAAAAGTGGACGAAAGTCGCCACCAGCAAGATTGAGTGGGGCCAAGATGGTGGAGCTGAAGACCATAGAAATCCAGTAGCATCAGAAAGAAAGTGGAGAAAGGCGGGATCAAACCCTCCATGGCATACCCAAGGAAGTACACCATATCTCCGGCTCGCTCCTTCTCGAAGGGAAGCTTGCCGCAGCGAATGTCATTGTTGAAGGAGTCACTGTACCAACCCATGTAGGTCCAGACCCTAGACAACTCCTTCTTTCTCCCAATGTGGCTCTTGGGGAGTCCCAACTTCATCGCAGCACAACAGGGCAAGAGATGAAAAGCAAGCGAAAGTTTGGAGGATTCGAGTGCAAGTTCAAATGAAGGCGTAAAGAATCCCCAAACGGTGCGCGCTTTCCTTCTTAAGTAAGCCCCCTCAATGCTTGGATGGAAACTGCAGAGGGTCCGACCATACAGTTCAAAAACTTCAACCTGCCAATGACAAGGGGGCCCAGGGCCACCCCGACGATCAAGTCGAGGTCCTTACCCCAGGCGAACAGTTATCATGATGAAAGGCGGGAAGCCCGAGGGCGGCGACCTGACAGGGCGTGCGAAACCGATACAATTTTCGTATTGGGAACCGGCGACCTTCAATTGTGTGAGATCCGCACATGCAAATCTCACCTGCCGCTTCCTGGATATGCCACGTGGCGATGGTTTAACTACGAACCATCAGCCCAAAAGTCTGTCCCAGAGGTGGGCCCAGGAGGCTACTCTCGGTACCCTGCGTATCGGATACCCTTTGGGACTACAAAGAGCTCAAAGGAACTCCACATACCTGAGTTGAAGACCTCCAAAGGTCCCACGTGTCATACAGAACCGGACCTGCCTCCCTTCTATGGTTAGTCCTAGTGCCGCCACATGTATCATAAAACCGGAGCTACATTCCATATCTGGGAAAGCTTCAGGCTAAATACTTCTGCGGCACGCCCGGACCTAACCCCCGACAGAGGGAAGCTCCGGTACCGACACGTGTACAACATCATCAGACCTACTCGTCCAAGACGATAAGCTCCAGAGCTGCCGCGCATCCAACCGCTGGACCTTCAACCTCAACAGGCAGAGTGGTGGACTTCCAACAGCTCGGACCTTCAAGGAACATTAAAGACCTCAAGACCCGATTAAGTGCCATTAATGCTATCTTAATGACACATGATTGGAAGGCCCTTAATACCAGTAATGCACTGTCAAGGCGCGTTACCATGCTGTTAAGAGTGATTAAGCACATTAATTGGGTATTAAGCATTAGTAACTGTCAGGGCCACATGTCGGGCCAGGCTTTCGATGTAACGGTCAGTCCTTATACTATAAAAGGATTGACCAAGCGATACACAAGGGGGGACACTCGGCTCTTACACACAGGCGCTCAGACGCTCAATACAGCAACAACACTCATCCGTGGAGTAGGGCTTTACGCTCAGGCGGCCCGAACCACGTAAATCCCCGTGTAACATCATCATCTTGTTTTGAATCTCTGCGCGCCCACAACCGAACTACGAACCCCGCGGGCTGCCAACGGTAGTACCGCGAGAATTGTCGGAATCCCACTCCGACAACTTGTCATTGGACAGTGTGATGTCTCCGCTCAGGTTGAAGGTTGAGCTAGAGGAGGCATGAGGAACAATTTTCTTGTCGGCCATGACTTGGATGGGAGGAACAGGAGATGGATTTTTTTTGGATGGTGCAAGGTTCCCTTCTTTGTTCCCGTCAATATATATGCACGGAAAATACTATAGCCCCGAGAGTCTTTTTGGGATACATCAAGAGAGTCCACACAAGAAAACGGAACACTGATGGTGCAAAGGAGGAGTCAGCTGACCCTAGAGTTCGGCCGAACCCTTCCTGGCTCTGTTCAGGCTAGGTTTTCAAGGGTTGGCTTAATGGGCCTAATGGATGAATAATTGGATGGGCCCATTAATTCGACGTGGAGAATTTAGACAGAATTTAAAGAAACGGCGTGAAAATCAATAAGATTTATCATGTCAATTTCTTTTTCCGCCTCCTCCTCCTGGGATTCAAGAAATAATTTGAGTCGGTGCCCATTCACTTTAAATAGCTGATCATCATCACCTTCGAGTGTTATTGATCCATGGGATTTACTTCAAAGATTCCAATATCCAAAGAGTTTAACCCTAGAGTTGAAGAGTAGAACTTTATATCCAGGTTTGAACTCCTTAGGTGTAATCCTCTTATCATGCCATCTTTTTGTTATTTCCTTGTATATTTTGGTACTATGGTACGCCTTATCTCTCCACTCTTCCATCTCAGAAAGTTGCTTAAATAAGAGTTTTCCTGCTTTGTGAAGATCAATGTTCCACCGCTTGATGGCCCAATAGGCTCTATGTTCCAATTCTACAGGAAGATGACAAGTCTTCCCATAGACATGTTGGAACAGAGACATGCCGATGGGAGTTTTGTAAGCAGTACGGTAATCTCACAATGCGTTGGGTAGCTTATACTTCCGTCTTGTTCCCGTTTCCAAGACGGTCTTTTGCATAATTTTCTTAATTTGCTTATTAGATGTTTCTGGTAGACCACTTGCTTGTGTGTGGTATGGGATAGAAATATTATGCTGGACATCATGCTCCCTCAAAAAGTTTCGGAAGGTAATATCTATGAAATGAGACCCTCCATCACTTATGACCATTTAGGGAGTGCCAAAGCGTGGGAAAATGATCTCGTGGAACATTTTCCTAGCTTGCTTGGAATCAGCATTTTTGCATGGTAAAGCTTCTAGCCATTTTGACACACAATCTACGGCCACCAGGATATGCTCGCAATCATAGGATCTAGGGAAAGGTCCCATGAAATCAATACCCCACACATCAAATAATTCCACTTGGAGATTATATGTTAGGGGCATCACATTGCGAGCGGAGATTTCTCCATGCTTCTGGCATTTCCAACATCTGCGAATGAATTCTTTTGTGTCTTAATACATAGAAGGCTCATAGAATCCACTTGCCAGATTTTTGACTGGGTACGGTAAACAACGTAATGACCACCATTGGGGCTAGCATGGCATTTCTCAATAATCTTGGTGCCTTCGGTTGATGGGACACACCTTCTAGAAAGGCCATCGGCACAGAGTCGATAGAGGTGTGGGTCATCCCAAAGGTGTCTACGACTCTCATAAATGAGTTTCTTTTTATTCTCCCCTAGTGGTACATATCCCGTGACCATGAAGTTCACAATATCCACATACCAATGGTGAGAATCAGTCACCTTGAGAAGCATATCATCTCGTAGGAAGTCGTTGATAGGAATGTCCATGGTTTGAGTGACTTCCATACGCGAGAGATGATCTACCACATAATTCTCTACTCCTTTCTTATCCTAGATTTCTATGTCAAACTCTTGGAGTATAAGAATCCACCAGATTAGCCTTGGTTTAGCATCCTTTTTGGTGAGCAAGTACTTCAAGGCAGCATGGTATTTGTAGACTATGACCTTGGCTCCAACCAAATAGGACCTAAACATATTGATAGCAAAAACTACAGCCAAGAACTTTTTTTCAGTTGTTGCATAATTGAGCTGAGCTACTGTCAGAGTTTTGCGAGCATAGGCTATTGCATGATGCTTTTCATCTTTGGTTTGGCCTAGGACCGCACCAACAACAAAATCACTAGCATCACACATGATTTCAAATGCTAGCTTCCAATCTAGAGGTTGAATGATTGGAGCTCAGATGAGTGCCTTTTTGAGTGTATCAAATGATTTAATTCATTCATTATCAAAATCAAAGGGAGCTTCCTTAGCTAGTAGGTTAGTGAGGGGTCTAGCGACTTTTAAGAAATCTTTGATGAATCGCCAATAGAACCTCGCTTGATCTAGAAAGTTGTGGATTCCTTAACATTGATAGGTGGTGGAAGTTTTTTAGAGACTTCAATCTTTCCTTTGTCCACCTCTATCCCTCTCTCAGACACTAAGTGTCCAAGAACAATGCCTTCACGAACCATGAAATGGCACTTTTCCCAATTAAGTACCAGGTCCTTCTCTTGCCATCTTCGTAAGACCTTGTCTATGTTTTCCAATCAATTATCAATGGTTTTCACTAGATGGAGAAATTGTTCATGAAAACTTCCATGATCTCCTCAATCATGTTGGAAAAGATAGACATCATGCATCTTTGGAAAGAGGCAGGACATTACACAGTCCAAAGGACATACACTGGTAGGCATCAGTCTCGTAAGGACACATGAATGTGGTCTTACTTTGATCGTCAGGATGGATGGGTGTTTTACCAACCGCTCTAACATCTCATCAATGAAGGGCAGTGGAAAATGATTCTTACTCGTAGCCTTGTTAAGTTTTCGGTAATCGATGCACATCCTCCAACCCGTGATGGTTCATTGAGGAATTAATTCATTCTTCTCATTCTGAACGACCGTCATACCTCCCTTCTTAGGCACTACTTGAACTGGGCTGACCCATTCACTATGAGGAACAGGGTAGATAATCCCGGCATGCCGAAGTTTCAAGACTTCCTTCTTGAAAACTTCCCGCATCACATTCTTCAATCGCCTTTGAGGTTCCCTCGAGGGGACACTCTTGGGGTCAATAGGAATGTGATGGGTGCATAACGCCGGACTAATCCCCTTGAGATCCTCTAATGAATAGACAAAACAACTCTATGCTTTTCTAGCATGCCTATGAGTTTGAGTGTCTCATTATCTGAAAGCTTGTCACTTATGATGAAAGGTGTTTCCAAATCGCCATTTATAAAGGCATAACATAGGCCCGGAGGTAGAATTTTTCACTCAGCAAGAGGTTTTGGGAAGAACTCTTCTTTTGACAATTCAATTTCCTCCTGAAATTCGTCCTCCTCTTGGATGAAATCTTCTTCCCCTTCAATTTCAAAGGGTGCTAATAATTTAAGAGTTCTAACCTCCTCTAATGTCTGCTGTTTCGCGTGTTATTCCTGCTGGACGTCGTGTGACTTAGTACTGGATTCCTAAATGCATTTTGACTAACCCCAGTATTGAGTCATTGACGTTTTATGCTTCTATGTAGGTTACACGCTTGAGGAAGGTGTAAGATCGAAGAGCATGTGAAAAGATACCATAGGAGGGATGAATGGTAGATTAAAACTTTTTCAGCGGAAGTAACGAAAACCCCTTGGCAGAAAATTGATCTGTTAAAGAATTTGTGTGTGCGACTAATCTAAACGTGTTCAATCATGACAAAAGTAGTAGATAGTTTAGATAATCAAGTCAATAAGACACGACAACAAGAATCACAGATAACCGTCAAGAAAAACGCATGTTATGATCGAAAGATCGAACAAAGGTCAATCTGTTGTACCCTTGAAAAAACCAGATCTGCGACACTGCCAAGAAACTTGTGCAGATCAGAAACCACAAATCCAATGACCATGAAATTTTCAGATATGATAGGTAATCAAGTTTTGAAGACAACCCAAAAATAAGAACGTCAATCGGATCTGTAAAACTCGAGTTATGATAAAACCACCAAAGAAAGGTAGTGCTCTGCAGAAACTCGACAAGAAAAACTTGTTTGAAACAAGTCAGACGAACAAGGCACAAAATTTCCTTTCAACTAAGAATTTTATTTAATAGAACACAAGAGGAACAGCACAAAAGTCGTCTACCACGAGCTCTAGTCTCCCTTGCATATATAACCAGCCCGAAGGCCATCTCAACTCAAACTAGGACTCGTATCCTACTCAGTTTCTACCGTAACCTTCCATAACTGCCCAAGACCCTTCTATACGCATATAGAAGCAATCTTAAGACATCCAAACACCATAGGATTGTTTTACACATTCCTAAAAACAACTCAACTTCATGACCCACACGAAAACCTATCATAACCAACTAAAATCTTTCCATATTTGAGCCAAACTCGACTCAGCCGCAGCCAAAGTACATAACCAAGCCGGTTGGACCTTTCCGACCAATTCTTTATGTCCACTTCTCTTCGTCACGCCTCTGAACCATGTAGCCACATTCGTGCACTCCTTGCACATGTGCAAACATCTTCCAACGAGATCCATGATACCTTCATATACATTGTTCATTTCAAATATATTGTGCGACCTCCCGATCAACTCAACCACAATTCCTCCCAAACTTGGTTGTTGAACCTCATCTTCTCCCTAAGACTAGTTCAATGGATCCCGTCACCAGCCATTTATTGAACTCAAGCAACACCTGCACATGAATAAACAACCGATACTTTCAAGCACAAGTCCTCGCGACTCACATTAGTTCTGAAACCACAATACCTTACTTGAGCACGTCACATAAGCATGTTGCAAACCATGGCAAATGATATCAGCCATAACCATCAAAACACACCAAAAACATAGTAAAAGAATACTAAGCAAACTTTCCATAAATGTAAAGCAAGTTCAAAACATTGCAAGTTAAAAGCAGGACCATAGCGATCAAGCTCTGAACCTTGCCAAAGCTAACCGAACCATGAACTGGAGCTTACCAAAGCTAGCAGGACCTAGTGCCGGAGCTAACCAAAGCTAGTCGGACCTAGCGCTGGAGCTTACCTAAGCTAGTCGGACCTAGTGCTGGAGCTAACCAAAGGTAGTCGGACCTAGACAAAGAAGTTGAACCTAGCCAAAGCAAGTCGGACCTTGCCAGAGCTACCCAAAACAAGTCGGACCTATCGTCAGACCTTGCAGGAGCTCAGACATAGAGTCGGACCTTGTTAAAAAGTTGTTTTGGTAGTATTCAAAACTTTTACCGTCAAAGCCAATGTATTCAGCACACATAGGTCTCAAAATCTTCCCCTTGATGAATGCATTGGCAACACAACTTAGAATCCGAACATTGGCTTATTCACATGAAAAGTTTTGAAAACAATTTCTCCCCCTATACATATTTCTCCCCCTTGCATACTTCTCCCCCTTTGACAATGTATTTAGCAAGGTACAAAAGAGAAATTTTAATTTTTTTATGAGCACATTATAACATATACATATAAAACAAAGCTCATCCAAGTCATATTATCAAGTAACTTACACTATCACAACAATGAGATACATAAAGTAGTGTAAGCCATGCTAGAGATCATATGTAATTTTCAATTTAAGCAAGTCATGATCTCACAAACTTTACTATTTCAAAACATGAAAGCATGACACTTGTTGCTGCAAATTCTTTAAGAACAAATTTTGATCATATGAAATTTGTAAGAGATTATATGCGCATCTACCTTATTCTAACCAACCAAGCCAAGCCTATGTCATTTGACAATCAGAAGCTTAAGGACATGGATTTAGTCATACAAAACTTCTTCCAAGTTCATATCTAAGTGCAATGATAAGCCATCTCAAAAGAAGAAGTGCGATGCATGCATATTCTCTTGATCTTTTCTCATTTTTTATTTGAACATAAAAGTTCAACATGTGAGTTTCTTGCTTGATTAATTCTTTGTGATTAAAGGAACTTGTGAGCATGCAACAAGTTCAAAACAACAAGAAAGTTCGATCATGACCAGATTTAGTGTAATTAATTATAATAATTACTAGTCATGGCAAAAACTACAAAATGTATAACATGAGTAACGTAGTAAGAACTTTCAGCATGTAAAAAGGAATCACAAAGTTATATATGTATAAAATACTATGCTCATATTACTTTTAAATTCAGATCCCGAATTTGAAAGCTCTCCCCTCAATTTAAGCCATGAGGATACATAACCCCTATTTCACTACGAATGTAACAAAAACGAGTGAAATCCAAAGGTTTTGTTAAAATGTCAGCCAATTGTTATTCGGTATTTACATGGTGAAGTACAATGTTTCCTTTTTCAACATTATCACGGAGAAAGTGATACCTAATGTCAATGTGCTTTGTTCTAGAATATTGCACGGGGTTTTAGCAATGCAAATGGCACTAGTGTTATCACAAAAGAGTGGAACATTATCTAGATCAACCCCATAGTCCTTAAGTGTTTGAACAATCCATAGAATTTGTGAGCAAGCACTAGCTGAGGCTACATATTCAGATTCGGCTGTTGATTGTGCAACTGAGTTTTGTTTTCTAGAGGACAAAGCAACAAGTGAATTACCAAGAAAATGACAAGCACCCAAAGTACTTTTCCAATGAATCCAACAACCCCCAAAATCATCATCCAAAAAAGTTTTCAAAGTAACAGTTGAGGAAGAAGGAAGAAAAATGCCAAATTCTAGAGTTCCATGTAAGTACCTGAGAATCCTTTTGACGGCTTGACGATGTGAAGCATGTGGGGAAGCTTGAAACCGTGCACAAAGACATACGCTGAATTGTATGTCCGGCCTTGATCCTGTGAGGTACAAAAGTGATCCAATCATGCTTCGATATTCTTTTTGATCGATGGGTCACAGTCTTCGTCAAGTTCAAGTGTCGTTGTTGTACCCATTGGTGTCCGAAGAGGCTTGCTTTTGTCCATATTGATGTGCTTGAGACGGTCTCTTGTATACTTCGTTTGATGAAAAAAGGTACCTTGCTTGGTTTGCTTGATTTGGATCCCCAAAAAATATGTGAGTTCTCCCATCATACTCATTTCAAATTCTGAACTCATCATAGCTAAAAACTTGGACACAAGATCATGAGAAGCACAACCAAAGATAATATCATCCACATACACTTGAACGAATAATGAGTCATTGCCATACTTAAGCACAAAAAGAGTTTTATAAACCATGCCCATGGTAAACCCCTTTTCAAGTAAGAATGTTTTTAACCTATCATACTATGCTCTAGGGGCTTGTTTGAGGCTGTACAAGGCTTTGTACAGTTTGTAAACATGATTAGGAAAATCGAGATTTTCAAAACCCGGTGGTTGCTTGACACAAACCTCCTCATCTATGTAGCCATTAAGAAAAGAACTTTTAACATTCATTTGATATGACATGAAACCTTTAGATGCAGCAAAAGCTAACAAAATTTTTATGGCCTCTAATCTAGCAACAGGAGCAAAGGTTACATAGAAATCTAGACCTTCAACTCGTGTGAAACCTTGAGCAACAAAACCAGCCTTATTCCTAACAACAACCCCATCCTCACTTTGTTTATTTTTAAACACCCATTTAGTTCCAATTAAAGTGTGACCTCGAGGTGGAGGTACAAGTTTCCAAACATTATTTCTTTCCAAATTTTCTAACTCTTCTTGCATGGAAATAGTCCATGATTCATTAGTGAAGCAACAAAAGCAGAATGAGCATAAGAGTTTGGATCGCAAAACCTGGACCGTGTGACTCGTTCGTGCAAGCTTCCAATGATTTGTTGTGGAGGATGACTGTTGAGAATCCGAAGGGGAGTAGACACTTCACAAGCTTCTTCTTCTTCATGTTTATAAAAAATCGATGAGCTTGTGACTTGAGGACGATCTGGACCAGCAATGGTGGTCGTCAGTGTTGGTTGTGAATCAACATCTGGAGCTGGAACAATGTCATTAGCTGCTGAATTTTCGGGCAACATCTCCACTTCTTCCTCATCTTCAATGAAAATGCTCTCCCCTTGCTGATATGGATCTGGACCTGCAATATTTGAGCTAGTACTTGGGCTAGCTTCATCAAAAGACACCTCACAAGTGTCCAGAATTTTGTTAGTGTCAAGTAAAAGCACACGGTAGCCTCTAGTATGAGATGGATAACCAAGAAACATGCCATCGACGTATCTAGGTTCAAATTTATGAAGATTACCATGTTTCTTAACAAAGCATTTGCAGCCAAAGACCCGAAAGTGTGTAACACTGGGCCTATGTCCAAACCGGAGCTCATATGGTGTTTTACCTAGCTTAGCACGCATGAAAACACTATTTGAGACATAACAAGCGGTTGCAATTGCATCTGCCCAAAATATCCTAGGAGTTCGATATTCATCAAGCATAGTCCTAGCCATCTCAACTAAGGTTTTGTTCTTTCTTTTACAACACCATTTTGTTGAGGTACTTATGGTGAAGAAATTTGATGATCGATTCCATTTTCAGCACAAAAGTGATCAAAAGATTGATTTTTAAATTTGGTTCTGTTATCACTTCTAATTGCTTTTCAAGATCCCGGGTGATCAATTTATATTCTAAGAAATAGAGTTCTAAAGTGACTAAAAGGTTCATTCTTAGATGCCATCACGTAAACCCAAAAGTATCTAGAAAAATCATCAACAATCAGAAGAACATACAATTTACATCTGAAGGATTGAACACGTGAAGGTTCTATGGTGCCAAGGTGCAAAAGTTGACCCGGTTCAGTTGTCATGATCATTGTGAGAGGGGTATGTGAACCTGCAACCATATTAGCATGTCTACAAGAAGAGCACACAATTTCTTTGCCCCCTTTAAGCTTAGGCAGCCCACATATGCAATCAAGAGCACTAACACACGTTAGATGATCAAATCCTACGTGACCAAGTCTACGATGCCAAAAATATAAGTTTTTTGAATCATTAGCAACTAGACACCTATGCTTAGAGGAAGACATATCAAAATTGAAAGTGCATCTAGGCATCCCTTGTGTGTTTCGGTTGATTTATGATAAACAAATGAGATCCTAACCAAATTGTTGAGATGAGCGCAGGCCTTAAAAGAAATTATGAAGAAAGCGCAAAAAGAAAGGAGAATGAGGATCTATATGGAAAAGAGCTCAAGAGCTCAATAGATTAGATCATTGTGTATGGAGTGTGTTAGAGAAACACACCCCAAGAGCTCAATCACAAGAAAACTCACTCACTGCACTAATTTATACAGGTCTGGACTAGTCCGATAATATCTGTACTAGTTCGATAACCCCTCTGTTCAAAATCGGACAAGTCCTCCCAGTGCGGACTTGTCTGCACAGTCCGAGTCTACACAGACCAGACTAGTCTGATATCATCAAGAACTAGTCCGATATCTTTCTGGGAGGACTAGTCCTCAACACTTCACAACTTTGCACAAACATCGGACAAATCTGATAATATCCGGACTAGTCCGATAACCTCTCTTACTAAAATCGAATAAGTCCTACAGATGCTGACTTGTCCCTAATTTACTAAGGAGTTCACCACAGCCGGACTTGTCCGAAAATAACCAGACTAGTCCGAACGTTTCCAGAGTCTAAATCGGACTAGTCCGCCCTAAGCCGGACAAGTCCGATCTTCCTGAGAACTTTGGGTTTCCTACGCGCCGCACACCAGACTAGTCCGAACCCTGGAAACCCTAATGGTAACTTTTGGAAACACCATATAAATAGATGTGCACGACCCTACTTTCAACAGTCTTGATTCCCAGTGCCGTCACACCCTCCAAGAGCTTAGAAAACACATCTCTCCACGCTATCCAACACAAGAAAGATCAAATTCTTGAGGATCCATCTTGGATCAAAGGAGAGACACGATTCACACGTTTGATCTCTTGGGTTTGATCTCTAACACACTCCTGTTGTTTTATTGTTGATCTTAAGAGCGTGTTATTGGTGGTGTTTTGATTTGTAATATTGGGGAGCCCTCAACTTGTGAGAAGGCCCCTTGAACTTGGTGATTTACCCTTGTGATAGTGAAACAGAATTGGCCTTCTTGGCGATTCGACGAGGTTAGGGTTGGTGAAGACCCGTTCCTTTCGTGGGCTCCTCAACGTGGATGTAGGTTGCCTTTGTGAGAACTGAACCACGGGATAAAAATCTTGTGTCTTCACTTTCTGCATTTTGTTCTTACTTTTCATTGATATTTAGGGTTTTACTTAATCTTGTTCATATTATGTTATAACATTGAATATAAGGTTAACTTGTGCAACATCCAGTTTCATAGAAGTACTACACTCTAATTACAAGTATATTTCCGCTGCATAGAGTCTAGGATCGAGATAATCGATCAAACTTGATCGATCTATTCTGCACGCATCGGACTAGTCTGCACTCTACCAGACTAATCCGATTTCCTGGTATTTGATCAAGTTGCTAAGTGTTGCAAGTTTCGACTAAAATTCAAAAAGGCCTATTCACCCCCCCCCCCTCTAGGCCACATTCAATTGGTATCAGAGCAGGACTCTTTGCAAGAGACTAATCGCTCGAAAAGAACATGTCCGACATGAAGGACGTGCACAAGAGTCTCAACCAAGAGAAGGTTGAAGATGAAAAAACTCAAAAATTGGAGAAGCTCCTCGATGCCGTTCAGGACTTCAAGGATGACGATGAGGAGACGCTTGAACTCAAGGCGCTCCTAAGGAAGAAAGCCCTCTCCAAAGGGAAAGTGAAGATCGAGGACAAGAATACGGGGAGTAGTCACACCGACTACTCCCGATATCCTTTCAACTACGATCGATTAAATTCTAACAATAACCATTATCTATCTATTCCTTTAGGAAAAGCCCCACACTTTGACAGGAATGATTACTCAATGTGGAGGCAAAACATGAAAATGCACTTAATCTCACTCAATCCCAGCTTGTGGCATATTGTGTGTACAAGAATAGATATCCCAGACGACGATGAAGAGCTTACATCAAACCAAGAGCAATTAATTCATCGGAATGCTCAAGATGCAGCAGTCATCACATCTTCAATAGATCGGGACGAGTTCACTAAGGTGGATGGACTCGAGATTGCAAAGGAATTCTGGGACACATTGCAAAGTGCACATGAGGGCGATCATCATGTGCGAGAGGCGAAGATCGAAATGATTGAAGGCAAATTGCGAAGATTTGCCATAGAAGAAGATGAGTCGCCACGGGACATGTACAACCAGTTAAAGGCTCTCATCAACAAGGTTCGAGCATACGGAAGTAAGAAGTGGAATGATCATGAGGTAGTGAAGCTCATCCTTAGAGCTTTCATGCCTCGCAATGTTACCCTATGCTCGATGATTAGAGAAAGCCCTGGGTACAAGAAAATGACCGCGGACAAACTACTTGGAAAGATCATCAACTTTGAGATGATGGAGAAGCAAGATAAACATGTCAAGGAGATTGCCGACCTCACCTCGGCAAAGAAGAAGGGGGTCGCCCTAAAATCTACTTGCAAGCCCTTGTCAAAAGAAGCTCGAGAAGCTCAACAAGAAGAGAAAGCGATGACTATAGCAGTGACATTGACGAAGAGTAAATGATCCTCTTTATGAAGAGATTCAAGAAAATGATGAAGAAAAGACAAGGGGGAAAATCAAGTGAAGGAAAATACAAAGAAAAATCAAGACCGAAGCTGAGGCGGGCATGGTATAAATGTTGTGAATATGACCACTTCATAGTTGAGTGCCCGTATGAAGAAAACAAGAAGAAACCCAAGGAAACGAAGCCTCAACCCAAGAAATTACTCAAGAAGAAGAAGCAAGTTGGACAAGCACACCTAGGAAAGGAGTGGGACTCAAATGATGAGTCCTCATCCGAAGAGGAAGAGGAGATGGCTAGCATAGCCATCGAGAAGACAACTATAAAGTCCACCCTCTTCCCAAATCTCAGCGCATGGAAGGCCAACGACACTTGCCTCATGGTGAAGGAAGGTAAACAAAAGGTAACAACAAAATCTACCTCTTCGTGTTCTTTTGATAGTGATAGTGACAACTATAGTGATGATGACGACATGCTAGCTGGCTTAGACAAGAAAACTACTGCCAAAATGAAATTCTTGATGGATAAGCTTGTTGATAGGGAGGGGTTGATTGATCGTCAAGAAGATATGATCATCCTCCAAAAGGAGGAGTATATCAAGATCAATGAGCTCCTTGAACTTGAAAAGGAGCAAAGCAAATCACTTGAACTTGAGTTAGCTTCAAGCAAGGAAGCTTGTTTGAAGTTAAGCGACTCAAATGCAATCATCAAGGAAGAACTTGTTAACTTAACCAAAGTTAAAAAGATCCTTGAAGGGCAAGTTGAGTCACTCAAACAAAGTGTACCTTCATCCTCTTCAAGCTCACCATCTCAACCCCTTAAAACTGACACTAGCTTGAAAGACAAGTGAACCTCTACCAAGGACAAGCATCCTTCCCAATGTGGCATATTTGACAAGGAGAAGGTCAAATATGCACGTAGTGCATACTTGTCCACAATACCTCCTAATGTCAAATATGCCATTGGGTAATCCTATAGTGAAAAGAAAAATGCTAGAAACCATAAGAATAACAAGGAGCACATTTCCTTTGTGAGGGGAAACTTCTCTGAAGCTAGAAAGACTAATGATACTAATAAATCCAAGATAGTTAACACATATGAAAATCGGACTAGTCCGGTCCCTACACGGACAAGTCCGGTCCTCTGTACAAGTCCGGTTTCCCGGACTAGTTTTGTTCACGAACAACAACAACTATTGTTTAGAACTTTTAACACATCATATGTTCTCATGAAAAGTAATCTTGGTAGAGTTTATGCTAAACATGTTTGGCCACACCATGGGAACACCAAGTCTTATGTGTGGGTGCCCAAATCACTCGTAACTAACCTCAAAGGACCCAAGCAAGCTTGGGTACATAAAACCAAGGCATAATTTGTTTTTGCAGGCCTACTCCCCCCGTGGAGCAAAATGGGTGATAGATAGTGGATGCACCAACCACATGACTGGAGAAAGAAGGATGTTCGTTGAATATGAAGTAAATGAAGATCCAAGCAAAGGCATCTATTTTGGCGATAACAGTCAAAGAAGGGAGCTCAGTACTGGTAAAATTGCGATTTCGCCTCAACACACTCTTTCTCATGTTTTACATGTCGATTCCTTACATTATAACCTATTGTCCATATCTCAATTATGTGACAAGGGTTATAATTTCTTGTTCACTAATGAGGGTGTGACCGTCTCTAGAAGGAGTGATGTCTCGGTTGCATTCAAGGGTGTGTTAAAGGGAAAGCTTTATCTTGTTGACTTCAACAAAGATAAAGCGTAACTTGACACATGCTTGATTGAAAAGACCAACATGGGTTGGCTGTGGCATAAACGGCTAGCACATGTTGGTATGAGGAATCTTCAAAAACTCCTTAAGGGCGATCACATCTGTGGTTTAAAGGATGTTGTTTTTGAGAAAGATAGGCCTTGTAGTGCGTGCTAAGCCGGGAAGCAAGTAGGAGCACCCCATCCCGCAAAGAATGTCATGACTACAACAAGACTGCTCGAGCTCCTTCAGATGGACCTATTTGGTCCAATTTCTTACATAAGCATCAGTGGTAACAAATAGGGTTTAGTAATTGTTGATGATTTTTCGCACTTCACGTGGGTTTTCTTTTTGCATGATAAGACAAAAACTCAAGGAACCCTCAAGAAGTTTCTCAAGAATGCCCAAAATGAATTTTTATTGAATATCAAGATCATACAAAGTGACAATGGCACAGAGTTCAAGAACACCCAAGTTGACGAATACCTAGATGAAGAAGGAATAAAGCATGAATTTTTGGCACCATATTACCCTCAACAAAATGGAGTAGCCGAAAGGAAGAACCGAACCCTCATAGAGATGGCGAGGACAATGCTCAATGAGTACAAGACTTCGGATCAGTTTTGGGATGAAGCGGTTAACACTGCTTGTCACGCCATAAACCGACTCTATCGTCATCGCCTACTCAAGAAAACGTCATATGAACTACTCACCGAGCAAGTTGATCAATGTGTGCTAGATAGAGAAGAAGCTCCATGTCAAGCGTTGAGAAGAATGGCGTTGGGCGATGTTCGACCACAAGCGCCACCTCCAAATGCGAATGAAGAAGATGAACCACAAGAGGAGGAAAATGATCAAGGGGAAGCTTCTATACAGGATCAACCTCATGAAGATCAAGGTGACCAACAAATCAATGAGGGCAACCATCTAGGGGGAGAAGAAGATGACCATGAAGATTTAAGATCACAAGTGCAACATCCAAGAGTACACCAATGCATACAAAGAGATCACCCCGTCGACAACACAATCGGTGACATCCAAAAGGGAGTAACAACTAGATCTCGAATTGCTAATTTTTGTGAACATTACTCGTTTGTAGCCTCTTTGGAACCACAAAGAGTTGAAGATGCATTGAAAGATATGGATTGGGTGGTGGCAATGCAAGAAGAATTTAACAACTTCAAATGGAACGAGGTGTGGGAACTTGTTGAAAGACCCAAGTTCAATGTCGTCGGCACTAAATGGGTCTTCTGCAACAAGCAAGACGAACACGGGGTGGTGACAAGAAACAAGGCACGACTTGTGGCCAAAGGGTATTCACATGTCGAAGGTTTGGATTTCGACGAAACCTTTGCTCCCATAGCTAGGCTTGAGTCGATTAGAATATTACTTGCATATGCTACTCACCATGATTTCAAGATCTATCAAATGGATGTGAAAAGCGCCTTCCTCAATAGACCAATCAAGGAGGAGGTGTACGTGGAGCAACCCCGCGGATTCGAAGATCAATAGTTCCCTGACCATGTGTTCAAACTGCGTAAGGCTCTCTATGGCCTCAAACAAGCTCCTAGAGCTTGGTATGAGTGCCTTAGAGATTTTTTAATTGAAAATGGATTTAAGATTGGCAAAGCTGATTACACGTTGCTTACCAAGCACTTTGACAATGATCTATTTATCTGTCAAAATTATGTTGATGATACTATATTTGGTTCAACTAACAAATCCTTTTGTGAAGAATTTAGTAAGATTATGACAGATAGATTCGAGATGTCTATGATGGGAGAATTGAGATATTTCTTGGGATTCCAAGTGAAGCAACAGAAGGAAGGGACATGCATAAGCCAAACCAAGTATACTCAAGACATACTCAAGAAGTTTGGAATGGACAAGGCAAAGCCTATAAAGACTCCCATGGCAATAAATGGACACTTGGATCTCAATGAAGACGGACCCAACGTGGATCAAAAGGTATATCGCTCCATGATTGGATCCTTACATTACTTATGTGCATCTAGGCCTGATATTATGTTGAATGTATGTTTGTGTGCAAGATTTCAAGCCAATCCTAATGAGTGTCATTTGACAGCCGTAAAAAGAACCTTGCGATATTTAGTTCATACACCCATCCTAGGCCTTTGGTATCCTAAAGGTTCCAAGTTAAATCTCATTGGATACTCCGATGCAGATTATGCCGGATGCAAAGCAGATAGAAAAAGTACCTCCGCTACATGCCAATTCCTAGGTAGATCCCTAGTTTCTTGGTCCTCCAAGAAACAAAACTCCATTGCCTTATGCACGGCTGAAGCGGAGTATGTTGCGGCCGAGAGTTGTTGTGCACAACTCCTTTGGATGCGACAAACTCTAAGGGATTACGGTTACAATAAGAGCCGTATTCCACTCCTTTGTGATAATCAGAGTGCTATTAAAATTGCCAATAACCCCGTTGAGCACTCTAGGACCAAACACATAGACATTTGACATCACTTTTTGAGAGACCACTCAATGAAAGGAGACATAGCCATTTCCCATGTCAACACCGAAAACAACTAGCTGATATATTTACCAAGCTACTTGATGAAAAACGTTTTTGCGAGCTCCGAAATGAGCTAAATATCCTTGATGCTCGGAATCTGGCTTGAAAACTTGCATACCTGTATGCCATCTTCAAAATCTATTGATTGTGTTATGAAAATTATCACTCTCTATTTTCTCTAAAAAACTATTTAAATTACTTGATCTTAGTGAATTATGGTCATAGCTTGATTGTTGTATGTTTACCGATCATATTCATCAAGATTATTTGTGTGTTTTGCCCCCTATTTTCTTTGTAAGCACCTTCGAATATATACGAATGGGATAAATGCTTCTATTCAGGTGACCACAGACTAGTCCGTGGTTACCCGGACTAGTCCGCACACTGCTGACTAGTCCGCGGAGGTCCGGTAGTCCGGCCTAGTCTGGTTGACCATGGACTAGTCCGATTTTTTTACTCCATAACCCTAGGGCCTCCAAACCCTAATCTCCATCATCCTCACAACTTTTCTCACATTCTCTCTCCTCACTCGAGCGCCCCCAAGTTGATTTGGCGATTTCTCCACCCAATCCCTTCAACTCTCCATGGAAAACGATCTTCATTGCAAGGGGATTGAGGTCCACAGACTTGTCTGCATCAACAACTCCTCCAACCTCAACAATCGAAGGATTTTGGTAAACTTTCTCCAAAACCCTAGAATCTTTGATTTCTTGTGTTATGGACCAAATAGCTTAGCTACACTAGTTAATACATGACTCCTTGCTGTATTACATCTACCTTGAGCTATTTTTTTCATTGAGAAACATCATTGATTTGCTAGTTAGAGTTTGAGGAGTTGAACACCGGACTAGTCCGGTCTCAGTACGAACAAGTCCAGTTCTCCAGACTAGTCTGCACTTGAGCACAGTACAAGTACGATTTTTTACTGAACTCAACCCTAAATTCCAACTAATCAATGCATTTCCTTGCCATCAATCCTCATCCATGTATTGCATAATCCTCTTGTCAGGACCATGTTGAGCTCCAGTGATGAGATCTCCGACTATGAGGCCGAGATGGACCAAGAGTCATTGCTTCGGTCCTTGATGGGCCAAAGCAACAAGCGGCAAGATCGTGCTGCTCACCCATTGCCAACCCCAACTAGGATGCCACGGAAGGTTGCCGCAAAGAAGCCAGCTTTTAAAGCTTAAGACTTGATTGGCTCCGGCTCAGCGGCTCATCGCCAATCCAAAGGGAAAGGCAAAGGGATTGCCTCCGGCCCGATTGGCCCTCTCCGGATGAGTGCATCGAGACAGGGGAACAGAGACCACTCTGAAGAAAGATTCAATGGCAGAGGAAGCGATATAGCTTCAAAGCTCAGGACGATTGACTGTTACAGCAATTCTAGGAAGGCACCTGATACAAGGTTCTGGAGCAACTTCCATGCGGACTACTATAGTTTCGTGTATCTCACAATGAAGACTCTGGTGGTCCGCAGCCAGTAGATTGACTGGAATCATTTTGAAAGAAAAAGTTCTAGTGCTTTCGATGAAGTGGTAGAGGCTACCGTGAGGCATGGTTTGAAGGATCTGTTTGCCTTCAGATACAACTAGAATGATAAAGTCATTGCTCAATTTTGCTAGTGATGAAGAGGAGAGGGTGACTTGGATGACTCACGGATCCAAGTACACCGTGACTTATGATGAGTTTGCGAGATTGCTTCACCTGGAAGACACAGGCAAAAATGACCTCATCATCCAAAACATTGACGTCCTGGAGAAGGACAGGATGAAGTTCCTCTACGACACTCGCCTGAAATTCAATCCTCTTTCCACAAAGAACATGAAGCCATTCTTCATGGTTCTAAATAGAGTGTTGGAAGACTATTGCTCCGAAAGACGGAGATGCACGGAGTGTCCAAGGCTATTTGAGGACATTGATGAAGGTGATCAGCAAGGACAGAAAGTTTGATGTTTTTGACTATATTTGGAATGATATGGTGATCAACTCCTACACACCAAACCTCTCCTGTGGCTATGAACCATACCTGATGTTTATGATTGAGAAAGTCACATGAATTGATTTCGTGAAGGATGTAGAGCATACTCCTCTATGGCCTCAGAAGCCTCCTCAAGCCACTCTCCCAACTGCTCCATCTCCTGTGTCAAGTGAAGAGGCTTCAAGGAGAGCTCAAGTAGATGCAAGGACCGCTCCCACTACTAGGGCCCCTCCTCAAAAAGGGTCTCCTAGTGGCATCTTGAAGTACTTGGCCTTCATTTTTGGCTCCTGCAAAAAGGATGAAGTGAAGATTCATAAGTTGAGCAAGGTAAGGAAGGCAGACATGAAGTATGTGAAAGAAAATGTCAAGAATATTTGTCAGAAGCTGGAGATAGAGCCTATTGGATCTCCTATCATCTATGATGACTCAACTTCAGACTTCTCTGAGCTTCCACCTTTATCTCCTTCCGAGCTTGCATATTTTGGCGTTGGGGGCACGTCGAGTGGTTCTCATCCTCCTCCTCAGACTGACGACAATGAGGACGACGAGAGGACCGACGGTGAGGAATGATCCTGTAGTGACCTCTAGATCCCTCCTCTCCTTCTTTTCGGTGTCTTGATGCCAATGGGGGAGAGATTGAGGGGGAGTCATTAGGTCGTAGCCGTAGATGAGAGATGAGAGCTTCATTTGCATCTTTTGATCTCTGTTATGCTTTTGGTGGTGTGAGACTGGTTTTTAATGTTTTAAAACTGCTATTATGCTCTTACTATGCTTCTATGTTATGATTATGGAGTTTCTGATGATACTCTGATATAATCTATGCTTATGCTTTGAAATTGATATATATGCTTGATGTTGATATGATTATGTCAATTATCTCATTCTCATCACGATTATTGCTTACACACACATAGTCTTGCACCCCACCATAAAGAGTGCACATATGTTTTATGTTTTTATTGCTTAATTTGTTCCAAGCTCATATGTGCACACTATATGAAAATCTGAATTTTCATCATATTTGTGAAATCTCAATTGGTTGTCATCAATCACCAAAAAGGGAGAGATTGAAAGTGCATCTAGGCATCCCTTGTGGGTTTTGGTTGATTTATGACAAACAAATGAGATCCTATCCAAATTGTTGAGATGAGCACAGGTTTCAATGAAATTATGAAGAAAGCACAAAAAGAAAGGAGAGTGAGGAATCAAGTTGAAAAGAGCTCAAGAGATGAATAGAATACTCTTTGTGTATGGAGTTAGTTGGAGAAACACACCCGAAGAGATCAAGCAAAAGAAAACACTCTCACAGCACAAGTTTCCACAGGTTCGTACTAGTCCGATAATCTCTCTGTTCATGATCGGATGAGTCCTCCTAGTGCGGACTTGTCCGTAATGGACTAGTCTGATAAAGTCCAGACTAGTCCGATAATGCCTCTGATCAATATTCCGATATTCCATAGACTAGTATGAAACCCTCACTGACCAACTTCGGACAAGTTCCCCAAATTTCGGACTTGCCCTTAGCCCCTAAAAATTTCACGACACCGGACTAGTCCAATATTATCCGGACTAGTCCGATAACCTCTCTGACTAAAATCGGACAAGTCCTCCATGTGCGGACTTGTCCTCAATTCACTAAGGGATTTACCACGTCGGACTAGTCCAATATAAGACGAATTAGTCCTAACATCTCTAGAGACAAAATCGGACTAGTTTGCCAATTGCCGGACAAGTCCGATAATTCAGGTCACTTAGGGTTTCCCACACGCCGCACACCGGACTAGTCCGCAGTCTACCATGGACTAGTCTAGACTTTGTAAACCTTAACGGTAACCTTTGGAAACCCAAGTATAAATAGAGGTGCACGACCCTACTATGAACTCTCTCGACCCCCTGCGCCGTCACACCTTCCAAGAGCCCAGAAAACACGCCTCTCTACACAATCCAACGCAAGAAAGATCAAATTATTGAGGACTAACCATAGATCAAAGGAGAGACACGTTCTTCACGTCTTGAGCTCTTGGGTTTGATTCTCTCACACACTCACGCTGTTTTATTGCATATCTTTTGAGTGTGTTTGGTTGTGTTTCGAATTGTAAATCTCGGGGAGCCCTCAACTTGTGAAAAGGCCCCTTGAACATGGTTATTTACCCTCTTTGTGATTAGCGGAAGAGAATCGGCCTCCGTGGCAATTCAACGAGGGTAGGGTTGGTGAAGACCCGGTCCTCCGTGGACTCCTCAACATGGACGTAGATTTACTCAGTGGAATCGAACCATGGGATAAAAATCATTGTTTCATTGTTTTTTGTTCTTACTATTCATTGCAATCTAGGGTTTGCTCGATCTTGTTCAACTTACGATAGAACTTCGAAACTAAAGTTAACTTGTGCCATATCTAGTTTCATTGAAGCAATACACTTGAGTTACAACTAAATTTGCGCTGCATAGATTACTTGGGTCGAAATCATTGATCAAACCTGATCGATCTAGTCCGCACACACTAGACTAGTCCGCACACTACCAGTCTAGTCCGATTTCTCTGTGTTTGATCAGGTTGCTAAGTGTTCCAGGTTCTGACAAAAGTTCAAAAAGCCTATTCACTCCCCCCTCTAGGATACATTAAAGTTTGCAATTAGAACAATATTTAACCTCATGAGATCGTAAAGCATTATTCAATATAGAAATTTCATTCATAGCATCTTGTAGTTTCTTATCAAGATTATCACAAGTTGAACAATGCAAATCAATTATGGAACAACAAGCATCTTTCAAGTTTTTTTTTCATTAGGTGCAGCAAGATTTTAGTTCTTTTCAATTTCTAACTCAAGTTTCTCAAGTGTAAAAATGTGTGCACTTTATAGAGAGTACACTTGTTCATATATTAAATCACATGAGGAACAAGAATCATCACTAGGAATCAAAGATTTCAAACGATTAATTTGAGATTGTAGTGACTCAATTTTAACAGCATTTTCCCTAAGATTTTTGTCCTTTTTCTTAACTATAACTATGGCATGAGAAATAGCATAACACATTTCTTCGCAAGTAGGACATACCTCTTCTTTGTCGCTGTTGTGTTCTGCCTCGTCCATACTAGATATTGACTTGCCCACCATGAAACACAAGTTTGCCAAATCATCTTCATCCTCGTCAGTTCCGATGTCTACATCACTCGAGCCAAGTTCTTGAAGTGCGGTGATGAAACTGTTTATCAGTTTGCAACCTGTAAAACTCTTGTTTCTCTTGTTGGTGTTGCCAGAAGAGGACTTGACTTTATTTTGCTTTTCATCACAGGTAGAAGGACCTGAAAGGTTAGGGCAATCTGTATGAAAGTGTCCTGTCTTACCAAATTCAAAGCATCGTTGAGATCCGTAACTTCCTCTCCTTCTAGTTCTAACATTTTGCGATGCTTTTGAGAGCCGAGTAGAGATGAGTTCTAGTTCCTCTTCTAGAAATTCTTCAATCTGTTCCAGGGTTAGTGAAGACAGCAAAGCAAGTGTATGCTAGATGAAGATTGGCCGGAGCTAGGCTTATCACGTTGAGAAACAAATGCAAGAGACTTGTTGGGGTTCTTACGTGATATAATGTCAATTTCATGAGTTTTTAACTTGGAATAAAGCACATCTAATGTAAGTGTACTCATGATAGTGGATTCAAGAATAGATGTTACTTTCATCTCCCAGATTGACATGTCTAATGCACTTAATAATTGCCTAGCATTCTCAGTATTTGAAAAGTTGACATTAACACTATGCAAGTTGCTGAGAACATTGTTAAAGCTAGCAAATAATTCATCAATTGACTCACTTGGTTGCATCTCAAAGCGCATATATTCTTTTTTGAACATATCCTGCCTTACCTCCTTAATCATGTTGGATCCTTCGTAGTAGTCACAAAGTGCTCTCCACACATCGTACGCCGATCGGAGGTGTGCAACACAGTCGAAGTCGCTCTGAGTTAGTCCTTGGATTAACAAGTTCTGGGCTTTGTTGTTGCTGTCGACATCTCTTAAGTTTTTAGCCATGACTTGATCATTTTACGGCACATCGTAAGGCTTGTACACCTTTTCCCATATGGCGAAGCCTTGCGCCTGGATAAAAGCATCCATTCGTGCTTTCCAAACCTGAAAATCGATACCACTAAACCCACAAGGTTTTGTGGATTATTTCTCCATGATGATTAGTCAAAACATGTGCAAATCAAAAAGATTGGAGCACCATGGCACATATACCAATTATAGGATCAAAAAGCACGTGAAAAGCTACCAGAGGGGGGGTGAATGGTAGATTAAAACTTTTTTCAGTGGAAGCAACGAAAACCCCTTGGCAGAAAATTGATCTGTTAAGGAATTCGTGTGTGCGACTAATCTAAACGTGTTCAACTGTGACAAAAGTAGTAGATATTGTATATAATAAAGTCACAAGACACGACACCAAGAATCACCGAAAACCGTCGAGAAAAACGCAGGTTACGATTGAAAGATCGAACAAAGGTCAACCTGTTCTACCCGAGAAAATCAGTTCTGCAACACTAGCAAGAAACTCGTGTAGATCAGAAACCACAAATACAATGACCGTGAAATTGTCAAGAATGATAAATAATCAAGTTGTGAAGACAACCCAAAAAGAATCACATCAATCAGATCTGTAAAACTCGAGTTATGATAAAACTACCGAAGAAAGCTAGTGTTGTGCAGAAACTCATCGAGAAAAACTTGTCTGAAACAAGTCGGACGAACAAGGCACAAAAGTTCCTTTCAACTACGACTTATATTCAATATAATACAGGAGGAACAGCCCAAAAGTTGTCTACCCTGAGCTTTGGCCTCCCTTGCTTATATAACAAGCCCGAAGGTCAACTCAACTCAAACTAGGACTCGTATCCTACTCAGTTTCTACTGAAACTTTCCATAACTGTTCAAGACCCTTCTATTCGCAGATAGAAGCAATCCTAAGACTTCCAAACACCTCAGGAATGTATCCCACGTTCCTAAAAACAACTCAACTTTGTGACCCACATGAAAACCTATTATAACTAACTCAAATCTTTCCATATTTAAGTCAAACCCGACTCAGCCGCAGCCTGAGTCCATAATAAAGCCGGTTGGACCCTGACCAATTCTTTATGTTCACTTCTCTTCATCACGCCTCAGAATCATGTAGCCACGTTGCACTCCTTGCAGATGTGCAAACATCTTCCAACGACATCCACGATACCTTCATATGCATTGTTCTTGATTCAAACATGTTGCGTGACCTCCCGATCAACTCAACCACAATTCCTCCCGAACTTGGTTGTTGAACCTCATCTTCTCCCTAAGACTAGTTCAATGGATCCCGTCACCAGCCATGTCTTGAACTCAACCAACACCTTCACTTGAACAAACAGCCGATACATTCGAGCACAAGTCCTCCACTTGACTCAAGTTAGTTCCCAAACCACAACACCTTACATGAGCACCTCACATAAGCATGTTGCAAACCATAGCAAAATGATATCAGCCATAACCACCAAAACACACCAAAAACTTAGTAAAAGAATACTAAGCAAACTTTCCATAAATGTAAAGCAAGTTCGAAACATTGCAAGTTCAAAGTAGAACCACTGCGATCAAGCTCTGAACCTTGCCAAAGTTAACCAGACCTTGAACTGGAGCTTACCAAAGCTAGCAGGACCTAGTGCCGGAGCTAACCAAAGCTAGTTGGACCTAGTGCCGGAGCTAACCAAAGCTAGTCGAACATAGAAAAAGAAGTCGGACCTAGCCAAAGCAAGTCCGACCTTACATCAGACCTTGCCGAAGCTACTCAAAACAAGCCGGACCTATCGTCATAACTTGCAAGAGCTCGGACCCTGAGTTAGACCTTGTTAAAAAGGTGTTTTGGAAGTATTTAAAACTTTTATCATCAAAGTGTATTCAACACACATAGGTATCACAGAAGGAGACCATTTGGATTGTGGAATCAGGTTGCTCACACCACATGACCGGTTCACATGCTTCTCTCACAATGACCATGACGACTGAATAGGGACAACTTTTGCACCTTGACACCATAGGTCCTTCACGTGTTCAATCTTTTGGAGGTAAATGGTATGTTCTTGTGATTGTTGTTGATTATTCTAGATACTCTTGGGTTTACCTTATGGCATCTAAGAATGAAGCTTTTAGTCACTTTAGAACTTTATTTCTTAGATTATCAATTGATCATCCACAATCTTTAAAATCAATTAGAAGTGATAATGGAAACGAATTGAACAATCAATCGTTTGATCACTTTTGTGCTAAAAATATAATAGATCATCAATTTTCTTCACCCTATGTATCTCAACAAAATGGTATCGCAGAGAGAAAGAACAGAACCTTAGTTGAGATGGCTAGGACTATGCTTGATGAATATCAAACTCCCAAGAAATTTTGGGTTGATGCAATTGCAACCTCTTATTATGTCTCGTGTTTTCTCGTGTGCTAAGCTAGGAAAAACACCATATGAACTTCAGTTTGGACATAGGCCTAGTTTCACACACTTTCGGGTCTTTGGTTGTAAATGCTTTGTTAAGAAACATGGTAATCTTTAAAAATTCAAACCTAGATCTGTTGATGGCATGTTTCTTGGTTATCCATCTCATAATAGAGGTTGTCGTGTGCATTTACTTGACACTAACAAAATTGTGGAGACTTGTGATGTTTCTTTTGACGAAGCTAGCCCAGGTACAAGCTCTAATATTGCAGGTACAGATCCATATGCGCAGCGGGAGAATATTTTCATTAAAGAAGACGAAGACGTGGTGCTGCTGCCCAAAAACTCAGAAGCAAATGACGTTGATCATGCTGCAGATTTTGCACAACTACCAGCACCAACAACTACTGCAGCTGGTACAGATCATCCTCAAGCCACAAGTTCTTCATGTTGTGATAGACGTCAAGAAGAAGGAGCTTGTAAAGTGTCTACTCCCCTCCACATTCTAAAAAGGCATCATCCACAACAAATCATTGGAAGCTTGGATGAACGAGTCACACGGTCTAGGTTTTGCGATCCAAACTCTCATGCTCATGCTTCTTTTGTTGCTTCTTTTGAACCCAAAGATATTTCACACGCACTCGCAAATGAATCTTGGATTATTGCCATGCAAGAAGAGTTAGAAAATTTTGAAAGAAATAATGTTTGGAAACTTGTACCTCCACCTCAAGGTAACACTTTAATTGGAACTAAATGGGTGTTTAAAAATAAACAAAGTATGGATGCTGTTGTGGTTAGAAATACGGTTAGGTTTGTTGCTCAAGGTTTTACACAAGTTGAAAGTCTAGATTTTGATGAAAATTTTGCTCCTGTTGTTGCTAGATTAGAAAGCATAAGAATTTTGTATCTTTTTCTGCATCTATAGGATTCAAATATTATTAAATGAATGTTTAATGTGCTTTTCTTAATGTCTACATAGATGAGGAGGTTTATGTCAAGCAACCATCAGATTTTGAAAATTCAGATTTTCCTAATCATGTTTACAAACTGTCCAAAGCCTTGTACGGTCTCAAAGAAGCCCCTAGAGCATGGTATGATAGGTTAAAAACATTCTTACTTGAAAAGGGGTTTACCATGGGCAAGGTTGATAAAACTTTTTTTGTGCTTAAGCATGGCAATGACTCATTATTCGTTCAAGTGTATGTGGATAATATTATCTTTGGTTATGCTTCTCATGATCTTATGTCCAAGTTTTTGTCTTTGATGAGTTCGGAATTTGAGATGAGTACGATGGGAGAACTCACGTACTTTTTGGGGCTGCAAATCAAGCAAACCAAGGAGGGTACTTTTGTGCATCAAACGAAGTATACGAAAGTCCTTCTTAAGCGTTTCAACATGGACAAAAGCAAGCTTCGTTGGACACCCATGGGTACAACAACAACATTTGAACTTGATGAAGATGGTTAACCCGTGTATCAAAAAGAATATAGAAGATCGGGTCGCTTTTGTACCTCACAACATCAACACCGGACATACCATTCAGTGTATGTCTTTGTGCATGGTTTCAAGCTTCTCCACGTGTTTCACATTGTCAAGCCATCAAAAGGATTCTTAGGTAATTACATGGAACTAAAAAATTTGGCATTTTTCTTCGTTCTTCCTCAACCGTTACGTTGAAAGCTTTTTCAGATGATGATTTTGGAGGTTGCAGGATTGATAGGGAAAGAACTTTGGGTGCTTGACATTTTCTTGGTAATTCACTTGTTGAATGGTCCTCTGGAAAACAAAATTCAGTTGCACAATCCACAATTGAATCTAAATTTGTAGCTGATGCTAATGCTTGCTCACAAATTCTTTGGATTGTTCAAACACTTAAGGACTATGGGGTCGATCTAGATAGTGTTCCAATGTTTTGTGATAACACTAGTGCCATTTGTAATTCTAAAAACCCCATCCAACATTCAAGAACAAAGGACATTGATATTAGGTATCACTTTCTCCGTGTAGATATCGAACAATAATTGGCTGACATTTTTACAAAACCTTTGGATTTCACTAATTTTTGTTTCATTTGTATTGAAATAGGGGTTATGCATCCTCACATCTTAAATTGAGGGGAAGTTTTGAAACTTGGGAAGTGTATGTGTGAATCTGAATATAAAATAATATGTGAATAAGTATTTTATACATATATGACTTTGTGATTCCTTTTACATGCTGAAAGTTCTTACTACATTACTCGTGTTATACATTTTGTAGTTTTTGCCATGACTAGTAATTGGAATAATTACTTACACTATATCTGGTCGTGATCAAATTTACTTGCTGTTTTGAACTTGTTGCATGCTCACAAGTGCTTTTAATCATGAAGAATTAATCAAGTAATCAACTGACATGTTGAGTTTTTATGTTCAAGTGAAAATTGAGAAAAGATAAAGAGAATATGCATGCATCGCACTTCTTCTTTTTGAGATGGCTTATCATTGCTCTTAGATATGAACTCAAAAGAAGTTGTGTATGACTAAAACCATGTCTTTAAGCTTCTAATTGTCAAATGACATAGGCTTGGCTTGGTTGGTTAGAATAAGGTAGATGCGGCATATAATCTCTTGCAACTGTTATATGATCTGAATTCGTGCTTTGAAAATAATAAAAATGCAGCAACAAGTGTCATGCTTTCAGGTCTTTAAATAGTTAAATTTGTGAGATCATGACTTGCTTAAATTGAAAATTGCACTTGGTCTCTAGCATGGCTTACACTACTTTATATATCTCATTGATATGAAAGTGTAAGTTACTTGATAGTATGACTTGGACGAGCTTTGTTTTATATGTATATGTTATAATATGCTCATAAATTGAAATTTTTCTTCTGAACCTTGGTAAATACATTGTTAAAGGGGGAGAAATATGTATAGGAGGAGAAATATGTCACACATTGCACTGCACATTCAGGAGTTTTACATGTTCTTCTCAGGGGGATAATTTTTTTATGAAATTTCTTTCTCATTTCATTTTAGATTTTCAAAAAGAGGGAGAAATATGTTGTTAAAATTTTCTTCTGAATAAGCCGATGTTCGGATTTTAAGTGGTGTTGCCAATGCATTCATCAAGGGGGGAGATTGTAAGACCTATGTGTGCTGAATACATTGGCAATTTAAATAAAAGTGAGAATTCACACGCAAAGTTTCAAATATTGCTAAAAAGAACACTTGGTATTGTCCGAATTTGGGGGAATCTCTTTTGCACTGTTCGAACTTCTCTCACATGAGCTGCACGTGAGCGAATGTTTCGGAGTGTCTGAACTTTTCTTATACATTGCATAGCGACTTCTTTGGACTGTACGATCTTTCATTTACTAAAATATTCATGTGGCTATTATGTTTTCAACTTGCAATGTTTCAAACTTGCTTTACACTTATGAGAAGATTTGCTTAGTACTTTTGGACTAAGTTTTTGATGTGTTTTAGCTGATCATGGTGGAATATTTTGCTATGTATGCAACATACTTATGTGAGGTGCTCACATAAGGTTTTTTGGTTATCGGAATAACGAGAGTCAAGTTGAGGACATGGGCTCGCAAAGATTGGTTGTTTATTCATGTGCAGGTGTTGCTTGAGGTCAAGACATGGCTGGTGATAGGATCCACTGAACTAGTCTTAGGGAGAAGATGAGGTTCAGCAACCAAGATCAGAAGGAATTGTGGTTGTGTTGATCGGGAGGTCACACAACATGTTTGGGTCAAGAACAATGCATATGAAGGTATCGTGGACGTTTTTGGGAGGTGATTTAACGTGTGCAAGGAGTGCATGGACGTGACAACATGGTTCCAAGACGTGATGAAGAGATATGGATGTGAAGTTGTGGCCGGAAAGGTCCAACCGGCTGGTTTATGCCTTAGGCTACGACTGAGGTGGTTATGGTTAGATTATGGAAAGTTTCGAGTTTGTTTTTGTTAGATTTCATGGTGAGCAAAAAGTTGAGTTGTTTTAGAAATGTTTGGTATGTTCCTAATGTGTTTGGAAGTCTTAAGATTGCTTCTATCTGCGTATAGAAGAGTCTTGAGAAGTTATGAAAAGTTTCATTTGAAACTGAGTAGGATTAGAGTCCTAGTTTTGATTCGGTTGGCCTTATGGCTGGTTATATAAGCAAGGGAGGCTAGAGCTCATGATAAGACGACTTTGTGTTGTTCCTCTTGTATTTTTATTAATAAAATTTGTAGTTTAGAGGAGATTTTGTGCCTTGTTCGTCCGACTTGTTTCAGTTAAGTTTTTCTCGTCGAGTTTTTGCACAGTACTATGTTGCTTAGGTGTTTTTATCATAACGCGAGTTTTACAGATCTAATTGACGTGATTCATTTTGCGTTGTCTTCACAACTTGATTTTATTTCATCTATGAAAATCTCATGATCATTGGATTTGTGGTTTCTGATCTATATGTGTTTTTTTTAGTGTTGCAAATCTGGTTTTTTACTCGGGTAGAACAGATTGATCCTTGTTCGATCTTTCGATCATAACATGATTTTTTCTCAATAGTTTTTCATGATTCTTGTTGTTACATCTTCGTAACTTGATTCTTCACAATCTATACTTGTTTTGTCATAGTTGAACACCTTTAGATTAGTCGCACACATTGTTTCTTTATTAAATTGTTTTTCTACCGAGGGGTTTTTGTTGCTTTTGCTGAAAAAGTTTTAATCTACCATTCACCCCCCTCTAGTAGCTTTTCATGTTCTCTTCAATACTACACTTGAGTTGTGTAAATCTTTCATTGAAGTAGAGGTCGAACGACACAGGAAAAGCAGAGAGATAGACAGAATCCCCAACTTTGTCCATCAAGGTATATGAGGATATGGACAAGTGCCGAAGCATCCCACATCTCTCTGCTACGTGCAGATGTGGCCAAATCTCCAAAGCATTTCACAACTCACACCAAGCACACAAGCACAGGAACACACCATAGATAATTCAGCACACCACACTAACTATAGCTATTACGATCTAAACATCTTCAAACTTCTCTATAGAAGACCTAGACTTAATTGTGAGAGCCATGGCTATTCTGGCCATGAGACGTCAAAGGTGACAGCGACGGCGGCGGAGAGTCATACACAAGCACACGCCAAGGTGAGTTGGTCGTGTCCATGTAGGTGTAGGTGAGCTTGCCACAAAATTGGTCTCCATAGTGGCACAGACCTCCTCCTGCTTTTCCATGACATACAACCTCTTGTGGAGGTAGCGTATCTCTTCCATGGCATCGGCATAATGATTTCCTAGATTCACAAGTATCCCCTGAGACCTGTCAATAGCATAAGGACCAGACGGAGTTCCTTCTTGGGGTCCCATGATTTCCCTTGTTCCACTCTTGCGACACTGGTGTAGCACAAAGCTAGCACCTCTAAGCTGCTCACGATAGAAGTGACACAACCTGGTGAGTGCTTCCCAAGCAACATCATCAATAGCTTGCTCTCTAGTGGATCTCTATGTGGGCGCAAAGTGTCGGGTGATCACAACATTCTTAGCGATAATTATAACTTGAGCCTTCCATTCATCACACCCAGAGCGAGGAATCCTCTTAATATAATACTCCAGTTTCATATTATATTGGTAAAGGATCTCCTTCAATTCCTTAGCTGCAGATCCTCCATCGGTCCCATCAGAATGGAATTCTTGAGCAAAGCGGAAAACTGGACCCTTGTCCTCCTTCCTAGCTCCAATAGGCGCGGGTGCACCTTCCTGGACTGTAGGTACATCCTCTTGAGTTGCGGGTTCATCCTCTTGGTTGTCTTCTTGTGGCTCATCCTCATGGGGTTCTTGATTCTCATGTGCTTCATCTCCATATTCATCATTACCATAAAACTCCACCTCTTCAGGATCTTCCTCCGTCGTGGTTGAGTGCTCATGCTCAACCTCCTTTGTGGGGGAGCTCACTTCCTCCTCTTCTTGGATTGGTTCTTTCGGTGGTTCCTTGTAAGGTCTAAGCTTGCTTCCAAGAGACGGCAGACAAACTTTCTTGCAGGCCATCATTTTTGTGTGAAGCATCTATGGATAAAACATAAAAGTATTAGAGGAAAGTGTAAATGCAATGCTTAAATTGCAGCAGTCATAAAACAAGCTGAGAGGATGTGCAATAGCTCAAAAAGAGGAAAAAGAGGTAAAAAATTTTCAGCAACAGCAAAACCACACATTTTCAACAAAATAATTAGTAGAAGGCAGGATAGTGCAAAAACAGGAAGATTTGAAAGGAAAGAAGTCCTAAGTGGTTTAGTGTTTCCATTCTATGTAGGCTTGCATCCTATGATCAAACATCGTTCTGATACCAATTTGTGACACCCGGTTCGAAGAATGAACCAAGTGTGATGCATGTGTACCCAAGATGATTAGCACACATAGAAAAGTGCATCACAAACGATATTCCGATAATAACCATGTTTCAAATAGGAATAGTACCTTATTACAATATCCAAATAGTCTCAGATACAAGTTCTAATAATACTGCAACAGAAAAACTAAGCACTAATAGACTCAATCTCCACGGGCAGTTCGGCGGTAACACGCACGCCTAGTACTCCTCATAGTCCTCCAGAAGCTCCAAATTATCGCCTGTTACTGAATTAGTGTGGGAATAGCAAGGGTGTGTACATGTCATACTAAAAAAGTGTGGGAAAGTATGGCATGTAGCTTAAACAAGGTCAGCAATAATGATTTATTGCGAAAAAGCATATTTCATTCATAAAAAAAAATGTGACTGATGATTACTATGTGAGTTCAAATCTCATAATATTCCAAATACCATCAGTACCATGTCCAATACCATCAATTCAACATAATTAACCATAGTCATCCGTAATTATCCATAACCATCTATATCCAACTCATCATAACCAAACCCATATCCCAATCCAAATTTCAATTCCAATTCCAACCATTATTCAATCCAATCATATGAGGGTCTAGGTTGCTCGTAACCGAGAGAACAACAATCATGATAGTTTTACACTCTGCAGAGGTTGCGCCACTTTACCCATAAGTTCATGATTTCATCACCTTTCAGTGACTTAGAACGTCTATTATGTCGTCTCACACTTCCATAGGTGTACGGCATAGAGATCATAAAATAGCCTTTACAAAGTGACTACCAGCATGTTGCGGACCCACTAAGGTTTCATTAGAGGTGATGTATCTAACTGAGAACATTTATCTAAGAGCCCCCTCTTGTGTCGTTTAGATCCCAGGGTAGTCTCGCCACTATTGCAAACCGAACTGACTCCCATTCCCTGAGCCTTCCATATAATTCGAACGATGCTGGCAATATACTAACTAATTTGCTAAGTCGCACCAATACATGGCCCTATGGTTGTACTGTTATCCTGGGTGGTCGCTCCACGAACTGGTCCTTAGATCTAAAGCAAGCAAAACTACCAAATCGTCGAACCCAATCCACGTAACCGGCTTGCTTAGATCCCTAAGTTCCATGTTGCTAAAGGGTCATTATCATGAATTCACATAGTTTATATGTTCATTAGTTCATAATTAAGCCATTTGGTTATTCCCAATCCCAATTAAGTAAAGCAGAGCAAAAGTGTAAAATACCCTTCTCAACTCTCTACAATATATCCCGAGCAAAAAGGATGGATATACAAGTCTAGTAAACACCTATTATGGGTTTCACATCAATTTGACACGAACATGCATGTTCGAGATAAATCATTTCAAAAATAGGATCAAAATGTTCAAGGGCACTTGCCTTGCTCTGGTGGCTAGTTCGATCAAGAGCTTCAAAGTTCTGGTGTTGAAGGTCCTCGAAAGCACCTTCAAGATCATTTTCTTCTATTCCGTGTAACAAACATGCAAAAAAAAGCGTTACAATAAATAAATGCGCATATATTACACAATATACCATGACATTCATGAATGATGCAATTATGATGTAGTACATGCTATTAGGTAACTTCTATTACTTACTAACTGGTTACAATCGAGTTTTACGTGTCTGAGCAAGTTTCGAGTCATTTTCGAAAAAATTGGGGAAAGTTTTAGGATTTCAGGAATTCAGTGGTCGGACTAGTCCGCACAATAGGTTGGACATGTCCGCTCTGGACCGGGCAAGTCCACTATGGTCCAAGGTTTTGCAAACTTCAAACTAGGGCATGGCTTGAATCAACTGTAGGATCAAAACCGACATGAAAAAATGGATCTAGGATAGTTACCATGAATGCAATGGTCCAACGGCCGAGGATTTGGCGTGATGCATGAAACCTGACATCTAGATCCATTGTGATGAATTGGAGGCAAGACGTAGAAGAGGAACGTTGACGTCGGGAATCGCTTCTCGCGACTGGGTCTGTGGAGACGAGCAGGTGGATGACTCGATCCTGTCGCTGACTCTCGTCCAGGAAGAGGCATCATTCCCTGATCATCGACAGTAGTCACTGATGTGGTTCTTATGATTGTGCTTCTCTGCATGCGCGTGGGCAGCGCGATCGGGCGGGGAATGGGAACCTGATGGGATAGACTCAACCTGGTTTTGGTTGGTACGGGCGTGGCACGCCATGGGGAGGCTGCTGACATGGTGCTTTGGCTTATCCGCTCAAGCGCGGAGCGTCGGCGGTGCCAATGGCAATGTCGGTCCGGGTGGAACACGCGTGAGGGCGCGCCGCGCCTGGATAGGTGTGGTGACAGAACGTGGTCCAGAGTGAGGTCTTGCCCAGGTTTGGGTGCATCTGCTCAGAATCGAGAGCTCCATGCACTAACAGAAAGTGGTCATTGGGAACAGGACCACGTGCAGGTTCCATTCCATGCTCCTGTCATCGCGTCCGCGTTGTTGAGATGCAAGTTTTTTGAGTGCTCCTACGCCACTGCGGGTGTTTGTGGTGTTCTGGCTTATCCGCTCGAAGCGTGGGGCATCGGCGGTGCCAGCGGTAGTGTCGGTCCTGGTAGAATGAGCATGAGGGTGCGCTGTGCCTGGATAAACATGGTGACGGAACTTGTTCCGGAGTGTGGTCTCGCCCAGATTTGGGTGTGTCTACTCAGAATCGAGCGTGATGTGCCCTACCTTAAAGTGGTCACTAGGAACGGGACCGCGTGCGGGTTCCTGTCCAAGCTCCTTGTTTCACATCTCTGGTTGCGGGGACGCAGGCCGTGAGAGTGTTCATATGTTGCCACAAGTGTTCGTGGGGCGGTGTTTCCATTGAAAAAAATCACTTAGCTCAGTGTTGGAGTCGAAGTTGAGATAGCAGTAGACAATATCTTCTAGTATCTCGAAAAGGTATGGCAACATGTTGTAGTCCATTCCTTCGAGGGGTGCTTTACGGTCGTCGTCGGCAATGTCGATGCTGCTGTGAGACCTATGTGTGCTGAATACATTGGCTATGGCAATAAAAGTTTTGAATACTACCAAAACACCTTTATCATCAAGGTCTGACTCTAGGTCCGACTAGCTTTGGTTAGCTCTGGCGCTAGATCCTGCTAGCTTTGGTAAGCTCCGGTTCAAGATCCGGTTAACTTTGGCAAGGTCCGGTGCTTGATCGTAGTGTTTGTGCTTTTATCTTGCAATGTTTCAAACTTGCTTCACACTTATGGAAAGGTTGCTTAGTATTCTTTTACTAAGTTTTTGGTGTGTTTTGATGGTTAAGGCTGATATCATTTTGCTATGGTTTGCAACATGCTTATGTGAGGTGCTCACGTAAGATGTTGTAGTTTTGAAACTAACGAGAGTCAAGTCGAGTACTTGTGCTTGGAAGTATTGGTTGTTTATTCATGTGCAGGTGTTGCTTGAGTTCAATACATGGCTGGTGACGCGATCCATTGAACTAGTCTTAGGAAAAAGATGAGGTTCAACAACCAAGTTCGGGAGGAATTGTGGTTGAGTTGATCGGGAAGTTGCGCAGCATGTTTGAATCAAGAACAATGCATATGAAGGTATCGTGGACATCATTGGAAGATGTTTGCACGTATGTAAGGAGTGCATGGACGTGACTACATGGTTCCGAGGTGTGATGAAGAGATGTGGATGTAAATAATTGGTCGGAAAGGTCGTGTTTGACTCAAATATGGAAAGATTTGAGTTGGTTATGATAAGATTTCTTATGGGTCACGAATTTGAGTTGCTTTAGGAATGTGGGATACGTTCCTAAGGTGTTTGGAAGTCTTAAGATTGCTTCTATCTGCGTATAGAAGAGTCCTAATCAGTTATGGAAAGTTTCGATTCGTGATTTGAGTAGGATTAGAATCCTAGTTGAGATTTGGGTGGCCTAAGGGCAGGTTATATAAGCAAGGGAGGTCAGATCTCGTGGTAGATGACTTTGGGGCTATTCCTCTTGTGTTCTGTTGAATAAATATTATAGTTTAAAGGAACTTCTGTGCCTTGTTCGTCCGACTTGTTCAGTACAAGTTTTTCTCGTTGAGTTTTCTGCACAGCACTACCTTTCTTCGGTGGTTTTATCATAACTCGAGTTTTACAGATCCAATTGATGTTATTCTTTTTGGGTTGTCTTCACAACTTGATTATATATCATCTGTCAAAATTTCACGGTCATTGGATCTGTGGTTTTTGATCTACACGAGTTTCTTTGCAGTATTACAGATCTGTTTTTTACTCGGTAGAATAGATTGACCTTTGTTCGATCTTTCGATCGTAACTCTAGTTTCACTTGACGGATTTTTGTGATTCTTGTTGTGACGTATTGTGACTTGATTCTATACAATCAATACAAGATTTGTTACAGTTGAACACATTTATATTAGTTTTACACATGATTTCTTTAACAGATCATTTTTCTGGAGAAGGAGTTGGGATTTAATTGTTTCCGTTGCATAAGATTTTTTAATCTACCATTCACCCCCTCTGGTAGCTTTTCACATGCTCTTTGATCCTACAAATAGTATTAGAGCCACAATGCTCTAATATTTGTTATTTGCACATGTTTCGACTAATCATCATGGAGAAATACTCTGCAAAATCTTCTGTCTTTAGTGGTATTGATTTTGAGGTTTGGAAGGCACGTATGGAAGCCTTTATCCAGGCTCAAGGCTTCGCAATATGGGAGTAGGTATATAAGCCTTACGAAGTGCCATCAAACGATCAAGTTATAGCTGCAAATCTGAGAGATGTCGACAACAACAACATGGCCCGGAACATGATCATACAAGGATTAACTCGATACGACTTCGACTTTGTTGCACACCTCTGATCTGCATACGATGTGTGGAAAGCACTTTGTGACTATGTCGAAGGATCCAACACAATCAAGGAGGTAAGGCAAGACAAGCTCAAGAAAGAATACATGCGTTTCAAGATGCAACCCGGTGAGTCCATTGATAATCTCTTTGCTCGCTTTAATAAAATTCTCAGCAACTTGCGTAGCGTCAATGTTAATTTTCAGATACTGAAAATGCTAGGCAATTATTAAGTGCATTAGAAATTTTAATTTGGGAGATGAAGCTTACATCTATTCGTGAATCTACTGTCATGCGTACACTTACTTTAGATGTGCTATATTCCAAGTTAAAAACTCATGAAATTGACAAAATATCATGTAAGAACCCCAACAAGTCTATTGCTTTTGTTTCTCAACGTGACATGCCTAGCTCCGGTCAATCTTCATCTTGTGGTACACTTGCTTTGTTGTCCTCTCTAACCCTTGAACAGATTGAGGAATTTCAAGAGGAGGGGCTAGTACTTCTCTCTACTAGGTTATCAAAAGCATTGCAAAATTTTAGAACTAGAAGGAGAGGAAGCTTCGAACCTCAACAATCTTTCGAATGTGGTAAGACAGGACATTTTCATTCATATTGCCCTAACCTTTCAGGTCCTACTTCTCGGGATAAAAAGCAAACAAGGACGAAGCACTCCTCTACAAACGATAAGAAGAAAAAGAAGGGTTTTACAATACGTCAATTGGTGAGCTGTTTTTTCTCCACACTTCAAGAACTTGGCTCAAGCGATGTGGACATTGAAAGTGACGAAGATGAAGATGACTTGGCAAACTTGTGCTTCATGGCGGGCAAATCAAGATCAAGTGTGGAGGATGCAGAACACAACAGCGACAATGAAGAGGTATGTCCTACTTGCGAAGAAATGTGTGATGCTATTTCTCGTGCCACTATTATAGTTAAGAAAAAGGACAAAAAGCTTAGGGATAGTGCTGCTAAAATTAAATCACTAGAATTTGAAATCAACCGTTTAAAAACTTTGATTCCTAGTGATGATGCATGTCCCTCATGTGATTTAATATATGAACAATTGTCCTCATTAAAAAGTGCGCACACCTCCACACATGATAAACTTGAGTTAGAAATTGAAAAGAATAGAGAGCTTGCTGCACTTAATTTTAAAGACTTGAAAGATGCTAACTGTTCTACATTTGATTTGCATTGTTCTACTTGGGATGATCTTGTTAAGAAACTACAAGATGCTATGAATAAAATTTCTATATTGAACAATGTTTTACGTTCTCATGAAGTTAAATTTTGTTCCAATTGCAAATTAAAAGGAAAAACTTCATGTGAAAATTGCCTTGATCTGTCCAATAATCTTGATAACATTCATAGGACATCATATCAGTTTTGTAATGGGAATAAGAACCTAAAGTTGCTGAATTCTTCCAAGTCTTGCAATGATAAAACTGGTTTAGGTTTCGATTCTCGTACTCATGCTAAGACACACCCACCTAAAATTGTAAAGTCATTAGGAAGTGGTTTGATTCAAACAGTTCCTAAACAAAATGAAGTGTTCAAATCTGCAGGAGTGTTGTCTCATTCAGTTTCAAATAAAAATGTTGCTTGCTCATCTAGACATGAACACAAAGTTAAATTTCATTGTACCTACTGTGGTAGAGATGGTCATGTCATAGATTTTTGTTATAGACTAGCTAAACAACAGAAAAAAGAAAGAATGATTGCTAGATCTCATAACTTTCATGCAAAATTTGCTGCACTTGCTAAACCGAATGATAGAAACATGTAATCTGCTGTAATGAGTCGAAAACATGAAAAGTTTGCTCCTAAACCTACTGTTTTTCATGCTACACATGTAACATCTCATAGGACAGTTGTTGGGTACAAAAATCCTCAAGTTTTGGCTGATAAACCTGCTGTTTTATCTCAGCTTTCGTGTGTTATTCCTGCTGCACGTCGTGTGACTCTTTACTAGATTCCTAAATGCCTTTTGAATAACCCCAATATTGAGTCATCGATGTATTGTGCTTCTATGTAGGTTACATGCTTGAGGAAGGAGAACTTTTGGATTGTGGATTCAGGTTGCTCACGCCACATGAGCGGTAACAAAGAATGGTTCTCCTCCCTCTCTTTTGTCTCACGTGTAGAGAATGTTATTTTTGCTGATAATTCTTCAACTCCTATAATTGCTAAGGGTTCGGTTAGAGTAAATAATCACTAACACTTTGAAGGATGTGACACTTGTTAAAAAGTTGAAATACAACTTGCTTTCTGTTTCACAACTGCTAGATGAAAATTCTGAAATTATTTTCACTAAAATTGCTGCAAAGTTGTAAATTCAAATAGTGAGCTTATTTTTAACATGTCTCGGTTTGGAAAAGTTTTTAAAGCTGATTTTTCATATGTCTTCCTCTAAGCATAGGTGTCTAGTTGCTAATGATTCAAAGGACTTATATTTTTTGCATCGTAGACTTAGTCACATAAGCTTTGATCATATAACGCGTGTTAGTGCTCTTGATCGCATAGTGGGCTGCCTAAGCTTAAAGGGGACAAAAAAATTGTGTGCTCTTCTTGTATACATGCTAAGATGGTTGCAGGTTCACATACTCCTCTCACAATGATCATGACAACTGAACCGGGTCAACTTTTGCACCTTGACACCGTAGGACCTTCACGTGTTCAATCCTTCGGAGGTAAATGGTATGTTCTTGTGATTGTTGGTGATTATTCTAGATACTCTTCGGTTTATTTTATGGCATCTAAGAATGAAGTTTTTAGTCACTTTAGAACTTTATTCCTTAGATTATCAATTGATCACCTAGGATCTTTAAAAGAAATTAGAAGTGATAATGGAACCGAATTTAAAAATAAATCTTTTGATCACTTTTGTGCTGAAAATGGAATAGATCATCAATTTTCCTCACCATATGTACCTCAACAAAATGGTGTTCTAGAAAGAAAGAACAGAAACTTAGTTGAGATGGCTAGGACTATGCTTGATGAATATCAAACTCCTAGGAAATTTTGGGCTGATGCGATTGCAACTGCTTGTTATGTCTCAAATCGTGTTTTCTTGCGCACAAAGCTAGGTAAAACACCATATGAGCTCCAGTTTGGACATAGGCCTAGTGTTACACACTTTCGGGTCTTTGGTTGCAAATACTTTGTTAAGAAACATGGTAATCTTGATAAATTTGAACGTAGATCAATTGATGGCATGTTTCTTGGTTATCCATCTCATACTAGATGCTACCGTGTGCTTTTACTTGACACTAACAAAATTGTGGAGACCTGTGAAGTGTCTTTTGTTGAAGCTAGCCCAGGTACTAGCTCAAACATTGCAGGTCCAGATCCATATCCGTAGGGCGAGAGCATTTTCGTTGAAGATGAGGAAGAGGTGGATCTACTACCCAAAAAATCAACAGCTAATGACACTGTTCCAGCTCCTGATTTTGATTCACAGCCAGCACTGACGACCATCATTGCTGGTCTAGATCCTCCTCGAGTCACAAGCTCATCGATTTGTGATGAACATGAAGAAGAAGAACTTTGTGAAGTGTCCACTCCCCTCCAGGTTCTCAAAAGTCATCCTCCACAACAAATTATTGGAAGCTTGCATGGTCAAGTCACACGGTCCAGGTTTTGCGATCCAGACTCTCATGCTCATTCTGCTTTTATTGCTTCTTTTGAACCCAAAGATATATCACACAGACTCACTAATGAATCTTGGATTATTGCCATGCAAGAAGAGTTAGAAAATTTTGAAAGAAATAATGTTTGGAAACTTGTACCTCCACCTCAAGGTAGCACTTTAATTGGAACTAAATGGGTGTTTAAAAATAAACAAGTGAGGATGGGGTTGTGGTTCGGAATAAGGCTAGGTTGGTTGCTCAAGGTTTCACTCAAGTTGAAGGTCTAGATTTTGATGAAACATTTGCTCCTGTTGCTAGATTAGAAGCCATAAGAATTTTGTTAGCTTTTGCTGCATCTAAAGGTTTTAGCTTTATGAAATGGATGTTAAAAGTGCTTTTCTTAATGGCTACCTAGATGAGGAGGTTTATGTCAAACAACCACTGGGTTTTGAAAATTTAGATTTTCCTAATCATGTTTAAAAACTGTCCAAAGCCTTGTAAGGTCTCAAACAAGCCCCTAGAGCATGGTATGATAGGTTAAAAACATTCTTACTTGAAAAGGGGTTTACCATGGGCAAGGTTGATAAAACTATTTTTGTGCTTAAGCACGGCAATGAATCATTATTCGTTCAAGTGTATGTGGATGATATTGTCTTTGGTTGTGCTTCTTATGATCTCGTGTCCAAGTTTTCAGCTATGATGAGTTCAGAATTAGAGATGAGTATGATGGGAGAACTCATGTACTTTTTGGGGCTGCAAATCAAGCAAACCAAGGAGGGTACCTTTGTGCATCAAACGAAGTATACAAAATATCTTCTAAGGCGCTTCAACATGGACAAAAGCAAGCCTCTTCGGACACCAATGGGAACAGCAACAACACTTGAACTTGATGAAGATGGTGAACCTGTGGATCAAAAAGAATATAGAAACATGATCGGATCACTTTTGTACCTCACGGCAACAAGACCGGACATACAATTCAGTGTATGTCTTTGTGCACGGTTTCAAGCCTCCCCACATGCTTCACATTGTCGAGCCATCAAAAGGATTCTCGGGTACTTACATGGAACTCAAGAATTTGGTATTTTTCTTCCTTCTTCCTCAACCATTACTTTGAAAGATTTTTCGGATGCTGATTTTGGGGGTTGTAGGATTGATAGGAAAATTACTTCTGGTGCTTGTCATTTTCTTGGTAATTTACTTGTTGCTTGGTCCTCTAGAAAACAAAACTCAGTTGCACAATCCATAGCTGAATCTGAATATGTAGCTACTGCTAGTGTTTGCTCTCAAATTCTTTGGATTGTTCAGACACTTAAGGACTATGGGTTTGATCTACATAGTGTTCCACTGTTTTGTGATAACACTAATGCCATCTGCATTGCTAAAAACCCCGTGCAACCTTCTAGAACTAAGCACATTGACATTAGGTATCACTTTCTCCATGATAATGTTGAAAAAGGAAACATTGTACTTCGCCATGTAGATACCGAACAACAATTAGCTGACATTTTTACAAAACCTTTGGATTTCACTCGATTTTGTTTCATTCGTAGTGAAATAGGGGTTATGCATCCTCATGGCTTACATTGAGGGGGAGTTTTGAAACTTGAGAAGCCTATGTGTGAATCTGAAATTAAAATAATATGATCATAGTATTTCATACATATATGACTTTGTGATTCCTTTTACATGCTGAAAGTTCTTACTACATTACTCGTGTTATACTTTTTGTAGTTTTTGCCATGTGTAGTAATTGGAATAATTACTTAAACTAAATATGGTCATGGTCGAACTTTCTTTCTGTTTTGAACTTGTTGCATGCTCACAAGTGCTTTTAATCATAAAGAATTAATCAAGTAATCAACTCACATGTTGAATTTTTATGAACAAATATAAATTGAGAAAAGATCAAGAGAATATGCATGCATCACATTTCTTCTTTTGAGATGGCTTATCATTGCACTTAGATACGAACTTGAAAGAAGTTGTGTATGACTAAAATCATGTTCTTAAGCTTCTGATTGTCAAATGACATAGGCTTGGCTTGGTTGGTTAGAATAAGGCAGATGCGGCATATAATCTCTTGCAAATATCATATGATCTAAATTTGTGCCTTGAAATAATAAAGTGCAGCAACAAGTGTCATGCTTTCAGGTTTTGAAATAATTAAGTTTGTGAGATCATGACTTGCTTAAATTGAGAATTACATTTGATCTCTAGCATGGCTTACACTACTTTATGTATCTTATTGTTGTGATAGTGTAAGTTACTTGATAGTATGACTTGGATGAGCTTTGTTTTATGTATAATGTTATAATATGCTCATAACATTTGAATTTTCTCTTTTGAACCTTGCTGAATACATTGTCAAAGGGGGAGAGATAACATGTGAATTTTTTAAAGATAAGTATGCAAGGGGGAGAAATTGATTACACATTGCACATATTCACAATTGTTTTTGGCACGATTCTTCTCAGGGGGATAATTTCTTTTTCTTTTATTTCTGTTTTACAAAAGGGGATAAATTGTTTTCAAAACTTTTAATGTGAATACGCCAATGTTCAGATCTTAAGTGGTGTTGCCAATGCATTCATCAAGAGGGAGATTGTGAGACCTATGTGTGTTGAATACATTGGCTATGGCGATAAAAGTTTTGAATACTACCAAAACACCTTTATCATCAAGGTCTGACTCTAGGTCCGACTAGCTTTGGTTAGCTTCGGCGCTAGGTCCTACTAGCTTTGGTAAGCTCCTATTCAAGGTCCGATTAGCTTTGGTAAGGTCCGGTGCTTGATCGCAGTGTTTCTGCTTTTATCTTGCAATGTTTCGAACTTGCTTTACACTTATGGAAAGGTTTCTTAGTATTCTTTTACTAAGTTTTTTGGTGTGTTTTGATGGTTAAGGATGATATCATTTTGCTATGTTTTGCAACATGCTTATGTGAGGTGCTCACGTAAGATGTTGTAGTTTTGGAACTAACGAGAGTCAAGTCGAGGACTTGTGCTCAGAAGTATTGGTTGTTTATTCATATGCAGGTGTTGCTTGAGTTCAAGACATGGCTGGTGACGGGATACATTGAACTAGTCTTAGGGAAAAGATGATGTTCAACAACCAAGTTCGGGAGGAATTGTGGTTGAGTTGATTGGTAGGTTGCGCAGCATGTTTGAATCAAGAACAATGCATATGAAGGTACCGTGGACGTTGTTGGAAGATGTTTGCACGTTGCAAGCAGTGAATGGACGTGGCTACATGGTTTTGAGGTGTGATGAAGAGATGTGGATGTAAACAATTGGTCGGAAAGGTCCAACCGACTAGGTTATGAACTCAGTCTGCGGCTGAGTCGTGTTTGACTCAAATATGGAGTGATTTGAGTTGGTTATGATAGGATTTCGTGTGGTTCACGAATTTGAGTTGTTTTAGAAATGTGGGATATGTTCCTATGGTGTTTTGAAGTCTTAAGATTGCTTCTATCTGCGAATAGAAGAGTCTGAAGCGGTTATGGAAATTTCGATTCGTGATTTGAGTAGGATTAGAGTCCTAGTTGATATTGGGTTGGCCTAAGGGATGGTTATATAAGAAAGGGAGGCCAAAGCTCATGGTAGACAACTTTGGGGCTATTCCTATTGTGTTCTATTGAATAAAGATTGTAGTTTAAAGGAACTTTTGTGCCTTTTTCGTCTGACTTGTTCCATACAAGTTTTTCTCGTCGAGTTTTCTGCACAGCACTACCTTTCTTCGATGATTTTATCATAACTCGAGTTTTACAGATACAATTGCCTTGATTCTTTTTGGGTTGTCTTCAAAACTTAATTATCTATCATCTGTCAAAATTTAACGGTCATTGAATTTGTGGTTTTTGATCTACACGAGTTTGTTTACAGTATTACAGATCTTTTTTTTACTCGGTAGAACAGATTGAACTTTGTTCAATCTTTCGATCGTAACTTGAGTTTCTCTCAACGGATTTTTGTGATTCTTGTTATGACGTATTCGTGACTTTATTATCTACAATCTATACAAGATTTGTCACAATTGAACACGTTTAGATTAATCTCACACATGATTTCTTTAACAGATCGCTTTTCTGCCAAAGGGGTTGGGATTTAATTGTTTCCGCTGCATAAGATTTTTTAATCATTCACCCCCATCTGGTACCTTTTCATGTGCTCTTCGATCCTACAGCTGCGAAGCCCTCTGGGGCCAGCGGCGATGCTCATCAGTGTCGATGAAGCCATGACGAAGCTGATGAGAATACACAATAGCGTTGCTTACCTGGCATGCCAACTGTCAGGATTTCAGAAACCGACTAGTATATTTGTATTGAAGCACGTTCGTCTTCGTATGGCTAGCTGCATTGAACAAGAGATTTATCCTGCTTTTGCAAAAAAGGCCCTACATCTAGATGGAGTCTTCCGTGATCTATGTTAGCTCAAAAGGCGAGAGAACAGACTACAAGCGGTCCTTGGCCAAGTATACGAACTATAAGAAAGTAAGAATTCTAGAAAAGTAATGCATAAGAGTAAATGCACACAGAAATTTGAATGAAATGCACGAATGCAAGTGCATCAAAGAAAAAGGGTGCAAGAGAACAAAAGGAAAAGTGCGTAAGGTAAATGCGTATAGTAACCGTGAATACATAGTGAATTTACCTTACTCGCAGAAGGCCTTTGGGGTCCATTTATAGGGGGCGAGGCAGTCCTATCTATCAAACATTCCTCATAGTGGTGTTGGTTTTACAGTGTTCGTTCTATGTATCCAGTCTGTCTGAGCAAAATCTTCAGTCTTGACTTGTTCTTGATCTCCAAGGTACCGTCCTGTGGGTGAGGTTACCACCTTTCTAACGACGGATGGGAGAGATGGCAGGCTTATCCTGCAACGGGTAACATCGCAGATTCTTCCCCCTGCAGAAGTCCCGAGCCCACCGTCTGTCCCCCAACTACCTTCCTCTCTCGGGCTCGAGCCCAGGATGAATCATCCGCCCAACCTCTAGGTTGCGACTTGGGCAAGTTGGATACCCTGACCTCCATAGGTCGCGATATTGGTGGCAGGCCCCTCCTCGATCGGAGGGTAGCTTCAGTCCATAGCTTCATATTTGTCACGTACTGTCAGGTCCTGTATGTTTGGTACCCCAAATACAGAACTCCATCAATATGGTTCCTTATTCATCTTCCTGAAGGCATTTCATTTGCTTTAATTTTTCTTCAATGTGAGTCATTCGCTTGTATCTCTTTTGTGCTATCATATTTTAGGTATGAGAGCAAGATTATATGGAGCTCCATATGGAACCAACCATAGACTCGGTTTTCCTCTTCAATCAGAGTAATGGTCAAATGATGAACATAAGATTTGTGACTAAGCGCATCGGTAACCACATTTGTTTTGTGAAAGTGCATCTAGGCCCCTTGTGGGTTTGGAATGATTAATGACAAATAATTCAAGATCTAATGAATTGGTTGAGTTCTCGCAGAAAATAGGAGCGCTATGAAATTCATGCATAATGAAAAAAAAAAGGAGAAAAGGCGTGAAAGGACTCATAGAAGTAGGATTTTATTTTTTCTTGAGTCTAGGAAACACCATACTATCTAGAGGGGCATGGCTCCTGTAAATTTAGGGAATCCAATGAGAGATCAACCCCTTGGGATGGTTTTAGAGGTTTTCTCTCATGTAGTTTAGACTAGCCTGAGGCTCCTACTCAAACATGTTCGAAACAACTTCGCATGAAACCTCACTTGTTTGAAGTAGGTCGGACTTGTCCAATCTACCAGCACTTAGGGAAATTTATTGTGTGTTAGTGGGTCTCAAAATTGTTCGATTTAGGTCGGAAATGTCTGAAACCTCTCTGCATAGAGTTGAGGAAAGTCAAACTTGTCTGAAGTGGTCTTGATCAAGGCATGAGGTCGGACAAGTCATAGAAAAACTCTACCTTGTTGACAGTCCTTAAATGCTAAATTTGACCGTCAATTCACCTCATAAAAAGTATAAAAATGGGAACAGAACATAGTGATAGGGGTTAATAATAACCATTTCCACAAGTGTTAGTGTCTATTTGCATGCAGGTGAATTAAGCCCCAAAATACCAAGAAATGCAGGGAGAAATCCTAAAAGTGACATTCGGACCAACCAGGCATTGACACATGGCGGCACATGGATCCATGGACCCATTATCAGGTGTATCGGAGGAATCCAACATCGGTTCACGCGGGAATGGGGACAGGGCCCACAAGTCAGCCACCCGGAGGAAACGGAGCACGAGGGAGGTGAGGACCTGGTCAGCTGACCCCTTGGCTAAGTTGACTTGGTATAGCCACCATCCTAAATCAATCACAACGTGTCGACTCCCCATGGCTCCCTAAAGGAGGTGAGGACTGTTTCGTGCGCTAATTCTGTACTAAACTCGTCTATAAGTAGTCCCCCATCACTCCTTACTTCACACACCACAAGTTTGAGAATAGTAGTCCACTCCAAAGGTTTAGTGTTGCCCAAGAGGCTAGCTAAGTAGAAGGAGAGTGAGGAGGAGCTACTAGGAGGAGTCTTGGGCTTGTCAAGTTCTATTCCACACTTGTACCTCTATGGCTTTGCCGGAATCGAGTAAATATTATGTGAATTCAAATCAATTTTGATTCTTAATTCATAGTAGTTTGCTTCAGTAGCTGCTTGTGGGTTCACTGCTTTAATTTGTTAGAGGCTCTAGTCTTAGCTTCTTAAGTGTGGTGCTTAGGTTATAAATCATCATTGAATATCTTGTAGACCCACAGATTAAAGAGGTAGGCAGTAGGTGGTGACAGCCCTATATGTCCTTATTAATCCTCCACGTTCGGCTATGCCATAGACTCTTAGCAGGAATTGTCCTGATATTGTCAGGGGTAAACCCATGCTCGAAGCAAACAACTACCATAGACTGATGTAGATTAGGATCAAACCCTTTGATTCCTCTCAAGTTCTTGCCAACAAAACAAACTATGTATCCTTGGGAGAACAAGTTAGGAGATTAGCACACACGTTCCTTGGATTCAATACGCTTGAGAATACTCTTTAAGGAGAAGTGCTACAACGGTATTTCCTTAGCTTGTGGATTACTCTATCTTCGTAAGAAATGCCAACAAGCATTTATGGCACCGTTGTAGGGGAATAAATGTAGTTGATCTTTGAACCTTGTTCACCCTTGTATATATTTTCTTTTCTTTACTTCTTAACTTTCAACCATCAACATGGAGCAGCCCACCATTTTATCTTATTCTGCCCCAAAATGTGAGTTCTGCAAGCCACCGTCGTCGGCGGAACCAATTTACTCAACCAGCTATAAACTTTGCCCTGACTTTATAGCCATGCTTTGTGACCAATCTTTCTCAGGAATGAATTTTGAGAACTCTTACCACCATATGATAGTGTGAACAACTATGTTTGTGTCTTTTAATTAAAGGCATGATACAAGAAACTCTTAAATGGAAGTTGTTTTCCTTTTCCCTCAAGCAAAACAAAAAACAATAGTACACCCATAATGTAGGGAAAACAAACAATGATTGGATAGAATTGAGAGACAATTTTTTTCTTGCATTCTGTGAAACCTATGTGTGTTGAATACATTGGCAATTAAAATAAAAGTGAGGATTCACATGCAAAGTTTTGAGTATTGCTTAAAAGCGTACTTCAGATTGCCAAACTTGCTGGAATCCGTTTTGCACTGTCCGAACTTCATCGCACATGAGTTGCACGTGTTTTCTTGCTTTGGATTGTCCGAACTTTTAGCACGTGACTTGCACATGTTTGTCACTTAGGACTGTCCGAACTTTCACACACGTGAGATGCACGTGAGTTGACACAGGTCGATCTTTACAGACGGGTTTTTAGGAGTAATGTTACCCTCGATGGTTTAGGACTGTCCGTACTTCCTCAATGCATATCGGGAGTAACAGTTACTGCACGAGTTTTCATATTGAGTTCGCTTACTCTGTTTTGCTCTGTTTTTCTCTTTTTTAACTCGCAATATTTCGAACTTGCTTTTAGCTTATCCAATGGTTTGCTTAGTATTCATTTACTAAGTTTTTGATGTGTTATGGCTGATTATGGTGGTTAAACATTTCTACGGTTTGCAACATGCTTATGTGACGTGCCCACGTAAGGTGTTGTGTATTTCATACTATCGAGAGTCAAGTCAAGGACTTAAGCTCCCAAAGATCTGTTGTTTGTTCATGTGCAGGTGTTGTGTGAGGTCAAGACGTGGCTGGTGACGGGATCCATTGAACTAGTCTCAGGGAGAAGATGAGATTCAACAACCAAGTTCGGGAGTAATTGTGGTTGTTCACGCATCATGTTTGGGTCAACAACGATGCATATGAAAGTATCGTGGATGTGTTGGAAGGTGTTTGCACATGTGCAAAAAGTGTATGGACATGGTAACATGGTTCCAAGACGTGATGAAGAGATATGGACGTGAAGATATGGCCGAAAGGTCCAACCGGCTGGATTATGGACTCAGGCTGCGGCTGAGTCGATTATGGCTCAAATATGGAAAGATTTAAGTTGGTTTTGGTTAGAATTCATGTTCGACAAGAAGTAGAGTTTCTTTAGGAATGTGGGATATGTCCCAAAAGTGTTTGGAAGTCTTGGCATTGCTTCTATTTGTGTATGGAAGAGTCCTAAGCAGTTATGGTAATTTTGAGTTAGAGTCCAAGTAGGATTAGAGTTCTAGTTTGGATTGGGTTGGCCTTAGGTCTGGTTATATAAGTAAGGGAGGCCAAAGCTCAGGGTAAGATGACTTTGGGGCTGTTCCTCTTGTGTTTCTTTGAATAAATATTGTAGTTTAGAGGATATTTTGTGCCTTGTTCGTCTGACTTTTTTTTTTGTCATGTCTTTCTCGTCCAGTTTCTGCGCTGCCCGACCTTTTCTTCATTGTTTTGATTGTAACTATAGTTTACAGTTCTCATTGACGTGATTCTTTTTATGTTGTCTTCAAAGATCAATACTCTATCATCTTTGAAAATTTCACGATCATTGGATTTGTGGTTTTTTAGTTACACGAGCTTCTTGGCAGCATAGCGGATGTGTTTGTTCTTTGTTAGAACAGATTGACATTTGCTTAGGGTTTCCGTCATAACTTGAGTTTTACTCGACGATTTCTTGTGATTCTTGTTGTGGTGTCTCTGTGACTTGATTATCTACAATCTATACTAGTTTTTTCTTGGTTGAACTAATCTAGATAAGTTGCACACACAGTTTCTTTATCGAATTAGTTTTCTGCTGAGGGTTTTTTTTTTTTTGCTTTCGCTAAAAAAGTTTTAATCTACCATTCACCCCGCTCTGGTATATTTTCGCGTGATCTTCAATCCTAAAATTGGTATCAGAGCCACAGCGCTCTAATATTTCTGATTTGCACGTGTTTTGACTAATCGTCATGGAGAAATACTACGCAAAAACTTGTGTGTTCAATGGCATTAATTTTCAGGTTTGGAAGGCACGTATAGAAGCTTACATACAGGTGCAAGCCTTCACCATATGGGAAAAGGTGTACAAGCCCTTCGACCTCACCAAATGATCAAGTGACATCCCCAAACATGAGAGATGTCGACAACAACAATAAGATGCGGAACTTGATCATACAAGGATTGACTCAAAGCGACTTCGATCATGTTGCACATCTTTGATCTGCGTATGACGTGTGGAAAGGACTATGTGACTACCACGAAGGCTCCAACATGATCAAGGAGGTAAGGCAAGATATGTTCAAGAAAGAATATATGCGCTTCGAGATGCAACCCAGTGAGTCAATTAATGAACTTTTTGCTCACTTTAATAAAATTCTCAGCAACTTGCGTAGCATCAATGTTAATTTTCAAATGCTGAAAATGCTAGGCAATTGTTTAGTGCATTAGACATGTCGATTTGTGAAATGAAAGTTACATCTATTTATGAATATACTTTAAAGAGTACACTTATTTTAGATGTTCTATATTCTAAATTGAAAACTCATGAACATGACATAATATCACGTAAATATCCTAAGTCTCTTGCTTGTTTCACAACGTGACATGCCTAGTTCTAGTCAATCTTCATCTTGTGGTACACTTTCTTTGCTTTTCTCTCTAACCATTGAACGGATTGAAGAGTTTCCAGAGGAGAAAACTAGCACTTTTCTCTACTCGGTTCTCAAAAGCATTGCAAAATGTGAGAACTAAAAGGAGAGGAAGTGGTGGACCTCAACGATGCTTCGAATGCGGTGAGGTTTGACATTTTTGTACAAATTGACCTAACCTTTCAGGTTCTACTCCTCGTGATGAGAAGCAAACAAAGTTCAAGTCCTCCTCTGCAAACAACAACAACAAGAAGAAGAAGGGTTTTACAGATCGCCAATTGGTAAACAGTTTTGTCCCCGCACTTCAAGAACTTGGCTCGAGCGATGTGGACATCGAAAGTGACGAAGATGAAGAGAATTTGGCAAATATGTGCTTCATGGCGGGCAACTCAAGATCAAGTATGGAGGAAGCAGAACACAATAGCGATGATGAAGCGGTATGTCCCACTTGAGAAGAAATTTGTGATGCTATTTCTCGTGCCACTGTTGTACCTAATAAAAGGACAACTTAGGTACAATGATATTAAAATTGAATCACTACAATATGAAATTAATCGTCTAAAATCTTGGATTCCTAGTGATGATTCTTGTTCCTCATATGAATTAATATATGAATAGTTGTCCTCTTTAAGAAGTGCGCACACCTCCACACTTGATAAACTTGAATTTGAAATTGAAAAGAACAGCAAACTTATCGCACTTAATGATAAGAACACAAATGATGCTAGCTGTTCTACAATTTATTTGCATTGTTCTAGCTGTGATGAGCTTGACAAAAAACTACATGAACCTTTAAATGAAATTTCTATTTTGATAATGCTTTGCGTTCTCATGAAGTTAAATACTGTTCTAATTGCAAATTAAAAGGAAAAACTTCATGTGAAAACTAACTATACTTGTCTAATAAACTTGTTGACATGCATTGGACACTAGAACGGTTTTGTAATGCAAACAAGAACCTACACTTGCTACTGAAATCTTCCAAGTCTTGCAATGATAAAACTGGTTTAGGTTTTGATTCTCATTCTCATTCTAAGGCACATCCACCTAAGATTGTTAAGTCATCAGGAAGTCGTTTGATTCAAACTGTTCCTAAACAAGAGGTGGTCTTTAAGTTAGCAGGAGTGTTGTCTCGTTCGATTGGTAAAAACATGTTGCTTGCTCATCTAGACATTAACACAAAGTTAAATTTTATTGTACCTACTGTGGTAGAGATAGTCATGTTATAGATTTTTGTTATAGACTAGCTAAACAACATAAAAAGGAAAGAATGCAAGCTAGATCTCATAACTCTCATGCAAAATTTGCTGCACATGCTGAATCGAATATTAGGAACCTTCAACCTGCTTTGATGTCCCAAAAACATGCAAAGTTTGCTCCCAAACCTACTATTTTTTGTGCTACACATGTAACACCTCGTAGGTCAGTAGTTGGGTACAAGAATTCTCAAACTTTGGATCATGGACTCCTCGTTTTCTCTCAACTTTCACGTGTCATTCATGTTGGACGTCTTGTGACTCAGTACTCGATTCCTAAATGCCTTTTAACTAACCCCAGTATCGAGTCATCAACGTATTGTGCTCCTATGTAGGTTACATACTTGAGGAAGGAGAACATTTGGCTTGTGGATTCAGTTTGCTCACGACACATGAGTGGTAACAAAGAATGGTTCGCCTCCCTCTCTTCTGTGTGATGTGTATATAATGTTACTTTTGCCAATAATTCTTCAACTCCCGTAATTACTAAGGGTTCGATTAGAGTAAATAATCACTAAACATTGAAATATGTGGCACTTGTAAAAAATTTGAAATACAACTTGCTGTTTGTTTCACAATCGCTAGATGAAAATCTAGAGATTATTTTCCTTAAAAATTGCTGCAAGGTTGTAGATTCTATTGGTGAGCTTATGTTTAACATGTCTCGGTTGGAAGATGGTTGCAGGTTCACATCCTCCTTTTATAATGACCATGACAACTGAACTGGGACAACTTTTACATCTTGACACCATAGGTCCTTCACGTGTTCAATCTTTTGGAGGTAAATGATATGTGCTTGTAATTGTTGATGACTTTTCTAGATACTCTTGGGTTTACTATATGGAATCTAAGAATGAAGCTTTTAGTCACTTTAGAAGTTTAGTTCTTAGAATTTCACTTGGCCACCCAAAATCTTTAAAAGCAATTAGAAGTGATAATGGAACTGAATTTAAAAACCAATCATTTGATCACTTTTGTGCTGAAAATGGAATAGATCATCAATTTTATTCACCCTATGTATCTCAGCATTGAAAGTGCATCTAGGAATCCCTTGTGGGTTTTGGATGATTTATGACAAGCAATTGGGATCCTAACCTCTTTGTTGAGATGAGCACAGTTTTAAATAGCAAAATAAGCAAAGTGCCAAAAAGAAGGATGAATTGAGGAGCAAAGTGGAAATGAGCTCAAGGAAAAAGAATAATAAATCATTGTGTATGGAGTGTGTTAAGGAAACACATCCCAAGAGCTCAATCACAATTAAACACACACATTGCACAAAGTTACACTGGACCGGACTAGTCCGACTGATGCTGGACTAGTCCGATATCCTCTCTGCGAAAAATCGGACAAGTCCGATATCCATCGGACTAGTCCGATATCTCTCTGACTAGAATCATACTAGTCCTCCCCAGTGCGGACTAGTCCTCAAAACACTTCACAAGTCACACAAAATCGGACAAGTCCGATCACAACCGGACTAGTCCGATATTCTCTCTGGTCCAAATCGGACAAGTCTGATATTTGCACGGACTAGTCCTAAAAACCCTCTGAACTAAATCGGACAAGTCCTCCAAGTGCGGACTTGTCACCCAATACACTTAGGGTTTCACATGTCCGGACAAGTCCGATGACTATCGGACTAGTCCGAAGATTTCCAGAAGCAAAATCGGACAAGTCCGCTCCTAGCCGGACTAGTCCGATATTTCGGGACACTTAGGGTTTGCTACACACAGCACACCGGACTAGTCCGGTGACCACCACAGACTAGTCCGATCTTTTTGAACCCTAACGGTCACTTTTAGAAACCCATATAAATAGAGGTGCGCGGCCATATTTCAACCTCTCTCGAACCCTAGCGCCGTCACACCTCCCAAGAGCCTCAAAAACCACATCTCTCCACGAAATTAAGTGCAACAAAGATCAATCCTTTGAGGATTCACTCTAGTTCATTGGAGAGACACGTTCAACGCCACATTGAGCTCTTGGTTTGATTCTCTAACACACTCCTGTGATTTCATTGTAATCTTTTGAGTGTGTTCTTCGTGGTATTTCATGTTGTAATCCAAGGGAGCTCTCAACGTGTGAGAAGGCCCCTTTGAATTCGGTTATTCACCCCTTTGTGATAAGTGGAAGAGGATTGGCCTTCGTGGCGATCCAGCGAGGGTAGGGTTAGAGAAGACCCAGTCCTTTCGTGGACTCCTCACCGTGGACATAGGTTGCCTCTGTGGGAGTTGAACCACGGGATAAATCCTTGTGTCTTGTTTTTATGTTCATCGCTCTTATTCTTCACAATAATCTAGGGTTTCAATCATCATTGCTTACTTCACGTTGAATCATTAAACATAAGATTGAATTGTGATATAACCTGGTTCATAACCTTGTAACACTTCATTTGATTGTATATTTCCGCTGCATACATTGAAGAATCAAATTAATTGATCAAACTTAATCAACCTAGTCCGTACACACCAGACTAGTCCGCACTTTACCAGACTAGTCCGATATCTCTGGTTTTGAACTAGTTGTTAAGTGTTGCAGGTTCTGAAAAATCTCAAAAAGGCCTATTCAACCCCCCTCTAGGCCACATTCAATTGGTATCAGAGCAAGTTCTTCAAGAAAGAGACTAATCGCTCGAAGAAGATCATGTCGGACATGAAGGACACCCACAAGAGCAACAACCAAGAAAAGGTTGATGATGAAAAGAACCTCAAGGTGGAGAAGCTCCTCGAAGCCATTCAAGACTTCGAGGACGACGATGAGGAGACGCTAGAACTAAAGGCGCTCCTAAGAAAGAAGACACTTTCCAAAGGGAAAGTGAAGATTGAAGAAAAGAAGAAGGGGAGTAGTCGCACTGACTACTCCCGATATCCTTTTAACTATGATCGCCTCAATTCCAATAATAATCATTATTTGTCTATCCCACTTGGAAAAGCCCCACACTTCGACGGAAGTGATTACTCAACGTGGAGGCAAAATATGAAAATGCATCTAATTTCCCTCAATCCAAGTTTATGGCATATTGTGTGCACATGGATAGATATCCCGAACGACGACGAAGAGCTCACACCAAGCCAAGAGCAGACTATTCACCGAAATGCTCAAGCCGCGACCGTAATTACCTCTTTACTCAGTCGGGACTAGTTCACCAAGGTGGATGGACTCGAAATTGCTAAGGAGACATGGCACACACTACAAACTGCACATGAAGGTGACCGACATGTGCGTGAAGCAAAAATCAAAATGATTGAAGGTGAGTTAGGAAGATTTGCAATTGAAGAAGATGAGTCACCCCAAGACATGTACAATCGATTAAAGACACTGGTCAACAAGGTCAGATCATACAGAAGTAAGAAGTGGAATGACCACGAGGTGGTAAAGCTCATCCTTAGAGCTTTCATGCCCTGCAACGTCACCCTATGCTCCATGATCAGAGAAAGCCCCGGATACAAAAGGATGACTCCAGATGAACTGCTTGGAAATATCATCAACTTTGATATGATGGAAAAACAAGCAAAGCATGTCAAGGAGATTGCCGACCTCACCTCGGCAAAGAAGAAAGGGGTTGCTTTGAAGTCCACCCTCAATCCCCTATCCAAAGAAGCTAGAGAAGCACAACTGGAGGAAGATAGTGACAACGAGAGCAGTGAATTAAATGAAGAAGACATGATATTGTTCATGAAGAAATTCAAGAGAATAATAAAAAAGAGACATGGTACAAAGTCAAGCGAAGGAAAATACAAGGAAAGAACAAAGCCAAAGTGGAGGCGGGCATGCTATAATTGTGGTGAGTATAACCACTTTATAGTTGATTGCCCATATGAGGAGAACAAGAAGAAGACCAAAGAAGCCAAGCCTCAACCCAAGAAATTCTTCAAGATGAAGAAACAAGCCAAACAAGCGCACATTGGGAAAGAGTGGGACTCAAATGATGAGTCCTCATCATCCGAAGAAGAAGAGATGGCTATCATAGCCATCGAGAAGACATCCGAGAAGTCTACCCTCTTCCCTACACTTGGCGCATGGAAGGGAGATGGCACTTGCCTTATGGCAAAGGAAGGTAAACGCAAGGTAACCATTAAACCCCCTTCCGTGCATTTCTATTCTAGCGATGATGAAATCAATAGTGATAATGAGGACATGCTTATTGGACTAGATAGGAAAAGAGCCACAAAAATGAAATTTTGCTTGATCATCTTGTTGAGAAGGAGAGGTTAATACATCGTCAAGAGGACATGATCATCTCCCAAAAGGAGGAATATGTCAAACTTGACAAGATTCTAGAACTTAAAAAGGAACGAAAAAAATCACTAGAGCTTGAGTTAGCTTCGAGCAAGGAAACTTGCTTCGAGTTAACCGACTCAAATGCTACAATCAAGGACCAACTTGCTGACCTGATCATGGTTAACAAGATCCTTGAAGTGCAAGTTGAGTCACTCAAGCTAAGTGAACCTTCTTCCTCTTCATGCTCACCTTCTTAACCCACTAAAACTGATTTTGCTCATGCTTGTACATGTAAGAAAGTTGACACCAGTTTGAAGGACAAGCCAACTTCTACAAAGGATAAACATCCTGCCCAAAGTGGCATATTTGACAATGAGAAGATCAAATATGCACGTAGTGCATACTTGGTCAAAAGACCTCCAAATGTCAAATATGGCATTGGTTACACTTATGGTGAAAAGCAACATGCTAGAAGCCATAAGAATAACAAGGAGAGGATTACCTTTGTAAAGGGAAGACTCTGTCAAACTGGAAAGTCAAAGATTAAGACAGTAATTACTCATGATCACCGGACTAGTCCGGTTGGTGTCCGGACAAGTTCGGTCCTCCGGACAAGTCCGGCCACCCAGACTAGTCATGTACATAAACAACAACAGTTATTGTTTAAAACTTTTGATGCCTCCTACGTCTTAATGAGAAATAATTTTGGCAAGGTTTATGCTCATTATGTTGGGCCACGCCATGGGAACACCAAGTCTCATGTGTGGGTGCCCAAATGTATTGTAACTAACCTCCAAGGACCCAAGCAAGCTTGGGTACCTAAAACCAAAGCATAATTTGTTTTTGCAGGCCTATTCTTTTAGTGGATCTAAATGGGTGCTAGACAGTGACTGCACCAACCATATGACCGAAGAAAGAAGAATGTTTGTGGAATATGAAGAGAATGAGGACCCAAACGAGGGCATCTACTTTGGAGATATTAGTCAAGGAAAGGTGCTCGGTACCGGTAAAATTGCGATATCTTCTAAACACACACTTTCTCATGTTTTACATGTTGAATCCTTAGATTATAACCTGATGTCCATATCTCAGTTATGTGACAAAGGTTATAATTGCTTGTTCACTAACGAGGGTGTGACCGTCTCAAGGAGGAGTGATGGTTCCATTGCATTCAAGGTTATGTTAAAGGGAAAGCTTTATATTATTGACTTCAACAAAGATAAAGCTGAAATTGACACATGCTTGATTGCAAAGACCAACATAAGTTGGTTGTGGCATAGATGGCTAGCGCATGTTGGTATGAAGAACCTTCAAAAACTCCTCAAAGGCGATCACATCCGAGGTTTAAAGGATGTTGTATTTGAGAAAGATAGGCCTTGTAGCGCGTGCCAAGCCGGGAAGCAAGTTGGAGCACCTCACCCTGCCAAAAACTTCATGACTACAACAAGACCACTCGAGATACTTCACATGGACTTGTTTGGTCCAATTGCCTACATAAGCATCGGCGGTAAAAAATATGACTTAGTTGTTGTTGTTGATGATTTTTCTTGCTTCACTTGGGTTTTCATTTTGCATGATAAGTCAGAGACAGAAGGAATACTCAAGAAGTTCTTCAAGCGAGCTCAGAACGAATTCTCATTGACAATCAAGAATATTCGAAGCGACAACGGCACGGAGTTTAAGAACACACATGTGGAGGTGTACCTTGATGAAGAAGGCATAAAGTACGAATTTTCAGCGCCGTACTCCCCACAACAAAACGGAGTTGCTGAAAGATAGAACCGAACACTCATAGAGATGGCAAGAACAATGCTCGATGAGTACAAGACCTCAGATCGATTTTGGGCGGAAGCGATTAACACCGCTTGCGCGCCGTAAATTGACTTTATCTTCATCGGCTACTCAAGAAGACATCCTATGAGCTACTCACCAGTAACAGACAAAATATTTCATATTTTTGAGTTTTTGGTTCTCCATGTTATATCTTGAACAAGAAGCCTAGGACTTCAAAGTTCGCTTCGAAGTCCAATGAAGATTTCTTGCTTGGTTATGATTCAAACACTTACGCCTATCGTGTTTTCAACAAGACCTCCGAACATGTTGAAGTAGCATGTGACGTAGTGTTCAATGAGACTAATGGCTCCCAAAAGGAGCAAGTTGATCCATGTGAACTAGGTAAAGAAGAAGCTCCTTGTCAAGCATTGAAAATAATGGCTCTAGGTGAAGTTTGACCACAAGATCCACCTCCACACGTACATGAGGAAGATGAACCACAAGAGGAGGTCAACGATCAAGGGGAGCTTTAGCACAAGATCAACCACAAGAATACAAAAATAATCAACAAGTCAACGAAGGCAGCCATCTAGGGGGGGGGAGAAGATGATCATGAAGATACAACGCCTCAAGTGCTACACCCAAGAGTACACCAATGTGTCCAAAGGGATCACCCAATCAACAATATCTCGGTAACATTCAAAAGGGAGTAACCACTAGATCTCGCATAGCTAACTTTTGTGAGCACTATTCATTTGTATCCTTTTTGGAACCGCGCGGATTGAGGATGCATTGAAGGATCCAGACTGGGTGGTGGCAATGCAAGAAGAATTGAACAACTTCAAGCGGAATGAGGTGTGGGAACTTGTGGCAAGACCGAATGCAAACATCGTCGGCACCAAGTGGGTCTTCCGCAACAAACAAGACGAACACGGGGTGGTGACGGGGAACAAGGCATGACTTGTGGCCAAAGGGTATTCACAACTCGAAGGTTTGGATTTTGATGAGACCTTTGCTCCAGTAGCTATACTTGAATCTATTAGAATATTACTTGCATATGCTACTCACCATGATTTCAAGCTGTATCAAATGGATGTGAAAAGCTCCTTCCTCAACAGACCAATCAAGGAGGAGGTGTATGTGGAGCAACCCCCCGAGTTTGAAGACGAAGAATTCCCCGACCACGTATTTAAATTGCGTAAGGCTCTCTACGGCCTCAAACAAGCTCCTAGAGCTTGGTATGAGTGTCTTAGAGATTTCTTAATTGAAAATGACTTTAAGATTGGCAAAGTTGATTATACACTATTTACAAAGAATTTTGACAATGATCCTTTTATTTGTCAAATTTATGTTGATGATATAATTTTTGGGTCAACTAATCAATCTTTTTGTGAGGAATTTAGTAAGATCATGACAGATAGGTTTGAAATGTCAATGATGGGAGAACTAAAGTACTTCTTGGGATTCCAAATGCGTCAACAAAAGGAAGGGATGTTTATAAGACAAACCAAGTACACGCAAGACATACTCAAGAAGTTTGGTATGGACAAGGCGAAGCCGATAAAGACTCCCATGGCAACAAATGGCCACTTGGATCTCAATGAAGATGGACCTAGCATCGACCAAAAGGTATATCACTCCATGATTGGATCTCTACTCTATTTATGTGCATCTAGGCCATATATTATGTTGAGTGTATGTTTGTGTGCAAGATTTCAAGCCAATCCTAAGGAATGTCACATGACAACCGTAAAAAGGATCTTGAGATATTTAGTTCATACACCCAACCTTGGTCTTTGGTACCCAAAAGGCTCAAAATTCAATCTCATTGGTTACTCTGATGCAGATTATGCCGAGTGCAAAGTAGATAGAAAAAGCACCTTCGGTACATGCCAATTCCTAGGGAGATCCCTAGTTTCTTGGCCCTCCAAGAAACAGAATTCCATTGCCTTATCCACAGCCGAAGCGGAGTATGTTGCGGCCGGGAGTTGTTGTGCACAACTTCTTTGGATGCGACAAACTCTAAGAGATTATGGTTACAATATGAACCATATTCCACTCCTTTGTGACAATGATAGTGCCATCAAAATTGCCCATAACCCAGTTGAGCACTCCGGAACTAAACACATAGATATATGACATCACTTTTTGAGAGATCATTCCATGAAAGGAGACATAGCCATTTCCCATGTCAACACTCAAAAGCAATTGGCCGACATATTCACCAAGCCACTTGATGAAAAACACTTTTGTGAACTCCGAAATGAATTAAATATCCATGATACTCGGAGTGTGGCTTGAAATGTTGCATACCTGTATAAATTCTTCAAATATGTTGATTGGATTGTGAAAATCATCTCTCTCATTTTTCTCTAAAAAACTATGTCAATTACTAGATCTTGGTGAATTATGATCCTTGCTTGATTGTTGTATGCTTACTGGTAATAGTCATCAAGATTATTTGATTTGATTTTCCTCCCTATTCTCTAAATATGTACCTTCAAATATATATGAATGGGCTAAGAAATTCTTCATGGTGACCGCGGACTAGTCCGTGGTTACCCGGACTAGTCCGTCCGTGCAGACTAGTCCGCAGAGTGCCGGTTAGGCTGGACTAGTCCGGTGTTCAACGGACTAGTCCGATATAGTCCTTTGGAAAAGTTCGGACTAGACCGGTCATCTCCGGACTTGTCCAATTTTTTGTGTCCATAACCCTAGCCGCCGCCAACCCTAATTCATTCACCTCCACTCTTGCCTCACGCGTTCTCTCTCTTCCACTCGAGCTCCCAAGGCGATTTTGCACCCCCTCCACCAAAAAGCTCTGCATTTGGGTGGAGATCAAGCATCCTTGCTCGAATATTGAAGTTCACGGACAAGTCCGGACTTCAACACCCTCCACTTCGAGCATCAATCGATTTCTTCGGTAATTCTCACTCAAACCCTTGAAATTCCAGATTTCTTCATTGTTGATCGAATAGACTAGCATATCTCACTATATACATGCCTCCTTGATGTATTACTTTTATGCTACGCTTATTGTGCATTAGGAATCACCATGTGACTGGTAGCCTAGGTTTTTGAGGATGAATACCGGACTAGTCCGGTTCATGCACGGACAAGTCCGATTTTTCTGTACTCCAAACCTAACTTTTCAATTTCTCAATGCAATTCCTTGCTATCCTTCCATACCTATGCCTTGTACCATTCATTCTCAATCATGCCACTCATTCTCAGGTCATCGAGCTCGAGCAATGAAGTCTCCGACTTTGAGGCCGAGATGGACCACGAGGTGGCACCTCAGACCTTGACAAGTCTTGGCAAGAAGCGCCAAGAGAGACCTTCCAAGCCAGCTCCGTCTCCTACACAGGCTCAGAGGAAAGTGCTAGCAAAGAAGCCGGCCTCCAAGGTGCCACCTTCTAAGGCCACCACCGGCGGTGGCTCTAGCTCGGCAAGTGCCCACCTAGCCAAAGGCAAAGGCAAAGGGATAGCAATGGGCCCAGTTGGCTCGTTGAAACTTCATGCTCCAAGGGAAGGGGTCCGGGACCCCACCGAAGATAAGTTCAATGGGAAGAGCAATGATTCCGCGGCAAAATTCAAAAGCATCGATTGGTATGGCCGACCGAAGCAAGCTCTCGGTGGAAGATTCTGGTGCAACTTCCATGATGATTTCTACAAATCTGTATATCTTCCAAAGAAGACACCAGTTGTGCGCAGTCAATGGATTGACTGGGCACATTTTGAGAAGAAGGACTGCCCCATTCACTGAAGTTGTGGAAGCCATTGAGAGGCATGGCGTGAAGGATCTTTTTGCCTTCAGGAGTAACTAGAATGATGATGTGATTGCGCAGTTCTTTGCAACTTTCCACTTCTCAGGTGAAGATGAGGAAAGTGTTCATCGATGACTCATGGATCCAAGTACAGTATCACCCAAGAAGATTTTGCAAGCCTACTTCACCTTGACACCTCAAGATCTGACTGCCTGATCATCCACAACATAGGTGTCATTGAGAGGGATAGGATGAAGTTCCTATATGAGCCAAACTCAAAGTTTGTCCCTCCTCCACTTTTGGAATGAGACCGCCAGTTTGATGTGGCAGACTACATTTGGAATGATATGGTCAACATATCCTGCACACCCAACGGGTCTTGTGGGTATGCCCCATATCTAATGTTTGTGATCGAGAAGGTCATCGGGATCGAATTTGTCAAGGATGTGGAGCATCTACCTTTGAGGCCTCAGATGCCTCAGAAGCCAAATGTCCAGGATGCTCCCTCGCCGGCCTCTTGTCCTGAGGCACCGGCAAGAAGATCTAAAGATGCAAGAGCTGCCGCTGCTAGTAGGGCAGCCCCTCAAAGGGGATCAGCCAGTGGAATCTTCAAATACCTGGCTGCCATCTTCGCTTCCTGCAAGAAGGACGAAGTGAGGGCCCACAAGCTGAATAAGAAAAGGAAGGAAGCCATGAAGTACGTGAAGGAAAATGTGAAGCAAATTTGCCAGAAGCTGGAGATCGACCCCATTGGATCTCCAGTGATTTTTTAGGACTCCGACCCAGACATCACTGAGCTCGAGCCCTTGACTCCCGCCGAGCTTGCCTACTTTGGCATTGGGGGCTCGAGTGGCTCCGCACCTCCTCCTCCTCCTCCTCATCAAGCTGAAGATGAAGATGACGAAGACGACGATGAGAGGACCGACAGTGAAGAGTAAAGACCGTAGGACCCTCCCTCCTTCTTTTTGGTGTCTTGATGCCAAAGGGGGAGAGATTGAGGGGGAGTCTTAGCCTTAGCTGTAGGATGCGAGGAGAGAGCTCTCTTTTATGGTTTTTGACTATTTTTTGGGTTGTAAAGCTTTAACTTTGTTCTTAAGTTAATTATGGTTCTGTGATGCAATGTTATGATCTTTTGATAAGTATTTGTTGAAATCTGTGATTTTGCTCCTAGAATGACATATATGCTTGCTTGTGGTTGATTAATGTCAATTATGTCATTCCTAGTGTTTCAATGTACTTAGTTATGCATCCCACCATAAAGAATGCACATATGGATTATGTCTTCATTGCTTGATGTATTGTAAACTCATATGTGCATACTTTATGAAAATCTCAACTTTTATCATGTTTTGTGAAATCTCAATTGGTTGTCATCAATCACCAAAAAGGGGGAGATTGAAAGTGCATCTAGGAATCCCTTTTGGGTTTTGGATGATTTATGACAAGAAATTGGGATCCTAACCTCTTTGTTGAGATGAGCACAGGTTTAAATAGCAAAATAAGCAAAGTGCCAAAAAGAAGGAAGAATTGAGGAGCAAAGTGGAAATGAGCTCAAGGAAAAAGAATAGTAGATCATTGTGTATGGAGTGTGTTAAGGAAACACATCCCAAGAGCTCAATCACAATTAAACACAGACATTGCATAAAGTTACACAGGACTGGACTAGTCCGACTGACGCCGGACTAGTCCAATATCCTCTCTGCACAAAATCGTACAAGTCCGATATCCATCGGACTAGTCCGATATCTCTCTGACTAGAATCATACCAATCCTCCCTAGTGCGGACTAGTCCTCAAAATACTTCACAAGTCACACAAAATCGGACAAGTCCGATCACAACCGGACCAGTCCGATATTCTCTCTGGTCCAAATCGGACAAGTCCGATATTTGCACGGACTAGTCCGAAAAACCCTCTGAACTAAATCGGCAAAGCCCTCCAAGTGCGGACTTGTCACCCAATACACTTAGGGTTTCACATGTCTGGACAAGTCCGATGACTATCGGACTAGTCCGAAGATTTCCAGAAGCGAAATCGGTCAAGTCCGCTCCTAGCCGGACTAGTCCGATATTTCGGGACACTTAGGATTCGCTACACACAGCACACCGGACTAGTCCGGTGACCACCACATACTAGTCCGATGTTTCTGAACCCTAACGGTCACTTTTAGAAACCCATATAAATAGAGGTGCGCGGCCATATTTCATTCTCTCTTGAACCCTAGCGCCGTCACACCTCCCAAGAGCCTCAAAAACCACATCTCTCCACGAAATTAAGTGCAACAAAGATCAATCCTTTGAGAATTCACTCTAGTTCATTGGAGAGACACATTCAACGCAACATTGAGCTCTTGGTTTGATTCTCTAACACACTCCTGTGATTTCATTGTAATCTTTTGAGTGTGTTCTTGGTAGTATTTCGTGTTGTAATCCAAGGGGGCTCTCAACGTGTGAGAAGGCCCCTTTGAATTCGGTTATTCACCCTTTTAATTTGTGATAAGTGGAAGAGGATTGGCCTTCGTGGCGATCTGACGAGGGTAGAGTTGGAGAAGACCCGATCCTTTTGTGGATTCCTGAACATGGACGTAGGTTGCCTCTGTGGGAGCCGAACCACGGGATAAATCCTTGTGTCTTGTTTTTGTGTTCATCGCTCTTATTCTTCACAATAATATAGGGTTTCAATCATCATTGCTTACTTCACGTTGAATCATTAAACATAATATTGAATTGTGATATAACCTGGTTCATAACCTTGTAACACTTCTTTTGATTGTATATTTCTGCTACATACATTGAAGAATTAAATTAATCGATCAAACTTAATCAACCTAGTCCATACACACCGGACTAGTCCGCACTTTACCGGACTAGTTCGATATCTCTGGTTTTGAACTGGTTGTTAAGTGTTGCAGGTTCCAACAAATCTCAAAAAGGCCTATTCACCCCCCCTCTAGGCCACATTCAATAATGGTGTTGTAGAGAGAAAGAATAGAACCTTAGTTGAGATGGCTAGGACTATGCTTGATGAATATCAAACTCTTAGGAAATTTTGGGATGGTGCAATTACGATCGCTTGTTATGTCTCAAATCAATTTTTCTTGCGTGCTAAGCTAGGAAAGACCCCATATGAGCTTCGGTTTGGACATAGGTCTAGTGTCACACACTTTAGGGTCTTTGGATGCAAATGCTTGGTTAAGAAACATGATAATTTTTATAAATTTGAACCTAGATCTGTTGATGGCATGTTTATTCGTTATCCATCTCATACTAGAGGCTACCGTGTGCTTTTACTTGACCCTAACAAAATTGTGGAGACTGATGAGGTTTCTTTTTATGAAGCTAGCCCAGGTACTAGCTCTAATATTGCAGGTCCACAACCATATCCGCAGGGGGGAGTATTTTCATTGAAGATGGAGGAGTGGAGCTGCTGCCCGAAATTTCAGAAATAAACAATGACCTTCCAGCTCTTGATGTCGCTCCACAACCAGCACCAACAACCACCACTGCTGGTTTAGATCTTCCTCAAGCCACATGTTATTTGATTTGTGATGAACATGAAGAAGAAGGAGCTTGTGAAGTGTCTACTCCCCTTCTGCGTCTTCAAAAGTCATCCTCCACAACAAATCATTGGAAGCTTGCACAAACAAGTCACACAGTCTAGGTTTTGCGATCCAAACTCTCTTGCTCATTCTACTTTTGTAGCTTCTTTTGAACACAAAGATATATCACACGCACTCACTAATGAATCTTAGATTATTGCCATGCAAGAAGAGTTAGAAAATTTTGAAAGAAGTAATGTTTGGAAACTTGTACATCCACCGCATGTTCACACTTTAATTGGAACAAAATGGGTGTTTAAAAATAAACAAAGTGAGGATGGGGTTGTGGTTAGGAATAATGCTAGGTTGGCTGCTCAAGGTTTCACACAAGTTGAAGGTCTAAATTCTGATGAAACTTTTGCTCCTGTTGCTAGATTAGATGCCATAAGAATTTTGTTAGCGTTTGCTGCATCGAAAGGATTCAAGTTATATCAAATGGATATTAAAAGTGTTTTTTTAATAGATACATAGACGAGGAGGTTTATGTCAAGCAACCATCGATTTTTGAAAGTCCAAATTTTCCTAATCATGTTTACAAACTGTCCAAAACCTTATACGGTCTCAAACAAGCCCCTAGAGCATGGTATGATAGGTTAAAAACATTCTTACTTGAAAAGGGGTTTAACATGAGCAAGATTGAAAAACTCTTTTTGTGCTTAATCATGGCAATGACTCACTATTTGTTCAAGTGTATGTGGATGATATTATCTTTGGTTGTGCTTATCATGACACTCCAAGGATTCCGGTTTGTCGCAATGAAAAAATCCGTTGCAATAGGTCACTGTTGCAACGAAAAAGAGCGTGGAGGTAGTTTTTACGAATCATCGTAATAATTGCTGTTGCGATAGGTTATTGCGACGCCTTGACATCCATGGCAAATAGTATGATATTGCAACGATTTCACATCAATGGCAAATAGTACGCTATTTCAACGATTTAACGTATTGCCACGAATAGTACAGTATTGCAACGATTTCACGATCGTGGCAAATAGTATGGTATTGCAACGATTTCATATTTGTGGCAGATAGTATGTTATTGCAATGATTTAGCGTATTGTGACGATTTAACGTATTGCAACGAATAGCATGGTATTGCAATGATTTTGCATTCGTGGTAATTGTATGTGATTGCAACGATTTCACATTCGTGTCAAATAGCACGTTATTGCAATGATTTCACATTTCTGGCAAATAGTATGTTATTGCAACAATTTAATGTATTGAGATGATTTAATGTATAGCAATGAATAGTATGGTATTGCAACGATTTCACATTCGTGGTAATAGTATGTGATTGCAACGATTTCTCATTTGTTGCTAATACTACAATATTGCAACGATTTAGTGTATCACGATGATTTAACGTATTACAATGAATAGCAGGGTATTGTGACAATTTCACAGTCTTGGCAAATAGTACAGTACTGCAATGATTTATGGTATTGCGACGATATAACGTATTGCAACGAATATCACGGTATTGCAACGATTTCACATTTGTGGTAAATAGTATGGCACTGCAACAATGTCATAGCCGTGGCAAATAGTATGGTATTGCGATGGTTTAACGTTTGTAGCAAATAGAATGTTATTGCAACGACTTCACAAACGTGGCGAATAGTACTGTATTGCAACGATTTCAGATCCGTGGGAAATAGTATGGTACTGCAATGATTTCACATCTGTGGCGAATAGTTTGGTATTGCAACGATTTCTTATTTGTTGCAATAGGTTCGTAATGCAACGTTTTTTTATCTGTGGCAATAGGTTTCTAATGCAATGTTTCCTGATCTGTGGCAATAGGTTCATAATGCAGCATTTTCTGATCTGTGGCAGTACGGTTGTAATGCAACATTTAATGATTTGTGGTGATAGAGGTGTAATGCAACATTTTCTCATCTGTGGCAATAGTGTTGTAATGCAACATTTTCTGCGTGGTGGCAATAGCCGTCCAGTGCAACGTTTTTTGAGTCGTGGCCAAATGTTTATACTGCAACATTTTGTAATTCGTGGCAATAGCTTCCTGTTGCAACAATTTATCATTCGTGACAAGAAATTTGTAATGCCATGTTTTATAATTAGCAGCAGTAGAATCCTAATGCACCAGGTTTGAAAATTAGTGGCAACAGAATCACGAGTTTAACAATAAACATCCATCAATTGATATTGCAACATGCATAACAACACTCAAGTATTACGGTCGCGACGTGTTTGGTTGTAATTTTTCCTAAGCTGACCGGGACTAATTGTTGCAGCAGGTGGCTTTTGGCGGTTCCTTTGTTGTCCCTTTTGTTGAGTGGTCTCCATCATCGTTTTGTGCATTTCAGCCATCGAGACGCGCGTGTCCTGCATTTCCTTGGCTCTCTACTCATGATCAGCTACTATCTGATCCTGTAAGTTCTGTAATTGAATGTTTAACTCTTCATTCTTTTGGTTTATGCAGTCCATCTATGTGGTGAAGCTATCATTTCTTCCTTCCAACTCCTGCACTTGGTGATTGAAGCCTTCATTTCTATCTTCTAAGTGTCAAACTTGGTCATTGAGGTGTTAAGCTATCTGGATACGCATACGATCACGTTCAGGACCAGTAGGGTTAGACATATAACCACACCCCCGAACCTGTGATCCTAGACAACCGATTGAGGATCTATAACAACACTGAAAGATGCGGTTACTCTCCTCATTTGGAATTGGTACTCCATGCTCAGCTTCCATGTCATCCACTTGGGCACGTGCCTGGCTCTATATACGAAATGAAAAGTCACAGGTACATTGGAAATATTTTTTTAATTTGAGATTCTTTGAGGTGTTACTCACATGTACAACTTTTGCCTGCTCGTTTGCCCAGACACCGTTCTTCAAATGGCTTGCCTACCACAGTTGTATGTCATCGGGTTCTTCTCCGATCTCTGGGTCTTGCTACATAAAATACAAGTAAAATTCAACATGTAGGTATGCATATTGATTGCAGTGCAAAGTAAAAGCGTGATTTATTTTTCATACCTTCTCGTAACTAAGTTGAGCGTAGGATTTGGAGTCAAGCGAGTGATTCGCCTTTTGTCTTCTTCGATTTTGAGAATTGGTCCTGCTTATTGACTGCAATAATTTTAAGATTTAATTCCATGAATGAATGTAAATCAAATAGTTTTTGTATGATGCGAAGCTATTAAAAAGTTAGCTAATCTTGAATCGCTCAGACACAAAATATTCTATTAGGTGCAACCACTCGAGCGCCGGTAAGTCAGCAGGCTTGTTCCGTATACGTTCTTCATCGGTAGAATAACTCTTATAGGTGGCATGCAAATTAGAGCGCCACCCCTTGTAACGCTCACGAGCAATTTTCAAAAATTTTCTTGCGCTTCCCGATGTGTCCTCCATGTCCCAGGAATCATGTACATTGTATAACAAGTTGTTGTAAACGTACAAGATGGAGATTGCAAGAAAAAAAATACTTGTGTGGGGTGTGACAACACTAACCAGAATGTCTCGTACTAAATCTCTCTTGTTACTATCGCCAACCTCTGCCCACTTCCTTGCACTGCTGAGGGATGCATGTTTTTTGCAAACATAACCACATCATCGACGAAGTGCCGCTGATTAATACCACCACAACACCCAACCTAGCGGAGAACTGAATTGGTAGCTTCACATACTCCGTTCTACTAACTTGGGATACATAGCGTATTCTGGCAACCTTAAGTCCTTTAGCCACACTTCTTCTTAACTTCCTTCCTTCTCATACATTGATTCAAACAGTAAATGATTAAAGCAAATTAACGCCTGACCAAGTTTAGTATCATGTACAAATAGTGTGTAAAGAAGAAAAGTTTGATGTTCATACCATCTTCAGGAGGAGTGCGGCAAATACGAGCGTTGAACGACCGCGTCCCAGTAGCATTTTCTTCTGTATTACTCCTTACTGGTTTATATTAATTGTCATATCAGACCAACAATTAAATAAAAAATGAACTAGTTAGGACTGTTTGAACGACAACTATTTTGAACGGGGGGACTACATTGTTGACTTCTTGTTGCTGTTCATACCCTAAAATGAGCCATCAGGTACACATCTCAGTGGCTCTACTGCACTCGTAGTACTGCAGAGGATTTTCAGTCCAGCGGGAAGCAGGCAAGACTGAGGAGGCAGTTATGCAGCTGGCAACGCTAGACTAGACAAAGATAGGTTTCGCCATTTCGGTCTGACTGACATCAGTCGGAGCGCGTCTCAAAGAGAGTTATTAGTTGCAGGGCGAGTAATGAACGCCAGTGGTAGCTGGTGGCGAATGCAAGATAGATAACAGCAGGCAGCTTGCGCGATTGAAATCCTCTGCAGTACTGCACCTACAGTTTGTGACGCTTAACAAAGCAAGGGTTCGGTCTGGTCGAGATCACTAGGAGCAACTCTCGAGGAGGATTGGTGGCAGGGCGAGTAATGGCCAGGGATTTGCGGGCAGCGGGGTCATCCTAGCACGTGAAGGATGGGACGTAGCGATGGGCGAGGGAGACGCATCGGGAAGGAAACTGAAGTGACCAGCAGCAGGGCGTGGGCGCCGGTGCCGGCCGGAGTGGCCGGCGGCGAGAATGCACAGTGCGGAGGCATCAAAAAATCACGCCATCACATAGGCTTATGAACCGTTAACAATAAAGACTAATAAAGTAGAATCGCAAGGCATGCTAAAACAATTAGTAGAGCCTAGGAAAGAATGCAAATGACCATGATACACCCATCATCAATACATTTAAAGGGCAGAACGTAGTCTCTCAAAATGCTCCAAATTCAATGACAAAGGAGTAAAAAACTAACACGCTCTAGCAAAAAAATGGCATAGTACAGAGGCATGTAGTAATGTGATGTGATATGGGTAGTTGGAAGCTACCGATAGAGTTGGAGTGGGACATTTTTTTAAGCTCCAAAAGTAAAGTTACACCAAGGCGGAAGAAGTACTTCTGGTTTGTATGTCTATACCTGTTGTTGGTTCATGCATCGTAGTACCATGGAGTGAATAATCTCGGGGTTCATAAACATCATGTGCTGCAATATTCTCTGCATACCATGCAAAGGAATTAATGTTTTCTAAAAAAATTTAATTTTGATAGTAAACACATTTATAGTTATATCAGGTGCTCGTTGGCCACCATGAATGCTTGTAGACGACATCACGGTTTGATGTCTTGTTCCTAATGTAAAGAGCATTGTAAGTAGTCATTCCAAATAACAGTGATAACATCAGATTACATGACCGACGTAGATTTTGGATCGGACGGTGTGGTTTTTATAAACTACAATGTTTGTTTGGAACGGAAGAATTAGAAATGAAGGAATAGAAAAAACGACCAATCCGAGAAAGCCATAAGAAAGAAAAAAGTGTAAAAACCGTGGGAACTGGAAATCTTAGGAATACAAATTTGTGCACATGGTGCGTGTAGCTAGAGGGGTAGACATCTTCGGACAACATGCTCGCTTCTTAATTCATCTTTGTTGCCATGCTTGGAGATCAAAATCTAAAAGCAGTCATCTGCTAGCTAGTGGGACACTCCAAAAAAATACGAACAAAAATATGAATCGCCAAATGTATATGTGCCAATGCAAATGATATGAAAATACAGAACACCCAAGTCCATGAAAGGACGATGGCAAACAACCAGCATTCTGTAACATTAATCACAATGAAATGATAACATGTAGTATATACTACTACCAAAAGTACATTTTCACATGCGCCGACTACAAATGAAAAATTTGAGTGAAAGAACACAAAAGAGGAGAAATGCAGCCTCAACCACGATCTCAATGGAGTTTCGACCAAGAGTTCGATTGTCGCAACACAACAAATTCTTGGCTAGACATTGAACAACAGTTATCTCGCCCCTTTCTTCTGAAAGTGCATCCAGGCATCCCTTTTGGGTTTTGGTTGATTTATGACAAACAAACGAGATCCTAAATAAATTGTTGTGATGAGCGCAGGTTTTAATGAAATTATGAAGAAAGCGCAAAAAGAAAGGAGAGTGAGGAATCAAGTTGAAAAGAGCTCAAGAGATGAATAGAATACTCTTTGTATATGGAGTGTGTTGGAGAAACACACCCCAAGAGCTCAAGCAAAAGAAAACACTCTCACTGCACAAATTTACACAGGTACGAACTAGATCGATATTCCCCGGACTAGTCTGATAATCTCTCTGTCCAAGATTGGACAAGTCCTCCCAGTGCGGACTTGTCCGCATCGGACTAGTCCGATAAAGTCCGGACTAGTCCGATAATCCTTCTGATCAATATTGGGCAAGTCCGATATTCCACAGACTAGTCTGAAATCCCTACTGACCAACATCGGGCAAGTCCCCCCAATTTTAGACTTGTCCTTAGCCCGTCAAAATTTCATGACACCGGACTAGTCCGATAACCTCTGTGACTAAAATCAGTCAAGTCCTCCAAGTGCGGACTTGTCCTCAATTCACTAAGGGTTTCACCATGCCAGACTAGTCTAAACATCTCCAAAGACAAAATTGGACTAGTCCGCCAGATGCTGGACAAGTCCGATAATTCAGGACACTTAGGGTTTCTCACACACCGCAGAGCGGACTAGTCCGGAGTCCACCACAGACTAGTACAAACTTTATAATCTCTAACGTTAACCTTTGGAAACCCTAGTATAAATAGAGGTGCACAACCCCTAATTAAATACACTCGACTCCCTGCACCATCACACCTTCAAAGAGCCCAGAAAACACATCTCTCCACACAATACAACGCAAGAAAGATCAAATTATTGAGGATTAACCATAGATCTATGGAGAGACATGTTCTTCATGTCTTGAGCTCTTGGGTTTGATTCTCTCAAACACTCTCGATGTTCCATTGCATACTTTTTGAGTGTGTTTGGTGGTGTTTCGAATTGTAAATCTTGGGGAGCCCTCAAATTGTGAGAAGGCCCCTTGAACATGGTTATTTACCCCTTTGCGATCAGTGGAAGAGAATCGGCCTTCGTGGTGATCCGACGAGGGTAGGGTTGGTGAAGACCCAGTCCTCCGTGGGCTCCTCAACATGGACGTAGATTTCCTCTGTGGAATCGAACCACAAGATAAAATTGTTGTGTCTTTTGTTCTTATTCTTACTATTCATTGCAATCTAGGGTTTGCTCAATCTTGTTCAACCTACCTTAAAACTTTGCAACTAAAGTTAACTTGTGCCACATCTAGTTTTATTAAAGCAATACATTCAAGTTACAACTCAATTTCTGCTACATAGAGTACTTGGATCGAAATCATTGATCAACCTAGTCTGCATACACTGGACTAGTCCGCACCCTACCGGACAAGTCTGATTTCTCTGTGTTTGATCAGGTTGCTAAGTGTTTCAGGTTCCGACAAAAAGTTCGAAAAGGCTATTCACAACCCCCCCCTCTAGGCTACATTCAATTGGTATTAGAGAAGGACTCTTCAAAAAGAGACTAATCACTCTAAAAGAAAATGTCGAACATGAAGGACGTGCACAAGAACTTCAACCAAGATAAAGTTGAAGATGAAAAGGCCCAAAAGTTGGAGAAGCTCCTTGACGCCATTCAAGACTTTGAGGATGATGATGAGGAGACGCTTGAACTCAAGGCGCTCCTAAGGAATATGACACTCTCCAAAGGGAAGATAAAGATTGATGATGAGAAGAAAAAGAAGAAGGGGAGTAGTCACACAGACTACTCCTGATATCATTTTAACTATGATCGTTTAAATTCAAACAATAATCATTATTTATCAATTTCTCTAGGAAAAGCCCCATACTTTGATGGCAATGATTATTCAATGTGGAGGAAAAATATGAAGATGCATTTAATATCACTTAAACCCAGCTTGTGGCATATAGTGTGTACAGGGATAGATATCCCGGATGATGATGAAGAGCTCACACCAAGTCAACAACAAGCTATTCATCGGAACGCTCAAGCTGCGGTTGTCATAACTTCACCAAGGTGGATGGACTCAAAATTGCTAAGGAAATATGGAACACATTACAAACTACACATGAAGGTGTTTGTCATGTGCGAGAGGCCAAGATTGAAACGATCGAAGGCGAATTGTGAAGATTCGCCATAGAAGAAGATGAGTCACCGCAAGACATGTACAATTGGTTGAAGACTCTTATCAATAAAGTTCGAGCCTATGGAAGCAAAAAGTGGAATGATCACGAGGTGGTGAAGCTAATTCTCAGAGCCTTCATGCCTTGCAACATAACCCTATGTTAGATGATTAAAGAAAGCCCGGGGTACAAGAAAATGACCCCGGACGAATTGCTTGGAAAGATTATCAATTTTGAGATGATGGAAAAGCAAGCAAAACATATCAAAGAGATTGCTGACCTAACCTCGGCAAAGAAGAAAGGAGTTGCTTTGAAGTCCACTTGCAAGCCCATATCAAAAGAATTTTGAGAACTCAACAAGAAGAGGACAGCGACGACGAAAGCAGCGATATAGATGAAGACAATATGATTCTCTTTATGAAGAAATTCAATGAGATGATGGAAAAAAGACAAGGTGGTAGATCAAATGAAGGAAGACAGAGAGACAAATCAAGACCTAAGTTGAGGTGTGCTTGTTATAAGTGTGGTGAATACGATCACTTTATAGTTGATTGTCCCTATGAAGAAAACAAGAAGAAGACCAAGGATATAAAGCCTCAACCCAAGAAGATGCTCAAGAAGAAAAAGCAAATTGGACAAGCGCACCTAGGAAAGGAGTGGGACTCCAATGGTGAGTCCTCATCCGAAGAGGATGAGGAGATGGCTAGCATAGCCATCAAGAAGACAACAAAGAAATCCACCCTCTTCTCAACTTTTGGCACAAAGAAGGACAACGACACATGTCTAATGGCGAATGAAGGTAAAAGAAAGGTAACAACTAAACCTTCCTCTCCGCATTCTTTCTCTAGCGATAGTGATACTTATAGTGATGATGAAGATATGCTCGTTGGCTTAGATAAGAAAACTACTACAAAAATGAAATTCTTAATGAATAAGATTATTGATAAGGAGGAGCTTGCTAATCGCTAATAAGATATGATCATCCTTCAAAAGTAGGAATATCTTAAGATTAAAAAGCTTCTTGAACTTGAAAAGGAGTGAAGCAAGTCACTAAAACTTGAGTTAGCTTCAAGCAAGGAAGATTGCTTGAAGTTAAGCGACTCAAATGTAATCATCAAGCATGAACTTGCTAACTTAACTAAAGTTAACAAGATCCTTGAGGTACAAGTTGAGTCACTCAAACAAAGTGACCCTTCATCCTCTTCAAGCTCACCTTCTCAATACTTAAAATTCGAAACTACTATTACTTGTGCATGTGCTAAAATTGACATTAACTTGAAGGATAAGTCAAACTTGACAAAGGACAAGCATCCTCCCCATAGTGGCATATTTGACAAGGAGAAGGGCAAGTATGCACGCAGTGCATACTTGGCCACAAGACCTCCTAATGTCAAATATGGCAATGGGTATTCTTATGGTGTAAAGCAAAATTCTAGAAGCCACAAGAATAACAAGGAATGCACTGCTGTTGTCAAGGGAAACTCCTCTCAAGCTAGAAAGCCTAATAATGTTGACAAGTCTAAAAATGTTAACAATGCCCCTCATGAACAAGTATTGTTTCCGGCTGTCCCGACTAACATCCTCATGCGCATATCTTGAGAGTTGAGTGAACTTATTGAGATATTCACTCACGCTTGATCTTCCTTGCCTTAAATTCTCAAATTCTTGCCTCTTCAAAATCATAACACCCTCGGGCACATAATGAGAACGAAAACTCTCCTTGAATTTGGCCCAAGTAATCCTCTCTTGATTCTCATGAGCATTGCAATAAGCATCCCACCAATCCGCAGCTGCTCCAACGAGTTGATGAGAAGCAAATAGAACCTTCTCCCGGTCATTGCATTGGACAATAGCTAACTTCTTCTCCACAAACTTGAGCCAATCATCCGCATCCATAGGGTCGGCAGCTTGAGCAAAGGTCAGTGGCCTAGTCCTCATAAACTCTCCCAATCGATTATAAGGAGGTGGGGGTGGCGGTGGAGGCACGTGGGGCTAATTGTTGATGTTGCCAGCCTGCAGCTGTCCCATAGTCTGTATCATGGTCTGCATGAGCTGGTTTTGCATAGCCAATAGCTACTTAATGTTGATAGCTCTCTAAGTAGATCCTTTTCCAATGTTGTTCTGAGGCACTCCATTGTTCTCCTCCTCATCATTGACATCCCTCTGGTTGCGAGTCCTCACCATCTGAAGAGAAGCAATAGGTAAGAATTAGAAAACGTCCCCAACTATATGCATCAAGGGATATGAAACTAGACAACTAGCTAGCCTAGGTGGACATGGCAATGCTAAAGCATCCCAAAATCCTCTATTAAGCACACAAGCAAGAAATATATAGCAAACAACACACCAACCAAAAACACATCGATTCCTGAGTGCTCCTATGTGCTCTAAAGTGTCCATTCTATCTAGGTTGCATCCTACAGTCGACCTGTGACTCTGATATCAATCTGTGATGCCCGGTTCTTAATAATGAACCAAGCTAACGCATATGTGTGCCCAGGATGTTCATCACACATACACGAGTGCAATCACAAAAGAGTATACAGAAAATTACCATAGAACAAGATTAATTAACCAAATTTCATTAAACAAACCATATTATCCTCGAATACAAGCTCTAATGAATATTAATGACAAGTTCGACTAATGCAGCGGAAATAAACTAATTAAGCAAACTAAACAACTAGGCAGCATAAGCGATAGGGTACAGTGCAGCTCCAATCAATACCACAAGCAAACTGACGGTAGACACGGCCTAGAACTCCGCATTCTCACCATTAAACTCCCAATCCTGACCTGCAACTGTTGGGGGGGGGGATTGCAAGAGTGAGTACATGTCGTACTCAGCAAGTGTGGAAAGTATGACATGTGGCTGATTCAAATGACGAATATAATAATGGCAAAGTGCTGAAAAGTACATTAAAATATTTGAAAAGCAAAATATTATATTTATATGAATCAAACCCATCATAATCATAAGTAATATCATAATACCAATCTGAATTCACTACCATCATCAATAATTCCAGATTTCACCATTTGCCAATAACCATATTCAATACCAAAAATTAATCCATAACCAGCCATAACCATTACCAAACCATAACCATTACCAACCATAACCATTACCAACCATAACCATCCCAAATACCATCCCAATAATAAGTTCCCTCCAATCATGGAAGTTGTCCAGGTGCTCATAATTGGGAGCACGACTATCATGATAGTTTTAATAGACTTTGCAGAGTTTGTGCCACTTTACCCACGTGTTTGTGATTTCATCACCTTTCAATGACTAGAACCTCTATCATGCCGTCTCACACTTCCGTCGGTGTGTGGCCAAGAGATCACAAAATAGCCTTTACAAAGGGATTACTAGCCTATTTAGACCCCACTAAGGTTTCACCGGTGGTGATGTCTCCTACAGAGCACATCTTCAACCAAGGGCCCCCTCTTGAGCCATTCGGATCCCAGGGTACTCCCACCAACCATCAACAAACCCAATCCGACTACCCCTTCCCTGATCATCCATAATGGTCCAAATAGCACTGGCGAATCCCTAATTAATCATCTACGCCGCACCCATACTTGGCCTCGTGGTGGCACTGTAGTCCTGGCTTATTCTCGCATGAACCGGTCCTTAGATCTAAAGCAAGCAAACCACCATACATCCAACCCATCCACATACCAGGCTTGCTTAGATCACCCATTACCATATCATATTTACCAGTTCATGTTAACCATAATCTCATCCATGCATAATTAAATTGAGTGGTATAGTTGTTTCCCATCCCAGCTGATTAAGCGAAGCAAAAGGTAAAAAGCCCTTCCCGACTCTCTACCATATATTCCAGGTGACAAGGATGGTCAAAAAAGCTAGTGAACTTCCTACCATAGGATTTCCCATCAAATTGACACAAGCATGCAATTTTGCAAATAAAACATTTAATTTAAAACAGGATCAATATGATTCAAGGACACTTGCCTTGCTCTTGCTGTTGATTAGGTTCAAAGCCTTCAAACTCTAGGTGTTGTAGATCCTCCGCGGCACTCTCTAGTGCAAATCCGTCTAATCCACACAATAAACATACAAGACAAGAAACACAATCAAAGAGTGCACAAAAATTACTCAATATGACATGACATGCATGATTAATGCAAATGCAAGGTAGAACTTGTAAATAGATTGCTCTTAATGATCAATAACTAGTTCTAATAGATTTTAACAAGTTTACACAGGTTTGGATGTGATTAGATCAAATTTTAGAGTCAATTCAACCCAATTTAACCAGCAAGATTGGACTAGTCCGTTAGGGACCGGACAAGTCCGCACTTTGCGAGATCAGCAGATTAGGTTTTTCTAGATCGACATAAATTTGGAGATTAGGGGTTGAATTCACGTAAGGAAAAGATAATAGAAGGTATACCAGGTGTTTAGGACTCCAATGAATCAAGAAACTTGGAGGTAGCACTTGGATCTTGATGATCTAGGGTTGGTGATGAACTTGGAGATGAATTGGTCGTGAAGAACGAAAACTTGGTGGAGATCTTGATCCTCTTTCGTTTCCTCCTCTTCTTCTTGCTTGGGATCTTCTCCTCCCTCCTTGGTGGTGGCTCTCCACGAACTAGGGTTTGGGTGGGGTGGAAAAGTGGCAAATAGATGTCAAGCCAAGGGGTGGGGTTGTTTATATAGAGGTGGAGGCTAGGGTTAGATGGATTTCGAGTTTGGGATGAGTAGAGGCCGTTTTAGAGTCCCTCATGGGCTCTAAAAGAGTTAGGCACGACGTCCCTAGGCCCACTTAACGTGAAACCCAGGAAACAAGTCGTAAAACAAAATATCAACTCGGAGTCACGAAATATTGGACAAGTCCAGAAAGGACCGGACTAGTCCGAAGTCATCCAGAGAGAAAATCAGACAAGTCTGGCCAAAAATCGGACAAGTCCGACTTTGAACAGAGAGGAAAACAGACAAGTCCGTGGAACATCGGACTAGTCCGGAAAAGTCCAGGGACTTAGCAAATTTTCAAGGATTCTTGGAATATCGGACTAGTCCGCACAAAATCAGACAAGTCCGAAAGTTTCCAGAGGCAAAATCGGACTAGTCCGCAGCAAAAACAGACAAGTCCATTTTTAGTCAGAGAGAAATCAGGCTAGTCCTCAGTAGTCCGCACTTTCCTGCATTTTAAGTGCGGTTTTGTTCCAAATCAATTTTAAATGCTCCAAATAAATTTTAAACTCGTTCCTCTTTATGTGGGTTAATGTTAAACATGTATATGAGTGCATTCAAGGCATGATGCATGAAAATGAGGATGTTACAGCGAAATATCGGACATGTCCGAAAAGGACCGGACTAGTATGAGTTGTCAAGAGAGAAATCAGAAAACTCTGGGCAAAACTCGGACAAGTCCAACTTTAGTCAAAGAGGAAAACGGACAAGTCCGCTGGAACACCGGACTAGTCCGGACAAGTCCAGGGACTTAGCAAATTTTCAAGGATTCTTGGATGTAAGTGCATCTAGGATATCTGTAGGATCAAAGAGCATGTGAAAAGCTACCAGAGGGGGGGTGAATGGTAGATTTAAAAATCTTACGCGGCGGAAACAATTAAACCCCAAACCCTTTTGGCACAAAAATGATCAGTTAAAAAAATCGTGTGTGAGACTAATCTAAACGTGTTTCACCGTGACAAAAGTGATAGATATCAGATAGAATCAAGTCACGAAGACAACACAAAAATAATCACTCAAATCCGACGAGAAAAACTCAAGTTATGATCGAAAGATCAAACAATGGTCAATCTGCCCTACCCGAGAAAAAAACAGTTCTGGAACGCTGCAAAGAAACTCGTGTAGATCATAGACCACAAATCCAATGACTGTGAAACTTTGACATATCATAGACAATCAAGTTGTGAAGATAACCCAAAAAGAATCACGTCAATTGGATCTGTACAACTCGAGTTATGATAAAACCACCAACGAAAGGTAGTGCTGTCCAGAAACTTGACGAGTAAAACTTGTCTGGAACAAGTCTGACGAACAAGGCACAAAAGTTCCTTCAAACTGCGAATTTTATTCAATAGAACACAAGAGGAACAGCCCCAAAGTCGTGCACCACGATCTCTGGGCTCCCTTGCATATATAACCAGCCCTTAGGCCAACCCAATATCAACTAGGACTCCAATCCTACTCAGATCACGAATCGTAACTTTCCATAACTGCTCAAGATTCTTCTATACGCAGATAGAAGCAATATTAAGACTTCAAAACACCCTAGGAACGTATCCCACATTCCTAAACAACTCAAATTCGTTACCCACACGAGATCCTATCATAACCTACTCGATACTTTCCATACCGAGCCATAACCGACTTCGCCGCAGCCGAAGTCATCAACCGATACAATCCGATCCTTCCAATCAGATCTTCCCATCCATAAACCATCTTCGGAACCATGTTGCCACGTCATGCACCGCATGCATACGTGCAAACACCTTCCTTCAACGTCCAATAACCTTCATATGCACCGCCCTTGATTCAATCATTCTGCGCGAGCCTCACATAAGCATGAATAAGCCGGAGCACATGAATAAACAACCAATCCATACGAGCCCAAGTCCTTGACTTGACTCAAGTTAGTTCCGAACACAACACCTTACGTGAGAGCCTCACATAAGCATGTTGCAAAGTATAGCAAAACGATATCAGCCATATCATCCAAAATGCACCAAAAACTTAGTAAAAGAATACTAAGCAAACTTTCCAACCATGTAAAGCAAGTACGAAACATTGCAAATGAAAAGCAGAAGCACTTCGGTCAAGTTCTGGACCTTTCCAGAGCAACCCGAACCTTGAGCCGGAGCTAACAAAAGCTAGTAGAACCTAGCACCGGAGCTTACCAAAACTAGTACAACCAAGCTCCCGCCGGAGCTTACAAAACTAGCAGGACCTAGCGCTGGAGCTAACGAGAACTAGTCGGAACTAGTAAACCCAAAAACCGGATCTAGAAAAATCAACTCGAAGCTTAGCAAAAACATGTCGGAGCTATCAAAAACATGTCGGAGCTATCAAAGACATGCTGGAGCTAAAGACAAAACTTCACCGGAGCTGATCAAAGCTAGTCGGACCTAGCATCGAACGTAATCGGAGCTACCCAAAACAAGCCGGACCTACCGTCGGACCTTGCTGTAGCTCAGAGCTAGAGTCGGACCTTGATAAAAAGGTGTTTTGGTGATATTCAAAACTTTTATAATCAAAGCCAAGTGTATTCACTACAAGCCAATGTATTCAGCACACATAGGTCTTACAATCTCCCCCTTGATGAATGCATTGGCAACACCATCTAAAATTCGAACATTGGCTTATTCACATAAAAGTTTTGAAGGCAATTTCTCCCCTTTTGTAAATCAAAAGTAAAATGAGAAGAAAATATCTCCCCCTTTATTATCTCTCCTTATGCACATATTCTCTTTCTCTTCATGCTTATCTCTCCCCCTTTGACAATGTATTCAGCAAGTCATGAGCATATAAACAAATTATCTCTCCCTCTTTAGTTGTTATGAGCATATTATAACATATACATATAAACAAAGCTCATCCAAGTCATACTATCAAGTACCTTACATTATTATCACATCAATGAAATACATAAAGTAGTGTAAGCCATGCTAGAGATCAAATGTAATTTTCAATTTAGTCATGATCTCACAAACTTAACTATCTCAAAACCTGATAGCATGACACTAGTTGCTGCATTTTATTATTTTTCAAAGCATAAATTTATATCATATGATATTTGCAAGAGATTATATGCGCATCTGCCTTATTCTAACCAACCAAGCCAAGCATATGTCATTTGACAATCAGAAGCTTAAGGACATGGTTTTAGTCATACACAACTTCTTCCAAGTTCATATCTAAGTGAAATGACAAGCCATCTCAAAAGAAGAAGTGCGATGCATGCATATTCTCTTGATATTTTCTCAATTTATATTTGTTCATAAAAACTCAACATGTGAGTTGATTACTTGATTAATTCTTAATGATTAAAAGCATTTGTGAGCATGCAACAAGTTCAAAACAGCAAGAAAGTTTGACCATGACCAGATTTAGTGTAAGTGATTATTCCAATTACTAGACATGGCAAAAACTACAAAATGTATAACACGAGTAATGTAGTAAGAACTTTCAGCATGTAAAAGGAATCACACAGTCATATATGTATGAAATACTATGCTCATATTATTTTAATTTCAGATTCACACATAGACTTCCCTAGTTTCAAAAACTCCCCCTCAATTTAAGCCATGAGGATGAATAACCCCTATTTCACTACGAATGAAACAAAAACGAGTGAAATCCAAAGGTTTTGTAAAAATGTCAGCCAATTGATGTTCGGTATCTGCATGGTGAAGCACAGTGTTTCCTTTTTCAACGTTATCTCGGAGAAAGTGATACCTAATATCAATGTGCTTAGTTCTAGAATGTTGCACGGGGTTTTTGGCAATGCAAATAGCACTACTGTTATCAAAAAATAGTGGAACACTGTCTAGATCAACCCCATAGTCCTTAAGTGTTTGAACAGTCCAAAGAGTTTGTGAGCAAGCACTAGCAGCAGTAACATATTCAGATTCGGATGTGGATTGTGCAACTGAATTTTGTTTTCTAGAGGAGCAAGCAACAAGAGAATTACCAAGAAAATGACAAGCACTGGAAGTACTTTTCCTATCAATCCTACAACCCCCAAAATCAGCATCTGAAAAAGCTTTCAAAGTAACGGTTGAGGAAGAAGGAAGAAAAATGCCAAATTCTTGGGTTCCATGTAAGTACCTGAGAATCCTTTTAACGGATTGACGATGTGAAACACGTGGGGAAGCTTGAAACCGTGCACAAAGACATACGCTGAATTGTATGTCCGGTCTTGATGCTGTGAGGTACAAAAGTGATCCGATCATGCTTCTATATTCTTTTTTATTCACGGGTTCACCATCTTCATCAAGTTCAAGTGTTGTTGCTGTTCCCATTGGTGTCCGAACAGGCTTGCTTTTATCCATGTTGAAGCGCCTAAGGAGGTCTTTGGTATACTTCGTTTGATGCACAAAAGTACCCTCCTTGGTTTGCTTGATTTGCTGCCCCCAAAAGTAAGTGAGTTCACCCATCATACTCATTTCAAATTTGGAACTCATCATTGCTGAAAACTTGGACACAAGATCATGAGAAGCACAACCAAAGATAATATCATCCACATACACTTGAACGAATAATGAGTCATTGCCATGCTTAAGCACAAAAATAGTTTTATCAACCTTGCCCATGGTAAAACCCTTTTCAAGTAAGAATGTTTTTAACCTATCATACCATGCTCTAGGGGCTTGTTTGAGACCGTATATGGCTTTGGATAGTTTGTAAACATGATTAGGAAAATCTGGATTTTCAAAACCCGGTGGTTGTTTGACATAAACCTCCTCATCTATGTAGCCATTAAGAAAAGCACTTTTAACATCCATTTTATATAGCTTAAAACCTTTATATGCTGCAAAAGCTAACAAAATTCTTATGGCTTCTAATCTAGCGACAGGAGCAAAAGTTTCATCAAAATCTAGACCTTCAATTTGAGTGAAACCTTGAGCAACCAACCTAGCCTTATTCCTAACCAAAAACCCATCCTCACTTTGTTTATTTTTAAATACCCATTTAGTTCCAATTAAAGTGTGACCTTGAGGTGGAGGTACAAGTTTCCAAACATTATTTCTTTCAAAATTTTCTAACTCTTCTTGCATGGCAATAATCCAAGATTCATTAGTGAGTGCGTGTGATATATCTTTGGGTTCAAAAGAAGCAACAAAAGCAGAATGAGCATGAGAGTTTGGATCGCAAAACCTGGACCGTGTGACTCGTTCGTGCAAGCTTCCAATCATCTGTTGTGGGGGATGATCTTTGTAAAACCGTAGGGGAACAGATGTCTCACAAGCTTCTTCTTCTTCATGTTCATCGTAGATTGATGAGCTTGTGACTTGTGGACAATCAGGACCAGCATAGTTGATAGCCGGAGCTTGTTCAATGTCCGGAGCTGGACACGTGTCAACTTCGGAACTACCAGGCAGTATCACCAGCTCTTCTTCATCTTCGAAAATACCCTCCCCCTGAGGCTACGGATCTGGTCCTGCAACATTGGAGCTAGTAACTGGGCTAGCTTCATCAAAAGACACTTCACAAGTCTCCACAATTTTGTTAGTGTCAAGTAAAAGCACACGGTAGCCTCTATTATGAGATGGATAACCAAGAAACATACCATCAATGGATCGAGGTTCAAATTTATCAAGATTACCATGTTTCTTAACAAAGCATTTGCAACCAAAGACCTGAAAGTGTGTAACACTAGGCCTATGTCCAAACCGAAGCTCATATGATGTTTTACCTAGCTTAGCACGCAAGAAAACACGATTTGAGACATAACAAGCGGTTGCTAACGCATCAACCCAAAATTTCCTAGGAGTTTGATATTCATCAATCATAGTCCTAGCCATCTCAACTAAGGTTCTGTTCTTTCTTTCTACAGCACTGTTTTGTTGAGGTACATATGGTGAAGAGAATTGATGATCTATTCTATTTTCAGCACAAAAGTGATCAAAAGATTGATTTTTAAATTCAGTTCCATTATCACTTCTAATTGCTTTTAATGATCCTGGGTGATCAATTGATAATCTAAGAAATAAAGTTCTAAAGTTACTAAAAACTTCATTCTTAGACGCCATAAAGTAAACCCAAGAGCATCTAGAATAATCATCAACGATAACAAGAACATACCATTTACCTCTGAAGGATTGAACACGTGAAGGTCCTACGGTGTCAAGATGCAAAAGTTGACATGGTTCAGTTGTCATGATCATTGTGAGAGGGGTATGTGAACCTGCAACCATCTTAGCATGTCTACAAGAAGAGCACACAATTTCTTTGTCCCCTTTAAGCTTGGGCAACCCACGTATGCGATCAAGAGTACTAACACATGTTAGGTGATCAAAGCCTACGTGACCAAGTCTACGATGCCAAAAATATAAGTCCTTTAAATCATTAGCAACTAGACACCTATGCTTAGAGGAAGACATATCAAAATCAGCTTTAAAAACTCTTCGAAACTGAGAAATGTTAAAAATAAGCTCACTATTTGAACCTACAACTTTGCAACAGTTTTTATTGAAAATAATTTCTAGATTTTCATCTAGCAATTGTGCAACAGAAAGCAAGTTGTATTTCAAATTTTTGACAAGTGCCGCATCCTTCAAAGTGTAGATCGTTTACTCTAACCGAACCCTTAGCAATTATAGGAGTTGAAGAATTATCGGCAAAAGTAACATTCTCTACACGTGACACAAAAGAGAGGGAGGAGAACCAATCTTTGTTACCGGTCATGTGGCGTGAGCAACCTGAATCCACAATCCAAATGTTCTCCTTCTTCAAACGTGTAACCTACATAGAAGCACAATACGTCGATGACTCAATACTGGGGTTAGTCATAAGACATTTAGGAATCCAGTACTGAGTCACGCGACGTGCAGCAGGAAAAACACGGGAAAACTGAGACAAAACAGCAGGTTTATGAGTCAAAGTTTGAGATTTTTTGTTCTTGACTACTGACCTATAAGGTGTTACTTGTGTAGCACAAAAACCAGTAGCTCCGGAGGCAAAAACAGAAGGTCCGGAGGTAAACTTTGAATGTTTTTGACTCATACAGCAGGTTGTACATTCGGTTCAATATGTGCAGCAAATTTTGCATGAAAGTTATGAGATCTAGCAACCATTCTTTTCCTTTTCTGTTGTTTAGCTAGTCTATAACAAAAATCTATGACATGACCATCTCTACCACAGTAGGTACAATGAAATTTAACTTTATGTTCATGTCTAGATGAGCAAACAACATTTTTATTTGAAACTGAATGAGACAATACTCCTGCAGATTTGAAAACCACTTTCTTTTGTTTAAGAACTGTTTGAATCAAACCACTTTCTAATGACTTTACAATTTTAGGTGGATGTGCCTTAGCATGAGCATGAGAATCAAAACCTAAACAAGTTTTATCATTGCAAGACTTGGAAGAATTCAGCGGTAAGTTTAGGTTCTTATTCCCATTACAAAACCGATCTAATGTCCTATGCATGTCATCAAGTTTATTGGACAGATCAATGCAATTTTCACATGAAGTTTTTCCTTTTAGTTTGCAATTTGAACAAAATTTAACTTCATGAGAACGTAAAGCATTGTTCAATATAGAAATTTCATTCATAGCATCCTGTAGTTTCTTATCAAGATCATCACAAGTAGAACAATGCAAATCAATTGTAGAACAGCTAGCATCTTTCAAGTTTTTATCATTAAGTGCAGCAAGCTTTTTGTTCTTTTCAATTTCTAACTCAAGTTTATCAAGTGTGGAGGTGTGCGCACTTCTTAATGAGGACAATTGTTCATATATTAAATCACATGAGGAACATGCATCATCACTAGGAATCAAAGTTTTTAAATGGTTGATTTCAGATTCTAGTGATTCAATTTTAGCAGCACTATCCCTAAGTTTTTTGTCCTTTTTCTTAACAATAATAGTGGCACGAGAAATAGCATCACACATTTCTTCGCAAATAAGACATACCTCTTCATTGTCGTTGTTGTGTTCTGCCTCCTCCATACTTGATCTTGACTTGCCCGCCATAAAGCACAAGTTTGCCAAATCATCTTCATCTTCATCACTTCCAATGTCCACATCACTTGAACTGAACTCTTGAAGCGCGGTGATGAAACTGTTGATCATCTTGCGTCCTATGGTACCTTTCTTCTTGTTGTTGGAATTTCCAGAGGAGGTGCGGACCTTGCTTTGTTTTTCTTCCCAGGTGGTCGGACCTGAAAGGTTAGGGCATTCTATACGAAAGTGTCCTATTTTACCACATTCAAAACAGCGTTGAGGTCCGGAGCTTCCTCTCCTTCTAGTTCTCACATTTTGCAATGCTTTTGAGAATCTAGTAGAGATGAGTGCCAACTCCTCTTCTGGAAATTCTTCGATCTGCTCCAGGGTTAGTGAGGACAACAAAGCAAGAGTATTGCAAGATGATGATTGGCTGGAGCTAGACATATCACGTTGTGAAACAAATGCAATAGACTTATTTGGGTTCTTACGTGAGATTATGTCAATTTCATGAGTTTTTAACTTGGAATATAGCACATCTAAAGTAAGTGAACTCATGACATTAGATTTACGAATAGATGTGACTTTCATCTCCCAAATTGACATATCTAATGCACTTAGTAATTGCCTAGCATTTTTAGCACCTAAAAAATTAACATTGACACTACGCAAGTTGCTTAGAATCTTATTAAAGCGAGCAAAAAGGTCATGAATAGACTCACCGGGTTGCATCTCGAAGCGCATGTATTCTTTCTTGAACATGTCTTGCCTTACCTCTTTGATCGTGTTGGATCCTTCGTGGTAGTCACAAAGTGTTTTCCACACATCGTATGCAGATCGGAGGTGTGCAACACGATCGAAGTCGCTTTGAGTTAATCCTTGTATGATCAAGTTCCGAGCCTTGTTGTTGTTGTCGACATCTCTCAGATTTGTAGCTGTAACTTAATCGTTTGATGGCACTTCGTAAGACTTGTATACCTTCTCCCATATTGCAAAGCCTTGTGCCTGGATGAAGGCCTCCATGCGTGCCTTCCAAACCTGGAAATCAATACCAGCAAACATACAAGGTTTGGCGGAGTACTTCTCCATGATGATTAGTCAAAAACACGTGCAAATCTAAAAGATTAGAGCACTGTGGCTCTGATACCAATTGTAGGATCAAAGAGCACGTGAAAAGCTACCAGAGGGGGGGGGGTGAATGGTAGATTTAAAAATCTTACGCAGCGGAAACAATTAAACCTCAAACCCTTTCGGCAGAAACGATATGTTAAAGAAATCATGTGTGAGACTAATCTAAACATGTTTCACCGTGACAAAAGTGATAGATATAAAAGAGAATCAAGTCACGAAGACAAAACAAAAATAATCACTCAAATCCGACGAAAGATCAAACAATGGTCAATCTGCCCTACCCGAGAAAAAAACAGTTCTGGAACGCTACAAAGAAACTCGTGTAGATCATAGACCACAAATCCAATGACTGTGAAATTTCGACATATCATAGAAAATCAAGTTATGAAGATAACCCAAAAAGAATCACGTAAATTGGATCTGTAAAACTCGATTTATGATAAAACCACCAACGAAAGGTAATGCTGTCCAGAAACTCAACGAGTAAAACTTGTCTGGAACAAGTCTGACGAACAAGGCACAAAAGTTCCTTCAAACTATGAATTTTATTCAATAGAACACAAGAGGAACAGCCCCAAAGTCGTGCACCACGAGCTCTGGGCTCCCTTGCTTATATAACCAGCCCTTAGGCCAACCCAATATCAACTAGGACTCCAATCCTACTCAGATCACGAATCGTAACTTTCCATAACTGCTCAAGATTCTTCTATATGCAGATAGAAGCAATCTTAAGACTTCCAAACACCTTAGGAACATATCCCACATTCCTAAACAACTCAAATTCGTGACCCACACGAAATCCTATCATAACCAACTCGATACTTTCCATACCGAACCATAACCGACTTCGCCGCAGCCGAAGTCATCAACCGATACAATCCGATCCTTCCAATCAGATCTTCCCATCCATAAATTATCTTTGGAACCATGTTGCCACGTCATGCACCGCATGCATACGTGCAAACACCTTCCTTCAACGTCCAGTAACCTTCATATGCACCGCCCTTGATTCAATCATCCTGCGCGACCTCCTGATCAGCTCAACGACAGTTCCTTCCGAACTTGGTTGTTTGAACCTCATCTCCTCCCTGAGAGTAGTCCAATGGATCCCATCACCAGCCATGTCTTGAACTCAAACAACACCTGCACATGAATAAACAACCAATCCATACGAGCCCAAGTCCTTGACTTGACTCAAGTTAGTTCCAAACACAACATCTTACGTGAGAGCCTCACATAAGCATGTTGCAAAGTATAGCAAAATGATATCAGCCATATCATCCAAAACGCACCAAAAACTTAGTAAAAGAATACTAAGCAAACTTTCCAACCATGTAAAGCAAGTACGAAACATTGCAAATGAAAAGAAGAAGCACTTCGATCATGTTTCGGACCTTGCCAGAGCAACCCGAACCTTGAGCCGGAGCTAACAAAAGCTAGTAGAACCTAGCACCGGAGCTTACCAAAACTAGTACAACCAAGCTCCCGCCGGAGCTTACAAAACTAGCAGGACCTAGCGCCGGAGCTAACGAGAACTAGTCGGAACTAGTAAACCCAAAATCCGGATCTAGAAAAATAAACTCGGAGCTTAGCAAAAACATGTCGGAGCTATCAAAAACATGTCGATGCTATCAAAGACATGCCAGAGCTAAAGACAAAACTTCACCGGAGCTGATCAAAGCTAGTCGGACCTAGCATCGAATGTAACCGGAGCTACACAAAACAAGCCGGACCTACCATCGGACCTTGCTGTAGCTCAGAGCTAGAGTCGAACCTTGATAAAAAGGTGTTTTGGTGATATTCAAAACTTTTATCATCAAAGCCAAGTGTATTCACTACAAGCCAATGTATTCATCACACATAGGTCTTACAATATCCCTTGTGGGTTTTGGCTAATTGATGACAAACATATGAGATCCTAATGAAACTATTGAGATGATTGCAGGACAAACAAAGTGAAACAGCTCGGTGCACACAAAAGGTTAAAAATGGAGTGGTGTCCAAAGAGGGATACTTTGATGGAGCTTGGAAGAACAAATTAGATTTTAAATGTATAGGGAGTGTATGAAAGACACACTCTAAGAGCTCATGAATTTGCGCAGGGGCAAGGGTTTTAAAATTAACCTAACTTTCACAGTGCACTGGACTAGTCCAATCATGGAACACACTAGTCTATCAGACTTTCTGGAGTCTCCCTTCTCTGGAGACCGGGCTAGTCCGTGTGTCCACCGGACTAGGCCGTTAAACTTTCTGGAGTCCCCCTTCTCCGGAGACCGGACTAGTCCGTGTGTCCACCGGACTAGTCCATTGAACTTTGAGGAGTCTCCCATATCGGGAGACCGGACTAGTCCGTATGTCCACTGGACTAGTCCGTTGAACTTAATGGAGTCGGTTTTCACAAAAGGTCAGACTAGTCCGTTTCTAACCAGACTAGTCCGCCAGACTCTCTGGACTTCGAGTTACACTGTGACTGGACAAGTCCAGACTTGCACCAGACTAGTCCGGTGTTAGGGTTTTTCAACGGTAACTTTTTGGAAATCATATAAATAGAGAATCCACGGCCTTCCACAACACACACACGTCGAATACTGCTGAAAACACAAAACCTAGTGCCGCCACTTTGTCCCAAGAGCCCAAAACACATCTCCCCACACATCTAAGGTGCAAAAGGAGTCAAATCATTTGAACACTTCGATTCGGGATTGGGAGATCGTCGTTCCTTCGTTGCGAGCTCTTGGGTTTTGATCTTTCTACACTTATACTCTGCATTGTAATACTTTCAAGTGTATTTGTTCGCCTCTTTCGTTGTAATTCTCGTGGGAGCCCTCAACGTGTGTGGTTGCCCCACAAACTCGGTGATTACCCGTGATAGTGGAATCAAGTCGGCCTTCGTGGTGACTTGAAGAGGGAAAGGGTTGGAGACCCGGCTCTGTGTGAGCTTCCTCAACGAGGACATAGATCTCGTGGTGAGATTGAACCTCGGTAAAAATTTGCTTGTCCCTTGTGCCTCATTTACTTTACTTTTCGTTCACGAGATGACTTGATTACTAAGCATCAATTAAGTTGCTTATAAGTTTCCACGTGCATTCATATAATAATCTTAAATCAAAGGATCTATTGTTCTCATTTCCGCTGCTAAAAGAACCTAGTTTCCCAAACAACACTTAATCAATTCACATATTTCAGCACACCGGACTAGTCCGCCCACACAAGAGGACTAGTCCGGTCAATCAAGTTTTTGACGACTCTATTAAGTGTGCAGGAAATTCAAAAGGCCTATTCACCCCCCTCTAGGCCACATTTAATCGGTATCAGAGCAAGGTTCTCTGCCAACGAGATTCACATCTCGGAGAGATCCATGGCCTCTAAAAAGAACAACGATATCTCGAAGATGAACATCAATGAGGAGGAACAAGAAGCTAAAGCCTTCGATGTGCTGAACGAAAGCCCACATGATGATGAAGAAGTGCGACAACTAAAGGCACTCCTAAGAAAGAAACTGCTAGGACAAAAATGAAAAGAAGAAGAGAAGACGACGGGGAGTGGTCATCACGACTACTCCCGACATCCTTACAACTACAACCGTCTCAATTCAAACAATCACTATCTCTCCATTCCTATGGGAAAGCCTCCACAGTTTGACGGAAGTGACTACACCATGTGGAAGTACAACATGAAGATGCTTCTAATATCCCTGAATCCTAGTATGTGGCACATTTTCAACTGGCATAGATATCCTGGACACGGATGAGGAACTCACTCCAGAACAAGAACAAGAGATTCACAGAAACACACAAGCCGTCGCCGTGATCACATCATCACTAAGTAGAGAAGAATTCACCAAGATCGATGGTTTAGAAAGTGCAAAAGAAATCTGGGATACACTTAAGACAGCTCACGAAGGAAATAGGTCGGTTCGTGAAGCTAAAATTTAGATGCTTGAAGGAGAGTTGGGGAGATTTGCTATTGAAGAAGGCGAATCACCTCAAGACATGTACAACCGGATGAAGGCACTCATCAACAAAATTCATGCCTATGGAAGTAAGAAATGGACGGATCACGAGGTGGTCAAAAGAATGATTAGAACCTTCATGCCAAGAAATGTCACACTTTGCTCAATGATTAGAGAAAGCCCCGGATTTCACAAAATGACTTCGGATGAGTTATTGGGGAAGATCATAAATCATGAAATGATGGAGAAACAGGCTCAATACGTCAAAGACTTAGCCGAACTCACCTCTTACAAAAAGAAAGAAGTTGCTCTCAAAGCAACGTGCAGACCCAAACTTAAAGAAACTCGTGAAGACCAAGACGATGGGCATACAAGCGACGAGAGTACCGATCTTGATGATGAAGAAATGGTACTCTTTATCAAGAAGTTCAAGCGCATGATGAAAAGAAGACACAGCAACAATTCAAATGAAGGAAAAATCAAGGATAAAGGAAAATCCAAGGCTCGATGCACTTGCTACAACTGCGGAGAGTATGGTCACTTCATGGTGGACTGCCCCTATGAAGAAAATAAAAAGAAGAAGGAAACAAGACCTCAAGAAAAGAAAAATTTCACAAAAAGAAGACAAGCCCATCAAGCTCATATTGGCAAGGAGTGGGACTCAAACGACGAGTCCTCCTCCGATGAAGAAGAAGAGATAGCCACTATCACAGTCAAGAAACCTACTATGAAAGCCACACTCTTCCCAAACATGGGAGGACGAGATATGAACAACCACACTTTCCTTATGGCTAAGGAAGGCAAGAAAAAGAATCGACTCACTCCTCCTACGCTAAATTCCTCTATTGATGACTTTGATAGCTCTAGTGATAATGAAGAAATGTTTAGAGGATTAAGTAAAATTGCTTTAAAGAAAATGGAAATGTTGTCGAACAAAATCTTTGAAAAGGAGGAACTTCTTAACCGACAAGAAGATATGCTCATCCGTGAAAGGAAGAGATATCAAGAAGTTGAAAAGCTTCTCGAGCTTGAAAGAGAGAAGAACGAGTCGCTTGAAGTTGAGATAGCCTTGAGTAAGGAAACTTACTCAAAGCTAGAGGACTCGCATATTGCAATCAAGGAAGAACTTGCTAACTTGTCAAAAGTTAACAAGATCCTTGAGGTGCAAGTTGAGTCTCTCAAGCAAAGTGACTCCCCTTCCTCCAAGAGCTCTTCCTCCAAAGATATGAGTTCGACAACAATCGGAACTTGCACTTGCTCTAGTAAGAAGAATGTTATTTCTAATACTTCAACTTATCATAATATGCATGCTTCTCCAAGCGGCATCTTTGATATGGAGAAGATCAAATATGCACACAGTGCATATATGGTCACTAGACTTCCTAATGTCAAAGATGGCCTTGGTTTTGACAGAAACAAACACATGTCTACTTCTAATCATGCTAAGAATAGAATTGTCTTTGTTAAGGAAAAATCCCATGAATCTAATTTACAAATATTGTTTCGTACATTTGATGCTTCCTATGTTCTTATGAAAGCCAAATATGGAAAAGTCATTGCTAAATATACAGGGCCATGCCAAAAGAACTTGAAAACTTGTGTGTGGGTGCCCAAGACTCTTGTGACTAACCTGAGAGTACCCAAGCAAGCTTGGGTACCTAAAACCAAAGAATAATTCTTTTTTGCAGGCTTACTCTTCCGGTGGATCTAAATGGGTGATAGATAGCAGATGCATAAATCACATGACCAGAGAGAGAGGTATGTTTGTGGAGTACGAGCATAATAAGGATCCAAGTGAAGGCATATACATCGGAGACAACAGCGAAGGAAAGGTCCTTGGTAGCGGTAACATTGAAATATCCTCTCAACACACCTTATATAATGTTTTACATGTAGATTCTCTATATTATAACCTTTTGTCAATATCTCAACTCTGCGACAAAGGTTACAACTGTTTGTTCACTAATAAGGGTGTGACCGTTTTTAGAAGAAGCGATGGCTCGATTGCATTCAAGGGAATGTTGAAGGGCAAGCTTTATCTTGTTGACATAAACAAAGATAATGTCGAACTCAACACTTGCTTGGCTGCTAAGACCAACATGGGATGGATGTGGCATAGACGGCTAGCCCATGTTGGGATGAGAAATCTGCAGAAACTTCTAAAAGGTGGTCACATCCGTGGTCTTAAGGATGTGGTTTTTGAAAAAGACAGGCCGTGCAACGCTTGTCAAGCAGGAAAACAAGTCAGAGCACCACACCCTGCCAAGAATGTGATGACTACCGAAAGACCGCTAGAACTCCTCCACATGGATCTCTTTGGTCCAATTTCGTACATCTGCATCGGTAGTAACAAATACGGTTTAGTAATTGTTGATGATTTTTCAAGATTTACCTGGGTATTTTCTTGTATGATAAATCAGAAACTCAGGAAATCCTCAAGAAGTTCTTGAAAAGAGCTCAGAACGAATTCTCATCAACCATAAAGAACATCAGGAGTGACAACGGGATAGAATTCAAGAACCTCCAAGTTGAAGAGTTTCTCGATGAAGAAGGGATAAAGCATGAGTTCTCAGCACCCTACTCCCCTCAATATAACGGAATGGCCGAAAGGAAGAACAGAACATTGATCAAAATGGCAAGAACTATGTTGGATGAATACAAGACATCAGATCGATTTTGGGCAGAAGCGGTGAAAACCGCTTGTCATGCCACAAATCGGATGTACCTCCACCGACTACTGAAGAAAACTCCATATGAGCTCCTTACCGGTAAAAAGCCTAATGTTTCTTATTTCAAAGTCTTTGGTTGTCAATGTTTTATTCTGAACAAGAAACCGAGGGCCTCGAAGTTTGCTTCAAAGTCCGATGAAGGGTTCTTGCTCGATTATGAATCGAATGCCTACGCCTATCATGTCTTTAACAAGGTGTCCGGCCTTGTTGAAGTAGCACGTGACGTAGTGTTCAATGAATCTAACGGCTCACAAGTGGAGCAAGTTGATAAGTGTGTGCTTGATAAAGAGGAAGCTCCATATGAAGCACTGAAGAAAATAACACTTGGTGATATCTTACCACAAAAGCGAACATTTGACTCAAATGAACAAGATGAACTTCAAGACGGAGGCAATGATCAAGGGGGGGGCTCTTTCACAAGATCAAGATGAGGAAGATCAAGAAGATCAAGACAATCATGGAAGCAATGATCTAGGGGGAGACAAGGCACATGAAGATAATGAAGAACAAGCAACTACACAAGTTCCACATCCAAGAGTACATCAGAGCGTGCAAAGAGACCATCCTGTCAATAATATCATTGGAGATATTGCTAAGGGAGTAACTACTAGATCTCGAGTTGCAAATTTCTGTGAATACTATTCTTTTGTGTCTTTTCTGGAACCATACAGGGTAGAAGAAGCCTTAAGGGATCCAGACTGGGTGATGGCCATGCAAGAGGAGTTGAACAACTTCAAAAAAAATGAAGTGTGGGAGCTGGTGGAGAGACCAAAGGCGAACATCATTGGAACCAAATAGGTCTTTTGGAACAAGCAAGATGAACATGGAGTAGTAACAAGAAATAAAGCAAGATTGGTGGCCAAAGGTTATTCTCAGGTCGAAGGTTTGGACTTCGATGAAACTTTCGCTCCTGTAGCTAGACTTGGGTCCATTCGTATTTTATTGGCATATGCTACTCACCATAATTTTAAGCTGTATCAAATGGACGTCAAAAGCGCTTTCTTGATTGGTCCAATCAAGGAGGAAGTTTATGTGGAGCAGCCGCAAGGATTTGAAGACCAAGAGTATCCCGATCATGTCTACAAACTGCGTAAGGCCCTCTATGGCCTCAAACAAGCTCCTCGAGTTTGGTATGAGTGCCTTAGAGATTTTCTGACTCAAAACGGGTTCAAAATTGGTAATGCTGACTATACACTTTTCACTAAACATCTTGATGATCATCTATTCGTATGTCAAATTTATGTTGATGACATTATCTTCGGATCCACTAACAAATCTTTCTGTGAAGAATTTAGCAAAATTATGACAGATAGGTTCGAGATGTCAATGATGGGGGAATTGAAGTTCTTCTTGGTATTCCAAGTGAAGCAACTAAGAGAAGGTACATTTATAAGCCAAACCAAATATACACAGGACATTCTCAAGAAATTCAATATGGACCAAGCCAAGCCCATCAAGACACCCATGGCCATTAATGGACATCTCGACCTCAATGAAGACGGTCCAAATGTGGACCAGAAGGTATATCGGTCCATGATCGTCTCCTTACTTTATTTATGTGCATCTAGGCAAGATATTATGCTTAGTGTTTGCTTGTGTGCAAGGTTTCAAGCCGCACCTAAAGAGTGTCACTTAATTGCTATAAAAAGAATCCTAAGGTATCTTGTGCACACACCCAACTTGGGCCTTTGGTATCCCAACGGATCCAAGTTTAACTTGATAGTGTATTCCGACGACGAATATGCAAGATGCAAAGTCGATAGAAAGAGTACGTTAGGGACTTGTCAGTTTCTTGGTAGGTCCCTAGTTTCTTGGTCATCTAAAAAGCAAAACTCCATTGCTCTTTCCACAACGGAAGCAGAGTACGTTGCAGCCGGTAGTTATTGCGCACAGCTACTTTGGATGCGACGGACTCTTAGGGACTATGGCTACAATCTTAACCATATCCCGCTTCTATGTGATAATGAAAGTGCTATAAAAGTTGCACACAACCCTGTAGAGCACTCAAGAACTAAGCACATAGATATGCGTCATCATTTTATTAGAGATCATTCGTTAAAAGGTGACATTGCCGTTTCACATGTTAGGACTGAAAAACAACTTGCGGATATTTTCACCAAACCATTAGATGAGAAAAGGTTTTGTGAGCTTAGAAATGAACTTAATATTCTTGACTCTCGAAATGTGGCTTGAAATGTTGCATACCTGGTTGAAACTTCAAACATCGCATTTTATTGTTGAAAACTGCTCCTCACCGCCTTTTCTTCTAAGAAAACTATTTTAATGAAGAAATCTTGCAGTTTATGACCACTTTTCATTGTTGATTGCCTTCTGGTCCTAATTACCAAGATTATTTGCAAAACTTGTCCTAGGATCACTTTTAATTATCTCAAAATACATAGGTTTTTCAGGGGCACCGGACTAGTCAGTTTTACCACCGGACTAGTCCGTACAGTCTCTCTCTCCTAGGTTTTCGAAGGGCACCGAACTAGTCTATCACCCTGACCGGACTAGTCCGGTTGGCCGCGTATATAAGTGGTTGGCCGGCCCAAATCAAAATTTCAAACCTCCCTCCACTTGCTCTCCCTCACCACTCCTCTTATCTCCTAAACCCTAGCCCCCCGAAGAGACCTTCGAGTTGAGCCCTCAAAAATCAAGTTTTCTCCGTGGGGAATCCTCTCCTCGATGAGTTGATCCTCCCCTCTGGACAGATTGAAGCTTCCTCATCGAGAATCTTCAAATCTCGGTAAAATTCACCCTAAAACCAAAATCTCAACTTTTCTCATTCTAGCTCGTTTCCTTTGATTCCAAGGTTGTACATTGGCTTCATAGATGTATTGCTACCATCTTCATGTCATTTTGTATCCTTAGATAGAAGTTTCGGAATTCAAGGAAATCATTAGGGTTCTTGCCAGGCCGGACTAGTCCGGCGCTCAGATACGTACAAGTCCGGTACGCTGGACAAGTCCGCACTCTGAACCCGGACAAGTCCAGTCTCTGGCATCTGAATCCCTAATTTGACCTCAATCCTTGGTTCATTCCTATCTAATCCATGAACTCCTTATTAGGCACGATGTCTTCAAGCTCAGATGACAGCTCTTTCCATGTTGATGAAGAAGATGAACGCGAAAGAGCGAGGAGAGCCAAGGAGAGGTACATGAAGAAAAGACATGATGTCAATGTCCACTCTCCATCCTCCGACGACAATCTGCCTAAGAAGAGGAAGGTGGTTGTCAAAAAGGCCCAAAGAAAAGCTGTTGAGAGCTCCTCGGGGCCAAAGAGGGCTCTCAATAAAGGGAAGGGACTTGCTAGTGGTCCCATTGGGCCCCTGAAGATGAAAAACCCAAGTCATCGCAACAGGCAGCGTTCCAGTAAGGATTTCATCGAAAAAGGGGGTGAGCTAGCCGATAGCTTCAGGAAGATTAATGTGTATAATCAACCTAGGCAATGCTCTAACCCAAGATTCTGGAGCAACTTCCATGCCGACTACTACGAGCACGTGTACATGAAGATGAAGAATCCTGTTGTGGAGAGTCAATGGGTGAATATTGGATACCTGCAGTCGAAGAAGTATCCTGCCTTTCGTGAGGTGGTTGAGGCTCTGGAGAGGCACGGTCTGAAGGAACTATTTTCCTTTGAGAATGACTGGAACTATGAGATCATCACCGAATTCTACTCTATGCTCTACTTTGCTCGGGGTGATGGAGACAGTCTTATTTGGATGACTCATGGTTCCAAGTATAGTGTTACTTATGATGAATTTGCAAGGATTCTTCACCTTGAACACACTATGGATCATGATCTTGTCATCCAAAATTTGCAACCCTTGGAGAAGGATGACCTCAAGTTCCTCTATGACACAAGGATGCCCTACACTCCTCCCAACATCAAATATCTGAAGCCCTTCTTTGTGGTCCTCAACAAAATCTTGAGGAAGACAATAGTCCCGAAAGATGGAGATGTGGGGACTATTCAAGGAACCTTGAGGACCCTAATGAAGTTCATTAGTGGAAGGAGACCATTCAATGTCTTTGAGTACATCTACAACGATATTGTGAATATCTCAATCACTCCCAATAGGTCTTGCGGGTATGCCCCTTACATCATGTTCATGATTGAGAAAGTGACGGGACTTGAGTTTGTCAAGGATGTCTCTCATACAGGGTTGAAGCCACAAAAGCCCACCGAGTACACCCTTCCCTTAGCACCAGCTGCCCCTTCCTCCCCAGAAGCAGAGAGAAGGTCCAGACAATCTCGGGATGTGAATGCCACAAGATCTGCAGCTGCTCCTCCTGGCTCTCCTCCTGTTCATGAACCCTCTGGTGGCATCCTCAAAATGCACACCTCCATCTTTGCCTGCTGTCGCAAGATCGAAGTCAGGCAGAAGAAACATCAGCAATATGTAAATGCCAACATCAAAGCTATCTGTGACAAACTTGAGATTGAGCCGGTTGGATCACCGCCTGTCTTCGAGGACTCCGAGGAAGATCCTACCCCGGTGAATGATGATGAAGATGAAGATCGGACCGAAACTGAAGAAGGGAGCGGTGATGAGTGATTCCCCTCGATTTTTCCCTTTTTGGTGCCTTGATGCCAAAGGGGGAGAGATTGAGACTAGTTTGAGACTATCTCTAGTTGTAGTCATTATGCTTTTGTGATCGACAACATGTACTTATTTTTAAAACCTTGTAATGCACTATTTCTTTTCTTATGTGTGATGCTTATTGTTGCTCGAATGTTTATCTCTATGCTCATTATTGATTATCTTTATTTCATCACACTTTGTTGATCACGCACCTGTTAGGCACCCCACCATAAGGTGTGTGCATATGTGAGAAGCTTTTTGTGGATTTATCGTTATTCTCATATGTGCACACCTTATGAAAATCAAAATTTTACTCTCATTTGTGATATCTCAAATGGTTGTCATCAATCACCAAAAAGGGGGAGATTGTAAGTGCATCTAGGATATCCCTTGTGGGTTTTGGCTAATTGATGACAAACATATGAGATCCTAATGAAACTATTGAGATGATTGCAGGACAAACAAAGTGAAATAGCTCGGTGCACACAAAAAGGTGAAAAATGGAGTGGTGTCCAAAGAGGGATACTTTGATGGAGCTTGGAAGAGCTAATTAGATTTTAAATATATACGGAGTGTATGAAAGACACACTCTAAGAGCTCACGACTTTGCGCAGGGGTAAGGGTTTCAAAATTAACCTATCTTTCATAGTGCACCAGACTAGTCCGATTATGGACTGGACTAGTCCGTCAGACTTTCTGGAGTCTCTCTTCTCTGGAGACCGGACTAGTCCGTGTGTCCATCGGACTAGTCCGTTAAACTTTCTGGAGTCTCCCTTCTCCGGAGACTGGACTAGTCCGTGTGTCCATCGGACTAGTCCGTTAAACTTTCTGGAGTCTCCCTTCTCCGGAGACCGGACTAGTCCATGTCTCCACTGGACTAGTCCATTGAACTTTCTGGAGTCTCCCATATCGAGAGACCGGACTAGTCCGTGTGTCCACTGGACTAGTCCGTTGAACTTACTGGAGTCGGTTTTCACAAAAAGGCCGGACTAGTCCGTTTCTAACCAGACTAGTCCACCAGACTCTCTGTACTTCGAGTTACACTGTGACCGGACAAGCACGGACTTGCACCGGACTAGTTCGGTGTTAGGGTTTTTGAATGGTAACTTTTTGGAAACCATATAAATAGAGAATCCACGGCCTTCCACAACACACACACATCGAATACTGATGAAAACACAAACCCTAGTGCCGCCACTTTGTCCCAAGAGCCCAAAACACATCTCCCCACACATCTAAGGTGCAAAAAGGAGTCAAATCATTTGAACACTTGGATTCGGGATTGGGAGATCTTCGTTCCTTCATTGCGAGCTCTTGGGGTTTGATCTTTCTACACTTATACTCTGCATTGTAATACTTTCAAGTGTATTTGATCGCCTCTTTCGCTGTAATTCTCATGGGATCCCTCAACGTGTGAGGTTGCCCCACAAACTCGATGATTACCTGTGATAGTGGAATCAAGTCGGCCTTCGTGGTGAATTGAAGAGGGAAAGGGTTGGAGACCCGACTCTGTGTGAGCTTCCTCAACGAGGACATAGATCTCGTGGTGAGATCGAACCTCGGTAAAAATTCGCTTGTCTCTTGTGCCTCATTTACTTTACTTTTCGTTCACTAGATCACTTGATTACTAAACATCAACTAAGTTGCTTATAAGTTTCCACGTGCACTCATATAATAATCTTAAATCAAAGGATCTATTGTTCTCATTTCTGCTGCTAAAAGAAACTAGTTTCCCAAACAATACATAATCAATTCACATATTTCAGCACACCGGACTAGTCCGCCCACACAACCGGACTAGTCCGGTCAATCAAGATTTTGACGACTCTATTAATTGTGCAGGAAATTCAAAAGGCCTATTCACCCCCCCCCCCCTCTAGGACACATTCATTGGAACACCGGACTAGTCCGCATAAGACCGGACAAGTCTGAAAGTGTCGAGAGGCAAAAATGGACTAGTCCGCAGCAAAAACGGACAAGTCCGATCGAGGTCAGAGAGAAATCGGACTAGTCCTCACCAAAATCAGACTAGTTCGCACTTTCTAGAATTTTAAGTGCGGTTTTGTTCGAAATCAACTTTAAACTTATTCCTCTTTATGTGGATTAATGTTAAACATGTATATGAATGTATGTAGGGCATGATGCATGAAAATGAGGGTGTTACAAACCTACCCCCCTTAAAATGTATCTCGCCCTCGAGATTCGACACGGAAGAGAAGAGATAGGGGAATTCCTTCTTGAGATCATCCTCGAATTCCCATGTTGCTTCTTTTTCTATGTGGTGTTTCCATTGAACTGTACCATCTAATAACCTTGTTCCTTGTGACCCTCTCCTTAGTTTCCAAGATTTTGACCGGTTGTTCGGCATAAGTCAAATCTGCCTCTAATTCCAATCCTTCCATTGCGACTTATTCTTCCGATACTCTCAGGCACTTCTTGAGATGGGAAACATGAAAGACATCATGGACATCCAAAAGATCAGTTGGCATCTCCAACTTATACGCTACTTCTCCTCTTTTGTCCAAAATCTTGAATGGTCCAATGTAGCATGGTGTCAGCTTGCCTCTTATGTTAAACCTCTTATGACTCCTCATCGGTGACACCTTGAGGTAAACAAAATCTCCCACTTCAAATGCTAATTTCCTTCTCCTATTGTCCGCCTAGCCTTTTTGTCTTGATTGGGAAGCCCTTAAGTTTTCACGAATTATTTGGACTTGCTTTTCGGCTTCTTGCAGCACATCCGGACCAAATACTTGAGTTTCTCTTGCCTCATTCCAGAATAAAGGTGTTCTACACTTCCTTCCATAAAGCGCTTCATATAGTGACATTTTCAAGCTTGCTTGGTAACTATTGTTATATGAAAATTCTGCATATGGCAAGCTCTTGTCCCAACCATTCCCATGCTTTAAAGCACAAGCTTTTAACATGTCCTCCAAAATTTGATTGGTCCTCTCAGTTTGTCCATCCGTTTGAGGGTGATATGCCGAACTGAAGTTCAACCTTGTTCCCAATGCTTCATGCAATTTCTGCCAAAATCTGGAGGTAAATTGAGAACCTCTATCCGAGACTATTTTCTTCAGTACTCCGTGTCGACACACAATATGCTCCATGTATATTTCGGCCAATTGTGCAGTTGTATATTTGGTCTTCATGGGGACAAAATGAGCTGACATGGTTAAGCGATCCACAATTACCCAAATTGAATCATAACCAGACTGAGTACGTGGTAACCCAACTATGAAGTCCATTCCAATTTCTTCCCACTTCCATTCTGGAATCTTCAATGGTTGCAACAATCTAGCTGGCTTTTGATGTTCCGCCTTGACTCGTTGACACACATCTCACAATGCTACATATTCAGCTATGTCCTTTTTCATGTTATCCCACCAATAGCAAGTTTTCAAGTCTTTGTACATCTTCGTACAACCAAGGTGAATCGAGTATGGCGAGTCATGTGCCTCTTTTAATATTGTCTCCCAAATATGCTTCACATTAGGCACAACAATCCTCTTACCAAGCCATAGAGTAACAGGTTCGTCCTCATCAAATCTGAATTCTCTTCCCTCTTGGGTCCTTTCCTTGATTTCCTGAATCTCCTCATCCTTCGTTTGAGCTTCCCAAATTTCTTGCTCCAAAGTCGGATTTAACTCCGTCGTCCCCATCTCATGTACGAATCCGAGATTCAACCGTTCAAACTCCTTACATAACTCGGATGGCAGCTCTCGAACCGTAAGTTGATGACTTTATCCTTTTCCACTCAAGGCATCGACCACTGCATTGGCCTTTCCTGGGTGATAGTTGATTCCCGATTCACAATCTTTTATAAGCTCCAACCATCTTCGTTGCCTCAAATTTGAATCTTTTTGTGTGAAAATATACTTAAGACTCTTGTGATCCGTGTAAATTTCACACCTATGTCCAAGGGTATAGTGTCTCCAAATCTTCAACGCATGTACCACCGCTGCAAGTTCTAAATCATGTGTTGGGTAATTCTGCTCATGTTTCTTCAATTGTATTGACACATAGGCGACCACTTGACCTTCTTGCATGAGCACACATCCAAGTCCTTGTCTCGATGCGTTGCAATATATGTCAAAACACATGCTTACATCCGGAAAAACCAAAACTGGGGCCGTCGTTAACCTTTTCTTCAACTCCTCAAAACTATTTGACAAGCTTCAGTCCATTGGAACGCCTCCCCCTTCATTAGCAACTCCGTCGTAGACTTTGCTATCTTGGAAAAGTCCTTGATGAATCTACGGTAATATCCAGCCATCCCAAGAAAACTCCTGATCTCCTTCACATTTTCCAGGGGCTCCCATTTTATCATGTCCCTCACTTTTCCTGGATCAACCGAAACTCCTCCCCCTGAAATGATATGACCCAAAAACGATACTTCTCTTAACCAAAACAGACACTTGTCGAACTTGGCATACAATTGATGCTCCCTTAATTTCTGCAGCATAAGCCTCAAGTGTTCCTCATGTTCCTTCTCATCCTTCGAGTAGATCATAATGTCATTAATGAACACCACAACGAACTTATCCAAGTACTACATGAAGACCTTATTCATGAGGTACATAAAGTAGGTAGGCGCATTTGTCAATCCAAAAGACATTACGGTGTACTCATAAGATCCATACCGTGTCCTAAAGCAGTCTTGGATATGTCCGATGGTCTAATCTACATTTGAAAGTGTCCCGACCTCAAATCAATCTTAGAGAAGACACAAGCACCCTTCATCTGATCAAACAAGTCCCCTATGCGTGGCATGGTGTACTTGTTCTTGATGGTTTCCTCATTGAGAGCTCGGTAATCTATGCACATCCTTTGTGTTCCATCCTTCTTGTCCACAAATAGAACGGGCGCTCCCCAAGGTGAAGATCTGGGCCGAATGAAACCCTTCTCTAGCTGCTCTTGAATTCGCTTCTTGAGCTCCACTAATTCCATAGGAGGCATCCTATATGGCCTCTTAGCTATAGGTGCAGTTCCAAGTATTAAATCAATAACAAACTCAATGTCTCGATCAGGTGGCATACCTGGCAACTCGTTCGGAAAAACATCCAAAAATCACACACCACCGGAATCTCCTCAATTGTGGCACCGTCCATATGATTCAGCTCCAATCGCTTCGGTGCAGTTTGAGATGCTTCAAATTCTACGGTGATCCCTTCTTCATTGGTCAACTTCACTGTCTTCGTTGCACACTCAATAACTCCATTGTGCTTCCTCAACCAGTCCATACCAAGTTTGATGTGGAATCCTTGAGAATCCAAAACAATGAGGTTGGCGGAGAAGTCTACCCCCTTTATTCTAAGGCTTACTTTTGGACATACTATATTTGTCCTCATCTCTCCTCCAGGAGACTTAACTAATAGAGTAAACTTCATATGAGAGATATGCAAAGTATACTTGGCAACATACTTCGATGCAATGAATGAATGTGATGCTCCAGAATTAAAAAACATAGTCGCCGGGCTAGAGTTGGCAAGAAACATACCAATGACCATGTCATCCGCTTGTTGAGCATCCTTCGTAGAGACATGGTTCATGTTGCTACGAGTAAATTTTTTTTTCCACGGTTCCCCTGTGGCTGTCCTCCATTGGGTCTGGGGTTTTTCCTCGGCACATTGCTTCCTTGACCAAGGCCTGACTTAGGACATTGATGTGCGAAGTGTCCAGCTTCTCCGCAAGCATAGCACTTCTTAACTCAACCAGAATTATTGGGGCGAGCTTGGTTCTGGGCATTGGCACCAGGATAGTTGGCACGAGGTGCATAAGACATTGGTGGCCTAGGTGCTTGCATAACAGGGCACTGCTGCACAAACTTAGTTGGGGACAGTGCAAATACAGGGCGCTGTACAAGAGCAGAGGAGCTGTAGTATGGCGCATTAGGAGGCGCAAAGTGAGGGCGCACATTACTTCATTGTTGTTGTCCTTGATATAGCGCCTTCATCTTATTGTCTTGCTCCATCTCACGGACCTTATTCTCAACCACAATTGCTTTGTCCACAAGCTTTTGGAAGTTGGCATAGTCACAGTTCAGCAGATGTACTTGGATCTCGTTGTGCAATCCTGTCATGAACAAATATGGCTTCCGACTGTCCTGACTCACATCCTCAGGGGCATACCTTGAAAGTTGAGTGAATTTATTTAGATATTCACTCACGCTTGATCTTCCTTACCTTAAGTTCTCAAATTCTTGCCTCTTCATGATTATCACTCCTTCGGGCATATAATGAGAACGGAAGCTCTCTTTGAATTCGGCTCAAGTAATTCTCTCTTGGTTCTCATGAGCATTGCATAAGGAATCCCACCAATCTGCAGCTGCTCCAACTAGTTGATGAGAAGCAAAAAGCACTTTCTCCCGGTCACTGCATTGGAAAATAGCTAGCTTCTTCTCCACGGACTTGAGCCAATCATCCGCATCCATAGGGTCAGCGGATTGAGCACAGGACGGTGACCTAGTACTCATAAACTCTCCCAACAGGTTATGAGGAGGTGGTGGTGGCGGTGGAGGCATGTGGGGCTGATTGTTAATGTTGCCAGCCTGTAGCTGTCCCATAGTCTGTATCATGGTCTGCATGAGCTGGTTTTGCATAGCCAAAAGCTGCTCAATGTTTATAGCTCCATGAGCAGGTCCTTGTCCACGGTTATTACGAGGTGCTCCATTGTTCTCCTCCTCAACATTTCCATCCATTTGGTTACGAGTCCTCACCATCTGGTGAAAAGCAATAGGTAAGATTTAGAAAACGTCCCCAACTATATGCATCAAGGGATATGAAACTTAACAACTAGCTACACTAACCTAGGTGGATTTGGCAATGCCAAAGCATCCCAAAATCCTCTATTAAGCACACAAGCAAGCAATATATAGCAAACAGCACCACCAAACAAAAACACATCGATTCTTGAGTGCTCCTATGTACTCTAAAGTGTCCATTCTATCTAGGCTGCATCTTACGGTCAACCTGTGGCTCTGATATCAATTTGTGACACCTGGTTCCGAAAATGAACCAAGTGAACGCATATGTGTGCCCAGGACTTTCAACACACATACACGAGTGCATTCACAAAAGAGTATACAGAAAATTATCACAGAACAAGATTAATTAAGTACTCTTATTACACAATTCATAATATCCTCGAATACAAGCTCTAATAAATATTAATGATAAGTTCAATTAATGTAGCAAAAATAACTAAATATGCAACTATGCAGCTAAGCAAAAGGTATAGCGCAGCTCCATGCAACACCACAGACAAAGCTGACGGTAGACACGGCCTAGAACTCCGCATTATCATCGTTATACTCCCGAATCTGACCTGCAACTGTTGGGGGGGGGGGGGGGGGGGGGTAATTGCAAGGGTGAGTACATGTCCTACTCAACAAGTGTGGAAAGTATGACATGTAGCCGATACAAATGACGAATATAATAATGGCTGAGTGCTGAAAAGTACATTAAAACCTTTGAAAAGCAATATATTATATATATATGAAATAAACCCATCATAAGCCATGTAGTTATCATAACACCAATCCATATTCCATATCCATCATCATATACCAGCATCCATATTCAATACAAGAATTTAATTTATAACCATCCATAACCATAATACCAACCATAACCATCCTAAATACCATCTCAATACCGAGTTCCCTCTAATCATTGAAGTTGCCCAGGTGCTCGTAACAGGGAGCACGGATATCATGATAGTTTTATTAGACTCTGCGGAGGTTGTACCACTTTACCCACGTGTTCGTGATTTCATCACCTTTCGTTGACTAAGAACCTCCCTTATGCCCATGACCCGTCAGTCACATTACACACTTCTATTGCTGTGTGGTCAAGAGATCACAAAATAGCCTTTACAAAAGGGATAACTAGCCTATTTAGACCCCACCGAGGTTTCACCGGTAGTGATGTCTCCTACAGAGCACATCTTCAACAAATCCGACTACCCCTTCCCCGAGCATCCTTAATGGTCCAAACAGCACTAGCAAAACCCTAATTAATCAGCTACGCCGCACCCATACTTGGCCTCATGGTGGAACTGTAGTCCTGGCTTATTCTCACATGGACCGGTCCTTAGATCTAAAGAAATCAAACCACCATATCATTCAACCCATCCACATACCGGACTTGCTTAGATCACCCATTACCATATCATATTAACCAGTTCACATTAATCATAATCTCATTATTACATAATTAAGGTAAGTGGTATAGTTGTTTTCCCATCCCAATTAATTAAGCGAAGCAAAAAGATAAAAAGCCCATCCTGACTCTCTACCATAATTCTATGTGACAAGGGTGGTTAAACAAATCCAGTAAACTTCCTACCATAGGATTTCCCATCAAATTGACATAAGCATGCAGTTTTTTGCTAATAAAACATTTATTTAACAAACAGGATCAATATTCTTCAAGGCCACTTGCCTTGCTCTTGGGATTGGTTCGGGTCAAAGCCTTCAAACTCTTGGTGTTGTAGATCCTCCGCGACACTTTCTAGCTCAAATCTGTCTAATCCATACAATAAACATACAACCAAGAAACACAATCAAAGAGTGCACAAACATTACTCAATATGACATGATATGAGTGATTAATGCAAATGCAAGGTGGAACTTGTTAATGAGTTGCTTTTAATGATCACTAACTAGTTCTAATAGCTTTTAACAAGTTTATACAGGTTTGGATGTGATTAGATCTAATTTTAGAATTAATTCAACAGAAATTAACCAGGAAAATCGAACTAGTCTGCTAGGGACTGGACAAGTCCGCACTTTACGAAGTCAGCAGATTATGGTTTTCTAGATCGACATGAATTTAGATGTTATGGGTCGAATTCAAGGAAGGAAAAATAAATAGAAGGTATACCATGTGTTTAGGACTCCAATGAATCAAGGATCTTGGAGACAACACTTGGATCTTGATAGTCCAGGGTTGATGATGAACTTGGAGATGGATTGGTGATGAAGAACGAACTTGATGGAGATCTTGATCCTCTTTTGTTTCCTCCTCCTCTTCTTCTTGCTTGGGATCTCCTCCTCCCTCCTTGATGGTGGCTCTCCACGAACTAGGGTTTGGGTGGGGTGGAAAAGTGGCAAATAGATGTCAAGCCAAGGGGTGGGGTTGTTTATATAGAGGTGGAGGCTAGTGTTGGATGGATTTCGAGTTTTGAGATGAGTATAGGTCGGTTTAGAGTCCCACATGGGCTCTAAAAGAGTTAGGCACAACATCCCTAGGCCCACTTAACGTAAAACCCAAGAAACAAGTCATGAAACAAAATATCAACTCGGAGTCGCAAAATATCGTACAAGTCCAAAAAGGATCGGACAAGTCCGAAGTTGTCCAGAGAGAAATCAGACAACTCTGGCCAAATGTTGGACAAGTTCGACTTTAGTCAGAGAGGAAAATGGACAAGTCCAGGGACTTAGCAAATTTTCAAGGATTCTTGGAACACCCAACTAGTCCGCATAAGACCGGACAAGTCCAAAAGTGTCCAGAGGCAAAAATGGACTAGTACGCAGCAAAAACGGACAAGTCCGATTGAGGTCAGAGAGAAATCGGACTAGTCCTCACCAAAATCGGACTAGTCCGCATTTTCCAGAATTTTAAGTGCGGGTTTGTTCCGAATCAATTTTAAACTTATTCCTCTTTATGTGGATTAATGATAAACATGTATATGAATGTATGTAGGGCATGATGCATGAAAATGAGGGTGTTACAGAGTCTCAGGAGTATTATATTATAAAGTGACACAACATGGATACGGGATGCACCAGGGGGCAAGTGCATACCCTTCTCAGATGGTGCCACCTATTTGTGGCAGTTCGATCTACCGTCCATGATCCTCAATAGCGCGCTTCTGAGCTCAAACGGAAGTTAAAATATCTCATTTGCCATGATCAGGGAACGGCGATTGAAACACGAAGGAAGTATGTGGCACCATCTGAGAACGGTATGCACTTGCTCTCCGGTGCATACCGTATCTAGAAATTTTTTCTCCCATAGCATGAGTAGTGGTAGCTAGAGGTGACACCATATGGAACTGCTGTGTATAGGAGTAGTGGTAATGATGACACCGCGTATAGGGGCATAGTGCCAGTGGTAAAACTTCTGGCCTATTCTAGTCCTTGCATTAATAACATCGCGACTGTTCAGATTTTGGTAGGAAAACAACATGACAAACGTGAAAAGAAAAAACATCAAAAAAATAAGAACAGACACACAGCATCACGACTTGGATTAATCTGCGCCAATCGATTTCATGTTTTACAGTTTCATTCTCCAGGCTCTTTCACCTTAAATGTTGTATGTAGTACCTATATTTTTCTAACATTTTTCTCTTCCTTTCTTTTCTTTTTTTGGAGTTCATTGTCTTCACTTTTCTTTTCTTTTCTTTTCTGGAGTTCATTGTCTCCACTCTAGAGGCCCCTGGTGTGGAGGGTCACACAATTCGATTCACGCACGAAGTGGGTTAAAGGGTAAAATTTGGCATCGTTAAAGGAGATGTTTTTCGATAAAAGGAGAAATTTTTAATTTCACACGCAAAGGGCCCAGCATATGCAGGGAAAAACAATTTATGCTTATAAAAAACCGTGGTTTGCATCCCTCTCGGTTATCGCAATAGCTCGACGCATCCCATCGGCTTCACTGGCAGTTTTTTATTTTGACACGGAAAGGGCCCAGGGCTTATAAAAAAACATCTACCCCGTACACGCGTCCTCCACGTTTCGTTCGATAGCGTTCGCTCTCTGTCGAACGGAGCAGGGCCGAGTCTTGTATGACATCTTTTTTCATTCGGATGTGTAACTACAATAGCGCGCATTGCCTTATATTCTCATTGCAACGAGCTCAACTTTCAGAGGTGGTACAAATCATTCACACCTTGTCAAAATCACTCGCACGATTGTTACAGACACCGCACGCAGGGGCAGACGTAGGGAATATGCCATGTGACCAGTGTACAACCTGGGCCCAAGTACCAGCATGAAAGTGATGAGAATACAATTCCTGGAATTGATACAGGTGTTATCCTAGTCATGTCCGTCCATCATACGACCTCGTTTGGATAGGAGGGGATCCAGTTCAATCTAAGTGGATTGGAGAGTATTGAGATAAAAATTAGTTTATTTTTCACTTCAATCCACTCCAATACAAGTGGATTGAAGTTAGCCAAACAAAGCCTACATGATCATCACGACAAGTAATGCAATTATGCTCGGATGTGTCGTACACGTCTTAATTTTCTCTTATATATTATTGTTTGAGGCTTGATGATCATGTTTTGGGGCGTATAGCATGTGCATGGACAACTAGAAGAGTATGAAAGACCTCGATCATGTATGTTCCATGTCGATGTGAATTATATACTATGTGTAATTTCTCTTTTTGAAGTTGGATATAGTCTAGAGTTGTAGGCTCATTGATCATGCATCGTTGGGGCGTATCATGCATGGACAAGGCCTCAAACTCTGACGATATCCATCAGCAAAAAGACGAAACACGTACGTATTGGTTGATCATATTTGGGATGCATGCATGTTAGACATAGAAAAGCCCTCGGTCATGTTTGACAAAACTAACATGTGTACCTCATCTATGATATGTATGTATGTATGATTAACTAACATGCATACCTCACCTATGATATACCGGGGTAGATGATGAACATGGCATAATAGCTTATCTGGCATGCCAATGTGGTTGTCTGAATCAGACTAAGGATGAAAGTGAAACGGGAAGTTGATGGACTAAATAATTGACCCATTTGAAAGTTCAATGACCAAATTGAGTTTTGATTGAAATGTTGAGGATGAAGTTGAGTATTGTGCCAATTCTAAATGAGCCAAGCTTGAGCTTGACGAGCTCAAGCTCGAAATGTTCGAGTAAGCTCATTTATTGTTGTCATCTATGATATGCATACCTATTTTTTTCTAACATTTTTCTCTTCCTTTCTTTTCTGTTCTGGAGTTCATTGTCTCCACTTTTCTTTTCTTTTCTAGAGTTCATTGTCTCCACCAATGGCGAAGCTAGAAAGAATATGACGGTGGTGCACGACATGGCATGCACTTATAATTTGAGAGTGAATTGTTCATTTTAGCAGGTTCAAATGAGCTACTTATATGTACATTTTCTTTCTACTCTAGTGTCGGTGCACTAGGGAAGCCCAACGTGGCTCCGCCACTTCTCTTCACTCTAGAGGCCCCCAGTTTGGAGGGTCACACAATTCGATTCATGCACATAGTGCATTAAAGGGGGAAATTTAGCGTCATTAAAGAAGATGTTTTTGGATAAAAGGCGAAATTTTTAATTTCACACGCAAAGGGCCCAGCGTATGTGGGGAAAAACAATATTTATGCTTATAAAAAACCACATTGCATCCCTCTCGGTTATCGCAATGGCTCTACGCATCCCATCGGCTTCACTGACAGTTTTTAATTTGACACGGAAAGGGCCCAGGGCTTATATAAAAAACATCCTGCCCGTACACGCCTCCTCCACGTTCCATTCGAGAGTTTCTACTCGCTGTTGAATGGAGCAGGGCCAAGTCTTGTACGATATTTTTTTTCAATTGGATGTGTAACTATAATAGTGTGCGTTGCCTTATATTCTCATTTCAACGAGCTCTACTTTCCGAGGTGGGATAAATCGTTCACACCTTGTCAAAATCGCTCGCACGAATTTGTTACGGACACCGCGTGCGGGGGCAGACGTAGGGAATATGCCAGGTGACCAGTGCACAACCTGGGCCCGGGTACCAGCATGAAAGTGACTAGGATACGATTCCTGGAATTAATCTTGGCGATATCCTAGTCATGTCCGGCCATCATACGACCTCGTTTGGATAGGAGTGGATCCACTTCAATCTAAGTGGATTGGAAAGTATTGAGATAAAAAATAGTTCATTTTCCACTTCAATCCACTCCAATACAAGTGGATTGAAGTTACCCAAACAAAGCCTACATGATCATGACAACAAATAATGCAATTATGCTCGGATGTGTCGTACACATCTTAATTTTCTCTTATATATTATTGTTTGAGGCTCGATGATCATGTTTTGGGGCATATAGCATGTGCATGGACAACTAGCAGAGTATGAAAGACCTCGATCATGTATGTTTCATGTCGATGTGAATTATATACAACGTGTAATTTCTCTTTTTGATGTTGGATATCGTCTAGAGTTGTAGGCTCATTGATCATGCATCGTTGAGGCGTATCAAGCATGGACAAGGCCTCAAACTCTGACGATATCCATCATCTAAAAGACAAAACACTTACCTATTGGTTTACCATGTTTTGGGTGCATGCATGTTAGACATAGAAAATCCCTCGGTCATGTTTGACAAAACTAACATGCATACCTCATCTATGATATACCGGGGCAGATGATGTACGTGGCATAATAGCTTATGTGGCATGCCAATGTGGATGTCCAACTCACACTAAGGATGAAAGTGAAACAGTTGTTTGAAGTTGATGGACTAAATAATTGACCCATTTGAATCTTCAAGGACCAAACTGAGTTTTGATTGAATGTTTGAGGATGAAGTTGAGTATTGTGCCAATTCTAAATGATCCAAGCTTGAGCTTGCCAGCTTGATGAGCTCAAGCTCAAAAAGTTCGAGTAAGCTCATTTATTGTTATCATCTATGATATGTACGTATGATTAACTAAACTATATAATTCTATTGAAAATTTTTTATGGGACACAATTTTTAAATATGATAGAAACAAATAATGTGCAACATCGTCCACCTTCGCCTACTCCATTAATTAGTTGTGAACCTAAATTATTTAGCAGATTCTATTGTATATACATGAATTCTTGGCTCGACTCAAGGTCTACTCGGTGTTTTATCAAACTCAAGCTTAGAAAGACAAGCTCGCTCGAGTTCGACTCGTTGACAACCCTATATGCAATTAAAGTTTTGGTGCAATCGTGTAATCAAAGATTTTCATCCATTGGATCTACATCTTACGGTTATTACATATTTTCATTTAACCCCTTCCACCACCACCACCACCTCTCCACCTGGTGGAGGGGGTTAAATAACGATCGATCCAACGGTTGAAGATGGTATATTGCACGATTGTACCAAACATCTGATTACATTCTAGTTGAACCCAACTTCAAAACAGGAAATCTTTTGACACAGATTAATCCAATCGTGATGTTTTTCTCTTCTTATTTTCATGATGTTTTATTTTTTTTTTGTTTCGTGATGTTGTTTTTCATGTTTGGTACTTCCTCCTTCCCATATTACTTGTCATTAATAATTAGGACAAGTTTTCTAGTTCAAATATTAACTAAAAAACTTGTTATAACGACATGTAATATAGGAAGGAGGAAGTAATATTTTATGATAATGAACTCAATGTTGTTCCGTCCATGTTTATATGTATTGTAGTATTTAATCCTTGTTTATATCACTATGTTGCTGCGGTTCAAGAGATTTCAAGCGTATGCTTTATTTTGATCGGAATACCACCCCCATTACTACATTAACTTATTTAAATAACAAATTGCCAGAGCCAGACGTGCGCTCGTAGATGGACTCAAGCGTCATAGGGACGAACACCAAGCGTCCCAGCGCAGTTTCGTCCCACGAATACAAAGTGACTCGGCGCAGTTTCAGCCCACGAATCACAAGCGGCCCAGTGCAGTGTTGGGCCTATTCTGATAGCTTCATGTACGCTTTGTCCTGGCTGCCTGCCTGCCGGACCCTTCAATCCACAATGGCCCCTCTCCTGATTGTACGAGACACACTTGGAGGAGCATCCGCTGGCCGTCACACTCTTGGAAGAGCATCCGCCGGCCATCGGCATGGTTGAGCATCCGCCGACCGGCGCACGTGGAGGAGCAACAACGCTAGGTAAAATTGCTCACATGATGTTATTGTAGTTCTATCCTCTTACGGATATGCTGATTTAATTGTAGGAGGCGATGTCAGAAGATAAGACATGGATGGGAGAAGACAGGCATACGAAGGAGTGGAAGGATGGAATGAAGTCATTTTTAAATTTAGCATTCCAAGGCACTCGAGAAGAAGAAACTAAGCCTTGTCCTTGCACGAAATGTCATAATATTTGCCACGGAACACGCAAGGAAGTTCATCTTCACTTGTTTTGTAATGGGTTGTAATTTGATTATACTTGTTGGGTACACCATGGAGAAAAATGAGTTGAGAAAAATATTGCTGAGCAATCAGCAAATAATGAGGAGATAATTCCTGATGACGCTGCTATGGAAAATATGTTGTCCAGTCTACTTAGAGGCACTGATCGTGGAGGTACTTCGGCAGATGTTGATGATCGTGAAAATGCTATAAATCAGCAGGAGCCAACTGGGTGTGCAAAGGAATTCTACGACTTATTAAATGATGCCAAAAAGGAGTTGTATCCAGGTTGTGAGAATGTGACCCAATTATCCTTCATTGTCAGCTTGTACCAGATAAAGTGTTTAACTGTTTGAGCAAAGAAGTGTGTGAGTTGATCCTCGAACTATTCTCATATGTGCTTCAAGAGGGCAACTGCATTCCTAATACACTTGATAAAGTTCAGAAGGTTGTTCGTGACCTCGGGCTGGGCTACAAAAAGATCGATGCATGTGTCAATGTCTGTGTGTTATTTTGAAAGGACTATTCTCTACTTGATCGATGCCCAAAATGTGGTGAATTAAGATGAAAAAATAGTACTGGTGGGGATGCAAGAGAGGCTTTACCTTGTGGAAAAGCCAAGAATCTTGTAGCACGCAAGATTCTATGATACTTCCCTCTTATTCCCTGTCTTCAAAGGTTTTATATGGCAGAATCAACGGCATCAAACATGTGCTGGCACAAGAAAAACGTATTGATGATGGAATATTACGCCATCCTGTATATTCAAAAGCATTGAAACATTTTGATAGCATTCACCCAAATTTCTCATCTGATCCTCACAACATAAGACTTCGGCTAGCATCTGATAGTTTCAATCCTTTTGGAATACTGAATGTTTCTTAGAGTGCATGGCCTGTGATTCTAATCCCTTATAATCTACCACCTTGGTTGTGTATGAAACAGCATTATTGGTTGATGTCAATGATAATTCCTGGGCCAAAGTCACCTAGAAAGAACATTGTTGTGTAGCTGTAGCCTTTGATTGATGAGCTACTGAAACTATGGTCCAATGGTGTTGAAACATACGACAGTTCAAAGAAAGAGACATTTCTCATGCAAGCTTCTATATTGTGGATAATAAATGATTTTCCAGCATACAAAATGCTATGTGGATGGAGCACAAAAGGTAAGCTAGTATGTCCATACTACCGTGTAAAGACTAATGCCTTGTGGTTGAAATATGGATGAAAGTATTGCTACATGGGCCATTGTCGTTTCCTACCTCAGAATCACAGGTGGCGTCGAGACAAAGCTTCATTCAACAACAAGATAGAGAATAGAGAGGCTCCAACATCACTCTCTGGTGGCGAAGTACTCCAACAATACGAGAGTTTTGATCAAGTGAGTTTTGGATAGACGAATAATAAGAGAAAGTGCACTGTGGAAGATAGGCGGCATAGTTTGAAGAAGAAAAGCATATTTTTCTAGCTCCCGTATTGGAAGACATTGCTAATAAGGCATAACTTGGATGTCATGCACATAGAGAAAAACATTTGTTATAGTATATTGGGGACATTTCTTAATATGGATGGTTAAACAAATGATAGTCTACAAGCTCGTCATGATATGCAGGATATGGGTATACAGCCAAAGCAACATCCGGTGGATATGAAAGGGAAGTATATTGTCCATCAGCATCATATACTTTGCATAAAGATGAGAAGACCACCTTGTGCAAGTTTTTGGGAGATGTGAGATACCCGATGGTTATGCTTCAAACATCGAGAGATGTGTGGACATAACAGCACGTAAGGTATCAGGTCTAAAAACTCATGACTGCCATATTACATTTTAGAAGCTCCTTCCTATTGCAATACATGACATATTGCCTGAAAAGGTTGTAGCACCATTAATTGAGTTTAGCAGATTCTTTTCTGCAATTTGTTCTAAAGAATTGGCGGAACCAGATTTCGATAAGATGGTCAAACAATTTCCTAAAACAATTTGTAAGCTTGAGATGTTGCTTCCTCCCACTTTCTTTGATATCATGGTACATCTTCCAATCCATCTTGCCGAAGAAGCTCGCTTAGGTGGACCTGTTTCTTACAGATGGATGTATCGAATTGAGAGGTACCTTGGTACATTGAAGAGGTATGTACGTAATAGAGCTCACCCGGAGGGTTCTAAAGTTGAGGGATATATTATGGAAGAGTGTATGACTTTTTGTAGTCAATTTTTGGATAACATCAGCACCAAGCTTAATAAGCCGGAACGTCATAAAGCTGCAGCTAGGAATGAACCTTCTCTCGAGTCTAATATATTTACAGAAGTTGATAATTCTAATAAAAGGTTTAAATGGGGCCAACTCAGATGTTCTATACTATATTGGATCATGCTTATTGTAGATGGCTAATTTAAATTTGTACCCTTTTCAGTGAGCATTTTGAAGAGCTGAAAAAGATTCATTCTCATGATGTTGAAAAACGCCATAGAGATGAGTTTGTTTATGGGTTTCAGAAACGAGTAAGTACATGCAAGTTTTTACTTTGATGAAATATTGAACAAATATGTGTTCTGTAGTTGGTTTACCGATGACCCCTTTTATACTAATGTGTACAGATTACGACATTACAGAAAGAAGGCAAAGTAACTGATTATTTGTATGCATTATATAGAGGACCTGATCGTCGGGCATGTTTTTTTAGTTGATCATTCATAAATGGCTTCTTTTTTCGAACTACGGAGGTGGAAAAATATTTACGGATGCAAAACAGTGTGTTGTTCGAGATGGTGATCAAGAGTGGTTTGGAGTAATGAAGAAAATGATTTTTTTGGATTTTTAGAAAAATCAAGAGGTTCTGTTATTTTAATGTGACTAGTTTGATCGGCCTCGTTCCGGTCAGAGCCAAAGCAGAGGCTACAAAATTGATCGATACGAAATGATATATGTTGACACTACTCTTTCTCAATTTAAGTATGAGCCTTACATTCTAGCCACCCAAGTAGAACAAATGTTTTACTTTCAAAGTGTGAAGCAACCTAAATGGGCTAGAGTTGTTAAAACGAAGCCACGAAACCTTTTTGCCATGACCCCTGGAGACAGTAAAAATAATGTCACCGAGATGATAGAGGCTGAGACATTTCATGATCGATGACTTACTGATATAAATGAGGATAAGACCGCATGGGCTAGGAATGACATTGAGGGAGCAACCGGTGATGCTTCCGCTCTTCAAATGAGAACATGTGATCAGTTTGAGGCACATAGAGTTCCATCAGAAAATGAAGATGATGACGATGATACATATATCAATGATGGTATTGTACCTCCAAAATTTGGGGGGTGTGGGGTGGACAGCGAAGATGATGATTTTTTTATATAAGTACTATGTGAGCTAGCTGTACGTGAACTATTTGATTTTTTTGAAAAGATAGAAGCCGCTATTCTATTTAGCAGCAAGCTTAGAAGCAAGCCGATATTGAATAATCCCACCTCTTTAGAAGATACCCAAAATTTGAAATGACGCTCCTGCAGAAATTCCTAATGCAACGAACTAGTGATTCTTGGCAATAGATCCTAATGCAACGAGTGTGTTCCATGGCGATAGATCCTAAGGCCACGAACTAGTACAGTTGTGGCAAATGATCCTAATGCAACCATTGTACAAGCAAAATTGGACACGCGCTTAATTAGCAGTGAAGTGCGTTTCTTATATGAAAAGTGTGTCCTCCCCACGACGTCTCCTTTTAGCTCCGTGATTTTCTACATTTTGCTTCGGTTCACTGTTGATATCACACATCACTGAACTTAGAGCACATTCACTTGATAAATGAATCATTCACTTATCCAAAAAAAAATCCGTCCTTATGATTCGTGATAAACACGATGAACACACCACACATTAATTCATTCACACAGTGGCCAACGTTTGGTAATATTACGTAAGGCCAACGATTGTGTTCCGTGACGATAGATCCTAATGCCACAAACTGGTGAATTGAGGCAACATATCGTAATGCAACAATTGTGTTTTGTGGCGATAGATCCTAATGCCACGAACTGGTGAATCCTGGCAACAAATCCAAATGCAATGATTGTGTTGCATGGCGATAGATCCTAACGCCACGAACTGGTGAATCGTGGCAAAAGTTCCTAATGCAACGATTGTGTTCCATGACGATAGATCCTAACGCCAGGAACTGGTGAATCGTGGCAAAAGCTCTTAATGCCACGATTGTGTTCCGTGGTGATAAATCCTAATGCCACAAACTGGTGAATCGTGGAAAGAGATCCTAATGCAATGATTCTGTTCTGTGACGATAGACCCTAACACCACGAACTAGTGAATTGTGGCAAAAGTTCCTAATGCAACGATTGTGTTTTGTGGCAATAGATCCTAATGCCACGAACTGGTGAATTGTGGCAAAAGTTCCTAATGCAACGATTGTGTCCCGTGGTGATAGATCCTAACACCACGAACTCATAATAGGTGGCAAAATATCCTAATACAACGATTATGATTCGTGGCAATAGATCCTAATGCCACGAATTGGTGAATCATTGCAACATATCATAATGTAACGATTGTGTTCTGTGGCGATAGATCCTAACTCCATGAACTGGTGAATCATGGCAAAAGTTCCTAATGCAATGATTGTGTTTCGTGAAGATAGATCCTAACGCCACGAACCGGTGAATTGTGGCAAAAGTTCCTAATCCAATAATTGTGTTCCATGGTGATAGATCCTAACGCCACGAACAGGTGAATCGTGGCAAAAGTTCCTAATGCAACGATTGTGTTTCGTGGCCATAGATCCTAACACCACGAACTGGTGAATCATGGCAAAAGCTCCAAATGCAACGATTCTGTTTTGTGGCGATGGATCCTAACGCCACGAATAGGTAATTCGTGGTAACAGATCCTAATGGAAAGATCATGTTCTGTTGTGATGGATGCTAATGCCACGAACTAGTGAATCGTGGCAACAGATCCTAATGCAATGATCGTGTTCCCCGGTGATAGATGCTAATGCCACAAACTAGTGAATCATGGCAACAGATTCGTGGCAATATAACCTAATGCCACGAAACTAGTGAATCATGGCAAAAGATCCTAATGCAACAATCGTATTCTGTGGCTATAGATGCTAATGCCACAAACTAGTGAATCATGGCAACAGATTTGTGGCCATAGATCCTAATTCCACAAACTAGTGAATCGTGGCAACATATCCTAATGCAACGATCGTATTCCGTGGCAATAGATGCTAATACCACGAACTAGTGAATCGTGGCAAAAGACCAAGCTTACTGCAACGATTTAGTAGTTGTTGCAGTACAATTGTTGCAATAGGGCGGAATCCTTGTAGTGTGATCTTGTGTCCAACTTTTCAGCTATGATTCAGAATTTGAGATGAGTATAATGGGTGAACTCACGTACTATTTGGGGCCGCAAATCAAGCTAACTAAGGAGGGAACCTTTGTGCATCAAACAAATTACATGAAAGATCTCCTTACGTGATTCAACATCAACAAAAGCAAGCCTCTCCAGACACCAATGGAAACAACAACAACACTTGAACTTGATGAAGATGGTAAACCCGTGGATCAAAAAATAATATTGAAGCATGATCGGGTCATTTTTGTACTCGTGGGATCAAGACCAAACATACAATTCAGAGTATGTCTTTGTGCACTATTTCAAGCTTATCCACGTACTTCACATCGTCAAGCCATCAAAATAATTCTCAGGTACTTACATGGAACTCAAGAATTTGACATTTTTCTTCCTTCTTCCTCAATCATTATTTTGAATGCCTTTTCAGATGCTGATTTTGGGGGTTGTATGATTGATAGGAAAAGTACTATGTGTGCTTGTTATTTGTTGGTAATTCACTTCTTGCTTAGTCCTCTAAAACAAAATTCAGTTGTAAAATTCGTGGCCAAATCTGAATATGTAGCTGCTACTAGTGCTTGCTCACAAATTCTTTGGATTGTTTAAACACTTAAGGACTATGGGCTGATCTAGATAGTGTTCCACTATTTTGTGATAACACTAGTGCCTTTTGCATTGCTAAAAACCACGTGCAACATTCTAGAACAAAGCACATTGATAATAGGTATCACTTTCTCCATGATAATGTTGAAAAAGGAAACATTGTGCTTCACCAGTAGATACCGAACGACAATTGGCTGACATTTTTACAAAACCTTTGGATTTCACTCATTTTTGTTTCATTCGTAGTGAAATAGGGGTTATGCACTCCTCATGGCTTAAAATAAGGGGGAGTTTTGAAAATTGGGAAGTCTATGTGTAAATCTGAAATTAAAATAATATGATCTTAGTAATTCATACATATATGACTTTGTGATTCATTTTACATGCTGAAAGTTCTCACTACATAACTTGTGTTATACATTTTTTAGTTTTTGCCATGACTAGTAAATAGAATAATTACTTACACAAAATCTTTTCATGATCGAACTTTCTTGCTGTTTTGAACTTGTTGCATGCTCACAAGTGCCTTTAATAATGAAAAAAATAATCAATCACTCTCCACATGTTGAGCTTTTATGATCAAAAGAAAAATGAGAAAAGATCAAGAGAATATGCATGCATCGCACTTCTTCTTTTGAGATTGCTTATCATTGCACTTAGATATGAACTTGGAAGAAGTTGTGTATGACTAAAACCATATCCTTAAGCTTCTGATTGTCAAGTGACATAGGCTTGGCTTGGTTGGTTAGAATAAGGCTGGTTGGGCATATAAAATCTTGCAACTATCATATTATCAAAAAAATTTCTTTAAAAATAATAAAAATGCAGCAAAATTTGTCATGCTTCCGGGTCTTGAAATAGTTAAGTTTGTGAGATCATGATTTGCTTAAATTGAAAAATTACACTTGATCTCTAGCATGGCTTACACTACTTTATGTATCTCGTTGATGTGATAGTGTAAGTTACTTGATAGTATGACTTGGATGAGCTTTGTTTTATATGTATATGTGATAATATACTCATAAAAATTGAAATTTCTCTTGAGAACCTTGCTGAATACATTGTCAAAGGGGGGGAAATATGTCACACATTGTTTCACATTCACAAGTTTTTACACGTTACTCAGGGGGGAAATTTTTTCTCAATTGATTTTTTAAAAAAAGGGGAGAAATTAGCTTTCAAAACTTTTCATGTTAATAAGCAAATGTTCAAATTTAAGTGGTGTTTCCAATGCATTCATCAAGACGGAGATTGTGAGACCTATGTATGCTGAATACATTGGCAATCTAAATAAAAGCGAGGGTTCACATGCAAAGTTTTGAGTATTGCTTAAAAGCTCACTTCAGATTGTTCTAACTTGTGCAAAACCATTTTGCACTATCCGAACTTCATTGCACGTGAATTGCACATGTTTTCTCGCTTCGGATTGTCCGAACTTTTCTCACGTGACTTGCACATGTTCGGCACATAGGATTGTCCGAACTTTCACACACGTGAGATGTACGTGAGTCAAATAGGTCGACCCTTAAAAACGTGTTTTTAGGAGTAATGTTACCTTCAATTGTTTAGGACTGTCTGAACTTTCTCAATGCATATCCGGAGTAAAAGTTACTGCACAGAGTTTTCATATTGAGTTCGATTGCTCTGTTTTGCTCTGCTTTAACTCGCAATGTTTCAAACTTGCTTTTGGCTTATGGGAAGGTTTTCTTAGTATTCATTTACTAAGTTTTCGACGTGTTATGGCTGATTATGGTTGTTAAACATTTCTATGGTTTTAATCATGCTTATGTGACGTGCTCACGTCAGGTGTTGTGTTTTTTGAACAAACGAGACTCAAGTCGAGAACTTGGGCTTCGAGAAATTGGTTGTTTGCTCATGTGTAGGTGTTGCTTGAAGTCAAGACATGGCTGGTGACAGGATCCATTGAACTAGTCTTAGAGAGAGGATGAGGTTCAACATGCTTGGGTCAAGAATAATCCATACGAAAGTATTGTGGATGTTGTTGGAAGGTGTTTGCACACATGTAAGGAATTCATGGACGTGGCAACATTGTTCGAAGACTTGATGAAGAGATATGGGTGTGAAGATGTGACCAGAGAAGTCCAATCGACTAGATTATGGACTCAGGTTGCGGGTGTGTCGGTTATGGCTCAAATATGGAAACATTTTAGTTGGTTTTTGTTAGAATTCATGTTGGACACGAAGTAGAGTTGTTTTAGGAATGTGATATGCGTTCCTAAAGTGTTTTGAAGACTTGGCATTGCTTCTATCTGCATATGGAAGAGTCCTAAGAACTTATAGTAAGTTTGAGTTAGAGTCTAAGTAAGATTAGAGTCCTAGTTTAGATTGGGTTAGCCTTAGGGCTGGTTATATAAGCAAAGGAGACCAAAGCTCGTGGTAAGATGACTTTGGAGCTGTTCCCATTGTGTTTCTTTGAATAAAAGATCGTAGTTTAGACGAACTTTTGTGCCTTGTTCGTCCGACTTGTTTACGTCAAGTCTTTCTCGTCAAGTTTCTGCGCTACACGACCTTCCTTCAATGTTTTGATTTTAACTCAAGTTTTAGAGATCCAATTGTCATGATTATTTTTGTGTTGTCTTCACAACTCAATACTTTATCATCTGCAAATATTTCACGATCATTGGATTTGTGGTTTTTGAGTTACACGAGCTTCTTTATAGCGTAGCAGATCTATTTGCTTTGTTAGAACAGATTGACCTTTGCTCAGGGTTTTTGCAACATTTCTTCATGGGATATAACAAAGAATATGTCCTATATCTTGACATTACGGCTGGAGGGTCTTTCCTCCATAAGACATTGAAAGAAGGGAAGGAACTTCTAGATCGAATTCTAAAAAATGCCTCCATCATTATGGGTCTTAATGAACCTCCTCCAGAGGAAGCAACATCAAGTTTTGAGGACACCTCTATAGCCAAGGAAGAGCCCATAGCATGATTATCACCAACCTTGCCTGTAGAATCCTCTTTCGAACCTAAATCTCAGAAGGACGAAGAAATTCAACCTTCGGAATTTCAGTTTTATTTTGTGGATGAAATATTTGATTATTACAAAAATAACTTGAAGTATTGTTGCTTTAGAAAGCCATCGTTGCCTCCAACTCCACCTGACCTGCTTGATGAAGTATTCCCTCATGATACGGTCAAGGAGTTAACCTCTATTTCGAGATCGGAATGGACAACAGAGGTTGAGAACTCATCCAAAATATTTCGAATGATGTCACCCTTGGCTACCATCCTGTGCTACATTAGGGGAGTAACGAACAAAGTCCTATACAATCCCATAGTTGGAGCTAATATCATTTCTAATACTTGTGCTCTCGCAATTTTGGACGATTGCCAGTGGAACCAACACAAAAATCCTTTCGAGACTCCTTTGGAAATATTCTTGAAGAATATGGGATTTTGCAACATGTGTCTATAAGACACATGAATGTTGAGGTCTTCCTTGATATCCATTTTTTCAAAGTCTGTGACTTCAACATTATGATAGGGGTACCCCTTGAGAAATTTCTCATGAAAATTACCTTAGAAGGAAACCTCAACATTAACCTTGGAGGGAGGAAAATTTCTATTTCCATTTTGTGTTCAAATAACACACATTCAAGATGTGCCAATCGACGAGGTTAGGACTCTTCCATATTTGAAACCTCCTGAAGTAGAAGGAGAATAAGATTTCATCCAAAAGGAGAATGAACTTCATGAGACATTTGAATTACCCAAAGAAGAGCCACACCAAAACCTCCAATCTGTGAGACCTAGGTGCTGAATACATTGGCAAATAAGCTAAAAGTGAAGGTTTGCATGTAAATCTTGAATATACCTGAGAAGCCCATTTCAGATTGTCCAAACTTGCAGTAACTAGTCACACACGTGAGGTGCACGTGTTTTTGTTTGGATTGTCCGAACTTTGCTACATGTGATTTAATACTTTGGGATATTAGAAATTTTCCTATTATAATGCAGAGCGGCTGTTAGAACTGTCTGATCTTTCTATTTGTTGAAATAATTGTGCGACTTCTATGTTTTTAACTTGCAATATTTCAAACTTGTTTTTTAGCTTATGAGAAGTTTCTTAGTATTCATATACTAAGTTGTTGATGTGTTTTGGCTTATCATGGTGGATATTACCTTGCTATGTTTGCGACATGCTTATGTAAGGTGGTCACATAAGATGTTTTGGTTTTTGGACTAATGTGAGTCAAGTTGAGGACTTGTGCTCGGAAAAGTTTCTTGTTTGTTAATGTGCAGGTGTTGCTTGAGGGCAGGACACGGCTAGTGACGGTGATCCATTGAACTAGTCTTAGAGAGAACATGAAGCTTAACAACCAAGTTCGGGTGGAATTGTGGTTGAGTTGATCCGGAGGTCACGCAACATGTTTGGTCAAGAACAATGCATATGAAGGTATCGGGGAGGTTTTGGAAAGTGTTTGCACATGTGCAAATGGATGCATGGATGTGGCAACATGGTTCCAAGGCGTTATAAAGAGTTATGGATGTGAAGATATTGCCGGAACAGTCCAACCAACTGGATTATGCGCTGAAGCTGCGACTGAGATGGTTATCGTTCATTTATGGAATGTTTCGAGTTGGTTATGGTTAGATTTTGTCTTGGTCATGATGTTGAGTCGTTTTAGGAATGTTTGGTACGTTCCTAAGGTGTTTGGAAGTCTTAAGATTGCTTCTATCTACGTATAGAAAAGTCTTGAGTTGTTACATAAACTTTCGATTGAATCCAAATAGGAGTCAGAAGTCCTAGTTGGATTGGAGTTGCCTTAGGGCTGGTTATATAAGCAAGGGAGACTAGGGCTCGTGGGTAGACGACTTTGGCTGTTCCTCTTCTGTTTCAATCAATAAATTCATAGTTTGTTAGGAGCTTTTCTGCCTTGTTCATCTGACTTGTTTTTGGCAAGTCTTTCTCATCGAGTTTGGACAGCCAGACATTGCTTCGGTATTTTCATCATAACTTGAGTTTTATGGATCCAACTGTGAGGATCGGGGTCTCGAAAAACCAGGAATTACATTGTGTGGTGTCGTGCTTACATCAACAGAAGTCTTCATAACATTCTCTAGGACCTACACTACAGCAGTAGCGATCGTATCCAGCTGGTGGATACTCCAGTCTAGCATCACAGAAGATAGAAGCGGTGTCCAGGGCTTCCATTTGGCTACATACCCGCAAAGGATAATCCCTAGGAACCCTTCATAGCTATATACCTGCAAAAAGTTGTATAAAATACAACCTTGAGCACAAGGCTCAGCAAGACTTAATCGTCTCACCTAAGAACATGAAACTCTACATGCTAGGAACGTAAGACTTTTATTGAAATGGCAGTAAGTAAATGTTCACTATTAGTAAATCCTTATTTCAGGTATATAATAGAATGTGAAGTCCTCGGACACGACAACTTCATGAATTCCACAATCAAACAAGAAACACTTCATCAGGATGTTGCAAGGTCCAAGTTTACACAAGCATTAGCAAGTAATTGCTTAAAACCATAACCATCGAGCAGAGTCCACCCTGTTGCAGTTGTTACTATGTGACGGAGCAGTGAACAAGTATGCTCCCTTCTGCGAGCGATGGTGATTTGAATCATGAAACACCCGTCTTGCACATCACGTACACCTGTTCAGAGAAGGCTTACGGTCCCCCTCCATAACGCCATAAGTGACAACCTTTCACAAGACACCTCAATGTTGAATCAGTTCAACCACCCCGAGTCAGTAGAATCCCAATACGGCACATGGCTTCAGCGTGGTCAATGTAGCTGAGCTTTCCCCTACTACCCTATCGGCTTACGGGCCTAAGATGTTCAAAATTGTCTCAGCGACAAGGTTGACAAGATACATCAATTTCCCGGTTTCCATATATCTACAAGATCGAAGAGCACGTGAAAATCTACCAGAAGGGGTGGGTGAATGATTGATTAAAACTTTTTTAGCGGAAGCAACAAAAACCCCTCGGTAGGAAAACCAGTCAGATAAGAAAATGTGTGTGCAACTATTCTAAACGTGATCAGTCGTGAAAAAACTAGTATATATTGTGAAGAATCAACTCACAAAGATGTCACAATAAGAATTACAAAAAACCATCAAGAAAAAATCAAGTTATGATTGGAAGATCGATCAAGGGTCAATTTGTTCAATCCGAGTTGAAAAACAGATCTGCAATGCTACAAAGAAATTTGTGTAGATCAATAAACACAAATCCAATGACCGTGAAACATTCACAGATGATAGACAAATTAGTTGTGAAGACAACGCAAGAAGAATCACGTCAGTTGGATCTATAAAACTCGAGTTATGATAAAAACACCAAAGCAAAGTAGTGTTGTGCAGAAACTCGACGAGAAAGACTTGACGAAAACAAGTCGGACGAACAAGGCATAAAAGCTCCTTCAAACTACAAATTTTATTAATCAAAACAAAAGAGGAACAGCCCAAAATTTTCTTACCACAACCTCTGGCCTCCCTTGTTTTTATAACCAGCCCCTCTAGCCAACCTAGCCCTAACTAGGACTCTAGTCCTACTCAATTTCAACCGAAACTTTTCATAACTGCTCAATACTCTTTTATACGCAGATAGAAGCAATATTAAGACTTTCAAACACCTTAGGAACGTTCAAACATTCCTAAAACCACTATACTTCATGACCAACACAAAATCTAACCAAAACAAACTCTAAACCTTCCATAAACGAATCATAACCAGCTCAGCCGCAGCCTGAGGCATAAACCAGCCGGTCGGACCTTTCCGGCTCCATGCCTTGGAACAATGTTGAAATGTCCATACACCCCTTGCACACGTCCAAACACTTGCCAACTACGTCCACGATACCTTAATATGTATTGTTTTTGATCCAAACATGTTGCGCAACCTCCCAATCAACTCAACCACAATTCCTCCTCAACTTGATTGTTGAACCTCATCTTCTCCCTAAGACTAGTTCAATGGATTCTGTCACCAGCCATGTTTTGACATAAAGCAACACCTGCACATAAATAAACAACCAATCTTTGCGAGCCCAAGTCCTTTCTTGACTCTTGTTAGTCTGAAAACTGCAATACCTTATGTGAGCACGTCACATAAGCATGTTGCAAACCACGGTAATGTTTAACCACCATAATCAGCCAACACACATCAAAAACTTAGTAAAAAAATACTAAGCAAACTTTCCAATCAGCCAAAAAGCAATTTTGAGACATTGCCAAGAAAAACATAACGGCCGCACAAATATTTCAACAAATGAAAGATCGGACAGTCCAAAGTAGCCGCTATGCAATGTATAAGAAAATTTCGGGCACTCCAAAGCATTCACTCATGTGAATCTCATGTGAGTGAAGTTCGGACGGTGCAAAACAAACAACACATGCAATTCACGTGCGCTGCAAATTTAGACACTCCAAACTGGAAAACACGTGCAACTCACGTGAGGAAAAGTTTGGACAGTCCATAGCGAAAATCACGTGTTGCTCATGTGACTGAAAGTTCGGACAGTGCAAAATGAATTACCAAAAGTTCGGACAGTCTGAAGTGGTCTTTTTAGCAATATTCAAAACTTTGCGTCTATTCAGCACATATAGGTCTCACAATATCCAATATGCATCTACTACAAATTCAGACTTGTCCAGCAGAGCCACACACGGTATGGTCCTCAATCGAATCAGGTAGGTACTATGCTCACAGAACCATGTTCTTGAGCGTCCTAATCTTCTTGTCCGGTCTCCAGTTTCTTCACAATTGATCCCACTTATTACTGTTTACGAGTAGAATTCGCCTAATCGAGTCATACCCTTATTCATGTTTCCATATTAAACATCATATAAACAGTTATATAAAGTCATGTACTACTCAAACTCCAGGGATTCTTGGGTCATGCAAGTGGAGTATCACACATCCCTAGACTTAATGCACAATTACCATCATATAGTTTGTGAAAGCAAAACATATGAACAACTTAAATGCAAACTGGGACTTGCCTTCGATTACGACTAGTGTAGATGTCAATAAGTCAGGTTTGATCTTTTGACTGAAGCTTCTCGTTATTTTCCTCCTTTCCTTGTCTTTGATGCTGTTTGGTGAATCTTGATCTTCTGTGCTGCTTGGGCAAATCTTGCCCTCACTGCGGGATCCACACTAGTCTTTCTCCAAGTCATGCTCCTCACCGATCTTCGCCACGTCATCTAGCGATATGATTATGTACATATAAAGAAGAATACGATTCAATAATTCATACTCTAGACTTCTAATACTTTAGCAGAATGGTAGTCTCAAAAGTGGAGGTTAAGAGATATCCATTAGATTTGGACTATTTGTACAGGAGGTGATATCATTACTAATGCATAATTCAGCTCATGCATCCTAAAGTGTGCCTACCTGGTGTCACAATAGCTTCATGACCTCTGTCATGACAGAGCATATTCCACAAAGCACCAAAGTGTACAATTGCAAGAGACGTGGCACGCTCCTCATCTGTTGTGATCTTCATCTTCTCACCCCTGTCACAATCTCACAGGTCATTCCAATTCTCCAATGTACCGTGTTGAACCTCGTCACAATTGGTTACACATTGTCATGGATTTCAGTGAGCACCTTAGATGCGTCTTCGACCCGACCAAGCAATCATCATCCAAAGCTCACCTTGGTCTAATTCGCCTTGTGGATTGCAACATTCTCACGTTCCTGCATCACATAACAGTGTTGATCATCATCACACTTGGTTTTGCCTTGTAAACATTTCATCGAACTCCTTGACTGCAGCACTGCTCCGACCAAACTTGCACAAATCAGAGTTAACCTTAGCCTAACTTTCGTTGCCGTTGTGTTGTCGACATGTTCCTTCATCTCATACATCACTTAAATCACTTGCCATGCTGCCAGGACACGGCCACGGCTTAGAACGCCGCGATGATGCCATGAGGACGATAGCATTGGGACAGCACAAGTCGAATCATTACGAGCAAGCGTACGAGCTTGTCGGTGGCACAGAGATAGATTTGGAACACGCTGCAGTGGTGCCATGAGGTGGAGACACAGTGGTGACGGCGTGAACGGTCTGCGCCGCGGGTGGAACGGGCATGGATGGCGGTGCGGCCATGGCGCATGGCCGGAAGGCATTGCAGTGAGGAGCGCTGCGGCATTGCCGGGCGTTGGTGACTGGTTGTGATCGTTAGACGGCGGTGAGGTACTGTAGCATGGCGGCGGATAGTGTGGACGGCAGCATGGAACATGGCGAGTGCAGCCAAGGCGCGGTGAGGTGTGAACAGTGCTGCGGCTATCGATGCGGTTGGTTCGGGCGCAAGCGCGGGCAGCACGCGTGCTGTCGGTGTGGCGAGGGTGCTTGAGGCTTGTGGGTGAGCAGCGCGGCGCAGCAGCGGTGCTGCAAGAAACTCGACCGAGGGCGCGCTCGCTATAGCAGGGGAGCAGAGCCGCGGCTGTGTTGCACGGGAGTGAGAGCAGACCAGAAACAGGCGCGAGCAGCCATCGGCGGAAGGTAGGGTGCTGGCGGGAGGTGAGGAGCATGGATGCGGACGGCGGCAGCCACACCAGGCGCGGACAAGCAGCAAAACGGCGGCGCTCGGCCATGGCGTGGCGAAGCGCTGGAGTGGGGCCTGGGCAGGGCGTGGCGCAAAGCAAGCAGCAGGGTGGAGGTGTGGGTGCGGCGAGCAGCGACTAAAGGTGTGTTTGGTTCGAGGGATATAGTGGGACGGGACGGGACGATCCCACTTTTCTGTTGTTTGGTTTGGAGACATGTGGGATGAAGTCATCCCTCAAAAGAGAATATTCCACCTAGATGTGGGATGAAACTATCCCACCGAAAACATGGGGACGGATCCGTCCCACCCCCGTGGAGACAGACGCGTGACCTTCCAGAAGTACTCATACTCACATGTCTCTGTCTCATCCTTTCATTCAAACAAGAGACGGGATTATTCCGTCCCACACCATCCCACAAAACAAACAAGAAACAGGGATTGTCCCATCCCTCTAGACAAACCGAAAACGGGACCATCCCATCCCTAAAAACTGGGATGGATCGATGCCATCCCACTTTGACTCCCAACCAAACGCATCCTAAGGCACTGGCGAGGCAGATGTGCGGCGCGGCATGGCCGCGAGCAAGGTGCGTGCGGGGGTGCTGGCGAGGCAGGGCGCGGACGGTGAGTGGCAACCAGACAGAGCGCGGCACTGGGCTGTGGTGCGCACAGGAGCCGGGAGTCGAGCAGGAACAACAGCAAGTCGCCGGCTAGGTGCACTGGTGGCAGGGCACGAGCGGCAGGGCGGCCACTGGGAGCACCGCGGCCAGGGCACAGCAAGGAAGGGGCGGGGCGCCACACGTGCAGATGCCGGCCGCCGTGCGGTAGAGCTGGGGTGCGGCACTGAAGCCAGAGGGAGGAGCAAAGCTAGAGCGGTCAGTGGTGATGTGAAGCAGGGGACGGAAGGAGCAGTCAGGCGCAGGTGAGGGCATCAGGCTGAAGAAAAGAAATCACGCTGCGTTGCTGTTCCTTCCGATAGAAGAACAGAGAAGAGGATGGGAATGAGCGGACTGTGAGCTGGAGTAGCGCTCTGTGCATGGCATGCGCCCGCTGAACCGGGGAGACAGTAAGTAGAGTTGAGTCCCAAGCAGGTGGGACATCACCAGTGGGCCCCCATCTACAAGGTCTGATCCACAATGGTCCAATGAGAAAAATAGAAGATAAGCTCTGAAAATGTTATAAATTCACAGTCTAGCTAAAAGAAAATACGTGGACTTCGAATATGAAATCAGATTTGTATCTGGAGCAACTTGATTTTTAAATCAAGTTTGAATTAGAATTCGAATCTCTCTTATGGCTGAATTGAATTACTTTCTTTTTTTAAAATATTAATGTAGGGTAGCGCTTACCCAATTAGCAGCCATATATTTATGTTATTAATTCTCTAAGTGTAGTTTTAGCTTTGGGTTTTCATTTTAATTTAAATGGCGATTGAATAAAACTTTATGTGTTGATACAAATTCACCTAATAAATAATTGTGTAATAATATGAGTTATTTTTCTTGGAACTACACTCCACAGTCCAAGGATGGTTTAAAGTTCTACAAGTTAGTAGTTTTAACCTCCATTAGTGACTAATAACATAGTTAATGTGAATGTAAAGTTATACTTCAACATTAAGATTTTTAAATTCAAAATTTTCGCATTCAAGTTTTTCTCAACTGTGGGCTTTTACAACCCCCTTAAAGAAATCACGTCCCGAGATTAGAATTGAAAAACTGAGATGGAAAAGAATGTTATCGTAGTTGTGACAATAGCATGTCCAAACTACCGGTTAGAAGATATTATTCATCCTCTAATGCAACTCATTATCTTCCCATGTGATTCACTCAACGGTGTGGTCACCTCATAACACCTTTTGAAACCACAACGTCCAGTTCCATGTTCCACTTTCTAGAAGTATAATATTTTTTTAACTTCTGTTCATTGACTTGTGTTTCTAGTGAACTTCTACAATCCTTCCTCGAATCCATAAGAAACCAAGCGTATATTGGGTTCTTCCTTTTCCCTCGAGATGAGGGTAATGTTATGCATATGCGCTTTACATCTTAATGCATCGTTCACCACGTTGGCCATGCTCGGACGATATTGAGTCTGAAGTTCCAGATCCTAGATCAACTCCAACCATCTTTACTGTCTCAAGTATAACTCCTTATGATTAAAGATTTACTTGAGGCTTTTATAATCCATGTAAAGACGAATCAGGTTTTCTAGTGCTATGAGTCCCCTTTCAAGTGATCTAAATTCGGCTATGTGGTGTAGGCGATGTTGAACTGTAGAGTATGTCTTTTCCCTGTATATCCTTGACCGTGTTCTGAGGTCTCCTTCTTTGCTCTGACATGATGTATCATGTTTCCATAAGGAAGGAACATTCAACTCAACAGTCTTTAGCGCCAATAATTGATGTTCCCTTTCAAGATGCTATTGTCCAAATCTTGATTCCCACATCCAATCTTTGCTCTTTGATTTCCATGATTACTAAGATGCCTTATAATAGAAAATGTAGTTGTTCTTGCGGCTTACTTTTCTTTGATTGCATCCTTAAGGATTTAACTCAATATTTTCCCAAAATAAGAATCAAAGTGTATTGAGATCCAAACAAGGAATGATCAACTCGCAAGGAATTGCGATCTCAGTAAATGGGTCAAAGGATGAAATGATTTGTACTAACATAAGAGAATTCAAGTTTCTATTTCTATTATGTCATCAAAATACCAAGAAACACAACAAATGGTGACTACAAGGTTGTGTGACCAAATCAATGTCACCATGCATTACAAGTCAAGGAGTTCCATCAGCTTGACAATCAAGTGATAGTCTCACGAGTAGAGAGAATACAAGGTTCTCATGAGGTTGCGAAGTCATAAGGAAACTCCTCGCAAACTAGAAATAATCAGTTTCCAACAATCAAGGTGATAGTCTCAACAAGTTAAGGATAATGACTCAATTGCGATTTAGTTACAAGAGTATCAAGTAATAGGTTTCCCTTGTAGTAATCAAGATAATAAATGAAGCATTTGGAACTATGAACGATAAAGTTGTTCATTACTCAAGAATAACTGAAATTTCTTATGTAATTGAATGAGGATACATATTCTTGCTCAAAGGAATGCATTCACTTGGGGATTGAGCAAAAATCGGTAAGATAGTTCAAATACACAAGAAATACCTTCAGATTCACAAGGCTTGAATAACCTGGTCATGAAAAGTGCCAAACAAGGGATGCTACCTTCCTGTGTCAACTAGGTTTGATGATTCAAAAGGGAAAATTGTTGGCAAGGAATGGTGAGATTCACCTAAAAATAATGGGGTGTATAATATGGAATGGAGTGATTGAATATATTATTCATGTGAAGTTCCCTGAAGCCTGCAAATCACAACTTATAGATAGTGTTGTGGTCTCATAGCATAGAGCCAGGTTTTGCATCACTTAGTATTCTTAACGTACTATGTCTACCTTCTAGTAAGTGAGGTGGGTTTGCCTTCCGGAGTAGCAAAGAGAGCAACCTTTGAAGAGCAATTATCTAACAGTCACTTCAGTAGGTTGCAACAGGTGGTTGACAAGGGACTTTGTTTGTTCAATGTCCATGGTTAATGACCTGTGGCATTGCGGAAGGATCTCAAGGTCATACCACACTCAAGGTTGGTAAAACAAGATGAATATGCAATCCTTCTCAATAAGCAAGTTCATACTCATAACTGGTTTCTCCAAACTTCTTGTGTGAACATTCACCACGACTATACAGTCAAAATCAATCCTCTTAGCTGACCTCCATTCTCCGCAGACCCTAACAATACCAGAACACATATCCATTGTCCATGATCCCATATTACACAAGATGAAGCAATGGAGCTTTCCAGCGTGAAGGTCCGCTCGCTGTCTTAACTCAATGGTTGAGTATAATTAAGCATTAATGATTCAAAGCCACTAGAGTTGTCCTTGGTCATAGTTCTTCATTCCTGATTCTCTGTGGCCAGTGAGTCGCTATCATACTAGTTATTGCTCACGTGCAGATCAATTTCCAACTTGTTGGTTTGGTGTTGATGTAAACTAGGCATGATACCTTGGTGGATGCAACACCTTGGTTACTAGGGTGCACTCCTTCCCCCTTAAGTGCTAGCATAATAACTTCCATCACCTTTCGTTGATTACCTGCTTATGCTTCGATCAGTACTAAGTTCAAAAGTTACTTCCTCTTTGTCGAAGTGTTGCAACGACACTTCCCTCGGTACTACGTATTTAGGCGGGGCGCTAAACAAGATCCAAGAGCGAGGTGACACAGGAATTTCACGTGGTTCGGGCCACCTGAGTGTAATACCCTACTCCATGGGATGTTTGTTGTCTGTATGAGAATGCGTAAGCGTGAGATTTGTTGTGTATGAGATTAGATGATTCCCTCCTTTATCGTGCAGCGCAGCCCTTTTATACACCATGAACTGGCTGTTACAAGGCGCCTGGGCATGACAAGTGGCCCCGGCCGTATTAACCACCCTATACACGATTTACAGGTATAACGGTGGTTAATAGCGTGTTATCGTTCCTTGATGGCAGCGTTACTGGTCTTGATAGCCTCTTGATCATGCGTCATTAACACAAAGTTAAAGAAATGTTAATCAGGTCTTGCAACGGCATTTTTATTGCCCTTAAATGTCAGTGCCATTGAAGATTCCGGAGTCTTCCCTTTGTAGATGTAGATTCGGAGCTTCCCTCAGTTGGGAGGTAGGTCCAGTGTTATAGGACATGTGGCAGCACCGGAACCACACTAAGGAGGGAGGCAGGTGTGGCAGTGTAGGACACATGGCAGCACCGGAGCCACCCTTTGCAGGGAGGCAGGTGTTGCACGACGGACACGTGGCAGCATCGGAGCCACCCTAAGGAGGGAGGCAGGTCTGGCTCCACGGGACACGTGGCAGTACTGGGGCCACCCTAAGGAGGGAGGCAAGTCCGGCACTGTAGGACATGTGTTGCCTCCGAAAACCCACTTTCCTGGAATGTGGGACTTGGCGCTTCTCTTTCTGGTACAAATGGGTACCAGGTCTGTAGGGTACTAATAGTGGGCCCTGGGCCCACTTTGGGGTGAGGCTTTGATCTCGGAGGTGGGGCCACCATCACTTGGCATGTTCTTGTGCCTTTGCTATGTGGCTCTTCTTGGTTTGGCACGTGAGATATGTGCATATCTCATGAGATTGAAGGTCGTCGGTTCCCAATACGATTTTTGTATCAGTTCCCAGCACAACCTTTGTAGCCCTGTCAGACCGCAGTCCTCGAGCTTCCAACTTACCAACATGACAACGGTTCACCAGGTGCGACTTTTTTGGTGAAGTGAACTCGGGACCCATTGTCATTGACGAGGTAACTTGTGGTGCGTAACTACCTTCGGGTGCAGTTGCCATCCAAGCATTGTAGAGGCTTAATAAAGGGAGAGGCTTTCTAAGGGGAGAGAACCCTTGCGCATTGATCTTTTCTTACGCATAGAGTTCCCCGTTTGAACCCTTGCATCACGGTCCCATTTTTGCTCCACTTTGTGTCAATAGAACTCGGACTTCACCCCAACAAGCTTGTGAGCAAGAAGGATCTTACCAGAGTCCGAAGGCTGATGGGCTGGTAGAGTGATTCCTTCAACAATGCAACTCAATGCGGCAAGCTCCCGTTCAAGAAGGAGTGCCCCAATGACATTGTCTACTTCTTAGCATATGCCATGGTTGGGCTGGTTTCACCAGTGTCCAACTTCTTGCTGATGTTGCTGGAGCCATACGGGCTCCAACTGCAGCATCTAGACCCTCACTCGGTCTTGCCGGTGGTGATCTTCGTCCACTGTTGTGAGATGTGGGTAGACATACCACCTTGCGTTCCGCTATCCTATACCTTATTCACACTCCCAACGATAGGAAAATGTAACAGCCTCTTGGGATTCTACTACTTCATAAGACGTAGGAATCCCCCATACAATTTCATCAGGTCCTTTCCTTACGAAAAGTGGGAGACCTGGAAGACCGATTGGGTACTTATCCTGGTGGACCGTCACGACCGGCTGGAGCTACCAGAAGGATTGCTGACAATGGAGTTCGACTCCTGGGAGGAGCTCCTGGAGCTGACAGAAGAGTACAATCCTGTACTAACAAGAATCTGGAGCTTGGTCAAAGGAGGATTGACATCTCTAATGTTCCTCGGTAACTTTCAGTCCAACCGCTAGGCTCCACTCAAGGAGCGAGAGTTTTTAGCTTGGTCATACTCCGGAGAAATGGATTTCCTCCGAATTGACGTTGGATCGGGAACCAACTTAGATGAGAATACACTGAAGCTCCATCTATAGAAGTTGTGCTGCAAAACTTTATCAAGAGATGACCTTGTACCTCTGGCAGAGTTCATGCCCCTGTGTAGTTCCAGAGCTCAGGAGGGAGCCGCAAAAGGTGATGCCGCTCCTTGATGATACAGGTCTTACAGTGCGACAAAGGAGCATTTTGCCAGCACGGATTGTGATCATCAGACCTTTGGCCCCCTGCCCACATGGAGGGTCCGGACTTGCACCTGTCATTAGGAAGGGCAAGGCTTCTGCAGAACTAAGTCAGAAGAAGTCTGACTCAGGTCAGGGAAAAGGCAAAGAGCCCAGCGACACATCCACTCGGAAAAGGAAGTTGACACGAGCTAATGGCATCTCTGTCAGAGCAGCTCCAATGAAAGCGGTGCCACCGCCTCGCTCGACCCTCAAGTCTATGTTGGTTGTGCCTCCAACAATGGCAACCCCCGCTCTGGCGGCCAAGGTGAGCTCCAGGCTCGGGACATCATCTTCGGACCTAGTACCTACAACGAGCACTAGGTCCAACAAGTCTTCTACTACAGTCCCGGTGCCAACGGCGGGCTCCGGGTTCGGAGTGTCTTCTGGGTCAATACCGGCTGAAGTTATGTTGATGGCTGCAGTGACTTCTGGGGTGAAGTTCGGAGCTTCTACCTCACTGGCAATGGTGTATTCTGTACAAGGATGAGGTTTCATGTCGACTGAAGCTGCAGCGTCGCCAGGTAATGATCGACACTTGAACTTGTGTTTTCCTCTTACTTCTTGCATTTTCTTGAATTTGTTTTCCTCTGTTTCTAAAGTGTCGAGGGCTTCCACTACTCTGGCATCAGCAACCAGCCAGGTCAGGGTTGCACCCATGAAGACCATGCCGGCCAAAGCTCCTGTTGATCCCGCGGCCTCTCCTATGGTCATGGCGGATGACACGGTGGTTCCAGAGTCAACTGGCATCGAGATTAGCTTGGGGCCAGCAACTGAAGATGTTGTGGTTGTGCCAAACTATGCAGAAGAAGCACCAGAGCAAGCTGTGGTTATACCAGAGCCAACGGCTGAGATACTGGAGCTAGCGCTAGAGATGCCGGTTGAAGATCCAGAGACACCGACGCCCACAATTGATACCACGCCGGGACCAACAATGGATGTGGAGATATTGCTAGCACTGGAGGTAGACACCGCGGTTGTGCTTGAGCCTGTGCTTGAAGATCCACCTGCGGGACCTTCAATGTCAGCGCCGCAGGTTGACAAGCTCCCGGAACTCAGTCAAGCTGATATCGAGTTGTTGGAATCCATGCTTGTTCCATGGGCTCCAACGACTGCCCCAGAGGCTATGGAAGCTCCAGCGGATCCTGAGGAAGGTCTGGAGCTGATCCCCCTATCGCTCTCTGTGAATGCTTGCTCAAGCCTTCGCCAAGTTCAACTCGTCTTCGATCATGAGCGAAGTGCTCTGGAAGTAGAACGGGAAAATCTGCGGCGGTGGAGGAAGCTTCTCAACTTCAAGACGAATTTGACATAGACCTGCCTGGCCGACTTGAGGGACCTGCTTGCAGCCAAGAAGACGCGGCTGAAATGGTTGCATGAGCTGTTAGATGATAAGCGGGCTACCATAAAAGCTTTGAGTGAGAAGACTTGTGAGATCTATGACAAAGCGACAAAGGCCAACAATTTGGCAGATGCTCACTTTGAGACCCTAGAGAAGCTGAGGGATGAGCTCCTCAAGTGACAGGAAGCTATCGACAATAAGGAGAAAGAGCTTCAATAGAGATATGAAGTAATCTCTCCGAAGTTAGCGTGCGGCAAGAAGGATTTATTTGATCACACTGAGAAATTCAAGTCCTTGTTCGATAGAGAAAAGTACCAAGTATGGCTGGCAGGAGAGGGAGTCTGAAAGCATCTAGGCCCCCATGAGGTATGGTTTCGGTGATTAATGACAACCGTTGGATATCACTAATAAGTTTGTGGATGCAATGTCTCTCATATCACTCGTCACACTTAATGGACTCTATATTTATATCATCTACTGCTCATTGGATACAATTGGATACCCCTCAACAAACTATTTTACGAGGTCAATCGATTTTTATGAAGACTAAAAGAAAATGCACATATGTCAAAACTATTCCATCAAAATTGACAGCACTCGAGACTTGGTCGTCATCAGAAGAACATTTCAAACCAATTTCTAAGAGGTCACTCGAACAAATTCCAACAGAATCACTTAGAACAACTCGAAGCAGACAGAATCAACTCACCGGATCATCCGATGTATTCAGAAAACACTACATCGGTTGAGTTGGTCCTGAGCAGAAGAAGACCTCAGTCTTAAGTATACACCGGATCATCCGATAATGAAGCAAGTGTTACATCGGTCGACCACTCCAGTAAGCAATTTCCCTGGACCAAGTGTAACACCGGACCATCCGATGTACGATTACAACACATCGGTCAATCATTCCAGTAAGCATTATTTCTGGACCATTCTGGATCAAGTGTCACTGGATTATCCGATGTACAGGTTTATACAACATCAGTCGATCAACGGTCATATCTGACACAGTGACATCAGCTAATTTGTATTCGACCAATGACAACTGAAGGGAGAACATCGGATCATCCGGTGTTTGCAGAACAGTGATGTCAACCTACTTTTCCAACGGCTATCTCGTGGAAGTTGGCTATTTATACCCCTTCAACAAGTCATTTGGACAAGTCTTGATGCCCAGAGCTACTCTACACATTACCAATCATTCAAGACATTGAGCAACCACTTCCACATCATTTACACCACTTGTACACCAAGATATAGGCTAGAACTTACTAGAGATGTTGCTTGTGTGCTTCCATTCTTAGTGATTGGAGTCTCTAGTCTAGTGAGAGCTGTAAGAGAGTGTCTCTTGGTGATTGCATTCACCGTGTATCATTCGGTGATTGGAGAGATCCTTCCGGAGCTTGCCAAGACGGTTGTGGAAGCCCGGAAGATCAAACTTGTACAAGGCTTGAGCTCCACCTTGCCGGAGATGGCGAACGAAGACTTTTAGTGAAGATCCCTGGTCTCGGTGACTTGGGAGTGGATATACCCTTTGGTGGGTGCCACAACATGGATGTAGGAAGGTCTTGATGATCTTGCTGAACCACGGTATAAATCACCGTGTCTCCGTGTCTCCTCAGGAGTTTGCACACTCTTCCTTTCCCATTACACTTATGCATTTCATATACCGCAAACTTATTATTCATTAGAATGCATAGGTTGTTTGCATAGGGAATTGGTCTTTTAGTAGTTAAGTTTTTATTGCTTTAATTTTTTGAAAAGAAGCCCAATTCACCCCCCCTCTTGGGCATTCAATCCTTACAATTGGTATCAGAGCTTGGTTGCTCATTGGATCATTCTAGCTTCACCGCTAGAGAGCTAAAATGGCCAAGATTGGGGGTTCGGTTCCCATCATCGAGGGCAAGAACTTTGCCTATTAGAAAGCACGCATGCGTGCTTATCTAGAAGATATTGCTCCCGAGGTATGGGAAGCGACCCATGCGGGGTTTGGTGAGCATAACTATATAGGTGATCAAATCAAGTGGGATGCAAAGGCTGGAAATGCTATTTACAAATGCATTAGTCAAGATGTGTTTGCTAGGATTGCTAGCAAAGAAAAGGCTTGTGAAATTTGGGCTTGCTTGATTGAAATTCATGAGGGTTCTTCTCGTGTTAAAGAACTAAAGTATCATATGCTTAAGGCCAAATATGATGAGTTCAAAATGCTACGTCATGAAAATGTCAATGAAATGTTTTCCCGCTTGAATGTTCTCATTGAGGAAATTAATGCTCTTGATATTGCTTCTCTTGGCAAGGGACTCATCAACCGCAAGATTCTTATGCTCCTTCCTAAGCCAAAGTACAACATCATCAACTCCATGCTTCAAAAGGAATCTCTTGATCACATTGAAGTTTTGGAACTTATTGGAGAGATTCATGCTCATGAGATGAGTGTGCTTGGGATGATGGAGGAATCATCTTCAAAGACAATTGCTCTAAAGGCTTCCACCAAGAGAACAAATCTCAAGAAAAGAAAGTGGTCGAGTGATAGGAAAATTGGTCCCGATCTTCCAAAAGGTAGTGGATAAGTCGATTGAGGTGGAGATCACGACGTTGATGATCCGAGACCCTCGAGTAGAACACGAAAAACCCCTGCAATCACTACACCACCGCTTTGTTGGTTATCAACCGTGCTGCACACGATTGACCTCGCCAAGAAGGCTAATCCCTGCAAGTGCAACCGAGAACACGAGCAAGAACGTCGAAGACACGATGAGGAATCGCGAAGTTGGGGTTTCACAAACCGTAGAACGGCGATATTATTAATCTAAGAAAAACCCAATTGTCTATGGCGGCTACCATAGAGTATGTATAGGTGGGAGGACGTCCAAGGGGATGTTAGGGTTGTGACCTAACCCTCAGACACGAAAATAATGGACTTAGACTTGATACAAGGCCTAAGGGCCCAATACGGTGGCGCAGCACCCTGACAGATTCTATACTCGATATTGTTTCGACAATTCCCGATTACTCCAAGGTAATTTTTATATGATACCATCTCCATTGGAAAGGTTATCCTTTCCCCTTTCTGTGCATATGTGGAACGTCCGAAATGGAGTTTGTATGCGTCCTGGGCGTCCGTTTTAGTGCGTAGTGCTCCTGGACTCCGAGTTGGATACGATTTTGAGTTTGGTTTGATTTCCATCTTCTTTGAACGAATTCTCTGGTCTTCCACGTCCCTAATACTTCCTCCAAGTACTCTTTTAACCTCTCCATGGATCCTAATCACAATTAAATCATTAGGTAGCAATCTATGCTCAAAAACATATAAGGAAACATATAAGAACGAGCTCACCTCTAAAATTAATTGTTGTGTATGAACTCTATTGATTGCATCTTGTATATTTAATGGATTGTTGTTTGTACCCATAGAAGTGATGTCCTCATCATCCTCCCCTTCTTGAATTGGAGTCATCCTCGACTCAAGTTCATCTCCTCTCATGTGTTGGTCCAAATGTGCAACGCCATCAAATCTTCTTGTATGCATGAATGGAGGAGGCCAAGGTGGTGGACGACATAGTGCGCCATCTTGATCTTGCCCATCAAATAAGAGTGCACATTCACTTGAGCCAGGATCCCAAACAAATAGACATCGTGTTATATTTGTAGGTGCAATAATAATATGCATGATCTCATCATTCTCCCCTTCTTTATGACAAGCCGTCCTCGGCTTGCTCGTATGTCCAGGTAAAAGGATTGCTTTGGGGGTAGAATCAACACTGTCCATATTGCACAACCGCAACGAACAATGCTTCTTTTTTATTCGTTTTCCTTGCTGCAATAAAAATGCTAGAAAAACTTGATAATACATTATTAGTGTTAGTGCATCCATTCATTTCACCATGTTGTTGCAGCACAAAAGTAACTTGCACATTTGAACATATAAAAACTTTATGCACCATAAATTCACCACTATCTTCATAGTTGCCTATAGCATGAAAAATATTTCTACTTAATAAAGGCAATTCAGATTGTGAAAATATTCTCCTCTCTACAATATTTAGATAATAAAGACTGTCAAATTCAATATAACCCAAAGTATTTAGAGAAGACAAAAATTTCAGCTCATCATTTTCAGCACTAGCGGTGATCAAATTATGAATTTCAGCACAAGTAGGTGAATCCAAAACACAATCATCTTGTACATTAACTTGTTTTTGCATAGGTATAATAGAGTTATCAGCACACAACTCTTTCTTAGCGCAACGATCAACAGGAAAATCAACATGTAACAATGGTGTATAAATAAACGATTCTAATAGTTGCTCCTCGAAAATAGCATGATTGGAGGAAAAATTCAGAACATCAAAAAACTTCTCACCTTCTGCATTTGTATAATGTTTTGCCTTACCATTTTCGGCAGTGATTTTGAGTGCATTATGAGTTGATCCATCTAAAATTTCACAAGTGTTGTCGAAAGCCTCGTTCTCTTTTGCATCATCTATATTATTTTCTATATTGTCCTGCAAAACGTTAGACACAAAAGGAGGTACAACAAGAAATTTCTTCTCAATTTGCTGAATTTCTTCTTTGCACATAGATACATTAGCAAAAGTTTCTCGCATAAGAATTTTCGTTTCTTTCCATGTTCGAGGTTTTTCTAATTCATTTAAATTGTTCCACCAAGTTAATGCACAATCTACTAATGCACTTGCAACATTTCTAATCTTTCTCCTCTCACACACATGACATTGTCCAAAAAATTTATCCACCTCTATTTCCCAAGTAATATATTCATCATAACCAAAACCACCATAAGAAGAAAGAGATGAGAGAATGTAATTACTTCTTATGGAAGGTGTTGTAAAGGTGGTCTGAATGTCATATGAAACCTTGGTTGATGTTTGTTTTTTAGTGAGCAACTCCATCGCCGTCTTCATCATGTCCATCATCTCAGTATATAATGCATGATTCTTGCTTTTACCTGACATTGTTAGTAGCAAACAGAAGACAACAAAAAATATGTTATCTCTATCAACTACAAAGGATAATGGCAAAGTGGAAGTGGAATCACACACTCTCAAGTATCTTACCACGCTCTTACAAGTGTTCTTACCGACACGGCAGGTGGCAAACGGTGGCCGGTATGAAGAAACCAATGAAGCGTGGGATGATTGCAAAGGTGTATCGATTCTGCTCAAGAGTAAGGTGTAGCTTGGAAGGCACTTTATATGTAGCAAGGATTAGCAACAATGAAAATCAGATAGTAAAGTTGAATAAGTGTCCAAAGTACTTGTCAAAGTTGCTGGCCTAAATGTGTTCCTAGTAGTTCAAGCTAGCAAGACATGAGACAAAACTAAATGACACAAAGAATGCAAGCACTTCTATTTTTTTTGTTATTTTTTTTATTTTTTTGTGCGGCTTTTGTTTCTTGTTTTGCACTTGCCTTTTTCTTTTTTTTTTTCAGAATGTGCTGCAAGGGAAGAACACAATGAAAATCAATCAAAGATATCTTGTGGGTCTGTCACAGATTTTCTGATCAATCGTCCAATGACAAATAGGCATACTTAGAGGCTCCAAACAGAAAAACTAAAACAGCAAGATTGTAGATATATCTCTCCTCTTTAATTTCAATATACGGAAGACCTATTTTGGAAAAGAACAATAGGAGATATTGCCCCCAAAATACAGACTGTTCAGAATTTTTAGGTCAATAACAGATTTGGATCTAATGCAACTTAGACATCGATAACTATATTTTATTGGAAAATGATGAATATGAAAGTTATAGAGAACTTCTTACGATTTCCAGAAAGTACAAGAATACCAAAATCTGAGTTTGTATGTGCGAGATATGATGACAATACCGAACTGTACAGAGGTGAATCTAATCTGGACGTGATGACGTGATTCAAAAGGATGAATCACACAATGCAAAACTCAAACTAAGACCAAAAACACGTTCTAAACCAGCAATATGACTCAACCACGGACACAAACTCAACAAAACCAAACTGAATAACAAAGTTGCAAAGGATAAAATGTGGTTTGGACAAAGTAATGAACAGATCTACTAAACTGCAAGTTCTTTTGTGTTTTTTTTGTGGACTCTAGGTATGAAAAAACAAAACTAATGTAATGGATAGATGAATTACCTAACGGGCAACCTAGAAATCTGATACCAATTGATAGGAAAGATGAGTCCGAATCTTCCGAAAGGTAATGGATAAGTCAATTGATGGAGATCTCAACGTTGATGATCTGAGGATCTCGAGTAGAACACGAAAAACCCCTGCAATCACTACACCACTGCTCCGTTGGTTATCGACCATGCTGAACACGATTGACCTCGCCAAGAAGGTTAATCTCTGCAAGTGCAACCTATAACACGAGCAAGAACGTCGAAGACACGATCAGGAATCGCGAAGTTGGGGTTTCACAAACCGTAGAACAGCAATATTATTAATCTAAGCAAAACCCAATTGTCTATGGCGGCTACCATAGAGTATATATAGGTGGGAGGACGTACAAGGGGGTGTTAGGGTAGTGACCTAACCCTAAGACACGAAAATAATGGACTTAGACTTGATACAAGGCCCAATGGCCCAATACGGTGGCGCAGCACCCTGACAAATTCTATACTCAATATTGTTTTGACAATTTCTGATTACTCCGAAAGAATTTTTATATGAGACCAGCTCCATTGGAAACGCTATCCTCTCCCCTTTCCATGCATATGTGGAACGTCCAAAACGTAGTTTGTATGCGTCCTGGGCGTCCGTTTTAGTGCGTACTGCTCCTGGACTCCGAGTTGGATACGATTTTGAGTTTGGTTCGATTTCCATCTTCTTTGAACGAATTCTCTGGTCTTCCACGTCCCTAATACTTCCTCCAAGTACTCTTTGAACCTCTCCATGGATCCTAATCACAATTAAATCATTAGGTAGCAATCTATGCTCAAAAACATATAAGGAAACATATAAGAACGAGCTCACCTCTAAAATTAATTGTTGTGTATGAACTCTATTGATTGCATCTTGTATATTTAATGAAGTGTTCTTTGTATCCATAGAAGTGATGTCCTCATCATCGAGCCTAGCTCAAGTGAAGAAGAGCAAGCATCAAGTGAAGATGATGATGATGAGCTTGCATTGATGATGAGAAAATTCTCTCGCTTGAAATCCAAGATTGCCAAGAAGGGATACACCTTTGATTACAAAAAGAGAGCATTTCTACCAAGAAAAGATGACAACAAAACTTGCTATAATTGTGGTGATCAAGGCAAAATCTCCTATGATTGTCCAAAACTAGACAAAAGAAGAGAGAACCACAAGGGCAAGCATTGCAAGCTTGAGGATAGTGAGGATGATGAAGAAGAGGTCAAGCCTAAGCCAAGATTCTTTGGGAAGAAGAAGCATGACAAAGGCAAAAAGGCAAAACTCTTTCCAAAGAAGAGAAAAGGTTCACAAAAGGTGTTCATGTGTGAGGCAAATGAATGGATCACCGATGAAGAATCTAGTGATGAAAAGAGTGAAGCTGAAGAGAAAGCTTGGCCGGCCTTGCAATTACCAACAATGATGATTCATCTCTTCGTACACCTCCCATGTGCCTCATGGCAAAAGGTAACACCAAGGTATGTGATGACTCTAGCGATGATGAGCTTTCTCCTGATGACTTAGCTTCATTGATAAATGAATACCACACTATCATTAAAAGGGAAAAGAGTGAGGTCAAGGCTCTTGAAGAAGCTTGTGCTAAGCTTGAGAGTGCTAACCTTGATTTGCTTGAAAAGTATGAAAGCATACTTAAGGAGCATGACACGCTCAAATCTCATGTCAAGCAAGTTGAGGAGGATAAGGCTCAAATCAAGCTAGATCATCATGAGCTTCACTTAGCACACAAAGCACTCTTGGGAAAGCACAATGAGTTAATTCAAGAGCATCAAGTACTTAACCTTGCTTATGAAGTCCTTGATCAAGAATTGAAAACTATAAAGAAAGAAACCCTTAATGATAAGGCATCTATTGTTTCTCATGCCACTAATGTCTTTCATAAGTCTTTGTCTTTGAAAGAGAATGCTAGGGAGAAGGATTTGTTGGATGAAATTGAAAGTCTCCGCACTAGTGTGGCAAGACTATCTAAGGGAGAAGTCAAGCACAAAGAAATCCTCTTCCAACAAGCAAAGGCCTTCAACAAGAGAGGACATGGATCCTTCCCGGTGCCTAAAAAAGGAAAGGTGGCCTCACTGGAGCTTAAAACGAGCTTCATCAAGGAAGTTGGTTCTTATTGCCAACATTGCGAGGTCACCGGTCACCATACAAGGGAGTGTCCTCTTCCTAACCGACCTTCTCCAAAATTGCCTACTAACTACAATTCTACTTTTGATGATCACTATTATCTCTTGAGTAAAGTAGATGGCAAGGTGAAGGCAAGGTTCATTGGCAAGGACATGAAGGGCTTGAAGGGGAAGCTTCTCAAGCAACTTTGGGTTCCAAAAACACTTGTATCACACATACAAGGACCTAAGTTTGCTTGGGTGCAAAATCAAAAATTGAGTTCATGTGTGTAGGTGAACTACAAAGCCAGAGGAAAGCATTGGGTACTCGATAGCGGGTGCACTCGACACATGACCGGCAACGATGGTATGTTCACCTCCATAGAGAACCCCAGCAATCATGAACAAGTCACCTTTGGTGATAACTATAAGGGGAAGATAATTGGGTTGGGTAAGATTGCAATTTCACATGATTTATCTATTTCCAATGTGTTGTATGTTAAGTCACTTAGTTTCAATTTGCTTTCTATTGCACAATTATGTGATCTTGGACTAACATGCACCTTTTGCAAGAATGATGTTGTTGTGACTAGTGAAACAAGCAAAGAACAAATTTTCAAAGGGTTTTGGCATGGACATCTCTACCTAGTAGACTTCTCCGACAAGGATGCTAGCTTGACAACTTGTCTTTTCACCAAGACGAGTTTGGGTTGGCTATGGCATCGGCGCATCACTCACATTGGAATGAGCAAACTCAAGAAGTCATTCAAGCTCAGGATGGTGACCGGCGTGAAGGATGTCACATTTGAGAAGAACAAGCTCTGTAGTGCTTGTCAAGCCGGGAAACAAGTTGTTTCACACCACCCAATGAAGACAATGGTGTCAACCTCCAAGCCACTTGAGTTGCTCCACATGGACCTCTTCGGGTCGTCCACATATCAAAGTCTTGGTGGTAATCTTTATTGTCTTGTTATAGTTGATGACTACTCTTGGTATGCTTGGACTCTGTTTCTAGGTGACAAGAGTGAAACTTCGGAAGTGCAGACCTTCACTAACCGTGCCCAAAGGGAATTTCAACTTCTCATCATCAAGGTCCGGAGTGACAACAGCACCGAATTCAAGAACTACAACATTGGGGAGTGGTGTGATCGTGAAGGCGTGAAACATGAATTTTCAGCCATATACACTCCTCAACAAAATGTTGTCGTTGAAAGGAAGAACAAGACTCTCATCACTCTTGCACGAGCAATGCTTGATGATTATGGCACGTCCGAGAAGTTTTGGGCCGAAGCAATTAACACGGCGTGCCATGCCGCAAATCAGGTCTATCTACATCAACTACTTCAAAAGACCCCGTACGAACTCCACATTGGGAGAAAGCCCAACATCTCCTATTTCCGAGTCTTCGGGTGCATGTTCTACACCTACCGCAAGAAAATGCTCGGTAAGTTTGAAAGAAGATGTGATGTTGGTATCTTTCTTGGTTATACATCAAACTCAAAAGCATATCGAGTATTCAACCAAACCTCCGGTTTAGTTGAGGAAAGTTGTGATGTTGAGTTTGATGAAACTAATGGCTTCCAAGAGGACAGTTTTGGTCATGATGAAATAGATGATGAGCCTCTACGAGAAGCTATGAAGAACATGACCATTGGAGACATCAAGCCTACAGTTGAGGAGAGCCATGATCAAGGGGGGGCTTCAAGTTCCAACTTCAACACATCTATGGCACCTCAAGTTGACGAAGAAGAAAAAGATGATCCATTGACGACACAAGATTCACAAGCCACACAATATCAAGAAGAAGAAGAAGAAGTCCATGATCAAGTCCAACCACAAGAAGAGCAACATGCATCACCACCGCCAAGTGCTTCGCAACCACTTATGAGGCATGGACGCATCTCCAAGGTGCATCCGATTGATCAAATTATCGGAAGTCCTTCATGGGGAGTAAGTACACGTTCTCGCCATTTTGCTACGTTTTGTGAACACTACTCGTTTGTTTCATGTGTAAACCCACTCACATTGAGGAAGCACTCCAAGATCCAAATTGGGTAATGGCCATGCAAGAAGAACTTAACAATTCATCCGCAATGAAGTTTGGGTGTTGGAGGCGAAACCCAAGGACAAGAACGTCATCGGGACAAAGTGGGTGTACCGCAACAAACAAGACGAGAACGGTGTTGTGATCCGCAACAAGGCAAGACTTGTGGCCAAGGGTTTCTCGCAAGTTGAAGGACTAGACTTTGGAGAAACATTTGCTCCGGTCGCTCGACTAGAAGCCATCCATATACTTCTTGCTTTCGCATCACATCATAATATAAAGCTTTATCAAATGGATGTGAAAAGTGCCTTTCTTAATGGTTACATTAACGAGCTTGTTTATGTTGAACAACCTCGCGAGTTTGAAGATCCGAGCAATCCTAATCATGTGTATAGGTTGTACAAGGCGCTCTACGGGCTCAAGCAAGCACCTAGAGCATGGTATGAACGACTACGAGATTTCTTGTTCATGCAAGGATTCAAGATCGGGAGGGTGGACACTACACTCTTCACAAAAGACATCGATGGAGAACTATTTTTTTGTCAATTTTTTGTCGATGATGTTATTTTTGGTTCAACTAACGAAGCTCTTAGCCATGAGTTTGGCAAAATGATGTATAGGGAATTCGAGATGTCGATGATTGGAGAGCTCAACTTCTTCCTTGGATTTCAAATCAAGCAACTTTGAGAGGGGACCTTCATCTATCAATAAAAATATACCAAGGAACTCTTGAAAATATTTGAGATGGGAGATTGTAGCTCAAGAAGTACTCCAATGGCAACAAATTGTCATCTTGACGCGGATAAGGACGGTAAACCTATTGATCAATCTAACTACCATTCTATGATTGGTTCATTGCTTTACCTTACCGCATCTAGGCCCGATATCATGTTTAGTGTATGCTTGTGTGCTCGCTTTCAAGCGGCACCTAAAGAATCGCATAGGAAGGCGGTCTTTAGGATACTTAGGTATCTTAAGCATACCCCTAGTGTGGGCTTGTGGTACCCTAAAGGTGCAAAATTCCATCTTGTGGGATACTCGGATTCGGACTTTGTCGGATTCCGCATGGATCGCAAGAGTACCTCCGGTGGGTGCCACTTGCTTGGGCGTTCCCTAGTATCTTGGTCTAGCAAGAAGCAAAATTCCGTCGCCTTGTCCACGGCAGAAGCGGAATATATAGCGGCCGGTGCATGTTGTGCCTAAATTCTTTATATGAAACAAACCCTTTTTGACTTTGGTATTAAACTTGGTTGTGTGCCTCTCCTTTGTGACAATGAAAGTGCGGTTAAGATTGCTAAAAACCCCGTTCAACACTCCCGCACTAAGCACATTGATATTCACCATCATTTCTTGCGGGACCATGAAGCTAAGGGAGACATCTCCTTGCGAGGTGTTAGGTCCGAAGAACAATTGGCAGATATCTTCACTAAACCACTTGATGAGAAAACCTTTTCTAGACTAAGGAGTGAATTAAATGCGCTAGATTCATCGAACGTCATGTAAGTTGCCATGGTCATGTAAGAATGCATCACATATAGGTCTTGTCTAACTTTCAAAGGACAGGGGCGAGCAAGGGTTAGCTTAGGATGGCGGTTCTTTTGGGTATCCCCAAGACTTGGAGAATGGCTCTCCCTGAAGAAGCCTTTGAAAGGTTCATATTTGGCAAGATAGATTTAATTTATGCCTTGCATGATGCCTGCCATATAGACTTGCACTCACGTTTAATATCCTACATTAAAAATTGTTTGGCATTGCATACGGTAGATTGTCACAAAGGGGAACCCACTTCATGAGGAAGAGACTTGTTTGAAATGCAATATCTCAACTCATATGATGTGGAAAGAACAAAGTGTTAGGTGCGTTAATGCCTAAAAGAACATGCTTTAAAGAGATAGAAGTCTTCATCCCCTAGCTCACAAAGCATGGGCCTTACATTTTATTTGGATTCCTTCCTTGGTTTTTCTGGTGTTCTATTTGCTTTAGGGCTTAGCCAAGTTATTGGCAACTAGCGTTAAAGTCTTTTTGAGGGGTTATTGGTTGCCCAAAAAGTCCTAAGACTTGTGTTTCTCTTTGATTGTTATGTCAAAGGACATATATGGGCTGTTGCTGATCTTGTGTAGTCATTGGATTATCCGATGCTTAGGGCAGGAGCATCATCGGATCAGTTTGTGCTGAAGTGCAAGGGTCAGCTCAGACAGGAAGTCAAATCAACCGATGAGTTCATTCTGAGAAACATCGGAGCATCTGATGTTCACATTTTTGGAGTTGTGCCAAATTCAACCGATGATAATCGTTTCCATGTCGGATCATCCGATGTCGAAGGTGCCTCTGGAATACCCTTACTGTACCACTCGACCGATGCACCTCTCATCTAACGTCGGATCATCCGATGTTAAAAATCAAACTAGGGTTTGGGCCCCACCTATTTAGCGCCTCTTCGTTTTCTCTTCTCTCTCCCCGATGCCACACTCCTCGCCTTGCCGCCGCCCGCCGCTCTCTGCGCCGCCGCCGCCCTCTGCGCCACCAGCGCTGCCACTCCTCGCGCTCCGGCCGCCGCCCCACGCAGCACTGCCGCCGGCCTGCGAGCGCTAAGAGCTGCCGCCGCCGCGCCGCCACCCTTAGGGCCGCCGCCGCTCAGCGCCGCCGCCCTAAGCAATGCCGCCGCCCTCACCGCTGCCGCGTTCCCTCAACTCCACTGCATCCCTCAACGGTTGTCATGCTCCGCATCGCACCGCCGCCTCCTCTTCAGCGCTAGGGTTCGCCCGGCCGCGTCGTACTTTGCATCGCTGTCTCGTGCGCCCGGCATCGTTGTCCCACGATCTCATCTTCGCTGTCGTCACTCGAGATGGGCCGTGACAAGAAAGGAAAGGGAAAGGCCATTGAAGAGCTGGCAGCTAAGAAACAAAAGCTGTCGAAAGAGATGAAGCAAGCTCGACAATATGAGATGGTTGCTCGCGCCACTGAGAAGCGAGAGCATGGCCAAGGAGGATCGCTGAGGATCCAGGAAGCCCGACAGAGGCAGCCACAACAGATAGAGATAGAGGAGACAGAGGAGTCTGAGGTGCCGCTTGTTCGCCGGCGCTCAGTCAGGACCCGTGGAGGTCATCCAGCTGCAGCCCCGAGACAGAGACCTTCTGCAGCTGAGCTTCGGGAGGACAGAGCGGCCGAGAGAGCCGTCTATGAGATGGACACCAATGTCCGGGTTGGTGAGGGTGTCCGCCTGACTGACTATAGGAAGTTGAAGGAAAAGCAGCTCAGGAAGCTTAGATGGAGCATTCTACTTGAGGAGTGGTTCCCGCAGCCCCGAGAGCCACTTGTGGACAACCACTCCTGGACCCTGACACAGGTGTCGCTATATGAGACCTACAGACGTCAGGGCCATAAGCTTTTCCAACACATATTCATTGACTGGGATCAGCTCACACTTGCACCCAGGACTGAGATTCGCCCTTACTTTGAGAGGTACAGAGGGCTAGTGGAGCTGATGTCTTACCAGCGGAGTGCCTACGTGGAGGACTGGGTGTGAGTTTTCTATACCACACTCTACGTTTCAGAGGGCCGCAGATCCATTGACTTCATGTTCATGGGCCAACATCACCATATGACTCGACAAACATTGGGACAGCTACTAGGCGTGGATCTCCATGACACCTGCCTACACGAGAGAGTATTTGGACAGGATGACCCACCGAGGAGGCCGCTCACTGGAGGTTTGGCACCACCTGTTGAGGAGATTCGCTCACTGTTTGCTCAGCCCTTCTCACTTGACCAGCTGAGGGTACCTGCTCTACTCACTCCGGCTGCGCGTACTGTGCACCTTGCCTTGCACCGCACGTTACTTCCCAGGTCCAGATATCTTGAGGGCTTCACCAGTCTGCAGCAGACCCTCCTGTTCTATGTCATGAACGGGGTGGTGTTCGACATCATAGATATTCTCATCTATGAGATGGAGATGTTATCACCGATAGAGTTGGGATGATGAGACAACTTGTGTTTGGCAACTGGATCAGTCACTTGCTCTACCTGTTGGCTCTAGAGGGGTCCGCCGTACGTGACAGTCTCACTGATGAGAGCGTCACTCGGTTTGGACACTACTGTGCTCCAGCTCCTGGAGACCGTCGCCTTGGCCGCCCAGTTGAGCTTCAGGTCCGAGCTTGACTTTTAGAGGAAGACTGGTTAGACCTAGAAAAGGAAGGCGAGATCCTAGCACAGGCTGAGGCTCAGGGAGGGGATCTACAGCACATCTGGTTAGAGAGAGACACTAGTGACACTGTCGAGGAGTACTTCCCACCTCCTCCCTCACCCAGGAAGCACGACGCGGAGGCTGGAGGCTCGACTGTACCACCACCTCCTACTCCACCTCCAGTGTCCAAGGCACAGGTCTCTCAGCCATCCGAGCTCACTTCTCTACATCAGCAGATGGTTGAGCAGCAGCGACAGGATCGGCTTGCAGCTGAGCACGCTAGAGCTAAGCAGGCTGCACGTCTTATGGAGCTCTAGCAGTAGCAGCAGCAGGAGATGCAGCGTCAAATAGCCCGCGAGAGGCGAGAGGACACTGACAGGCTCACTGGACTGATTGACCAGATGCATCAGCGTTCTCTTGACCAGCAGCAGCAGACGCAGCAGGCCATGATGGGCTTCTTGGGGTTGATCACCAACCTCTACACTCAGACCGGGATTGCCCTGCCCTCATAGCTCCATGGTCTAGCTCCAGGTCCGCCTGTTCTAGCACCAGTTTCAGCTCCAGTGCCGACCACACCGATACCAACTATCAGCATGTCACCACTGCTTGCTCCAGGCCCACCGATTCACTCTCCCCTGCCAGCTTTGACACTCTTCCAGCAGACTTCGGCTTCAGTTGTCAGTGCCCCACTACTAGCAGTCTAGACTCAGCTGGCACCCTCAGCACCAACATCAGCTCCCACAGCACCAGTCTCCTCCACTCCAGCCTTATCAGCAGCAGGCAGCAGCTCCGACGACAGCACCCCCGACGGTGACCAGTTCGTCATCGCCCCGAGCGCTCAGGATCCTTAGGCACTCGGCTTCCCTTTTTGGTGGCTTGATGCCAAAGGGGGAGAAGAGTCAGAGTTAGGGGGAGATATAGCATAGTCCTAAGGGGAGTATTTATCTTGGGAGCTTTTGTAGGGGAAGTATTTATTCCTAGTTGTAGGGGGGTATTTATCTTGGGAGCTTTGATGTTCTTTTGCTATCTTTGTGTATACGTGTGTCACTTAATTCTCTCATGTTTTATTGATCCTTTTTGAGCCTTCGAGTTTCGTGTGCTGGATCTTGTACTTGTTGCATATCCTTTTCAGTATCGTATTCTTAACTTCATTACTGTTATGCTTTACTCATTGTGTTGTCATCAATCACCAAAAGGGGGAGATTGAAAGCATCTAGGCCCCCATGAGGTATGGTTTTGGTGATTAATGACAACCGTTGGATATAACTAATAAGTTTGTGGATGCAAGGTCTCTCATATCACTCATCACACTTAATGGACTCTATATTTATATCATCTACTGCTCATTGGATACAATTGGAGACCCCTCAACAAACTATTTTACGTGGTCAATCGATTTTTATGAAGACTAAAAGAAAAAGCACATATGTCAAAACTATTCCATCAAAATTGATAGCACTCGAGACTTGGTCGTCATCAGAAGAACATTTCAAACCAATGTCTAAGAGGTCACTCGAACAAATTCCAAAAGAATCACTTAGAACAACTCGAAGCAAACAAAATCAACTCACCAGATCATCCGATGTATTCAGAAAACACTACATCGATCGAGTTGGCCCTGAGAAGAAGAAGACCTCAGTCTTAAGTATACACCAGATCATCCGATGATGAAGCAAGTGTTACATCGGTCGACCACTCCAGTAAGAAATTTCCCTTGACCAAGTGTAACACCGGACCATCCGATGTACAATTATAACACATCGGTCAATCATTCTAGTAAGCATTATTTCTGGACCATTCTGGATCAAGTGTCACCGGATTATCCAATGTACAGGTGTATACAACATCGGTCGATCAACGGTCATATCTGACACAGTGGCATAAGCTAATTTGTATTCGACCGAAGACAACTGAAGGGAGAACATCAGATCATCCGGTGTTTGCAGAACAGTTATGTCAGCCTACTTTTCCAACGGCTATCTCGTGAAAGCTGGCTATTTATACCCCTTCAACCAGTCATTTGGACAATTCTTGATGCCCAGAGCTACTCTACACATTACTAAGCATTCAAGACGTTTAGAAACCACTTCCACATCATTTACACCACTTGCACACCAAGAGATAGGGTAGAACTTACTAGAGATGATGCTTGTGTGCTTCCATTCTTGGTGATTGGAGTCTCTAGTCTAGTGAGAGCTGTAAGAGAGTGTCTCTTGGTGATTGCATTCACCGTGTATCAGTCAGTGATTGGAGAGATCCTTACAGAACTTGCCAAGACGGTTGTGGAAGCCCGAAAGATCAAACTTGTACAAGGCTTGAGCTCCACCTTGACGGAGATGGCGAACGGAGACTTTTAGTGAAGATCTCTGGTCTCGGTGACTTGGGAGTGGCTATACCCTTTGGTGGGTGCCACAACGTGGATGTAGCAAGGTATTGATGATCTAGCCGAACCACGGGATAAATCACCGTGTCTTCGTGTCTCCTCGGGAGTTTGCACACTTCCTTTCCCGATACACTTATGCATTTCATATACCGCAAACTTATGATTCATTTGAATGCATAGGTTGTTTGCATAGGGAATTGGGCTTTTAGTAGTTAAGTTTTTATTGCTTTAATTTTTTGAAAAGAAGCCCAATTCACCCCCCCTCTTGGGCATTCAATCCTTACAGAGTCAGCAAGCGGGAAAGCACTATCTCTGCCAGGCAAAACAAGGTGAAGGCCAAAGAGAAAGAGCTAACAGACAAGAAGGACCGTCTGAACCTCTGAGAGAAATAGATCGCTGACCAAGAAAGGTAGTTAGCTGAACGGATTCAACAATATGCCAAGGAGGTCGAGCGGTTCTCCGAAGAAGGTTTTGTGGAACTTTCATCTGCTAGGAGATCTCTAGAGGATCTCCAGACCACAAGGAAGGTTGAAGATCATCAAATCTAGGACTTCTTGGGGCGTGCGTGATGAGATCATGCATATTATTATTGCACCTACAAACATGACACAATGTTTATTTGTTTGGGATCCTGGCTCAAGTGAATGTGCACTCTTACTTGATGGACAAGATCAAGATGGCACATTATGTCGTCCACCACCTTGGCCTCCTCCTTTGATGCACACAAAAAGATTTGATGGCGTTGCATATTTGGACCAACACATGAGAGAAGATGAACTTGAGTCGAGGACGACTCCAATTCAAGAAGGGGAGGATGATTAGGACATCACTTCTATGGATACAAACAACACTCCATTGAACATACAAGATGCAATCAATAGAGTTCATACACAACAATTAATTTCAGAGGTGAACTCATTCTTATATATTTCCTTATATGTTTTTGAGCATAGATTGCTACTTAATAATTTAATTGTGATTAGGATACATGGAGAGGTTCAAGGAGTACTTGGAGGAAGTATTAGGGACGTGGAAGACCAAAGAATTCGTTCAAAGAAGATGGAAACCGAACCAAACTCCAAATCGTATCCAACTCGGAGTCCAGGAGCAGTACGCATTAAAACAGACGCCCAGGACGCATACGAACTCCGTTTTGGACGTTCCACATATGCATGGAAAGGGGAGAGGATATCCTTTCCAATGGCTCTGGTCTCATATCAAAATTCCTCGGGAGTCATCGGGATGTGTCGAAACAATATCGAGTACAGAATTTGTCAGGGTGCTGCGCCACCATATTGGGCCATTGGGCCTTGTATCAAGTCTAAGTCCATTATTTTCGTGTGTTAGGGTTAGGTCACGACCCTAAAACCCCCTTGGACGTCCTCCTATCTATATATACTCCATAGTAGCCGCCATAGACAATTGGGTTTTGCTAGATCAATAATATCGCCGTTATACAGTTTGTGAAACCCCAATTCAGCAATTTCAGATTGCTTCTTCTACGTTCATGCTTGTGTTCTCGGTTGCACTTGCAGGGATTAGCCTTCTTGGCGAGGTCAATCGTGTGCAGCATGGTTGATAACCAACGGAGCGGTGGTGTAGTGATTGCAGGAGTTGTTCGTATTCTACTCGAGAGCCTCGGATCATCAACGTCGAGATCTCCATAAATCGACTTATCTATTACCTTTCGGAAGATCGGGACCAATTCTCTCATCAATTGGTATCAGATTTCCAGGTTGCCCGTTAGGTAATTCATCCATCCATTACATTAGTTGTTGCTAATTCTTGCTACATAGAAAGATCCATCCAAGCTACACCTTACTCTTGAGCAGAATCAATACACCTTTGCAATCATCCCACGCTTCATTGGTTTCTTCATACCGTCCACCGTTTGCCACCTGCAGTGTCGGTAAGAACACTTGTAAGAGCGTGGTAAGACGCTTGAGAGTGTGTGATTCCACTTCCAATTTGCCATTATCCTTTGTAGTTGATAGAGATAACATATTTTTTGTGTTGTCTTCTGTTTGCTACCAACAATGTCAGGTAAAAGCAAGAATCATGCATTATATGCTTAGATGATGGACATGATGAAGACGACGATGGAGTTGCTCACTAAAAATCAAACATCAACCAAGGATTCACATGACATTCAGACCACCTTTACAACACCTTCCACCAGAAGTAATTACATTCTCCCATGTCTTCCTTCTTATGATGGTTTTGGTTATGATGAATATATTGCTTGGGAAATAGAGTTGGATAAAATTTTATGAAAATTGCATATGTGTGAGAGGAGAAAGATTAGAAATATTTCTAGTGCGTTAGTTGATTGTGCATTAACTTGGTGGGACAACTTAAGCGATATAGAAAAACCTCGAACATGGAAAGATATGAAAATTCTTATGCGAGAAACTTTTGCTAATGTATCTAATTGCAAAGGTGAAATACATGAACTTGAGAAGAATTTTCTTGTTGTACCTCCTCCTTTGCCTAACCTTTTGCAGGAACATGAGCAAATAAATGTAGATGCAAATGAGAGTGAGGTGTTGAACAACTCTTCTGAATTTTTTGATGAATCAACTCATAATGTATTTGAATTTCTTGCTAAAAATTAGAGTAGTGTTAATGAACAATGCTATACAGTTCACCGAGGTATGACATTTTCAGATGTGCTGAATTTTGCTACCAATCATACTATTGATGAGCAGCAACAAGATGAACCTTTTCATAATACACCTTTACCATTAGTTGATCTTCCTACTGATTCTTACAACAAAAATGAGTTGTGTGCTGATAATTATATTGTACCTATGCTAGAACAACCAAATGAATTTGATACTTTATCACTCACTTGTGCTGAAATTAAGCATTTGATCCCAACTACATGTGAAAGGGATGAGCTGAAATTGTTATCTTCTCTAAATACTTTGGGCTATATTGAATTTGACACTCTTTGTGATCTAGATATCATAGAGAAGATAATATTTTCTCAATCTGAATTGCCTTTATTATGTAGAAATATTTTTCATGCTATAGGCAACTATGAATATAGTGGTGAATTTATAGTGCATAAAGTTTACATATGTTCAAATGTGCATGCTCCTTTTGTGCTGCAACAATATGGTGAAATGAATGGATGCACTAACACTAAAAATGTATTGTCAAATTTTTCTAGAATTTTTCTATTGCAGCAAGGACAACAAATAAAAAAGAAGCATTGTTCACTGCGGTTGTGCAATATGGACAGTGTTCATTCTACCCCCAAAGCAATCCTTTTTCCTGGACATACGAGCAAGCCGAGGACGGCTTGTCATAAAGAAGGGGAGAATGATGAGATCATGCATATTATTATTGCACCTACAAACATGACACAATGTTTATTTGTTTGGGATCCTGGCTCAAGTGAATGTGCACTCTTACTTGATGGACAAGATCAAGATGACACATTATGCCGTCCACCACCTTGGCCTCCTCCTTTGATGCACACAAAAAGATTTGATGGCGTTGCATATTTGGACGAACACATGAGAGAAGATGAACTTGAGTCGATGACGACTCCAATTCAAGAAGGGGAGGATGATGAGGACATCACTTCTATGGATACAAACAGCACTCCGTTGAACATACAAGATGCAATCAATAGAGTTCATACACGAAAATTAATTTCAGAGGTGAACTCGTTCTTATATATTTCCTTATATGTTTTTGAGCATAGATTGCTACTTAATGATTTAATTGTGATTAGGATCCATGGAGAGGTTCAAGGAGTACTTGGAGGAAGTATTAGGGACGTGGAAGACCAGAGAATTCGTTCAAAGAAGATGGAAACCGAACCAAATTCCAAATCGTATCCAACTCGGCGTCCAGGAGCAGTACGCACTAAAACGGACGCCCAGGACGCATACGAACTCCGTTTTGGACGTTCCACATATGCACGGAAAGGGGAGAGGATATACTTTCCAATGGATCTAGTTTCATATAAAAATTCCTTCGGAGTCATTGGGATTTGTCGAAACAATATCGAGTACAAAATTTGTCAGGGTGCTGCGCCACCATATTGGGCCATTGGGCCTTGTATCAAGTCTAAGTCCATTATTTTCGTGTATTAGGGTTAGGTCACGACCCTAACACCCCCTTGGACGTCCTCCCACCTATATATACTCCATATTAGCCGCCATATACAATTGGGTTTTGCTTAGATCAATAATATCGCCGTTATACGGTTTGTGAAACCCCAATTCAGCAATTTCAGATTGCTTCTTCTACGTTCCTGCTTGTGTTCTCGGTTGCACTTGCAGGGATTAGCCTTCTTGGCGAGGTCAATCGTGTGCAGCATGGTTGATAACCAACGGAGCGGTGGTGTAGTGATTGCAGGGGTTGTTCGTATTCTACTCGAGAGCCTCGGATCATCAACGTCGAGATCTACATAAATCGACTTATCCATTACCTTTCGGAAGATCGGGACCAATTCTCTCATCAATTGGTATCAGATTTCCAGGTTGCCCGTTAAGTAATTCATCCATCCATTACATTAGTTTTGTTATTCATACCCAGAGTCCACAAAAAAAGCCACAAAAAATTTGCAGTTTAGTAGATCTATTCATTACTTTGTCCAAACCACCATTGAGCTTTTGCAACTTTTGTTTTCAGTTTAGTTTTGTTGAGTTTGTGTCCGTTGTTGAGTCATATTGCTGGTTTATAAAGTGTTTTTGGTCTTAGTTTGAGTTTTGCATTGTGTGATTCATCCTTTTGAATCACGTCATCACGTCCAGATTAGATTCGCCTCTGTCCAGTTCGGTATTTTCATCATATCTCGCTCATATTAACTCGGATTTTAGAGTTCTTGTACTTTCTGGAAATCTTAAGAAGTTTTCTATAACTTTCGTATTCATCATTCTCCTATAAATAAAGTTATCGATGTCAAAATTGCATTAGATCTAAATCCCTTATTGATCTAGAAATTCTGAACAGTCTGTATTTCGGGGGCAATATCTCCCATTGTTCTTATCCAAAATAGATCTTCCATATACTGAAATTAAAGAGGAGAGATAGATCTATAATATTTCTGTTCAAAGTTTTTCGATTTGGGGACTATAAAGGTGCTTAATTGTCCTTAGAACATTGAGCAGAAAATCTGTAACAGACATACAAGATATCTTTGAGTGTTTGCATTGTGTTCTTCCTTTGCAGCACATTCTGAAAAAAAAAGAAGAAAAAAAGAAAAAGGCAAGTGCAAAAGAAGATACAAAAGCCGCACAAAAAAAGGAGAAAAAAAACAACAAAAAAAACATAAGTGCTTGCATTCTTTGTGTCATCTAGTTTTGTCTCATGTCTTGCTAGCTTGAACTACTAGGAACACATTTAGGCCAGCAACTTTGACAAGTACTTTGGACACTTACTCAACTTTACTATCTGATTTCATTGTTTCTAATTCTTGCTACATAGAAAGTGTCATCCAAGCTACACCTTACTATTGAGCAGAATCAATACACCTTTGCAATCATCCCACGCTTCATTGGTTTCTTCATACCGTCCACCGTTTGCCACCTGCGGTGTCGGTAAGAACACTTGTAAGAGCGTGGTAAGACGCTTGAGAGTGTGTGATTCCACTTCCAATTTGCCATTATCCCTTGTAGTTGATAGAGATAACATATTTTTTGTGTTGTCTTCTGTTTGCTACTAACAATGTCAGGTAAAAGCAAGAATCATGCATTATATGCTGAGATGATGGACATGATGAAGACGACGATGGAGTTGCTCACTAAAAATCAAACATCAACCAAGGATTCACATGACATTCAGACCACCTTTACAACACCTTCCACAAGAAGTAATTACATTCTCCCATCTCTTCCTTCTTATGATGGTTTTGGTTACGATGAATATATTGCTTGGGAAATAGAGTTGGATAAAATTTTTGGAAAATTGCATATGTGTGAGAGGAGAAAGATTAGAAATATTTCTAGTGCGTTAGTTGATTGTGCATTAACTTGGTGGGACAACTTAAGCGATATAGAAAAACCTCGAACATGGAAAGATATGAAAATTCTTATGCGAGAAACTTTTGCTAATGTATCTAATTGCAAAGATGAAATACATGAACTTGAGAAGAATTTTCTTGTTGTACCTCCTCCTTTGCCTAACCTTTTGCAGGAACATGAGCAAATAAATGTAGATGCAAATGAGAGTGAGGTGTTGAACAACTCTTCTGAATTTTTTGATGAATCAACTCATAATGTATTTGAATTTCTTGCTAAAAATGAGAGTAGTGTTAATGGACAATGCTATACAGTTCACCAAGGTATGACATTTTCAGATGTGCTGAATTTTGCTACCAATCATACTATCGATGAGCAGCAACAAGATGAACCTTTTCATAATACACCTTTACCATTAGTTGATATTCCTACTGATTCTTACAACAAAAGTGAGTTGTGTGCTGATAATTATATTGTACCTATGCTAGAACAACCAAATGAATTTGATACTTTATCACTCACTTGTGCTGAAATTAAGCATTTAATCCCAACTACATGTGAAAGGGATGAGCTGAAATTGTTATCTTCTCTAAATACTTTGGGCTATATTGAATTTGACACTCTTTGTGATCTAGATATCATAGAGAAGATAATAGTTTCTCAATCTGAATTGCCTTTATTAAGTAGAAATATTTTTCATGCTATAGGCAACTATGAAGATAGTGGTGAATTTATAGTGCATAAAGTTTACATATGTTCAAATGTGCAAGCTCCTTTTGTGCTGCAACAATATAGTGAAATGAATGGATGCACTAACACTAAAAATGTATTGTCAAGTTTTTCTAGCATTTTTTTATTGCAGCAAGGACAACAAATAAAAAAGAAGCATTGCTCACTGCGGTTGTGCAATATGGACAGTGTTCATTCTACCCCCAAAGCAATCCTTTTTCCTGGACATACGAGCAAGCCGAGGACGGCTTGTCATAAAGAAGGGGAGAATGATGAGATCATACATATTATTATTGCACCTACAAACATGACACAATGTTTATTTGTTTGGGATCCTGGCTCAAGTGAATGTGCACTCTTACTTGATGGACAAGATCAAGATGAAACATTATGCCGTCCACCACCTTGGCCTCCTCCTTTGATGCACACAAAAAGATTTGATGGCGTTGCATATTTGGACCAACACATGAGAGAAGATGAACTCGAGTCGGGGATGACTCCAATTAAAGAAGGGGGGATGATGAGGACATAACTTCTATGGATACAAACAACACTCCGTTGAACATACAAGATGCAATCAATAGAGTTCATACACGAAAATTAATTTCAGAGGTGAACTCGTTCTTATATATTTCCTTATATGTTTTTGAGCATAGATTGCTACTTAATGATTTAATTGTGATTAGGATCCATGGAGAGGTTCAAGGAGTACTTGGAGGAAGTATTAGGGACGTGGAAGACCAGACAATTCGTTCAAAGAAGATGGAAACCGAACCAAATTTGAAATCGTATCCAACTCAGGAGTCCAGGAGCAGTACGCACTAAAACGTACGCCCAGGACGCATACGACTCCGTTTTGGACGTTCCACATATGAACGGAAAGGGGAGAGGATAAACTTTCCAATGGCTCTGGTCTCATATCAAAATTCCTTCGGAGTCATCGGGAATTGTCGAAACAATATCGAGTACAGAATTTGTCAAGGTGCTGCGCCACCATATTGGGTCATTGGGCCTTGTATCAAGTCTAAGTCCATTATTTTCGTGTATTAGGGTTAGGTCACGACTCTAACTCCCCCTTGGACGTCCTCCCACCTTTATATACTCCATAGTAGCTGCCATAGACAATTGGGTTTTGCTTAGATCAATAATATCGCCGTTCTACGGTTTGTGAAACCCCAATTCAGCAATTTCAGATTGCTTCTTCTACATTCTTGCTTGTGTTCTCGGTTGCACTTGCAGGGATTAGCCTTCTTGGCGAGGTCATTCGTGTGCAGCACGGTTGATAACCAATGGAGCGGTGGTGTAGTGATTGCAGGGGTTGTTCGTGTTCTACTCGGGAGCCTCAGATCATCAACGTCGAGATCTCCATCAATCGACTTATCCATTATCTTTCAGAAGATCGGGACCAATTCTCTCATCAGTGCGGAAGAAGCATTGGTGCCTCTAGGTTTCAGTCCGGCTCTACCGGTTGACCCAGAGCCTGAAATGGACATAGCCTTGACAGCTCTGAGTTCTACTGGAGATAAGCTGGAAAAACTGCAAGACATAATCTACGACTAGCTTGAGAATGAGGGAAAGTCTCTGGCCAAGTCAGTCACATAATATGTGTTGACTTGCTTCTGCAGCTGGGACCTCTCGATGTCTCTAGCTCCGGTGACTGATGGATCCATAGAGTAGACAGAAGAAGTTACCAAAGCAAGTGTTCAAGAAGCTGCCGAGGAGGTTGTCACGTAGTTCCAGCGGAACTCCAACCAGTAGCTAGGATTTTTTCTTCCCTTTGTATCTTCAAATTGTATAATTTTTTGAACTTTTGAATGAAATCCTCTCAAATTACATTTTTTTTGTCTTCAATATTATCATGGTCTTAGTCTTGTTGGCCCCATGGTAGATGTGATCAATGATTAAGGGCATGTTGATAATGAAGGTTAGGCCCGAACTTCTGAAAGGTAATAGATAAGTCGATTGATGGAGATCTTGACGTTGATGATCCGAGGCTCTCGAGTAGAACACAAAAACCCCTGCAATCACTACACCACTGCCCCGTTGGTTATCAACCGTGCTGCACACGATTGACCTCGCTAAGAAGGCTAATCTCTGCATGTGAAACCGAGAACACAAGCAAGAACATAGAAGACACGATCTGACATTGCGAAGTTGGGGTTTCACAAACCGTAGAATGACAATATTATTAATCTAAGCAAAACCCAATTGTTCATTATGGCTACTATGAAGTATATATAGGCGGGAGGACGTCCAAATGGTGGTGTAATCGTAACCTAACCCTAAGATACAAAAATAAGGTATGTATACTTGATACAAGGCCCAATGGGCCAATACGGTGGCGCAGCACCGGGCAGGAATCTGGACACAACTTGTTTCAACGATTGCTGATGACTCCCGAGGTATTTTGACGTGGGACCAAATCCATTAAAAAGTTTGTTTTCTCCTCTTTCCGTGCATATGTGGAACGTTGAAAACGGAGTCCGTATGTGTCCTGGGCGTCCGTTTTAAAGTGGGCTGCTTTTGGACTCCGAGTTGAACTCGAGTCCGAGTTGTAAACTTGTTCCATCAACTTGTGGACGTCCCAGCTGGTTCTCCACGTTCCCAAGGCCTTCTCTCCTCACTTCTTGATCTCCTCCATGGTTCCTAATAACAATTAAATTATTAGATAGTAATCCATTTTCAAATTCACATGGGTAGGCATTTATGAAAGAGTTCACCTGTTGATTTAGTAGCCGCGCTCGTGCTCTCGTGATTGGTCCCTGTAGTTCAACATGTGTATCCACTGTTGTGATGTCCTCATCATCCACCCCCTCTTGAATTCGAGTCATCCTCGACTCAAGTTCATCTTCTTCTGCCAAGTATGGCCGCAAATCTGAAATGTTAAATGTGGGACTAACCCCGAAATCGGGAGGCAACTCAAGCTTATATGCATTATCATTAATCTTTTCAATAATCTTAAAAGGACCAGCAGCTCGAGACATAAGTTTAGATTTTCTCAAGTCAGGGAAATGCTTTTTTCTCAAATGTAACCATACTATATCACCCGGTTCAAGTTTTACTTCTTTTCTACCTTTACTACCTGCAATCCAATATTTCTCATTCATTCTTTCAATATGTTTCTTTGTAGTTTCATGCATCTTAAGAATGAATTCAGATCATTGTGAAGCATCCAAATTTATAGTTTCAGAAGGAGACAAAGGTAGTAAATCTATAGGAGCACAGGGATTAAAACCATACACTATCTGGAATGGACTTACCTTCGTTGTGGAGTGAATGGATCTGTTGTAAGAAAATTCTATATGTGGTAAACACTCCTACCACAACTTTAAATTTGTTTTCAAGACAGTCCGCAACATAGTGGATAGAGTACGATTAACTACCTCAGTTTGTCCATCTGTTTGTGGGGGGCAAGTAGTTGAAAACAACAACTTGGTTCCCAATTTATACCACAAAGTTCTCCAAAAATTACTTAAAATTTTTGCATCATGATAAGAAACAATGGTATTTGGCACACCATGTAAACGAACAATTTCCATCATAAACAAATCAGCAATATGTGAGCCGTTCTCATTGTTATGACAAGGTATAAAGTGTGCCATTTTGGAGAAGCGATCAACAACCACAAAACTACAGTCCCCCCTCATAGTCCTAGGCAATCCTAAAACAAAGTCCATAGAAATATCCACCAAAGGTACACTCAGAACAGGAAGAGGCATATAAAGACCATATGGGTTAAGGCGAGACTTAGCTTTATTGCAAGTAGTGCAACATGATATGTACCGCTCGACATCACGCCTCATCATCGGCCAAAACAAGTGTGTGGACAGCACATCCTCAGTTTTCTTCACGCCAAAATGTCCCATCAATCCTCTTCCATGTGCTTCCTGCAAAAGTAATAGACGAACGGGGCTAGCTAGAACGCATAGCTTGTTAGCACGATAAGGGAGACCCTCTCGCAGCACATATTTATTCCAAGTTCTTTCTTCTCTACAATTTTGAAAAGCATCTTTGAAGTCCAAATCAGTAGGATATAATGCTTTTATTGTTTCCAAACCAAAGATTTTATGATCAAGTTGGGACAGAATAGAATAACGTCTAGATAACGCATCAGCAATGACATTTCCTTCCCTTTTTATGCTTAATTATGTATGGAAACGACTCTATGAATTCAATCCACTTGGCATGTCGATTATTCAGATTGGTTTGACACTTAAGATACTTAAAATATTCATGATCAAAATGTATGATAAACTCCTTAGACCAAGATAATGTTGCCAAGTTTGCAGAACTCGTACTAAGGCATACAATTCTTTATCATAAGTAGAATAATTCAGGGAAGGACTATGCAGTTTTTCACTAAAGAAAGCAATGGATTTACCTCCTTGTATGAGAACACCTCCAATACCAATGCCGCTTGCATCGCATTCTATCTCAAAGGTCTTGTCAAAATAAGGAAGTTGTAGCAATGGTGCTTGCGTAATCTTCAATTTGAGAGCATTAAAAGCTTGTTGCTGCTATTCGCTCCACCGAAATGGCACTCCCATCTTTGTTAGCTCATGTAGAGGTGCTGTAATGGTGCTAAAATCCCGCACAAAGTGGCGATAAAACCCTGCAAGACCAAGAAAACTACGCACTTGTGTGACGGTTGTTGGAGTTGGCCAGCTAGTGATTGCGACAATTTTTATCTCATCCATCTCATTTCCCTACGAGGAAACAACATATCCAAGAAACGAGTAGAACACAAAAACCCCTGCAATCACTACACCACTGCTCTGTTGGTTATCAACCGTGCTACACATGATTGACCTCTTCAAGAGGGCTAATTCCTGCAAGTGCAACCGATAAGAGAAGCAAGAACGTAGAAGACACGATCTGAAATCGCGAAGTTGGGATTTCACAAACTGTAGAACAGTGATATTATTAATTTAAGCAAAATTCAATTGTTCATGATGACTACTATGAATTATATAGAGTGGGAGGATGTCCAAAGAGTGTTGGAGTCATTACCTAACCCTAAGACACGAAAATAAGGATGTATACTTGATACTAGGCCCAATGGGCCAATACGGTGGCGCAACACCAGACATAAATCTGGACTCAACTTGTTTTGACGATTCCTGATGACTCCCAAGGAATTTTGACGTGGTACAAAAGCCATTAGAAAGTTTATCTTCTCCTCTTTCCATGCATATGTGGAACATCAAATACAGAGTCCATATGCATCCTGGGCGTCCGTTTTAAGGTGGGCTGCTTCTGGACTCCGAGTTGAACTCGAGTCCGAGTTGTAAACTTGTTCCATCAACTTGTGGACGTCCAGCTGGTTCTCCATGTTCCCAAGGCCTTCTCTCCTCAATTATTGATCTCCATCACGGTTCCTAATAACAATAAAATCATTACATAGCAATCCATTCTCAAATTCACATGGGTAGGCATTTAGGAAAAAGTTCACCTATTGATTTAGTAGTCGCGCTCGTGCTCTCGTGATTGGTCCCTGTAGTTCAACACGTGTATCCACTGTTGTGATGTCCTCATCACATGTACCATGAGGATCTTAGCAATGTCTTAACATGTTTTAGTAGCTTCGAGTACCCCTTGTCAATGTACAGAACGTTTACGGCTAGCCCCCTAGGAGGTGTCGGAGCTAGTTACTTCGACGGCGCCCATCATCAACATGTGAAACGTTGACGTCGGGCCCCCTGGGTGGTACCAGAGCTAAATGCTCCGGTGGTGCCCATCATCAACGTTCGAAACATTGAGGCCATGCCCCTTGGGTGGTACCGGAGCTAGATGCTCCGGTGGCGCCGATCATCAATGTGAGAAACGTCGACAGCAGGCCTACAACGGAACTCCCAGAACAAGCGTGGAAATCATTTGTCTTGCATGTGAGAGACAAGAAAAGTAGTAAAATGCTTCTTCTTGCCTATAGCTTAGCTAGGGCTTATTGTCCTTAATTAAAATTTAGGTCCTAACCATTTCAATGCGATATATTTAGTATACTGGTTGTGCTTTTGTAGGTCTGTGTGCTGTCAAGACCCACCTTATTGTGACACAACACCAGAATAGGTAGAGTGGCATACTTAGGTTGCTGGACCAGGCTAAGTCTTTAGCCGACTCTATACATGTCATTGCTATTGTTTTTCAGGCGAGTAGACCATTCAGCTAACACTAGATCCAAAAAAGTCTACCAGTAACACCAAGACAATATCACATGAATTCGTAGAGACCAAATTCCAAAAGGATTGCACAGTTCCACTATTGGCAAGAAGGTAAAAGGGAGGAAAAATTACGAGTTTGCGGAAAATAAATGCGCGTAGAGTCTGTTTTCATATAAATGTATTTCATTATAGGTTGAATAACAAGGGAAGGCAAGGACACACTTAAATTTCAGGACCAAGTTAAGTGTGCTATACATCTTGGACCAACCCGACTCTATTCATAGACTCTATGAAATACTCTACACGATAATAGACTCACCTCCATGGTAAGTGTAGAATTTACAGAGGTGCTCTATATTCCAAGTATTAGGAAGTAGTGTCCCATCCTCTATTGCCAAGTGAACGCATCTGGGGTGGGAAACCTTGATGACTCAGAATGTAGCCTCCCAGGTGGGTGAGAGTTTGTTCATCCCTTCTCGAGATAGTATTCACCGCAACACTAGATTGACTTCTTCCAACTACCGATTGTGGACATGCCTTTGGTGATAGCGCTTGAGCGCCTGGCGATATCGCGCATTTCAGGCAGTTGCTAGGCATCTTACCTCGTTGACAAGGTCTGGTAATCACGCTGGAACTGGTTCTGTGCGGCTTCATCATAGGTCTTGACTAGAAGAGAACCCATGGCGATCTCCAGAGGAAGGACTACTTCAGCTCCGTACACCAGGAAGAATCGAGTTTCTCCTATAGCCCAGCTGGGTATTGCCCGGGTAGCCCACAATGCGGATGGAAGCTCTTCTATTTAGTTGGCACCATGCTTTTTCAAGCATTCGTAGGTGCGATTCTTGAGTCCTGTAAGAATTTCTGCTTTTGCACTCTCGGCTTGGCCATTACTTGCTGGATGTGCTACTGATGCATATATGAGACTGATGCCGAGGTCTTCGAAACACTCTTCAAATGCTACACTGGTCAATTGGGTCCCATTATTAGTGATAATTCTGTTTGGAACTCTAAATATGCAGTCAATGGACTTCAAGAACTTGATAGTTGTCTACTTGGTGATTGTCACAACCGGAGTTGCTTCCGACCACTTCGTGAACTTGTCGATGGCGACATATAAGAACCGATACCCTCTGACGACATTTGGGAAAGGTCCCAAAATATCCATCCCTCACATAGCGAATGGCCATGAGGGTGGAATCATCTGAAGTGATTGTGCTAGTTTGTGGATCTGCTTTGCATGGAACTGGCATGCTTCGCATCTCTTGACCAGCTCGACTGCATCATGGAGAGTTGTAGGCCAGTAAAAACCATGCCAAAAGGCCTTACCGACCAGCGTGTGGGATGATGCGTGATTGCCGCACTCGCCTTCATAGATCTCTATGAGTATCTCGCAGCCTTCTTCCTGGGAAATGCACTACAATGGGATGTCGTTGGCGCCACGCGATAGAGATCCCTCTCTACCAACATGTATCTTTTATCCAATCTGACAATCTGTTCAGCGGAAACACCATCTTCAAGAAGGATGTTGTCTTTCAAGTAATCCCGGACCTCCGAGATACCTGCATCGTGACTGACTTGAGCTTCTAGATCTTGCGTGCTAGGTTGCTCGGAGCTTCCTGTAGTGCCTATGATAGTTGGTGGGCGCCATGGTAACATGGCCACCGGGATCGTCACCTTCAAGGTGATAGTCTCACCCCCATCACACAGCTCGGCCGGCTGAGCCGCAGGAGCTGGAAATGTCTTGACAAAAACTCCTTCAGGTGCCAGAGCCCTGGTAGAAGCCTTCGTTGAGAGGTCATCAGCTTCAGCGTTGTTGAGACGCTGGACATGGCAAAGGTCCAAGACATCAATGTCTTTTTGCAACTTCTCGACTTCAAAAAGATACGCTGCTAGTTGAGGGTTATTACAACTACTTTCACCTTTGATTTGGTTGATGGTGAGCTGTGAATCTCCCTTCACCAGCAGTTGTTGGATGCTGAATCATAGCGTAATCTTTGATCCAAAGATGAGAGCTTCGTATTCTGCCATGTTATTCATCGCCTTGAAGTCAAGGCGGACCATGTACTTGACTTGCTCCCCGGTCGGTGCAAGGAGCAATGTTGCAACTTTGGCCCCCCTGCTTCTGCACGAAGCCATCAAAGTAGAGGGTCCAATGAGGCTCTAAGAATATTGGGACCTTAGGTTTCGGTTTCTCTTCATTGGGGCCCTCGGACCTGCAGAAGATGGAGTCCACTCCACCAAGAGATCAACTAGTGCCTCACTCTTGATAGCATGTCAAGGCAGGAATTCTAGATCGAATTATGCCAGCTTTGTAGCTCACTTTGCAATATTTCCCGTTGAGATGGGATTATGCATAATAGCTCACAGTGGATAATAAGTTACCATTGATATCTCGTGAGCTTGGAAGTAGTGATGGAGCACCCTTGAGGCAACAAGAAATGCATACATGAGCTTATGAACCTCAAGATATCGAGTCTTGGTGTCGTGGAGGACCTCGTTGATGAGGTATATGAGTTTTTGGACGGTTCAAAACCTCTCGGAGGGGTCCTAACCTTCTTATTCTTGAGGAGTCAGAACTCTCCCAAAGGGGAGAGGTTGATTCACATGCAACTTGCCTTTAGGATCCGTGTCTAGGAGCTGGAACCCAGCCTTATATTGATGATCTTCTCCTCCAGATAGCTCTGGACTCTCTCGGAGGAGTCTGAGCTTCTCTGTAGAGGAACTTGGAGATGTGTCTGGCCTTTCTGCGACCAGAACCATGCTGACAACTTCTGTCATTGCAGTAATGTAAAGCATAAGAGACTCACCAGGTTCCGGAGCTACCATGATCGGCAACATAGTAAGAGACTGTTTCACCTCCTTAAAGGCCTTCTCTGCTTTTTCAGACCAATGGAAATGTCTGAACTTCCTCAATAGCTTGAAGAAGGGAAGTGCTCGCTCAGCCAACATTGAGATAAACCGGCTAAGGGAGGCTAGACAACCAGTAAGCTTCTGGATGTCCCTGACATGTGCAGGATGCCACATCACTTTGATGGCTTTTATCTTGGCCAGATTTGTTTTAATTCCTCGGTGGTGACCAAGTATCCAAGAAGTTTTCCAGAGGAAACCCCGAAGACACACTTGTCAGGGCTTAGATTCATGTGTGTCTGGTGTAGCTTGTCAAAGACGGATTGAAGGTTGTCCAGCAGTGAGTCTTTGTTCCGGCAATTCTCCCGGTACTACCGTTGGTAGCCCGCGGAGTTTGTAGTTCGGTATTGGGCACGTAGAGATTCAAAAGACAATGGCAAATAGACACAAGGATTTACATGGTTCGGGGCGCTTGAGCGTAATACCCTACTCCACGGGGTATGTAGTTGTTGTATTGGGTGTCTAAGTTGAGTATGGGAGAGGTCTCTGAGTTCCCAAGAGCTGTCCCTTGTGTATCGTCGACCAGTCCTTTTATAGTACAAGGACTGGTCGTTACAATGTTAGCCTGGCCCGACATGTGGCCCTGGCGGTTACTGATGCTTAATACATAATTAATGAGGTTAATTACCCTTAATAGCGTGGTAACAGGTTTTGACGGTGTCGTTACTGGCATTAAGAGCCTTCCAATAGTATGTCATTAATATTGTATTAATGACACTTAATCGGGTCTTGAAGTCTTTGATTACCCCTTGAAGGTCCGGGCCGTTGGGGGTCCACCAGTCTGATTGTTGAGGCTGAAGGTCCGGCGGTTGGGCACGTGGCAGCATCGGAGCTTTCCGTCTAGGACGGGTAGGTCCGGTGTAGATGTACACGTGTCGGTACCGGAGATTCCCTCTGTGTAGGATCGAAGAGCACGTGAAAAGCTACCAGAGGGGGGGTGAATGGTAGATTTAAAAATCTTACGCAGCGGAAACAATTAAACCCCAACCCCTTCGGCAGAAAATCAATCTCTTAAAGAAATCGTGTGTGAAACTAATATAAATGTGTTTCACTGTAACAAGAGTGATGGATATCATAGAGAATCTAGTCACGAAGACAACACAAAAGGAATCACTTAAATCCGTCGAGAAAAACTCAAATTTTGATCGAAAGATCAAACACAGGTCAAACTGCCCTACCCGAGGAAAAACAGTTCTAGAATGCTACAAAGAAACTCGTGTAGATCATAGACCACAAATTAAATGACCGTGAAATTTTGATATATTATAGATAATCAAGTTGTGAAGACAACCCAAAAAGAATCACGTCAATTGGATCTGTAAAACTCGAGTTATGATAAAACCACCGACGAAAGGTAGTGCTGTCCAGAAAATCGACGAGTAAAGCTTGTCTGGAACAAGTCGGATGAACAAGGCACAAAAGTTCCTTCAAACTACGAATTTTATTCAATAGAACACAAGAGGAACAGCCCCAAAGTCGTGCCCCACGAGCTCTGGGCTCCCTTGCTTATATAACCAGCTCGAAAGCCAACTCAACTCAGATCAGGAACCTAATCCTACTCTAATCACGAATCGTAACTTTCCATAACTGCTTAGGATTCTTCTATACGCAGATAGAAGCAATCTTAAGATTTCCAAACACCTTAGGAACGTATCCCACATTTCTAAACAACTCAAATTCGTGACCCACACGAAATCCTATCATAACCAACTCAAATCTTTCTATATTTGAGTCAACCCCGACTCAGCCGCAGCCTGAGTCCATAACCTAGTCGGTTGGACCTTTCTGACCAATTCTTTACGTCCACATCTCTTCATCACGTCTCGGAACCATGTAGTCATGTCCATGCACTCCTTGCACACGTGCAAACATCTTCCAATGGCGTCCATGATACCTTCATATGCATTGTTCTTGATTCAATCACGCTGCGCAACCTCCTGATCAGCTCAACCACAATTCCACCTGAATTTGGTTGTTGGAACCTCATCTCCTCCCTGAGACTAGTCCAATAGATCCTGTCACCAGCCATGTATTGAACTCAAGCAACACCTGCACATGAATAAATAACCAATCCATACGAGCCCAAGTCCTCGACTTGACTCAAGTTAGTTCCGAACACAACACCCTACGTGAGAACCTCACATAAGCATGTTGCAAAACCACAGCAACACGATATCATCCATATCAACCAAAACGCACCAAAAACTTAGCAAATAAATACTAAGCAATCTTTCCAATCATGTAAAGCAAGTAGGAAACATTTCAAATGAAAAGCAGAAGCACTACGGTCAAGTTCCGGACCTTGCCAGAGCAACCCGGACCTTGAGCCGGAGCTAACAAAAGCTCGTAGAACCTAGCGCCAGAGCTTACCAAAACTAGTACAACCAAGCTCCCGTCGGAGCTTACAAAACTAGCAGGACCTAGCGCCGGAGCTAACCAAAACTAGTCGGAACTAGTAAACCCAAAAGCCGGAGCTAGAAAAATCAACTTGGAGCTTAGCAAAAACATGTCGGAGCTATCAAAGACATGCCGGATCTATCAAAGACATGTCGGAGCTAAAGATAAAGCTCACCGGAGCTAACCAAAGCTAGTCGGACCTTACCAAGAAGTCAGACCTAGCTTCGAACATAGCCGGAGCTACCCAAAATAAGCCGGACCTACCGTCGGACCTTGCTGTAGCTCGGAGCAAGAGTCGGACCTTGATAAAATGGTGTTTTGGTGATATTCGAAACTTTTATCATCAAAACCAAGTATATTCACTACAAGCCAATGTATTCAACACATATAGGTCCCACAATCTCCCCCTTATGAATGCATTGGCAACACCATTTAAAATTCGAACATTGGCTTAGTCACATAAAAGTTTTGAAGAAAATTTCTCCCCCTTTGTAAATCAAGAAAATTTCTCCCCCTTTGTAAATCAAAAGTAAAATGAGAATAAAAAATTATCCCATATTATCTCTCCCCCTTTATTATCTCTCCTTATGCACATATTCTCTTTCTCTTCATGCTTATCTCTCCCCCTTGGACAATGTATTCAGCAAGTCATGAGCATGTAAACAAATTATCTATCCCTCTTTAGTTGTTATGAGCATATTATAACATATACATATAAACAAAGCTCATCCAAGTCATACTATCAAGATTTTTACATTATCACATCAATGAAATACATAAAGTAGTGTAAGCCATGCTAGAGATCATATGTAATTTTCAATTTAAGCAAGTCATGATCTCACAAACTTAACTATTTCAAAACCTGAAAGCATGACACTAGTTGCTACATTTTATTATTTTTCAAAGCATAAATTTAGATCATATGATATTTGCAAGAGATTATATGCGCATTGCCTTATTCTAACCAACCAAGCCAAGCCTATGTCATTTGACAATCAGAAGCTTAAGGACATGGTTTTAGTCATACACAACTTCTTCCAAGTTCATATCTAAGTGCAATGACAAGCCATCTCAAAAGAAGAAGTGTGATGCATGCATATTCTCTTAATCTTTTCTCAATTTATATTTGTTCATAAAAACTCAACATGTGAGTTGATTATTTGATTAATTCTTTATGATTAAAAGCACTTGTGAACATGTAACAAGTTCAAAACAGCAAGAAAGTTCGACCATGACCAGTTTTAGTGTAAGTAATTATTCCAATTACTAGACATGGCAAAAACTACAAAATGTATAACACGAGTAATGTAGTAAGAACTTTTAGCATGTAAAAGGAATCACAAAGTCATATATGTATGAAATACTATGATCATATTATTTTAATTTCAGATTCACACATAGACTTCCCAAGTTTCAAAACTTCCCCTCAATTTAAGAAATGAGGATGAATAACCCCTATTTCACTACGAATGAAACAAAAACGAGTGAAATCCAAAGGTTTTGTAAAAATGTCAGCCAATTGATGTTTGGTATCTACATGGTGAAGCACAATGTTTCCTTTTTCAACGTTATCTCGGAGAAAGTGATACCTAATATCAATGTGCTTAGTTCTAGAATGTTGCATGGGGCTTTTAGCAATGCAAATTGCACTAGTGTTATCACAGAACAGTGGAACACTATATAGATCAACCCCATAGTCCTTAAGTGTTTGAACAATCCAAAGAGTTTGTGAGCAAGCACTAGCAGCAGCTACATATTCAGATTTGGCTGTGGATTGTGCAACTGAATTTTGTTTTCTAGAGGACCAAGCAACAAGAGTATTACCAAGAAAATGACAAGCACCAGAAGTACTTTTCCTATCAATCCTACAACCCCCAAAATCAGCATCCGAAAAAGCTTTCAAAGTAACGGTTGAGGAATACGGAAGAAAAATGCCAAATTCTTGGGTTCCATGTAAGTACCTGAGAATCCTTTTGACGGCTTGACGATGTGAAACACGTGGGGAAGCTTGAAACCGTGCACAAAGACATACACTGAATTGTATGTCTGGTCTTGATGCTGTGAGGTACAAAAGTGATCCGATCATGCTTCTATATTCTTTTTGATCCACGGGTTCACCATCTTCATCAAGTTCAAGTGTTGTTGCTGTTCCCATTGGTGTCCGAAGAGGCTTGCTTTTTTCCATGTTGAAGCGCCTTAGGAGGTCTTTGGTATACTTTGTTTGATGCACAAAGGTACCCTCCTTGGTTTGCTTGATTTGCAGCCCCAAAAAGTAAGTGAGTTCACCCATCATACTCATTTCAAATTCAGAACTCATCATTGCTGAAAACTTGGACACAAGATCATGAGAAGCACAACCAAAGATAATATCATCCACATACACTTGAACGAATAATGAGTCATTGCCATGTTTAAGCACAAAAAGAGTTTTATCAACCTTGCCCATGGTAAACCCCTTTTCAAGTAAGAATGTTTTTAACCTATCATACCATGCTCTAGGGGCTTGTTTGAGACCGTACAAGGCTTTGGACAGTTTGTAAACATGATTAGGAAAATCTGGATTTTCAAAACCCGGTGGTTGTTTGACATAAACCTCCTCATCTATGTAGCCATTAAGAAAAGCACTTTTAACATCCATTTGATATAGCTTAGAACCTTTAGATGCTGCAAAAGCTAACAAAGTTCTTATGGCTTCTAATCTAGCGACAGGAGCAAAAGTTTCATCAAAATCTAGAGCTTCAACTTGAGTGAAACCTTGAGCAACCAACCTAGCCTTATTCCTAACCACAACCCCATCCTCACTTTGTTTATTTTTAAATACCCATTTAGTTCCAATTAAAGTGTGACCTTGAGGTGGAGGTACAAGTCTCCAAACAGTATTTCTTTCAAAATTTTCTAAGTCTTCTTGCATGGCAATAATCCAAGATTCATTAGTGAGTGCGTGTGATATATCTTTGGGTTCAAAAGAAGCAACAAAAGCAGAATGAGCATGAGAGTTTGGATCGCAAAACCTGGACCGTGTGACTCGTTCGTGCAAGCTTCCAATCATCTGTTGTGGGGGATGATCTTTGTAAAACCGTAGGGGAACAGATGTCTCACAAGCTTCTTCTTCATTAGGTTTATCGTAGATTGATGAGCTAGTGACTTGTGGATGATCAGGACCAGCGTAGGTGATAGCCGGAGCTTGTTCAATGTCCGGAGCTGGACTCGTGTCAAATTCGGAACTACCAGGCATTATCACCGGCTCTTCATCTTCAAAAATACCCTCCCCCTGAGGATACGGATTTGGTCCTGCAACACTGGAGCTAGTACCTGGGCTAGCTTCATCAAAAGACACTTCACAAGTCTCCACAATTTTGTTAGTGTCAGGTAAAAGCACACGGTAGCCTCTAGTATGAGATGGATAACCAAGAAACATGCCATCAATGAATCTAGGTTCAAATTTATCAAGATTACCATGTTTCTTAACAAAGCATTTGCAACCAAAGACCCGAAAGTGTGTAACACTAGGCCTATGTCCAAACCGGAGCTCATATGGTGTTTTACCTAGCTTAGCACGCAAGAAAACACGATTTGAGACATAACAAGCGGTTGCTAACGCATCAGCCCAAAATTTCCTAGGAGTTTGATATTCATCAAGCATAGTCCTAGCCATCTCAACTAAAGTCATGTTCTTTCTTTCTACAACACCGTTTTGTTGAGGTACATATGGTGAAGAGAATTTATGATCTATTCTATTATTAGCACAAAAGTGATCAAAAGATTGATTTTTAAATTTAGTTCCATTATCACTTCTAATTGCTTTTAATGATCCTGAGTGATCAATTGATAATCAAATAAATAAAGTTCTAAAGTGACTAAAAACTTCATTCTTAGACGCCATAAAGTAAATCCAAGAGTATCTAGAATAATCATCAATGATAACAAGAACATACAATTTACATCGGAAGGATTGAACACGTGAAGGTCCTACAGTGTCAAGATGCAAAAGTTGACATGGTTCAGTTGTCATGATCATTGTGAGAGGAGTATGTGAACCTGCAACCATCTTAGCATGTCTACAAGAAGAGCACACAATTTCTTTGTCCCCTTTAAGCTTAGGAAGCCCACGTATGCGATCAAGAGCACTAACACGCGTTAGGTGATCAAAGCCTACGTGACCAAGTCAGCTTTAAAAACTCTTCCAAACGGAGACATGTTAAAAATAAGCTCACTATTTGAACCTACAACTTTGCAGTAGTTTTTATTGAAAATAATTTCTAGATTTTCATCTAGCAATTGTGAAACATAAAGCAAGTTGTATTTCAAATTTTTGACAAGTGCCACATCCTTCAAAGTGTAGTGATCATTTACTCTAACCGAACCCTTAGCAATTATAGGAGTTGAAGAATTATCGGCAAAAGTAACATTTTCTACACGTGACACAAAAGAGAGGGAGGAGAACCAATCTTTGTTACCGGTCATGTGGCGTGAGCAACCTAAATCCACAATCCAAATGTTCTCCTTCCTCAAACGTGTAACCTACATAGAAGCACAATACGTCGATGACTCAATACTGGGGTTAGTCAAAAGGCATTTAGGAATCCAGTACTGAGTCGCGCGACGTGCAGCAGGAAAAACACGCGAAAGCTGAGACAAAATAGCAGGTTTATGAGTCAAAGTTTGAGATTTTTTAATCTTAACTACTGACCTATAAGGTGTTACTTTTGTAGCACAAAAATCAGTAGCTCCGGAGGCAAAAACAGAAGGTCCGGAGGTAAACTTTGAATGTTTTTGACTCAAAACAGCAGGTTGTACATTCGGTTCAATGTGTGCAGCAAATTTTGCATGAAAGTTATGAGATCGAGCAACCATTCTTTCCCTTTTCTGTTGTTTAGCTAGTTTATAACAAAAATCTATGACATGACCATCTCTATCACAAAAGGTACAATGAAATTTAACTTTGTGTTCATGTCTAGATGAGCAAGCAATATTTTTATTTGAACCCGAATGAGGCAGCACTCCTGCAGATTTGAAAACCACTCCTTTTTGTTTAGGAACTGTTTGAATCAAACCACTTCCTAATGACTTTAAAATTTTAGGTGGATGTGCCTTAGCATGAGCATGAGAATCAAAACCTAAACCCGTTTTATTATTGCAAGACTTGGAAGAATTCAGCAGCAAGTTTAGGTTCTTATTCCCTTACAAAACCGATCTAATGTCCTATGCATGTCATCAAGTTTATTGGACAGATCAAGGCAATTTTCACATGAAGTTTTTCCTTTTAGTTTGCAATTTGAACAAAATTTAACTTCATGAGAATGTAAAGCATTGTTCAATATAGAAATTTCATTCATAGCATCCTGTAGTTTCTTATCAAGATCCTCACAAGTAGAACAATGCAAATCAATTGTAGAACATCTAGCATCTTTCAAGTTTTTATCATTAAGTGCAGCAAGCTCTTTGTTCTTTTCAATTTCTTCATCAATTCTATCTAGAGTGGAGGAGTGTGCACTTCTTAATATGGATAATTGTTCATAGATTAAGTCACATGAGGGACATGCATCATCACTAGGAATCAAAGTTTTTAAACGGTTAATTTCAGATTCTAGTGATTCAATTTTAGCAGCATTATCCCTAAGCTTTTTGTCCTTTTTCTTGACAATAATAGTTGCACGAGAAATAACATAACACATTTCATTGCAGGTAGAACATACCTCATCGTCTTCACTGTTGTGTTCTGCATCCTCCTGACTTGATCTTGATCTTTTTTTGCCCGCCATGAAGTATAAGTTGGCCAGATCATCATCATCTTCATCACATTCAAAGTCTACATCACTTGAACTAAGTTCTTGAAGTGCGTTGATGAAGCTGTTAATCATCTTGCGTCCTATGGTACCCTTCTTTTTCTTCGTATCTTTTGCAGAGGAGTGCTTCGTTCTTGTTTTCTTTTCATCCTGGGAAGTAGGACCTGAAAGGTTAGGGCATTCTGAACAAAAATGTCCTGTCTTACCACATTCAAAGCACCGTTGAGGTTCGGAGCTTCCTCTCCTTCTAGTTCTCACATTTTGCAATGCTTTTGAGAACCTCGTAGAGAGAAGTGCTAGCTCCTCCTGTGGAAACTCCTCAATCTATTCAAGGGTTAGAGAGGACAACAAAGCAAGTGTGCTACAAGATGAAGATTGGCCGGAGCTAGGCATATCACGTTGAGAAACAAAAGCAATAGACTTGTTGGGGTTCTTACGTAATATTATATCAATTTCATGAGTTTTTAGCTTGGAATATAGCACATCTAAAGTAAGTGTACTCATGAAAGTAGATTCACGAATAGATGTAACTTTCATCTCCCAAATTGACATGTCTAATGCAGTTAATAATTGCCTAGCATTTTCAGCATCTGAAAAATTAACATTGACGCTACGCAAGTTGCTGAGAATTTTATTAAAGCGAGCAAAGAGATCATCAATTGACTCACCGGGTTGCATCTCGAAGCGCATGTATTCTTTCTTGAACATGTCTTGCCTTACCTCCTTGATCGTATTGGATCCTTCGTAGTAGTCACAAAGTGCTTTTCACACATCGTATGCTGATCGGAGGTGTGCAACACGGTCGAAGTCGCTTTGTGTCAATCCTTGTATGATCAAGTTTCGAGCTTTGTTGTTGTTGTCAACATCTCTCAGATTTGTAGCTGTAACTTGATCGTTTGATGGCACTTCGTAAGGCTTGTGTACCTTCTCCCATATTGCAAAGCCTTGTTCCTGGATGAAAGCCTCCATGCGTGCCTTCCAAACCTAAAAATCAATACCAGCAAACACACAAGGTTTGGCGGAGTACTTCTCCATGATGATTAGTTAAAAACACGTGCAAATCACAAAGATTAGAGCACCATGGCTCTGATACCAATTGTAGGATCGAAGAGCACGTGAAAAGCTACCAGAGGGGGGTGAATGGTAGATTTAAAAATCTTACTCAGCAGAAACAATTAAACCCCAACCCCTTCGGCAGAAAATCGATCTCTTAAAGAAATCGTGTGTGAGACTAATCTAAATGTGTTTCACCGTGACAAAAGTGATGGATATCAGAGAGAATCTAGTCATGAAGACAACACAAAAGGAATCACTCAAATCCGTCGAGAAAAACTCAAGTTATGATCGAAAGATCAAACACAGGTCAAATTGCCCTACCCGAGGAAAAACAGTTCTGGAATGCTGCAAATAAACTCTTGTAGATCATAGACAACAAGTCCAATGACCGTCAAATTTTGATATATGATAGATAATCAAGTTGTGAAGACAGATAAAAAAGAATCACATCAATTGGATCTGTAAAACTCGAGTTATGATAAAACTACCGACGAAAGGTAGTGCTGTCCAGAAACTCGACGAGTAAAACTTGTCTGGAACAAGTCGGACGAACAAGGCACAAAAGTTCCTTCAAACTACGAATTTTGTTCAATATAACACAAGAGGAACAGCCCCAAAGTCGTGCCCCACGAGCTCTGGGCTCCCTTGCTTATATAACCAGCTCGAAAGCCAACTCAACTCAGATCAGGAACCTAATCTTACTCTAATCACAAATCGTAACTTTCCATAACTGCTTAGGATTCCTCTATACGCAGATAGAAGCAATATTATGACTTCCAAACACCTTAGGAACATATCCCACATTCCTAAACAACTCAAATTCGTGACCCACATGAAATCCTATCATAACCAACTCAAATCTTTCCATATTTGAGTCAACCCCGACTCAGCCGCAGCCTGAGTCCATAACCTATTCGGTTGGACCTTACCGACCAATTCTTTACGTCCACATCTCTTCATCACGTCTCGGAACCATGTAGCCACGTCCATGCACTCCTTGCACACGTCCAAACATCTTCCAATGACATCCACGATACCTTCATATGCAGTGTTCTTGATTCAATCACGCTGCGCAACCTCCTGATCAGCTCAACCACAATTCCTCATGAATTTGGTTGTTGGAACCTCATCTCCTCCCTGAGACTAGTCCAATGGATCCCGTCACCAGCCATGTCTTGAACTCAAGCAACACCTGCACATGAATAAATAACCAATCCATACGAGCCCAAGTCCTCGACTTGACTCAAGTTAGTTCCGAACACAACACCCTACGTGAGAACCTCACATAAGCATGTTGCAAAACCACAGCAACACAATATCATCCATATCAACCAAAACGCACCAAAAACTTAGCAAATGAATACTAAGAAATCTTTCCAATCATGTAAAGCAAGTACAAAACATTGCAAATGAAAAGCAGAAACACTACGGTCAAGTTCCGGACCTTGCCAGAGCAACCCGGACCTTGAGTCGGAGCTAACAAAAGCTAGTAGAACCTAGCGCCGGAGCTTACCAAAACTAGTACAACCAAACTCCCGCTGGAGCTTACAAAACTAGCAGGACCTAGCACCGGAGCTAACTAGAACTAGTCGGAACTAGTAAACCCAAAAGCCGGAGCTAGAAAAATCAACTCGAAGCTTAGCCAAAACATGTTGGAGCTATCAAAGACATGCCGGATCTATCAAAGACATGCCGGAGCTAAAGAGAAAGCTCACCGGAGCTAACCAAAGCTAGTCGGACCTTACCAAGAAGTTGGACCTAGCTTCGAACATAGTCGGAGCTACGCAAAACAAGCCGGACCTACCGTCGGACCTTGGTATAGCTTGGAGCTAGAGTCGGACCTTGATAAAAAGGTGTTTTGGTGATATTCGAAACTTTTATCATCAAAACCAAGTATATTCAATACAAGCCAATGTATTCAGCACATATAGGTCTTACACTCTGTTGGGGGTTAGGTCCGGGTGTGCCGCACAAGTGTTTAGCCCGGAGCTATCCCATGTGTGGGATGTAGGTCCGGTTGCTGTATACACGTGGCAGCACCAGGACTAACCATAGATGGGAGGCAGGTCCAGTCCCGTATGACACGTGGGGCCTTTGCAGGTCTTCAACTCAGACAGGTGAAGTTCCATTGGTCTTTTTGTAGTCCCAAGGGGTATACGATACGTAGGGTACCGACAACAATGTATTCAGCAAGGTACAAAAGAGAAATTTTAATTGTTATGTGCATATTATAATATATACATCTAAAACAAAGCTCATCCAAGTCATACTATCAAGTAACATACACAATCACAACAATGAGATACATAATATAGTGTAAGCCATGCTAGAGATCAAATGTAATTTTCAATTTAAGCAAGTCATGATCTCACAAACTTAACTATTTCAAAACCTGAAAGCTTGACACGTGTTGTTGCATTTTATTATTTTTCAAAGCACAAATTTAGATCATATGATATTTGCAAGAGATTATATGTGCATCTGCCTTATTCTAACCAACCAAGCCAAGCCTATGTTATTTGACAATCAGAAGCTTAAGGACATGGTTTTATGTCATACACAACTCCTTCCAAGTTCATATCTAAGTGCAATGATAAGCCATCTAGAAAGAAGAAGTGCGATGCATGCATATTCTCTTGATCTTTTCTCAATTATATTTGTTCATAAAAACTCAACATGTGAGTTGATTACTTGATTAATTCTTTATTAATAAAAGCACTTGTGAGCATGCAACAAGTTCAAAATAGCAAGAAAGTTTGAACATGACCAGATTTAGTATAGGTAATTATTCCAATTACTAGACATGGCAAAAACTACAAAATGTATAACACGAGTAATGTAGTAAGAACTTTCAGCATGTAAAAGGAATCACAAAGCCATATATGTACAAAATACTATGCTCATATTATTTTAAGTTGAGATTCACACATAGACTTCCCAAGTTTCAAAACTCCCCCTCAATTTAGGCCACGAGAATGCATAACCCCTATTTCACTACGAATGTAACAAAAATGAGTGAAATCCAAAGGTTTTGTAAAAATGTCAGCCAATTGTTGTTCGATATCTACATGGTGAAGCACAATGTTCCCTTGTTCAACATTATCACAGAGAAAGTGATACGTAATGTCAATGTGCTTTGTTCTTGAATGTTGCACGGGGTTTCTAGCAATGCAAATAGCACTAGCGTTGTCACAAAACAGTGGAACACTATCTAGATCAACCCCATAGTCCTTAAGTGTTTGAACAATTCAAAGAATTTGTGAACAAGCGCTAGCAGCAGCTACATATTCAGATTCGGCGGTGGATTGTGCAACTGAAATTTGTTTTCTAGATGACCAAGCAACAAGTGAATTACCAAGAAAATGACAAGCACCCGGAGTACTTTTCCTATCAATCCTACAACCCCCAAAATCAGCATCCGAAAAAGCTTTCAAAGTAACGGTTGAGGAAGAAGGAAGAAAAATGCCAAATTCTTGAGTTCCATGTAAGTACCTGAGAATTCTTTTGACGGCTTGACGATGTAAAGGACGTGGGGAAGCTTGAAACCGTGCACAAAGACATACTCTGAACTGTATGTCCGGTCTTGATGCCGTGAGGTACAAAATGATCCGATCATGCTTCTATATTCTTTTTGATCCACGGGTTCACCATCTTCATCAAGTTCAAGTGTCGTTGTTGTTCCCATTGGTGTCCGAAGAGGCTTGCTTTTATCCATGTTGAAGCGCCTTAGGAGGTCTTTTGAATACTTCGTTTGATGCACAAAGGTACCCTCCTTTTTTGCTTGATTTGCAGCCCCAAAAAGTGTGAGTTCTCCCATCATACTCATCTCAAATTCTGAACTCATCATAGCTGAAAACCTTGACACAACATCATGAGAAGCACAACCAAAGATAATATCACCCACATACACTTGAACAAATAATGAGTCATTGCCATGCTTAAGCACAAAAAAAGTTTTATCAACATTGCCCATGGTAAACCCCTTTCCAAGTAAGAATGTTTTTAACCCATCATACCATGCTCTAGGGGCTTGTTTGAGGCCGTACAAGGCTTTGGACAGTTTGTAAACATAATTAGGAAAATCTAGATTTTCAAAACCAGCGATTGTTTGACATAAACCTTCTCATCTATGTAGCCATTAAGAAAAGCACTTTTAACATCCATTTGATATAACTTAAAACCTTTAGATGCAGCAAAAGCTAACAAAATTCTTATGGATTCTAATCTAGCAACAGGAGCAAAAGTTTCATCAAAATCTAGACCTTCAACTTGAGTGAAACCATGAGCAACCAACCTAGCCTTATTCCTAACCACAACCCCATCCTCAGTTTGTTTATTTTTAAACATCCATTTAGTTCCAATTAAAGTGTGACCTTGAGATGGAGGTACAAGTTTCCAAACATTATTTCTTTCAAAATTTTCTAACTCTTCTTGCGTGGCAATAATCCAAGATTCATTAGTGAATGCGTGTGATATATTTTTGGGTTCAAAAGAAGCAACAAAAGCAGAATGAGCATGAGAGTTTGGATCGCAAAACCTGGACCGTGTGACTCGTTTGTGCAAGCTTCCAATAATTTGTTGTGGAGGATGAATTTTGAGAACCCAGAGGGGAGTGGACACTTCACAAGCTTCTTCTTCTTCAAGTTCATCACAAATCGATGAGCTTGTGACTTGAGAAGGATCTGGACCAGCAATGGTGGTCATCGGTGCTCGCTGTGAATCAAAATCAGGAGCTGGAAAAATTTCATTAGCTGCTGAATTTTCGGCCAGCAGCACCACTTCTTCCTCATCTTCAACGAAAATGCTGTCCCCTGCGGATATGGATCTGGACCCGCAATGTTTGAGCTAGTACCTGTGCTAGCTTCATCAAAAGACACCTCACAGGTCCCCACAAGTTTGTTGGTGTCAAGTAAAAGCACACGGTAGCCTCTAGTATGAGATGGATAATCAAGAAACATGCCATCAATGGATCTAGGTTCAAATTTATCAAGATTACCATGTTTCTCAACAAAGAATTTGCAACCAAAGACCCAAAAATGTGTAACACTAGGCCTATGTCCAAACCGGAGCTCATATGGTGTTTTACCTAGCTTAGCACGCAAGAAAACACGATTTGAGACATAACAAGCAGTTGCAATCGCATCAGCCCAAAATTTCCAAGGAGTTTGATATTCATCAAGCATAGTCCTAGCCATTTCAACTAAGGTTCTGTTCTTTCTTTCTACAACACCTTTTTGTTGAGGTACATATGGTGAAGAAAGTTGATGATCTATTCCATTTTCAGCAAGAAAGTGATCAAAAGATTGATTTTTAAATTTGGTTTGATTATCACTTCTAATTGCTTTTAAAGATCCTAGGTGATCAATTGATAACCTAAGAAATAAAGTTCTAAAGTGACTAAAATCTTAATTCTTAGATGCCATAAAGTAAACCCAAGAGTATCTAGAATAATCATCAACAATCACAAGAACATACAATTTATCTCCGAATGATTGAACACGTGAAGGTCCTAAGGTGTCAAAGTGCAAAAGTTGACCCGGTTCAGTTGTCATGATCATTGTGAGAGGAGTATGTGAACTTGCAGCCATCTTAGCATGTCTACAAAAAGAGCACATAGTTTATTTGTCCCCTTTAAGCTTAGGTAGCCCACGTATGCGATCAAGAGCACTAACACGCGTTAGATGATCAAAGCCTACATGACCAAATCATTAGCAACTAGACACCTATGCTTAGAGGAAGACATATCAAAATCAGCTTTAAAAACTCTTCCAAACTCTGACATGTTAAAAATAAGCTCACTATTTGAATTTACAACTTTGCATCAATTTTTAGTGAAAATAATTTTCAGATTTTCATCTAGCAGTTGTGAAACCAAAAGCAAGTTATATTTAAAATTTTTAACAAGTGCCACATCCTTCAAAGTGTAGTTATCATTTACTCTAACCGAACCCTTAGCAATTATAGGAGTTGAAGAATTATCGGCAAAAGTAACATTCTCTACAGGTGACACAAACGAGAGAGGGAGGAGAACCATTTTTTATTACCGGTCATGTGGCATGAGCAACCTGAATCCACAATCCAAATATTCTCCTTCCTCAAGTGTTTAACCTACATAGAAGCACAACACATCGATGACTCAATATTGGGGTTAGTCAAAAGGCATTTAGGAATCCAGTATTGGGTGAAACGACGTGCAGCAGGAAAAACACGCGAAAGCTGAGATAAAACAGCAGGTTTATGAGTCAAAGTTTGAGATTTTTTGTTCTTAACTACTGACCTATAAGGTGTTACATGTGTAGCACAAAAATTTGTAGCTCCGGAGGCAAAAACAGATGGTCCGGAGGTAAACTTTGAATGTTTTGACTCATAACAATAGGTTGCAAGTTCCTGACATTCGGTTTAGTATGTGCAGCAAATTTTGCATGAGAGTTATAAGATCTAGCTTGCCTTCTTTCCTTTTTATGTTGTTTAGCTAGTCTATAACAAAAATCTACCACAATAGGTACAATGAAATTTAACTTTGTGTTCATGTCTAGATGAGCATGCAATATGTTTATTTGAACCCAAATGTGACAATACTCCTGCAGATTTAAAAACCACTTCTTTTTGTTTAGAAACTATTTTAATCAAACCACTTCCTAATGACCTTATAATTTTGGGTGGATGTGCTTTAGCATGAGCATGGGAATCAAAACCTAAACCAGTTTTATCATTGCAAGATTTGGATGAATTCAACAGCAAGTTTAGATTTTTGTTCCCAATACAAAACTGCTCTAGTGTCCTATTCATGTCACCGAGTTTCTTAGACAATTCTAGGCAGTTTTCACATGAAGTTTTTCCGTTTAGTTTGCAATTAGAACAAAATTTAACTTCATGAGGACGTAAAGCATTGTTCAAAACAGAAATCTCATTCATAGCATCTTGCAGTTTCTTACCAAGATCATCACAAATAGAACAATGCAAATCAATTGTAGAACAAGAAGCATCTTTTAAGTTTCCAATATTAAGTGCACAAAGCTTTTTGTTCTTTTCAATTTCAAGTTCAAGTTTATCAAGAGTGGAGGAGTGTGCACTTCTTAAGGAGGACAATTGTTCATATACTAAAGATTTTCAAACCGCACGAGGAACAAGAATCATCGCTAGGAATCAAGGTTTTCAAATGATTAATTTCAGATTCTAGTGACTCAATTTTAACAGCATTGTCCCTAAACTTTTTGTCCTTTTTCGTAACCATAACAGTGGCACGAGAAATAGCATCACACATTTCTTCGCAAGTACGACAAACCTCTTCATTTTTGCTGTTGTGTTCAGCCTCCTCCATACTTGATCTTGACTTGCCTGCCATGAAGCACAAGTTTGCCAAATCTTCTTCATCTTCATCACTTCCAATGTCCACATCGCTTGAGCCAAGTTCTTGAAGTGCAGAGATAAAACTGCTCACCAATTGACGTCTTGTAAAACCCTTCTTTTTCTTCGTATCTTCTGCAGAGGAGTGCTTCATCCTTGTTTGCTTTCATCCCGAGAAGTAGGACCTGAATGGTTAGGGCAATCTGAACGAAAATGTCTTGTCTTACCACATTTGAAACATCATCGAGGTCCGGAGCTTCCTCTCCTTCTAGTTCTCACATTTTGCAATGCTTTCGGGAACCTAGTATAGAGAAGTACTAGCTCCTCTTCTGGAAACTGCTCAACTTGTTCAATGGTTAGAGAGGACAACAAAGCAAGTGTACCACAAGATGAAGATTGGCCAGAGCAAGGCATATCATGTTGAGAAGCAAATGCAAGAGAATTGTTGGGGTTCTTACGTGAGATTATGTAAATTTCGTGAGTTTTCAATTTAGAATATAGTACATCTAAAGTGTACTCATGACAGTAGATTCACAAATATATGCAACCTTCATCTCCCAATTTGACATGTCTAATGCACTTTGTAATTGCCTAGCTTTCTCAGCATCCGAAAAATTAATATTGACGCTACGCAAGTTGCTGAGAATTTTATTAAAGTGAGCAAAGAGATCATCAATGGACTCATCGGGTTGCATCTCGAAGCGCATGTATTCTTTCTTGAACATGTCTTGCCTTACCTCCTTGATCGTGTTGGATCCTTCGTGGTAGTCACAAAGTGCTTTCCACACATCGTATGCATATCAGAGGTGTGGAACACGGACGAAGTCGCTTTGAGTTAATCCTTGTATGATCAAGTTCCGAGCCTTGTTGTTGTTGTTGACATCACTCAAATTTGTAGCTATAACTTGATCGTATGACTGCACTTCGTAAGGCTTGTATACCTTCTCCCATATTGCAAAGCCTTGAGCATGGATGAAGGCTTCCATACGTGCCTTCCAAACCGGAAAATCAATACGACTAAAGACACAAGGTTTTGTGGAGTATTCCTCCATGATGATTAGTCAAAATATGTGCAAATCACAAAGATTAGAGCATCGTGGCTCTAATACCAATTGTAGGATCAAAGAGCACGTGTAAATCAACCAGAGAGGGGGTGAATGGTAGATTATAACTTTTCGGCGGAAGGAATGAAAACCCCTCAACAGAAAAATGATATGTTAAAGAAATCATGTGTGAGAGTAATCTAAACATGTTTCACCATGACAAAAGTGATACATATCAGAGAGAATAAAGTCAAGAAGACGACACAACAAGAATCACTCAAATCCGTCGATAGAAACTCAAGTTACGATCGAAAGATCAAACAAAGGTCAATCTGTTCTACCGAGTAAAAATTAGATCTACAATACTGCAAAGGAACTCGTGTAGATCAAAACCGAAAATCCAATGACCGTGAAATTTTGAAGATGATAGATAATCAAGTTCTGAAGACAACCCAAAAAGAATCACATCAATTGAGTCTCTTAAACACGAGTTATGATAAAACCACCGAAGAAAGGTAGTGTCAGTACCCTACGTACCGGGTACCCCACGGTACCGCAAGAAGTGCAAGAGAGTTCTACCTATCAAAGTTGAAGGTCTCCTCAGGCCCCACATGCCACACTACACCGGACCTGCATCCCTCACATGGGAAGCTCCGGAGTTGACACGTGTAATGTAAGTTCGGAACTAAACTCCCAACATAGAGAAGCTCCGCAATCAACACGCGTACAATGACCACGGACCTAACCCCCAGCAGAGGGGAGCTCTGGTGCCGCCATGTGTATAGCAGTCCCCGAACCTACCTCCCTGCAAGGGGAAGCTCTGGAGCTACCACATGTGGAGCCTCCGAACCTACATCACCAACAGCTACATGGGCGGATCTCGTTCAGCACGGATATTCAAGGGACAGTTAAAGTAGCGGTTACAAGACCTGATTACGTGTCATTAATGCTATATTAATGACACATGATCAATGCGCTGTTAGTAGGGGTAACGCAGCCATCAAGGCACGTTATTACACTATTTACCACACTTAATACTCTTAGATTGTGTATTAGTCTGTTAAATATGCCAGGGCCACATGTTGGGTCAGGCAAAATTGTAATGGCCAGTCCTTGGACTATAAAAGGATTGTGCCACATGATAGATAAAGGAGAGACGAAGACAAGTGTTGTCGGACACTACGCATACGAGAGATTCTCAATACAACAACACACACCGCGTGGAGTAGGGTATTATGCTCAGGCAGCCCGAACCACGTAAAAATTCCCGTGTCTCCATCTTGATCTTGATCTCCGCGCGCCCCAACCTAAGCAAGAACCTCCGCGGGCTATCCTTTAGTAGTACCGGGGGAAGTGTCGTTGCTACACTTCGACATTTTGGTGCGCTAGGTAGGGGAAGCCAGAGATTACAAGATGGTGAATTCCACCGCAGGATCTCCCAACGGCAATCGCGCTAAAAAACCTGCTGGATGCAATCCCTCCAATGTGCAACAGTCAGCGCGTGCCATTGTTCTGGCATGCACTATGGCACCACAGCCGCCATCTGTTCTGGTAAACAATGCTGGGCAACAAGATGGGGCATTTGCGTCGATCACTGCATCGATGAACAACAAACCTGAGCATGCACTCATTGCAGCGCGAGCTCTCCTACAACACCCACTGCCTCCAGAGGCACCCCACAGTGCTATGGAATAGTGGAGAGCTAATGTTGACCATTTGGTTGCAGCTACAGCCGCTGGCATCAGCAATCAGGGTCTTCCTCCTTCAGGGCGAGCGCCATCAAAACGATGGACCTTGTCAGGCCGACTTGGTCCAGAAGTCTCGCAGCATAGAAGACGTGTTACATCCCAGCAGGTGACTTCGCTGCCTCCCGGGGCACGACGCACCCACACCATCACTAGGATTCCCACTCACGACCTGCAGTCGTAACTTGATCGTCGTTATCGGCAGCAGGATGGTCGCGTCCATATCGAGCGTGCTCGCGAGAAGCGAGAGGCTCGGGACAACCCTGCTCCTCAGGGTGTAGGAGGAGTCTGTTCTGCCCTGGCCATGCACTTACGCATGGTCAGATGGCCACAGAAGTTCCAGCCTCATTTACTAGAGAAATTCGACGGGACTGTCAACCCCAATGAATTTCTTCAAATTTACTCCACTGCTATACTTGTAGCAGGGGACAATGAGGCCGTGATGGCCAACTACTTCCCAATGGCCTTAACCCGGACCGCTAGGTCCTGGTTTATGAGCTTCCCGCCTGACTCCATCAACAGTTGGGCGGAGCTATGCCAACAGTTCACTACTAATTTCGGGAGTTCATACATTCAATCCGACACTGAATTGGACCTTTTTGATGTCCAGCAAAAAATGGGAGAGTCGTTGTGATCCTTCATCAAACGATTGTCTCAGGTACGCAATACCATCCCACCAATTTTGAGTGCCTCTGTTATTGTTGCATCAGACAGGGCGTTTGAGATAAAAAGATACTGGAGAGGCTAGCAATAAAAGAAGTCACTAGCGTCATAGAACTCTTCAGCCTAGCAGACAAATGTGCTAAAGCTGTGGAGGGCCATGAGATGCACTCCCAGCCAGCTCCAAAGGCTAACAAGAAGTCATTTAAATCTGAAGTCACTACATCCGGAGGTGGCGAAAAGAAAAAGAAGCCCAACGGCAAAAAGAAGCCGTCGGCCGACGCACCTACCGCTGCGGCCGCTGCAGCTCGGGGTGGCCGGGGGCCATGCCCTGAGAAACGACCTCGACCGTTGTCAAAAGATGGTGGCAGCACCAAATGGTGGTGTATGATCCACAGGACGGACAAACACAGTCTGGAAGAATGTCGAGAGGTCCGGAACCCTGCCGAGTGCTACAACAAGCGCCGGGAAGAAGCTCCTTTCCACTAGCGGGAAGGGAAATAAAAAGTTGACGAAGCTCCACCTGAGGAGGAGCTAGGTTTCCAGGACCCAAAGAAGGTCATGAAAGCTGTCTACAACACCGTCGACGATGGTTCCGACGTCTCTGACAAGGAGTGTTGGAAGACCCTGGACACCATTTATGGTGGTTCTTGGGACATCACCTCTCGCCGCATCCTCAAGACAATGCGGCGGCACATGGCCGTTGCGGCTCCCACCGCTAGGGTGGAACCTCATCAGAAGTGGATGGATACTCCCATCATTTTCGATGCTTTGGAATGCCCCTTCAATATGATCAGAGCTGGCCAACTCCCATTGATGGTGTCTCCGACCATTAACAATATTCAACTTCACCATGTAATGGTAGACGGAGGTGCAGGGCTGAACCTCATAAGCTTTGAAGCCTTTGTCAAGCTCCAGCCCCGACCCTCGTACCTTCGGCCATCTCGTCCTTTCTCTGGGGTAGGTTTGGGGGCCATTACCCCTCTCAGCTCCATCACACTCCCAGTGACCTTCGGGACTCGGGAGAACTACAGAACCAAGAAGTTGATCTTCGGTGTCGCGTAGATCAGTCTGCCGTTCAATGCCATTTTGGGAAGGCTAACCTTGTACAGGTTCATGGTCGTCGCCCATTATTGTTATTTAGTGTTGAAGATGCCAACACCTGCCGGCGTTCTTTGGATCCGCGAAGATCGCACTGCAGGAATCACTGCATTGGAAGAACTCTATGCGCTTGCTACATCGCAGGAGGAAGTACCTGGTAAGGAGCCAGCTTTGAACCCTCTGAGCATTCGTCATCGAGGCTCTACCTCCGCCCCTCATGTGCAACCAAGCGGCGACACCAACGTTCTCGTCAAAGTCGTTCAAATTGGTTCCGATGCTACTCAAACTACCTGTATATTGGGAGGTTTGAACAACGAATAGAAACTCACGCTCTTCACCTTCCGCTGGGCTAATGTCGACATGTTTGCCTGGCAACCTTCACAAATACCTGGGATCCCTAGGGAGGTGATTGATCACAATCTGAAGATTTATCTCGATGCACGACCTGTACACCAGAAACTTTGGAAGCTATCAATCAACGGCAATACTTCATCTGACCGGAGATCAAGAAGTTGCTCGAAGCTGGTTTCATCCAGGAGGTTTTTCACCCAAAATGGCTGGCAAACTCAGTTGTGGTGCCCAAGGCCGGCGGGAAGTTTCAGATGTGTATCGACTACACCACCTTAAATAAGGCATGTCCAAAGGATCCATTTCTACTACCTAGGATAGATCAGATAGTGGACTCCACCTCCGGGTGTGAGATATTGTGTTTCTTATATGCATATTCTGGATATCATTAAATCCAAATGTCTAAGGAAGATGAAGAGCATACTGCCTTCATAACAGTAGATGGATTGTACTGTTATACTGCCATGCCCTTTGGTCTAAGAAATGCCGCTTCAACATTTGTGCGAGCTATGTACAAAACATTTTGGAGAGCTAATTAGAGACTTGGTGGAGGTGTACGTCGATGACATCATCGTGAAGATAAAGAACAAGGAGTCACTCCTTGACAATTTACAAGCTTTCTTCGACAAGCTGCGCATCACGCGCACCAAGCTGAACCCAGACAAATGTGTCTTCGGGGTTAGCTCCAGGAAGCTTCTAGGTTTCTTGGTGCTCACCGAGGAATTGAAGCAAATCCATCAAATATCAAGGCTATAGAAGATATGCGGCCCCCAGCGCGCATCAAGGATGTCCAGAAGTTATCTGGGTATTTGGTTGCGCTCAGCCGGTACATCACAAGACTGACAGAGCGGGCACTTCCCTTCTTCAAACTCTTGAGGAAGTCCAGACCATTTCATTGGTCTGAAGAAGCAGAAAAGGCGTTTCAAGAGCTGAAACAGTTCCTCACATCACTATCGATATTGGTAGCTCCGAATCCTGGTGAGCTTTTATTGGTTTACATTTCTGCAACCACTGAAGTTGTCGGCATGGTCCTGGTCGCAGAAAGACCGGAGCCACATCCAGTTCAGGAGCCTCACCCCTTAGGGAAGGTCTAGAGTTACCTGAAGGTGTGTCTGGGTCCTAGCCCCCAGACACAGAACCTCAAGACGAAATTCTAGGAGATCAACCTCATTCATCTAAGGGGGTTCACCCAGCCGATCAAGATGATTCGGACCCCTCTAACATGGTCTGGGTCGAATAAGAAGAAGTTATGGACCCCTCTGGGAGGGTCCAAGAAACTCAAAAAGATGGTTCGGACCCCTTCGGGAGAGTCCGGGTCGATGGAGAAGAAGCTTCGGGTCCTTTTGAGAGCGTCCGGACCATCCAGCGCCCAGTGTACATCATCAGCAAAGTACTCCATGACGCCAAGACAAGATACATTTAGGTGCATAAGCTGCTTTATGCAGTTCTTGTTGCCTCAAGGAAGCTCGTCACTACTTCCAAGCCCACAGAATATCAGTGGTAACTTCTTTTCCACTGCGTGCTATTTTGCATAACTCTAACTCTATTGGGAACATAGCAAAGTGGGCAGCAGAGCTAGCCGAGTTTGATCTCGAATTTGTATCACGACAAGCAATCAAGAGTCAAGCTTTAGTTGACTTCATGGCGGAATGGACTCCCTCTCCATCAAACCCAGGGGGCCTCAGTGAGCAGAAACCGGAACCCAAGGTTCCGGTATTCACCGAGCCTCATTGGACTCTCTACTTCGATGGCTCCATGTAGAAGCAAGAGCTCGGAGCTGGAATCCTTCTCCTTGCTTCGATGGGGAAAAGGTCAAGTACATGGTTCACCTTGATTTCAAGGCAACCAACAACATGGCGGAGTATGAAGCTCTCATCTACGGACTCAAGGTGGCACTATCTTATGGTGTTAAATAGCTGTTAGTGAAGGGTGATTCACAACTCATCATCAAACAAGTCAAAGGTGATGTTGTAACAATCCCCAACTAGTCGCTTATCTCCTTGAAGTTTAGAGGCTCCAGAAGGACTTCGAAGTCCTGGATCTCCACCATGTCCAGCGTCTTCATAACGCTGAAGCTGACGAACTGTCGACGAAGGCTTCAATCGGAGCTCTGGCTCTCGACGGAATCTTCATCCAGAGGTTGTCGAGACCAACAGCTCAGCCTGCCGAACTGAGTGAAGGGGGTGAGACCAGCACCTCAAAGCTGGCGGTCCCAGTGACCCTGTTACCATGGCGTCCACCAAGGGTCGTAGGTGCTGTCGAAAGCTCCGAGCAACCCAGCGCGCAAGACTCATAAGCTCAAGTTATCCCCGATGCATGGATCTCGGAGATCCGGAGCTACTTGAAAGACAATATCCTTCCTGAAGATAGTGTATCCGCTGTCCGGATTGTCAGATTGGCTAAAAGATACACGTTGGTAGAAGGGGATCTCTACCGGCGCGGTACCAATGGCATCCTAATGCAGTGCATTGCAAGGGAAGAAGGCCACGAGCTTCTCGCGGAAATCCATGGAGGCGAGTGTGGGAACCACGCATCTTCCCACACATTGGTTGGTAAAGCCTTCCGACATGGCTTTTACTGGCCTACAACACTCCAGGATGCGGTTGAGCTAGTGAAAAAAATGTGAAGCGTGCTAGTTCCACGCAAAACAGATTCATACATCGGCTCAATCACTACAAATGATACCTCCTACATGGACATTCGCTGTGTGGGGGATGGAAATCTTGGTACCATTCCCAAAAGTCATCGGAGGTTACAAGTTCCTGTATGTCACCATCGACAAGTTCACCAAATGGCCAGAAGCAACTCCAGTTGTGACAATCAACAAGCAATCAGCAATCAAGTTCTTGAAGTCCATTATATGCAGATTTGGAGTTCCAAACAAAGTCATAACTGACAACAGAACCCAATTCACAAGTGTTGCATTTCAAGAATATTGCAAAGACCTCGGCATTCAACTCAGCTATGCCTCAATAGCTCACCCAGCAAGTAATGGACAAGACGAGAGAGCAAATAAAGAAATCTTAAAAGGACTCAAGACGCGCACGTGTGAGCGCCTAAAAAGCATGGAGCCAACTGGATTGATGAGCTTCCATCCACATTGTGGGCGAATAGGACAACTCCAAACCGGTCAATTGCGGAGACTCCCTTCTTCCTGGTGTACGGAGCTGAAGCAGTCCTTCCTCTGGAGATCACCTTGGGGTCCCTCCGGGTCTGGACTTTCGATGAAGCCGCGCAGGACCAGCTCCGGTGTGAAGACCTTGACCTCGTCAGCGAGGGAAGGTGCCAAACGGCCGTTTGGAATGCACGTTATCGCCAAGCGCTACGGTGCTATCATCAAAGGCATGTGCGCACCCGATAGCTTGAAGAAGGTGATCTGGTGCTTCGGGAAGATACTAACTCATGAAGGAATGAATAAACTTTCCCCAAACTGGGAAGGTCCTTTCTGAGTGATAAAAGTATCATGACCCATATGCGTTCTCTTGGCAACTGAGGATGGGACTCCACTTCCTAATCCTTGGAACATTGAGCACCTCCATAAGTTTTATGCTTAGAATCGCAGACGTGAGTCTGTAATTACATACAATGTATGTTATAAAGTCAATATACAGAGAAGAGTAGGTCCTCCGGGAGAACATCCGGACCCCTCCGGGAGGGTCCGGGAAGTTCATGTACACTTCATACAGTCAGCACTAAAAGTGTAGCTACCTGCCCGAGGTCAGTACAAGATGTATGATGCACTTAGCTTGGTCCTGCACCCTAAGTATGTCCTTGTCTCCCTTGTAATCTGGACATATAATGAAAGACATTGTTGTGTGAAAACAGACTCATGTGCATTTATTTTTGTACAAGGCTCGATATATCAAATTATTGTTTTTATCCTTCTTGTCTATAATGAAGTTGTGCAATTCTTTTTTAGTTTTTGTCCATGTTATTCATATGTGTTACAAGTTATATTGTTGATCTCTTTGGATCTTAACATGCTGTATAGTCTACTTGCCTGAACGCCAACCCAACATAGGTTCGGAGTGTGCTATCACTTAGCCTGGTCCTGCACCCTAAGTACGCCACTCTACCTACACCCCGGCAGGCCTCAGTAGGGTGAGTACTAAAAAAGCATATGGGTCCAGAATGATTACATCAATATGCTTGTTACCATATCGAGTTTCTTCGGATTTAAAACTCAAATAAGAATGATAAGTCACAAATGATTTATAGACAAGAGGACAAATTTTACTCTTTTATTGTATTTTATGTGCAGGAAAAACAAAAATTCATAGCGATGGTGGACGACGCGGAGCTACTAAGCTCCGACATCCTCCAAGGGGGCCCGCCGTCGATGTTTAATATGTTGACAGTGGGTGACGTTGGAGCTACCAAGCTCCGACATCCCTTGGGGAGCCTACTTTCAATGATTCGTGCGTTGACCTATGGCGCTATTGGACCTATCAAGCTCCGATAAATCCTAGGGGTCCCATAATTGATGTTTTATACGTTGATGGTGGGCACCGTCGGAGCTACCAAGCTCCAACAATCCCAGGGGGCTAGCCGTCGATGTGTCGGAAATAAAGACTTTGGACCTAACATCTACAAGTTCCAAGTGTTCAAGTCATCAACATACTGTCAAATCCTTTTGGTACATGTACAAACTTGAATTTTGCACGTATACGAGGGGGCCAACAAGACAGAGCACAATATATTGAAGACAAAACAACAATAAAGTGAAATTCATGGCAAAGTGGATTTCATTAATTCGAAGCACTGGATTACAAAATTGGGATTACAGCATAAGGCAAAAGGAAAAAGTCCTAGCCACCAGAGGATCTAAGTCCCGTGGAAGAATGAAGTGACTTCCTTGGCAACTCCTTGGACGCTGGCCCTAGTGGCGTCCTCCTCTTCAGCAACGGGACCTTGGAGCACCGGGTCCAGGGAGAATTGGGGATCTCGACTCACATAACACATCAGCACATACTCTGCGACGTTTGTAGCCAGAGATTTCCCCTCTGTCTCCAGCTGGTCCGCAATGACGTCACCCATCGCGTCGAGTTTGCCGCCAGCAGCATTGAGGGCCACTAGCGCTCAGTCCAAGTCCAGCTCTGGATTGTTCGGACATACAAGACTGAGGCCCAGTGGTGTCAGTGATTTGTTGGCTCGCCCCAAGAAGTCCCATACTTGAATGGACTCTGTCTCCCTCAAGCTCTGCAGCTCCTCCAGTGAACTCCGGGAAACCGCAAGCTCCGAACCTTCCTGAGTGAGGCGCTCGACCACTTTGACATGCTACTACATATTCTCAGCAACTTGCTTTTCATGATCGGTCAGATCCATCTCCCGGAGGTGGATGTGGTTTCGCCGTTCTGCCAGGTCTTTCTCCCTGCCTATGACTTTCCCTTCCCTGGTGGCAACATTAGCTTCTCTTTTCGAGAGCTCCTGCACCAGTTTCTAGTACTTCTCCATTTCCTCTTTAATCCACTGCTCAAAATTCTTTGAGCGATCTGCCAAATTTTGCTCTCCCAGAGTTAACTTCTGGATGAGCTACTCCTCCCTCTTCAGAAGATCCTCCTGCTGTTCCAAAAGCTTTGCTTCCCTTGCCTCAAGGTCCGCTCGGCGCTTCAGTAGGACCTCGTTTAACTCATTGAGGTTTTCGTGATGTTCATGAGCAGCATCACGCCTCTTCTTTGCTTGCTCAAGGATTTCCCTAGAGTTAGCATCGAACGCCCTGATGGTAGCTTCCTTCTCCTCCAGCAGCTTGTCCCTGTATTCCATCCGGGCCTTTTCCCTCTTGATCCACTCCTTCTGGTCAGCAAGTCTTGTCTGAGCAAGCCTGGTCTCAAAATGGAGCCTGTTACGCCAAAGCCTTAAGGTGTTGCACTCCTCCTCTAGGGCTTTGCTCTCATGATCGAAGGCGAGCTGGACATGTTGGAGGCTTGAGCAGGCGTTGTCTATGGACAACGCCAGAGGGATAGGTTTCGGGCCTGCTGGGATCAATTCCGCTGACTCCAGGGGGTTTACCATAACAAAAATAGGGTCCCACTCTACAAGCGTGGCCCCTTGAGCTTCTGTAGTACTAGGGCCGCTCTCCGAAAGCCCTTTAGCAGCAGCAGAGGAAGAACCCACTGGGGGAACTCCCACCTCCAGAGCGGAAGTTGGAGGCGCTGCTTTTGGGTCTTCAGTTACTGGCTCTGAGGGTGGAGGACCTGCCACCACCTCTTCATGCTGCTCCAGCTCTGGTCCAGACACCTCCGTGGCAGCTATCATCGGGGCTACGGTTGGGGCTTCATCTGGTGCCTCTACCACCGCTGGCTCAAGAGTCGGCACGTCAGCCACTTCCGATTCAGCGACCGGAGCTTCAAGCCTTTCCAGCTGAACAGTCGGACCTTCAATAACTTCTGGCCCAAGGGTCGGAGCTTCAACCATCTCTAGCTCGATGTCCGGGGCTTCAATTGTCTCTAGATAAGCGGCCAGGGCTTTGATGACTTCCAGCTCAAAGGCCAGAGCTTCTGACATCTCTGGCTCCGGCATCAGAGCATTAGCCTCCAGCACTGTTGCCAGAGGTACATCTTCAACTTCTCTCTCGTGGTCTGGCGCTACCACGAGAACTTCCGGCGAGAACTCTGAATCCAAATCCACGACAGCTGGCGCTGGAGCTGCTGTGACTTCTGCCACCACTTGAGGAGGAGGCTCAATGGTCGAAGTCGGAGCTTCAGCATGCGCAGCTACAGTCGCTGCAACAAATGCTGAAGTCCCTGACTCCTTTCTCGACACCCTGAAAATAAAGGGATTAAAAGATTAAAGACACAACAAAAACAAGAACAGCATTTTAAGGCGAACGCACGATGCTTACCTAGGGACGCTACCACCCCAGTCGCTACAAAACCTCTTCTTGTGAGGCCTGGAACAAGAGCCCACCAAGTCTGGTGAGACAACAACTTAGGACCTCACCTGGGGACCACTTGTGGCAGCCGAAGTCTTCTCGTCTGGAGCTTCTCTTGGTCGAGAAGAACTCCCAGGCCTGGAGCTCTTAGCCGGAAATGAGGCTGGTGTGGAATGTCCAGAGCTAGCGCATCTCGAAGACGCCTGCGCCAGAGAAGGTGTAGCCATAGAAGACCTCCCTCGATGGGGAGAAGAAGTCGTGGTAGAAGGAGCAGGCCTGACAAACCTCCCATCAGCATGCTTCAGCTTCATCTTCCGGCTGGAGGGTTCGGCTGGCTCTTTGCCTTTGCCCTTGCCGATGTCTTCAACCCTCTGGCTCGAAGCAGGGGTGGCCACCTCCTCAAAAGCTCCGGGGATCACAAACCTAAAGGTCTGGCGTTGTTCTACCTCGCCAAGGTCATCTAGCGCCGACATCTTCCTCTGGAGCTCCCTGCTGATCTCTGAAATCATGTTCAAGGGCAGGAAAGCAGCCGGCGCGGCCAATTTGCCATTGTCGACTAGCCCACGCTGAAATTTCTTGAGATGAAGCTTCAGGGCTTCATCATCTAAGTTGGACTTTAGACTAGTTTCAATCCGGTTGTCATCCATCACGCTGTTGAGAGCCCAGGCGAGCTTCTCCCTCTTCCTCAGTGGAGCCCACCTATTGACCAAGAAATTTTCGAAGACAATCTGAGAGGTCACTCCACCCTCCATGCATTCTCGGATCCTATTTAGGATGGGGTTAAATGCATCCGACATCATCGAAACTACACTCCAGGCATTAGTATCATTATCGGGGAGTCCTTGGGGCAGCTCCAACCTGTCGTGCTCCTCTACTGCAATGATGACCCAATCCTTCTTCCAGTCATCCCATTTGCCAGAAAGGAATGATTTGAAGTACTTGAAGGGGCGGTGCTTGCGCTTCACAAAATAGTAGAAGCCGAGAAGCTCAGTCCTTCTGCTGGTGGTGTGGACCGTGAAGAAGGTACGGAACAACTCGATGCAGGGGGGAACACCCACCCACATCTCGCAGAAGTGGATGAAGGTTGCCACTAGCAGAAGAGAATGGGGGCCAATATGATATAGTTGAAGACCGTAGAAGTCCAGCAGTATTAAGAGAAAACTTGAAAAAGGTGGGATCCATCCCACCATGGCGTACGCTGAGAAGTACACCATGTCGCCATTACGCTCCTTCTTGAATGGGAGCTTGCCAACACGGATCAAGTGGTTGAAGGAGTCACTGGACCACCCCATATAGGTCCAAACATTCATCATATCATCCTTGCTCTTGAGGCGGCTCTTGGGAAGACCCAACTCCATTGCGGCAGCTAGGCGGAGTTTGGGAGGCTCTAAGCGCGAGTTTGATCGAATGCGTAAAGAGTCCTCAAACCATGCATACTTTCCTTCTTATGTAAGGCTCCGCGATGCTTGGATAGAAACCGCAATGAGAGCAGGGTCACTGTCGACTGTAGGAGTCGGCAGATCCCCTGACACTATGAAAGTGTTTAAAGGAGTTGTGGTTCGGTTTGGGCGCGCGGAGATCTAAGAAAGTGAAGTGCGATTTGGACACGAGTGACACAGTAGTTTACGTGGTTCGGGCCGCCTGAGCGTAATACCCTACTCCACGGGTGTGTGTGTGAGTTGTATTCACTTGTGAGCTTGAGTGTGTTCAAGAGTTCCCCTCCGTGTATCGTCGGTTTGTCCTTTTATAGCATAAGGACAAACCGTTACAAGTCAGCCTGGCCCGACATGTGGCCCTGGCGGTTATTAGTATTGATACACGAGATTAATTGTTGTTAATAACCCTGTAACGGCTCCGACAGTGCCGTTACAGGTGTTAAGATCATCCAATTAAATATCATTAATGTGGAATTAATGATAATTAATCGGGTCTTGAAGTCCGTGGCTGTCCTTTGGAGATCCGGAGCTGTTACAACGTCTCCCGGGGGTTTAAAGCGGCCAGCTCCGACGTATGGACACGTGGCAGCTCCGGAGCTTGCTCGTGGGAAGCGGGAAGCTCCGGGGCGGCCTGCTACGTGTCAGGTCCGGAGCTTCTCTCGGTCAGGGGCTACCTCCGGAGGTGCCGTTTCAGTACTTGGCCCGGAGCTTCACCCTTGCGGGTAATAGCTCTGGTCTGACAGTACACGTGGCAACCTAGAGGTTAATCATGTTGGAGAAGCGGGTCCGGTCACGTCTGGCGAGTGGGCCCCCGAGGGTCTTCAATTTGAGCAGATGTCCTCCCCTTGAGATCTTTGTAACCTCAGGGGGTGTATGGTTTTTAGGGTACCGACAGTGGCCCCCTGGACCTACCTCCGGGGAAGGCCAACGGGATGAAGTCATTCCGCTGGAGGTGGGTCCATACTTGCGACTCTTGAACTGGGTCTTCAAGGGTCTTCGGAGGTGCCAGTTCCGGACAGGCGACTCCGGTTCGAGAAGCGGTGAGGGCCTCCAGGTCTAGGAGTTCCTCCCGGTCAAGGAGAGCTCCGACCCGGGAAACGCCCGTGGCTACGTGAAAGCATCTAGGCCCCCACGAGGTACGGTTTCGGTGATTAATGACAACCGTTAATTACTACTAATGAGTTTGTGGATGCGAGGTTTCATGTACAATGAATCAAACGTCGATCAATCACTCATAAATGTCATCTACTGCTCATTGGATGCAAAAGGAGACCCCTCAACGAACTAACCTAAGGGGTTAATCGGAAACAAATGAGGAACTCGTACAACGACGCAACCTTATCAAAATTGGCAACACAAGAAGCTTCATATCCATCAGAAGAGCCATACAAACAAGTGTTCAAGAGGTCACAAGTCCAAAATCCAAAAGATCAGTCCAACTCAACTCGAAGGAAACAAATTGTACACACCGGATCATCCGGTGATCTGAAGAATGACTACATCGGTCGATTTGGACTCAACAGAAGAAGAAGACCTCAGAATGAAGTACACACCGGATTATCCGATGTGTATCAAGTGAACATCGGATGAATACAACAGTAAGCAAATTTTCTGAAGTGTTCTGAAGGACTGAACACCGGATCATCCGATGTTGAAGGCAGATGCACATCGGTCGATTACAACAGAAGCAAATTATCAACTCAACCAGACTGAAGATCTATTCATCGGATCCTCCGATGATGAAGGAAGTGAAGCATCGGTCTAATAACGGTCATTTCTGACAGAATGACGTCAGCTAATCTAATTAGACCGATGCTCATAAAAGGGGGTCATCGGATCATCCGATCTACGCAGAAAAAGTAATCAGCCCACTTTTCCAACGGCTAATTCGGTTGGGCTGAGTATTTAACCCCCTCCCACCAGTCATTTCGGTGAGGCTGGACAACAAGAGCACCACTACACATTCCCCAAGTGTCCAAGACTTAGAATACTCATTTTCACACTCTTGTAACCCTTTCACACCTCAAGATATAGGCTAGTTCCTCTTAGAGTTAAGCTTGTGTGCGTCCTCTCTGGGTGAGTGGAGACTCTAGAGTAGGGAGAGCCGTGAGGAAGTGCATTCTTGGTGATTGCACTCACCATTGTATCAAGAGGAGAGTGAAGAGATCGCTCCGGAGCTTGCCGAGACCATTGTGGAAGCCCGGAGGATCGAAGTTGTACAAGGCTTGAGCTCCACCTTGCCAAGGATGGCGAACGGAGGAAGTTAGTGGATTCCCTCGTCTCGGTGACTTGGGAGTGGCGATACCCTTAGGTGGGTGCCACAACGTGGACGTAGGTGGATCCTAGTGATCTCACCGAACCACGGGAAAAATCGACGTGTCCCCGTGTCTTCGAGCGTTTGCATTCCTCCTCCCTACTCCTTTACGATTACGCAATTCTCAATTCCGCACTTAATTCTCTTATTTGCACTGTTGGTTTGCTTAGAGAATTAGATTTCACTTAAGTTTTAAATTGACTTAAAATTTGAAGTAGCCCAATTCACCCCCCCCTCTTGGGCATTCGATCCCTACAATTGGTATCAGAGCAAGGTTGCTCATTGGATCATTCTAGCTTCACCGCTAGAGAGCAAAAATGGCCAAGAATGGGGGTTCGGTTCCTACCTTCGAGGGCAAGAATTTTGCTTATTGGAAAGCACGCATGCGCGCTTACCTTGAGGCAATTTCTCCCGAAGTGTGGGAAGCGACCCATGCGGGGTTTGGCAACCATGAATATATTGGTGATCAACTAAAATGGGATGCTAAGGCTAGGAATGCTATTTATGAGTGCATTAGTCAAGATGTATTTGCTAGAATTGCTAGTAAGGAGAAAGCTTGTGAAATTTGGGCTTGCTTGATTGAGATCCATGAGGGTTCCTCTCGTGTCAAAGAGCTCAAATATCACTTGCTTAAATCCAAGTATGATGATTTTAAAATGCTTCCTCATGAGAATGTTAATCAAATGTTTTCTCGCTTAAATGTACTCATTGAGGAAATTAATGCTCTTGACATTGCTTCTCTTGGCAAGGGACTCATCAACCGCAAGATCCTCATGCTACTTCCCAAGCCCAAGTACAACATCATCAACTCAATGCTCCAAAAGGAGTCACTTGACAACATTGAGGTTTCGGAGCTCATTGGAGAGATACATGCTCATGAGATGAGTGTGCTTGGAATGATGGAGGAGTCATCATCATCAAAGACCATTGCTCTCAAGGCCTCAACCAAGAAGACACATACCAAGAAGAAGAAAGTGGTTGAGCCTAGCTCAAGTGAGGAAGAACAAGCTACAAGTGAAGATGATGATGATGATGAGCTTGCATTGATGATGAGGAAGTTTTCACGTCTCAACTCAAAGATTGCCAAGAAGGGATACTCGTTTGATCCCAAGAAGAAAGCCTTCTTGCCAAGGAGAGATGAAAACAAGACGTGCTACAATTGTGGCAATCAAGGCCACATATCATATGATTGTCCAAGACCGGACAAGAGGAAGGACAAGGGCAAGCATCGCAAGCTAGAAGAGAGTGATGATGATGAAGATGCAAAGCCCAAGCGCACTTTTGGAAAGAAGAAACTTGACAAAGGCAAAAAGACCAAGCTCTTTCCAAAGAAGAGAAGAGGACCTCAAAAGGTCTTCATGTGCGAAGCAAATGAGTGGGTCACCGATGAAGAAACAAGTGATGATAGTGAAGATGAGGAAGAAAACTTGGCAAGCCTCGCTATCGTCAACAAGGATGACTCACCCCTTCCTCCACCGCCTATGTGCCTCATGGCGAAAGGTAACACAAAGGTATGTGATGACTCAAGTGATGATGAACTTTCTCCCGATGAACTAGCATCTATGATTAATGAATATCATGCCATTATCAAAAGGGAAAAGGCTAAGGTTAAGGCACTTGAGCTAACTCGCGCTAAGCTAGAGGGTGCCAACCTCGATTTGCAAGACAAGTATGTCACCATACTAAATGAGCATGAAACGCTCAAGTCACATGTCAAGCAAATCGAGGAGGAGAAGGCTCAAATCAAGCTTGAGTTCCATGAGCTTGACTTAGCTAACTCGGCACTATTGGCTAAGCATAACAAGTTAGTTCAAGAGCATGAGACACTTAGTCTTTCCTATGAAGCAATGGAACTAAAATTGAATAACTTGAAGAAAGAAACTCTTGATGGCAAAACACCCGCTAGTTCACATGCCACTAACAATTTGCATGAGTCTTTGCCATTGAAAGCTAATAGGGAGAAGGAGCTAATGGACGAGATCGAAAGTCTCCGCACTAGTGTGGCTAGACTTTCCAAGGGAGAGGACAAGCACAAGGAAATCCTCTTCCAACAAGCTAAAGGCTTCAACAAGAGGGGACTTGGGACCTTCCCTACGCCCAACAAATGGAAGGTGCCCTCACCGGAGCTTAGGACAAGCTTCATCAAGGAAGTGGGATCCTATTGCCAACATTGTGAGGTCACCGGGCATCACACTAGGGAGTGCCCTCTTCCCACTCGTCCTTCTCCAAAATTACCTCCTAACTATTCATCTACTTTCAATGATTGTCACTATCTATTGAGCAAAGTAGGCGGAAAGGTGAAGGCGAAGTTCATTGGCAAAAACATCAAGGGCATGAAGGGGAAGCTCCCCAAGCAACTTTGGGTCCCAAAATCACTTGTATCACACATACAAGGACCTAAGTTGGCTTGGGTTCCTAAACTCAAAAACTAACTTCATGTGTGTAGGTGAACTACAAAGCCGGAGGAAAACATTGGGTACTCGATAGTGGGTGCACTCAACACATGACCGGCAATGATGGTATGTTCACCTCCATAGAAGACCCCGGCAATCATGAACAAGTCACCTTTGGTGATAACTCAAAGGGGAAGGTAATTGGTTTAGGTAAAATTGCAATTTCTAATGACTTGTCCATTTCGAATGTGCTTTACGTTAAGTCTCTTAGCTTTAATTTGCTCTCTATTGCTCAACTTTGTGATCTTGGACTAACGTGCACATTTGACAAAGATGGTGTTGTGGTGTCTAGTGTAGCTAGTAAAGAGCTAATATTCAAAGGCTTTAGGCATGGTCATCTATATTTGGTGGACTTCTCCAACAAGAGCGCAAGCCTAACCACTTGTCTTTTCACCAAGACAAGTTTGGGGTGGCTATGGCATCGGAGGATTGCTCACATAGGAATGAGCAAGCTCAAGAAGTCCTTCAAGCTAGGGATGGTGACCGGCGTAAAGGACGTGACGTTTGAAAAGAACAAGCTATGTAGCGCATGTCAAGCCGGGAAGCAAGTGGCTTCGCACCATCCGATGAAGACAATGGTGTCTACCTCCAAGCCGCTCGAACTACTTCACATGGACCTCTTCGGACCGTCCACCTACCATAGCCTTGGCGGTAATCTCTATTGTCTCGTTATTGTTGATGATTACTCTCGCTATGCTTGGACTCTGTTTTTAGGTGACAAGGGTGAAACCCCGGAAGTCGTCAAGACCTTTGCAAAACGAGCTCAACGGGAATTCCAACTTCCCATCATCAAGGTCCGGAGTGACAACGGCACCGAGTTCAAGAACTACAATATTGGGGAGTGGTGTGACCGTGAAGGAGTCAAGCACGAATTTTCGGCTACATACACCCCTCAACAAAACGGTGTTGTTGAGAGAAAGAACAAGACACTAATCACCCTCGCGAGAGCCATGCTTGATGACTATGGGACGTCGGAGAAGTTTTGGGCGGAAGCGATCAACACGGCATGCCATGCCGCAAATAGAGTCTACCTTCATCGACTTCTCCAAAAGACTCCCTACGAGCTCCTCATTGGGAGAAAGCCCAACATCTCCTACTTCCGGGTCTTCGGATGCAAGTGCTATATCTACCGCAAGAAAAGACTTGGTAAGTTTGAAAGAAGGTGCGATGTTGGTATTTTCCTTGGTTATGCGTCAAACTCAAAGGCATATCGAGTATTCAACCAAACCTCCGGGTTAGTTGAAGAAAGTTGTGATGTTGAGTTTGATGAGACTAATGGCTCCCAAGAGGAGAGTTTTGGTCATGATGATATAGATGATGAGCCTCTACGAGAAGCTATGAAGAACATGACCATAGGAGACATCAAGCCCGAAGTTGAGGAGAGCCATGATCAAGGGGGAGCTTCAAGTCCGAACATCAACACCTCCATGGCGCCTCAAGTGGATGAAGAAGAAGACAAAGATGATCCATTGCCTATGCAAGACCAACAAGCCACACAACACCAAGAACAAGATGAAGTCCAAGATGAAGTCCAACCACAAGACGAGCAAGATGCTTCACCACCACCAAGTGACTCACAACCGTTGATGAGACATGGGCGCATCTCCAAGGCACATCCAATGGATCAAATCATTGGAAGTCCTTCACGGGGAGTAAGTACTCGTTCACGTCATGTTGCATCTTTTTGTGAGCACTACTATTTTGTGTCGTGTGTAGAACCCAAAAGCATTGAGGAAGCTCTCCAAGACTCCAATTGGGTGATGGCTATGCAAGAGGAACTCAACAACTTCACCCGCAATGAAGTTTGGGTGTTGGAGGAGCGACCCAAGGACAAGAATGTGATTGGAACGAAGTGGGTCTACCGCAACAAGCAAGATGAGAATGGCGTGGTGGTCCGCAACAAAGCTAGGCTTGTGGCAAAGGGATTTGCTCAAGTTGAAGGTTTGGATTTTGGGGAGACATTCGCCCCGGTAGCACGGTTAGAAGCTATCCGCATACTCCTTGCTTTTGCTTCTCATCATAATATCATGCTTTATCAAATGGATGTTAAGAGTGCATTTCTCAATGGCTATATTAATGAACTTGTGTTTGTTGAGCAACCTCCCGGGTTTGTGGACCCAAGAAACCCTAACCATGTCTATAGGCTAAACAAAGCACTCTATGGACTCAAGCAAGCTCCAAGGGCATGGTACGAGCGCTTAAGGGACTTCCTCGTCATGCAAGGTTTCAAGATTGGGAGGGTGGACACTACACTCTTCACCAAGGACATCGACGGAGACTTATTTCTTTGTCAAATTTATGTCGATGATATTATTTTTGGCTCAACTAACAAAGCTCTTAGCCATGAGTTTGGCGAAATGATGTCTAGGGAATTCGAGATGTCAATGATTGGAGAGCTCAACTTCTTCCTAGGATTTCAAATCAAGCAACTTCAAGAGGGGACCTTCATCCATCAAGAGAAGTACACTAAGGACCTCTTGAAGAAATTTGAGATGGGAGATTGTAGCTCAAGAAGCACTCCAATGGCGACAAATTGTCATCTCGACGCGGACATGGACGGTAAACCTATTGATCAATCTCATTACCGTTCCATGATTGGTTCATTGCTATATCTTACCGCATCTAGGCCCGATATTATGTTTAGTGTGTGCTTGTGTGCTCGCTTTCAAGCGGCACCTAAAGAATCGCACAAGAAGGCGGTCTTTAGGATACTTCGGTATCTCAAGCATACCCCAAGTGTAGGTTTGTGGTACCCCAAGAACGCTAGTTTTCATCTCTTAGGTTACTCGGATTCGGACTTTGCCGGATGCCGTGTAGACCGCAAGAGTACCTCCGGGGGTTGCCACTTACTTGGGCGTTCCCTAGTTTCTTGGTCGAGCAAGAAGCAAAATTCCGTGGCTTTGTCCACCGCGGAGGCGGAGTATATAGCGGCCGGTGCATGTTGTGCCCAAATCCTATATATGAAGCAAACCCTCTTGGACTTTGGAATTAAGTTTGGTTGTGTGCCTCTCCTTTGTGACAATGAAAGTGCGGTTAAAATAGCTAGAAACCCCGTTCAACACTCCCGCACTAAGCACATTGATATTCGCCATCACTTCTTGCGGGACCATGAGGCTAAGGGAGAAATCTCTTTGCAAGGTGTTAGGTCCGAAGAACAATTGGCGGATATCTTCACCAAACCACTTGATGAGAAAACCTTTTCTAGGCTTAGAAGTGAGTTAAATGTGCTAGATGCATCTAACGTCATGTAAATTGCCATGTTCATGTAAGGTTGCATGTCATATAGGTCTTGCCTAACTCCCAAAGGATAGGGGCGAGCTAGAAATAGTTTTCCCTGAGTAAGCCTTTGGCAGGCTTAAACTTGGCAAGATAGATTTATTTTATGCCTTGCATGATTCCTGTCATATAAACTTGCATTCATCTAATATTTTGCATTATCTTGTTTGACATTGCATACGGTAGATTGTCACAAAGGGGAACCCACATCATGAGAAGGAGACTTGTTTGAAATGCAATATCTCAACTCATATGATGTGGAAAGAGCAAAATTCTAAAGGAACATGCGTTAATGAGATAGAAGTTTCCATACTCTACCTCACAAAGCATGGGCCTTACATTTTCTTTGGATATTTTTCCTCCATTGTTTTCTCGGTGTTCCATTTGCATTAAGGACTAGCCAAGTTATTGGCATATTAGCTTCTTGAGGGGTAAGGGGTTGCCCAAAAAGTCCTAAGACATGTGTTTCTCTTTGATTGGTTGTTTGGTCAAAGGACATATATGGGATGTTCTCGTTCTGTTGTCATCGGATAATCCGATGTCCCTATCAATCCCTCATCGGTCAAATAGGTGTTCAATCCTCAAAGCCCAACTCTGTCAGAACCTCAAATGATCCGACGCGTTCATCCAGGAAAACATCGGTCCATCCGATGTTCACTCTTCTGGAGCTGTGATCCATTCAACCGATGTCTACCTCCCTCTAACGTCGGATCATCCGGTGTCAATATCACTCGGTTGAACACCCTTACTGTGCTATTCGACCGATGTTCAAAACCCTAATCATCGGTTCATCCGATGTCAACAGCAATTCTTGAATATCCTTACTGTTGCAATTGACCGATGTTCACTACATCTATCATCGGTCCATCCGGTGTTTGAAAAACGGCTAGGGTTTGGGCCCCACTATTTAAACCCGCGCGCCGGCCCAACCCTTTCTCTCCCCGACACCCCGTGCTCCCGCCGCCGCCGACCGCCGCCTCTCCACGCGCCGCCGCCGTCTCCTGCTCGCGCCACCGCCGCCGGCCACCTCTCCACGCGCCGCCGCCGTCCCCTGCTCGCGCCACCGCCGCCGGCCACCTCTCCACGCGCCGCCGCCGTCCCCTGCTCGCGCCACCGCCGCCGGCCACCTCTCCACGCGCCGCCGCCGTCCCCTGCTCGCGCCACCGCCGCCGGCCACCTCTCCACGCGCCGCCGCTGTCCCCTGCTCGCGCCACCGCCGCCGGCCACCTCTCCCGCGCGCCGCCGCCCTTCCCTCGCGCCGCCGCCGCCGTGCTCCACCCGCAGCACCGCCGCCGCTGCCTCCCCACGCGCCGCCGCCGCCGCCCCTCCAGGGCGCCGCCGCCGCTTCTCCTCTAGTCGCCGCCACCACCTCCTTCACCAGCCTCCACCGCCGGCAGTTCTCCCTGCTAGGGTTTCTCGCCCGAGCCATCGATCGTCGCCATTCGTCGCCTTTCATCGATCTCGTGTCTTTTCGTCGACGAGGTTTGTTCCGTGCAGCGCGACGTCCTTCATTGTTCCCGTCATCTTTTCGCTAATCCTTGCTCTCGAATTTCTTGAAGATGGCCCGTGATCGCAAAGGCAAAGGCAAGGCTATCGCGGAGCCCGCCGCGAAAAAGCGGAAACTTTCGAAGGATGAGAAGAAGGCCTTGATGGCCGCTCGCGCCGCCGAGGAGCGTGAGCGCGGCCGTGGGGGTTCCTTGAGGATCCGTGAGGCCCGTCCGAGGCCGCCTCCAGTGGTCGACGACTCCGACGCCGAAGAGGAGCCCGTTGAGCCCCTCATCCGCCGGCGCTCAGCCCGGACGCGTGGGGGTCACACCGAGGCTGCTCCTCGTCCGAGACCGACGGCTGCCGACCGTCGTGAGGACAGGGAGGCTGAGAGGGACATCCATGAGGTGGACACGGCCGTCCTGGTCCGAGAAGGAGTTCGCCTTGTGGACTACCGGAAGATGAAGGCGAAGCAACTCCGTAAGCTCAGATGGAGTGTTCTTCTTGAGGAGTGGTTCCCACAGCCCCGAGAGCTGCTTGTTGACAGTCGCTTATGGACTGTCACCCAGGCGTCTCTCTATGAGACCTACAAGCGCCGGGGGCACAAGCTCTTTCAGCACAACCACCTGGACTGGAGGCAGCTTGCAGTGGCCGCAGAAACTGATGTCCGCCCCTTCTTTGAGCGATACAGAGGCTTGGTGGAGCTATTGGACTATGAGAGGAGTGCGTATGTGGAAGAATGGGTCCGTGTCTTCTACGCGACCCTGTACATCTCAGAGGGCAGAAGATCAATTGCCTTCATGTTCAATGGTCAGCACTACCATCTCACGAGGCAGACTTTGGGGCACATCCTTGGCTTGGACCTGCACGACACTAGCATACACGAGAAGGTCTATGGGCAGGCAGATCCACCGAGGAGGCCACTTACTGGAGGGGTAGCACCTCAGCTGGACGAGATCCGCTCTTTGTTTGGTCCCTCATTCTCTCCAGATCAGCCGAGAGCCCCAGCACTCCTGACCCCAGCTGCGCGCATTGTGCACCTCGCCTTGCGCCGCACGCTCCTGCCGAGGTCAGGTTACTTAGAGGGGTTCACGAGTCTCCAGCAGACCCTCCTGTTCTACATCATGAACGGGATGGACTTTGATATAGTGGATATCATTATCTGCGAGATGGAGGACGTTATTACAGATGGAGTGGGCATGATGAGGCAGATGGTCTATGGGCACTGGATCAGCTTTATTTGTTCTATGGTGGTGCCAGAAGGACATTCAGCACAGACCCGACTTGCTGACGAGAGCGTGACCCGCTTTGGTCACTACCGTGCGTCCGCTCCTGGAGACCGCCGCCTTGGCCGTCCAGTTGAGCGCCAGGTCAGGGCGCGCTTGACTGAGGAGGATTGGTCTGACCTCGAGAAGGAAGATGAGCGTCTGGCTGAGGCAGAAGCTCAAGGTGGAGACTTACAGCACGTCTGGTCCGAGAGCGACACAGACGACAGTGTCGAGGAGTACTTCCCTCCTCCTCCACCTTCACCGAGGCAGCACGACGCCGAGGCCGGAGGATCAGCTGCTCCGCCACCGACACCACCTCCTGTGTCCGAGGCGCAGGTGACGCAGCCGTCTGAGCTGACGTCGCTTCTTCAGCAGATGATCGAGCAGCAGCGCCAGGACAGGCTCGCTGCTGAGCAGGCCAGGGCAGAGCAGGCTGCGCGGCTCGCAGAGCTTCAGAGGCAGCAGACAGAGATGCAGCTAGAGATGGCCCGCCAGAGGCGCGAGGACACGGACCGGTTCACGAGTCTGGTGGACCAGATGCACCGGAGGACACTGGACCAGCAGCAGCAGACCCAGCAGGCGATGATGGGTATCCTGGGGTTGATCACCAACCTCTACCAGCAGACCGGGGTAGCCCTTCCACCACAGCACACCGGTCTCAGTCAGTCTCCAGCAGCACCTCCTCTGGCTCCAGCTTCAGTTCCAGCACCGGCGTCGCCGATCCCGAGCTACAGCATGTCTCCACTGCTGGCTTCGACGGTGCCGTTCCAGTTCTCGCCTCTCCCGGCCGTGCGTTCTCCACCAGCAGTTCCAGCTCCAGCTGACCCTCCAGCAGCTCCAGCTCCAGCCACGTCAGCACCTCCGGCTCCTCCCGCTCCAGCACCAGCTCCGGCGACGTCTACCTCGAGCAGCTCCGACACCGCCGACGTCGTCCGCTTCACCGTCGCCCCGAGAGCTCCGGAGTCCTAGGTACTCCTCTTCCCTTTTTGGTGTCTTGATGCCAAAGGGGGAGAAGAGTTAGAGTTAGGGGGAGTGTCTTGGGCTTAGGGGGAGTGCTAGTTATCTATTTGCTTTCAGACTTGTTATTTGCTTCTATTTGAGACTTGATTGTTATCATTTGCTACTATTTGTAATTCAGTATGCTACTTCACTCTTATGATTTACATTTGATCTCTGTTTGAGCCTTCGAGCTCCCTGTGTTGCATGTTGTTCCGATTACATTTCTTTATGAGCATTGCGTTTGCGTTTCAAATTCCATTACTTTTATGCTCCACTCGTTGTGTTGTCATCAATCACCAAAAAGGGGGAGATTGAAAGCATCTAGGCCCCCACGAGGTACGGTTTCGGTGATTAATGACAACCGTTAATTACTACTAATGAGTTTGTGGATGCGAGGTTTCATGTACAATGAATCAAACGTCGATCAATCACTCATAAATGTCATCTACTGCTCATTGGATGCAAAAGGAGACCCCTCAACGAACTAACCTAAGGGGTTAATCGGAAACAAATGAGGAACTCGTACAACGACGCAACCTTATCAAAATTGGCAACACAAGAAGCTTCATATCCATCAGAAGAGCCATACAAACAAGTGTTCAAGAGGTCACAAGTCCAAAATCCAAAAGATCAGTCCAACTCAACTCGAAGGAAACAAATTGTACACACCGGATCATCCGGTGATCTGAAGAATGACTACATCGGTCGATTTGGACTCAACAGAAGAAGAAGACCTCAGAATGAAGTACACACCGGATTATCCGATGTGTATCAAGTGAACATCGGATGAATACAACAGTAAGCAAATTTTCTGAAGTGTTCTGAAGGACTGAACACCGGATCATCCGATGTTGAAGGCAGATGCACATCGGTCGATTACAACAGAAGCAAATTATCAACTCAACCAGACTGAAGATCTATTCATCGGATCCTCCGATGATGAAGGAAGTGAAGCATCGGTCTAATAACGGTCATTTCTGACAGAATGACGTCAGCTAATCTAATTAGACCGATGCTCATAAAAGGGGGTCATCGGATCATCCGATGTACGCAGAAAAAGTAATCAGCCCACTTTTCCAACGGCTAATTCGGTTGGGCTGAGTATTTAACCCCCTCCCACCAGTCATTTCGGTGAGGCTGGACAACAAGAGCACCACTACACATTCCCCAAGTGTCCAAGACTTAGAATACTCATTTTCACACTCTTGTAACCCTTTCACACCTCAAGATATAGGCTAGTTCCTCTTAGAGTTAAGCTTGTGTGCGTCCTCTCTGGGTGAGTGGAGACTCTAGAGTAGGGAGAGCCGTGAGGAAGTGCATTCTTGGTGATTGCACTCACCATTGTATCAAGAGGAGAGTGAAGAGATCGCTCCGGAGCTTACCGAGACCATTGTGGAAGCCCGGAGGATCGAAGTTGTACAAGGCTTGAGCTCCACCTTGCCAAGGATGGCGAACGGAGGAAGTTAGTGGATTCCCTCGTCTCGGTGACTTGGGAGTGGCGATACCCTTAGGTGGGTGCCACAACGTGGACGTAGGTGGATCCTAGTGATCTCACCGAACCACGGGAAAAATCGACGTGTCCCCGTGTCTTCGAGCGTTTGCATTCCTCCTCCCTACTCCTTTACGATTACGCAATTCTCAATTCCGCACTTAATTCTCTTATTTGCACTGTTGGTTTGCTTAGAGAATTAGATTTCACTTAAGTTTTAAATTGACTTAAAATTTGAAGTAGCCCAATTCACCCCCCCCCCTCTTGGGCATTCGATCCCTACACTACGGCAAGTCCTGGGAGTCCTCCTGGAGCTCCTACACCGACCGTGGCCAGCCCGGAACGTCCGGAAAGAGGTTCCGCGCAAGCTGGTGCGTGAGCCTCCCAAGGTAATTTTTCTTGCTTATCTCAATTAACTTTTAATTATAGTATCTGTTTGCTCAATTTCTTTATTCTTCATTTGCAGCGTTCCCAAGAAGGGGAGTGAAGCTCCGCCCTCAGCCACAGTATCTGAGGCTACGAGGGCTTCTGCTCCAGCTCCGGAGCCACCCCAGGCGGAGGCTGCGACAGCTCCGGCGCCGGCTGTCGTGGTCATGGACCTCGACTCGTCTCCAGAAGTTCCCGTGGTAGCGCTGGACCACGAGTTTGAAGATGCGCCAGCGGCACCCGCTCCGGAGGTTGAAGCTCCGGGCCCCTGTGCTGCAGAAGTAGATGCTCCGGCTGTCGAGCCGGAGGAAGTAGCGGTCCCGGCTTCAGAGCCGGAAGGTGCTGAAGCCCCCGCGGTTGAGCCGGAGGTAGCTGAAGCCCCGGCGTGCGAGCCGGAAGTTGAAGTGGTTCCGGCAATTGAGCCGGTTACTTCTGAAGCTCCGGTCGCAGGGCCGGTAGTTATTGGAGCGCCGGCTGCAGAGCCGGTGGTGGTGGAGGCGCCGGCTGTAGAGCCGGTGGTTGAAGAGGCGAGGGAGCTTGAGCTTCCCTCAGAAGAAGCGTCCCGGCCGGAGCCATTGGAGGCGACGACGTCAATGGTACCCGTGGCGGAGCCAGAGTGCCTGGACGAAGTCACCGGCCCCCAGCCTGAGGGGGCGAATGAGGATTTGGTGGCGGGACCTTCTTCAGTGGCGATTGAGGCCATCCCGGAGGAGGGCCCTAGTGCCTTGGAAGCTCGGGGTTCCGCTCTCGCAGAGTGGGACCCAATTTTTGTAAATGAAGACCCGCTGGAACCAGCGGAGGAGACCCCAGAAGGTCCGGAGCCCATCTCGCTGTCGATGTCCATCGACAACGCTTGCTCCAGTCTGCGCCAAGTCCAACTAGCCTTCTTCCACGACAGCAAGGTTCTTGAAGAGGAGCGCCAAACCCTTAGGAGGTGGCGTAATAGACTCCAATTCGAGACCAAGCTGGCGCAGTCGAGGATCGCTGAGGACAAGGAATGGATCAAGCGGGAGAAGGTCCGCCTGGAGCTCTGGGGTGAGATGCTGGACGAGAGGGAGAGCATGACTCACAACCTCGACGCCCAATCCCGGGAGTACCATGACCAAGCTAAGGCTGCCAATGATGCGGCCAACGCTCGGTTCGATCAACTCGAAGCCATCAGTACCGCACTCATCAAGCGCCGAGAGGCACTTGAGGGAAGGGAAAAGCGGCTCGAGGATGAGGAGCAAAAACTCCTGGAACTACGGGACGACGTCTTGCGACGTGAAGAAGAGCTCGCTGAGAAGACAGCTCTGGCGGACAAGGGCCTCGAGGAGCGCGCTAAAAAATTGGAAGAGCGCTGCCTCGAGGAGGAGGAGAAGACCTGGGTGCGAGGGCAGGAACTCTACGAGTATGAGTGTGCCCTCGTCGCCCGGGAGAAGAAAATAGAGGCTAGGGAGAAAGACCTGGTCGACCGCCGGAACAAGATCCACCTCCGGGAGGAGGAGCTCGGAAGACTCGAAAAGCGGGTTGCTGCGAAGATTCAGCAAAACGCCAAAGAAGTTGAGCGCCTCTCCCGCGAGAACTCGGAGCTGGCGGCGGCCCGGAGGTCCTTGGAAGAGATGAAGGGCCTGAGAAAGACGGACTCCCTGCAAATTTGGGAGTTCCTGAGCAAGGCCGACGATGCGCTAGCACCGATGGGTTTCAGCCCCGTGCTTCCGGATGATCCGGAGCGGGAGCCGGACCTTGCATTGCAGGCGTTGAACGCTGCGGGTGGCAAGCTCTCCAAGGTGGGCGACGTCATCGCGGACCAGCTTGAGGTCGAGGGGCAATCCCTGGCTAGAAACGTCACAGAGTATGTGTTGACGTGTTACACTAGCCGGAACCCTCGATTCCCTCTGGACCCGGTGCTTGAAGGCCCCGTTGAAGGAGAAGGCGAAGCTACCCGAGCCAGCGTGTCGGAGGTCGCCCAGAAGGTCGCTGAGTTCTTCCATAGGGTCTAGGACTATCTTTCTTAGCCTTTATTTGTATCTTCTCTTCTTCCTCAATTTTGTAATCCTTTGTCCCCAGGTGTAATCTCTGGTCTTCAAATGAAATGAAATCCCCAATTTTTCGTGAATTTCATTTCTTGTCTTCAACATCTTTGTCTTCACTTGGCCCCCTGGTAGATGTGCACAATTTGATTGTGGACATGTACCAAAAGGATGTTGAGTTTTGTTGAAGACAAATTTGCTTCGAACTCGTGTAGTTTAGGTCCGAAATTTTCGATAGTGAAGGTCCCTTGAAGTCGTCGGAGCTTAGAAGCTCCGGCATTGTCCCTCGTCGGAGCTTAGTAGCTCCGGCAGGAGCCTCTACCAACACGTTGAGTATCGATAGTTAATACTTCAAGGTGTCGGAGCTTAGTAGCTCCGGCAATAACCCTTGCCACGCCTGGCTTGCTGGCAACAGACTCTAGTGATAGAGTCTTCTCACCATCTTTAAGTTAACGCCAGTGGGAATCGGAGCTTGGTTAACTCCGGTTTTTCTCCATTAATATCATTTTTATTTTTCCTGCACACTTAAGCCAAGAAAAACAGTAAAATTCGTTCCTTATCTATAACTTCGTCGCGGCTTACGGTTCTCAAGAGAATTTCAAGTTGAACACGATTTTTAGTACAATTGGATGAATTGTCTTTTCTTTTAGATCCAATTGTCCATGGACCCACCTTACTTTGGCCTGCCGGGATGTAGGTAGAGTGGCGTACTTAGGGTGCTTGACCAGGCTAAGTCGATAGCGCACTCCGGCCCTAGAATGGCTTGGCGACTTTCAGGCGAGTTGACCACAGACGATATTTAAATCTAAAAAATCTGACAATTCAACTCAAATTGTACATAAACCGGTTAAACTAGAACTTCTTAAGAATTGCACGTTTCTGTTATAGACAAGAAAGAGAAAAATAAAAATGTCGAGCCTTATGCAAAAATGAATGCACGTGGAGTCTATTTCACATGAAGATGTCTTTCATTATAGGTCCGGGGTACAGGGGAAACAAGTACACTCTTAGGGTACGGAACCAGGCTAAGTGTGTTCGGTTTCTCGTTTAACCCAGGGTAACTAGCTACACTTCTAGTCCGGAGACTGTATCAAGTGTTGCATGAGCTTTCCAAACCTTTCGGGAAAGGTCCGGCTGCTTTCCCGGAGGAACTACCCGACTCTGTACAATGACTCTATAACATACACTTCAAGTTACTTAAGACTCACCTCCGTGGAATTAAGTGTAGAACTTACGGAGGTGCTCGATATTCCAAGGATTTGGGAGAGGTGTCCCATCCTCGGCAGCCAAGCGAACGCTTCCGGGACGGGATACTTTGATCACTCGGAAGGGTCCTTCCCAGCCGGGGGAGAGTTTGTTTTGCCCTTCTCTGGATAGTATTCTCCGTAGCACCAGATCGCCTTCCTCGAGCTGTCGGTTGTGTACATGCCGCTGATGATAGCGCCGTAGAGCTTGGCGATATCGGGCGTTCCGAACAGCTGCTTGGCACCTTCCCTCCTCGAGGAGGTCTAGGTCTTCACGCCGGAGCTGGTCCTGCGCGGCTTCGTCGAAGGTCCGGACTCGGAGAGAACCCAGGGTGATTTCCGGAGGAAGGATCGCTTCTGCTCCGTACACCAGGAAGAAGGGTGTTTCTCCGGTTGCCCGACTTGGAGAAGTCCTGTTAGCCCATAGAGTGGGCGGAAGCTCTTCGATCCAATTAGCTCCGTGCTTTTTCAAACGCTCATAAGTGCGCGTTTTTAATCCTTTAAGGATCTCTGCGTTTGCTCTCTCGGCTTGCCCATTGCTGGCAGGATGAGCTACGGAGGCGTAGCAAACTTGTATGCCGAGGTCTTCGCAATATCCTTGAAATGCGGAGCTTGTGAACTGAGTCCCATTGTCAGTGATGATCTTGTTTGGGACTCCGAATCTGCTCACGATAGATTGTAGAAAATTGATTGCAGATTGTTTGTTGATCGTCACAACAGGAGTAGCTTCCGGCCACTTGGTGAACTTGTCGATGGCGACATACAGGAACTTGTAACCTCCGACGGCTCTTGGGAAGGGTCCCAAGATGTCCATCCCCCACACAGCGAAAGGCCACGTAGGAGGTATCATTTGTAAGGGCTGAGCAGGTGTATGAATTTGCTTTGCATGAAATTGGCATGCTTTGCATTTCTTCACTAGCTCAGTAGCATCCTGGAGCGCTGTAGGCCAGTAGAAGCCGTGCCGAAAGGCTTTTCCGACCAGCGTGCGGGAAGACGCGTGGTTCCCACACTCACCTCCATGGATTTCTGCGAGGAGCTCGCAGCCTTCTTCCCTTGTGATGCACCGCATTAGGATGCCGTTGGCACCGCGCCGGTAGAGATCCCCTTCTACCAACGTGTATCTTTTAGCCAATCTGACTACCCGGTTAGCGGATACATCATCGTCAGGAAGGATGTTGTCTTTCAAGTAGTTCCGGATCTCCGAGATCCATGCATCGGAACTGACTTGAGCATTTGAGTCTTGCGTGCTGGGTTGCTCGGAGCTCCCGGCAGCACCTACGACCCTTGATGGCTGCCATGGTAACAGGGCCATCGGGACCGTCAGCTTCGGGATGCTGATCTCGCCCCCTTCGTTCAGTTCGGCAGGCTGAACTGTGGGTTTTGACAACCTCCGGACAAAGGTTCCGTCTGGAGCCGGAGCTCCGGTTGACGCCTTGGTCGAGAGTTCGTCAGCTTCAGCGTTGTGAGCACGCTGGACATGGTGAAGGTCTAGGACTTCGAAGTCCTTCTGAAGCCTCTGGACTTCAAGGAGATAAGCAGCCAGCTGGAGATTATTGCAGGAGCATTCACCCTTCACCTGTTTGATGACAAGTTGTGAATCTCCTTTGACCAGCAACTGTTTGACACCATATGATAGTGCCACCTTCAATCCATATATGAGTGCTTCGTACTCCGCCATGTTGTTGGTTGCCTTGAAGTCAAGGTGCACCATGTATTTTACCTTCTCCCCGGTTGGTGCGAGGAGAAGGATTCCAGCTCCGGCTCCCTGCTTCTGCATGGAGCCGTCGAAGTAAAGGGTCCAGTGAGGCTTAGTGAAGGCCGGAACTTGTGGTTCCTTCTTCTGCTCGCTGGGGCCCCCAGGGTTTAATGGTGAGGGAGTCCATTCTGCCACGAAATCTGCCAACGCTTGACTCTTGATTGCTTGTCTTGGAATGAATTCGAGGTCGAATTCAGCCAGTTCCGCTGCCCACTTTGCTATATTCCCAGTTGAATTGGGATTATGCAGAATCGCTCGAAGTGGATATGAGGTTACCACTGAGACTTTGTGAGCTTGGAAATAATGTCGAAGCTTTCTTGAGGCAATAAGAACTGCGTAGAGCAGCTTATGCACCTCTAGGTATCGAGTCTTGGCATCATGTAACACTTCACTGATGAAGTATACTGGGCGTTGAATGGTCCGGACCTTCCCGGAGTGGTCCGGAACTTCCTCTTCATTGATCCGGACCCTGTCAGAGGGGTCCAGACTATCTTCGGGGACCTCCGGGTTCTGGGTGGAAGAACCCGGAGCTTCTTCAGGAATGACTTGGATCCTATCGGAAGGATCCAGGTCCTCTGAAGTGGCTTCTTGTGGGCCCAAGTCTGGGAGCTGAGACCCAGACCCGCTTTCAGGAACCTCTGGATCCTCCCGAAGGGATCTAGATTCCTGAGTATTGGGTAGTTCCGGTCTCTCCGCAACCAGAACCATACTGACGACTTCGTCAGCTGCTGAAATGTAAAGCAACAAAGGCTCACCAGGGTTTGGAGCTACCAAGACTGGTAGGGTGGTGAGGAACTGTTTCAGCTCCTGGAATGCCTTCTCTGCTTCTTCAGACCATTGGAATGGTCCGGACTTCCTCAGCAACTTGAAGAAGGGAAGTGCCCTTTCCGCCAGTCTTGAAATGAACCGACTGAGGGCTGCTAGACATCCAGTTAATTTTTGGACGTCTTTGATGCGGGTTGGTGGCCGCATGTCTTCAATGGCTTTTATCTTCGCCGGATTAGCCTCTATACCCCGGTGACTTACCAGGAAACCAAGAAGCTTTCCGGAACTAACCCCGAAGACGCACTTGTCTGGGTTTAGCTTCGTGCGGGTGGCCCGCAGCTTGTCAAAGACAGCCTGCAAGGTGTCCAAGAGGGACTCCTTGTTTTTGACTTTGACCACGATGTCATCAACGTACACTTCCACTATGTCTCTGATGAGTTCTTCGAAAGTTTTGTACATTGCTCGTACAAAAGTTGAAGCTGCATTTTTGAGACCAAAAGGCATGGCTGTGTAACAATATAATCCATCCACTGTGATGAATGAAGTATGTTCTTCATCTTCCCTAGACATCCGGATTTGATGATATCCTGAATATGCGTCTAGGAAACACAGTAACTCACACCCGGAGGTGGAATCCACTATCTGGTCTATTCTAGGTAGTGGGAATGGATCTTTTGGACATGCCTTATTCAGTGTGGTGTAGTCGATGCACATCCGAAGTTTCCCGCCGGCCTTAGGCACAACGACTGGGTTTGCCAGCCATTTTGGATGGTAGACTTCTCGGATGAATCCGGCTTCGAGCAACATCTTCACTTCTTGTCGGATGAAGTTCTGTCGCTCTACAGATTGCTTCCGAGGTTTCTGGTGTACAGGCCGAGCGTCGGGGAAAATCTTCAGATTGTGCTCAATCACTTCCCTGGGGATCCCAGGCATTTGTGACGGTTGCCAGGCAAACACGTCAACGTTAGCCCGGAGGAAAGTGATGAGCGCGAGTTCCTATTTGTCGTTCAAGCCACCCGATATGCGGGTAGTTTGGGTGACATCGGAACCAATTTGGACGACTTTGACGGGAATGTCAGTGTCGCCGCTTGGCTGCACACGGGGTGCAGAGGTCGAGCCTCGTTGACGAATGCTCGGAGGTTGTGGAGCTTGCTTCTGTCTGGAGTCATCCTCTTGCGCTGTGGTGAGTGCGTGGAGTTCCTCCAGAGCAGTTACTCCGGCAGTACGATCTCCACGGATCCGGAGAACGCCTACTGGTGTCGGCATCTTCAACACCAGGTATCCATAATGAGCAGCTGCCATGAATTTGTACAAGGCAGGTCTACCCAAAATGGCGTTGAATGGTAAGTTGATCTGAGCGACGTCGAAGACCAACTTTTCGGTGCGATACTTCTCCCGGGTCCCGAAGGTAACAGGGAGAGTAATAGCTCCGAGTGGGGTTATGGCCCCCGGACCTACTCCGGAGAAAGGTCGAGAGGGCTGGAGGTCTGAAGGTCGAAGCTGAAGCTTAGTGAAAGCTTCAAAGCTGATGAGATTAAGCCCCGAACCTCCGTCTACCAGGACATGATGGAGCTGGATGTTGTTGATGGTGGGAGATACCATCAAGGGCAGCTGGCCAGCTCCGACCATGCTTTGAGGACAGTCCGAAGCATCAAAAGTGATGGGTGTGTCCATCCACTTTCGATGTGGCTCCGGTCTAGCTGTAGGAGCTACAGCAGCCATATCCCGTCGCATAGTCTTGATGACACGACGAGAGGTGATGTCCCATGATCCACCAAAGATGGTGTTCATGGTTTTTCGACGCTCGTTGTCGGAGACGTCAGAATCATCGTCGACAGAGGTGTAGACGGCTTTCAAGACCTTTTTGGGGTCTTGAAACCCCAACTCCTCTTCAGCCGGAGCTTCATCGACCTTTTGTTTTCCCTCCCTCTGACGGAAGGGAGACCCTTCCCGGCGCTTGTGGTAACGCTCGGCAAGGTTTTGGACCTCCCGGCAGTCCTCCAATCTGTGGCTGCCCGTTTTGTGAATGGGGCACCACATCTTGGATTTGCCACCGTCTTCGGAAGACGGTCGAGGTCGCTTCTCGGGGCGTGGCCCCCGGCCACCAGGAGTTGCAGTGGCTGCAACGTTGGATGTGCCGGCCGACGGCTTCTTCTTGCCGTTGGTCTTCTTTTTCTTCTTGCCACTCCCGGAGGTAGCGGCTTCTTCTTTGGAGGATTTTTTATGATCCTCCAAGGCTGGTTTGGAGTGCATTTCACGGCCCTCCGCAGCTCTGGCACATTTGTCAGCCAGGCTGAAGAGCTCCGTGACACTGGTGATCTCTTTGATCGCCAGTTTCTCCAACATCTTCTTGTCTCGTACACCCTGTCTGAATGCTACAATGACAGAAGCGCTTGAGATAGAAGGGATTGTGTTACGTACCTGAGAGAATCTCTGGATGAATGACCGCAAAGATTCTCCTCCTTTTTGCACGACCGCAAAAAGGTCCAGTTCGGTGCCCGGACGGGTGTATGAACTCCCGAAATTGGCGGTGAACTGGCGGCATAGCTCCTCCCAACTGTCGATAGAGTTGGGTGGAAGGCTCATAAACCAAGACCTGGCGGTCCCAGTTAAAGCCACTGGAAAGTAATTGGCCATTACGGCCTCGTTTCCTCCAGCTGCTAAGATCGCAGTGGAGTATATCTGTAGGAATTCTACGGGATTGACAGTCCCGTCGAATTTTTCCGGCAAGTGTGGCCGGAACTTCTGTGGCCATCTAACCATGCACAGATGCATGGCTAGGGCGGAACAGCCTCCTCCTACTCCTTCCAGAGTAGAAAGGTCTTGAGCATCTCGTCTTTCTCGAGCTCGCTCGATGTGGACACGGCCATCCTGTTGGCGGTATCGGCGATCAAGCTCCGCCCGGAGGTCGTGTGTCGAAAGTCGAGATGCAGTATGGGCACGTCGTGCCCCAGAGGGCAACGACGTCACTTGCTGTGACGCAGCTCTTCTCCGGTTGTTGGAGACATGTGGACCAAGTCTTCCAGACAACGTTCGTCGCTGCGACGGGGCCCGCCCTGAAGGAGGTGGACCCTGATTGTTGAGGCGTTCGGCCGCTGCTGCGACCAAATGCTCAATATCAGCTCTCCATTGCTCCATGGCACCTTGAGATGCATCCGGAGGTGGTGGTCGCTGAAGGAGAGCACGCGCTGCATGGAGCGCGTGTTCTGGGTTGTCACGACTTGCCGGCGCAGAATGTGACGCCGGTGCACCATCATGCCGTTCGGCATGTCTTGCCGGAGAAGATGGTGGTGGTGGGAGTGTGACTCCCGCTGGAACCGAGGCTCCTGCCGGTGGTTGCATGTTGGAGGGATTGCCTCCGACAGCCTGAGCAGCAGGTTGCCCGTTGGATGATCCAGCCGCAGAATTCACCATTCTTGAAGATCTCAGGCGCCCCTACCTGGCGCGCCAACTGTCGACTGTAGGAGTCGGAAGTTCCCCTGACACTATGAAAGTGTTTAAAGGAGTTGTGGTTCGGTTTGGGCGCGCGGAGATCTAAGAAAGTGAAGTGCTATTTGGACACGAGTGACACAGTAGTTTACGTGGTTCGGGCCGCCTGAGCGTAATACCCTACTCCACGGGTGTGTGTGTGAGTTGTATTCACTTGTGAGCTTGAGTGTGTTCGAGAGTTCCCCTCCGTGTATCGTCGGTTTGTCCTTTTATAGCATAAGGACAAACCGTTACAAGACAGCCTGGCCCGACATGTGGCCCTGGCGGTTATTAGTATTGATACACGAGATTAATTGTTGTTAATAACCCTGTAACGGCTCCGACAGTGCCGTTACAGGTGTTAAGATCATCCAATTAAATATCATTAATGTGGAATTAATGATAATTAATCGGGTCTTGAAGTCCGTGGCTGTCCTTTGGAGATCCGGAGCTGTTACAACGTCTCCCGGGGGTTTAAAGCGGCCAGCTCCGACGTATGGACACGTGGCAGCTCCGGAGCTTGCTCGTGGGAAGCGGGAAGCTCCGGGGCGGCCTGCTACGTGTCAGGTCCGGAGCTTCTCTCGGTCAGGGGCTACCTCCGGAGGTGCCGTTTCAGTACTTGGCCCGGAGCTTCACCCTTGCGGGTAATAGCTCTGGTCTGACAGTACACGTGGCAACCTAGAGGTTAATCATGTTGGAGAAGCGGGTCCGGTCACGTCTGGCGAGTGGGCCCCCGAGGGTCTTCAATTTGAGCAGATGTCCTCCCCTTGAGATCTTTGTAACCTCAGGGGGTGTATGGTTTTTAGGGTACCGACAGTCACATTTCAAAAAATCTACCCCATCAATGACAAATGGGCCCGGGGCCTCCCCGACGAAGAGATCGAGGTTATTACCCCATGCGAACCGTTGTCATGATGGACAGAGGGAAACCCAAAGGCGGCACCCTGACAAGGCACTCGGAACCGATACAATTTTCTTATTGGGAGCTGGCGACCTTAAATTCCGTGATATCCGCACTCAAAGAGCTCATCTGACGCAAGCCACGCATCGATGTTTTAATCTCGGACCATCGCCCCAATGGCACATCAGAAGACCTTTGAAGTCATAGCGTGAGAGTCGAGGATGGCCCCACCTCCGGAAGAATAACTTAACCCAAAGAGTTTCTCCTAGAGGTGGGACCGGGGGCCACTATCGGTACCCTGCGTACCGGGTACCCCACGATACCGCAAGAAGTGCAAGAAATTTCTACCTGTCAAAGTTGAAGTTCTCCTCAGGCCCCACATGTCACACTACACCGGACCCGCATCCCTCACATGGGTAGCTCCAGGGTTGACATGTGTAATGTAAGTTCGGAACTAAACTCCCAACATAGAGAAGCTCCGCAGTCAACACGTGTACAATGACCCCAGAGCTAACCCCCAGCAGAGGGGAGCTCCAGTGCCGCCACGTATATAGCAGTCCCCAGACCTACCTCCCCACAAGGGGAAGCTCCGGAGCTGCCACGTGTGGAGCCTCCGAACCTACATCACCAACGGGTACATGGGTGGATCTCCTTCAGCACAGACATTCAAGGAACTGTTAAAAGCAGCGGTTACAAGACCTAATTGCATGTCATTAATGCTATATTAATGACACACAATCAGTGTGCTGTTAATAGGGGTAACGCGGCCATCGAGGCACGTTATTACACTATTAACCACACTTAATATTCTTAGACTGTGTATTAGTTTGTTAAATACGCCAGTGCCACATGTCGGATCAGGCAAAGATTGTAATGGCCAGTCCTTGGACTATAAAAGGACTATGCCACACGATAGATAAGGGAGAGACAAAGACAAGCGAAGTCGGACACTACACATACGAGATATTCAGTACAACTACACACACCCCGGGGAGTAGGGTATTATGATCAGGCGGCCCAAACCACGTAAAAATTCCTGTGTCTCCATCTTGATCTTGATCTTCGCGTGCCCCAACCGAAACAAGAACCTCCGCGGACTACACTTTAGTAGTAGCGGGGGAAGTGTCGTTGCTACACTTCAACAGGTAGTGCTGTGCAGAAAACTCGACGAGAAAAACTTGTCTGGGACAAGTCGGACGAACAAGGCACCAAACTTCCTTTATACTACGATCTTTATTCAATAGAACACAAGAGGATCAGCCCAAAAGTCGTGTATCACGAGCTCTGGTCTCCCTTGCTTATATAACCAGCCCTTAGGCCAACTCAAACCTAACTAGGACTCTAATCCTACCTAGTTCACGAATCGAAACTTTCCATAACTGCTCAAGACTCTTCTATACGCAGATAGAAGCAATCTTAAGACTTCCAAACACCTTAGGAACGTATCCCACATTCCTAAAAAAACTCAAATTCGTGACCCACATGAAATCCTATCGTGACCACCTCAAAACTTTCCGTATTTGAGTCAAACACGACTCAGCCGCAGCCTGAGTCCATAACCTAGTCAGTTGGACTTTTCCAACCAATTCTTTACGTCCACATCTCTTCATCACGCCTCGGAACCATGTAGCCACGTCCATGCACATATTGCACATGTGCAAACATCTTCCAACAACATCCACGATACCTTCATGTGCATTGTTCTCGATTCATACATGTTGCGCAACCTCCCAATCAACTCAACCACAATTCTTCTTGAACTTGGTTGTTGAACCTCATCTTCTCCCTAAGACTAGTTCAATGAATCCCATCACCAGCCATGCCTCGAACTCAAGCAACACCTGCACATGAATAAACAATGATACCTCCGAGCACAAGTCCTCGACTTGACCGTCGTTAGTTCCGAGACTACAACATGTTACGTGAGCACCTCACATAAGCATGTTGCAAACCATAGCAAAATGATATCAACCATATCAACCAAAACACACCAAAAACTTAGTAAAAGAATACTAAGCAAACTTTCCATAGATGTAAAGCAAGTTTGAATTAATTTAAAGTAAAAGCAGAACCATCGCAAACTAGCTCCGGACCTTGCCAAAACTAACCGGACCTTGAGCTGAAGCTTACCAAAGCTAGCAGGACCTAGGACCGGAGCTTACCAAAGCTAGTTGTACCTAGCGTCGAAGCTAACCGAAGCTACTCGCACCAACACAAAGATGTCGGACCTAGCCAAAGCAAGTCAGACCTTACGTCGGACCTTGTCGGAGCTACCCAAAACAAGACGGACCTATCATCGGACCTTATTGAAGCTCGGACCTAGAGTCGGACCTTCATGATAAACGTTTTTTGGTAGTATTCAAAACTTCTATCGTCAAAGTCAATGTATTCAACACACATAGGTCTCACATGTTTTAAAGCTGACAGTTTTTTGGGACCATTTTGACAGAACCTCCCATAAAAGTAGGGATTTAGGCCACAGTTCAAACAAATATAATATTTCAAAATTTGAAGTAAATTTCAATTAAAATATTGTCATAAAACATCTCAACTTCCCATAAATGCTCACTGCCACATCGTTACTACATTATACAGGTTGCAGCTCGAAAATAACAATCGGTGCTCAGAACTGTCCAGATACTGGACTGCGACGATATCTTCTACGATAACTTGAATTATGCACTGGTATAGCGAGTTTTAGCCTTAGAGTTGAATAGAAACTTGATATAGGACTTCTTAATATTTTCATAAATGTATATATATGCCTATGTTACTCTTCTAACTTAAGAGATATGGCTGTTCAAAGTTCAACTATTGTCTGGCTGACTCTAGTAGCACTTATACATATGTACTATTTTGAACTCAAAATTTGAGACCTTTTTGGGCCGAATATGAGACAACTTTCATTAACAAAGCTTTAGCACATCTTCTCTCCTTTCCAAAAATGTATCACAATAGCCTAGAGGATGTATCTATGAAGAGATATGGCAAAATTACAGAGATTCGTCCATTAAGCTTTAGAATTGTAGCAATTTTAGTTATGGTGCATTTTCATTTTCATATAGTGGTTTTATGGTCTGGAGGTCAATATAACATTTGTAGAGGACTCCGCAACCTTTCCAGAACTATTTTGCACACCAGCATTGGTGAAATATATAAACATATGCACTATACAAGTTCAGCAACTTGCTGCCAAACCATACAGTGAAGTGTGAGTGTGCTAGAATATGTATTTGATTCCTTTTCATGGTTTAATTGTGTAAGTTTGTCATATGCATTTACCAAAAACTTGTATATTAGGGTTAAATCCTTGACATGTACTTAAATTGTCAACGTTTCCGATATAACCCATATGACATGTCGGTACTACGATCCTCACAAAATAGAAATCCAAAGCGGATTACCTCCAGCATATACGTCTTATAGGTGGCACTAATATCGAGCACTCACAAACGTGTACTACTCACAATACATATAATGTGGTTAGTGTACCTGCATAAGACACACAATTTACATAATACTCATTATGATGCCGTGCGGCACAGCCCGCACGGACGATCATTTCAGGAAGTCACAATAATATATCAGTTTCAATCTAACGCCATGTATCATTTCATATAGGGTGTCATCGAGGAGAACACGTCTCGAGAAACGTGGTCGCATTTCAACACCACACAATAGGAGACCCGAGTAGAGCGTGAACAGGTCGTCACGGTTGGGAATTTTATCAACCAACGGATACCACCTACTGCCCCATAAGAGCTGAGGCATGCCGATGGCGAGCGCTGCATATGGTCCTTTGAACATTGAACGTTCAAGAGTTGCATACTATCGCATTTTTGACCACACGATGGGGTATCCATGCTTTTGCCTGAAGCACGCCGGGGAGCAGCATTTTTATATGTTCCCAGAACCATGAGAAGGTTCAGAGACTCATATTAATTCACATGACAAGCCGCGGGGGACAATCACCGTACTACCTCTCGTACGGGAGAGCTTACCGCAATCGATGCACTTACGGTGGCGTACCTTACCTCTTACCTGACGTCGGAACATTGTTATTGAATATAATAATAAATATGTTAGCTTTGCCATCTTAAGTAACTATGCTAATAGCAGTCCTTATATGGACCTAATAAAGAATCCTCACTCGTAAGTCTACAGTTTTCAAAATATGTTCCTTTTTCAAGTGCGCTATTCCCAATGTAGCTCTGATACCATGCTGTGAGGACCAGGGTCCTAACAAACTAGTAATCACATTGGGTGGCGTCGTGCGATGCGACACTCAATAACACAACAGAGAAAAGAACACAAAACTCATAACATAAGTGAGCAACTTACATTAATCTTAGAGTTTTATACAAAAATTCTTACAACAGTGGAAGTCTTCATAACACTCTCTTGGACCTACAATACAGCAGTAGTGGTCGTATCCAGCATGCGGATACTCCACTCTAGCATAACAAAAGATAGCAGCGGTGTCCAGGGCTTCCATTTGGCCACATTCCCTCAAAGGATAATGCCTAGGAACCCATCATATCTATATACCTGCAAAAATCGTATAAATGCAACCGTGAGCACAAGGCTCAGCAAGACTTAACCAACTCACCTAAGAACATGAAACTCTATTTGCTGAGAATGTAAGACTTGAATTTAAATTGCAGTACATAAATGTTCGCTATCAGTAGATCTTTGTTTCAGGTATATAATAGCATGTGAAGTCCTTGGACACGTTAATATCATGAATTCCACAATCATATAACAAATGCTTCCTCCATGTTGTTGCAGGGTCCAAGTTTACACATGCCTTAGAAAGTACATCGCTTAGAATCATAACTTTAGTTCTTCTATCAGCTACCTCAATAAAGTTGATTAACCATCCAACAGATTCCACCCAGTTCCAGTTGTTACTACGTCACAGAGCACTGAACAACTATGCTCCCTTCTGCGAGCGACGATGAATCGAATCATGAAACACCCGGCTTGCAAGTCAAAATACACTCGTTCAAAGAAGGCTTATGCCCCCACTCCATAATGGCATAAGTGACAACCTTTCACAAGACACCTCAATGCTAAACCAGCTCAACCACCTTGGGTCAGTAGACTCCTAAAACGGCACACACGGCTTCGGTGTGCTCCATGTAGCTGAGCTTTCCCCTACTGCCCTATCGGCTTATGGAACTAAGGTGTTCAAAAAAGTCTCAACAACAAGGTTAACGTGTTACAATGGTTTCCTGGGTCCCATATATCCAGTATGCATCCGGTACAAATACAAACTTGTCTAGCAGGTCCACACATGGTACGGTCCTCAATCGACTCATACAAGAACTATGCTCACAGAACCACATTTTTTAGTGTTCTAATCTTCCTGCCCAGTCTCCAGTTTCTTGTGGGTGAGAATACTGCCTTTCTGATGACGGATGGGATGGATGTAGGCTTAACCTGCAACGGGTCACATTGCGGGTTCTTCCCCTGTCAAAATTACCATGCCCACTGTCCGTCTTAAATATGTGAGGACCAGGGTCCCAACATTCCAAGAATCACATTGGGTGGTGTCGTGCGATGCGACACCCAAGACACACACACACACACACACGAAAAGAATACGTGAAACATACAATAATCTTTATTTCATAAATAATCAAGTTTACAACATAATGTACATAAGGAGTACAATAGCTCTTAACCTATCTAAGCACGAGAGAAGATGTTTGTGCCTGCAAACGGTTCTCACTAGTAACATGAAGAAGATAAAGCAACAACGAAGTCTCTCGTGAGCCATACATCTCGAAAAATCCAAGGTGTGAGGAGCAACCACAATAGCAGCAATTAAACTATTACCTGCAAAACCAGAAATATAGCAACCGTGAGTACGAAGGCTCAAGAAGACTTAACTGTCTCACCTGAACATGAAATTCTACATGCAGGAACTCAAAACATAAAGGAAAGTTGAATTGCATAAAGGACTCGCCTAATACTAAATCAATACTTTTAGGTTTTAATTCGCAGATGTGCGCTCCATGGGCATGGTGTAAAACCCTCATTTTCATGCATCATGCCCTGCATCCATCATTAAACATGTTTAACATTAACCCACATAAAAAGGAATGAGTTTAAAATGAATTTAGAGTAAAACCGCACTTGTGGACTAGTCTGTTTTTGGTGCGGACTAATCCGATTTCTCTCTGACCTCCATCGGACTAGTCTGTTTTGCTGCGGACTAGTCTGCTTTTGCCTCTGAACAATGTCGGACTTGTCCGGTCCATTGCGGACTAGTCCGGTCTTCCAATTCCTTGGAAATTTCGCTAAGTCCCTGGACTTGTCCGGTGTTCCCACGGACTTGTCCGCTTTCCCCTCTCACTAAAATCGGACTTGTCCGGTTTTGGCCAGACTTGTCTGATTTTCCTCCGACCAAGTTCAGACTTGTCCGATATAGTCCGGACTTGTCCGATATCTCTCTGTCTAACTTGGGACTAGTCTGGCTGTTTGCGGACTTGTTCGATAAATCGCGACTCCGAGTTGACCTTTTGTTTCACGACTTGTTTTTGGGTTTTACCTTAAGTGGGCCTAGGGACATCATGCCTAACTCTTTGAGCTCCCATGTGGGACCCTAAAATCGACCCCTACTCACCCCCGAACTTGAAATCCATCCAACCCTAGCCTCCACCTCTATATAAATAACGACACCCCTTGGCTTGACATCTATTTGGCACTTTTTCACCTCACTCAAACCCTAGCTCGTGGATAGCCGCCACCAAGGAGGGAGAAGGAGATCTAGAGCAAGAAGAAGAAGAGGAGGAAACGAAAGAGGGTCAAGATCTCCATCAACTTTGCGTTCTTCATCAACAATTCACCATCAAGTTCTTCATCAACCCTAGATCGTCAAGATCCAAGTGTTGCCTCCAAAACCCTTAATTCTTTGGAGTCTTAGACGCCTGGTATACATTATACTTCCTTTTCCTTACATGAATTCAACCCCAAATCTCCAAATTTATGTCGATCTAGAAAACCCTAGTATGCTAGTTCCGCGAAGTCCAATTTTCCTGGTTAATTTCTATTGAATTAATTCTAAATTGACTCGAATCAATTCAAAACCTGTCCAAACTTGTAAATAACTTAGAACTAGTTAGTAAACATTAATAGTAACCCATTAACTAGTTTTACTTCACAATTGCATTAATCATGCATATCATGTCATATTGAGTAATATATGTGCATCTATTGATTGTAATTCTTGTCTTGTATGTTTGTTGCGCGGTTTAGACGGATTTGCGCTAGAGAGCGTTGCGGAGGACCTCCACTACCAAGAGTTTGAAGGCTTTGACCCAAACCAATCCCAAGAGCAAGGAAAGTGTCCTTGATCATATTGATCCTGTTTTTAAAGTAAATGTTTTGTTTGCAAAACTGCATGCTTGTGTCAATTTGATAGGAATCCTATGATAGGACGTTTACTAGTGTGGTTTGACCACCCTTGTCACTTAGAATTCATGGTAGAGAGTCGGGATGGGCTTTTTACACTTCTTGCTTTGCTTAATTAATTGGGATGGGAAAACAACTATACCACTTAACTTAATTATGCATTTATGAGATTATGATTAACATGAACTGGTTAATATGATGTTGTAAAGGGTGATCTAAAAAAGTCTGGTATGCATATGGGTTGGATGTTACAGTGGTTTGCTTTCTTTAGATCTAAGGACCGGTTCATGCGAGAATAAGCCAGGACTACAATGCCACCACGAGGCCAAGTATGGGTGTGGCGTAGCTGATTAATTAGGGCTTTGCTAGTGCTTTTTGCACCATTAAGGATGCTCGAGGAAGGGGTAGTCGGATTGGGTTTGTTGATGGTTGGTGGGACTACCCTGGGATCTGAATGGCTCAAGAGGGGGCCCTTGGTTGAGGATGTGCTCTGTAGGAGACATCACCACTGGTGAAACCTCTATGGGGTCTAAAGAGGCTAGTAATCCCTTTGTAAAAACTATTTTGTAATCTCTTGGCCACACACCAATGGAAGTGTGCAATGTGACCGACGGGTCACGGGCATAAGGGAGGTTCTTAGTCACCGAAAGGTGATGAAATCACAAACACGTGGGTAAAGTGGTACAAACTCTGCAGAGTCTATTAAAAACTATCATGATAGTCTTGCTCCCGGTTAAGAGCACCTGGGCAACTTCCATGATTAGGGGAAATTTGGATTGGGATGGTTGGTAATTATGGTTTATGGTAATTGATATGGTTAATGGTAATGAGACATCTGGAATATGGTTGATGGTATTAAAATATGGTCTTGAATTATGATAATTACATGGGTTATGATGGGTTATTTCACATACATATAATATATTGCTTTTCAAATGTTTTAATGTACTTTTCAGCACTTAGCCATTATAATATTCGTCATTTTTATTAGCTACATGTCACACTTTCCACACTTGCCTAGTACGACATGTACTCACCCTTGCAATCCCCCCCCCCCAACAGTTGCAGGTCAGGATTAGGAGGTTAACGATGATAATGAAGAGTTATAGGCCATGCCTGCCGTCAACTTTTCCTTTGGTGTTGGTTGGAGCTGCGCTATACCCTATTTGCTTATGCTGCTTAGCTGCTCAGTTTGCTTTGTTAGCTTAATTATTTTATTTTCGCTGCATTAGTTGAAACTTGTCATTAATATTCATTAGAGATTGTATTTGAGGATATTCTGAATTGTGTAATAAAAGTGGTTAATTAATCTTATCTTGTGGTAATTTTCTATATATCCTTTTGTGAATGCACTCTGTACGTGTGTTGAACGTCCTGGACACACATATGTGTTCACTTGGTTCATTTTCGGAATCGGGTGTCACACATGGCACATCATAAACTCCACAATCAAACAAGAAATGCTTCATATACGATGTTACATGCCCAATGTTGCGTAAGCTGCATACAAGTTAAATCATTGGGAATAATAAATTTAATTGTTGTACTGCTAAGTCATACAAGTTGCAATACAATTATTATAATCATTGCAGCAGATTCATAATAATCCAACTAATCTTTATTACTACGTCACCACACAGTGAACAAGTATGCTCAGTCCATAACTGCGAGCGGCGGTGATTCGAATCAATAACAACCCAAAATGCATAACACGTACACCCGCTTGGAAGACACGTCGGTGCTCTTCTCATCACATCATACGTGGCCACCTTCCACCCGTCAACCCAACGCAAAACTAGTTCTATGATCCTCACAGAAGGTCCACTACATGGACACGTTGGAGTTGCCAACTAGCATATTTCCACCTCCTGTCCTCTTTCCCTCAAGGGACCACAGTATAAGTTTCGACGTGAGGGTACCCAAGTTACATCGGCTTACTAGGTCCCATATAGCCAGTATGCATCCGGCACAGCTCAAACTTGCTCAGCAGGGCCGCACACAGATCGGTCCTTAACCGACACAGACGGGGCTACAACCCAACCTCCAACACCTGCCTCGCCATTACCGGCCCAGGCATGATTTTGTCACAAGCATTGTCTCACCCTTCGGGTCGACATCAACCTTGTGCATCCCATCCTAGAAAAATCCCCATCCACATCTCAACATTAAGAGTGATTATTGTGGCGTCATCTCGCGAGTAGGATTCCCTCACTCGACTTCTCTCGCAAGTATAATTCAACTACTTGACTTGGGGTCAATAAAATGTGACCATTCTCGCGAGTAGATTCAAACTATTCGACTTCTACTGACCTGTCAACTAAACAATTAAGCATAGCAATATAATACGATAGAGTAATGTCCTGCCCGACCACTCCAAGGGTTATTTGGTAATGCATGTGGAGCATCATCAAAATCTAACCTAATGCACAATACATATCTCATACATATAGTGTATACAAAAGAAAATTTTATCAAGGCACTTAAATGCAAACAGGGCTTACCTTTGGTTGCGACTAAGAAAATGTCAATAATAGTCAGTTGGACCCTCCAAGTAGATATTCTTGCCGATCCTCTTCATATTATCCTTGCGGCTGCTCCGGAATCTCCTTGGTCACAACGAACTCCATGCGTGTGCCTCCTCCTCCTAGTGATGCTCCTCGTCAATCTCCATCACGCACGAGCTATCGATATTAAATACATGTATAACAAGTTATTATATTAGTAATAACATGCAATGAGACAATCTTAAGTTGTATTAAAAGAAGAGTTCACAAGCTAGGTAGGGACTCACTACAAGAAACGCGAACAATTACATCGGCCAGATTAACTTTCGTCGGTCAGCCCATGTAGTTAAAATAACGTACGGCGGTTGCTCATAACCAACGTAAGTTAAATTACTTACGTCGGCTGCCAACGTAAGTTGAGCAGCCGACAGCAATAAACATTAACTCACATCGGCTGGGACACGCGACCGACGTAACTTATTCGGCCGTCGAAAGTTACAAATAAATTACATCGGCTGTAAGAGCGGTCGACGTAACTATTACAGGCCGACGTAAGTAGTTGAATTTAGCAGACGTAAGTTGTGGAATTTAACCTATACCCATGCGCGCCTCTTCTTTTTCTTCCCCGCTGCTTCGACAGTCTTTCCCCGATGGAACCGCCAGAGCCGCCACCTCCAGCACCCGATGCCGCCGCTGCGCCCGACACTGCCGCTGTGCCCGACGCCGCCCGACGTTGCCGCCGCGCCTGACGCCAGCGCAGTGCCCGGTCACCGCGCCGCCTCCTCCTCACCAAGTATGGCGTCCTCTCCACCCCATCCCACCCATGTAAAAGCCCAAATTTCTATAATGCAAAAATTCAGTTAGGACAAAAAAATTGAATGATAAAAAGAGATTAAATTGGAAAATCAGAAATCAAACCAATTTAAACTTTATTTAAGGAATTCAAAAAAAAAATCAAATTTAGCTCCTGATTGAACCTTGTCAAATTGAAGATTTGAGTTGACCAATGGGTGCCAAATATTCCAAATGGTATCCCAGCGAAGTTTCATAATTTTTGAAGCAAGTTTGCTATTTAATTCAATAGCTTTATTAAATTCAACTACATTTCAAATTCAAATTTTGAATTCTGTTCAAACATATTTGAACATAAGATTTGAACACACCATCTTTGTAAGCATGACTTTCTTGACTTATCCACGAAGTTTCACAATTTTTAGAGATCGTCGACTATTTTAAATTGAATTTACAAATGAGCTGTACAGTGTGTGACTGCCGTGTGGGGCCCACGGGTTGGCCTCTGTTTACCGCTGAAACAGAGCTGCCGCCTTCGTTCTTGATGCATACGGCGCGATCTTTCCATGGATGGATCCCAGACTGGTGCCCTTATCACTTGCAAGCTACATATAGACCTCCACTCTTGCTCTCTCTCTCTCCCAGCTCTCTCTCTCTCTCTCTCGCTCCCCATCGCCTCTAAACTTGTAGAACCGCGCGCAGCGACGTTCCTCGCCATTTCTGTCGCAGCTCGCGAACCAGCCGCGGTTTGATCCCGAGCTCCACAGCAAAGTTGCGCACAACCTTCTTCTCTACCATCCAGTCCAATTCGTTCTTCATTTCCTCAACCGTGCGCTCGTTTAATTTCAGTTTTCCACCGTCAATTTTCAGCCGCCAGGGAGGAGCTCCTCTACTCCACCGTGGACAGCTCCACACAAGTGTTTTCAAGCTTCGACTCCGACATAGAAAAGGATTGCCATCTCGCCCTTTTACTCTCGGTAAACACCTCTCTTCATTTCATTCACTATGTCATGAGAAATTATTAGTTTACCGAAGCTAGTTCATACCTTCGCCATTAGGTCTCGAGCTCAATTCGTTTTCTACGTGTAATAATTCTTGGAAAAAACTAGCAATTGTGTTTACCATCTCCTAGCGCGCACACCCCACCAAGAAGATTAAAAAAATCATCAAGCAACGGTCGAGAAATCAAACTTTTCCCACCACTATTAAAAATTGTGCGGTTCACCGTCGACGACCAACTTCCGGCCATCCTCTCCCTAATTGGCGTCCAGTTTCAATCTCCTTGAGCTCCACTGATGCTCCCTGACGTATAAGGACTTGAGTTTAGGTATTCAATGGTGATTTCACCGTGGTCCGATCACGTTGTCGCCGCCATCGCCGTCGCCGGCAGCCTTCCGGTTGATGTCCTGCCTCTCCCTGTCGCCAATCAAATGTTCCCGAGGTCAGCGGTTAAATTTCGTGAAGCAACCGTAGGATTTAATCGCCTCCTTGCGCCAGAACGTGCGGATGCCATAGAGTATTTGTCGTGCTTTGGGCCAAGTCTGGAGGTAAAAGACGACACTGCCAGTGGAACCCACTGGCAGTGGTTCATATAGGTTTTTCAAATTTCCAGAAATTGTGCCCAACTTAGAAAATCCATAACCCTCTGTATATTTATCCAAAAATCTTCAAACAAATTTTGTTTGAAATCCCTTGAGCTCTAGTTTCTGTTAGTACCAATTAATGTCCATGGAAATCATTTTCATTTATGGATAAATATTTTTCTCCAAACATTCCTCGAATTTTTACAACAAATCCTTCTACTGGAAAAATCCCCAAAATTCTCATAAAATATTTTGTTCTGTTCTTGGTTACCAGAAAAAGTTTGGGAGCCATTGAACCTGTCTAATTTATTCCAATTTCAAGTTTCATTCTGCTGTTCATTTAGGTAACAACACTGTAACCAGCAATTAATTCAAATTGCTAAATTCAATTTCTCCTAGTAGCCCGGCTCTAAAAATGTCCAGTAAAATCCTGAATGACTCTTATGCTCTGAAATTTCAACTTGTACAAGTTGTTTGGTATACAAGCCTGTAAAACTTTCTGTATAATTCAATTATTTTTTAAATCGTTGAATTATTATAGATGTTCAGTTTCCTTGTTATGACCCAAATTTGACCTAAGCATTCTTTTAAACATTTACCAACTCCAGTAAAAGTTTCAGATTTAAAGGACATAATCTTCTAATCCAAATTCAGTTCCAAACCTAGATAATAACTAAAAGTCAATTTTCAATTATAAAATACTTCCAGGAATTCTTAGCAACATTGAAATTCAATATCTCACTCAGATATGCTTAGAAAATTATGAAACCAATTTTGCTAGAACCAGGACAACCTCCTATATCATAATCATCAACTGATGGCTATGTTAAAGCTACAGTTTCCCCTCTAAAATTCTGGAAAAGTTATTGCTTGCCACAATTTTAGAGACAACAAACTTCCTTGATCATCTTTTGTTCTTTGCAAGAGTCTCCATTATAGTCCCTAATATCTATCATAAGAATCCCAAAGCCAACTAAGATCATTCACTCACTATAACCTTAGTTATAAGCTTATGAACTATATATACATTATAATTTCACTAGCATTCATATAGATTCTATATGCATGTCATGTAGTGATCGATATTGACGAGAAGTGTCGCTTGGAGGAGAAAGCCAGGGTGTCCACTGGAAGTCCTTGGCGGTGTCTTCGGAGGAGGACCACTAACAATTGACATTTAATCAAGTCGCAAACTAAGGCAAGCCCCGGTTTGCATTTAAGAGCTTTTCAAAGTTTTCCAGTTTTATTCATTTACGTCTTCAGTTGATATTGTGCATTACGTATAAGATGTTTGATACTCCACTTGCATATCCACAAATCCTATGGGAGGGTTGGAAAGGTTTACAGCTTGATGTATAGAACTGCTAATGCTAATGTTGTAGATGTACCGGTAGAAGTCGAGTAGTTGGAATCTACTTGCGAGATAAGAATGACAGTTCATATGAGGATGAAAGATGAAAGAATGGTTTATTAGATGAATACAAGACCGGGCAGGGGAATAGGAGTCAATGAGATGGAGTCTCGGGCGCATAGCCCTGCTTGTGTCACTTGATGACCGTGTCGTATGCGGCACCGTTGGGCAAGGTTGAACTGTACCGGTTGCATAATGGGATATGGGCCCAATAAACTGATGTAAATCCAGACTGTAGTGTGGAGACTCCTCAGTTGTCCTTGAATGGAGATGCGAAGGCATAAATGTGTAAATCTTCTAGTGGGCAACTTCGACGTGTCCTTGTAGGAGACCTTTTGCTCGGGATGAAGAGGTTTGTCGACACTGGGGTCTTGGGTGAAAGGTGTCTGCGTATGACGTGGGGAGGAGAGCATGTAGGTGTCTCCCACGCGGATGTGCGTGTCGTGCAGCCTGGTGTGTCTTGATTGCAATTACCGTCCCACGGGGTTATTTGAGTACCACTTGTCCGTCGCTGTCGTGACGTAGTAAATACTGAAGAAGCAGGAAGAATATGATGTATTGAATTATAATTTTTTTGCAACCTTGTGTTGCTTAGAGATAGCACAATTAAAAGTTTACAGTTTCCAAATACTTATCCTGTAATAGTAGTATGTGCTTTGGGCATGTCATATCATCAGCAAAGCGTTTCTTGTTTGATTGTGGAGTCTATGATGTGCCGTGCCTGAAGAATGTCATTTGCTATTTGAATAATGATTATAAGGATCCACTTGTAGGCGAGTCTATTTATGCTATTCCTTACCTATGGTTAGACTTTACCTTGCATATGTCTAGTGGGACGGGTCAGTCTTGCTGAGCCTTATGCTCACGTTTGCACTTAATGTGTTTTTGCAGGTTATACCGTTGATGAAGGGCCTAACGACGACGCCTTACCCCTTTAGGGTTCACAGCTGAGTGGAAACCCTACACGCCGCTGATATCTGTGAGTGCTGCTAGTCTAAAGCGTCTAAGGGCATGGATAGCTTTACTCATGCATAGCTAGTGGTGAGAGCGTAGTATGATGTATAGACTTCTTTCCTACGTTATAAATTGTAAAACTTCTGTTGTGCTTATAAATAAAAGACTTGGTATTGTATTTTATTCTCGTTCTTTTCTTGTATACTGTTGGGTGTTGCATCGCACGACACCACCCAATGAGATCCTTGGATGTCGGGACTCCGGTCCCCACAACATGGTATTAGAGCATCATTGTGAACAGTGTGCTTGAACAGAGCATATTTTGAAAAGTTTAGGGTTATATGAGTGAGGAATTAGCTATATGCCCTTATAAGGAATATTATTAGTATAAGATATAAAGGTGGTAAACTAACTTATGTGTTATTAATTCTGTTACGATGCTCCAACGTCAGGTAAGAGGTAAGGTATGCCACCACAAGTGGATCAATTGCGGTAAGCTCACCATGCGAGAGGTAGCATGGAAATCTTTTTGTGGCTTTGCACGAAAGAGTCAATATGAGTCTCTGAAGTTGTTCATGTTTCTGAGAACGTATGACACGCGTACCCCAGTGTGACACAAAATTAGTGGGAGCCCCCGTCGGGTGGTGGATAACCCGATAGTATGTATCTCTAGAACTATTCATGTTCTATGGGAGCATGCGAAACACGTATGCCTGAGTGTGTATAAGCCGGTTCGTGTGGGGGTCTTTGCTGTACAGACATTGTACAGCCATGTACCTGGAGAGATGACATTGCTCGAGGGCGACTCATACCAGAGTCGTATGCATTTACTTTCATATAAATATATGTATATTGTGACTGCCTGTCATGTTTCCCCGTGCCGCCCTTGAGGTGTGAAGGAGTGAAAGGGGATTGTTTGCCTTCTGCAGCACTAACTACTCTAGCACCCCGTGTAGAACACGTTTGCGAGTGAACGATACTAGGGCCACCTATAAACGTATCCGGATATATCGGTTAGATTTTTCTTTGGTGAGGCATGTAGTACCATCAGTATCGGATTTGATAATTGACCATCCCCCACGACAGAATGGATGCATTTTGTTTTAAAGTCCGACTACCAGTTTCTGGTAGGTTTTGGACATTGCAAAGTGAATTTCCATCATAACTAGAGAAGAATAAAGGTTCTTTATTTCTGGCAGAAGTTTGCTCAACTTTGCCAGGTTGAAACCTTGATTAGATTACAGAAAACATATGCTTTTGCTATATGGATGGAAAGATCATCTAGTCCACTACAATGTTTATTTTGGTCATTAGGACTGGAAATGATCCTACCTTGGTGTAAGCTGAACTCCACAAAAAAATACTACCAATGTCTTACCAACTACACAATCTCTGTATTTTCACCATAAATTTTTGTAGAAAGATCTTCTGCCCTATTTTGATACATATCTGGAGAGGGTAGAAGCATCACTATAACTTTGTAAATTTGTGAGACATATGTGTGCTGAATACATTGGCTATGGCGATAAAAGTTTTGAATGCTGCCAAAACATCTTTTTAGCAAGGTCCGACTCTAGCTCCGAGCTTTTGCAAGGTCCGACAATAGGTCTGACTTTCTTTGTCTAGGTCCGACATGTTTTTTGGTAGCTCTGGTGAGCTTTGTCTTTAGCACCGGAATGTCTTTGATAACTTCGACATGTCGTTGTTAAGCTCGGATATGTTTTGTTAGGTCCAACTTATGTTGGTTAGCTCTGACATGTTTTTCTAGCTCTGGCTTTTGGGTTGACTAGTTCCGACTAGCTTTGGCAAGCTCTATCGCTAGGTTGTACTAGCTTTGGTAAGCTCCGGTGCTATGTTGTACTATCTTTGGTAAGCTCCGGCGCTAGGTTGTACTAGCTTTGGTAAGCTTCGACTCAAGCTCCAGTTAGTTTTGGCAAGATTCGAAGCTTGATCACAATGTTCCTGCATTTACTGTGAAATGTTTCGAACTTTCTTTACATTGTTGGAAAGATTGCTTAGTATTCATTTGCTATGTTTTTGGTGTGTTTTGGTGATTATGGTTGATATCATTTTGCTATGTTTTGCAACATGCTTATGTGAGGTGCTCACGTAAGATGTTGTAGTTTCAGAACTAACATGAGTCAAGTCGATGACTTATGCTCAGAAGTATTGGTTGTTTATTCATGTGCAGGTGTTGCTTGAGTTCAAGACATGGCTGGTGACGGGATCCATTGAACTAGTCTTATGGAGAAGATGAGGTTCAACAACCAAGTTCGGGAGGAATTGTGGTTGAGTTGATCGGGAGGTCGCGCAACATGTATGAATCAAGAACAATGCATATGAAGGTATCGTGGACGTCGTTGGAAGATCTTTGCACGTATGCAAGGAGTGCATGAATGTTACTACATGGTTCCCAGGCATGATGAAGAGATATGGATGTAAAGAATTGGTCGGAAAGGTCCAACCAACTAGGTTATGGACTCAAGCTGCGTCTGAATCGTGTTTGACTCAAATATGGAAAGATTTGAGTTGGTTATGATAGGTTTTCGTGTGGGTCACGAATTTGAGTTTTTTTAGGAATGTGGGATACGTTTCTAAGGTGTTTGGAAGTCTTAGGATTGCTTCTATCTGCGTATAGAAGAGTCTTGAGCAGTTATGGAAAGTTTCAATTCGTGATTTGAGTAGGATTAGAGTCCTAGTTGAGATTGGGTTGGCCTAAGGGCTGGTTATATAAGCAAGGGAGGCCAGAGATCGTGAGAGAGGACTTTGGGGCTGTTCCTCTTGTGTTATATTGAATAAAATTCATAGTTGAAAGGAACTTTTGTGCCTTGTTCGTCCGACTTGTTCCAGACAAGTTTTTCTCGTCGAGTTTCTGCACAGCACTACCTTGTTTCGGTGGTTTATCATAACTCGAGTTTTACAAATCCAATTGACGTGATTTATTTCAGGTTGTATTCATAAATTGATTTTCTATCATCTGTAAAAATTTCACGGTCATTGGATTTGTGGTTTCTGATGTACACGAGTTTCTTTGCAGTGTTCCAGAACTGTTTTTCTCGGGTAGGACATATTGACCTTTGTTTGATCTTTCGATCATAACTTGATTTTCTCTCGACGTATTTATGTGATTCTTGTTGTGTTGTCTCCGTGACTTGATTCTCTCTGATATCTATCACTTTTCTCATGGTGAAACATGTTTAGATTAGTCTCACACACGATTTCTTTAATAGATCGTTTTTCTATCGAAGGGGTTGAGATTTAATTGTTTCTGCTGTGTGAGATTTTTTAATCTAACATTCACCCCCCTCTGGTAGCTTTTCACGTGCTCTTCGATCCTACAAAATTGAAGTATTTTCTAATTCGACACTGAACCAATCCAAATTCCAGGTTGAAACTGGTACACTGCATAGCTGCTGGCAGAAAACCAGTCAGCTCATCTTTCAACTTTAGACAGTCATATCTCCTAATTTTAAAACTTGACATAGTCATATATATACATTTATGGAAATACTAGGAGGTCCTCTATCAACTTCCTATTCAACTCCTGCTCTGAATCTTTCATTGTCATATCCTAATTCCATTTGTCGCAAACGCTGTTCTGGCAGTCCAGAACCAGAAATCATTTGTGCATAGTTGGAATTTGTGCGCTTTGATCTGAATAACAACTTCATAAGTCTGAACCAATTTATTTCTAGAATGTTAACATGATAAGGTACCATGTTTATTTTGTAATTACCTCAAGATATTGTTTTGATATACCTGTATAAACTGTGGACAAAAACCCACATATACAGGGGAGGTTCTGTCAAAATTTCCAGGAAATTTTAGTCAACTTCAAACCTCTATAAATTTTAATCTAGAGCTCACCTGGAGGTGTTCAAGTACAATATGGAAATGTTATAAAGCTCTATAAATCTTTTGTATTCAACTCAAATCGGATTCCTGCCATTTACTGGGAGCAAATTTCGAATTTATACAGGATGGTCCGCTAGAACAGAACTGAAGTTCATATTCCAGATTTGAACTGTCTTGTAACCATTAATCAAACTTCTATATCTTCCATTCCAGAATTTCTATGGGGACAAATGAATACATTATGGAAAGTTTTTTGTGTGTACTACAACTTTGTAGTTGTACTCCAGACCAAATTTTGCGTTTAACTGTGAGAAATATTTACATTTCTACAGACTGGTCTGATGGACCAGAAAGTGGACAGCATACCAATGTGCGATGTTATCAACTCAAATCGTTTTGGTTTCACCTTCTTGTGTCACTCATCATATCTAGAGGTGATTACTCGACATGATAGATTAACGTAAAAGTTGAAACACCATGTTAAGTATTTGGTGAGCAGTATCACTTATTTGAGTCTAGTTCAATGTCCTAATCTGTATTTACACCTAGCCTACTGCATTGTTAAGTGATGTATACTACGGTCTTTATCATGATTCCAGTTGGTATTGCAACTTTGAATATTAATCGTAATGCTCACTCTTGCAGCATGGATCACACTCATTTTGAGGGTGAACCGGGTATTTCTGCTCGTGGTGGGGATAACTCAACTCTACCACAAGTGCCATCATCAACCGGGTTGGCAGAAGTCTTAGCGAGGATTGCCGAGTCTCTGCATACATTGGTACAGCGGAGTGTACAACCTGAGGCTCGACCACTTGATCAACCCCAAGTCACATATCTGGATTTCTTGGCGACTCAATTACCGGTTTTCACAGAAGCCTTGGAACCATTGGAGTCGGGTCATTGGCTCCGGGTGATTGAAGCCAAGTTTGAGTTACTACAGTGTGACGAATATCAGAGGGTTTTATTTGCCGCTCAACAACTTCACAGATCCGCAGGAGATTGGTAATCGGAATATCTCACCACTCTCCCTGATGGTCATTGTGTGACCTGGCCGGAGTTCCGTGATGCCTTCCGTGCACGTCACATATCTTATGGGATTATTAAAACCAAGTTGGAGAAATTTGTGGAGTTGAAGCAAGGAGAAATGATTTCTTATGAATACTCAAAAGAATTCAATTGTTTGGCTCAATATGCACCTGAGTATGTGAATACAGAGGCATTGAAGTGTGGTTGTTTCTTTCGAGGACTGAACATCGAGCTTCGATCTCGATTGGTGTTATTCAATAATGGCAACTACAATGACTTGGTTGATGCTGCTATTGTTCAGGAGGATGCAACTCTTGGCTATCAGGCGGAGATGAGGAATAGAAAGACATCAAAGGAGGTTATTAGTGACGTTCCTCAAGAGATCGAATGGTATATTGCTTACCATCCAGTCGAGAGGTGTGGTCATGTGAGCAACCACAACAGATTTGATATCACTCCTATCCAGTGGAGGTTTTACCTGCACCTCAGCACAACGTGCAAGTGTGTCCTGGTCCTCCACCACAACAGTATGATGTCACTCTTGCAGCCCCATCTCTACAAGATGTGCAGGTTGTCAGTCCACCCCAATTCTGCGGAAAGAACAGAATGCATTTAGCACGTGAACGTTGCAAGACGGAACATGATTGTGTCCACTTGTCCTTTTCCAAGAATTCAGGTCAGCACCATGAACTTAAGAAGAAAGCTTTATCAAAGTTTGGCAGCGTTAATTATGCTGCGATTGAGGATATTCCAGAAGGAGAACCTATGCTAGCTGGCGTGTTCACTTTATATGGACAACCAGTGGTTGTTCTGTTTGATTCTGGAACTACTCATAACTTTGTGAGCAAGTCTTTTGTGCTGAAACATCGAATGCCAATTGTGACTGTCTCACATCCTTTCCATATCAGTTCACCTGGAGGCAATATTTCAGCGAATGAGGTTGTTTCTTGAGCACCTCTATGCATGGGTGGAAGTATCTATCCAATGAACATCATCGTCTTAGAAGGTCATAAGATTTACCTCATCCTGGGGATGTCATGGTTGACACATCATGGAGCTATCTTTGATATCAGCTCGCGGAGTGTCCAACTGAATTCTCAAGTCCATGGTTGCAACACTTTAAATCTTTTGAATACTGCACCAAGAGTCTCAGTGGTGCATCATACAAGTGCCAAGAAGCTTGAGGATATCCCAGTGGTGTGTGAATATCCAAACGTGTTTCCTGACGATCTTCCCGGCATGCCACCAGAACGTGACGTCGAGTTCAAAATTGAACTGGCGCTAGGAACCATGTCAATCTCAAGGAAGCCGTATAGGATGACACCGAAGGAACTTGTGGAATTGAAAGAGCATTTGAACGACTTATTGAGTAAGGATTTTATTTGCCCAAGTTCCTCACCTTGGGGTTGTTCTGCATTGTTTGTTAAGAAGAAGGATGAGACTTTGAGGTTGTGTCTGGACTATCGTCCACTGAATGCTGTCACCATCAAGAACAAGTATCCACTACCACACATTGATAACTTATTCGATCAACTAGTGGGTGCTAAGGTATTCTCGAAGATGGACCTTCGTTCAGGTTATCATCAGAATAAGATTCGACCTGAGGTCATTCCAAAAACCCCATTCTCGACGAGGTATGGGCTGTATGAGTATCTCGTCATGTCCTTTGGGTTGACCAATGCACCGGCTCACTTTATGTATCTCATGAATTCGGTGTTTATGCCGGAGTTGGACAAGTTTGTCGTGGTATTCATTGACGACATCTTGGTGTATTCTAAATCTGAACAAGAACACGCTAAGCACTTGCATATTGTGCTGCAACGGTTAAGGGATCATCAGCAAGTTTGAGTTTTGGATCAGCCAGGTGCCATTTCTAGGGCACATCATCTCGGCTGATGGTATTGCTGTTGATCCAAGCAAAATTGTGCAAGTCCTGAGGTGGAAATCTCCCGAGTCCGTACATGAAGTTCGCAATTTCCTTGGCTCGGTTGGCTATTATCGGAGTTTCATTCCGAGTTTCTCCAAAATAGCTAAACCAGTGATGGAACTACTGAAGAAAGGAACGAAGTATGTATGGACTAAAGAATGTGAAGAAGCATTTCAAGCCTTGGTAATACACCTCACCACAGCACCAGTGTTGGCTCAGCCGGACACAACCAAACCATTTGATGTCTATTGTGACGCATCTGTCATTGGTCTTGGTTGTGTGCTCATGCGAGATAGAAGAGTGATCGCGTAAGGATCTTGGCAGCTTCGGAACCATGAGCAGCATTATCCGACTCATGATCTTGAGCTTGCTGCTGGGGTGCTTGCATTGAAGATGTAGAGGCACTATCTATTGGACAATCTAGTGCATCTCTACACGGACCACAAGAGTTTAAAATACATCTTCACCCAAAAGGACTTGAATATGCGACAGCGAAGATGGTTGGAATTGATCAAATACTATGAGATTGAGATCCACTACCGTCCTGGCAAAGCAAATGTGGTTGCAGATGTGCTGAGCTGCAAGTCTCATGTCAATCATCTGTTGATCACTTCAATGGAAGAGGATGAGGCGAGTTTATACTTGGTTCCATATGGAGCGCTCTACAATCTGGCTCTCATTCCTACCATCAGGGAACATATTGTAGAGGCTAGAAGGAAGACAAGGGAATGCCGCACATTTGGCGAAGAATGAAGAAGGGGGAGATGAAATGCTTTCGATGTGATGATCACGGTACTAATTGGTTTAAAGATCGTATAGTCATACCCCATGACATGGAGCTCCGAAAGAAGATCTTGGATGAAGCACACTTATCCAAGTACTCTATTCATCCAGGTAGCAACAAGATGTACCAAGATCTGAAGAAGAATTTCTGGTGGTCCCGGATGAAGCGAGAGATAGCAAAGTATGTGTCCAAATGTAATACATGTCGGCGAGTGAAAGCCGACCATTTGAGGCAAGTTGGATAGTTGCAACTCTTGAACATAGCGACATGGAAGTGGGAAGACATTAGCATGGATTTCATTGTAGGGTTACCTCTCACTTTCCGTAAGCATGATTTGATTTGGGTGATAGTTGATAGGTTGACCAAGTCAACTCATTTTATTCCTATCAACACCAACTATCGTGCTCCCAAGTATGCAGAGCTGTATATCACAAGGATCATGTGCTTACATGGAGTACCCTGCACTACCATTTCAGATCGTGGAGCCTTATTTGTTGCTCGATTTTGGGTGCAGCTCCACGCATCATTGGGTACCAAGTTGATTCAAAGCTCTGCTTATCATCCACAGACTGATGGTCAGAATGAACGGGTGAATCAAGTCCTTGAGGACATGCTACGAGCTTGTGCCATCCACCATGGTAAGAACTGGGATGATCACTTACCATTGGTTGAGTTCTCATACAACATTGGCTATCAAGCCAGTATCCAGATGGCGCAATATGAAGCTCTTCATGGAAGGAAGTGCCGCACACCATTGAATTGGTGTGAGTCTGGTGAAAGAGTGATATATGGTATTGATATTGTCAACGAAGCTGAAGAACGTGTGCGAGTGATCTAAGCCAATCTTAAAGCTGCTCAGTCTTGTCAGAAAAGTTATGCGGATAGATGACATCGACCTCTTCACTTCGACATCGGGGATCACGTTTACGTTCAGGTATCTCCGATGAAAGAGATTCATCGCTTCGGAGTAAAAGGGAAGGTAGCTCCACGCTTCATTGGGCCGTTCGCGATGATTGAAAAATGCGGACCTGTAGCCTATAGATTGGAGTTGCCGGCATCTCTCTATGGAATTCACAATGTATTCCACATCTCTCAGTTGCGTAAGTGTCTCAAATCCCAAGCTGAAGTCTGCACGGAAGATCTTGAAGCTCTACAACCTGATCTCACTTATTCTGAGCGTCCGGTCAAGATCATCGATGAGAAGACTCGCACCACAAGAAGCCGCACTTTGCACTTCTACAAAGTCTTGTAGAATAACCATACCGCTGAGAAAGCGACCTGGGAAAGCGAGGATTTTCTTAGATTGAACTATCCGGACTTGTTAGCGGCATATGTTCATTAATTTTTTTTTCTTTTATCCTTCCTATTGTAATCTCGGGACGAGATTCTTTTAAGGGGGGAGGAATGTAAAATCCCAATTTTCTATAATGCAAAAATTCAGTTAGGACAAAAAATATTTTGAATGATAAAAAGAGATTAAATTGGAAAATGAGAAATCAAACAAATTTAAACTTTATTTAAGGAATTAAAAAAATCAAATTTAGCTCCTGATTAAACCTTGTCAAATTGAAGATTTGAGTTGACCAATGGGTGCCAAATATTCCAAGTATCCCTGCAAAGTTTCATAATTTTTGAAGCAAGTTTGCTATTTAATTCAATAGCTTTATTAAATTCAACTCAATTTCAAATTCAAATTTTGAATTCTGTTCAAATTTATTTGAAAATAATATTTGAACACACAATCTTGATAAGCATGATTTTCTTGACTTATCCACGAAGTTTCACAATTTTTAGACATCATCTACTATTTTAAATTGAATTTACAAATGAGCTGTACAATGTGTGACTGCCATGTGGGGCCCACAGGTCAGCCTCTGTTTACCGCTGAAACAGAGCTGCCGCCTTCGTTCTTGACGTATACGGCGCGATCTTTCCATGGATGGATCCCAGACTGGCGCCCTTATCACTTGCAAGCTACATATAGACCTCCACTCTTGCTCTCTCTCTCTCTCTCTCTCTCCCAGCTCTCTCTCTCTCGCTCCCCATCGCCCCTAAACATGCAGAACCACGCGCAGCGACGTTCGTCGCCATTTTTGCCGCAGCTCGCGAACCAGCCGCGGTTTGATCCCGAGCTCCACAGCAAAGTTGCGCACAACCTTCTTCTCTACCATCCAGTCCAATTGGTTCTTCATTTCCTCAACCGTGCGCTCGTTTAATTTCAGTTTTCCACCGTCGATTTTCGGTCGCCTGGGAGGAGCTCCTCTGCTCCACCGTGGGCAGCTCCACACAAGTGTTTTCAAGCTTCGACACCCACATAAAAAGGATCGCCATCCTGCCCTTTTACTCTCCGTAAACACCTCTCTTAATTTTGTTCACTATGTCATGAGAAATTATTAGTTTACCGAAGCTAGTTCATACCTTCGCCATTAGGTCTCGAGCTCAATTCGTTTTCTACATGTAATAATTCTTGGCAATAGCTAGCAATTGTGTTTACCATCTCCTAGCACGCTCACCCCACCAAGAATATTAAAAAATCATCGAGCAACGGTCGAGAAATCAAACTATTCCCCACCACTATTAAAAATGGCGCGGTTCACCGTCGACGACCAACTTTCGGCCATCCTCTCCCTAATTGGTGTCCAGTTTCAATCTCCTTGAGCTCCACTGATGCCCCCTGGCGTATAAGGACTTGAGTTTAGGTATTCAATGGTGACTTCACCCTGGGCCGATCACCTTGCCGCCGCTGTCACCGTTGCCGGCAGCCTTCCGGTCAATGTCCTGCCTCTCCCTGTCGCCAATCATGTGTTCCCGAGGTCAGCGGTTAAATTTCGTGAAGCAACCGTAGGATTTAATTGCCTCCTTGCGCCGGAACGTGCGGATGCCATCGAGTATTCGTCGTTCTTTGGGCCAAGTCTGGAGGTAGAAGACGACCCTGCCAGTGGGACCCACCGGCAGTGGTTCATATAGGTTTTTCCAATTTCCATAAATTGTGCCCAAATTAGAAAATCCATAACTCTTTGTATATTTATCCAAAAATCTTCAAACAAATTTTGTTTGAAATCCCTTGAGCTATAGTTTCTGTTAGTACCAATTAATGTCCATGAAAATCATTTTTCACTTATGGATAAATATTTTCTCAAAACATTCCTGGAAATTTTTAAAAAAAATCCTTCTACTGGAAAAATCCCCAAAATTCTCATAAATAACATTGTCCTGTTCTTGGTTACCAGAAAAAGTTTGCTAGCCATTGAACCTGTCTAACTTATTCCAATTTCAAGTTTCATTCTGCTGTTCATTTAGGTAACAACACTGTAACCAGCAATTAATTCAAATTGCTAAATTCAATTTCTCCTAGTAGCCTGGCTCTAAAAATCTCCAGTAAAATCCTGAATGATTCTTATGATCTGAACTTTCAAGTTGTACAAGTGGTTTTGTATACAAGCCTGTATAACTTTCTGTATAATTCAATTACTTTTTTTAATCATGAAATTATTATAGATGTTCAGTTTACTTCTTATGTCCCAAATTTGACCTAAACATTCTTTTATACATTTACCAACTCCAGTAAAAGTTTCAGATTTAAATGACATAATATTCTAATCCAAATTCAGTTCCAAACCTAGATAATAACTAAAAGTCTAATTTCAATTATAAAATACTTCCAGGAATTCTTAGCAACTTTGAAATTCAATATCTCACTCATATATGCTTAGAAAATTATGAAACCAATTTTGCTAGAACCAGGACAACCTCCTCTATCATAATCATCAACTGATGGCTTTGTTAAAGCTACAGTTTTCCCTCTAAAATTATGGAAAGGTTATTGCTGGCCATAATTTTAGAGACAACAAACTTCCTTGATCATCTCCTGTTCTTTGCAAGAGTCTCCATTATAGTCCCTAATAACTAACATAAAAATCCCAAAGCCAACTAAGATCATTCACTCACTATAACCATATTTATAAGCTTATGAACTATATACACATTATAATTTCACTAGCATTCATATAGATTCTATACGCATGTCATGTAGTGATCGATATTGACGAGAATTGTCGCATGGAGGAGAAAGCCAGGGTGTCCACTTGAAGTCCTTGGCAGAGTCTTCAGAGGAGGACCACTAACAATTGACATTTAATCGAGTCGCAAACTAAGGCAAGCCTCGGTTTGCATTTAAGTGCTTTTCAAAGGTTTCTAGTTTTATTCATTTACGTCTTCAGTTGATATTGTGCATTATGTATAAGATGTTTGATAGTTCACTTGCATATCCACAAATCCTATGGGAGGGTTGGAAAGGTTTACAGCTTGACGTGTAGAACTGGCAATGCTAATGTTGTAGATATACTAGTAGAAATCGAGTAGTTGGAATCTACTCGCGAGATAGGAATGACTGTTCATATGAGGGTGAAAGATGAATGCATGGTTTATTAGATGAATACGAGACCGGACAGGGGAATAGGAGTCAATGAGATGGAGTCTCGGGCGCATAGCCCTACCTGTGCCGCTTGAGGACCGTGCCGTATGCCGCACCGTTGGGCAAGCTTGAACTGTATCGATTGCATAATGGGATATGGGCCCAATAAACTGATGTAACTCCAGACTGTAGTGTGGAGACTCCTCGGTTGTCCTTGAATGGAGATGCGAAGGCATAAAGGTGTAAATCTTCTAGCGGGCAACTTCGACGTGTCCGTGTAGGGGACCTTTTGCTCGGGATGAAGAGGGTTGTCGACACTGGGGTCTTGGGTGAAAGGTGGCTGCGTATGACACGGGGAGGGGAGCACGTAGGTGTCTCCCACGCGGGTGTGCGTGTCGTGTAGCCGGGTGTGTCCTGATTGCAATCATCGTCCCTCGCGGTTATTTGAGTACCACTTGTTCGTCGCTGTCGTGACGTAGTAAATACTGAATAAGCCAGAAGAATATGATGTATTGAATTATAATTGTTTTGCAACCTTGTGTGGCTTCGTGATAGCACAATTAAAAGTTTACAGTTTCCAAATACTTATCCTATAATAGCAGTATGTGCTTTGGGTATGTCATATCATCGGCAAAGCGTTTCTTGTTTGATTGTGGAGTCTATGATGTGCCGTGCCTGAAGAATGTCATTTGCTACTTAAAACATGATTATAAGGATCCAATTGTAGGCGAGTTTATTTATGCTATTCCTTACCTATGGTTAGACTTTACCTTGCATATGTCTAGTGGGACGGGTCAGTCTTGCTGAGCCTTATGCTCACGTTTGCAGTTAATGAGTTTTTGCAGGTTATACCGTTGATGAAGGGCCTAACGGCATCGCCTTACCCATTTAGTGTTCACGGCTGAGTGGAAACCCTGCACACCGCCGATATCTGTGAGTGCTGCTATGTAAAGCGTCCGATGGCATGGATAGCTTTACTCGTGCATAGCTAGTGCTGAGAGTGTAGTATGATGTATAGAATTCTTTCCTACATTATAAATTGTAAAACTTCCGATGTGTTTATAAATAAAAGTCTTTGTATTGTATTTCATTCTCGTTCTTTTCTTTTATACTGTTGGGTGTCGCATCGCACGACACCACCCAATGAGATCCTTGGATGTCGGGACTGTGGTCCCCACATCCAACACCCCCACCCCCTCAATTCCCCATCCCTGAGCACCACCCCCCACCCTCACCCTCCCTGCAGAGCCCCCCCCACCCTCACCCTCCCTGCAGAGCTCTCCACCACCCTCCCCCTCCCCTCCCCTAGCCCCCCACCCCTACCATAACCCTCCCCCTCAAATTCAAATATGAAATTGAATTGAATTGTTTAAACTATGCTTAAATTGCTTAATTGTTTATTTAATTATACTTAAGTAGTTAATTTTCTTAATCATGCTTAATTTGCTTAGTGTAGATTATGTTTATTTAATTATGCTTAAGTGGTTAATTTGCTTAATTATGCTTAATTTCCTTAGTGTACATTATGCTTAATTAGTTTAGTGTAGATTATTCTTAATTGGTTTCATTATGCACCAAGCTCGATCCCCGTGGGGAGGGCGGAGACGGGGGCTGTCGGCCATCAGGGTGTTGTGGAGTCGGGGGTGGCCGGTGTGAGGGAGGTGTGATTGGGGCACCGAGCTCAGGCGCCATTAGGAGGCTGGCGTCGGGGGTGGTCGGCTGTCGGGTGTCGCGGCGTCGGGGGTGGTCGGTGGCTCCAGGAGAGTGAGAGGTGCGAGCAGGGTTGTGTGAGGAAGATAAGAGAGGTGGGTCGTGTGGGCCGGAGATTGTTTAGTTGGAGATGTGGACTGGATGGTTAGATGTCCTCGGTGGGGGTGTCTGATGAGGACATCACTTCTATGGATACAAACAACACTCCATTGAACATACAAGATGCAATCAATAGAGTTCATACACAACAATTAATTTCAGAGGTGAACTCGTTCTTATATATTTCCTTATATGTTTTTGAGCATAAATTGCTACTTAATGATTTATTTGTGATTAGGATCCATGGAGAGGTTCAAGGAGTACTTGGAGGGAGCATTAGGGACATGGAAGGCCAGAGAATTCGTTCAATGAAGATGGAAACCGAGCCAAACTCCAAATCGTATCCAACTCGGAGTCCAGGAGCAGTACGCACTAAATCGGATGCCCAGGACGCATACAAACTCCGTTTTGGATGTTCTACATATGCACGGAAAGGGGAGAGGATAAACTTTCCAATGGCACCGGTCCCATGTCAAAATTCCTTTGGAGTCGTCGAGAATCTTCGAAACAAAATCAAGTACAGAATCTGTCAGGTGCTGCGCCACCGTATTTGGCCATTGGGCCTTGTATCAAGTCTAAGTCCATTATTTTCGTGTGTTAGGCTTAGGTCATGACCCCAACACCCCTTTGGACGTCCTCCACCTATATATACTCCATGTTAGCCGCCATAGACAATTGGGTTTTGCTTAGATCAATAATATCGCCGTTCTTCGGTTTGTGAGACCCCAACTTCGCGATTTCAGATCGTGTCTTCTACGTTCTTGCTTGTGTTCTCGGTTGCACTTGCAGGGATTAGCCTTCTTGGCGAGGTCAATCGTGTGAAGCACGGTTGATAACCAACGGAGCGGTGGTGTAGTGATTGCAGGGGTTGTTCGTGTTCTACTCGAGAGCCTCGGATCATCAACGTCGAGATCTCCACATCAATCGACTTATCCATTACCTTTCGGAAGATCGGGACTCATCATCATTTTTCCTATCAATTGGTATCAGATTTCCAGGTTGCCCGTTAGGTAATTCATCTATCCATTACATTAGTTTTGTTTTTCATACCTAGAGTCCACAAAAAAAGCCACAAAAAAACTTGCAGTTTAGTAGATCTGTTCATTACTTTGTCCAAACCATATTGAGCCTTTGCAACTTTGTTATTCAGTTTGGTTTTGTTGAGTTTGTGTCCGTGGTTGAGTCATATTGCTGGTTTAGAAAGTGTTTTTGGTATTAGTTTGAGTTTTGCATTGTGTGATTCATCCTTTTGAATCACGTCATCACATCCAGATTAGATTCACCTCTGTCCAGTTTGGTATTTTCATCATATCTCGCGCATACGAACTCGGATTTTGATTTTATTGTACTTTATGGAAAGCTTAAGAAGTGCTCTATAACTTTCATATTCATCATTTTCCCCGAAAATATAGTTATCGATGTCTAAATTGCATTAGATCCGAATATATTATTGACCTAAAAATTCTGACAAGTCTGTATTTCGGGGTCAGTATCTCCTATTTTTCTTTTCCAAAATAGGTCTTCCATATATTGAAATTAAAGAGGAGAGATATATCTACAATCTTTCTGTTCTAAGTTTTCCAATTTAGAGCCTATAAGTGTGCCTATTTGTCCTTGGAAGATTGAGCAGAAAATCTGCGACAGACACATGAGATATCTTGGATTGATTTTCATTGTGTTCTTCCCTTGCAGCACATTCTGAAAAAAAAAAGGAAGAAAAAAAAGAAAAAGGCAAGTGCAAAACAAGAAACAAAAGCCGCACAAAAAAATAGGAAAAAACAACAAAAAAAAACAGAAGTGCTTGCATTCTTTGTGTCATCTAGTTTTGTCTCATGTCTTGCTAGCTTGAACCACTAGGAACACATTTAGGCCAGCAACTTTGACAAATACTTTGGACACTTATTCAACTTTACTATCTGATTTCATTGTTGCTAACCCTTGATACATAGAAAGTGCCATCCAAGCTACACCTTACTCTTGAGCGGAATCGATACACCTTTGCAATCATCCCACGCTTCATTAGTTTCTTCATATCGTCCACCATTTGCCACCTGCAGTGTCGGTAAGAACACTTGTAAGAGCGTGGTAAGACGCTTGAGAGTGTGTGATTCCACTTCCACTTTGCCATTATCCTTTGTAGTTGATAGGGATAACATATTTTTTGTGTTGTCTTTTGTTTGCTACTAACAATGTCAGGTAAAAGCAAGAATCATGCATTATATGCTGAGATGATTGACATGATGAAGACGGCGATGGAGTTACTCACTAAAAATTAAACATCAACCAATGTTTCGCATGACATTCAGACCACCTTTACAACACCTTCCATAAGAAGTAATTACATTCTCCCATCTTTTCCTTCTTTTGATGGTCTTGGTTATGATGAATATATTGCTTGGGAAATAGAGTTGGACAAAATTTTTGGAAAATGTCATATGTGTAAGAGGAGGAAGATTAGAAATATTGCAAGTGCATTAGTAGGTTGTGCATTAACTTGGTGGAACAATTTAAATGATTTAGAAAAACCTCGAACATGGAAAGATATGAAAATTCTTATGCGAGAAACATTTGCAAATGTATCTAATTGTAAAGATGAAATACATGAACTTGAGAAGAATTTTCTTGTTGTACCTCCTCCTTTGCCTAACCTTTTGCAGGAACATGAACAAATAAATGAAGATGCAAATGAGAGTGAAGTGTTGAACAACTCTTCTGAATTTTTTGGTGAATCAACTCATAATGCATTTGAATTTCTTGCTGAAAATGAGAGTAGTGTTAATGGACAATGCTATACAGTTCACCAAGGTATGATATTTTCAGATGTGCTGAATTTTGCTACCAATCATACTATCGATGAGCAGCAACAAGATGAACCTTTTCATAATACACATTTACCATTAGTTGATTTTCCTACTGATTCTTACAAAAAAATGAGTTGTGTGCTGATAATTATATTGTACCTATGCTAGAACAACCAAATGAATTTGATACTTTATTACTCACTTGTGCTGAAATTAAGCATTTGATCCCAACTACATGTGAAAGGGATGAGCTGAAATTGTTATCTTCTCTAAATACTTTGGGCTATATTGAATTTGACACTCTTTGTGATCTAGATATCGTAGAGAAGATAATATTTTCTCAGTCTCAATTGCCTTTGTTAAGTAGAATTATTTTTTATGCTATAGGCAAATATGAACATAGTGGTATGTTTATGGTGCATAAAGTTTACATATGTTCAAATGAGGAAGCTCCTTTTGTGCTGCAACAACATGGTCAAGTAAATGAATGTACTAACGCTAATAATATCTTGTCAAGTTTTTCTAGTATTTTTTCCTTGCAGCAGGGACAACAAAAACATTTTTCACTGCGGTTGTGCAATATGGACAGTGCTCACTCGGGCCTAAACTCTAACCCCAAAGCAAGTCTTTTTGCTGGACATACGAGCAAGCCGAGGACGGCTTGTCATAAAGAAGGGGAGAATGATGAGATCATGCATATTATTATTGCACCTACAAATATGACACAATGTTCATTTGTTTGGGATCCTGGCTCAAGTGAATGTGCACTCTTATTTGATGGACAAGATCAAGATGGTGCACTATGCCGTCCACCACCTTGGCCTCCTCCTTTCATGCTTACAAGAAGATTTGATGGCGTTGCACGTATGGACCCACACATGATAGAAGATGAACTTGAGTCGAGGACGACTCCAATTCAAGAAGGGGAGGATGATGAGGACATCACTTCTATGGATACAAACAACACTCCATTGAACATACAAGATGCAATCAATAGAGTTCATACACAACAATTAATTTCAGAGGTGAACTCGTTCTTATATATTTCCTTATATGTTTTTGAGCATAAATTGCTACTTAATGATTTATTTGTGATTAGGATCCATGGAGAGGTTCAAGGAGTACTTGGAGGGAGTATTAGGGACGTGGAAGGCCAGAGAATTCGTTCAAAAAAGATGGAAACCGAGCCAAACTCCAAATCGTATCCAACTCGGAGTCCAGGAGCAGTACGTACTAAAACGGATGCCCAGGACGCATACGAACTCCGTTTTGTACGTTCTACATATGCACGGAAATGGGAGAGGATAAGCTTTCCAATGGCACCGGTCCCATGTCAAAATTCCTTCGGAGTCGTCGGGAATCGTCGAAACAGAATCAAGTACAGAATCTGTCAGGATGCTGCGCCACCGTATTGGGCCATTGGGCCTTGTATCAAGTCTAAGTCCATTATTTTCGTGTGTTAGGTTTAGTTCATGACCCCAACACCCCCTTAAACGTCCTCCCACCTATATATACTCCATGGTAGCCGCCATAGACAATTGGGTTTTGCTTAGATCAATAATATCGCCGTTCTTCGGTTTGTGAGACCCCAACTTCGCGATTTCAGATCGTGTCTTCTACGTTTTTGCTTGTGTTCTCGGTTGCATTTGCAGGGATTAGCCTTCTTGGCGAGGTCAATCGTGTGAAGCACGGTTGATAACCAACGGAGCGGTGGTGTAGTGATTGCAGGGGTTGTTCGTGTTCTACTCGAGCCTCGGATCATCAACGTCGAGATCTCCATCAATCGACTTACCCATTACCTATCGGAAGATCGGGACATCATCTTTTTCCTATCAGTGTCCTAGTTAGTTCAACCGCGACAGGTGGCGGCCCAAGTTAAGAAGCCAAGGGCCCTGAGCCCAATCCTGCCTGCCTCCGCCGTTCTCTACTCCCAGTCCTAGTCTCCCACCTCCCAAAGCGGCGGGAGAAAGGCACAAGGAAGGAGATGCATGGTGAAGGTTATCAAAATCCATGAGGTCGCTCGGTGATGAAAATGAAATGGGAGGGTTTGAACGACTCCATCTCCTTTGTTTTTCTCACCACTGATGGCTGCCATGCCAATGCCGTTGAGAAGGAGGAGAGGCACGCAGAAGTCGCCGCCCAACCCTGACGGGCCACTTAGGTTCCATCGTGGCCCATTTAGTGTCAAGTTAAAGTATGCAACTAAATCACCTGTGCGTGTGTATGGCAGACCCCGACGGACCTAGTTCACTGTCTCTCTCATTATTTCGTCTATCGTGCATAAATTAACAAGAAACTAACGGTAATTTATCCATCTTTAAACTGCAGAGTCAAACATTGGCGAAGACCGTAGTTGGATGTATTATGGTTGGAAGAGCAGAACTAGTGGTCACTCAGATGAGTGGTACGCCAAGACATAAGATTTTGTGGAACGAGCATTTTCGTTCTCAAATAGCAATAAGGCACGGTGACCATGTACGAAATGCCGAAAGGGAACATTTTTGTATAAATTTGAACTTACGATGCACTTGTGTCGAAACGGTTACATGTCACATTATGAGTTGTGGAACTTCCACGGCGAGATAGCTTCTCAAGCTATACAAGAAGTTGAAGCGGACAATGATGATGCCACGATGGTTGATATGATGGATGAGATGCTGGAAGCTATACGACTAGAGCTTACAAAGGATCCTCAAACAACAGAGGTTAAAGAGTTCTTCAAACTTATCAAAGATTCAGAAGAGCCGCTGTATGGACACACTAAAATGACAATCCTCAATTTTGTGACTAGACTTATGGGAATTAAGTCTAAGTTCTTCTTTCCTAATATTTGTTACAACGAGCTCATGAATTTGTTCAACGATGCCCTTCCACATCTCAACAAAGTGCCTAAAGATATGTATAAGTCGAAGAAAATTCTTTCCGGAATCATTATGAAGTACGAGAAGATCGATGTGTGTCCGGACAACTGCATGCTTTTCTGGAGAGAGCATGCCAATAATAACAAATGTTTAAAATGTGGTCAACCGAGGTTTGTCGAAGTTGTTAATAACGATGGTGATACTGTGATGACGCAAGTCGCACGTAAGCAGCTTCATTACTTACCCGTGACACCGAGGTTGAAGCGGTTGTTCCTTTAAAAAAATAGCTAGACACATGAGATGGCACAAAAGAAGGTGAGCGTTAGAACAATGGAGTCATGACGCACCCGTCCGATGGTGAGACATGGAAGGTGCTGGACCTGTTCGACCCAGAATTCGGTCGTGAAGCGAGAAATGTTCGCATCAGGTTGGCCACAGATGGGTTCACGCCGTTTAGCACAAACGCCACACCATACTCCTGTTGACCCATCTTGTCATTCCGTACAATATTCCACTGGCTTTTTGCATGAATAATGAGTTCATGTTTCTTAGCCTCATTGTACCTGGGCCGGATCATCCTGGGTCACGTCTCAATGTGATGTTGAAACCGTTGACCAAAGAGTTGAAAATGTTGTGGACAGGAGTCAAAGCGTACGACTGTTACAAGAAGCAGAAATTCAACCTTTGAGCTGCTTATTTGTGATCCATCCATGATTTTCCGGCATACGACATGTTTTCTGGATGGAGCACTCATGGTCGGTTGATGTGTCCGATATGTGCCTCGGATACCGATTGCTTTTGACTTACCCATGAAGGCAAGATATCTTACTTCGATTATCATAAACGTTGGCTGCCTCCAAATCACTTGTTTAGACAACAGAGGAATGTCTTCAGAAAGAACACCATTATCACTAAAGGACCACTGAAACATCTTAACGGGTCAGAAATATCTGATATGTTGGACAAATTGGTGCCAGATGAAGGTCGTCCTGGATATTTTGAAGGTTATGGAGACAAACACAATTGGACTCACATATGTGGACTTTGGGAGCTACCGTATGTGAAGTTGTTGATTCTAAGGCACACCATTGATGTCATGCATCAAGAGTGTAACATGGCCAAATGTATAATAAGCACATGCATGGACATTACGGGCAAAACAAAAGACAATTTCAAGGCTCGAAAGGATCTCGCCGAGCTTTGTAACCGTCAAACTCTTGAGCTCTACGAAAATGGTGGTAAACCACGCGCTCCTTTCTGTCTTTGACCTAAAGAAAAGAAAGAAGTTCTCAAATGGTTGCAAAGGGGTAAATTCCCAGATAGTTATGCAGCTAGTCTGAGACGAGCTGTGAATGTGAAAACAGGAAGGCTCATTGGGTTGAAGAGTCGTGATTATCACATAATTATGGAAAGACTTCTGCTTGTTATGTTTCGAGGCTACTTTGATCATGCAGTGTGGAAGGTGTTAGCCGAGCTTAGCCACTTCTATAGGCAACTCTGTGCTAAAGAAATCATGTCAGATATGATGACTAAGTTGGAGAAGGAGATTCTTATACTTTTGTGTAAGATGGAAAAAATTTTCCTCCAGGATTTTTCAATCCAATGCAACATCTCTTAATACATCTTCCATTTGAAGCAAAAGTGGGCGGTCCCGTGCAATATAGGTGGATGTATCATATTGAAAGATCACTCAGATATCTAAAACCAATGGTTGGTAACAGGGCAAGGATTGAAGGTTGCATCGCCGAAGATTTTACTCTTAAGGAAGTAGGATACTTCTCAAGTGTTTACTTTGCAGAGGAACACAATGTTAATACTTCAGTAATGTGGTACAATATGGATGAGCAACCTCCTTGTAGCGATCTCTCCATTTTTGCAACAATAGGCAGTACTGTTGGTAGTTACACTTCCTACGACGTTAGCAAAAAAAGAAAGGCGTGTTGCTTTCTTCTACATGTACGCTAATATGGATGAAATGGATGAATATTTCTAGTAAGTGTTTCTCCTACACTTATGCTTTTCACCATATTTTGCAACACATGTATTCTAAAAGGTTCTCTTTTCGCGCAGTATGTTCGAAAAGCAAAATTGGAGACATAGACATCAACCCACGAGCAAGCAAATAAAACATATTCGACGGGAAGGAATAAATAGGGGATCCAATTTTCTTTCTTAGTTTTGAGATCATGTAACGTTTTCTCGTTAACTTATCAATAATAACAACATTTTCTCATAACTTAAGAATGTTTACATTTTCTAATAACTTCATATCTTGGACAATGCAAAAAAGATGTCAACGTCCATGAAGATTTGTGACAACTATAATGTGGAGTGGTTAATGTTAGAAGCTATGGTCGATATGACGTCAACGGATTTCAATTCCGTACAACTCCATTTGAATCTCTTCGTCCTCTCGCGGCATTAAGTTATACCGGAGATGTGATGAGGGCAATCGATTCGCAAAAACATGAAACTCATTACTACGGGATTATTAAAAAAATCCTTGAATTCACTTTTGTTGGAAACAAGACAATTTGACCAGTATTCTTTGACTGTGAATTGTTTGATTCCTTTCATGGAATTCGAGTAAACGAATTTGGCATGGTCGAAGTAAACCACAAGGAACGGTTGAAAGGATTCGAGATTCATTAGTTCTAGAACACCATGTAGAGAAAGTGTATTATATACCTTATCCATGAAATAAATTCAAAGCTTGGTGAGTGGTATATGATGTGAATCCTCATGAGCGGTTATACGCTCCAGGAGATGATGATTACCATGAGGAAGCTGAGGCTGATGTGGTTTACCAAGAGGAAGAGTTGTCAGACTCCTTCTCAGTCGAGCCCGGTGTAGGACTCGATGACTTAGTTGGAGACGCTCAAGATATCGAGACTGGCATGGAAGTGGAAACATAAATAGAATCGAAATCTGAAGATATTGATGACTTAATCGAACCTGCTGATTTAAGGAAACAAAAATGATATGCGAAAGAAGAAGAACGATGGCCTGGTTTAAGGAGTAGGGTGCATGACCGTGATGTTGATGAATTTTGAAATTTATGAAGTAACATTTTATTCACTAACTTAACATTAATTTTTTATATTGTCTTTGCATAATAATCATTCATTCCTTGCTACAGGATGTCGTCGAAGGGGAAGGGTATGGGGAAGCCAGTGAGAGGGTTTGAGCCGCCATGAGACCCTTGCTCAGGGACCTCGTTAGGTTCGAGACGACGTTCCCTCTTTCTGGCGCACGCTCCACCCTTAGCTCATGTGTGCTTTCAGCGGACGGAGGTAAATTTTAGTTTACAATAAAGTTATTTATAAATTGCAATTGTTAATAATTATTTATTGTCAATCTTTTTCTTTTGTGCAGTCTGACTCAGAGTCTTCTGAGTCCGAGTCAGAGGCTAGGGGACCGCTACAGGAGCCCAAGTCAGAGGCGAGGCTGCTACAGGAGCCCTCTAGTGCTAGCCTCCCTCTGCAGCCGACTACCGCTAGCCTTCCTCTAGACTCCGGTGGTTCCGCAGAGCCTTCAGGGTCACAAGACGCGGCATCGTCGCAGCAGAGGCGACGAACGAGGATGACCCACTTTGCGGCTCCTCCTCCGGTTACTTCTCAGCAGATCACGATCCGTCCCGTCAGAGACAGGTAAAAACTATATATAGTATATTAAATATTAGACGTTGTTTTCCTTTACTTTATGATTTAATATATTTTGCAGATGTTGGTACAACTTTTCGTTCATGGGGGCTGAGAAACACCACAGGCAAGTTAACATTGTCCTGGGTGCTATCGTATTGCAGTACCCCGGTGTCATTGACAGTTTCCCTGCCCTGTCGTGGGAGGACTACGCTCGTGTCTCTCACCCGGTCTACAGCACAGTTCAGGGAGCCGTGTGGCACGATTTTATGATAAGTTTAACTGTTTCATTTTTTCAACTCGTTTGAATTTTTAATGCATATAACTTAAATGTTTGTTTGCTAAAAGTTGAGGTACTAGGTAGAGGAACCGGGCATGGAGGACCACGCGAGACGTGTGTTCCATTACAACGCTCGGAAGCTCACGATGACGGCTTCCATTTGGCTACATACCCTCAAAGGATAATCACGCTCGGAAGCTCCGAATTCACTTTTGAACCTCTGATGAAGTGATTTTGTGACTCAAAGTTATTCTTAATGATTTTCTAGAATGAACTCTTAGAATCGGGATTGAGAATCACTTCACAGAATCAGGAGAAGCTACTTTTTTCATCTCTCAGCCTCTTAGTTCATTTCAGAGAATCACTTCTCAGAATCAGCTAAGAATCACTTCTCCTGAAAAATAGTGTTTGGCACAGCTCCACTAATTCTGTCTGAGAATCAGCATCGTGAAGCTCTGCCAAATGGGACCTAAGAGAGATCTACTGGTGTCACAATAGCTTCATGACCTCTGTCATGACAGAGCAGATTTCACAAAGCACATGAGAAGTGTACAATTGCAAGCGACGTGGCGCGCTCCGCATCTATTGTGATCTTCATCTTCTCACTACTGTCACAATCTCATAGGTCATTCCAATTCACCGGTGCACCATGTTGAACCTTGTCACAATTGGTTACACCTTGTCAAGCATTTCAGCGAGCACATTGGATGCGTCTTTGATCCAACCAAGCAATCATCATCCAAAGCTCACCTTGGTCTAATTCTCCTTATCAATTGCAACTTTATCGCGTTCCTGCATTACAGAACAGTGTTCATCATCATGAAACCTAGTTTTTCCTTGTAAACATTTCATCGAACACCTTTACTGCAGCACTGATCCGACCAAACTTGCACAAATCAGAGCTATCCTTGGCCTAACTGTCGTTGTCATTATGTCGTCGACATGTTTTTGCGTCTCATACATCACTCACATCACTCGCCTTGCTGCCAGGACACGGCCACGCCTTAGAACGCCATGATGGTGCCATAAGGACGATAGCATCGGGACAGCACAAGTTGAATCATCACGAGCATGCGCACGGGCTTGTCGGTGGCGCAGCGGTAGACTTCGAACACGCTTCAACAGTGCTGTGAGGTGGAGACACAGTGGTGATGGCGTGAACGGTCAGCGCCGCGGATGGAACGGGCGTGGATGGCGGTGCGGCCATGGCGCATAGCCGGAAGGCATTGCAGCGAGGAGCGTTGCGGGGTTGTCGGTCGTTGGTGACTGGTTGTGGTCGTTGGACGGTGGCAAAGTACTGCAGCACGGCGGCGGACAGAGAGTGTCAGTGGCAGCATGGAACATGGCAAGTGCGGTCAAGGGGCGGCGAGGTGTGAACAGCGCCGCGGCTGTCGACGCGGTTGGTGCGGGCGTGGGCAGCACGCGTGCTGTTGGCGTGGCGAGAGTTCTTGCGGCTGGTGGGCAAACAGCGCGGTGCAGCAGCAGTGCGGCAAGGAACTCGACCGAGGGCACGCTCGCTGGAGCAGGGGAGCAGAGCCGCGGCTGTGTTGCGCGGGAGCGAGAGCAGGCCAGGCACGGGCACGAGCAGCCATCAGCGGAAGGTAGGGCGCCGGCGGGAGGTGGGCAGCACGGATGCGGATGGTGGCAGCCGGACCAGGCGCGGACAAGCAGCAAGACAGTGGCGCTCGGCTATGGCTCGGCAAAGCGCTGGAGCAGAGACTGGGCAGGGCGTGGCGCTGGGGAAGCAGCAGGGTGGAGGTGCGGGCGCGGCGAGCAGCGACTATGGTGCTGGCGAGGCAGATGCGCGGCGCGGCAGGGCCGGCGAGCGAGGTGCGTGTGGGGGTGCTGGCGAGGCAGGGCGCGACGAGGCGCGGACGGCGAGCGGCAGCGAGACAGAGAGCGGCGTTGGGCTGTGCTGCGCGCAGGAGCCGGGAGTCGAGCAGGAACAGCGGCAAGTTGCCGGCCAGGAGCACGGGCGGCAGGGTGCGGCGAGCAGGGCAGCTATGGGGAGCACCGCGGCCAGGGCGCAGCAAGGAAGGGGCGGGGTGCCGCAAGCACAGATGACAGCCGGCGTACGGCAGAGCTGGGGCGCAGCGCTGAAGCCGGAGGGAGGAGCAAAGCTAGAGCGACCAGTGGTGCTGTGAAGCAGGGGATGGAAGGAGCAGCCATGGCGCAGGTGAGGGCATCGGGCTAGAGAAAAGACATCACGCTGCGTTGCTGTTCCTTCCGATAGAAGAACAGAGAAGGAAGAGGATAGCAACAAGCGGACTGTGAGCTGGAGCAGCGCTCCGTGCGTGGCATGCGCCCGCTGAACCAGGGAGACGGTAAGTAGAGTTGAGTACCTGGCTGGTGGGACCTCACCAGTGGGCTCCATCTACAAGATCTGATCCACACTAGTCCAATGAGAAAAATAGAAGATAAGCTCTGATAATGTTACAAATTCACAGTCTAGCTAAATAAAATATAAGGACTTCAAATATAGAATCAGATTTGTATTTGGAGCAACATGATTTTAAATCAAATTTGAATTAGAATTTGAATCTCCCTCTTATGGCTGGAATTGATTTTTTTCAAATATTAATGTAGGGTAGCGCTTACCCAATTAGCAGCCATCACTAATATATTTCTGTTATTAATTCTCTATGTGTAGTCTTGGATTTGGGTTTGCGTTTAATTTAAATGGTGATTAAATAAAACTTTATGTGTTGATTCAAATTCACCTAATAGTTAATTATGTAATAATATGAGTTATTTTTCTTGGAACTGCACTCAACAGTCCAAGGATGGTTTAAAGTTCTACAAGTTCCTAGTTTTAACCTCCATTAGTTACTAATAACATAGTTCATGTGAATGTAAAGTTCTAATTCAACTTTAGGATTTTTAAGTTCAAAATTTTCGCACTCTAGTTTTCATCAACTTTGGACTTTTACAACCCTTCTCCCTTAAAAAAATCTCGTGCCGAGATTAAAATTGAAAAACTGAGATTGAAAAGAATGTTATCGTAGTTGTGGCGATAGCATGTCCAAACTACCGGTTAGAAGATATTCTTCATCCTCTAATGCAACTCATCATCTTCCCATGTGATTCACTCAACGGTGTGGTCACCTCGTAACACCTTTTAGAACCATAACGTCCAGTTCCTTGTTCCACTTTCCAGAAGTATAATACTTTTTTTAACTTCTGTTTTCCACTTGTCCAAACCATTCTGTTAGTTTACTTCTACAATCCTTTCTCGAATCATAGGTATAGAGTAAACTAACACAATGATCCATAAGAAACAAAGCGTATACTGGGTTCTTCATTTTCTATCGAGATGAGTGTAACGTTATGCACTTGTGCTTTGCATCTTAATGCATCGTTCACCACGTTGGCCTTGCTCGAACGATATTGAGTTTGAAGTTCGAAATCCTAGATCAACTCCAACCATCTTTACTGTCTCAAATCCAACTCCTTATGATTAAATATTTACTTGAGGCTTTTGTGATCCATGTAAAGACGAATCAGGTTTTCTAGTGATACGAGTCTCTTTCCGAGCGATCTGAATTCAGCTACGTGGTGTAGGGGATGTTGAACTGTAGAGTATGTCTTTTCCCTGTATATCCTTGATGGTGTTCTGAGGTCTCCTTCTTTGCTCTTACATGATGTATCCTGTTTCCATAAGAAAGACACATTCAACTCTACAGTCCTTGGCATCAGTAATTTCTCTTACTTTTGAAGATGTTATTGTCCAAATCTTGATTCCCACATCTGATCTTTGCTCTCTGATTTTCATGATTACTAAAATGTCTTACAGTAGAAAATGTAGTTATTCTTGCGGCTTACTTTGCTTTGATTGCATCCTTAATGATTTAACTCAGTATCTTCCCAAAATAAGAATCAAGGTGTATTGAGATCAAAACAAGGAATGATCAACTCGCAAGGAATTGCGATCTCAAAAAATGGGTCAAAGGATGAAATGCTTTGTACTGACATAAGAGAATTCATGTTTCGATTTCTATTATGTCATCAAAATACCAAGAAACACGTGATGGTCACTACAAGGTTATGGGACCAAAACAATGTCACCATGCATTACAAGTCAAGGAGTTCCATCAGCTTGGCAATCAAGCGATAGTCTCACGAGTGGAGAGAATACAAGGTTCTCACGAGGTTGGGAAGTCATAAGGAAACCCTTGGCAAACTAGAAATAGTCAGTTTCCAACAATCAAGGTGATATTCTCAACAAGTCAAGGATAATGACTCAATTGCGATTAAGAGTATCAAGTAATAGGTTTCCCTTGTAGTAATCAAGATAATAATATAGCAATTGGCATTATGAACGATAAAGTTGTTCATAACTCAAGAATAACTGTCATTTCTTATGTAATTGAACAAGGATACATATTCTTGCTCAAAGGAATGCATTCACTTATGGTTTGAGCAAAAATCGGTAAGATAGTTCAAATACACAAGAAATACCTTCATCTTCACAAGGCTCAAATAATCTGGTCATGAAAGATGCCAAACAGGGGATGCTACCTTCCTGTCTCAACCAAGTTCGATGATTCCAAGGGAAAGCGTTAGCAAGGAATAGTGAGATTCACCTCAAAGTAACAGAGTGTATATGATGGAATGGAGTGATTGAATCTATTATTGATGTGAACATAGTGTTGTTGTTTCATAGCGAAGAGCCAGGTTTCGCATCACTTAGTATTCTTAACGTACTATGTCTACCTTTTAGTAGGTGAGGTGGGTGCCTTTTGAAGTAGCAAAAAGAGCAACCTTCAAAGAGCAATTATCTAATAGTCACTTCAGTAGGTTGCAATAGGTGGTTGACAAGGAACTGTGTTTGTTCAACGTCCATGGTTAATGACCTGTGCCATTGCAGAAAGATCTCAAGGTCATACCACACTCAAGGTTGGTCAAACAAACAGTCGAAGACTAGTTGATGAATATGCAATCCTTCTCAATAAGCCAACTCGTACTCATAACTGGTTTCTCCAAACTTCCTGTGCGAACTTTCACCACAACTATACAGTCAAAATCAATCCCCTTAGCTGACCTCCATTATCCACTGACCTTAATAATACCATAACACATATTCATTGTCCATGATCCCATGTTGCACAAGCTGAAGCATTGGAGCTTTTCAGTGTGAAAATCCACTCACTGTCTTAACTCAACTGTTGAGTATCACTAAGCATTGGGGTTCAAAGCCACTAGAGTTGTCCTTGGTAATAGTTCATCATTCTTGATTCTTTGTGGCTAGTGAGTCGGTATCATACTCGTTATTGCTCACTTTCTGATCAATTCGAAACTTGTTGGTTCGGTGTTGATGTAAACTAGGCATGAAACCTTGGTGGATGCAACACCTTGGTTACTAGGGTGCACACCTCCCCCCTTAAGCGCCAGCCTAATAACTTCCATCACCTTTCGTCGATTAGTTGCATATGCTTCGATCGGTACCAAGTTAAAAAGTTACTTCCTTTTGAAGTCAACGATGCATACTCGATATAACCAATGTCTTCACTACGTAAGAAACCCAAATAGGAGACAAAGATGGGCGACGCGCTCAAAAGCGGCATCTATGATAATGTTAAGCGAGACGATCCCGCTTCAGCGAGGATCTGACATGAATCGGCTGAAAGTACAAGGAGACGCATTAAAACAAAGCCCGTTTGAGTTAAATTGGTATACGAGACACGCTATCCTCTCTGAAAATTGGGAGACGCACATAAAACACACCACGTCTCCTATGATCGACATCTCCCTCTCCTCTGCTAAAAGAGAGACACCCTCTAATTGAAAGCGCGTCTCCGATTCCTCACGTCACCTTTAGCTTCGAGATTTCTCCATTTTGCTTCGGTTCACTATTGATATGACACATCACTGAACTCAGAGCACATTCTCACTTGATACCTGAATATAATCACATCCTTCCTTATGATACCTACACACCACAAAGTCACTCATTCACATAGTTGAAGAACACACAAGATAATATTCACACAGTTGAAGAACACACGAGATAATATTCACATAGTTGAAGAACACACAAGATAATATTCAAGAGAATTCTTTCATTAACAATATTTACAAAACAGAAGCTACTAAAAACAACAAAGAAAAACTATATCCTACTCTTCCTCCTCCTCCTCCTCCTCCTCCTCCTCCTCCTCCAGCGACAACTCCGGCGACGGTGCAACAGGAGCCTGGGCCGGGTGCTTCGGCTGCGCCGGCTGCACCGACGGTGCAACCCTGTGAACGAGGTTGCTCTCTGTCGCCTCCACCAGGTTTCTGCGGCCCTCGGGGCCAAGCACTTGGGACATCGTCTCGAACAGAATGTCGAGACGATCGGCCACCCCCGTGAGGGTGAAGAGGTAGTGGCTGATGGTACCCATTCCAGTAAACTGGGGAAGGGTACCCAAACCCAAGGAACTCATGGCGCGAGACGTATTGTTGTATGCCTCTTGCGCCATAAGGCGGCGCTGCTCGGTGTTGAACCTCTCGGGGGAGCTGCAACGCAGTTTCTTGCAGGGTGGCGCTCTCGGTGGGCTTGGCGGGGTAAGGTCAGCCATGGTGGTGGTGGGTCGTCAGGGCGGAGAAGACAATCGAAGAAAAGAAGAGGATTCAAAGTGAGCGGCACGCTTGTGGAGAACTCACTGGTGATGACTCGTCCTAAATAAGGTCCGCGCGGAGTTGTCGAGGGAGCGGTTGGTTTCCCACGCATTGATGGAACGATGGGATGCATTGATACCGCCTTGGTGAAACGAAAGGTCGCGCATGGACGTCGCATGCGTATCTACACCATGCCGCCAAAATTAAGTTCTCCGCAGACCTCGTGTCGTGCGTCTGTCTTTCGACAATGGAAGAAGAGCTTTAGCTTACAGCGCGTCTCACATTTATCTCCCTCATCTCTTCGACAATGTAAGACTCGTTTTAGCTTAACGCATGTCTCTCATCATTATAGCACTTCTCGCATTTATTTCCCTCATCTCTTCGCCTCCTGTGCTCCTTTACTAATTGACCAACTACAGTGCGACCGCCTCCTCTGTTCGCCATCGTTGTTGTCATCGTCGATGCTGTCCTCGTCGTCATCATCGTCGCCGTCCTCGTCGTCATCGCCTTCTTCCTCATCATCATCACTGTTCATGGCTGGTATCGGCTTGGCGCGTAGCCGATTGAAGGAGGAGCGCTTGGCGTGGCGCAAGAACCATCCCCATGTATGTACATATGGCACACCGGTCTCATGGTTGTTTATATGTAGATCTACAATGGAATGATGAACTTAGCTGTAGTTTTGTTTCTGTCTTGTTTGTTTTTGGTATTTTCAATTTCTCTGCGTAGGGTTTCTCTACGAAGCCTAAATCGGGATATTTATTGATGTGGCAGTGCATCGTGCCCGGTAAAGAAAGGGTAAGTCATGAAGAACAAGCACAATATGAGTTTAACCATCGTCCTCCTATTAATGAATTTCCTTTGTAGACTGAATGGGAAGGTGCTACCTCCTGACAATCTCCTTCTCTGAGGACTATCCCTTGGTGCCTCCAAGATGCACTTTCCCAAATGGGTTCTTCCACCCAAATGTCCATCGCTCAGGAGCACTCTGCATTGGGATTCTTGATCAAGAGACTGTAAGATAGACCTATTTTGCTCGTGTAATTAGTACTTAATTGTTGCTGAACTTATTTGAACTGGTTTCTTATGTTGCTTAAGTTATATTTCATAGGGGTGGTGGACTGGTTTTACAGTCAAAACTATACTACTTGAAGTTCAGCGTTTGCCGCATCAGCCAAAGGCGCCCGATGTTAAAAGTGATTGCTATAATATACTTATCAAGGTTAGACGACACTTTGAGTTAGTTATATTTGAGTAGGTTATTCATTCCTCCTTCGACATTTGTTAATTTAAAAGAATGTCAATATTTTCAGGATCCAAGGGAACATAAGAGACGAGTTTGGGAGCAAGCTGGACGGTACAGTTTAGATTGATCGATGGGAGCTTTAGGAATAAGTTTAGATTCGAAATTAGTTTAGAGGGCACACAATGTATGAACCAAATTCATTGAGTTGCAAATTATCTCTGAATTGCAATGTCACTGCGTTTGTTTATCCCTGCAATGGTTCATGATTTCGTCCGAGTGGCAATGTGGAGAGAGCATGAGAGACAAACTTTAGAAAGGCTCGTCTGAGATACCTTATATTCGGCAAAAGGGAGACGGGCCTTACACGGGCTCATCTCCGATTTGTTCCTTTTTGTCCCACATCGTAAAGCAGAGCACGTTGCAACGATTGTATAAGGCATTGCGCACAGTTGACAGTTAGACATGTCGGATGCCAAAGATGTTCCTGGCTCAAGCACACCATGGCGCATCTTTGACAAATGGCATGCCCGTTCGACCACAAATTAATGTGAGATGCACCTTCAGTTGGCTCATCTACGATTTACGCCGAAGATCTTTTGTTCCACCTCGGAAAGCTGAGCGCTAAGCAACGATCATATAAGGCATTGCTCACAGTTGCCAGTTGGACACGCCGGAATGTCTTGGATGTTGTTAGTGTCTTCAGCAAACCGTGGCACATCTACGGCACTCCGGGGTGTTCGGGGCATCGAAACAATATAAGACGCCCCTTCCTTTGGCCTGTCTCCGATTTACGTCAAAGATCTTTTGTCCCATCGTAGAAAGCTAAGCGCGTTGCAACAATCATATAAGACATTGCGCACATTTGCAGTTGGCCGGCATCCAGTATGCGAATGATGTTCCTTGCTTCAGCACCATTGCGCACCTTTCGCATACTGGACGCTCGTTCTACTGACAAAATAGTGCGAGACAGGCGTTATATACGCCCGTCTCCGATTCCGGACGAAGAGCTAATGCGAGACGCATCTTATGTTGGCGCGTCTCCGATTTACGCCGAACATTTTTGTCCATCTCAACATTTGGCGAAAATTTTTGTCTTTCCCGCGCTCTCTCGACCTATAAACCGCAGATCTAGAGCATGTCGCCGCTGTCGACCCCGACCTTCACGTCATCATAGAGTTGAGCATGCTGGAGCATGCTTCCTCGTCTCCTGTCCCCAGAGCATGCCGCCGCCGTCCCTTTCTCTCAACTCGCTCTTCATCATTGTCGCGCTGCCGGCATTGACCCCTACCCTGCCGTCAACCCTGACCTTCGTCATCAGAAAGTTCAGCACACTGGAGCACTCCGCCTCGTCTCGTGTCCCCAAAGCACGCTGCTACCTTGACCCCGACCTCGGTAATCGGTATGTTCTCCCTGTCCCTGGAGCACGCCGGTCTGCTGTCCAATGCAGATGTAATGTATTTGTTTGGACTATCAATGCATAAGAAATTCTGATTCGCAAACCCTTGAAACTGCAGAAACTGTGGTTGACACTAGCATTTGCCATCCAACTGAGTTTGATTTCTACCTCTGCAGCCATGCTGGAATCAAGGTACCTATGCGATAATTGGTGTTTCTCTCATGAGTTATTGATATCAGGCTATAAAAGCATCAGTGAAATGTAAATTGTTTGTTTTGTTAGAGGACAAGCAAACCAGCTCAGTACCATGTCCTTTACCATGAGAACAATTTCTCTGCTGATGCCTTGCAGATGCTCACCAACTGCATGTGCTACAAGTAAGCTCTGTTCTCCATTCACTAATAGTTTCTGTGTTTATTACAATTGTATATCACTTTGTTCCTGTGTTTATTACAGTTGAATTTTAGGATGTATCAGTCGAAGCATTAGAGGCTATGAAGGCTCATCGTCAATGAAGTCATTGATCGGGAGAATTTTCATTACGGTATACAGGATTAGGTGATGATAGTTATGATGTGTGTAATTAGTTACATTGTAATCAGGATGAACAATCTTTGTTGTGTAATTAGAATACTTGATAACCACGATTGACACTTTGATAATATTTAATTGGTCATTATAATTTAACGTGTGATAAATATATCTATGCATATGTTCATGAATAGTATGTTGCTGACACTGGTAATACGGCTGCCAAATCCTGCCTAGCTCCTAATAATAGTGCCTGTAAACAATCCGCGAGAAGCTGTAGCAAAGAGCGACTCGGATAACCCAAATAAAGGAGACAGAGCATCTCGAATTAGTCAATATATCTGCGACGTGCTTTGTAAGGCCTGTCATGCTTGTAAGCTTGTGGGTGACGTGCGCCAGCGGCGTCTCCAATGACACCGTAAAGATTGTCAGCTATGACAAAAAGAAAGGAGACGCGCTTCTTTTGAGCTTGTCTCGCACCTAGTTCGATCGTCGACGAGCCGTGAAGCCCGTCTCTGATGCCAACACAATGCAAGACGCGACGACGTAGATGCATAGTTTGTTCGTCTCCCTTCTTCGTTCGGGCCCATCTCGTATGAGCCTTTCTTACGTAGTGCTTGGAGCAGCTGCGACAACATGGATATGAAACCTGGACATTTCACCTCTCGTAAGCAAGTCCAATCATTTATCACCAGTAGGAAGGAAAGATCCATCTTTGCACATAGACTTGAATCAAGTCACATGTTCATTCCCACAGTAAAGAATATGTCAATATCAAGTGCATAGCGAAACCACTAAGTTGCAACATTGTTCACTCAATACTTTTTTGCTGTTTGAAATCCGTTCCAGCCTGACCATATTGCACTCAAACTCAAATTTGGAAATGCAAATGACATTTTCATGATGTGATCCTATCAGCAAAGTTGTATTTGGCTCTCACACATTTCCAATGGTTACTCATATTTCTCCATTGCATCAAGGGTGTCAGAGTTATCGGGTTTTAAAGACCATTTTGACAGACCCCCCCCCCCCCCCCCCCAAAGTAGGGATTTTGGCCACAGTTTAAACATATATAATACTTCAAAATTTGAAGTAAATTTCAATTACAACATTGTCATACAACATCTAAACTTACCATATTGCTCACTTCCACATCGTTATCAAGGTTGCAGCTCAAAAGTAACAATCGGTGCTCAGAACTGTCCAGATTCTGGACTGCGATGATATCTTCGACGATAACTTGAATTATGCACTGTTACAGCGAGTTTTAGCTGTAGAGTTGCGTAGAAACTGGATAGAGGACTTCTTATAATTTTCAGAAATGTATATATATATGCCTATGTTACTCTTCTAACTTAGGAGAGATGGTTGGTCAAAGTTCAACTATTATCTAGCTGATTCTGGTAGCACTTATACATATGCACTATTTTGAACTCAAAATTTGAAACCTTCCTGGGCCGAAATGAGACAACTTTGAATAACAAAGTTGTAGCATATCTTCTCCCCTTTACAAAAATCTATACAATAGCCTAGAGGATGTTTCTATGAAGAGATATGGCAAAATTACAGAGGCTCATCTATTAAGCTTCAGAATTGTAGCAATATTAGTTATGGTGCATTTTCATCTTCATACAGTGGTTTTATGGTCTGGAGGTCAATAGAACATTTGTAGAGGACTCCTCAACCTCAGCAGAGCTATTTTGCACACCAGCATTGATAAGATATATAAAGATATGCACTATACAAGTTCAGCAACTTGCCGCCAAACAAGACAGTGAAGTGTGAGTGTGGTAGATTATGTATTTGATTCCTTTTCATGGTTTAATTGTGGAAGTTTGTCATATGAGTTAACCAAAAACTTGTATATTTGTGTTACATCCTCGACACAGACATAACTTGTCAACGTGTCCGATATAACCCATATGACATATCAGCACTACGATCCTCACAAAATAGAAATCCTAACCGGATTACCTCCAGCATATACGTCTTATAGGTGGCACTAAAATCGAGCACTCATGTAAAACCCCACTTTTATGGCATGTGAATTCAGTTATGAGTTTTGTGATCAACTATATTAAAGATCCAATATAGTGGTACACATGAACTTAATACCATCCAAACCTTTCTTGCACTCATGGTTAAATTTTATTAACATGAGTATTGGACTTCACCACTAATTCTAGAATGATTCTATTCACACCTCTTCAAATTTTGGAATTATTTGGATGAAGTTTATTAATGCAATTTAAAGTGCAGTACTAATTGGCCCTGCCAAAAATATTCAAATTAGAGGCTCTAAATTTTTCCCTGACATTCTAATATTCTCAATAGCTTGCCTGCAAAATTTCAAGATTTTAGGAACTCATTTGCTATTTTATTTGAGGCGCTTAGCAAATTTGAATCAAATTCAAATCTGAATTTTAAATTCTTTTCCAACTTCTTTGAACATAAGATTTGAGTTCGCCATTGTGTTCAGAATAATTCATTTATCATCTCCACAAAATTTCATGATTTTTGGAGTTGATCTTCTATTTTTAAATGAATTTTTAACTTTACTGTTGGAGTCTGACTGACTTGTGGGCCCCACAGGTCAGCCTCTGTTGAACGGATCAGCTCGGCCGCCTGCCATCTTTGCACCGGCGCTCACCCGCTCTACAGCGCACGTGCATGCAAGCTCCAGCGAGCTGCTTGCTTGCTTGTCGCGGTGCTATAAAAGGCCGGCCGCCGCTCCGATATTTTCCCTTCCCCGATCGGTGTTCCCCCTCTCGCGATTTCTTCTCCGCGGCGCGCCATCATCGCCGCTCGCCTCTGCTCCGTGATGCACTGCTGTTTCGCGCAGTTTCAAGCCACGATCCCCAAAGCTTAAAGGTGCGCCTAGTCGAGCTCTAACTCTCAGTGCAAACCGTTTCCCTTTTCATTGAGAAATGAGCAAGTTATCAGTCGTCTTCTCTCCGCCGATGTGAGGAAGCTCGCTCGGTTTCCGTTTCAATTCCATTTCTACAAGTAATTATTCTATGCAATTGCTTAGCGATAGTTTCTATAGGTCCTAGCGCTCTTACCTGAGCAAAAACCCCTAAAAGTTATCGAGCAACGGCCGAGGAAATCGAGTTTTGCTCGCCAACGGTGAGGAAACCTCGGTTCGCCGTCAAGCTCATAGTTTCCGATTGTTTCTTCCTCTCCCACGTCCATTTCCTTGATCTGCATCATCCCAGGAAGGTTTTGAAGAAGGTCCCGAGTGGTTTGAGCTACTCTGGAGCGAGTTCCAGGTTGCCCGAGTGCTCACCGCCGCCTCCGCCGTCGCACGACCATTTCCGACGAGTTTCTGGTCCCATCGACTTCACTGTCGTGCTCAGCGACTCCTAAAACCCCCAGACAGCGAGTTTGAGTGAGTTTGGACCGTCGGTTTAGCCGGTGGCGAGCTCTCCGGCGAGTCACCGCCGCGGGCGCCGCCTCGCGCGGGCGTTGGCCCGAGGTAGAAGAGAACCCCGTGGGGCCCCACCTGCCAGTGGCTGCGGGATCACGGTGCGGCTGGGATTCCGTGCGGCCGCGCGCGAATAAATCTGTGGATCGCGGTGTTGCATTGACCAGAGCACGCCACGTGGCCCATGGGTTCCAACCAATTGAATTTGAATTCTGGCGCCAATAGTTTATTAAATTCATTCAGAAAATTGTTCAAACTTCTAAATTGAATATCTCTCGGTAGACTACTCCAAAAATCTTCAAACAAATTTTTTTTGAAATCTCTTGAGCTATAGTTTCTTTTAGTGCCTGATAGGTTCCGTGAAACTTAATTTTAAATTCTGTAGAAAATAATATTTCCAAATACAAACACAATTTTTCCAGATGAACCTTCCACTGGAAAAATCTCCAAAATTCACATAAAATACCTTGACCTAGTCTTAGTTACCAGAAAAAGTTTGGGAGCCATTAAACCTGTTTAGCTTGGACAGATTTCCAATTCTTTCCTACTGGTTCAGTTTTCTTACAAAACTGTATTCAGAAAATAGTATCCTGTTCTAAATTCAGTTTCTCCAAGAAGAATTGCCCTAAAAATCCCAAATAAAATCCTGTATGATTCTTACACCCTAAGCAAACAGGATGTACAGTTGGATTGGTATGAAACCCTGTATAACATCCTTTTTAATTCAATCATCATTTTCCTTGATTGAATTATCCCAGATGTTCGGTTGCTTTGTTATACCCCAAATTTCGACTGAACATTCCCTTAGTCATGTCCTAGGTCCTGTAGAAATTTGAGAATTATTTGACCTAATCTTCTAGGCCCAATTCAGTTCCTAAACTGAAAGATAATTGGTTAAGCTTATTCAATTAATAAATAATTGCCAAAGGGCTTAACCACCTTGATTATCTTTTGCTCCTTGCCAAAAATCTCTATCATAGTCATTAGTATGTCTCAACAAGGTCCCAAAGCCAGTTAAGATCATCACTTGCTATGATCCTTAGATATTAATTTGTATACTTTTTATAGTTATTGTTTCAAAATCATTCATATACCATATTATATGCATGACGTGTAGTGACTGAAGTCGAGGAGGCACCGGAGGCTTTGGAAGTGTACCATCCTGATACTAACTCCGACTCGGACCTACATCTAGGCAAGCCCCGGTTTGCATTTAAGTTATTTATAAAATTTTACTTTATCACTATCATGAGTAGTATATGATATTGTGCATTACGTATAAGGTGTTTGATACTCCACATGCATGACCAAAAATCCCAGGGATTGGTTGAAACGAGTTACAGTTTGACCTGTAGTACTGCTTTGCTAATGCATAGGAAATCCGGTAGAAGTCGAGTAGTTGGAATCTACTCGCGAGAGATGTAGGACATATCTCACAGGATTGGTTAGATAAAAAAATGGCATAATATAATGAAATGGAGACCGGGCAGGGAATGGATAGGAAGCGGCGAGAATTGAGTCTCGGTCGCATAGCCCTACCTGTGTCGATTAAGGCCCGTCTGTATGCGGCCCCTTCGGACAAGCTTGACTTGTATCGGCAACATAATGGATATATGGGCTCCAGTAAACTGACGTAGCTTGGTCACTTGGGTGTCGAGGCATACCGTTCCGTTTTATAGGTGTGGGTTGAGGGCAGCAAGGTGTAAATCCGCTGGTGGGCATGTCAGAGTACGCCCCACGCAGGGACCTCATGCTCGTGACGGATCGACCGGTTCGGCATTTGAGTGTCTCGTGAAAGGTTGCCATATACGCCTAGTACTGAAGTGTTATGTACGTACAGGTGTGCTCGCTGACACTTCCGAACGACGTATGTGTCGTGTTGTCCGGGTGTGTTCTGATTGCAATCACCGTCCCTCGCGGTAATAGAGTACCACTTGTTCACTGCGTTGTGACATAGTAAATACTGAAGAAGTAATAGAAATAAATTGTATTGAAGTATAATTGTTTTGCAACCTTGTATGATTTAGAGATAATCACATTAAAGTTTACAGTTTCCCCATACTTTAGCTGTAATAGCATTATGTGCTCTGGGCATGTCATATCATCAACAAAGCGTTTCTTGTTTGATTGTGTAACCCATGATGTGCCGTGCCTGAAGAATGTCATTTGCTACATAAAACCTGATTATAAGGACCCACTTGTAGGCGAGTCATTTATGCTTCACCTTACCTATGTTTAGTGTCCCCTTTGCATATGTCTAGTGAGACGGGTTAGTCTTGCTGAGCCTTATGCTCACGTTTCCAGTTAACGAGTTTTTGCAGGTTATACAATTGATGAAGGGTTTGATGATGAGGCTGCACCCCCTCCAGGGTGTACAGCCGAATGGGAACCCTGCACGCCGCCGTAATTGAGTGTTGCTAGTGCAAAGTATCCAAGGCATGGATAACTTTCCTTTTGCATAGCTAGTGATGAGAGCATAGCTATGATATATATGTTGCTTTCCTTACGCTAATATTGTAAAACTTCCGCTGTATGATAAATAAAAGACTTTGTCTTGTACTTATTCAGGTTCTATTCTTGTATACTGTTGGGTGTCGCATCGCACGACACCACCCAATGAGATTCTCGGATGTCGGGATTCCGGTGCCCACAGACATGGTATCAGAGCATCATTGGGAACAGTGTACTTGAAAAGAACATATTTTCAAAAATTAGGACTTGAGTGAGGAATTAGCTATCTGCCTTTATAAGGAGTATTATTAGTATAAGATATAAAGGTGGTAAACTAACTATGTGTTATTATATTCTGTAACGACGCCCCGACGTCAGGTAAGAGGTAAGGTACGCCACCGAGAGCGGGTCAATCTCGGTAAGCTCAGCATACGAGGAGTGGTATGTGAAATTTTCGTGGCTTAGCACGGGAAGTTAATAGGAGTCTCTGAAGCTCTCAATGTTTCTGAGAACCTATGACACGCGGTACCCCAGCGTGCTTCAAAGTTATTGGGAGCCCCCATCGGGTGGTGTATAACCCGATAGTATGCCTCTCTAGAACTATTCATGTTCTATGGGAGCATGCGAAAGACGTATGCCCGAGCGTGTATAAGTCGGATCGTGAGGGAGTCTTTGCTGTACAGACGTATTTACAGCCATGTGCCTCGAGACATGACCTCGCTCGAGGGCGACTCACACCAGAGTCGTATGCATTTATTTTCATATATATTATTGTGACTGCCTGTCGTGTTTCCCCATACCACCTTTGAGGTGTGAATGTGTGAAAGGGGATTGTTTGTCTTTTGCAGCATTAATTACGGTAGAAGACCGTGTAGAAGCCGTTTGCGAGAGAACGATATAGGAACCATCTACGGACGTCACTGGAAATATCGGATAGAATTTTCTTTGGTGAGATACATAGTACCGTTAGTATCAAACATGATACTATACCATCCCCACGGACAGAATGGATGCATAATGCTTTGGAAAGTCCAAATATCAGATGCTGGTAGGTTTGGACTCCGTAAAAAGGCTTCCGACTCGATAGAGTAGATAAAATCAAGATTCTTGATTTCTAGCAGAAGTTGGCTCGACTTCGCCGGATTGAAATCTTGTTTATTTAAATGATAGTATAGGAGTATCATATGTGGATGGAAAGTTCGGGAAGATCTCTACAACTTTTCTGTTGACCATAAAGACAGAAATGCTTGATAATCTGTTGAAATCTGGGGTGTATTGTAACTGCTCCAGATGACCTTACCATTGTACCAGTCTCTGTATTTTTGCCATAACTTGCTGTAGAAAAATCCACTGCCTTATTGTGATACATGTTTGGAAAGGGTAGGAGGATCTTTACAAGTTTGTTATGGGAGGTTTTTCCTGATTTGGGTTGGAGTTAAACCAAATTGGAAAGTCAACACACTGAACTGCAGGGGTCTGCCGGTGCATGGTGGGCCAATTACCTTGCCACACGCCCCGCAGGCCATGTCATAAGCTGGGCTGAATTCCGGGAGGCGTTCCGCGCCTACCATATTCCTCCCGGGATTATAAGGAGGAAGCTTCAAGAGTTCTTGGAGCTGAGGGAGGGAGGAAGGAGTGCGTACGAGTACTCCAAATCATTCAACCACTTGGCCCAATATGCTCAGGACCAAGTGAATACCGAAGATCGGAAGCGTGAATGCTTCTACCGGGGTTTGAACCCCAAGTTGAAGGAAAAGCTTGTCCTGTTCAACCGCGGCAGCTTCAATGACATCGTCAATGCCACTATCATGCAGGAGGACGCTACGCGCGAGCTGTCCTCAGATAAAAAGAAGAGGAGTGCTCCGCAGGGCAGCGGAGGTGGTGCTCCTCAGAAGTACCGTATGATGTATCGATCACCATCCGGCCAGAGGTGGCAACCGCCATCACGACCACCAATGTTCAGTGGTCGCCAGTTCAGCAACTCCGGATTCCAACCGCAGCAACAACAGGGGATGATCCCACGTGCACTTCCACCTCCCCCACGTGCACCGGGATTCCGTCCTCCCATTCGTACTGGCCAAACCTCGTACACGTGTTTCACGTGTGGGCGCACGGGGCACTTCGCCAAGGACTGTCCGCAGAATCGACAAGGCGGAGGGCAATCATCCTACTAGGGGGCCAACCAACCCCGCAACCAGCCCAAGAAGTCAGTTCCCAGACTTGGCAACGTCCACCATCTCGCCATTGAGGACGTTCCGGAAGGCGCGCCCGTACTCACAGCTACCTGTTATCTCCACCAAAACTCCATATATGATTCGCACTCTAGCAGGGAGGGTAGTAACATATGAGATGGTACATAGGGTACCTCTTGACCTAGATGGGAACATCTATCCTACCTCCTTCATTATCTTAGAGACTCAAAGACTAAATGTCATCTTAGGAATGGCATGGTTGCAATACCATGGTGCTATTCTTGATATCTTTCCTCGAAAAATTTATCTAAACTCTCCACTCCATCTGTCCCAAGTTCTCAATCTTGAGAACATCATTCCATTGGACCCATCTACTCACAATACCAAAGTTATTGGACTTGAGGATATTCCGGTAGTATGTGAGTACCCCGACGTATTCCCTGATGATCTTCCTGGTATGCCCCCAGAAAGAGATATGGAGTTCAAAAATGAACTTGTACCGGGAACAGTGCCAATCTCAAGACCACCCTACGAGATGGCACCCAAGGAACTTGCAGAACATAAGGAGCAGTTAACCGAACTTGAGAACAAGGGTTTCATTCGTCCAAGTTCATCACCATGGGGTTGTTCTGCGCTGTTCGTAGAGAAGAAAGATAAGACCTTGAGACTGTGTGTAGACTATCGTCCACTTAATGCTGCACTATCAAGAACAAGTATCCACTACTACGCATTGATATTCTTTTCGATCAATTGGTGGGTGCTAAAGTATTTTCAAAGATGGATCTTTGTTCTGGTTATCATCATATTAGAATCCGACCAGAAGATATACCAAAGACAGCATTCTCAACGAGGTATGGACTGTATGAGTACCTTGTTATGTCCTTCGGATTGACCAATGCACCGACTCATTTCATGTATCTCATGAACTCAATGTTTATGCCTGAATTGGACAAGTTTGTCGTAGTCTTCATTGACGACATACTTGTGTATTCAAAATCCGAAGAAGAACAAGCTCAACACTTGCGTATCGTGCTTCAACGATTACGGGACCACCAGCTATATGCTAAGTTCAGCAAGTGTGAATTCTGGATCAGCCAAGTGCCATTTTTAGGGCACATCATATCAGCAGAAGGGATTGTAGTTGATCCAAGCAAGATCAAGCAAGTCCTCAAATGGGAGTCTCCAAAGTCTGTACATGAAGTTCGAAGTTTCCTAGGTTTAGCTGGGTATTACCAGAGGTTCATTCCTAGTTTCTCCAAAATAGCTAAACCAATGACAGAACTTCTGAAGAAGTGGACGAAGTATGTATGGACTAAGGCATGTGAGGTAGGTTTTCAAGCATTAGTAAAACACCTCACAACGGCACTAGTATTAGCTCAACCAGACACAACCAAATCTTTTGACGTGTATTGTGATGCATCCGGAATTGGTTTGGGATGTGTGTTGATGCAGGATAGACGAGTGATTGCTTATGGATCACGACAGCTTTGGAACCATGAGCAGCACTATCCGACTCATGATCTAGAACTCACTGCTGTGGTACTAGTATTGAAGATGTGGAGACATTATCTACTGGGTAATCTAGTACACCTCTACACTGATCACAAGAGCTTGAAATACATCTTCACCCAAAAAGATTTAAATATGCGACAGCGTAGATGGTTGGAGTTAATCAAGGATTATGAGATTGAGATCCACTACCATCTAGGCAAAGCGAATGTAGTCGCAGATGCTCTAGCCGCAAGTCCCATGTCAACAATCTTTCCATTACCTCAATGGAAGGAGAAGAAGAATCGAGTCTCTACTTGGTTCCATATGGGGCACTCTACAACCTAGCTCTCATTCCTACTATCAAGGAGGATATTATGGCAGCTCAAAAGGAGGACAAAGGAATGTCACATATTCGGCAAATAATGAAGAAGGGGGATATGAAATGTTTCCAAAGTGACGATGAAGGCACCCTCTAGTTTAACAACCGTATAGTGGTACCCCGAAACATGGAACTTCGGAAGAAGATACTGGATGAAGCTCACTTATCCAAGTATTCCATTCATCCGAGAAGTAACAAAATGTACCAAGATTTGAGAAAGAACTTCTGGTGGACTCGGATGAAGAGGGAAGTAGCTAAATATGTATCCGAGTGTGATACGTGCCGTCGAGTGAAGGCCGACCATATGAAAGCAGTAGGACAGCTTCAACCTTTAAGCATACCGACTTGGAAATGGGAGGATATCAGCATGGATTTCATTGTTGGGTTGCCTCCCACTCTCCATAAGCACGACTAAATTTGGGTGATCGTTGACCGGTTGACCAAATCGGCTCATTTCATACCTGTCAGTGTCAAGTATGATGTAAAGCGGTATGCAAAACTTTATATCTCATGAATAGTGTGTCTACATGGTGTACCCCGCACTATCATTTCAGATTGTGGATCTATTTTCGTTGCTCGCTTTTGGGAGCATCTCCATGATGCACTGGGTACCAAAATGATTCGAAGCTCGGCTTATCATCCTGAGACTGATGGACAAACTGAACGGGTGAATCAAGTGCTAGAGGACATGCTTCGTGCCTGTGCCATCCACCATGGTAGGAATTGGGATGATCATCTACCATTGGCGGAATTTTTGTACAACAACGGTTACCAGGCTAGTATCCAGATGGCGCCATATGAAGCTCTTTATGGTCGGAAGTGTCGCACACCCTTGAACTGGTGTGAATCTGGTGAACGAGTGGTATATGGCATCGACTTAATAAAAGAAGCCGAAGAGCAAGTACGCATTATTCAAACAAATCTCAAAGCCGCTCAGTCTCGTCAGAAGAGCTACGCGGAAAAATGACGTCGACCTCTTCACTTCGAGGTTGGGGATCAAGTTTATCTCCGGGTATCCCCTATGAAAGGTATCCATCGATTCAGAGTGAAAGGGAAGTTAGCTCCACGTTTTATTGGGCCGTTCGCAATAATCAAAAGATGCGGACCTGTGGCATATCAATTGGAGTTACCGCCATCGCTGGTAGGGGTCCATAATGTGTTTCACATTTATCTGTTGCGGAAATGTCTCAAAATCCCAGCGAATATACGTTTTGAGGATTTGGAAGCTCTCCAACCAGATCTCACTTATTCCGAGCATCCAACTCAGATCGTCGATGAGAAGACTCGCACCACAAGAAGTCGCACCTTGCGTTTCTACAAGGTCTTGTGGAGCAACCACAATGCTGAAGAAGACACGTGGGAAAGCAAGGAGTATCTTAGAACGAACTATCCGGACTTGTTAGCGGCATATGTTTGTTGGATCTGTTCCTTTTGCCTTCTTTTGTAATCTCGGGATGATATTCTTTTAAGGGGGGGGGGGGAATGTAAAACCCCACTTTTATGGCATGTGACTTCAGTTATGAGTTTTGTGATCAACTATATTAAAGATCCAATATAGTGGTACACATGAACTTAATACCATCCAAACCTTTCTTGCACTCATGGTTAAATTTTATTAACATGATTATTGGACTTCACCACTAATTCTAGAATGATTCTATTCACACCTCTTCAAATTTTAGAATTATTTGGATGAAGTTTATTAAGGCAATTTAAAGTGCAGTACTAATTGGCCCTGCCAAAAATATTCAAATTAGAGGCTCTAAATTTTTCCTTGACCTTCTAATATTCTAAATAGCTTGCCTGCAAAATTTCAATATTTTAGGAACTCATTTGCTATTTTATTTGAGGCGCTTAGCAAATTTGAATCAAATTCAAATCTGGATTTTAAATTCTTTTCCAACTTCTTTGAACATAAGATTTGAGTTCACCATTGTGTTCAGAATAATTCATTTACCATCTCCACAAAATTTCATGATTTTTGGAGTTGATCTTCTATTTTTAAATGAATTTTTAACTTTACTGTTGGAGTCTGACTGACCTGTGGGCCCCACAGGTCAGCCTCTGCTGAAGGGATCAGCTCGGCTGCCTGCCATCTCTGCACCGGCGCTCGCCCGCTCGACAGCGCACGCGCATGCAAGCTCCAGCGAGCTGCTTGCTTGCTTGCCGCGGCGCTATAAAAGGCCAGCCGCCGCTCCGATATTTTCCCTTCCCCGATCGGTGTTCCCCCTCTCGCGATTTCTTCTCCGCCACGCGCCATCGTCGCCGCTCGCCTCTGCTCCGTGGTGTGCCGCCGTTTCGCGCAGTTTCAAGCCACGATCCCAAAAGCTTAAAGGTGCGCCTAGTCGAGCTCTAACTCTCGGTGCAAACCGTTTCCCTTTTCATTGAGAAATGAGCAAGTTATTAGTCGTCTTCTTTCCGCCGATGTGAGGAAGCTCGCTCGGTTTCTGTTTCAATTCCATTTCTACAAGTAATTATTCTATGCAATTGCTTAGCGATAGTTTCTATAGGTCCTAGTGCTCCTACCTGAGAAAAAACCCCTAAAAGTTATCGAGCAACGGCCGAGGAAATCGAGTTTTGCTCGCCGCCGGTGAGGAAACCTCGGTTCGCCGTCGAGCTCATAGTTTCTGATTGTTTCTTCCTCTCCCACGTCCGTTTCCTTGATCTGCATCGTCCCAGGAAGGTTTTGAAGAAGGTCCCGAGTGGTTTGAGCTACTCTGGAGCGAGTTCCAGGTTGCCCGAGCGCTCACCGCCGCCGCCGCCGTCGCATAACCATTTCCGGCGAGTTTCTGGTCCCATCGACTTCACCGTCGTGCTCAGCGACTCCTAAAACCTCCAGGCGGCGAGTTTGAGCGAGTTTGGCCCTTCGGTTTAGCCGGCGGCGAGCTCACCGACGAGTCACCGCCGCGGGCGCCGCCTCGCGCGGGCGTTGGCCCGAGGTAGAAGACAACCCCGTGGGGCCCCACCTACCAGTGGCCGCGGGATCACGGTGCGGCTAGGATTCTGTGCAGCTGCACGTGAATAAATCTGTGGATCACGGTGTTGCATTGACCAGAGCACGCCACGTGGCCCATGGGACCCAACAATTGAATTTGAATTCTGGCGCCAATAGTTTATTAAATTCATTCCAAAAAATTGTTCAAACTTCTAATTGAATATCTCTCTGTAGACTACTCCAAAAATCTTCAAACAAATTTTGTTTGAAAGCTCTTGAGCTCTAGTTTCTTTTAGTACCAGATATGTTCTGTGAAACTTAATTTTGAATTCTGTAGAAAATAATCTTTCCAAATACAAACACAATTTTTCCAGATGAACCTTCCACTGGAAAAATCTCCAAAATTCACATAAAATACCTTGACCTAGTCTTAGTTACCAGAAAAAGTCTGGGAGCCATTAAACCTGTTTAGCTTGGACTGATTTCCAATTCTTTCTTACTGGTTCAGTTTTCTTCCAAAACTGTATTCAGATAATAGTATCCTTTTCTAAATTCAGTTTCTCCCAGAAGAATTGCCCTAAAAATCCCAAATAGAATCCTGTATGATCCTTACACCCTAAGAAAACAGGCTGTACAGTTGGATTGGTATGAAAACCTGTATAACATCCTGTTTAATTCAATCATCTTTTTCCTTGATTGAATTATCTCAGATGTTCAGTTGCTTTGTTATACCCCAAATTTGGACTGAACGTTCATTTAGTCATGTATTAGCTCCTGTGAAAATTTGAGAATTATTTGACCTAATCTTCTAGGCCCAATTCAGTTCCTAAACTGAAAGATAACTGGTTAAGCTTATTCAATTAGTAAATAATTGCCAAAGGGCTTAACCACCTTGATTATGTTTTGCTCCTTGCCAAAAATCTCTATCATAGTCATTAGTATGTCTCAACAAAGTCCCGAAGCCAGTTAAGATCATCACTTGCTATGATCCTTAGATATTAATTTGTATACTTTTATAGTTATTGTTTCAAAATCATTCATATACCATATTATATGCATGACGTGTAGTGACCGAAGTCGAGGAGGCACCAGAGGCTTTGGAAGTGTACCTTCCTGATACTAACTCCGACTCGGACCTGCATCTAGGCAAGCCCCAGTTTGCATTTAAGTTGTTTATAAAATTTTACTTTATCACAATGATGAGTAGTATATGATATTGTGCATTACATATAAGGTGTTTGATACTCCACATGCATGACCAAAAATCCCAGGGATTGGTTGAAACGAGTTACAGTTTGACCTGTAGTTCTGCTTTGCTAATGCATAGGAAATCCGGTAGAAGTCGAGTAGTTGGAATCTACTCGCGAGAGATGCAGGACATATCTCACAGGATTGGTTAGATAGAAAATGGCATAATATAATGAAATGGAGACCGGGCAGGGAATGGATAGGAAGCGGCGAGAATTGAGTCTCGGTCGCATAGCCCTGCCTGTGTCGATTAAGGCCCGTCTGTATGCGGCCCCTTCGGACAAGCTTGACTTGTACCGGCAACATAATTGATATATGGGCTCCAGTAAACTGACGTAGCTTGGGCACATGGCTGTCGAGGCATACCGTTCCATTTTATAGGTGTGGGTTGAGGGTAGCAAGGTGTAAATCCGCTGGTGGGCACGTCAGAGTACGCCCCACGCAGGGACCTCCTGCTCGTGATGAATCAACCGGTTCGGCATTTGAGTGTCTCGCGAAAGGTTGCCATATACGCCTAGTACTGAAGTGTTATGTAGGTACAGGTGTGCTCACTGACACTTCCGAACAACGTATGTGTCGTGTTGTCCGGGTGTGTTCTGATTGCAATCACCGTCCCTCACGGTAATAGAGTACCACTTGTTCACTGCGCCGTGACGTAGTAAATACTGAAGAAGTAAGAGAAATAAATTGTATTGAAGTATAATGGTTTTGCAACCTTGTATGATTTAGAGATAGTCACATTAAAGTTTACAGTTTCCCCATACTTTAGTTGTAATAGCATTATGTGCTCTGGGCATGTCATATCATCGACAAAGCGTTTCTTGTTTGACTGTGGAACCCATGATGTGCCGTGCCTGGAGAATGTCATTTGCTACATAAAACCTGATTATAAGGACCCACTTGTAGGCGAGTCATTTATGCTTCACCTTACCTATGTTTAGTGTCCCCTTTGCATATGCCTAGTGAGATGGGTTATTCTTGCTGAGCCTTATGCTCACGTTTGCAGTTAAGGAGTTTTTGCAGGTTATACAATTGATGAAGGGTTTGATGATGAGGCTGCACCCCCTCCAGGGTGTACAGCCGAATGGGAACCCTGCACGCTGCTGTAATTAAGTGTTGCTAGTGCAAAGTATTCAAGCATGGATAACTTTTCTTTTGCATAGCTAGTGCTGAGAGCGTAGCTATGATATATATGTTGCTTTCCTTACGCTAGTATTGTAAAACTTCCACTGTATGATAAATAAAAGACTTCGTCTTGTACTTATTCAGGTTCTATTCTTGTATACTGTTGGGTGTCGCATCGCACGACACCACCCAATGAGATCCTTGGATGTCGGGATTTCGGTTCCCACAACTCACAAACGTGTACTATTCGCAATACGTCTAACTTGGTTAGTTTACCTGCATAAGACACACAATTTACAAAATACTCATTATGGTTCCATATGGCACGCTCCGCATGGGCGATCATTTCAGACAGTCAAAATAATATATCAGTTTCAATCTAAAGCGTTGTATCATTCCATACAGTCTGTGATTGAGGAGAACAGGTCCCGAGAAACTTGGTCACATTTCAACGCCACACAACGGGGGACCCGAGTAAAGCGCGAACGGGTCGTCACATTTAAGAATTTTATCAACCCAATGAATACCACCTACTGCCCCATAAGAGCTGAAGCACGCCGATGATGAGCGTTGCGTATGGCCCTTTGAACATTGAACGTTCAAAAGTTGCATACTATCGTGTTTTTGACCACACGATGGGGTATCCACGCATTAGTCTGAAGCCGGCCGAGGAGCAGCGTTTTCATATGTTCCCAGAAACATGAGAAGGTTCAGAGACTCATATTAATTCCCATGCCAAGACATAAGGGACAATCATTGTACTACCTCTTGTACGGGGGAGCTTACCGCAATCGATCTGCTTGCGGTGGCGTACTTTACCTCTTACTGACACCAGAGTGTCGTTACTGAATATAATAATAAATATGTTAGCTTTGCCACCTTAAATTCTTATATGGACCTAATAACGAAGCCTCACTCGTAAGTCTATAGTTTTCAAAATGTGTTCCTTTTCAAGTGTGCTATTCCCAATGTAGCTCTAATACCATACTATGAGGACCAGGGTCCCGACAAACGAGGAATCTCATTGGGTGGTGTCGTGTTGTCAGTACCCTGCAGATCGGGTACCCCCGCATGCAAGGAAGAAAAGGCAGCTCCGACAACCTGCAGCTTCGGACCTAGCCTCCCCGCTGAGGAGAGGTCCGGTGCTGCCACACATCTCGAGGGCTCCAGACCTAGCCTCCCCGCTGAGGAGAGGTCCGGTGCTGCCACGTGTCTCCAGGACTCCAGAACTAGCCTCCCCACTGAGGAGGGGTCCGGTGCTGCCGCGCGTCCCGAGGACACCAGACCTAACCTCTCCGCTGAGGAGAGGTCCGATGCCACAATTGCGCGTCCGACAGCTCCGGAAGGTGACGTGTACACTCAAGACCACATTGAAGCAGCATCAACACATCATTAATGTGTCATCAAGACACCTTAGTGCACCATTAGGACCCATTAACGTGTCATCAGGACACGTTAATGCACCATCAAGATCCATTAACGTGTCATCAAGGCACGTTAATGCACTTTCATGACTAATTAACTCAGGTCCACCTGTCGGGCCCGCTCATAATGTAAGTTTCTGGCCTTTCACCTATAAAAGGACCAGACAGCCATGACGAAAGGGGGGGGGGAGCTCTGGGACATCCCTCTCACACATCTCACGCTCACAATGGATTGAGTACACTCAATACAACACAACCACCCGTGGATGTGGGGTATTACGCCTCCCGGTAGCCCGAACTGTGTAAATCCTTCGTGTTGATAGTGCTCGTAGATCCAGGAAATTCGCCCCTCCTAAAAAGAACCTCTGTGGGATGCTCCTTAGCAGGTCCGAGGGAAGTGTCGCAAAAACAGTTCGACATTTTGGGGCGCCAGGTAGGGGGGGCACTTTTTTGGATTTACAAGCCTCACCACAATGGTGAGCCCTTTGTTCATTGTCGGCTCCTCTCGACCCTCCCGCCATGAAGGGAGCAGCAAGACGTTGCCACTTACCGTTCTATAGCGGGCTAACCTGGCGGACAACAGTCCCGGTGGTTACTGCTGTCACCACGCGATGGCTTTCTACCACCACTGCAATGACGCCACCAGTGGAAGGTCAAAAGTGTGTGGCCTGCTTAGCCTAGTCTTGCACTAAGCATGTGCCTTGTGACCCTAAGCCTGTACACTTTGCCTCATGGCTACATCTACCACGGGAACAATGATGCCACCAGGTACCTGTGACGTATTCGGTCTCCTTGGTTATTTTTTTTTCTGAGTCCCATGGCATTGAATGGTCACTATCGACTGTTGGAGTCGGCAGATCTCCTGACACTACTAAAGTGTTGAAGGAGTTTGTAGTTCGGTGTGGGCGCGCGGAGACTCAAGAAGGTGAATCACGATTGGACACGAGAGACTCAGTGATTTACGTGGTTCGGGCCGCCTGAGCGTAATACCCTACTCCACGGGTGTGTGTGTGTGTGTTGTATTAGCTTGTGTGCCTGAGAACGTTCGAGAGCTCCCTTCGTGTATCGTCGGTTTGTCCTTTTATAGTACAAGGACAAACCGTTACAAGTTAGCCTGGCCCGACATGTGGCCCCGGCGGTTACTAGTATTGATACACGATTAATTGCTGTTAATAACCCTGTAACGGGCCCCGATAGTGCCATTACAGGTGTTAAGATTATCCAATTAAGTGTCATTAACATGGAATTAATGACAATTAATCGGGTCTTGAAGTCCGCGGCTATCCTTTGACGATCCGGAGTCGTTACAACGTCTTCCGGAGGTTTGAGGCGGCCAGCTCTGACGTTTGGACACGTGGCAGCTCCGGAGCTTGCTTGTGGGAAGCGGGAAGCTCCGGGGTGGCCTGGCACGTGTCAAGTCCGGAGCTTCTCTCGGTCAGGGGTTAAGTCCGGAGGTGCCGTTTCAGTACCTAGCCCGGAGCTTCACCCTTGTGGGTAGTAGCTCCGGTCTGGCAGTACACGTGGCAACCTGGGGGTTAACCATGTTGGAGAAGCAGGTCCAGTTATGTCTGACAAGTGGGCCTCCGAGGATCTTCAATTTGAGTAGACGTCCTTCCCTTGAGATCTTCGTAACCTCAGGGGGTGTATGGTTTTTAGGGTACCGACAGTGGCCCCCTGGACCTACCTCCGGGGAAAGCCACTGGGGTGAAGTCATTCCGTCGGAGGTGGGTCCATACTCACGACTCTTGAACTGGGTCTTCAAGGGTCTTCAGAGGTGCCGTTGGCGGGGCTTTACAGTTAAATCCCGACGCGTGGCGCCTCTCAGGCGGCAGATTAGATCTTTGACGTGCGGATCTCTCGCAATTGAAGGTCGCCGGTTCCCGATACGAAAACCGTATCGGTTCCGCGCGCCTTGTCAGTTCGCCGCCTTTGGGTTTCCCGCCTCGTGATGACAACTGTTCGCCTGGGTAAGAACCTCGACTTGATCATCAGGGTGGTCCCGGGCCCTCTTGTCATCGGCAGGGTTGAATTCTTGAGTAGTATCCTTGACTCTCCTACAGTTTCCATCCAAGCGTTGCGAGGGCTTACTTAAGAAGGAAAGCACACCGTCGGGAGTTCTTTACGCTTCCCATCTGTTCTTGCGCTCAAACTCCCGACTTGTACTTTGCTCCTCTTCTCTTGCCTAGCTGTGCTGCGATGGAGTTGGGTCTGCGTGAGAGTCGCTTGAAGACGGACAGCGATCTGAAGAAGGTCCGGGCCCTCATGGGGTGGTCTTCGGACTTCTTCAACCGCTCGGTCTGCGCGGCGGAGAGCTCCCCTTTAAAAAGGAGCACTCTGGCGAGATGGTGTACTTTTCCTCGTACGCCATGGTGGGGCTGATCCCACCGTTTTCTTCTTTCTTCTTGATGCTGCTAGACTTCTATGGTCTGCAGCTGTACCACCTTGGCCCTCACTCCATTCTCCTTGTGTCCATCTTTGTCCACTTCTGCGAGATGTGGGTGGGCATCCCTCCCTGCATCGAGCTCTTTCGAACCTTCTTCACCGTCCAAACCACCGGCCGAAGCGATGAGTATCTTGGCTTCTACTACTTCGTGAAGCGCAAGAAGTGCCCATTCAAGTACCTCTGGTCATTCCCTTCCGGGAAGTGGGATGACTGGAAGAAAGATTGGGTAGTCGTCCGGGTGGAGGAGCATGAGCGGTTGGAGTTGCCGGACGGTCTGCCCGGGATTGACACGTCGATATGGAGCGAAGTTCTGGTGCTGGCGGCAGCTTTCGACCCTGTCCTGACCAGGATCCGCCAATGTGTGGAGGGAGGATTGACTCCCCAGGCGGTGTTCTGCAACTTTCTGTCCAACAGGTGGGCGCCGCTGAAGAGGAGGGAGAAGCTCGCCTGGGCCCTCAACAGCGTGATGGACGAGGACCGGGTTGAGACCAGATTGAAGTCCAGCATGGTGGGGAAGACCTTGGAGTTTCATCTCAAGAAATTCCAGCACGGCATCGACGTTGACGGAGATTACTTGACTCCGCCGCCGGATTTCCTCCCTCTGAACGTGGAAGTTGAGTTTAGCAGGGAGCTCCGGCGGAAGATGCCCGCGCTTGACGACCTTGGTGTCGTCGAGAGAAGATCAACCACCCGGCTGGCGATCCCCGGGTTGTCCGGAGACGGCTCCGCCCCTGTCTCACAGCCAAGAGCTGAGGTCATCGGCAAGGGCAAGGAGCTGGCGGAGGAGCCGGAGAGCCGGAAGAGAAAGCTGCGACATGCTGACGGAAGGTCCGTCGGGCCTGCCACTTCCCCCCAGTTCCCCCTCCTCAGGAAGGAAGATCCTCCGCCGCCGTGGCGACTGTCCCCGTGGTGGGGTCCTCCCGGAACGTTACTGTTCCGGCGGTGGGGTCCTCCCAGAGTGCGACTGTCCCCGTGGTGGATCCCTCCCGTGGTGCTAGCTCCGGGCGTGCGACTCCGGCATCTGGAGCGGTGAGGGCCTCCAGGTCCAGGAGTTCCTCCCGATCAGGGAGAGCTCCGACCCGGGAAACGCCCGCGGCTGTGGCAAGTCCTGGGAGTCCTCCCAGAGCTCCTACGCCGATCGTGGCCAGCCCGGATCGTCCGGGAAAGAGGTTCCGCGCAAGCTGGTGCGTGAGCCTCCCAAGGTAATTTTTTTTACCTCGATTAACTTTTTAATTATAGCATCTGTTTGCTCAATTTCTTCGTTCTTCATCTGCAGCGTTCCCAAGAAGGGGAGTGAAGCTCCACCCCCAGCCATAGTGTCTGAGGCTGCGAGGGCTTCTGCTCCAGCCCCGGTGCCGCCCCAAGCGGAGGCTGCGACAGCTCCGGCGCCGGCTGTCGTGGTCATGGACCTCGACTCGTCTCCGGAAGTTCCCGTGGTAGCGCCGGACCACGGGAATGAAGATGCGCCAACGGCACCCGTCCCGGAAGTGGAAGCTCCGGGTCCTGGTGCTGCAGTAGAAGAAGCTCTGGCTGTTGAGTCGGAGGAAGTAGCAGTCCCGGCTTCGGAGCCGGACAGTGCTGAAGCCCCGGCGATTGAGCCGGAGGTGGCTGAAGCCCCGGCATGCGGGCCGGAAGTTGAAGTAGTTCCGGTAGTTGAGCCGGTTACTTCCGAAGCTCCGGCTGCAGAGCCGGTGATTGTTGGAGCGCCAGCTGCAGAGCCGGCGGCTGAAGAGGCGAGGGAGCTTGAGCCCCCCTCAGAAGAAGTGTCCCGGCCGGAGCCAGTGGAGGTGACGACGTCGATGGTACCTGTGGCAGAGCCAGAGTGCCTGAACGAAGTCGCCGGCCCCCAGCCTGAGGGGGCAAATGAAGACTTGGTGGCGGGACCTCCTTCGATGGAGACTGAGGCCATCCCGGAGGAGGGCCCTAGCGCTTTGGAAGCTCGGGGTTCTACTCTCGTAGAGTGGGACCCAATTTTTGTAAGTGAAGACCCGCTGGAACCAGCGGAAGAGATCCCAGCAGGTCCGGAGCCCATCCTGCTGTCGATGTCCATCGACAACGCCTGCTCCAGTCTACGTCAGGTCCAACTGGCCTTCTTCCACGACAGCAAGGCTCTTGAAGAGGAGCGCCAAACCCTTAGGCGGTGGCGTAATCAGCTCCACTTCGAGACTAAGCTGGCGCAGTCGAGGCTTGCGGATGACAAGGAATGGATCAGGCGGGAGAAGATCCGCCTGGAGCTCTGGGGTGAACTGCTGGACGAGAGGGAGAGCATGACTCACGCCCTCGACGCTCAATCCCGGGAGTTCCATGACCAAGCCAAGGCTGCTAACGAAGCGGCCAATGCTCGGTTTGATCAGCTCGAGGCCATCAGCACCGCACTCATCAAGCGCCGAGAGGCACTTGAAGGGAGGGAAAGACGACTCGAGGATGAGGAGCAAAAACTCCTGGAGCTACGAGATGACGTCTTGCGACGGGAAGAAGAGCTCGCCGAGAAAACAGCTCTGGCGGACAAGGGCCTCGAGGAACACGCTAACAAATTGGAGGAGCGCTGCCTCGAGGAGGAGGAGAAGACCTGGGTGCGGGGGCAGGAACTCTACGAATACGAGTGTGCCCTTGTCGCCCGGGAGAAGAAAGTGGAGGCTAGGGAGAAGGACCTGGTCGACCGCCAGAACAAGATCCACCTCCGGGAGGAGGAGCTCGGAAGACTTGAGAAGCGGGTTGCTGCGAAGATCTAGCAAAACGCCAAAGAAGTTGAGCGCCTCGCCCGCGAGAATTCGGAGCTAACGGCGGCCCGAAGATCCCTGGAAGAGATGAAGGACTTGAGGAAGGCGGACTCCCTGCAGATTTGGGAGTTCCTGGGCAAGGATGACGACGCGCTGACGCCGATGGGTTTCAGCCCCGTGCACCCGGATGATCCGGAGCCGGAGCCGGACCTCGCGTTGCAAGCGTTGAGCGCCGCAGGCAGCAAGCTCTCCAAGGTGGGCGACGTTATCGCGGACCAGCTGGAGGTCGAGGGGCAATCCCTGGCTAGGAACGTCACAGAATATGTGTTGACGTGCTACACCAGTCGGAACCCTCGATTTCCTCTGGACCCGGTGCTTGAAGGCCCCGTGGAAGGAGAAGGCGAAGCTACCCGAGCCCGCGTGTCGGAGATCGCCCAGAAAGTCGCCGAGTTCTTCCATAGGGTCTAGGACCATCTCTTTTGGCCTTTACTTGTATCTTCTCTTCTTCCTCAATTTTGTAATCCCTTGTCTCCAGATGTAATCTCCGGTCTTCAGATGAAATGAAATCCCCAATTTTTTGCGAATTTCATTTTTTGTCTTTTGTCTTCAACATCTTTATCTTCACTTGGCCCCCTGGTAGATGTGCACAATTTGATTGTGGACATGTACCAAAAGGATGTTGAGTTTTGTTGAAGACGAATTTGCTTCGAACTCGTGGAATTTAGGTCCGAAGTTTTTGATAGTGAAGGTCCCCTGAAGTTGTCGGAGCTTAGAAGCTCCGGCACTGTCCATCGCTGGAACTTAGTAGCTCCGGCAATAGCCTCTATCAACGCGTTGAGCGTCGATAGTTAATACTCCAAGGTGTCGAAGCTTAGCAGCTCCGGCAATGACCTTTGCCACACTTGGTTTGTTGGCAACATACTCCAGTGACGGGGTCTTCTCACCATCTTTTAGTCAACGCCGACGGTTGACGCCCTGGTGGGAGTCGGAGCTTGGTTAGCTCCGGTTTTTCTCCATCTACGTAGGGTTCATTTTTCCTGCACACTTAAGCCAAGAAAAATAATAAAATTCGTTCCTTGTCTATAACTTCGTCGTGGCTTACGGTTCTTAAGAAAATTTTAAGTTGAACACGATTTTTAATACGACTGGGTGAATTGTCTTTTCTTTTAGATCCAATTGTCCGTGGACCCACCTTACTTTGGCCTGCCGGGATGTAGGTAGAGTGGCGTACTTAGGGTGCTTGACCAGGCTAAGTCGATAGCGCACTCCGGCCCTAGAATGGCTTGGCGGCTTTCAGGCGAGTTGGCCACAGACGATATTTAAATCCAAAAAATCTGACAATTCGACTCGAATCGTATGTAAACCGGTCAAACTAGAATTTCTTAAGAATTGCACGTTCCTGTTATAGACAAGAAAGAGAAAAATAAAAATGTCGAGCCTATGCAAAAATGAATGCACGTGGAGTCTATTTCACATGAAGATGTCTTTCATTATAGGTCCAGGGTACAGGGGTAACAAGTACACTCTTAGGGTACGGAACCAGGCTAAGTGTGTTTGGTTTCTCGTTTGACCCAGGGTAGTTAGCCACACTTTTAGTCCGGAGACTGTGTCAAGTGTTGCATGAGCTTTTCAAACCTTTCGGGAAAGGTCCGGCTGCTCTCCCGGAGGAACTACCCGACTCTGTACAATGACTCTATAACATACATTTCAAGTTACTTAAGACTCACCTCCGTGGGATTAAGCGTAGAACTTACTGAGGTGCTCGATGTTCCAAGGATTTGGGAGAGGTGTCCCATCCTCGGTAGCCAAGCGAACGCTTCCGGGACGGGATACTTTGATCACTCGAAAGGGCCCTTCCCAGCTGGGGGAGAGTTTGTTTTGCCCTTCTCTGGACAGTATTCTCCGTAGCACCAGATCGCCTTCCTCGAGCTGTCGGTTGTGTACATGCCACTCGTGATAGCGCCGTAGAGCTTGGCGGTATCGGGCATTCCGAACAGCTGCTTGGCACCTTCCCTCCTCGAGGAGGTCTAGGTCTTCGCGCCGGAGCTGGTCCTGCGCGGCTTCGTCGAAGGTCCGGACTCGGAGGGAACCCAAGGTGATTTCCGGAGGAAGGATCGCTTCAGCTCCGTATACCAGGAAGAAGGGTGTTTCTCCGGTTGCCCGACTTGGAGAAGTCCTGTTGGCCCATAGAGTGGGCGGAAGCTCTTCGATCCAATTGGCTCCGTGCTTTTTCAAGTGCTCATAAGTGCGTGTTTTGAGTCCTTTAAGGATCTCTGCATTTGCTCTCTCGGCTTGTCCATTGCTGGCAGGATGAGCTACGGAAGCGTAGCAAACTTGTATGCCGAGGTCTTCGCAATATCCTTGAAATGCGGAGCTTGTGAATTGAGTCCCATTATCAGTGATGATTTTATTTGGGACTCCGAATCTGCTCACGATGGATTGTAGAAAATTGATTGCAGATTGCTTGTTGATCGTCACAACGGGAGTAGCTTCCGGCCACTTGGTGAACTTGTCGATGGCGACGTACAGGAACTTGTAACCTCCGACGGCTCTTGGGAAGGGTCCCAAGATGTCCATCCCCCACACAGCGAAAGGCCATGTAGGAGGTATCATTTGTAAGGACTGAGCAGGTGTATGAATTTGCTTTGCATGAAATTGACATGCTTTGCATTTCTTCACCAGCTCAGTGGCATCCTGGAGCGCTGTAGGCCAGTAGAAGCCGTGCCGAAAGGCTTTTCCGACCAGCGTGCGGGAAGATGCGTGGTTCCCACACTCGCCTCCATGGATTTCTGCGAGAAGCTCGCAGCCTTCTTCCCTTGTGATGCACCGCATTAGGATGCCGTTGGCACCGCGCCGGTAGAGATCCCCTTCTACCAACGTGTATCTTTTAGCCAATCTGACTACCCGATCAGCGGATACATCATCGTCAGGAAGGATGTTGTCTTTCAAGTAGTTCCGGATCTCCGAGATCCATGCATCGGAACTGACTTGAGCATTTGAGTCTTGCGTGCTGGGTTTCTCGGAGCTTCCGGCAGCACCTACGACCCTTGATGGCTGCCATGGTAACAGGGCCATCGGGACCGTCATCTTCGGGATGCTGATCTCGCCCCCTTCGTTCAGTTCGGCAGGCTGAACTGTGGGTTTTGACAACCTCCGGACAAAGATTCCGTCAGGAGCCGGAGCTCCAGTTGACGCCTTGGTCGAGAGTTCGTCAGCTTCAGCGTTGTGAGCACGCTGAACATGGTGAAGGTCTAGGACTTCGAAGTCCTTCTGAAGCCTCTGGACTTCAAGGAGGTAAGCAGCCAGCTGGAGATTATTGCAGGAGCATTCACCCTTCACCTGCTTGATGACGAGTTGTGAATCTCCTTTGACCAGCAATTGCTTGACATCACATGATAGTGCCACCTTTAATCCATAGATGAGTGCTTCGTACTCCGCCATGTTGTTGGTTGCCTTGAAGTCAAGGTGTACCATGTATTTCACCTTCTCCCCAGTTGGTGCGAGGAGAAGGATTCCAGCTCCGGCTCCCTGTTTCTGCATGGAGCCGTCGAAATAAAGGGTCCAGTGAGGCTTAGTGAGGGTTGGAACTTGAGGTTCCGTCTTCTGCTCGCTGGGGCCCCCAGGGTTTAATGGAGAGGGAGTCCATTCTGCCACGAAATCTGCCAACGCTTGACTCTTGATTGCTTGTCTCGGAATGAATTCAAGATCGAATTCAGCCAATTCCGCTGCCCACTTTGCAATATTCCCAGTTGAATTGGGATTATGCAGGATCGCTCGAAGTGGATATGAGGTCACCACCGAGACTTTGTGAGCTTGGAAATAGTGTCGAAGCTTCCTTGAGGCAACAAGAACTGCATAAAGCAGTTTATGCACCTCTAGGTATCGAGTCTTGGCATCATGTAACACTTCACTGATGAAGTATACTGGGCGTTGAATGGTCTGGACCCTCCCGGAAGGGTCCGGAGCTTCCTCTTCATTGATCCGGACCCTCTCGGAGGGGTCCAGACTCTCTTCGGGGACCTCCGGGTTCTGGGTGGAGGAACCCGGAGCTTCTTCAGAAATGACCTGGACCCTCTTAGAGGGGTCCGGGTCCTCTGAAGTGGCTTCTTGTGGGTTTGAGTCTGGGGGCTGGGACCCAAACTCGCTTTCAGGAACCTCCGGACCCTCCCGGAGGGGTCTGGATTCCTGAGTATCAAGTGGTTCCGGTCTCTCCGCAACCAGAACCATACTGACGACTTCGTCAGTAGCTGAAATGTAAAGCAACAAAGGCTCACCAGGGTTCGGAGCTACCAGGACTAGTAGGGTGGTGAGGAATTCTTTCAGCTCCTGTAATGCCTTCTCTGCTTCTTCAGACCATTGGAATGGTCCGGACTTCCTCAGTAACTTGAAGAAGGGAAGTGCCCTTTTCGCCAGTCTTGAAATGAACCGGCTGAGGGCTGCTAGACATCCAGTTAATTTTTGGACGTCTTTGATGCGGGTTGGTGGCCGCATGTCTTCATTGCCTTTTATCTTCGCCGGATTAGCTTCTATGCCCCGGTGACTTACCAGGAAACCAAGAAGCTTTCCGGAACTAACCCCGAAGACGCACTTGTCTGGGTTTAGCTTCGTGCGGGTGGCCCGCAGCTTATCGAAGACAGCCTGCAAGGTGTCCAAGAGGGACTCCTTGTTTTTGACTTTGACCACGATGTCATCGACGTACACTTCCACTATGTCTCTGATGAGTTCTTCGAAAGTTTTGTACATAGCTCGTACAAAAGTTGAAGCTGCATTCTTGAGACCAAACGGCATGGCTGTGTAACAATACAATCCATCTACTGTGATGAATGAAGTATGCTCTTCATCCTCCCTAGACATCCTGATTTGATGATATCTAGAATATGCGTCTAGGAAACACAGTAACTCGCACCCGGAGGTGGAATCCACTATCTGATCTATTCTAGGTAGTGGGAATGGATCTTTTGGACATGCCTTATTCAGTGTAGTGTAGTCGATGCACATCCGAAGTTTCCCGCCGGCCTTGGGCACCACGACTGGGTTTGCCAGCCATTTTGGATGGTAGACTTCTCGGATAAATCCAGCTTCGAGCAACTTCTTCACTTCTTGTCGGATGAAGTTTTGTCGCTCTATAGATTGCTTCCGAGGTTTCTGATGCACAGGCCGAGCGTCGGGGTAAATCTTCAGATTGTGCTCAATCACTTCCCTGGGGATCCCAGGCATTTGTGACGGTTGCCAAGCAAATACGTCAACGTTAGCCCGGAGGAAAGTGATGAGCGCGAGTTCCTATTTGTCATTCAACCCACCCGATATGCGGGTGGTTTGAGTGACATCGGAACCAATTTGGATGACTTTGACGGGGATGTCGGTGTCGCCGCTTGGCTGCACACGAGGAGCAGAGGTTGAGCCTCGTTGCCGAATGCTCGGGGGTTTTGGAGCTTGTCCCTGTCTGGAGTCCTCCTCTTGCGCAGCGGTGAGTGCATGGAGCTCCTCCAGAGCAGTTACTCCAGCGGTGCGATCTCCACGAATCCGGAGAACGCCTGCTGGTGTTGGCATCTTCAACACCAAGTATCCATAATGAGCAGCTGCCATAAATTTGTATAGGGCAGGTCTACCCAAGATGGCGTTGAATGGTAAGTTGATATGAGCGACGTCGAAGACCAACTTCTCGGTGCGGTACTTCTCCCGTGTCTCGAAGGTAACGGGGAGAGTTATAGCTCCGAGTGGGGTAATGGCCCCCGGACCTACTCCGGAGAATGGTCGTGAGGGCTGAAGATCCGAAGGTCGAAGCTGAAGTTTGGTAAAAGCTTCAAAGCTTATAAGGTTCAGCCCCGAACCTCCATCCACCATAACATGATGGAGCTGGATGTTGTTGATGGTGGGAGATACCATCAAGGGTAATTGGCCAGCTCCGACCATGCTTTGAGGACAGTCCGAAGCATCAAAAGTGAGGGGTGTGTCCATCCACTTTCGATGTGGCTCCGGTCTAACTGTAGGAGCTACAGCAGCCATATCCTGTCGCATAGTCTTGATGACACGACGAGAAGTGATGTCCCATGATCCACCAAAGATGGTGTTCATGGTTTTCCGACGCTCGTTGTCAGAGACGTCGGAGTCATCGTCGACGGAGGTGTAGACAGCTTTCAGGACCTTTTTGGGGTCCTGAAACCCTAACTCCTCTTCAGCCGGAGCTTCGTCAACCTTCTGTTTTCCCTCCCTCTGTCGGAAAGGAGACCCTTCCCGGCGCTTGTTGTAGCGCTCGGCAAGGTTTTGGACCTCCCGGCAGTCTTCCAGCCTATGGCTACCCGTTTTGTGAATGGGGCACCACATTTTGGATTTGCCACCGTCTTCGGAAGACGGTCGAGGTCGCTTCTCAGGGCGTGGCCCCCGGCCACCAGGAGTTGCAGTGGCTGCAACGTTGGATGTGCTGGCCGACGGCTTCTTCTTGCCGTTGGTCTTCTTTTTCTTCTTGCCACTCCCGGAGGTAGCGGCTTCTTCTTTGGAGGATTTTTTGTGATCCTCCAAGGCTGGTTTGGAGTGCATTTCACGGCCCTCCGCAGCTCTGGCACATTTGTCTGCCAAGCTGAAGAGCTCCGTGACGCTGGTGATCTCTTTGATCGCCAGCTTCTCCAACATCTTCTTGTCTCGCACACCCTGTCTGAATGCCACAATGACAGAAGTGCTTGAGATAGAAGGGATTGTGTTACGTACCTGAGAGAACCTCTGGATGAATGACCGCAAAGATTCTCCCCCTTTTTGCACGACCGCAAAAAGGTCCAGTTCAGTGCTCGGTCGGGTGTATGAACTCCCGAAGTTGGCAGTGAACTGACGGCACAGCTCCTCCCAACTGTCAATAGAATTGGGTGGAAGGCTCATAAACCAGGACCTGGCGGTCCCAGTTAGGGCCACTGGAAAGTAGTTGGCCATTACGGCCTCGTTTCCTCCAGCTGCTAAGATTGCAGTGGAGTATATCTGCAGAAATTCTACGGGGTTGACAGTCCCGTCGAATTTTTCCGGCAGTGTGGCCGGAACTTCTGCAGCCATCTAACCATGCGCAGGTGCATGGCTAGGGCGGAACAGCCTCCTCCTACTCCTTCCAGAGTAGAAAGGTCTTGAGCATCCCGTCTTTCTCGAGCTCGCTCGATATGGACACGACCATCCTGTTGGCGGTATCGGCGATCAAGCTCCGCCCGGAGGTCGTGTGTCGAAAGCCGAGATGCCGTATGGGTGCGTCATGCCCCAGAGGGCAACGACGTCACTTGCTGTGACGCAGCTCGCCTTCGGTTGTTGGAGACATGTGGACCAAGTCTTCCTGACAACGTCCGTCGCTGCGACGGGGCTCGCCCTGAAGGAGGAGGACCCTGGTTGTTAAGTCGTTCGGCCGCTGCTGCGACCAAATGCTCAACATCAGCCCTCCATTGCTCCATAGCATCTTAAGATGCATCCGGAGGTGGTGGTCGCTGGAGAAGAGCACGCGCTGCATGGAGCGCGTGTTCTGGGTTGTCACGACTTGCTGGCGCAGTATGTGACGCCGGCACACCATCATGTTGCCCGGCACGTCTTGCCGGAGAAGATGGTGGTGGTGGGAGTGTGACTCCTGCTGGTGCTGAGGCTCCTGCTGGTGGCTGCATGTTGGAGGGATTGCCTCCGACAGCCTGAGCAGCAGGTTGCCCGTTGGATGATCCAGCCGCAGAATTCACCATTCTTGAAAATCTCAGGCGCCCCTACCTGGCGCGCCAACTGTCGACTGTTGGAGTCGGCAGATCTCCTGACACTACTAAAGTGTTGAAGAAGTTTGTAGTTCGGTGTGGGCGCGCGGAGACTCAAGAAGGTGAATCACGATTGGACACGAGAGACTCAGTGATTTACGTGGTTCGGGCCGCCTGAGCGTAATACCCTACTCCACGGGTGTGTGTGTGTGTGTTGTATTAGCTTGTGTGCCTGAGAACGTTCGAGAGCTCCCTTCGTGTATCGTCGGTTTGTCCTTTTATAGTACAAGGACAAACCGTTACAAGTTAGCCTGGCCCGACATGTGGCCCCAGCGGTTACTAGTATTGATACACGATTAATTGCTGTTAATAACCCTGTAACGGGCCCCGACAGTGCCATTACAGGTGTTAAGATTATCCAATTAAGTGTCATTAACATGGAATTAATGACAATTAATCGGGTCTTGAAGTCCGCGGCTATCCTTTGACGATCCGGAGTCGTTACAACGTCTTCCGGAGGTTTGAGGCGGCCAACTCTGACGTTTGGACACGTGGCAGCTCCGGAGCTTGCTTGTGGGAAGCGGGAAGCTCCGGGGTGGCCTGGCACGTGTCAAGTCCGGAGCTTCTCTCGGTCAGGGGTTAAGTCCGGAGGTGCCGTTTCAGTACCTAGACCAGAGCTTCACCCTTGTGGGTAGTAGCTCCGGTCTGGCAGTACACGTGGCAACCTGGGGGTTAACCATGTTGGAGAAGCAGGTCCAGTTATGTCTGGCAAGTGGGCCTCCGAGGATCTTCAATTTGAGTAGACGTCCTTCCCTTGAGATCTTCGTAACCTCAGGGGGTGTATGGTTTTTAGGGTACCGACAGTCACTCCCATGAATAATGCCAATAGAGGGTCCGGAGTGGGCTGTCTGCTTAGCCTGGTCCTGCACCCTAAGTATGCACACTCTACCTTTCTTGCGGCTGGGTTCTGGAGGTTCACAGTGTGCTACCTGCTTATCCTGGTCCTGCACCCTAAGTATGCACACTTTACCTTTCCAGCTACTGGGGGCCGAATGCCCCCCAAAAGACTAATGTCCGTGGGAGGTCAAGAGTGTGCAGCCTACTTAGCCTGGTTCTGCATCATAAGCCTGTGCCCTGTGAGCTTAAGCCAGCGCAGTATTCCTCCCCAGCACTGCGATTCAGTACCGGTGACCGAAAGGCATGTGCTCCTAGACAAAGCAATAACCATTATCTGGATACTGTCACCATGTTCATATAACTATTCAATATTATGCATATTATACTATTTCTGCTCTATTCCATCTTCCTAATTGCCCATAGTCAAATTGTGTCGTCCTGCTGTAGATGGGCAGCCTGAAGTACTTGTGATGTATTTGGGTATTTTTGATAGTTTTCTCATTTGGGATCTCGTGCTCGCTGAATAGCCTACTCGCCTGAAAACTAACGCCAATTATAGGTCCGGAGTCAGCTACAGACTTAGCCTGGTCAAGCACCCTAAGTACGCGACTTTACCTATTCTGGTGTTGCATCATAGTAAGGCGGGTCTGGACAGAACACATTCCTGGGTGAGGCAGCAACCAGTACCCGGATACTATCACACTGAATTACTCAGGCCCCATAGTCCGACTAAGGACGTAAGCCACAACAAAACTGAGGGTAGGAAGATTGTAACCAAGGAGCACTATTACTCTTTCTACTATCACTCTTGTGCAGTGAAAGTGCATCTAGGGATCCATTGTGGGTTTTGGTTGATTTATGACAAACAAATGAGATCCTAACAAAATTGTTGAGATGAGCGCGGGTTTTAAAGAAATTATGAGGAAAGCTCAAAAAGAAAGGAGAATGAGGAATCAAAAGGAAGAGAGCTCAAGAGCTGAAAAAATAGTTTATTTTGTAAGGAGTGTGATGGAGAAACACACCCCAAGAGCTCAAGCAAAAGAGATCTCACTCACTACACAAAAATCTGCATTTCCGGACTAGTCCGATGTCTATCGGACTAGTCCTATATCTCTCTGACTAGAAGCAGACAAGTCCCTCCAGTTTTTATAGCACCGGACTAGTCCGATATCAACCAGACTAGTCTGATAACCTTCTGACTAAAATCTAACAAGTCCTCCAAGTTCAGACTTGTCCTTAGCCCCACAATTTTTCACGACACCGGACAAGTCCGATATCCATCGGACTAGTCCGATAACTCTCTGACTAAAATCGGACAAGTTCTCCAAGTGCGGAATTTTCCTCAATTCTACACGACGTTCACCACACTGCACTAGGCCCATATGTGCCGGACTAGTCCGAACACTTCCAGTGCCCAGATCAGGCTAGTCCGGACATTTACGGACAAGTCCGATATCTCTGAACACTTAGGGTTTTCCACACGCCGCACCACGGACTAGTCTGGAGTCCACCACGGACCAGTTTGGACATCGTGAACCCTAACGGTAACTTTCGGAAACCCTAGTTTAAATATAGGTTTATGGCCCTACAACCAACTCTCTCGACCCCCTGCACTATCACACCTTCCAAGAGCCCAAAATACACATCTCTGCACACATTCTAACCTTAAAAGTATCATATCTTTGAGGATTAGCAATTGATCAAAGGAGAGACTTGTTCCACACGATCTTGAGCTCTTGGGTTTGATCTCTCGCACACTCTTGTTGTTTATTGTATATCTTTGGAGTGTGTTTGATGGTGTTATTCATTGTAATTCTTGGGGAGCCCTCAACTTAAGGTCCCTTGAACACGTTATTTGCCCTTTGTGACTAATGGAAGAGAATCGACCTCCGTGGCGATTCGACAAGGGTAGGTGAAAGCATCTAGGCCCCCATAAGGTATGGTTTCGGTGATTAATGACAACCGTTGGATATCACTAATAAGTTTGTGGATGCAAGGTCTCTCATATAACTCATCACACTTAATGGACTCTATATTTATATCATCTACTGCTCATTGGATACAATTGGAGACCCCTCAACAAACTATTTTACGAGGTCAATCGATTTTCATGGAGACTGAAAGAAAAAACATATATGTCAAAATTATTCCATCAAAATTGACAACACACGAGACTTAGTCATCATTAGAAGAACATTTCAAACAAATGTCTAAGAGGTCACTCGAACAAATTCCAAAAGAATCACTCAGAACAACTCAAAGCAGACAAAATCAACTCACCGGAACATCCGATGTATCTAGAAAACACTACATCGGTGATTGCATTCACCGTGTATCAGTCGGTGATTGGAGAGATCCTTCCGGAGCTTGCCAAGTCGGTTGTGGAAGCTTGGAAGATCAAACTTGTACAAGGCTTGAGCTCCACCTTGCCGGAGATGGCGAACGGAGACTTGTAGTGAGATCCCTGGTCTTGGTGACTTGGGAGTGGCTACACACTTTGGTGGGTGCCACAACGTGGATGTAGGAAGGTCTTGATGATCTTGCCAAACCACGGGATAAATCACCGTGTCTTCGTGTCTTCTCGGGAGTTTGCATACTCTTCCTTTCCCGTTATACTTATGCATTTCATATACCGCAAACTTATTATTCACTTGAATGCATATGTTGTTTGCATAGGGAATTGGGCTTTTAGTAGTTGAGTTTTTATTGCTTTAGTTTGTAAAAAGAAGCCCAATTCACCCCCCCCCCCCTCTTGGGCATTCGATCCTTACAATTGGTATCAGAGCAAGGTTGCTCATTGGATCATTCTAGCTTCACCGCTAGAGAGCCAAAATGGCCAAGTTTGGGGGTTCGGTTCCCATCTTCGAGGGCAAGAACTTTGCCTATTGGAAAGCACGTATGCGTGCTTATCTAGAGACTATTGCTCCCGAGGTATGGGAAGCGACCCATGCGGGTGTAAGGATCGAATGCCCAAGAGGGGGGGGTGAATTGGGCTTCTTTTCGAAAATTAAAGAAATAAAAACTTAATTACTAAAAGCCCAATTCCCTATGCAAACAACCCATGCATTCAAGTGAATAGTGATTTTGCGGTATACGATATGCATAAGTGTAAAGGGAGAGGAAGAAAGCGCAAACTCCCGAGGAGACACGAAGACACGGGGATTTATCCCATGGTTCGGGAAGATCGTCAAGATTTTCCTACATCCACGTTGTGGCACCCACCAAAGGGTATAGCCACTCCCAGGTCATCGAGACCAGCGATCTTCACTAAACTTCTCCGTTCGCCAACCTTGGCAAGGTGGAGCTCAAGCCTTGTACAAGTTGGATCCTCCGGGCTTCCACGACCGACTTGGCAAGCTCCGGAAGGCTCTCTCCAATCACTGACTCTTACATGGTGAGTACAATAATCAAGAGACACTCCCTTACAGCTCTCACTATACTAGAGACTCCAATCACCAAGAATGGAAGCACACAAGCACTATCACTAGCAAGTTCTAGCCTATCTCTTGGTGTACAAGTGGTGTAAATGATGTAGAAGTGGTAGCTCAATGTCTTGAATGCTTGAGAATGTGTAGAGTAGCTCTGGTTGTCAAGACTTATCGAAATGGCTGGTTGAAGGGGTATAAATAGCCAGCCTCCACGAAATAGCCGTTGGAAAAGTAGGCTAACATCACTGTTCTGCAAACATCGGATGATCTGATGTTCCCCCTTTAATTGTCATCGGTCGTATCCAAATTAGCTGATGTCACTGTGTCAGATATGATCGTTGTTCGACCGATGTAACACTTGCCTCATCATCGGATGATCTGGTGGTACTTCATCCAGAATTGGTCCAAAAATAATGCTTACTGGAGTGATTGACCGATGTGTTATCAATTATACATCGGATGATCCGGTGTTACACTTGGTCCAGGTTAATTGCTTACTATGATGATTGGCCGATGTAACACTTTCTTCATCATCGGATGATCCGGTGAGTACTTAGTTTTGTGGTCTTCTTCTTCTGCTAAACTAACTCGACCGATGTGTTGTTTTCTGGAAACATCGGTTGATTCGGTGAGTTGATTTTGTCTGCTTCGAGTTGTTCTAAGTGATTCTTTTGGAATTTGCTCGAGTGACCTCTTCGACTTTGTTTAAAATGTTCTTCTGATGATTACCAAGTCTTGAGTGCTATCAATTTTGGTTGAATAATTTTGACATATGAGCTTTTCTTCTAATCTTCATAAAAATCGATTGACCTCATAGAATGATTTGTAAAGGGGTCTCCAATTATATCCAATGAGCAGTAGATGATATTCATATAGATTTCATTAAGTGTGATGAGTGATATGGAAAACCTTGCATCCACAAACTCATTAGTAATATCTAACGGTTGTCATTAATCACCGAAACCATACCTCATGGTGGCCTAGATGCTTTCAATCTCCCCCATTTTTGTGATTGATGACAACACAACAAGTAAAGCATAATAGTAATGAATTTAAGAATACGATACTCAAGAGGATATGCAAGAAGTACAAAATCCATCATACGAAACTCGAAGGCTCAAAAAGCGATCCATAACACATGAGAGAATGGAGAGGCACACGAATAACCAATAAATAGCAAAAGAGTAGCAAAACTCCCAAATTACAAACACTCCCAAAAAGAGAAACTCCCCCTACAACTAGGACTCCCCCTGGGACTAAGCTATCCCTCCCCCTGACTCTTCTCCCCCTTTGGCATCAAGACACCAAAAAGGGAAGCCGAGTTCCTAAGGATCCTGAGCGCTCAGGGCGATGACGAACTGGTCGCCGTTGGGGGTGCTGTCGTCGGAGCTGCTGCCTGCTGCTGCCGAAGCTGGAGTGGAGGAGACCGGTGCTGCGGGAGCTGCTGTTGGTGACTGCTGAGTCTAGACTGCTGGTAATGGGGCACTGACAATAGACACTGGAGTCTGCTGGAAAGGAGCCGCAGCCAGCAAGGGTGAGTGGATAAGTGCGCTTGGACCTAGCAGTGGTGACATACTGATCGTCGGGATTGACGTAGTTGGCACTGGTGCTGAAGCTGGAGCCAGGACAGGCGGACCTAGAGCTAGACCTAAAAGCTGTGGAGGCAGGGCAATCTCGGTCTGAGTGTAGAGGTTGGTGATCAACCCCAGGATGCCCATGATAGCCTGTTGCGTCTGCTGCTGCTGGTCAAGAGAACGCTGGTGCATCTGATCAATCAGACCAGTGAGCCTGTCAGTGTCCTCTCGCCTCTCGCAGGCAATCTGTCGCTGCATCTCCTGCTGCTGCTGCTGTTGGAGCTACAAGAGATGCGCAGCCTGCTCAGCTCTGGCCTGCTCAGCTGCAAGCCGATCCAGCCACTACTGCTTAACCATCTGCTGAAGGAGAGAGGTAAGCTCAAACGGCTGAGAGACCTGTGCCTCGGACACTGAAGGTGGAGTAGGTGGTGGTGCAGTCGAGCCTCCAGCCTCCGCGTCGTGCTGCCTGGGTGAGGGAGGAGGCGGGAAGTACTCCTCGACACTGTCACTAGTGTCACTCTCGGACCAAATGTGTTGTAGATCCCCACCGTGAGCCTCAGCCTGTGCTAGGATCCCATCTTCCTTCTCTAGATCTGACCAATCTTCTTCAGAAAGTCGAGCACGGACCTGACGCTCAACTAGACGGCCAAGGCAGTGGTCTCCAGGAGCTGGAGCATGGTAGTGCCCGAACCGTGTGATGCTCTCATCGGTGAGACTATCACGCATAGCGGACCCCTCTGGAGCTATCAAGTAGAGCAAGTGACTGATCCAGTGACCAAACACAAGCTGCCTCATCATCCCAACACTATCAGTGATGACATCCTCCATCTCACAAATGAGAATATCCACAATATCGAACTCCATCCCGTTCATGACATAGAACAGGAGGGCCTGCTGCAGACTGGTGAACCCCTCAAGGTAGTCGGACCTCGGTAGAAGTGTGCGGTGCAAGACAAGGTGCACAGTGCATGCAACTGGAGTGAGTAAGCCGGTACCCTAGGTTGGTCAGGAGAGAAGGGCTGAGCAAACAATGATCGTATCTCCTCAAAAGGTGGTGCCACACCTCCAGTGAGCGGCCTCCTCGAGTGGGTCAGCCTGTCCATATACTCTCTCGTGTAGGCATGTGTCATGGAGATCCACGCCTAGCAGCTGTCCCAAAGTCTGTCGAGTCAAGTGGTGATGCTGGCCCATGAACATGAAATCAATGGATCCGCGGCCCTCAGAAACGTAATGTGTGGCATAGAACACTCGGACCCAGTCCTCCACATAGGCACCCAGCTGGTAAGACATCAGCTCCACTAGCCCTCTGTATCTCTCAAAGTAAGGGCGTATCTCCGTCCCGGCTGCAAGTGCGAGCTGATCCCAGACAAGAAAGTTATGCTAGAAGAGCTTATGGCCCCGACGTCTATAAGTCTCGTACAGCGACGCCTGTGTCAAGGTCCAGAAGCGGCTGTCCACAAGTGACTCTCTGGGCTGCGGGAACCACTCCTCAAGTAAAATTCTCCATCTGAGCTTCTTGAGCTGCTTAGCCTTCAACTTCCAGTAATCAGTCAGGCAGACACCCTCACCAACCCGGATATTGGTGTCCATCTCATAGACGGCTCTCTGGGCCGCCCTGTCCTCCCGAAGGTCAGCTGTAGAGGGTCTCGGTCTTGGGGCTGCAGCTGGATGACCCCCACGGGTCCTGACTGAGCGTCGGCGAACAAGTGGCACTTCAGGCTCCTCTTCCTCCTCTGGCTCCTCAGGCACCGGAGGCTGCCTCTATCGGGCCTCCCAGATCCTCAGCGATCCTCCTCGGCCACGCTCTCGCTCCTCAGCGGCGTGAGCGGCCATCAAAGCTTTCTTCTCTTCCTTCGACAATTTCTACATCTTATCGGCCGGCTCCTCAATAGCCTTGCCCTTTCCCTTCTTGTCACAACCCATGACGACGACGAAGGTGAGGTCGCGGGACAACGAAACCGATCGCACGAGACGGCGATGCAAGGAAGGACGTGGCCGGCGAACCCTAGCGGCGGTGCAACGGAGAGCATGGCAACCGGAGGGCGGCAGCACGGTGGCACAGAGGGCGGCGACACGACACCTAGGATGGCAGCGTAGGGCGGCGACGGCGCTGCGTGGAGCAGCGGTGGTGGCGCTGCGTGGGGTGCAGGGTGAGCGGCGGTGGCGGCAGCCGGAGGGCGGCGGCGGCCGGAGGCAAGGAGCGGCGGCGGCGGAGAGGAGGCGTCGTGGCGCCGGTGGCGGAGATGCGGGTCAGGGAGAGAGAGAAAGAAATGAAGCGGCGCGCTAAATAGGTGGGGCCCGAACCCTAGCTCAAATTTTAACATCGGATGAACCAACGTGAGATGAGAGGAGCATCGGTCGAATAGTACAGTAAGGGTATTCCAGAGGTACCATTGGCATCGGATGCTCCGATGATGAAAGGATTGTCATCGGTTGATTTTGGCACAACTCCAGAAATGTGAACACCGGATGCTCCGATGTTTTTCAGAATGAACTCGTAAGAGGATTTGACTTTCTGACTGAGCTGACCCTTCGCACTTGAACACAAATTGATCCGATGATGATTCTAGCCTAAGCATCGGATAATCCGATGACTACAAAACAGCAACATCCCATATATGTCCTTTGACTCGAACAAACAAACAATGAGAAACACATGTCTCAGGACTTTTTGGGCAACTCCTTACTGTGATGCCCGGTTCCGAAAAAATGAACCAAGCTAACGCATATGTGTGCCCAAGGTGTTCAACACACATACACGAGTGCAATCACAAAAAAGAATGCAGAAAATTACCATAGAACAAAATTAATTAACCAAATTTTATTACACGAACCATATTATCCTCGAATACAAGCTCTAATGAATATTAACAACAAGTTCAACTAATGCAGCGGAAATAAACTAATTAAGCAAACTAAGCAACTAAGCATAAGGGATAGCGCAGCTCCAATAACACCACAGGCAAAGCTGACGGTAGACACGGCCTAGAACTCCGTATTATCGCCATTAAACTCCCAATCCTGACCTACAACTGTTGGGGGGATTGCAAGAGTGAGTACATGTCGTACTCAGCAAGTGTGGAAAGTATGACATGTGGCTGATCCAAATGATGACAATAATAATGGCTAAGTGCTGAAAAGTACATTAAAACATTTGAAAAGCAATGTATAATATTTATATGAATCAAACCCATCATAACCATAAGTAATATCATAATACCAAACTGAATTCACTACCATCATCAATAATTCCAGATTTCACCATTGCCAATAACCATATTCAATACCAGAAATTAATCCGTAACCAACCATAACCATAACCATCCCAAATACCATCCCAATACCGAGTTCCCTATAATCATGGAAGTTGTCCAGGTGCTCATAATCGGGAGCACGGCTATCATGATAGTTTTATTTAACTCTGCAGAGTTTGTACCACTTTACCATGTGTTTGTGATTTCATCACCCGTCGGCGACTAGAGAAACCTCTCTTATGCCAATTACACTTCCTTTGGTGTATGGCCAAGAGATCACAAAATAGCCTTTACAAAGGCATTACTAGCCTATTTAGACCCCACTGGGGTTTCACCGGTTGTGATGTCTCCTACAGAGCACATCTTCAACCAAGGGCCCCCTCTTGAGCCATTCGGATCTCAGGGTAGTCCCACCAATCATCAACAAACCCAATCCGACTACCCCTTCCCCGAGCATCCACAATGGTCCAAACAGCACTAGCAAAGCCCTAATTAATTAGCTACACCGCACCCATACTTGGCCTCGTGGTGGCACTGTAGTCCCGGCTTATTCTCGCATGAACCGGTCCTTAGATCTAAAGCAAGCAAACCACCATAACATCCAACCCATCCACATACCAAACATGCTTAGATCACCCATTACCATACCATATTGACCAATTCACATTTACCAATACCATTAATACATAATTAAATGTGTAGTGCTGTTTTCCCATCCCAATTAATCAAGCGAAGCAAGAAGGTAAAAGCCCTTCCCTACTCTCTACCCTAAATTCCAGGTGACAAGGGTGGTTAAACCATTCTAGTAAACTTCCTATCATAGGATTCCATCAAATTGACACAGCATGCAGTTTACAAACAAATCATTTCATTTTAAAAACAGCATCAATATGCTTCAAGGATACTTGCCTTGCTCTTGCTGTTGCTTAAGATCAAAGCCTTCAAACTCATGGTGCTGTAGATCCTCCGCGGCACTCTCTAGCGCAAATCCGTCTAATCCACACAATAAACATACAAGACAAGAAACACAATCAAAGAGTGCAAAAATATTACTCAACATGTCATGACATGCATGATTTATGCAAATGCAAGGTAGAACTTGTTACTAGATTGCTTTAATGGCAATAACTAGTTCTAATAGCTTTTAACATGTTTATACAGGTTTTGAGTTGATTATGTCAGTTTCTAGAATTAATTCAACCCAATTTAACAAGGAAGATCGGACTAGTCCGCTAGGGACCGGACAAGTCCGCACTTTACGAGATCAGCAGATTAGGGTTTTCTAGATCGACGTAAATTCAGAGATTAGGGGTTGAATTCACGTAAGGAAAAAAGAATAGAAGGTATACCAGGTGTTTAGGACTCCAATGAATCAAGAAACTTGGAGGTAACACTTGGATCTTGGTGATCTAGGGTTGGTGATGAACTTGGGGATGAATTGGTGATGAAGAACGACACTTGGTGGAGATCTTGATCCTCTTTTGTTTCATCCTCTTGTTCTTCTTGCTTGGGATCTTCTCCTCCCTCCTTGATGGTGGCTCTCCACGAACTAGGGTTTGGGTGGGGTGGAAAAGTGGCAAATAGATGTCAATCCAAGGGGTGGGGTTGTTTATATAGAGGTGGAGGCTAGGGTTAGATGGATTTCGAGTTTGGGATGAGTAGAGGCCGATTTAGAGTCCCACATGGGCTCTAAAAGAGTTAGGCACGACGTCCCTAGGCCCACTTAACGTGAAACCCAAGAAACAAGTTGTAAAACAAAAGATCAGTTCGGAGTCGTGAAATATCAGACAAGACCAGAAAGGACCGGACTAGTCCGAAGTCATCCAGAGAGAAAATCGGACAAGTCTGGCCAAAAAATCGGACAAGTCCGATTTTAAACAGAGAGGAAATCAGACAAGTCCGCTGGAACACCGGACTAGTACGGAAAAGTGCAAGGATTTAGCAAATATTCAAGGATTCTTGGAATATCGGACTAGTCCGCACAAAATCGGACAAGTCCGAAAGTTTCCAGTGCCAAAAATCGGACTAGTCCGCAGCAAATCGGACTAGTCCGCACTTTCCTGCATTTTAAGTGCGGTTTTGCTCCAAATCAATTTGAAATGTGTTCCTCTTTATGTGGGTTAATGTTAAAAATGTATATGAGTGTATGTAGGGCATGATGCATGAAAATGAGGGTGTTACAAACCTACCCCCCTTAAAATGAATCTCGCCCTCGAGATTCAACACGGAAGAGAAAAGAGAGTGAAATTCCTTCTTGAGATCGTCTTCTAGCTCCCAAGTTGCTTCTTTTTCTGTGTGGTGCTTCCATTGAACTTTACACCATCTAATAACCTTGTTCATTGTGACCCTCTCCTTAGTTTCCAAGATTTTGACCGGTTATTCGGCATAAGTCAAATCTTCCTCTAGTTCCAATTCTTCCATTGGCACTTGTTCTTCCGGTACTCTCAAACACTTCTTGAACTGGGAAACATGAAAGACATCATGGACGTCCAAAAGATGAGTTGGCATCTCCAACTTATACGCTACTTCTCCTCTTTTGTCCAAAATCTTGAATGGTCCAATATAACGAGGTGCGAGCTTGCCTCTTATGTTAAACCTCTTATGACCTCTCATTGGTGACACCTTGAGGTAAACAAAATCTCCTATTTCAAAGGCTAATTTCCTTCTCCTATTGTCCGCATAGCCTTTTTGCCTTGATTGGGCTGCCCTCAAGTTTTCACGAATTATTTGGACTTACTTTTCGGCTTCTTGCAACACATCCGGACCAAATACTTGAGTTTCTCCAACCTCATTCCAGAATAAAGGTGTCCTACACTTCCTCCCATAAAGCGCTTCATACGATGACATCTTCAAACTTGTTTGGTAACTATTGTTGTATGAAAATTACGCGTATGGCAAGCTATTGTCCCAACTTTTCCCATGCTTCAAAGCACAAGCTCTTAACATGTCCTCCAAAAGCTGATTGGTCCTCTCGGTTTGTCCATCTGTTTGAGGATGATATGCTGAACTAAAATTCAACCTCGTTCCCAAGGCTTCATGCAATTTTTGCGAAAACCTGGAAGTGAATTGAGAACCTCTATCCGATACTATCTTCTTCGGTACTCCGTGTCGACACACGATATGCTCCATGTATATTTCGGCCAATCGTGCAGCTGTATATTTGATCTTCACAGGGACAAAATGAGTTGACTTGGTTAAGCGATCCACAATTACCCATATTGAGTTGTAACCAGACTGAGTACGTGGTAACCCAACTATGAAGTCCATTCCAATTTCTTCCCACTTCCATTCCGGAATCTTCAATGGTTGCAATAATCCAGCTGGCCTTTGATGTTCTGCCTTGACTCGTTGACACACATCACACAATGCCACATACTCAGCTATGTCCTTCTTCATGCTATCCCACCAATAGCAAGCCTTCATGTCTTTGTACATCTTTGTACAACCGGGGTGAATCGAGTATGGCGAGTCATGTGCCTCCTTTAGTATTGTTTCTCGAATATGCTTCACATTAGGCACGACAATCCTCTTTCCAAGCCATAAGGTACCATGTTCATCCTCGTCAATTCTGAATTCTCTCCCTTCTTCGGTCCTTTCCTTGATTTCCTTGATCTCCTCATCTGTGGTTTGTGCCTCTCGAATTTCTTGCTCCAAGGTCGGATTTAACTCCATCATCTCCATCTCATTTACAAACCCGAGGTTCAACCATTCAAACTCCTTACATAACTCGAATGGCAATTCTCGAATCGTGAGTTGATGACTTACTCCTTTTCTACTCAAAGCATGGCCACTACATTGGTTTTTCCCGGATGATAGTTGATCCCCAAATCATAGTCTTTGATGAGCTCCAACCATCTTTGTTGCCTCAAGTTCAGATCCGTTTGTGTGAAAATATACTTCAAACTCTTATGATCTGTATAAATTTCACACCTATGTCCAAGAATATAGTGCCTCCAAATCTTCAATGCGTGTACCACGGCCGCGAGTTCCAAATCGTGCTTGGGGTAATTCTGCTCATGTTTCTTCAATTGTCTTGATGCGTAGGCGACCACTTGACCTTCTTGCATGAGCACACATCCAAGTCCTTGCCTTGATGAGTCGCAATAAATATCAAAACTCTTGCTCACATCCCGCAGTACCAAGACTGGGGCTGTTGTCAACCTCTTCTTCAACACCTCAAAACTGTTTTGACAAGCTTGAGTCCATTGGAAAGCCTTTCCCTTCGTTAGCAACTCCGTCATTGGCTTGGCTATCTTGGAAAAGTCCTTTATGAATCTATGGTAATATCCAGCCATCCCAAGAAAACTCCTTATTTCCTTGACATTTTGCGGCGGTTCCCATTTCAACACGTCTCTCACTTTTCCGGGGTCAACCGATACTCCTCCTCCTGAGATGATTTGACCCAAAAATGGCACCTCTTTCAACCAAAACTGACACTTGTTGAACTTGGCATACAATTGATGCTCCCTCAATTTCTGCAATGTAAGCCTCAAGTGTTCCTCATGTTCCTTCTCATCCTTCGAGTAGATCATAATGTCATCAATGAACACCACGACGAACTTATCCAAACACTCCATGAAGACCTTATTCATGAGGTACATAAAGTACGCAGGTGCATTTGTCAATCCAAAGGACATCACGGTGTACTCATAAGATCCATACCGTGTCCTAAAAGCTATCTTGGGTATGTCCGATGGTCTAATCTTCATTTGAAAGTATCCCGACCTCAAATCAATCTTGGAGAAGACACAAGCACCCTTCATCTGATCAAACAAGTCCTCTATACGTGGCAAGGTATACTTGTTCTTGATTGTTACCTTTTTGGAGCTCGGTAATCTACGCACATCCTTTGGGTTCCATCCTTCTTGTCCACGAACAGCACGGGCGCTCCCCAAGGTGAAGAGCTAGGGCAAATAAAACCCTTCTCTAATTGCTCTTGAATTTGTTTCTTGAGCTCCGCTAATTCCAAAGGAGGCATCCTATACGACCTCTTAGCTATAGGTGCAGTTCCAGGTATTAAATCAATAACAAACACAATGTATCGATCAGGTGGCATACCTGGAAACTCGTCCGGAAAAACATCCAAAAATTTACACACCACCGGAATCTCCTCAATTGCGACACCGTCCATATGATTCAGCTCCAATTGCTTCGGTGCGGTTTGAGATGCTTCAAATTATACGGTGATCCCTTCTTCATTGGTCAACTTCACCGTCTTCGTGGCGCACTCAATAACTCCATTGTGCTTCCTCAACCAGTCCATACCAAGTATAATGTCCAATCCTTGAGAATCCAAAACAATGAGGTTGGCGGAGAAGTCTACCCCCCTTATTCTAAGGCTTACTTTTGGACATACTATATTTGTCCTCATCTCTCCTCCAGGAGACTTAACCAATAGAGTAAACTTCATATGAGAGATAGGCAAACTAAACATGGCAACATACTTCGATGCAATGAATGAATGCGATGCTCCAGAATCAAATAACATAGTCGCGGGGTTGGAGTTGGCGAGAAACATACCAATGACCACGTCATCCGCTTGTTGAGCATCCTCCGTAGAGACATGGTTCACGTTGCCACGAGCAAAATTCAGTTGTCCACGGCTTCCTTGTGGCGCTCCTCCATTGGGTCTTGGGTTTTGCCTCGGCGCATTGCTTCCTTGACCAAGGCCTGACTTAGGACATTGATGCGCAAAGTGTCCAGCTTCTCCACAAGTATAGCACTTATTAATTCCACCAGAATTATTGGGACGAGCTTGGTTTTGAACATTGGCACCAGGAAAATTAGCACGAGGCACATAAGGCATTGGAGGCCTAGGTGCTTGCATGAGAGTGCGCTGCTGCACAAATTGAGTTGGGCGCGGTGCATAACCAGGGCGTTGAGCAGGAATAGAAGAGCTGTAATATGGCGCATTGGGTGGTGCAAGGCGAGGGCGCACATTACTTACTTGTTGCTGTCCTTGATATGGCGCCTTCCTCTTGTTGTCTTGCTCCATCTCACGAATCTTGTTCTCAACCACAATCTCTTTGTCCACAAGCTTCTGAAAGTTGGCATAGTCGCAATTGAGTAGTTGCACTTGGATCTCATTGTTCAAGCCCCTCATGAACAAATATTGCTTCCAGCTGTCCCGACTAACATCCCCAGGCGCATACCTTGAGAGTTGAGTGAACTTGTTGAGATATTCACTCACGCTTGATCTTCCTTGCCTTAAATTCTCAAATTCTTGCCTCTTCAAAATCATAACACCCTCCATCACATAATGAGAACGAAAATTATCCTTGAAGTCGGCCCAAGTAATTCTCTCTAGGTTATCATGAGCATTGCAATAAGAATCCCACCAATCCGCAGCTGCTCCAACTAGTTGATGAGAAGCGAACAGGACCTTCTCCCGGTCACTGCATTGGACAATAGCTAACTTCTTCTCCACGGACTTGAGCCAATCATCCACATCCATAGGGTCGGCAGCTTGAGCAAAGGTCAGCGGCCTAGTCCTCATAAACTCTCCCAATTGGTTATGAGGTGGTGGGGGTGGCGGTGGAGGCATGTGGGGCTGATTGTTGATGTTGCCAGCCTGCAGCTGTCCCATAGTCTGTATCATGGTCTGCATGAGCTGGTTTTGCATAGCCAATAGCTGCTCAATGTTGATAGCTCCATGAGCAGGTCCTTGCCCATTGTTGTTCTGAGGTACTCCATTGTTCTCCTCCTCATCATTGCCATCCCTCTGGGTGCGAGTCCTCACCATCTGAAGAAAAGCAATAGGTAAGAATTAGAAAGCGTCCCCAACTATATGCATCAAGGGATATGAAACTAAACAACTAGCTACACTAGCCTAGGTGGACATGGCAATGCTAAAGCATCCCAAAATCCTCTATTAAGTACACAAGAAAACAATATATAGCAAACAACACACCAACCAAAACACATCGATTCTTGAGTGCCCCTATGTGCTCTAAAGTGCCCATTCTATCTAGGCTGCATCCTACGGTCAACCTGTGACTCTGATACCAATCTGTGACGCCCGGTTCCAAAAAAATGAACCAAGCTAACGCATATGTGTGCCCACGATGTTCAACACACATACACGAGTGCATTCACAAAAGAATATACAGAAAATTACCACAGAACAAAATTAATTAACAAAATTTTATTACACGAACCATATTATCCTCGAATACAAGTTCTAATGAATATTAACGACAAGTTCAACTAATGCAGCGGAAATAAACTAACTAAGCAAACTAAACAACTAAGCATAAGGGATAGCGCAGCTCCAATAACACCACAGGCAAAGCTGAAGTTAGACACGGCCTAGAACTCCGCATTATCGCCATTAAACTCCCAATCCTGACCTGCAACTGTTGGGGGAATTGCAAGAGTGAGTACATGTCGTACTCAGCAAGTGTGGAAAGTATGACATGTGGCTGATCCAAATGACGATAATAATAATGGCAAAGTGCTGAAAAGTACATTAAAACATTTGAAAAGCAATGTATAATATTTATATGAATCAAACCCATCATAACCATAAGTAATATCATAATACCAAACTGAATTCACTACCATCATCAATAATTCCAGATTTCACCATTGCCAATAACCATAAATACCAGAAATAAATCCGTAACCAACCATAACCATCCCAAATACCATCCCAATACCGAGTTCCCTCTAATCATGGAAGTTGTCCAGGTGCTCATAACTGGGAGCACAACTATCATGATAGTTTTATTTAACTCTGCAGAGTTTGTACCACTGTATCCACGTGTTTGTGATTTCATCACCCGTCGGTGACTAGAGAAACCTCTCTTATGCCAATTACACTTCCTTTGGTGTATGGCCAAGAGATCACAAAATAGCCTTTATAAAGGGATTACTAGCCTATTTAGACCCCACTGGGGTTTCACCGGTGGCGATGTCTCCTACAGAGCACATCTTCAACCAAGGGCCCCCTCTTGAGCCATTTGGATCCCAGGGTAGTCCCACCAATCATCAACAAACCCAATCCGACTACCCCTTCCCCGAGCATCCACAATGGTCCAAACAGCACTAGCAAAGCCCTAATTAATCAGCTACACCGCACCCATACTTGGCCTCGTGGTGGCACTGTAGTCTTGGCTTATTCTCACATGATCCAGTCCTTAGATCTAAAGCAAGCAAACCACCATAACATCCAACCCATCCACATACCAGACTTGCTTAGATCACCCATTACGATACCGTATCGACCAGTTCACATTTACCAGAATACCATTAATACATAATTAAATGTGTAGTGCTGTTTTCCCATCCCAATTAATCAAGCGAAGCAAAAAGGTAAAAGCCCTTCCCGACTCTCTACCATAAATTCCAGGTGACAAGGGTGGTTAAACAATTCTAGTAAACTTCCTATCATAGGATTCCCATAAAATTGACACAGCATGCAGTTTACAAATAAAACATTTCATTTTAAAACAGGATCAATATGCTTCAAGGATACTTGCCTTGCTCTTGCTGTTGATTAAGATCAAAGCCTTCAAACTCTTGGTGCTGTAGATCCTCCGCGGCACTCTCTAGCGCAAATCTGTCTAATCCACACAATAAACATACAAGACAAGAAACACAATCAAAGAGTGCACAAATAGTACTCAACATGTCATGACATGCATGATTTATGCAAATGCAAGGTAGAAGTTGTTACTAGATTGCTTTAATGGTCAATAACTAGTTCTAATAGCTTTTAACAAGTTTATACAGGTTTTGAGTTGATTATGTCAGTTTTTAGAATTAATTCAACCCAATTTAACTATGAAGATTGGACTAGTCCGCTAGGGACCGGACAAGTCCGCACTTTACGAGATCAGCAGATTAGGGTTTTCTAGATCGACGTAAATTCAGAGATTAGGGGTTGAATTCATGTAAGGAAAAGAGAATAGAAGGTATACCAGGTGTTTAGGACTCCAATGAATCAACAAACTTGGAGGTAACATATGGATCTTGGTGATCTAGGGTTGGTGATGAACTTGGGGATGAATTGGTGATGAAGAACGAAACTTGGTGGAGATCTTGATCCTCTTTCGTTTCCTCCTCTTCTTCTTCTTGCTTGGGATCTTCTCCTCCCTCCTTGATGGTGGCTCTCCACGAACTAGGGTTTGGGTGGGGTGGAAAAGTGGCAAATAGATGTCAATCCAAGGGGTGGGGTTGTTTATATAGAGGTGGAGGCTAGGGTTAGATGGATCTCGAGTTTGGGATGAGTAGAGGCCGGTTTAGAGTCCCACATGGGCTCTAAAAGAGTTAGGCACGACGTCCCTAGGACCACTTAACGTGAACCCCAAGAAACAAGTCATAAAACAAAAGATCAATTCGTAGTCGCAAAATATCGGACAAGTCCGGAAAGGACCGGACTAGTCCGAAGTCATCCAGAGAGAAAATCGGACAAGTCTGGCCAAAAATCGAACAAGTCCGATTTTAAACAGAGAGGAAATCGAACAAGTCCGCTGGAACATCAAGGTAGTCCGGAAAAGTCCAAGGACTTAGCAAATATTCAAGGATTCTTGGAATATCGGACTAGACCGCACAAAATTGGACAAGTCCGAAAGTTTCCAGTGCCAAAAATCGGACTAGTCCGTAGCAAAATCGGACTAGTCCGCACTTTCCTGCATTTTAAGTGCGGTTTTGCTCCAAATCAATTTTAAACTCGTTCCTCTTTATGTGGGTTAATGTTAAACATGTATATGAGTGTATGTAGGGCATGATGCATGAAAGTGAGGGTGTTACACTTACCCCTCAAAAAGACTAGTTGCCAATAACTTGGCTAAGCTCTAAAGCAAATAGAACACCGAAGAAATTAAGGAAGAAATCCAAATAAAATGTAAGGCCTGTGCTTTGTGAGCTAGAGGATGAAGACTTCTATCTCTTTAAAGCATGTTCCTTTAGGGATTAATGCACCTAACATTTTGTTCTTTCCACATCATATGAGTTGAGATATTGCATTTCAAACAAGTCTCTTTCTCATGAAGTGGGTTCCCCTTTGTGACAATCTACCGTATGCAATGCCAAACAAATTTTATTGCATGAAATTAAACGTGAGTGCAAGTCTATATGGCAGGCATCATGCAAGACATAAATTAAATCTATCTTGCCAAATTTGAACCTTTCAAAGGCTTCTTCAGGGAGAGCCACTCTCCAAGCCTTGGGTAAACCCAAAAGAACCTCCATCCCAAGCTAACCCTTGCTCGCCCCTATCCTTTGAAAGTTAGACAAGACCTATATGTGATGCATTCTTACATGACCATGGCAACTTACATGACGTTCGATGCATCTAGCACATTTAATTCACTTCTTAGTCTAGAAAAAGGTTTCTCATCAAGTGGTTTAGTGAAGATATCCGCCAATTGCTCTTCGGACCTAACACCTCTCAAGGAGATGTCTCCCTTAGCTTCATGGTCCCGCAAGAAATGATGGCGAATATCAATGTGCTTAGTGCGGGAGTGATGAACGGGGTTTTTAGCAATCTTAACCGCACTTTCATTGTCATAAAGGAGAGGTACACAACCAAGTTTAATACCAAAGTCCAAAAGGGTTAGCTTCATATAAAGAATTTGGGCACAACATGCACCGGCCGCTATGTATTCCGCTTCTGCCGTGGACAAAGCAACAGAATTTTGCCTCTTGCTAGACCAAGATAGTAGGGAACGCCCAAGCAAGTGGCACCCATTGGAGGTACTCTTGCGATCCCCACGGCATCCGGCAAAGTCCGAATCCGAGTAACCCAAGAGATGGAATTTTGCACCATTAGGGTACCACAGGCCAACACTAGGGGTATGCTTGAGATACCGAAGTATACCTAAGACCGCCTTTCGATGCGATTCTTTAGGTGCCGCTTAAAAGCAAGAACACAAGCATACACTAAACATGATATTGGTCCTAGATGCGGTAAGATAAATCAATGAACCAATCATAGAACGGTAATTAGATTGATCAACAGGTTTACCGTCCTTATCCGCGTCGAGATGACAATTTCTTGCCATTGGAGTACTTCTTGAGCTACAATCTCCCATCTCAAATTTCTTCAAGAGGTCCTTGGTATACTTTTCTTAATAGATGAAGGTCCCCTCTCGAAGTTTCCTGATTTGAAATCGAAGGAAGAAGTTGAGCTCTCCAATCATCGACATCTCGAATTCCCTAGACATCATTTTGCCAAACTCATGGCTAAGAGCTTCGTTAGTTGAACCAAAAATAATATCATCGACATAAATTTGACAAATAAATAGTTCTCCGTTGATGTCTTTGGTGAAGAGTGTAGTGTCCACCCTCCCGATTTTGAATCCTTGCATGATCAAGAAATCCCGTAGTCGTTCACACCACGCCCTAGGTGCTTGCTTGAGCCCGTAGAGCGCCTTGTGCAACCTAAACACATGATTAAGATTCCTCGGATCTTCAAACCCGGGAGGTTGTTCAACATAAACAAGCTCATTAATATAACCATTAAGAAAGGCACTTTTCACATCCATTTGATAAAGTTGTATGTTATGATGTGATGCAAAAGCAAGAATTATATGGATAGCTTCTAGTCGAGCGACCAGAGCAAATGTTTCTCCAAAGTCTAGTCCTTCAACTTGCAAGAAACCCTTGGCCACAAGTCTTGCCTTGTTGCGGATCACAACGCCGTTCTCATCTTGTTTGTTGCGGTACACCCACTTTGTTCCGATGATGTTCTTGTCCTTGGGTCACTCCTCCAACACCCAAACTTCATTGCAGATGAAGTTCTTGAGTTCTTCTTGCATGGCCATCACCCAATTTGGATCTTGGAGTGATTCCTCAATGTGAGTGGGTTCTACACATGAAACAAACGAGTAGTGCTCACAAAATGTAGCAAAATGACGAGACCATGTACTTACTCCCCTTGACGGACTTCCGATAATTTGATCAATCGGATGTGCCTTGGAGATGCGTCCATGCCTCATAAGTGGTTGTGAAGCACTTGCCGGTGGTGATGTCTGTTGCTCTTCTTGTGGTTGGACTTGATCATGGACTTGTTGTTCTTCTTGATGTTGTGTAGCTTGTGAATCTTGTGTCGGCAATGGATCATCCTTTTCTTCTTCATCAACTTGAGGTACCATAGATGTGTTGATGTTGGAACTTGAAGCTCCCCCTTGATCATGGATCTCCTCAACTTTAGGCTTGATGTCTCCAATGGTCATGTTCTTCATAGCTTCTCGTAGAGGCTCATCATTTATTTCATCATGACCAAAACTCTCCTCTTGGGAGCCATTAGTTTCATCAAACTCAACATCACAACTTTCCTCAACTAAACCGGAGGTTTGGTTGAATACTCGATATGTTTTTGAGTTTGATGCATAGCCAAGAAAGATACCAACATCACATCTTCTTTCAAACTCACCGAGCCTTTTCTTGCGGTAGATGTAGCACCTGCACCCGAAGACTCGAAAATAGGATACGTTGGGCTTTCTCCCAATAAGAAGTTCGTACGGGGTCTTTTGAAGTAGTCGATGTAGGTAGATCCGATTTGCGGCATGGCACGCCGTGTTGATTGCTTCGGCCCAAAACTTCTCGGACGTGCCATAGTCATCAAGCATTGCTCGCGCAAGAATGATGAAATTATTGTTTTTCCTTTCAATGACACCATTTTGTTGAGAAGTGTGTGTGGCCAAAAACTCATGCTTCACGCCTTCACGAGCACACCACTCCCCAATGTTGTAGTTCTTGAATTAAGTGCCGTTGTCACTCCGGACCTTGATGATGGGAATTGAAATTCCCTTTGAGCACGGTTAGCGAAGGTCTTGAATACTTTCGGAGTCACTCTTGTCACCTAGAAACAAAGTCCAAGCATAGCGAGAGTAGTCATCAACTATAACAAGACAATAGAGGTTACCACCAATACTTTGATATGTGGACGGTCCGAAGACGTCCATGTGGAGCAACTCAAGTGGCTTGGAGGTTGACACCATTGTCTTCATCGGGTTGTGAGAAGCAACTTGCTTCCCGGCTTGACAAGCACTACAAAGCTTGTTTTTCTCAAATGTGACATCCTTCACGCCGGTCACCATCTCGAGCTTGAATGACTTCTTGAGCTTGCTCATTCCAATGTGAGCTATGCGTCGATGCCGTAGCCAACCCAAACTCATCTTGGTGAAAAGACAAGTGGTCAAGCTAGCATCCTTGTTGGAGAAGTCTACTAGGTAGAGATGTCCATGCCTAAATCCTTTGAAGATTAGTTCTTGGCTTGTTTCACTAGTCACAAGAACATCATTCTTGCTAAAGGTGCACGTTAGTCCAAGATCACATAATTGTGCAATAGAAAGCAAATTGAAACTAATTGACTTAACATACAATACACTGGAAATAGATAAATCATTTGAAATTGCAATCTTACCTAACCCAATTACCTTCCCCTTAGAGTTATCACCAAAGGTGACTTGTTCATGATTGTCGGGGTTTTCTATGGTGGTGAACATACCATCATTGCCGGTCATGTGTTGAGTGCACCCGCTATCGAGTACCCAATGCTTTCCTCCGGCTTTCTAGTTCACCTTAGTGTTACCTTTAGCCATGAGGCACATGGGAGGTGGATGAAGGGATGAATCATCATTGTTGGCAATAGCAAGGCCGGCCATGTTTTCTTCCTCAACTTCACTCTCTTCATCACTTGATTCTTCGTCGGTGATCCATTCATTTGCCTCACACATGAACTCCTTTTGTGGACCTTTCCTCTTCTTTGGGAAGAGTTTTGTTTTTTTTGCCTTTTTCATGCTTCTTCTTCCAAAAGAATCTTGATTTGGGCTTGTCCTCTTCATCATCCTCACTATTTGTCAAGCTTGCGATGCTTGCCCTTGTGGTTCTCTCTTCTTTTGTCCAGTTTTGGACAATCACAGGAGATGTGGCCTTGATCACCACAATTATAGCAAGTCTTGTTGTCATCTCTCCTTGGTAGAAAAGCTTTCTTCTTGGGATCAAAGGTGTATCCCTTCTTGGCAATCTTGGAGTTCAAGCGAGAGAATTTTCTCATCATCAATGCAAGCTTATCATCGTCATCTTCACTTGATGCTTGCTCTTCTTCACTTGAGCTGGCTCAACCACTTTCTTTTTTCTTGAGACTTGTTTTCTTGGTGGAAGCCTTTAGAGCAATTGTCTTGGAAGATGATTCCTCCATCATCCCAAGTACACTCATCTCATGAGCGTGAATCTATCCAATAAGTTCTGAAACTTCAATGTGATAAAGAGATTCCTTTTGAAGCATGGAGTTGATGATGTTGTACTTTGGCTTAGGAAGGAGCATAAGAATCTTGCGGTTGATGAGTCCCTTGCCAAGATAAGCGATATCAAGAGCATTAATTTCCTCAATAAGAACATTCAAGCGAGAAAACATTTCATTGACATTTTCATGAGGTAGCATTTTGAACTCATCATATTTGGCCTTAAGCATATGATATTTTAGTTCTTTGACACGAGAAGAACCCTCATGAATTTCAATCAAGCAAGCCCAAATTTCACAAGCTTTTTCTTTGCTAGCAATCCTAGCAAACACATCTTGACTAATGCATTCATAAATGGCATTTCTAGCTTTTGCATCCCACTTGACTTGATCACCCATATAGTTGTGCTCACCAAATCCCGCATGGGTCGCTTCCCACACCTCGGGAGCAATAGCCTCTAGATAAACATGCATGCGTGCTTTCCAATAGGCAAAGTTCTTGCCATCGAAGATGGGAACTGAACCCCCAATCTTGGCCATTTTAGCTCTCTAGCGGTGAAGCTAGAATGATCCAATGAGCAACCTTGCTCTGATACCAATTGTAAGGATCGAAGGCCCAAGAGGGGGGTGAATTGGGCTTCTTTTCGAAAATTAAAGCAATAAAAACTTAATTACTAAAAGCCTAATTCCCTATGCAAACAATCTATGCATTCAAGTGAATAGTGATTTTGCGGTATATGAAATGCATAAGTGTAAAGGGAGTGGAAGAAAGCGCAAACTCCCGAGGAGACACGAAGACACGGAGATTTATCCCGTGGTTCGGCAAGATCGTCAAGACCTTCCTACATCCACGTTGTGGCACCCACCAAAGGGTATAGCCACTCCCAAGTCACTGAGACCAGGGATATTCACTAAACTTCTCCGTTCGCCAACCTCGGCAAGGTAGAGCTCAAGCCTTGTACAAGTTGGATCCTCCGGGCTTCCACAACCGACTTGGCAAGCTCCGGAAGGCTCTCTCCAATCGCCGACTCTTACACGGTGAGTACAATCACCAAGAGACACTCCCTTACAGCTCTCACTATACTAGAGACTCCAATAACCAAGAATGGAAGCACACAAGAACTATCTCTATCAAGTTCTACCCTATCTCTTGGTGTACAAGTGGTGTAAATGATGTAGAAGTGGTAGCTCAATGTCTTGAATGCTTGAGAATGTGTAGAGTAGCTCTGGTTGTCAAGACTTATCGAAATGGCTGGTTGAAGGGGTATAAATAGCAAGCCTCTACGAAATAGCTGTTAGAAAAGTAGGCTGACATCACTGTTCTGCAAACATCAGATGATCTGATGTTCCCCCTTCAGTTGTCATCAGTCGAATCCAAATTAGCTGATGTCACTGTGTTAGATATGATCGTTGTTCGACCGATGTAACACTTGCCTCATCATCGGATGATCCGGTGGTACTTCATCCAGAATTGGTCCAGAAATAATGCTTACTGGAGTGATTGACCGATGTGTTATCAATTATACATCGGATGATCCGGTGTTACACTTGGTCCAGCTTAATTGCTTACTGTGATGATTGACCGATGTAACACTTTCTTCATCATCGGATGATCCGGTGAGTACTTAGTTCTGAGGTCTTCTTCTTCTGCTAAACCAACTCGACCGATGTGTTGTTTTCTAGAAACATCGGTTGATCCGGTGAGTTGATTTTGTCTGCTTCAAGTTGTTCTAAGTGATTCTTTTGGAATTTGCTCGAGTGACCTCTTCTACATTGGTTTGAAATGTTCTTCTGATGATTACCAAGTCTTGAGTGCTGTCAATTTTGGTTGAATAATTTTGACATATGAGCTTTTTCTTCTAATCTTCATAAAAATCGATTGACCTCATAGAATGATTTGTAAAGGGGTCTCCAATTATATCCAATGAGCAGTAAATGATATTCATATAGATTTCATTAAGTGTGATGAGTGATATGAAAAACCTTGCATCCACAAACTCATTAGTAATATGCAACGGTTGTCATTAATCACCGAAACCATACCTCATGGGGGCCTAGATGCTTTCAGCAGGGTTTAGTGAGCATAACTACATAGGTGATCAAATCAAGTGGGATGCCAAGGCTAGAAATGCTATTTATGAATGCATTAGTCAAGATGTGTTTGCTAGGATTGCTAGCAAAGAAAAGGCTTGTAAAATTTGGGCTTGCTTGATTGAAATTCATGAGGGTTCTTCTCGTGTTAAAGAACTAAAGTATCACAAGCTTAAGGCCAAATATGATGAGTTCAAAATGCTACCTCATGAAAATGTCAATGAAATGTTTTCTCGCTTGAATGTTCTTATTGAGGAAATTAATGCTCTTGATATTGCTTCTCTTGGCAAGGGACTCATCAACCACAAGATTCTTATGCTTCTTCCTAAGCCAAAGTACAACATCATCAACTCCATGCTTCAAAAGGAATATCTTGATCACATTGAAGTTTCTGAACTTATTGGAGAGATTCGCGCTCATGAGATGAGTGTGCTTGGGATGATGGAGGAATCATCTTCAAAGACAATTGCTCTAATGGCTTCCACCAAGAGAACAAATCTTATGAAAAAGAAAGTGATCGAGCCTAGCTCAAGTGAAGAAGAGCAAGCATCAAGTGAAGATGACGATGATGAGCTTGCATTGATGATGAGAAAATTCTCTCGCTTGAACTCCAAGATTGCCAAAGAAGGGATACACCTTTGATCCCAAAAAGAAAGTATTTCTACCAAGGAAAGATGACAACAAGACCTGCTATAACTGTGGTGACCAAGGCCACATCTCCTATGATTGTCCAAAACTGGACAAAAGAAGAGAGAACCACAAGAGCATCGCAAGCTTGAGGATAGTGAGGATGATGAAGAAGAGGTCAAGACCAAGCCAATATTCTTTGGGAAGAATAAGTATGACAAAGGCAAAAAGGCAAAACTCTTTTCAAAGAAGAGAAAAGGTCCACAAAAGGTGTTCATGTGTGAGGCAAATGAATAGATCACCGACGAAGAATCTAGTGATGAAGAGAGTGAAGCTGAAGAAGAGAGCTTGGTCGGCCTTGCCATTGCCAACAATGATGATTCATCTCTTCGTCCACCTTCAATGTGCCTCATGGCAAAAGGTAACACCAAGGTATGTGATGACTCTAGCGATGATGAGCTTTCCCCCGATGACTTGGCTTCAATGATAAATGAATACCACACTATCATTAAAAGGGAAAAGAGTAAGGTCAAGGCTCTTGAACAAGCTCGTGCTAGGCTTGAGAGTGCTAACCTCGATTTACTTGACAAGTATGAAAGCATACTTAAGGAGCATGACACGCTCAAATCTCATGTCAAGCAAGTTGAGGAAGATAAGGCTCAAATCAAGCTAGATCATCATGAGCTTGACTTAGCACACAAAGCACTCTTGAGGAAGCACAATGAGTTAATCCAAGAGCATCAAGTACTTAACCTTGCCTATGAAGTCATTGATCAAGAATTGAAAATCATAAAGAAATAAACCCTTAATGATAAGGTATCCATAGTTTCACATGCCACTAATGTCTTGCATAAGTCTTTGCCTTTGAAAGAAAATGCTAGGGAGAAGGATTTGATGGATGAAATTGAAAGTCTCCACACTAGTGTGGCAAGACTATCTAAGGGAGAAGTCAAGCACAAAGAAATCCTCTTCCAACAAGCAAAGGCCTTCAACAAGAGATGACTTGGATCTTTTCCGGTGCCTAACAAAGGAAAGGTGCCCTCACCGGAGCTTAAAACAAGCTTCATCAAGTAAGTTGGTTCTTATTGCCAACATTGCGAGGTCACCGGTCACCATACAAGGGAGTGTCCTCTTCCTAACTGGCCTTCTCCAAAATTGCCTACTAACTACAAGTCCACCTTTTATGATCACTATTATCTCTTAAGTAAAGTAGATGGCAAGGTGAAGGCAAGGTTCATTGGCAAGGACATGAAGGGCATGAAGGGGAAGCTTCCCAAGCAACTTTGCGTCCCAAAAACTCTTGTATCACACATACAAGGACCTAAGTTAGCTTGGGTGCCTAAAATCAAAAACTGAATTCATGTGTGTAGGTGAACTACAGGGCCGGAGGAAAGCATTGGGTACTCGATAGCGGGTGCACTCAACACATGACCGGCAACGATGGTATGTTCACCTCAATAGAGAACCCTGGCAATCATGAACAAGTCACCTTTGGTGACAACTCTAAGGGGAAGGTAATTGGGTTGGGTAAGATTGCAATTTCACATGATTTATCTATTTCCAATGTGTTGTATGTTAAGTAACTTAGTTTCAATTTGCTTTCTATTGCACAATTATGTGATCTTGGACTAATGTGCACCTTTGGCAAGAATGATGTTGTTGTGACTAGTGAAACAAGCAAATAACTAATCTTCAAAGGGTTTCGGCATGGACACCTCTACTTAGTAGACTTCTCCGACAAGGATGCTAGCTTGACCACTTGTCTTTTCACCAAGACGAGTTTGGGTTGGCTATGGTATCGACGCATCGCTCACATTGGAATGAGCAAGCTAGGAAGTCATTCAAGCTCGGGATGGTGACTAGCGTGAAGGATGTCACATTTGAGAAGAACAAGCTCTGTAGCACTTGTCAAGCCTGGAAACAAGTTGCTTCACACCACCCGATGAAGACAATGGTGTCAACCTCCAAGCCACTTGAGTTGCTCCACATGGATCTCTTCAGACCGTCCACATATCATAGTCTTGGTGGTAATCTCTATTGTCTTGTTATAGTTGATGACTACTCTCGGTATGTTTGGACGTTGTTTCTAGGTGATAAGAGTGAAACTCCGGAAGTGTTCAAGACCTTCTCTAAACGTGCTCAAATGGAATTTCAACTTCCCATCATCAAGGTCTTAAGTGACAACGGCACCGAATTCAAGAACTACAACATTGGGGAGTGGTGTGATCGTGAAGGCGTGAAACATGAATTTTCAGCCACATACACTCCTCAACAAAATGGTGTCATTGAAAGGAAGAACAAGACTCTCATCACTCTTGCACGAGCAATGCTTGATGACAATGGCACGTCCGAGAAGTTTTGGGCCGAAGCAATCAACACGACATGCCATGCCGCAAATCGGGTCTATCTACATCGACTACTTTAAAAGACCCTGTACGAACTCCTCATTGGGAGAAAGCCCAACATATCCTATTTTCGAGTCTTTGGGTGCAAGTGCTATATCTACCACAAGAAAAGGCTCGGTAAGTTTGAAAGAAGATGAGATGTTGGTATCTTTCTTGGTTATGCATCAAACTCAAAAGCATATCGAGTATTCAACCACACCTCCGGTTTAGTTAAGGAAAGTTGTGATGTTGAGTTTGATGAAACTAATGGCTCCCAAGAGGAGAGTTTTGGTCATGATGAAATAGATGATGAGCCTCTACGAGAAGCTATGAAGAACATGACCATTGGAGACATCAAGCCTAAAGTTGAGGAGAGCCATGATCAAGGGGGAGCTTCAAGTTCCAACATCAACACATCTATGGCACCTCAAGTTGACGAAGAAGAAAAAGATCATCCATTGCCGACACAAGATTCACAAGCCACACAACATCAAGAAGAAGAACAAGTCCATGATCAAGTCCAACCACAAGAAGAGCAACACGCATCACCACCACCAAGTGCTTCACAACCACTTATGAAGCATGAACGCATCTCCAAGGCACATCCGATTGATCAAATTATTGGAAGTCCGTCAAGGGGAGTAAGTACACGTTCTCGCCATTTCGCTATGTTTTGTGATCACTACTCGTTTGTTTCATGTGTAGAACCCACTCACATTGAGGAAGCACTCCAAGATCCAAATTGGGTAATGTCCATGCAAGAAGAACTCAACAACTTCATCTGCAATGAAGTTTGGGTGTTGGAGGAGTGACACAAGGACAAGAACGTCATCGGGACAAAGTGGGTGTACCGCGACAAACAAGACGAGAACGGTGTTGTGATCCGCAACAAGGCAAGACTTGTGGCCAAGGGTTTCTTGCAAGTTGAAGGACTAGACTTTGGAGAAACATTTGCTCCGGTCGCTCGACTAGAAGCTATCCGTATACTTCTTGCTTTTGCATCACATCATAATATAAAGCATTATCAAATAGATGTGAAAAGTTCCTTTCTTAATGGTTACATTAACGAGCTTGTCTATGTTGAACAACCTCCCGTGCTCGAAGATCCCAGGAATCCTAATCATGTGTATAGGTTGCACAAGGCGCTCTAGGGCTCAAGCAAGCACCTAGAGCGTGGTATGAACGACTACGGGATTTCTTGATCATGCAAGGATTCAAGATCGGGAGGGTGGACACTACCCTCTTCACCAAAGACATTGATGGAGAACTATTTGTTTGTCAAATTTATGTCGATGATATTATTTTTGGTTCAACTAACGACGTTCTTAGCCATGAGTTTGGCAAAATGATGTCTAGGGAATTCGAGATGTCAATGATTGGAGAGCTTAACTTCTTCCTTGGATTTCAAATCAAGCAACTTCGAGAGGGGACCTTCATCTATCAAGAAAAATATACCAAGGACCTCTTGAAGAAATTTGAGATGGGAGATTGTAGCTCAAGAAGTACTCCAATGGCAACAAATTGTCATCTCGACGCGGATAAGGACGGTAAACCTGTTGACCAATCTAATTACAGTTCCATGATTGGTTCATTGCTTTATCTTACCGCATCTAGGCTCGATATCATGTTTAGTGTATGCTTGTGTGCTCGCTTTCAAGCGGCACCTAAAGAATCGCATCGGAAGGCGGTCTTTTGGATACTTCGGTATCTCAAGCATACCCCAAGTGTAGGCTTGTGGTACCCCAAAGGTGCTAAATTCCATCTCTTGGGTTACTCGGATTCGGACTTTGCCGGATGCCGTGTGGATCGCAAGAGTACCTCCGGAGGGTGCCACTTGCTTGGGCGTTCCCTAGTATCTTGGTCTAGCAAGAAGCAAAACTCCGTTGCCTTGTCCACTGCGGAAGCGGAGTACATAGCGGCTGGTGCATGTTGTGCCCAAATCCTATATATGAAGCAAACCCTTTTGGAATTTGGTGTTAAATTTGGTTGTGTGCCTCTCCTTTGTGACAATGAGAGTGCGGTTAAGATTGCTAAAACCCCCGTTCAACACTCCCGCACTAAGCACATTGATATTCGTCATCATCTCTTGCGGGACCATGAAGCTAAGGGAGACATATCCTTGCAAGGTGTTAGGTCCGAAGAACAATTGGCGGATATCTTCACTAAACCACTTGATGAGAAAACCTTTTCTAGACTAAGGAGTGAATTAAATGTGATAGATGCATCGAACGTCATGTAAGTTGCCATGGTCATGTAAGAATGCATCACATATATGTCTTGTCTAACTTTCAAAGGATAGGGGCGAGCAAGGGTTAGCTTGGGTGTGACGCCCTGTTCCGAAAAATGAACCAAGCTAACGCATATGTGTGCCTAGGATGTTCATCACACATACACGAGTGCAATCACAAAAGAGTATAGAGAAAATTACCACAAGACAAAATTAATTAACCAAATTTTATTACACAAACCATATTATCCTCGAATACAAGCTCTAATGAATATTAATGACAAGTTCAACTAATGCAGCGGAAATAAACTAATTAAGCAACTAAGCAACTATGCAGCATAAGCGACAGGGTATGTATGCGCAGCTCCAATCAACACCACAGGCAAAGCTGACGGTAGACACGGCCTAGAACTCCGCATTATCACCATTAAACTCCCAATCCTGACCTGCAACTGTTGGGGGGGGATTGCAAGAGTGAGTACATGTCGTACTCAGCAAGTGTTGAAAGTATGACATGTGGCTGATTCAAATGACGACAATAATAATGGCAAAGTGCTGAAAAGTACAGTAAAACATTTGAAAAGCAATATGTATATTATATGTATGTGAAGTAAACCCATCATAATCATAAGTAATACCATAATACCAAACTGAATTCATTACCATCATCAATAATTCCAGATTTCACCATCGTCAATAACCATATTCAATACCAGAAATTAATCCATAACCATCCGTTACCATTACCAAACCATAACCATCCCAATTACCAATTTCCCTATAATCATGTAGGTCATCCAGGCGCTCATAACCGGGAGCACGGCTATCGTGATAGTTTATTTAGACTCTGCAGAGTGTGTACCTCTTTACCCACGTGTTTGTGATTTCATCACCCGTCGGCGACTAAAGAACCTCCCTTATGCCAATTACACTTCCATTGGTGTATGGCCAAGAGATCACAAAATAGCCTTTACAAAGGGATTACTAGCCTATTTATACCCTACTGAGGTTTCACCGGTGGCGATGCCTCCAACTGAGCACATCTTCAACCAAGGGCCCCCTCTTGAGCCATTCGGATCCCAGGGTAGTCCCACCAATCATCAACAAACCCAATCCGACTACCCCTTCCCCGAGCATCCACAATGGTCCAAACAGCACTAGCAAAGCCCTAATTAATCAGCTACGCCGCACCCATACTTGGCCTCGTGGTGGCACTGTAGTCCTGGCTTATTCTCGCATGAACCGGTCCTTAGATCTAAAGCAAGCAAACCACCATAACATCCAACCCATCCACATACCAAGCTTGCTTAGATCACCCATTACCAAACCGTATCGACCAGTTCACATTAACCAGAATATCATTAATACATAATTAAATATGTAGTGTTGGTTTTTCCATCCCAATTAATTAAGCGAAGCAAAAAGGTAAAAACCCTTCCTGACTCTCAACCATATATCTCAGGTGACGAGGGTGGTTTAACAAGTCTAGTAAACTTCCTACCATAGGATTCCCATCAAATTGACACAGCATGCAGTTTTGCAAACAAAACATTTATTTTAAAAACAGGATCAATATGCTTCAAGGACACTTGCCTTGCTCTTGTTGTTGATTAGGGTCAAAGCCTTCAAACTCTTGATGTTGTAGATCCTCCGCGACACTTTCTAGCGCAAATCCGTCTAATCCACATAATAAACATACAAGACAAGAAACACAATCAAAGAGTGCACAAATATTACTCAATATGACATGACATGCATGATTAATGCAAATGCAAGGTAGAACTTGTTACTAGATTGCTTTTAATGATCACTAACTAGCTCTAATAGATTTTAACAAGTTTATACAGGTTTGGGGTCGATTAGATCAACTTTTAGAATAAATTCAACATAATTTAACCAGAAAGATCGGACTAGTCCGCTAGGGACCGGACAAGTCCGCACTTGACGAGATCAGCAGATTAGGGTTTTCTAGATCGACGCGAATTTGGAGATTAGCGGTTGAATTCACGTAAGGAAAAGAGAATAGAAGGTATACCAGGAGTTTAGAACTCCAATGAATCAAGAAACTTGGAGGTAGCACTTGGATCTTGGTGATCTAGGGTTGGTGATGAACTTGGAGATGAATTGGTGGTGAAGAACAAAACTTGGTGAAGATCTTGATCCTCTTCCGTTTCCTCCTCTTCTTCTTCTTGCTTGGGATCTTCTCCTCCCTCCTTGATGGTGGCTCTCCACGAACTAGGGTTTGGGTGGGTGGAAAAGTGGCAAATAGATGTCAAACCAAGGGGTGGGGCTGTTTATATAGAGGTGGAGGCTAGGGTTAGATGGATTTCGAGTTTGGGATGAGTAGAGGCCGGTTTAGAGTCCCACATGGGCTCTAAAAGAGTTGGGCACGACATCCCTAGGCCCACTTAACGCGAAACCCAAGAAACAAGTCATAAAACAAAAGGTCAATCTCGGAGTCACGAAATATCGGACAAGTCCGGACAGGACCGGACTAGTCCAAAGTCGTCCAGAGAGAAAATCGGACAAGTCTGGCCAAAAATCGGACAAGTCCGAATTTGAACAGAGGGGAAAACGGACAAGTCCGCTGGAACACCGGACTAGTCCGGACAAGTCCAGGGACTTAGCAAATTTTCAAGGATTCATGGAACATCGGACTAGTCCGCACAAAATCGGACAAGTCCGAAGTTGTCCAGAGGCAAATATCGGACTAATCCGCAGCAAAAATGGACAAGTCCGTTTTTAGACAGAGAGAAATCGGACTAGTCCTCAGCAAAACAGGACTAGTCCGCACTTTCCTACATTTTAAGTGCGGTTTTGCTCCAAATCAATTTTAAACTTGTTCTCTTGTTATGGGTTAATGTTAAACATGTATATGAATGTATGCAAGGCATGATGCAAGAAAATGAGGGTGTTACAAACCTACCCCCCTTAAAATGAATCTCGCCCTCGAGATTCGACGCGGAAGAGAAGAGATAGGGAAATTCCTTCTTGAGATAATACTCCAATTCCCACGTCGCTTCTTTTTCGGTGTGGTGCTTCCATTGAACTTTACACCATCTAAAGACCTTGTTCCTTGTGACCCTCTCCTTAGTTTCCAAGATTTTGGCCGGTTGCTCGGCATACGTCAAATCTTCCTCTAGTTCTAATTCTTCCATTGGCACTTGTTCTTCCGGTACTCTCAAACACTTCTTGAACTGGGAAACATGAAAGACATCATGCACGTCTGAAAGATGAGGTGGCATCTCCAACTTATACGCTACTTCTCCTCTTTTGTCCAAAATCTTGAATGGTCCAATATAGCGAGGTGTGAGCTTACCCCTTATGTTAAACCTCTTATGACCTCTCATTGGTGACACCTTGAGGTAAACAAAATCTCCTATTTCAAAGGCTAAGTTCCTTCTCCTATTGTCCGCATAGCCTTTTTGTCTTGATTGGGCAGCCCTCAAGTTTTCACGAATTATTTGGACTTGCTTTTCGGCTTCTTGCAACACATCCGGACCAAATACTTGAGTTTCTCCTGCCTCATTCCAGAATAAAGGTGTCCTACACTTCCTCCCATAAAGTGCTTCATATGGTGACATCTTCAAACTTGCTTGGTAACTATTGTTGTATGAAAATTCCGCGTATGGCAAGCTTTTGTCCCAACTTTTCCCATGCTTTAAAGCACAAGCTCTTAACATGTCCTCCAAAATCTGATTGGTCCTCTCGGTCTGCCCATCCGTTTGAGGATGATATGCTGAACTAAAATTCAACCTCGTTCCCAAAGCTTCATGCAACTTTTGCCAAAACCTGGAAGTAAATTGAGAACCTCTATCCGAGACTATCTTCTTCGGTACTCCATGTCGGCACACAATACGCTCCATATACAATTCTGCTAGCTTCGCGGTGGTATATGTGGTTTTGACAGGAATGAAGTGAGCTGATTTTGTCAACCGATCTACAATGACCCATATTGAATCATAGCCATACTGGGTTCGCGGTAATCCAACTATAAAGTCCATACCAATCTCTTCCCACTTCCACTCTGGAATCTTCAATGGCTGCAATAACCCTGCTGGCCTTTGATGTTCCGCCTTGACTCGTTGGCACACGTCACACAATGCAACATATTCGTCTATGTCCTTCTTCATGCTATCCCACCAATAGCAAGTCTTCAAGTCTTTGTACATCTTCGTACAACCTGGGTGAATTAAGTAAGGCGAGTCATGTGCCTCCTTTAATATTGTCTCCCGAATATGCTTTACATTAGGCACAACGATCCTCTTTCCAAGCCATAAGGTACCATGTTCATCCTCGTCAAATCTGAATTCTCTCCCTTCTTCGGTCCTTTCCTTGATTTCCTTGATCTCCTCATCTGTGGTTTGTGCCTCCCGAATTTCTTGCTCCAAGGTTGGGTTTAACTCCATCATCTCCATCTCATTTACAAACCCGAGGTTCAACCGTTCAAACTCCTTACATAACTCGAATGGTAACTCTTGAACCGTGAGTTGATGACTTGCTCCTTTTCTACTCAAAGCATCGGCCACTACATTGGCTTTTCCTGGATGATAGTTGATCCCCAAATCATAATCTTTGATGAGCTCCAACCATCTTCGTTGCCTCAAGTTCAGATTTGTTTGTGTGAAAATATACTTCACACTCTTATGATCCGTATAAATTTCACACCTATGTCCGAGAATATAGTGTCTCCAAATCTTCAATGCATGTACCACGGCTGCAAGTTCTAAATCATGTGTTGGGTAATTCTGCTCATGTTTCTTCAATTGTCTTGACGCATAGGCGACCACTTGACCTCCTTGCATCAATACACATCCAAGCCCTTGTCTTGATGCGTCACAATAAATATCAAAACTCTTACTTACATCCGGCAATACCAAAACTGGGGCTGTTGTTAACCTCTTCTTCAACTCCTCAAAACTGTTTTGACAAGCTTCAGTCCATTGGAACGCCTTTCCCTTCATTAGCAACTCTGTCATAGGCTTGGCTATCTTGGAAAAGTCCTTGATGAATCTACGGTAATACCCAGCCATCCCAAGAAAACTCCTTATTTCCTTGACATTTTGCGGCAGCTCCCACTTCAACACGTCCCTCACTTTACCAGGGTCAACCGATACTCCTCCTCTGAGATGATATGACCCAAAAATGGCACCTCTTTCAACCAAAACTGACACTTGTTGAACTTGGCATACAATTGATGCTCCCTCAATTTCTGCAACGTAAGCCTCAAGTGTTCCTTATGTTCTTTCTCATCCTTTGAGTAGATCATAATATCATCAATGAACACCACAACGAACTTGTCCATGTACTCCATGAAGACTTTATTCATGAGGTACATAAAGTAGGCAGGTGCATTTGTCAATCCAAAAGACATCACGGTGTACTCATAAGATCCATACCGTGTCCTAAAAGCTGTCTTGGGTATGTCCGACGGTCTAATCTTCATTTGAAAGTATCCCGACCTCAAATCAATCTTAGAGAAGACACAAGCACCCTTCATCTGATCAAACAAGTCTTCTATGCGGGGCAAGGTGTACTTGTTCTTGATGGTCACCTCGTTGAGAGCTCGGTAATCCACGCACATCCTTTGGGATCCATCCTTCTTGTCCACAAACAGAACGGGTGCTCCCCAAGGTGCAGAGCTAGGGCGAATAAAACCCTTCTCTAATTGCTCTTGAATCTGCTTCTTGAGCTTCGCTAATTCCATAGGAGGCATCCTATACGGCCTCTTAGCTATAGGTGCAGTTCCAGGTATTAAATCAATAACAAACTCAATGTCTCGATCGGGTGGCATACCTGGCAACTCGTCCGGAAAAACATCCAAAAATTCACACACCACCGGAATCTCCTCAATTGCGGCACCGTCCATATGATTCAACTCCAATTGCTTCGGTGCGGTTTGAGATGCTTCAAATTCTACGGTGATCCCTTCCTCATTAGTCAACTTCACCGTCTTTGTGGCACACTCAATAACTCCATTGTGCTTCCTTAACCAGTCTATACCAAGTATAATGTCCAATCCTTGAGAATCCAAAACTATGAGGTTGGCGGAGAAGTCTACCCCCCCTTATTCTAAGGCTTACTTTTGGACATACTATATTTGTCCTCATCTCTCCTCCAGGAGACTTAACCAACAGAGTAAACTTCATATGAGAGATAGGCAAACTATACTTGGCAACATACTTTGATGCAATGAATGAATGCGATGCTCCAGAATCAAATAACATAGTCGCGGGGTTGGAGTAGACGAGAAACATACCAATGACCACATCATCCGCTTGTTGAGCATCCTCTGTAGAGACATGGTTCACGTTGCCACGAGCAAAATTCTGCTGTCCACGGCTTCCTTGTGGCTGTCCTCCATTGGGTCTTGGGTTTTGCCTCGGTGCATTGCTTCCTTGACCAAGGCCTGACTTAGGACATTGGTGCGCAAAGTGTCCAGCTTCTCCACAAGTGTAGCACTTCTTAACTCCACCAGAATTATTGGGGCGAGCTTGGTTTTGAACATTAGCACCAGGAAAATCAGCACGAGGTGCATAAGGCATTGGAGGCCTAGGTGCTTGCATAACAGGGCGCTGCTGCACAAATTGAGTTGGGCGCGGTGCATAACCAGGGCGCTGAGCAGGAATAGAGGAGCTGTAATGAGGCGCATTGGGCGGCGCAAAGTGAGGGCGCACATTACTTCCTTGTTGCTGTCCTTGATACGGCACCTTCCTCTTGATTTCTTGCTCCATCTCACGGATCTTGTTCTCAACCACAATTGCTTTGTCCACAAGTTTCTGGAAATTGGCATAATCGCAATTGAGTAGTTGCACTTGGATCTCATTGTTCAAGCCCCTCATGAACAGGTATTGCTTCCGGCTGTCCCGACTAACATCCTCAGGCGCGTACCTTGAGAGTTGAGTGAACTTATTGAGATATTCACTCACGCTTGATTTTCCTTGTCTCAAGTTCTCAAATTCTTGCCTCTTCAAAATCATAACACCTTCCGGCACATAATGAGAACGAAAATTCTCCTTGAATTCGGCCCAAGTGATTCTTTCTTGGTTCTCATGAGCATTGCAATAAGAATCCCACCAATCCGCAGCTGCTCCAACTAGTTGATGAGAAGCAAATAGCACCTTCTCCCGGTCACTGCATTGGACAATATCTAGCTTCTTCTCCACGGACTTGAGCCAATCATCCGCATCCATAGGGTTTGCAGCTTGAGCAAAGGTCAGCTGCCTAGTCCTCATAAACTCTCCCAATCGGTTATGAGGAGGTGGGGGTGGCGGTGGAGGCATGTGGGGCTGATTGTTGATGTTACTGTAAGCCTGCAGTTGTCCCATTGTCTGTATCATGGTCTGCATGAGCTGGTTTTGCATGGCCAATAGCTACTCGATGTTGATACCTCCCTGAGTAGATCCTTGTCCGATGTTGTTCTGAGGCACTCATTGTTCTCCTCCTCATAATTGCCATCCCTCTGGTTGTGAGTCCTCACCATCTGAAGAAAAGCAATAGGTAAGAATTAAGAAACATCCCCAACTATATGCATCAAGGGATATGAAACTAAACAGCTAGCTACACTAGCCTAGGTGGACATGGCAATGCTAAAGCATCCCAAAATCCTCTATTAAGCACACAAGCAAACAATATATATAGCAAACAGCACTCCAAGCAAAAACACATCGATTCCTGAGTGCTCCTATGTGCTCTAAAGTGTCTATTCTATCTAGGCTGCATCCTACGGTCAACCTGTGGCTCTGATACCAATCTGTGACGCCCGGTTCCGAAAAATGAACCAAGCTAACGCATATGTGTGCCCAGGATGTTCATCACACATACACGAGTGCAATCACAAAAGAGTATACAGAAAATTACCACAAGACAAAATTAATTAACCAAATTTTATTACACAAACCATATTATCCTCGAATACAAGCTCTAATGAATATTAATGACAAGTTCAACTAATGCAGCGGAAATAAACTAATTAAACAACTAAGCAACTATGCAGCATAAGCAACAGGGTATGTATGCGCAGCTCCAATCAACACCACAGGCAAAGCTGACGGTAGACACGGCCTAGAACTCCGCATTATCACCATTAAACTCCCAATCCTGACCTGCAACTGTTGGGGGGGATTGCAAGAGTGAATAATGGCAAAGTGCTGAAAAGTACAGTAAAACATTTGAAAAGCAATATGTATATTATATGTATGTGATGTAAACCCATCATAATCATAAGTAATACCATAATACCAAACTGAATTCATTACCATCATCAATAATTCCAGATTTCACCATCATCAATAACCATATTCAATACCAGAAATTAATCCATAACCATCCGTAACCATTACCAAACCATAACCATCCCAATTACCAATTTCCCTCTAATCATGTAGGTCATCCAGGCGCTCATAACCGGGAGCACGGCTATCATGATAGTTTATTTAGACTCTGCAGAGTTTGTACCTCTTTACCCACGTGTTTGTGATTTCATCACCCGTCGGCGACTAAAGAACCTCCCTTATGCCAATTACACTTCCTTTGGTGTATGGCCAAGAAATCACAAAATAGCCTTTACAAAGGGATTACTAGCCTATTTAGACCCCACTGAGGTTTCACCGGTGGCGATGCCTCCAACTGAGCACATCTTCAACCAAGGGCCCCCTCTTGAGCCATTCGGATCCCAGGGTAGTCCCACCAATCATCAACAAACCCAATCCGACTACCCCTTCCCCGAGCATCCACAATGGTCCAAACAGCACTAGCAAAGCCCTAATTAATCAGCTACGCTGCACCCATACTTGGCCTCGTGGTGGCACTGTAGTCCTGGCTTATTCTCGCATGAACCGGTCCTTACATCTAAAGCAAGCAAACCACCATAACATCCAACCCATCCACATACCAGGCTTGCTTAGATCACCCATTACCAAACCGTATCGACCAGTTCACATTAACCAGAATATCATTAATACATAATCAAATATGTAGTGTTGGTTTTTCCATCCCAATTAATTAAGCAAAGCAAAAAGGTAAAAACCCTTCCCGCTCTCTACCATATATCCCAGGTGACAAGGGTGGTTTAACAAGTCTAGTAAACTTCCTACCATAGGATTCCAATCAAATTGACACAGCATGCAGTTTTGCAAACAAAACATTTATTTTAAAAACTGGATCAATATGCTTCAAGGACACTTGCCTTGCTCTTGCTGTTGATTAGGATCAAAGCCTTCAAACTCTTGATGCTGTAGATCCTCCGTGGCACTTTCTAGCGCAAATCCGTCTAATCCACATAATAAACATACAAGACAAGAAACACAATCAAAGAGTGCACAAATATTACTCAATATGACATGACATGCATGATTAATGCAAATGCAAGGTAGAACTTGTTACTAGATTGCTTTTAATGATCACTAACTAGCTCTAATAGATTTTAACAAGTTTATACAGGTTTGGGGTCGATTAGATCAACTTTTAGAATTAATTCAACATAATTTAACCAGAAAGATCGGACTAGTCCGCTAGGGACCGGACAAGTCCGCACTTGACGAGATCAGCAGATTAGGGTTTTCTAGATCGACGCGAATTTGGAGATTAGCGGTTGAATTCACGTAAGGAAAAGAGAATAGAAGGTATACCAGGTGTTTAGAACTCCAATGAATCAAGAAACTTGGAGGTAGCACTTGGATCTTGGTGATCTAGGGTTGGTGATGAACTTGGAGATGAATTGGTGGTGAAGAACGAAACTTGGTGGAGATCTTGATCCTCTTCTGTTTCCTCCTCTTCTTCTTCTTGCTTGGGATCTTCTCCTCCCTCCTTGATGGTGGCTCTCCACGAACTAGGGTTTGGGTGGGTGGAAAAGTGGCAAATAGATGTCAAACCAAGGGGTGGGGCTGTTTATATAGAGGTGGAGGCTAGGGTTAGATGGATTTCGAGTTTGGGATGAGTAGAGGCCGGTTTAGAGTCCCACATGGGCTCTAAAGGAGTTGGGCACGACGTCCCTAGGCCCACTTAATGCGAAACCCAAGAAACAAGTCGTAAAACAAAAGGTCAATCTCGGAGTCACGAAATATCGAACAAGTCCGGACAGGACCGGACTAGTCCGAAGTCGTCCAGAGAGAAAATCGGACAAGTCTAGCCAAAAATCGGACAAGTCCGAATTTGAACAGAGAGGAAAACGGACAAGTCCGCTGGAACACCAGACTAGTCCGGGCAAGTCCAGGGACTTAGCAAATTTTCAAGGATTCATGGAACATCGGACTAGTCCGCACAAAATCAGACAAGTCCGAAGTTGTCCAGAGGCAAATATCGGACTAATCCGCAGCAAAAACAGACAAGTCCGTTTTTAGACACAGAGAAATCGGACTAGTCCTCAGCAAAACCTAACTAGTCCGCACTTTCCTACATTTTAAGTGCGGTTTTGCTCCAAACAATTTTAAACTTGTTCCTCTTGTTATGGGTTAATGTTAAACATGTATATGAATGTATGCAAGGCATGATGCAAGAAAATGAGGGTGTTACATTGGGATGCCGGTTCTTTTGGGTATCCCAAGACTTGGAGAATGGATCTCCCTGAAGAAGCCTTTGAAAGGTTCAAATTTGGCAAGTAGATTTAATTTATGTCTTGCATGATGCCTCCCATATAGACTTGCACTCACGTTTAATATCCTACATTAGAAATTGTTTGGCATTGCATACGGTAGATTGTCACAAATGGGAAACCACTTCATGAGAAAGAGACTTGTTTGAAATGCAATATCTCAACTCATATGATGTGGAATGAACAAAGTGTTAAGGGTGTTAATGCCTAAAGGCACGTGCTTTAAAGAGATAGAAGTCTTCATCCTCTAGCTCACAAAGCATGTGCCTTACATTTTGTTTGGATTTTTTCCTTGGTTTTTCTGGTGTTCTATTTGCTTTAGGGCTTAGCCAAGTTATTAGCAACTAGCGTTAAAGTCTTTTTGAGGGGTTAGGGGTTGCCCAAAAAGTCCTAATACTTGTGTTTCTCTTTGTTTGTTTAAGTCAAAAGACATATATGGGCTGTTGCTGATCTTTTGTAGTCATCGGATTATCCGATGCTTAGGGTAGAAGCATCATCGGATCAGTTTGTGCTTAAGTACAAGGGTCAGCTCAAATAGAAAGTCAAATCAACCGATGAGTTCATTCTAAGAAACATCGGAGCATCCGATGTTCACATTTCTGGAGTTGTGCCAAATTCAACCGATGATAAACTTTTCCATGTCGGATCATCCGATGCTGAAGGTGCCTCTGGAATAACCTTACTGTACCACTTGACCGATGCACCCTCTCAACTGACGTCAGATCATCCGATGTTAAAAATCGAGCTAGGATCCGGGCCGCACCTATTTAGCGCCTCTCCGTTTTTTCTTTTCTCTCTCCCCGACGCCGCACTCCCCGTCGCGCCTCTTCTCTCCGCCGCCGCCGCTCCGCGCCCCTCGCCCTGCCGCCACCCGCTGTCGCGCTCCGGGCGCCACCGCACTCAACACTGCCGCCGCCTAAGCGCCACCGCACTCAGCACCGCCGCCGCCCTAAGTGTTGCCGCCGCCCTCACCGCCGCCGCACTTAGCACTGCCGCTCATCGCGCCACCACTCCACGCGCCCAGCCGTCGCGCCGTCGTCATCCCTAGCCCGCGATCTCATCTTCGCCATCACTCTTCTCCTCAAGATGGGTCGTGACAAGAAAGGAAAGGGAAAGGCCATTGAGGAGCCGACAGCTTAGAAGCAAAAGCTGCCGAAAAAGATGAAGAAAGCTAGAAAAGCTGAGATGGCCGCTCGCGGCGCTGAGCGTGAGCATGGCCGAAGAGGATCCCTGAGGATCCGGGAGACCCGACAGAGGCAGCTACAGCCACAGCAGACAGAGGAGACAGAGGAGTCTGAGGAGCCGCTTGTTCGCCGGCGCACAGTCAGGACCCGTGGAGGTCATCCAGCTACAGCCTCGAGTCAGAGACCATTGGCAGCTGAGCTTCGGGAGGACAGCAGCCGCGAGAGCCATCTATGAGATGGACACCAATGTCCGGGTTGGTGCTTGTGTCCGCCTGACTGACTACAGGAAAATGAAGGCAAAGCAGCTCAGGAAGCTTCGATGGAGCATTCTGCTTGAGGAGTGGTTTCCGCAGCCCAGAGAGCCACTTGTGGACAGCCGCTTCTGGACCCTGACACAAACGTCGCTGTATGAGACTTACAAATGTCGAGGCCATAAGCTTTTCCAGCACAACTTCATCGACTGGGATCAGCTCGCACATGCAGCCAGCACTGAGATTTGCCCTTTCTTTGAGAGGTACAGAGGGCTAGTGGAGGTGATGTTTTTCCAGCGGAGTGCCTACGTGGAGGTCTGGGTTCGAGTTTTCTATGCCACACTCTACGTTTCAGAGGGCCGCAAATCTATTGACTTTATGTTCATGGGCCAGCATCACCATATGAATAGACAAACCATGGGACAGCTGCTAGGCGTGGATCTCCATGACACCTGCCTACACGAGTTAGTCTATGAACAGGCTGACCCACCGAGGAGGCCGCTCACTGGAGGTGTGGCACCACCTTTTGAGGAGATTCGTTCACTGTTTGCTCATCCCTTCACACCTGACCAGCCTAGGGTACCTGCTCTACTCACTCCGGCTGCACGTACTATTCACCTGGCCTTGCGCCGCACGGAACTACCCAGGTCAGGATACCTTGAGGGCTTCACCAGTTTGCAGCAGACCCTCCTGTTCTATATCATGAAAGGGACACAGTTTGACATCGTGGATATCCTCATCTGTGAGATGGAGGATGTCATCACAGATGGAGTTGGGATGATGAGACAGCTCGTGTTTGGCCACTGGATCAGTCACCTGCTCTACCTGTTGGCTCCAGAGGGATCAGCCGTGCGTGACAGTCTCACCGACGAGAGCGTCACTCGGTTCGGACACTACCGTGCTCCAGCTCCTGGAGACCGCCGCCTTGGCCGCCCAGTTGAGCGTCAGATCCGAGCTCGACTTTTAGAAGAATACTAGTCAGACTTAGAAAAGGAAGACAAGATCCTAGCACAGACTGAGGCTCAAAGAGGAGATCTACAACATACCTGGTCAGAGAGTGACACTAGTGACAGTGTCGAGGAGTACTTCCCACCTCCTCCACCCAGGCAGCAACGACGCGGAGGCTGGAGGCTCGACTGCACCACCACCTCCTACCCCACCTCCGGTGTCCGAGGTACAGGTCTCTCAGCCATCCGAGCTTACTTCTCTACTACAGCAGATGGTTGAGCAGTAGTGACAGGATCGGCTCGCAGCTGAGCAGGCCAGAGCTGAGCAGGCTGCACGTCTTGTGGAGCTCCAGCAACAGCAGCAGGAGATGCAGCGTCAGATAGCCTGCGAGAGGCGAGAGGACACTGACAGGCTCACTGGACTCATTAACCAGATGCATCAGCGTACTCTTGACCAGCAGCAGCAGACGCAGCAGGCCATGATGGGCATCCTGGGGTTGATCACCAACCTCTACACCCAGACCTGGATTGCCCTGCCCTCACAGCTTCCTGGTCTAGCTCCAGGTCCACCTATCCTAGCACCAGTCTCAGCTCCAGTGCTGACCATGCCGATACCGGCTATCAGCATGTCACCACTGCTTGCCCCAGGTGCACCGATTCACTCTCTTCTGCCGGCTACGACCATCTTTCAGCGGACTCCAGCTTCGGTTGTCAGTGCCCCGCTACCGGCAGTCCCGACTCAGCAGGCACCCTCAGTACCGACAGCGGCTCCCACAGCCCCGGTCTCCTCCCCTGTAACACCCTCAATTTTCGCATCATGCATTAAGTATTAATAGAATAAAAGAAAAATGATAAAACATACATATATGGTGTAACAAAAAGAAGAAATAGAAAATAATAGCGTAAAATATGTATTAAGGAATAAATACAAAAATAATAATAAGAATATAAAAAAAGAAATATATATAAATAAAATATATATAATAATAAATATATATATATAAATAATAAATTAATAAAATATAAATAATAAAATATATAATAATATATTTATAAAAAAAGAGAGAGAAAAAGAAAAAAAGACAAAAAAAAACACTTGCCCGCTGGCCAGGCCGTACCGGCCCAGCCAGCGGTGACCGCCGATCGCCCGCCTGCCACGACCACCCCGCACCTGGCGCCACCCCGCCGCCTGGGCCCCGCTCCCACCATCCGATCCGCCCGCACCGGCTCCCGCGCCGAACCGCCCTGCAGCCCCGCGCGACTCCCGCTCGGCCCCAGCACCGCGCGCACCGTGCTGCTCCCGGGCCCAACCCCGCACCGCCCGACCGAGCCGCAAGCGCGCGACTCCCGCTCGCGCCCCACTCGCCCTGCCCCTCCCGCGCAGCGCGCTCGCCCGGGCCCCACCCGCACCGCAATCCCCGCCGCTTGATGGCACGCCCGACGTCGCTCGCCCCGATCCGCACGATCCCGCCGACCGCGATACGCGCGCTGGACCCCACCCGCACCGCAGCTCCCGCACACCGCCGACTCCCACTCCGCTGGCCCCACCGCCCGAGCACCCGACGTGCTTAGCGCGCCTGCACCGCACAGCTCCCGCGCACGCCCGCCCACGCGCCTGGGCCACGCACCGCAACTTCCGCCGACGAGTCGGTTATGCACAGCGCCGGCCCTAGCGCCCTACCGCCTGCCTATATAAAGGAACATAGGGCTTCGTGTTTCCCGACCCCAGAAAACCTAGCCGCCGGGTAGGGAAAAATAGAGAAGAACAGAGCCGCCGCCAGGGAAGAAAAGGAAGAAAAAAAGAGGGGAAGAAGAGGAAGAAAAAGAGGAGGGTGTCACCATCCGCCGGAGATCGCCGTCGTCATGCCGCCGAAGGACTGCTGCGCCATCCACTTCGTCTACGCGTTGCCTTCGTCCCTCGATCTTCGAAGCCATCGCATCTACGGTAGGATTCGTTTTTCCGATGCGAATTTTAGCGACGTATTAGATCTAATAGACATAAATTGATTTTAGTTGCATTGTCTTTTATTTTCAGCGGCATTAATTCTCGCTAAAAACCCCATAACCTCGTATGAACACGTATGAACTACTCGCATCTAATTAATAAACAACCGTAGTTAATTAATTATAGTACTTTGCATGCATGCATATCATTGCATGTTGATTAATGTGTGTGCATCATGTTGATTGTATATGTTTTCTTGTATGTGTTATCACGAGTAGAGGGAAGTGCTCAAGGGGTCGTGTACGAGGATTTTCAGAATCAAGATTTCGAAGCGCTTGAGCAACCCTATCCGCCGGAGCAAGGCAAGTGTCCTTGAAGCATATTGATCCTGTTTTAAAATAAATGTTTTGTTTGCAAACTGCATGCTTGTGTCAATCTGATGGGAATCCTATGGTAGGAAGTTTACTATATTTGTTTAACCACCCTTGTCACCTGGAATTTATGGTAGAGAGTCGGGATGGGATTTTTTACCTTTTTGCTTCGCTTAATTACTTGGGATGGCAAACAACACAACACATTTAATTATGCATCAAGGATATTCTGGTTAATGTGAACTGGTCAAAACGATGGGTGATCTAAACCAGCCTGGTATGTGGATGGGTTGGATGTTATGGTGGTTTGCTTGCTTTAGATCCAAGGACCGGTTCATGCGAGAATAGGCCAGAACTACAGTGCCACCACGAGGCCAAGTATGGGTGCGGCGTAGCTGATTAATTAGGGCTTTGCTATTGCTGTTTGGACCATTGTGGATGCTCGGGGAAGGGGTAGTCGGATTGGGTTTGTTGATGATTGGCGGGACTACCCTGGGATCCGAATGGCTCAAGAGGGGGCCCTTGGTTGAAGATGTGCTCAGTTGGAGGCATCGCCATCGGTGAAACCTCAGTGGGGTCTGAATAGACTAGTAATCCCTTTGTAAAGGCTATTTTGTGATCTCTTGGCCATACACCAAAGGAAGTGTAATTGGCGTAAGGGAGGTTCTTTAGTCGCCGACAGGTGATGAAATCACAAACACATGGGTAAAGAGGTACAAACTCTGCAGAGTATATTAAAACTATCATGATAGCCGTGCTCCCGGTTATGAGCGCTTGGATGACCTACATGATTAGAGTTGGATTTGGAATTTTGGGATGGTTGGATTATGGTTATGGGTTGATAATGGTTATGGATGGTTTATGAATTTTGGTCATGGATATGAATTTGAGTTATGGTAACTGGACATGGATAATGATGATATTGGCAATAATTGGATATGGTTTATATTTTGTTAATATGATGGTTATGACGGGATTGTTTCACATAGACATAGTATAATGCTTTTCAAACGTTTTATTGTACTTTTCAGCACTTAGCCATTATTATTGTTGTCATTTGAATCAGCCACATGTCATACTTTCCACACTTGCTGAGTACGACATGTACTCACTCTTGCAATCCCCCCCAACAGTTGCAGGTCAGGATTGTGAGTTTAATGGCGATAATGCGGAGTTCTAGGCCGTGTCTACCGTCAGCTTTGCCTGTGGTGTTGCATGGAGCTGCGCTATCCCTTTTGCTTAGTTTGTTTAGTTGCTTATTAGTTTATTTCCGCTGCCTTAGTTGAACTTGTCATTAATATTCATTAGAGCCTGTATTCGAGGATAATATGGTTTGTGTAATAAAATTTGATAATTAATCTTGTTCTGTGGTAATTTTCTGTATACTCTTTTGTTATTGCACTCGTGTATGTGTGTTGAACATCCTGGGCACACATATGCGTTAGCTTGGTTCAGTTTTCAGAACCGGGCGTCACAGATTGGTATCAGAGCCACAGGTTGACCGTAGGATGCAGCCTAGATAGAATGGACACTTTAGAGCACATAGGAGCACTCAGGAATCAATTTGATTTTGTTAGTGTGCTGTTTGCTATATATATATTGTTTGCTTGTGTGCTTAATAGAGGATTTTGGGATGCTTTAGCATTTCCATGTGCACCTAGGCTAGTATAGCTAGTTGGTTAGCTTCATATCCCTTGATGCATATAGTTGGGGACGTTTCTAAATTCTTACCTATTGCTCTTCTTCAGATGGTGAGGAATCGCAACCAGAGGGATGTCAATGATGAGGACGAGAACCATGGAGTACCTCAGAACAACAACGGGCAAGGACCTGCTCATGGAGCCATCAACATCGAGCAGCTACTGGCTATGCAGAACCAGCTCATGCAGACCATGATACAAACTATGGGGCAGCTGCAGGCTGGCAACATCAACAATCAGCCCCACATGCCTCCACCGCCACCCCTACCTCCTCATAACCGATTGGGAGAGTTTATGAGGACTAGGCCGCCAACCTTTGCTCAAGCCGCAAACCCTATGGATGCGGATGATTGGCTCAAGTCCGTGGAGAAGAAGCTAGCCCTTGTCCAATGCAGTGACCGGGAGAAGGTCCTGTTCGCTTCTCATCAACTCGTTGGAGCAGCTGCGGATTGGTGGGATGCTTATTGCAGTGCTCATGAGAACCAAGAAAGAATCACTTGGGCCGAATTCAAGGAGAGTTTTCGTTCTCATTATGTGCCCGAGGGTGTTATGATCTTGAAGAGGCAAGAATTTGAGAATTTAAGGCAAGGAAGATCAAGCGCGAGTGAATATCTCAATAAATTCACTCAACTCTCAAGGTATGCGCCTGAGGATGTTAGTCGGGACAGCCGGAAGCATACTTGTTCATGAGGGGCTTGAACAATGAGGTCCAAGTGCAACTACTCAACTGCGATTATGCCAATTTTCAGAAGCTTGTGGACAAAGCAATTGTGGTTGAAAACAAGATCCGTGAGATGGAACAAGACAACAAGAGGAAGGCGCCATATCAAGGACAGCAACAAGGAAGTAATGTGCGCCCTCGCCTTGCACCACCCAATGCGCCTTACTTCAGTTCTTCTGAGCCTGCTCAACGCCCTGGATTTGCACCGCACCCAACTCAGTTTGTGCAGCAGCACCCTGTTATGCAAGCACCTAGGCCTCCGATGCCTTATGCACCTCATGCTGATTTTCCTGGAGCCAATGTTCAAAACCAAGCTCGCCCCAATAATTCTGGTGGAGTCAAGAAGTGCTATACTTGCGGAGAAGCTGGACACTTTGCACATCAATGTCCTAAGTCAGGCCTTGGTCAAGGAAGCAATGCGCCGAGGCAAAACCCAAGACCTAATGGAGGACAGCCACAAGGAAGCCGTGGACAGTAGAATTTTGCTCGTGGTAATGTGAACCATGTCTCTACGGAGGATGCTCAACAAGCGGATGACGTGGTCATTGGTATGTTTCTCGCCAACTCCAACCCCGCGACTATGTTATTTGATTCTGGAGCATCGCATTCATTCATTGCATCGAAGTATGTTGCCAAGTATAGTTTGCCTATCTCTCATATGAAGTTTACTCTGTTGGTTAAGTCTCTTGGGGGAGAGATGAGGACAACTATAGTATGTCCAAAAATAAGCCTTAGAATAAGGGGGGTAGACTTCTCTGCCAACCTCATTGTTTTGGATTCTCAAGGATTGGACATTATACTTGGTATGGACTGGTTAAGGAAGCACAATGGAGTTATTGAGTGTGCCACAAAGACGGTGAAGTTGACAAATGAGGAAGGGATCACCGTAGAATTTGAAGCATCTCAATCCGCACCGAAGCAATTGGAGCTGAATCATGTGGACGGTGCCGCAATTGAGGAGATTCCGGTAGTGTGTGAATTTTTGGATGTGTTTCCAGATGAGTTGCCAGGTATGCCACCCGATCGAGACATTGAGTTTGTTATTGATTTAATACCTGGAACTGCACCTATAACTAAGAGGCCGTATAGGATGCCTCCTATGGAATTAGCAGAGCTCAAGAAACAAATTCAAGAACAACTAGAGAAATGTTTTATTCGCCCAAGCTATTCACCTTGGGGAGCGCCCGTTCTATTCGTGGACAAGAAGGATGGATACCAAAGGATGTGCGTGGATTACCGAGCTCTCAACGAGGTAACAATCAAAAACAAGTATACCTTGCCACGTATAGAAGATTTGTTTGATCAGATGAAGGGTGCTTGTGTCTTCTCTAAGATTGATTTGAGGTCGGGATACTTTCAAATGAAGATTAGACCATCGGACATACCCAAGACAGCTTTCAGGACACGGTATGGATCTTATGAGTACACTGTGATGTCTTTTGGATTGACAAATGCGCCTGCCTACTTTATGTACCTCATGAATAAGGTCTTCATGGAATATCTGGATAAGTTCGTTGTAGTGTTCATCGATGACATTATGATATAATCGAGAAGCAAGGAAGAACATGAAGAACACTTGAAGCTTACATTGCAGAAGCTACGGGAACACCAATTGTATGCCAAGTTCAGTAAATGTCAATTCTGGTTACGAGAAGTTTCTTTCTTAGGCCATATTATTTCCAGAGGAGGAGTATCAGTTGACCCAGGGAAGGTGAGACATGTGCTTAAGTGGGAATCGCCACAGAATGTCAAGGAAATTCGGAGTTTCCTTGGAATGGCTGGATATTACCGCCGATTCATCAAGGATTTCTCCAAAATAGCCAAGCCTATGACCGAATTACTCATGAAAGGGAAGGAATTCCGATGGACTCAAGCTTATTAGGATAGCTTTGAGGAGTTAAAGAAAAGGTTGACAACCGCGCCGGTGTTAGTATTACCGGACGTGAGCAAGAGTTTTGATATATATTGTGATGCATCAAGACAAGGATTAGGATGTGTGCTCATGCAAGAAGGCCAAGTGGTAGCTTATGCATCGAGGCAACTAAAGAAACATGAGTTGAATTATCCTACACACGACCTTGAACTCGCAGCCGTGGTACACGCCTTGAAGATATGGAGACACTATGTTTTTGGTCACCGATGTGAGATTTATACGGATCACAAGAGTCTCAAGTACATATTTACGCAAACGTATCTGAATCTGAGGCAACGCTGATGGTTGGAGCTCATAAAGGATTATGACGTGGGAATTAACTATCACCCTGGGAAGGCCAATGTAGTGGCCGATGCTTTGAGCCGAAAAGGAGTAAGTCATCAACTCACAGTTCGAGAGCTGCCATCCGAGTTATGCAAGGAGTTTGAATGGTTGAACCTTGGATTCATAAATGAGATGGGAACGATGGAAGTCAACCCAACGTTAGAGCAGGAAATACGGGAAGGATAGACAAAGGACAAGGAAATACAGGAAATCAAGGAAAGGACCCAAGAAGGAAGAGAATTCAGATTTGATGAGGACGAACATGGTACCTTATGGCTTGGAAAGAGGATTGTGGTACCTAATGTTAGGCATATTCGGGAAACAATATTGAAGGAGCCACATGACTCGCCTTACTCAATTCATCCTAGCTGTACGAAGATGTACAAGGACTTAAAGACATGCTACTGGTCGGCCAGCATGAAAAAGGACATAGCCGAATATGTTACACTTTGTGATGTGTGCGGACGAGTGAAAGCTGAACATCAAAGGCCAGCCGGATTGTTACAACCATTGAATATCCCGGAGTGGAAGTGGGAAGAGATTGGTATAGACTTTATAGTTGGATTACTGCGAACTCAGTCTGGCTATGACTCAATATGGGTTATTGTGGATCGGTTGACAAAATCAGCTCACTTCATCCCTGTCAAGACCACATATACCTCCACGAAGCTAGCATAATTGTATACGGAGCATATTTTGTGCCGACACGGAGTACCGAAGAAGATAGTCTCAGATAGAGGTTCTCAGTTTACCTCCAGATTTTGGCAGAAATTGCATGAAGCAATGGGAACGAGGTTGAACTTCAGTTCGGCGTATCACCCTCAAACAGATGGACAAACCGAGAGGACCAACCAAATTTTGGAAGACATGTTAAGAGCTTGTGCTTTAAAGCATGGGAAAAGTTGGGATAAAAGTTTGCCGTACGCTGAATTCTCGTACAACAATAGCTACCAAGCTAGTCTGAAAATGTCACCCTACGAAGCATTGTACGGAAGGAAGTGTAGGACTCCCTTGTTTTGGAATGAAACCGGAGAGAATCAAGTGTTTGGTCCCGACGTGTTACAAGATGTTGAAAGGCAAGTCCAAATAATACGGGAAAACTTAAAGGTTGCCCAGTCTCGATAGAAAGGTTATGCTGATAATAGGCGAAGGACTCTGACTTTTGAAGTGGGAGATTTTGTATACCTCAAAGTGTCACCTATCCGAGGTCAGCGACGGTTTAACGTCAAAGGAAAACTAGCACCACGTTACATCGGACCGTTCAAGATTTTGGACAAACGAGGAGAAGTGGCATATCGACTTGAGCTGCCGACGTATCTCTCCGATGTACACGACGTGTTACACGTCTCTCAACTCAAGAAGTGTCTCAGGATACCGGAAAAACAAGTGCCGATGGACGAGTTAGAAGTTCAAGAGGATTTGTCCTATGTCGAGCAACCTATCAAAATTTTGGACATGAAGGAAAGGGTCACAAGGAATAAGAGGATCTGTTGGTGCAAAGTGCAATTGAAACACCATACGGAAACCGAAGCTACATGGGAACGTGAAGAAGACTTGAAGGCAGAATTCCCTCACCTTTTCTCCACGCTATCGAATCTCGAGGGTGAGATTCACTTTAAGGGGGTAGGTTTGTAACACCCTCAATTTTTGCATCATGCATTACATACATGTTCATGCATTAAGTATTAATAGAATAAAAGAAAAATGATAAAACATACATATATGGTGTAGCAAAAAGAAGAAATAGAAAATAATAGCGTAAAATATGTATTAGGGAATAAATATAAAAATAATAATAAGAATACAAAAAAAGAAATATATATAAATAAATATATATAATAATAAATATATATAAAAAATAATAAATAATATATAAATAAAATAAATAAAATATAAATAATAAAATATATAATAATATATTTCTAAAAAAAGAGAGAAAAAGAAAAAAAAAGAGAAAAAAAAACACTTGCCCGCTGGCCAGGCCGTACCGGCCCAGCCAGCGGTGACCGCCGAGCGCCCGCCTGCCCCGGCCACCCCGCACCTGGCGCCACCCCGCCGCCTGGGCCCCGCTCCCACCATCCGATCCGCCTGCACTAGCTCCCGCGCCGAACCGCCCCGCAGCCCCGCGCGACTCCTGCTCGGCCCCAGCACCGCGCGCACCGCGTTGCTCCCGAGCCCCACCCCGCACCGCCCGACCGAGCCGCACGCGCGCAACTCCCGCTCGCGCCCCACTCGCCCCGCCCCTCCCGCGCAGCGCGCTCGCCCGGGCCCCACCCGCACCGCAATCCCCGCCGCTTGATGGCACGCCCGACGTCGCTCGCCCCGATCCGCATGATCCCGCCGACCGCGATACGCGCGCTGGACCCCACCCGCACTGCAGCTACCGCACACCGCCGACTCCCACCCCGCTGGCCCCACTGCCCGAGCACCCGACGCGCTTAGCGCGCCTGCACCGCACAGCTCCCGTGCACGCCCGCCCACGCGCCTGGCCCCGCACCGCAACTTCCGCCGACGAGTCGGTTACGCACAGCGCCGGCCCTAGCGCCCTACCGCCTTCCTATATAAAGGAACATAGGGCTTCATGTTTCCCGACCCCAGAAAACCTAGCCGTCGGGTAGGGAAAAATAGAGAAGAACAGAGCCGCCGCCAGGGAAGAAAAGGAAGAAAAAAAGAGGGGAAGAAGAGGAAGAAAAAGAAGAGGGTGTCACCGTCCGCCGGAGATCGCCATCGTCGTGCCGCAGAAGGACTGCTGCGCCACCCACTTCGTCTACGCGTTGCCTTCGTCCCTCGATCTTCGAAGCCATCGCATCTACGTTAGGATTCGTTTTTCCGATGTGAATTTTAGCGACGTATTAGATCTAATAGACATAAATTGATTTTAGTTGCATTGTCTTTTATTTTCAGCAGCATTAATTCTCGCTAAAACCCCCATAACCTCGTATGAACACGTATGAACTACTCACATCTAATTAATAAACAACCGTAGTTAATTAATTATGGTATTTTGCATTCATGCATATCATCGCATGTTGATTAATGTGTGTGCATCATGTTGATTGTATATGTTTTCTTGTATGTGTTATCACGAGTAGAGGGAAGTGCTCAAGAGGTCGTGTACGAGGATTTTCAGAATCAAGATTTCGAAGCGCTTGAGCAACCCTATCCGCCGGAGCAAGGCAAGTGTCCTTGAAGCATATTGATCCTGTTTTAAAATAAATGTTTTGTTTGCAAACTGCATGCTTGTGTCAATCTGATGGGAATCCTATGGTAGGAAGTTTACTAGATTTGTTTAACCACCCTTGTCACCTGTAATTTATGGTAGAGAGTCAGGATGGGATTTTTTACCTTTTTGCTTTGCTTAATTAATTGGGATGGCAAACAACACTACACATTTAATTATGCATCAATGATATTCTGGTTAATGTGAACTGGTCAAAACGATGGTTGATCTAAGCAAGCCTGGTATGTGGATGGGTTGGATGTTATGGTGGTTTGGTTGCTTTAGATCTAAGGACCGGTTCATGCGAGAATAGGCCAGGACTATAGTGCCACCACGAGGCCAAGTATGGGTGCGGCGTAGCTGATTAATTAGGGCTTTGCTAGTGCTGTTTGGACCATTGTGGATGCTCGGGGAAGGGGTAGTCGGATTGGGTTTGTTGATGATTGGCGGGACTACCCTGGGATCCGAATGGCTCAAGAGGGGGCCCTTGGTTGAAGATGTGCTCAGTTGGAGGCATCGCCACTGGTGAAACCTCAGTGGGGTCTGAATAGACTAGTAATCCCTTTGTAAAGGCCATTTTGTGATCTCTTGGCCATACACCAAAGGAAGTGTAATTGGCATAAGGGAGGTTCTTTAGTCGCCGACGGGTGATGAAATCACAAACATGTAGGTAAAGAGGTACAAACTCTGCAGAGTATATTAAAACTATCATGATAGCCGTGCTCCCGGTTATGAGCGCCTGGATGACCTACATGATTAGAGTTGGATTTGGAATTTTGGGATGGTTGAATTATGGTTATGGGTTGGTAATGGTTATGGATGGTTTATGGATTTTGGTCATGGATATGAATTTGAGTTATGGTAACTGGACATGGATAATGATGATGTTGGCAATAATTGGATATGGTTTATATTTTGTTAATATGATGGTTATGACGGGATTGTTTCACATAGACATAGTATAATTCTTTTCAAACGTTTTACTGTACTTTTCAGCACTTAGCCATTATTATTGTCGTCATTTGAATCAGCCACATGTCATAGTTTCCACACTTGCTGAGTACGACATGTACTCACTCTTGCAATCCCCCTCAACAGTTGCAGGTCAGGATTATGAGTTTAATGGCGATAATACGGAGTTCTAGGCCGTGTCTACCGTCAGCTTTGCCTGTGGTGTTGCATGGAGCTGCGCTATCCCTTTTGCTTAGTTTGCTTAGTTGCTGATTAGTTTATTTCCGCTGCATTAGTTGAACTTGTCATTAATATTCATTAGAGCCTGTATTCGAGGAAAATATGGTTTGTGTAATAAAATTTGATAATTAATCTTGTTCTGTGGTAATTTTCTGTATACTCTTTTGTGATTGCACTCGTGTATGTGTGTTGAACATCCTGGGCACACATATGCGTTAGCTTGGTTCAGTTTTCGGAACCAGGCGTCACATCCCCTCCAGCCTCAGTAGCAGTAGGCAGCAGCTCCATCTCTCCAGGAGATGGGACTGACGACAGCACCCCCGACGTCGACCAGTTCGTCATCGCCCCAAATGCTCAGGATCCTTAGGCCCTCGGCTTCCCTTTTTGGTGTCTCGATGCCAAAGGGGGAGAAGAGTCAGAGTCAGGGGGAGGGATAGCATAGTCTTAGGCGGAGTCCCTGTTGCAGGGGGTTATTTTGGGAGCTTTTGTAATTTGGGAGCTTTGCTATTCTTTTGCTATCCTTGAGTATTCGTGTGCTACTTAATTCTCTTATGTTTTATTGAACGTTTTTTAGCCTTCGAGCTTCGTGTGCTGGATCTTGTACTTGTTACATATCTTTTTGAGTATCGTATTATAAATTTCATTACTGTTATGATTTACTCGATGTGTTGTCATCAATCACCAAAAAGGGGGAGATTGAAAGCATCTAGGCCCCCATAAGGTATGGTTTCGGTGATTAATGACAACCGTTGGATATCACTAAAAGTTTGTGGATGCAAGGTCTCTCATATAACTCATCACACTTAATGGACTCTATATTTATATGATCTACTGCTCATTGGATACAATTGGAGACCCCTCAACAAACTATTTTACGAGGTCAATCGATTTTCATGAAGACTGAAAGAAAAAACATATATGTCAAAATTATTCCATCAAAATTGACAGCACACGAGACTTAGTTGTCATCAGAAGAACATTTCAAACAAATGTCTAAGAGGTCACTCGGACAAATTCCAAAAGAATCGCTTAGAACAACTCGAAGCAGACAAAATCAACTCACCGGATCATCCGATCTATCCAGAAAACACTACATCGATCGAGTTGGCTCTGCAGCAGAAAAAGACCTTAGTCTTGGGTATACACCGGATCATCCGATGTGGAAGCGTGTGTTACATTGGTCGATCATTCCAGTAAGCAATTTTCTTGGACCAAGTAACACCGGACCATCCGATGTACAAATATGCCACATCGGTTGATCACTCCAGTAAGCATTATTTCTGGACCATCCTAGACCAAGTGTCACCGGATTATCTGATGTACAGGTGTATACAACATCGGTCGATCAATGGTCATATCTGATATAGTGACCTCAGCTAATTTGTATTCGCCCGATGACAACTGAAGGGAGAACATCGGATCATCCGTTGTTTGCAGAACAGTGATGTCAGCCTACTTTTCCAACGTCTATCTCGTGGAAACTGGTTGTTTATACTCCTTCAACCAGTCATTTAGACAAGTCTTGATGCCCAGAGCTACTCTACACATTATCAAGCATTCAAGACGTTGAACAACCACTTCCACATCATTTACACCACTTGTACACCAAGAGATAGGCTAGAACTTACTAGAGATGATGCTTGTGTGCTTCCATTCTTGGTGATTGGAGTCTCTAGTCTAGTGAGAGCTGTAAGGGAGTGTCTCTTGGTGATTGCATTCACCGTGTATCAATCGGTGATTAGAGAGATCCTTTCGGAGCTTGCCAAGTCGGTTTTGGAAGCCCAGAAGATAAAACTTGTACAAGGCTTGAGCTCCACCTTGCCGGAGATGGCGAATGGAGACTTGTAGTGAGATCCCTGGTCTTGGTAACTTGGGAGTGGCTACACCCTTTGGTGGATGCCACAATGTGGATGTAGGAAGGTCTTGATGATCTTGCCGAACCACGAGATAAATCATCGTGTCTTCGTGTCTTCTCGGGAGTTTGCATACTCTTCCTTTCCCGTTATACTTATGCATTTCATATACCGCAAACTTATTATTCACTTAAATGCATAGGTTGTTTGCATAGGGAATTGGGCTTTTAGTAGTTGAGTTTTTATTGCTTTAGTTTATAAAAAGAAGCCCAATTCACCCCCCCTCTTGGGCATTCGATCCTTACAGTAGGGTTAGTGAAGACCCGGTCCTCTATGGACTCCTCAACGTGGATGTAGGTTTCCCTCGTAGGAATCGAACCACAAGATAAAATCTTGTCTCGCGCATCTTTGTTTTACTTTTCATCATAATCTAGGTTTTGTCTAGTATTGTGAAATTCATCTTGAAACATTGTATCATACTTGATCATTGCAATATACTGGTCCATTGGTTCAATACACTTCACTTGTAATCTGAATTCCGTTGCATAGTGTGTTAGATGTGGAATTGTTAATTTACTTTGATCTTTCAGTCCGCACACACCGGACTAGTCCGCACAATACCAGACTAGTCTGGCCTTCCCGTATTTGATCCATCTGTTAAGAGTTTTAGGGTCCGAAAAAAGTTCAAAAAGCCTATTCACCCCCCTCTAGGCTACATTCATACAGGTCCTGGTTCACCCTTCTTCGGGCACCGATGTCGAGCCTCAAGCTCCAGCATCGGCACCTTCCAAAGGGCCCGCCGTCAACGTTCGTAACGTCGATGGTGGACGCTCCTGCGCCTTCACCAAGATTTGGCTCCTCCGAGGGAGCACACCATCGACGTTGATGATGGTGGCCCCACCTCTGGGATCATCGCCTCTCCAGAGATGGGCCCGAGGGCCACTGTCGATACCCTACAGTTCGGGTACCCCCGCATACAAGGAAGAAAAGGTGGCTCCGACAACCTGCAGCTTCGGACCTAGCCTCACCACTGAGGAGAGGTCTGGTGCTGCCATGCGTCTCGAGGACTCCGGACCAAGCCTCCCCGCTGAGGAGAGGTCCGGTGCTACCATATGTCCCGAGGACTCTGGACCTAGCCTCCTCGCTAAGGAGAGGTCTGGTGTTGGCACGTGTCTCGAGGACTCCGGACCTAGCCTCCCCGCTGAGGAGAGGTCCGGTGCTGCCACGCGTCACAAGGACTCCGGACCTAGCCTCTCCGCTGAGGAGAGGTCCGATGCCGCAACTACGCGTCCCGCAGCTTCGGAAGGCGACGTGTACACTCAAGACCGCATTAACGTGCCATTAACACATCACTAATATGTCATCAAGATACCTTAGTGCACCATTAAGACCTATTAACGTGTCATCAGGATACCTTAGTGCACCATCAAGACCCATTAACGTGCCATCAGGACACGTTAATGCATACGGTACGGTCCTCAATCGACTCAAGCAGGAACTATGCTCACAGAACCAAGTTTTCAGTTTCTTCCCAATTGATCCCACTTATTATTGTTTACAAGTAGAATCCATCTACTCGAGCCATACCTTAACGATGTTTCTTTATTAAACATCATATAAACAGTTATATAAAGTCCTATACTGCCAAAACTCTACGGATTCTTGAGTCATGCATGTGGAGTATCATACATCTCTTGACATAATGCTCAATTACCATCATATAGATTGTGAAAGCAACACATATTAACAACTTAAATGCAAACTGGGGCTTGCCTTAGGTTGCGACTAGTGTAAATGTCAATATGTCAGGTTTGATCCTCTGACTGAAGCTTCTCGTCGTTTTCCTCCTTTCCTTATCTTTGATGCTGCCTGGGTGAATCTTACTCTTATGTGCTCTTTGGTCCAATCTTGTCCTCGCTGCGTGGTCCACGTTAGTCCTTATTCTCCAAGTCGTGCTCCTTGTCGAGCTTCGCCACGTCATCTAGGGATGTGATTATGCACATATACAGAAGAATATGATTCAATAATTCATATTCTAGACTTCTAATACTCTAACAGGATGGTAATCTCAAAAGTGGAGGGCAAGAGAGATCTATTGAACTTGGACTATTTGTACAGGAGGTGACATAATTACTAATACATGAATCAGCTCATGTGGCCTAAAGTGTGCCTACCTAATGTCACAATAGCTTCATGACCTCCGTCATGACAGAGCAAATTTCAAAAGCACCAGAGAAGTGTACAACTGCAAGCGATGTGGCACACTCCTCATCAATTGTGATCTTCATCTTTTAAACCCCTGTCACAATCTCATAGGTCATTCCAATTCGCTGGTGTACCGTGTTGAACCTCATCACAATAGGTTACACCTTGTCAAGCATTTTAGCGAGCACCATGGATGCGTCTTCGACCCGACCAAGCAATCATCATCCAAAGCTCACCTTGGTGTAATTCTCCTTGTTGGTTACAACGTTCTCGCGTTCCTGCATCACAGAACAGTGTTGATCATCTTCACACTTGGTTTTGCCTTGTAAACATTTCAACGAACACCTTAACTGCAGCACTGATCTGACCAAACTTGCACAAATCAGAGCGAACCTTGGCCTAACTGTCGTTGCTGTTGTGTCGTCGACATGTTCCTGCATCACTTGCATCACTCATATCACTCGCCTAGCTGTTAGGACACGACCACGGCATAGAACGCCGAGATGACGCGATGAGGACCATAGCATCGGGACAGCACTAGCCGAATCATCACGAGCACACACACAGCTTGTCAGTGGCGCAGCAGTAGACTGGGAACACGCTGCAGCAGTGCCGTGAGGTGGAGACACCACGGTGACGGCGTGAACGGTCAGCGCCGCGGATGGAACGGACGTGGATGGCGGTGCAGCCATGGCGCACGGCCGGAAGGCATTGCAGCGAGGAGCGCTGCGTGCTGTTGGCGTGGCGAGGGTGCTTGCGGCTGGTGGGCAAGCAGCGCAGCACAGCAGCGGTGCGGCAAGGAACTCGACTGAGGGTGCGCTCGCTGGAGCAGGGGAGCAGAGCCGCGGCTGTGTTGCGCGGGAGCGTTAGCGGAAGGTAGGGCGCCGGTGGTAGGTGGGCCGCACAGATGCGTACGGCGGCAGCCGGACCGGGCACGGACAAGCAGCAAGACTGCGGTGCTCGGCCATGGCGCGGCGAAGTGCTGCAGTAGGGCTTGGGCAGGGCGTGGCGCTCGGCAGGCAGCAGGGTGGAGGTGTGAGCGCGGCGAGCAGCGACTAGGGCGCTGGCGAGACAGATGCGCGGCGCGGCAGGGCCGGCGAGCGTGGTGCGTGCAGGGATGCTTGCGAGGCAGGGCGCGGCAAGGTGCGGACGTAGAGCAGCAACGAGACAGAGGGCGGCGCTGGGCTGTGGTGCGCGCAGGAGCAGGGAGTCGAGCAGGAACGGCGGAAAGTCGCCGGCCAGGCGCACGGGCGGCAGGGCGCGAGCGAGCATGGCGGCTATGGGGACCACCGCGGCAGGGCACAGCAAGGAAGGGGCGGGACGCCGCAAGCGCAGACGCCGGCCGGCGTGCGACAGAGCTGGGGCACAGCGCTGAAGCCGGAGGGAGGAGCAAAGCTAGAGCGCTCAGTGGTGCTGTGAAGCAGGGGATGGAAGGAGCAGCCATGGCGCAGGCGAGGGCATCGGGCTGGAGAAAAGAAATCACGCTGCGTTGCTGTTCCTTCCGATAGAAGAGCAGAGAAGGAAGAGGACAGGAACGAGCGGACCGTGAGCTGGAGCAGCGCTTCGCGCGTGGTATGCACCTGCTGAAACGGGGAGACAGTAAGTAGAGTTGAGTCCCTGGCAGGTGGGACCCTCACCAGTGGGACCCATCTACAAGGTCTGATCCACACTGATCCAATGAGAAAAATAGAAGATAAGCTCTGAAAATGTTAAAGATTCACAATCTAGCTAAAGAAAATATGAGGACTTCAAATATTAAATCAGATTTGTATTTGGAGCAACTTGATTTATAAATCAAGTTTGAATTGGAATTTGAATCTCTCTCTTATGGCTGAAATTAAATTACTTTTTTTTCGAATATTAATGTAGGATAGCACTTACCCAATGCAGCCATCACTAATATAATTCTTTTATTAATTCTCTAAGTATAGTTTTGGCTTTGGGTTTTCATTTTAGTTTAAATGGCGATTGAATAAAACTTTATGTGTGGATTCAAATTGACCCAATAATTAATTATGCAATAATATGAATTATTTTTCTTGGAACTACACTCAACAGTCCAAGGATGGTTTAAAGTTGTATGAGTTCCTAGTTTGAACTTCCATTAGTTAGTAACATAGTTCATGTGAATGTAAAGTTCTAATTCAACTTTAAGATTTTTAACTTCAAAATTTCGCATTCTAGCTTTCCTGAACTGTGGGTTTTTACACCAGTTGACGTGAATCTTTTTGTGTTGTCTTCACAACTCAATTATCTATCATCTATAAAAATTTTTGGATCATTGGATTTGTGTTTTTTTATGTACACAAGTTTCTTTGCATCATAGCCGATCTGTTTTTAACTTGGGTAGAAGAGATTGACCTTTTCTTAATCTTTTGATCATAACTAGGGTTCTACTCATTGTTTTTTGTGATTCCTTTTGCATTAGTTTCGTGACTTGATTCTCTATAATTTATACTGGTTGTGTCACGATTGAACACGTTGAAAACACTTGCAAACATGGTCTGTTTATGAAACTAATTTTCCGCCGAGGGGTTTTTGTTGCTTCCGCATAAAAAGGTTTTGATCAACCATTCACCCCCCTCTGGTAGCTCTTCACGTGCTCTTCAATCCCACAATTGGTATCGAAGTCACGATGCTCTAATATTTGTGATGTGTATGTGTTTTTACTAATTAACATGGAGAAATACTCTGGAATACCTTGTGTGTTCGATGACATTGATTTTCAGGTTTGGACGGCTTCGATGGAGGCGTACATACAAGCGCAATGCTTAATCATCTTGGAGAAGGTCTAGAAATTCTACGTTGTGCCGCCAAATGACGAAGTCAATATAGCTAACATGAACGATGTTGACAATAATAACAAGGTGCACACCTTGATTAGTCAAGGATTGACTCATAGAGACTTGATCGTGTTGCACACCTCCGATCTGCGTATGATGTGTGGAAAGCGCTATTCGACTATCATGAAGGAGCCAACACAATCAAAGAGGTACGATGAGACATGTCCAAGAAAGAATACATGTCCTTCAAGATGCAATCAGGTGAGTCAATCGATGACTTCTTTGCTTGCTTTAATAAAATTATCAGCAACTTACGAAGTGTCAATGCTAAATTTTGACATGCTAAAAATGTTAGGCAATTGTTAAGTGCATTAGTCATGTCAATATGGGAAATTAAAGTTACATCTATTCGTGAATCTACTATCATGAGTACACTTACTTTTGATGTGCTATATTCTAAATTAAAAACTCATGAACTTGACATTATATCACGTAAAAATCCCAACAAGTCTTTTGCATTTGTTTGCAAAGTGATATGCCTAGTTCTATCCAATCTTCATCATGTGGTATACTTGCTTTGCTTTTCTCTCTAACCCTTTAACAGATTGAAGAGTTTCCAGAAGAGGAGGTAGCACTTCTCTCTACTCGGTTCTCAAAAGCATTGCAAAATGTGAGGACTAGAAGGAGAGGAAGTGGTGGTTCTCAATGATGCTTCGAATATGGTAAGACAATACATTTTCATACAGATTGCCCTAACTTTTCAGGTCCTACTACCTGTGATGAAAAGCAAACAAAGTTCAAGTCCTCTTCCAGCAACAACAACAAGAAAAAAAGGCTTTTACAAAATGGCAAGTGATGGACCACATTCTCTCCACACGCTTAGATAAAAACTCGAGAGATATGGACTCCAGAAGTGATGAAGATGAAGAAAATTTGGCAACTATGTGTTTCATGGCGAGCAACTCAAGTTCAAGTATGGTGAAGGCTGAAGGGATTAGCAACAATGATGAGGTAAATCACTCATATGAAGAACTTGTTGATGGTCTTTTTCATGCTTATCTTATAATTAAGAAAAAGGACAAAAAACTTAGGAACAATGCTACTAAAATTGAATCATTAAAATCTGAAATTAATCTGTTGAAATCTTTGATTCCTAGTGATGATTCTTGTTCCTCGTGTGAATTGATTTGTGAACAATTGTCCTCCTTAAGAAGTGCGAACACCTCCACACTTGATAAACTTGAACCTGAGATAGAAAAGAACAAAAAGCTTGTTGCACTTAATGATAAAAACATAAAAGATGCTAGTTATTCTACAATTGATTTGCATTATTCTAGATGTGATGATCTTAATGCAAAAATACATGCTACATGGAATGAAATTTCTATTTTGAACAATGCTCTACGTTCTCATGAAGTTAATTGTTGTTCTAATTGCAAACTAAAAGGAAAAACTTCATGTGAAAATTGCCTAGACTTGTCCTAGAAACTTGATGACATGCACAGGACACTAGAACGATTTTGTAGTGGGAATAAAAATCTAAAATCACTAGGAAGTGGTTTAATTCCAATAGTTTCTGTCGAAGTGTGCGATCAACACTTTCTCCGATACTACTAGATCGTAGCCTGCAGAGGTTGTTGATTGGTTGGGGCGCGTGTGAGATTATGAACAAGACAGTGATACGAGGAGTTTTACGTGGTTCGGGCCGCCTGAGCGTAACACCCTACTCCACGGGATGTGTTGTTGTATGTATGAATGTCTGGTGCTTGTGAGCATATAAGCTTAGTTGTCCTTGTACCGTGCGATGCAACCCTTTTATAGTCTAAGGGTTGGCCACATCAGCCTAACCCGACATGTGGCCCTGGCGGTAATTAAATGCCTAATACACAATTTGTGAATATTAAGCATAATTAACATGTGAGACCTATGTGTGCTGAATACATTGGCTTTGAGAATAAAAGTTTTGAATGCTGCCATAACATCTTTTTAGCAAGGTCCGACTTTAGCTCCGGCATGTCTTTGTTAAGCTCCGATATGTTTTTGCTAGGTTCGACTTATGTTGGTTAGCTCCGACATGTTTTTCTAGCTTCGGCGCTAGGTTGTACTAGCTTTGGTAAGCTCCGGCTCAAGCTCCGGTTAGCTTTGGCAAGATTCAGAGCTTGATTGCAATGTTCCTGCTTTTACTGCAAAATGTTTCAAACTTGCTTTACATTGTTGGAAAGACTTCTTAGTATGCATTTGCAAAGTTTTTGGTGCATTTTGGTCTATATGGTTGATATCATTTTGCTAAGGTTTGCAACATGCTTATGTGAGGTGGTCACGTAAGATGTTGTAGTTTCAGGACTAACGAGAGTCAAGTCGAGGATTTGTGCTCGGAAGTATTGGTTGTTTGTTCATGTGCGGGTGTTGCTTGATTTCAAGACATGGCTGGTGACGGGATCCATTGAACTAGTCTTAGGGAAAAGATGAGGTTCAACAACCAAGTTCGGGAGGAATTGTGGTTGAGTTGATCGGGAGGTTGCACCACATGTTTCAATCAAGAACAATGCATATGAAGGTATCGTGGACGTCGTTGGAAGATGTTTGAACGTGTGCAAGGAGTGCATGGACGTGGCTGCATGGTTCCAAGGCGTGATGAAGAGATGTGGACGTAAAGAACTGGTCGGAAAGGTCCAACCGACTAGGTTATGGAATCAGGCTGCGGCTGAGTCGTGTTTGACTCAAATATGGAAAGATTTGAGTTGGTTATGATAGGATTTCGTGTGGGTCACGAATTTGAGTTGTTATAGGAATGTGGGATAGTGTTTGGAAGCCTAATATTGCTTCTATCTGCATATAGAAGAGTCCTAAGCAGTTATGGAAATTTTCAATTCGTGATCTGAGTAGGATTAGAGTCCTAGTTGAGATTGGGTTGGCCTAAGGGCTGGTTATATAAGCAAGGGAGGCCAAAGCTCATGGTAGACGACTTTGGTGCCGTTCCTCTTGTGTTATATTGAATAAAATTTGTAGTTTAAAGGAACTTTTTTGCCTTGTTCGCCCGACTTGTTCCAGACAAGTTTTTCTCGTCGAGTTTCTGCACAACACTACCTTTCTTTGGTGGTTTTATCATAACTCGAGCTTTACAGATCCAATTGACGTGATTCTTTTTGAGCTGTCTTCACAACTTGATTATCTATCATATTTCAAAATTTCACGGTCATTGGATTTGTGGTTTCTTATCTACACAAGTTTCTTTGCAGCATTCCAGAGCTGTTTTTCTCGGGTAGGACAGATTGATCTTTGTTCGATCTTTCAATCGTAACTTGAGTTTCTATCGACGGATTTGAGTGATTCTTGTTGTGTCATCTTAGTGAGTTGATTCTCTCTGATATCTATCACTTTTGTCACGGTCAAACACGTTTAGATTAGTCTTACACATAATTTCTTTAACAGATCATTTTTCTGCCGAAGGGGTTGGGATTTAATTGTTTCCGCTGCGTAAGATTTTTTGATCTACCATCCACCCACCCCCTCTAGTAGCTTTTCAAGTGCTCTTTGATCCTACATAACAGTGTGATAACACACCTTGATGGTGACATTAAAGGTGTTAAAGGTCCTCTGATTGTGTGTCATCGCTATGGCATTAATGATACGTAATCAGGTCTTGTAACTATAGCTTTAACTGTCCCTTAAATGTCTGCGCCATTGGAGATCCGCCTGTCTCTACGTTGCTGTCTCCGGTATGGAGGCTTGACATGTGGCGGCTCCGGAGCTTCCCATTGTGGGGAGGCAGGTCAGGAGCCACTATACACGTTGCAGCACCGAAGCTTCCCTCTACTGGGGGTTAGGTCCGGGGTCATCGGACACGTGTCAAGACCGGAGATTCCGTATAAAAGGGGTTAGGTCCGGCCTTGTGTTATAAGTGGCGGTGCTGGAGGTAACCAAATGAGGGAGGCGGGTCCAGTGCTGTGTAACATGTCCTGCCTTCGGAGGTCTTCAACTCGGACGGGTGGAACTCCTTAGCATTTTTTTGCGGTATCATGGGGTACCCGGTACGAAGGGTAACGACAGTGGCCCCCGGGCCCACATGTTGGAAAAACCCTTTGGGTTATATTATTCAACCAGAGGTGGGGCTATCTTCAGTTCCCACGCTGCAGCTTCCAAAGGACTTCTGATGTGCTGTTGGGACGACGGTTCGCTGTCAAACCGTCGCCGCGTGGCCTCTCCGCCAAAGTGGACCCGGGCCCATTCGTCATTTACTGGGTAGATTTTTGAAGAGGTGATCTTTATCCCTTTGCGGTTTCCATCCAATCGTTGCGGAGGTTTACTTAAGAAGGAAAACCATCATAGTTTGAGGACTCCTTACGCTTTCGTTCGAACTTGCGCTCAGAGTCTCCAAACTTTCGCATAGTCCTTCCACCTTTTGCTCCTCTTTGCTGCAATGGAGTTGGGTCTTCCCCTTAGCAATATCAAGACCAAAGAAGAGATGTCGAGGGTCTAGACCTACATGGGGTGCTCCAGCGACTCCTGCAACCATGATGTCTGCTTCGGCAAGCTCCCATTCATGAAGGAGCTCACCAGAGAGATGGTGTACTTCTCTGCATATGCCATGGTGGGTCTGATCCTACCTTTTTCGAGCTTTCTATTGATGCTTCTTGATTTCTACAGCCTCCAACTTTATCATCTCGACCCCCACTCCCTCTTGCTGGTGGCGACCTTCGTCAACTTTTGCAAGATGTGGGTGGGCGTGCCTCCATGCATTGAGCTGTTTCGGACCTTCTTCAGGGTCCACACCACTGGAAAGGGGAGTTGATTGGATTCTACTACTTCTTGAAGCGCAAGAATTGCCCCTTCAAGTACTTGAAGATCTTCCCCTCCAGCATGTGGGACGACTGGAAGAAGGACTGGATAATCATCGCAGTGGAGGAGCACGAGAGGTTGGAGCTGCCTAAGGGCCTTCCCAATGTCGACACCGACACCTGGAACGTAGTTCTGAAGCTATCGAAAGCGTACAAGCCCATCCTAGAAAGGATCCAAAAATGCGTAGAGGAAGGAGTGACCCCCCAAATGGTCTTCGGCAATTTCTTAGTGAATAGGTGGGCTCTGCTGAAGACTAGGGAGTGGCCCGCATGGGCTTTCAATAGTGAAATGGATCATAACCGAATTGACATCGGTTTGAATACCAACTTGGATGAGGAAGTTTTGAAGCTCCATCTCATGAAATTTCATAATGGAGTTATCTCCCACGACGCCTTGGCTCCGCTGGCTGCTTTCTTGCCTCTGCACATGGTTCATGAGTTTAGCAGGGAGATCTGAAGGACAATGCTGGCACTGGATGACCTTGGCGTGGTGGAAAGGCGTAGTACCTTCGGGGTTGCAATCCCCGGAGCTTTAGAGAGGGTGGCCCCATTGCTCCAAGCCAGAAGGGTGATGACGATGGCAAGGGCAAGGGCAAGGGCAAGGGCAAGGAGCCCGCCGAATCTTCCAGCTAGAAGAGGAAGTTGAGGCATGCTGATGGAAGATCCATCAGATCAGCTCCATCTTCAACAGCCCCTTCTCCTCGGTGAAGTAGATCTTCAGTGGCCACGCCTCCTTCAGTGCCGGTGTCCTTGAGGAACGCAAGGTCCAGCAGATCGACTCCAACTCCGGCGCCAGCTGCGGGCTCCAGGTCTGGAGGTCCTTCCCAGCCGATGGAGGTCCAGCTGAGAAGACTTCAACTGCTGTGGCTAGCTCCCAGCCGAGGTCCGAGGTTTTTGCCTCACTGGATCTGGTGGGATCTTGTGAGACCTATGTGTGCTGAATACATTGGATTTGACAATAAAATTTTTGAATGCTGCCATAATATCTTTTTAGCAAGGTCCAACTCTAGCTCTGAGCTTTTGCAAGGTCCAACAATAGGTTCGACTTGCTTTGTCTAGATCCGACATGTTTTTGGGTAGCTCCGGTGAAGCTTTGTCTTTAGCTCCGGCATGTCTTTGATAGCTCCGGCATGTCTTTGTTAAGCTCCGATATGTTCTGCTAGGTCCGACTTATGTTGGTTAGCTCCAACATGTTTCTCTAGCCCCGGTTTTTGGGTTGACTAGTTCCGACTAGTTTTGGTGAGCTCCGGCGCTAGATCTGACTAGCTTTGGTTAGCTCCGGTGCTAGGTCCTGTTAGTTTTGATAAGCTTTGGCGCTAGGTTATACTAGCTTTGGTAAGCTTCGGCGCTAGGTTGTACTAGCTTTGGTAAGCTCCGGTTAGCTTTGGCAAGGTTCGGAGCTTGATCGTATTGTTCCAAATTTTCAGTGAAATGTTTCGAACATACTTTATGTTCTTGGAAAGATTGCTTAGTATTCTTTTGCTAAGTTTTTGTGCATTTTGCTTGATATGGATGATATTGTTTTTGTCGGTACCCTGTGTACCATATACCCCTTGGGATTGCAAAGATCTCAAGGGAATGTCATCTACTTGATTTGAAGACCTTCGGAGGCCCACATGTCAGACATAACCGGACCCGCTTCCCCAACATGGTTAGTCCCAGGGTCACCATGTGTACTATCAGACCGGAGCTACCGCCCACAAGGGGGAAGCTCCGGGCTATGTACCATACCGGCACCCCCGGACCTAACCCCAGACCAAGGGAAGCTCCGGAACTGACACGTGTTAGGTGGCACCGGACCTATCTGTTCCCCACAGTATGCTCTGGGGCTGCCACGTGTCCAACCGTCGGATCTTCAACCTCTAACCTCCAGAAGACTTCACAACGGCTCCGGATCTTCAAAGGGGAATCAAGGACTTCAAGACTCGATTAAGTGTCATTAATACTATATTAATGACACATGATCGGACGACCTTAATTACCAGTAACGGTGCTATCAAAGCCTGTAACTCGGTTATTAAGGGTAATTAAGTGCATTAAATGTGTATCAATATTAGTAACCGCCGGGGCCATATGTCGGGCCAGGCTAACTTGTAACGGCCTGCCCTTGTACTATAAAAGGATAGGCCGACGATACATAGAGGGAGAGGGGACGCGCTCACTCTACACTCTCAACTCACGTTGAGCTCATACATCCAATACAACACCAACACACCCCGTGGAGTAGGGTATTACGCTCAGGCGGCCCAAACCACGTAAATCCTTGTGTCTCCTGCGTCGTTTTACATATCACCTTCTTGAATCTCCGCGCGCCCACACCGAACCTCAAACTCCTATAACACTTTAGTAGTGTCGAGAGATCTGCTGGATCAAAACCACCAACAGTTGGCGCGCCAGGAAGGGGGGCGCCTGAGATTTCAAGAATGGTGAACTCAGCTGCTGGATCATCCAACGGTCATCCCGCTGTTCAAGCTGTTGGGGGCAATCCCCCCAATATGCAGCCACCAGCAGGAACCTCAGTTCCAGTAGGAGTCACGCTACCACCACCGCCTCCTCCACCAGCAAATCAAGCTGGGCAGCGCGATGGTGCACCGGCGTCAATCACTGCATCAGCAAATCATGACAACCCGGAACACGCGCTCCATGCAGCACGTGCACTTCTTCAGTGCCCACCACCTCCGAACGCATCCCGGGATGCAATGGAGCAGCGGAGGGCCGATGTGGAACACTTGGTTGCAGCAGCAGCCGACCGCATCAGCAACCAGGGTCCTCCTCCTTCAGGACGGGCCCCGTCGTAGCGACGGACCTTGTATGGCAGACTTGGTCCGCACGTTTCCAACAACAGGAGACGTGCTGCGTCGCAACAAGTGACGTCGTTGCCCTCCGGGGCACGGCGCACTCACACGGTGTCAAGGCTTTCAACTCATGACCTCCGGGCGGAGCTTGATCGCCGATACCGTCAACAAGACGGCCGAGTCCATATTGAGCGTGCTCGTGAAAGACGAGAAGCTCAGGACATTCCTGCTCCTGAAGGAGTAGGAGGAGGCTGTTCGGCCCTGGCCATGCATCTGCGTATGGTCAGGTGGCCACAGAAATTCCGACCTCACCTGTCGGAGAAGTTTGACGGGACCGTTAATCCCGTTGAATTTCTCCAGATTTACTCAACTGCTATCCTAGCAGCTGGAGGAAATGAGGCCGTAATGGCCAATTATTTTCCAGTGGCTTTAACTGGGACCACCCGGTCCTGGTTTATGAGCCTTCCACCCAACTCCATCAACAGTTGGGAGGAGTTGTGTCGGCAGTTCACCGCCAACTTCGGGAGTTCATACACTCGACCAGGCACTGAACTGGACCTTTTTGCAGTCGTGCAAAAAGGGGGAGAATCCCTACGTCCAGAGATTCTCTCAGGTATGAAACAATATCCCTTCTATCTCTAGCGCTTCTGTCATTGTGGCATTTAGACAGGGTGTACGGGATAAGAAGATGTTAGAGAAACTGGCGATCAAGGAGATCACCAGTGTCACAGAACTCTTCAGCATGGTTGACAAATGATCCAGAGCTGCGGAGGGCCGTGAAATGCACTCCAAACCACCTCCAGAGGATCACAAAAAATCCTCCAAAGGCGAAGCCACTACCTCCGGGAGTGGCAAGAAGAAGAAAAAGACCAACGGCAAGAAGAAGCCGTCGGCCGGCACATCTAATTCTGCAGCTGCTGCAGCTCCGAGTGGCCGGGGGCCACGCCCCGAGAAGCGACCTCGACCGTCCTCTGAAGACGGTGGTAAACCCAAGGTGTGGTGTCCAATTCATAAGACGGACAGCCACAGTTTGGAAGACTGCCGGGAGGTCCAAAACCTTGCCGAGCGCTACAATAAGCGCCGGGAAGAAGCTCCTTTCCGACAGAGGGATGGAAAGCAAAAAGTTGACGAAGCTCCGACTGAAGAGTTGTTAGCTTTTCAGGATCCCAAAAAGGTCCTGAAGGTCGTCTACACCTCCGTCGACGACGATTCTGACGTCTCTGACCACGAGCGTCGGAAGACCATGAACACCATTTTTGGTGGATCATGGGACATCACCTCCCGTCGCGTCCTCAAGACAATGCGCCGGGACATGGCCGCTGTAGCTTCTACAGCCAGGGCGGAGCCTCATCGGAAGTGGATGGACACGACCATCACTTTTGATGCTTCGGACTGCCCTCGAAGCATGGTTGGAGCAAGCCAGTTACCTTTGATGGTATTTCCTACCATCAATAACATCCAGCTCCACCATGTTATGGTAGACGGAGGTTCGGGGCTCAACCTCATAAGCTTCGAAGCTTTTACCAAGCTTCAGCTCTGACCTTCGGATCTTCACCCCTCCCGACCTTTCTCCGGAGTAGGTCCGGGAGCCATTACCCCACTCAGTGCTATTACCCTCCAAGTTACCTTCGGGACCCGGGAGAAGTATCGCATTGAGAAGTTGGTCTTTGACGATGCTCAGATCAACTTACCCTTCAATGCCATCTTGGGTAGACCTGCTTTGTACAAATTCATGGCAGCTGCTCATTATGGCTACTTGGCGTTAAAAATGCCAACACCGGTAGGCGTTCTCCGGATCCGTGGAGATCGTACTGCCGGAGTAACTGCTCTAGAAGAACTTCATGCGCTAACTACGGCGCAAGAGGAGGACTCTAGGCATGAACAAGCTCCAAAACCCCCAAGCATTCGTCAGCGAGGCTCGACTTCTGCACCTCGAGTGCAGCCAAGCGGCGACACTGACATTCCCGTCAAAGTCGTCCAAATCGGTTCCGATGCCGCTCAGACCACCCGTATATCGGGAGGACTGAATGACAAATAGGAACTCGCGCTCATCGCTTTCCTCCGGTCTAATGTCAATGTGTTTGCCAGGCAACCGTCACAAATGCCTGGGATCCCCAGGGAAGTGATTGAGCACAATCTGAAAATCTACCCTGACGCCCAGCCCATACACCAGAAGCCTCAGAAGCAATCCGTGGAGCGACAGAACTTCATTCGACAAGAAGTGAAGAAGTTGCTCGAAGCTGGATTCATCCGAGAAGTCTTCCATCCAAAATGGCTGGCAAACCCAGTCATTGTGCCCAAGGCCGGCGGGAAGCTTCGGATGTGTATCGACTACGCAACACAAATAAGGCATGTCCAAAAGATCCATTCCCACTACCTAGAAAAGATCAGATAGTGGATTCCACCTCCGGGTGTGAATTACTGTGTTTCCTAGATGCATATTCTGGATATCATCAAATCAGAATGTCTAGGGAAGATGAAGAGCATGCCTCTTTTATCACAGTAGATGGATTGTACTATTATACAGCCATGCCATTTGGTCTCAAGAATGCATCTTCAACCTTCGTACGAGCTATGTACAAAACTTTTGAAGAACTCATTAGAGACATAGTGGAAGTGTACGTCGATGACATCATGGTCAAGGTCAAGAACAAGGAGTCACTCCTTGACACCTTACAGGCTGTCTTCGATAAGTTGCGGGTCACGCGCACAAAGCTAAACCCAGACAAGTGTGTCTTCGGGGTTAGCTCCGGAAAACTTCTTGGTTTCCTGGTAAGTCACCGGGGCATAGAAGCTAATCCGGCTAAGATCAAAGCCATTGAAGACATGCGGCCACCAGCCCGCATCAAGGACGTCCAAAAGCTGACTGGATGTCTAGCAGCCCTTAGCGGGTTCATTTCAAGCTGGCGGAACGGGCACTTCCCTTCTTCAAGTTATTGAGGAAGTCCGGACCATTCCAATGGTCTGAAGAAGCAGAAAAGGCGTTCTAGGAGCTAAAACAGTTCCTCACCACCCTACCAACTCTGGTAGCTCCGAACCCTGGTGAGCCTTTGCTGCTTTACATTTCAGCAACTGACGAAGTCGTCAGTATGGTCCTGGTTGCAGAGAGACCAGAACTATCCCATGCTCAGGAATCCAGACCCCTCCAGGAGGGTCCGGAGGTTCCTGAAAGCAAGTCTGGGTCCCAGCTCCAAGACTTGAGTCCACAAAAAGTTACTTCAGAAGACTCAGACCCCTCTGGGAGGGTCCAGGTCACTTCTGAAGAAGCTCCGGGTCCCTCCAGCCAGGACCCAGAGGTTCCCGGAGAAGGTCCAGATCCCTGAGGGAGGATCCGGGTCAGTGAAGAGGAAGCTCCGGGCCCCTCCGGGAGGGTCCGAACCATCCAGCGCCCAGTGTACTTCATCAGTGAAGTACTTCATGACGCCAAGACTCGATATCTAGAGGTGCATAAGCTGCTCTATGCAGTTCTCATTGCCTCCAGGAAGCTTCACCATTACTTCCAAGCTCACAAGATTTCAGTGGTGACCTCTTACCCACTTCGAGCAATCTTGCATAATCCCAATTCAACTGGGAATATTGCTAAGTGGGCAGCGGAATTGGCTGAATTCGATCTTGAATTCATTTCAAGGCAAGCAATCAAGAGTCAAGTATTGGCGGATTTCGTGGCGGAATGGACTCCCTCTCCATCAAACCCTGGGGGCCCCAGTGAGCAGAAGCCAGAACACAAGGCTCCGGTCTTCACCGAGCCTCATTGGACCCTCTACTTCGACGGCTCTATGCAAAAGCAGGGGGCCGGAGCTGGAATCCTTCTCCTCGCACCAACCGGAGAGAAGGTAAAATACATGGTACACCTTGACTTCAAGGCGACCAACAACATGGTGGAATACGAAGCACTCATCTACAGACTAAGGATGGCACTGTCATACGGTGTCAAGCAACTGCTGGTCAAGGGAGATTCACAGCTCATCATTAAGCAAGTGAAGGGTGAATGCCCTTACAACAATCTCCAGCTAGCTTCTTACCTCCTTGAAGTCCAGAGGCTTCAGAAGGACTTCAAAGTCCTAGATCTCCACCATGTCCAGCGTGCCCACAACGCTGAAGCCGACGAACTCTCGACAAAAGCGTCAACCGGAGCTCCGGCTCCTGACGGAACTTTTGTCCGGAGGTTGTCAAAACCCACAGCTCAGCCTGCCGAACTGAGCGAAGGAGGCGAGATCAGCATCCCGAAGATGACGGTCCCGATGGCCCTGTTACCATGGCAGCCATCAAGGGTCGTAGGTGCTGCAGGAAGCTCCGAGCAACCCAGCACGCAAGACTCAAATGCTCAAGTTAGCTCCGACGCATGGATCTCGGAGATCCGAAGCTACTTGAAAGACAACATCCTTCCTGACGATGATGTACCCGCTGACCGAATAGTCAGATTGGCTAAAAGATACACGTTGGTAGAAGGGGATCTCTACCGGCACGGTGCCAACAGCGTCCTAATGCGGTACATCACAAGGGAAGAAGGCTGCGAGCTCCTCGCAGAAATCCATGGAGGCGAGTGTGGGAACCACGCGTCTTCCTGCACGCTGGTCGGTAAAGTCTTCCGGCATGGCTTCTACTGGCCTACAACACTCCAGGATGCAACTGAGCTGGTGAAGAAATGCGAAGCATGCCAATTTCATGCAAAGCAAATTCACACACCGGCTCAGCCTCTACAAATGATACCTCCTACATGGCCCTTCGCCGTGTGGGGGATGGACATCTTGGGACCTTTCCCAAGAGCCATCAGAGGTTACAAGTTCCTTTATGTCGCCATTGACAAGTACACCAAGTGGCCGGAAGCAACTCCAGTTGTGACAATAAACAAGCAATCTTCTATCAACTTTTTGCAGTCCATCGTATGCAGATTTGGAGTCCCAAACAAAATAATTACTAATAACGGGACCCAATTCACAAGCTCTACATTTCAAGGGTATTGCAAAGACCTCGGCATTCAAGTTTGCTACGCCTCCGTAGCTCACCCTGCAAGCAATGGCCAGGCCGAGAGAGCAAATGCTGAAATCCTGAAAGGACTCAAAATGCGCACCTATGAGCGCTTGAAAAAACATGGAGCCAACTGGATTGAAGAGCTTCCGCCCACTCTATGGGCCAACAGGACAACTCCAAACCGGTCAAGTAGAGAGACACCCTTCTTCCTGGTGTACGGAGCTGAAGCAATCCTTCCTCCTGATATCACCTTGGGGTCACTCCGGGTCCGAACCTTCGACGAAGCCACACAGGACCAGCTCCGGCGTGAAGACCTAGACCTCCTCGAGGAGGGAAGGTGCCAAGCAGCTGTTTGGAATGCCCAATACTGCCAAGCCCTTCGGCGCTATCATCAGCGGCATGTACACAACCGACAGCTTGAGGAAGGCGATCTGGTGTTACGGAGAATACAATCCAGAGAAGGGTTAAACAAACTCTCCCCCAACTGGGAAGGACCCTTCCGAGTGATTAAAGTATCCCGTCCCGGAAGCGTTCGCTTGGCAATCGAGGATGGGACACCTCTCCCAAATCCTTGGAACATTGAGCACCTCTGTAAGTTCTACACTTAATATCACGGAGGTGAGTCTGTAGTAACTTGAGGCGTATGTTATAGAGTCATTGTACAGAGTCGGGTAGTTCCTCCGGAAGAACAGTCGGACCTTTCCCGGAAGGTCCGCAAAGTTCATGCAATGCTTATCACAGTCTCAGGGCTAAAAGTGTGGCTAGCTACCCTGGGTCAAACGAGAAATGAAACACGCTTAGCCCGGTTCCGTACCCTAAGAGTGTACTTGTTTCCCCTGTACCCCGGACCTATAATGAAAGACATCTTCATGTGAAATAGACTCCATGTGCATTTACTTTGTACAGGCTCAACATTTTTTATTTTTCTCTTTCTTGTCTATAACAAAGATGTGCAATTCTTAAGAAATTTTAGTTCGATCGGTTCAAATACGAATCGAGATGTATTGCCAATTCTTTTGCATTCAAATATTGTTTGTGGCCTACTCGCCTGAATGCCGCCAAGCCAATCTAGGGCCGGAGTGTGCTATCGACTTAGCCTGGTCAAGCACCCTAAGTACGCCACTCTACCTACACCCCGGCAGGCCGAAGTAAGGCGGGTCCAAGTACAATTGGATCCGGAAGAAAGAAGGCAATGCATTCGGTTGCATTCGGAATCATGTTTGACCTGAAATTTTCTTGGGAATCGTAAGTCGCGACGAAGTTATAGAAAAGGAGCGAATTTTACTATTTTTCTTGGCTTCAGTGTGCAGGAAAAATAAAGAATCCACGTTGATGGAGAAAAGCCAGAGCTAACGAAGCTCTGACCCCCCCTAGATGGCTTATAATCGATGTTAAACATTGAAAACGAGCATCACCGGAGCAACCAAGCTCTAGTAAAGCTAGGGGGGCCAACCGTCGACGCAGAGTAAAAGATGGTGAGAAGATTCCACAAACGGAGTCTGCTGCCGACAAACTACGCATTGGCAAAGGTCACTGCCGGAGCTACTAAGATCCGGCACCCCAGAAGTCTAACTATCGATGCTCTACGCATTGATAGGAACTATTGCTGGAGCTACTGAGCCCCGACGGTAGTCAATACCGGAGCTTCAGAGCTCCGACAACCTCAGGGGGCCTTCACTATCGAAGACTTCGGACCTACATTCTACAAGTTCGAAGCAAATGAGTCTTTAACAAAACACAATATCCTCTTGGTACATGTTCACAATCAAATTGTGTACATCTACCAGGGGGCCAAGTGAAGACAAAAGTGTTGAAGACAAAAAATGAAATTCGCAAAAATTTGGATTTCATTTATCTGGAGACAAGGGATTACAAAATTAGGGAAGAAAAAGAGAGAATACATGTGGGAGCTACAGAGATGGTCCTAGACCCTATGGAAGAACTGGGCGACCTTCTGAGCAACCTCCGACACGTTGGCTCGGGTGGCTTCACCTTCTCCTTCGATGGGACCTCCAAGCACCGGGTCCAGAGGGAATTGGGGACCCCGGCTGGTGTAGCACGTAAGCACATATTCTGCGACGTTCTTTGCCAGGAACTGCCCCTCAACCTCCAACTGATCCGCGATGACGTCGCCCACCTTGGAGAGTTTGCTACCCGCCGAGCTCAACGCCTGCAATGCTAAGTCCGGCTCCGGCTCCGGATCATCCGGACGCACGGGACTGAAGCCCATCGGTGTTAGCGCGTTGTTGGATTTGCTCAGGAACTCCGAAACCTATAGGGAGTCCGCAGCCCTCAAGCCCTTCAGTTCTTCCAAGGATCTTTTGGCCGCCACCAGTTCAGAATTCTCGCGAGCAAGGCGCTCAACCTCTTTGGCATTTTGCTGAATCTTTTCAGAAACCTGCTTCTCGAGTTTTCCGAGCTCCTCCTCCTGGAGGTAGATCTTGTTCCGGCGGTCAACCAGGTCCTTCTCCCTGCCCCTCACTTTCTTCTCCCTGGCAGCGATGGCACACTCTTGCTAGTAGAGTTCCTGCCCTCGCACCCAAGCCTTCTCCTCCTCCTCAGCACAACTCTCTTCCAATTTCTTGGTGCGTTCCTCGAGGCCCTTGTCAGCCAGAGCCACCTTTTCGGTGAGCTCCTCCTCCCTCTTCAAGATGTCATCCCGCAGCTCAAGGAGTTTCTGCTCTTCATCTTCGAGCCTCTTCTCCCCCTCCTAAAGTGCCTCCCGGCGCTTGATGAGAGTAGTGTTAATGGCTTTAAGCCTTTCTTGGCATTCATCAGCCACACTATTAGCTGCCTTGGTCTGCTCATAAATGGCCCGAGATTGAGTGTCGAGGGCGCGAGTCAAGCTCTCCCTATCATCCAATAACTTGCCCTAGTATTCCAGGCGGACCTTCTCCTGCTTGATCCATTCTTTGTCATCTGCCAGCCTCGACTGCGCCAACTTGGTCTCGAAGTAGAGCCGGTTACGCCATCGCCTAAGGGTTTGACGCTCCTCTTCAAGAGACTTGCTGTTGTGGTAGAACGCCAGCTGAACTTGACGCAGGCTGGAGCAAGCGTTGTCAATAGACAATGTTAGGGGAATGGGTTCCGGACCTGCTGGGGCCTCCTCCGCTGGTTCCAACGGGTTCTGGCTTACAAAAATTGGGTCCCACTCCACAAGAGCGGTCCCCTGAGCCTCCAAGGCACTAGGGCCGTCCTCCAGGATAGCCTCAGTTGCCATTGAGGAGGGTCCCGCGGAAGAAGTTCCGACCCCCGGAAGTGGTTCCGAAGGCCCCGCCGCCAGGTCTTCATTTGCCCCCTCAGGCAGGGGGCCAATGACTTCATCTGAGCATTCCGGCTCAGCGGCAGGCACCTCCGCTGACAACACTTCCGGAGCAGGTGCTACTTCCAGCTCCGGCCTGGGCCCCTCCTCCGCTGATGGCTCGGCTGTTGGCATCTCGACCACCATGGGTTCGTGTAATCATCAAATGCCCAAGAGGGGGGGTGAATTGGGCTTCTTTTCAAAAATCTAAACAATAAAACTTAATTCCTAAAAGCCCAATTCCCTACGCAAACTATCTATGCATTGAAGTAAATAGCGACTTCGCGGAATATAAAATGCATAAATGTAAGGGAGAGGAAGAGGATGCAAACTCCCGAGAAGACACGAGGATTTATCCCGTGGTTCAGCAAGATCATCAAGATCTTCCTACATCCATGTTGTGGCACCCACCAAAGGGTTTAGCCACACCCAAGTCACCGAGACGAGGGATCTCCACTATTCTTCTCCATTTGCCAACCTTGGCAAGGTGGAGCTCAAGCCTTGTACAACTTTGACCCTCCGGGCTTCCACAAACGCCTTGGCAAGCTCCGGAAGTCTTCTCACAGTTACAAACACCAAGGTGCACTCCCTTGAGGCTCTCACTATCCTAGAGATTCCACTCACCCAGAATGGAGGCACACAAGCTCTCTCTCTAGCTAGCTCTAGCCTATCTCTTGGTGTGTATGTGGTCAAAATGATGTAGAAGTGATGGCTCTTGGTCTTGAACGCTTGTGGATGTGTTGAGAATGTTTTGTGATCAAGACTTGTCGAAATGACCAGTTTAGGGGGTATTTAAAGCCAGCCTCCACGAATAGCTGTTGGAAAAGTAGGCTGACAGAACTTTTCTGCGAACATCGGATGATCCGATGTCTCCCCTTTAGTTATCATCGATCAAGTTTACTTTAGCTGACGTCATTGTGTCAGATATGACCGTTGTTAGACCGATGTTGCACTTGTCTTCTCATCGGATGATCAGGTGGCTCTTCCTCCAGAATTGACTCAAACTTGATGCTTACTGAAGTGATTGACCAATGTGTATATCTCTGTACATCGGATGATCCGGTGCTACACTTGGTCCAAGGATATTACAAACTGTACTGATGGACCGATGTAGCCTAGCCCTTAACATCGGATGATCCGGTGAGTGCTTTGTTCTGAGGTCATCTTCTTCTGCTGAACCAACTCGACCGATGTGTTGTTCTCAGAAATCATCGGTTGATCCGGTGAGTTGATTTTGCTTGCTTCAAGTTGTTTCTAAGTGATTCTTTTGTGTCTTGCTCGATTGACCTCTTAGACTCTTGTTGGAAATGTACTTATGATGGTTGTCAAGCATTAAGTGTCATCAATTGTGGTTGAATGACTTTGACATAAGAGCTTTCACTTCTTGTCTTCATATCATTGATTTGATCTCATAAAGTGATTGTATATGGGTCTCCAATGACATATAGATTTCATTTGATTGAGTGATTATGGGGACCTTGCATTCACAAATTCATTAGTAAAATCCAATGGTTGTCATTAATCACCGAAACCGTACCTCATGGGGGCCTAGATGCTTTCAATCTCTCCCTTTTTGGTGATTGATGACAACACAACAATTTAAAGCACAATAGTAATGAATTTTATAGTACGAAGCTTAAGAGGATATGCAATTAATACAAGATTATTACACCTAAAAATTTGAAAGCTCAATCAAAGAATAACTCAAGTGAGTATGTGATCATAAGATAGGCACCAAATAAGCTCAATCGATTAATAACTTAAGAGTACTCAATAAACACCAAATGAGTAGCAAAAGTATCGAATTACAAAAGATGATAATATCGAATTACAAAAGATGATATAGGTAAACTCCACCTAAGGCTAGGACACTCCCCCTGAGACTGAGCTATCCTCCCCCTGACTCCTCTAACTCTTCTCCCCCTTTGGCATCAAGACACCAAAAAGGGATCCGAGTGCCTAAGGACCTTGAGTACTAGGCGCGATGACGAACTGGTCACCGTCGCTGTCGTCGGAGCTGCTGCCTGGAGTAGAGGTAGAAGGAGCTGTCGGAGCCGTTGGAGCCGTAGGAGCCGTAGGAACCGTCGTCGGTGCCTGCCAGGTAGGAGCTACTGGAACCGGGGCACTGACGACGGATGCTGGCGTCTGCTGGAATAGTGTTGTGGTCGGTAGTGGAGAGTGAATCGGTGCACCCGAAGCCAACAGTGGAGACATGCTGATAGAAGGAATCGGCGTGGTCAGCATGGGAGCGGTAGCTGGAGCGAGAACAGGTGGAGGTGGAGCAACTCCTGGCAGCTACGACGGGAGGGCAATCCCGGTCTGGGTGTAGAGGTTGGTGATCAACCCCAGGATGCCCATCATCACCTGCTGCGTCTGCTGCTGCTGGTCGAGGGAGCGCTGGTGCATCTGGTCTATGAGCCCAGTCAGCTGGTCAGTGTCCTCATGCCTCTCACGGGCAATCTGGCGCTACATCTCCTGCTGCTGCTGCTGGAGCTCCAGAAGGCGTGCGGCCTGCTCCGCTCGGGCCTGCTCAGCTACAAGCTGGTCCAAGCGCCGCTGCTCAACCATCTGCTGTAGGAAAGATGTGAGCTCGGACGGCTGAGAAACCTGTGCCTCTGAGATGGGAGGTGGAGTAGGGGGTGGCACTGTAGAGCCTCCAGCCTCCGCGTCGTGCTACCTGGGTGAGGGAGGAGGAGGGAAGTACTCCTCGACACTGTCATCAGTGTCGCTCTCGGACCATATATGGTGCAGGTCATCACCCCTGTGCCTCTGCCTCAGCCAGCCTCTCATCCTCCTTCTCCAGATCAGACCAGTCCTCCTCAGATAGACGAGCCCAGACCTGACGCTCGACTGGATGGCCAAGGCGGCGGTCTCCAAGAGCTGGGGCATGGTGGTGACCGAACCGTGTGACACTCTCGTTAGTGAGACGGTCATGCATGGCGGACTCCTCAGGGACCATCATGGATAGCAGGTAGCTGATCCAATGTCGATACACGAGCTGCCTCATCATTCCCACTCCGTCAGTGATCACATCCTCCATCTCGCATATGAGGACGTCCACTATATCAAACTTTATCCCGTTCATGATGTAGAATCGGAGGGTCTGCTGCAGGCTGGTGAACCCCTCTAAGTAACCGGACCTCAGCAGGAGTGTGCGGCACAAGGCAAGATGCACTGTGTGTGCAGCTGGAGTCAGCAGTGTCGGTACCCTCGGCTGGTCTGGAGAGAAGGTCGGCCCAAACAAGGAGCAAATCTCCTCCAGTGGTGGTGCCACTGCTCCAGTGAGCGGCCTCCTCGGTGGGTCTGCCTGACCATACACCCTCTCATACATGCAAGTGTCGTGCAGGTCCACTCCTAGCAGCTGTGCCAGTGTCTACCTCGTCAAGTGATAGTGCTGGCCCATGAACATGAAGTCAATCGACCTGCGGCCCTCAGAGACGTAGAGGGTAGCGTAGAACACGCGGACCCAATCCTCCACATAAGCACTCCTCTCATAGGACATCAGGTGCACCAGCCCTCGATACCTCTCAAAGTATGGGCAAATCTCTGTCTCTGCTGCCAGGGCAAGCTGATCCCAATCCAGAAAGTTGTGCTGAAATAACTTGTGGTCTCGGCGCCTATAGGTCTCATAGAGCGATGCCTGTGTCACAGTCCAGAAACGACTGTCCACAAGAGCCTCTCTGGGCTGCGGCTACCATTCCTCAAGCAACACACTCCATCTGAGTCTTCGGAGTTGCTTGGCCTTCATCTTCCGGTAATCGGTCAATCGGACACCTTCACGGACACGAACGGTGGTGTCCATCTCGTAGATGGCTCTCTGGACCTGCCTGTCCTCACGACGATCGGTAGCCGTCGGTCTCGGACGTGGTGCTACCACGAGATGTCCCCCACGGGTCCGGCTGAGCGCCGGCGGACGAGTGGCTCTTCCGGCTCTTCTTCAGCCTCGGACTCATCGATCACAGGAGGCTGCCTCGGACGAGCCTTGCAGATCCTCAGTGATCCTCTTCGGCCTCGCTCTCGCTCCTCGGCGGCGTGAGTGGCCATCAACCCCTTCTTCTCCTCCTTCGAGAGCTTCTGCTTCTTTGCGGCCGGCTCCGCAATGGCCTTGCCCTTGTTCTTCTTGTCGCGAGCTATTGCGATGAGGTGCGACGATGTCAAGCGCGCGGAACATGACGATCGACGCGGCCAGAAACCCTAACGGCAAAGAGACACGACTGTTTGGGGGGGGGGGGGGAGGCACCACGGCGACGATGTGCACAGGAGGAGGCGGCACTTGGGTGTTGTGGTGATGAGGGAGAGCGGCGGTGGCGCTTGGGTGGAGCGACGGCGGCGGCTGTGGTGGAGCGGCGGCGGCAGCTGCGGTGGAGGTGAGTGGCGGCGGCGCTAGATGGTGCAACGGCGGCGGCGGTGGTGCGGCGACCGGAGGCGGCGGGCGACCGGAGGCAGCGGCGGCGGCCGGAGGGCTGGAGAATCGGCGGCGGATGAGTCGGGATCGGGGAGAGAGAAGACCGGGAGGCGAGACGGCATTTAAATAGTGGGTTCCAAACCATAGCCGTAAATTTAACACCGGATGGACCAATGTTGGTCGTTAGAAGCATCGGTCGAATGGCACAATAAGGGTATTCAAAAGAGTGTCGCTGACACCAGATGGTCCGACGTGCAAAGAGATAGCATCGGTCGAATGTCACAGTATAGGTATTCAAAAAGGTACCGTTGACATCGGATGGACCGACGTGGAAGGGAATATCATCGGTGGAATTCGTCATAGTTCCAGAATTGTGAACACCGGATGGACCGATGTTTCTCCAAATGAACGCGTCGGTTGATTTGTGATACTGACTGAACTTTCCCTTGGCTTTTGAACACCAACTAATCCGATGATGGTCTGACCTAAGCATTAGATAATCCAATGACTACTAAACAGCAACATCCCATATATGTCCTTTGACCAAACAACCAAGCAATAAGAAAACACGTGTCTTAGGACTTTTTAGGCAACCCCTTACCCCTCAAAAATGCTAATATGCCAATAACTTGGATAATCCTTAGAGCAAATGGAACACCGAGAAAAATAGGAGGAAATCATCCAAATAAAATGTAAGGCCCATGCTTTTTGAGGTAGAGTATGAAGACTTCTATCTCTTTAGAGCATGTTCCTCTAGGCATTAACACACCTAACATTTTGTTCTTTCCACCTTATATGAGTTGAGATATTGCATTTCAAACAAGTCTCTTTCTCATGAGGTGGGTTCCCCTTTGTGACAATCTACCATATGCAATGCCAAACATTTTATAATGCAAGAAGTTACAAGTCTATATGGAAGGCATCATGCAAGGCATAAAATAAATCTATCTTGCCAAATTTGAACATTTCAAAGGCTTCTTCAGGGAGAGCCACTCTCCAAGCCTTGGGAAAACCCAAAAGAACCTCCATCCCAAGCTAACCCTTGCTCGCCCCTGTCCTTTGAGAGTTAGGCAAGACCTATATTAAGTGCATTCTTACATGATGTTTGTTGCATCTAGCACATTTAACTCACTTCTTAGCCTAGAAAAAGTTTTCTCATCAAGTGGTTTAGTGAAGATATCCGCCAATTGTTCTTCGGACCTAACACCTCGCAATGAGATGTCTCCCTTAGCTTCATGTTCCCTCAAGAAATGATGGCGAATATCAATGTGCTTAGTGCGGGAGTGTTGAACGGGGTTTTTATCTATCTTAACCGCACTTTTTTTTTCACAAAGGAGAGGCACACAACAAAGTTTAATACCAAAGTCCAAAAGGGTTTGCTTCATATAAAGAATTTGGGCACAACATGCACCGGCCGCTATATATTCTGCTTCCGTTGTGGGCAAGGCGACGGAATTTTGCTTCTTGCTAGACCAAGATACTAGGGAACGCCCAAGCAAGTGGCACCCACCGGAGGTACTCTTGCGATCCACGCGGCATCCGGCAAAGTCCAAATCCGAATATCCCAAGAGGTGGAATTTTGCACCTTTAGGGTACCACAAGCCCATACTAGGGGTATGCTTAAGATACCTAAGTATCCTAAAGACCGCCTTCCTATGCGATTCTTTAGGTGCCGCTTGAAAGCGAGCACACAAGCATACACTAAACATGATATCGGGCCTAGATGCGGTAAGATAAAGCAATGAGCCAATCATAGAACGGTAGTTAGATTGGTCAATAGGTTTACCGTCCTTATCCGCGTTGAGATGACAATTTGTTGCCATTGGAGTGCTTCTTGAGCTACAATCTCCCATCTCAAATTTCTTCAAGAGGTCCTTGGTGTACTTCTCTTGATAGACGAAGGTCCCCTCTTGAAGTTGCTTGATTTGAAATCCAAGGAAGAAGTTGAGCTCTCCAATCATCGACATCTCGAATTCCCTAGACATCATTTTGCCAGACTCATGGCTAAGAGCTTCGTTAGTTGAACCAAAAATAATATCATCAACATAAATTTGACAACTGAACAAATCTCTGTTGATGTCTTTGGTGAAGAGTGTAGTGTCCACCCTCCCGGTTTTGAATCCTTGCATGATGAGGAAATCCCGTAGTCGTTCATACCACGCCCTAGGTGCTTGCTTGAGCCCGTAGAGCGCCTTGTGCAATCTATACACATGATTAGGATTCCTCGGATCTTCAAACCCGGGAGGTTGTTCAACATAAACAAGCTTGTTAATGTAGCCATTAAGAAAGGCACTTTTCACATCCATTTGATAAAGTCTAATATTATGATGTGAAGCAAAAGCAAGGAGTATACGGATGGCTTCTAGTCGGGTGACCGGGGCAAATGTCTCCCCAAAGTCCAGTCCTTCAACTTGCGAGAACACTTTGGCCACAAGTCTTGCCTTGTTGCGGACCACAACGCCATTCTCATCTTGTTTGTTGCGGTACACCCACTTTGTTCCAATGATGTTCTTGTCCTTGGGTTGCTCCTCCAACACCCAAACTTCATTGCGGATGAAGTTGTTGAGTTCTTCTTGCATTGCCATCACCCAATTTGGGTCTTGAAGTGCTTCCTCAATATGAGTGGGTTCTACACATGAAACAAACGAGTAGTGCTTACAAAATGAAGCAAAATGGCGAGAATGTGTACTTACACCCCTTGACGGACTTCCAATGATTTGGTCCATCGGATGCGCCTTGGAGATGCATCCATGCCTCATAAGTGGTTGTGAAGCACTTGGTGAAGGTGATGCGTGTTGCTCCTCTTATGGTTGGACTTGATCATGGACTTCTTCTTCTTCTTGATGTTGTTGGGCTTGTGAGTCTTGAGTCGGCAATGGACCATCCTTTTCTTCTTCGTCAACTTGAGGCGCCATAGAGGTGTTGTTGTTGGAACTTGAAGCTCCCCCTTGATCATGGCTCTCCTCAACTTCAGGCTTGATGTCTCCAATGGTCGTGTTCTTCATGGCTTCTCGTAGAGGCTCATCATCTATTTCATCATGACGAAAACTCTACTCTTGGGAGCCATTAGATTCATCAAACTCAACATCACAACTTTCCTCAACTAAACCGGAGGTTTGGTTGAATACTCGATATGCTTTTGAGTTTGATGCATAACCAAGGAATATACCAACATCACATCTTCTTTCAAACTTACCGAGCCTTTTCTTGCGGTAGATGTAGAACTTGCATCCAAAGACTCAAAAGTAGGAGATGTTGGGCTTTCTCCCAATGAGAAGCTCGTACGGGGTCTTTTGAAGTAGTCGATGTAGGTAGACCCTATTTGCGGCATGGCACGCCGTGTTGATTGCTTCAGCCCAAAACTTCTCCGACGTGCCGTAGTCATCAAGCATTGCTCGTGCAAGAGTGATGAGTGTCTTGTTCTTCCTTTCAACGACACCGTTTTGTTGAGGAGTGTATGTGGCCAGAAACTCATGTTTTACGCCTTCAATGTCACACAACTCCCCAATGTTGTAGTTTTTGAATTCGGTGCCGTTGTCACTCTGGACCTTGATGATGGGAAGTTGAAATTCCCTTTGAGCGCGGTTGGTGAAGGTCTTGAACACTTCCGGAGTTTCACTTTTGTCACCTAGAAATAGAGTCCAAGCATAGCGAGAGTAGTCATCAACTATAACAAGACAATAGAGGTTACCGCCAAGGCTTTGATATGTGGACGGTCCGAAGAAGTCCATGTGGAGTAGCTCAAGTGGCTTGGAGGTTGACACCATTGTCTTCATTGGGTGGTGTGAAGGAACTTGCTTCCCAGCTTGACAAGCGCTACAAAGCTTGTTCTTCTCAAATGTGACATCCTTCACGCCGGTCACCATCCCAAGCTTGAATGACTTCTTGAGTTTGCTCATCCCTATATGCGCTATGCGTCGGTGCCATAGCCAACCCAAGCTTGTCTTAGTGAAAAGACAAGTGGTCAAGCTAGAATTCTTGTTGGAGAAATCTACTAGGTAGAGATGTCCATGCCGAAATCCTTTGAAGACTATGTCTTGGCTTGTTTCACTACTCACAACAACATCATTTTTGCTAAATGTGCATGTTAGTCCAAGATCACATAGTTGTGCAATGGAAAGTAAATTAAAACTAAGTGACTTGACATACAAAACATTGGAAATGGATAAATCATTTGAAATAGAAATTTTACCTAACCCAATTACCTTTCCCTTAGAGTTATCACCAAAGGTGACTTGTTCATGATTGCCGGGGTTTTCTATGGTGGTGAACATACCATCATTGCCGGTCATATGTTGGGTGCACCCACTATCGAGTACCCAATGCTTTCCTCCGGCTTTGTAGTTCACCTTGGTGTTACCTTTCGCCATGAGGCACATGGGCGGTGGATGAAGAGGTGAGTCATCATTGTTGGCAATGGCGAGGCCGGGCAGACTTTCTTCTTCCACTTCACTCTCTTCATCACTTGTTTCTTCGTCGGTGACCCATTCATTTGCCTCACACATGAACACCTTTTGTGGGCCATTTCTCTTCTTTGTGAAGAGTCTTTCCTTCTTGCCTTTGTCATGTTTCCTCTTTCCAAAGGATCTTGGTTTGGGTTTGGCCTCTTCTTCATCATCTTCACTCTCTTCAAGCTTGCGATGATTGCTCTTGTAGTTCTCTCTTCTTTTGTCCGGTTTTGGACAATCATAGGAGATGTGGCGTTGATCACCACAATTGTAGCAAGTCTTGTGATCATCTCTCCTTGGTAGAAATGCTTTCTTCTTGGGATCAAAGGTGTATCCCTTCTTGGTAATCTTGGAGTTCAAGCGTGAGCACTTTCTAATCATCAATGCAAGCTCATCATCTTCATCTTCACTTGATGCTTGCTCTTCTTCACTTGAGCTAGGATCAACCACCTTCTTCTTGAGGATTGTTTTCTTGGTGGAGGCCTTTAGAGCAATTATTTTTGAAGATGATTGCTCCATCATCCCAAGCACACTCATCTCATGAGCGTGAATTTCTCCAATGAGCTCTGAAACTTCAATGTGGTCAAGAGACTCTTTTTGGAGCATGGAGTTGATGATGTTGTACTTTGGCTTGGGAAGGAGCATGAGGATCTTGCGGTTGATGAGTCCCTTGCCAAGAGAAGCAATGTCAAGAGCATTAATTTCTTCAATAAGTACATTCAAGCGAGAGAACATCTCATTAACATTTTCATGAGGTAGCATCTTAAATTCATCATATTTTGCTTTAATCATGTGATATTTAAGTTCCTTCACACGAGAAGAACCCTCATGAATTTCTATCAAGCAATCCCAAATTTCACATGCCTTTTCTTTGCTAGCAATCCGAGAAAAAACATCTTGACTAATGCACTCATAGATTGCATTCCTAGCTTTAGCATCCCATTTAATTTGATCACCAACATAGTTGTGTTCTCCAAACCCCGCGTGGGTCGCTTCCCATACTTCGGGAGCAATCGCCTCTAGATAAGCGCGGATGCGTGCTTTCCAATAGGCAAAGTTCTTGCCCTCAAAGATAGGAACCGAACCGCCAACCTTGGCCATTTTAGCTCTCTAGCGGTGAAGCTAGAATGATCCTATGAGCAATCTTGCTCTGATACCAATTGTAAGGATCGAATGCCCAAGAGGGGGGTGAATTGGGCTTCTTTTCAAAAATCTAAACAATAAAACTTAATTCCTAAAAGCCCAATTCCCTACGCAAACTATCTATTCATTGAAGTAAATTGCGACTTCGCGGAATATAAAATGCATAAATGTAAGGGAGAGGAAGAGGATGCAAACTCCCGAGAAGACACGAGGATTTATCCCGTGGTTCGGCAAGATCGTCAAGATCTTCCTACATCCATGTTGTGGCACCCACCAAAGGGTTTAGCCACACCCAAGTCACCGAGACGAGGGATCTCCACTATTCTTCTCCGTTTGCCAACCTTGGAAAGGTGGAGCTCAAGCCTTGTTCAACTTCGACCCTCCAAGCTTCCACAAACGCCTTGGCAAGGTCCGGAAGTCTTCTCACAGTTACAAACACCAAGGGGCACTCCCTTGAGGCTCTCACTATCCTAGAGATTCCACTCACCCAGAATGGAGGCACACAAGCTCTCTCTCTAGCTAGCTCTAGCCTATCTCTTGTTGTGTATGTGGTCGAAATAATGTAGAAGTGATGGCTCTTGGTCTTGAACGCTTGTGGATGTGTTGAGAATGTTTTGTGATCAAGACTTGTCGAAATGACCGGTTTAGGGGGTATTTAAAGCCAGCCTCCACGAAATAGCCGTTGGAAAAGTAGGCTGACAGAACTTTTCTGCGAACATCAGATGATCCGATGTCTCCCCTTTAGTTATCATCGGTCAAGTTTACTTTAGCTGACGTCATTGTGTTAGATTTGACCGTTGTTAGACCGATGTTGCACTTGTTTTCTCATCGGATGATCTGGTGGCTCTTCCTCCAAAATTGACTCAAACTTGATGCTTACTGGAGTGATTGACTGATGTGTATATCTCTGTACATCGGATGATCCGGTGCTACACTTGGTCCAAGGATATTACAAACTGTACTGATGGACCGATGTAGCCTAGCCCTTAACATCGGATGATCCGATGAGTGCTTTGTTCTGAGGTCATCTTCTTCTGCTGAACCAACTCGACCGATGTGTTGTTCTCAGAAATCATCGGTTGATCCGGTGAGTTGATTTTGCTTGCTTCAAGTTGTTTCTAAGTTATTCTTTTGTGTCTTGCTCGATTGACCACTTAGACTCTTGTTGGAAATGTACTTATGATGGTTGTCAAGCATTAAGTGTCATCAATTGTGGTTGAATGACTTTGACATAAGAACTTTCACTTCTTGTCTTCATATCATTGATTTGATCTCATAAAGTGATTGTATATGGGTCTCCAATGAAATATAAATTTCATTTGATTGAGTGATTATGGGGACCTTGCATTCACAAATTCATTAGTAAAATCCAATGGTTGTCATTAATCATCGAAACTGTACCTCATGGGGGCCTAGATGCTTTCAGTTCGAGTGCTGATGCCTCCGCAATAACCGGCCCTAAGGCCGGAGCTTCAACCTCAACCGGCTCGGGCGCCGGAAGGTCTTCAACTACAACCGGCTCAGAGGCCGGAGCTTCAGATGTAGCTGGCTCAACCGCCGGAGCTTCCTCCATAACCGGCTCACTTGTCGGGACTTCAATGACCTCCGGCTCAACCGCCGAGGCTTTGACAATTTCCAGCTCTGGGACCGGAATTATTGCTTCCTCCAGCTCAACGGCCGAAGCTTCCATCATCTCAGCATCAAGACCCGGAGCTTCAACCTCCGGGGCAGGTGCCACTGGCGCATCTTCTCTTCCGCGGTCTGGTGCAGGTCCATGACCACGACAGCTAGCGCCGGAGCTGTCGCAGCTTCAGCCACCACTTGGGGCGGCACCAGAACAGGAGCAGGAGCTTCCGCCCTCACAGCTTCAGCTGCTGTGGCTGAGGGTGGAGCCTCACTCCTCTTCTTGGGAATGCTGCACATGATGGATGAAGAAACTTAAAAAACAGTTACTACAACAAAACAACTCTCTGAGGTAAAGATGAAAAATTACCTTGGGAGGCTTCCGCACCAGCTTGCGCGGAACCTCTTTCCCGGGCGTTATAGGCTGACCATTGCCACCGTCGGCGTGGAAGCTCCGGAAGGCCCCCCGGAACTCGTTGCAGCCACGAGCATTTCCTTAGTCCAGGCCCCCCCCCTCGACCGGGAAGGACCTCCGGACCTAGAGGCCTCAACTGGCCCTGGTGCTGGAGTCACATGTCCGGAGCTAGCACCTCGGGAAGATGCCGCTGCGGGTACAGTCACCACAGTTTTAGAAGACCTCCCCCTCCGGGGAGAAGGAGCTGATGCAGAGGTTGCAGGCCTGACGGGCCTTCTGTCGGCATGCTGCAGCTTCCTCTTCCGGCTCAAGGGTTCGTCCGCCGGTTCCTTGCCCTTGCTGACGACTTCGATCCTTGGCTTCGGGGAAGGGTCGAAGCCACCTTCGGAAGCCCCAAGGATCACCACCCTGGAGGTCGATCTTCTCTCGACGACGCCAAGGTCGTCAAGTACCGGCATCGTCCGCCGGAGCTCCCTGCTGAACTCTACTTCCACGTTCAGAGGGAGAAAAGCTGGTGGCGGGGTCAAGTCATCACCCGCGACGTCGATGCCGTGATGGAACTTCTTGAGATGAAACTCCAAGGTTGCCCCCGCCATGTTGGACTTCAGCCCGTTCTCGACTCGGTCGTCGTCCATCTCACTGTTGAGGGCCCAAGCGAGTTTTTCTCTCCTCTTAAGCGGTGCCCACCTGTTGACCAGGAAATTGCAAAATACCGCCTGAGGAGTTAATCCTCCCTCCACGCACTGGCGGATCCTGGTCAGAGCAGGGTTGAAGGCATTCGACAGCACCTGAGCTTCACTCCAGACTGCAGTGTCGATGTTGGGGAGGCCTTCGGGTAGCTCCAGCTTCTCGTGCTCCTCCACCCGGATGACTATCCAGTCCTTCTTCCAATCATCCCACTTCCCAAAGGGAAACGACTGGAGGTACTTGAATGGGCACTTCTTGCGCTTCAGGAAGTAGTAGAAGCCAAGGTACTCATTACTTCTACTGGTGGTATGGACGGTGAAGAAGGTCCAGAAGAGTTCAATGCAGGGGGGATGCCCACCCACATTTCATAGAAGTGGACGAAGACAGACACACGAAGAATGGAGTTGGGGCCAAGGTGGTACAGCTGCAGACCATAGAAGTCTAGCAGCATAAAGAAAAAGGAAGAAAAAGGTGGGATCAACCCCACCATGGCGTACGAAGAGAAGTACACCATTTCACCACCGTGCTCCTTCTCAAACGGGAGCTTTCCCCGGCACGGACCAGGCGGTTGAAAAAGTCCGGGGACCATCCCATGAGGGCCCGGACCTTCTTCAGGTCACCTTCAGTCTTCAAACGGCTCTCGCGGAGACTTAACTCCATCGCGGCACAACAACGCAATGGAGGAAAATCGAGCACAAGTTGGGAGTTTGGGCGCAAGATCAGATGAGAGGCGTAAAGAACCCTAGACGGTGCGCACTTTCCTTCTTAAGTAAGCCCTCACAACGCTTGGATGGAGACCGCAAGGAAGTCGAAGATACTACTCAAAAATTCTACCCTGCCGATGACAAGAGGGCCCGGGACCACCCAAAAGATCAAGTCGAGGTTCTTACCCAAGCGAACGGTTGTCATCATGGGGAGGGAAGCCTGAAGGCGGCGGCCTGACAAGGCGCGCGGAACCGATACTATTTTCGTATCGGGAATCGGCGACCTTCAATTGCGTGAGATCCGCACGCCAAAGATCTCATTTGCCGCACACGGGATATGCCACGCGGCGAGGATTTAACTCAATACTATCGCCAACGGCACACCCAAAGTCCTTTGAAGACTCAGTTCAAAAGTCGAAGGATGGACCCACCTCCGGCGGAATGACTTCACCCAAGGGGTCTTCCCCAGAGGTGGGCCCAGGGGGCCACTGTCGGTACCCTGGGTACAATATACCCCTTGGGATTGCAAAGATCTCAAGGGAATGTCATCTACTTGATTTGAAGACCTTCGGAGGCCCACATGTCAGACATAACCGGACCCGCTTCCCCAACATGGTTAGTCCCAGGGTTGCCACGTGTACTATCAGAGCGGAGCTACCGCCCACAAGGGGGAAGCTCCGGGCTATGTACCATAGCGGCACCCCCGGACCTAACCCCAGACCGAGGGAAGCTCTGGAACTGACATGTGTTAAGTGGCACCGGACCTATCTGTTCCCCACGGTATGCTCCAGGGCTGCCATGTGTCCAACCGTCGGATCTTCAACCTCTAACCTCCGGAAGACTTCACAACGGCTCCGGATCTTCAAAGGGGAATCAAGGACTTCAAGACCCGATTAAGTGTCATTAATACTATATTAATGACACACGATCGGACGACCTTAATTACCAGTAACAGTGCTATCAAAGCCCGTAACTCGGTTATTAAGGGTAATTAAGCGCATTAAATGTGTATCAATATTAGTAACCGTCGGGGCCACATGTCAGGCCAGGCTAACTTGTAACGGCCTGCCCTTGTACTATAAAAGGACATGCCGACGATACATAGAGGGAGAGGGGACGCGCTCACTCTACACACTCAACTCACGTTGAGCTCATACATCGAATACAACACCAACACACCCCGTGGAGTAGGGTATTACGCTGAGGCGGCCCGAACCACGTAAATCCTTGTGTCTCCTGCGTCGTTTTACATATCACCTTCTTGAATCTCTGCGCGCCCACACCGAACCTCAAACTCCTCTAACACTTTAGTAGTGTCGGGAGATCTGCCGGATCAAAACCACCGACAGTTTTGCCATTCTTTGCAACATACTTATGTGAGGTGCTCACGTAAGGTGTTGTGTTCGGAACTAACTTGAGTCAAGTCGCGGACTTGGGCTCGTACGGATTGGTTGTTTGTTCATGTGCAGGTGTTGCTTGAGTTCAACTCACAGCTGGTGACAAGATCTATTGGACTAGTCTCAGGAAGGAGATGAGGTTCCAACAACCACGTTCGGGAGGAACTGTGGTTGAGATGGTCAGGAGGTCGTGCAGGATGATTGAATTAAGGGTAGTGCATATGAAGGTTACTGAACGTTGAAGGAAGGTGTTCGCACGTATGCATGCGGTGCATAACGTGGCAACATGGTTCCGAAGATAGTTTATGGATGGGAAGATCTGGTTGGAAGGATCGGATTGTACCGGTTGATGACTTTGGCTGCGGCGGAGTCGGTTATGGCTCGGTATGGAAAGTATCGAGTTGGTTATGTTAGGATTTCGTGTGGGTCACGAATTTGAGTTGTTTTAGGAATATGAGATATGTTCCTAGTCTGTTTGGAAGTCTTAAGATTGCTTCTATCTGCGTATAGAAGAGTCCTAAGCAGTTATGGAAAGTTTCGATTCGTGAACGGAGTAGGATTAGGGTCCTGGTTTGAGTTGAGTTGGCTTTCGAGCTGGTTATTTAATCAAGGGAGGCTAGAGCTCGTGGTGCACGACTTTGGGGCTGTTCCTCTTGTTTTCTATTGAATAAAATTCTTAGTTTGAAGGAACTTTTGTGCCTTGTTGACTTGTTCCAGACAAGTTTTACTCGTCGAGTTTCTGGACAGCACTATCTTTCGTCGGTGGTTTTATCATAACTCGAGTTTTACAGATCCAATTGACGTGATTCTTTTTGGGTTGTCTTCACAACTTTATTTTCTATTATTTATCAAAATTTCAATGTCATTGGATTTGTGGTTTCTGATCTACACGAGTTTCTTTGCAGCATTCCAGAACTGTTTTTCTCGGGTAGGACAGGTTGACCTTTGTTCGATCTTTCAATCATAACTTGAGTTTCTCTCGACGGATTTGAGTGATTCTTCTTGTGTTTTCTTCGTGACTTGATTCTCTCTGATATATATCACTTTTTTCCCAGTGAAACACGTATAGATTAGTCTCAAACACGATTTCATTAACATATCATTTTTCTGCTGAAGGGGTTGGGATTTAATTGTTTCCGCTGCGTAAGATTTTTAAATCTACCATTCACCCCCCTCTGGTAGCATTTCACGTGCTCTTCGATCCTACAATTGGTATCAGAGCCACGGTGCTCTAATCATTGTGATTTGCACGTGTTTTTGACTAATCATCATGGAGAAATACTCCGCCAAACCTTGTGTGTTTGCTGGTATTGATTTTCAGGTTTGGAAGGCACGCATGGAGGCTTTCATCCAGGCCCAAGGCTTTGCCATATGGGAAAAGGTGTACAAGCCTTATGATGTGCCGTCAAACGATCAAGTTACGACTACAAACGTACGGGACGTCAACAACAAAAACAAAGCCCGAAACTTGATCATCCAAGGACTCACTCAAAGCGACTTCGACCGTGTTGCACACCTTCGATCGGCATATGATGTGTGGAAAGCGCTTTGTGACTATCACGAAGGATCCAACATGATCAAGAAGGTGAGACAAGATATGTTCAAAAAGGAATATATGTGTTTCGAGATGCAACCCGGTGAGTCTATCGATGACCTTTTTGCTCGCTTCAATAAAACTCTCAGCAATCTGCGTTGTGTCAATGTTAACTTTTCTGATGCTGAAAATGATAGGCAACTTCTTAGTGCATTAGACATGTCAATCTGGGAGATGAAAGTTACATCTATCCGTGAATCTACTGTCATGAGTACACTTACTTTAGATATTCTTTACTCTAAACTCAAAACTCATGAAATTGACATCTTATCACGTAAGAACCCAAATAAGTCTATTGCATTTGTCTCACAATGTGATATGCCTAGCTCCGACCAATCATCATCTTGCAATACTCTTGCTTTGTTGTCCTCACTAACCTAGAGCAGATCGAGAGATTTCCAGAAGAGGAGTTAGCACTAATCTCTACTAGGTTCTCAAAAGCATTGCAAAATGTGAGAACTAGAAGGAGAGGAAGCTCCAGACCTCAACGCTGTTTTGAATGTGGTAAGACAGGACACTTTCGTACAGAATGCCCTAACCTTTCAGGTCCTACTACCCGTGAAGAAAAACAGAACAAGGTCAAGACCACCTCTGGAAACCCAAACAAGAAAAAGAAGAGTACCATAGGACGCAAGATGATTAACAGCTTCATCACTGCACTTCAAGAGCTCGGTTCAAGCGATGTAGACTTTGAAAGTGATGAAGATGATGACGATCTGGCCAACTTATGCTTCATGGTGGGCAAAACAAGATCAAGATCAAGTCAGGAGGATGCAGAACACAACAGTGACGACGATGAGGTATGTTCTACCTGTAATGAAATGTGTGATGCAATTTCTCGTGCAACTATTATTGTTAAGAAAAAGGACAAAAATCTTAGGGATAATGCGGCTAAAATTGAATCACTAGAATCTAAAATCAACCGTTTGAAAACCTTGATTCCTAGTGATGATTCTTGTCCCTCATGTGATTTAATCTATGAAAAATTGTCCACACTAAGAACTGCACACTCCTCCACTCTAGATAGACTTGAACTTGAAATTGAAAAGAACAAAAAGCTTGTTGCACTTGACATTGGAAACTTAAAAGATGCTTCTTGTTCTACAATTGATTTGCATTGTTCTAGTTGTGATGATTTTGAAAAGAAACTAAAAGATGCTATGAATGAAATTTCAATATTGAATAATGCTTTACATTCTCATGAAGTTAAATATTGTTCCAATTGCAAATTAAAAGGAAAAACTTCATGTGAAAATTGTCTTGATCTGTCCAATAAACTTGATACATGCATAGGACATTAGATCGATTTTGTAATGGGAATAAGAACCTAAACTTGCTGCTGAATTCTTCCAAGTCTTGCAATGATAAAACTGGTTTAGGTTTTTATTCTCATGCTCATTCTAAGGCACATCCACCTAAAATTGTAAAGTCATTAGAAAATGGTTTGATTGAAACAGTTACTAAACAAAAAGAAGTGGTTTTCAAATCTGCAGGAGTGTTGTCTCATTCGGTTTCAAATAAAAATATTGCTTGCTCATCTAGACATGAACACAAAGTTAAATTTCATTGTACCTACTGTGGTAGAGATGGTCATGTCATAGATTTTTGTTATAGACTAGCTAAACTACAGAAAAGGGAAAGAATGATTGCTAGATCTCATAACTTTAATGCAAAATTTGCTGCCCATATTAAATCGAATGCCAGGAACATGCAACCTGATGTAATGAGTCAAAAAAAATTCAAAGTTTACCTCCGGAGCTACTGATTTTTGTGCTACACAAGTAACACCTTATAGGTCAGTAGTTAAGAATAAAAAATCTCAAGCTTTGACTCATAAACCTGCTATGTTATCTCAGCTTTCGCGTGTTTTTCCTGCTGCACGTTGTGTGACTCAGTACTGGATACCTAAATGCTTTTTGACTAACCCTAGTATTGAGTCATCGACGTATTGTTCTTCTATGTAGGTTACATGCTTGAGGAAGGAGAACATTTGGATTGTGGATTCAGGTTGCTCATGCCACATGACCGGTAACAAAGAATGGTTCTCCTCCCTCTCTTTTGTGTCACGTGTAGAGAATGTTACTTTTGCTGATAATTCTTCAACTCCTATAATTGCTAATGGTTCGATTAGAATAAATGATCACTACACTTTGAAGGATGTGGCACTTGCCAAAAATTTGAAATACAACTTGCTTTCTGTTTCACAATTGCTAGATGAAAATCTGGAAATTATTTTCAATAAAACTACTGCAAAGTTGTAGGTTCAAATAGTGAGCTTATTTTTAGCATGTCTCAGTTTGGAAGAGTTTTTAAAGCTGATTTTGATATGTCTTCCTCTAAGCATAGGTTTCTAGTTGCTAATGATTCAAAGGACTATTTTTGACATCGTAGACTTGGTCACGTAGGCTTTGATCACCTAACGCGTGTTAGTGCTTTTGGTCACTTTAGAACTTTATTTCTTAGATTATCAATTGATCACCCAAGATCTTTAAATGCAATTAGAAGTGATAACAGAACTGAATTTAAAAATCAATCTTTTGATCACTTTTGTGCTGAAAATGGAATAGATCATCAATTTTCTTCACCATATGTACCTCAACAAAACGGTGTTGTAGAAAGAAAGAATAGAACCTTAGTTGAGATGGCTAGGCCTATGCTTGATGAATATCAAACTCCTAGGAAATTTTTGGCTGATGCGATTGCAACCGCTTGCTATGTCTCAAATCGTGTTTTCTTGCGCGTTAAGCTAGGTAAACCCCATATGAGCTCCGGTTTGGACATAGGCCTAGTGTTACGAACTTTCGGGTCTTTGGTTGCAAATTCTTTGTTAAGAAACATGGTAATCTTTATAAATTTTAACCTAGTCCATTGATGGCATGTTTCTTGGTTATCCATCTCATACTAGAGGCTACCGTGTGCTTTTACTTGACACTAACAAAATTGTGGAGACTTGTGAAGTGTCTTTTGATGAATCTAGCCCAAGTACTAGCTCAAACATTGCAGGTCCAAATCCATATCCGCAGGGGAGAGCATTTTCGTTGAAGATGAGGAAGAGGTGGAGCTGCTGCCCGAAAATTCAGCAGCTAATGACATTGTTCGAGCTCCTGATTTTGATTCACAGCCAGCACTGACGACCACCATTGCTGGTCCAGATCCTACTCAAGTCACAAGATCATCAATTTGTAATGAACATGAAGAAGAAGAAGAAGCTTGTGACGTGTCCACTTCCCTCCGGGTTCTCAAAATTCATCCTCCACAACAGATTATTGGAAGCTTGCACGAACGAGTTACACGGTCTAGGTTTTGCGATCCAAACTCTCATGCTCATTAGCTTTTGTTGCTTCTTTTGAACCCAAAGATATATCACACGCACTCAATAATGAATCTTGGATTATTGCCATGCAAAAAGAGTTAGAAAATTTTTGAAAGAAATAATATTTGGAAACTTGTACCTCCACCTCAAGATCACACTTTAATTGGAACTAAATGGGTGTTTAAAAATAAACAAATTAATTGAAAATAAATGGGTGTTTAAAAATAAACAAAGTGAGGATGAGGTTATGGTTAGGAATAAGGCTAGGTTGGTTGCTCAAGGTTTCACTCAAGTTGAAGGTTTATATTTTGATGAAACTTTTGCTCCTGTTGCTAGATTAGAAGCCATAAGAATTTTGTTAGCTTTTGCTGCAAGTAAAGGTTTTAAGCTATATCAAATGGATGTTAAAAGTGCTTTTCTTAATGGCTACATAGATGAGGAGGTTTATGTCAAACAACCACCGGGTTTTGAAAATTCAGATTTTCCTAATCATGTTTACAAACTGTCCAAAGCCTTGTACGGTCTCAAACAAGCCCCTAGAGCATGGTATGATAGGTTAAAAACATTCTTACTTAAAAAAGGGTTTACCATGGGCATGGTTAATAAAACTCTTTTTGTGCTTAAGCATGGCAATGACTCATTATTCATTCAAGTGTATGTGGATGATATTATCTTTGGTTGTGCTTCTCATGATCTTGTGTCTAAGTTTTCAGCTATGATGAGTTCAGAATTTGAGATGAGTATGATGGGAGAACTCACGTACTTTTTGGGGCTGCAAATCAAGCAAACCAAGGAGGGTACCTTTGTGCACCAAACGAAGTATACAAAAGACCTCCTAAGGCGCTTCAACATGGACAAAAGCAAGCCTCTTTGAACACTAATGGTAACAACAACAACACTTGAACTTGATGATGATGGTGAACCCGTGGATCAAAAAGAATATAGAAGCATGATCGGATCATTTTTGTACCTCACGGCATCAAGACCGGACATACAATTCAGCGTATGTCTTTGTGCACGGTTTTAAGCTTCCCCACGTGCTTCACATCGTCAAGCCGTCAAAAGGATTCTCAGGTACTTACATGGAACTCAAGAATTTGGTATTTTTCTTCCTTCTTCCTCAACCGTTACCTTGAAAGCTTTTTCGGATGCTGATTTTGGGGGTTGTAGGATTGATAGGAAAAGTACTTCCAGTGCTTGTCATTTTCTTTGTAATTCACTTGTTGCTTGGTCCTCTAGAAAATAAAATTTAGTTGCACAATCCACCACCAAATCTGAATATGTAGCTGCTGCTAGCGCTTGTTCACAAATTCTATGGATTGTTCAAACACTTAAGGACTATGGGGTTGATCTAGATAGTGTTCCACTGTTTTGTGATAACACTAGTGCCATTTGCATCGCTAAAAACCCTGTGCAACATTAACTAAGCACTTTGACATTAGGTATCACTTTCTCCATGATAATGGTGAAAAAGGAAACATTGTGCTTCACCATGTAGATACTGAACAACAATTGGCTGAAATTTTTACAAAACCTTTGGATTTCACTCGTTTTTGTTATATTCGTAGTGAAATAGGGGTTATGCATCCTCATGGCTTAAATTGAGGGAGAGTTTTGAAACTTTGGAAGTCTATGTGTGAATCTGAAATTAAAATAATATGAGCATAGTATTTCATACATAAATGACTCTGTGATTCCTTTTACATGCTGAAAGTTCTTACTACATTACTCGTGGTATACATTTTGTAGTTTCTGCCATGTCTAGTAATTGGAATAATTACTTACACTAAATCTGGTCATGGTCGAACTTTCTTGCTCTTTTGAACTTGTTGCATGCTCACAAGTGCTTTTAATCATAAAGAATTAATCAAGCAATAAACTCACATGTTGAGTTTTTGTGAACAAATATAAGTTGAGAAAATATCAAGAGAATATGCATGCATCGCACTTCTTCTTTTGAGATGGCTTATCATTGCACTTAGATATGAACTTGGAAGAAATTGTGTATGACCAAAACCATGTCCTTAAGCTTCTGATTGTCAAATGATATAGGCTTGGCTTGGTTGGTTAGAATAAGGCAGATGCGCATATAATATCTTGCAAATATCATATGATTTAAATTTGTGCTTTGAGAAATAATAAAATGCAGCAGCAGTTGTCAGGCTTTCAGGTTTTGAAATAGTTAAGTTTGTGAGATCATGACTTGCTATGTTGGAAATCACATTTGATCTCTAGCATGGCTTACACTACTTTATGCATTTCATTGATGCGATAGTGTAAGTTACTTGATAGTATGACTTGGATGAGCTTTGTTTTATATGTATATGTTATAATATGCTCATAATAATTAAAATTTGTCTTATAAACCTTGCTGAATACATTGTCAAAGGGGGAGAGATAATATGTGAATTTTTAAAAACAAATATGTAAGAGGGAGACATTGATTACACATTGGACATATTCACAATTGTTTTTGGGGGAGAATTTCTTTTTCTCATTTTATTTCTGTTTTACAAAGGGGGACAATTTGTTCTCAAAACTTTTCATGCCAATGTTCGGATTTTAAATGGTGTTGCCAATGCATTCATCAAGGGGGAGATTGTGAGACCTATGTGTGCTGAATACATTGGCTTTGACAATAAAAGTTTTGAATGCTGCCATAACATCTTTTTAGCAAGGTCCGACTCTAGCTCTGAGCTTTTGCAAGATCCGACAATAGGTCCGACTTTCTTTGTCTAGATCCGACAGGTTTTTGGGTAGCTCCGGTGAAGCTTTGTCTTTAGCTCCGGCATGTCTTTGATAGCTCCGGCATGTCTTTGTTAAGCTCCGATATGTTCTGCTAGGTCCGAATTATGTTGGTTAGCTCCGACATGTTTCTCTAGCTCTGGCTTTTGGGTTGACTAGTTCCGACTAGTTTTGTTCAGCTCCGGCGCTAGGTCCGACTAGCTTTGGTTAGCTCCGGTACTAGGTCCTGCTAGTTTTGATAAGCTTTGGTGCTAGGTTGTACTAGCATTGGTAAGCTCCGGCGCTAGGTTGTACTAGCTTTGGTAAGCTCCGGTTAAAGCTTCGATTAGCTTTGGCAAGGTTCAGAGCTTGATCGTATTGTTCCAAATTTTCATGTGAAATGTTTTGAACATACTTTATATTCATGGAAAGATTGCTTAGTATTCATTTGCTAAGTTTTTGGTGCGTTTTGGTTGATATGGATGATATCGTTTTGCTGTGCTTTGCAACATACTTATGTGAGGTGCTCACGTAAGGTGTTGTGTTTGGAACTAACTTGAGTCAAGTAGCGGACTTGGGCTCATACGAATTGGTTGTTTGTTCATGTGCAGGTGTTGCATGAGTTCAAGTCATGGCTGGTGACGGGATCCATTGGACTAGTCTCAGGAAGGAGATGAGGTTCCAACAACCATGTTCGGGAGGAACTGTGGTTGAGCTGGTCAGGAGGTCGCGCAGGATGATTAAATCAAGGGCAGTGCATATGAAGGTTACTGAACATCGAAGGAAGGTGTTCGCACGTATGCATGCGCTGCATAACGTGGCAACATGTCCGAAGATAGTTTATGGATGGGAAGATCTGGTTGGAAGGATCGGATCGTACCGGTTGATGACTTTGGCTGCGAATGAGTCGGTTATGGCTCGGTATGGAAAATATCGAGTTGGTTATGTTAGGATTTCGTGTGGGTCACGAATTTGAGTTGTTTTAGGAATATGGGATATGTTCCTAGTGTGTTTGGAAGTCTTAAGATTTCTTCTATCTGCGTATAGAAGAGTCCTAAGCAGTTATGGAAAGTTTCGATTCGTGAATGGACTAGGATTAGGGTCCTGATTTGAGTTGAGTTTGCTTTCGAGCTGGTTATATAAGCAAGGGAGGACAGAGTTCGTGGTGCACGACTTTGAGACTGTTCCCCTTGTGTTATATTGAATAAAATTCTTAGTTTGAAGGAACTTTTGTACCTTGTTCGTCCGACTTGTTCCAGACAAGTTTTACTCGTCGAGTTTCTGGACAGCACTACCTTTCGTTGGTGGTTTTATTATAACTTGAGTTTTACAGATCCAATTGACGTGATTCTTTTTGGGTTGTCTTCACAAGTTGATTACATATTAATTTTCAAAATTTCACGGTCATTGGATTTTTGGTTTCTGATCTATACGAGTTTCTTTGCAGCGTTCCAGAACTGTTTTTCTCGGGTAGGACATATTGACCTTTGTTCGATCTTTCGATCATAACTTGAGTTTCTCTCGACGGATTTGAGTGATTCTTCTTGTGTTTTCTTCGTGACTTGATTCTCTCTGATATATATCACTTTTTTCCTGGTTAAACACGTTTAGATTAGTCTCACACACGATTTTATTAACAGATCATTTTCTGCCGAAGGGGTTGGGATTTAATTGGTTCTGCTGCGTAAAATTTTTAAATCTACCATTCACCCCCCTCTGGTAGATTTTCACGTGCTCTTCGATCCTACAGCTCTGACTCCGGGCCTCAGAAGAAGAAATTCCACAGCAACTGGGGCGGTAGCATCCCAAGGTAAGCATTGTAATCTCACCTTGAGGTGCTAATCTTGTTTTTATCATGTCTTTAATTTTCCCGATCTTTTGTTTCCAGGGTGTCGAGAAAGAAGTCCAAGGCTTTGAATCCTGCTGCAGCGAATGAGGCTGAGTGTGCGGAAGCTCCGGCTTCAACCCCTGTGCCTCCCCAAGTGGTGGCAGAAGACATGGCAGCTCCTGCGCCAGCTGTCGTGGACTTGGATCCAGAAGAGAAGCCAGAAACTCCCGTGGTAGCGCTTGACCACGGGGGAGAAGTTGATGAAGATGCACCAACGGCTGCAGCGCCGACACCTGAAGTTTCGGTGCAGGAGACGGAGATGGCGGAAGCTCCGACATCTGAGCCGGAGGTAACCTAAGCTCCAGCGCTTGTGTCGGAAGTTGTTGAAGATCCGGTGGTTGACCCGAAAGTACTCGAAGTCCCGACCTCTGTGCAGGAGATTATTGAAGCCCCAACACCTGAGCCGGATATTGTGGAAGTGTCGGCGCCTGAGCCGGCGGTGGTGGGGCCTCGGACGATGGTTCAACGTCTGCCCTGGAGGCGATTACTCTAGAGGCGCCCATGCCCGAGCCGGAGCAACCAGAGAAGTCGGAGGCGGAACCTCCACCTTCAGAGCTGTCGGTTGAAGATCCAGCGGGGGAACCTTCGGCGTCAGCCCCTGAGGTTGAAGTTCCCTTGTTGGGACCCTCGTCGGTAGTGATACAAGTAGAAGAGCTTCCAAGGGGTGGCCTTAGTGCCGCAAGACTGCAGGGGATCACGCTTGTGGTGTGGGACCCAATTTTTGTGCTTGAAGACCTCTTGGAGCCCGCGGAGATGACTCCAACAGGCCCGGAGCCTATTCCTTTAGCATTGACTATCGACAACACCTGCTCCAGTCTTCGTCAAGTCCAGCTCGCCTTCAACCACAACAGCAAGGTACCCGAAGAAGAGCGCCACACCTTAAGGCATTGGCGCATCTGACTTCATTTCCAAACCAAGCCAGCGCAGACAAGGCTTGCCGACCAACGGGAGAGGGTCGAAAAGGAAAAGGCCCGGATGGAATATTGGGGCCAGTTGCTGGAGGAGAGGGAGGCCTCCATTAGGGCCCTCGATGTAGAAGCCCTAAATTCAAGGTACAAGTTCATACAAGAGAATTAAAAAATTTGAAATGGGGAAAAGAAATCAAATGACAATTGAGAAATTAAATCAATTCAAGCTTCAATAGAAGGTATTCAAAAATTCAAATTAGATCCTGTTCAAACTTTGCCAAAATAAAAATCTGAGTTCACAATTAAATTCCAAATATCCCAAATAGCCTCTCTACCAAGTTTCAAAATTTTTGAAACTCATTTGCTATTTAATTCAGTGGCTCCATTGAATTCAATTCAAATTCAAATTTGAATTTGAGTTTCACAAATTTATCCAAATTTGAAATCCAATTGCAGTATCATAATCTCCATATTTAAATTTGCCACTCCACAAAAATCTAGGATTTTTGGATTAATATTGGTGGTAGAATTTAAGGAGCAGAAAAGATAGGCTTAAGGGGCAGTGGGACCCACTGGTCAGGGGGACATCTATGGTAGTGCTCTGCACGCCGTTTTTCCGTCACCGCTCTGCTTGACACCGCATGGCATGCACTCGCCAGCGAGCTGCTTGCTAGCTTGAGAGCACCCCAGTGTGCTCCTTATCTCCCCCCTGGTCCCTTCTTCACGCCATCAACGAGGACTGCAGCGCGCTCACTTTTCTTCCCTCCCGCGAAGCAGAGTACCGCTGCCTCCTTTCCTCCCAGGTGAGCACCATAGCCTTGCCTCATTTCCCTTTGATGCAAACAGCAAAGTTGGCATCAAAGCTGTGCTCTATCATCTACGCCAATTAGCTCATCATTTTGCTCATTGTGTTGGCCATAGTTTGAAGTTCCGCGGACGCCACCGGAGTCGGAGACGAACGTCGCCTCTGCTCCATCGTAGCGAGCACTCCCCAAGCCGCGTTGCACCTTGACTTCAACAGCAAAAAGGTCCGCCAACACAAGCTCCTTCTCATGGTAAAAACCGTGCCTCTTTCCATTCAGTATCCAGCAAATGATTTCAGTTTTTCTTCCGGCCGTTGCCCATAACTAGCTCGCTTCTCCGTTTAATTCGCTTTCTACGTGTAACCATCCATTAATTCTTTCATGGATGTTGTTCAATACATCACAGCGCATGCGCTTGCCAAATCTCAGTGGAATCCATCGAGTGATTGCCGAGAGATTCGAGTTTTCCCCGCCGCCATGAAGAATCTCGTCGCTCCACCGTTGAAATCAACTTTGCCGGTGATTCCATTCTTTTTTCTCCCCCTGGTCATCTTACTAATGCTTCCAAGAATGTTCTCGACTTTTCCCCGAGCTTCTTGCGCCATTCCCGAGCGATTCCAGCCATCGCCAAAACCCTAGCTTCGCCGCCGTCGTCGCGCCGCCATCTCCGGCCCTCGCCGCCACGATTGGACCCCACCATCGTCTTGCGCGGTCGATTTTAGGGCTAGGTGGTCACGGCCGAGCCAAATGGAGGTCGACGCAATGATCCCGGTGAGCTCGCCGGCACTGCGCCGCCGCGGCCGAGCGGCGCGTCGGGAGGTAGGCGAAGGCTGGCGGGCCCTGCCTATCAGCGACGTGTTCGACTGCGCGGATCGGCTGTGGCCTCGGATCGTATACAGCTGCGCGGGTAAACCCTATGGCCCCCATGTGGCCCAGCTGATATTGGTTTATTTTAAACCAGTGGGCCCAACCTGGATTATTTGATCTTTTCCATTGGAAATTAATTCTTGAATTTGAGCCAAATTCTAAATTCAATTTCTCCTAGTAGATCTCCTCAAATAATTCCCAATAAATTCTGGTAGACTAATATTGATCTCAACTGTGCAGTGGTGCAATTTGCTGGACATGAAACTCGAAGAATTTGCATAATTAATTCCTTTAAACTAATTGCTTGGAAAATTAATTACTCCTGTTATATTATTTACAAAATTCCCAATTTTGGTCAGGACACTCAAAAAAATACACTTGATATAAATTAAAAATTTCAACTTTGTTGGACTTAATTTACTGGGATTATCGGTGTTCCAAATCTCTATGTAGTTGAAAAATTAAGAAAAGTACATAACCATTTTCAGATTTTTCCCCAAACTTGTAAAATCAGTTTCTCCCTGTAGGACGCTCAAAAAAATGTGAAACAAATTTTTCCAGAACCAGTGAGACCCCCTCTACCATGATCATACACTTTTAACCATGACAAAGCTCCATAATTACAACCAAAATTCAGAGAAGCCTTTTATTTGTTGGAATTTTATAGACAACATGCTTCTTTGAACATCTACAATTTTTTGTCCATATCTTCCCCATAGAACCTAGTATCCACTGTAAAAATCCCAAATCCAATTAAATTAATTAAATACCTGATCAGTATTTATAAGGTCTTCTCTATAGTTTCTATATAACTCATGTTCTTTATATATTGCATATCATATAGTGACCGAGATCGAGGAGGACCCGAAGGCCTTGGACAACATCCTCCTAGAGTCTAATTTTCCCCCTGACTGACAACCAGGCAATCCCTTGTTTGCATTTAAGTGCTAATTCAAAGTTTCAATTTGTATCACTTAAGTCAAAGATGATGTTTGTGCATTAGGGCTAAGGTGCTTGTTACTCCACTTGAAAGACCCACAAATCCCATGGAGTGTTGGGTAGGTCTATGGCCCGACGACTAGAAAATGCTATGCTTAAGTTTCAGGAGTCCAGTAGAAGTCGAGTTGTTGGAATCTACTCGCGAGATAGGATTTTATCACACGGGAAAGAATTTGATCAAGGAATGATTTATGAATATGAACTTGAGACCGAGCAGTGGGTAGGATACAGCGAGACATGGTTTTACGTGCGTTGCCCTACTTGTGTCGATTGAGGACCGATCTGTGTGCGGCCCTGCTGGACAAGTTTGAACTGTACCGGATGCATACTGGCTATATGGAAACAAGGAAATTGATGTAATTGGTTACTCTGGGTGTCGAGGCTTACCCTACCGTTTTATAGGAGTGGGCTGAGGGTAGCAAGGTGTCAATCTGCCGGTGGGCATAGAAGATGCTACGCGCAGGGACCTCCTGCCCGTTACGGAAGGACCGGTTCAACATTTGAGTTTCCTTTGAAAGGTTGGTGCATACAACATAGTATTGAAGTGTGATTTGATCCACTTCCAAAATGGGTGTATGTGACGTGTTATTCGGGTGTGTCCTGATTGCAATTACCGTCCCCCACGGTTATTTGAGTACCGCTTGTTCACTGAGCTGTGACGTAGTAAATACTGAAGAAGTCAGAAGAATACGATGTATTGAATTATACTTGTTTTCAAACTTTGGTTGCTGTCAAATATGCTTACTAAAGTTACTTCATTAAACTTATAAGATGCTGTTAATAACTTGAAAATTAAGGATCAACATGTAGGCGAGTCATTTACTGCAATATCTATGCCTATGTTAAGTATTCCTGCATATAGAGTTCCATGTTTAGGTGAGACGGTTAAGTCTTGTTGAGCCTTCATTCTCAAGATTGCTATATTAAGTTGTTTGCAGGTGAGACGTATGAGGAAGGGCCCGAGGATGAGGCGATCTCCCCGTCGGGGTATACCGTCGAGTGGGAGCCCTGCACACCGCCGTAAATTTGCGTGTTGCTAGTGTGCAGCGTCCGCGGGCTGGACGGTTGTACTTTTGCATAGCTAGGATGAGACTTTAGCTATGAATATTATCTTCTGCTATATATTAAGTATTATAAAAGACTTCTGATGTTTATATAAATAAAACTTTGTATTTTGTCGTATTTTTTTCGTGTGTGCTGTTGGGTGCCGCATCGCACGACACCACCCTCTGCAATTCCTGGATTGTGTGGACCCGGTCCCCACAGCGTGGTATCAGAGCCGCATTGGTAATAGCACGCTCAAAAAGAGCCTATTCTGAAAACTTCAGAGTAGTCGAGTGAGGATTAGTACTATGCCCACATAAGGTCTATTATAGTATTAGTTACTTAAGGTAGCAAGCTAACTTATGTGTTATTATATTCTGTAACGACGCTCCGACGTCAGGTAAGAGTTAAGGTATGCTACCACAAGCGGATCAATTGCGGTAAGCTCACCATGCGAGAGGTAGCATGAGATTGTTTCTGTGGCTTGGCACGGAAATGTTAATATGAGTCTCTGAAACTTTCCATGTTTCTGAGAACATATGACATGCGGTACCCCAGCGTGCTACAAAATTAGTGGGAGCCCTCGTCAGGAGGGACATAACCCCATGCACCCCCTACTGGTGCAGCACTATGCAACGACGTGAGACCCCGTCGGGTGGTAGAAAACCCGGTCATATACTTCGAGACGTGGCTTAACTCGAGGCGGCCCGTATGGAATGATACGAGACGACTGTTTTTACTTTCATATATATTATTGTGAACTTTTCGCCACGCGGGAGGTGCCGTATGGCACCATATGTTTCATCTATCATTTGTTTGTAGATGCAGTACTCTAACCACGTTTAAGTAGCTCGGGTAGAAAACGTTTGCGAGTGAACGTTATTACTGCCACCGTTGAGACGTATGCCGGAATACCGGCTTAGGATTTTCTTTGGTGAGGGCGTAGTACCGGAATTGCATTCGAGTTTCATCAGGCACGTCAATGACATTATCTGTGCTGGTATTGTGACTCGACAACAAGTAAAAATTCCCAACATAGGACTAAGGTTGAATTTGTAATGTCTGTTTTGGAGCGTGCTGGTCAGATTTAAAATTGATCGTGTGGTCGCTTGGATAAGCGGACATGTGGTTTGGGAACTTGAGGAAGTCATCCATAAAATTCATTTTCAGCTCCAAAGCAGATCTCAAGATTTAAAATTTTAAAACTTCATTTGAACTTAAAGTGCCCAGTTCCTAGTTCAAACTGTGAACTGGACAGAAAATTGACTATGTTTGGGATAGCATTACTTTCTGTATATTTTACCCCTGAAGGTCTAACACACATGGTTGGAAAGTTCAGAGAGTCCTATAAACTCTTATGTTCAACTCCAGATCAGAATCCCCCTGTAAACTATTGAAAAATTCAAATTTCCAAACTCTGCTAAATCTAGACAGGACTGGACAGTTTTCTGTACCCTGTTATTGTTTCCATCATATCTCTTAGTATAATCCACAAATCACTTCATATAATGCATTTATGTAATCCTTAGGATGTATACAACAATGTTGTAATTTATAATTTTTTGCATATATTGATGTTTTGTATCTGGAAAAATGTGGACAAAATCAGCCTTAAACAGAGGAGGTGCTGTCAAATTTTTTCCAGAAACACTGTCAAACTGCAAAACTCATATCTCCTCATACAGGAATGATATGGGGGCAAATAAATACATTATTGAAATCTATTTGAGTGTACTATAACTTTTTAGTTTAACTCAAGTTCTGAATTTGTCTCTAACTGGATGAAAATCTTGAATTTCTCCAGACTGGTCAGTTGGAACAAAACTGTGACAGAATTCCAGTGTTATGTTTCATTTGACATTTGAATTTGAATTCACTTTCATAATTCATTTTTTGCATCCCTGATATGTTTATCTACAAAGTTTGTTGAATTTTAGTATTTGACTCCTTCATGTACTTCTTTTATACATGACGGATGTGATGCTATTACCGGACTGATGGGTATTTTCCAAGTGCGCCAACCGTTCGGGCTTCCCGAGCCTGCTGCAGGAGGTGCTCCAACACTTTGGCTTCATCGAGATGTCATGCTATTAGGGTCCAGAGACGGTTGACAGAGGCATATTGTCATGTACCATACTGGTCGACATCCCGTCTAGTCCGCGTTTTTATGGATGGGCTCCTTTTTCGCTCACGTTCCAGGGAGTTCATTTGGAGGACACGTGGGACTTTTTAGCGGGCGAAGCACTTATGAAGCTTTGCGAGCTTCATCAAGATGCCATGGCGGGGACACAATTTGCTCTTCTTCCTGTCCATGGTGATGCTGATTTTGAGTGGCAACTTCGTATGGTTGCGGCCTATCGACCATATGGCAACACAACCTCGACCACACTTGGGACATTTGCCGCTGCATCCAGCATGGTGGTTCTTGCACAAGGTGTAATCCTGCAGGAGCAAGTTGAAGCCTTGAGGCAAGGGACTGAACAGGGTGACACTCTTGATTATATCAATGAGAACCTACGTTTGTTCCTGGCTCCGACAAATCACCGACTAAAGCAATGCGAGGATCAGTTGCATCACACTCGCACTAGACTGCGGAAAGCTCATGCCGAACTGCGGCAAACTCGCATGGAACTGCAGCAAGCTCGTGATGGACTGCAGACGAGCCAGTTGGAGGTGCAACAACAGCAAGAGCAGCTGTTGGTAGTCACCGAGGCACGAGAGGATGTTAGAAAACAAAGCACTTTTTGGATAAAATTAATTCCTAAAATTACAGCAGTACGAATGATAGATAATTCACAAAACGTGAGCAGTAACATGCACATGAAACAAAACATATCTATCACACTCATGCATGAGAAACTCATCATTACTCACTAAGAAGATGTATCCAGCTTGAGCGATGAAGAGCTGACAGCGTGATGAAGATTGAAGAATGATGTAGAACTTCAAGCGAGCAGTCTCGTGTACGCTTCCCAAAAACCTGATTCGTCCCAACCCGTGTAGGTTCTTTAGCGGGACGTGGTTTTGGAGACACTGCTCTCCCGCACATCGGTGACACGCCGACGAGAGGGATGGAAAGGCCGGATGAGACGCACAACACTGTGAGACTGTGTTTTTTGTTGTTCTTCTCACCTCACGAATGAATATAACCAGCGTATATATAATACACGAGGATTGAGTAAGAAGTTTATGACGCATTCTAGTAACTGAAAATAAATGGGTGCTATTAAAATCTCTAATAAGTGGTAGCTTTAAAACCCCAATACTAATAGCTTTGATTAGCCTGTAGTAACTTACACACCATTATTTTCAGAAACATAAAATACACTAAATTGCGAGCAATAAAGTCGTATTAGTGTCTTCTTTATGGCTTTTCAAATTCAATAGAGAATAATTGGGTCCAAAACCCAAATATTTCAACAATCCCCATGAAATTTCAAAAGCACCACTGACACGACTTCTCATACGTCCACGATGTTGTTTGATATACCAGTTTATTGATGGAGACCTGTTAGGTTGAACATCCATCTTGATCTAAAAAATCTGCCAACATACAACTACACAATGGACTATGCCTTGAATTGGTAGTTTTGCGTGAGCTAGTTTTATTCAAAGACCAAACTGATACTTGGCGTTCATTAGGCCAGTCATCGGGTGGAGCTTATACGTCATACTCCCATGTCTCTTTCATGAGCTTCTTAGAGAATTCCCAAATCTCACAGACTGTGACCAACAGTCAGCTCATATAGGTGTGTTCATACAAGAATACTCTGTAGGACAGTATCTCGCATTATAGCCTCCGAACACATTAAGACTTAAGTCAACCTTCCTTACAGAATGAAGAGTGTTGCATCTTCACTGGAAAGGGTACTACATAGTTATATACTCTCCTAGTTATACATACAGCTTGTTCTTACCAAATACTAATTCACGGGATCTCCGATCACATAGGTTTGGGTTACCACTGTGTATAACTCACGTGGGTCTCAACCCCATATCCTTCGATGCACTATCTATCACATTTCTTGATAGACCTTTTGTAAACGGATCTGCTAGATTTTTCACCATTTGAACATAATCAATGGCTATCAATCCAGAGTTCTCAATTTTTTGACAGATTTTAACTGTCTTTTCACATGTCTTGAGGATTCCATATTATCCTTTGTACTTGACGCATTCGCAAGAACTATTTGATTGTTGCAGTACATAAGAATTGGAGGAATTGGTTTTTCCACCACTGGTAAATCCATCAAGAGTTCCTGCAGCCACTCTGCTTCTACAGAAGCTGTATCTAATGCTGTAAGCTCTAACTCCATGGTTGACCTTGTCAAAATAGTCTGTTTACAAGACCTCCATGAGATAGTTGCTCCTTTAAGAGTAAAGACATAACCACTTGTTGCCTTTATCTCATCAGCATAAGAAATCCAATTGGAATCACTATAACTCTCTAAAACTTTCGGGTCTCCTATATAGTGAAGTCCATAGCTCATTGTACGACACAAATAGCGCATAACTTGCTCAAGTGCGCTCCAATGATCATCTCCTAAGTAAGCAGTAAACCGCCTCAATTTGCTAACCGCGAAGGAAATGTTAGGTCGAGTAGCACCAGCTTGATACATGAGCGAACCAATTATCTGAGAATATTTCAGTTGGTCTCTTCCTAGTCTTTTATTCTTCCGAAGAATTATACTAGGATCGTATGGTGTTGGTGAAGGCTTGCTGTCCAAATAGCCAAAACGGCTCAAGACCTTCTCAACATAATGGGACTGTAAGAGAGTAATCCCATTCTCATTTCTTATCAGCTTGACGTTTAATATAACATCAGCCTCCCCTAAGTCTTTCATATCAAAATTTTGGAACAAAAAAGATTTTACCTCATGTATCATATCAATATCAGTTCCAAAAATTAATATATCATCTACATATAAACACATGATCACTCCTCTACCCCCACCATATCAATAATATACACATTTATCAGCCTCGTTGACAACAAAGTCTGCTTGTGTCATGGTACTATAAAATTTCTCATGCCACTGTTTTGGTGTCCGTTTAAGACCGTATAAAGATTTCTTTAACTTACACACCTTATTCTCTTGATCGGGTATCTCAAATCCTTCTGGCTGATCCATATAAATCTCCTCATCCAACTCTCTGTTAAAGAAAGTCGTCTTCACATCCATTTGATGGACTAGAAGACCGTGTGAGGCAACGAAAGAAAGAAGTACCCGAATAGTTGTCATTCTAGCAACGGGTGAGTAAGTATCAAAGAAGTCTTCTCCATCTTTTTGTGTATAACCTTTCACCACGAGCTTGGCCTTGTACTTCTCAATAGCACCATCAGGCCTAAGCTTTTTCTTGAACACCCACTTACACCCAATCATTTAACAATCGAATGGACGATCCACCACATCCTAGGTTCCGTTGGTCATGATGGATTCCATCTCGCTACGGACTGCTTCCTTCCAATCGTCTGCATCAGGAGATGCAAATGCCTCTTGGATGGATCTGGGTGTATCATCCACAAGGTAAACAATGAAATCATCACCAAAGGATTTTGGGATCCACTGTCTTTTGCTCATTCTATGAGCTGTTTCATTGTTTTCTCCGTCATACGGCTGTAATAGATTTTCTGATGGTGTAAGAAGATGTTGTTCTAAGGTTTCGAAAGGAGGATAATTTTTGTCATGCGTATTACCATATGAATTACGTGCATCATTCATAGGAAAAATACTTTCAAAAACGTGGGATCTATGGATTCGACTATTGTATCAACAAGTACAAGTGGTGAATCAGATCTGATAACTAAAAATCTATAAACAGGACTATTCGAAGCATAGCCAATAAAGATGCAATCAACAGTATTAGGTCCGAGTTTACGCTTTTTAACTATTAGTATATTTACCATAGCCAAACACCCCCATGTGCGCATGTAAGAAAGAGATGGTTTTCTTCCTTTCCAGCCTTCATATGAAGTTTTCTCACTATTTTTAGTGGGAAATCTATTTAGCACATGGTTTGCGGTCAAAACTGCCTCCCCCCACCATTCCTTAGAAAAACCAACAGTATCTAACATGACATTCACCAAGTCTGTTAGAGTGCGGTTTTTCCTCTCGGCGACCCCATTTGATTGAGGTGAGTAGAGTGGTGTTCTTTCATGTACAACTCCATTCTCAACACAAAATTGGGTGAACTCATTGGATAAATACTCTCCCGCACGATCAGATCTAATTCTCTTGATTTTCCTTTCTAGTTGGTTCTCAACCTCAGCCTTATAGATTTTAAAGTGATCTAATGCCTCATCCTTTGATTTATGTAAATACATGTAACAGTAACGGTTGAATCATCAATAAATGTCATTAAATATTTCCTTTCTCCCTTAGTTAATACGCCATTCATTTCACAAAGGTCAGAATGAATGAGTTCCAAAAGTGTCGTATTTCGTTCATCAACAGCAAAGTGAGGTTTTCTTGGCTGTTTAGCTTGCACACAAGCTTGACACTTGGAACCTTTCACTATAGGAATTTTAGGAATTAAATTCAAGGTAGATAGCCGTGAGATGCATCCAAATTTATATGACATAAACGCGAGTGGCAAACACTCGCTTCATCATCTTCATTCAAAAAGTTCACCACAGAGCTACTAGGATGTGAAAGGGAAAAACGGAACAAGCCTCCGCTGTCATAGACTTTTCCAATAAAGAGTCCACATTTTGACACAACTACATTATTAGACTCAAACACCAACTTAAATCCGTCTCGACACAACAAAGCACCACTGACGAGATTTTTATTTATTGAGGGGGCATGCTGCACGTTCTTCAACTGCACGGTCTTTCCCGAAGTGAACTTCAGACTGACCGTACCAACACGATGAACAGAAGCACGTGAGCCGTTTCCCATTAGGACGGAGGTATCGTGGGTAGCCTGATAAGAAGAAAATATAGATACATCAAAACAGACATGAATATTAGCCTCTATATCAATCCACCATTCAGTAGGTTGACATGTTGTTAAAGCAGTATATGTATTACCATACCCTGCTGTTCCATCATCGCTAATAATCATGCTGGCAGATTTTTGCTGATTTTTCTTGCTTTTTCTGTCTGTGCACTTTTTGGCAAAATGCCCAACCTTGCCACAAACATAGCAATCAACCTCAGCCATGTTTATCTTCTTCTTCTCCTTTCTCTTGAAGTTGGTGGTGTGTACAACTTTATTTTTCCCTTTCTTTAGTCCAGCATGTTGCATGACATTAGCACTGGACTGTCCTTCATGCACCTTGGATGCACCATCTTTTGCCCGAGCTTTCTCCTCCACATCAAGAGAAGCCAAAAAATCCTCAACAGAAATGTTTTGTCTCCTATGTTTAAGAGATGTGGCAAATCCCCTCCAAGATGGAGGTAATTTGGCAATAATGCCCCCAACCACAAATCGATCAAGCAAATTTAGTCCAAGTTGTTGGAGCTCTCCGACAATGAGTTGTATTTCATGAGCCTGCTCAACCACTGAACGGTTGTCTACAATCTTATAATTGTGATAGCACTCCGTGACATACAACTCATGTCCAGCATCCGACGCACCGTACTTGCGTTCAATGGCCTCCCAGAGCTCTTTTGCGCTCTTATGAGTCATATAAACATCGCACAGTTTGTCGGACAACACACTCAAAATGCAACCCACTGCCATCACATTAGCCTTATCAAACTCAGCCTGTTTTTCAACAGTCATGGGTCAATCCACAGGCTTTATAACATAAGATATGTCTATAGCAGTGAGCCACAAGTCAAGTTTTGTAGCCCATCTCTTAAAGTTCGAACCAGTGAACTTCTCATGTTTCATCGCATCAGCAAAGCTATTACCCATCTTAAAGTGCCTATCAGGTTTTTGGATTGTTATAAAACAAAGCACTTTTTGGATAAAATTAATTCCTAAAATTACAGCAGTACGAATGATAGATAATTCACAAAACATGAGCAGTAACATGCACATGAAACAAAACATATCTATCACATTCATGCATAAGAAACTCATCATTACTCACTGAGAAGATGTATCCAGCTTGAGCGATGAAGAGCTGATTGCGCGATGAAGATTGAAGAATGATGTAGAACATCAAGCGATCTGTCTCGTGTGCGCTTCCCAAAAACCTGATTTGCCCCAACCCATGCAGGTTCTTCAGCGGGACATGGCTTCGGAGACACTGCTCTCCCGCACGTCGGTGACACGCCGACGAGAGGGATGGAAAGGCCGGATGAGACGCACAACACCGTGATACTGTGTTTTTTGTTGTTCTTCTCACCTCATGAATGAATATAACCAGCGTATATATAATACACGAGGATTAAGTGAGAAGTTTATGACGAATTCTAGTAACTGAAAATAAATGGGTGCTATTAAATCAGGCTAATAGTTCTCTAGTAAAGTGGTAGCTTTAAAACCCCAATACTAATAGCTTTGATTAGCCTGTAGTAATTTACACACCATTATTTTCAGAAACATAAAATACACTAAATTGCGAGCAATAAAGTCGTATTAGTGTCTTCTTTATGGCTTTTGAAATTCAATAGAGAATAATTGGGTCCAAAACCCAAATATTTCAACAGAGGAAGCTCAGAATTGGGAATACGAAGCAGAGCAACTTCAGGACAATTTGATTGAGGCCGAAGCACAATTGCAACCAGTTGTGCATCCGCCGACTCATGATATACCGCTGAACATGGGTGAGCATGTACCTTCAGATCCAGAGGAGGAGGAAGATCCAGAGATAGTTTAGTACGTTGATGATGATGCATCGGATTAGGATGGGGCAGCACTACTGCCGTCACGGAGCAATGTATAGTTAGTGATTACTCGTGTTTATTTTGTTGCCATGTTTGTGTCATATTATAAATAGTAGTGGGTGTGTAGAAGATGACAAGGTGTGTATGATGACTCATGAAGACCAATTATAGTTGAGCTGCACTTCCATAGAGGGAGTCCGTCATTTTGGAAATCACTATTGTACACTTCGTCATGAGATAAATATATTTTGTATAAAGTTTGTACTTTATCAATATATGTGAATGTTATGCAATTATCACATTGTCAATACTCGCACTACTATGGTATAAGATGGATGAAGAAAACAAACATGTCGCTGATTTAAATCATGTGAATGCAGAATGGTGCGTACGCGCTCTACGCCCGAGATGGGAGGATCTAGCCGTGGTCGTGAGGATGAATCTCTGACCCGGGAGCAAACCGCGACACCACAGCAACAAGTACCTCCACCACCACCACCTGAACCTCTGAGGACGCTCGCGGAGATTCTAGAGGCAGTACTCAGCTCGCGCGACGAGCAAACCGAGTTACTGCGTATGTTAGTGCAGAATTTGTCCCGTCAAGGGGGACGACAAGACAATGGGCAATACCAGCCCCAACAAAGCTTGTATTCGGATTTCTTGGCAACACATCCACTGGTCTTTACAGAGGCCAAGGAGCCTCTGGAAGCGGACAACTTTATCCGCACTCTTGAGACAAAGTTCTGTTTGCTGCGATGCACCAAACAGCAGAAGGCGCTATTTGCCGCGCAACAGCTTCAAGGATCGGCCAGTGCTTGGTGGGCAAACTTCATCGCCTCACTGCCGTCCGGTCATGCGGTCACCTGGACCGAATTCCAGGAGGCGTTCCATGCCTACCATATACATCCCGGAATAATGAAGAGGAAGCTTCAAGAATTTTTGGAGCTAAAGCAAGGCGGGAGGAGTGCCCACGAATACTCCCGCGCGTTCGATCATTTGGTGCAGTACGTGCCCGAATATGTGGGGACAGAACATAAGAAGAGAGACATATTCTTCTGGGGCCTTAATCCGAAGATGAAGGTCCAACTCGCACAATGCAACTGCAGCACCTTCAACGACATCATCAACGCCGCGATTGTACAAGAGGATGCTCAGCGCGAGCTCGTTTCTGATAAGAGGAAATGGACCACGCCGTCGAGCAGAAGCGGGGGTGGTCCGCAGAAGTACCGTGTGGTGTATCGCTCACCATCCAGTCAGCGATGGCAGTTACCGCGAGACCGCAGCCATTCTGCGGTCGTTTTTTCAACGTGCTGCGTTTCCAACCGCCATTTCCACAGCAGCAGCAGCAGAAGCAAAGGATGGTCCCGCGTGCGTATCCACCTCCACCACGCGCACCAGGATTCCTTCCACAGCTTTGCGGGAACCCGACACAATACACGTGCTACACGTGTGGTCGTGTCGGGCATTTTGCGAAGGACTGCCCCGAACAGCGACAAGGCAACGCGCAAGCGCCATATCGGGGTGCAGCTCAACCCCGCAACCAGCCCAAGAAACCTGCAGCAAAACCCGGCAACGTCCACCACCTAGCTATCGAAGACGTGCCGGAAGGCGAACCCGTCTTCGCGTGTACGTTTTCTCTACTCCAAAATCCCGTAGTCATATTATTTGACTCCGGTGCCACCCATAATTTCATTAGCTAATCATATGTCATCAAATACCAATTACCAATCATTCCCACAAAATGTTCATATTTGATTTGCTCTGCGGGTGGGACAGTAGCAACTGATAGAATGGTCTATAGAGCACCACTTCAGTTGGGTGGAAATCTATATCCGACTTTATTGGAGAGTCAGAAGCTTGATGTCATTTTAGGAGTGTCGTGGCTGCACTATCATGGTGCTGTTCTCGACATTGTTCCACGTGTGGTCCATTTGAACTCTCCACTACATGAACCACACACTAACATTCTAAACCGCCTTATCCAAGAAATTCCAGCCACATATAACACGGAAGCCACAAAGCTTTAAGACATTCGTGTGGTCCGTGAATATCCGGATGTGATTCCCGACGACCTTATGGGTATGCCATCGGATAGGGATATCGTGTTCAAGATTGAACTCATTCCGGGAACCATGCCTATTTCTAGAAGGCCGTACATGATGGCACCCAATGAGTTGGCCGAATTACAGGAGCATTGAAATACCTGCTGGACAAAGGTCTCATACACCCACGTTCATCGCCTTAGGGCTGCTCTGCATTATTTGTGAAGAAGAAGGACAAGACGTTACGTCTATGTGTGGACTATCGTCCGCTCAACGCAGTGACGATCAAGAACAAGTATCCACTACCGCATATCGATATTTTATTCAATCAATTAGTGGGTGCTAAGGTATTCTCAGAGATGGATCTTCGGTTCGGATATCATCAAATAAAATTCCGACTGGAGAATATACGGAAGACGACATTCTCTACAAGATCGGGCTCTATGAATATCGCGTCATGTCGTTCGGGCTTACCAACGCGCCGGATCACTTCATGTATTTGATGAATTGAGTTTTTATGCCGGAATTGGAGAAGTTTTTCGTGGTCTTCATCGATGACATTCTGGTTTATTCTAAATCGGAGGAAGAACACGCCAAACACCTGCATATCGTGCTCCAACGATTGCGAGATCACAAGCTTTATGCAAAATTCAGCAAGTGTGAGTTTTGGATCAAACAAGTACCATTTCTTGGTCACATTATTTCAGCGGAGGGTATCACTGTTGATCCAAGCAAAATTGTGCAAGTGCTGAAATGGAAGTCTCCAACGTTCGTACACGAAGTTCGCAGCTTTCTTGGATTAGCAGGATATTATCGGAGGTTCATTCCGAGCTTCTCAAAATTTGCTAAAACGATGACGGAGCTGCTGAAAAAGGGGACTAAATATATTTGGAGCAAGGCATGTGAGGATGCATTCCAAGCATTGGTGAAACATCTCACAACAGCCCCAGTGCTAGCTCAGCCGGATACGACCAAATCTTTCGACGTTTATTGTGATGCGTCTGATATTGGTATCAGCTGCGTGTTAAAGCAAGAAGGCCACATGATCGTGTATGGATCACGGCGGCTCCAAAATCATGAGCAGCATTACCCAACTCATGACCTTGAGCTCACTGCCGTGGTACTCGCTTTGAAAATGTGGAGACATTATTTACTCAGAAATTTAGTGCACCTCTACACCGATCACAAGAATCTGAAATATATCTTCACTCAGAAGGAACTGAATATGCAGCAGCGAAGATGGTTATAACTGATCAAAGACTATGAGATTGAAATTCATTACCATCCCGGCAAGGCAAATGTAGGTTCCGATGCGCTGAGCCGCAAGTCTCACGTCAATAATCTGTCCATTACCCCGATGGACGAGGACAAACCGAGTTTATACTTGGTTCCATATGGAGAGTTATATAATCTTGCTCTCATCCCTACCATATGAGAGGAGATTATGGAAGCTCAAAAAAAAGACGTGGGTATGTCACACATTAGGAGGAGAATGAAGAATGGGGAAATGAAGTGTTTCCGGAGTGACGAACATGGTACTCTATGGTTCAAGGACCGTATAGTGGTACCCCGTGATATGACACTTCAGAAGAAGTAGGTGCTGCAGGAAGCTTCGAGCAACCCAGCACGCAAGACTCAAATGCTCAAGTTAGCTCCAACGCATGGATCTCGGAGATCCGGAGATACTTGAAAGACAACATCCTTCTTGACGATGATGTATCCGCTGACCGGATAGTCAGATTGGCTAAAAGATACACGTTGGTAGAAGGGGATCTCTACCGGCACGGTGCCAACAGCGTCCTAATGCGGTGCATCACAAGGGAAGAAGGCTGCGAGCTCCTTGCAGAAATCCATGGAGGCGAGTGTGGGAACACACGTCTTCCCGCACGCTGGTCGGTAAAGCCTTTCGGCATGGCTTTTACTGGCCTACAACACTCCAGGATGCAACTGAGCTGGTGAAGAAATGCGAAGCATGCCAATTTCATGCAAAGCAAATTCACACACCGGCTCAGCCTCTACAAATGATACCTCCTACATGGCCCTTCGCCGTGTGGGGGATGGACATCTTGGGACCTTTCCCATGAGCCGTCGGAGGTTACAAGTTCCTGTATGTCGCCATTGACAAGTTCACCAAGTGGCCGGAAGCAACTCCAGTTGTGACAATAAACAAGCAATCTTCTATCAACTTTTTGCAGTCCATCGTATGCAGATTTGGAGTCCCAAACAAAATCATTACTGATAACGGGACCCAATTCACAAGCTCTGCATTTCAAGGGTATTGCGAAGACCTCGGCATTCAAGTTTGCTACGCCTCCGTAGCTCACCCTGCAAGCAATGGCCAGGCCGAGAGAGCAAATGCTGAAATCCTGAAAGGACTCAAAACGCGCACCTATGAGCGCTTAAAAAACATGGAGCCAACTGGATTGAAGAGCTTCCGCCCACTCTATGGGCCAACAGGACAACTCCAAACCGGTCAACTAGAGAGACACCCTTCTTCCTGGTGTACGGAGCTGAAGCAATCCTTCCTCCGGAAATCACCTTGGGGTCACTCCGGGTCCGGACCTTCGACGAAGCCACGCAGGACCAACTCCGGCGTGAAGACCTAGACCTCCTCGAGGAGGGAAGGTGCCAAGAAGCTGTTTGGAATGCCCGATACCGCCAAGCCCTTCGGCGCTATCATCAGCGGCATGTACAAAACCGACAGCTTGAGGAAGGCGATCTGGTGTTACGGAGAATACAATCCAGAGAAGGGTTAAACAAACTCTCCACCAACTGGGAAGGACCCTTCTGAGTGATTAAAGTATCCCGTCCCGGAAGCGTTCGCTTGGCAACCGAGGATGGGACACCTCTCCCAAATCCTTGGAACATTGAGCCCCTCCATAAGTTCTACACTTAATATCACAGAGGTGAGTCTGTAGTAACTTGAGGTGTATGTTATAGAGTCATTGTACGGAGTCGGGTAGTTCCTCCAGAAGAACAGCCGGACCTTTCTCGGAAGGTCCGCAAAGTTTATGCAACGCTTATCACAGTCTCAGAACTAAAAGTGTGGCTAGCTACCCTGGGTCAAACGAGAAATGAAACACGCTTAGCCTGGTTCCGTACCCTAAGAGTGTACTTGTTTCCCCTGTACTCCGGACCTATAATGAAAGACATCTTCATGTGAAACACACTCCACGTGCATTTACTTTGTACAGGCTCAACATTTTTTATTTTTCTCTTTCTTGTCTATAACAAAGATGTGCAATTCTTAAGAAATTTTATTTCGTTCGGTTCAAATACGATTCGAGCTGTATTGCCGATTCTTTTGCATTCAAAAATTGTTCATGGCCTACTCGCCTGAATGCCGCCAAGACAATCTAGGGCCGGACTGTGCTATCGACTTAGCCTGGTCAATCACCCTAAGTACGCCACTCTACCTACACCCCGGCAGGCCGAAGTAAGGCGGGTCCAAGTACAATTGGATCCAGAAGAAAGAAGGCAAATGCATTCGGTTGCATTCAGAATCGTGTTTGACCTAAAATTTTCTTGGGAATCATAAGTCGCGACAAAGTTATAGACAAGGAGCGAATTTTACTATTTTTCTTGGCTTCAGTGTGCAGGAAAATAAAGAATCCACGTTGATGGAGAAAAGCCGGAGCTAACGAAGCTCCGACTCCCCCTAGATGGCTTATGATCGATGTTAAACATTGAAAACGAGCATCACCAGAGCAACCAAGCTCCGGTAGAGCTAGGGGGGCCAATCGTCGATGCAGAGTAAAAGATGGTGAGAAGATTCCACAAACGGAGTCTGCTGCCGACAAACTACGCGTTGGCAAAGGTCACTGCCGGAGCTACTAAGATCCGGCACCCCGGAGGTCTAACTATCGTTGCTCTATGCATTGATAGGAACTATTGCCGGAGCTACTGAGACCCAATTGTAGTCAATACCGGAGCTTCAGAGCTCCGACAACCTCAGGGGGCCTTCACTATCGAAGACTTGGGATCTACATTCTACAAGTTCGAAGCAAATGAGTCTTCAACAAAACACAATATCCTCTTGGTACATGTTCACAATCAAATTGTGTACATCTGCCAGGGGGCCAAGTGAAGACAAAAGTTTTGAAGACAGAAAATGAAATTCGCAAAAATTTGGATTTCATTCATCTGGAGACAAGGGATTACAAAATTAGGGAAGAAAAAGAGAGAATATAAGTGGGAGCTACAGAGATGGTCCTAGACCCTATGGAAGAACTGGGCGACCTTCTGAGCAACCTCCGACACGTTGGCTCGCGTGGCTTCACCTTCTCCTTCGACGGGACCTTCAAGCACCGGGTCCAGAGGGAATTGGGGATCGCGGCTGGTGTAGCACGTCAGCACATATGCTGCGACGTTCTTCGCCAGGGACTGCCCCTCAACCTCCAACTGATCCGCGATGACGTCACCCACCTTGGAGAGTTTGCTAACCGCCGAGCTCAACGCCTGCAACGCTAGGTCCGGCTCCGGCTCCGGATCATCCGGACGCACGGGACTGAAGCCCATCGGTGTCAGCGCGTCGTTGGATTTGCTCAGGAACTCCCAAACCTGTAGGGAGTCCGCAACCCTCAAGCCCTTCAGTTCTTCCAAGGATCTTTTGGCCGCCGCCAGTTCAGAATTCTCGCGAGCAAGGCACTCAACCTCTTTGGCATTTTGCTGAATCTTTTCAGCAACCTGCTTCTCGAGTTTTCTGAGCTCCTCCTCCTGGAGGTAGATCTTGTTCCAGCGGTCAACCAGGTCCTTCTCCCTGCCCCTCACTTTCTTCTCCCTGGCAGCGATGGCACACTCTTGGCTGTTAGAGTTCCTGCCCTCGCACCCAGGCCTTCTCCTCCTCCTCAGCACAACGCCCTTCCAATTTCTTGGCGCGTTCCTCGAGGCCCTTGTCAGCCAGAGCCACCTTTTCGGTGAGCTCCTCCTCCCTCTTCAAGATGTCATCCCGCAGCTCAAGGAGTTTCTACTCTTCATCTTCGAGCCTCTTCTCCCCCTCCTCAAGTGCCTCGCGGCGCTTGATGAGAGTAGTGTTAATGGCTTTAAGCCTTTCTTGGCGTTCATCAGCCGCACTATTAGCTGCCTTGGTCTGCTCATAAATGGCCCGGGATTGAGCATCGAGGGCGCGAGTCAAGCTCTCCCTGTCATCCAATAACTTGCCCCAGTATTCCAGGCGGACCTTCTCCTGCTTGATCCATTCTTTGTCATCTGCCAGCCTCGACTGCGATAGCTTGGTCACGAAGTAGAGCCGGTTACACCACCGCCTAAGGGTTTGACGCTCCTCTTCAAGAGCCTTGCTGTTGTGGTAGAACGCCAGCTGAACTTGACGCAGGCTGGAGCAAGCGTTGTCAATAGACAACGTTAGGGGAATGGGTTCTGGACCTGCTAGGTCCTCCTCCGCTGGTTCTAGCGGGTTCTCGATTACAAAAATTGGGTCCCACTCCACAAGAGCGGTCCCCTGAGCCTCCACGGCACTTGGGCCGTCCTCCGGGATAGCCTCAGTTGCCATTGAGGAGGGTCCCGCGGAAGAAGTTCTGACCTCCGGAAGTGGTTCCGAAGGCCCCGCCGCCAGGTCTTCATTTGCCTCCTCAGGCAGGGGGCCAGCGACTTCATCTGAGCATTCCGGCTCAGCGGCAGGCACCTTCGCCGATAACACTTCCGGAGCATATGCTACTTCCAGCTCCGGCCTGGGCCCCTCCTCCGCTGATGGCTCGGCTGTTGGCATCTCGACCACCATGGGTTCGTGTAAGCATCAAATGCCCAAGAGGGGGGGGTGAATTGGGCTTCTTTTCAAAAATCTAAACAATAAAACTTAATTCCTAAAAGCCCAATTCCCTACGCAAACTATCTATGCATTGAAGTAAATAGCGACTTCGCGGAATATAAAATGCATAAATGTAAGGGAGAGGAAGAGGATGCAAACTCCCGAGAAGACACGAGGATTTATCTTGTGGTTCGGCAAGATAGTCAAGATCTTCCTACATCCACGTTGTGGCACCCACCAAATGGTTTAGCCACACCCAAGTCACCGAGACGAGGGATCTCCAATATTCTTCTCCGTTTGCCAACCTTGGCAAGGTGGAGCTCAAGCCTTGTACAACTTCGACCCTCCGGACTTCCACAAACGCCTTGGCAAGCTCCAAAAGTCTTATCAAAGTTACAAACACCAAGGGGCACTCCCTTGAGGCTCTCACTATCCTAGAGATTCCACTCACCCAGAATGGAGGCACAAAAGCTCTCTCTCTAGCTAGCTCTAGCCTATCTCTTGGTGTGTATGTGGTCGAAATGATGTAGAAGTGATGGCTCTTGGTCTTAAACGCTTGTGGATGTGTTGAGAATGTTTTGTGATCAAGACTTGTCGAAATGACCAGTTTAGGGGGTGTTTAAAGCCAGCCTCCACGAAATAGCCGTTGGAAAAGTAGGCTGATAGAACTTTTCTGCGAACATCGGATGATCCGATGTCTCCCCTTTAGTTATCATCTGTCAAGTTTACTTTAGCTGACGTCATTGTGTCAGATATGACCGTTGTTAGACCGATGTTGCACTTGTCTTCTCATCGGATGATCCGGTGGCTCTTCCTCCAGAATTGACTCAAACTTGATGCTTACTGGAGTGATTGACCGATGTGTATATCTCTGTACATCGGATGATCCGGTGCTACACTTGGTCCAAGGATATTACAAACTGTACTGATGGACCGGTGTAGCCTAGCCCTTAACATCGGATGATCTGGTGAGTGCTTTGTTCTGAGGTCATCTTCTTCCGCTAAACCAACTCGACCGATGTGTTGTTCTCAGAAATCATCGGTTGATCCGGTGAGTTGATTTTGCTTGCTTCAAGTTGTTTCTATGTGATTCTTTTGTGTCTTGCTCGATTGACCTCTTAGACTCTTGTTGGAAATGTACTTATGATGGTTGTCAAGCATTAAGTGTCATCAATTGTGGTTGAATGACTTTGACATAAGAGCTTTCACTTCTTGTCTTCGTATCATTGATTTGATCTCATAAAGTGATTGTATATGGGTCTCCAATGACATATAGATGTCATTTGATTGAGTGATTATGGGGACCTTGCATTCACAAATTCATTAGTAAAATCCAATGGTTGTCATTAATCACCGAAACCGTACCTCATGGGGGCCTAGATGCTTTCAATCTCCCTCCTTTTGGTGATTGATGACAACACAACAATTTAAAGCACAATAATAATGAATTTGATAGTATGAAGCTTAAGAGGATATGCAATGAATACAAGATTATTACACTTAAAAATTTGAAAGCTCAATCAAAGAATAACTCAAGTGAATAAGTGATCATAAGATAGGCACCAAATAAGCTCAATCGATTAATAACTTAAGAGTACTCAATAAACACCAAATGAGTAGCAAAAGTATCGAATTACAAAAGATGATAATATCAAATTACAAAAGATGATATAGGTAAACTCCCCCTAAGGCTAGGACACTCCCCCTGAGACTGAGCTATCCTCCCCCTGACTCCTCTAACTCTTCTCCCCCTTTGGCATTAAGACACCAAAAAGGGATCCGAGTGCCTAAGGACCCTGAGTACTAGGCGCGATGACGAACTGGTCACCGTCGCTGTCATCGGAGCTGCCGCCTAGAGTAGAGGTAGAAGGAGCTGTCGGAGCCGTAGGAGCCATAGGAGCCGTCATCGGTGCTTGCTGGGTAGGAGCTGCTGGAACAGGGGCACTAACGACGGATGCCGGCGTCTATTGGAACAGTGTCGTGGCCGGCAGTGGAGAGTGAATCGGTGCACCCGAAGCCAGCAGTGGAGACATGCTGATAGAAGGAATCGGCGTGGTCGGCACGGGAGTGGCAGCTCGAGCGAGAACAGGTGGAGGTGGAGCAACTCCTGGCAGCTACAACGGAGGGCAATCCCGGTCTGGGTGTAGAGGTTGGTGATCAACCCCAGGATGCCCATCATCGCCTGCTGTGTCTGCTGCTGGTGGTCAAGGGAGCACTGGTGCATCTTGTCTATGAGTCCAGTCAGCCGGTCAGTGTCCTCACGCCTCTCACGGGCGATCTGGCGCTGCATCTCCTACTACTGCTGCTAGAGCTCCAGAAGGCGTGCGGCCTGCTCCGCTCGGGCCTGCTCAGCTGCAAGCCGGTCCAAGCGCTGCTGCTCAACCATCTGTTGTAGGAGAGATGTGAGCTCGGACGGTTGAGAAATCTGTGCCTCTGAGACGGGAGGTGGAGTAGGGGGTGGCACTGTAGAGCCTCCAGCCTCCGCGTTGTGCTGCCTGGGTGAGGGAGGAGGAGGGAAGTATTCCTCGACACTGTCATCTGTGTAGCTCTTGGACCATATATGCTGCAGGTCCTCACCCTGTGCCTCTGCCTCAGCCAGCCTCTCATCCTCCTTCTCCAGATCAGACCAGTCCTCCTCAGACAGACGAGCCCTGACCTGACGCTCGACTGGACGGCCAAGGCGGCGGTATCCAGGAGCTGGGGCACGGTAGTGACCGAACCGTGTGACACTCTCGTCAGTGAGACGGTCATGCACGGCGGACTCCTCAGGGACCATCATGGAGAGCAGGTAGCTGATCCAGTGTCCATACACGAGCTGCCTCATCATTCCCACTCCGTCAGTGATCACATCCTCCATCTCGCATATGAGGACGTCCACTATATCAAACTCCATCCCGTTCATGATGTAGAACAGGAGGGTCTGCTACAGGCTGGTGAACCCCTCTAAGTAACCGGACCTCGGCAGGAGTGTGCGGTGCAAGGCAAGGTGCACTGTGTGCGCAGTTGGAGTCAGCAGTGCCGGTATCCTCTGCTGGTCTGGAGAGAAGGTCGGCCCAAACAAGGAGCAAATCTCCTCCAGTGGTGGTGCCACTCCTCCAGTGAGCGGCCTCCTCGGTGGGTCTGCCTGACCATACACCCTCTCATGCACGCAAGTGTCGTGCAGGTCCACTCCCAGCAGTTGTGCTAGTGTCTGCCTCGTCAAGTGATAGTGCTGGCCCATGAACATGAAGTCAATCGACCTGCGGCCCTCAGAGACGTAGAGGGTAGCGTAGAACACGTGGACCCAATCCTCCACATAAACACTCCTCTCATAGGAAATCAGGTGCACCAGCCCTCGATACCTCTCAATGTATGGGCGAATCTCTGTCTCTGCTGCCAGGGCAAGCTGATCCCAATCCAGAAAGTTGTGCTGAAATAACTTGTGGCCTCGGCGTCTGTAGGTCTCATAGAGCGACGCCTATGTCACAGTCCAGAAACGACTGTCCACAAGAGCCTCTCTGTGCTGCGGGTACCATTCCTCAAGCAACACACTCCATCTGAGTCTTCGGAGTTGCTTGGCCTTCATCTTCCGATAATCAGTCAATCGGACACCTTCACAGACACAGACGATGGTGTCCATCTCGTAGATGGCTCTCTGGGCCTCCCTGTCCTCACGACGATCGGCAGCCGTCGATCTCGGACGTGGTGCTGCCACGGGATGTCCCCCACGGGTCCGGGCTGAGCGCCGGCGGACGAGTGGCTCTTCTGGCTCTTCTTCAGCCTCGGACTCATCGATCACGGGAGGCTGCCTCGGACGAGCCTCGCGGATCCTTAGTGATCCTCCTCGGCCTCGCTCTCGCTCCTCGGCGGCGCGAGCGGCCATCAACGCCTTCTTCTCCTCCTTCAAGAGCTTCTGCTTCTTTGCGGCCAGCTCCGCAATGGCCTTGCCCTTGTTCTTCTTGTCGCGAGCCATTGCGATGAGGTGCGACGATGTCAAGCGTGCATAACATGACGATCGACGCGGCCGGAAACCCTAACGGTGAAGAGACACGACTGTTTGGGGGGGGGGGGGGGAGGCACCACGGCGACTATGTGCACGGGAGGAGGCGGCGCTTGGGTGCTGTGGTGATGAGGGAGAGCAGCGGCGGCGCTTGGGTGGAGCGGCGGCGGCGGTTGCGGTGGAGCGGCGGCGGCGGCGGCGGTGGAGGCGAGTGGCAGCGGCGCTAGATGGTGCAACGGTGGCGGCGGTGATGCGGCGACCAGAGGCGGCGGGCGGCCGGAGGGCTGGAGAATCAGCAGCGGATGAGTCGGGATCGGGGAGAGAGAAGACCGGGAGGCGAGATGGCGTTTAAATAGTGGGTCCCAAACCCTAGCCGTAAATTTAACACCGGATGGACCGACGTTGGTCATTAGAAGCATCGGTCGAATGGCACAGTAAGGGTATTCAAAAGAGTGTCATTGACACCGGATGGTCCGACGTGCAAAGAGATAGCATCGGTCGAATGTCACAGTATAGGTATTCAAAAACGTACCGTTGACATCGGATGGACCGACGTGGAAGGGAATATCATCGGTGGAATTCGTCATAGTTCCAGAATTGTGAACACTGGATGGACCGATGTTTCTCCAAATGAATGCGTCGGTTGATTTGTGATACTGACTGAACTGGCCCTTGGCTTTTGGACACCAACTAATCCGATGATGGTCTGACCTAAGCATCAGATAATCCGATGACTACTAAACAGCAACATCCCATATATGTCCTTTGACCAAACAACCAAGCAATAAGAAAACACGTGTCTTAGGACTTTTTGGGCAATCCCTTACCCCTCAAAAATGCTAATATGCCAATAACTTGGCTAATCCTTAGAGCAAATGGAACACCGAGAAAAATAGGAGGAAATCATCCAAATAAAATGTAAGGCCCATGCTTTGTGAGGTAGAGTATGAAGACTTCTATCTCTTTAGAGCATGTTCCTCTAGGCATTAACACACCTAACATTTTGTTCTTTCCACCTTATATGAGTTGAGATATTGCATTTCAAACAAGTCTCTTTCTCATGAGGTGGGTTTCCCTTTGTGACAATCTACCGTATGCAATGCCAAACATTTTATAATGCAAGAAGTTACAAGTCTATATGGCAGGCATCATGCAAGGCATAAAATAAATCTATCTTGCCAAATTTGAACCTTTCAAAGGCTTCTTCAGGGAGAGCCACTCTCCAAGCGTTGGGAAAACCAAATAGAACCTCCATCCCAAGCTAACCCTTGCTCACCCCTGTCCTTTGAGAGTTAGGCAAGACCTATATGAAGTGCATTCTTACATGACATTTGTTGAATCTAGCACATTTAACTCACTTCTTAGCCTAGAAAAAGTTTTCACATCAAGTGGTTTAGTGAAGATATCCGCCAATTGTTCTTCGGACCCAACACCTCGCAATGATATGTCTCCCTTAGCTTCATGGTCCCTCAAGAAATGATGGTGAATATCAATGTGCTTAGTGCGGGAGTGTTGAACGGGGTTTTTAGCTATCTTAACCGCACTTTCATTGTCACAAAGGAGAGGCACACAACCAAGTTTAATACCAAAGTCCAAAAGGGTTTGCTTCATATAAAGAATTTGGGCACAACATGCACCGACCGCTATATATTCCGCTTCCGCCGTGAGCAAGGCGACGGAATTTTGCTTCTTGCTAGACCAAGATACTAGGGAACGCCCAAGCAAATGGCACCGACCGGAGGTACTCTTGCGATCCACGCGGCATCCGGCAAAGTCCGAATCCGAGTATCCCAAGAGGTGGAATTTTGCACCTTTAGGGTACCACAAGCCCATACTAGGGGTATGCTTAAGATACCTAAGTATCCTAAAGACCGCCTTCCTATGCGATTCTTTAGGTGCTGCTTGAAAGCGAGCACACAAGCATACACTAAACGTGATATCGGGCCTAGATGCGGTAAGATAAAGCAATGGGCCAATCATAGAACGGTAGTTAGATTGGTCAATAGGTTTACCGTCCTTATCCGCGTTGAGATGACAATTTGTTGCCATTGGAGTGCTTCTTGAGCTACAATCTCCCATCTCAAATTTCTTCAAGAGGTCCTTGGTGTACTTCTCTTGATAGACGAAGGTCCCCTCTTGAAGTTGGTTGATTTGAAATCCAAGGAAGAAGTTGAGATCTCCAATCATCGACATCTTGAATCCCTAGACATCATTTTGCCAGACTCATGGCTAAGAGCTTCGTTAGTTGAACCAAAAATAATATCATCAACATAAATTTGACAAATGAACAAATCTCCGTTGATGTCTTTGGTGAAGAGCGTAGTGTCCACCCTCCCGATTTTGAATCCTTGCATGATGAGGAAATCCCGTAGTCAATCATACCACGCCCTAGGTGCTTGCTTGAGCCCGTAGAGCGCCTTGTGCAATCTATACACATGATTAGAATTCCTCGGATCTTCAAACCTGGGAGGTTGTTCAACATAAACAAGCTCGTTAATGTAGCCATTAAGAAAGGCACTTTTCACATCCATTTGATAAAGTCTAATATTATGATGTGAAGCAAAAGCAAGGAGTATACGGATGGCTTCTAGCCGGGCGACCGGGGCAAATGTCTCCCCAAAGTCTAGTCCTTCAACTTGCAAGAACCCTTTGGCCACAAGTCTTGCCTTGTTGTGGACCACACACCATTCTCGTCTTGTTTGTTGCGGTACACCCACTTTGTTCCAATGATGTTCTTGTCCTTGGGTCGCTCCTCCAACACCCAAACTTCATTGCGGATGAAGTTGTTGAGTTCTTCTTGCATGGCCATCACCCAATTTGGGTCTTGGAGTGCTTCCTCAATATGAGTGGGTTCTACACATGAAACAAACGAGTAGTGCTCACAAAATGAAGCTAAATGGCAAGAACGTGTACTTACATCCCTTGACGGACTTCCAATGATTTGGTCCATTGGATGTGCCTTGGAGATGCGTCCATGCCTCATAAGTGGTTGTGAAGCACTTGGCGAAGGTGATGCGTGTTGCTCCTCTTGTGGTTGGACTTGATCATGGACTTCTTCTTCTTCTTGATGTTGTTGGGCTTGTGAGTCTTGAGTCGGCAATGGATCATCCTTTTCTTCTTCGTTAACTTGAGGCGCCATAGAGGTGTTGTTGTTGGAACTTGAAGCTCCCCCTTGATCATGGCTCTCCTCAACTTCAGGCTTGATGTCTCCAATGGTCATGTTCTCCATGGCTTCTCGTAGAGGCTCATCATCTATTTCATCATGACGAAAACTCTCCTCTTGGGAGCCATTAGATTCATCAAACTCAACATCACAACTTTCCTCAACTAAACCGGAGGTTTGGTTGAATACTCGATATGCTTTTGAGTTTGATGCAAGGAATATACCAACATCACATCTTCTTTCAAACTTACCGAGCCTTTTCTTGCGGTAGATGTAGCACTTGCATCCAAAGACTCGAAAGTAGGAGATGTTGGGCTTTCTCCCAATGAGAAGCTCGTACGGGGTCTTTCGAAGTAGTCGATGTAGGTAGACCCTATTTGCGGCATGGCACGCTGTGTTGATTGCTTCGGCCCAAAACTTCTCCGACGTGCCGTAGTCATCAAGCATTGCTCGTGCAAGAGTGATGAGTGTCATGTTCTTCCTTTCAACGACACCGTTTTGTTGAGGAGTGTATGTGGCCGAAAACTCATGTTTTACGCCTTCACTGTCACACCACTCCCCAATGTTGTAGTTTTTGAATTCGGTGTCGTTGTCACTCCGGACCTTGATGATGGGAAGTTGAAATTCCCTTTGAGCGCGGTTGGCGAAGGTCTTGAACACTTCCGGAGTTTCACTCTTGTCACCTAGAAATAGAGTCCAAGCATAGCGAGAGTAGTCATCAACTATAACAAGACAATAGAGGTTACCGCCAAGGCTTTGATATGTGGACGGTCCGAAGAGGTCCATGTGGAGTAGCTCAAGTGGCTTGGAGGTTGACACCATTGTCTTCATTGGGTGGTGTGAAGCAACTTGCTTCCCGGCTTGACAAGCGCTACAATGCTTGTTCTTCTCAAATGTGACATCCTTCGCGCCGGTTACCATCCCAAGCTTGAATGACTTCTTGAGTTTGCTCATCCCTATATGCGCTATGCGTCGGTGCCATAGCCAACCCATGCTTGTCTTAGTGAAAAGACAAGTGGTCAAGCTAGCATTCTTGTTGGAGAAATCTACTTGGTAGAGATGTCCATGCCAAAATCCTTTGAAGACTATGTCTTGGCTTGTTTCACTACTCACAACAACATCATTTTTGCTAAATGTGCATGTTAGTCCAAGATCACATAGTTGTGCAATGGAAAGTAAATTAAAACTAAGTGACTTGACATACAAAACATTGGAAATGGATAAATAATTTGAAATAGCAATTTTACCTAACCCAATTACCTTTCCCTTAGAGTTATCACCAAAGGTGACTTGTTCATGATTGTCGGGGTTTTCTATGGTGGTGAACATACCATCATTGCCGGTCATATGTTGGGTGCACCCGCTATCGAGTACCCAATGCTTTCCTCCGGCTTTGTAGTTCACCTTGGTGTTACCTTTCGCCATGAGGCACATGGGCGGTGGATGAAGAGGTGAGTCATCATTGTTGGCAATGGCGAGGCCGGGCAGACTTTCTTCTTCCACTTCACTCTCTTCATCACTTGTTTCTTCGTCGGTGACCCATTCATTTGCCTGACACATGAACACCTTTTGTGGGCCATTTCTCTTCTTTGGGAAGAGTCTTGCCTTCTTGACCTTGTCATGTTTCCTCTTTCCAAAGGATCTTGGTTTGGGTTTGGCCTCTTCTTCATCATCTTCACCCTCTTCAAGCTTGCGATGCTTGCTCTTGTAGTTCTCTCTTCTTTTGTCCGGTTTTGGACAATCATAGGAGATGTGGCCTTGATCACCACAATTGTAGCAAGTCTTGTGATCATCTATCCTTGGTCGAAACGCTTTCTTCTTGGGATCAAAGGTGTATCCCTTCTTGGTAATCTTGGAGTTCAAGCGTGAGAACTTTCTCATCATCAATGCAAGCTCATCATCTTCATCTTCACTTGATGCTTGCTCTTCTTCACTTGAGCTAGGCTCAACCACCTTCTTCTTCTTGAGGCTTGTTTTCTTGGTGGAGGCCTTTAGAGCAATTGTTTTTGAAGATGATTGCTCCATCATCCCAAGCACACTCATCTCATGAGCGTGAATTTCTCCAGTGAGCTCTGAAACTTCAATGTGGTCAAGAGACTCTTTTTGGAGCATGGAGTTGATGATGTTGTACTTTGGCTTGGGAAGGAGCATGAGGATCTTGCGGTTGATGAGTCCCTTGCCAAGAGAAGCAATGTCAAGAGCATTAATTTCTTCAATAAGTACATTCAAGCGAGAGAACATCTCATTAACATTTTCATGAGGTAGCATCTTAAATTCATCATATTTTGCTTTAAGCATGTGATATTTAAGTTCCATCACACGAGAAGAACCCTCGTGAATTTCTATCAAGCAAGCCCAAATTTCACATGCCTTTTCTTTGCTAGCAATCCTAGAAAAAACATCTTGACTAATGCACTCATAGATTGCATTCCTAGCTTTAGCATCCCATTTAATTTGATCACCAACATAGTTGTGTTCTCCGAACCCCGCGTGGGTCGCTTCCCATACTTCGGGAGCAATCGCCTCTAGATAAGAGCGCATGCGTGCTTTCCAATAGGCAAAGTTCTTGCCCTCGAAGATAGGAACCGAACCCCCAACCTTGGCCATTTTAGCTCTGTAGCGGTGAAGCTAGAATGATCCTATGAGCAACCTTGTTCTGATACCAATTGTAAGGATCGAATGCCCAAGAGGGGGGGTGAATTGGGCTTCTTTTCAAAAATCTAAACAATAAAACTTAATTCCTAAAAGCCCAATTCCCTACGCAAACTATCTATGCATTGAAGTAAATAGCGACTTCGTGGAATATAAAATGCATAAATGTAAGGGAGAGGAAGAGGATGCAAACTCCCGAGAAGAAACGAGGATTTATCCCGTGGTTCGGCAAGATCGTCAAGATCTTCCTACATCCACGTTGTGGCACCCACCAAATGGTTTAGCCACACCCAAGTCACCGAGACGAGGGATCTCCACTATTCTTCTCCGTTTGCCAACCTTGGCAAGGTGGAGCTCAAGCCTTGTACAATTTCAACCCTCCGGGCTTCCACAAACGCCTTGGCAAGCTCTGGAAGTCTTCTCACAGTTACAAACACCAAGGGGCACTCCCTTGAGGCTCTCACTATCCTAGAGATTCCACTCACCCAGAATGGAGGCACACAAGCTCTCTCTCTAGCTAGCTCTAGCCTATCTCTTGGTGTGTATGTGGTCGAAATAATGTAGAAGTGATAGCTCTTGGTCTTGAACGCTTGTGGATGTGTTGAGAATGTTTTGTGATCAAGACTTGTCGAAATGACCAGTTTAGGGGGTGTTTAAAGCCAGCCTCCACGAAATAGCCATTGGAAAAGTAGGCTGGCAGAACTTTTCTGCGAACATCGGATGACCCGATGTCTCCCCTTTAGTTATCATCGGTTAAGTTCACTTTAGCTGACGTCATTGTGTCAGATATGACCGTTGTTAGACCGATGTTGCACTTGTCTTCTCATCGGATGATCCGATGGCTCTTCCTCCAGAATTGACTCAAACTTGATGCTTACTGGAGTGATTGACCGATGTGTATATCTCTGTACATCGGATGATCCGATGCTACACTTGGTCCAAGGATATTACAAACTGTACTGATGGACCGATGTAGCCTAGCCCTTAACATCGGATGATCCGGTGAGTGCTTTGTTCTGAGGTCATCTTCTTCTGCTGAACCAACTCGATCGATGTGTTGTTCTCAGAAAACATTGGTTGATCCGGTGAGTTGATTTTGCTTGCTTCAAGTTGTTTCTAAGTGATTCTTTTGTGTCTTGCTCGATTGACCTCTTAGACTCTTGTTGGAAATGTACTTATGATGGTTGTCAAGCATTAAGTGTCATCAATTGTGGTTGAAGGACTTTGACATAAGAGCTTTCACTTCTTGTGTTCATATCATTGATTTGATCTCATAAAGTGATTGTATATGGGTCTCCAATGACATATAGATTTCATTTGATTGAGTGATTATGGGGACCTTGCATTCACAAATTCATTAGTAAAATCCAATGGTTGTCATTAATCACCGAAACCGTACCTCATGGGGGCCTAGATGCTTTCAGTTCGAGTGTTGATGCCTCCGCAATAACCGGCCCTAAGGCCGGAGCTTCAACCTCAACCGGCTCGGGCGCCGGAAGGTCTCCAACTACAACCGGCTCAGAGGCCGGAGCTTCAGAGGTAGCTGGCTCAACCGCCGAAGCTTCCTCCACAATCGGCTTACTTGCCGGGACTTCAAAGACCTCCGGCTCAACCGCCGAGGCTTCGACAATTTCCGGCTCTGGGGCCGGAATTATTGCTTCCTCCGGCTCAACGGCCGAAGCTTCCATCATCTCAGCATCAAGACCCGGAGCTTCAACCTCCGGGGCAGGTGCCGCTGGAGCATCTTCTCTCTCACGGTCCGGCGCTACCACGGGAGTCTCGGGGGATGAGTCGAGGTCCATGACCACGACAGCTGGCGCCGGAGCTGTCGCAGCTTCAGCCACCACTTGGGGCGGCACCGAGACAGGAGCAGGAGCTTCCGCCCTCACAGCTTCAGCTGCTGTGGCTGAGGGTGGAGCCTCACTCCTCTTCTTGGGAACGCTGCATATGATGGATGAAGAAACTTAAAAAACAGTTACTACAACAAAACAATTGTCTGAGGTAGAGATTAAAAATTACCTTGGGAGGCTTCCGCACCAGCTTGCGCGGAACCTCTTTCCCGGGCGTTCTGGGCTGACCATTGCCACTGCCAGCGTGGAAGCTCCGGAAGGCCCCCCGGAACTCGTTGCAGCCACGGGCATTTCCTTAGTCCAGGCCCCCCTCGACCGGGAAGGACCTCCGGACCTAGAGGCCTCAACTGGCCCTGGTGCTGGAGTCGCATGTTCAGAGCTAGCACCCCGAGAAGATGTCGCTGCGGGTACAGTCGCCGTAGTTGCAGAAGACCTCCCCCTCCGGGGAGAAGGAGCTGATGCAGAGGTTGCAGGCCTGACGGACCTTCCGTCGGCATGCTGCAGCTTCCTCTTCCGGCTCAAGGGTTCGTCCGCCGACTCCTTGCCCTTGCTGACGACTTCGATCCTTGGCTTCGGGCAGGGTCGGAGCCACCTTCGGAAGCCCCAAGGATCACCACCCTGGAGGTTGATCTTCTCTCGATGACGCCAAGGTCGTCAAGCACCGGCATCGTCCGCCGGAGCTCCCTGCTGAACTCTACTTCCACGTTCAGAGGGAGAAAAGCTGGTGGCGGGGTCAAGTCATCACCCGCGACGTCGATGCCGTGCTGGAACTTCTTGAGATGAAACTCCAAGGTTGCCCCCGCCATGTTGGACTTCAGCCCGGTCTCGACTCGGTCGTCGTCCATCACACTGTTGAGGGCCCAAGCGAGTTTTTCTCTCCTCTTCAGTGGTGCCCACCTGTTGACCATGAAATTGCAAAATACCGCCTGAGGAGTTAATCCTCCCTCCACGCACTGGCGGATTCTGGTCAGAGCAGGGTTGAAGGCATCCGACAGCACTGGAGCTCCACTCCAGACTGCAGTGTCGATGTTGGGGAGGCCTTCGGGCAGCTCCAGCTTCTCGTGCTCCTCCACCCGGATGACTATCCAGTCCTTCTTCCAATATCCCACTTCCCAAAGGGAAACGACCGGAGGTACTTGAATGGGCACTTCTTACGGTTCACGAAGTAGTAGAAGCCAAGATACTCATTACTTCTACTGGTGGTATGGACGGTGAAGAAGGTCCAGAAGAGTTCGATGCAGGGGGGATGCCCACCCACATTTTACAGAAGTGGACGAAGACAGACACAAGAAGAATGGAGTGGGGGCCAAGGTGGTACAGCTGCAGACCATAGAAGTCTAGCAGCATCAAGAAAAAGGAGGAAAAAGGTGGGATCAACCCCACCATGGCGTATGAAGAGAAGTACACCATTTCGCCAGCGTGCTCCTTCTAAAACGGGAGCTCTTCCCCAGCGCGAACCAGGCGGTTGAAGAAGTCCGGGGACCATCCCATGAGGGCCCGGACCTTCTTCAGGTCACCTTCGGTCTTCAAACGGCTATCACGGAGACCTAACTCCATCGCGGCACAGCAAGGCAAGAGAGGAAAAGCGAGCACAAATTGGGAGTTTGGGCGCAAGATCAGATGAGAGGCGTAAAGAACCCCAGACGGTGCGCGCTTTCCTTCTTAAGTAAGCCCTCGCAATGCTTGGATGGAAACTGCAAGGAAGTCGAAGATACTACTCAAAAATTCCACCCAGCCGATGACAAGAGGGCCCGGGACCACCCAGAAGATCAAGTCGAGGTTCTTACCCAAGCGAACGGTTGTCATCATGGGGCGGGAAGCCCGAAGGCGGCGGCCTGACAAGGCGCGTGGAACCGATACGATTTTCGTATCGGGAATCAGCGATCTTCAATTTCGTGAGATCCGCACGCCAAAGATCTCATTTGCCGCACACGGGATATGCCACGCGGCGAGGATTTAACTCCAAACTATCGCCAACAGCACACCCGAAGACCTTTAAAGACTCAGTTCAAAAGTCGAAGGATGGACCCACCTCCGGCGGAATGACTTCACCCAAGGGGTCTTCCCGAGAGGTGGGCCCAGGGGGCCACTGTTGGTACCCTGGGTACCATATACCCCTTGGGATTGCAAAGATCTCAAGGGAATGTCATCTACTTGATTTGAAGACCTTCGGAGGCCCACATGTCAGACATAACCGGACCCGCTTCCCCAACATGGTTAGTCCCAGGGTCGCCACGTGTACTATCAGACCGGAGCTACCGCCCACAAGGGGGAAGCTCTGGGCTATGTACCATAGCGGCACCCCCGGACCTAACCCTAGACCGAGGGAAGCTCCGGAACTGACACGTGTTAGGTGGCACCGGACCTATCTGTTCCCCACAGTATGCTTCGGGGCTGCCATGTGTCCAACCGTCAGATCTTCAACCTCTAACCTCCGGAAGACTTCACAACGGCTCTGGATCTTCAAAGGGGAATCAAGGACTTCAAGACCCGATTAAGTGTCATTAATACTATATTAATGACACACGATCGGACGACCTTAATTACCAGTAAAGGTGCTATCAAAGCCCGTAACTCGATTATTAAGGGTAATTAAGTGCATTAAATGTGTATCAATATTAGTAACTGCCGGGGCCACATGTCGGGCCAGGCTAACTTGTAACAGCCTGCCCTTGTACTATAAAAGGACAGGCCGACGATACATAGAGGGAGAGGGGACGCGCTCACTCTACACTCTCAACTCACGTTGAGCTCATACATCCAATACAACACCAACACACCCCGTGGAGTAGGGTATTACGCTCAGGCGGCCCGAACCACGTAAATCCTTGTGTCTCCTGCGTCGTTTTACATATCACCTTCTTGAATCTCCGCGCGCCCACACCGAACCTCAAACTCCTCTAACACTTTAGTAGTGTCGGGAGATCTGCCGGATCAAAACCACCGACAGTTTTGCCGTTCTTTGCAACATACTTATGTGAGGTGCTCACGTAAGGTGTTGTGTTCGGAACTAACTTGAGTCAAGTTGCGGACTTTGGCTCGTACGGATTGGTTGTTTGTTCATGTGCAGGTGTTGCTTGAGTTCAAGTCACGGCTGGTGACAAGATCTATTGGACTAGTCTCAGGAAGGAGACGAGGTTCCAACAACCAAGTTCGGGAGGAACTGTGGTTGAGATGGCCAGGAGGTCGTGCAGGATGATTGAATCAAGGGCAGTGCATATGAAGGTTACTGAATGTCGAAGGAAGGTGTTCGCACGTATGCATGCAGTGCATAATGTGGCAACATGGTTCCGAAGATAGTTTATGGATGGGAAGATCTGGTTGGAAGGATCGGATTGTACCGGTTGATGACTTTGGCTGCGGCGGAGCCGGTTATGGCTCGGTATGGAAAGTATCGAGTTGGTTATGTTAGGATTTCGTGTGGGTCACGAATTTGAGTTGTTTTAGGAATATGAGATATGTTCCTAGTGTGTTTGGAAGTCTTAAGATTGCTTCTATCTGCGTATAGAAGAGTCCTAAGCAGTTATGGAAAGTTTCGATTCGTGAACGGAGTAGGATTAGGGTCCTGATTTGAGTTGAGTTGGCTTTCGAGCTGGTTATTTAAGCAAGGGAGGCTAGAGCTCGTGGTGCACGACTTTGGGGCTGTTCCTATTGTTTCCTATTGAATAAAATTCTTAGTTTAAAGGAACTTTTGTGCCTTGTTGACTTGTTCCAGACAAGTTTTACTCGTCGAGTTTCTGGACAGCACTACCTTTCGTCGGTGGTTTTATCATAACTCGAGTTTTACAGATCCAATTGACGTGATTCTTTTTGGGTTGTCTTCACAACTTGATTATATATTATTTGTCAAAATTTCAATGTCATTGGATTTGTGGTTTCTGATCTACACGAGTTTCTTTGCAGCATTCCAGAACTGTTTTTCTCGGGTAGGACAGGTTGACCTTTGTTCGATCTTTTGATCATAACTTGAGTTTCTCTCGAAGGATTTGAGTGATTCTTCTTGTGTTTTCTTCGTGACTTGATTCTCTCTGATATATATCACTTTTTTCCCGGTGAAACACGTTTATATTAGTCTCAAACACGATTTCATTAACATATAATTTTTCTACCGAAGGGGTTGGGATTTAATTGTTTCCGCTGCGTAGGGTTTTTAAATCTACCATTCACCCCCTCTGGTAGCTTTTCATGTGCTCTTCAATCCTACAATTGGTATCAGAGCCACGGTGCTCTAATCATTGTGATTTGCATGTGTTTTTGACTAATCATCATGGAGAAATACTCCGCCAAACCTTGTGTGTTTGCTGGTATTGATTTTCAGGTTTGGAAGGCACGCATGGAGGCTTTCATCCAGGCCCAAGGCTTTGCCATATGGGAAAAGGTGTACAAGCCTTATGATGTTCCGTCAAACGATCAAGTTACGACTACAAACGTACGGGACGTCGACAACAAAAACAAAGCCCGAAACTTGATCATCCAAGGACTCACTCAAAGCGACTTCGACCGTGTTGCACACCTTCGATCGGCATATGATGTGTGGAAAGCGCTTTGTGACTATCACGAAGGATCCAACATGATCAAGAAGGTGAGACAAGATATGTTCAAAAAGGAATATATGTGTTTCGAGATGCAACCCGGTGAGTCTATCGATGACCTTTTTGCTCGCTTCAATAAAACTCTCAGCAATCTGCGTTGTGTCAATGTTAACTTTTCTGATGCTGAAAATGATAGGCAACTTCTTAGTGCATTAGACATGTCAATCTGGGAGATGAAAGTTACATCTATCCGTGAATCTACTGTCATGAGTACACTTACTTTAGATATTCTTTACTCTAAACTCAAAACTCATGAAATTGATATCTTATCACGTAAGAACCCAAATAAGTCTATTGCATTTGTCTCACAATGTGATATGCCTAGCTCCGGCCATTCATCATCTTGCAATACTCTTGCTTTGTTGTCCTCACTAACCCTAGAGCAGATTGAGGAATTTCCAGAAGAGGAGTTAGCACTAATCTCTACTAGGTTCTCAAAAGCATTGCAAAATGTGAGAACTAGAAGGAGAGGAAGCTCCAGACCTCAACGGTGTTTTGAATGTGGTAAGACAGGACACTTTCGTACAGAATGCCCTAACCTTTCAGGTCCTACTACCCGTGAAGAAAAACAGAACAAGGTCAAGACCACCTCTGGAAACCCCAACAAGAAAAAGAAGAGTACCATAGGACGCAAGATGATTAACAGCTTCATCACTGCACTTCAAGAGCTCGGTTCAAGCGATGTAGACTTTGAAAGTGATGAAGATGATAATGATCTGGCCAACTTATGCTTCATGGTGGGCAAAACAAGATCAAGATCAAGTCAGGAGGATGCAGAACACAACAGTGACGATGATGAGGTATGTTCTACCTGTAATGAAATGTGTGATGCAATTTCTCGTGCAACTATTATTGTTAAGAAAAAGGACAAAAATCATAGGGATAATGCGGCTAAAATTGAATCACTAGAATCTAAAATCAAACGTTTGAAAACCTTGATTCCTAGTGATGATTCTTTTCCCTCATGTGATTTAATCTATGAAAAATTGTCCACACTAAGAACTGCACACTCCTCCACTCTAGATAGACTTGAACTTGAAATTGAAAAGAACAAAAAGCTTGTTGCACTTGACATTGGAAGCTTAAAATATGCTTCTTGTTCTACAATTGATTTGCATTGTTCTAGTTGTGATGATTTTGAAAAGAAACTAAAAGATGCTATGAATGAAATTTCAATATTGAATAATGCTTTAGATTCTCATGAAGTTAAATATTGTTCCAAGTGCAAATTAAAAGGAAAAACTTCATGTGAAAATTGTCTTGATCTGTCCAATAAACTTGATAACATGCATAGGACATTAGATCGATTTTGTAATGGGAATAAGAACCTAAACTTGCTGCTGAAATCTTCCAAGTCTTGCAATGATAAAACCGGTTTAGGTTTTGATTCTCATGCTCATGCTAAGGCACATCCACCTAAAATTGTAAAGTCATTAGGAAATGGTTTGATTGAAACAGTTACTAAACAAAAAGAAGTGGTTTTCAAATCTGCAGGAGTGTTGTCTCATTCGGTTTCAAATAAAAATATTGCTTACTCATCTAGACATGAACACAAAGTTAAATTTCACTGTACCTACTGTGGTCGAGATGGTCATGTCATAGATTTTTGTTATAGACTAGCTAAACTACAGAAAAGGGAAAGAATGATTTCTAGATCTTATAACTTTCATGCAAAATTTGCTGCACATATTAAATCGAATGTCAGGAACATGCAACCTGCTGTAATGAGTCAAAAAAATTCAAAGTTTACCTCCGGACCTTCTGTTTTTGCCTCCGGAGCTACTGATTTTTGTGCTACACAAGTAACACCTTATAGGTCAGTAGTTAAGAATAAAAAACCTCAAGCTTTGACTCATAAACCTGCTATTTTATCTCAGCTTTCGCGTGTTTTTCCTGCTGCACGTTGTGTGACTCAATACTGGATACCTAAATGCTTTTTGACTAATCCTAGTATTGAGTCATCGACGTATTGTGCTTCTATGTAGGTTACATGATTGAGGAAGGAGAACATTTGGATTGTGGATTCAGGTTGCTCATGCCACATGACCGGTAACGAAGAATGGTTCTCCTCCCTCTCTTTTGTGTCACGTGTAGAGAATGTTACTTTTGCCGATAATTCTTCAACTCCTATAATTGCTAAGGGTTCGATTAGAATAAATGATCACTACACTTTGAAGGATGTGGCATTTGTCAAAAATTTGAAATACAACTTGCTTTCTGTTTCACAATTGCTAGATGAAAATCTGGAAATTATTTTCAATAAAAACTACTGCAAAGTTGTAGGTTCAAATAGTGAGCTTATTTTTAACATGTCTCAGTTTAGAAGAGTTTTTAAAGCTGATTTTGATATGTCTTCCTCTAAGCATAGGTGTCTAGTTGCTAATGATTCAAAGGACTTATATTTTTGGCATCGTAGACTTGGTCACGTAGGTTTTGATCACCTAACGCGTGTTAGTGCTTTTGGTCACTTTAGAACTTTATTTCTTAGATTATCAATTGATCACCCAAGATCTTTAAAAGCAATTAGAAGTGATAACATAACTGAATTTAAAAATCAATATTTTGATCACTTTTGTGCTGAAAATGGAATAGATCATCAATTTTCTTCACCATATGTACCTCAACAAAACGGTGTTGTAGAAAGAAAGAACAGAACCTTAGTTGAGATGGCTAGGACTATGCTTGATGAATATCAAACTCCTAGGAAATTTTTGGCTGATGCGATTGCAACCGCTTGCTATGTCTCAAATCGTGTTTTCTTGCGCGTTAAGCTAGGTAAACCCCATATGAGCTCTGGTTTGGACATAGGCCTAGTGTTACGAACTTTCGGGTCTTTGGTTGCAAATGTTTGGTTAAGAAACATGGTAATATTGATAAATTTGAACCTAGATCCATTGATGGCATGTTTCTTGGTTATCCATCTCATACTAGAGGCTACCGTGTGCTTTTACTTGACACTAACAAAATTGTGGAGACTTGTGAAGTGTCTTTTGATGAATCTAGCCCAAGTACTAGCTCAAACATTGCAGGTCCAAATCCATATCCGCAGGGGGAGAGCATTTTCGTTGAAGATGAGGAAGAAGTGGAGCTGCTGCCCGAAAATTCAGCAGCTAATGACATTGTTCGAGCTCCTGATTTTGATTCACAGCCAGCACTGACGACCACCATTGCTGGTCCAGATCCTACTCAAGTGACAACCTCATCAATTTGTAATGAACATGAATAAGAAGAAGCTTGTGACGTGTCCACTTCCCTCCGGGTTCTCAAAATTCATCCTCCACAACAGATTATTGGAAGCTTGCACGAACGAGTTACACGGTCTAGGTTTTGCGATCCAAACTCTCATGCTCATTAGCTTTTGTTGCTTCTTTTGAACCCAAAGATATATCACACGCACTCACTAATGAATCTTGGATTATTGTCATGCAAGATGAGTTAGAAATTTTTTGAAAGAAATAATATTTGGAAACTTGTACCTCCACCTCAAGATCACAGTTTAATTGGAACTAAATGGGTGTTTAAAAATAAACAAATTAATTGGAACTAAATGGGTATTTAAAAATAAATAAAGTGAGGATGAGGTTGTGGATAGGAATAAGGCTAGGTTGGTTGCTCAAGGTTTCACTCAAGTTGAAGGTCTAGATTTTGATGAAACTTTTGCTCCTGTTGCTAGATTAGAAGCCATAAGAATTTTGTTAGCTTTTGCTGCAACTAAAGGTTTTAAGCTATATCAAATGGATGTTAAAAGTGCTTTTCTTAATGGATACATAGATGAGGAGGTTTATGTCAAACAACCACCGGCTTTTGAAATTTCAGATTTTCCTAATCATGTTTACAAACTGTCCAAAGCCTTGTACGGTCTCAAACAAGCCCCTAGAGCATGGTATGATAGGTTAAAAATATTCTTACTTAAAAAAGGGTTTACCATGGGCATGGCTGATAAAACTCTTTTTGTGCTTAAGCATGGCACTGACTCATTATTCATTCAAGTGTATGTGGATGATATTATCTTTGGTTGTGCTTCTCATGATCTTGTGTCTAAGTTTTCAGCTATGATGAGTTTAGAATTTGAGATGAGTATGATGGGAGAACTCACGTTCTTTTTGGGGCTGCAAATCAAGCAAACCAAGGAGGGTACCTTTGTGCACCAAACGAAGTATACAAAAGACCTCCTAAGGCGCTTCAACATGGACAAAAGCAAGCCTCTTCGAACACTAATGGTAACAACAACAACACTTGACCTTGATGATGATGGTGAACCCGTGGATCAAAAAGAATATAGAAGCATGATCGGATCATTTTTGTACCTCACGGCATCAAGACCGGACATACAATTCAGCGTATGTCTTTGTGCACAGTTTCAAGCTTCCCCACGTGCTTCACATCGTCAAGCCGTCAAAAGGATTCTCAGGTACTTACATGGAACTCAAGAATTTGGTATTTTTCTTCCTTCTTCCTCAACCGTTACCTTGAAAGCTTTTTCGGATGCTGATTCTGGGGGTTGTAGGATTGATAGGAAAAGTACTTCTGGTGCTTGTCATTTTCTTGGTAATTCACTTGTTGCTTGGTCCTCTAGAAAATAAAATTTAGTTGCACAATCCACCACCAAATCTGAATATGTAGTTGCTGCTAGCGCTTGTTCACAAATTCTATGGATTGTTCAAACACTTAAGGACTATGGGGTTGATCTAGATAGTGTTCCACTGTTTTGTGATAACACTAGTGTCATTTGCATTGCTAAAAACCCTGTGCAACATTAACTAAGCACATTGATATTAGGTATCACTTTCTCCATGATAATGTTGAAAAAGGAAACATTGTGCTTCACCATGTAGATACCGAACAACAATTGGCTGAAATTTTTACAAAACCTTTGGATTTCACTCGTTTTTGTTATATTCATAGTGAAATAGGGGTTATGCATCATCATGGCTTAAATTGAGGGAGAGTTTTGAAACTTGGGAAGTCTATGTGTGAATCTGAAATTAAAATAATATGAGCATAGTATTTCATACATAAATGACTTTGTGATTCCTTTTACATGCTGAAAGTTCTTACTACATTACTCGTGGTATACATTTTGTAGTTTCTGCCATGTCTAGTAATTGGAATAATTACTTACACTAAATATGGTCATGGTCAAACTTTCTTGCTCTTTTGAACTTGTTGCATGCTCACAAGTGCTTTTAATCATAAAGAATTAATCAAGCAATAAACTCACATGTTGAGTTTTTGTGGACAAATATAAGTTGAGAAAATATCAAGAGAATATGCATGCATCGCACTTCTTCTTTTGAGATGGCTTATCATTGCACTTAGATATGAACTTGGAAGAAATTGTGTATGACCAAAACCATGTCCTTAAGCTTCTGATTGTCAAATGACATAGGCTTGGCTTGGTTGGTTAGAATAAGGCAGATGCGCATATAATATCTTGCAAATATCATATGATTTAAATTTGTGCTTTGGGAAATAATAAAATGCAGCAACAGTTGTCATGCTTTCAGGTTTTGAAATAGTTAAGTTTGTGAGATCATGACTTGCTATATTGGAAATCACATTTGATCTCTAGCATGGGTTACACTACTTTATGTATTTCATTGATGCGATAGTGTAAGTTTATATGTATATGTTATAATATGCTCACAATAATTAAAATTTGTCTTATAAACCTTGCTGAATACATTGTCAAAGGGGGAGAGATAATATGTGAATTTTTAAAAACAAATATGCAAGAGGGAGACATTAATTACACATTGGACATATTCACAATTGTTTTTGGGGGAGAATTTCTTTTTCTCATTTTATTTCTGTTTTACAAAGGGGGAAAATTTGTTCTCAAAACTTTTCATGCTAATGTTCGGATTTTAAATGGTGTTGCCAATGCATTCATCAAGGGGAGATTGTGAGACCTATGTGTGCTGAATACATTGGCTTTGACAATAAAAGTTTTGAATGCTGCCATAACATCTTTTTAGCAAGGTCCGACTCTAGCTCTGAGCTTTTGCAAGATCCGACAATAGGTCCGACTTTCTTTGTCTAGATCCGACATGTTTTTGGGTAGCTCCGGTGAAGCTTTGTCTTTAGCTCTGGCATGTCTTTGATAGCTTCGGCATGTCTTTGTTAAGCTCCGATATGTTCTGCTAGGTCCGACTTATGTTGGTTAGCTCCGACATGTTTCTCTAGCTCTGGCTTTTGGGTTGACTAGTTCCGACTAGCTTTGGTTAGCTCCGGTACTAGGTCCTGCAAGTTTGATAAGCTTTGGTGCTAGGTTGTACTAGCTTTGGTAAGCTCCGGCGCTAGGTTGTACTAGCTTTGGTAAGCTCCGGTTCAAGCTCCGGTTAGCTTTGGCAAGGTTCGGAGCTTGATCATATTGTTCCAAATTTTCATGTGAAATGTTTTGAACATACTTTATATTCATGGAAAGATTGCTTAGTATTCATTTGCTAAGTTTTTGGTGCATTTTGGTTGATATGGATGATATCGTTTTGCTGTGCTTTGCAACATACTTATGTGAGGTTCTCACGTAAGGTGTTGTGTTCGGAACTAACTTGAGTCAAGTTGCGGACTTGGGCTCATACGAATTGGTTGTTTGTTCGTGTGCAGGTGTTGCATGAGTTCAAGTCATGGCTGGTGACGGGATCCATTGGACTAGTCTCAGGAAGGAGATGAGGTTCCAACAACCAAGTTCGGGAGGAACTATGGTTGAGCTGGTCAGGAGGTCGCGCAAGATGATTGAATCAAGGGTAGTGCATATGAAGGTTACTGAACATCGAAGGAAGGTGTTCGCACGTATGCATGCGCTGCATAATGTGGCAACATGTCCGAAGATAGTTTATGGATGGGAAGATCTGGTTGGAAGGATCGGATCGTACCGGTTGATGACTTTGGCTGCGAAGGAGTCGGTTATGGCTCGGTATGGAAAGTATCGAGTTGGTTATGTTAGGATTTCGTGTGGGTCACGAATTTGAGTTGTTTTAGGAATATGGGATATGTTCCTAGTGTGTTTGGAAGTCTTAAGATTGCTTCTATCTGTGTATAGAAGAGTCCTAAGCAGTTATGGAAAGTTTCGATTCGTGAACGAAGTAGGATTAGGGTCCTGATTTGAGTTGAGTTTGCTTTCGAGCTGGTTATATAAGCAAGGGAGGACAGAGTTCGTGGTTCACGACTTTGAGACTGTTCCTCTTGTGTTATATTGAATAAAATTCTTAGTTTGAAGGAACTTTTGTGCCTTGTTCATCCGACTTGTTCCAGGCAAATTTTACTCGTCGAGTTTCTGGACAGCACTACCTTTCGTTGGTGGTTTTATCATAACTCGAGTTTTACAGATCAAATTTACGTGATTCTTTTTGGGTTGTCTTCTCAAGTTGATTATCTATTATTTGTAAAAATTTCACGGTCATTGGATTTGTGGTTTCTGATCTATACGAGTTTCTTTGCAGCGTTCCAGAACTGTTTTTCTCGGGTAGGACAGATTGACCTTTGTTCGATCTTTCGATCATAACTTGAGTTTCTCTCGACGGATTTGAGTGATTCTTCTTGTGTTTTCTTCGTGACTTGATTCTCACTGATATATATCACTTTTGTCCCGGTTAAACACGTTTAGATTAGTCTCACACACGATTTTATTAACAGATAATTTTCTGCCGAAGGGGTTGGGATTTAATTGTTTCTGCTGCGTAAAATTTTTAAATCTACCATTCACCCCCTCTGGTAGCTTTTCACGTGCTCTTCGATCCTACAGCTCTGACTCCGGGCCTCAGAAGAAGAAATTCCACAGCAACTGGGGCGGTAGCATCCCCAGGTAAGCATTGTAATCTCACCTTGAGGTGCTAATCTTGTTTTTATCATGTCTTTAATTTTCCTGATCTTTTGTTTCCAGGGTGTCGAGAAAGAAGTCCAAGGCTTTGAATCCTGCTGCAGCGAATGAGGCTGAGTGTGCGGAAGCTCCGGCTTCAACCCCTGTGCCTCCCCAAGTGGTGGCAGAAGACATGGCAGCTCCTGCACCAGTTGTCGTGGACTTGGATCCAGAAGAGAAGACAGAAACTCCCATGGTAGCATTGGACCATGGGGGAGAAGTTGATGAAGATGTGCCAACGGCTGCAGCGCTGACGCCTGAAGTTTCGGTGTAGGAGACGGAGATGGCGGAAGCTCCGACATCTGAGCCGGAGGTAACCTAAGCTCCAGCGCTTGTGCCGGAAGTTGTTGAAGAACATGAGGTTGACCCGGAAGTACTCGAAGTCCCGACCTCTGTGCAGGAGATTATTGAAGCCCCAACACCTGAGCCGGATATTGTGGAAGTGGCGGCGCCTGAGCCGGCAGTGGTGGGGGCTCGGACGATGGTTCAACGTCTGCCCTGGAGGCGATTACTCTAGAGGCGCCCATGCCCGAGACGGAGCAACCAGAGGAGTGGGAGGCGGACCTTCCACCTTCAGAGCTGTCGGTTGAAGATCCGGTGGGGGACCTTCGGCGTCAACCCCTGAGGTTGAAGTTCCCTTGGTGGGACCCTCGTCGGTACTGATACAAGTAGAAGAGCTTCCAAGGGGTGGCCTTAGTGCCGCAGGACTACAGGGGATCACGCTTGTGGCGTGGGACCCAATTTTTGTGCTTGAAGACCTCTTGGAGCCCGCGGAGACGACTCCAACAGGCCTGGAGCCTATTCCTTTAGCATTGTCTATCGACAACACCTGCTCCAGTCTTCGTCAAGACCAGCTCGCCTTCGACCACAACAGCAAGGTCCCCAAAGAAGAGCGCCACACCTTAAGGCATTGGTGCAACTGACTTCATTTTCAAACCAAGCCAGCGCAGACAAGGCTTGCCGACCAACGGGAGTGGGTCGACAAGGAAAAGGCCCAGATGGAATATTGGGGCCAGTTGCTGGAGGAGAGGGAGGCCTCCATTAGAGCTCTCGATGTAGAAGCCCTAAATTCAAGGTACAAGTTCATACAAGAGAATTTAAAAATTTGAAATGGGGAAAAGAAATCAAATGACAATTGAGAAATTAAATCAATTCAAGCTTCAATAGAAGGGATTCAAGAATTCAAATTAGATCCTGTTCAAACTTTGCCAAAATAAAAATCTGAGTTCACAATTAAATTCCAAATATCCCAACTAGCCTCTCTACCAAGTTTCAAAATTTTTGAAACTCATTTGCTATTTAATTCAGTGGCTCCATTGAATTCAATTCAAATTCAAATTTGAATTTGAGTTTTACTGAAATTTATCCAAATTTGAAATCCAATTGCAGAATCATAATCTCCATATTTAAATTGGCCACTCCACAGAAATCTAGGATTTTTGGATCAATATTGGTGGTAGAATTTAAGGAGCAGAAAAGATAGGCTTAAGTGGTAGTGGGACCCACTGGTCAGGGGGAGATCTATGGTAGTGCTCTGCACGCCGTTTTTCCGTCACCGCTCTGCTTGACACCGCACGGCATGCACTCGCCAGCGAGCTGCTTGCTATCTTGAGAGCACCCCTGTGTGCTCCTTATCCCCCCCTGGTCCCTTCTTCACGCCATCAACGAGGACTGCAGCGCGCTCACTTTTCTTCCCTCCCGCGAAGCAGAGTATCACCGCCTCCTTTCCTCCCAGGTGAGCACCATAACCTTGCCTCATTTCCCTTTGATGCAAACAGCAAAGTTGGCACCAAAGCTGTGCTCTATCGTCTACGCCAATTAGCTCGTCGTTTTGCTCATTGTGATGGCCGTAGTTTGAAGTTCCGCGGATGCCACTAGAGTCAGAGACGAACGTCGCCTCTGCTCCATCGTCGCGAGCACTCCCCAAGCCGTGTTGCACCTTGACTTCAACAGCAAAAAGGTTCGCCAACACAAGCTCCTTCTCATGGTAAAAACCGTGCCTCTTTCCATTCAGTATCCAGCAAATGATTTCAGTTTTTCTTTCGGCCGTTGCCCATAACTAGCTCGCTTCTCTGTTTAATTCGCTTTCTATGTGTAACCATCCATTAATTCTTTCATGGAAGTTGTTCAATACATCATGGCGCACGTGCTTGCCAAATCTCAGTGGAATCCATCGAGTGATTGCCGAGAGATTCGAGTTTTCCCCGCCGCCATGAAGAATCTCGTCGCTCCACCATTGAAATCAACTTTGCCGGTGATTCCATCCTTTTTTCTCCCCCTGGTCATCTTCCTAATGCTTCCAGTAATGTTCCCGACTTTTCCCCGAGCTTCTTGTGCCATTCCCAAGTGATTCCAGCCATCGCCAAAACCCTAGCTCTGCCGCCGTCGTCGCGCCGCCATCTCCGGCCCTCGCCGCCACGATTGGACCCCACCATCGTCTTGCGCGGTCGATTTTAGGGCTAGGTGGTCACGGCCGAGCCAAATGGAGGTCGACGCAATGATCCCGGCGAGCTCGCCGGCACTGCACCGCCGCGGCCGTGCGGCGCGTCGGGAGGTAGGCGAAGGCTGGCGGGCCCCGCCTGTCAGCGACGTGTTCGACCGCGCGGATCGGCTGTGGCCTCGGATCGTATACGGCTGCGCGGGTAAACCCTATGGCCCCCATGTGGCCCAGCTGATATTGGTTTATTTTAAACCAGTGGGCCCAACCTGGATTATTTGATCTTTTCCATTGGAAATTAATTCTTGAATTTGAGCCAAATTCTAAATTCAATTTCTCCTAGTAGATTTCCTCAAATAATTCCAAATAAATTCTGGTAGCCTAATATTGATCTCAACTGTGCAGTGGTGCAATGTGCTGGACATGAAACTCGAAGAATTTGCATAATTAATTCCTTTAAACTAATTGCTTGGAAAATTAATTACTCCTGTTATATTATTTACAAAATTCCTAATTTTGGTCAGGACACTCACAAAAATACACTTGATATCAATTAAAATTTTCAACTTCATTGGACTTAACTTACTGGGATTATCAGTGTTCCAAATCTCTATGTAGTTGAAAAATTAAGAAAAGTACATAACCATTTTCAGATTTTTCCCCAAACTTGTAAAATCAGTTTCTCCCTGTAGGACGCTCAAAAAAATGTGAAACAAATTTTTCCAGAACAAGTGAGACCATCTCTACCATGATCATACACTTTTAACCATGACAAAGCTCCATAATTACAACCAAAATTCAGAGAAGCCTTTTATTTGTTGGAATTTTACAGACAACATGCTTCTTTGAACATCTACAATTTTTGTTCCATATCTTCCTCATAGAACCTAGTATCAACTGTTAAAATCCCAAATCCAATTAAATTAATTTACATACCTGGTCAATATTTATAAGATCTTCTCTATAGTTTCTATATAACTCATGTACTTTATATATTGCATATCATATAGTGACCGAGATCGAGGAGGACCCGGAGGCCTTGGACAACATCCTCCTAGAGTCTAATTTCCCCCTGACTCACAACCAGGCAATCCCTTGTTTGCATTTAAGTGCTAATTCAAAGTTTCAATTTGTATCACTTAAGTCAAAGATGATGTTTGTGCATTAGGGCTAAGGTGCTTGTTACTCCACTTGAAAGACCCACAAATCCCATGGAGTATTGGGTAGTCTATGGCCCGACAACTAGAAAATGCTATGCTTAAGTTTCAGGAGTCCAGTAGAAGTTGAGTTGTTGGAATCTACTCGCGAGATAGGATTTTATCACACGGGAAAGAATTTGATCAAGGAATGATTTATGAATATGAACTTGAGACCGAGCAGTGGGTAGGATACAGCGAGACATGGTTTTACTTGCATTGCCCTACTTGTGTCGATTGAGGACCAATCTGTGTGCAGCCCTGCTGGACAAGTTTGAACTGTACCGGATGCATACTGGCTATATGGAAACAAGGAAATTGATGTAATTGGTTAACCTGGGTGTCGAGGTTTACCCTACCATTTTATAGGAGTGGGCTGAGGGTAGCAAGGTGTCAATCTGCCGGTGGGCATAGAAGATGCTACGCGCGGGGACCTCCTGCCCGTTACGGAAGGACTGGTTCGGCATTTGGGTTTCCTTTGAAAGGTTGCTGCATACAACATAGTATTGAAGTGTGATTTGATCCACTTCCAAAATGGGTGTATGTCACGTGTTATTTGGGTGTGTCCTGATTGCAATTACCGTCCCCCATGGTTATTTGAGTACCGCCTGTTCACTGCGCTGTGACGTAGTAAATACTGAAGAAGTCAGGAGAATACGATGTATTGAATTATACTTGTTTTCAAACTTTGGTTTCTGTCAAATATGCTCACTAAAGTTACTTCATTAAACTTGTAAGATGCTGTTAATAACTTGAAAATTAAGGATCAACATGTAGGCGAGTCATTTACTGCAATATCTATGCCTATGTTAAGTATTCCTGCATATAGAGTTCCATGTTTAGGTGAGACGGTTAAGTCTTGCTGAGCCTTCATGCTCACGATTGCTATAATAAGTTGTTTGCAGGTGAGATGTATGAGGAAGGGCCCGAGGATGAGGCGATCCCCCCGTCGGGGTATACCGTCGAGTGGGAGCCCTGCACGCCGCCGTAAATTTGCGTGTTGCTAGTGTGTAGCGTCCGCGGGCTGGCGGTTGTACTTTTGCATAGCTAGGATGAGACTTTAGCTATGAATATTATCTTCTGCTATATATTAAGTATTGTAAAAGACTTCCGATATTTATATAAATAAAACTTTGTATTTTGTCGTATTCTTTTCGTGTGTGCTATTGGGTGCCGCATCGCACGGCACCACCCTCCGCAATTCCTGGATTGTGTGGACCCGGTCCCCACAGCGTGGTATCAGAGCCGCATTGGTAATAGCACGCTCAAAAAGAGCCTATTTTGAAAACTTCAGAGTAGTCGAGTGAGGATTAGTACTATGCCCACATAAGGTCTATTATAGTATTAGTTACTTAAGGTGGCAAGCTAACTTATGTGTTATTATATTCTGTAACGACGCTCCGACGTCAGGTAAGATGTAAGGTACGCCACCACAAGCGGATCAATTGCGATAAGATCACCATGCGAGAGGTAGCATGAGATTGTTTCTGTGGCTTGGCACAGAAATGTTAATATGAGTCTCTGAAACTTTCCATGTTTCTGAGAACATATGACATGCGGTACCCCAGCGTGCTACAAAATTAGTGGGAGCCCTCGCCGGGAGGGACATAACCCGATGCACCCCTACTGGTGCAGCACTATGCAAAGACGTGAGACCCCATCGGGTGGTAGAAAACACGGTCATGTACTTCGAGACGTGGCTTAACTCGAGGCGGCCCGTATGGAATGATACGGGACGACTGTTTTTACTTTCATATATATTATTGTGAACTTTTCGCCATGCGGGAGGTGCCGTATGGCACCATATGTTTCATCTATCATTTGTTTGTAGATGCAGTACACTAACCACGTTTAAGTAGCTCGGGTAGAAAACGTTTGCGAGTGAACGTTATTACTGCCACCGTTGAGACGTATGCCGGAATACCGGCTTAGGATTTTCTTTGGTGAGGGCATAGTACCGGAATTGCATTCGCGTTTCATCAGGCACGTCAACGACATTATTTGTGTTGGTATCGTGACTCGACAACAAGTAAAAATTCCCAACTTAGGACTAAGGTTGAATTTGTAATCTCTGTTTTGGAGCGTGCTGGTCAGATTTAAAATTGATCGTGTGGTCGCTTGGATAAGCGGACATGTGGTTTGGGAACTTGAGGAAGTCATCCATAAAATTCATTTTCAGCTCCAAAGCAGATTTCAAGATTTAAAATTTTAAAACTTCATTTGAACTTAAAGTGCCCAGTTCCTAGTTCAAACTGTGAACTGGACAGAAAATTGACTATGTTTGGGATAGCATAACTTTCTGTATATTTTACCCCTGAAGGTCTAACACACATGGTTGGAAAGTTTAGGGAGTCCTATAAACTCTTATGTTCAACTCCAAATCAGAATCCCCCTGTAAACTATTGAAAAATTCAAATTTCCAAACTCTGCGAAATCTAGACAGGACTGGACAGTTTTCTGTACCCAGTTATTGTTTCCATCATATCTCTTAGTATAATCCACAAATCACTTCATATAATGCATTTATGTAATCCTTAGGATGTATACAATAATGTTGTAATTTATAATTTTTTGCATATATTGATGTTTTGTATCTGGAAAAATGTGGACAAAATCAGCCTTAAACAGAGGAGGTGCTGTCAAATTTTTTCCAGAAACACTGTCAAATTGCAAAACACATATCTCCTCATACAGGAATGATATGGGGGCAAATAAATACATTATGGAAATCTATTTGAGTGTACTAGAACTTTTTAGTTTAACTCAAGTTCTGAATTTGTCTCTAACTGGATGAAAATCTTGAATTTCTCCAGACTGGTCAGATGGAACAAAACTGTGACAGAATTCCAGTGTTATGTTTCATTTGACATTTGAATTTGAATTCACTTTCATAATTTATTTTTTGCATCCCTGATCTGTTTATCAACAAAGTTTGTTGAATTTTAGTATTTGACTCCTTCAAGTACTTCTTTTATAGATGACGGATGTGATGCTATTACCAGACTGATGGGTATTTTCCAAGTGCGCCAACCGTTCGGGCTTCCCGAGCCTGCTGCAGGAGGTGCTCCAACAGTTTGGCTTCATCGAGATGTCATGCTATTAGGGTCCAGAGACGGTTGACAGAGGCATATTGTCATGTACCATACTGGTCGACATCCCGTCTAGTCCGCGTTTTTATGGATGGGCTCCTTTTTCGGTCACGTTCCAGGGAGTTCATTTGGAGGACACGTGGGACTTTGCAGCGGGCGAAGCACTTATGAAGCTTTGAGAGCTTCATCAAGATGCCATGGCGGGGACACAATTTGCTCTTCTTCCTGTCCATGGTGATGCTGGTTTTGAGTGGCAACTTCGTATGGTTGCGGCCTATCGACCATATGGCGACACAACCTCGACCACACTTGGGACATTTGCCGCTGCATCCAGCATGGTGGTTCTTGCACAAGGTGTAATCCTGCAGGAGCAAGTTGAAGCCTTGAGGCAAGCGACTGAATGGGGTGACACTCTTGATTATATCAATGAGAACCTACTTTTGTTGCTGGCTCTGACAAATCACTTACTAAAGCAATGCGAGGATCATGCCGAACTGCGGCAAACTCGCATGGAACTGCAGCAAGCTCATGATGGACTGCAGACGAGTCAGTTGGAGGTGCAACAACAGCAAGAACAGCTGTTGGTAGTTACCGAGGCACGAGAGGATGTTAGAAAACAAAGCACTTTTTGGATAAAATTAATTCCTAAAATTACAGCAGTACGAATGACAGATAATTCACAAAACGTGAGCAGTAACATGCACATGAAACAAAACATATCTATCACACTCATGCATAAGAAACTCATCATTACTCACTAAGAAGATGTATCCAGCTTGAGCGATGAAGAGCCGACAGCGCGATGAAGATTGAAGAATGATGTAGAACTTCAAGCGAGCAGTCTTGTGTACGCTTCCGAAAAACCTGATTCGCCCCAACCCGTGTAGGTTCTTTAGCAGGACGTGGTTTTGGAGGCACTGCTCTCCCGCACGTCGGTGACACGCCGACGATAGGGATGGAAAGGCCGGATGAGACGCACAACACTGTGAGACTGTGTTTTTTGTTGTTCTTCTCACCTCACGAATGAATATAACCAGCGTATATATAATACACGAGGATTAAGTAAGAAGTTTATGACGCATTATAGTCACTGAAAATACATGGGTGCTATTAAAATCTTTAGTAAAGTGGTAGCTTTAAAACCCCAATACTAATAGCTTTGATTAGCCTGTAGTAACTTACACACCATTATTTTCAGAAACATAAAATACACTAAATTGCGAGCAATAAAGTCGTATTAGTGTCTTCTTTATGGCTTTTCAAATTCAATAGAGAATAATTGGGTCCAAAGCCCAAATATTTCAACAATCCCCATGAAATTTCAAAAGCACCACTAACACGACTTCTCATACGTCCACGATGTTGTTTGATATACCAGTTTATTGATGGAGACCTGTTAGGTTGAACATCCATCTTGATCTAAAAAATCTGCCAACTCACAACTACACAATGGACTATGCCTTGAATTGGTAGTTTTGCGTGAGCTGGTTTTATTCAAAGACCAAACTGATACTTGGCGTTCATTAGGCCAGTCATCGGGTGGAGCTTATACGTCATACTCCCGTGTCTCTTTCATGAGCTTCTTAGAGAATTCCCAAATCTCACAGACTGTGACCAACAGTCAGCTCATATAGGTGTGTTCGTACAAGAATACTCTGTAGGACAGTATCTCGCATTATAGCCTCCGAACACATTAAGACTTAAGTCAACCTTCCTTACAGAATGAAGAGTGTTGCATCTTCACTAGAAAGGGTACTACATAGTTATATACTCTCCTAGTTATACATACAGCTTGTTCTTCCCAAATACTAATTCACGGGATTTCCGATCACATAGGTTTGGGTTACCACTGTGTATAACTCACGTGGGTCTCAACCCCATATCCTTCGATGCACTATCTATCACATTTCTTGATAGACCTTTTGTAAACGGATCTGCTAGATTTTTCACCATTTGAACATAATCAATGGCTATCAATCCGGAGTTTCTCAATTTTTTGACAGATTTTAACTGTCTTTTCACATGTCTTGAGGATTCCAAATTATCCCTTGTACTTGACACATTCGCAAGAACTGTTTGATTGTCACAGTACATAAGAATTGGAGAAATTGGTTTTCCACCACTGGTAAATCTATCAAGAGTTCCTGCAGCCACTCTGCTTGTACAGAAGTTGTATCTAATGTTGTAAACTCTGCCTCCATGGTTGACCTTGTCAAAATAGTCTGTTTACAAGACCTCCATGAGATAGCTGCTCCTTTAAGAGTAAAGACATAACCACTTGTTGCCTTTATCTCATCAGCATAAGAAATCCAATTGGAATCACTATAACTCTCTAAAACTTTGGGGTCTCCTGTATAGTGAAGTCCATAGCTCATTGTGCGACACAAATAGCGCATAACTTGCTCAAGCGCACTCCAATGATCATCTCCTAAGTAAGCAGCAAATCGCCTCAATTTGCTAACCGCGAAGGAAATGTCAGGTCGAGTAGCACCAGCTAGATACATGAGCGAACCAATTATCTGAGAATATTTCAGTTGGTCTCTTCCTAGTCTTTTATTCTTCCGAAGAATTATACTAGGATCGTATGGTGTTGGTGAAGGCTTGCTGTCCAAATAGCCAAAACGGCTCAAGACCTTCACAACATAATGGGACTGTAAGAGAGTAATCCCATTCTCATTTCTTATCAGCTTGACATTTAATATAACATTATCCTCCCCTAAGTCTTTCATATCAAAATTTTGGAACAAAAAAGATTTTACCTCATGTATCATATCAATATCAATTCCAAAAATTAATATATCATCTACATATAAACACATGATCACTCCTCTACCCCCACCATATTAATAATATACACATTTATCAGCCTCGTTGACAACAAAGTCTGCTTGTGTCATGGTACTATCAAATTTCTCATGCCACTGTTTTGGTGCCCGTTTAAGACCGTATAAAGATTTCTTTAACTTACACACCTTATTCTCTTGATCGGGTATATCAAATCCTTCTGGCTGATCCATATAAATCTCCTCATCCAACTCTCTGTTAAAGAAAGCCGTTTTCACATCCATTTGATGGACTAGAAGACCGTGTGAGGCAACCAAAGAAAGAAGTACCCGGATAGTTGTCATTCTAGCAACAGGTGAGTAAGTATCAAAGAAGTCTTCTCCTTCTTTTCGTGTATAACCTTTCACCACGAGCTTTGCCTTGTACTTCTCAATAGCACCATCAGGCCTAAGCTTTTTCTTGAACACCCACTTACACCCAATCATTTTACAATCGAATGGACGATCCACCACATCCCAGGTTCTGTTAGTCATGATGGATTCCATCTCACTACGGATTGCTTCCTTCCAATCGTCTGCATCAGGAGATGCAAATGCCTCTTGGATGGATCTGGGTGTATCATCCACAGGGTAAACAATGAAATCATCACCAAAGGATTTTGGGATCCGCTGTCTTTTGCTCATTCTATGAGCTGTTTCATTGTTTTCTCCGTCATACGGCTGTAATAGATTTTCTGATGGTGTAAGAAGAGGTTGTTCTAAGGTTTCGAATGGAGGATAATTTGTGTCATGCGTATGACCATATGAATTACGTGCATCATTCATAGGAAAAATACTTTCAAAAACGTGGCATCTATGGATTCAACTATTGTATCAACAAGTACAAGTGGTGAATCAGATCTGATAACTAAAAATCTATAAGCAGGACTATTCGAAGCATAGCCAATAAAGATGTAATCAACAGTATTAGGTCCGAGTTTACGCTTTTTAACTATTAGTATATTTACCATAGCCAAACACCCCCATGTGCGCATGTAAGAAAGAGATGGTTTTCTTCCTTTCCAGCCTTCATATGAAGTTTTCTCACTATTTTTAGTGGGAACTCTATTTAGCACATGGTTTGCGGTCAAAACTGCCTCCCCCCACCATTCCTTAGAAAAACCAACAGTATCTAACATGACATTCACCAAGTCTGTTAGAGTGTGGTTTTTCCTCTCGGCAACCCCATTTGATTGAGGTGAGTAGAGTGGTGTTCTTTCATGTACAACTCCATTCTCAACACAAAATTGGGTGAACTCATTGGAGAAATACTCTCCCGCACGATCAGATCTAATTCTCTTGATTTTCCTTTCTAGTTGGTTCTCAACCTCCGCCTTATAGATTTTAAAGTGATCTAATGCCTCATCCTTTGATTTATGTAAATACACGTAACAGTAACGAGTTGAATCGTCAATAAATGTCATTAAATATTTCTTTTCTCCCTTAGTTAATACGCCATTCATTTCACAAAGGTCAGAATGAATGAGTTCCAAAAGTGTCGTATTTCGTTCATCAACAGCAAAGTGAGGTTTTCTTGGCTGTTTAGATTGCACACAAGCTTGACACTTGGAACCTTTCACTATAGGAATTTTAGGAATTAAATTCAAAGTAGATAGCCGTGAGATGCATCCAAAATTTATATGACATAAACGCGAGTGGCAAACACTCGCTTCATCATCTTTATTCAAAAAGTTCACCACGGAGCTACTAGGATGTGAAAGGGAAAAACGGAACAAGCCTCCGCTGTCATAGACTTTTCCAATAAAGAGTCCACATTTTGACACAACTACATTATTAGACTCAAACAACAACTTAAGGGGGCATTGACGATATTTTTATTTATTGAGGGGGCGTGCTGCATGTTCTTCAACTGCACGGTCTTTCCCGAAGTGAACTTCAGACTGACCGTACCAACACGATGAACAGAAGCACGTGAGCCGTTTCCCATCAGGACGGAGGCACCGTGGGTAGCCTGATAAGAAGAAAACATAGATACATCAAAACAAGCATGAATATTAGCCTCTATATCAATCCACCATTCAGTAGGTTGACATGCTGTTAAAGCAGTATATGTATTACCATACCCTGCTATTCTATCATCACTAATAATCATGCTGGCAGATTTTTGCTGATTTTTCTTGCTTTTTATGTCTGTGCACGTTTTGGCAAAATGCCCAACCTTGCCACAAACATAGCATTCAACCTCAGCCATGTTTATCTTCTTCTCCTTTCTCTTGAAGTTGGTGGTGTGTACAACTTTATTTTTCCCTTTCTTTGGTCCAGCATGTTGCATGACATTAGCACTGGACTGTCCCTCATGCACCTTGGCCGCACCATCTTTTGCCCGAGCATTTTCCTCCACATCAAGAGAAGCCAACAAATCCTCAACAGAAATGTTTTGTCTCTTATGTTTCAAAGATGTGGCAAATCCCCTCCAAGATGAAGGTAATTTGGCAATAATGCCCCCAACCACAAATCGATCAGGCAAATTTAGTCCAAGTTGTTGGAGCTCTCCGACATTGAGTTGTATTTCATGAGCCTGCTCAACCACTGAACGGTTGTCTACCATCTTAAAATCATGATAGCACTCCGTGACATAAAACTCATGTCCAGCATCCGACGCACCGTACTTGCGTTCAATGGCCTCCCAGAGCTCTTTTGCGCTCTTATGAGTTATATAAACATCGCACAGTTTGTCAGACAACACACTCAAAATGCAACCCACTGCCATCACATTAGCCTTATCAAACTCAGCCTGTTTTTCAACAGTCATGGGTCGATCTACAGGCTTTATAACATAAGATATGTCTATAGCAGTGAGCCACAATTCAAGTTTTGTAGCCCATCTCTTAAAGTTCGAACCAGTGAACTTCTCAGGTTTCATCGCATCAGCAAAGCTATTACCCATCTTAAAGTGCCTATCAAGTTTTTGGATTGTTATAAAACAAAGCACTTTTTGGATAAAATTAATTCCTAAAATTACAGCAGTACGAATGATAGATAATTCACAAAACATGAGCAGTAACATGCACATGAAACAAAACATATCTATCACATTCATGCATAAGAAACTCATCATTACTCACTGAGAAGATGTATCCAGCTTGAGCGATGAAGAGCTAACTACACGATGAAGATTGAAGAATGATGTAGAACTTCAAGCGATCTGTCTCATGTGCGCTTCCCAAAAACCTGATTCGCCCCAACCCATGCAGGTTCTTCAGCGGGACATGGTTTCGGAGACACTGCTCTCCTGCACGTCAGTGACACGCCGACGAGAGGGATGGAAAGGCCGGATGAGATGCACAACACCGTGAGACTGTGTTTTTTGTTGTTCTTCTCACCTCATGAATGAATATAACCAGCGTATATATAATACACGAGGATTAAGTGAGAAGTTTATGACGAATTCTAGTAACTGAAAAATAAATGGGTGCTATTAGATCAGGCTAATAATTCTCTAGTAAAGTGGTAGCTTTAAAACCCCAATACTAATAGCTTTGATTAGCCTGTAGTAATTTACACACCATTATTTTCAGAAACATAAAATACACTAAATTGCGAGCAATAAAGTCGTATTAGTGTCTTCTTTATGGATTTTGAAATTCAATAGAGAATAATTGGGTCCAAAACCCAAATATTTCAACAGAGGAAGCCATCGAGGAAGCTCAGAATTGGGAATACGAAGCAGAGCAACTTCAGGACAATTTGATTGAGGCCGAAGCACAATTGCAACCAGTTGTGTATCCGCCGACTCATGATATACCGCTGAACATGGGTGAGCATGTACCTTCAGATCCAGAGGAGGAGGAAGATCCAGAGATAGTTTAGTACGTTGATGACGATGCATCGGATTAGGATGGGGCAGCACTACTGCCGTCACAGAGCAATGTATAGTTAGTGATTAGTCGTGTTTATTTTGTGGCCATGTTTGTGTCATATTATAAATAGTAGTGGGTGTGTAGAAGATGACAAGGTGTGTATGATGACTCATGAAGACCAAGTATAGTTGAGCTGCACTTCCATAGAGGGAGTCCGTCATTTTGGAAATCACTATTGTACACTTCGTCATGAGATAAATATATTTTGTATAAAGTTTGTACTTTATCAATATATGTGAATGTTATGCAATTATCACATTGTCAATACTCGCACTACTATGGTATAAGATGTATGAAGAAAAAAACATGTCGCTGATTTAAATCATGTCAATGCAGAATGGTGCGTACGCGCTCTACGCCCGAGATGGGAGGATCTAGCCGTGGTCGTGAGGATGAATCTCTGACCCGGGAGCAAACCGCGACACCACAGCAACAAGTACCTCCACCACCACCACCTGAACCTCCGAGGACGCTCGCGGAGATTCTAGAGGCAGTACTCGGCTCGCGCAACGAGCAAACCGAGTTATTGCGTATGTTAGTGCAGAATTTGTCCCGTCAAGGGGGACGACAAGACAATGGGCAATGCCAGCCCCAACAAAGCTTGTATTCGGATTTCTTGGCGACACATCCACTGGTCTTTACAGAGGCCAAGGAGCCTCTGGAAGCAGACAACTTTATCCACACTCTTGAGACGAAGTTCGGTTTGCTGCGATGCACCAAACAGCAGAAGGCGCTATTTGCAGCGCAACAGCTTCAAGGATCGGCCAGTGCTTGGTGGGCAAACTTCATCGCCTCACTGCCGGCCGGTCATGCGGTCACCTGGACCGAATTCCGGGAGGCGTTCCATGCCTACCATATACATCCCGGAATAATGAAGAGGAAGCTTCAAGAATTTTTGGAGCTAAAGCAAGGCGGGAGGAGTGCCCACGAATACTCTCGCGCGTTCAATCATTTGGTGCAGTATGTGCCCCAATATGTGGGGACAGAACATAAGAAGAGAGACATATTCTTCTGGGGCCTTAATCCGAAGATGAAGGTCCAACTCGCACAATGCAACTGCAGCACCTTCAACGACATCGTGAATGCCACGATTGTACAAGAGGATGCTCAGCGCGAGCTAGTTTCTGATAAGAGGAAACGGAGCACGCCGTCGAGCAGCAGCGGGGGTGGTCCGCAGAAGTACCGTGTGGTGTATCGCTCACCATCCAGTCAGCGATGGCAGTTACCGCGAGACCGCAGCCATTCTGCGGTCGTTTTTTAAACGCGCTGCGTTTCCAACCGCCATTTCCACAGCAGCAGCAGCAGAAGCAAAGGATGGTCCTGCGTGCGTATCCACCTCCACCACGCGCACCGTGATTCCTTCCACAGCTTGGCGGGAACCCGACACAATACACGTGCTACACGTGTGGTCATGTCGGGCATTTTGCGAAGGACTGCCCCGAACAGCGACAAGGCAACGCGCAAGCGCCATATCGGGGTGCAGCTCAACCCCGCAACCAGCCCATGAAACTTGCAGCAAAACCCGGCAATGTCCACCACCTAGCTATCGAAGACGTGCCGGAAGGCGAACCCGTCTTCGCGTGTACGTTTTCTCTACTCCAAAATCCCGTAGTCATATTATTTGACTCCGGTGCCACCCATAATTTCATTAGCTAATCATATGTCATCAAATACCAATTACCAATCATTCCCACAAAATGTTCATATTTGATTTGCTCTGCGGGTGGGATAGTAGCAACTGATAGAATGGTCTATAGAGCACCACTTCAGTTGGGTGGAAATCTATATCCGACTTTATTGGAGAGTCAGAAGCTTGATGTCATTTTAGGAATGTCGTGGCTGCACTATCATGGTGCTGTTCTCGACATTGTTCCACGTGTGGTCCATTTGAACTCTCCACTACATGAAGCACACACTCTCATTCTAAACCGCCTTATCCAAAAAATTCCAGCCACATATAACACGGAAGCCACAAAGCTTTAAGACATTCGTGTGGTCCGTGAATATCCGGATGTGATTCCTGACGACCTTATGGGTGTGCCATCGGATAGGGATATCGTGTTCAAGATTGAACTCATTCCGGGAACCACGCCTATTTCTCGAAGGCTGTACAAGATGGCACCCAATGAGTTGGCAGAATTAAAGGAGCATTGAAATACCTGCTGGACAAAGGTCTCATACACCCACGTTCATCGCCTTAGGGCTGCTCTGCATTATTTGTGAAGAAGAAGGACAAGACGTTACGTCTATGTGTGGACTATCGTCTGCTCAATGCTGTGACGATCAAGAACAAGTATCCACTACCGCGTATCAATATTTTATTCAATCAATTAGTGGGTGCTAAGGTATTCTCAGAGATGGATCTTCGGTTTGGATATCATCAAATAAAATTCTGACTGGAGGATATACGGAAGACGACATTCTCTACGAGATCGGGCTCTACGAATATCGCGTCATGTCGTTCAGGCTTACCAACGCGCCGGATCACTTCATGTATTTGATGAATTGAGTGTTTATGCCGGAGTTGGAGAAGTTTGTCGTGGTCTTCACCGATTACATTCTTGTTTATTCTAAATTGGAGGAAGAACACGCCAAACACCTGCATATCGTGCTCCAACGATTGCGAGATCACAAGCTTTATGCAAAATTCAGCAAGTGTGATTTTTGGATCAAACAAGTACCATTTCTTGGTCACATTATTTCAGCGGAGGGTATCACTGTTGATCCAAGCAAAATTGTGCAAGTGTTGAAATGGAAGTCTCCAACATTCGTACACGAAGTTCGCAGCTTTCTTGGATTAGCAGGATATTATCGGAGGTTCATTCCGAGCTTCTCAAAAATTGCTAAACCGATGACGGAGCTTCCGAAAAAGGGGACTAAATATATTTGGAGCAAGGCATGTGAGGATGCATTCCAAGCATTGGTGAAACATCTCACAACAGCCCCAGTGCTAGCTCAGCCGGATATGACCAAATCTTTCAACGTTTATTGTGATGCGTCTGATATTGGTATCGGCTGCATGTTAAAGGAAGAAGGCCACATGATCGTGTATGGATCACGGCGGCTCCAAAATCATGAGCAGCATTACCCAACTCATGACCTTGAGCTCGCTGCCGTGGTACTCGCTTTGAAAATGTGGAGACATTATTTACTCAGAAATTTAGTGCACCTCTGCACCGATCACAAGAATCTGAAATATATCTTCACTCAGAAGGAACTGAATTTGCAGCAGCGAAGATGGTTAAAACTGATCAAAGACTATGAGATTGAAATTCATTACCATCCCGGCAAGGCAAATGTAGGTTCCGATGCGCTGAGCCGCAAGTCTCACGTCAATAATCTGTCCATTACCCCGATGGACAAGGACAAACCGAGTTTATACTTGGTTCCATATGGAGAGTTATATAATCTTGCTCTCATCCCTACCATACGAGAGGAGATTATGGAAGCTCAAAAGAAAGACGTGGGTATGTCACACATTAGGAGGAGAATGAAGAATGGGGAAATGAAGTGTTTCCGGAGTGACGAACATGGTACTCTATGGTTCAAGGACCGTATAGTGGTACCCCGTGATATGACACTTCAAAAGAAAATCTTGGACGAAGCTCACTTGTCCAAGTACTCTATTCATCCGGGCAGCAACAAGATGTACCAAGATTTGAAAACCAGATTCTGGTGGACACGGATGAGAAGAGAGATTGTAAAATATGTGTCCGCGTGTGATATGTGTCGGCGGGTGAAAGCCGACCACATGAGAAAGGCCGGACAGCTGCAACCATTGAAAATTCCGGCGTGGAAATCGGAGGACATTAGTATGGATTTCATCATCAGGTTACCTCTCACATTCCACAAGCATGACTCGATTTTGGTGATAGTCGATCGACTAACAAAATCAGCTCATTTCCTCCCTGTACATACAAAGTACATCGTCAAGAAATATTCGGAATTATTGCAAGAGTCATGTTCTTGCACGGAGTTCCCCGGACGATTATTTCAGACTGTGGTGCGCTGTTCGTTGCTCATTTCTCGAAGCAGCTGCACGCATCATTGGGGACGAAACTGGTCTGAAGCTCTGCATATGATCCGCAGACCGACGGTCAAACTGAACGGGTGAATCAAGTTTTGGAAGATATGCTACGCGCTTGTGCCATCCACCACGGTAAAAATTGGGATGATCATTTACCGTTGCCGGAGTTCTCATATAACAATGGCTATCAAGCTAGCATCAATATGGCGCCATATGAAGCTCTCTACATCTGGAAATGTCGCACACCACTCAATTGGTGTGAATCCGGCGAACAAGTTATATACGGAATTGATCTTGTAAATGAAGCCGAAGAACGAGTACGAGTGATCCAAACCAATCTCAAGGCTGCTCAATCTCGGCAGAAAAGCTATGCAGATAAAAGACGTCGACCTCTATACTTCAACATTGAAGACCACGTTTATCTATGTGTCTCTCCGATGAAAGGGATTCATCGTTTAGGAGTGAAGGGAAAGCTTGCTCCACGATTCATCGGTCCATTCGCCGTCACTTGCTGGTATTCATAATGTATTCCATATCTTTCAGCTGCGGACGTGTCTTAAATCTTCAGCTGAAATCCGCACCGATGACATTGAAGCTCTCCAACCGGATCTCACTTATTCTGAGTATACAATCCGGATTATTGATGAAAAGACTCGCACCACCAGAAACTGGACTCTGTACTTCAACGAAGTATTGTGGAGTAACCATACCGCTGAGGCGGCGACATGGGAAAGCGAGGATTATCTCCAATCAAAGTATCCGGATTTATTATCATCTTATAGCCGGTAATCTTTTTATCTCCGCCTCTTTTAGTTATAATCTCGGGATGAGATTCTTTTTTGGGGGGAATGTAAAAGCCCTGAATTCAAGGTACAAGTTCATACAAGAGAATTTAAAATTTTGAAATGGGGAAAAGAAATCAAATGACAATTGAGAATTAAATCAATTCGAGCTTCAATAGAAGGGATTCAAAAATTCAAATTAGCTCATTTCAGACTTTGCCAAAATAAAAGTCTGAGTTCACCAATAAAATCCAAATATCCCAAGTAGCCTGCCTACCAAGTTTCAAAAATTTTGAAGCTCATTTGCTATTTAATTCAGTGGCTCCATTGAATACCATTCAAATTCAAATTTGAATTTGAGTTTTACTGAAATTTATCCAAATTTGAAATCCAATTGCAGAATCATAATATCCATATTTAAATTGGCCTCTCCACAAAATCTAGGATTTTTGGATAAATATTGGTGGTAGAATTTAAGGAGCAGAGAAGATAGGCTTAAGGTGTAGTGGGACGCACTGGTCAGAGGGACATCTACAGTAGTGCTCTGCACGCCGTTTTTCTGTCGCCGCTCCGCTTGACACCGCACGACGAGGACCCCGGCGTGCTCCTTATCTCCCCCCGGTCCCTTCTTCACGCCATCGACGAGGACTGCAGCGCGCTCACTTTTCTTCCCTCCTGCGAAGCATAGCACCGCCGCCTCCTTTCCTCCCGGGTGAGCACCATAGCCTTGCCTCATTTCCCTTCTATGCAAACAGCAAAGATGGAGCCAAGGATGTGCTCTATAATCTACGCCAATTAGCTCATCGTTTTGCTCATTGTGTTGGCCCTAGTTTGAAGTTCTGCGGACGCCACCGGAGTCGGGACGAACGTCACATCTGCTCCCTCATTGCCAGCACTCCCCAAGCCGCGTTGCACCTTGACTTCAACAGCAAAAAGGATCACCAATGTGAGTTCCTTCTCACGGTTAAACCGTGCCTCTTTCCATTCAGTATCGAGCAAATGATTCCAGTTTTTCTTTCGGCTAATGCCCGTGAACTAGCTCGCTTCTCCATTTAATTAACTTTCTACGTGCAACCATCCATTAATTCTTTCATGGATGTTGTTCAATACATCATAGCGCGCGCCTGCCAAATATCAGTGGAATCTATTGAGTGATTGCCGAGATATTCGAGTTTTCCCCGCCGCCATGAAGAATCCCGTCGGTCCACCGTTGAAATCAACTTTGCCGGCGATTCCATCCTTTTTCTCCCCCTGGTCATTTTCCTCATTCTTTCAGGAATGTTCCCGGCCTTTCCACAAGCTCCTTGCACCATTGCCGAGCAATTCCAGCCATCGCCGAAACCCTAGCTCCGCCGTCGTTGTCGCGCCGCCATCTCCGGCCGTCGCCACCACGATTGGAGCCCACCATCGTCTTGCGCGGCCGATTTTAGGGCTAGGTGGTCACGGCCGAGCCAAATGGAGGTCAACCCAACGATCCCGGCGAGCTCGCCGGTGCTGTGCCACCGCGACCGAGCGGTGCGTCGGGAGGTAGACGAAGGCCGGCGGGCCCGCCTGTTAGCGACGTGTTCGACCGCGCGGTCGGTTGTGGCTCCGGATGGTATACGGCTGCACGGGTAAACCCCATGGCCCCTGAGTGGTCCAGATGCTATTTGTTGATTTTAAAACAGTGGGCCCAGCCGGGATTATTTGAACTTTTCCATTGGAAATTAATTCGAGAATTTTAGCCAACTTCTAAATTCAATTTCTCCTAGTATATTTGCTCAAGTAATTGGAAATAAATTCTGGTAGACTAAACTTGACCTCAACTTTATAGTGGTGCAATTTGTTGGACATGAAACTCCCATAATTTTCATAATTAATTCCTTTGAGCTAATTTCTTGGAAAATTAATTACTCCTGTTCTGTTAATTAGAAAATTCCCAATTTTGGTCAGGACACTCATAACCAGTTTAAACTTCAAGTTCATTGGACTTCATTTACTGGGATGATGAGTGTTCCAAATCTCTATGTAGTTGAAAAATTAAGAAAATTACAGAACCATTTTTAGATTTTTCCTCAAACTTGTAAAATCAGTTTCTCCCTATAGGAAGCTTAGAAAAATGTGAAATAAATTTTCCGAGAACCAGTGAGACCCCCTCTACCATTATCATCCATTTTAAACCATGACAAAGCTCCAGAATTACAACCAAAATTCTGAGAAGCCTTTTACTTGTTGGAATTTTAGAGACAACACGCTTCCTTGAACATCTCCAATTTTTGGTCTAGATCTTCCTCATAGAACCTAGTGACCACTGTAAAAATCCCAAAGCCAATTAAAATTCATTTACATACCTGATCAGTATTTATATGATCTTCTCTATAGTTTCTATACCACTCATGTACTTTATATATTGCATACATATAGTGACCGAGATCGAGGCGGAACTAGAGGCCCTAGAAAGCATCCTCCCAGAGTCTAATTTCCCCCCTGACTCACAACCAGGCAAGCCCTAGTTTGTATTTAAGTGCTAATTCAAAGTTTCTATTTGTATCACTTAAGTCAAGGATGATGTTTGTGCATTTGGGCTAAGGTGCTTGTTACTCCACTTGCATGACCCACAAATCCCATGGAGTATTGGGTAGGTCTACGGACCAACGAGTAGAAAATGCTATGCTTAAGTTTCAGGAGTCCAGTAGAAGTCGAGTTGTTGGAATCTACTCGCGAGATAGGATTTTATCACAGGAAAGAATTTGATCAAGAATTTGATCAAGGAATGATTTATGAATATGAAATTGAGACCGAGCAGCGGGTAGGATGCAGCGAGACTTGGTCTAACGTGCGTAGCACTGCTTGTGTCGATTGAGGACCGATCCGTGTGCGGCACTACTGGACAAGTTTGAAGTGTACCAGATGCATACTGGCTATATGGAAAGCAGGAAACCGATGTAATTGGTTAACCTGGGTGTTGAGGCTTACCCTACCGTTTTATAGGAGTGGGCTAAGGGTAGCAAGGTGTAAATCTGCCGGCAAGCATAGAAGATGCTCCGCGCGGGGACCTCCTGCCTGTTACGGAAGGACCGGTTCGGCATTTGGGTTTCCTTTGAAAGGTTGCTGCATACAGCATAGTATTGAAGTGTGATTTGATCCACTTCCGAAGTTAGTGTATGTGGCGTGTTATCCGGGTGTGTCCTGATTGCAATCACCATCCCTCGCGGTTATTTGAGTACCGCTTGTTCACGGCGCTGCGATGTAGTAAATACTGAAGAAGTCAGGAGAACACGATGTATTAAATTATACTTGTTTTGAAACTTTGGTTACTGTCAAATATGCTCACTAAAGTTACTTCATTAAACTTGTAAGCTGCTGTTAATAACTTTAAAATTAAGGATCAACATATAGGCGAGTCATTTACGGCAATATCTATGCCTATGTTAAGTATTCCTGCATATAGAGTTCCATGTTTAGGTGAGACGGTTAAGTCTTGCTGAGCCTTCGTACTCACGGTTGCTATATTAAGTTGTTTGCAGGTGAGACGTATGAGGAAGGGCCCGAGGATGAGGCGATGCCCCCGTTGGTGTATACCACCGAGTGGGAGCCCTGCACGCCCCCGTAAATTTGCGTGTTTCTAGTGTGCAGCGTCCGCTGGATGGATGGTTGTACTTTTGCATAGCTAGGCTGAGAGTTTAGCTATGAATATTATCTTCCACTGTATATTATGTATTGTAAAAGACTTCCATTATTTATATAAATAAAACATTGTATTTTGTCGTATTCTTTTCATGTGTGCTGTTGGGTGCCGCATCGCACAGCACAACCCTCTGCGATTTCTGGATTGTGTGGACCCGGTCCCCACACTCGAAGCTAAGTCTTGAGAAATTCTTGAGCATGCTACAAAGAGCAATGATGCTGCTGACGAACGTCAAGACAACCTCAACACGTTGAACGAGATTCTCCTGAAGCGCCGAGCAGACCTCGATGAGAGGGAAGAGAAGCTCCTGGAGATTCGGGAGGATATCTTGAAAGGAGAGAGGGAGCTCATCCAAAAATTATCTCTGGGAGAGCAAAACTTGGCAGACTGCACCAAGAAACATGATCAGCGGTGCAAGCAAGAGGAGGAGAAGCACTAGAAGCTGGGGTAAGAGCTCTCCAAAAGAGAAGCTGATGTTGCAACCAGAGAGGGGAAGGTGAGAGGCAGGGAGAAGGACCAGGCCGAACGGCGGAACCACATCCACCTCCGGGAGACAGAGGTCGCTGACCGCGAAAAGCAAGTGGCTGAAAGCATTCAACAACATGCTAAAGAGGTCGAGTGCATCACCTGGGAGAGTTTGGAGCTTGCGGTCGCCAGACGATCACTGGAGGAACTGAGGAATGCGAGGGCGAAAAAGTCTCAGAAAGTCTGGAACTTCCTAGGGCATGCGAATAAGGCTTTGGTGCTGCTTGGCTTCATCCCGGTACGTCCGAAAGACACTGAGCAGGAGCTGGACAAGGCGTTGGTGGCATTGGGCTCTACCAGCAGCAAGCTGGACGCGATGGGTGACGTCATCGACAACCAATTGGAGACGGAAGGGAAGTCTTTGGCCAAGAACGTCGCCAAATTTGTGCTGACATGTTCCAAAAGTCGAGACCCCCAAATCTCTCTGGATCCGGTGTTCGAAGGGCCCATTGCTGAAGAGGAAGATGCCGCCAGGGCCAACGTTCAAGAAGCTACCCACAAAGTTGCCTCATATTTCTATAGGACCTAGGAGCTCCAGTAGCCAGGACCTGTTTCCTTTGCCTTTTAATGTAATCCTCATTTTGTAATCCAGTTTAGTCCTTCAAGTGAATGAAATCAAAACTCCTTGAATGAATGAATTCCATTTTGTGTTTGTCTTCAATGCATTATCCTTTCTCTTATTGGCCACCTTGTACATGTACTCTATTTGATTGCGAACATGTACCAAAAGGTTTGTCAATGTCTTGATGACTTGACCGCTTCGAACTTGTAGCTAGAACACTTAGTATTTAGGTCTGAAGTTTACTTCTGACATCTCCAGGGACCCTTTGTGACATCAACGGCGGGCCCCCTGGGAGGTGTCGGAGCTTGATAGGTCCGTCGGCGCCCACTGTTAATGTGTGAAACGTCAACAACGGGCCCCATGGGGTTGTTGGAGCTTGATAGGTCCGACGGCACCCACCGTTAACGCATGAAACGTTGATGGCGGGCCCCCTGGGGTTGTCGGAGCTTGGTAGGTCCGACGACGCCCACTGTCAATGCATCGAAACCTCGACAGAGGGCCCCCTGGTGTTGTGGGAGCTTGGTAGGTCCGACGACGCCCACTGTCAATGCATAGAAACGTTGACGGCGCGCCCCTTGGGTTGTTAGAGCTTGGTAGGTCCGATGGCGCCTACTGTCAACGCATAGAAACATCGACGGTGGGCCCCTTGGATCGTCGGTGCTTCCCGGCTTCGATTATATCCACCATCAACGTAGAATATGTCGACGACAAATCCCCTCAGGGTGATTTCTTCACCATCTTCACTTGAATCATCATTATGCTTCACGTTGATGGCAGGCCCCCATGGGAGTTGTCGGAGCTTGTTAGCTCTGAGGATGCCCACTTTCAACGTTCAAAACGTCGATGGCGGGCCCCATTGGGGGATGTAGGAGCTTAGTAGCTCTGGCATCTTCCACCATCACCATGAGTTTCCCATTTTTCCTGCGCATTAAAGACAAGAAAAACAGTATAATTCGTTCCCCCATCTATAACTCTTTTGCGACTTACTATTCTTATTTGAGTTTCAGACCCAAATGAACTCAATATGATCACAAGTACATTGTCGCAATCTCCCCAGACCCAAATGCCTTCTGGATGCGCCCTACTAAGGCCTGTCGGAATGTAGGTAGAGTGGCGTACTTATGGTGCTTGACCAGGCTAAGTCGATAGCACACTCCACACCTGACAATAGCTCTGACTTTCAGGCGAGTAGACTGTTTGGCAATGATAAGATCCAAAAAAATTGACAATATAACTTGTAGTACATATGAATAACTTTGGACTAAAGCTTCAAAAAGAACTGCACAACTTTGTTATAGACAAGAAGGAAAAGTCTGGATTACAGGGGAGACAAGCACACACTTAGGGTACGAAACCAGGCTAAGTGTGCTATACGTCTTGTTCTAACCCAGGGTAGGTAAGCTACACTTTCAGCGCAGGGACCGAGTTAAATGTTGCTTGAACTTCCCGGACACCCCTAGAGGGATCCGAATGTTCTCCCTAAGGACCTACCCGACTCTATGTATAGACTCTATAACTTACATTGTGTGTAATTACAGACTCACCTCCATGAAACTAAGCGTAAAACTTATGGAGGTGCTCGATGTTCCAAGGATTGGAAAGTAGGGTCCCATCCTCAGTTGCCAAGCGAACGCATCCAAGACAGGAAACTTTGATCACTCTGACAACCCATAACAGCAATAATATAATTGAACCTTCAAAACCACATATAAAGCAACCATGAGCACGAAGGCTCAACAAGACTTAACCGTCTCACCTAAACATGGAACTCAACATGCTTGAGACTTATAATATAGGAAAGCTGAATTTGCATAAAGGACATGCCTATTAGTAAATCCTTAGCTTTGTTTTAAGATAGCAAATGACATTCCCTGAGCATGGCACATCACAGACTCCACAATCAGACAAGAAACGCTTCGTTCCCTATGTTACATGCTCAAAGCTGCATAAGCTTTATTCAAGATAAATGTTTAGCAAATGTAAAATTTATTGCGCTATTTCTAATCCGTACAAGTTGCAATACAATAATAATCATGGCAGCATATTCATAATATTCCAACTACTCTTTATTACTACGGCATGACTCAGTGAACAAGTATGCTCAATCCATAACCGCGAGCGATGGTGATTCGGATGAATAACACCCGGATAGCATGACATATCCACCTTTCACTCGGCACCTACATGTCCAACCGGTCCCACCGCTACGAGCAAGAGGCCCCCACACGGAGCGTGTCTGTGCTTGCGGGCCGGTTTATACCTTGATGCTCTCAACTCACACCTATAAGGCGGTGAGTTATGCCTCAACGCTAAGGTGAACAAGTTGCATCGGTTTTCTGGGTCCCATATATCCAGTATGCCTCCGGTACAGTTCAAACTTTCCCAATAGGACCGCACACGACGCGGTCCTCAATCAACACAGGCAGAGCTACGCACCCGAGACCACATCCCACTGCATCCTATTCTGCTGCTCGGTCTCATATTTAGTTCATAAAACATTCTCTAAAATATTCAATCCCGATGACAGTGTCGCTATCTCGCAAGTGGATTCCAACCACTCGACTTCTATCGGATTCCCTACAACATTAGCATGACAATTCTACATGTTGAGCTATAAACCTACCCATACATCATACACTACATGGGATAGTGGGTCATGCATGAGGAGTGTCAATCACAAATAGACCTAATGCACAATTCATATACTAGTCATCATAGTGATAAAAGCAAAACTTTAGAAACGACTTAAATGAAAACCGGGGATTGCTTGGCTGTGAGTCAGTATCAAAGTTAGCTTCAGGTAGATGGCTCTTTAAAGCTTCGGGTTCCTCCTCGATCTCGGTCACTACATGATATGCATATATAACATGTATAAATGATATGAAATTAGAGTTCATAAGCTTCTAACTATGGATCATGTAAGCAAATGATCTTAATTGGCTTAGGAACTTTTATGGTAGACACCAGGTACTATGAAAAAGATCTGAGAATAAGATTGAAGTTAATCAAGCAAGCTTGTTGTGTCTAAAATTACAACAATTAAAAATATTCTTAGAAATTTAGTGTTAAATATGTAGCTTTAACATAGCTAACAGTGGATGCTCTTGTTAGAGAATTTCTCACTGGTTCTACCGAAATTGGTTTCATAATTTTCTAAGCATTCTAGAGTGAGATATTGAATTTACAAGTTGTTATGAAATTTTGGAAATTGTTATGTTAATTAATTGCAATTTCAATTAACATACAAGTTTGGAATGGCATTTGGGTCAGTAAATGAATTGAAATATATTTGACATTTTTACAGTAGATCAGGGGTACATGGAAGCGAATTCTGTAAAAATTTGGATGATAGCACATTAGTAGAACTTCAGTAATAATTTTATGAAGTAAATATTTTAACAGAATTAATTAAATAGGTTATGGGGCTTCCTGATGATTTGATTTAAACTATATTGAAGTACAGATCAAAATAAGTATACAGCAATTTATCTGGTATTTTTGATTTAGTTCTACTAGTAGTAATTCAATTTTGAAGTTGGAATCAAAACCTAGAAATAATGTTTCTAGTAATATTGAATAGCAGTGAAAGAATTTGAATCTGGGAATGTTATACAGGTCCGAAGGATATGAAAAGTTTACCGGATGTGAGGAACACCTAACTTGAGGTTCTGCTAAAATCTGGTGAATTTCCAGTGAAGGAATCTGCTGTGAAATTTCTATGAGTGTTTGAGGTAAATGAATTAAACAGATACTTATACAGTTTTTCATGGCAAACCACTTGCACTAATGGAAACTATAGTTTGATAACCTTTCTAGCAAAATTTGTTTGACGATTTTTGGACAAGAATCCTAGGAGATATTGAATTTCTATGTTTGACATAGCTTCCGCACAGGGAAAATTCATTTAAACCCTAGCTGTGGACCCCACATGGCAGACCTTTCTTCTACCTCGGGCTGAACCCGCCCAGAACAAGGGAATGCTGACGGCGCCTGGGTGATCCTGCCCAAAGACTCAATAAAAATTTTATCTTCCTGTGGGGATCAACTCCACGGAGTGAAGGACACACGTGGGACATGTTGGAACTGGCCAATGGCGAGCAGAACCTCGCTGGCGACAAGCTTGGCAGCGGCAGTGGCATTGGCAACGTGGAACGCACGTTTGGATGCACCAAAACATGTGCTAGTATGTCTAGGAGCATCTATGGAACTCGAGGAACATGTTTGTAAAGTCTAATTAGAGAGAAAACGACCTTAAAGTGGTGGTTGACAGTGAACCGAGCCGATTTCCATGGCGGTGGGGAAATCTCGGATATCTCGACCATTACTCGATAAATGATGGTTCTTGATCGAGGGGGTGTGAAAGGTAGTGAGGTAGATATTTCTAACTATCTTTGAGAATTATTACTTGGAGAATCCAAATTGAAACGGAGACCTAACGGCAAAGGTATAAACTAGCTTCGGGAAATCTTGAATTTCTCATACCATACTCAACGAAGGGGTTAGAGATCTTCACCGTGAGCTATAAGGAGATATGGCGATCTTATTCTCTGTTGGAGTCCAAGCTCTACAAGGCTTGCAGGAGGTTGTCCACGGTGGAGCAGAGGGGTTGTCCTCGGCAGCCGGAATTTGTAGCCACAAAATATCAAAATACGGAGCACAGGTGAGGAAACAGTGAACTGATTATAGAAGAAGATGGAGATGGATTTTGTGCCACTTTTTGCTGTTCACCTCGACGCGAAACTCGGACTGTGCTGGGTGCTGCAAAGGGACTCGGGGGAGGAGGTGGCCGGCGTGAGAGAATAACAGGGGAGAGGGAAATGCTTTACTGTGTTGCACCGATGAGGGATAAGCATCGCCAGGTTCTTTTCTTGGCTGTCTTCACGAGCAAGGCTATAAGCAGGCAAGCACACAGCTGACTGGAACTTGCATGCTGGGATGTGTCGCTCTGTGGAAAGGCTAAGAACAGAGGAGAAAAAGGGACACTGGCAGGTGGGGTCCACTTCCCAAGCAAATTCCTTCTCTGTTAAATTCTAGTGCTGATCAAGCATTCCCTAAATTTCATGAGAATTGGCAGCAAGGTTAAGTCAATCATGTAGAATTCAAATGTGAAGTCGAATTTGTGTTTTGACAAAGTTGAGAATGGAGTTTGAACTCGAATTTGAATTTGAATGCTCTCATTTGAATTGTTTCCAATAATAACAAATGAAGTTCAAAACTTGTCAAACTTGGTAGAGATTGTGTTTGAAGCATAGGAATTACATTAGTGAATTTAGATTCGGAGTTTGCCGAATTTAAATAGAATATCTCGATTTGATTTTTGAAATTCCATTTTAGGGTTTAAATTCAATTTCCTAAGTGCACTATTTTCTCTTCCCATGTTTTCTCTTTTTCACTAATTGATTTTTGAGCTGAGAACTGCACTAACGTTTTTAGGAGTCAAAACCTAGATCATGTAAGTTGGAACTCTATTTAAACTTGAAAAATTTTTTAGTTCACATTTTTGAATTCTTGCAGTTTTCAAATGTAGGCTTTCACAATGTGAGTCAATGCTTTGGACTGTCCGAACTTTTCCTATTATAATGCGGAGCGGCTGTTAGGACTGTCCGATCTTTCTATTTACTAAAATAATCGTGCGGCTGCTATGTTTTTAACTTGCAATGTTTCTAATTTTCTTTTTGGCCTATGGGAAGTTTTCTTAGTGTTCATCTATTAAGTTTTGATGCGTTTTGTCTGATCACGGTGGATATTACCTTGCTATGTTTGCAGCTTGCTTATGTAAGGTGCTCACATAAGATGTTGTGGTTTTCAGACTAATGTGAGTCAAGTCGAGGACTTGTGCTTAGAAAAGTTTCTTGTTCGTTCATGTGCAGGTGTTGCATGAGGTCAAGACATGGCTGGTAATGGTGATCCATTGAATAGGGAGAAGATGAGGTTTAACAACCAAGTTCAGGTGGAATTGTGGTTGAGTTGATCGAGAGGTCACGCAACATATTTGGGTCAAGAACAATGCTTATGAAGGTATTGTGGATGCTTTGGAAAGTGTGTGCACGTATTAAAGGGGTGCATGGACGTGGAAATATCCAAGGCGTGATGAAGAGTTATATGCGTAAAGATATGGCCGGAACGGTTCAACTTGCCAGATTATGCGCTCAGGCTGCGGTTGAGATGGTTATAGTTCATTTATGGAAAGTTTTGAGTATGTTATGGTTAGATTTCGTGTTGGTCACAAATTTGACTTGTTTTAGGAATGTTTGCAATGTTGCTAAGGTGTTTGGAAGTCTTAAATTGCTTCTATCTGCGTATGGAAGAGTCTTGAGCAGTTATGGAAAGTTTCGGTTAAATCCAAGTAGGAGTAGAAAGTCCTAGTTGGATTGGAGTTGCCTTACGGCTTGTTATATAAGCAAGGGAGGCCAGGGCTCTGTGGGAACCGGGGTCCCATTTTCATCATAAGCATCATATTAACAGTTATGTAAAGTACTATACGACCCCATACTCCAGGGATTCTTGGGTCATGCATATGGAGTATCATACATCACTAGACTTAATGCATCATTCCATTCTAACCATCATGTAAGCATCATATTAACAGTTATGTAAAGTACTATACGACCCCATACTCCAGGGATTCTTGGGTCATGCATATGGAGTATCATACATCGCTAGACTTAATGCATCATTCCATTCTAACCATCATGTATGTATAATAAAAGCAAAACTTGTTTAACAACTTAAATGCAAACCGGGGCTTATCTTAGGTTGCGACTTGTGTAAATATCAATAAGTCAGGCTTGATCTTCTGACTGAAGCTTCTCGTCGTTTCTTCTTTCTTCCTTGTCTTTATTGTTGCTAGGGCAGTTCTTGTGCTTGGATGTTGCTTGAGCAAATCTTGTCTTTGTGTGCTGCTTGGGCAAATCTTTTGCTTGCTGCGGGTTCACACTAGTCCTTCTCCGAGTGTTGCTCCTCGTCGATCTTGGTCACACCATCTAGGGATATGAATATGTATAATTATTATAATGAAACTTAATATTAGAGTATTCTAATATACTACAAAGATGAGCAAGAACAAAAATGGAAGTCAAGGGAGGTCTCAGTTGGCTGTCCAGTTATATGTCTATTTATATAAGAAGGGTTCATTTGATTTCATTGGATCAAAGGAAGAAATCTTTCCTAAGTCCTATATTAATCATATAATTAAGCATAGGGGTTACAAGTTGTCATTAGCTAAATGATGATGAAGAATGATGGAAATTGCTGCAATCTGGGAGAGGTATACAGGGAATGAAGGTTTTAGAATACTAGATAGGATTAACAAGAATTGGAATTATTAGGCTAATTCGAGGAATTTCTCATGGAGGGGTAAATAACTAGGGATGAAATTCATTTTCCCAATGACCTGGTTAAGATATGGTCAGGAGGGATTTGTTAGATATGTAGGACATACTAAGGAACTTTCCCAGCAATTTTTAGGATTATTAAAGCTGTTGTAATTTAACTGCAATTTAATTATTAGAGAGCACTTCACAAATTACTGTTCCAGATTTTCAAGTCATTCTGATCTGCAAATTTTACTGTGGCTAGGGATGATAAGGGAATTCTCAGAATAATTTCAGAATTTTCTAAGTTATGGAGCTTGCAGAAGAATTATTTTAGGGTTGAAGCTTCTCTGATTTTTAGAGAAATTTACGTGGCTTTTCAGGTCATTTAAACTGTTCTACTGCAAAGTGTAGAAAATAAGGAGGCTGCAAAAATTTATTTCACATTTTTAGGAATTATCTATGAATTATAGTAAATTTTGGAAGTTGTGAACATTTTCTGAATTTAATTAAAACGAAAATTGGAAAAGAAAACCTAATGGGGCAATAGCTGGCGGGGCCCACACCCGCCAGAATTGTCTTCAACCTGGAGCAGAGAGGGAGTTGCGCCAGGGAAGGAGGCGCCGCACGCTGGAGCCTCGCCGGAAGGTCCAGGGGCGGCGGGGAGGAGTCCAAAACGACCATGGCGACATGGAAAAATTGATGGCGGCCTCGGTTGGGGATGGTGTCGGCCGGAGCAGTGGCGGCGGCGAGGCCATGGCGCGGCGAGCATGAGTGAGCTCTATTTCGACTCACCATGCACCAAAATCCTAGGGACAAGGCTCTAAAGATTCATGGGGACATGAGGAACATCAAATTGAAACTTAATCGAAGTGGACATGGCTGCACAGAGTGGCACATTGGGTGCAGCAAGGTAAACTCAATGGCGGCCCCAAGATCTGGAATTCCTGAACGAATACTTAATAATTCTTGGATTGGTTTTCACTGAAAGAATCTACAGATCATGTAATTTTTATGGCTTAGACGGACTGAGGAATAATTGATTATGCAAAGAGAATTTAAATGAGGAAGGGACACGGTTTAAATGAATGACAAGAAGGGAACTTGAAAATTGTCGAGCAGAGACCATTGGGTGTACAACAGTGAACATGGAGGTTAATGCTTACCTTGTCAATCTATTGGTCGCCCCAAAGAGGGGCCAAGATGGCCGGGCAACGTGGGACACCACGGTGCGGCCATTTTTGAACAGAGGTGACGAAAGTTGCTTGGTGCAGCTTGAGGAAGAAGAGGGCGCGGCCGGGGCTAGTTTGAGAGGTGAAGTGGAACCTGGCGCAGCTCCTGGTGGCTCTGTTGGGGCAGGGGAGTGACGGGGATGGCCGGACGACATCACTACTGTTGTGGCGGCGTGAAACAGAGCGATGTTCCACCATGGCCACCGAAGGAGAAAGAAAGGCAACCTCACGGCACCGTGGAGAGGATGAGGAGAGACGGGCACTTGCTTTTGCTGGGTCAGCCGGAACAGGGAGCCACGGGGACGCTCGGCAACGAAGCCGTATGGCAGTGAGCAGGGCTGTGCGCTGAGCGTGTGCGAGAAGGAGCAACCGAGCGGAGATGAATTAGTTACGGGTGAGAGGGAGGCAGCGAGCAGGCTGCTGTGTGGACTGCATGCCGTGCGGTGGCATCCTCCCGTGAAACAGAGATGTCGGTAACATGCTTGAGCCACTTCCATGTGGGTCCCACCTTCTATTACTCCCTCTCTTCCCCCCAATTTGACTAGTAATTATGCTCAATGTTTGCACAAATTTTACAGGTTGCCTAAGTAAAATATGGAGAGTCCAATTATGATATCAGATTTGAGTTTGGACCAAGTTGATTTTTGAACATCTAAATTTAGATTTGAATGAAACTATGAAGATTTAGTTTTACATTCATTAATAATTAGCAAGATTTGTAGTACACTAACTATTTTATTCAGAGTAATAAATGATCTGAATTCTTGCATGTTGTCAACGTTGAGTTTGCACTTGAATTTTGAATTGTAACTCGAGTTTTTAATCCTTGATTTGAAATATTCATCTAAAAACTTTTTAGGGAATTCATAGATGATTATTTTGCACCCTATTTTATTATAAATGTCATTTTGCCTAATTCAGATCCTATATTCGAATATGTTTGACTTGGAACTTAGATTCTTGCCTTAACATGACATTTGGCTTTTTAATCAAGTTTAACTTTAAACTCCACTTTGCTTTTTTGGGGATAAAATGGAAATCCTACTTTTGTAATCAATTTTCCTTGAAATTGACACTTACACTCAAGAGTATTTTGACTTTTAAAAAGTTCATATTTTCACATTATTTATTAACAAACATAATTCATTATGAGTTTGAATTCCCAATTTAACATAAAAAATTTAAGTTCGTATTTTTGCTTCTGGTGTTTCTCAAATGTGGGCTTTTACAACCCTTCCCCTTAAAGAAATCTCATCACGAGATTCTAGTGAGAAGGAGAAAGTTAAGGTGAGCTATTTGTGATATGACTTTCCCAAGTGAATGGTTAGAAGTCTTCTTTGTCTACCCATGTGGTTCCTTGACGGTGTTGTTAATCCGCAAGAGCTTACTGCACCAAATCATCTGATTCCTTGTGATCAAGTCTTTTTCCGAGTGATCCGAATTCAGATACTTGAGGTAGACGAAACTGAACTTTAGAGTCTATGCCTTGTCCCGGTATATATATATCAGACGGGGTTCTGAAGTCTTCTGATTTACTCCTAAATGATGTATCCTGTTTCCATAAGGAATCCACATTCAACTCTACAGTCTTTGGCTTTAGTAATTTGTGTTCTCTTTTGAAGATGTTACTATCCAAACCTTGATTCCAATATCCAATCTTTGCTCTCTGATTTCCATGATCACAATGATGCCTTACCATTGAAGATGTAACTATTCTCGCGGCTTACTTTGCTTTGTTTGTGTCCTTTAAGGAACTCAATATCTTTCCGGAGCAGGAATCAAGGTGTATTGGGATACAAACAAGGAATGATAAACTCACAAGGAATTGGGATTTCAATAAATGAGTCAAAGGATGAAACACTTTGTATTGACATAAGAGAATTAAATGTTCGGTGTCTTTTATGTCCTCAACATACAAAGGCACTCAATAAATGGTGACTACAAGGTTGATAGACGAAACCATGTCACCATGCATTACAAGTCAAAGAGTCCCATCAGTTGGGCAATCAAGCGGTAGTCTGGCGAGTAGAAAGAATGCAAGGTTCTTATGACGTTGAGGAGTCATAAGGATACTCCTCGCAAACTAGAGTCAGCCAGTTTCCAGCAATCAAAGTGATTGAGTCTTAATACATCAAGGATAACGAATCAATTGTGATTTAGTTACAAGTGTGCTAAGTAATAGGTTTCCCCTGTAGTAATTAAGATAACAAATTAAGCAAATGGCATTATGAATGATAAAGTTATTCATAGCTCAAGAATAACCAACATTTCTTATGTAATTGAACGAGGATACATATTCTTGCTCAAATGCATGCATTCACTTGAACTAAAATTGGTAAGATAGTTCAATTACTCTAAGAACTATCTTCAGATTTACAAGGCTCGAATAACTTGGTCATGAAAAGTGCTAAACAAGGGATGCTACTTTCATGTCTCAACCAAGCTTGATGATTTAAAGGAAGAACATGATCAAGGAATGGTGAGATTCAACTCAAAGTAACGATGTGTACACAATGGAATGGAGTCATTGAACCTATTATTGATGTGAAGTTCCCTGATGCCTGCTAATCACAACTTATAGATAGTGTTGTGGTTTCTTAGCAAAGAGTCAGGTTTCTCATCACATAGTATTCTTACTAATGATCTTTACTCTTTAGTGGTTGAAGATGGTGTTGACGGTCCTTACTTGCTAAATATGACTGTTAATTCACTGCATGAAAATTGTAAAATGGAGAACACAACATAGTAGTAGGAGTTAAAACTAACAAATTCGACAAGTGTTAGTGTCTATTTGTATGTAGGTGAATTAAACCCCCCAAAAAACTAAGCATGCAGGGACTAATCCAAAAAGTTACCATTCAACGAATCAAGCGATGACATGTGGCATCACATGGATCCATGACTCATTCTTAGAAGTATTTGAGAGAATCCAATGGTGTTGCACCCGAAAAAGGGGTCAGGGCCCACCTGGCAGACACCCCGAAGAAGTACACCAGAGGGGGGGGCCAAGACCAAGTCAGTCGACCCCCCTAGTTAGCCGACTTGGCCTTGGCGCCAAACTCGGTCATCCTCCATGTGTTAGCCTCCTGTGGCTCTCTAATGGAGGTAACGACTGATTCGCATGCTCAATGTGGTGCCAAACAAACTGAACTAGTGTATAAATAGCCCCTCACTCCCTCACTTCTCTAGACACCACTAGTTTGAGAATATTACTCCATTCATAAGGTTTAGAGGTGTCCAAGTGGACATCCAAGTAAAAGGAGAGTGAGGAGCAGCTAGGAGGAGGAGGCTTGGGCTTGTCATGTTTCTCTTCCACACTTGTACCTCTACGGTAGTTCTGCTGGAATCAAGTAAGAAATTTCTATGGTATGAATTCAATAGAAGTTGGATTTCTATTTCATAGTAGTTTACTTTTGTAACTGCTTGTGGGTTCACTTCTTTAATTTATTAGAGGCTCTAGTCATAGCTTTTCATTCAAAATGATTAGAGTTGTGAATTATAACTTGAGCGTGGAGCTTAGGTTAGAATTCATCAGTTCATATCTCGTAGACCCACGAATTGAAGAGGTAGACAGTTGGTGCTGATAGCTCTATCCGTCCTTAGTAATCCTCCACGTTTTTGGCTATGCCATAAGCTCATGGGGGGAATTGTCTTGGTGTTGCCAAGGGTAAATCCATGCCTGAAGCAAGCAACTGTCGTAGACTACTGTGGCTTAGATCTCAAACCATTGAATTCCTCTCAAATCCTTGCCTACCAAACAAACTGTGTGTCCTTGGGAGAACAATCTAGAAGATCACTCACACATTCCTTGGATTCGATACCCTTGGGAATACACTTGAAGGGGAAGTGCTACAACGATATTTCCGTGTGCTTGTGGATCACTCTGTTTTCATACGAAATATCAACAAGCATTTCCGTCGTCGTTGCCAGGGAACAATTGTTGTTGATCTTTGAACCCTGTTCACCCTCGTATCTATTTTCTTTTATTTACTTCTTACCTTTACACCACTACCATGGAGCTGCCCACCATTCTTTCTCATTCTGCCCCAAAGGGCGAGTTTTGTGAGCCACCATCGTCTGAGAAACCTATTTGCTCTATTAGCTATGAACTCCGCCCAAGCTTTATAGCCATGGTTCAGAAACAATCCTTCTCAAGAACGGATTGTGAAAACCCTTACCACCATCTATGAGAGTTTGAGCAATTGTGTTCTTGCCTTTTAATTAAAGGCGTGACCCAAGAAACTCCAAATGGAAGTCATTTCCATTTTCTCTCAAGGAAAAAGCAAAACAATGGTACACCCATAATGTTTGGAAAACAAACTATGATTGGAGAGAATTGTGAGACAAATTTTGTCTTGCTTTCATTCCAATTTCCTGAATTGTTTTCCTACGAATGGTAGTACTAGGCTTTCAACAGATAGAGAAGGAATCAATAGGTGCAGCTTGGGATAGGTTTTCCCTTTTGCGAAATTCCAACACTGATTTGTTAATCCCATATCCATTGTTATTGCACTATTTTTTCATGGGACTTAACAAATAGTTTTCCCTATATCTCGACATTACGGCTGGAGGGTCTTTCCTCCATAAGACACTGGAAGAAGGGAAGGAACATCTAGATCGAATTCTAGAAAATGCCTCTTTCATTACGTGTCTTAATGAACCTCCCCACGAGAAGGCCACGTCGAGTATCGAGGACACTCCTATAGCCAATGAAGAGCCAGAACAATGCCCATCACCTGCCTTGCCTGGAGAATCCTCTCCCGAACCTAAACCATCGAAGGATGAAGCAATTCAACCTTCGAAATTCTTGTTCTACTTCAAGGATGAGATTTTTGAAGAATATGGAAATACCTCAAAGTATTATTACCAAAGGAAGCCATCGTTGCCTCCAACTCCACCTGACTTGCCACATGGAGTATACCTCCAAGAGACGGTCAAGGAGTTGACCTCTATTCTGAGTTCAAAATGGCGGCAGAGGTTGAGAACTGAATCGATATCCTTCGAATGCTCTCACCCTTAGCCACCATTATATGCCATATTAGAGGAGTAACAATGCGAGTCCTTTACAATCCCTACGTTGGAGAAAATATCATTTCCGATACTTGTGCTCTCTCCATTTGGGCGATGTGCCAGTGGCACCAACACAAAAATCATTCAGAGATACTTATGGAAATATACTTGAAGGATATGGAATTTTACAAGAAGTGTCACTAAGACACAAAAATTTTGAGGTTCCCCTTGATTTTCGTGTGTTCAAAGTCTGAGGATTCAACGTAATGATCGGGGTGCCCATTGAGAAATTTCTCATGAAAGTTCCCTCAGAAGGAAACCTCAACATAAATCTTGGAGGAAGTAAAATTTCCAGTCCCATTATGCATTCTAAGAACACATCTGCGGAACCACCCCTCCAAGATGGGCCAATGGAGGAGGTTAGGACTCTCAACTTTTTGGAGCCTCTTGAAGTAGAATGTGAAGAAGATTTCATCAAAGAAGAGGATGAGGTTCAGGAGACTTTTGACTTGCCAAAAGAAGAGCCCACACCCAAACCTTCTATTGAGCTAAAAATCTTGCCTCTAGGCCTACACTATGCTTTTCTAAATAGAGATTTGGAAGCCCCTGTCATCATAAGTGAGAAGCTTTCATATGATGAAACGCTCAAACTCATATCCCTATTAGAAAAGCATAGGACTACTTTTGGCTACTCACTCCAAGACCTCAAGGGCAACAACCCTGCTCTTTGCACCCATCGCATTCCCATTGACCCCGGGAGTACTCCCTCACCGAAGCCTCAACGACGGTTGAATAATGCGATGCATGAGGTTGTCAAGAAGGAGTCTTGAAACTCCTTCATGCTAGGATTATTTATCCTATGCCTCATAGTGACTGGGTTAGCCCAGCCCATGTAGTGTCAAAGAAGGGAGGAATGACAGTTGTTCAAAATCAGAAGAATGAATTAATTCCTCAATGAACCATCACAGGATGGAGGATGTCCACAAACTACCGAAAACTCAACAAGGCAACCAGTAAGGATCATTTTCCACTGCCCTTCATTGATGATATGTTAGAATTGTTTGCAAAACACTCCTTCTTCTGTTTCCTTGATCGATATTTTGGCTATCATCGAATTCCCATACATCCTGATGATCAAAGTAAGACCACATTCTCATGTCCATATGGAACATACGCTTACCAGTGAATGTATTTTGGACTGTGTAATGCACCCGCTTCTTTTCAGCGGTGCATGATGTATATCTTATTCGACATGATTGAGGAAATCATGGAAGTTTTCATAGAAGATTTCTCTGTCTATTGAAAAACTTTTGATCATTGTCTGGAGCATTTAGACAAGGTCTTACAAAGATGCCAAGAGACGGACCTGGTGCTTAATTGGGAAAAGTCCCACTTTATGGTCTGTGAAGGCATAATTCTTGGACACTAGGTTCCGAGAGGGGGATAGAGGTGGAAAAGCAAAAATTAAAGTTATTGAACAACTTCCACCTCCAGTCAACATTAATGAAATCCACAGCTTTTTAGGTCATGCAGGATTCTATCGTCGATTTATCAAGGATTTTTCCAAAATTACTAGACTCCTCACAAACCTATTAGGTAAGGATGCTCCATTTGATTTCGACTAGGAGTGCCTTAAATTATTTGATACACTAAAAAAGGCACTTGTCTCCGCTTCAATCACCCAACCCCCCTGATTGGACGCTTCCATTCAAAATCATTAGTGATGCTAGCGACTTTGTTGTTGGTGCGATCTCAGGCCAAACCAAAGATAAAAAGCATCACACCAAGGCCTATGCTTGCAAGACTCTAACAGTAGCACAACTCAATTATGCGACTACGGAGAAAGAGTTTCTGGCCGTAGTCTTTGCTATCAATAAGTTTAGGTCCTATTTGGTTGTAGCCAAGGTCATTGTCTACACAGACCATTCTGGCTTGAAATTTTTGCTCACCAAAAAGGATGCTAAACCAAGGTTAATCCGATGGATTCTCCTACTCCAAGGATTTGATTTGGAGATTCAAGATAAGAAAGGAGTGTAGAATTCCATTGCGGATCATCTCTCACGTATGGAAGTCACACAACACATGGATGTACCCATTAATGACTTCCTACGTGATGACATTTTGAATGTGGCCTAGGGTGGCGAGGGTGAATAGTCTTTGAAAATTTCCTGCACACTTAATGAAATTGTCAAATGCTTGATAGACCGGACTTGTCCGGTTGTATGTGCAGACTAGTCTGATGTGTTAGGTGTGTGTCAATTTGACTAAGTGTTGATTCAGGATTTAAACTTTATATCAGCGGTGAACAACACGTAAGATCACTTGAATTAACAATTGAGGTTGTGAAGTTACACGTAAGAAGCAATTTGCAATTCAAGTTATAATATTGATCAACTATGTGCCCTAATCAATTAAGATGCAAAAGTAAAGAAGCATGCGAGACACCGACTTTTACAAAGGTTCGATCTCACCAAAGAGATGTACTCCTCGTTGAGGAAGCCCACACAGAGCCAGTTCTCTTCAAACCCTTTACCTCATCAATTCACCACACAAGTCCAGCTTGATTCCACTATCACGGGCAATCACCGAGTTTATGGGGCAACCTCACACGTTGAGGGCTCCCACAAGAATTACAACAAAAAGATGATCAAATACAGTCGAAAAGATTACAAGTAAGAGCATGAGTGTAAAGAGATCAAACACTAATAGCTTAACGACGTGTGGACAACGATCTCCCAACCCCAAATCTGAATGTTCAATTGATTTTCACCTTTTGGGACTTTAGATGCGTGGGGAGATGTGTTTTTGGGCTCTTGGGACAAGTGGCGGCACTAGGGTTTGAATTCTGAATAGTAGAATTCATGAATTGTGTTTGTGGGGCCGTGAATCTCCTATTTATAGGGTTTCCAAAGAAGTTACCATTGGAGATCCCGATGACCGGACAAGTTCGCATGGGGACCGGACTTGTCCGGTGTGCTGTATAAAAGTCGGCGTGAAATGTGCAGGGCACTAGAAACCCTAATTGTATGAGATATATCGGACTAGTCCGGTTGGTGTCCGGACTTGTCCGCTGCCAAGTGGAACTCTAGAGAGTTGAACGGACTAGTCCGATCCAAGAACAGACTTGTCCGGTGCTATGTGTTATTGAACATCAGAGAGTTCAATGGACTAGTCTTTTCCTGTGCATGGACTTGTCTGGAGTGTGAAGAATTTACAGAGACTTGAATGGGCTAGTCCAATCCAAGATCGGACTAGTCCGGTGCACTGTGTTATTTGGTTCCATAATGTTTATCGGACTAGCCCGGTCCATTGTCAGACTAGTCCGGTGCACTGTGTATTTGGACAACAAAGAGTTGAACGGACTAGTCTGGTGCTCAGTGAATTTTTAGGTGTTTTTAAGCCCTTACCCCTACGCAAAGACTTGAGTTCTTGGGATGTGTCTCTCACACACATCCTATACATTTAAATCTACTTTACACATCTGTTGTCAGTTGGGCTTTTCTCTTTTGTACACCACTTCATTTTTCACCTTTTTGAACGCACCAAACTATCTCATTTTGCATAACCTGTAGTCATCTCAACAAATTCATTAGGATCTCATTTGTTTGTCATCAATCGTCCAAAACCCACAAGGGATTGCCTAGATGCACTTTCAATCCCCCCCTTTTGGTGATTGATGACAACCAATTGAGATTTCACAATTAAGGGTAAAAAATCGATTTTCATAAAGTGTGCATATATGAGAATAATAAATGAGTAACAAAAAGACTTCTCACATATATGCAATCTTTATGGTGGGGTGCCTAACAAGTGTGTGATAAAAAATGTGATGAGGAATACATAATCACTTGATAGTTATAGCAACAATCATGACATTAACATTAACTAAGCATCAAACATTAAGTAAATTAAGCATATCCAAAATAAATTACAATAGTTTGAAAATGAGTACATGTCCTTGATCACAAGTCTTAAGGGCTTAATAGCTACAGACTAGACAACTAGTTTCAGTCTCTCTCCCTTTAGGATCAAGGCACCAAAAAGGGAAAAATTTAGTGAAATCACTCATCGTAACTGCCTCTCTCACTCTCAGTATCTCTTCATCATCATCTTCTTCTTCTTCTTCAGGTGCTTGAGGAGGAGGAGGAGGAGGAGCAAAGGCACCAACCATTCCAAATGAGGCCAACTCTTGATTAGTTAAAGGAGCCATCTCAGTGATATCTTCTTCAAAGTCTTCTTAGATCTGAGGTGACCCAAGTGGCTCTATTTCCAGCTTCTCACAAATCGCTTTGATATTGGCCTTCACATATCTTTGATGCTTCTTTCTGGCCAGAATCTCCCTATGCTGCTTGATTTCCACTTTGTGACAAGAAGCAAAGATGGACGAGAGCATCTTCAGTATTCCACTAGAGGATCCTATGGAGGGTGGAGGAGCAGGAGCAGTAGCCTCATATTTTGTGCCTTCTTGAGCCCTCTTATATCTTCTTTCTTTGCAAGTGAGATAGGAGCAGAGGGGACAGTGTAGATAGTAGGCATCTGAGGCCTAAGTTTGGTATGAGGCACATCCTTGACAGATTCCAGTCCTGTCACCTTCTCAATCATGTACATGATGTAGGGTGCATAGCCACAGGACCTATTGGGAGTGATAGAGATATTCACAATGTTGTTGTACATGTACTCAAAGACAATGAAAGTCCTTTTCTTACTAATGACCTTCGTCAATGTTTGGAGGGTGCCCTGAATAGTCCCTGCATCTCCCACCTTGGGAGCTATGGTCTTCCTCAGAATCCTGTTAAGAACATCAAAGAAAGGCTTCACGTACTCCGTAGTTGGAGACTTGAATGGCATCTTTGTATCATAGAGAAATTCAAGCTCATCTTTCTCCAGAGGCTTCAGGTTGTGGATTATGATTTCATTCTCCATAAAATCTTCCAGGTGAAGAATCCTAGCAAACTCCTCATATGTGACACTGTACTGTGCTCCATGTGTTATCCTGTCACTGTCGTCACGAGCAAAGTAGAGAGTTGAGTAAAACTAAGTAATCACCTCATTATTCCATTCCCACTGGAAGGAGGCTAGATCATTCAGTCCATGAAGCTCCAAAGCTTCCAAAACCTCCTGACAGGCTTGTCATCTCTTGGACTAGAGGTAAGTGATGTCGACCCATTGACTCTCGATAACTGGGTTCCCCATCTTCATATACACATGCTCATAGTAGTCAGCATGGAAATTGCTCCAGAATCTGGGATCAGCTGACTGTTTGGGCTGACCATAGACCTCTACCTTCCTGAACTTGTCAGCCAGCTCACCCCCTTTGCCAGTGAAATCAGCACTTGATGGTTGTTTGTTGCAGTGAGTTGGTGCTTTCATCTTTAGAGGACCAAAAGGACCACTACCAAGTCATTTTCCCTTGTTGAGGGCTCTCTTGGGCCCCGATGAGCTCCCAACAGCATCCTTGCCTTGACCTTTCTTCACTACAACTCTCCTTCTCTTAGGAAGGGTGTCATCGGAAGGAGGAGAGTGGATATTGACATCATGTATTTTCTTCATCACCCTCTCCTTGGCTCTTTGCTCTCGAGCACGTTACCTCTTCATCATAGTGAAAAGAACTGCCCTCTGAACCTAAAGACATAGTGCCTGACAAGGAGGTTTAAGGGTTAGATAAGAATGGATTGGAGACCATGTGCAAATAGGAATTTAGAAGTTCAAATGTCAGATGCCGAACTTGTCCATTTTCAGAGTGCGGACTTGTCCTGTGTACCGGACTTGTTTGTACCTAGACATCGGACTAGTTCGGTGTGGCATAAGAACCCTAACTTTCCAATTTGAACCAAATCTAGCTCGAATCGATTCACAAGGACTAGGAAACAGTAGGAATTCATCTAGAAGAGTAATTCATGTCCTAGGAGACAAGTAAACTAAGCAAGAATAAGAAAAAAGTTGAGAGCAAGGGTTTGATTGAGATTTTTCCGAAAAGTTAAGATCCGCATTGAAGGGGCGGAGTGGGGGCCGGATTAGTCCGGGGTGGACAATCTCCGCGCCGAGGAGGAGATTTCCCATGGAGAAATCCACGTTTTTGGTGGCTAGATGTGGAAATCGCCGTTGAAGCTCACGGATGAGGAAAGAGAATGCAAAGAAGGTCGTGAAAGGTGGAAGATGAGCTCCTGGTGGCGGATTAGGGTTAACCCAGACAAATCCGAACTAGTTCGGTGGACACCAGACAAGTCCGTTGTGTCGGACATTGGCTGGACTAGTCTGTGACAATGGACTAGTCCGCTGCTGAAGCCGAACAAGTCCGATATCAGCAGGACAAAACTGAATTGAAACAACTAGATTTTGGTTGTTTAATCCAATAGAGATCTAAAGGACATTATTTCAAAAATACTCTTGATGAACATGACCATTACGCAACCAACAATCATACAGTGGCCATAATTCACCAAGATTGAATCATTTGAATAGTTTTCAAGAGAAAAATGAGATAAGGGTTAAAGTTTGCCAAAAATGAGTAAACTTTGAAATCACAATCAGGTATGCAATGTTGCAAGCCACATTTTTAGAGTCAAGTATATTTAGCTCGTTTCTTAGCTCACAAAACCTCTTCTCATCTAGGGGCTTGCTGAAAATGTCTACAAGTTGTTTTCAGTCCAAACATGTGAGATTACTATGTCACTTTTTAATGAATGATCTCTTAGAAAATGGTGACGAATATCTATGTGCTTAGTTCTTTAGTGCTCTACTGGGTTGTGTACAATTTTTATAGCACTGTCATTATCACATAGGAATGGAATATGGTTCAGATTGTAACCATAGTCCCTTAGAGTTTGTTGTATCCAGAGTAGTCGTGCGCAACAACTACTGGCTGCAACACACTCCACTTCGGCTATGGAAAGAGAAATGGAGTTTTGCTTTCTAGATGACCATGAAACTAGGGATCTGGCAAGGAATTGACAAGTCCCCGATGTGCTCTTTCTATCAACTTTACATCCTGCATAGTCGGCATTAGAATAACCTATCAAATTAAACTTGAATCCTTTGGGATATCAAAGTCCCAAGTTGGTTGTGTGCATGAGGTATCTTAAGATTCTTTTTAACGCTATTAAATGGCACTCTTTAGGTGCAGCTTGAAACCTTGCACACATACACACACTAAGCATAATATCTGGCCTAGATGCACATGAATAAAGTAATGAGCCAGTCGTAGACCGGTATACCTTTTGATCAACATTTGGACCATCTTCGTTGAGATCAAGATGTCCGTTAGTTGCCATGGGTGTCTTGATGGGCTTGGCCTTGTCCATATTGAACTTCTTGAGGATGTCCTGCGTGTACTTGGTTTGGCTTATGAACGTGCCCTCTCTTAATTGCTTCACTTAGAATCCCAAGAAGAACTTCAATTCGCTCATCATTGACATCTCAAACCTATCTGTCATAATCTTGCTAAACTCTTCACAAAATTACTTATTAGTAGAACCAAAGATAATATCATCAACATAGATTTGACATACAAGTAGATGATCATCAAAGTGTTTTGTGAACAGAGTATAATCAGCTTTTCCAATTTTAAAACCATTTTGAGCCAGAAAATCTCTAAGGCACTCATACCAAGCTCAAGGAGCTTGTTTGAGACCATAGAGAGCCTTACGCAGTTTATAAACAAGGTTGGGATACTCTTGATCTTCAAATCTTGGTGGTTGCTCCACGTACACTTCCTCCTCAATTGGACCATTGAGGAAGACACTTTTGATACAACTTGAAATTATGGTGAGTAGCATATGCCAATAAAATACGAATGGACTCAAGTCTAGCTATGGGAGTTAAAGTTTCATCGAAGTCCAAACATTCAACTTGTGAGTAACCTTTAGCCACAAGTTTGCTGTATTTCTCGTTACCACTCCATGTTCCTCTTGTTTGTACCGAAAGACCCATTTGGTTCCAATAATGTTCGCCTTTGGTCTTTCCACTAGTTCCCACACTTCATTTCTCTTGAAGTTGCTCAACTCCTCTTCCATTGCAATCACCCAATCTAGATCCTTTAAGGCTTCTTGTACCCTGTATGGTTCCAGAAAAGCGACAAAAGAGTAATATTCACAAAAATTTGCTATGTGAGATATGGTAGTTACTCCCTTAGCAGTATCTCCAATGATGTTGTTGACGAGATGATCTCTTTGTACACTCTGATCTACTCCTGGGTGAGGGACTTGTGAAGTTGCTTGCTCTTCATTGTCTTCATGTTCATCGTCTCCCCCTACATCACTGCTTCCATGGTTATATGGATCTTCTTGATCTTCCTGATTTTGATCTTGTGCATGAGCCCCCCCCCCCTTGATTATTGCTTCCTTGTTGAGGTTCATCTTGTGCACTTGAGTCTTGTGGTTGCTCTTGAGGTAGAATATCACCAAGTGCCATTTTCCTCAACGCTTCACATAGGGCTTCTTCTTGATCTAGCACACACTTATCAACTTGCTCCACTTGGGAGCCGTTAGTTTCATCGAACACTACGTCACGTGCTACTTCAACAGGGCCAGAGACTTTGTTGAAGACACGATAGGCGTAGGCGTTCGAATCATAACCGAGTAAGAACCCTTCAACAGAATTTGAAGCGAACTTCGAAGTCTTCGGTTTCTTGTTCAGAATAAAACATTTACAACCAAATACTATAAAATATGGAACATTTGGTTTATTACCGGTGAGAAGCTCATATGGTGTTTTCTTCAAGAGTTGGTGAAGATACAACCGATTTGTGGCGTGACAAGTGGTGTTTACCGCTTCATCCCAAAACCGGTTCGATGTCTTGTATTCATCCAGCATTGTCCTCGCCATCTCAATTAGTGTCCTATTTTTCCTTTCGGCCACCCCGTTTTGTTGAGGGGAGTAGGGTGCCGAAAATTCATACTTTATTCCTTCTTCGTCTAGGTACTCTTTAACTTGTGTATTCTTGAATTCTGTCCCATTGTCCCTTTTTATGTTCTTCACAGTTGAGGATAATTCAATCTGAGCTCTTTTCAGGAATTTCTCGCGGATTCCCTGAGTTTCTGAGTTATCATACAAGAAAAATAGCCAGGTGAATCTTGAAAAATCATCACCAATAACTAAACCATATTTGTTACCGCCAATGCTTATATAAGCAATTGGACCCAAGAGGTCCATACGAAGAAGTTCCGGCGGTCTTGTAATAGTCATCATGTTCTTGGCGGGATGCGGTGCTCCAACTTGTTTTCCTGCCTGGCAAGCGCTGCACGGCCTATCTTTCTCAAAAATAACATCCTTTAAACCTCGGATCTGACCACCTTTCAGAAGTTTCTGCAGATTTCTCATCCCAACATGGGCTAGTTGTCTATACCACAACCATCCCATGTTAGTTTTAGCAACCAAGCAAGTGTTGAGTTCAGTTTTATCTTTGTTTAAGTCAACAAGATAAAACTTTCCCTTCAACATTCCCTTGAATGTAGTCGAGCCATCGCTTCTTCTAAAAAGTAAAACGGTCACACCCTTGTTAGTGAATAAATAGATATAATCTTTGTCGCATAGCTGAGATATGGTTAGAAGGTTATAATATAAGGAATCTACATTTAAAACATACGAGAGAGTATGTTGAGAAGAGATTTCAATTTTACCGCTACCAAGGACCTTTCCTTGGATGTTGTCTCCAAAGTATATCCCTTCACTTGGATCTGTGTTGCGCTCATACTCCACAAACATATTCCTCTCTCCGGTCATGTGATTGGTGCATCTGCTGTCTAGCACCCATTTTGATCCACCAGAGGAGTAGGCGTGCAAAACAGAATTATTCCTTGGTTTTAGGTACCCAAGCTTGCTTCGGTACTCTCAGGTTAGTCACAAGAGTATTGGGTACCTACACACAAGTTTTTGAATTCTTGTGGCGTGGCCCTGCATATTTAGCAAGTACATTTCCAAATTTGTCTTTCATAAGTATATACGAAGCATCAAAAGTACGAAATAGTATTTGCAAGTTAGATTCATGCAATTTTTCCTTAACAAAAGTAATTTTCTTCTTAGCATGAACATTGGTGGACATGTGTTTGTTCTTGTTAAACCCACGACCATCTTTGACATTAGGAGGTCTAGTGATCATATATGCACTACGGATATTTGATCTTCTCATTGTCAAAGATGCCACTTTGGAAGGATGATTAGCCTGAGAAATTGAAGAATCAGGTTTGACAGCATTTTTCTTAAAGGAACATGTGCAAGTTGCAATAGTTGTTGAACTTACACCTTTGGAAGGTGAGCTTTTGGAGGAGGAGGAGTCACTGTGATATTCTGGCTCAAGGCTTAATAGGATTGATAGAATACTCATAACACCAAGGTATACCTTCTTTTCTGGAAGCTCACCTGCAAAAACTCCGAGGTTAAGCGTGCTTGGCCCGAAACTATTTGTGGATGGGTGACCGACCGGGAAATTTCCCCGGGTGCGCACGAGTGAGGACAAAGTGCGTAGAAAAGACTAGTGTTGGTCTGTGGGGCTAGTATGTGATCCTATAGAGCTGCCAGGTGTAACGACCGCCAGGCCCGTAGTGGCTGGGGTGTTACAAAATGGTAACAGAGCTGACCTCGCAGTTTCACGGGCGCGTACGAGTCAGGGACGTGGGTACGTACGCATGACGCGTGGGTCCTCTAGGAGGGACACGGTATGGTACGTATGCCAGTACTAAACGTATGGACGTGGCCAAGAGGGGACGTTCCTGGCTTGGCAGTTGACCGAGGAGGACGTCGGTCTTCTAAGGGGGGTGGATTGTGACATTCTAGCTCAAGGCTTAATAGGATTGATAGAATACTCATACCACCAAGGTATACCTTATTCTTCGGAAGCTCACCTGCAAAGAACTCCGAGGTTAAGCGTGCTTGGCCCAGAACAATTTGTGGATGGGTGACCGACCGGGAAGTTTCCCGGGTGCGCACGAGTGAGGACAAAGTGCGTAGAAAAGACTAGTGTTGGTCTGTGGGACTAGTCTGTGATCCTATATAGCTGCTAGGAGTAACGACCGCCAGGCCCGTAGTGGCTGGGGTGTTACAGTCACTTTGCTTGAGCGACTCAACTAGCACTTCAAGAATCTTGTTAACTTTTGACAAGTTAGGAAGTTCATCCTTGATTGCAATGTGTGAGTCCTCTATCTTTGAGTAAGTTTACTTACTCAAGGCTAGCTCATGCTCAAGTGACTTGCTCTTCTCTCTTTCAAGCTCAAGGAGTTTCTCAACCTCTTGATACCTCTTCCTTTCCCGGATGAGCATATCTTCTTGTCGGTTGACAATCTCCTCCTTCTCAAAGATTTCATCTGACAACATTTTCATTTTCTTCAATATAATTTTACTTAATCCCCTAAACATCTCCTCATTTTCACTAGAGCTGTCAAAATCATCAATAGAAGAATTTAGTGAGGGGGGAGTAAGTCGAACCTTTTTCTTGCCTTATTTAGCCATAATGCAAGTGTCATTGTGTATCTCCCGTCCTCCCATGTTCGGGAAGAGCGCAGACCTCTTGGTGGGCTTCTTGATGGCAATGGTGGCCATCTCCTCTTCTTCATCGGAGGAGGACTCGTTATTTGAGTCCCACTCCTTGCCAATATGCGCTTGATGAGCTTGCCGTCTTTTTCTAAAGATCTTCTTTTTTTAAGGCTTCGTTTCCTTCTTTCTCCTATACTCTTCATAGGTGCAATCAACCATGAAGTGACCATACTTGCCATAGTTCTAGCAAGTGCGTAGAGCCTTGGATTTTCCCTTCTCTTTGCTCTTCCCTCCATTTGAGTTGCTATCATGTCTTCTTTTCATCATGCGCTTGAATTTCTTGATGAAGAGTACCATCTGTTCATCATCTAGGTCAGTGCTCACGTCACTTGTATCTCCTTTGTCTTGAGATTCACGAGTTTCCTTTCCTTTAGGCTTGCAAGTTGTTTTGAGAGCAACTTCCTTCTTTTTGGAGGTGGTGAGCTCAGCTAGATCTTTGACGTATTGGGCTTCCTTCTCCATCATCTCATGGTTTATGATTTTGCCCAATAGTTCATCTGGGGTCATTTTGTGAAACCCGGGGCTTTCTCGGATCATTGAGCATAAAGTGACGTTTCTTGGCATAAAGGCTCTAATCATCCTTTTTACCACCTCATGGTCAGTCCACTTCTTGCTTCCATAACCGTGGATCTTGTTGATAAGCGCCTTCATCCGGTTGGACATGTCTTGAAGTGATTCGCCTTCCTCAATAGCAAATCTCCCCAACTCTCATTCAATCATCTAAATTTTGGCTTCTCAGACTGACCTATTTTTCCCTCATGAGCTGTTTTAAGTGTATCCCAGATTTCTTTTGCGCTTTCCAATCCATCGATCTTGGTGAACTCCTCCCTGCTCTGTGATGAGGTGATCACGGCAACGGCTTGTGTGTTGTGGTGAATTTCTTGTGCTTGTTGCAAAGTGAGTTCTTTGTCCATATCCGAAATTGTAGGATCGAAGAGCATTTGTAAAGCTACTAGAGGAGGGGTGAATGGTAGATTAAAACTTTTTAGCGGAAGCAACGAAAACACCCCTCAGCAGAAAACCGATCTGTTAAAGAAACCGTGTGTGCGACTAATCTAAATGTGTTCAACTGAGACAAAACTAGTATAGCTTCTAGAGAATCAAGTCTTAAAGACGTCACAACAAGACTCACGATAATCCGTCGAGAAAAACTCAAGTTACGATCAAAAGATCAAACAAAGGTCAATCTGTCCTACCCGAGAAAAACAGTTCTGGAACACTGCAAAGAAACTCATGTAGATCAGAAACCACAAATCCAATGACCGTGAAATTTTCACAGATGATAGAAAATAAATTTTTGAAGATAACCCAAAATGAATCACGTCGATCGGATCTGTAAAACTCGAGTTATGGTAAAACCACCAAAACAAGGTAGTGCTGTGCAGAAACTCAACGAGAAAGACTTGAACAAAACAAGTCGGATGAACAAGGCACAAAAGCTCCTTTAGACTATAAATTTTATTGATCAAAACTTACAAGGAACAGCCCCAAAGTCGTCTACAATTAGCTCTAACCTCCCTTGCTTATATAACCAGCCCTTAGAACAACCCGAAACTAACTTGGATTCTAATCCTACTCAATTCATGAATCGAAACTTTCCATAACTGCTCAAGACTCTTCTATATGCTAATAGAAGCAATCTTAAGACTTCCAAACAACTTAGGAATGTATCCGACATTCCTAAAACAACTCATATTAGTGACCCACACAAAATCCTATCATAACCAACTCAAAACTTTCCATATATGAGTTAAACATGACTCAGCCGCAGCCTGAGTCCATAACCTAGTCGGTTGGACCTTTCTGACCAAGTCTTCATGTCCACATCTCTTCATCACTCCTTGGAACCATTTAGCCACGTCCATGCACTCCTTGCAGACGTGCAAACATCTTCCAACGACGTCCACGATACCTTCATATGCATTGTTCTTGATTCAAACATGCTGCGCAACCTCCCGATCAACTCAACCACAATTCCTTCCGAACTTGGTTGTTGAACCTCATCTTCTCCCTAAGACTAGTTCAATGGATCCCGTCACCAGACATGTCTTGAACTCAAGCAACACCTGCATATGAATAAATAACCAATACTTCCTAGCACAAGTCCTCGACTTGACTCTCGTTGGTTCCAATAATCACAACACCTTACGTGAGCACCTCATGTAAGCATGTTGCAAACCAAAGCAAAAAGATATTAGTCATAACCACCAAAACATACCAAAAACTTAGTAAAAGAATACTAGGCAAACTTTTCATAGATGTAAAGCAAGTTTGAATCAATCTAAAGTAATAGCAGAACCACTGCAATGAAGCTCCGAACCTTGTCAAAGCTAACCAGACCTTGAACCGGAGCCTACCAAAGCTAGTAGGACCTAGCGCCAGAACTTACCAAAGCTAGTCGGACCTAGGGCCGCATCTTACCAAAGATAGTCGGACCTAGCGCCGGAGTTGACCAAAGCTAGTCGGACCTAGCGCCGGAGTTGACCAAAGCTAGTCGGACCTAGTGCCGGAGCTGACCAAAGCTAGTCGGACCTAGACAAAGAAGTCGGACCTAGCTGGAGCTCGGACCTTGAGACAAACCTTGATGATAACATTATTTTGGTAGTATTAAAAACTTTTATCGCCATAGACAATGTATTCATCACAAATACATCTCACAATCTCCCCCTTGATGAATGCATTGGCAACACCACTTAATATCCGAACATTGGCTTGAAAAGTTTCGAAAACAATTTCTCCCCCTTTTTTTAAATCAAATGAGATAGAAATAAATTTCTCCCCCTATACTTATTTCTTCCCCTTGCATACTTCTCCCCCTTTGAAAATGTATTCAGCAAGGTACAAAAGATAATTTTTAATTTATTATGAGTACATTATAACATATACATATAAAACAAAGCTCATCCAAGTCATACTATCAAGTAACTTATACAATCACAACAATGAGATACATAAAGTAGTGTAAGCCATGCTAGAGATCAAATGTAATTTTCAATTTAAGCAAGTCATGATCTCACAAACTTTACTATTTCAAAACCTAAAAGCATGACACTTGTTGCTTCATTTTATTATTTTTTAAAGCACAAATTTAGATCATATGATATTTGGAAGAGATTATCTGTGCACCTGCCTTATTCTAACCAACCAAGCCAAGCCTATGTCATTTGACAATCAGAAGCTTAAGGACATGGTTTTAGTCATACACAACTTCTTCCAAGTTCATATCTAAGTGCAATGATAAGCCATCTCAAAAGAATAAGTGAGATGCATGCATATTCTCTTGATCTTTTCTCAATTTATATTTGTTCATAAAAATCAACATGTGAATAGTTGATTGATTAAATTTTCATTATTAAAAACACTTGTGAGCATGCAACAAGTTCAAAACAGCAAGAAAGTTCGATCATGACCAGATTTAGTATAAGTAATTATTCCAATTAATAGTCATGGCAAAAACTACAAAATGTATAACATGAGTAATGTAGTAAGAACTTTCAGCATGTAAAAGGAATCACAAAGTCATATATATATGAAATACTATGCTCATATTATTTTAAGTTCAGATTTCACACATAGACTTCCCAAGTTTCAAAGCTCCCCCTCAATTTAAGCCATGAGGATGCATAACCCCTATTTCACTACGAATGTAACAAAAATGAGTGAAATCCAAAGGTTTTGTGAAAATGTTAGCCAATTGTTGTTCGGTATCTACATGGTGAAGCACAATGTTTCCTTTTTCAACATTATCACGGAGAAAGTGATACCTAATATCAATGTGCTTAGTTATAGAATGTTGCACAGAGTTTTTAGCAATGTGAATGGCGCTAGTGTTACCACAAAACAGTGGAACACTATCTAGATCAACCCCATAGTTCTTAAGTGTTTGAACAATGCAAAGAATATGTGAGCAAGCACTAGTAGGAGCTACATATTCAGATTCGGCTGTTCATTGTGCAACTGAGTTTTGTTTTCTAGAGGACCAAGCAACAAGGGAATTACTAATAAAATGACAAGCACCGGAAGTACTTTTCCTATCAATCCTACAACCCCCGAAATCAGGATCCGAAAAAGCTTTCAAAGTAACAGTTGAGGAAGAAGGAAGAAAAATGAAAATTTCTTGAGTTCCATGTATGTACCTGAGAATCCTTTTGACGGTTTAATGATGTGAAGCACGTGGGGAAGCATGAAACCGTGCACAAAGACATACACTAAATTGTATGTTCGGTCTTGATGCCGTGAGGTACAAAAGTGATCCGATCATGCTTCTATATTCTTTTTTGATACACGGGTTCACATCATCAAGTTCAAGTGTCGTTGTTGTTCCCATTGGTTTCCGAAGAGGCTTGCTTTTGTCCATGTTGAAGCGCTTAAGAAGGTCTCTTCTATACTTGGTTTGATGCACAAAGGTTCCCTCCTTAGTTTGCTTGATTTGCAGCCCCAAAAAGTAAGTGAGTTAACCCATTATACTCATTTCAAATTTTGAACTCATCATTGCTAAAAACTTGGATACAAGATCATGAGAAGCACAACCAAAGATAATATCATCCACATACACTTGAATCATTGCCATGCTTAAGCACAAAAGATTTTTATCAACCATGCCCATGGTAAACCCCTTTTCAAGTAAGAATGTTTTTAACTTATCGTACCATGCTCTAGGGGCTTGATTGAGACCGTACAAGGCTTTAGACAGTTCGTAAAAATGATTAGGAAAATCTGGATTTTCAAAACCTGGTGGTTGCTTGACATAAACCTCCTCATCTATATATCCATTAAAAAATCACTTGTAACATCCATTTGATAAAACATGAAACCTTCAGATAGAGTAAAAGCTAACAAAATTCTTATAGCTTCTAACCTAGCAACAGGAGTAAAAGTTTCATCAAGATCTAGACCCCTAATTTGTGTGAAACCTTGAGCAACCAATGTAGTCTTATTCCTAACCACAACCCATCCTCACTTTGTTTATTCTCAAACACCCATTTAGTTCCAATTAAGGTGTGATCTTGAGGTGGAGGTACAAGTTTCTAAACATTATTTCTTTCAAAATTTTGTAACTCTTCTTGCACGGCAATAATCCATGATTCATTAGTGAGTGCGTGTGAGATATCATTAGGTTCAAAAGAAGCAACAAAAGTAGAATGAGCATGAGAATTGGGGTTGGAAAACTTGGATCTTGTAACTCGTTCATGCAAGCTTCCAATTATCTGTTGCGGGGGGTGATTCTTGTAAATCCGTAGCAGAACAGATGTGTCACAAGCTTCTTCTTCATCAGGTTCATCGCAGATTGATGAGCTTGTGGCTTGTGGACGATCAGGACCAGCAGAGATGGTAGTTGGAGCTTCTTCAAAGTTCGGAGATGGACACGTGTCAGCTTTGGAACTATCATGCAATATCACCGACTCTTCTTCTTCTTTGAAAATACCCTCCCCCTGAGGATATGGATCTGGACCTGCAGTGTTTGAGCTAGTTGCTGGGCAAGCTTCATCAAAGACACCTCACAAGTCTCCACAATATTGTTAGTGTAAAACCCCACTTTTATGGCATTTGAATTCAGTCAAGAGTTTTTGTGATCAACTATATTAAGGATCCACTATAGTGGTACACATGAACTTAATACCATCCAAACCTTTCTTGCACTCAGGATTAAATTTTATTAACATGAGTATGGGACTTCATCACTGATTCTAGAATGATTCTATTCATCCCTCTTAAGTTTTTATAATTATTTCGATGAAGTTTATTAAGGCAATTTAAAGTGCAGTACTAATTGGCCCTGCCAAAAATATTCAAATTAGAGGCTCTAAATTTTTCCTTGACCTTCTAATATTCTCAATAGCTTGCCTGCAAAATTTCAAGATTTTAGGAACTCATTTGCTATTTTAGTTGAGGCGCTTAGCAAATTTGAATCAAATTCAAATCTGAATTTCAAATTCTTTTCCAACTTCTTTGAACATAAGATTTGAGTTCACCATTGGGTTCAGAATAATTCATTTACCATCTCCACAAAGTTTCATGATTTTTGGAGTTGATCTTCTATTTTTGAATGAATTATTAACTTTTGTCTTGGGGTCTGACTGACCTATGGGCCCCACCAGTCAGCCGCTGCTGAACGGGTCAGGTTGGCCGCCTGCCATCTCTGCGCCGGCGCTCGACCGCTCGACAGCGCGCGCGCATGCAGCTCCAGCGAGCTTCCTGCGTGCTAGCTTGCCGCGGCGCTATAAAAGGCCACCACCACTCCCTTATGTCCCCTCCCCGATCAGTGGTTTTCCCCCTCTCGCGAGTTAATCTCCGCCGCGCGCCATTGCCGCCGCCCAACTCTACTCCGTGGTGCGCCGCCGTCTCGCGCCGTTTCAATCCACGACTCCAACAGCTTAAAGGTGCGCCTAGTCAAGCTCTCACTCTCGGTGCAAACCGTTTCCTTTTTCGTTGAGAATTGAACAAGTTATCGATCTTCTTTCTTCCGGCCGAAGTGAATGAACTCGCTAGGTTTTCGTTTAAATTCCAATTCTACAAGTAATCATTCTATACAGTTTCTTAGGGATAGTTTCTATAGGTCCTAGCGCTCCTACCTGAGCAAAAACCCCTAAAAGTTATCGAGCAACGGCTTAGGAAATCGAGTTTTGCTCGCCGCCGGTGAGGAAACCTCGGTTCACCATCGAGCTCATAGTTTCCGGTTGTTTTCCCCTCTTCCACGTCCAGTTCCTTGATCTGCTTCGTCCCAGGAAGGTTTTGAAGAAGATCCCGAGTGGTTTGAGCTACTCTGGAGCGAGTTCCACGTTGCCCGAGTGCTCACCGCCACCGCCGCCATCGCACAGCCACTTCCAGCGAGTCTCTGGTCCCACCGACCTCACCGTCATGCTCAGCGACCCCAAAAACTTCCAGGCGGTAAGTTTGAGCGAGTTTGGCCCGTCGGTTTAGCCGGCGGCGAGCTCGCCGGCGAGTCACCGCCGCGGGCGCCACCTCGCGCGGGCACTGGCCCGAGGTAGAAGACGACCCCGTAGGGTCCCACCTGCCAGCGGCTGCGAGATCACGGTGCGGCTGGGATCCCGTGCGGCTGCGCGTGAATAGATCTGTGGACTACTGTCGGTGGTTTTGATCTGGCAGATCTCCCCACATTACTAAAGTGTTAGAGGAGTTTGAGGTTCGGTGTGGGCGCGCGGAGATTCAAGAAGGTGAAGTGTAAATGAGATAGTAGACACGAAGATTTACGTGGTTCGGGCCGCCTGAGCGAAATACCCTACTCCACAGGATGTGTTGGTGTTGTATTGGTTGTATGACCTCAACGTCAGTTGAGAGTGTAAAGTCAGCCTGTCTCCGGAGAGTGTGTGGAGAGTGTGTGGAGAGTGTCTTATGTATCGTCGACCTGTCCTTTTATAGTACAAGGGCAGGCTGTTACAAGTTAGCCTGGCCCGACATGTGGCCCTGGCGGTTACTGATATTGATACACATTAAACACGTTTAATTGCCCTTAATGACCGAGTTATGGGCTTTGACAGCACCGTTACTGGTAATTAAGGTCGTTCGATCGTGTGTCATTAATATGGTATTAATGACACTTAATCGGGTCTTGAAGTCCTTGATTCCCCTTTGAAGATCCGGACCGTTGTGGAGTCTTCCGGAGGTTGGAGGCTGAAGATCTAACGCTTGGACATGTGGCAGCTCTGGAGCATACTGTGGGAAACAGATAGGTCCGGAGCTACCTAACACATGTCAGTTCCGGAGCTTCCTCGGTCTGGGGCTAGGTCCGGGGTGCTATTTCGGTACATAGCCCGGAGCTTCCCCCTTGTGGGCGGTAGCTCCGGTTTGATAGTACACGTGGCGACCCTGGGACTAACCATGTTGGAGAAGCGGGTTCGGTTATGTCTGACATGTTGGGTGAAGTCATTCCGCCGGAGGTGGGTCCATCCTTCGACTTTTGAACTGAGTCTTCAAAGGTCTTCGGATGTGCCGTTGGCGATAGTTTGGAGTTAAATCCTCGCCACGTGGCGTATCCCGTATGCGGCAAATGAGATCTTTGGCGTGCGGATCTCACGCAATTGAAGGTCGCCGGTTCCCGATACGAAAATCGTATCGGTTCCGCGCGCCTTGTCAGGCTGCCGCCTTCGGGAATCCTGCCTCATGATGACAACCGTTCGCCTGGGTAAGAACCTCGACTTGATCATCCGAGTGGTCCTGGGCCCTCTTGTCATCGGCAGGGTAGGATTTTTTAGTAGTATCTTCGACTTTCTTGCGGTTTTCATCCAAGCGTTGAGAGGGCTTACTTAAGAAGGAAGGCGCGCACCGTCTGGGGTTCTTTACGCCTCTCATCTGATCTTGCGCTCAAACTCCCAACTTGTGCTTGCTCTTCCTCTCCTGCCTTGCTGTGCTGCGATGGAGTTGGGTCTTTGCGAAAGCCGTTTGAAGACCGACAGTGACCTGAAGAAGGTCCGGGCCCTCATGGGATGGTCCCCGGACTTCTTCAACCGCCTGGTCCCTGTCGGGGGAGAGCTCCCGTTTGAGAAGGAGCACGCTGGCGAAATAGTGTACTTCTCTTCGTACGCCATGGTGGTGTTGATCCCACCTTTTTCCTCCTTTTTCTTGATGCTGCTAGACTTCTATGGTCTGCAGCTGTACCACCTTGGCCCCCACTCCATTCTTCTTGTGTCCGTCTTCGTCCACTTCTGTGAGATGTGGGTGGGCATCCCCCCTGCATTGAACTCTTCCGGACCTTCTTCACCGTCCATACCACCGGTAGGAGTAATGAGTACCTTGGCTTCTACTACTTCGTGAAGCGCAAGAAGTGCCCATTCAAGTACCTCCAGTCGTAAGTGGGATGATTGGAAGAAGACTGGATAGTCATCCAGGTGGAGGAGCACGAGAAGCTGGAGCTGCCCGAAGGCCTCCCCAACATTGACACTACAGTCTGGACTGAAGCTCCGGTGCTGGCGGACGCCTTCAACCCTGCTCTGACCAGGATCCGCCGGTGCGTGGAGGGAGTATTAACCCCTTAGGCGGTGTTTTGCAACTTCCTGGTCAACAGGTGGGCACCGCTGAAGAGGAGAGAAAAACTCGCTTGGGCCCTCAACAGTGTGATGGACGACGACCGAGTCGAGACCGGGCTGAAGTCCAACATGGTGGGGGCAACCTTGGAGTTTCATCTCAAGAAGTTCCAGCACGGCATCAACGTCGCGGGTGACAACTTGACTCCGCCATCAGCTTTTCTCCCTCTGAACGTGGAAGTAGAGTTCAGCAGGGAGCTCCGGCGGAAGATGCCTGTGCTTGACGACCTTGGTGTCGTCGAGAGAAGATCGACCTCCAGGGTGGTGATCCCTGTGGCTTCTGAAGGTGGCTCCGACCCTGCCCCAAAGCCAAGGATCGAAATCGTCGGCAAGGGCAAGGAGCCGGCAGACGAACCCTTGAGCCGGAAGAGGAAGCTGCAGCATGCCGACGGAAGGTCCGTCAGGCCTGCCACCTCTACATCAGCTCCTTCTCCCCGGAGGGGGAGGTCTTCTACAACCGCGGCGACTGTACCCGCAGCGGCGTCCTCCTGGGGTGCTAGCTCTAGGCATGCGACTCCAGCACCGGGGCCAGTTGAGGCCTCTAGGTCCGGAGGTTCTTCTCGATCGAGGGGGGCCTCGACTAGGGAAATGCCCGTGGCTGCAACGAGTTCCGGGGGGCCTTCCGGAGCTTCCACGCCGGCGGCGGCTATGGTCAGCCCAGAACGCCCGGGAAAGTGGTTCCACACAAGCTGGTGCGGAAGCCTCCCGAGGTAATTTTTAATCTTTACCTCGGACAGTTGTTTTTTTTTGTAGTGACTGTTTTTTAAATTTCTTCATTCTTCATCTGCAGTGTTCCCAAGAAGAGGAGTGAGGATCCACCCTCAGCCACAGCAGCTGAAGTTGTGAGGGCGGAAGCCTCTGCCCCTGTCCTGGTGCCGCCCCAAGTGGTGGCTGAAGCTGCGGCAGCTCCAGCGCCAGCTGTCGTGGTCATGGACCTCGACTCATCCCCCGAGACTCCTGTGGTAGCGCCGGACCACGGGAGAGAAGATGCGCCAGCGGCACCTGCCCCGGAGGTTGAAGCTTCGGATCCTGGTGCAGAGATGATGGAAGCTCCGGCCATTGAGCCGGAGGAAGCAGTAATTCCGGACCCAGAGCCAGAAACTATCGAAGCTCCGACGGTTGAGTCGGAGGTAATAGAAGTCCCGGCGTGCGCGTCGGATGTTGAGGAAGTCCCGGCAGTTGGGCCGGCTACCTCTGAAGCACCGGCCACAGAGCCAGTCATTGTTGGAGCTCCGGCCGCAGGGCCGGTTGATGTTGAAGACCTTCCAGCACCCGAGCCGGTTGTTGCAGAGGCGTCGGTGCTCGAGCCCCCAATAGAGGAGGTGCCCAGGCCGGAGCTAGAAGCAGCCCCTGCTCCAGGAATGACAATGCTGGAGGTTCCCGCAACTGAGCCGGAGTGTCCAGAAGAGGTTGCTGGCCCCCTGCCTGAGGGGGCAATTGAAGACCTGGCAGCGGGGCCTTCGGAACCACTTCTGGAGGTCGGAACTTCATCAGCGGGACCTTCCTCGATGGCGACTGAGGCCATCCCGGAGGATAGCCCTAGTGCCATAGAGGCTCAGGGGACCACTCTTGTGGAGTGGGACCCAATTTTTGTAACTGAAAACCCGCTGGAACCAGCGGAGGAGACCCCAGCAGGTCCAGAACCTATCCCGTTGTCATTATCTATTGACAACGCCTGCTCCAGTCTGCGTCAAGTTCAGCTGGCATTCTTCCATGACAGCAAGGCTCTTGAAGAGGAGCGCCAAACCCTTAGGAGGTGGCGTAACCGGCTCTACTTCGAGACCAAGCTGGCGCAGTCGAGGCTAGCAGATGACAAAGAATGGATTAAGCGGGAGAAGGTCCGCCTGAAATACTGGGGCAAATTATTGTATGACAAGGAGAGCATGACTCAGGCCCTCAACGCTCAATCCTGGGCCATTTATGAGCAGGCCAAAGCAGCTAATAGTGCGGCTGATGAATGCCAAGAAAGGCTGGAAGCCATTAACACTACTCTCATCAAGCGTCGGGAGGCACTTGATGAGAGAGAGAAGAGGCTCGAAGATGAAGAGCAGAAACTCCTTAAGCTGCGGGATGACGTCCTGAAGAGGGAGGAGGAGCTCACCGAAAAGGTGTCTCTGGCAAACAAGGGCCTCGAGGAGTGTGCCAAGAAATTGGAAGAGCGCTGCGCTGAGGAGAAGGAGAAGGCCTGGGTGCGGGGGCAGGAACTCTACGAGAAAGAGTGTACCATCGCTACCAGGGAGAAGAAAGTGAGGGGCAGGGAGAAGGACCTGGTTGACCGCCAGAACAATATTTATCTCTAGGAGGAGGAGCTCGGAAAACTCGAGAAGCAGGTTGCTGAAAATATTCAGCAAAATGACAAAGAGGTCGAGCGCCTCGCTCGCGAGAATTCTAAACTGACGGCGGCCAGAAGATCCTTGGAAGAATTGAAGGGCTTGAGGACTGCGGACTCCCTACAGGTTTGGGAGTTCCTGGGCAAGGCCAACGACGCGCTGATGCCGATGGGCTTCAGTCCCGTGCGTCCGGATGATCCGGAGCTAGAGCCGGACCTGGCGTTGCAGGCGTTGAGCTCGGCAGGTAGCAAACTCTCCAAGGTGGGCGACGTCATCGCGGACCAATTGGAGATTGAGGGGCAATCCCTGGCGAAGAACGTCGCAGAGTATGTGCTGGCGTGCTACACCAGCCGGAATCCCCAATTCCCTCTGGACCCAGTGCTTGAAGGTCCCGTCGAAGGAGAAGGTGAAGCCGCCCGAGCCAACGTGTCGGAGGTTGCTCAAAAGGTCACCTAGTTCTTCCATAGGGTCTAGGACCATCTCTATAGATCCCACTTGTATTCTCTCTTTTTCTTCCTCAATTTTGTAATCCCTTATCTCCAGATGAATGGAATCCCCAAATTTTTGTGAATTTCACTTTTTGTCTTCAACACTTTTGTCTTCACTTGGCCCCCTGGTAGATGTACACAATTTGATTGTGAACATGTACCAAGAGGATATTGTGTTTTTTTGAAGACTCATTTGCTTTGAACTTGTAGAATGTAGGTCCGAAGTCTTCGATAGTGAAGGCCCCCTTGAGGTTGTCGGAGCTTAGAAGCTCTGGCATTGTCTATCGTCAGAGCTTAGTAGCTTTGGCAATAGTCCCTATCAACGTGTAGAGCATCGATAGTTAGTCCTCCGGGGTGTCGGAGCTAGTAGCTCCGACAGTGACCTTTGCCAACACATAGTTTGTCGGCAGCAGACTCCGTTTGTGGGGTCTTCTCACCATCTTTTATTTAGCGTCGACGGCTGGCCCCCCTAGCTTTACCGGAGCTTGGTTGCTCCGGTGATGCTCGTTTTCAATGCTTAACATCGATTACAAGCCACCTAGGGGAGTCGAAGCTTTGTTAGCTCCGGCTTTTCTCCATCAACGTGGATTCTTTATTTTTCCTGCACACTGAAGCCAAGAAAAATAGTAAAATTCGCTCCTTGCCTATAACTTCGTCGCGGCTTACGATTCCCAAGAAAGTTTTAGGTCAAACACAATTCTGAATACAACCGAACGCGTTGCCTTCTTTCTTCCAGATCCAATTGTACTTGGACCCGCCTTACTTCGGCCTGCCGGGGTGTAGGTAGAGTGGCGTACTTAGGGTGCTTGACCATACTAAGTCGATAGCACACTCCGGCCCTAGATTGGCTTGGCGGTATTCAGGCGAGTGGGTCATGAACAATGTTTGAATCCAAAAGAATTGACAATACAACTCGAATTGTACATGAACTGGTCGAACTAAAATTTCTTAAGAATTGCACAACTTTGTTATAGACAAGAAAGAGAAAAATAAAAAAAGTTGAGCCTGTACAAAATAAATGCATGTGGAGTCTATTTCACATGAAGATGTCTTTCATTATATGTCCGGGGTACAAGGGAAACGAGTACACTCTTAGGGTACAGAACCAGGCTAAGCGTGTTTAATTTCTCGTTTGACCCAGGCTAGCTAGCCACACTTTTAGTCTTGAGACTGCGACAAGTGTTGCATGAACTTTAAGGACCTTCTGGGAAAGGTCCAGCTGTTCTCCCGGAGGAACTACCCGACTCTGTACAATAACTCTATAACATACACCTCAAGTTACTACAGACTCACCTCCGTGATATTAAGTGTAGAACTTACAGAGGTGCTCAATGTTCCAAGGATTTGGGACAGGTGTCCCATCCTCGGTAGCCAAGCGAACGCTTTCGGGACGGGATACTTTAATCACTCGGAAGGGTCCCTCCCAGCTGGGGGAGAGTTTGTTTAACCCTTCTCTAGATTGTATTCTCCGTAGCACCAGATCGCCTTCCTCGAGCTGTCGGTTGTGTACATGCCGTTGATGATAGCGCCGAAGGGCTTGGCGGTATCGGGCATTCCGAACAGCTGCTTGGCACCTTCCCTCCTCAAGGAGGTCTAGGTCTTCACGCCGGAGCTAGTCCTGCGTGGCTTCGTCGAAGGTCCGGACCCGGAGTGACCCCAAGGTGATTTTCGGAGGAAGGATTGCTTCAGCTCCATACACCGGGAAGAAGGGTGTCTCTCCAGTTGACCGGTTTGGAGTTGTCCTGTTGGCCCATAAAGTGGGCGGAAGCTCTTCAATCCAATTGGCTCCATGTTTTTTCAAGCGCTCATAGGTGCGCGTTTTGAGTCCATTAAGGATTTCAGAATTTGCTCTCTCGGCTTGGCCATTGCTTGCTGGGTGAGCTACGGAGGCGTAGGAAACTTGAATGCCGAGGTCTTCGCAATATCCTTGAAATGCAGAGCTTGTGAATTGGGTCTCATTATCAGTGATGATTTTGTTTGGGACTCCAAATCTGCATACAATGGACTGCAAAAAGTTGATAGCAGATTGCTTGTTGATTGTCAAAACTGGAGTTGCTTCCGGCCACTTGGTGAACTTGTCAATGGCAACGTACAGGAAGTTGTAACCTCCGACGGCTCTTGGGGAAGGTCCCAAGATGTCCATCCCCCACACAACGAAGGGCCATGTAGGAGGTATCATTTGTAGGGGCTGAGCCGGTGTGTGAATTTGCTTTGCATGAAATTGACATGCTTCACATTTCTTCACCAGTTCAGTTGCATCCTGGAGTGCTGTAGGCCAGTAGAAGCCATGCCAAAAGGCTTTACCAACCAGTGTGTGGGAAGACGCGTGGTTCCCACACTCGCCTCCATGGATTTCTGTGAGGAGCTCGCAGCCTTCTTCCCTTGTGATGCACTGCATTAGGATGCCATTGGCACCGCGCCGGTAGAGATCCCCTTCTACCAACGTGTATCTTTTAGCCAATCTGACTACCCGGTCAGCGGATACATCATCGTCAGGAAGGATGTTGTGTTTCAAGTAGTTCCGTATCTCCGAGATCCATGCATCGGAACTAACTTGAGCATTTGAGTCTTGCGTGCTGGGTTGCTCGGAGCTTCCGGCAGCACCTACGACCCTTGATGGCTGCCATGGTAACAGGGCCATCGGGACCGTCAGCTTCGGGATGCTGATCTCGCCCCCTTCGCTCAGTTCGGCAGGATGAGCTGTTGGTTTTGACAACCTCCGGACAAAAGTTCCGTCAGGAGCCAGAGCTCCGGTTGATGCTTTCGTTGAGAGTTCGTCGGCTTCAGCGTTGTGGGCACGCTGGACATGGTGGAGATCTAGGACTTCGAAGTTTTTCTGAAGCCTCTGGACTTCAAGGAGGTAAGCAGCTAGCTGGAGATTGTTGCAGGAGCATTCACACTTCACTTGCTTAATGATGAGTTGTGAATCTCCCTTGACTAGCAGTTGCTTGACACCGTATGACAGTGCCACCCTTAGTCTGTAAATGAGTGCTTCATATTCCGCCATGTTGTTGGTCGCCTTGAAGTCAAGGTGTACCATGTATTTTACCTTCTCTCCGGTTGGTGCGAGGAGAAGGATTCCAGCTCCGGCCCCCTGCTTTTGCATGGAGCCGTCGAAGTAGAGGGTCCAGTGAGGCTCGGTGAAGACCGGAGCCTTGTGTTCTGGCTTCTGCTCGCTGGAGCTCCCAGGGTTTGATGGAGAGAGAGTCCATTCCGCCACGAAGTCTGCCAATGCTTGACTCTTGATTGCTTGCCTTGAAATGAATTCGAGATCGAATTTGGCCAATTCCGCTGCCCACTTTGCAATATTCCCAATTGAGTTGGGATTATGCAAGATTGCTCGAAGTGGGTAAGAAGTCACCACTGAGATTTTGTGAGCTTGGAAGTAATGGCAAAGCTTACTGGAGGCAATAAGAACTGCATAGAGCAGCTTATGCACCTCTAGGTATCGAGTCATGGCATCATGTAGTACTTCACTGATGAAGTACACTGGGCGCTGGATGGTCCGGACCCTCCCGGAGGGGCCCGGAGCTTCCTCTTCACTAACCTGGATCCTCTCGGAGGGATCCGAATTTTCTTCGGGGACCTCCGGGTCCTGGCTGGAAGAACCCGGAGCTTCTTCAGAAGCGACCTGGACCCTCCCGGAGGGGTCTGGGTCTTCTGAAGTAACTTCTTGTGGATTCAAGTCTGGGAGCTCGGACCCAGACTCGCTTTCAGGAACCTCCAGACCCTCCTGAAGGGGTCTGGACTCCTGAGTATGGGATGGTTCTGGTCTCTCCGCAACCAGGACCATACTGACGACTTCGTCAGTGGCTGAAATGTAAAGCAGCAAAGGCTCACCAGGGTTCGGAGCTACCAGAATTGGTAGGGTGGTGAGGAGCTGTTTTAGCTCCTGGAATACCTTTTCTGCTTCTTCAGACCATTGGAGTGGTCCAGACTTCCTCAATAACTTGAAGAAAGGGAGTGCCCATTCCGCCAGTCTTGAAATGAACCGGCTGAGGGCTGCTAGACATCCAGTTAGCTTTTGGACATCTTTGATGCGGGCTGGTGGCCGCATGTCTTCAATTGCTTTGATCTTCGCCGGATTAGCTTCTATGCCCCGGTGACTTACCAGGAAACCAAAAAGTTTTCCGGAGCTAACCCCAAAGACACACTTGTCTGGGTTTAGCTTTGTGCAGGTGGCCCGCAGCTTGTCGAAGACAGCCTGCAAGGTGTCAAGGAGTGACTCCTTGTTCTTGACCTTGACCACGATGTCGTCGACGTACACTTCCACTATGTCTCTAATGAGTTCTTCAAAGGTTTTGTACATAGCTCGTACAAAGGTTGAAGCTGCATTCTTGAGACCAAATGGCATGGCTGTATAACAGTACAATCCATTTACTGTGATGAAAGACATTCTGATTTGATGATACCCAGAATATGCGTCTAGGAAACATAGTAATTCACACCCGGAGGTGGAATCCACTATCTGATCTATTCTAGGTAATGGGAATGGATCTTTTGGACATGCATTATTTAGTGTTGTGTAGTCGATACACATCCGAAGCTTCCCGCCGGCCTTGGGCACAACGACTGGGTTTGCCAGCCATTTTGGATGGAAGACTTGTCGGATGAATCCAGCTTCGAGCAACTTCTTCACTTCTTGTCGAATGAAGTTCTGTCGCTCTACGGATTGCTTCCGAGGCTTCTGATGCACAGGCCGGGCGTCGGGGTAGATCTTCAGATTGTGCTCAATCACTTCCCTGGGGATCCAGGCATTTGTGACGGTTGCCAGGCAAACACGTCAACATTAGCCCAGAGGAAAGCAATGAGCGCGAGTTCCTATTTGTCGTTCAATCCCCCTGATATACGGGTGGTCTGAGCGGCATCGGAACCAATTTGGATGACTTTGACGGGAATGTCGGTGTCGCCGCTTGGCTGCACACGAGGTGCAGAAGTCGAGCCTCGCTGACGAATGCTCGGGGGTTTTGGAGTTTGCTCCTGCCTGGAGTCCTCCTCTTGCGCCGTAGTAAGCGCATGGAGTTCTTCCAGAGCAGTTACTCCAGCAGTACGATCTCCGCGGATCCGGAGAACGCCTACTGGTGTTGGCATCTTTAACACCAGGTAACCATAATGAGCAGCTGCCATGAATTTGTACAAGGCAGGCCTACCCAAGATGGCATTGAAGGGTAAGTTGATCTGAGCAACGTCAAAGACCAACTTCTCGGTGCGATACTTCTCCCGGGTCCCGAAGGTAACGGGGAGGGTAATAGCTCCGAGTGGGGTAATGGCTCCCGGACCTACTCCGGAGAAAGGTCGGGAGGGGTGGAGATCCGAAGGTCGGAGCTGAAGCTTGGTAAAAGCTTCGAAGCTTATGAGGTTGAGCCCCAAACCTCCGTCTACCATGACATGGTGGAGCTGGATGTTATTGATGGTAGGAGATACCATCAGAGGTAGCTGACCTGCTCCAACCATGCTTCGAGGGCAGTCCGAAGCATCAAAAGTGATGGCTGTGTCCATCCACTTCCGACGAGGCCCCGCCCTGGCTGTAGGAGCTATAGCGGCCATGTCCCGACGCATAGTCTTGATGACGCGGCGGGAGGTGATGTACCATGATCCACCAAAAATGGTGTTCATAATCTTCCGATGCTCGTTGTCAGAGATGTCGGAATCGTCGTCGACGGAGGTGTAGACGACCTTCAGGACCTTTTTGGGATCCTGAAAACCTAACTCCTCTTCAGCCGGAGCTTCATCGACTTTTTGTTTTCCTTCCCTCTGTCGGAAAGGAGCTTCTTCCCGGCGCTTGTTGTAGCGCTCGGCAAGGTTTTGGACCTCCCGACAGTCTTCCAAACTGTGGTTGTCCGTTTTGTGAATTGGACACCACACCTTGGGTTTGCCACTGTCTTCAGAAGACGGTCTAGGTTGCTTCTCAAGGCGTGGCCCCCGGCCACCCGGAGCTGCAGCAGCTGCAGCATTGGATGCACCGGCCAATGGCTTCTTCTTGCCGTTGGTCTTTTTCTTCTTCTTGCCACTCCCGGAGGTAGCGACTTCTCCTTTGGAGGATTTCTTGTGATCCTCCAAAGTTGATTTGGAGTGCATTTCACGGCCCTCCGCAGCTCTGGCACATTTGTCAGCCAAGCTGAAGAGTTTCGTGACACTGGTAATCTCCTTGATCTCCAGTTTCTCCAACATCTTCTTATCCCGTACACCCTGTCTGAATGCCACAATGACAGAAGCGCTAGAGATAGAAGGGATAGTGTTTCGTACCTGAGAGAACCTCTGGATGAATGATCGTAGGGATTCCCCCCCTTTTTGCACGACTGCAAAAAGGTCCAGTTCAGTGCCTGGTCGGGTGTATGAACTCCCGAAGTTGGCGGTGAACTGCCGGCACAGCTCCTCCCAACTGTTGATGGAGTTGGGTGGAAGGCTCATAAACCAGGACCTGGCGGTCCCAGTTAAAGCCACTGGGAAATAATTGGCCATTACGGCCTCATTTCCTCCAGCTGCCAAGATAGCAGTGGAATAAATCTGAAGAAATTCGACAGGATTAACGGTCCCGTCGAACTTCTTCGGCAGGTGAGGCCGGAACTTCTGTGGCCACCTGACCATACGCAAATGCATGGCCAGGGCTGAACAGCCTCCTCCTACTCCTTTAGGAGCAGGAATGTCTTGAGCTTCTCGTCTTTCACGAGCACGCTCAATATGGACTCGGCCGTCTTGTTGGCGATATCGGCGATCAAGCTCCGCCCGGAGGTCATGAGTTAAAAGCCTTGATACCGTGTGAGTGCGTCGTGCCCCGGAGGGCAACGACGTCACCTGCTGTGATGCAGCACATCTCCTGTTGTTGGAAACGTGCAGACCAAGTCTGCCAGAAAAGGTCCGTCGCTGCGACAGGGCCCGTCCTGAAGGAGGAGGACCTTGGTTGCTGATGCGGTCGGCTGCTACTGCAACCAAATGTTCCACATCGGCCCTCCACTGCTCCAATGCATCCCAGGATGCATCCGGAGGTTGTGGGCGTTGGAGAAGAGCACGTGCTGCATGGAGCGCGTGTTCCGGGTTGTCAAGATTCGCCGACGCAGTGATTGACGCCGGTGCACCATCGCGTTGTCCAGCTTGATTTGCTGGTGGAGGCGGTGGTGGTGGAAGTGTGACTCCTACAGGAACCGTGGTTCCTGCTGGTGGCTGCATATTGGAGGGATTACCCCCAACAGCTTGAACAGCGGGATGACCATTAGATGATCCAGCGACTGAGTTCACCATTCTTGAAATCTCAGGCGCCCCTACCTGGCGCGCCAACTGTCTGTGGTTTTGATCTGGCAGATCTCCCGACACTACTAAAGTGTTAGAGGAGTTTGAGGTTCGATGTGGGCGCGCGGAGATTCAAGAAGGTGAAGTGTAAATGACACAGTAGACACGAAGATTTACATGGTTCAGGCCGCCTGAGCGTAATATCCTACTCCACGGGATGTGTTGGTGTTGTATTGGTTGTATGAGCTCAACGTCAGTTGAGAGTGTAAAGTCAGCCTGTGTCCGGAGAGTGTGTGGAGAGTGTGTGGAGAGTGTGTGGAGAGTGTGTGGAGAGTGTCCTATGTATCGTCGACCTGTCCTTTTATAGTACAAGGGTAGGCCGTTACAAGTTAGCCTGGCCCGACATGTGGCCCTGGCGGTTACTGATATTGATACACATTCAACACGTTTAATTGCCCTTAATAACCGAGTTATGGGCTTTGACAGCACCGTTACTGGTAATTAAGGTCGTCCGATTGTGTGTCATTAATATGGTATTAATGACACTTAATCGGGTCTTGAAGTCCTTGATTCCCTTGAAGATCCGGCCGTTGTGGAGTCTTCCGGAGGTTGGAGGCTGAAGATCTGACGGTTGGACACGTGGCAGCTCCAGAGCATACTGTGGGAAACAGATAGGTCCGGAGCTACCTGACACGTGTTAGTTCCGGAGCTTCCCTCAGTCTGGGGCTAGGTACGGGGGTGCTATTTCGGTACATAGCCCTGAGCTTCCCCCTTGTGGGCGGTAGCTCCGGTTTGATAGTACACGTGGCGACCCTCGGACTAACCATGTTGGAGAAGCGGGTCCGGTTATGTCTGACATGTGGGCCTCCGAAGGTCTTCAAATCAAGTAGATGACTTTCCCTTGAGATCTTTGCAATCCCAAAGAGTATATGGTACCCAGGGTACCGACAACCACGGTGTTGCATTGACCAGAGCGCGCCACGTGGCCCAAGGGACCCGCCCGATGAAATTTGAATTCTGGCGCCAATGGGCTATTAAAATAATTCCAAAAAATTATTCAAACTTGTAAATTGAATATTTCTCTGTAGACTACTCCAAAAATCTTCAAACAAATTTTGTTTGAAAGTTCTTGAGCTCTAGTTTCTGTCAGTAGCAATTAGGTTCTGTGAAACTTAAAGATTATATTCTATAGAATATAATCTTTCCAAATGCAAATACAATTTTTCCAAATAAGATATCCACTAGAAAAATCCCCAAAATTCACATAAAATTTAGTGTCCTATTCTTAACCACCAGAAAATTTTGGGAGCCATTGCACCTTTTTAAAGCTCTGTATGGTTCAATTTCCTTTTTCAGTTATCGAATTTTTACAGATGTTCAGTTGCTTTATTATGTCCCAAATTTAAACTGAACCTTTCTTTTGTCATACACTAGCTCCTGTAAAAATCTTGGATTTAATTAACCTACTATTCTAGTCCTAATTCCGTTACAAACTAAACACTGATTTAATGGCTAGAAATTCAATTATAAAGTAAATCCAGACATTCTTGCCAACTTAGAAATACAGTAACTCCTTCCCCAAAGCTTAGAAAATTATGAAACAAATTTTTGGAGAACCAGAACCACTTCCTCTATCATGATTATCAACTGGCAGCTATGTTCAAGCTACAGTTTCTTCTTTAAAATTTTTTTGAAGTTATTGCTTGCCATAATTTTAGAGACAACACTATACTTTGATCATCTCCTGTTCTTTGCGAGGGCCTTGATCATATTTCCTAGTATCTACCCTAAAAGTTCCAAAGCCAATTAAGGTCCCTATCATCTAATGATCACCATGGGTTAAAATTTTGGTCTCGATGATGATTATTTTTCAAAGTCATTTATATACCTATTATATGCATATCGTATAGTGGCCGAAGTCGAGGAGGAGCCAGAAGTCTTGGAAGAGCATCTTCCAAATTTTAACTCAGACTCTGACCTGCAACAAGGCAAGCCCCAGTTTGCATTTAAGAGCTTTTCAAAGTTTTCCAATTTTATTCACTTACGTCTTCAATTGATATTGTGCATTACGTATAAGGTGTTTGATATTCCACTTGCATGACCAAAAATCCTAGGGATTGGTTGGAACGAGTTACAATTTGACCTGTAGTAACTGCCTTGCTAATGCATAGGAAATCCGGTAGAAGTCGAGTAGTTGGAATCTACTCGCGAGAGATGTAGGACATATCTCACATGATTGGCTAGATACAAAATGGCAGAATATAATGAAATGGAGACCGGGCAGGGAATGGATAGGAAGCGGCGAGAAGTGAGTCTCGGTCGCGTAGCCCTGCCTGTGTTGATTAAGGCCCGCTTCATGTGCGGCCCCGCTGAACAAGATTAACTTGTACCGGCAACATAATGGACATATGGAATCCAATAAACTGATGTAACTTGATAACTAGGATGTCGAGGCCCATTAACTCACCATCGATAAAGGTGGGTTGAGGACAGTAAGGTGTAAATCAGTCGGCGGACACATGAGGTGTTCTGTGCGGAGACCTTCTGTTCGCGGAGGTGAGACGAGCTCGACGTTCGGGTTTCTTGTGAAAGGTGGCCATATACGCCTAGTACTGAAGTGTTATGTAGGTACAGGTGTTCTCGCTGACACTTCCGAACGACGTATGTGTCGTGTTGTCCGGGTGTGTCCTGATTGCAATCTCTGTCCCTCGCAGTAATAGAGTACCACTTGTTCACTGTGTCGTGGCGTAGTAAATACTAAAGAAGCCCGAAAATCACATTGCATTGAATTAAAATTACTTTGCAACCTTGTATGATTTAGAGATAGTATAATTAAAAGTTTACAGTTTCTCCATACTTTAGCTGTAATAGCATTATGTGCTCTGAGCATGTCATATCATCGCTAAAGCGTTTCTTGTTTGATTGTGGAGCCTATGATGTGCCGTGCTCGGAGAATGTCATTTGCTACATAAAACCTGACTATAAGGATCCACTTGTAGGCGAGTCATTTATGCTTCACCTCACCTAAGTTTTAGTGTTCCCCTTGCATATGTCTAGTGAGACGGGTTAGTCTTGCTGAGCCTTATGCACACGTTTGTAGTTAACGAGTTTTTGCAGGTTATACAATTGATGAAGGGTTTGATGATGAGGCTGCACCCCCTCCAGGGTGTACACCCGAGTGGGAACCCTGCACGCCGCCCTAATTGAGTGTGCTAGTGCAAAGTATCCAAGGCATGGGTAACTCTGCTTTTGCATAGCTAGTGCTGAGAGCGTAGCTATGATATGTATATATTCCTTACTTCCGCTAGTATTATAAAAACTTCCGCTGTATGAAAAATAAAAGACTTCGTCTTGTACTTATTCAGGTTCTATTCTTGTATAACTATTGGGTGTCGCATCGCACGACACCACCCAATAAGATCCTCGGATGTCGGGATTTTGGTCCCCACAGGCATGGTATCAGAGCATCATTGGGAACATTGTACTTGAAAAGAACATATTTTCAAAAAATTAGGACTTGCGTGAGGAATTAGTTATATGCCTTTATAAGGAGTATTATTAGTATAAGGTATAAAGGTGGTAAACTAACTATGTGTTATTATATTCTGTAACGACGCCCCGACGTCAGGTAAGAGGTAAGGCACGCCACCGAGAGCGGATCAATCTCGGTAAGCTCAGCATACGAGGAGTGGTATGTGAAATTTCCGTGGCTTGGCACGGGAAGTTAATAGGACTCTCTGAAGCTTTCAATATTTCTGAGAACCTATGACACGCGGTACTCCAGCGTGCTTCAAAGTTAGTGGGAGCCCCCGTCGGGTGGTGTATAACCCGATAGTATGCCTCTCTAGGACTATCCATGTTCTATGGGAGCATGCGAAACACGTATGCCCGAGCGTGTATAAGCTGGATCGTACGGGAGTCTTTGCTGTACAGACGTATTTACAGCCATGTACCTCGAGACATGACCTTGCTCGAGGGCGACTCACACCAGAGTCGTATGCATTTGTTTTCATATATATTATTGTGACTGCCTGTCGTGTATCCCCATGCCGCCCTTGAGGTGTGAAGGTGTGAAAGGGGATTGTTTGTCTTTTGCAGCATTAACTATGGTAGAGGACCGTGTAGAAGCCGTTTGCGAGAGAACGATATAGGAACCACTTATAGACGTAACCGGAAATACCGGATAGAATTTTCCTTGGTGAGCTACGTAGTACCGTCAGTATCAAACATGATACTAGACCATCCCCAACGACAGAATGGATGCATAATGTTTTGGAAAGTACAAATATCAGATGCTGGTAGGTTTGGACTCCGTAAAGGGGTTCCGACTCGATAGAGTAGATAGAATCAGGATTCTTGATTTCTAGCAGAAGTTGGCTCGACTTCGCCGGGTTGTAATATTGGTTATTTAATAGATAGTATAGGGGTTTCATATATGGATGGAAAGCACGTGAAGATCTCTACAACTTTTCTGTTGACCACAAAGACAGAAAAGCTTGATAATCTGTTGAAATCTGGAGTGTATTGTAACTGCTCCAGATGACCTTACCATTGCACCAGTCTTTGTATTTTTGCAATAACTTGCTATAGAAAAGTCCCCTGCCTTATTGCGATACATGTTTAGAAAGGGTAGGAGGAATTTTACAAGTTTGTTATGGGAGGTTTTTCCTGATTTGGGTTGGAGTTACACCAAATTGGGGAGTCAACACAGCGAACTGCAGGACTGCTGGTGCAAACCCGTCAGTTCAACTGTTAAGTTTGGCTAGTTATAGCTCTTAATCCAGAACAGTGACATGGTCACATATATACATTTCTTGAAAGCTTAGGAAGTCCTCTATCAACTTTATTATATAGTATAGGGGTGTCATATATGGATGGAAAGCTCGTGAAGATCTCTACAACTTTTCTGTTGACCACAAACACAGAAAAGCTTGATAATCTGTTGAAATCTGGAGTGTATTGTAACTGCTCCAGATGACCTTACCATTGCACCAGTCTTTGTATTTTTGCCATCACTTGCTGTAGAAAAGTCCCCTGTCTTATTGCGATACATGTTTGGAAAGGGTAGGAGGAGTTTTACAAGTTTGTTATGGGAGGTTTTTCCTGATTTGGGTTGGAGTTACACCAAATTGGGGAGTCAACACAGCGAACTGCAGGACTGCTGGTGCAAACCCGTCAGTTCAACTGTTAAGTTTGGCTAGTTATAGCTCTTAATCCAGATCAGTGACATGGTCACATATATACATTTCTGGAAAGCTTAGGAAGTCCTCTATCAACTTTGTTTGTCACTCCTGACCTGAATCAGGGTGTAGCTATGCCTAATTCCATTTGTCGCAAACTTGGTTCTTGCAGTCCAGAACTTGGAACAGTTTGCACAGGGTTGTGAATTTGTGCGTGATACCTGTATAACAAAGTTTTTAGGTGGAACTCTTTTATTTCTGGATTCTTAACGCGATGTTATACAATGTTTATTTTGGCATTACCTCAATATATTATCATGATAAACCTGTATAGAATGTGGAAGTAAGCCCATATACAGGGGAGGTTCTGTCAAGATTTCCAGAACACTTGAGTCAACTTAAAACCTGTACATATTCTTCATATTAGTTCACCTGGAGCTGTATGAGTACAATCTGGAAAGGTTTTGGAGTGTACTACAACTTTTATGTTCAACTTAACTCTTGACTCTGGCATTTCCTGTATAAAACTTTTGGTTTGATGCAGGAAGGTCAGCTGATTCAGAACGGTGATCACTTCCAGTTTCCAGATTTTCTTGAATCAATTGATATTGGATATTTCCTTTTTGTCCAACATTATCATTGATCGAATTGAATACTCATTCAGAGTATTGACATCCAGGTATGTTTGTCCACAGATGGCAGCACCAAGAACTCAGTTGCCTAATGGATGGGTGTTCTCCACGTGCACCGGGCAAGCCGGTTTCCCGGACGTGTTGGTTAGGTTGCTTCGCCAGTTTGGCTACCAGGTGTTGCCTAGCTATTGGGGCAAGAAGTTCCAAGAAAACGGTATGTGGAGTTGCACCATCTACATCGATGTACCTGCTGGTCCACCGCACCTTGGATGGGCTCCATACTCTATCAAGATCAAAGGGTTGATATTAGAGGAAACATGGAGCTATGCCGCAAGCATTGCCATAGGGAGGTTTTGCAAACTTCATTACGGTAATCTGGTGGGTACTCCATATGAGTTCTTTCCAGTTAACGGAAGGGCTTCTGAAGCCTAGGCAACCCGCTTGCTTGCGGAGGCGGGCGAGCACGGTGAAACATCCGCAACAGCCTTAGCGGTGTACGCATACGCATCACATCGCGAGAAGGGAAATCAAAGGGTATGCATAAAAGAATTGACGGACAATCTGAAGCAAGCCATGATTTGAGCGAATCACTTTGAGAGGGCAAATGACAGACTCAACCATCGTTTGAACCTTAGGGAGAATCAATGGCATGACGCTGTTATGGATTTAGCCGCATCTCGCCAGGAGACTCTAGAGATGGAAATTGACTTGGAGGCGAGCCTACGCTATGGACACCAGCGGGACACCCAGTTGGACGCGGTGACTGCAGATCGGGATCAGTCCCGAGTGGAGGCTCAGAGCTGGAAGACCAGCTGTGAGCAGGCTCAGCAGGAGAACGAGGCCTGGAGGATGTTTATGATAGAGACAGATTGGCAAGCTAAGATGGCCAAGAGGATGTCGCTTTTGAGCGAGGCATCATCTTCTGCTCTAGAACCCATACCAGTGGTGCCTAATCCTGAGGATGACGAGGAAGAAGAAGATCCTCAGGAGGTCGAGTTTTATGAGTAGAGGGCCATGTTGATGTACTTAACACTTTATGCTGAGTGGAATGATGTGTAGCAAACACCACGTGTGTTGTGTGACTTTATGTGTCTTGTTCTAAATAGTAGCGAGGTCTGTGTACGATGACATGGACATGACGACTTGTGGTGCCCAATCATAGAGGAGATGACTTCTTTAGATGAAGTCTGTCTATTTTTGGGAATCTATTGTAAACTTGGGCCCAAGCTAATATAGATTGTATAAATTTTGTGCTTTATCAATATATATGAACGTTATGCATCATCTATTGTTATCTACCGCATTACTATTTTTATGGAAGGATGAACTTGAAGCAATGAGACTTATGGTGTGAATCGTTGTATTGCAGTATGGTGCGTACTCGTACTAGTCAAGATGGGGGAGGATCCAGTGGAGGTCAGGGGGATGACACACCACCCCCGGGACAGACTACGCCTCAAACGCAACCACCTCCACCACCTCCACCCACACTTCCCAGAAGTCTCGCGGAGGTTCTCGCTGCAGTACTCGGCTCGCACGACAAGCAAACCGAGCTATTGCGGACTCTGGTGCAACACTCGTCCCGTCAAGGGGGACGACAGAATGATGGACCGCGTCAGCAATATCAGAGTTCCTACTCTGATTTCTCATCGACACATCCACCAGTCTTCAGAGATGCCGATGAACCGTTGGATGCGGATAATTGGCTCTGCACCATTGAAGGAAAGTTCGGCTTACTCGAGGTAACCGAACAGCTGAAGGCGCTGTTTGCAGCGTAGCAACTGCAGGGGTCTGCCGGTGCATGGTGGGCCAATTACCTTGCCGCACGCCCTGCAGGCCATGTCGTAAGCTGGCCCCAATTCCGGGAGGCGTTCCGCGCCTACCACATCCCTCCCGGGATTATGATGAGGAAGCTTCAAGAGTTCTTGGAGCTAAGGCAGGGAGGAAGGAGTGCATACGAGTACTCCAAATCATTCAACCACTTGGCCCAATACGCTCAGGACCAAGTGATCACCGAAGATCGGAAGCGTGAATGCTTCTACCGGGGTTTGAACCCCAAGTTGAAGGACAAGCTTGTCCTGTTCAACTGCGGCAGCTTCAACGACATCGTCAATGCCGCCATCATGCAGGAGGACGCTACCCGCGAGCTGTCCTCAGTTAAAAAGGAGAGGAGTGCTCCGCAGGGCAGCGGAGGTGGTGCTCCTCAGAAGTATCGTATGGTGTATCGATCACCATCCGGCCAGATGTGGCAACCGCCATCACGACCACCAATGTTCAGTGGTCGCCACTTCAACAATTCCGGATTCCGACCACAGCAACAACAGGGGATGATCCCACGTGCACTTCCACCTCCACCACGTGCACCGAGATTCCGTCCTCCCATTCGTACTGGCCAAACCCCGTACACGTGTTTCACGTGTGGGCGCACGGGGCACTTCGCCAAGGGCTGCCCGCAGAGTAGGCAAGGCGGAGGACAATCATCATACCAGGGGCCAACCAACCCCGCAACCAGCCAAAGAAGCCAGCCACCAGAACCGGCAACGTCCACCACCTCACCATTGAGGACGTTCTGGAAGGCGCACCTATGCTCACGGGTACGTTCTCTATCTTCAATCAATACGTTAGTCATACTATTTGACTCCGGAGCTTCACACAACGTCATTAGTAAATATTTTGTCATTAAAAGTCAATTTCCTGTTATCTCACCAAAACTCCATATGTGATTAGCACTCCAGCCGGAAACACGGTAACAAATGAATTGGTTCCTGGGGTACATCTTAACCTAGAGGGAACAATATATCTTACTTCACTTATGATACTAGAGCATCAGAAATTAGATGTCATCTTGGGAATGGCATGGTTTCAATACCATGGTGCTATTCTAGATCTGGTCCCACAAAAAATATATCTAAACTCTCCACACCATCAGCCCCAAGTTCTCAATCTTGAGAACATCATTCCTTTGGAACCATCTACTCACAATACCGTTGAACTTAATGATATTCTGGTAGTATGTGAGTACCCCGACGTATTCCCTGAAGATCTTCCTGGTATGCCCCCAGAAAGAGATATAGAGTTCAAGATTGAACTTGCACCGGGAACAGTGCCAATCTCACGACCCCCCTACAAGATGGCACCCAAGGAACTTGCAGAACTTAAGGAACAGTTAACTGAACTTAAGAACAAAGGTTTCATTCGTCCAAGTTCATCACCATGGGGTTGTTCTGCACTGTTCGTAGAAAAGAAGGATAAGACCTTGAGACTGTGTGTAGACTATCGTCCACTCAATGCTGTCACTATACAGAACAAGTATCCACTACCACGCATTGATATTCTTTTCGATCAATTGGTGGGTGCTAAGGTATTTTTGAAGATGGATCTTCGTTCTGGTTATCATCAGATTAGGATCCGACCGGAAGATATACCAAAGACAACATTCTCAACAAGGTATGGACTGTATGAGTACCTTGTTATGTCCTTCGGATTGACCAACGCACCGGCTCATTTCATGTATCTCATGAAATCGGTGTTTATGCCCGAATTGGACAAGTTTGTCGTGGTTTTCATTGACGACATACTTGTGTATTCAAAATCCGAAGAAGAACATGCTCAACATTTGCGTATCGTGCTTCAACGGCTACGGGATCATCTGCTATATGCTAAGTTCAGCAAATGTGAATTCTGGATCAGCCAAGTGCCATTTTTAGGGCACATCATATCAGCAGAAGGGATTGCAGTTGATCCAAGCAAGATCAAGCAAGTCCTCAAATGGGATTCTCCAAAGTTTGTGCATGAATTCCGAAGTTTCCTGGGTTTAGCAGGATATTACCGGAGGTTTATACCCAATTTCTCCAAGATAGCTAAACCAATGATAGAACTTCTGAAGAAAGGGTAGAAGTATGTATGGACTGAGGCATGTGAGGCAGGTTTCAAAGCATTTGTGAAACACCTTACAACGGCACCCGTTTTAGCCCAACCAAACACCACCAAATCATTTGATGTCTACTACAATGCATCAGGAATTGGTTTGGGATGTGTGTTAATGCAAGATAGACGGGTGATCATTTATGGATCACGGCAGCTCCGGAACCATGAGTAGCACTACCCGACTCCTGATATTGAGCTCGCTACTGTGGTACTGGCATTGAAGATGTGGAGGCATTATTTACTGGGTAATCTAGTACACCTCTACACTAATCACAAGAGCTTGAAATACATCTTCACCAAGAAGGATTTGAATATGCGACAACGGAGATGGTTAGAATTGATCAAGGACTATGAAATTGAGATCCACTACCATCCAGGCAAGGCGAATGTAGTCGCAGATGCTCTGAGCCGCAAGTCCCAGGTCAACAATATTTCCATTACATCAATGGAAGTAGAAGAAGAATTGAGTCTCTACTTGGTTCAATATGGGGCACTCTACAACCTAGCTCTCGTTCCTACTATCAAGGAGGATATTATGGCAGCTCAGAAGGAAGACAAGGGGATGTCACATATTCGGCAAAGAATGAAAAAGGGGGAGATGAAGTGTTTCTGAAGTGACAATGAAGGTACCCTCTAGTTTAACAACCGTATAGTGGTACCCCGAGACATGGAACTTCGGAGGAAGATATTGGATGAAGCACATTTATCCAAGTATTCTATTCATCCGGTAAGTAACAAAATGTACCAAGATTTGAGAAAGAAGTTCTGGTGGACTCGGATGAAGAGAGAAGTAGCTAAATACGTATCCGAGTGTGATATGTGCCGGCGAGTGAAGGCCGACCATATGAAGCCAGCCGGACAGCTTCAACCCTTAAGCATCCCGGCATGGAAATGGGAGGATATCAGCATGGATTTCATTGTGGGCTTACCTCTCACTCTCCGAAAGCACGATTCAATCTGGGTGATAGTTGACTGACTGACTAAGACGGCACATTTCATTCCCGTCAATACCAACTATCATTCATCAAGATACGCGGAGTTATATATTGACAGAATCGTATGCCTCCACGGAATACCCCGCACCATCATCTCCGATCATGGAGTTGTATTTGTTTCGTGATTCTAGGAGCATCTCCACGATGCACTGGGAACCAAGTTGATTCGGAGCTCGGCTTATCATCCTCAGACCAATGGTCAGACCGAACGAGTGAATCAAGTACTAGAAGACATGCTTCGTGCCTGTGTCATCCACCATGGTAGGAATTGGGATGATCATCTACCATTGTCGGAATTTTCGTACAACAACGGGTACCAGGCTAGCATCCAGATGGCGCCATATGAAGCTCTTTATGGCCAGAAGTGTCGCACACCCTTGAACTGGTGCGAATTTGGTGCACGAGTAGTATATGGCATCGACTTAATAAAAGAAGCCGAAGAGCAAGTTCGCACTATTCAAGCCAATCTCAAAGCTGCTCAGTCTCGTTAGAAGAGCTATGCGGACAAACGACGTCGACCACTTCACTTCAACGTGGGAGACCCCGTCTATCTTCGTGTGTCTCCGATGAAAGGGGTTCATCGATTCGAAGTAAAGGGGAAGCTAGCTCCACGTTTTATTGGGTCATTGACAATCCTGGAACAATGCGGACCTGTGGCATATCAATTGGAGTTACCGTCGTCACTTTCAGGAGTTCACAATGTATTCCTCATTTCCCAGTTACGGAAATGTCTTAAAACTCCCGCTGATGACCGTATAGAAGATTTGGAAGCTCTCCAACCAGATCTCACTTATTCCGAGCATCCAACTCAGATCGTCGATGAGAAGACTCAAACCACAAGAAGTCGCACCTTGCGTTTCTACAAGGTCTTGTGGAGCAACCACAGTGCTGAAGAAGCCACGTGGGAAAACGAGGAGTATCTTAGAACGAACTATCCGGACTTGTTAGCGGCATATGTTCGTTAGATCTTTTCCTTTTGCCTTCTCTTGTAATCTCGGGACGAGATTCTTTTAAGGGGGGAGGAATGTAAAACCCCACTTTTATGGCATTTGAATTCATACAAGAGTTTTTGTGATCAACTATATTAAGGATCCAATATAGTGGTACACATGAACTTAATACCATCCAAACCTTTCTTGCACTCAGGATTAAATTTTATTAACATGAGTATGGGACTTCATCACTGATTCTCGAATGATTCTATTCATCCCTCTTAAGTTTTTAGAATTATTTGGATGAAGTTTATTAAGGCAATTTAAAGTGCAGTACTAATTGGCCCTGCCAAAAATATTCAAATTAGAGGCTCTAAATTTTTCCTTGACCTTCTAATATTCTCAATAGCTTGCCTGCAAAATTTCAAGATTTTAGGAACTCATTTGCTATTTTAGTTGAGGCGCTTAGCAAATTTGAATCAAATTCAAATCTGATTTTAAATTCTTTTCCAACTTCTTTGAACATAAGATTTGAGTTCACCATTGGGTTCAGAATAATTGATTGACCATCTCCACGAAGTTTCATGACTTTTGGAGTTGATCTTCTATTTTTAAATGAATTATTAACTTTTGTTTTGGGGTCTGACTGACCTGTGGGCCCCACCGGTCAGCCGCTGCTGAACGGGTCAGGTCGGCCGCCTGCCATCTCTGCGCCGGCGCTCGACCGCTCGACAGCACGCGCGCATGCAGCTCCAGCGAGCTGCCTACGTGCTATCTTGCTGCGGCGCTATAAAAGGCCGCCGCCGCTCCCTTATTTCCCCTCCCCCATCAGTGGTTTTCCCCCTCTCGTGAGTTAATCTCCGCCACACGCCATCGCCGCCGCCCACCTCTGCTTCGTGGTGCGTCGCCGTCTCATGCCGTTTCAAGCCACGACTCCAACAGCTTAAAGGTGCGCCTAATCAAGCTCTCACTGTCGGTGCAAACCGTTTCCTTTTTCGTTGAGAATTGAACAAGTTATCGATCTTCTTTCTTCCGGCCGAAGTGAATGAACTTGCTAGGTTTTCATTTAAATTCCGACTCTACAAGTAATCATTATATACAATTGCTTAGGGATAGTTTCTATAGGTCCTAGCGCTCCTACCTGAGCAAAAACCCCTAAAAGTTATCGAGCAACGGCTGAGGAAATCGAGTTTTGCTTGCCGCCGGTGAGGAAACCTCGGTTCACCGTCGAGCTCATAGTTTCCGGTTGTTTTCCCCTCTTCCACGTCCAGTTCCTTGATCTGCTTCGTCCCAGGAAGGTTTTGAAGAAGATCCCGAGTGGTATGAGCTACTCTGGAGCGAGTTCCACATGGCCCGATTGCTCACCGCCGCCGCCACCGTTGCACGACCACTTCCGGCGAGTCTCTGGCCCCACCGACCTCACCGTCATGCTCAGCGACCCCCAAAACCCCCAAGCGGCGAGTTTGAGCGAGTTTGGCCCGTTGGTTTAGCCGGCGGTGAGCTCGCCGCCTCGCGCGGGCACTGGCCCGAGGTAGAAGACGACCCCGTAGGGTCCCACCTGCCAGCGGCTGCGAGATCACGGTGCGGCTGGGATCCCGTGCGGCTGCGTGCGAATAGGTCTGTGGACCACGGTGTTGCATTGACCAGAGCGCGCCACGTGGCCCAAGGGACCCGCCCAATTGAAATTTGAATTCTGGCGCCAATGGGCTATTAAAATAATTCCAGAAAATTATTCAAACTTCTAAATTGAATATCTCTCTGTAGACTACTCCAAATATCTTCAAACAAATTTTGTTTGAAAGCCCTTGAGCTCTAGTTTCTGTCAGTACCAATTAGGTTCTGTGAAACACAAAGTTAAATTCTGTAGAATATAATATTTCCAAATGCAAATACAATTTTTCCAAATAAGATAGCCACCGGAAAAATCCCCAGAATTCACATAAAATTTATTGTCCTATTATTGATCACCAGAAAAAGTTTGGGAGCTATTGCACCTGTTTAAACCTCTGTATGGTTCAATTTCCTTTTTCAGTTATTGAATTTTTACTGATGTTCAGTTGCTTTATTATGTCCCAAATTTAAACTGATCCTTCCTTTAGTCATAAACTAGCTCCTGTAAAAATCTTGGATTTAATTAACCTACTATCCTAGTCCTAATTCCGTTACAAACTAAATACTGATTTAATGGCTAGAAATTCAATTATAAAGTAAATCCAGAAATTCTTGCCAACTTAGAAATACAGTAACTCCTTCCCCAAAGCTTAGAAAATTATGAAACAAATTTTTCTAGAACCAGAACCACTTCCTCTATCATGATTATCAACAGGAAGCTATGTTCAAGATACAATTTCTTCTTTAAAATTTTTTGGAAGTTATTGCTTGCCATAATTTTAGAGACAACACTATACTTTGATCATCTCCTGTTCTTTGCAAGAGGCTTGATCATATTTCCTAGTATCTACCCTAAAAGTTCCAAAGCCAATTAAGGTCCCTATCATCTAATGATCACCATGGGTTAAAATTTTGGTCTCGATGATGATTATTTTTCAAAGTCATTTATATACCTATTATATGCATATTGTATAGTGACCGAAGTCGAGGAGGAGCCAGAAGTCTTGGAAGAGCATCTTCCATATTTTAACTCAGACTCTGACCTGCAACAAGGCAAGCCCCGGTTTGCATTTAATAGCTTTTCAAAGTGTTCCAGTTTTATTCACTTACGTCTTCAGTTGATATTGTGCATTACGTATAAGGTGTTTGATACTCCACTTGCATGACCAAAAATCCTAGGGATTGGTTGGAACGAGTTACAATTTGACCTGTAGTAACTGCCTTGCTAATGCATAGGAAATCCGTTAGAAGTCGAGTAGTTGGAATCTACTCGCGAGAGATGTAGGACATATCTCACAGGATTGGCTAGATACAAAATGGCAGAATATAATGAAATGGAGACCGGGCAGGGAATGGATAGGAAGCGGCGAGAAGTGAGTCTCGGTCGCATAGCCCTGCCTGTGTCGATTAAGGCCCGCTTCGTGTGCGGCCCCGCTGAACAAGCTTGACTTGTACCGGCAACATAATGGACATATGGAATCCAATAAACTGATGTAACTTGATAACTGGGGTGTCGAGGCCCATTAACTCACCATCGATAGGGGTGGGTTGAGGACAGTAAGGTGTAAATCGGTCGGCGTACACATGAGGTGTTCCGTGCGGAGACCTTCTGTTCGCGGAGGTGAGACGGGCTCGACGTTCGGGTTTCTTGTGAAAGGTGGCCATATACGCCTAGTACTGAAGTGTTATGTAGGTACAGGTGTGCTCGCTGACACTTCCGAACGATGTATGTGTCGTGTTGTCCGGGTGTGTCCTGATTGCAATCACTGTCCCTCGCAGTAATAGAGTACCACTTGTTCACTGTGTCGTGACGTAGTAAATACTAAAGAAGCCCGAAAATCACATTGCATTGAATTAAAATTACTTTGCAACCTTGTATGATTTAGAGATAGTATAATTAAAAGTTTACAGTTTCCCCATACTTTAGCTGTAATAGCATTATGTGCTCTGAGCATGTCATATCATCGCTAAAGCCTTTCTTGTTTGATTGTGGAGCCTATGATGTGCCGTGCTGGGAGAATGTCATTTGCTACATAAAACCTGACTATAAGGATCCACTTGTAGGCGAGTCATTTATGCTTCACCTCACCTATGTTTTAGTGTTCCCCTTGCATATGTCTAGTGAGACGGGTTAGTCTTGCTGAGCCTTATGCTCACGTTTGCAGTTAACGAGTTTTTGCAGGTTATACAGTTGATGAAGGGTTTGATGATGAGGCTGCACCCCCTCCAGGGTGTACAGCCAAGTGGGAACCCTGCACGCTGCCCTAATTGAGTGTGCTAGTGCAAAGTATCCAAGGCATGGGTAACTTTGCTTTTGCATACCTAGTGCTGAGAGCGTAGCTATGATATGTATATATTCCTTACTTCTGCTAGTATTGTAAAAACTTCCGCTGTATGAAAAATAAAAGACTTCGTCTTGTACTTATTCAGGTTCTATTCTCGTATAACTGTTGGGTGTCGCATCGCACGACACCACCCAATGAGATCCTGGGATGTTCGGATTTTGGTCCCCACAGTTAGTGTCAAGTAAAAGCACATGGTAGCCTCTAGTATGAGATGGATAACCAAGAAACATGCCATCAATGGATCTAGGTTCAAATTTATCAAGATTACCATGTTTCTCAATAAAGCATTTGCAACCAAAGACCCAAAAATGTGTAACAGTAGGCCTACGTCCAAACCGAAGCTCATATAGTGTTTTACCTAGCTTAGCACACAAGAAAACATGATTTGAGACATAACAAGCGGTTGCAATTGTCTTAGCCCAAAATTTCCTAGGAGTTCGATATTCATCAAGCATAGTCCTAGCCATCTCAACTATGGTTCTGTTCTTTCTTTCTACAACACCATTTTATTGAGGTACATATGGTGAAGAAAATCGACGATCTATTCCATTTTCAGCACAAAAGTGATCAAAAGATTGATTTTTAAATTCGGTTTTGTTATTACTTCTAATTGCTTTTAAAGATCCTAAGTGATCAATTGATAATCTAAGAAATAAAGTTCGAAAGTGACTAAAAGCTTCATCCTTAGATGCCATAAAGTAAACCCAAGAGTATCTAAAATAATCATCAACAATCACAAGAAGAAACCATTTACCTTCGATGGATTGAACACGTGAAGGTCCTACAGTGTCAAGGTGCAAAAGTTGACCCGGTTCAGTTTTCATGATCATTGTGAGAGGAGTATGTGAACCTGCAACCATCATAGCATGTCTACAAGAAGAGCACACAATTTCTTTGCCCCCTTTAAGCTTAGGCAGCCGACGTATGCGATCAAGAGCACTAGCACACGTTAGATGATCCTACATGACCAAGTCTACGATGAAAAAATATAAGTCCTTTGAATCATTAGCAACTAGGCACCTATGCTTAAAGGAAGACATATAAACATCATCTTTAAAAACTCTTCCAAACCGAGACATGTTAAAAATAATCTCACTATTTTAATTTACAACTTTGCAACAAATTTTAGCGAAAATAATTTCCAGATTTTCATCTAGCAGTTGTGAAATAGAAAACAAGTTGTATTTTAAATTTTTAACAAGTGCCACATCCTTCAAAGTGTAGTGATCATTTACTCTAACCGAACCCTTAGAAATTATAGGAGTTGAAGAATTATTTGCAAAAGTAACATTCTCTACACATGACACTAAAGAGAGAGAGGAGAACCATTCTTTGTTACCGGTCATGTGGCGTGAGCAACCTGAATTTACAATCCTAATGTTCTCCTTCCTCAAGCATGTAACCTACATAGAAGAACAATACATCGATGACTCAATACTGGGGTTAGTCAAAAGGTATTTAGGAATCCAGTACTAAGTCACACAACATGCAGCAGGAAAAACACGCAAAAGCTGAGATAAAACAGCAGGTTTATGAGTCAAAGTTTGAGATATTTTGTTCTTAACTACTGACCTATAAGTGAAAGTGCATCTAGGACTCCCTTGTGGGTTTTGGATGATTTATGACAAGCAATTGGGATCCTAATCCTTTTGTTGAGATGAATGCAGGAAAATGATGAAAAATGAGCAAAGTACCAAAAAGAGGGAAATTGAGAAGGAAAATGAATTTGAGCTCAAGGAGAAGAAATTAGTAGTTTAGTATGCATGGAGTGTGTTAAGGAAACACACCCAAGAGCTCAATCTCATTTAATCACACACACACACAATGCACAAAGCTATACAGGACCGGACTAGTCCGATTTCAGCCGGACTAGTCCGATATCACATTCTGCACCAGATCGGACAAGTCCGGTCACCACCGGACTAGTCCGATATTCTTTCTGTTCCACTTCGGACTAGTCCTCCCCAATGCAGACTAGTCCTTATCAATGCACAAGTCACACAAAATCGGACCAGTCCGTTGTGACCTGGACTAGTCCGATATACTTTCTGATCCACTTCGGACAAGTCCAGTGTTTACACGGACTAGTCCGATGTACACCCTGATCTAAATCGGACAAGTCCTCAAAGTGCGGACTTGTCATCCTAAACACTTAGGGTTTCATGTGTCCGGACAAGTCCGATGACAATCGGACTAGTCCGAAGCTTTCCAGTAGCGAAATCGGACAAGTCCGTTTTTAACCGGACTAGTCCGAGATTCCTGGACACTTAGGGTTTGCTTCGCACAGCACACCGTACTAGTCCGGTCACCACCACGGACTAGTCCGATCTTTCTGAACCCTAACGGTAACTTCTAGAAACCCCATATAAATAGAGGTGCACAGCCCACTTTCACCCTCTCTCGAACCCTAGCGCCGTCATACCTCCCAAGAGACTCAAAAACCATCTCTCTCCACGAAATTAAGTGCAAAATCAATCAATCCATTGAAGATCACTTGTAGATCATTGGAGAGGCACTTGGCACACGATTGAGCTCTTGGTTTGAATCCCTAACACACTCTTGCATCTCAATTTGTATATTTCGAAGTTTGTTATTGGTGGTCTTGAAACTTGTAATCAAGGGAGCTCTCAACTTGTGAGATCGCCCCTTCAACTTAGTGATTTACCCCTGTGTGTTTAGTGGAAGAGGATTGGCCTTCGTGGCGATCCGACGAGGGAAGGGTTGGTGAAGACCCGGTCCTTTTGTGGGCTCCTTAACGTGGACGTAGGTTGCCTTCGTGGTAACCGAACCACGGGATAAATCTTGTGTCTTGTTCGTTTGTGTTCATCATTCTAGTTGATCAACATTATCTAGGGTTTGATTCATCTTGTTGAATTTAAGTTAAATAGTTGAACAAGAATCATACTTGCAATAGAACTTGACATACAATCATTGAACTGTTATTGAAGTTTATATTTCCGCTGCAAACGTCAACGAAACAATCAAATTGACCTAACTTGATCAACCTAGTCCGTGAAATCCGGACTAGTCCGCACTTTACCGGACTAGTCCGATATATCTGGTTTTGACCTTGTTGTTGAAGTGCTACAGGAACTGAGAAAATTCAAGAAGGCCTATTCACCCCCCCTCTAGGCCTACATTCAATTGGTATCAGAGCAGGTTCTTCAAGAAAGAGTGCAACCACTCGAAGAGATCATGTCGGACATGAAGGAAGTCCAGAAAATCAACAACCAGGAAGAAATGAACAATGACAAGCACCGAAAGCTTGAAAAGTATCTCGAAGCCATTCAAGACTTCGATGATGATGATGAGGAGACATTGGAGCTGAAAGCACTGCTCCGAAAGAAAGCACTTTCCAAAGGGAAAGCTAAAGTTGAAGAAAAGAAGAAGGGGAGTAGTCACACCGACTACTCCCGATATCCTTTTAATTATGACCGTTTAAATTCTAACAGCAGTCATTATCTATCTATTCCTCTCGGAAAAGCCCCACACTTCGATGGGAGTGATTACTCCATGTGGAGGCAAAATATGAAGATGCACTTGATTTCCCTTAACCCAAGTTTATGGCATATTGTGTGCACAGGAATAAACATCCCTGATGACGATGAAGAGCTCACGCCAAGTCAAGAGCAAGCCATTCACAGGAATGCCCAAGCCGCAGCCGTTATCACCTCATCTCCAAGTCGAGATGAATTCACAAAGGTGGACGGATTGGAAATTGCCAAAGAAATCTGGGACACACTACAGACAGCACATGAAGGTGACCGGCATGTGCGGGAGGCAAAGATTGAAATGATTGAAGGCGAACTAGGAAGGTTCGCGATTGAGGAAGATGAGTCTCCCCAAGACATGTACAACAGACTGAAGACTCTTGTGAACAAGGTTCGATCATATGGGAGCAAAAAGTGGAATGACCACGAGGTTGTAAAGCTCATCCTTAGAGACTTTATGCCTCGCAACGTCACACTTTGTTCTATGATCCGAGAAAGTCCCGGGTACAAGAAAATGACTCCGGATGAACTGCTTGGCAAAATTATCAACTTTGAGATGATGGAGAAGCAAGCCAAGCACGTAAAAGAAATAGCCGATCTCACATCAGCTAAGAAGAAGGGAGTTGCCCTAAAGTCCTCACTCAAGCCTCTATCCAAAGAAGCAAGAGAAGCACAACTTGAGGAGGATAGCGATGATGAAAGCAGCGAGCTGGACGAAGAAGATATGATTTTGTTCATGAAGAAGTTCAAAAGAATTATGAAGAAAAGACAAGGAGCAAAATCGAGTGAAGGAAAATACAAGGAGAAGACAAAGCCAAAGATGAGACGGGCATGCTATAATTGTGGTGAATACAATCACTTTATAGTCGATTGCCCGTATGAGGACAACAAGAAGAAGAGTAGAGAGTCCAAGCCTCAACCGAAGAAATTCTTCAAGAAGAAGAAGCAAGTTGAACAAGCACACATCGGAAAGGAATGGGACTCAAACGATGAGTCCTCATCGTCCGATGAAGAAGAAATGGCTAGCATAGACATTGAAAGCATGTCCAAGAAACCCACACTCTTCCCCACGCTCGGTGCAAAGAAGGCAAATGGAACTTGCCTCATGGCTAAGGAAGGTAAACGCAAGGCCTACTCCTCCGGTGGATCCAAATGGGTGCTAGACAGTGGATGCACCAACCACATGACCGGAGAAAGGAGGATGTTTGTGGAGTATGAAGTGAACCAGGACCCAAAAGAAGGCATCTACTTTGGGGATAACAGTCAAGGAAGGGTCCTCGGTACCGGTAAAATAGCAATATCCTCTGAACATACTCTTTCGCATGTTTTACACGTTGAATCTTTAGATTATAACCTGCTGTCCATATCTCAGTTATGTGACAAAGGTTATAATTGCCTGTTTACTAACGAGGGTGTGACCGTCTCAAGGAGAAGTGATGGTTCCGTTGCATTCAAGGGTATGTTAAAGGGAAAGCTTTACCTTGTTGACTTCAACAAGGATAAAGCCGAACTCGACACATGCTTGATTGCAAAAACCAACATGGGTTGGCTGTGGCATAGACGGCTAGCACATGTTGGTATGAGGAACCTTCAAAAACTCCTCAAGGGCGATCACATCCGAGGTTTGAAAGATGTTGTGTTTGAGAAAGACAGGCCTTGTAGCGCGTGCCAAGCAGGAAAGCAAGTTGGAGCACAACATCCTGCGAAGAACATCATGACCACGACAAGACCGCTCGAACTACTTCATATGGACTTGTTTGGTCCAATTGCTTACATAAGCATCGGCGGTAACAAATACGGTTTAGTTATTATTGATGATTTTTCCCGGTTCACTTGGGTGTTCTTTTTGCATGACAAGTCAGAAACACAAGGAACACTCAAGAAATTCTTCAAGCGAGCGCAAAACGAGTTCTCACTATCAATCAAGAGTATTCGGAGCGACAACGGCACGGAGTTCAAGAACATACAAGTGGAGGAATACCTTGATGAGGAAGGAATCAAGCACGAATTCTCAGCACCATACTCTCCACAACAAAACGGAGTTGCCGAAAGGAAGAACCGAACGCTCATAGAGATGGCAAGAAGAATGCTCGATGAATACAAGACTTCGGATCGATTTTGGGCGGAAGCAATCAACACCGCTTGCCATGCCACAAATCGACTCTACCTTCATCGACTACTAAAGAAGACCCCCTATGAGCTACTCACCGGTAACAAACCGAACGTTTCATATTTTCGAGTTTTCGGTTCTCCTTGCTACATTTTGAACAAGAAGCCCAGGACTTCAAAGTTCGCTTCGAAGTCCGATGAAGGTTTCTTGCTTAATTATGATTCGAACACTTACGCCTATCGTGTTTTCAACAAGGCCTCCGGACTTGTTGAAGTGGCACGTGACGTAGTGTTCGATGAAACTAATGGCTCCCAAAAGGAGCAAGTTGATCAATGTGAATTAGGTAAAGAGGAAGCTCCCTATCAAGCATTGAAGAGGATGGCTCTAGGCAAAGTACGACCGCAAGAGTCATCGTCACAAATACAAGAGGAAAGTGAACCACAAGAGGAGATCAACAATTCAGGGGGAGCCTCGATACAAGACAAATCACAGGAATATGAACATGATCAACAAATCAACGAGGACAACAACTCAGGGGGAGAAGAAGATGATCACCAACATACGACCCCCCAAGTGACACACCCAAGAATACACCAATGCATTCAAAGGGATCATCCAATCGACAACATCATCGGCGACATCCAAAAGGGAGTAACCACTAGATCTCGTATAGCAAATTTCTGTGAACATTACTCGTTTGTCTCCTTTTTGGAACCCCGCAGGACTGAGGATGCATTGAAGGATCCGGACTGGGTGGTGGCAATGCAAGAAGAGTTGAACAACTTCAAGAGAAACGAGGTTTGGGAACTTGTGGAAAGACCCAATGCAAACATAGTGGGCACCAAGTGGGTCTTCCGCAACAAGCAAGAAGAACACGGAGTGGTGACAAGAAACAAGGCACAACTTGTGGCCAAAGGTTACTCACAAGTCAAAGGTTTGGATTTCGATGAGACTTTTGCTCCAGTAGCTAGGCTTGAATCAATTAGAATATTACTTGCATATGCTACTCACCATGATTTCAAGCTGTACCAAATGGACGTAAAAAGCGCCTTCCTCAACGGACCGATCAAGGAAGAAGTGTACGTGGAGCAACCACCCGGATTTGAAGACGAAGAGTTCCCCGACCACGTTAAAATTATGACAGACAGATTTGAAATGTCAATGATGGGAGAATTGAAGTACTTCTTGGGATTCCAAGTGCGGCAACAAAGGGAAGGAACATTCATAAGCCAAACCAAGTACACACAGGACATCCTCAAGAAGTTTGGCATGGACAAGGCAAAGCCCATAAAGACTCCCATGGCAACGAATGGTCACTTGGATCTCAATGAAGATGGACCGAGCGTCGACCAAAAGGTATATCGCTCCATGATTGGATCTTTACTATACTTATGTGCATCTAGGCCAGATATTATGTTGAGTGTATGTTTGTGTGCAAGATTTCAAGCCAACCCTAAGGAATGTCATTTGACAGCCGTAAAGAGAATCCTAAGATATTTAGTTCATACACCCAACCTTGGTCTTTGGTACCCAAAAGGCTCAAAATTCAATCTCATTGGGTATTCCGATGCAGATTATGCCGGGTGCAAAGTTGATAGAAAAAGCACTTCCGGCACCTGCCAATTCCTAGGAAGATCCTTAGTTTCTTGGTCATCCAAGAAACAGAATTCCATTGCATTATCCACAGCCGAAGCGGAGTATGTTGCAGCCGGGAGTTGTTGTGCACAACTCCTTTGGATGCGACAAACTCTAAGGGATTACGGTTACAATATGAACCGTATTCCTCTTCTTTGTGATAATGAGAGTGCCATTAAAATAGCCCACAATCCAGTTGAGCACTCTAGAACTAAACACATTGACATAAGACACCATTTCTTGAGAGACCATTCCATGAAAGGAGACATATCCATCTCTCATGTCAACACCCAAAAACAATTGGCCGACATATTCACCAAGCCACTTGATGAAAAACGTTTTTGCGAACTCCGAAATGAGCTAAACATTCTTGATTCTCGGAGTGTGGCTTGAAAAGTTGCATACCTGTATGATTGCTTCAAAATATTGATTGAATTGTGAAAATTAACCCTCCCCATTTTTCTCTCGAAAAACTATGTCAATTATTAGATCTTGATGAATTGTTGATCATAGTATGATTGTTGTTTGCTTACTGGTCAAATTCATCAAGATTATTTGAATTGTTTTGCCTCTCTACTCTCAATTATTGGACCTTCAAATATATATGAATGGGCTATGCAATTCTCTCCTGGTGACCACGGACAAGTCCGTGGTTACCCGGACTAGTCCGCCATTGCAGACTAGTCCGCAGTGTGCCGGTTAGGCCGGACTAGTCCGACAGACCACGGACTAGTCCGACTTAGGTCTCTGGAGGACTTCGGACTAGTCCGGTCATGTCCGGACTTGTCCGATTTTTCGTGTCCATAACCCTAGCCGCCAGTAAACCCTAATCCCTTCACCCCACACTCGTCCCCAAGCTTTCTCTCTCTTACGCTCGAGCTCCCAAGGCGAATCCTTGATTCCTCCGTCGAAAAGCCTCAATCTTGGGCGGAGATCAAGCTTGAAGACCCGGGGATTGAAGTTAGCGGACAAGTCCGGCCTCCAACCCCAAAATCTCAAGCTTCCTTTGATTTCTTGGTAAATTTTCTTCAAAACCCTAAGAAATCACAAATTTCTCTATTGCTTATCGTTTGGCCTAGCATTCTTCACTAGTTACATGTCTAGTTGATGTACTATGTGTATGCTAGACTAGTTTTACCTTAGGGATCAATTTTTGTCCAGACTGTTAGGTTTTTGCGGATGAACACCGGACTAGTCCGGTCCAGGTACAGACAAGTCCGGTCCCCCGGACTAGTTCGTGCCTGTGCACCGGACAAGTCCGTTGTTTCTGAACCAAAACCTAATTCTTTAATTCCCTAATGCCTTCTATTGCCATCTTACCTTACCAATACCTTGTATAACTTGTCCTCTCTCTTGATCACTCATTCTCAGATCATGTCGAGCTCCGACAACGAAATCTCCGATTTCGAGGCCGAGTTGGACCACGAGGTGGCACCTCGGTCCTCGGCGGGTCTTGGCAAGAAACGCCAAGAGAGACCCTCCGAGCCTGCTCCCTCCCCTCCCCAGGTTCGGAGGAAGGTGTGTGTCAAGAAGCCCGCCTCGAAGGCTGCTACTCCTTCAAGTGGCCTTCGCCAAGCTAAAGGGAAGGGCAAGGGGGTTGCCACAGGGCCTGTTGGGCCCCTAAAGCTGCATACTCCCAGAGAAGGGGTCCAGGACCCCAATGAGGAAAGATTCAATGGCAAGGGCAACGATGTGGCTATGAAGTTGAGAAGTGTTGATTGCTATGCAAGGCCCAAGCAAGCAGCTGATGGCAGGTTTTGGTCAAATTTCCATGCTGATTTCTACAAGCTGGTCTATTTGCCGATGAAGACCCCGGTGGTACGCAGTCAATGGATTGACTGGGCCCACCTTGAGAAGAGGAAATGTGCAGCTTTTGATGAAGTGATAGCAGCTGCAGAAAGACATGGGCTGAAGGATCTGTTTGCCTTCAGATATAATTGGAATGATGAAGTGATTGCACAATTCTATGCAACGTGCCACTTCTCAAGCGAAGACGAAGAAAGTGTGACTTGGATGACTCATGGATCCAAGTATTCTATTACTTAGGAAGAGTTTGCCCGCCTGCTGCACCTTGACTCTGAAGGACATGACCACCTCATTATCCACAACATTGGGGTCATTGAGAGGGATGGAATGAAGTTCATGTATGAGCCCACCTCCAAGTATGTCCCTCCCTCCACAAAGAATATGAAGCCTTTCTTTGTGGTCCTCAACAGAGTCCTCAGGAAGACGATTTCCCCCAAGGATGGGGATGCAGGGAGTGTGCAAGGCTACCTCCGGACCCTGATGAGGGTCATTAGCAAGAAAAGGCAATTCGATGTTGCAGACTATATTTGGAATGATATGGTCAATATCTCAAGTACCCCCAACCGATCCTGTGGCTATGCCCCTTACTTGATGTTCATGATTGAGAAGGTCACAGGAATCGAGTTTGTGAAGGATGTGGAGCACACTCCACTGAGACCTCAGAAGCCTCAGTCAGTGAGTGTCCAGGCTGCTCCATCGCCGGCCTCAAGCCCCGAGGCACCGGCAAGGCAAGAAGAAGCTGCTAGGGCTACTCCCCCCTCCAGGGAAGCCCCTCAGAAAGGATCCGCCAGTGGGATCCTCATGTACTTGCCTGCAATTTTCTCCTCATGCAAGAAAACTGAAGTGAAGCTTCACAAGCCAAATCAGAAGAGGAAGGAGAACATGAGATACATAAAAGCCAATGTGAAGCAGCTGAGTGAGAAGCTGGAGATCAACCCAATTGGATCTCCAGTACTTTCTGAAGATTCTGATCTGGACATCACCGAGCTCAGCCCCTTGACTCCCTCCGAGCTTGCCTATTTTGGCATTGGGGGCTCGAGCAGCTCCGCTCCTCCTCCTACCTCCCAACCTCGTCAAGCGGAAAGCGAGGAAGACGATGAAGACGACGAGAGGACTGACAACGAAGAGTGAAGCCCTTGGACCTTCCTCTCTCTCTTTTTGGTGTCTTGATGCCAAAGGGGGAGAGATTGAGGGGGAGTCTCTAGTCTTAGCTTTAGCTGCATAGGTTGCGAGGAGAGAGCTCTCTATTTTTTTAATTGTAATTGCATTTGCTTAACTCTATTTTCATATCATGTTTGGTCCTGTTATGAATTGCTCTATTAATTTGCAACTGTGTGATGAAATCTGAGTTTTTGCCCTTGAAGTGCCATATTCTCTTGATATTAGTTGATAAATGCAAATTCGATCATTCTTAATGCACTCATGCTCTTAGTATGCATCCCACCATAAAGAATGCACATATGAATAATTATCTTGTTGCTTGATGTATTTTTGAGTCACATGTGCATACTTTATGAAAATCTCATTTTATACCTCATTTTGTGAAATCTCAATTGGTTGTCATCAATCACCAAAAAGGGGGAGATTGAAAGTGCATCTAGGACTCCCTTGTGGGTTTTGGATGATTTATGACAAGCAATTGGGATCCTAATCCTTTTGTTGAGATGAATGCAGGAAAATGATGAAAAATGAGCAAAGTACCAAAAAGAGGGAAATTGAGAAGGAAAATGAATTTGAGCTCAAGGAGAAGAAATTAGTAGTTTAGTATGCATGGAGTGTGTTAAGGAAACACACCCAAGAGCTCAATCTCATTTAATCACACACACACAATGCACAAAGCTATACAGGACCGGACTAGTCCGATTTCAGCCGGACTAGTCCGATATCACATTCTGCACCAGATCGGACAAGTCCGGTCACCACCGGACTAGTCCGATATTCTTTCTGTTCCACTTCGGACTAGTCCTCCCCAATGCGGACTAGTCCTTATCAATGCACAAGTCACACAAAATCGGACCAGTCCGTTGTGACCCGGACTAGTCCGATATACTTTCTGATCCACTTCGGACAAGTCCGGTGTTTACACGGACTAGTCCGATGTACACCCTGATCTAAATCGGACAAGTCCTCAAAGTGCGGACTTGTCATCCTAAACACTTAGGGTTTCATGTGTCCGGACAAGTCCGATGACAATCGGACTAGTCCGAAGCTTTCCAGTAGCGAAATCGGACAAGTCCGTTTTTAACCGGACTAGTCCGAGATTCCTGGACACTTAGGGTTTGCTTCACACAGCACACCGGACTAGTCCGGTCACCACCACGGACTAGTCCGATCTTTCTGAACCCTAACGGTAACTTCTAGAAACCCCATATAAATAGAGGTGCACGGCCCACTTTCACCCTCTCTCGAACCCTAGCGCCGTCACACCTCCCAAGAGACTCAAAAACCATCTCTCTCCACGAAATTAAGTGCAAAATCAATCAATCCATTGAAGACCACTTGTAGATCATTGGAGAGGCACTTGGCACACGATTGAGCTCTTGGTTTGAATCTCTAACACACTCTTGCATCTCAATTTGTATATTTCGAAGTGTGTTATTGGTGGTCTTGAAACTTGTAATCAAGGGAGCTCTCAACTTGTGAGATCGCCCCGTCAACTAGGTGATTTACCCCTGTGTGTTTAGTGGAAGAGGATTGGCCTTCGTGGCGATCCGACGAGGGAAGGGTTGGTGAAGACCCGGTCCTTTTGTGGGCTCCTCAACGTGGACGTAGGTTGCCTTCGTGGTAACCGAACCACGGGATAAATCTTGTGTCTTGTTCGTTTGTGTTCATCATTCTAGTTGATCAACATTATCTAGGGTTTGATTCATCTTGTTGAATTTAAGTTAAATAGTTGAACAAGAATCATACTTGCAATAGAACTTGACATACAATCATTGAACTGTTATTGAAGTTTATATTTCCGCTGCAAACGTCAACGAAACAATCAAATTGACCTAACTTGATCAACCTAGTCCCTGAAATCCGGACTAGTCCGCACTTTACCGGACTAGTCCGATATATCTGGTTTTGACCTTGTTGTTGAAGTGCTACAGGAACTGAGAAAATTCAAGAAGGCCTATTCACCCCCCTCTAGGCCTACATTCAATAAGGTGTTACTTGTGTAGCACAAAGATCAGTAGCTCTGGAGGCAAAAACATAAGGTCCAAAGGTAACAACAGAAGGTCCAGAGGAAAAAACTGAAGCTCCGGAGGTAAACTTTGAACATTTTTAACTCATAACAACAGGTGGCATGTCCCTGACATTCAATTTAGTATGTGCATCAAATTTTGCATGAGAGTTATAAGATCTAGCTTGCATTCTTTCCTTTTTATGTTGTTTAACTAGTCTATAACAAAAATCTGCTACATGACCATCTCTACCACAATAGGTACAATGAAATTTAACTTCGTGTTCATGTCTAGATAAGCATGCAATATGTTTATTTGAACCCGAATGAGATAACACTCCTGTAGATTTAAAGACCACCTGTTTTGGTTTAGGAACTGTTTTAATCAAACCACTTCCTAATGACTTTACAATTTTAGGTGGATGTGCTTTAGCATGAGCACGAGAATCAAAACCTAAACCAGATTTATCATTGCAATATTTGGATGAATTCAATAGCAAGTTGAGATTTTTGTTTCCAATACAAAACTGCTCTAGTTTCCTATTCAAGTCTTCAAGTTTCTTAGACAATTCTAGTCAGTTTTCACATGAAGTTTTGCCTTTAATTTGCAATTAGAACAATATTTAACTTTATGAGCATGCAAAACATTGTTCAGTATTGAAATTTCATTCATAGCATCTTTTAGTTTCTTTTCAAGATCATTACAAGTAGAACAATGCAAATCAATTGTAGAACAAGAAGCATCTTTTATGTTTCTGTCATTAAGTGCAGCAAGCTTTCTGTTCTTTTCAATCTCTAACTCAAGTTTATCAAGAGTGGAGGAGTGTGCACTTCTTAAGAAGGACAATTGTTCATATATTAAATCGCATGAGGAATAAGAATCATCATTAGGAATCAAGGTTTTCAAACGATTAATTTCAGATTCTAGTGACTCAATTTTAGCAACATTGTCCCTAAGCTTTTTGTCCTTTTTTCTTAACAATAACAGTGGCATGAGAAATAGCATCACACATTTTTTCGCAAGTAGGACATACCTCTTCATTGTAGTTGTTGTGTTCTACCTCCTCCATACTTGATCTTGACTTGCCCGCTATGAAGCACAAGTTTGCCAAATCATCTTCATCTTCGTCACTTCCAATGTCCACATCGCTTGAGCCAAGTTCCTAGAGTGCGAAAATCAAACTGTTCACCAGTTGGCGACCTATAAGGCCCTTCTTCTTCTTCTTATCATTTGTTGAGGAGTGCTTCGTCCCTGATTGTTTTTCTTCCTGGGAAGTAGGATCTGAAAGGTTAGGACAATCTGTACGAAAGTTTCATGTCTTACCAAATTCGAAGCATCGTTGGGGTCTGGAGCTTCCTCTTCTTCTAGTTCTCACATTTTGCAATGCTTTTGAGAACCTAGTAGAGAGAAGTTCTAGCTCCTTCTTTTGAAACTCCTCAATATGTTCAAGGGTTAGAGAGGACAACAAATCAAGTGTACCACAAGAAGAAGATTGACCGGAGCTAGGCATGTCACGTTGAGAAACAAAAGCAAGAGACTTGTTGGGGTTCTTACGTGATATTATGTCAATTTCATGAGTTTTCAATTTAGAATATAGCACATCTAATGTAAGTGTACTCATGATAGTTGATTCACAAATAGATGTGACTTTCATCTCCCAAATTGACATGTCTAATGCACTTAGTAATTGCCTAGCATTTTAAGCATTTGAAAAATTAACATTGACGCTACGCAAATTGCTGAGAATTTTATTAAAGCGAACAAAGAGGTCATGAATGGACTCATCGGGTTGCATCTCAAAGCGCATGTATTACTTTTTGAACATATTTTTTCTTACCTCCTTGATCGTGTTGGATCCTTTGTGTTAGTCACAAAGTGCTCTCCACACATCGTACACCGATTGGAGGTGTGCAACACGGTCGAAGTACCTCTGATTTAGTCCTTGGATTATCAAGTTGCGGGCTTTGTTGTTTTTGTCGACATGTCTTAAGTTTGTAGCCGTGACTTGATCGTTCGGCGGTACGTCGTAAGGCTTGTACACCTTTTTCCATATTGCGAAGCCTTGTGCCTGGATGAAAGCTTCCATACGTGCTTTCCAAACCTAAAAATCAATACCACTAAAAACACAAGGTTTTGCGGAGTATTTGTCCATGATGATTAGTCAAAAAGACATGCGAATCACAAAGATTAGAGTGTCGTGGCTTTGATACCAATTTTAGGATCGAAGAGCACATGTAAAGCTACCAGAGGGGGGTGAATGGTCGATTAAAACTTTTCAGCGGAAGCAACGAAAACACCCTTCGAAAGAAAACCGATCAATTAAAGAAACCATGTGTGCGACTAATCTAAATGTGTTCAACTGAGACGAAACTAGTATAGATTGTAGAGAATAAAGTCACAAAGACGTCACAACAAGACTCATGAAAATCCGTCGAGAATAACTCAAGTTACGATCGAAAGATCGAACAAAGGTCAATTTGTCCTACCCGAGAAAAACAGTTCTGGAACACTGCAAAGAAACTCGTTTAGATCAAAAACCACAAATCCAATGACTATGAAATATTCACAAATGATAGAAAATAAAGTTGTGAAGACAACCCAAAAACAATCACGTCGATCGGATCTGTAAAACTCGAGCTACGATAAAACCACCAAAACAAGGTAGTGCTGTGCAGAAACTCAACGAGACAGACTTGAACAAAACAAGTCGGACAAACAAGGCATAAAAGCTGCTTTAGACTACAAATTTTATTGATCAAAACTTACAAGGAACAGTTCCATAGTCGTCTACCACGATCTATGACCTCCCTTGCTTATATAACCATCCCTTGGGCCAACCCAAAACTAAATAGGACTCTAACCTACTCAATTCACGAATCAAAACTTTCTTTAACTGCGCAAGACTCTTCTATACGCAGATAGAAGCAATCTTAAGACTTCCAAACACCTTAGGAACGTATCCTACATTCCTAAAACAACTCAAATTTGTGACCCACACGAAATCATATCATAACCAACTCAAAACCTTCCATATTTGAGTTAAACATGACTCAGCCGCAGCCTGAGTCCATAACCTAGTCAGTTGGACCTTTCCGACCAATTCTTTACGTCCACATCTCTTCATCACACCTCGGAACCATGTAGCCACGTCCATGCACTCCTTGCACACGTGCAAACATCTTCCAACGACATCCACGATACCTTCATATGCATTGTTCTTGATTCAAACATGTTGCACAACCTCCCGATCAACTCAACCACAATTCCTTCCGGACTTGGTTGTTGAACCGCATCTTCTTCCTACAACTAGTTCAATGGATCCCATCACCAGCAATGTCTTGAACTCAAGCAACACCTGCATATGAATAAACAACCAATACTTCCAAGAACAAGTCCTCGACTTGACTCTCGTTAGTTCCGATAATCATAACACCTTACGTGAGCACCTCACGCAAGCATGTTGCAAACCACATCAAAATGTTATCAATCATAACCACCAAAACACACCAGAAACTTAGTAAAAGAATACTAAGAAAACTTTCCATAGATGTAAAACAAGTTTGAATCAATTCAAAGTAAAAGCAGAACCACTACGATCATGCTCCGAACCTTGCCAAAGGTAACCGGACCTTGAACTGGAGCTTACCAAAGCTAGCAGGACTTAGCGTCAGAACTTACCAAATCTAGTCGGACCTAGCACCGGAGCTTACCAAAGCTAGTCGAACCTAGCGCCGGAGCTGACCGAAGCTAGTCGAAACTAGCGTCGGAGCTGACCAAAGCTAGTCAGACCTAGACAAAGAAGTCAGACCTAGCTAGAGCTCGGGCCTAGAGACGGACCTTGATGATAATGGTGTTCTGGTAGTATTCAAAACTTTTATCGCCATAGCCAATGTATTCAGCACACATAGGTGTCACAGGAATATCTACACCTGTGCACACAATACGACAAAGACTGGGATTCAAAGAGATTAAATGCATTTTCATATTGTATTTCCCTATGGTGTAGTCGTTTCCGTCGAATTACTGAGGCTTTCCCGTGGGAATAGAAAGATAGTGATTATTTGAATTAAGACGATTGTAATTGTAAGGATATCGGGAGTAGTTGTGATGACCACTCCCCGTTGTCTTCTTGTCCTCTTTTCCCTTTTGTGCCAGAAGTTTCTTCCTTAGAAGTGCCTTCAGTTGACGCACTTCTTCATCATCATGTGGATTTTCCCTTAGTACATTGAAGGCTTTTGTATCTTGCTCTTCCTCGGTGTTGAGCTCCTTTGGGATGTCAATGTTCTTCTCAGAGGCAATTGATCTGTCCGAGCAGTGAGTCTCGTTGATGGAGAACCTGCTCTGATACCAATTGAAGGTGGCCTAGAGGGAGGTGAATAGGCTTTGAAAATTTCCTACACACTTAATCAAATAGTCAAATGCTTGATAGGCCGGACTTGTCTGGTTGTATGTGCGGACTAGTCCGGTGTGCTAGGTGTGTGTCGATTTGATTAAGTGTTGATTCAGGATTTAAACTTTATAGCAACAGAAAAGTGAACAATAGATATAATCACTTGAATTAACAGTTGACGTTGTGAAGTTACACGTGAGAAGCAATTTGTAATTCAAGTTATAATATTGATCAACTATGTGCCCTAATTATTTAAGATGCAAAAGTAAAGAAGCACGCGAGACACCGATTTTTACCGAGGTTCGATCTCACAAAAGAGATCTACTCCTGCCCACACAGAGCTGGGTCTCTTCAAACCCTTTCCCTCATCAAGTCACCACACAAGGCCGACTTGATTCCACTATCACAGGCAATCATTGAGTTTATGGGGCAACCTCACACGTTGAGGGATCCCACAAGAATTACAACGAAAAGGTGATCAAATAAACTAGAAAATATTACAAGTAAGAGCACGAGTGTAAAGAGAGAAAACCCCAAGAGCTCAACAACATGTGGAGAACGATCTCCCAACCCCAAATCTGAGTGTTCAATTGATTTTCAACTTTTGGGACTCTAGATGCGTGGGGACATGTGTTTTTGGGCTCTTGGGACAAGTAATGGCACTAGGGTTTGAGTTCTGAACAGTAGAATTCGTGAATCATGTTTGTGGGGCCGTGGTTCTCCTATTTATATGGTTTCCAAAGAAGGTACCGTTGGATATCCCGACGACCGGACTAGTCCGCGCTGGGGACCGGACTTGCCCGATATGCTGTGTAAAAGTCAGCGTGAAATGTTCAGCACACTAGAAACCCTAATTGTGTGAGGTATACCGAACTAGTCCAGTTGGTGTTCGGACTTGTCCGGTGCCAAGTGAAATTGAACTCCAGAGTGTTGACCGAACTAGTTCGATCTAAGAACGGACTTGTCCGGTGCTATGTGTTATTGAACATCACAGAGTTCAATAGACTAGTCCTGTCTTCTGGCCGGACTTGTCCGGAGTGTAGTGTGAAGGATTTACAGATACTTGAATGGACTAGTACGATCCAAGATCGGAGTAGTCCGGTGCAATGTGTTATTTGGTTCCATAAAGTTTATCGGAATAGTCTGGTCCATCGTAAGACTAGTCCAATGCACTATGTATTTGGACAACAGAGAGTTGAATGGACTAGTTCGGTCCCTTAACGGACTAGTCTGGTGCTCAGTGAATTTTTAGGTGTTTTTAAGCCCTTAACCCTACTCAAAGACTTGACCTCTTGGGATGTGTCTCTCACACACACCCTATACATTTAAATCTACTTTGCGCTTCTGTTGTCAGTTAGACTTTTCTCTTTTGTACACCACTTCATTTTTCACCTTTTTGAACGCACCAAACCATCTCATTTTGCAGAACCTGCAGTCATCTCAACAAATTCATTAGGATGTCATTTTTTTGTCATCAATTGTCCAAAACCCATAAGGTATTGCCTAGATGCACTTTCAATGTTGCTTAAGGTGACCGACTCTCACCCTTGCTTAAGGTGAACTTCATGGTCACGCGGTACGTACAACCAGGGGAGAACAAAAGGATGCTCATTTATGAGAGTCATATACACCTATGGGACGACCCATATCTTTATCGAGTATGTGCCGATGACCTTCTTAGAAGGTGTGTCCCCACGATCGAAGGCCCCAAAATCATTGAAAAATTCCATGGTAGCCCCTATGGAGGCCATTATGGTGTTTACCTTACTCAGGAAAAGATCCGGCAAAGTGGATTATATTGGCCTTCAATGTATGAAGATACCAAAGAATTCATTCGCCGATGTTGGAAATGCCAGAAGCATGGAGGAATCACTGCTCATAATGCCATGCCCCTCACATATAATCTCCAAGTCGAATTATTTGATGTGTAGGGTATTGACTTCATGGGACCTTTTGCAAAGTCCTATGAGTGCGAGTATATTCTGGTAGCTGTCGATTATGTGTCAAAATGGGTAGAGGCATTGCCTTGCAAGAATGCTGACTCTAGGCAAGCTAGGAAAATGTTCTATGAGATTATTTTCCCACGCTTTGGCACTCCTAGAATGGTAATAAGTGATAAAGGGTCTCATTTCATTGATAAGACATTCCAAAGCTTTCTAAGGGAGCTTGGAGTTAAGCATAATATTGCTACTCCATATCATCCACATATAAGCAGTCAAGCAAAAACATCTAACAAGTAGATCAAGAATATTCTGCAAAAGGCCGTCTTGGAAATGGGAACGGGATGAAAGCATAAGCTACTTTACGCATTGTGGGCATATTGAATTGCCTACAAGTCACCCATTGGCATGTCTCCGTTCTAACTTTTCTGTGGGAAGACTTGCCATCTTGCTGTGGAGTTGGAACATAGAGCTCATTGGGCCATAAAAACGTGGAACATGGATATTGATAAGGCTGTAAAGCACCATTTGAGGCAAATCTCCGAGCTTGAGGAATGGAGGGATAAGGCATACAATAGTGCCAAGATCCATAAGGAAAGAACCAAGAGATGGCATGATAAATGGATTATGCCAAAAGAGTTTAAACCTGGAGATAAAGTCATTCGCTTTAAATCTAGGGTAAAAGACTTTGGACATGGGAAATTACGAAGTAAACGGGAAGGACCATTTACCATGATAGAAACTTTATCTCTTGGGGTCATCACGCTCCAAGACGATGAGGGTCATCTATTCAAGGTAAATGGGCACTGCCTCAAATCTTCTTAGATTCCCAGGAGGATGTGGAAAAAGAGATTGACATGGTAAATTGAATTGATTTCCACGCCATTCTTCCAAATTCCACATAATTCCTCGAAGTCCATCATGTGGGCACATTATAAAACTGATCCTTATGGCTTACGGAGTCAACCCACGAAACAATAGACCGAACGGGCCTCACGCCATGTCGGCCGACTCCTGGTTGGCGTCGCTGGGGTTCTATTTTTGCGAGTTATCTCACCCGTGCTACCCCAACAGAAACCCTCGGAGTGATAGCTCCTATCTCCGCCTCAACAGCATTAAAAAGCCACGAACAGAGAGGAAACGTGCACCATTCTAGAAAAGAAATATCCTCTCCCATCTTCCACCTAGTCCCATCCACGATGGTCGGCAAAGGAAAAAGCATCATTCCCCATGCGTCCTCGAGCTCCACCTTCAACCTCAACAGGGAACTTACGCCAGCCAACAATGACTCGACAATATCCATTGAGGTTGTGATGGCTTTGGATGTGGTACCTCCTGCGTGATAATGCCTCTTGGGATGCCCCGTGGACATAGACCAACACGTCGCAATGTAGCACAATCGCTTTCACGGCGTAAGGCACTCGTGAAGTAACGTACTCCTACACCACGTCCAACAACAACGGCTCTCAAGCCTGTTGCAACTCGTCCTTTCCATACAAAAAAACAAAGTCCATCACACGCTCCATCCTGGCGAGAAATACAAAGGCACTCTCAAGACAAAGAATGGTGATGTAGTGAGCCACCACACGAGTCGCCAACTCGTACCTCACCGGAGTCCACGAACGACCGGTTCATAACCCAAGGCATCAGAACGCCGAAAGGTTATGGAAAAGGTCTTTAGAAGCGTGTGGACAACTTAGCCTTGGAGGAATCGAAGGGCTCGTCTCCCTCCAGAGTGAGGCATAACCTGTCATCACCTGCTATTGTAGGATCGAAGAGCACGTGAAAAGCTACCAGAGGGGGGTGAATGGTAGATTTAAGACTTTTTTCAGCGGAAGCAACAAAAACACCTTGCTAGAAAATGAATCTGTTAAGAAATCATGTGTGCGACTAATCTAAAAGTCATAAATTGTGACAAAACAAGTATAGATTGTGGAGAATCAAGTAACAAAGACGTCACAACAAGAATCACGAAAATCCGTCGAGAAAAACTCAAGTTATTATTGAAAGATTGAACGAAGGTCAATTGTTCTACTCGAGAAAAACCAGATCTGTAACACTGCAAAGAAACTCGTGTAGATCATAAACCAGAAATACAATGACCATGAAATTTTTACATATGATAGATAATCAAGTTGTGAAGACAACCCAAAAAGAATTAGGTCAATTGGATCTGTAAAACTAGAGTTATGATAAAACCACTTAATCAAGGTAGTGCTGTACAGAAACTCAACAAGAAAGATTTGAAAAAAAACAAGTCGGACGAACAAGGCACAAAAGTTCCTTTCAACTACGAATTTTATTGAATAGAACACAAGAGGAACAGCCCAAAAGTCTACAACAAGCTATGGCCTTCCTTTCTTATATAACCAGCCTGAAGGCCAACTCAACTCAAACTAGGACTATAATCCTACTCAATTCACGAATTGAAACTTTCCATAATTGCTCAAGACTCTTCTATACGCATATAGAAGCAATCTTAAGACTTCCAAACACCTTAGAAACATATCCCACATTTCTAAAAAAAATCTACTTCGTGACTCACATGAAATCCTATCGTAACCAACTCAAATCTTTCCATATTTGAGTCAAACCCGACTCAGCCTCAGCTTGAGTCCATAACCAAGTCGGTTGGACCTTTCCGACTAATTATTTGCGCCCAAATCTCATCATCATGTCATGGAACCATGTGTCCACGTCCATGGAATCCATGCACACGTGCAAACATTTTCCAATGATGTCCACAATACCTTCATATGCATTATTCTTGATTCAAACATGCTGCGCGACCTCCTGATCAACTCAACCACAATTCCTCCCGAACTTGGTTGTTGAACCTCATCTTCTCCCTAATACTAGTTCAATGGATCCCATCACCAGCCATTTCTTGAACTCAAGCAACACATGCACATGAATAAACAACCAATACTTTCGAGCACAAGTCCTTGACTTGACTCTCTTTAGTTCCGATAACCACAACACTTTACATTAGCACCTCACATAAGCATGTTGCAAACCACAGCAAAATGATATCATCCATAACCACCAAAAACTTAGTAAAAGAATACTAAGCAAACTTTCCATAACCAAAAAGTAAGTTCGAAACATTGCAAGTTCAAAGCAGAACCACTGCAATCAAGCTCTAAACCTTGACAAAGCTAATCGGACCTTGAACCGGAGCTTACCAAAGCTAGCAGGACCTAGCGCTAGAAGTTACCAAAGCTAGCAGGACCTAGCGTCGTAGCTAACCAAAGCTAGTCGGACCTAGCGCTGGAGCTAACCAAAGATAGTCAGACCTAGCTAGTGCTGGAGCTAACTAAAGCTAGACGAACCTTGCGCCGAACCTAGCAAAAAGGCATGTCGAACCTAGTCACAGCAAGACGGACCTATCCAAAACAAGTCGGACCTAGACAAAGAAGTCGGATCTAGCCAAAATAAGTCGGACCTTGCATCGAACCTTGAAGGAGCTCAGACCTAGAGTCGAATCTTATTAAAAAGGTGTTTTGGTAGTATTCAAAACTTTTATCATCAAAGCCAATGCATTCAACACACATAGGTCTCACAATCTCCCCCTTGATGAACGCATTGGCAACACTGCTTAGAATATGAACATGGGCTTATTCACATGAAAAGTTCTGAAAACAATTTCTTGCCCTTTTTGAAAATCAAATGAGATAGAAATAAATTTCTCCCCTTATTTATATTTCTCCCCCTTGCATACTTCTCCCCCTTTGACAATGTATTCAGCCAGATACAAAAGAGAAATTTGAATTTGTTCTGAGCACATAATAAAATATACATATAAAACAAAGCTAATCCAAGTCATACTATCAAGTAATATACACTATCACAACAATGAGATACATAAAGTAGTGTAAGCCATGCTAGAGATCAAATGTAATTTTCAATTAAGCAAGTCATGATCTCACAAACTTAACTATTTCAAAACCTGAAAGCATGACATTTGTTGCTGCAATTTTTTTTAATCACAAAATTTTGATCATATGAAATTTGCAAGAGATTATATGCGCATCTGCCTTATTCTAACGAACCAAGCCAAGCCTATGTCATTTGACAATCAGAAGCTTAAGGACATGGTTTTAGTCATACACAACTTCTCCCAAGTTCATATCTAAGTGCAATGATAAGCCATCTCAAAAGAAGAAGTGTGATGCATACATATTCTCTTGATCTTTTCTCATGTTTATTTGATTGTAAAAGCTCAACATGTGAGTTGATTACTTGATTAGTTATTCATTATTAAAAGAACTTGCGAGCATGCAACAAGTCCAAAAACAGCAAGAAAGTTCGATCATGACCAGATTTAGTGTAAGTAATTATTTCAATTACTAGTCATGGAAAAATCTACAAAATGTATCACATAAGTAATGTAGTAAGAACTTTCAGCATGTAAAAGGAATCACAAAGTCATATATGTATGAAATACTATGCTCATATTATTTTAAATTCAGATCCCAAATTTGAAAGCCCCCCCCCCCCTCAATTTAAGCCATGAGGATGCAGAACCCCTATTTCACCATGAATGTAACAAAAACGAGTGAAATCCAAATGTTTTGTGAAAATGTCAGCCAATTGTTGTTCGGTATCTACATGGTGAAGCACAATGTTTCCTTTTTCAACATTATCATGGAGAAAGTGTGTGCTTTGTTCTAGAATGTTGCACGCAGTTATTAGCAATGCAAATTGCACTAATGTTGTCACAAAACAGTGAAACACTATGTAGATCAACGCCATAGTTCTTAGGTCTTTGAACAATCCAAAGAATTAGTGAGCAAGCACTAGCAGCAGCTACATATTGAGATTCAGAAGTGGATGTTGCAAATGAGTTTTGTTTTCTAGAGGACCAAGCAACAAGTGAATTATCAAGAAAATGACATGCACCCATGTACTTTTCCTATCAATCCTACAACCCCCAAAATCAGCATCCGGAAAGGCTATCAAAATAACGGTTGAGGAAGAAGGAAGAAAAATGCTAAATTCTTGAGTTCCATGTAAGTATCTGAGAATCCTTTTGACAGCTTGACGATGTGAAGCACGTGAGGAAGCTTGAAACTGTGCACAAAGATATACACTGAATTGTATGTTTGGTCTTGATGCCGTGAGATACAAAAGTGATCCAATCATGCTTCGATATTCTTTTTGATCGACTGGGTCACCATCTTCATCAAGTTCAAGTGTCGTTGTTGTACCCATTGGTGTCCAAAGAGGCTTGCTTTTGTCCATGTTGAAGCGCTTTAGAAGGTCTCTTGTACACTTCGTTTCATGCACAAATGTAACTTCCTTGGTTTGTTTGATTTGCAGCCCCAAAAAGTATGTGAGTTCTCCCATCATACTAATTTCAAATTTTGAACTCATCATAGCTGAAAACTTGGACACAAGATCATGAGAAGCACAACCAAAGATAATATCATCCACATACACTTAAACGAATAATTAGTCATTGCCATGCTTAAGCACAAAAAGAGTTTTATCAACCTTGCCCATGGTAAACCCCTTTTCAAGTAATAGTGTTTTTAACCTATCATACCATGTTCTAGGAGCTTGTTTGAGACCGTACAAGGCTTTGGACAGTTTGTAAACATGATAAGGAAAATCTGGATTTTCAAAACCAGGTGGTTGCTTCACATAAACCTCCTAATCTATGTAGCCATTAAGAAAATCACTTTTAACATCCATTTGATATAATTTAAAACTTGTAGATGCATCAAAAGCTAAAAAAATTCTTATGTCTTCTAATCTAGCAACAGGAGCAAAAGTTTCATCAAAATCTAGACCTTCAATTTGTGCGAAACCTTGAGCAACCATCCTAGCCTTATTCCTAACCACAACCCCATCCTCACTTTGTTTATTTTTAAACACCCATTTAGATCCGATTAGAGAATGACCTTGAGGTGGAGGTAGAAGTTTACAAACATTATTTCTTTCAAAATTTTATAACTCGTCTTGCATGTTAATAATCCAAGATTCATTAGTGAGTGCATGTGATATATCTTTGGATTCAAAAGAAGCAACAAAAGCATAATGAGCATGAGAGTTTGGATCGCAAAACTTGGACTGTGTGACTCGTTCGTGCAAGCATCAAATGATTTGTTGAGGAGGATGACTTTTAAGAATCCAGAGGGGAGTAGACACTTCACAAGCATCTTATTCTTCATGTTCATCACAAATCGATGAGCTTGTGACTTGAGGACGATATGGACCAGCAACGGTGGTCGTTGGTGCTGGTTATGACTCAACATCCGGAGCTGGAACAATGTCACTAGCTCCTGAATTTTCGGGCAGCAACTCCATTTCTTCCTCATCTACAACAAAAATGCTCCCCCTGCGGATATGGATCCAGACCTGCAATATTTGAGCTAGTACCTGGGCTAGCTTCATCAAAAGATACCACACAAGTCTCCGCAATTTTGTTAGTGTCAAGTAAAAGCACACGATAGCCTCTAATATAAGATGGATAACCAAGAAACATGCCAGCAACAGATCTAGCTTCAAATTTATCAAGATTACCATGTTTCTTAACAAAGCATTTGCAACAAAAGACCCTAAAGTATGTGATACTAGGCCTATGTCCAAACCGGGGCTCATATGGTGTTTTTCCTAGCTTAGTACGCAAGAAAACATGATTTGAGACATAACAAGCTGTTGTAATGCATCAGCCCAAAATTTCCTAGGAGATTGATATTCATCAAGCATAGTCCTAGCCATCTCAACTAAGGTTCTGCTCCTTCTCTCTACAACACCATTTTTTTGAGGTACATATGGTGAAGAAAATTGATGATCTATTCCATTGTCAGCACAAAAGTTATCAAATGATTGATTTTTAAATTTAGTTTCGTTATAACTTCTAATTGCTTTTAAAGATCCTGGGTGAACAATTGATAATCTAAAAAATAAAGTTCTAAAGTGGCTAAAAGCTTTATTATTAGATGCCATAAAGTAAACCCAAGAGTATCTAGAAAACTCATCAACAATCGCAAGAACATACCATTTATCTCTGAAGAATTGAACACGTGAAGGTCCTACGCTGTCAAGGTGCAAAAGTTGATCCAATTCAGTTGTCACAATCATTGTGAGAGGAGTATGTGAACCCGCAACCATCTTAGCATGTCTACAAGAAGAGCACACAATTTCTTTGCCCCCTTTAAGCTTAGGCAGCCCACCGTGAGACCTATGTGTGCTAAATACATTGGCTTGTGTGGAATACATTGGCTTTGATGATAAAAGTTTTGAATACTACCAAAAAACCTTTTATCAAGGTCCAGCTCTAGGTCGGAGCTTCGGCAAGGTTCGACAATAGGTCCGACCTATTTTGGATAGCTCAGGCAAGGTCCGACGTAAGGTAGGACTTGCTTTGGCTAGGGCCGAATTCTTTGTCTAGGTCCGACTAGTTTTGGTTAGCTCTGGTGCTAGGTCCTGCTACCTTTGGTAAGCTTCGGCACAAGGTCCGGTTCGTTTTCGCAAGGCCCGGAGCTAGATTGCAATGGTTCTGCTTTTACTTTGAAATATTTAGAACTTGTTTTACATCTATGGAAAGTTTGCTTAGTATTCTTTTACTAAGTTTTTTGTGTGTTTTGGTGGTTATTGCTGTTATCAATTTGCTATGGTTTGCAACATGCTTATGTGAGGTTCTCACGTAAGGTGTTGTGATTTCAGAACTAACGAGAGTCGAGTCGATGACTTGTGCTCAGAAGTACTGGTTGTTTATTCATGTGCATATGTTGCTTGAGTTCAAGACATGGCTGGTGACAGGATCCATTGAACTAGTATTAAGGAGAAGATGAGGTTCAACAACCAAGTTCGGGAGGAATTGTGGTTGAGTTGATCGGGAGGTCGCGCAACAGGTTTAAATCAAGAACAATGCATATGAAGGTATCATGGACATCGTTGGAAGATGTTTGAATGTGTGCAAGGAGTGCATGGAAGCGGCTACATGGTTTTGAGGCGTGATTACGAGATGTGGACGTAAAGAATATGTTGGAAAGGTCAACCGAATAGGTTATGGACTCAGGCTGTGGTTGAGTCGTTTTTGACTCAAATATGGAAAGTTTTGAGTTTGTTATTGTCGGTACCCTGGGTACCATATACCCCTAGGGATTGCAAAGATCTCAAGGGAATGCCATCTACTTGATTTGAAGACCTTCGGAGGCCCACATGTCAGACATAACCGGACCCGCTTCCCCAACATGGTTAGTCCCAGGGTCGCCACGTGTACTATCAGATCGGAGCTACCGCCCACAAGGGGGAAGCTCTGGGCTATGTACCATAGCGGCACCCCGGACCTAATCCCAGACCAAGGGAAGCTCCAGAACTGACACGTGTTACGTGGCACCGGACCTATCTGTTCCCCACGGTATGCTCCGGGGCTGCCACGTGTCCAACCGTCAGATCTTCAACCTCTAACCTCCGGAAGACTTCACAACGGCTCCGGATCTTCAAAGGGGAATCAAGGACTTCAAAACCTGATTAAGTGTCATTAATACTATAATAATGACAAACGATCGGACGACCTTAATTACCAGTAAAGATGCTATCAAAGCTTGTAACTCGGTTATTAAGGGTAATTAAGCGCATTAAATGTGTATCAATATTAGTAACCGCCGGGGCCACATGTCGGGTCAGGCTAACTTGTAACGGCCTGCCCTTGTACTATAAAAGGACAGGCCGACGATACATAGAGAGAGATGGGATGCGCTCACTCTACACTCTCAACTCACGTTGAGCTCATAAATCCAATACAACACCAACACACCCCATGGAGTAGGGTATTACGCTCAGGCAGCCCGAACCACGTAAATCCTTGTGTCTCCTGCGTCGTTTTACATATCACCTTCTTGAATCTCCCCGCGCCCACACCGAACCTCAAACTCCTCTAACACTTTAGTAGTGTCGGGAGATCTGCCGGATCAAAACCACCGACAGTTGGCGCGCCAGGTAGGGGGCGCCTGAGATTTCAAGAATGGTGAACTCAGATGTTGGATCATTCAACGGTCATCCCGCTGTTGAAGCTGTTGGGGGCAATCCCCCCAATATACAGCCACCAGCAAGAACCTCAATTCCAGCAGGAGTCACGCTACCACCACCGCCGCCTCCACCAGCAAATCAAGCTCGGCAGCGCGATGGTGCACCGGCGTCAATCACTGCGTCAGCAAATCATGACAACCCGGAACACGCGCTCCATGTAGCACGTGCTCTTCTTCAGCGCCCACCACCTCCGGACGCATCTCGGGATGCAATGGAGCAGTGGAGGGCCGATGTGGAACTCTTGGTTGCAGCAGCAGCCGACCGCATCAGCAACCAGGGTCCTCCTCCTTCACGACGGGCCCCGTCGCAGCGACGGACCTTGTCTGGCAGACTTGGTCCGCACGTTTCCAACAACAAGAGACGTGCTACGTCGCAGCAAGTGACGTCGTTGCCCTCCGGGGCACGGCGCACTCACACTGATGAGATCATGCATATTATCATTGCACAAATAAACATGGCACAATGTTCATTTGTTTGGGATCCTGGCTCAAGTGAATGTGCACTCTTATTTGATGGACAAGATCAATATGATGCACTATGCCGTCCACCACCTTGGCCTCCTCCTTTCATGCTTACAAGAAGATTTGATGGCGTTGCACGTATGGACCCACACATGATAGAAGATGAACTTGAGTCGAGGACGACTCCAATTCAAGAAGGGGAGGATGATGAGGAAATCACTTCTATGGATACAAACAACACTCCATTGAACATACAAGATGCAATCAATAGAGTTCATACACAACAATTAATTTCAGAGGTGAACTCGTTCTTATATATTTCCTTATATGTTTTTGAGCATAAATTGCTACTTAATGATTTATTTGTGATTAGGATCCATGGAGAGGTTCAAGGAGTACTTGGAGGGAGTATTAGGGACGTGGAAGACCAGAGAATTCGTTCAAAGAAGATGGAAACCGAACCAAACTCCAAATCGTATCCAACTCGGAGTCCAGGAGTAGTACGCACTAAAACGGACGCCCAGGACGCATACGAACTCCGTTTTGGACGTTCTACATATGCACGGAAAGAGGAGAGGATAACCTTTTCAATGGCACCGGTACCATGTCAAAATTCCTTCGGAGTCGATGGGAATCATCGAAACAAAATCAAGTACAGAATCAGTCAGGGTGATGCGCCACCGTATTGGGCCATTGGGCCTTGTATCAAGTCTAAGTCCATTATTTTCGTGTTTTAGGGTTAGGTCATGACCCCAACACCCCCTTGGACGTCCTCCCACCTATATATACTCCATAGTAGCCGCCATGAACAATTGGGTTTTGCATAGATTAATAATATCGCTGTTCTACAGTTTGTGAAACCCCAACTTCGCGATTTCAGATCGTGTCTTCTACGTTCTTGCTTGTGTTCTCGGTTGCACTTGCAGGGATTAGCCTTCTTGGCGAGGTCAATCGTGTGAAGCACGGTTGATAACCAACGGAGCGGTGGTGTAGTGATTGCAGGGGCTGTTCGTGTTCTACTCGAGAGCCTCGGATCATCAACGTCGAGATCTCCATCAATCGACTTACCCATTACCTTTCGGAAGATCGGGACAAATTTTCCTATCAATTGGTATCAGATTTCCAGGTTGCCCGTTAGGTAATTCATCTATCCATTACATTATTTTTGTTTTTCATACCTAGAGTCCACAAAAAGCCACAAAAAAACTTGCAGTTTTGTAAATCTGTTAATTACTTTGTCCAAACCACATTGAGCCTTTGCAACTTTGTTATTCAGTTTGGTTTTTGTTGAGTTTGTGTCCGTGGTTGAGTCATATTGCTGGTTTAGAAAGTGTTTTTGGTCTTAGTTTGAGTTTTGCATTGTGTGATTCATCCTTTTGAGTCACGTCATCACGTCCAGATTAGATTTGCCTCTGTCCAGTTTGGTATTTTCATCATATCTCGCACATACCAACTCGGATTTTGGTGTTCTTGTACTTTCTGGAAAGCTTAAGAAGTGCTCTATAACTTTTATATTCATCATTTTCCCAGAAAATATAGTTATCGATGTCTAAATTGCATTAGATCCGAATCTGTTATTGACCTAAAAATTCTGAACAGTCTGTATTTCGGGGTCAGTATCTCCTATTGTTCTTTTCCAAAATAGGTCTTCCATATATTGAAATTAAAGAGGAGAGATATATCTACAATCTTGCTGTTCTAAGTTTTCCAATTTAGAGCCTATAAGTGTGCCTATTTGTCCTTGGAAAATTGAGCAGAAAATCTGCGACAGACACACGAGATATCTTGGGTTGATTTTCATTGTGTTCTTCCCTTGCAGCACATTCTGAAAAAAAAGGAAGAAAAAAGAAAAAGGCAAGTGCAAAACAAGAAACAAAAGCCGCACAAAAAAAAGAGGAAAAAAACAACAAAAAAACAGAAGTGCTTGCATTCTTTGTGTCATCTAGTTTTGTCTCATGTCTTGCTAGCTTGAACTACTAGGAACACATTTAGACCAGCAACTTTGATAAATACTTTGGACACTTATTCAACTTTACTATCTGATTTCATTGTTACTAATCCTTGCTACAAATAAAGTGCCATCCAAGCTACACCTTACTCTTGAGCAGAATCGATACACCTTTGCAATCATCCCACGCTTCATTGGTTTCTTCATACCGGCCACCGTTTGCCACCTGCAGTGTAGGTAAGAACACTTGTAAGAGCGTGGTAAGACGCTTGAGAGTGTGTGATTCCACTTCCACTTTTCCATTATCCTTTGTAGTTGATAGGGATACTATATTTTTTTGTGTTGTCTTCTGTTTGCTACTAATAATGTCAGGTAAAAGCAAGAATCATGCATTATATGCTGAGATGATAGACATGATGAAGACGGCGATAGAGTTGCTCACTAAAAATCAAACATCAACCAAGGATTCACATGACATTCAGACCACCTTTACAACACCTTCCACAAGAAGTAATTACATTCTCCCATCTCTTCCTTCTTATGATGGTTTTGGTTACGATGAATATATTGCTTGGGAAATAGAGTTGGATAAAATTTTTGGACAATGTCATATGTGTGAGAAAAGAAAGATTAGAAATGTTGCAAGTGCATTAGTAGGTTGTGCATTGACTTGGTGGAACAACTTAAGTGATTTAGAAAGACCTCGAACATGGAAAGATATAAAAATTCTTATGCGAGAAACTTTTGCTAATGTATCTAATTGTAAAGATGAAATACATGAACTTCAGAAGAATTTTCTTGTTGTACCTCCTCCTTTGCCTAACCTTTTGCAGGAACATGAACAAATAAATGGAGATGCAAATGAGAGTGAGGTGTTGAACAACTCTTCTGAATTTTTTGATGAATCAACTCATAATGCATTTGAATTTCTTGCTGAAAATGAGAGTAGTGTTAATGGACAATGCTCTACAGTTAACCACGGTATAAAATTTTCAGATGTGCTGAATTTTGCTACCAATCATACTATCGATGAGAAGCAACAAGATGAAACTTTACATAATACAACTTTACCATTAGTTGATTTTCCCACTGATTCTTATAACAAAAATGAGTTGTGTGCTGATAATTATATTATACCTATGCTAGAACAACCAAATGAATTTGATACTTTATCACTCACTTGTGCTGAAATTAAGCATTTGATCCCAACTACATGTGAAAGGGATGAGCTGAAATTGTTATCTTCTCTAAATACTTTGGGCTATATTGAATTTGACACTCTTTGTGATCTAGATATCGTAGAGAAGATAATATTTTCTCAATCTGAATTGCCTTTGTTAAGTAGATATATTTTTCATGCTATAGGCAAATATGAACATAGTGGTATGTTTATGGTGCATAAAGTTTACATATGTTCAAATGAGGAAACTCCTTTTGTGCTGCAACAACATGGTCAAGTAAATGAATGTACTAACGCTAATAATGTCTTGTCAAGTTTTTCTAGTATGTTTTCCTTGCAGCAGGGACAACAAAAACATTTTTCACTGCGGTTGTGCAATATGGACAGTGCTCACTCGGGTCTAAACTCTACCTCCAAAGCAAGTCTTTTTGCTAGACATACGAGCAAGCCGAGGACGGCTTGTCATAAAGAAGGGGAGAATGATGAGATCATGCATATTATCATTGCACAAATAAACATGGCACAATGTTCATTTGTTTGGGATCCTGGCTCAAGTGAATGTGCACTCTTATTTGATGGACAAGATCAATATGATGCACTATGCCGTCCACCACCTTGGCCTCCTCCTTTCATGCTTACAAGAAGATTTGATGGCGTTGCACGTATGGACCCACACATGATAGAAGATGAACTTGAGTCGAGGACGACTCCAATTCAAGAAGGGGAGGATGATGAGGAAATCACTTCTATGGATACAAACAACACTCCATTGAACATACAAGATGCAATCAATAGAGTTCATACACAACAATTAATTTCAGAGGTGAACTCGTTCTTATATATTTCCTTATATGTTTTTGAGCATAAATTGCTACTTAATGATTTATTTGTGATTAGGATCCATGGAGAGGTTCAAGGAGTACTTGGAGGGAGTATTAGGGACGTGGAAGACCAGAGAATTCGTTCAAAGAAGATGGAAACCGAACCAAACTCCAAATCGTATCCAACTCGGAGTCCAGGAGTAGTACGCACTAAAACGGACGCCCAGGACGCATACGAACTCCGTTTTGGACGTTCTACATATGCACGGAAAGAGGAGAGGATAACCTTTTCAATGGCACCGGTCCCATGTCAAAATTCCTTCGGAGTCGATGGGAATCATCGAAACAAAATCAAGTACAGAATCAGTCAGGGTGATGCGCCACCGTATTGGGCCATTGGGCCTTGTATCAAGTCTAAGTCCATTATTTTCGTGTTTTAGGGTTAGGTCATGACCCCAACACCCCCTTGGACGTCCTCCCACCTATATATACTCCATAGTAGCCGCCATGAACAATTGGGTTTTGCATAGATTAATAATATCGCTGTTCTACAGTTTGTGAAACCCCAACTTCGCGATTTCAGATCGTGTCTTCTACGTTCTTGCTTGTGTTCTCGGTTGCACTTGCAGGGATTAGCCTTCTTGGCGAGGTCAATCGTGTGAAGCACGGTTGATAACCAACGGAGCGGTGGTGTAGTGATTGCAGGGGCTGTTCGTGTTCTACTCGAGAGCCTCGGATCATCAACGTCGAGATCTCCATCAATCGACTTACCCATTACCTTTTGGAAGATCGGGACAAATTTTCCTATCACACACGGCGTCAAGGCTTTCAACTCATGACCTCCGGGCGGAGCTTGATCGCCGATACCGTCAACAAGACGGCCGAGTCGATATTGAGCGTGCTCATGAAAGACAAGAAGCTCAGGACATTCCTGCTCCTGAAGGAGTAGGAGGAGGCTGTTCGGCCCTGTCCATGCATCTGCGTATGGTCAGGTGGCCACAGAAATTCCGGCCTCACCTGCCGGAGAAGTTTGACGGGACCGTTAATCCCATAGAATTTCTCCAGATTTACTCCACTGTTATCCTAGCAGCTGGAGGAAATGAGGCCGTAATGGCCAATTATTTTCCAGTGGCTTTAAATGGGACCGCCCGGTCCTGGTTTATGAGCCTTCCACCCAGCTCCATCAATAGTTGGGAGGAGTTGTGTCGGCAGTTCACCGCCAACTTCGGGAGTTCATACACTCGACCAGGCACTGAATTGGACCTTTTTGCAGTCGTGCAAAAAGGGGGAGAATCCCTGCGATCATTCATCCAGAGATTCTCTCAGGTACGAAACACTATCCCTTCTATCTCTAGCGCTTCTGTCATTGTGGCATTTAGACAGGGTGTACGGTATAAGAAGATGTTGGATAAATTGGCGATCAAGGAGATCACCAGTGTCACGGAACTCTTCAGTTTGGCTGACAAATGTGACAGAGCTGCGGAGGGCCGTGAAATGCACTCCAAAACACCTCCGGAGGATTAAAAAAAATCCTCCAAAGGCGAAGCCACTACCTCCGGGAGTGGCAAGAAGAAGAAAAAGACCAACGGCAAGAAGAAGCCGTTGGCCGGCGCATCTAATGCTGTAGCTGCTGCAGCTCCGGGTGGTCGGGGGCCACGCCCCGAGAAGCAAACTCGACCGTCCTCTGAAGACAGTGGTAAACCCAAGGTGTGGTGTCCAATTCATAATACGGACAGCCACAATTTGAAAGACTAACGGGAGGTCCAAAACCTTGCCGAGCGCTACAACAAGCGACGTGAAGAAGCTCCTTTTTGACAGAGGGAAGGAAAGCAAAAAGTTGACGAAGCTCCGGCTGAAGAGGAGTTAGGTTTTTTGGATCCCAAGAAGGTCCTGAAGGCCGTCTACACCTCCGTCGACGATGATTCTGACGTCTCTGACAACGAGCGTCGGAAGACCATGAACACCATTTTTGGTGGATCATGGGACATCACCTCCCGTCGCGTCCTCAAGAAAATGCGCCGGGACATGGCCGCTGTAGCTTCTACAGCCAGGGCGGAGCCTCATCGGAAGTGGATGGACGCGACCATCACTTTTGATGCTTCGGACTGCCCTCGAAGCATGGTTGGAGCAGGCCAGTTACCTTTGATGGTATCTCCTACCATCAATAACATCCAGCTCCACCATGTTATGGTAGACGGAGGTTCGGGGCTCAACCTCATAAGCTTCAAAGCTTTTACCAAGCTTCAGCTCCGACCTTCGGATCTTCACCCCTCCCGACCTTTCTCCGGAGTAGGTCCGGGAGCCATTACCCCATTCAGTGCTATTACCCTCTCTGTTACCTTCGGGACCCGGGAGAAGTATCGCACCGAGAAGTTGGTCTTTGACGTTGCTCAGATCAACTTACCCTTCAATGCCATCTTGGGTAGGCCTGCTTTGTACAAGTTCATGGCATCTGCTCATTATGGCTACTTGGTGTTAAAAATGCCAACACCAGTAGGCGTTCTCTAGATCCGTGGAGATCGTACTGCCGGAGTAACTGCTTTGGAAGAACTTCATGCGCTAACTACGGCGCAAGAGGAAGACTCCAGGCAGGAACAAGCTCCAAAACCCCCTAGCATTGTCAGCGAGGCTCGACTTCTGCACCTCGAGTGCAGCCAAGCGGCGACATCGACATTCCTGTCAAAGTCGTCCAAATCGGTTCCGATGCCGCTCAGACCACCCGTATATCGGGAGGACTGAATGACAAATAGGAACTCGCGCTCATCGCTTTCATCCGGGCTAATGTCGACGTGTTTGCCTAGCAACCGTCACAAATGCCTGGGATCCTCAGGGAAGTGATTGAGCACAATCTGAAGATCTATCCTGACACCCGGCCCATGCACCAGAAGCCTCGGAAGCAATCCGTGGAGCGATAGAACTTCATTCGACAAGAAGTGAAGAAGTTGCTCGAAGCTGGATTCATCCGAGAAGACTTCCATCCAAAATGGCTGGCAAACCCAGTCGTTGTGCCCAAGGCCGGCGGGAAGCTTCGGATGTGTATCGACTACACAACACTAAATAAGGCATGTCCAAAAGATTCATTCCCACTACCTAGAGTAGATCAGATAGTGGATTCCACCTCCGGGTGTCAATTGCTGTGTTTCCTAGACGCATATTCTGGATATCATCAAATCAGAATGACTAGGGAAGATGAAGAGCATACCTCTTTTATCATAGTAGATGGATTGTACTGTTATACAGCCATGCCATTTGGTCTCAAGAATGCAGCTTCAACCTTTGTACGAGCTATGTACAAAACTTTTGAATAACTCATTAGAGACATAGTGGAAGTGTACGTCGATGACATCGTGGTCAAGGTCAAGAACAAGGAGTCACTCCTTGACACCTTACAGGCTGTCTTCGATAAGTTGCGGGTCACGCGCACAAAGCTAAACCCAGACAAGTGTGTCTTCGGGGTTAGCTCCGGAAAACTTCTTGGTTTCCTGGTAAGTCACCGGGGCATAGAAGCTAATCCGGCGAAGATCAAAGCCATTGAAGACATGCGGCCACCAGCCCGCATCAAGGACGTCCAAAAGCTGACTGGATGTCTAGCAGCCCTTAGCCGGTTCATTTCAAGACTGGCAGAACGGGCACTTCCCTTCTTCAAGTTATTGAGGAAGTCCGGACCATTCCAATGGTCTGAAGAAGAAGAAAAGGCGTTCCAGGAGCTAAAACAGTTCCTCACCACCCTACCAACTCTGGTAGCTCCGAACCCTGGTGAGCCTTTGCTGCTTTACATTTCAACAACTGACGAAGTCGTCAGTATGGTCCTGGTTGCGGAGACACCAGAACTATCCCATGCTCAGGAATCCAGACCCCTCCGGGAGGGTCCGGAGGTTCCTGAAAGTGAGTCTGGGTCCCAGCTCCCAGACTTGAGTCCACAAAAAGTTACTTTAGAAGACTCAGACCCCTCCGGGAGGGTCCAGGTCGCTTCTGAAGAAGCTCTGGGTCCCTCCAGCCAGGACCCGGAGGTCCCCGAAGAAGGTCCGAATCCCTCAGGGAGGATCCGGGTCAGTGAAGAGGAAGCTCCGGGCCCCTCCAGGAGGGTCCGGACCATCCAGCGCCCAGTGTACTTCATCAGTGAAGTACTTCATGACGCCAAGACTCGATACCTAGAGGTGCATAAGCTGCTCTATGCAATTCTCATTACCTCCAGGAAGCTTCGCCATTACTTCCAAGCTCACAAGATTTCAGTGGTAACCTCTTACCGACTTCGAGCAATCTTGCATAATCCCAATTCAACTGGGAATATTGCTAAGTGGGCAGCGGAATTGGCTGAATTCGATCTCGAATTCATTTTAAGGCAAGCAATCAAGAGTCAAGCATTGGCAGATTTCGGGGCGGAATGGACTCCCTCTCCATCAAACCCTGGGGGCCCCAGTGAGCAGAAGCCGGAACACAAGGATCTGGTCTTCACGGAGCCTCACTGGACCCTCTACTTTGACGGCTCCATGCAAAAGCAGGGGGCCGGAGCTGGAATCCTTCTCCTCGCACCAACCGGAGAGAAGGTAAAATACATGGTACACCTTGACTTCAAGGCGACCAACAACATGGCGGAATACAAAGCACTCATCTACGGACTAAGGACAGCACTGTCATACGGTGTCAAGCAACTGCTGGTCAAGGGAGATTCACACCTCATCATTAAGCAAGTGAAGGGTGAATGCTCCTGCAACAATCTCTAGCTAGCGGCTTACCTCCTTGAAGTCCAGAGGCTTCAGAAGGACTTCGAAGTCCTAGATCTCCACCATGTCCAGCATGCCCACAACGCTGAAGCCGACGAACTCTCGACGAAAGCGTCAACCGGAGCTCCGGCTCCTGACGGAACTTTTGTCCGGAGGTTGTCAAAACCCATAGCTCAGCCTGCCGAACTGAGCGAAGGGAGCGAGATCAGCATCCCGAAGCTGACAGTCCCGATGGCCCTGTCACCATGGCAGCCACAAGGGTCGTAGGTGCTGCAGGAAGCTCCGAGCAACCCAGCACGCAAGACTCAAATACTCAAGTTAGCTTCGACGCATGGATCTCGGAGATCCGGAGCTACTTGAAAGACAAAATCCTTCCTGACGATGATGTATCCACTGACCGGATAGTCAGATTGGCTAAAAGATAAACGTTGGTAGAAGGGGATCTCTACCGGTGTGGTGCCAACGGCGTCCTAATGCGGTGCATCACAAGGGAAGAAGGCTGCGAGCTCCTCGCAGAAATCCATGGAGACGAGTGTGGGAACCACGCGTCTTCCCGCACGCTGGTCGGTAAAGCCTTCCGGCATGGCTTCTACTGGCCTACAACACTCCAGGATGCAACTGAGCTGGTGAAGAAATGTGAAGCATGCCAATTTCATGCAAAGCAAATTCACACACTGGCTCAGCCTCTACAAATGATACCTCCTACATGGCCCTTCGCCGTGTGGGGGATGGACATCTTGGGACCTTCCCAAGAGCCGCTGGAGGTTACAAGTTCCTGTATGTCGCCATTGACAAGTTCAACAAGTGGCCGGAAGAAACTCCAGTTGTGACAATAAACAAGCAATCTGCTATCAACTTTTTGCAGTCCATCGTATGCAGATTTGGAGTCCCAAACAAAATCATTACTGATAACGGGACCCAATTCACAAGCTCTGCATTTCAAGGGTATTGCAAAGACCCCGGCATTCAAGTTTGCTACGCCTCCGTAGCTCACCCTGCAAGCAATGGCCAGGCCGAGAGAGCAAATGCTGAAATCCTGAAAGGACTCAAAATGCGCACCTATGAGCGCTTGAAAAAACATGGAGCCAACTGGATTGAAGAGCTTCCCCCCACTCTATGGGCCAACAGGACAACTCCAAACCGGTCAACTGGAGAGACACCCTTCTTCCTGGTGTACGGAGCTGAAACAATCCTTCCTCCAGAAATCACCTTGGGGTCACTCCGGGTCCGGACCTTCAACGAAGCCACGCAGGACCAGCTCCGGCGTGAATACCTAGACCTCCTTGAGGAGGGAAGGTGCCAAGCAGTTGTTCGGAATGCCCGATACTACCAAGCCCTTCGACGCTATCATCAGCGGCATGTACACAACCGACAGCTTGAGGAAGGCGATCTGGTGTTATGGAGAATACAATCCAGAGAAGGGTTAAACAAACTCTCCCCCAACTGGGATGGACCCTTCCGAGTGATTAAAGTGTCTCGTCCCGGAAGCGTTCGCTTGGCAACCGAGGATGGGACACCTCTCCCAAATCCTTGGAACATTGAGCACCTCTGTAAGTTCTACACTTAATATCACGGAGGTGAGTCTGTAGTAACTTGAGGTGTATGTTATAGAGTCATTATACAGAGTCGGGTAGTTCCTCCGGGAGAACAGTCGGACCTTTCCCAGAAGGTCCGCAAAGTTCATGCAACGCTTATCATAGTCTCAGGACTAAAAGTGTGGCTAGCTACCCTGGGTCAAACGAGAAATGAAACACGCTTAGCCTGGTTCCGTACCCTAGAGGTGTACTTGTTTCCTCTGTAAACCGGACCTATAATGAAAGACATCTTCATGTGAAACAGACTCCACGTTCATTTACTTTGTACAGGCTCAACATTTTTTATTTTTCTCTTTCTTGTCTATAACAAAGATGTGCAATTCTTAAGAAATTTTAGTTCGACCGGTTCAAATACGATTCGAGCTGTATTGCCGATTCTTTTGCATTCAAATATTGTTCATGGCCTACTCGCCTGAATGCCGCCAAGCCAATCTAGGGCCGGAGTGTGCTATCGACTTAGCCTGGTCAAGCACCCTAAGTACGGCACTCTACCTACACCCTGGCAGGCCGAAGTAAGGCGGGTCCAAGTACAATTGGATCCGGAAGAAAGAAGGCAATGCATTCGGTTGCATTCAGAATCGTGTTTGACCTAATATTTTCTTGGGAATCGTAAGCCGCAACAAAGTTATAGACAAGGAGCGAATTTTACTATTTTTCTTGGCTTCAGTGTGCAAGAAAAATAAAGAATCCACGTTGATGGAGAAAAGCCAGAGCTAACGAAGCTCCGACTCCCCCTAGATGGCTTATAATCGATGTTAAACATTGAAAACGAGCATCACCAGAGCAACCAAGCTCCGGTAAAGCTAGGGGGGCCAACCGTCGATGCAGAGTAAAAGATGGTGAGAAGATTCCACAAACGGAGTATGCTGCCGACAAACTACGTGTTGACAAAGGTCACTGCCGGAGCTACTAAGCTCCGGCACCCCGGAGGTCTAACTATCGATGCTCTACGCATTGATAGGAACTATTGTCAGAGCTACTGGGCCCCAACGGTAGTCAATACCGGAGCTTCAGAGCTCCGACAACCTCAGGGGGCCTTCACTATCGAAGACTTCGGATCTACATTCTACAAGTTCGAAGCAAACGAGTCTTCAACAAAACACAATATCCTCTTGGTACATGTTCATAATCAAATTGTGTACATCTACTAGGGGGCCAAGTGAAGACAAAAGTGTTGAAGACAAAAAAAATGAAATTCGGAAAAATTTGGATTTCATTCATCTGGAGAAAAAGAGAGAATACAAGTGGGAGCTACAGAGATGGTCCTAGACCCTATGGAAGAACTGGGCGACCTTTTGAGCAACCTCCGACATGTTGGCTCGGGTGGCTTCACCTTCTCCTTCGACGGGACCTTCAAGCACCGGGTCCAGAGGGAATTGGGGATCCCGGCTGGTGTAGCACGTCAGCACATATTCTGCGAAGTTCTTCGCCAGGGACTGCCCCTCAACCTCCAACTGATTTGCGATAATGTCGCCCACCTTGGAGAGTTCGCTACCCGCCGAGCTCAACGCCTGCAACGCCAGGTCCGCCTCCGGCTCCGGATCATCTGGACGCACGGGACTGAAGCCCATCAGTGTCAGCGCGTCGTTGGCTTTGCTCAGGAACTCCCAAACCTGTAGGGAGTCCGCAACCCTTAAGCCTTGCAGTTCTTCCAAGGATCTTTTGGCCGCCGCTAGTTCAGAATTCTCGCGAGCAAGGCGCTCAACCTCTTTGGCATTTTGCTGAATCTTTTCAGCAACCTGCTTCTCGAGTTTTCCGAGCTCCTCCTCCCGGAGGTAGATCTTGTTCCGGCGGTCAACCAGGTCCTTCTCCCTACCCCTCACTTTCTTCTCCCTGGCAGTGATGGCACACTCTTGCTGGTAGAGTTCCTGCCCTCGCACCCAGGCCTTCTCCTCCTCCTCAACGCAACGCTCTTCCAATTTCTTGGCGCGTTCCTTGAGGCCCTTGTCAGCCAGAGCCACCTTTTCGGTGAGCTCCTCCTCCCTCTTCAAGACGTCATCCCGCAGCTCAAGGAGTTTCTGCTTTTCATCTTCGAGCCTCTTCTCCCTCTCCTCAAGTGCCTTCCGACGCTTGATGAGAGTAGTGTTAATGGCTTTAAGCCTTTCTTGGCGTTCATCAGCTGCACTATTAGCTGCCTTGGTCTACTCATAAATGGCCCGAGATTGAGCGTCGAGGGTGCAAGTCAAGGTCTCCCTGTCATCCAATAACTTGCCCCAATATTCCAGGCGGACCTTCTCCTGCTTGATCCATTCTTTGTCATCTGCCAGCCTCGACTGCACCAGCTTGGTCTCGAAGTAGAGCCGGTTACGCCACCGCCTAAGGGTTTGGCGCTCCTCTTCAAGAGCCTTGCTGTCGTGGTAGAACGCCAGCTGAACGTGACACAGGCTGGAGCAAGCGTTGTCAATAGACAACATCAGGGGAATGGGTTCCGGACCTGCTCGGGCCTCCTCCGCTGGTTCCAGCGGGTTCTCGCTTACAAAAATTGGGTCCCACTCCACAAGAGCGGACCCCTGAGCCTCCACGGCACTAGGGCCGTCCTCCGGGATAGCCTCAGTTGCCATTGAGGAGGGTCCCACGGAAGAAGTTCCAACCTCCGGAAGTAGTTCCGAAGGCCCCACCGCCAGGTCTTCATTTGCCACCTCAGGCAGGGGGCCAGCGACTTCATCTGAGCATTTCGGCTCAGAGGCAGGCACCTCTGCCGACAACACTTCCGGAGCAGGTGCTACTTCCAGCTCTGGCCTCGGCCCCTCCTCCGCTGATGGCTCGACTGTTGGCATCTCGACCACCATGGGTTCGAGTGCTGATGCCTCTACAATAACCGGCCCTAAGTTCGTAGCTTCAACCTCAATCGGCTCGGGCGCCGGAAGGTCTTCAACTACAATCGGCTCAGAGGCCGGAGCTTCAGAGGTAGCCGGCTCAACCGCCGGAGCTTCCTCCACAACCGGCTCACTTGCCGGGACTTCAATGACCTCCGGCTCAACCGCCGGGGCTTGGACAATTTCCGGCTCTGGGGTCGGAATTATTACTTCCTCCGGCTCAACGGCTGAAGCTTCCATCATCTCAGCATCAGGACTCGGAGCTTCAACTTCCGGGGCAGGTGCCGCTGGCGCATCTTCTCTCCCGTGGTCCGGCGCTACCACAGGAGTCTCGGGGGATGAGTCGAGGTCCATGACCACGACAGCTGGCGCCGGAGTTGTCGCAGCTTCAGCCACCACTTGGGGCGGCACCGGGACAGGAGCAGGAGCTTCCGCCCTCACAGCTTCAGCTGCTGTGGCTGAGGGTGGAGCCTCACTCCTCTTCTTGGGAACGCTGCAGATGATGGATGAAGAAACTTAAAAACAGTTAATACAACAAAACAACTGTCTGAGGTAAAGATTAAAAATTACCTTGGGAGGCTTCCGCACCAGCTTGCGCGGAACCTCTTTCCCGGGCATTCCGGGCTGACCATTGCCGCCGCCGGCGTGGAAGCTCCGGAAGGCCCCCCAGAACTCGTCGCAGCCACGGGCATTTCCTTAGTTGAGGCCCCCCTCGACGGGAAGGACCTCCGGACCTAGAGGCCTCAACTTTCCTTGGTGCTGGAGTCGCATCTTTGGAGCTAGCACCTCGGGAAGACGCTGCTACGGGTACAGTCACCGCAGTTGTAGAAGACCTCCCCCTCTAGGGAGAAGGAGCTGATGCAGAGGTTGCAGGCTTGACGGACCTTCCGTCGGCATGCTGCAGCTTCCTCTTCCGACTCAAGGGTTCGTCCGCCGGCTCCTTGCCCTTGCCTGGAGGTCGATCTTCTCTCGACAACGCCAAGGTCGTCAAGCACTGACATCGTCTGCCGGAGCTCCCTGCTGAACTCTACTTCCACGTTTAGAGGGAGAAAAGCTGGTGGCGGGGTCAAGTCATCACCCGCGATGTCGATGTTGTGCTGGAACTTCTTGAGATGAAACTCCAAGGTTGCCCCCACCATGTTGGACTTCAGCTCGGTCTCGACCCGGTCGTCCCCATCACACTGTTGAGGGCCCAAGCGAGTTTTTCTCTCCTCTTCAGCGGTGCCCACCTGTTGACCAGGAAATTGCAAAATACTGCCTGAGGAGTTAATCCTCCTTCCACGCACTGGTGGATCCTGGTCAGAGCAGGGTTGAAGGCATCCGACAGCACCGAAGCATCACTCCAGAGTGCAGTGTCGATGTTGGGGAGGCCTTCGGGCAGCTCCAGCTTCTCGTGCTCCTCCACCCGGATGACTATCCAGTCCTTCTTCCAATCATCCCACTTTCCAGAGGGAAACGACCAGAGGTACTTGAATGGGAACTTTTTGCGCTTCACGAAGTAGTAGAAGCCAAGGTAATCATTACTTCTACCGGTGGTATGGACGGTGAAGAAGGTCCGGAAGAGTTCAATGCAGGGGGGATGCCCACCCACATTTCACAGAAGTGGATGAAGACAGACACAAGAAGAATGGAGTGGGGACCAAGGTGGTACAGCTGCAGACCATAGAAGTCTAGCAGCATCGAGAAAAAGGAGGAAAAAGGTCGGATCAACCCCACCATGGCGTACGAAGAGAAGTACACCATTTCGCCCGCGTGCTCCTTCTCGAACGGGAGCTCTCCCCCGGCGCGGACCAGGCGGTTGAAGAAGTCCGGGCACCATCCCATGAGGGCCCGGACCTTCTTCAGGTCACCTTCGGTCTTCAAACGGCTCTTGCGGAGACCTAACTCCATCGCAGCACAGCAAGGCAAAAGAGGAAAAGCGAGCACAAGTTGGGAGTTTGGGCGCAAGATCAGATGAGAGGCGTAAAGAACCCCAGACGGTGCACGCTTTCCTTCTTATGTAAGCCCTCCAACGCTTGGATGGAAACCGCAAGGAAGTCGAAGATACTACTCAAATATTCCACCCAGCCGATGACAAGAGGGCCCGGGACCACCCGGACGATCAAGTCGAGGTTCTTACCCAAGAGAATGGTTGTCATCATGGGGCGGGAAGTCCGAAGGCGGCGGCCTGACAAGGCGCGCGGAACCGATACAATTTTCGTATCGGGAACTGGCGACCTTCAATTGCATGAGATCCGCACGCCAAAGATCTCATTTGCCGCACATGGGATATGTCACACGGCGAGGATTTAACTCCAAACTATCGCCAACAGCACACCCGAAGACCTTTGAAGACTCAATTCAAAAGTCGAAGGATGGACCCACCTCCGGCGGAATGACTTCACCCAAGGGGTCTTCCCAGAGGTGGACCCAACAGGCCACTGTCGGTACCCTGGATACCATATACCACATGGGATTGCAAATATCTCAAGGGAATGTCATCTACTTGATTTGAAGACATTCGGAGGCCCACATGTAAGACATAACCGGACCCGCTTCCCCAACATGGTTAGTCCCAGGGTCGCCACCTGTACTATAAGACCGGAGGTACCGCCCACAAGGGGGAAGCTCCGGGCTATGTACCATAGCGGTACCCCCGGACCTAACCCCAGAACGAGGGAAGCTCCAGAACTGACAAGTGTTAGGTGGCACCGGACCTATATGTTCCCCACAATATGCTCCAGGGCTGCCACGTGTCCAACCGTCGGATCTTCAACCTCTAACCTCTGAAAGACTTCACAATGGCTCTGGATCCTCAAAGGGGAATCAAGGACTTCAAGTGTCATTAATACTATATTAATGACACACGATCGGACGACCTTGATTACCAGTAACTGTGCTATCAAAGCCCGTAACTCGGTTATTAAGGGTAATTAAGTGCAATAAATGTGTATCAATATTAGTAACCGCCGGGGCCACATGTCGGGCCAGGCTAACTTGTAACGACCTGCCCTTGTACTATAAAAGGACAGGCCGACGATACATAGAGAGAGACGGGACGCGCTCACTCTACACTCTCAACTCACGTTGAGCTCATACATCCAATACAACACCAACACACCCCGTGGAGTAGGGTATTACGCTCAGACGGCCCAAACCACGTAAATCCTTGTGTCTCTTGCGTCGTTTTACATATCACTTCTTGAATCTCCGCGCGCCCACACCGAACCTCAAACTCCTCTAACACTTTAGTAGTGTCGGGAGATCTGCCGGATCAAAACCACCGACAGTTATGATAGTATTTTTTGTGGGTCATGAATTTGAGTTGTTTTAGGAATTTGGGATAGGTTCCTAAGGTGTTTGGAAGTCTTAAGATTGCTTGTATCTACGTATAGAAGAGTCTTGAGCAGTTATGGAAAGTATCAATTCATGAATTGAGTAGGATTAGGAACCTAGTCAGGTTTGGGTTGGCCTAAGGGCTGGTTATATAACCAAGGGAGGCCAGAGCTCGTGGTGCACGACTTTGGGGCTGTTTCTCTTGTGTTTTGATCAATAAAATTCGTAGTTTGAGGAACTTTTGTTCCGTGTTCATCTGACATGTTTCTGACAAGTTTTCTCGTCGAGTTTCTACACAACACTACCTTTCTTTGGTGGCTTTTATCATAACTCGAGTTTTATAGATCCGATTGATGTGATTCTTTCTGGGTTGTCTTCACATCTTGATTTTCTATCATCTACAAAAATTTCATGGTCATTGGATTTGTGGTTTCTGATCTACATGAGTTTCTTTGCAGTGTTCCAGAACTCTTTTTTCTCGAGTAGGACAGATTGAGCTTTGTTTGATCTTTCGATCGTAACTTGAGTTTTTATTGAAGGATTTTCGTGATTCTTGTTGTTACATCTTTGTGACTTGATTCTCTACAATCTATAATAGCTTTGTCACAGTTGAAAATGTTTAGATTAGTCGCACACACGGTTTTTTTAACAGATTGGTTTTTTGCCGTGGGGTGTTTTGTTGTTTCCGCTGAAAAGTTTTAATATACCATTCACCCCGCCTCTGGTAGCTTTACACGTGCTCTTCGATCCTACACCGACGTATGTGATCAAGAGCACTAACATGCAATAGATGATCAAAGCCTACGTGACCAAGTCTACGATGCCATGAATATAAGTCCTTTGATTCATTTGCAACTAGACACTTATGCTTAGAGGATGACATATCAAGATCAGCTTTAAAAACTCTTCCAAACTGAGACATGTTAGAAATAAGCTCACTATTTGAACCTATAAATTCGCATAAATTTTTATTGAAAATAATTTCTAGATTTTCATCTAGCAATTGTAAAACAGAAAGCAAGTTGTATTTCAAATTTTTGACAAGTGCCATATCCTTCAAAGTGTAGTGATCATTTAGTCTAACCGAACCCTTAGCAATTATAGGAGTTGAAGAATTATCGCCAAAGGAACATTCTCTACACGTGATACAAAAGAGAGGGAGGAGAACCATTCTTTGTTACCGGTCATGTGGCGTGAGCAACCTGAATCCACAATCCAAATGTTCTCTTCCTCAAGCGTGTAACCTACATAGAAGCACAATACATCGATGACTCAATACTGGGGTTAGTCAAAATGCATTTAGGAATCCAGTACTGAGTCACACGATGTCCAGTAGGAATAACATGCGAAAGTTGATATAAAACAGCAAGTTTATGAGTCAATATTTGAGATTTTTTTCCTAACTACTGACCTATGATGTGTTACTTGTGTAGCACGAAAATCAGTAGCTCTGGAGGCAAAAACAGAAGGTCCGGAGGTAAAAACTGAAGCTCCGGAGGTAAACTTTGAATGTTTTTGACTCATAACAGCAGGTTGTATGTTCCTGACATTCGGTTTAGTATGTGCAGCAAATTTTGCATGAGAGTTATAAGATCTAGCTTCCATTCTTTACTTTTTATATTGTTTAGCTAGTCTATAACAAAAATATACGACATGGCCATCTGTACCACAATAGGTACAATGAAATTTGACTTTGTGTTCATGTCTAGATGAGCATGCAGTATGTTTATTTGAACCCGAATGTGACAATACTGCTACAGATTTAAAAACCACCTCTTTTGGTTTGGGAACCATTTTAATCAAACCACTTCCTAATGAATTTACAAGTTTAGGTGGATGTGCTTTAGCATGAGCATGAGAATCAAAACCTAAACCAGATTTATCATTGCAAGATTTGGATGAATTCAGTAGCAAGTTGAGATTTTTGTTTCCAATTCAAAACTACTCTAGTGTCCTATTCAGGTCTTCAAGTTTCTTAGACAATTCTTGTTAGTGTTCACATGAAGTTTTTCCTTTTTCTTTGCAATTGGAACAATATTTAACTTCATGAGAACGTAAAGAATTATTCAATACAGAAATTTCATTCATAGCGTCTTGTAGTTTCTTATCAAGATCATCGCAAGTAGAACAATGCAAATCAATTGTTGAATAGCTAGCATCTTTCAGGTTTTTATCATTAAGTGCAGCAAGCTCTCTGTTCTTTTCAATTTCTAACTCAAGTTTATCAAGTGTGGAGGTGTGTGCATTTCTTAGAGAAGACAATTGTTCATATATTAAATCACATGAGGAACAACAATCATCGCTAGGAATCAAGGTTTTCAAATGATTAATTTCATATTCTAGTGACTCAATTTTAACAGCATTGTCCTAAGCTTTTTGTCCTCTTTCTTAACAATAAACGTTGCACGGGAAATAGCATCACACATTTCATCACAAGTAGGACATACCTCTTAATTGTCACTATTGTGTTCTGCATCCTCCATACTTGATCTTGATTTGCCCGCCATGAAGCACAAGTTTGCCAGATCATCTTCATCTTTGTCACTTTCAATGTCTACATCACTCGAGCCAAGTTCTTGAAGTGTGGTATTGAAACTTTTTATCTGTTTGCATCCTATAAAACCCTTCTTTTTCTTGTTGGTGTTTCCAGAAGAGGACTTGACTTTATTCTGCTTTTCATCACGGGTAGAAGGACCTAAAAGGTTAGGGCAATCTGTAAGAATGTGTCATGTCTTACCACATTCAAAGCATCGTTGAGGTCTGGAGGTTCCTCTCCTTATAGTTCTCACATTTTGCAATGCTTTTAAGAACCAAGTAGAGATGAGTGCTAACTCTTCTTCTGGAAATTCTTCAATTTGCTCCAGGGTTAGTGAAGACAACAAAGAAAGTGTATTGCTATATGAAGATTGGCCAGAGCTAGGCTTATCACGTTGAGAAACAAATGCAAGAGACTTGTTGGGCTTCTTATGTGATATAATGTCAATTTCATGAATTTTTAGCTTGGAATAAAGCACATATAATGTAAGTGTACTCTTGACAGTAGATTCACGAATAGATGTTACTTTCATCTCCTAGATTGACATGTCTAATGCACTTAATAATTGCCTAGCATTCTCAGCATCTGAAAAGTTGACATGAACACTACGCAAGTTGCTAAGAATTTTTTTAAAGCGAGCAAATAGTTTGTCAATTGACTCACCTTGTTTCATCTCAAAGTGCATATATTCTTTCTTCTTGCCTTACCTCCTTGATCGTGTTGGATCCTTTGTGGTGGTCACAAGTTGCTCTCCACACATCGTACGCCGATTGGAGGTGTGCAACATGGTCGAAGTCGCTCTGAGTTAGTCTTTAGATTATCAAGTTCGAGGCATTGTTGTTGTTGTCTACATCTCTTAAGTTTGTAGCCATAACTTGATCATTCGGCGGCACGTCATAAGTCTTGTACACCTTTTCCCATATAGCGAATCCTTGTTCCTGGATAAAAGCTTCCATTCATGCATTCCAAATCTAAAAATCAATGCCAACAAACACACAAGGTTTTGCTGAGTATTTCTCCATGAGGCTTAGTAAGAAAAACATACACAAATCACAAAGATTAGAGAACCGTGGCTCTGATATCAATTGTATGATTGAAGAGCACGTGAAAAGCTACCAAAGGGGTGGTGAATGGTAGATTTAAAACATCTTCAGCGGAAGCAACAAGAAACCCTTGGTAGAAAATTAATCTGTTAAGAAATCATGTGTACGACTAATATAAACCAGATCAATCGTGACAAAACCAGTATAGATTGTGGAGAATCAAGTCACAAAGAAGTCACAACAAGAATCATGAAAATCTGTCAAGAAAAACACATGTTATGATTGAAAGATTGAACGAAGGTCAATCTGTTCTACTCGAGGAAAACCAGATCTGTAACACTGCAAAGAAACTCGTGTAGATCAGATACCAAAATTCCAATGACCTGTGAAATTTTTACAGATGATAGATAATCAAGTTGTGAAGATAACCAAAAAAAATCATGTCAATTGGATTTGTAAAACTCGAGTTATGATAAAACCACCGAATCAAGGTAGTGCTGTGCAGAAACTCAACGAGAAAGACTTGAAGAAAACAAGTCGAACGAAAAAGGCACAAAAGTTCCTTTCAACTACGAATTTATTCTATAGAACACAAGAAGAACAGCCCAAAAGTCATCTACAATGAGCTCTGGTCTCCCTTGCTTATATAACCAGCCCGAAGGCCAACTCGACTCGAACTAGGAATCTAACCCTACTCAATTCACAAATCAGAACTATCCATAACTGCCCAAGACTCTTCTATACGCAGATAGAAGCAATCTTAAGACTTCCAAACACCTTAGAAACATATCCCACATTCCTAAAAACAACTCTACTTCGTGACTCAAATGAAATCCAATCGTAACCAACTCAAATATTTCCATATTTGAGTCAAACCCGACTCAGCCTCAGCCTGAGTCTATAACCAAGTTGGTTGGACCTTTCTGACCAATTCTTTGCGTCCACATCTCTTCATCATGCCTCAGAACCATGTGGCCACATCTATACACTCCATGCACATGTGCAAACATCTTCTAACGATGTCCACAATACCTTCATATGCATTGTTCTTTATTCAAACCTGTTGCGCGACCTCCCGATCAACTCAACCACAATTCCTCCCGAACTTGGTTGTTGAACCTCATCTTCTCCATAAGACTAGTTTAATGGATTTTGTCACCAGCCATGTATTGAACTCAAGAAACACATGCAAATGAATAAACAACCAATACTTCCGAGCCCAAGTCCTCGACTTGACTCTCACTAGTTCCGATAACCACAACACCTTATGTGAGCACCTCACATAAGCATGTTGCAAACCATAGCAAAATGATATCAGCAATAACCACCAAAACATGCCAAAAACTTATCAAAAGAATACTGAGCAAACTTTCCATAATTTAAAAAGCAAGATCAAAACATTGCAAGTTAAAAGCAGAACCCCTGCGATCAAGCTCCTAACCTTGCCAAAGCTAATCAGACCTTGAACCGGAGCTTACCAAAGCTAGGAGGACCTAGTGCCGGAACTTACCAAAGCTAGCAGGACCTAGCGCCGGAGCTTACCAAAGCTAGTCGGACATAGCGGTGAAGCTAACCAAAGCTACTTGGACCTAGCTAGCACCGGAGCTAACCAATGCAAGACGAACCTTGCGCCGGACCTAGCAAAAAGGCATGTCCAAACTAGCCACAGCAAGTCAGACCTATCCAAAACAAGTCAGACCTAGACAAAGAAGTCGGATCAGACCTATCCAAAACATGTCGGACCTAGACAAAGAAGTCGTATCTAGCCAAAATAAGTTGGACCTTACATCGGACCTTTCAGGAGCTCAGACCTAGAGTCGGACCTTGTTAAAAAGGTATTTTGGTAGTATTCAAAACTTTTATCGTCAAAGCCAATGTATTCAGGACACATAGGTCTCATGGCTATAAAAAGGTCTCCAGGACAATATCAAAGCAGTAGCAAGAACTATCCTCATGCCGATGTAGCTCAACTATACAAGGAGATAGAAAATCTCAGTTTGGAGAAAAAGAGGCTAGCGCACACGATGGCTAAAGCACACATTGAGAGGGATGGATTAAAATATGATATTTATGCCCTTAAGGAGGAGATTGATGGTGTACGCCATGGCATGAGCGCTTAAATCAAGCGCTTATGCAAGGTAGTAGGGATGTCTGACATTTACAAGGCACCATGAGTAGAAGTTCCTAAGGCCATTTGTTGCTTACCCCTTAGTTTGCTTATTTTATTTTATTCCCACATTTTGTAATTCAATAATGTAAGAACCCCCAATTTTATGTTCAATAATGTGAACTTACCGGTTAATCCAACATCGATAAAGTTCCCCTTTTAGTTTATTTTGTATCAAATAAAAATTCCAGGATTAAGTGTGGGGGAGGAGTCCCTCCGCAATCTCGCGAGGTTTAGATCACGCGTTACACCCATGGAAATGTCACGAACATACACGCAATATGACACAACAAAGCATAGCACCAGGGGATCCAGCTAGAGGTCGGTTGACCTCCTGACTCGGCCGACCTGTGGATGGCCCCTCTCGGGCCCGTTTCACTATGCAACATCGGTTTGAATGTCTTATCCCCTAATCTTGGTGATTCACTGCAATTTAAGTTGAAAATTTTCATGCATTCATGAAAAATTAAATTAAAATCAACTCAATTGAATTAAACATTACAATGTGCTCAAATATGAGATTAGTATACCCTGTATTTTGATTTCATTACCATGTCTCTGGACCCATATCAGTAATTTAGGACAACATGTCATCTAAGTTTTTGATTGGTGTGATATGGTGAGTAAAATAAACCCATGGGCAAGCCTATCCTTGCTTGAAATCGATTTTGAATTTTGCACAATTTTGAAGTCTTAAGGTTTGCCTTCCTCTCTCATTGGAAATTAAATACACACCAAGGCCATATGATATGAATATTGAAAACAAGATGCATATGCCACTTAGCATTTTCATTGAACTTTGTCAAACTCTTGGCCCTTTAGAGTGACTTGCATGAAAACTTTGATTAGGAAATTTCTTGTGCACTCCACCATACTCCACCATCAAAAGATATTCCATAAGAATTATTGCAAAATCCACTCTCACTAAAAAGACGCATAAAAAGGAATAGAAGGCATGTCTATATGAGCTCTCAAAAGAATAAAAAAACAGAAGAGAGAGAGAGCCAATAAGTAGCCATGCTTGATCCTTGCACAAAGAGAGAGTGATCAAATGGGAGTTATCATCATCATTTAGTAATACATCATTCACCCTTCATAATAAGTGCACAAGAATATCCTTAGTCATTGATTTTATTGCATGGTCTTCTCATATGGATCTCATTTTTTAACTTAGTAATATATGAATTGCATGTGTGCTACTACTTATCCCTACAAGCTCCACAAAAAGCCATACTTAGTTGTAGGGACAGAAGTGGCAAAATTATGCCAAGGTGAGGTTTCAAACACTTTGAGTGACTTGAGAGAATCCAATAGATAAGGAAAAGGCATTATCCTTTTGATATTCGAAATATAGCAATTTTTCAAAGTCATTTCTGCAGGAGGAAGTTTGGGTGAGATACAATCAACCTTTCCACCTCTCAAACGGCCAAGATGATGTGGTGGCCACATCACAAAAAGGGTTCAAGAGCAACGGTATGAGTTAAAATACCCGGTATACTTCTTTCACATTCATAGCAATATTTATCTTAGCACTTAGTTCTTATTGACTTCACTCGAGACGAGCAAAGGACTAAGTGTGGGGGAGTTTGTTGACAGTCCTTACATACTAAATATGACTGTCAATTCACCACAGAAAAATTGTAAAATTGAGAACACAACATAGTGGTAGGAGTTAAAACTAACAAATTCCACAAGTGTTGGTGTCTATTTGTCTGCAGGTGAATTAAATCCCAGAAATATCCAAGCATGCAGGGAGTAATCCAAAAAGTTAAAATTCGGTGAACCAGGTGATGACACATGGAATCACATGGATCAATGAATCATTCTTAGAAGTATCTGAGGGAATCTAATGTTGTTGCAACCGAAAAAGCGGTTAGGGCCCACCTGGCAAACACCCGGAAGAAGCACACCCGAGGGGGGGGGCAGGACCAGGTCGGCCGACCCCTCTAGTCGACCAACTTGGCCCTAGCACGAAACTCAGTAAGTCTCCACATGTTGGATTCTTGTGTCTCCCTGATGGCTATAACGACTGATTTGATTGCTAATTATGGTGCCAAACCGACTGAGCTCGTGTATAAATACCCCCTCACTCCCTCACTTCTTTGGACGGCACTAGTTTGAGAATAGTACTCCACACATAAGGTTTAGAGCTGTCCAAGTGGCCAGCCAAGTAGAAGGAGAGTGAGGAGGAGCTAGAAGGAGGAGGCTTGGGCTTGTCAAGTCCCTCTTCCACACTTGTACCTATACGGAAGTTCTGCCGAAATCAAGTAAGAAATTCCATGAATTGAATACAAGTTTGATTTCAATTTCATAGTAGTTTACTTTTGTAACTGCTTGTGGGTTCACTGATTTCATTTATTAGAGGCTCTAGTAATAGCTTTGCATTCGAAATGATTAGGTTTGTGAATTAAAACTTAACCGTGGTGCTTATGTTAGAATTCATCAGTGGATATATCGTAGACCCACAAATCGAAGAGGTAGACAGTAGGTCGTGACAGCCCTATTTGTCCTTAGTTATCCTCCACGTTCGGCTATGCCATAGGCTCGTTGTATGATTTTTCTTGGTGTTGCTAAGGGTAAACCCATTCCCAAAGCAAGCAGCTGCCATAGACTATTGTGGCTTAGATCTCAAACCATTGAATTCCTCTCAAATCTTTGCCTACCAAACAAACTGTGTGTCCTTGGGAGAACAATCTAGAAGATCGGTCACACATTCCTTGGATTCGATGCCCTTGAGAATACTCTGTAAGGGGAAGTGCTACAATGTTATTTCCATGCGCTTGCGGAACACTCTATTTTTGTAAGAATACCAACAGCTGGCTTACCCTCAAAATAGGTGTCCAAATGAGTGAGTCCAAACAATTGGTTGACAAGAGATAGTGCTTGACCAAGACCATGTTAGATGACCTATGTCCTGACTGGAGAATCTTAAGGTCATACTACCCTCAAAGTTAGTCAAACAATCAGTCGAAGAATAGTTGATGGATATATTATCTTTCTTCTTAGGATAGCTCACACTCATAACTGGTTTCTCTAAGATCTTCGTGCAAACATCCCCAATGACCATACAGTCAAAATCATTCCTCTTATTTGACCTCCTTTTTTGATCAAACTCCATCGGTTAAAATGCATATCCATTGTCCATGGTTCCTTGTTACAGGAGCTGAAGCATTGGAGCTTTTCAGCATGAAAAATCAACTAACAATCTTTACTCAATGGCCGAGTATCACAAAGCCTTAGTGTTTCAAGCCTCTATAGTAGTCCCTAGTAGAAGTTCTTACTTCACAATTCTCTTTGATCCTGATAAGCTGATGTCGTACTTATCCCTGCTCACTTGAAAATCAACCTTCAAATCGTTGGTTCGGTGTTTATATAAACTAGGGCATGATACCTTGGTGGATGTAACAGCTTGGTTACTATGGTGCACACCTTCCCCCTTAAGTGTCAGTCTAGCAACTTCCATCATCTTCCGTCGATCACTTACATGTGCTTTAGCAAACACCACATTCAAAAGTTACTTTCTTTTGAAGTTGACGGTAGCTCTAGCAACCTTATCGATGAGGCAACATGAAGATGCTTCACCTATTTGAACCCTTAAGGTGATTCGAGTAAAACTCTTATCCTCTACTTCTGGCTCCAGTCCCACTTGTGCTCTATAGACCAACGGTATATCCGCAGCCAGTACCTTATCCTCCAAGTGTGGTGAAGGCTTGAATTCCATAATAGTTGTTGAGCGTTCAAATCATGTCCAGCTCAAAGTTCTCCCTCTGCTCAAGAACTTCATCTCGCTTCCTTCTCTTTTCTTGCTCCTATACACTGCATACTTGGTATAGCCACTTTCTAGGAGCAGCGATGACAACATGTATGTGAAACCCAGATGGTTCATCGCTATCAAGCAATTCTATTTAATCTCCATCTGTACGAAGGGAAGATCAATCTTTGGACATAGACTTGAATCAAGCCACACGTACATTTGCGACAGTAGAAAGTAGGTCAATATCAAGTGCATAGTGGATCAAACCAAGTTGCAACATCAATCTCAACAGTTCCCTAATGCTGGTTGGAACTGTTCCAGCCAGACCATGATTCACTCAAACTGTATTTTGACTAGGAAAATGACATTTACATGACATTATCCAATTAACAAAGTTGTATCTGACTCTCAGAACTTTCCAGTGGTTACCCATATACCTCCATTGCATCAAGGGTGTTAGAGTTATGGCAGTTTGAAGGTGACATGTTTAAGGGGCCATTTTGACAGGACCTCCCCTAAAAGAAAGGATTTTGACCACAGTTTAAACAGTCAAAAATATTCACAATATGCATAATTTTAAATTACAAAATTTCATAACTTCACATTAGTTTCCCAGAAATGGATCCATTCAACCTTACAAGCTTTCGTACATGTGGCTGCTCGACGATTTCCAAAATGTGCACACAATGTCCAGATTCTGGACAGTCAGGTCAGCTTTGATGATAACTGGAATTACTCCGTGTTACGGCAAGTTTTTGCATTAGTATTGAATAGAAACTTCATAGAGGACCTCCTAAGATTCTCATAAATGTATGTATATGTCTATGTTACTTTTCTAACTTATGAGATATGGCTGTTCAAAGTTCAACTGTTTTCTGGCTGATTCTAGTAGAATTTATACATATGCATCAGTTTGAACTCGAAATTCCAAATGTTTCTGAGATTAATTTGAACAAACTTTTAATTACAAAGTTTTATAATATCTTATCCTCTTTCCATAAATGTATTACAATACTCCAGGCGATCATCCTACGAGGAGATATTGGAAATCAATAGAGATTAGTTCAAATACCCAGGAAACTGTAGCAGTTTTTGAAATTTGAACTTTTGACATACTTTTAATGTGTTACTTGTCAAATCCCACTTTTTGGTAGAACAAAAACGCAAAAATACGAACTTAAAAATTTTTAAAGTGGACTTGGAAATCCAAACTCACATGAACCATATGAGTTAACCCATGTTCACTAAAAATAGGAACTTGTTAAAATTTTACATGTAGAACATGGTTGCTAATGTAATTGGAACTTAAGGGGTAAAATCCTTAATTTCCAAGTATTCCCATTTTCAAGGAAAAATTAAAGTAGAAAAGAAAACAAAATAGAGAGAAAGAAAAAGGAATTGTTCCAACCCAAAAATGAGATATTCAGAAAAATTCAAATCTAAGGCTGTAAATTTTTCCATGACCTTATAATATTCCAAATAGACTCTCGGTAAAGTTTCAAAATTTTTAAAGCATGTTTCCCATTTATTGGACACGTACTGAGAGTTTAATCAGAGTCGGCTTCAAATTTAAACTTTGTGCTCAACCTTGTCCAAATCAACTTCCAAATTTTCCCTGAGGTCCGTTATGGTTCAAAAAGGTTAACTTCAAAGTTTCAGGATTTTTGAACCTAATCTACCATTTATTTCATTGAATCAAGTATCACCGCTTGAATTCAAATTCAAACCTGAGTTCGAAATTCAACTTGCTCAGTTTTGAAATCTGGTTGCACCATAAAATTCTTCATATTTTATTTAGTCATTGGGCCAAAGTTGAATATTTTTGAAGCATGTCTGCTAGCTCCATTTGAATTTTGAAAATAGAAGGGAGAAGAGAATGGGACCCACATGTCATACTTATCCTCAGTACTAGGAAAAAGGTGGGCCCCACTGGTAAGCTGCTCAATGGATGGAGATATTTTGCATATGGAATGAAGTGGATAAAGGGAAAAAATTGGAGTGGGTCCCACATGTCATGTCTATCCTCATGGCCACAAAACCAACTTGGCTTCTTCCTCTCCCGTCCTTATCACCGCGTCGGTCCTTATCTTCCCGCTCGCCACCTCCAGGACCGCACACGCCCCTGCCTCCTCGCCTGGCCGTCGCTCGCCGGAGCCGCACCACCCCACTAGCCGCTCGACTCCACCGCCCCGACCGCGCCGGAGTCACCTCCCTCGGGCGCCCGTCCCTGCGTCGCACGCCCGCGCAATGCCCGACCTACACACCTGCCCCGTCGCCCCCTGCTGGCAGCGTCGCCGCACGACCGCGCTCGCCCCGACCGCACCGTTTCCGGCCTTTGCACGCCGCCGACGCCGTGCTCCTCACCGGCGCTCCACCTCACACCCGTCGGCTTGCCCGCGCCCTGACCGCCACTCCCGCGTCCCAGCCCGCTCCACCTCGCCGCGCGCGTTGCCCTACTCCTGGCCGCCTACAGCCCCGTGCCCAGCGCCTGAAGCCGCCGCTGCTGGCCCGTCCGGCCACCTCCTTGCCTCCCAGCTCCGACGCATGGCGCATGCTCGCTGCTCGCCCCGCCTCCTCCTGGACTTCCGTTCGTCCACCGCGCGATGGACGCCGTTTCCCTGCGCCGTCGAAGCCGCGTGCGCCTCGCGCACAGCGCCGTGTTTGCACCGCCGTACCATGCATGCCTGCCACTGTACTCCTAGCCGCCATCCAAAACCTCCATCCTGGAACTGCAGCAGCGTTTTCCACCACCCATGTGTCCCTAGGAAGTTCGAACATAAGTTGCGTTGCGTCGCCTTGTGTCATCTACATGAAGTCAACATGGCGTTCGGCTCATGTGCCGAGTCCAAACGGCGTTGCGAGTGATCTGGGGGTGGCAGATATGCAGGAACACACCGTTGACACACCAGCATCGCCAATTGATCCAAGGTTAGCTCTGATTTGTGCAAAGATTGGTCGGATCAATGTTGCAGTCCACCTGTTCGATGAAATGCTTACAAGAAAAGAACCAACTTCGTTGATGTTCAGAGAAGGTCTTGATGCAGGGGTATGGTGATGTGGCAAACCGACAAGCCTATGTGCCAAGATGCCTTTGAATGGTGATGAAGCGATGGAAATCAAGTACACACCCAAGATGTTCAGTGAAATGCCTACAGGTTGAGCCTTGCCATGAAATACCTTGCTTGACATCACCGATGTCCGTTCGTCGTGATCGGTAAGTGAAAGTGCATCTAGGACTCCCTTGTGGGTTTTGGATGATTTATGACAAGAAATTGGGATCCTAATCCTTTTGTTGAGATGAATGCAGGCAAATGATGAAAAATGAGCAAAATGCCAAAAAGAAGGGAAATGAGAAGCAAAGTAAATTTGAGCTCAAGGAGAAGAAAATAGTATTTTATTATGTAAGGAGTGTGTTAAGGAAACACATCCAAGAGCTCAATCACTTTCAAGCACACACACACAATGCACAAAGTTATACAGGACCGGACTAGTCCGAAAATAGGCGGACCAGTCCGATATCACATTCTGCACTAGATCGGACAAGTCCGGTCCCCACCGGACTAGTTCGATATCTTTCTGATTCACTTCGGACTAGTCCTCCCCAATGCGGACTAGTCCTCAACACAATGCACAAGTCACACAAAATCGGACAAGTCTGTTGTAATCCGGACTAGTTCGATATTCATTCTGATCCACTTCGGACAAGTCCGGTGTCTACACGGACTAGTCCAATATACACACTGATCTAAATCGGACAAGTCCTCCAAGTGCGGACTTGTCATTCTAAACACTTAGGGTTTCATGTGTCCGGACAAGTCCGATGGCAATCGGACTAGTCCGAAGATTTCCAATAGGGAAATCGGACAAGTCCGTTTTCAAACGAACTAGTCCGATATTCCTGGACACTTAGGGTTTGCTACACACAGCACACCGGACTAGTCCGGTGACCACCACGGACTAGTCCGATCTTTCTAAACCCTAACGGTTACTTTTAGAAACCCCATATAAATAGAGGTGCATGGCCCACTTTCAAAAACTCTCGAACCCTAGCGCCGTCACACCTCCCAAGAGACTCAAAAACCACCTCTCTCCACGAAATTAAGTGCAAAATCGATCAATCTATTGAAGATCACTTCTAGATCATTGGAGAGACACTTGGCACACATCTTTGAGCTCTTGGTTTTATTCTCTAACACACTCTTGCGTTTCAATCTGTAATTTTCGAGTGTGTTATTGGTGGCTTTGTAAGTTGTAATCAAGGGAGCTCTCAACGTGTGAGAACGCCCCTTCAACTTGGTTATTTACCCCTTTGTGATTAGTGGAAGAGGATTGGCCTTCGTGGCGATCCGATGAGGAAAGAGTTGGAGAAGACCCGGTCCTTTTGTGGGCTCCTCAACGTGGATGTAGGTTGCCTTCGTGGTAGCCGAACCACGGGATAAATCTTGTGTCTTGTCCTTTTGTGTTCTTCATCTTAATTGATCAACTTAATCTAGGGTTTGATTCATTTTGTTCAATTTGAGTTAATTTGTTAAACAAGAGCCTTAATTGTTATAGAAGTTGATATACAACTATTAAACTGTCATCTAAGTCTATATTTCCGCTGCCTACATTAATGAATCAATCAAATTGACTGAACTTGATCAACTTAGCCCGTGAAAAACGGACTAGTCCGCACTTTACCGGACTAGTCCGATATCTCTGGTATTGACTGTGTTGTTGAGTGTTACAGGAACCGAGAAAAAATCAAAAAGGCATATTCACCCCCCTCTAGGCCTACATTCAATTGGTATCAGAGCAGGTTCTTCAAGAAAGAGTGCAACCACTCGAAGAGATCATGTCGAACATGAAGGAAGTTCAGAAAATCAACAACCAGGAAGAAGTGAACAACGACAAGAACCAAAAGCTAGAAAAGTATCTCGAAGCAATTCAAGACTTTGATGATGATGACGAGGAGACGCTGGAGCTGAAAGCACTCCTAAGGAAGAAAGCACTTTCCAAAGGGAAAGCCAAAGTTGAAGAAAAGAAGAAGGGGAGTAGTCACACCGACTACTCCCGATATCCTTTTAACTATGATCGTTTAAATTCAAATAATAGCCATTATCTATCTATTCCTCTTGGAAAAGCCCCACACTTCAATGGGAGTGATTACTCCATGTGGAGGCAAAATATGAAGATGCACTTGATTTCCCTTAACCCAAGTTTATGGCATATTGTGTGCACAGGAATAGACATCCCAGATGATGACGAAGAGCTCACCCCAAGTCAAGAGCAAGCCATCCACAGAAACGCTCAAGCCGCAGCTGTAATCACCTCCTCTATAAGTCGAGATGAATTCACAAAGGTGGACGGACTGGAGATTGCCAAGGAAATATGGGACACGCTACAAACAGCCCATGAAGGTGACCGGCATGTGCGGGAGGCGAAAATTGAAATGATCGAAGGCGAACTTGGAAGGTTCGCAATTGTGGAAGACGAGTCTCCCCAGGACATGTACAACCGATTGAAGACACTTGTAAACAAGGTTCGATCATATGGTAGAAAAAAGTGGAATGACCACGAGGTTGTAAAGCTCATCCTTAGAGCCTTTATGCCTCGCAATGTAACACTATGCTCTATGTTCAGAGAGAGTCTCGGGTACAAGAAGATGACTCCAGATGAGCTGCTTGGCAAAATCATCAACTTTGAAATGATGGAGAGACAATCCAAGCACGTCAAAGAAATAGCCGACCTCACATCGGCCAAGAAGAAGGGAGTTGCCTTAAAGTCCACACTCAAGCCACTATCCAAGGAAGCAAGAGAAGCACAGGTTGAGGAGGACAGCGATGATGAAAGTAGTGAGCTGGATGAAGAGGATATGATTTTGTTCATGAAAAAGTTCAAAAGAATATTGAAGAAAAGACATGGAACAAAATCAAGTGAAGGAAAGTACAAAGAGAGGACAAAGCCGAAGATGAGGCGGGCGTGCTATAACTGTGGTGAGTATAACCACTTTATAGTCGATTGCCCGTATGAGGACAACAAGAAGAAGAATAAAGAAGTCAAGCCTCAACCGAAGAAATTCTTCAAGAAGAAGAAACAAGCTGAACAAGCACACATTGGAAAGGAGTGGGACTCAAACGATGAGTCTTCATCATCCGATGAAGAAGAGATGGCTAGCGTAGCCATTGAAAGCTCGTCCAAGAAACCCACACTCTTCCCCACGCTCGGTACAAAGAAGGGACATGGCACTTGCCTCATGGAAAAGGAAGGTAAACGCAAGGTAAACATCAAAACTCCTTCCATGCATTCCTACTCAAGTAATGATGAACTAGATAGTGATGATGAAGATATGTTAATGGGATTAGACAGAAAAACTGCTGCTAAAATGAAATTTTTACTTGACCAACTTGTTGAGAAGGAACAGCTAATTGATCGTCAAGAGGACACGATTATCTCCCAAAAGGAGAAGTATGTCAAACTTGCCAATCTTCTAGTTCTTGAAAAGGAGAAAAACAGCTCACTAGAGCTTGAGCTAGCTTCAAGCAAGAAAACTTGCTTGGAGTTAACCAACTCAAACGTTGCAATCAAGGATCAACTTGATGACCTGATCAAGGTTAACAAGATCCTTGAAGTGCAAGTTGAGTCACTCAAGCTAAGTGAATCTTCCTCCTCTTCAAGTCTACCTTCTCAATCCACTTCAACTAATCTTGTTCATATGTGCAAATGTAGTAAAATCAACACCAATTTGAAGGAAAAGTCTACCTCCACAAAGGATAAAAATCCTACCCAATGTGGAATATTTGACAAGGAGAGGATCAACTATGCACGTAGTGCATACTTGGTCCAAAGACCTCCAAATGTCAAGTATGGCATTGGTTACTCTTATGATGGAAAGCAAAATGTTGGAAGTCATAAGAATAACAAGGGAAAGATTACCTTTGTGAAGGGAGGACCCTCACAATATGGTAACTCGAAAGTTAAAAACCTGAACTCCCATGAACACCGGACTAGTCCGGTTGTGGTCCGAACAAGTCCGGTCATACGGACAAGTCCGATCACCCAGACTAGTCCGATCAACAAACAACAACAACTTTTGTTCAAAACCTTTGATGCCTCTTATGTATTAATGAGAAACAATCTTGGTAAAGTTTATGCTTATTATGCTGGGCCACGCCATGGGAACACAAAATCCCATGTGTGGGTGCCAAAATGTATTGTAACTAACCTCCAAGGACCCAAGCAAGCTTGGGTACCTAAAACCAAGACATAATTTGTTTCTGCAGTCCTACTCCTCCGGTGGATCCAAATGGGTGCTAGATAGTGGATGCACCAACCACATGACCGGAGAAAGGAGGATGTTCGTGGAATATGAAGAAAATGAGGACCCAAACGAAGGCATCTACATCGGAGATAATAGTCAAGGAAGGGTCCTCGGTACTGGTAAAATAGCAATATCCTCTGAACACACTCTTTCTCATGTTTTACATGTTGAATCTTTAGATTATAACCTGCTGTCCATATCTCAATTATGTGACAAAGGTTATAATTGCCTGTTCACTAACGAGGGTGTGACCGTCTCAAGGAGGAGTGATGGTTCCGTTGCATTCAAGGGTATGTTGAAGGGAAAGCTTTACCTTGTTGACTTCAACAAGGATAAAGCCGAACTCGACACATGCTTGATTGCAAAAACCAACATGGGTTGGCTGTGGCATAGACGGCTAGCACATGTTGGTATGAGGAATCTTCAAAAACTCCTCAAGGGCGATCACATCCGAGGTTTGAAAGATGTTGTTTTTGAGAAAGACAGGCCTTGTAGTGCGTGCCAAGCCGGGAAGCAAGTTGGAGCACATCATCCCGCAAAGAACATCATGACTACGACAAGACCGCTCGAACTACTTCATATGGACTTGTTTGGTCCAATTGCTTACATAAGCATCGGCGGTAATAAATACGGTTTAGTCATTATTGATGATTTTTCACACTTCACTTGGGTGTTCTTTTTGCATGACAAGTCAGAAACACAAGGGACACTCAAGAAATTCTTCAAGAGAGCACAAAACGAGTTCTCACTATCAATCAAGAGTATTCGGAGCGACAACGGCACGGAATTCAAGAACATACAAGTGGAGGAGTACCTTGATGAGGAGGGAATCAAGCACGAATTTTCAGCACCATACTCTCCACAACAAAACGGAGTTGCCGAAACGAAGAACCGAACGCTCATAGAGATGGCAAGAACAATGCTCGATGAATACAAGATTTCGGATCGATTTTGGGCGGAAGCAATTAACACCGCTTGCCACGCCACAAATCGACTCTACCTTCATCGACTACTCAAGAAGACTCCTTATGAGCTACTCACCGGTAACAAACCAAACATTTCATATTTTAGAGTTTTCGGTTCTCCATGTTATATTTTGAAGAAGAAGCCCAGGACTTCAAAGTTCGCTTCGAAGTCCGATGAAGGTTTCGTGCTTGGTTATGATTCGAACACTTACGCCTATCGTGTTTTCAACAAGGCCTCCGAACTTGTTGAAGTGGCACGTGACGTAGTGTTCGATGAAACTAATGGCTCCCAAAAGGAGCAAGTTGATCAATGTGAATTAGGTAAAGAAGAAGCTCCTTATCAAGCATTGAAGAGAATGGCTCTAGGCGAAGTTCGACCACAAGAGTCATCGTCACAAATACAAGAGGAAAGTGAACCACGAGAGGAGATCAACAATCAAGGGGGAGCTTCTATACAAGATCAATCACAAGAATATGAAGATGATCAACAAATCAACGAGGGCAACCACTCAGGGGGAGAAGAAAATGATCACCAATACACAACTCTCCAAGTGCCACACCCAAGAGTACACCAATGCATTCAAAGGGATCACCCAATCGACAACATCATCGGTGACATCCAAAAGGGAGTAACCACTAGATCTCGTATAGCTAATTTTTGTGAGCATTACTCGTTTGTCTCCTTTTTGGAACCACGCAGGACTGAGGATGCATTGAAGGATCCAGACTGGGTGGTGGCAATGCAAGAAGAGTTGAACAACTTCAAGAGAAACGAGGTTTGGGAACTTGTGGCAAGACCCAATGCAAATATAGTGGGCACCAAGTGGGTCTTCCGCATCAAGCAAGACGAACACGGAGTGGTGACAAGAAACAAGGAACGACTTGTGGCCAAAGGTTACTCACAAGTCGAAGGTTTGGATTTCGATGAGACTTTTGCTCCAGTAGCTAGACTTGAATCAATTAGAATATTACTTGCATATGCTACTCACCATAATTTCAAGCTATATCAAATGGACGTAAAAAGTGCCTTCCTCAACGGACCGATCAAGGAAGAGGTGTACGTGGAGCAACCACCCGGGTTTGAAGACGAAGAGTTCCCCGACCATGTATATAAACTACGTAAGGCTCTCTATGGCCTCAAACAAGCTCCTAGAGCTTGGTATGAGTGTCTTAGAGATTTCTTAATTGATAATGGTTTTCAAATTGGCAAAGTAGATTATAAATTATTCACTATGAATCTAGATAATGATCTTTTTATTTGCCAAATCTATGTTGATGATATCATTTTTGGGTCAACTAACCAATCCTTCTGTGAAGAATTTAGTAGAATTATGACAGACAGGTTTGAAATGTCAATGATGGGAGAATTGAAGTACTTCTTGGGATTCCAAGTGCGGCAACAAAGGGAAGGAACATTCATAAGCCAAACCAAGTACACGCAGGACATACTCAAGAAGTTTGGCATGGACAAGGCAAAGCCCATAAAGACTCCCATGGCTACGAATGGCCACTTGGATCTCAATGAAGATGGACCAAGCGTCGACCAAAAGGTATATCGCTCCATGATTGGATCTTTACTCTACTTATGTGCATCTAGGCCAGACATTATGTTAAGTGTATGTTTGTGTGCAAGATTTCAAGCCAACCCCAAGGAATGTCATTTGACAGCCGTAAAAAGAATCTTGAGATATTTAGTTCATACACCCAACCTTGGTCTTTGGTACCCAAAAGGCTCCAAATTCAATCTCATTGGTTACTCCGATGCAGATTATGCCGGGTGCAAAGTTCATAGAAAAAGCACCTCTGGCACATGCCAATTCCTAGGAAGATCTTTAGTTTCTTGGTCATCTAAGAAACAAAATTCCATTGCATTATCCACAGCCGAAGCGGAGTATGTTGCAGCCGGGAGTTGTTGTGCACAACTCCTTTGGATGCGACAAACTCTAAGGGATTACGGTTACAATATGAACCGTATTCCTCTTCTTTGTGATAACGAGAGTGCCATTAAAATAGCCCACAATCCAGTTGAGCACTCTAGGACTAAACACATAGACATAAGACATCATTTCTTGAGAAACCATTCCATGAAAGGAGACATAACCATCTCACATGTCAACACCCAAAAACAATTGGCCGACATATTCACCAAGCCACTTTATGAAAAGCGTTTTTGCGAACTCCGAAATGAGCTAAATATTCTTGATTCTCGGAGTGTGGCTTGAAAAGTTGCATACCTGTATGATTGTTTCAAAATGTTGATTGAATTGTGAAAATCACCCCTCTCCATTTTTCTCTCGAAAAACTATGTCAATTATTAGATCTTGATGAATTTTGATCATTGTATGATTGTTGTATGCTTACTGGTCAAATTCATCAAGATTACTTGATTTGTTTTGTCCATCTATTCTCTATTATTGAACCTTCAAATATATATGAATGGTCTATGCAATTCTTTCCTGGTGACCACGGACTAGTCCGTGGTTACCCGGACTAGTCCGCCCATGCAGGTCCGCAGAGTGCCGGTTAGGCCGGACTAGTCCGATATACCACGGACTAGTCCGATATAGGTCTCTGGATGACTTTGGACTAGTCCGGTCATGTCCGGACTTGTCCGATTTTTTGTGTCCATAACCCTAGCCGCCACCAAACCCTAATCTCCTCATCCCCACTTTTGCTCACGCCTCCTCTCTCTTGCGCTCGAGCTCCCAAGGCGATTTTCTCCTCCCTCCATCGAAAAAGTCCACATTTGGGCGGAGATTGAGCTTGACCTCTTGGGGATTGAAGCTATCTGACTAGTCCGACCTCCAACCCCCAACACTTCGGTAAATTTCTTCAAAACCCTAGAAATCTTGTTTTTCTCCATTGTTGATCGTATAGCCTAGCATCCTTCACTAGATACATGCTTATTTGATGTACTACGTGTATGCTAGACTAGATTTGCATTAGGAATCATCCCTTGACCAATCTGTTAGGTTTTTGAGGATGAACACCGGACTAGTCCGGTCCATACACGGACAAGTCCGGTACCCCGGACTAGTCCATGCCTGAGCACCGGACAAGTCCGATGTTTCTGAACCTGAAACCTAATTCCTTAATTCCTTAATGTCATCCATTGCTATCTTGCCTTACCAATGCCTTGTATAACTTGTCATTATTCTTGCTCAATCATTCTCAGATCATGTCGAGCTCCGACAACGAGATCTCCGACTTTGAGGCCGAGTTGGACCACGAGGTGGCACCTCGGTCCTCAGTGGGACTTGGCAGGAGTCTTAGCTTTAGTTGTGGTAGGGTGCGAGGAGAGAGTTCTCTTTATCTTTTATTTGTGTTTGTAATAGTTTAGCTCTGTTTTCCTATTAAGTTTGGCCCTGTTATGAATTGCTAAATTTATTTGCGAGTATGTGATGAAAACTGCATTTTTGCTCCTGGAATGTCATATGCACTTTGTATCAGTTGATTAATGTAAATTCTGTCATTCTCAATGTATTCATGCACTTAGTATGCATCCCACCATAAAGAATGCACATATGAATAATTCTCTTGTTGCTTGATGTATTTTTGAGTCATATGTGCATACTTTATGAAAATCTCAAATTTTTGCCTTATTTTGTGAAATCTCAATTGGTTGTCATCAATCACCAAAAAGGGGGAGATTGAAAGTGCATCTAGGACTCCCTTGTGGGTTTTGGATGATTTATGACAAGCAATTGGGATCCTAATCCTTTTGTTGAGATGAATGTAGGCAAATGATGAAAAATGAGCAAAATGCAAAAAAGAAGGGAAATGAGAAGCAAAGTAAATTTGAGCTCAAGGAGAAGAAAATAGTAGTTTATTATGTATGGAGTGTGTTAAGGAAACACATCCAAGAGCTCAATCACTTTCAAGCACACACACACAATGCACAAAGTTATACAGGACCGGACTAGTCCGAAAATAGCCGGACCAGTCCGATATCACATTCTACACTAGATCGGACAAGTCCGGTCCCCACCGGACTAGTCCGATATCTTTCTGATTCACTTCGGACTAGTCCTCCCCAATGCGGACTAGTCCTCAACACAATGCACAAGTCACACAAAATCGGACAAGTCCGTTGTAATCCGGACTAGTCCGATATTCATTCTGATCCACTTCAGACAAGTCCGGTGTCTACACGGACTAGTCCGATATACACACTGATCTAAATCGGACAAGTCCTCCAAGTGCGGACTTGTCATTCTAAACACTTAGGGTTTCATGTGTCCGGACAAGTCCGATGGCAATCGGACTAGTCCGAAGATTTCCAGTAGCGAAATCGGACAAGTCCGTTTTCAAACGAACTAGTCCGATATTCCTGGACACTTAGGGTTTGCTACACACAGCACACCGGACTAGTCCGGTGATCACCACGGACTAGTCCGATCTTTCTAAACCCTAACGGTCACTTTTAGAAACCCCATATAAATAGAGGTGCACGGCCCACATTCAAAAACTCTCGAACCCTAGGCCCGTCACACCTCCCAAGAGACTCAAAAACCACCTCTCTCCACGAAATTAAGTGCAAAATCGATCAATCTATTGAAGATCACTTCTAGATCATTGGAGAGACACTTGGCACACATCTTTGAGCTCTTGGTTTGATTCTCTAACACACTCTTGCGTTTCAATTTGTAATTTTCGAGTGTGTTATTGGTGGCTTTGTAAGTTGTAATCAAGGGAGCTCTCAACGTGTGAGAACGCCCCTTCAACTTGGTTATTTACCCCTTTGTGATTAGTGGAAGAGGATTGGCCTTTGTGGCGATCCGACGAGGGAAGGGTTGGAGAAGACCCGGTCCTTTTGTGGGCTCCTCAACGTGGATGTAGGTTGCCTTCGTGGTAGCCGAACCACGGGATAAATCTTGTGTCTTGTCCTTTTGTGTTCTTCATCTTAATTGATCAACTTAATCTAAGGTTTGATTTATTTTGTTCAATTTGAGTTAATTTGTTAAACAAGAGCCTTAATTGTTATAGAAGTTGACATACAACTATTAAACTGTCATCTAAGTCTATATTTCCGCTGCCTACATTAACGAATCAATCAAATTGACTGAACTTGATCAACTTAGCCCGTGAAAAACGGACTAGTCCGCACTTTACCGGACTAGTCCGATATCTCTGGTATTGACTGTGTTGTTGAGTGTTACAGGAACCGAGAAAAATTCAAAAAGGCCTATTCACCCCCCCCTCTAGGCCTACATTCACTAAGGTTACTCATGTGTCGTCAAGTCGTACGTCCAGTTTCCGCATTGATATCATTCCTATAGGAGTCCCTAAGTTGACCTCCTTTGTCGTTTGTATCACGTTGGCATATCCGTGCGTGCTCGTGATGCTCCACCATGAGCCGCGTCGACGTCGTTGACCATATGACGTCGTCGTGATGTTCTGAGCCATCATCGTGTCCTGGCATCGAGATGAAGGATGCCTGTAACGTACATGATACTGGAACACAACCACGACACAACAGTCGACAGTTGTTTAACCAAATTAGGGTTTAGTCGAGGCAAGACTCGTCGAGCCCTGGGTGTAACCAAGGTGCTCGATGAAATGCCTTCTAGGTCAAACCAGGTGTGTCGGTGATCACTGATTACCTGGAGTAAAGGTATGCAAGATCGTTGCGACCAACAAGGAGAACTAGATCAAGGGGAACCTTGGATAAGAGTTCCTTGGTTGTGTCGAGGACGTTCCGTAGCCGATCACAGGATTTGTTAACTTGGTGTACCATTTCATCAACGACAGGTTCGTCGAGTCGCTTATCAACAACCAAGTCGACATCACTAGCCTTAAGACTCACAAGGTGGTGTTCAAGATTCCGCTCACCCCATTGACGAGTCCGGGTTTTTGTGGACGTTGCTAAGACGATCTTGGCAAAGCATGCCTTCACGAAAAGGTCTCGCATCATGTTCGAGTTCCAGGAGTTCACCGAGCTCATCTGGACAATCTTGCAAAGGACACTGCCATAGTGTCATGTAAGCACTTGAATGATGCTCGAGAAGCTTGCCGTAGAAACTACTTTACCTACAAGTCATTTGACGTTGTCTCGGTACTCATGCTAGGTTAACAGTGTTTGTAATGACTTCTTAAGTCCAAACCATGTTAATATCAATTCAGTCCCAAGTGTCGTTAGGTTCCATCATGGTTCATCCTAAGTCAGGACCCTACGACAGCACTGCTCACTTAACTAGGTTTACTCCTTTATGAGTTACGTCAAGTTCAGTGGTCGATTGCTAAATCGCGACCTTCGTCTTGTACACCACTCATACTCAAGCTTTCGATGCCACCTTGACTCTTAGGTCATCCTTACACTACCAGTCCAACACTTCCACACCATTCAGCTGTATCGTCCTTGAGTGGCATAGCGTCGAGTGTTGAGTGCCAAGTTGCAATGTGTGCTTACATTGCACCTTTCAATTCACATCTCGATACTACTATGACCACTTGACTCCATCCTTTGTTTATCCACACAACAGAGGCATATCTGTCCTTCCTAGTCAAACTCTTCGTTCTTAAAGTTTACACAACCCCGTAGAGTCTATTATTAAATTACTTAATTATTTATATGCATATCATGTCGATAGGAACGTGATGATAGGTGATCGACGAGAAGTTTCGCTTGGAGGAGAAGGCCAGGGTGTCCACTTGAAGTCCTTGGCGGAGTCTGCACAAAACTACCACTAACAATTGACATTTATTCGAGTCGCAAACTAAGGCAAGCCCCGGTTTGCATTTAAGTTGTTTATAAAATTGTACTTTATCACTATGATGAGTAGTATATGATATTGTGAATTACGTATAAGGCGTTTGATACTCCACATGCATGACCAAAAATCCCAGGGATTGGTTGGAACGAGTTACAGTTTGACCTGTAGTAACTGCTTTGCTAATGCATAGGAAATCCGGTACAAGTCGAGTAGTTGGAATCTACTCGCGAGAGATGTAGTACATATCTCACAGGATTGGTTAGATAGAAAATGGCATAATATAATGAAACTAAGACCGGGCAGGGAATGGATAGGAAGCGGCGAGAATTGAGTCTCGGTCGCATAGCCCTGCCTGTGTCGATTAAGGCCCGTCTTTATGCGGCCCCTTCGGACAAGCTTGAATTGTACCGGCAACATAATGGACATATGAATACAGTAAACTGATGTAACTCGATAACTGGGGTGTTGAGGCCCACTAACTCACCATCGATAGGGGTGGGCTGAGGACAGTAAGGTGTAAATCGGTCGGCGGACACATGAGGTGTTCCGTGTGGAGACCTTCTATTTGCGGAGGTGAGATGGGTTCGGCGTTCGGGTTTCTTGTGAAAGGTGGCCATATACGCCTAGTACTGAAGTGTTATGTAGGTACAGGTGTGTTCGCTGACACTTCCGAACGTTGTATGTGTCGTGTTGTCCGGGTGTGTCCTGATTGCAATCACTGTCCCTCGCAGTAATAGAGTACCACTTGTTCACTGCGCCGTGACGTAGTAAATACTAAAGAAGCCAAAAAAATCATATTGTATTAAATTATAATTTCTTTGCAACCTTTTATGATTTAGAGATAGTACAATTAAAAGTTTACAGTTTCCCCATACTTTAGCTGTAATAGCATTACGTGCTTTGGGCATGTCATATCATCGGCAAAGCGTTTCTTGTTTGATTGTGGAGTCTATGATGTGTCGTGACCGAAGAATGTTGTTTGCTACTTAAAACATGATTATAAGGATCCACTTGTAGGCGATTCTATTTATGCTATCCCTTACCTATGTTAGTATTCACCCTGCCTATGTCTAGTGAGACGGTTAAGTCTTGCTGAGCCTTATGCTCACGTTTGCGCTTTAATGTTTTTTGCAGGTATTAGTTTTATTTCTGCTCTTCAGGTTGTACATGAGACTCGAGGTGTCAAGATAAATCTCATGTGAACCACGCCGCTGCTGAATGTTCTTCTTGTTGCTAGTGAGAATCGTCCTAGGGCATGGACGTCTTCTCTCCTGCTTAGTTAGGTGATATTATGAGTATGGATTTTCCGCTCCGTGTGTACTTCTGTGGTACACTCTTTTGTAAACTCTTCTTATTATGAAATGAAAACTTTATATGTTTTGGCATCCTTTTTGTGTGTGATGTTAGGTGCCGCATCGCACGGCACCACCCAATGAGATCCTCGGATGTGTGGACTCCGGTCCCCACAGACATGGTATCAGAGCTTCATTGGGGATAGCACGCTCGAAAAGAGCCTATTTTTGAAGACTCCAAAGTACTCGAGTGAGGATTAGCTATATGGCCATTAAGGACGATTACTAGTATAAGTTATAAAGGTGGTGAACTAACTTGTTATATTATTCTGTAACGACGCTCCGTCTTCAAGGTAAGAGGTAAGGTACGCCGCCGAGAGCGGATCAATCTCGGTAAACTCTGCATACGAGATATGGTATGTGATATTTCCGTGGCTTGGCACGGAAAGTTAATATGAGTCTCTAAAACTTTTCATGTTTCTAAGAACATATGACACGCGGTACCCCAGCGTGACACAAAATTAGTGGGAGCCCCCGTCGGGTGGTGTACAACCTGATAGTATGCATCTCTAGAACCATTCATGTTCTATGGGAGCACGCAAAACACGTATGCCCAAGCATGTATAAGCCGGTTCGTATGGGAGTCTTTGCTGTACAGGCGTATTTACATCCATGTACCTCGAGACAAGACTTCGTTCGAGGGCGACTCACACCAGAGTCGTATGCATTTACTTTCATATATTTTATTGTGACTGCCTGTCGTGTTTCCCCGTGCCACCCTTGAGGTGTGAAGGTGTGAAAGGGGATTGTTTGTCTTCCGCAGGTACACTAACTCTGGTAGCGACCCGTGTAGAATACGTTTGCGAGTGATCGATATTAGGACCACCTATAGACGTATCCGGATATACCGGGTTAGACTTTTCTTTTAGTAAGGCACGTAGTACCGTCAGTATCCCACTTGATACTTTGACCATCCCCCACGTAAGAAATGGCTTCATATTCATATTAAGTCCAAGTATCAGTTGCTGATATCTTGTGGACAAGGTAAAATGTTTTTTTTTCAAGAGTTGGTGAACTAGAGTTCTTTGTTCCTGGCGAGAGTTTAGCTTGACTTCGCTGGGTTGAGACTTTGGTTAAGCACGAAGATCTATAGTGATATGCTATGGATAAGAAGGTCGTCAAGTCTCTTTTAAGATTCCATTTAGTTCCAAAGCAAATGATTAGTTGTGAATCAAGTTCTAGCCATCGGACTTGAGTTTTGAGCTAAGTTTCAAAATTTGAGTTTGTTCCCAAATTCTTGTGTTTCGAAGCCGGTGAGTTCTGTTTTCGAACAGAATTGACCTCACTTTGAAAATCCATATCTTTTCAACCTGGAGGGCTAGGGAGGCAAGTGAATACTTTTTGGGAAGCTTTTGAAGTATTCTATAAGTTTTCTATTGGACTCCCAGCCGAAAGACGCTTTTATGGTGATGAAAATGCACCGTTATCACAGCAGCTGCTGTTCTGAAACTACATGGACCAGTATATAAATTTTTGCCATATTTCCCTGTAGAAAGCTCTTATAGTCCATTCTGATACATTTATGGAAAGGGGAAGAGCTATTCTACAACTGTGTTATTCAATGTTACCTCAAATTCAGTTTAGAACTAATTAGAAACTGGAGTTGAAGATAGTACATATATATAGGTGCTATCTGAAACAGTCAGAAAAACTTTGAACGGCCATAACTCTTAAACCAGAAATGCAAACTATGCATTTTTATACATATATGGAAAGATTAAAGAGTCCTCTATCAACTTCCTATTCAACACAATGGCTAAAACTCATACTGACAAGGTCTAAATTGAAGTGTCGTTTAAGAGGTTCTGACAGCCCGGAAGAGGGGACAGAATCTGAACTCTTCACCAATTGAATCATAACTTTTTGCAAACTTCACCTCTGCAGGCCTACTTTATGTGGTTGGAAAGTATAGAGAGTCCTCTACAACGTTTTTATAGAACTCCAGAGCATAATCCATCTCTAACATACTAAAAACTTCAAATTTCTAAACTTGATCAAATCTGGACAGCGAGTGGACAGTCCTGTGTACAGTTACTGTTTCTCGCATAACTCGCTGTAGAATTGTCGTATGACTTCTTGTGATGCATTTCTGGAATCCTGAGAATGTATGCAGTAAGTTTTCTATGTATATTTTTTGCAAATGTTGATGTTTGTATATCTGAAAATTGTGGACAATATCAGCCTTAAACAAAGGAGGTGCTGTCTAAATTTTCAGAAAAACTGTCAACTTGCAAAATGACATATCTTCTCAACCAGAAGTGCTACAAGGGCAAGTAAGTACTCCATAGAAAGTTTTGGAAGTACTTTACAAGTTCTCTATTCAGTTCAAGACCAAAATCCTTTTCTAGGTGGGTGAAATTTAGATAATCGCAGAGACTGTCCAGGCATACCCAAACTGGACAGCAATCTGTACACCTCTGAATTTAATCCATAACTCGCAGACCCTTGATCCAATGGTGTCGCGCGAGTAACCGTTGGAAAATCTAGAGAGTCAGCTACAATTTTGGCAATTGTCTCCAGACCTGAATCGGTCATCTACCTATTCCAAATCAAATTTGAATGCAGAGTGGTCAATCTGAACTGAATTCAAATTCTGAATGCTGAAATTTTACCCAAATTCAAAAATTCATATATTTTAAACCAGAAATGATATGAAGACAAGTAAGTACATTATGAAAAGCATATTACATTTACTACAACTTTGTCAATTAGAATATTTCCAGATTTCCATCAGAACAGTGTGAAAACTTAAGATCAAATGTGCTACTTTTTAAGCAGGTTCTGCTGAAAGTGCAGAAAATTCTGCTGATTTTAAAATAGCCTAACCTGCAAACAAGAGATGATCTAGAGGCAAAACAACACTTTTTGGAAAGGTCATGAAGTGTACTTTAACTTTGTTGTTCACCTCAAGATCTGATTTTTCCACTAACTGGATCAAAATCGAGTTTGCGTCCAGGCTGGTCGTTTGTCACCATAGCCTGGCCAGTTTGAACCTTTTGGTTTTTGTTAGGCATTCGATTCTCGATTTCAACTCGAGGAATGTCGTAACCAACCAAGAGTTAGGACTCAACTATTTACCAAGTTGAAGTGAGTGTTAAACTCATTCGAAGCCTTTTTCCTTGGATAGGCATACTAGTGTCTGATTTATGTGACTTGCCACATCACATCTTGTGATGTTGAACGCAGGTCGCAATTACTCGAATTGCATCTCGTCTTTCCATGAGGACTGTTTGGAGTACGCTTCGACATCCTGGTTTGGAACTTTAAGGGGGAAGGTGAGCACTCAAGTAATGGTGGTGTTCAACCATCAACCGTGGTTACAACGAGTCGTGTCAACAAGAAGACGATCCAGTAAGATTACATCTTCAAGAGGATCCAACATCCACCACCAGATTGAGTTACTCAAAGAAGAAGTGTGACTTCAACTCCACTAAAGTGATCACTAAGGATATCAGTTCCTCTTGCCATATCGAAGCGAAGGTTAAGTGAAGCATCACTAGAGACATATAGTTAGTTGTTTTTCTCCTGATGAAGATACAATCAAGTTGAGTAGAACATGAACAAGCTTTCGAAAGGTCGAGGTAATGTGCTATATTTCCCACATTCCTTGTCAATCGTTCTGTTATGAATTCCTTAACTATGGTCGAGTCATGAAAGTAACGCTACTCATTGAGTGTCTTTCACGACCACGGTGTCCAATCCTTGCAAATCATCAGACAGTACTTGAGTTTTGTGGGTGTGGTTCATTTAGTCTTGCTCAAACTATAAAAGCTACTGCACCATGCACGTGCACCATTTGCATCAGACATCTGCATCATTTGCACCATACATATGCACCATTTGCACCCTACCATATGCATATTCATTGCACCATAAAACATATGATGCATCATGAAGCATCATTACCAATGTAACACCAATGATGGAATGCATGATAATACTAAAATTTAGAGCAAGATTGTGTACCCCATTCAAACTATTCTAAAGTGTCTAATGACTACGATCATTTCACCATATTCATTTGACTTCTTACATTGTTGATCTTCTTTCTATTGAGTGATACCTGGGCAACCGATCACTCAACCTCCCTTGCAACTAAACAAACACTTTAACTTCCATCCTTGACTTGTTTTAGTTCAAGTACCTTGATTGTTGCAACTATACCGTTCGTCATCGAGTGGTCATCAGTTTGATGATTAACCTTGTAAAATCCATGAAATCTCTTTTCTCGTGAGGATACCGTTCGATTGTCAACCTCGTGAAACTCCTTGAGTCCATCTAAGATCTTGCGTTGGTATATGGTAACCTTGATACTCCAAGAACCTTGTAGTTACCATATGATTGAGTTCTTTGCTGTGTTGAAACATATGAGGATGCTGAATCTTTAAATCCTCGTGTGCCACTGCAAAGGGTCTTCATCTTCTATTTCTATTGTTTGAAGACGTTGATATACCCAAAGACCTTGTAGTCGTTATATCTTCAGTATTCCTGCTGTTTTGATTACCTAAGAGTGTTGAATGCTTTGCTACTCTTATGATACAGCTAAGGGATCCTATGGCTGACTAAACCTCAAACGAGGTTAATGATTGTTGTTTAACCTCGTAAACCATCTTAACTCATGTCAAGGGAAATACCACATCGAGTTATAAGGACCTATGCAAAACCAAACAAGCAACCAAGAATTAATGCAAGGATAGTTGCAAACTATCATGGTGACCTAGAGAAGCAGAGAACAAGTGCTGATTCTTCAAGTCAAGACTAGGACAGAACATGATGTCATGTCAGTGTAAGAGTACAACAATAAAGGGTCAATGACAGACGTGAAAGTTTTACGATGTGATATTGTCATGTCGAGCATCCTGTCAAGGTTATCAACCTAAAGACTGGAATCACTTGAAGCAGACTTTAGAATTTCTTAAGATGCCTGAAGATAATCACTATTTCGTAGAACCCAAGTCTTTAAGGACATTGTCATTTTCCTTAGTCAATGACCCTCTTTTACGGATCGTCCCCTCATCGTTTCTGTTATTCTACTTGTTAGAATCTCGGGACGAGATTTCATTAAGGGGGAAGGATTATAACAGCCCGCTTTTCGTCGTGATCGCTAAGGTTACTCATGTGTCGTCATGTCGTACGTCCAGTTTCCGCATTGATATCATTCCTATAGGAGTCCCTAAGTTGACCTCCTTTGTCGTTATATCACGTTGGCATATCCGTGTGGGCTTGTGATGCTCCACCATGAGCTGCATCGACGTCGTTGACCATATGACGTCGTCGTGATGTTCCGAGCCATCATCGTGTCCTAGCATCGAGATCAAGGATGCCTGTAATGTACATGATGCTGGAACACAACCACGACACAACGGTCAACAGTCGTTTAGCCAAATTAGGGTTTAGTCGAGGCGAGACTCATCGAGCCCTGGGTGTAACCAAGGTGCTCGATGAAATGCCTTCTAGGTCAAATCAGGTGTGTCGGTGATCACCGATTACCTGGAGTAAAGGTATGAAAGACCGTTGCGACCAACAAGGAGAACTAGACCAAGGGGAACCTTGGATAAGAGTTCCTTGGTTGTGTCAAGGATGTTCCGTAGCCGATCACAGGATTTGTTAACTTGGTGTACCATTTCATCGACGACAGGTTCGTCAAGTCGCTTATCAACAACCGAGTCGACATCACTAGCCTTAAGACTCACAAGGTGGTGTTCGAGATTCCGCTCAACCCATTGACGAGTCCGGGTTGTTGTGGACGTAGCTAAGACGATCTTGGCAAAGCATTCCTTCACGACAAGGTCTCGCATCACGTTCGAGTTCCAGGAGTTCACCAAGCTCACTTGTACAATCTTGCAAAGGACACTGCCATAGTGTCATGTAAGCACTTGAACGATGCTCGAGAAGCTTGCCGTAGCCCTGCCTGTGTCGATTAAGGCCCGTCTGTATGCGGCCCCTTCGGACAAGCTTGAATTGTACCGGCAACATAATGGACATATGGAATCCAGTAAACTGATGTAACTCGATAACTGGGGTGTCGAGGCCCACTAACTCACCATCAATAAGGGTGGGCTGAGGACAGTAAGGTGTAAATCGGTCGGCGGACACATGAGGTGTTCCGTGCGGAGACCTTCTGTTTGCGGAGGTGAGATGAATTCGGCGTTCGGGTTTCTTGTGAAAGGTGGCCATATATGGCTAGTACTGAATTGTTATGTAGGTACAAGTGTGCTCGCTGACACTTCCGAACGACGTATGTGTCGTGTTGTCCGGGTGTGTCCTGATTGCAGTCACTGTCCCTCGCAGTAATAGAGTACCACTTGTTCACTGCGCTGTGCGTAGTAAATACTAAAGAAGCCAGAAAAATCATATTGTATTGAATTATAATTTCTTTGCAACCTTGTATGATTTAGAGATAGTACAATTAAAAGTTTACAGTTTCCCCATACTTTAGCTGTAATAGCATTATGTGCTTTGGGCATGTCATATCATCGGCAAAGCGTTTCTTGTTTGATTGTGGAGTCTATGATGTGCCGTGCCCGAAGAATGTTGTTTGCTACTTAAAACATGATTATAAGAATACACTTGTAGGCGAGTCTATTTATGCTATCCCTTACCTATGTTAGTATTCACCCTGCCTATGTCTAGTGAGACGGTTAAGTCTTGCTGAGCCTTATGCTCACGTTTGCGCTTTAACGTTTTTTGCAGGTATTAGTTTTATTTCTGTTGTTCAGGTTGTACATGAGACTCGAGGTGTCGAGATAAATCTCATGTGAACCACGCCGCTGCTAAATGTTCTTCTTGTTGCTAGTGAGAATCGTCCTAGGGCATGGACGTCTTCTCTCCTGCTTAGTTAGGTGAGATTATGAGTATGGATTTTCCGCTGCGTGTGTACTACTGTGGTACACTCTTTTGTAAACTCTTCTTATTATGAAATAAAAACTTTATATGTTTTGGTATCCTTTTTGTGTGTGCTATTAGGTGCCGCATCGCACGGCACCACCAAATGAGATCCTCGGATGTGTGGACTCCGGTCCCCACATTACTGTCCTTGAGTGCTCCAAAAACGTTTTAGAGGACTCTTCAAAATTTCCATAACTGCTTCACACACCCCCATTGTGCAAAAATTCACTGAGATACACCCGGCGCAATTTCAGCCTTGAAACTGCCCAAAAACAGGAGATCCAACAATGGTTGCTATACTACTCCTCTGCACCATTCTTAACCCAAACAAGTTTTAAACCACAGTTGACATAATTTCTTGTACTTTTACATAGGATTCAAGTCTTAGGAGAAGATAGGTATATATTCACAATTTCTGACCTTGCCGGTACTATGTGCCTCGGAAGTACAAAATCCTAACCAGATTACCTCCGGCTCATACGTCCCATAGGTGGCACTAAAATCGAGAACTCGCAAACGTATACTACTTGTAATACGTATAACGTGGCTAGTGTACCTGTATAAGACACACAATTTACAAAACACTCATTATAGTGCCGTACGGCATGACCCGCATGGGCGATCACTTCAGGCAGCCACAATAATATATCATTTCCAATCTAACGCCATGTATCATTCCATACAGGTCGTCCTTGAGGAGAACACATCTCGAGAAACATGGTCACGTTTCAACACCACACGATGGGGGACCCAAGTAAAGCGCGAACGGATTGTCACGTTTGGGAATTTTATGAACCCAAGAGATACCACCTACTGCCCCATAGAGCTGAAGCACACCGATGGCGAGTGCTGCATGTGGCCCTTTGAACATTGAACGTTCAAGAGTTGCAAACTATCGCGTTTTTGACCACACGATGGGGTATCCCCTCTTTTGCCTGAAGAAAGCCGGGGAGCAACATTTTCATATGTTCCCAGAATCATGAGAAGGTTCAGAGACTCATATTAACTCTCGTGCCAAGCCATGAGGGACAATCATCATAATACCTCTCATACGGGGGAGCTTACCGCAATTGATCTGCTTGCGGTGGCGTACCTTACATCTTACTGAGCGTAGGTGCATCATTAAAGAATTAATAACACATATGTTAGCTTGCCACCTTAAGTAACTATGCTAATAGTAGTCCTTATGTGGGCCTAATAATGAATCATTACTCGTAGGTCTATAGTTTTCAAAATATGTTCCTTTTTAGTTGTGCTATTCCCAATATAGCTTTGATACCATGCTATGGGGACCGACGTCCCGACAAACCAGGAATCACATTGGATGGTGTCGTTCAATACGACACCCAATAGCACAACACAGAAAAGAACACGGAACTCAAAACATGAGTGAGCAACATACATTATTCTCAAAGCTTTATACGAAAGTTATTACATCAGCAAAAGTCTGCATACAACTCTCTCGAACCTACACAACAGCAGTAGCGGTCGTATCCATCCCGTGGATACTCCACTGTAGCATCACAGAAGAAAGCAGCAGCGTCTAGAGCTTCCATTTGTATACATACCCGCAAAGGGTACTACCTTGAAACCCATCATTGCTATATACCGACAAAATTCATATAAATGCAATTGTGAGCAAAAGGCTCAACAATAATCATCTCACCTAAGAACATGCAACTCTACATGTTGAGAATGTAAGACTTCAATTTAAACTACAGTTTGTAAATTTTTCACTATCAGTAGATCCTTGTTTCAAGTATATAATAGACGGTGCCGTCCTTGGGCACGGCAACATCATGAACTCCATAATCAAACAAGAAACGCTTCATCCACTATGTTGCAAGGCCCAAGGTTACACAATCCCTGGCAAGTTAATTGTTTAAAATCATAACTTTAGTTCTCCTATCAGCTACCTCAATCATGTTGCTTAACCATCCAGGAGGTTCCACCAAGTTCCAGTTGTTACTACGTCACGACTCAGTGTACAAGTATGCTCCATTCCGCCAGCGACCGTGATTCGAATCATGAAAACACCTTTCTTGCACGTCACATACACCTGCCCAGAAGAGACTTACGGTACTCCTCTGTGATGCCATAAGTGACAACCTTTCAATAGACATCCAAATGTCGAAGCGGTCCCATCGTTCCGGAAGCATGCCCCACATACGAGAACACCGCAGTGGTCATTACTATCCGATGTCAGCTACTGGCCTAGGAAAGTGGGGTCACCTCAGCATCCAGGTTAACAAGTTACATTAGTTTCCTAGGGCCTATATTACGAGTATGCATCTGGTACAAGTTCAAACTTGTCCAGCGGGGCCGCATACAAAACAAACCTTAATCAACGTAGACAGAAACTATGCCCACAGGACCATGTCCTGGAGCATCCTAGCCTTCTTGCCCGGTCTCCAGATCCCTCCAAATTGATCCCATTTAATATAGCTCACGAGTAGAGTCTGTCTACTTGATTTACACCATTAATCATGTTTTCATCATAAGCATCATATTAACAGTTATGTAAAGTCCTATACTACCCATACTACAGGGATTATTGGGTCATGCATGTGGAGTATCATACATCACTAGACTTAATGCATTATTCCATTCTAACCATTATATATATATATATATATTATAAAAGTAAAACTTGTTTAACAACTTAAATGCAAACCGGGGCTTGCCGTAGGTTACGACTAGTGTACATGTCAATAAGTTAGACTTGATCTTCTAACTGAAGCTTGTCATTGTTCTTCTTTCTTCCTTGTATTTACCGTTGCTTGGAAGGTTCTTGTGCTTGGATGCTGCTTGAGCAAATCTTGTCTTTGTGTGCAGCGTGGGCATATCTTGTTCTTGCTGCGGGTCCACGCTAGTCTTCCTCCGAGTGGCGCTCCTCGTCGATCTTGGACACACCATCTAGCAATATGAATATGCATGATTATTATAATGAAACATAATATTTGAGGATTCTAATATACTAGAAAGATGAAAAAGAACAAAAATGGAAGTCAATGGAGGTCTCAGTTGGCTGTCCAGTTATATGAGAAGGGTTCATTTGATTTCATTGGATCAAAGGAAGAAATCTTTCATAAGTGACATATTAATCATATAATTAAGCATAGGGGTTACAGGTTGTCATTAGCTAAATGATGATGAAGAATGATGGAAATTGCTGCAATCTGGGAGAGTTATACGGGGAATTAAGGTTTTTGAATACCAGATAGGTTTAACAAGAATTGGAATTATTAGGGTAATTGGGGGAATTTCTCATGGAGGGGTAAACCACTATGTATTAAATTCATCATCCCAATGATCTGCTTAAGATATGGTCAGGAGGGAATTGTTAGGGATGTAGGACATACTAAGAAACTTTCCCAACATTTTTTATGATTATTAAAGCTGTTGTAATTTATCTGCAACTTAATTACTAGCGAGCATTCAGCAATTTACTGTTCTAGATTTTCGAGTCAATCTGATCCGGAAATGTTACTGTGGACTATAGGGATGATAAGGGAATTCTCAGAATTTTCTAAGTTATGGAGCTTGCAGAAGAATTATTTTAGGGTTGAAGATTCTCTGATTTTTGGAGAAATCTATGTGACTTTTTAGGTCAATTAAACTGTCCTACTGCAAAGCTTAGATCATAAGGAGGCTGTAGAAGTTTATTTCACAGTTTTAGAAATTCTCTACGAGTTATAGTAAGTTTTTGAAGTTGTGATCATTTTCCGAATTTAATTCAAACCAAAATAGGAAAACAAAACCTAATGGGCCAATGGCTGGTGGGTCAACCCGCCAGCATTGTCTTTAACTTGGAGCAGAGAGGGAGTTGCACTGTAACACTCTTATTTTCATGCATCATGCATTGCAAAAGTTTATATACATGTTTAACATTGATCCACATAAAAAGGAATGACTTTAAAATGAATTTAAGGCAAAACCACACTTAATAATTCTGGGAAGTGCGGACTAGTCCGTTTATGGTACGGACTAGTCTGATTTCTCTCCGACATTCTTTGGACATGTCCGTTTTTGCTCCGGACTAGTCCGGTTTCCTCTCTGTACAACTTTCGGACTTGTCCGGTCCCGTGCGGACTAGTCCGGTGTTCCAATTTCTTGAAATTTCGCAAAGTCCCTAGACTTGTCCGAACTTGTCCGACATCTAGCGGACTTCTCCGATTTCCTCTCACTAAAATCGGACTTGTTCGGTTTTGGCCAGACATGTCGATTTTTCCTCTCACTAAGTTCGAACTTGTTCAATGTCTAGTACGAACTTGTCCGATATCTCTCTGACTAACTTCGGAATAGTCCGGCCCTTTGCGGACTTGTTCGGTTATCGCGATTTCGAGTTGATCTTTTGTTTCACAACGTGTTTATGGGCTTTACCTTAATTGGGCATAAGGACGTTGTGTCTAACTCTTTTTGGAGCCCATGTAGGACCCCACACCGGCCTCCACCCTCCCCAAACTTGAAATCCATCAAACCCTAACTCTCCACCTTTATATAAACAACCCCACCCCTTGACTTTACATCCTTTTGCCTCAATTGAAAGACCACAAACCCTAGTTCGTAGAGAGCCGCCATCAAGGAGGGAGAATGAGATACCGAGCAAGAAGAAGAAGAGGAGGAAACGAAAGTGGATCAAGTGATCAAGATCTCCATCCACAATTCACCTTCAAGTTCTTCATCAACCCTAGATCGTCAAGATCCAAGTGTTGCCTCCAAAACCCTTGATTCATTGGAGTCCTAAACACCTGGTATACCTTCTACTTCCTCTTTCTCACGTGAATTGAACCCTGTTCCTCCAAAATCACGTCGATCTAGAAAACCCTAACTTGCTGTTTCCGCAAAGGACGGTCTAGTCCGATCTTGCTGTTTGATTTCTGCTGAACTAAATCTAATTTGTTTTGAATCAACTCCAAACCTATGTAAAATTGTTAAAAACTATTAAAACTGGATAGTAAACATTATTAACAACTCATTAACTAGTTTTTCTTTGCATTTGCATTAATCATGCATGTCATGACATATTGAGTAATATATGTGCACTTATTGATTGTGATTCTTGTCTTGTATGTTTATTGCACGATTTAGACGATTTTGTGCTAGAGAGTGCTGCGGAGGACCTCCAGCACCAGAATTTTGAAGGCTTTGAGCGAAACCAAGCCCAAGAGCAAGGAAAGTGTCCTTGAACATATTGATCCTATTTCGACAATAAATGTTTTTTTCAAAACTGCATGCTTGTGTCAATTTGATGGGAATTCCTATGATAGGAAGTTTACTAGCTTTGTTTAACCACCCTTGTTACCTGGAATATATGGTAGAGAGTCGGGAAGGGCTTTTTACCTTTTTGCTTCACTTAATTAATTGGGATGGGAAAACAACTATAAGATTTAATTATGCATTAATGAGATTATAGTTATATGAATTGGTTAATATGATATGGTAATGGTTGATCTAAGCAAGCTTGGTATGTGGATGGGCTGGAAGACATGGCGGGTGCTTGCTTTAGATCTAAGGACCGGTTCATGCGAGAATATGCCATGATAACAATGCCACCACGAGGCCAAGTATGGGTGCGGAGTAGCTGATTAATTAGGGTATTGCTAGTATTGAGCGGATCATTTGGCGCACCGAGGAAGGGGAGTCAGATTGGGTTTGGTTTCATGGCGGGACTCCTTAGGATCCGAACGGCACAAGAGGGGGCCATTGGTTGAAGATGTGCTCAGTTGGAAACATCGCTGTCGACTGTTGGAGTCGGCAGATCTCCTGACACTACTAAAGTGTTGAAAGGAGTTTGTAGTTCGGTGTGGGCGCGCGGAGACTCAAGAAGGTGAATCACGATTGGACACGAGAGACTCAGTGGTTTACGTGGTTCGGGCCGCCTGAGCGTAATACCCTACTCCACGGGTGTGTGGTGTTGTATTAGTTTATGTATGAAAGCTCACGTCAATGCGTGTGTGCCTGAGAGCGTTCGAGAGCCCTCTCCTTTTCCTGTGTATCGTTGGTCTGTCCTTTTATAGTACAAGGACAAACCGTTACAAGTTAGCCTGGCCCGACATGTGGCCCCGGCGGTAACTAGTATTGATACACGATTAATTGTTGTTAATAACCCTGTAACGAGCTCCGACAGTGTCGTTACAGGTGTTAAGATTGTCCGATTAAGTGTCATTAACATGGAATTAATGACAATTAATCGGGTCTTGAAGTCCGCGGCTATCCTTTGAAGATCCGGAGTCGTTACAATGTCTTCCGGAGGTTTGAGGCGGCCAGCTCCGACGTTTGGACACGTGGCAGCTCCGGAGCTTGCTTGTGGGAAGCGGGAAGCTCCGGGGTGGCCTGGCACGTGTCAGGTCGGAGCTTCTCTCGGTCAGGGGTTAAGTCCGGAGGTGCCGTTTCGGTACCTAGCCCGGAGCTTCACCCTTGTGGGTAGTAGCTCCGGTCTGGCAGTACACGTGGCAACCTAGGGGTTAACCATGTTGGAGAAGCAGGTCCGGTTATGTCTGACAAGTGGGCCTCCGAGGGTCTTCAATTTGAGTAGACGTCCTTCCCTTGAGATCTTTGTAACCTCAGGGGGTGTATGGTTTTTAGGGTACCGACAGTGGCCCCCTGGACCTACCTCCGGGGAAAGTCACCGGGGTGAAGTCATTCCGTCGGAGGTGGGTCCATACTCGCTGGGTCTTCAAGGGTCTTCGGAGTGCCGTTGGCGGGGCTTTACGGTTAAATCCCGACGCGTGGCGCACCTCAGGCGGCAGATAAGAACTTTGACGTGCGGATCTCTCGCAATTGAAGGTCGCCTGAAGTTGTCGGAGCTTAGAAGCTCTGGCACTGTCCATCGCTGGAGCTTAGTAGCTCCGGCAATAGCCTCTATCAACACGTTGAGCGTCGGTAGTTAATACTCCAAGGTGTCGGAGCTTAGCAGCTCCGGCAATGACCTTTGCCACACTTGGTTTGTTGGCAACAGACTCCAGTGATGGGGTCTTCTCACCATCTTTTAGTCAACGCCGACGGTTGACGCCCTGGTGGGAGTCGGAGCTTGGTTAGCTCCGGTTTTTCTCCATCAACGTAGGGTTCATTTTTCCTGCACACTTAAGCCAAGAAAAATAGTAAAATTCGTTCCTTGTCTATAACTTCGTCGCGGCTTACGGTTCTCAAGAAAATTTTAAGTTGAACACGATTTTTAATACGACTGGATGAATTGTCTTTTCTTTTAGATCCAATTGTCCATGGACCCACCTTACTTTGGCCTGCCGGGATGTAGGTAGAGTGGCGTACTTAGGGTGCTTGACCAGGCTAAGTCGATAGCGCACTCCGGCCCTAGAATGGCTTGGCGGCTTTCAGGCGAGTTGGCCACAGACGATATTTAAATCCAAAAAATCTGACAATTCAACTCGAATCGTATGTAAACCGGTCAAACTAGAACTTCTTAAGAATTGCACGTTTCTGTTATAGACAAGAAAGAGAAAAATAAAAATGTCGAGCCTATGCAAAAATGAATGCACGTGGAGTCTATTTCACATGAAGATGTCTTTCATTATAGGTCCGGGGTACAGGGGAAACAAGTACACTCTTAGGGTACGGAACCAGGCTAAGTGTGTTTGGTTTCTCGTTTGACCCAGGGTAGTTAGCCACACTTTTAGTCTGGAGACTGTGTCAAGTGTTGCATGATCTTTTCAAACCTTTCGGGAAAGGTCCGGCTGCTCTCCCGGAGGAACTACCTGACTCTGTACAATGACTCTATAACATACATTTCAAGTTACTTAAGACTCACCTTCGTGGAATTAAGTGTAGAACTTACGGAGGTGCTCGATGTTCCAAGGATTTGGGAGAGGTGTCCCATCCTCGGTAGCCAAGCGAACGCTTCCGGGACGGGATACTTTGATCACTCGAAAGGGCCCTTCCCAGCCGGGGGAGAGTTTGTTTTGCCCTTCTCTGGATAGTATTCTCCGTAGCACCAGATCGCCTTCCTCAAGCTGTCGGTTGTGTACATGCCGCTGGTGATAGCGCCGTAGAGCTTGGCGGTATCGGGCATTCCGAACATCTGCTTGGCACCTTCCCTCCTCGAGGAGGTCTAGGTCTTCGCGCCGGAGCTGGTCCTGCGCGGCTTCGTCGAAGGTCCGGACTCGGAGGGAACCCAAGGTGATTTCCGGAGGAAGGATCGCTTCAGCTCCGTACACCAGAAAGAAGGGTGTTTCTCTGGTTGCCCGACTTGGAGAAGTCCTGTTGGCCCATAGAGTGGGCGGAAGCTCTTCGATCCAATTGGCTCCGTGCTTTTTCAAGCGCTCATAAGTGCGTGTTTTGAGTCCTTTAAGGATCTCTGCATTTGCTCTCTCGGCTTGTCCATTGTTGGCAGGATGAGCTACGGAAGCGTAGCAAACTTGTATGCCGAGGTCTTCGCAATATCCTTGAAATGCGGAGCTTGTGAATTGCGTCCCATTATCAGTGATGATCTTATTTGGGACTCCGAATCTGCTCACGATGGATTGTAGAAAATTGATTGCAGATTGTTTGTTGATCGTCACAATGGGAGTTGCTTCTGGCCACTTGGTGAACTTGTCGATGGCGACGTACAAAAACTTGTAACCTCCGACGGCTCTAGGGAAGGGTCCCAAGATGTCCATCCCCCACACAGCGAAAGGCCATGTGGGAGGTATCATTTGTAAGGACTGAGCAGGTGTATGAATTTGCTTTCCATGAAATTGGCATGCTTTGCATTTCTTCACCAGCTCAGTGGCATCCTGGAGCGCTGTAGGCCAGTAGAAGCCGTGCCGAAAGGCTTTTCCGACCAGCGTGCGGGAAGATGCGTGGTTCCCACACTCGCCTCCATGGATTTCTGCGAGGAGCTCGCATCCTTCTTCCCTTGTGATGCACCGCATTAGGATGCCGTTGGCACCGCGCCGGTAGAGATCCCCTTCTACCAACGTGTATCTTTTAGCCAATCAGACTACCCGATCAGTGGATACATCATCGTCAGGAAGGATGTTGTCTTTCAAGTAGCTCCGGATCTCCGAGATCCATGCATCAGAACTGACTTGAGCATTTGAGTCTTGCGTGCTGGGTTGCTCGGAGCTTCCGGCAGCACCTACGACCCTTGATGGCTGCCATGGTAACAGGGCCATCGGGACCGTCAGCTTCGGGATGCTGATCTCGCCCCCTTCATTCAGTTCGGCAGGCTGAACTGTGGGTTTTGACAACCTCTGGACAAAGGTTCCATCAGGAGCCGGAGCTCCAGTTGACGCCTTGGTCGAGAGTTCGTCAGCTTCAGTGTTGTGAGCACGCTGAACATGGTGAAGGTCTAGGACTTTGAAGTCCTTCTGAAGCCTCTGAACATGCGGACCAAGTCTTCCAGACAACGTCCGTCGCTGCGACGAGGCTCGCCCTGAAGGAGGAGGACCCTGGTTGTTGAGGCGTTCGGCCGCTGCTGCAACCAAATGCTCAACATCAGCCCTCCATTGCTCCATGGCATCTCGAGATGCATCCGAAGGTGGTGGTCGCTGGAGAAGAGCACGCGCTGCATGGAGCGCGTGTTCTGGGTTGTCATGACTTGCCGGCGCAGTATGTGACGCCGGCGCACCATCATGTTGCCCGGCACGTTTTGCCGGAGAAGATGGTGGTGGTGGGAGTGTGACTCCTGCTGGTGCTGAGGCTCCTGCTGGTGGCTGCATGTTGGAGGGATTGCCCCCGACAGCCTGAGCAGCAGGTTGCCCGTTGGATGATCCAGCCGCAGAATTCACCATTCTTGAAAATCTCAGGCACCCCTACCTGGCACGCCAACTGTCGACTGTTGGAGTCGGCAGATCTCCTGACACTACTAAAGTGTTGAAGGAGTTTGTAGTTCGGTGTGGGCGCGCGGAGACTCAAGAAGGTGAATCACGATTGGACACGAGAGACTCAGTGGTTTACGTGGTTCGGGCCGCCTGAGCGTAATACCCTACTCCACAGGTGTGTGGTGTTGTATTAGTTTATGTATGAAAGCTCACGTCAATGCGTGTGTGCCTGAGAGCGTTCAAGAGCCCTCTCCTTTTCCCGTGTATCGTTGGTCTGTCCTTTTATAGTACAAGGACAAACCGTTACAAGTTAGCCTGGCCCGACATGTGGCCCCGGCGGTTACTAGTATTGATACACGATTAATTGTTGTTAATAACCCTGTAACGGGCTCCGACAGTGCCGTTACAGGTGTTAAGATTGTCCGATTAAGTGTCATTAACATGGAATTAATGACAATTAATCGGGTCTTGAAGTCCGCGGCTATCCTTTGAAGATCCGGAGTCGTTACAATGTCTTCCGGAGGTTTGAGGCGGCCAGCTCCGACGTTTGGACACGTGGAAGCTCCGGAGCTTGCTTGTGGGAAGCGGGAAGCTCCGGGGTGGCCTGGCACGTGTCAGGTCCGGAGCTTCTCTCGGTCAGGGGTTAAGTCCGGAGGTGCCGTTTCGGTACCTAGCCCGGAGCTTCACCCTTGTGGGTAGTAGCTCCGGTCTGGCAGTACATGTGGCAACCTAGGGGTTAACCATGTTGGAGAAGCAGGTCCGGTTATGTCTGACAAGTGGGCCTCCGAGGGTCTTCAATTTGAGTAGACGTCCTTCCCTTGAGATCTTTGTAACCTCGGGGGGTGTATGGTTTTTAGGGTACCGACAATCGCCACCGGTGAAACCTTAGTGGGTCCGTACATGCTAGTAGTCCCTTTGTAAAGGTTATTTTATGATCTCTTGGCCATACACCAAAGGAAGTGTAATTGGCATAAGGGAGGTCCTTTAGTCGCCAATGTGTGATGTAATCACAAACACGTGGGTAAAGTGGTACAAACTCTGCAGAGTATTAAAACTATCGTGATAGTCGTGCTCCCAGTTAAGAGCACCTGGATGACCTACATGATTAGAGGGGTTTTGGTATTGGGATATTTGGTACTGGTTATGGGATGGTATTATGGTTTCTGGCAATGGATATGGTTAATGGTAATGAGAAATCTGGTATATGGATGATGGTAATGAAATATGGACTAGTATTATGATTACTACATGGTTTATGATGGGTTACTTAACATATATATAATATATTGCTTTTCAAATGTTCTATTGTACTTTTCAGCACTTAGCCTTTATTATATTCGTCACTTGAATAAGCTACATGTCATAATTTCCACACTGGCTGAGTACGACATGTACTCACCCTTGCAATTCCCCCGCCAACAATTGCAGGTCAGGATTGGGAGTATAATGATGATAATGCGGAGTTTTAGGCCGTGTCTGCCGTCAGCTTTGCCTGTGGTGTTGCTTGTAGCTGTGTATACCCTTATGCTTATTTTGCTTAGCTGCTTAGTTTGCTAATTAGTTTATTTCCGCTGCATTGGTTCAAACATGTCATTAATAATCATTAGAGCTTTTTTTGAGAATATTCTGAATTGTGTAATAAAAGTGGTTAATTAATCTAGTTCCGTGGTAATTTTCTATATATCATTTTTTGAATGCGCTTGTGTATGTGTGTTGAATGTCCTGGGCACACATATGCGTTCACTTGGTTCATTTTCAGAACCGGGTGTCACAAATTGGTATTAGAGCCATAGGTTGACCGTAGGACGTAACCTAGATAGAATGAACACTTTAGAGCACATATGGGCACTCAATAATTGATGAGTTTTTGCTTGGTGTGCTGTTTGCTATGTATTGCTGCTTGTGTGCTTAGTAGAGGATTTTGGGATGCTTTAGCATTGCCATGTCCATATAGGCTGGTATAGGTAGTTGCTTAGTTTCATAACCCTTGATGCATATAGTTGGGGACATCTAAATTCTTCTCTCTTGCTTTTCTTCAGATGGTGACGAATCGCAACCAGAGGGATGCCAATGATGAGGAGAAGAACAATGGGCCACCTCAGAACAACAATGGACAAGGACCTGCTCAGGGTGCTATCAACCATGAGCAACTATTGGCTATGCAAAACCAGCTCATGAAGACCATGATACAGACTATGGGACAGCTGCAGGTTGGCAACAACAACAATCAGCCCCACATGCCTCCAACGCCAGCCCCGTCCCCTTATAACTGATTGGGAGAGTTCATGAGGACAAGGCCACTGACCTTTGCTCAAGCTGCTAACCCTATGGACGCCGATGATTGGCTTAAGTCCGTGGAGAAGAAACTTGCAATAGTCCAATGCAGTGACCGGGAGAAGGTGCTATTCGCATCTTATCAACTTGTTGGAGCAGCTGGCGATTGGTGGGATTCACTATGCAATGCCCATGAAAATCAAGAGAGGATTACTTGGGCTGAATTCAAGGAGAGCTTCCGTTCTCATAATGTGCTGGAAGGTGTTATGATCCTGAGGAGGCAAGAATTTGAGAACCTGAGGCAAGGAAGATCGAGTGTGGGTGAATACCTTAATAAATTCACTCAACTCTCAAGATATGCGCCTGAGGATGTCAGCCGGGATAGCCGAAAGAAATACTTGTGCATGAGGGGCTTGAACAATGAGATACAGGTACATTTGCTCAACTTTGATTATGCAAACTTCCAGTAGCTTGTGGACAAAGCAATTGTGGTGGAGAACAAGGTTTGTGAGATGGAGAAAGACACCAAGAGGAAGGCTCCATATCAAGGATAGCAACAAGGAAGTAATGTGCGCCCTCGCTTTGCACCACCCAATGCGCCATATTTCAGCGCCCCTGCGCCTTCTCATCACCCTGATTATGCACCGTGCCCAACTTAGTTTGTGCAGCAACGCCCTATCATGCAAGCACCTAGGCCTCCAATGCCTTATGCACCTCGTGCCAACCTTCCTGGTGTAAATGTTCAAAATAAAGTTTGTCCCAATAACTCTAGTGCAGTTAGGAAGTGCTATACATGTGGCGAAGCAGGACCTTTTGCACTTCAATGTTCTAAGTCAGGCCTTGGTCAAGGAAACAATGTTCCAACACAAAACCCAAGACCGAATGGAGGAGCGCCACAAGGCAACCGTAGACAGCAGAATTTTGCTTGTGGCAATCTGAATCATGTCTCTACGGAGGAAGCGCAACAAGCGGATGACATGGTGATTGGTATGTTTCTCGCAAACTCCATCTCGGCAACTATGATATTTGGTTTTGGAGCATCACATTCATTCATTGCATCAAAATATGTTACAAAGTATAGTTTTACTATCTCTCATAAGAAGTTTTCTCTATTGGTTAAGTCTCCTGGAGGAGAGATGAGGACAAATATAGTATGTCCAAAAGTAAGTCTTACAATAAGGGGGGTAGATTTCTTTGCCAACCTCATTGTTTTGGATTCTCAAGGACTGGACATTATACTTGGTATGGACTAGTTGCAGAGGCACAATGGAGTCATTGAATGTTCCACAAAGACGGTGAAGTTTACCAATGAGGAAGGGATCACCATAGAATTTGAAGCATCTCAACAAGCGCCGAAGCAATTGGAGCTGAACCACATGGACGGTGCCATAATTCAGGAGATTCCAGTGGTGTGTGAATTCTTGGATGTGTTTCCGGATGAGTTTCCAGGTATGCCACCTGATCGAGACATTGAGTTTGTTTATGAGTTAATACCTGGAACTGCACCTATAGCTAAGAGGCCATATAGGATGCCTCCTAAGGAGTTAGTAGAGCCCAAGAAGCAAACTCAAGAGCCACTAGAGAAAGGTTTTATTTGCCCAAGCTCTTCACCTTGAGGAGTGCCCGTTCTTTTCGTGGATAAGAAGGATGAATCCCAAAGGATGTGTATGAATTACCGAGCTCTTAATGAGGTGACCATCAAGAATAAGTACACCTTGCCACACATAGAAGACTTATTGATCAGATAAAGGGTGCTTGTGTCTTCTCCAAGATTGATTGGAGGCCAGAATACTTTCAAATGAAGATTAGACCATCAGACATACCCAAGACAACTTTTCAGGCATGGTATAGATCCTATGAGTACATAGTTATGTCTTTTGGATTGACAAACGCACCTTCCTATTTTAAGCATCTCATGAATAAGGTCTTCATGGAGTACATGGACAAGTTTGTAGTGGTTTTCATTGACGACATTATGATCTACTTGAAGGATGAGAAGGAACATGAGGAACACTTAAGGCTTACGTTGCATAAATTGAGGGAGCATCAATTGTATGCCAAGTTCAGCAAGTGCTAGTTTGGGTTGAAAGAGGTGTCATTTTGGGGGCATATCATCTCAGAAGGAGGAATATTGGTTGACCCAAGAAAATTGAGAGATGTGCTAAAGTGGGAGCCACAACAAAACATAAATTAAATAAGGAACTTTCTTGGAATGATTGGATATTACCTTAGGTTTACCAAGGACTTTTCCAAGATAGCCAAGCCCATGACCGAGTTGCTAATGAAGGGGAAAGAATTCCAATGGACTCAAGCTTGCCAAGAAAGTTCTGAGGAGCTAAAGAAGAGGTTAACCACCGCGCCCGTGCTAGTTTTGCCGGATGTGAGCAAAAGTTTTGACATATATTGTGATGCCTCGAGACAAGGACATGGATGTGTGCTCATGCAAGAAGGTCAAGTGGTTGCATACGCATCAAGGCAATTGAAGAAACATGAGCAGAATTATCCAACACATGATCTCGATCTTGCAGCTGTGGTACATGCATTGAAGATATGGAGACATTACATTCTTGGCCACAAGTGTGAAATTTATACGGAGTTTAAAGTATATATTCACGCAAATAGACCTGAATTTGAGGCAACAAAGATGGTTGGAGCTCATCAAGAATTATGATGTGGGAATCAACTATCACTCGGGGAAGGCTAATGTAGTGGCTGATGCTTTGAGTCGAAAAGGAGTAAGTCAACAACTCACAGTTCGAGAAATGCCATCCGAGTAATGTAAGGAGTTTGAACGGTTGAATCTCAGATTTGTGAATGAGATGGGAATGATGGAGTTAAATCTGACTTTGGAGCAAGAAATTCGTGAGGGTCAAACAAAGGATGAGGAAATTTAGGAATTCAAGGAAAGGACCCAAGAGGGAAGGGAATTCAGGTTTGATAAGGATGACCATGGTACCTTATGGCTTGGAAAGAGGATTGTTGTGCCTAATGTGAAGCATATTTGGGAAAAAATATTAAAAGAGGCACATGACTCACCTTACTCAATTCATCCCGGTTGTACAAAGGTGTACAAGGACTTGAAGACATGCTATTGGTGAGCTAGCATGAAAAAGGACATAGCTGAATATGTAGCGTTATGTGATGTGTGCCAACGAGTGAAGGCAGAACACCAAAGGCCAGTCAGATTTTTGCAGCCATTGAAGATTCCAGAATGGAAGTGGGAAGAAATCGGGATGGACTTTATAGTTGGTGTACCGTGTACCTAGTTTGGTTATGACTCAATTTGCGTAATTGTGGATCATTTGACCAAGTCAGCTCACTTTATTCCTGTCAAGACCACCTACACCACCGCGAAGCTGGCATAGCTATATATGAGCACATTGTGTGTTGACATGGAGTCCTGAAGAAAATAGTGTCAGATAGAGGTTCTCAATTTACCTCTAGGTTTTTGGAGAAACTACATGAAGCATTGGGAACATGTTGAATTTCAGCTCAACATGTCACCCTCAGACCGATGGACAAACTGAGAGGACCAATCATATTTTGGAGGATATGTTAAGAGCTTGTGCTTTGAAGCATGGGAAAAGTTGGGATGGAAGCTTGCCGTATGCGGAATTATCATATAACAATAGTTACCAAGCAAGCATGAAAATATCACCCTATGAAGCATTATATGGGAGAAAGTGTAGGACACCATTGTTTTGGAATGAACCAGTAGAAAATCAAGTGTTTGGACCCGACATGCTGCAAGAAGCTGAAAACAAGTCCAAATTATTCGTGAAAACTTGAGGGCTGCTCAATCAAGGCAAAAAGGCTATGCGGACAATAGGAGAAGGAAACTAGCCTTTGAAGTGGGAGATTTTGTTTACCTCAAGGTGTCACAATTGAGAGATCATAAGAGGTTTAACATAAGGGGAAAGCTAGCACCTCGACACATTGGACCACAAGATTTTGGACAAAAGAGGAGAAGTGGCATATAGGTTGGAGATGCTAGCACATCTATCGGATGTTCATGATGTGTTTCATGTTTCCTAGCTCAAGAAGTGCTTGAGAGTGCTGGAAGAACAAGTGCCAATGGAAGATTTGGAACTAGAGGCAGATTTGACTTATGCCGAACAACCGGTCAAAATCTTGGAAACCAAGGAAAGGGTCAACAAGAACAAGGTTATTCGATGGTGAAAAGTTCAATGGAAGCATCACATAGAATAAGAGGCAACTTGGGAGCTGCAAGATGATCTCAAGAAGGATTTTCCCTATCTCTTCTCTTCCTCGTCGAATGTCGAGGGCGAGATTCATTTTAATGGGGGGTAGGTTTGTAACACCCTCATTTTCATGCATCATGCATTGCATAAGTTCATATACATGTTTAACATTGATCCACATAAAAAGGAATGAGTTTAAAATGAATTTAAGGCAATGCTGCACTTAAGAATTCTGGGATGTGTGGACTAGTCTATTTTTGGTGTTGACTGGTTCGATTTCTCACTGACCTTCTTCGGACATGTCCGTTTTTGCTGCAGACTAGTCCGTTTTCCTCTCTGTACAACTTTCGGACTTGTCCGGTCCTGTGCGGACTAGTCCTGTGTTCCAATTCCTTGAAATTTCGCCAGGTCCCTAGACTTGTCCAGACTAGTCCGACATCTAGCGGCCTTGTCTGTTTTCCTCGCTGACTAAAATCAGACATGTCCGGTTTTTGCCAGACTTGTCTATTTTTCCTCTGACTAAGTTCAGACTTGTCTCATGTCTAGTCCGGACTTGTCTGCTATCTCCCTGACTAACTTCGTACTAGTCATGCCCTTTGTGGACTTGTCCAGTTATCGCGATTCTGAGTTGATCTTTTATTTCATGACGTGTTTATGGGTTTTACCTTAAGTGGGTCTAAGGATGTCGTGGCTAACTCTTTTTGGAGCCCATGTGGGACCCCACACCGGCCACCACCCTCCCCAGACACGAAATCCATCAAACCCTAACTCTCCACCCATATATAAACAACCCCACCCCTTGACTTTACATCCTTTTGCCTCAATTGAAAGACCACAAACCCTAGTTCGTGGAGAGCCGCCATCAAGGAGGGAGAAGGAGATCCCGAGCAAGAAGAAGAAGAGGAGGAAACGAAAGTGGATCAAGTGATCAAAATCATCAATTTTCGTTCTCCATCAACAACTCACCTTCAAGTTCTTCATCAACCCTAGATTGTCAAGATCCAAGTGTTGCCTCCAAAAACCTTGATTCATTGGAGTCCTAAACACCTGGTATACCTTCTACTTCCACTTTCTCACGTGAATTCAACCCCGTTTCTCCAAATTCACATCGATCTAGAACACCCTAACTCATTGTTTCTGCAAAGGGCGGACTACTCCGGTCCCAAGCAGACTAGTCCGGTCTTGCTGTTTGATTTTTGCTGAATTAATTCTAAATTGTTTTGAACTAACTCCATACCTGTGTAAACTTGTTAAAACTATTAGAATTAGATAGTAAACATTATTAACAACTCATTAAATATTTTTTCTTCACATTTGCATTAATCATGCATGTCATGACATATTGAGTAATATATGTGCACTTATTGATTGTGATTCTTGTCTTGTATGTTTGTTGCGCGATTTAGATGGATTTGCGCTAGAGAGTGCCGCGGAGGACCTCCAACACCAGAATTTTGATAGCTTTGACCCAAACCAAGCCCAAGAGCAAGGCAAGTGTCCTTGAACATATTGATCCTATTTTGACAATAAATGTTTCATTTTCAAAACTGCATGCTTGTGTCAATTTGATGAGAATTCCTATGATAGGAAGTTTACTAGCTTTGTTTAACCACCCTTGTCACCTAAAATATATGGTAGAGAGTCGGGAAGGGTTTTTTACCTTTTTGCTTCGCTTAATTAATTGGAATGGGAAAACAACTATACCATTTAATTATGCATTAATGAGATTATGGTTATATGAATTGGTTAATATGATATGGTAATGGGTGATCTAAGCAAGCCTGGTATGTGGATGGCTTGGAAGACATGGTGGGTGCTTGCTTTAGATCTAAGGACCGGTTCATGCGGGAATATGTTAGGACAACAGTGCCACAACGAAGCCAAGTATGGGTCCGGCGTAGCTGATTAATTAGGGTATTGCTAGTATTGAGCGGATCATTTGGCGCAACGGAGAAGGGGAGTCATATTTTGTTTGGATTCGTGGCGGGACTCCCCGAGATCCGAACGGCACAAGAGGGGGCCCTTGGTTGAAGATGTGCTCAGTTGGAGACATCGCCACCGGTGAAAGCTCAGTGGGTCCGTACATGCTAGTAGTCCCTTTGTAAAGGCTATTTTGTGATCTCTTGGCCATACACCAAAGGAAGTGTAATTGGCATAAGGGAGGTTCTTTAGTCGTAGATGGGTGATGAAATGACAAACACGTGGGTAAAGTGGTACAAACTCTGCAGAGTATTAATACTATCATGATAGTCGTGCTCCCGGTTAAGAGCACCTGGATGACCTACATGAAAAGAGGGGTTTTGGTATTGGAATTTTTAGTACTGGTTATGGGATGGTATTATGGTTTCTGGTAATGAATATGGTTAATGGTAATGAGAAATCTAGTATATGGATGATGGTAATGAAATATGGACTGGTATTATGATAACTACGTGGTTTATAATGGGTTACTTCACATATATATGATATATTGCTTTTCAAATGTTTTATTGTACTTTTCAGCACTTAGCCTTTATTATATTTGTCTTTTCAATCAGCTACATGTCATACTTTCCACACTTGCTGAGTACAACATGTACTCACCCTTGCAATTCACCACCAACAGTTGTAGGTCAGGATTGGGAGTATAACAATGATAATGCAGAGTTCTAGGTTGTGTCTGCCGTCAGCTTTGCCTGTGGTGTTGCTTGAAGCCGCGCTATACCCTTATGCTTATTTTTCTTAGCTGTTTAGTTTGGTTAATTAGTTTATTTCCACTGCATTAGTTCAAACTTGTCATTAATAATCATTAGAGCTTGTATTCGAGAATATTCTGAATTATGTAATAAAAGTGGTTAATTAATCTTGTTCTGTGGTAATTTTCTGTATATCCTTTTGTGAATGCACTCGTGTTTGTGTGTTCAACATCCTAGGCACACATATGCATTTACTTGGTTCATTTTCGGAATCGAGTGTCACATGCGCTAGCGAAGGCGGCACCGCACGCTGGCGCTTCGCCTGAGGGTCCAGGGGCAGCGTGGAGGAGTCCAAAATGCATGCCAAGTTTTTTGCATGTTATGAGGCCATTGGGCAGGCAGTTTGGCTTAAGAAATTTTTACCCGGTCTTAGAGTGGTCGACAACATTGAAAACCACTTAAGTTATACTGCGATAATGAGCCCGCGGTATTTTACTCTCACAACAATAAGTCAAGTGGTGCTGCCAAACACATCGACATTAAGTTTTATGTTGTGAAAGATCGAATCTAAGATCATACCATAAGTGTTGAACATAAAAGTACCAAGTGTATGCTTGCAGATCCGCTAACAAAAGGTCTTCCCCCCCACGTGTTCAGTGAACACATAACCGGCATGGGTTTAAGGGAGAACCTATGATCATTGGATATTTAGGGGCCAGGTAAGAGTAAGGTTCATTTTTAAGTGTGAGATGTATTGTGGTTTTCGAGTCCAACAATACGTAAATGGTTGTTGTTATGCTTCGTGTCCTATATGTCAAGCATGAGAAAGTGGACACTAAGTTTAGTAATAAGTAAGTTGGTAAGTTTCAGATTTGAGTTCAAGGGGTAAAATGTTGGAAGTACCGGACAAGTCTGGTAGTGACATCGGACTAGTCTGGTTGCTGTCCAGTAAGGGTAATCGGACTAGTCCAGACCCTTACTAGACTAGTCTGATGTTGTCCAGTAAGGATATCGGACTAGTTCGGACCCTGACCGGACTACTCCGTTCATTTCAATAACTAGCAGTTTGAACTCGAAATTGACATGTGCTCTAATTGAAAGGACACAACCAACCGAATGTAATGTCCCTGACCGGGGGACACAACATTCTTAAGCAGTGGCAGGCCCCCTCTTGTGTCTCTTGGTTAAGTATAAGAAGAGGATCAAGTGTATGATAAAAGAATGCCAAGGCATACACACATACACACTTGAACACTCTTAACCCACTCAGAATATGATCAAGATACCAAGACAAGAACAAGAGGAAACACCTCTCGTCGTTGTTCTTCTTGCGGCCTTCGCCTTGTTGGCTCGATGGCCGCATCGTCAAGCAACAACAAAGATGGAGGAGAAGGTATTAGAAGTGTTCTTGTGCTATTTGAGAGATAGCACTTGATGTTCATGTTGTATTCAATTTTCTCCATGTAATTCGAGATGATTTAGTGGCTATTTGATCTTTGGGCTCCCTTATGATTTCTAACAGGTGCGGCTTTAGGAAGAAGAGGACACGGCCAGGGCTAGCTGGAGAGATGAAGTGGAACCTGGCGCAGCTCCTGGTGGCTTTGTTAGGGCAGGGGAGTGACAGGGATGGCCGGACGACATCACTGCTATTGGGGCAGTGTGAAACGGAGCAGTGTTCCGCCATGGACACCGAAGGAGAAAGAAAGGCGACCTCGCACCACAATGGAGAGAGTGAGGAGATACATGCACTCGCTTCTGCTGGCTCAGTCGGAATAGGGAGCCACGGGGAGGCTCGACAACGAAGCTGTATGGCGGTGAGCAGGGCGGTGCGCTGAGCATGTGCAAGAAGCAGCAACCGAGCGGAGATGAATTTTTTTTTTGTGTTTTGTGTTCAGCGTGAATGCGCAGAGGAAGGATATGGGGGAGAGGGAGGCGGCAAGGGGGCTGCTGCATGGACTGCATGCCATGCGGTGGCGTCCTCCCGTGAAACAGAGACGCCAGTAAGATGCTTGAGCCACTTCCACGTGTGTCTCGCCCTCTGTTACTCCCTCCCTTCCCCTCAATTTGACTAGTAATTATGCTCAATGTTCGCTCAAATGCTACAGGATGCCTAAGTAAAATATGGAGTGTCCAATTATGATATCAGATTTGAGTTTGGATTAAGTTGATTTTTGAACATTTGAATTTAGATTTGAATAAAACTATAAAGATTTAGTTTTACATTGATTAATAATTTGCAAGATTTTTGTAGTACACTAACTATTTTTTCAAGAGTAATAAATGATCCGAATTCTTGCTTGTTGTCAATGTTGAGTTTGCACTTAATTTTTGAATTGTAACTCGAGTTTTTAATCATTGATTTGAAATATTCATCTAAAAGCTTTTCAGGGAACCCATAGATGATTATTTTGACACCCTAATTTATTATAAATGTAACTTTGCATAATTCAGATCCTATATTCGAATATGTTTGACTTAGAACTCAGATTCTTGCCTTAACATGATTTTTGGCTTTTTAATTAAGTTTAACTTTAAACTCCACTTTACCCTTTTCGGGGATAAATTGAAATTGACACTAGTACTCCAAATAGTGTTTCAAGTTTTAACAAGTTTATATTTTTTACATTATTTATTAAATAACATAATTCATCATGAGTTTGAATTCCCAATTTAACTTAAAACTTTTATGTTCGTATTTTTGCTTCTTGAGTTTCTCAAATGTGGACTTTTACAGGCTTGTAGGTAGATTACTTGTGGCCGTTCCTCTTCTATTTTTGGTCAATAAAAATTATAGTTTGTGATGAGCTTTTGTGCCTCGTTCGGCCGACATGGTTTTGACAAATTTTTCTCATCGAGTTTCTAGACAGCCAGATGTTGCTTCGGTGTTTTAATCATAAATTGAGTTTTACAGATCCAAGTGACATGATTATTTTTGTGTTCTCTTCAAAATTCAATTATATATCATATGTGAAAATTTCACGGTCATTGGATTTATAGTTTTTTATCAGCACGAGTTTCTTTGCAGCATAGCAGATCTATTTTTAACTGGGTAGAACAGATTGACCTTTGCTCAATCTTTTGATCATAACTGGGGTTCTACTTATTGTTTTCACGTGATTCTTTTTGCATTAGTTTCATGACTTGATTCTATAAAATTTATACTGGTTGTATCACGATTGAAAACGTTGAAAACACTTGCAGACATGGTCTCTTTATCAAACTGACTTTCTGCCGAGGGGTTTTTGTTGCTTCCGCATAAAAAAGTTTTGATCTACCATTGGCCCTCCTCTGGTAGATCTTCACGTGTTATTTGATCCTAAAAAATTGAAATCAAAATGTTGCCTCCTATCCTACGCTACGTCTTTCTAATGGAGATTTGGAAGCTTCGGTCATCATATGTGTCAAGCTTTCAGATGAAGAAACACTCAAACTCATAACCATGTTAGAGAAGCATAAGACTGCTTTTGGCTACTCACTTCAAGACCTCGAGTGAAACAACCATGCTCCTTGCACCCATCACATTTTGAATGACCCCGAGAGTAGCCCCTCATGGGAGCCTCAATACCAGTTGAATAATGCGATGCGTGAGGTTGTCAAGAAGAGGTCTTGAAACTTCTTCATGCAGGGATTATTTATCCCGTTCATCATAGCAAGTGGGTCAGCCAAATCCAAATGTGCCAAAGAAGGAAGGAATGACAGTGGTTTTAAATGATAATAATGAATTAATTCCTCAATGAACCGTCACGGGATGGAGGATGTGCATAGACTACCGGAAACTTAACAAGGCAACTAGGAAGGACCATATTCCACTACCCTTCATCGATGAGATGTTTGAGCGATCGGCAAAACATTCCTTATTTTGTTTCCTTGATGAGTATTGGGCAATCATCAAATTTCCATCCATCCCGATGATCAAAGTAAGACCACATTCGCATGTCCCTATGGAACATACACCTACCGGCGAATGTCTTTTGGACTGTGCAATGCACCTACCTCATTTCAAAGGTGCATGATGTCTATGTTTTTCTATGTGATTAAGGAAATAATGGAAGTTTTCAGGATGATTTCTCCATCTATGAGAAAACTTCTGATCATTGTCTGGAAAATATGGACAAGGTCTTACAAAGATGCCAAGAAATGGACATGGTACTCAATTGGGAAAAGTGCCATTTTATGGTTTCTGAAGGCATTGTTCTTGGACAATTAGTGTTCAAGAGGGGGATAGTGGTGGATAAGGCAAGATTGAAGTTATTAAACAACTTCCACCTCCTATCAACATAAGGGGAATCCACAGCTTCCTAGGTCATGCGGGGCTCTATTGATGATTTATCAAGGATTTTTCCAAAATCGCTAGACCCCTAACGAACCCGTTAGCTAAGTATGCACCATTTAATTTTGATGAAAAATGCCTCAAATTTTTTGAAACTCCCAAAAAGGCACTAATCTCAGCTCCAATCATCCAACACCCTGATTCGACTTGTCCATTCGACAATCATGTGTCATACCAGCGATTTTGTTGGTTGTGCGGCCGTAGGCCAAACCAAAGATAAGAAGCATCATGCCATAGCCTACGCTAGCAAGACTCTAACAGGAGCACAACTCAATTATGCCACCACGGAAATTTTTGCTATCGACAAGTTTAGATCCTAATTGGTTGGAGCCAATGTCATAGTCTACACGGACCATGCTGCCTTAAAAATTTTTCTCACCAAAAAGTATGTGAAACCAAGGCTAGTCTGATGGGTTATTCAACTCCAAGAGATTGATTTGGAAATCAAGGATAAGAAGGTAGCGGAGAATTCTGTCACATATCATCTCTCATGTATGGAAGTCAGACAAACCATGGACATACCTATAAATGACTTCCTACATGATGACATGCTGCTCAAGGTGACTGACTCTCACCCTTATATGCAGATATCATGAACATCATGGTCACGAGGTACGTACCACTAGGGGAAACCAAAAAGAAACTCATATATGAGAGTTGAATACACCTATGGGACGACCCATATCTCTATCAAGTATGTGCCAATGGCCTTCTTAGAAGGTGTGTCCCAACAATCGAAGGCATCAAAATTATTGAAAAATGCCATGCTGGCACCTATGGAGGCCATTACAGTGTTTACCGTACTCAAGAAAAGATCTGGCAAAGTGGATACTATTGGCATTCTATGTATGAAGATACCAAGGAATTCATTCACTGATTTTGGGAATGCCAAAAACATGGTGGAATCACTTCTCGCAATCCATGCCCCTTACATATAATCTCTAAGTCAAATTGTTCGGTGTATGGGGCATTGACTTCATGGGACCTTTTCCAATGTCCTGTGACTTCGAGTATATCCTAGTTACCGCCGATTATGTATCAAAATGGGTATAAGCATTTCCTTGCAAAAATGTTGACTCCAAGCAAGCTAGGAAAATGTTCCGTGAGATGATTTTCCCATTCTTTTGCACTCTCAGAAGGTTATAAGTGATGGAGGGTCTCATTTCATTGATAAGGCCTTACAAACTTTCTAAGGGAGCTTGGGATGCAGCATAACATTGCTACTGCATACCACCCACAGACAACCGGTCAAGCAGAAACATCCAACAAATAAATCAAGAATATTCTGTAAAAGACTGTCTTGGAAACGGGTACGGGTCGGAAGCACAAATTACCAGATGCATTGTGGGCATACCATACTACTTAAAAGACACCTGTTGGCATGATTTCTTTCCAACTTTTTACAGGAAGATTTGCTATCTTCCTGTATAGTTGGAACATAGAGCTTATTGGGCAATAAAAAGGTGGAACATGAATCTCATCGAGGCTGGGAAGCACCATTTGAGACAAATTTCTGAACTTGAGGAATGAAGGGATAAGGCGTACCATAGAGCCAAAATTTACAAGGAAAGAACCATGAGGTGGCACGACAAAAGAATCATGCCAAAAGAGTTTAAGTCTGGAGATAAAGTTCATCTCTTTAACTCTAGGGTAAAATTCTTCGAACACAGGAAATTACGAAGTATATGGGAAGGACTATTTACTGTGATAGAAACCACATCTCATGAAGCCATCACACTCCAAGATAATAAGTTTCATCTATTTAAGGTAAATCTTCTTAGATTCCTATGAGGATTTGGAAAAAGAAGTCAATGTGATAAATTTTATCGACTTTCATGCCATTCTTCCCAATTCTACCTAAATCCTCAAAGTCCAATAAGTAGGCCCATTAGAAAAGTCATCCATATGGCCCCGGAGTTGTCCCACAAAACCACAGCAAAAACGGGGCCAATCCCTAATCGGTCAAACCCTAGGTTCGGCCGGCTCCTCTCTGGCGTTGTCTCGGTTCTGTTTTCACGAGCGATCCCCTCTAAGTTATCCCAACAAACCCATCGGTGCTACCGAATCAATCCCCACATCAGCGCTGTAAAGGCCCTAAAAACTCTAGTGTAAAATTCAGCTCAAGAATCAAGTAGAGAAATAAAACATTGAAATAAAACAGTGTGCTCCTATGTGTTGTATTTGAGTTAAACTCAAAATGGTACTTTCAAAATCAAATCAAATTATACAATTCAAATATGTCAAACTCAAATTTGCATTCACTGATGTCTTTTCAATTTTTCAAACATTATCTCTGCCAAGTTTGATGATTTTTGAACCACATTTATTTCGTATTTGGATCCACCCATATGAAAGCATTCAAAATTTGAATTCAAATACAAATTCCATTTTGAACTTTGTCTATTGCCGTTTAGATTTCACATTTGAATTCTAGGTGATTGATTTGCTCTAGCTGCAAAATTCTAGAATTTTTTGAGCATATTCATATGGTGGATAAAATCAATATAGAAGGCTTCTTAGTTGAACTAGTGTGTCCGCTATTGTAAAATTACTTTTGTTATAAAATGAGAACAGAATGTGACACACTCATTTGTGTTATCTATTTTGAATATCTTTTCATGTGTGCTGTTAGGTGCCACATCGCACGGCACCACCCAACGCGATTCCTAGATGTCGGGACCCCCGTCCTCATAGGCGCTAATAAAAAGGAATGAACAGAGGGTAGAACATGCACCTTCCGAGAGAAAAACACCCTCTTTTGCCCTCCATCAAGTCCCAGCTACAATGGCCGGCAAAGACATTGTGCCTCACGTTTCCTCCACCTCCATGTTCAACCTAAGTGGGGGACCTACACTGGCCAATGATGGAGCTTCATTGGCTATCGAGTCAGTCATGGAATTGGACGTGGCACCTCTCACCGCGATCCTGCCACTAGGAACGCCACGTGGGTGTATCCCCACTCATCGAGTGTTGCTCGCTCGCTCTCTCCATGAAAAGCATCGGTGAAGTCGCAAACGCCAATGCGACGTCCATCGACGGCGGCACTCAAGCCAATCATGACTTATCTTTTCTATAGAAAAGACGAAGTCCATCCCATGCTACAGCCAGGTGAGGAGTATATGGTCACTTCGAAGATGATGAAAGGAGATGTAGTGAGAACGACAAGTCGCCTACACCTACCTCGCTGGAATCGTCAAACGATCGTTTCATCATTCGTTGTGTGAGAACGCCCATGGGTAATGCAAAAATATTGTTCAAACACGTGGACAAGGCGGCCTTGGAAGAATCGACAAAATTGTAGCCCTCCAAGGTGCGGCGACACCTCTCACCACCTGCTATCAAGAGGCCTCAAGACCAATTCCAAAGTAGTGATGAGAAATCTCTTAAGACCGGTGCGGCACAGCTAGCCAAAGAATTAGCTAATCTCCGTTTGGAGAATAAAAAGCAAGTGCGCAAAGTGGCCGAAGGATGCATCAAGAGGGCGGAATTTAAGGACATATTAAAGCCCTTAGAGAGGAGATTTTTGCTGTCCGCCGTGGCATAAAAGCCAAATTTAGGTGCTTATGCGAGGCCGTAGGGATGTCAGACATCTACAAAGCACCATAAGTATACATCCCCATTAGGCCTAGGGTGCTTACTCTTTTTTTATTTCATTATTTCTGTCCAAACTTTGTAATACAATAATGTAAGCACAACCATATGTTCATTACAGTGAACTTACCGATTCATCTAACACCGGCAAATTTCTTCTTTTGTTATTTTGTGTGTGTACAATAAAGAGTCCAGAGAACAAGTGTGGGAGAGGAGTCCCTTGGCAATTCACGACATACAAATTCCACGTTTCACCCAAAAACACGTCGCAACTGAGCATACGAGATAACACGAAGAAACAGGAGGCCAGCGAAGCTAGGTCGAGCTCGACCAAGCCCCTGGTTCGACGGACGTAGTGGTGGCCCATCTCGGCCTCGTTTTGCTACACAATGTTGGTTTCAATCAACTATCTTCTATTTCATATGAATCCCTGTCAATTGAGTTGTAACTTTTGATGAATTTACATAAAACTTCACTAACATCAGTTCAAAAAATTAAAATGAACAATCACATTTTGCTTTAGTTGAGATTAGTATACCTTGTATTTTAATTTCATTTCCATGTTTCTTGGCCCACATAATTAAATTAGGGAAACATTGCATCTAAGGATTTGATTGGTGTGATATGGTGAATAAAAAAACCATGAATAATTCTCTCCTTGCTTGAAATTAGTTTTGATTTTTTAAAAATTTTGAAGTCATGAGGTTTTTCCTAACCAACTCATTGGAATTTAAATACACACCAATGCCATATGATACAAATATTAAAAACCACATGCCACTTTGCATTTTCATTGAACTTAATCTTATTGAGTGACTTGCATGAATTCTTTACTAGGAGTTTCTTGTGCACTCCACCATAGATATATTTCCATGTATCCACCACCAAAAGACACTACATGCAATTTCTTGCAAAATACTCTCTCTTCAAAAAGATGCATAAAAAGGAGTAGAAGGAATGGTTATAAAGTGCTCTCGAAACAAGGGAGAGACAATAAGTAGCCATGATTCATTCCTGCACAAAAAGAGAGTGAATGATTGGGTGTCATCTTCATCCATCATCCACCATACGTGCACAAGAAAATTCCTTAGTCATTGGTTTTTATTTCTTAGTCCTCTTATAAGGATCAAGTTTCTGACTTAGTGATATATGAATTGCAAGTGAGCCTCGTTTTATCCCCACAAGCTCTACAAAAAGCCATACCTAGTTTTTCTGACAAAAGTGGCAATTCATGCCAAGGTGAGGATTCAAAAACTTTGAGCGAATTGAGACAATACATTTGAGAGGAAAAGGCAATGTCTTCCTGGCTTTGGAAATATAGCAATCTTTGTGATTATTTTAGCAGGAGGAAATCAGGTGAAATACATTCAAACTGTTCCACTTCTCAAACAACAAAGATGATGTGTTAGCAGCACCAAAAAGTGTTCATGAACAAAGGTATGAGTTGAAATATTTTATATACTTATTTCATACTTATATAAAAATCTTATCTTAACATTTAGTTTTTCTTGCCTTAACTTATAGCAAAGGACTAAGAGTGGGGGAGTTTGTTGATGGTCCTTAAATGCTAAATTTGACCGTCAATTTACCTCATGAAAAGTATAACAATGAGAACACAACATAGTGGTGGGGGTTAATACTAACTATTTCCACAAGTGTTAGTGTCTATTTGTATGTAGGTGAATTAAGCACCAAAATACCAAGAAATGCAAGGAGCAATCCTAAAAGTGGCATTACAAACAATCAAACAATGACACATGGCGGCACATGGATTCATGGACCCATTCTAAGGTGTATCCAAGGGAATCCCACATCGATTCACGCGGGAATGGGGCCAAGGCCCAGAAGTCAGCCACCCGGAGGAAACACAGTGCAAGGGGGGCAAGACCAGGTCAGTCAACTCCCTGGCTCGGCAGACTTGGTCTGGCCCCATCCTCGGTCAATCGCCATGTGTTAACTCCATTTGGCTCCCTGAAGGCGGTGAGGACTGATTTGCGCACTAGTTCTGGCGCCAAACTGGCTAAACTCGTGTATAAATAGCCACATTGACTCCCTCATTTCACACAACACAAGTTTGAGAGTAATAGTTCACTCCAAAGGTTTGGTGCTGCCAGGAGGGTAGCCAATTAGAATAAGAGTGAGGAGAAGCTAGGAGGAGGAGGATTAAGCATGTCAACTCCCTATTCCACATTTTTACCTCTATGTAAGTTTTGCCGGAATCAAGTAATACTTTCGTGAATTTAATTCAAGTTTGATTCTTAATTCATGGTAGTTTGCTTCAGTAGCTGCTTGTTGGTTACCTGCTTTAATTCATTAGAGGCTCTAGTCTTAGCATTGCATTCAAAAATATTAAATTTGTGATTTAGAACTTAAGCGTGGTGCTTAGGTTAGAAATCATCAGTTAATATCTCATTGACCCACGGATTGAAGAGGTAGGTAGTAGGTGGCAATAGTCCTAACCGTCCCTAGTACTCCTCCATGTTCGGCTATGCCATTGGCTCTTAGCGCAAATCGTCCTGATATTGTCAGGGATAAATCCATGCCCGAAGCAAACAAGTACCATAGACTGCTATGGTTTAGTATGAAACCCTTGGATTCTTCTCACACCCTTGCCTACAAAACAAGTTTTATGTCCCTGGGAGAATAAGTTAGGAGATTAATGCACATGTTCCTTGGAATCGATACACTTGGAAATACTCTTTAGGGTAAGTGCTACAACGGTATTTTCGTGCGCTTGCGGATTATTTTGTCTTCTTAAGAAATACCAAAATCCCTGGAGTTCAGACTTGTTCGAGGTGAGTCAGACATGTCTGAAGTTGCTTCTATGCGCTAATTGAAGCTAAAGTACTTAGCCATACTGTTAGTAGAACTATGGGCTCGAAAATGTCAGAAATATTTTTTGACATGCCCAAAGTGGTCTGTCAAAACCGGTAAAAATACTTTTGTTCTATATGTAGAGGGACAAATCCCTCTTTACCCCTACTAACCCTAGACAAACTCACCAGAGCCGCCTAAAATCTTTAAGAGTCCTCTCCACCTGTTCTTCACCTTTTTGAGCCAAAATATTTGATTTTTGGGAAGAGCGAAGGAGTGATTGCGAGTTACGAGTAGAAAGGGTTTTGGGGTTGAGATTTGAATCAATTTGCTAAGTTTGCTGGAGATTTTCATGTTCTCTACTCGTGGGATCACAACTAGATGGTCAGGCGTCATGACAGTTGATTTCATTTGTGATTTATTTGTCTGGGAAGTTTATAGTCACCCTTTGAGGTAGTGGACAAACTATGTTTTTGACCTTTGTGGTTCCTTGGTGAGGGAAGGTCTAGTGAAGGCCGGGTCTTTTGTGGACTCCTCAGCAGAACGTAGGTTCTGAGTTAAAAATCTCGTGTCTATTGTCTCTATTTACATTTCCGCATCACACTTACTTGTCATGTGATCACATTAGCTAAGTTTTGTCCTCCATTAGTTCTAGTACCTTATCTTTGATATATTGCTTTTAGTATTGCTACTAGAACATTTAGCTACCATTTACTTATGTGGATTGAAGAGCATGTGAGAAACTACAAGAGGGGGTGAATGGTATATTAAAACTTTGGGGCTATTGTGTTTATAACCCTATCTGTAAGTCTAATTGTGATTTTACACTTCAAATTAGGGTTTGTGATTTTACCCTTGTTTTTTTGAAATGAAAAAAAATTCTACCCTACTCTATTAAGGAAAGTTAACAGTGTTAAATATGAAAAAAAAGACAGAAATACACTTATCATGTTAACATATTTAAGATATATTTAGTAGTATTACATAACAAGATATATTTCATTGAAAATTTGTTAATATGTAAAATTTGTAATTTGATAAAAAAATTTGAATTCATCCAAATTTTAAATTTTTTATATTTGGAATTCTGAAAATTCGAATTTTGAAATTCTGAAAATTTTAATTCAAAAAAAAAATTCTGAAAACTGGAATATAAATTTTTGGAAATTTAAATTAGAATTTGAATTTTGAAAATTCTGAATATCATTTTTTTGAATTTCACTCACATTTGTTTGTTTTTAAAATTCTAAAAAATGTTTAAATTTGAATTCAAAATTTCAAAAAATCAGTAATTCTGATATTTATCTTCCAAAAATCTTGTTAGCATAAATTAGCACAAAGTAGGATATTTTTGACTTTTTTTATTTGTCAATTGTTTATTTAATTTTATTAGATCATTTAATCTAATTAGATTTATCAGTGTTAGAAATGGAGAGTAAACGGTGACTTCATTTTGAAAAATTAGGGGTAAAATTACAAACCCTAGTTTTAAGGGGTAAAATCACAATTAGAGTTGAAACTAGGGGTAGAAACACAATAAACCCTAAAACTTTTCAGCGGAAGCAACGAAAACCCCTAGGCAGAAAATCAATATAATAGAGAAACAATGTATACGAGTTTCCAACGTGTTCAAAACGTGAAAAATCAGTGTAGATTGTAGAGAATCAAGTAAAGAAGCCACGACAACAAGAATCATGAGAAAATGTCGAGTAAAACTCAAGTTATGACCAAAACAGTGAGCAAAGGTCAATCTGTTCTAACAGGGAGCAAACAGATCTGCTATATTGCAAAAAAACTCGTCTAGGTCAAAAACCGCAAATCCAATGACTCTGTAATTTTCACAAATGATAGACCATTAAGTTGTGAAGACAACACAAAAAGGATCACGTCAATTGGATATGTAAAACTATTGTTATGATCCAAACACCGAAGAAAGGTCGGGCAGCGCAGAGATACGACGAGAAAGACTTGACGAAAACAAGTCAGACGAACATGGCACAAAATCTCCTATAAACTACAAATTTTACTCACCAAAGACACAAGAGGAAAAGCCCAAAGTTGTGCACCATGAGCTCTAGCCTTCCTTGCTTATATAACCAGCCCTTATGCCAACTCAATCCTAACTAGGACTCCTACTCCCACTTAGTTTCAACCGAAATTTTCCATAACTGTTCAAGACTATTCCATACACATATAGAAGCAACCTTAAGACTTCCAAACACCTTAGGAACGTACTAAACATTCCGAAAAAACTCAAATTCTTGCTCAACGAGAAATCTAACCAAAACAAAACTCGAAACCTTCCATAAACAAACCATAACCGCCTTAGCCGCAGCCTGAGGCATAATCTAGTCGATTGGACCTTTTCGCCGACATCATAACGTCCATATCTCTTCACTACATATTAGAAAATTGTTGTCACGTCCATACGCCCCTTGCACACATGCAAACACCATCCAACGATGTCCACAAAACCTTCATATGCATTGTTGTTGACTCAAACTTGTTGCGCGACCTCTCCCGAACTTGGTTGTTGAACCACATCTTCTCCCTAAGACTGGTTTAATGGATACTGTCACCAGCCGTGTCTTGACCTCAAGAAACAACTGCACATGAATAAACAACCAATCTTCCGAGCACAAGTCCTCGACTTGACTCACATTAGTCTGATAACCTCAACACCTAATGTGAGCACCTCACATAAGCATGTTGCAAACCATATAAAAAATGATATCGGCCATAACCACAAAAACACACCAAAAACTAAGAAAACTAATACTAAGAAAATCTTCCCATAAACCAAAAGCAATTTCAAAATATTGCAAGTTAAAACAGAGCAAAATAGAGTAATCAAACTCAATATGAAAACTCTCTAGAGTAACTGTTACTCTTGATATGAATAATGAAAGTTTGGACAGTCCAAAACCATCAAAGGTTAATCCCAAAAACACATTGGAAAGTTCGAATAGTCCAAATCCATCGAGGGTAACATTACTCATAATAACACATTGAATAGTTCGGACAGTCCAGACTTATCGACATTAATGATGTTACTCCCAAAAAGCACTGAGACAAGTTTGGACAGTGTATATCAGGCTGTATCATGGTGTATCGGTGTAAGATCAAAACTATGCATGCAAACTCATACTTTTATCCTATTTGCCAATGTATTCAACACATAGGTCTCACAATCATCCCATTGGTGAATGCATTGGCAACACCTCTTCAAAACCAAATACTGAGTCATTCACGTTTCATGAAAAGTTTTGAAAAAGAAAATTTCTTCCCCATTTTGAAAATAAAAAAGAAATGAGAAGAAAACCAAAAATTTCTCCTCCTAAGGACACTCCCCTGAGAAGAATCGTGCCAAAACACTTGTGAATGTGCAATGTGTGACCATTTTCTCCTCATCTGATAATGTATTCAGCAAGGTTCAAAAGAGAAATTTTAATTGTTATGAGCATAATATGACATATACAACTAAAACAAAGCTCATCCAAGCCATACTATCAAGTCACTTACACTATCACATCAATGAAATACATAAAGTATTGTAAGCCATGCTAGAGATCAAGTGAAATTTTTCAATTTAAGCAAGTCATGACCTCACAAACATAACTATTTTGAAAACCTGAAAGCATGACACATATTGCTTCATTTTTTAATTTTTCATTATCATTTAAATCATAAATTTTGATCATATGACATTAGCAAGAGATTATTGAAAGTGCATCTAGGAATCCCTTGTGGGTTTTGGATGATTTATGCAAGAAAATGAGATTCTAACCTCTTTGTTGAGATGAGCACATGTTTTAACAGCAAAATAAGCAAAGTTCCAAAAAAGAAGGGAGAATGAGGAGCAAAGTGGAAATGAGCTCAAGGAAGAAGAATAGTAGATCAATCACACTTAAACACACACATTGCACAAAGTTATACAGGACCGGACTAGTCCGAATGTCACCGAACTAGTCCGATATCCTCTCTGCACAAAATCGGACAAGTCCGACATCCATCGGACTAGTCCGACATCTCTCCGAATAGAATCGGACTAGTCCTTCCCAGTGCGGACTAGTCCTCAAAACACTTCACAAGTCACACAAAATCGGACAAGTCCGATCACCATCGGACTAGTTTGATATCCATTCTGACCCAAATCGGACAAGTCCAAAAATAGCACGGACTAGTCCGAAAAACCCTCTGACCTAAATCGGACAAGTCCACCAAGTGCGGACTTGTCACCCAATTCATTTAGGATTTCACATGTCCGGACTAGTCCGAAGATTTCCAGAAGCGAAATCAGACAAGTTCGCTCCTAGCCGGACTAGTCCGATATTTCGGGACACTTAGGGTTTGCTACACACAGCACACCGGACTAGTCCGGTGTCCACCACGGACTAGTCCGATCTTTCTAAACCCTAACGGTCACTTTTTGTGACGCCCGGTTCCGAAAATTGAACCAAGCTAACGCATATGTGTGCCCAAGATGTTCAACACAAATACACGAGTGATTCACAAATGATAAACAGATAATTACCATAGCTCAAATTATTAAATAAGTACTATTATTACATAATTCATTAAATCCTCGAATACAAGCTGTAATGAATATTAATGATAAGTTCAACTAATGCAGCGGATATAAACTAATTAAACAACTAAGCAAACTAAACAAAAGGGAATAGCGCAGCTCCATGCAACACCACAGGCAAAGCTGACGGTAGACACGGCCTAGATCTCCACATTATCGCCATTAAACTCACAATTCTGACCTGCAACTGTTGGGTGGGGGATTGCAAGAGTGAGTACATGTCGTACTCAGCAAGTGTGGAAAGTATGACATGTGGCTGATTCAAATGACGATAATAATAATGGCAAAGTGCTGAAAAGTACAGTAAAATATTTGAAAAGCAACGTATTGTATTTATGTGAAGTAAACCTATCATAAACCATGTAACCATAATAATACCAGTCCATAATTCACCATTACCAATAACCATAATCAATGTCGTAAACCATAATTCCATCCATAACCATAACCATAATCATAACATCAACCATAACCATTACCAAACTATAACCATCCCAAATCCCAATTTCCAACTCTAATCATGTAGGTCATCCAGGCGCTCATAACCGGGAGCACGGCTATCATGATAGTTTTAACTAACTCTGCAGAGTTTGTACCTCTTTACCCACGTGTTTGTGATTCCATCACCCGTCGGCGACTAAAGAACCTCCCTTATGCCAATTACACTTCCTTTGGTGTATGGCCAAGAGATCACAAAATAGCCTTTACAAAGGGATTACTAGCCTATTCAGACCCCACTGAGGTTTCACCGGTGGCGATGCCTCCAACTGAGCACATCTTCAACCAAGGGCCCCCTCTTGAGCCATTCGGATCCCAGGGTAGTCCCACCAATCATCAACAAACCCAATCCGACTATCCCTTCCCCGAGCATCCACAATGGTCCAAACAGCACTAGCAAAGCCCTAATTAATCAGCTACACCACACCCATACTTGGCCTCGTGGTGGCACTGTAGTCCTGGCTTATTCTCGCATGAACCGGTCCTTAGATCTAAAGCAAGCAAACCACCATAACATCCAACCCATCCACATACCAGGCTTGCTTAGATCACCCATCGTATTGACCAATTCACATTAACCAGAATATCATTGATGCATAATTAAATGTGTAGTGTTGTTTTCCATCCCAATTAATTAAGCGAAGCAAAAAGGTAAAAACCCTTCCCGACTCTCTACCATAAATTCCAGGTGACAAGGGTGGTTAAACAAATCTAGTAAACTTCCTACCATAGGATTCCCATCAAATTGACACAAGCATGCAGTTTGCAAACAAAACATTTATTTTAAAACAGGATCAATATGCTTCAAGGACACTTGCCTTGCTCCGGCGGATGGGGTTGCACAAGCGCTTCAAAATCTTGATTCTGAAAATCCTCGTACACGACCTCTTGAGCACTTCCCTCTACTCGTGACCACACATATAAGAATATACACACAATTCAATATGATGCACATGCATTAATCAACATGCGATGATATGCATGCATGCAAGGTACAATAATTAATTAACTACAGTTGTTTATTAATTAGATGCAACTAGTTCATACGTGTTCATATGAGTTTACGAGAGTTTTAGCAGGGATTAATGCTGCTGAAAATAAAATTATGGTGCAACTAAAATCAATTTATGTCTATTAGATCTAATGCGTCGCCAAAATTCGCATCGGGAACGAATCCTACCGTAGATCTGACGGTTTGACGATCGCGGAACAGGTGCGACGCGTAGACGAAGTAGATAGTACAACAGTCCCTCGGCGGCACGACGACGGCGACGATCTCCGGTGGATGGTGGTACCCTCCTCTTTTTCTTCCTCTTCTTCCCCTCTTTTTTTCTTCCTTTTCTTCCCCTGGTGGCGCAGCCTTCTGGTGCTTTTCTTTTCCCTCTGTACCGGCGGCGCTTTCTGGGATCGGGGAAAATGAGGGCCTCGGTTCCTTTTTCTTCTGTGCCGGCGGCGTGGCTCTCTGGGCGACGGCTGATTTCTGGGATCGGAAAAAAACCTAGGACCTACGGTCCTTTTTATAGGGTGGAGGCCACGCGGTAGGGCGCTAGGGCCGACTGGCGCGGGAATCGCGGTCCAGGCGGGAGTCCGCGTGAGCCAGCGGGAATCCCGGGCGCGGGAGGGCGAGCGGCACGTGGGCGAGGCGGAGCGCTGCGCGTGCGCGAATCCGGAGGCGGGCGCGGCGGGAGTCGGGCGTGGGCGGGGCGCAGGCGCGGGAAGCCGGGGTGGGGGCCACGCGGGCGGCGGGGCAGCGTGGGGCTGGGCGCCTCGGGCGCCTCGTGGCGTCAGGCGGCGGGCGTGGCAGGTGGCGGGGCCCAGCGCGCGGGCAGGTGCGCTGCGCGCGCATGCGTGCGGGCGGCCAGGGGCGGCGGCAGGGTGGGGTCCGCGGGAGTGACGCGTTGCCGGCTGGGCCGGTCGGCGGCCTGGCCGGCGGGTTTTTCTTCTCTTTTTTTTTCTATTATTTATTTATTATTTATATTATTATTATTTTATATATATATGTTTTATTTTATTATTATTTTATTATTCTTTTTATATTATCATTATTATATATTTTACTATTTATATTTTATTTATTTTATTTATCTTATTCATTTATTTATTCATTATTTTATATATATATGTTTTTATCTATTACTATTATTATTTTAATTTCTTCTTTTGCTACATACATATATGTATGTTTTATCTTTTCTTTTATTCTTTTATCCCTCTAATGTTTAATGCATGATCATGTATGCAATGCAGGATGCGAAAATTTAGGGTGTTACAAATCTACCCCCCTTAAAGTGAATCTCGCCCTCGAGATTCGATAGCGTGGAGAAAAGGTGAGGGAATTCTGCCTTCAAGTCTTCTTCACGTTCCCATGTAGCTTCGGTTTCCGTATGGTGTTTCCATTGCACTTTGCACCAACGGATCCTCTTATTCCTTGTGAATACAAAACGATGAGGCTGGCGGAGAAGTCTACCCCCCTTATTCTAAGGCTTACTTTTGGACATACTATATTTGTTCTCATCTCTCCTCCAGGAGATTTAACCAATAGAGTAAACTTCATATGAGAGACAGGCAACTATAATTGGCAACATACTTTGATGCAATGAATCAATGCGATGCTTCAGAATCAAATAACATAGTCGCGGGATTGGAGTTGGCGAGAAACATACCAATGACCACGTCATCCGCTTGTTGAGCATCCTCCGTAGAGACATGGTTCACGTTACCACGAGCAAAGTTCTGCTGTCCACGACTTCCTTGTGGTTGTCCTCCATTGGGTCTTGGGTTTTGCCTCAGCGCATTGCTTCTTTAACCAAGGCCTGACTTAGGGCATTGATTCGCAAAGTGTCCAGCTTCTCCACAAGTATAGCACTTCTTAACTCCACCAGAATTATTGGGACGAGCTTGGTTTTGAGCATTGGTTCCAGGAAAATCAGCACGAGGCGCATAAGGCATTGCTTGCATAACAGGACGCTGCTGCACAAACTGAGTTGGGTGTGGTGCATAACCAGAGCGCTGAGCAGGAATAGTTGAGCTGTAATGAGGCGCATCGGGTGGCGCAAAGCGAGGGCGCACATTACTTCCTTGTTGCTGTCCTTGATACGGCGCCTTCCTCTTGATTTCTTGCTCCATCTCACGGATCTTATTCTCAACCACAATTGCTTTGTCCACAAGCTTCTGGAAATTGGCATAATCGCAGTTGAGTAGTTGCACTTGGATCTCATTGTTCAAGCCTCTAATGAACAAGTATTGCTTCCGGCTATCCCGACTAACATCCTCGGGCGCATATCTTGAGAGTTGAGTGAACTTGTTGAGATATTCACTCACGCTTGATCTTCCTTGCCTTAAGTTCTCGAATTCTTGCCTCTTCAAGATCATAACACCTTCCGGCACATAATGAGAACGGAAACTCTCCTTGAATTCGGCCCAAGTGATCCTCTCTTGATTCTCATGAGCATTGCATAGTGAATCCCACCAATCGGCGGCTGCTCCAACGAGTTGATGAGAAGCAAATAGGACCTTCTCCCGATCACTGCATTGGACAATAGCTAGCTTCTTCTCCACAGACTTGAGCCAATCATCAGCGTCCATAGGGTCAGCAGCTTGAGCAAAGGTTGGCGGCCTAGTCCTCATAAACTCTCCCAATCGGTTATGAGGAGGCGGGGGTGGCGGTGGAGGCATGTGGGGCTGATTGTTGATATTGCCAGCCTGCAGCTGTCCCATGGTCTGTATCATGGTCTGCATGAGCTGGTTTTGCATAGCCAATAGTTGCTCAATGTTAATAGCTCCATGAGCAGGTCCTTGTCCATCGTTGTTCTGAGGTACTCCATTGTTCTCCTCCTCATCATTGGCATCCCTCTGGTTGCGAGTCCTCACCATCTAGAGAAAAGCAATAGGTAAGAATTTAGAAACGTCCCCAACTATATGCATCAAGGGTTATGAAACTAAATAGCTAGCTACACTAGCCTAGGTGGACATGGCAATGCTAAGGCATCCCAAAATCCTCTATTAAGCACACAAGCAAACAATATATATATCAAACAGCACTCCAAGCAAAAACACATCGATTCCCGAGTGCTCCTATGTGCTCTAAAGTGTCCATTCTATCTAGGTTGCATCCTACGGTCAACCTGGCTCTGATACCAATCTGTGACGCCCGGTTCCGAAAATTGAACCAAGCTAACGCATATGTGTGCCCAGGATGTTCAACACACATACACGAGTGATTCACAAATGATAAACAGATAATTACCATAGCTCAAATTATTAAATAAGTACTCTTATTACATAATTCATTAAATCCTCGAATACAAGCTCTAATGAATATTAATGATAAGTTCAACTAATGCAGCGGATATAAACTAATTAAACAACTAAGCAAACTAAACAAAAGGGAATAGCGCAGCTCCATGCAACACCACAGGCAAAGCTGACGGTAGACACGGCCTAGATCTCCACATTATCGCCATTAAACTCACAATTCTGACCTGCAACTGTTGGGTGGGGGATTGCAAGAGTGAGTACATGTCGTACTCAGCAAGTGTGGAAAGTATGACATGTGGCTGATTCAAATGACGACAATAATAATGGCAAAGTGCTGAAAAGTACAGTAAAATATTTGAAAAGCAACGTATTGTATTTATGTGAAGTAAACCCATCATAAACCATGTAACCATAATAATACCAGTCCATAATTCACCATTACCAATAACCATAATCAATGTCGTAAACCATAATTCCATCCATAACCATAACCATAATCATAACATCAACCATAACCATTACCAAACTATAACCATCCCAAATCCCAATTTCCAACTCTAAACATGTAGGTCATCCAGGCGCTCATAACCGGGAGCACGACTATCATGATAGTTTTAACTAACTCTGCAGAGTTTGTACCTCTTTACCCACGTGTTTGTGATTCCATCACCCGTCAGCGACTAAAGAACCTCCCTTATGCCAATTACACTTCCTTTGGTGTATGGCCAAGAGATCACAAAATAGCCTTTACAAAGGGATTACTAGCCTATTCAGACCCTACTGAGGTTTCACCGGTGGCGATGCCTCCAACTGAGCACATCTTCAACCAAGGGCCCCCTCTTGAGCCATTCGGATCCCAGGGTAGTCCCACCAATCATCAACAAACCCAATCCGACTATCCCTTCCCCGAGCATCCACAATGGTCCAAACAGCACTAGCAAAGCCCTAATTAATCAGCTACGCCGCACCCATACTTGGCCTCGTGGTGGCACTGTAGTTCTGGCTTATTCTCGCATGAACCGGTCCTTAGATCTAAAGCAAGCAAACCACCATAACATCCAACCCATCCACATACCAGGCTTGCTTAGATCACCCATCGTATTGACCAATTCACATTAACCAGAATATCATTGATGCATAATTAAATGTGTAGTGTTGTTTTCCATCCCAATTAATTAAGCGAAGCAAAAAGGTAAAAACCCTTCCCGACTCTCTACCATAAATTCCAGGTGACAAGGGTGGTTAAACAAATCTAGTAAACTTCCTACCATAGGATTCCCATCAAATTGACACAAGCATGCAGTTTGCAAACAAAACATTTATTTTAAAACAGGATCAATATGCTTCAAGGACACTTGCCTTGCTCCGGCGGATGGGGTTGCACAAGCGCTTCAAAATCTTGATTCTGAAAATCCTCGTACACGACCTCTTGAGCACTTCCCTCTACTCATGACCACACATACAAGAATATACACACAATTCAATATGATGCACATGCATTAATCAACATGCGATGATATGCATGCATGCAAGGTACAATAATTAATTAACTACGATTGTTTATTAATTAGATGCAACTAGTTCATACGTGTTCATCTGAGTTTATGAGAGTTTTAGCGGGGATTAATGCTGCTGAAAATAAAATTATGGTGCAACTAAAATCAATTTATGTCTAATAGATCTAATGCGTCGCCAAAATTCGCATCGGGAACGAATCCTACCGTAGATCTGACGGTTTGACGGTCGCGGAACAGGTGCGACGCGTAGACGAAGTAGATAGTACAGCAGTCCCTCGGCGGCACGACGACGGTGACGATCTCCGGTGGACGGTGGTACCCTCCTCTTTTTCTTCCTCTTCTTCCCCTCTTTTTTTCTTCCTTTTCTTCCCCTGGCGGCGCAGCCTTCTGGTGCTTTTCTTTTCCCTCTGTACCGGCGGCGCTTTCTGGGATCGGGGAAAACGAGGGCCTCGGTTCCTTTTTCTTCTGTGCCGGCAGCGTGGCTCTCTGGGCGATGGCTGATTTCTAGGATCGGAAAAAAACCTAGGACCTACGGTCCTTTTTATAGGGTGGAGGCCACGCGGTAGGGCGCTAGGGCCGGCTGGCGCGGGAATCTCGGTCCGGGCGGGAGTCCGCGTGAGCCAGCGGGAATCCCGGGTGCGGGAGGGCGAGCGGCACGGGGGCAAGGCGGAGCGCTGCGCGTGCACGAATCCGGAGGCGGGCGCGGCGGGAGTCGGGCGTGGGCGGGGCGCAGGCGCGGGAAGCCGGGGTGGGGGCCACGCGGGCGGCGGGGCGGCGTGGGGCTGGGCGCCTCGGGCGCCTCGTGGCGTCAGGCGGCGGGCGGGGCAGGTGGTGGGGCCCAGTGCGTGGGCGGGTGCGCTGCGCGCGCATGCGTGCGGGCGGCCAGGGCGGCGGCAGGGTGGGGTCCGCGGGAGCGGCGCGTTGCCGGCTGGGCCGGTCGGCGGCCTGGCCGGCGGGTTTTTCTTCTCTTTTTTTTTTCTATTATTTATTTATTATTTATATTATTATTATTTTATATATATATGTTTTATTTTATTATTATTTTTTTATTCTTTTTATATTATTATTATTATATATTTTACTATTTATATTTTATTTATTTTATTTATCTTATTCAATTATTTATTCATTATTTTATATATATATGTTTTTATCTATTACTATTATTATTTTAATTTCTTCTTTTGCTACATACATATATGTATGTTTTATCTTTTCTTTTATTCTTTTATCCCTCTAATGTTTAATGCATGATCATGTATGCAATGCAGGATGCGAAAATTTAGGGTGTTACACTTTTAGAAACCCCATATAAATAGAGGTGCATGGCCCAACTTCAAATACTCTCGAACCCTAGCGTCGTCACACCTCCCAAGAGCCCTCAAAAACACATCTCTCCACGAAATTAAGTGCAACAAAGATAAATCCTTTGAGGATACACTCTGGATCATTGGAGAGACACGTTCAACACTCAATTGAGCTCTTGGTTTGATTCTCTAACACACTCGTGTGATTTCATTGTAATCTTTTGAGTGTGTTCTTGGTGGTATTTTGTGTTGTAATCTAAGGGAGCTCTCAACGTGTGAGAAGGCCCCTTTGAATTCGGTTATTCACCCCTTTGTGATAAGTGGAAGAGGATTGGCCTTCGTGGTGATCCAACGAGGGTAGGGTTGGAGAAGACCCGGTCCTTTTGTGGACTCCTCAATGTGGATGTAGGTTGCCTTGGTGGGAGCCGAACCACAGGATAAAACCTCGTGTCTTTCTTAGTGTTCATCGTTCTTATTCATTACAACAATCTAGGGTTTGAATCAATATTGCATACTTTACGTTGAATCATCAAATATAAGATTGAATTGTGATATAATCTAGTCCATTATCTTGCAACACTTCATTTGACTGTATATTTCCGCTGCATACATCAAAGAATCAAATTAATCGATCAAACTTAATCAACCTAGTCGGTACACACCGGACTAGTCCGCACTTTACCGGACTAGTCCGATATATTTGGATTTGAACTGGTTGTTAAGTGTTGCAGGTTCCGACGAAATTCAAAAAGGCCTATACACCCCCCTCTAGGCCACATTCAATTGGTATCAGAGCAAGTTCTTCAAGAAAGAGACTAACTGCTCGAAGAAGATCATGTCGGACATGAAGGACATCCACAAGAGCAACAACCAAGAAAAGGTTGATGATGAAAAGAACCTAAAGGTGGAGAAGCTCCTCCAAGCCATTCAAGACTTTGAGGACGACGATGAGGAGACACTAGAACTAAAGGCGCTCTTAAGAAAGGAGACACTTTCCAAAGGGAAAGTGAAGATTGAAGAAAAGAAGAAGGGGAGTAGTCACACCGATTACTCCCAATATCCTTTTAACTATGATCGTCTAAATTCCAACAATAATCATTACTTGTCTATTCCACTTGGAAAAGCCTCACACTTTGACGGAAGTGATTACTCAATGTGGAGGCAAAATATGAAAATGCATCTAATTTCCCTCAATCCAAGTCTATGGCATATTGTGTGCACAGGAATAGATATCTTGGACGATAACGAAGAACTCACACCAAGCCAAGAGCAGGCAATTCACCGAAATGCTCAAACCGCGGCCGTAATTACCTCTTCGCTCCGTCGGGACTAGTTCACCAAGGTGGATGGACTCGAGATTGCTAAGGAAATATGGGACACACTGCAAACTGCACATGAAGGTGACTGACTTGTGCGTGAAGCAAAGATCAAAATGATTGAAGGCGAATTAGGAAGATTCACAATTGAAGAAGAAGAGTCACCCCAAGACATGTACAATTTATTAAAGACACTCATCAACAAGGTCAGATCATACGGAAGTAAGAAGTGGAATGACCACGAGGTGGTAAAGCTCATCGTTAGAGCTATCGTGCCTCGCAACGACACCCTATGCTCCATGATCAGAGAAAGCCTTGGATTCAAAAGGATGACTCCAGATGAATTGCTTGGAAAGATCATCAACTTAGAGATGATGGAAAAACAAGAAAAGAATGTCAAGGAGATTGCCGGCCTCACCTCAGCAAAGAAGAAAGAGGTAGCTTTGAAGTCCACCCTCAAGCCCCTATCTAAAGAAGCTAGAGAAGCACAACTAGAAGAAGACAGTGACGACGAGAGCAGTGAATTAGATGAAGAAGACATGATACTGTTCATGAAGAAATTCATGAGAATAATGAGGAAAAGACAAGGTGTCAAATCAAGCGAAGGAAAGTACAAGGAAAGAACAAAGCCAAAGTTGATGCGGGCATGCTATAATTGTGGTCAGTATAGCACCTTTATGGTTTATTGCGCATATGAAGAGAACAAGAGAAAGACTAAAGAAGCCAAGCCTCAACCCAAGAAATTCATCAAGAAGAAGAAAAACAAGCCGAACAAGCTCACATTGGGAAAGAGTGGGACTCAAATGATGAGTCCTCATCATCCGAGGAAGAAGAGATGGCTAGCGTAGCCATCGACAAGACATCCAAGAAGTCTACTCTCTTCCCTATACTCGGCGCAAGGAAGGGAGATGGCACTTGCCTCATGGCAAAGGAAGGTTAACGCAAGGTAACCATTAAACCCCCTTCCGTGCATTCCTATTCTAGTGATGATGAAATCAATAGTGATAATGAGGATATGCTTGTTGGACTAAATAGGAAAACTGCCATAAAAATGAAATTTTTACTTCAACAACTTGTTGAGAAGGAGAGGCTAATACATCGTCAAGAGGACATGATCATCTCCCAAAAGGAGGAATGTGTCGAACTTGACAAGCTCCTAGAACTTGAAAAGGAACGAAGCAATTCACTAGAGCTTGAGTTAGCTTCAAGCAAGAAAACTTGCTTGGAGTTAACCGACTCAAATGCTACAATCGAGGACCAACTTGCTGACCTGATCAAGGTTAACAAGATCCTTGAAGTGCAAGTTGAGTCACTCAAGCAAGGTGAACCTTCTTCCTCTTCAAGTTCACCCTCTCAACCCACTAAAACTGAGTTTGCTCATGCTTGTACATGCAATAAAATTGACATAAGTTTGAAAGACAAGCCAACCTCTACAAAGGATAAGCATCCTACCCAAAGTGGCATATTTGACAAGGAGAAAATCAAATATGCACGCAGTGCATACTTGGTCCAAAGACCTCCAAATGTCAAATATGGCATTGGTTATTCTTATGGTGAAAAGCAACATGCTAAAAGCCATAAGAATGACAAGGAGAGGATTGCCTTTGTAAAGGGAAGACCCTCTCAAACTGAAAAAGTTCGGACTAGTCCGGTCGGGGTCTGGACAAGTCCGGTCCTCCGAACAAGTCTGGCCTCCTAGACTAGTCCTGTACATAAACAACAAAAGTTATTGTTTAGAACTTTCGATGCCTCGTACGTCTTAATGAGAAATAATTTTGGCAAGGTTTATGCTCATTATGTTGGGCCACGCCATGGGAACACCAAGTCTCATGTGTGGGTGCTCAAATGTCTTGTAACTAACCTCCAAGGACCCAAGCAAGCTTGGGTACCTAAAACCAAAGCATAATATGTTTTTGCAGGCCTATTCCTCAGGTGGATCTAAATGGGTGCTAGACAGTGGCTGCACCAACCATATGACCAGAGAAAGAAGAATGTTCGTTGAATATGAGGAAAATGAGGATCCAAACGAGGGCATCTACTTTGGAGATAATAGTCAAGGAAAGGTGCTCGGTAACAGTAAAATTGCAATATCTTCTAAACACACACTTTCTCATGTTTTACATGTTGAATACTTAGATTATAACCTGTTGTCCATATCTCAATTATGTGACAAAGTTTATAATTGCTTGTTCACTAACGAGGGTGTGACTTACTCTAGGAGGAGTGATGGTTCCATTGCATTCAAGGGTATGTTGAAGGGAAAGCTTTACCTTGTTGAATTCAACAAGGACAAAGCCTAACTTGACACAAGCTTGATTGCAAAGACCAACATGGGTTGGCTGTGGCATAGACTGCTAGCGCGTGTTGGTATGAGGAACCTTCAAAAGCTCCTCAAGGGCAATCACATCAGAGGTTTAAAGGATGTTGTGTTTGAGAGAGACAGGCCTTGTAGCGCGTGCCAAGCTGGGAAACAAGTTGGAGCACCTCACCTCGCCAAGAATGTCATGACTACAACAAGACCGCTCGAGCTACTTCACATGGACTTGTTTGGTCCAATTGCCTACATAAGTATCGGTGGTAACAAATATGGTTTAGTAGTTGTTGATGATTTTTCTCGCTTCACTTGGGTTTTCTTTTTGCATGATAAGTCAGAAACACAAGGAATACTCAAGAAGTTCTTCAAGCGAGCTCAAAATGAATTCTCATTGACAATCAAGAACATTCAAAGCGACAACGGCACGGAGTTCAAGAACACACAAGTGGAGGAGTACCTTCATTAAGAAGGCATAAAGCACGAGTTTTTAGCTCCGTACTCCCCAAAACAAAACGGAGTTGCCGAAAGAAAGAACCGAACCCTCATAGAGATGGCAAGAACAATGCTCGATGAGTACAAGACATTGGATCGATTTTGGGCGGAATCAATTAACATCGCCTGCCACACCACAAATCGACTTTATCTTCATCGACTACTCAAGAAGACATCCTATGAGCTACTCACCAGTAAAAAGCCAAATATTTCATATTTTCGAGTTTTTGGTTCTCCATGTTATATTTTAAATAAGAAGCCTAGGACTTCAAAGTTCGCTTCAAAGTCTGATGAAGGTTTCTTGCTTGGTTATGATTCGAACACTTACGCCTATCGTGTTTTCAACAAGACCTCCGAACTTGTTGAAGTAGCACGTGACGTAGTGTTTGATGAAACTAATGGCTCCCAAAAGGAGCAAGTTGATCCATGCGTACTAGGTAAAGAAGAAGCTCCTTGTTAAGCATTGAAAAGAATGGCCTTAGGTGAAGTTCGACCACAAGAGTCACCTCTACACGTGTATGAGAAAGATGAACCACTAGAGGAGGTCAACGATCAAGGGGGAGCTTCCACACAAGATCGACCACAAGAATATGAAGATAATAAACAAATCAACGAGGACAACCATTTAGGGGGAGAAGAAGATGATCATGAAGATACAACGCCTCAAGTGCCACACCCAAGAGTACACCAATGCGTCCAAAGGGATCACCCAATCGACAATATCATCGGTGACATCCAAAAGGGAGTAACCACTAGATCTTGTATAGCTAACTTTTGTGAACACTACTCGTTTGTATCCTTCTTGGAACCGCGCAAGGTTGAGGATGCATTGAAGGACCCGGACTGGGTGGTGGCAATGCAAGAACAATTGAACAATTTCAAGCGGAACGAGGTGTGGGAACTCGTGGCAAGACCCAATGCAAACATTGTTGGCACCAAGTGGATCTTCCGCAACAAACAAGATGAAAACAGGGTGGTGACAAGGAACAAGGCACAACTTGTGGCCAAAGGGTATTCACAAGTCGAAGGTTTGGATTTTGATGAGACCTTTGCTCCCGTAGCTAGACTTGAATCCATTATAATATTACTTGCATATGCTACTCACCATGATTTCAAGCTGTATCAAATGGATGTGAAAAGCGCCTTCCTCAATGGACCAATCAAGGAGGAGGTGTATGTGGAGCAACCCCCCGGGTTTGAAGACAAAGAGTTTCCCGACCACGTATTTAAATTGCGTAAGGCTCTCTACGGCCTCAAACAAGCTCCTAGAGCTTGGTATGAGTGTCTTAGAGATTTCGTAATTGAAAATGGCTTTAAGATTGGCAAAGTAGATTATACACTATTTACGAAGAATTTTGATAATGATCTTTTTATTTGTCAGATTTACGTTGATGATATAATATTTGGATCAACTAATCAATCTTTTTGTGAGGAATTTAGTAAAATCATGACAGATAGGTTTGAAATGTCAATGATGGGAGAACTAAAGTAGTTCTTGGGATTCCATGTGCGACAAAAAAAGGAAGGGACATTCATAAGCCAAACCAAGTACACGCAAGACATACTCAAGAAGTTTGGTATGGACAAGGCGAAGCCCATAAAGACTCCCATGGCAACAAATGGCCACTTGGATCTCAATGAAGATGGACCTAGCATCGACCAAAAGGTATATCGCTCCATGATTGGATCTCGACTCTATTTATGTGCATCTAGGCCAGACATTATGTTGAGTGTATGTTTGTGTGCAAGGTTTCAAGCCAATCCTAAGGAGTGTCACTTGACAGTCGTAAAAAGAATATTGAGATATTTAGTTCATACACCCAACCTTGGTCTTTGGTACCCAAAAGGCTCAAAATTCAATCTCATTGGTTACTCCGATGCAGATTATGCCGCATGCAAGGTAGATAGAAAGGGTACCTCCAGCACATGCCAATTCTTAGGTAGATCCCTAGTTTCTTGGTCCTCTAAGAAACAAAATTCCATTGCCTTATCCACAGTCGAAGGGGAGTATGTTGCAGCCTGGAGTTGTTGTGCACAACTCCTTTGGATGCGACAAACTCTAAGGGATTACGGTTATAATATGAACTGTATTCCACTCCTTTGTGACAATGAGAGTGCCATTAAAATTGCCCATAATCCCGTTGAGCACTTTAGAACCAAACATATAGACATAAGGCATCACTTCTTGAGAGACCACTCCATGAAAGGAGATATAGCCATTTCACATGTCAATACCCAAAAGCAATTCACTGACATATTCACCAAGCCACTTGATGAAAAACGCTTCTGTGAACTCCGAAATGAACTAAATATCCTTGATGCTCAGAGAGTGGCTTGAATTGTTGCATACCTGTATGAATTCTTCAAAATATGTTGATTGGATTGTGAAAATCATCTCTCTCAACTTTCTCCAGAAAACTATGTCAATTACTAGATCTTGGTGAATAATGATCATTGCTTGATTGTTGTATGCTTACTCATCATATCCATCAAGATTATTTGATTTGATTTGCCTCCCTATTTTCTAAATATGTACCTTCAAATATATATGAATGGGCTAAGCAATTCTTGCCTTGTGACCACGGACTAGTCCATGGTTACCCGGACTAGTCCGCCCATGCAGACTAGTCCGCGGAGTGCCGGTTACGACAGACTAGTCCGGTAGATAATGGACTAGTCCGATATAGCCTCTGGAAAAGTTCGGACTAGTCCGGTCATCTCCGGACTTGTACGATATTTTGTGTCCTTAACCCTAGCTGCCGCAAAAACCCTAATCCCTCCATCTCCACTCTTGCCTCACGCGTTCTCTCTCTTCCACTCGAGCTCTCAAGGCAATTCCTTGATTTCTCCATTGGAACTTCGCAAGTTTGTGTGAAATTTGATCATCATCGCATCGGGATTGAAGTTCTTGGACAAGTCCCGCCTTCAACACCCTCATCTCCAAGTTCCAATCGATTTCTTCTGTAATTTTCACCCCAACCCTAGAAATCCCAAATTTCTCATTTTTTGATCGAATAGCCTAGCATATTTCACTATATACATGCCTCCTTGATGTATTACGTTTATGCTATGCTTGTTGTGCATTAGGAATCAACATTTGTCTAGTCGCTTAGGTTTTTGAGGATGAATACCGGACTAGTCCAGTCCATGCATGGACAAGTCCGGTCCCCCGGACTAGTCTGTGCCTGTACACTGGACAAGTCTGATTTTTTTGAACTCAAAACCTAACTTTTCAATTCCTCAATGCAATTCCTTGCTATCCTTTCACACCTATGCCTTGTACCATTCATTCTCAATCATGTCACTCATTCTCAGGTCATGTCGAGCTCGAACAATGAAGTCTCCTACTTTGAGGCCGAGATGGACCACGAGGTGGCACCTCGGACCTCGACGGGTCTTGGCAAGAAGCGCCAAGAGAGACCTTCCAAGCCAGCTCCGTCTCCTCCACAGGCTCGGAGGAAAGTGCTAGCGAAGAAGCCGACCTCCAAGGTGCCAGCTTCTAGGGCCACCACCGGTGGTGGCCCTAGCTCGGCAAGTGCCCGCATAGCCAAAGGCAAGGGCAAAGGGATATCGACGGGTCCAGTTGGCCCGTTGAAGCTCCATGCTCCCAGAGAAGGGGTCCAGGACCCCACTGAAGAGAAGTTCAACAGGAAGGGCAGTGATTCAGCGGCAATGTTCCGAAGCATTGATTGGTATGGCTGACCAAAGCAAGCTGCCTACGAAAGATTTTGGTGCAACTTCCATGCAGATTCTACAAATCTGTGTATCTCCCAATGAAGACACCGGTTGTGCATAGTCAATAGATTGATAGGGTACATTTTGAGAAGAAGGGCTGCTCCTCGTTCACTGAAGTGGTGGAAGCCATTGAGAGGCATGGCCTGAAGGATCTCTTTGCCTTCAGGAACAACTGGAATGATGAGGTCATTGCACAATTTTTTGCAACATGCCATTTCTCATGTGAAGATGAGGAAAGTGTTACTTGGATGACTCACGGATCCAAGTACAGTATCACCCAAGAAGATTTTGCAAACTTGCTTCACCTTGACACCTCAAGATCTGACTGATTGATCATCCACAACATAGGTGTCATTGATATGGATAGGATGAAGTTCCTATATGAGCCAAACTCAAAGTTCGTCCCTCCCTCCACAAAGAACATGAAGCCTTTCTTTGTGGTGCTCAATAGAGTCTTGAGGAAGACCATCGCTCCAAAGGATGGAGATGCCGGGTGTGTGTAGGGTTATCTCCGGACATTGATGAGAGAGATAAGCAAGGACTGCCAGTTTGATGTGGCAGACTACATCTGGAATGACATGGTCAACATATCCTGCACACCCAACAGGTCTTGTGGGTATGCCCCATATCTGATGTTTGCGATCGAGAAGGTCACCGGGATTGAATTCGTCAAGGATTGGAGCATCTACCCTTGAGGCCTCAGATGCCTTAGAAGCCAAGTGTCCAGGCTGCTCCCTTGCCGGCCTCCAGTCCTGAGGCACCGACATGAAGATCTGAAGATGCCAGAGCTACCCCTGCCAGTAGGGCACACCCTCAAAGGGGATCAACCAGTGGGATATTCAAATACCTGGCTGCCATCTTCGCTTCCTGCAAAAAGGCCGAAGTGAAGGCCCATAAGCTCAACAAGAGAAGAAAGGAAGATATGAAGTATGTGAAGGCAAATGTGAAGAAAATTTGCCAGAAACTGGAGATCGAACCCATTGGGTCTCCAGTAATCTCTGAAGATTCAGACTCAGACTTCATTGAGCTCGGGCCCTTGACCCCCTCCGAGCTTGCCTACTTTGGCATTGGGAGCTCGAGTGGCTCCGCACCTCCTCCTCCTCCTCCTCATCAGGCTGAAGATGAAGATGATGAAGACGATGATGAGAGGACTGATAGCAAAGAGTGAAGACCTTAGGACCCTCCTCTCCTTTTTGTTGTCTTGATGCCAAAGGGGCAGAGATTGAGAGGGAGTCTTAGCCTTAGCTGTAGGATGCGAGGAGAGAGCTCTCTTTTATCCTTTTTGTCTATTTTGTGGGTTGTAAAGCTTTAACTATATTCTTATGTTAATTATAGTTCTGTGATGCAATGTTATGATCTTTTAAGAAGTAATTGTTGAGTTGTATGATTTTGCTCCTAGAATGACATATATGCTTGCTTTTGATTGATTGATATCAATTATGTCATTCTCATTGTTTCAACATACTTAGTTATGCATACCACCATAAAGAATGCACATATGGATTATGTTTTCACCGCTTGATGTATTTTAGACTCATATGTGCATACTTTATGGAAATCTCAATTTTTACCATATTGTGTGAAATCTCAATTGGTTGTCATCAATCACCAAAAAGGGTGAGATTGAAAGTGCATCTAGGAATCTCTTGTGGGTTTTGGATGATTTATGACAAGCAAATAAGATCCTAACCTCATTGTTGAGATGAGCACAGGTTTTAACAGCAAAATAAGCAAAGTGCCAAAAAGAAGGGAGAATGAGGAGCAAAGTGGAAATGAGCTCAAGGAAGAAGAATAGTAGATCATTGTGTATGGAGTGTGTTAAGGAAACACACCCCAAGAGCTCAATCGCAAAAGCACAAACATTGTACAAAGTTATACAGGACCGGACTAGTCCGAATGTCACCGGACTAGTCCGATATCCTCTCTGCACAAAATCGGACAAGTCCGACATCCATCGGACTAGTGCTATATCTCTCTGACTAGAATCGGACTAATCCTCCCCAGTGCATACTAGTCCTCAAAACACTTCACAAGTCACACAAAATCGGACAAGTCTGATCACCACCGGACTAGACCGATATCCATTCTGATCCAAATCGGACAAGTCCAAAAATAGCACGGACTAGTCTGAAAAACCCTCTGACCTAAATCGGACAAGTCCACCAAGTGCGGACTTGTCACCCAATTCATTTAGGATTTCACATGTCTCGACAAGTCCGATGACTATCGGACTAGTCCGAAGATTTCCATAAGCGAAATCGGACAAGTCCGCTCCTAGCCGGACTAGTCCTATATTTCGGGACACTTAGGGTTTGCTACACACAGCACACCGGACTAGTCCGGTGTCCACCACGGACTAGTTCGATCTTTCTAAACCCTAACGGTTCCCTTTCAGAAACCCCATATAAATAGAGGTGCACGGCCCAACTTTAAACACTCTCGAACCCTAGCGCCGTCACACCTCCCAAGAGCCCCCAAAAACACATCTCCCCACAAAATTAAGTGCAACAAAGATCAATCCTTTGAGGATACACTCTAGATCATTGGAGAGACACGTTCAACACTCAATTGAGCTCTTTGTTTGATTCTCTAACACACTCTAGTGATTTCATTGTAATCTTTTGAGTGTGTTCTTGGTGGTATTTTGTGTTGTAATTTAAGGGAGCTCACAACGTGTGAGAAGGCCCCTTTGAATTCGCTTATTCACCCCTTTGTGATAAGTGGAAGAGGATTGGCCTTCGTGGCGATCTGACGAGGGTAGGGTTGGAGAAGACCCGGTCCTTTTGTGGAATGCTCAATGTGGACGTAGGTTGCCTTTGTAGGAGCCGAACCACGGGATAAAACCTTGTGTCTTGCATAGTGTTCATCGTTCTTATTCATTACAACAATCTAGGGTTTGAATCAATATTGCATACTTTATGTTGAATCATCAAATGTAAGACTGAATTGTGATATACCCTAGTCCATTATCTTGCAACACTTCATTTGACTGTATATTTCCGTTGCATACATTGAAGAATCAAATTAATCGATCAAACTTAATCAACCTAGTCGGTACACTGGACTAGTCCGCACTTTATCGAACTAGTCCGATATCTCTGGTTTTGAACTGGTTGTTAAGTGTTGCAGGTTCCGACGAAATTCAAAAAGGCCTATTCACCCCCCCTCTAGGCCACATTCAATTATATGCTGCATCAACCTTATTCCAACCAACCAAGCCAAGCCTATATCATTTTACAATCAGAAGCTTAAAGACATGGTTTTAGTCATACACAACTCCTTCCAAATTCATATAAAAGTGCAATGTTAAGCAGTCTCAAAAGAAGAAGTGCGATGCATTCATATTCTCTTGATTTTTTCAGATTTTTATTTGATCGTAAAATCTCAACATGTGGGCTATTGAATGATTATTTATTCACGATTAAAAGCACTTGTGAGCATGCAACAAGTTCAAAACAGCAAGAAAGTTCAATCATGACCAGATTTAGTGTAATTAATTATTCAAATTACTAGTCATGGCAAAAACTACAAAATGTATAACACGAGTAATGTTGTAAGAACTTACTGCATGTAAAAGGAATCACAAGTCATATATGTATGAACCACTTATTCTCATATTACTTTTAATTTCAGATTCATACATAGACTTCTCAAGTTGTAAAACTCCTCATCAATTTAAGACATGAGGATGCATAACCCCTATTTCACTACGAATGAATAAAAAACGAGTGAAATCCAAAGGTTTTATGAAAATGTCAGCCAATTGTTGTTTGGTGTCTACATGTGAAGCACAATGTTCCCTTTTTTGACATTATCACGGAGAAAGAGGTACCTAATTTCATTATGATTTGTTCTAGAATGTTGCACGGGTTTTTAGCAATGCAAATGGAACTAGTGTTGTCACAAAATAGTGGAACACTATCTAAATCAACCCATAGTCCTTAAGTGTTTGAACAATTCAAAGCATTTGAGAGCAAGCGCTAGCAGCAGCTACGTATTCAGATTCGGCCGTGGATTGTGCAAATGAACTTTATTTTCTATAGGACCAAGCAACAAGCGAGTTACCAAGAAATGACTAGCACCTGAAGTACTTTCCTATCAATCCTACAACCCCAAAATCAGCATCCGAAAAATCTTTCAAAGTAACATTGAGGAAGAAAAAAGAAAAATGCCAAATTTTTTAGTTCCATGCAAGTACATGAGAATCCTTTTGACGGCTTGTCGATGTGAAGCACATGGACAAACTTGAAATCTTGCACAAAGACATATGCTGAATTGTATTTCTAGTCTTGATGCCGTGAGGTACAAAAGTTATCTGATCATGCATCGATATTCTTTTCTATCAAACGGTTCATCTTCTTCATCAAGTTCAAGTGTTGTCGTTGTTCCCATTGGTGTCCGAAGAGGCCTGTTGTTTTCCATGTTCAAACGCCTAAGGAGATCTTTCATGTACTTTGTTTGATGCATAATGGTTCCCTCCTTAGTTTCCTTGATTTGTAGCCCAAAAAAGTATGTGAGTTCTCCCATGATACTCATTTCAAATTCGGAACTCATCATAGCTGAAAACTTGGACACAAGATCATGAGAAGCATAAACAAAGATAATATCATCCACATACACTTGAACGAATAATGAGTCATTGCCATGCTTAAGCACAAAAAGAGTTTTATGTACTCTGCCCATGGTAAACCGCTTTTCAGATAAGAATGTTTTTAACCTATCATACCATGCTCTAGGGGCTTGTATAAGACCATACAAAGCTTTGGACGATTTGTAAACATGGTTAGGAAAATTTGGATTTTCAAAATGTTGGTTTCTTAACATAAACCTCCTCATCTATGTAGACATTAATAAAAGCACTTTTAACATCTATTTGATATAATTTGAAACTGTTAGATGCAGCAAATGCTAATAAAATTCTTATGGCTTCTAACCTAGGAACAGGAGCAAAAGTTTCATCAAAATCTAGACCTTCAACTTGTGTGAAACCTTGAGCTACCAACCTTGCTTTGTTTCTAACCACAACCCCGTCCTCACTTTGTTTATTTATAAACACCCATTTTGTTCCAATTAAAGTGTGACTTTGAGGTGGAGGTACAAGTTTCCAAACATTATTTCTTTCAAAATTTTCTAACTCTTCTTGCATGATAATAATCCAAGATTCATTAGTTAGTGCGTGTGATATATCTTAGGGTTCAAAAAAAAGCAACAAAAGCAAAATGAGCGTGAGAGTTTCGATCGCAAAAGCTGGACCGTGTGACCTGTTCGTGCAAGCTTCCAATAATTTGTTGTTGTTGAAGACTTTTGAGGACATGGAGGGGAGTAGACACTTCATAAGCTTCTTCTTCCTCTTCGTGTTCGTCACAAATCGATGATATTGTGACTTGAGGACGATCTGGACCAGCAATGGTGGTCGTCGGTGCTGGTTGTGAATCAAATCAGGAGCTGGAACGATGTTATTAGCTGCTGATTTTTCGAGCAACACCACCACTTCTTCCTTACCTTTAATGAAAATACTCTCCCTCTGCGGGTATGCATCTTGAACTTCAATATTAGAGCTAGTACCTGGGCTAGCTTCATTAAAAGAAACCGCACAAGTCTCCACAATTTTTTTAGTGTCAAGTAAAAACACACGGTAGCATCTAGTATGAGATGGATAACCATGAAACATGCCATCAACATATCTAACTTCAAATTTATCAAGATTACCATGTTTCTTAACAAAGCATTTGCAACCAAAGACCCTAAAATGTGTAACACTAGGCCTATGTCCAAACTGAATCTCATAAGGTATTTTTCCTAGCTTAGATCGCAAGAAAACTCGATTAGAGACATAACAAGCAGTTGCAATTGCATCAGCCCAAAACTTTCTAAGAGTTTGATATTCATCAAACATAGTCCTAGCAATCTCAACTAATTTTCTGTTCTTTCTCTATACAAGATTGTTTTGTTGAGGTACATATGGTGAGTAAAATGGATGATCTATTCCTTTTTCAGCACAAAAGTTATCAAATGATTGGTTTTAAATTTAGTTCCATTATCACTTATAATTGCTTTTAAAGATCTTGGGTGGTCAAGTGAAACTCTAAGAACTAAACTTCTAAACTGACTAAAAGCTTCATTCTTAGATGTTGTAATGTAAACCCAAGAGTATCTCGAATAGTCATCAACAATTACAAGCACATACCACTTACCTCGAAAAGATTGAGCACGTGAGGGACCTACGGTGTCAAGGTGTAAAAGTTGTATCAGTGTTGTTGTCATGGTCATTGTGAGTGGAGCATGTGAACCTACAACCATTTTAGCTTGTCTACAAGAAGAGCAAACAATTTCTTTGTCCCCCTTTAAGCTTTGGTGACCCACGTATGCGATCAACACTACTCACACGTGTGAGGTGATCAAAGCCTACGTCACCAAGTCTACGATGCCAAAAATATAAATCTTTTGGATCATTAGCAACTAGACACATATGCTTAGAGGATGACATATCAAAATCAGCTTTAAAAATTCTTCCAAACTGAGACATATTAAAAATAAGCTCACAATTTGAATCTACAGCGTTGCAGCAATTTTTAGTGAAAACAATTTGAAGATTTTTATCTAGCAATTGTGAAACAGAAAGCAAGTTGTATTTCAGAATTTTGACAAGTGCCACATCTTTTAAGTGTAGTGATTATTAACTCTAACTGAACACTTAGCAATTATGGGAGTTGAAGAATTATTGGCAAAAGTAACATTCTCTACACGTGACACAAAACAGTGGGAGGAGAACCATTCTTTGTTACCTGTCATGTGGTGTGAGCAACCTGAATCGACAAGCCAAAAGTTCTCCTTCCTCAAGCATGTGACCTACAAAGAAGCACAATACGTCGATGACTCAATACTAGGGTTACTCAAGGCATTCAGGAATCCAGTACTAAGTCACACGACGTCCTGTAGGAATAACACGCGAATGCTGAGATAGAACAGCAGGTTTATGAGCCAAAGTTTGAGGATTTTCATACCCAACTACTGAACTAAGAGGTGTTACATGTGTAGCACAAAAAAGAGTGGGTTTGGGAGCAAACTTTGCATGTTTTCTCCTCATCACAACAGGTTTCAAGTGTCTCACAATCGGTTCAACATGTGCAGCAAGTTTTGCTTGTTTGTTACATGATCTAGATAGCATTCTTTGCTTTTTTTCTTGTTTGGCTAGTTTATAATAAAAATCTATGACATGACCATCTCTACCACAGTAGGTATAATGAAATTTAATTTTGTGTTCATGTCTAGATGAGCAAGCATTATGTTTATTAGCAACTGAATGAGAAAACATTCCTCTATACTTAAAAACCATCTATATTTGTTTATGAACCGTTTGAATCAAACCACTTACAAATGACTTAACAGCCTTAGGTGGATGTGCCTTAGCATGAGCATGAGAATCAAAACATTGCATGTCTTAAAAGAATTAAGTAGCAAGTTTAGATTCTTATTCCCACTACAAAACAACTCTAGTGTCCTATGCATGTCATCAAGTTTCTTAGACAAGTATAGGCGATTTTCACATGAATTTTCCTTTTAATTTCTGATTAGAACAATATTTAACTTCATGAGAATGAAAACCTTATTCAAAACATAAATTTCATTCAAGGCATCATGTAGTTTCTTGTCAAGCTCATCACAACTAGAACAATGCAAATGAATTGTAGAACATCTAGCATCTTTCATGTTTTTATCATTAAGTGCAGCAAGCTTTCCATTCCTTTCAATTTCAAGCTCAAATTTATCAAGAGCGAAGGTGTGCACAATTCTTAAGGAGGACAATTGTTCATAAATCAATTCACATGAGGAACAAGAATCATCACAAGGAATCGGTGATTTTTGACGATTAATTTCAGATTCTAGTGATTCAATTTTAACAGCATTGTCCCTAAGTTTTTGTCCTTTTTATTAAGTATAACGGTGGCACGAGAAATAGGATCACACATTTTTCGCAAGTGGACATACCTCTTCATCGTCGCTGTTGTGTTCTGCTTCCTCCATACTTGATCTTAAGTTGCTTGCCATGAAACACATATTTGACAAATTTTCTTCATCTTCATCACTTGTGATGTCCACATCGATCGAGCTGAGTTCTTGAAGTGCGGTGAAAAAACTATTTACCAATTGGCGACCTGTAAAACCTTCTTCTTGTTGTTGTTGTTTGCAGAGGAGGTCTTGAATTTTGTTTGCCTATCATTACGAAAAGTAGAACCTGAAAGGTTAGGGCAATTTGTACAAAAATGTCCAAACTCACAGCATTTGATACATCGTTGAGGTCCACCACTTCCTCTCCTTCTAGTTCTGACACATTGCAATGCTTTCGAGAACCGAGTACAGAGAACTGCTAGCTCATCCTATGGAATTCTTCAATCTGTTCAAGGGTTAGAGAGGACAGCAAAGAAAGTGTACCACACGATGAAAATTGGCTAGAACTAGGCATGTCATGTTGTGAAACAAATGCAAGAGACTTGTTGGGGTTTTTCTGTGATATTATGTCAACTTCATGGGTTTTTAACTTGGAATATAGCACATATAATGTAAGTGTACTCATGACAGTATATTCACAAATAAATGTAACTTTCATCTCCCAAATCAACATGTCTAATGCACTTAATAATTACCTAGCATTTTCAGCATCTGAAAAATTAACATCGATGCTACGCAAGTTGCTGAGAATTTTATTGAAGCGAGCAAAAAGATCATCAATCAACTCACTGAGTTGCATCTCAAAGTGCATGTATTCTTTATTGAACATAACTTTTCTTACCTCCTTGGTCATGTTGGAGCTTTCATGGTAGTCGCATAGTGCTTTCTACATGTCATACGCAGATCAGAGGTGTGCAACATGGTCAAAGTCGCTTTGAGTCAATCCTTGAATAATCAAGTTCTGCACCTTGTTCTTGTTGTCAACGTCTCTCATGTTCGCATTCATAACTTCATCATTTGAAGGCGTGACAAAGCGCTTGAAGACCTTTTCCCATATGGCGAAGCCTTGCGCCAGTATGTAAGCCTCCATACATGGCTTCCAAACCTGAAAATCAATGCTATTGAACACACAAGGTTTTGCAGAGTATTTGCCCATGATGATTAGTCAAAACATGTGCAAATCACAAATTTTAGAGCATCGTGGCTATTATACCAATTGTAGGAAGCTATCAGAGGGGGGTGAATGGTAGATTAAAACTTTTTCAGCAGAAATAACAAAAACCCCTCGGCAGAAAATCAATCTGATAGAGAATCCATCGTGCGAGTGTTTCCAACATGTTCAAAACGTGACAAATCACTGTATATCATAGAGAATCAAGTCACGAAGACATTACAATAAGAATCACAAGAAAGCGTTGAGTAAAACTCAAGTTATGACCAAAACAGTGAGCAAAGGTCATTCGACAACAGTCAGATCTGTTACGCTGCAAAGAAACTCATGTGGGTCAAAAACCACATATTCAAAGACCCTGAATTTTTACAGATGATAGAAAATTGAGTTGTGAAGACAACACAAAAATAACCATGTAGATTGGATCTATAAAACGCATGTTACGATCAAAACACCCAAGAAAGTTCGTGCAGCGCAGAGACTCGGTAAGAAAGACTTAACAAAAATAAGTCAGACGAACAGGGTACAAAAGCTCCTCTAAATTACAAGTTTTATTCACCGAAGACACAAGAGGAACAGCCCAAAGTCGTGCACCATGAGCTCTGGCCTTCTTTGCTTATATAACCAGCTCTTAGGCCAACCCAATCCTAACTAGGACCTAATCGTACTCAGTTTTAACTTGAATTTTCCATAACTGATCAAGACTCTTCCATACGCAGATAGAAGCAATATTAAGACTGCCAAACACCTTAGGAACATTGTAAACATTCCTAAAACAACTCAACTTCATGCTCACCACGAAATCTAACCAAAACCAAACTTGAAACCATCAATAAACAAACCATAACCACCTTAGCCGCAGCCTGAGGCATAATCCAGCCGGTTGGACCTTTCCGGCCACATCTTCATGTCTATATCTCTTCACCACATCTTGGAACCATATTTCCATGTCCATGCACCCCTTGCACATGTGCAAACACCTTCCAACGGCATTCACGATAGCTTCATATGCATTGTTTTTGACTCAAACAAGCTGCACGACCTCCCGATCAACTCAAATACAATTCCTCTCGAACTTGGTTGTTGAACCTCATCTTCTCCATCAGACTAGTTTAATGGATCCCATCACCGGCCATGTTTTGACCTCACATGCATAAACAACCAATCTTCCGAGCATAAGTCCTCGACTTGACTCACATTAGTCCGATAACCACAACACCTTATGTGAGCACCTGTAACATCATTTTCACCCATCATGCATTACATTCATTCTTATACATGTATAACATAATGCAACACAAAATGGAACAAGATTAAAATGAATTATTGACAAACCAGCAGTTAAATCAATCGTTGGTACGTACTTGTTCGGATTGCACCCCGAACTAGTCCAGTTTCGCTACTGTTGTTCCCCGGACATGTCCGTTAATTGTTACAAATTAATTCGGTTTTGTCTCTGTTCTCATCCGAACTTGTCCGTTATCATATACGGACTAGTCCGATGATATCTAATAGAACACTTCGAAGTTTTCTTGTAAAATCCCAAAACTTAGTATGGTTTGAAACTGTGAAACCCCAAACTTGTCTGCCATAGCACCAGACTTGACCGATGGTTGTTCTGATCTAAAAAGGACTTGTCCGGCACGATACCGGACTTGTCTGTCGAACTCTCTATTCTCGAACAGACTTATTCAGCCTTCCTACGGACTAGTCTGGTATTCAGGGTTTGGACTCGGATTCCTATTTTTCCTCCACGATGAGTTATTGGGTAATTTCCTTAATTGGGCCCAAGAACGTCGTGCCTAACCCCTGAGGAGCCCAAGTGAGACCCCACCAAGGCCCCTACTTGTCCTCGCCGCCTCCTACTTGGATCTCAACACAACCTCACCACCTCCCATTCTATATAAGCACCCCACCACCCACCCCTTACCCCTTGCCCACATTAGAAGAAACCCCAGCGCTTGTTTCTATTGGGAGCCGGCCTCAAGAAGGAAGGAGCCCTCACCGCAATGAAGGGAGGAGAAGGAAGAAGGAAGACGAAGGAGAAAGAGGATCAAACAATATCGTTGTCGCTGCTGCGATCTTCTTCACCGATTCTCCGATGTTAATGTTCTACTTCACCAATCGTTCATCTTCAATGGATCTAAATGTCAAGTTTCAAGCGTTGCACCTAAACCTTGACCATTGAACCATTGGATTCATTGTAATTGCCCTAGATCCAACTTTCCACGTCAATTTTGATCCCAATCTTGATTTAAATCATGCCCTAGGTGGGATGTTTGCAAAACCCTAGACATTGCAGACTTGTCCAATCCAGAGCGGACTAGTCCCCTGAACTTTCTGCACCAGAGCAGACATGTCCGGCCCAATTTGCTGACTAGTCCGGTCTCTGACTTCTGGAATTCCAGGAACTTTTCTAGTTTTCTACGGAATGACTCAAAACTTGTTCAAACATATAAAACTCAGTTGTAACTGGTTAGTAAGCAACAATAGTAACCTAAAAACATGTATTACATCATAACTGCATCATTCATGCATGTCATGGTATGTTAAGTACTATATGAACACCAAAGACCTGCTGGACTATCACAACCATTGAAAATACCCGAGTGGAAGTGGGAAAAAATAGGTATGGACTTCATAGTTGGATTACCACGTACCCTGTTCAGTTATGACTGTATATGGGTTATTGTGGATCAGTTGACAAAATCTTCTTCCTTTATTCCTATCAAGACCAAATACACCGTGGCACAATTAGTCTGGTTGTATATGGAAAATATTGTATGTCGGCTTGGAGTTCCGTAAAACATAGTCTCTGACCGAAGTTGTCAATTCACCTCTAGGTTCGGGGGAAAACTACACGAAGCTATGGGTACCAGGTTAAATTTTAGCTCCGCATATCACCCAAAAACTAATGGGTAAACCAAGAGGACAAACCAAATATTAGAGGATATGTTGAGAGCTTGTGCCTTGAAGCATGGACGCTGTTGGGACAAGAGCTTGCCGTATGCTGAATTCTCGTACAACAATAGTTACAAAGCTAGCTTGAAAATGTCACCCTATGAAGCACTATATGGAAGGAAGTGTGGGACACCTTTGGTTTTGAATGAAACGGGAGAGAACCAGGTATTTGGACCTGATATGTTACAAGATCCTAAAAGGCAGGTTCAAATAATATATGGGAACATAAGGGCCGCTCAGTCACGGCAAAAAAGCCATGCGGATAATTGATGAGGGGATATGGCTTTTGAAGTTGGAGAATTCATGTATCTCAAAGTGTCACCTATATGATGTCATAAGCTATTTAACGTGAAAGGCAAGTTGGCACCTCACTACATCGGGCCATTCAAGATTTCGGACAAACGTGGAGAAGTGGCATATAACTTGGAAATGCCAGCAAAACTTTCTGATGTTCATGATGTATTTCATGTTTCTCAAATCAAGAAGTGCTTAAGGGTAACAGAAGAAAGAGTACCAATGAATGAATTGGAGTTAGAAGAAGATTTGACTTATGCCGAGCAACCTATCAAAATCTTGGAAACAAAGTAGAGAGTCACAAGAAGCAAGGTTATCCGATGGTGCAAGGTGCAGTGGAAGCATCATACTGCATCTGAAGCAACTTGGGAGCATGAAGATGATCTCAAGAAAGAATTTCCTTATCTTTTTCCTTCTACATCGAATCTTAAGGATGAGATTAATTTTAAGGGGGTAGTTTTGTAACACCCTCATTTTCACTAATCATGCATTTCATTCATTCTTATACATGTCTAACATAATGCAACACAAAAAAGAACAAGATTAAAATGAATTAGAGGCAAACCAGCAGTTAAAATCATTTTTTTGTACAGACTTCTCCAGAACATAATGCAACACAAAAAGGAACAAGATTAAAATGAATTAGAGGCAAACCAGCTGCTAAAATCAATTTTTTGTACAGACTTGTCCGGGTTAGAACCCGGACTAGTCCGGTTTCACTGTTGTTGTCCCCCGGACCTATGCGTTAATTGCTACAGATTAATCCAGTTTTGTCTCTATTCTCATCCGGACTTGTCCGTTCTCGGAGATAGACTAGTCTGATGGTCTCTAGAACTCTTCGGAGTGGTCCGGTAAAATCCAAAAACTTAGTACGGTTTTGAAACTGTGCAACCCCGAACTTGACCGATGGGCTTTCTAATCTGGAACGGACTTGTCTGGCACGATACCGGACTTGTTTGTTGAACTCTTTGTTCTCAAATGGACCTGATCGACCTTCCTATAGACGAGTACGATATTTAGGGTTTCGACTCGGATTCCTATTTTTCCTGCATGATGAGATATTGGGTAATGGCCTTAATTATGGGCTCAAGAATGTCGTACCTCACCCCTAAGGAGCCCAAGTGGGAACCCACCAAGGCCCCTACTTGTCCCCGCCGCCTCCTACTTGGATCCAACCACAACCCCCCACCTCCCCTCCTATATAATCACCCCACTACCCACCCCTTACCCCTTTGCCCACATTAGAAGAAACCCCAGGGTCTGTTTCTCTTGGGAGCCGCCCTCAAGAAGGAAGAAGCCATCACCGCAAGGAAGGCAGAAGAAGGAAGAAGGAAGATGAAGAAGAAGGAGGATCAAGCAAGATCGATGTCGCTGCTTCGATCTTCATCACCAATTCTTCGATGTTAATGTTCTTCTCCACCAATCCTTCAACTTCAACGGATCTAAACGTCAAGATATAAGCGTTGCGCCTAAACCTCAACCATTGAACCATTGGATTCATGGTAATTGCAATAGATCCAACTTTCCATATAAATTCCGATCCCAATTTTGATTTAAATCATGCTCTAGATGGGAAGTTTGCAAAACCCTAGACATAGCGGACTTGTCCGGTCCAGAGCGGACTAGTCCGTTGAATTTTCTGGACCAGAGCGGACATGTCCGACCCAATGTGTGGACTAGTCCAGTCTCCGACTTCTGGAATTCTTGGAACTTTTCTAGTTTTCTCCGAAATGACTCGAAACTTGTTCAAACATGTTAAACAAAAATTGAACTGATTAGTAAACAACAGTAGTAACCTAATAACATGTATTACACCATAATTGCATCATTCATGCATGTCATGGCATCTTCAGTACTATATGTGAATTTATTGATTGTAATGTTTGTTTCGAATGATTGTCGTGCGGAATAGAAGGTAACGCTCTAGAATGTGCTTATGAGGACCTTCAGCACCTGAACTTCGAAGCTTTTGATCCAATCCAGCCTTAGGAGCAAGGCAAATGTCCTTGACCATTTTGATTCTGTATTCAAATGTTTTGTTTGCAAAACTGCATGTTTGTGTCAAATTGATGGGAAACACATGATAGGTGTATACTAGACTTGTATGGCCACCCTTGTCGCTCAGGATATTATGTAGAGAGTGGGGAAGGGTACTTTCCAAATGACTCACGATGAAATAAAACACATATGGACTATGTGAATTGATGAAAATGATGACTTATGTAACATGGAACTGTGGTGATCTAAGCAAGCATGGGTTGTGTACAGGGTTGGATGATATGGTAGTTTCGCTTGCCATAGATCAAAGGACCGGTTCATGCGAGAATAAGCTAGGACAACAGTGCCACCACAAAGCCAAGTATGGGTGTGGCGTAGCTGAATAATTAGGTGTGCTGCTAGTGTTGTATGGACCATTGGATGGTATACGGAATGGAATCGAGTAGGGCCACCGTCGGATTTGCATGGCACACGAGAGGGCCCGCGGGTGGGAGAATGGAGATTGAAGCCTCCCAGTAAACCATAGTGGGTCCGTATATACTAGTAGTCCCTTTTGAATGGCTATTTTGTGATCTCTTGGCCGCATACCAACAAAAGTGTGACAATGCAACATAGAGGTTCTTAGTCACTGAAAGGTGATGAAATCACGAACATGTTGATAAAGTGGTACAACCTCTGCAGAGTGTTAAAAACTATCATGATAGTCGTGCTCTCGGTTATGAGCACCTGGACAACTTCCATGATTAGAGTTCGACTTGGAATTTGTGATGGTTCGGATATGGTTATAAATTGGGCTATGTTATATGAGCGTGGTCGGTTATGGAAGTATGAAATTGGCATATGAATTTATATAAAATGATGGGTGAGCTATGATGGTAAGTGAGAATATTGGATACATGTATGAAAATTACTTGGGTTATGATGGGATTTAAACTCACATAGACATTGTAGGATGCTTTTACATGTTTATGAAATGTACTTTATGCAATTAGCCATTTATTATCATCCTTGTTTAAGCTACATGTCATACTTTCCCACACTTGATGAGTATGACATGTACTCACCCTTGCTATTTTCACACTAATACAACTACAGGAGACGCTTGGGAGTAGCATGGGGATCACGTGGAGTACTAGGTTGTGTGTTATCATCAATTTCTTGTCCACCTTTCCATATAGGCTTATATATATAGTTTCTTAGTTTTATGACCCTTGATCCATATTGTTGGGGACGTTCTCCCTCAAATTCTTAATCCTTCCATCTTGTACTCTTTTTCCTCAGATGTCGAGGGTGACCTGTAACCAAAAGAATGCCAATGCTGATGAGGAGAACAATGGGGCTTCTGAGAATATCAACTTTGGACCTGAAGCTAGCAACCTTGAGCGCTTGATCTCTATGCAAAATCAGCTCATGCAAACCATGATGCAAATCTTGGGACAGCTGCAAGCCAATAACCATAACCAGCCCCACATGCTCGTGCCACCACCACTACCGCCACCCCCACCACCCCATAACCGCCTGGGAGAGTTCATGAGGACCCGACCACCCACTATTGCTCAAGCCAATGATCTTATAGAAGCTGATGATTGGCTGAAATCTATTGAGAAAAAGCTTGCTATTCTCCAGTGCAGTGACCGGGAGAAGGTTCTTCTTGCCTCATATAAACTAGTTGGAGCAGTTGCGGATTGGTGGGAAGATCTTTGCAATGCCCATGCTAATCAGGAGAAAATCACTTGGGCTGAATTCAAAGAGAGTTTCCACTCGCATTATGTTCCTGAAGGTGTCATGATCCTAAAAAGGCAAGAATTCGAAAACCTTAGGCAAGGAAGGATGAGTGTGAGTGAGTACCTTAATAAATTTACTCAACTCTCAAGATATGCTCCATAAGATGTTAACACAGACAGCCGGAAGGAATATTTGTTCATGAGGGGTCTAAATAATGAGATTCATGTTCAACTACTTAATAGTGATTATGCAAACTTCCAGAAGCTTGTGGGCAAGGCTATTGTGGTTGAGAACAAGGTTCATGAGATGGAGCAAGATAACAAGAGGAAGATGCCATACCAAGGACAGCTGCAAAGAAGGAATGTCTGCCCCCGCTATGCACCACCAAATGAACCATATTACAACCCTCCACTTGCATATCATGCTGCTATTCCACCGCACCTAAATCATCAACCGCAGCAACGCCCCGCTATGCAAGCACCTTGCTGTCCTGCGCCAGCTGCACCACGTCCCAATATGGCAGCTAATGCTCAAAATCAGTTGCGCCCAAGTTTTCCTAGTGCTATGGGCTGTAAGACGTGCTATGTATGTGAAGAGGCAGGGCGCTTTGCAAGTCAATGCCCCAAGTGAAGCTATGAACGAATGAACAATGGGGCAAGGCCAACCTACCACGACCGAATGGAAGAGCACCACAAGACAACCATGGACAGCAAAATTTTGTTCGTGGCAATGTGAATCACGTCTCTACTGAGGAGGCCCAGCAAGCTGATGACGTCTTGATTAGTATGTTCCTCGCCAACTCCAACCACGCGCCTTTCTTATCTCATTCTGGAGCATCTCATTCATTCATTTCAATGAAGTACGTCGCCAAGTATAATCTACCTATACCTAATATGAAGCACACTATGTTGGTAAAATCTCCCGGTAGAGAGATGAGAACAAATATAGTGTGTCCGAGAGTGAGCATTAAAATAAGGGGGGGTAGATTTTCTAGCAAACCTTATTGTCCTGGATTCCCAAGGAATAGATATAATACTTGGAATGGATTGGCTGAGCAAGTATAGTGGAGTGATTCAATGCACCAAGAGGATTGTGTAGTTGACAAGCAAGCACAATACTTGCATCGAAGTTGAGACAGCCCAACCCACAACTGTGACACCCGGTTCCAAAAATGAACCAAGCATAAAGCATATGTGTGCCCTGGATATTTAACACACATACACAAGTGACTAACAAATGATAAACAGATGAAACCATGTCTCGAATAATAATAACACTAATAATAGTACCTTATTAAAAACAAAATAGTATTGAATACAAGCTCTACTAAAACTGCAGTGGAGAACTAAACACTAAAAACTATAAACTCCACGGGCATGCTTGACGGTAACATGCACGCCTAAAACTCCTCATAGACCTCTTGATACTCTTCATTGACTCATGCATCTGGATTTGGTGGGGAATAGCAAGGGTGAGCACATGTCTTACTCAGCAAGTGTGGGAAAGTATGACATGTAGCTTTAAATAAGGAATGATAGTAAGCAATGGCTATTTGCGTAAGAGTACATTCAAAATAGTTGAAAATGCAATATGATGTTTATTAGGTGTGGTCCTTCCCAAATAACCCATATAACATCTATTTCAACTTAAATAACCGATTCTAGCAATAATCATCCATAATCAACTCATAACTGCTCATCAGTCTCAATTCCATCAATTCCATATACGAAAGCCAATTAATTAACCAATATCACTTCCCATTAGATTCCATCCATTAAACATGGTTTAATGTCCATTACTCTAATCATGTGAGGGTCCAAGTTTCTCATAACCGGGAGCACGGCTATCATTGTAGTTTTAGACACAATCTGCAGAGGTTGTACCACTTTACACACAAGTTCATGATTTCATCACCTTTCAGTGACTAAGGAATCTCAATTATGTCGTCTCATACTTCCTTTGGTGTGTGGCTAATAGATCACAAAACAGCTTTTACAAAGTTATCACTATCATATTTATACCCCACTAAGGTTTCAACGGTGATGATGTCTCCAACTCAGCACATCCAACCAAGGGCCCCCTCTGGAGCTATTCGGATCCCAGGGTTGTCCCCCCATCAACTTTTAACCCATCCGACTACCCCATCCCTGAGCCTTCTTAATGGTCAAAATAGTACTGGCAACTCACTATTCGTTAGCTAAGCCGCACCCATACTTGGCCCTATGGTGGCACTGTAAATCCTTGATAGTCACTCCACGAATCGGTCCTTAGATCTAAAGCAAGCAAAACAACCAAAACAGCCCAACCCATTCCACATAACCAACTTGCTTAAATCCCTAGGCACCATGTTGCTACAGGATCATTAATATCAATTATCATCATTCATGTGTTCAATAGTTCATAATTAAGCTATATGATTATTTTCCAAACCCAATTGAGTAATGCGAAGAAAAAAGTGTAAAATAGCCTTCCTGACCCTCTACATAGTGTTCAAACGACGAGGGTGGTCATACAAAACTAGTAAACTCCTACAATTCAGTTTTCCCATCAATTTGACACAAGGATGCAATTTGGCAAATAAAACATTAAAAACTGGATCAATATGGTCAAGGATACTTGCCTTGCTCCTGAGCTTGATTTGGATCAAGAACTTCAAAACTCTTGTTCTGCAGGTCCTTGAAAGCACACTCTACCGTGAGACCTTCTACACCGCGCGACAAACATGCAAAACAAATGATACAATCAAATAATGCTCATATAGTACTCAATATGCCATGATATGCATGATTAATGCAATTGTGGAGTAAAGCTTGTTAATGAGTTGTTATTAATGTTTACTAACTAGTTACAATAGTTCCTAACGAGTTTGGATAGGTTTAGAATTGATTTGAATCAAATTGGGTTCAATTTAGGAATTTACAGAATGGGACATCAGACAAGTCCGGTATAGGGGTTGGACTAGTCCGCACTATACAGAATTGGAATTTTTAGGGTTTTCTTATCTGTAGGGTTTTGACATGAATTGAAATAGAAAGTTGTATGTAGAGAGTGTACCACGTGGTTAGAGATCCAAAGATCAAGAATTGTGTGCAACACTTGGATCTTGACGATTAGGGCTTGATAAAGATGAGTTGATGAGGATTTGATGATGAAGAATGTCAATTGTTGAAAAGTCCATGAAGATCAATCTTGATTGGTTCTTCTTTGTGTTTCTCTCTTCCTCCTTGCTCATGGACTCCTTCTTAACGTCGGCAACAAGGCAAAAGTGGCAACAAGGGTTTTTCAATCGATGGAGAGGTGAGGGGTATTGGGTTGTTTATATAGGGTCGAGAGGTAGGGTTTTGGGGAGAATACCAAGTAGAATTCGATGGAGGACGTGTAGGGTTCGAGGTGGGGTCCACTAGGGCTCCTCTGAGGTTGGGCACGAAGTTCTTGGGCCCAATTAAGGCAATTTACCAATAACCAATCATGGAGAAAATAACAGAATATGAGGTTGTTTCTGCGGGCCGGACTAGTCCATAGTAGGGGCCAGAGAAGTTGTAGGATCGAAGAGCACATGAAAAGCTATCATAGGGGGGGTGAATGGTAGATTTAAAAATCTTACGCAGCGGAAACAATTAAACCCCAACCCCTTTGGCAGAAAAACAATCTGTTAAAGAAATTGTGTGTGAGACTAATCTAAACGTGTTTCACCGTGACAAAAGTGATAGATATCAGAGTGAATCAAGTCATGAAGACAACAAAACAAGAATCACTCAAATCCGTCGAGAAAAACTCAAGTTATAATCGAAAGATCAAACAAAGGTCAATCTGCCCTACCTGAGAAAAAAAAACAGTTCTAGAACGCTGAAAAGAAACTCGTGTATATCATAGACCACAATTCCAATAACCGTGAAATTTTGAAAGATGATAGATAATCAAGTTTTGAAGACAACCCAAAAATAATCACGTCAATTGGATCTGTAAAACTCGAGTTATGATAAAACCACCGACGAAAGGTAGTGCTGTCCAGAAACTCGATGAGTAAAACTTGTCTGGAACAAGTCGGACGAACCAGGCACAAAAGTTCCTTCAAACTACGAATTTTATTCAATAGAACACAAGAGTAACAGCCCCAAAGTCGTGAACCACGAGCTCTGGGCTCCCTTGCTTATATAACCAGCTCGAAAGTCAACTCAACTCAGATCAGGAACCTAATCCTACTCTGTTCACGAATCATAACTTTCTATAACTGCTTATGATTCTTCTATACGCAGATAGAAGCAATCTTAAGACTTCCAAACACCTTAGGAACGTATCCCACATTCCTAAACAACTCAAATTCGTGACCCATACGAAATCTTATCATAACCAACTCAAATCTTTCCATATTTGTGTCCAACCCGACTCAGCCGCAGCCTGAGTCCATAACCTAGTCGGTTGGACCTTTCCGACCAACTCTTTACGACCACATCTCTTCATAACGTCTCAGAATCATGTAGCCATGTCCATGCACTCCTTGCACACGTGCAAACATCTTCCAATGACGTCCAGGATACCTTCACAGGCATTGTTCTTGATTCAATCATGTTGCGCAACCTCCTGATCAGCTCAACCACAATTCCTCCTTAATTTGGTTGTTGAAACCTCATCTCCTCCCTGAGACTAGTCCAATGGATCCCGTCACCAGACATGTCTTGAACTCAAGCAATACCTGCACATGAATAAACAACAAATCCATATGATCCCAAGTCCGTGACTTGACTCACGTCAGTTCCGAACACAACACCTTACGTGAGAACCTCGCATAAGCATGTTGCAAAACCACAGTAACACGATATCATCCATATCAACCAAAAACGCACCAAAGACTTAGCAAATGAATACTAAGCAATCTTTCCAGAGATGTAAAACAAGTACGAAATACTGCAAATGAAAAATAGAAGCAATGCGGTCAAGTTCTGGACCTTGCCAGAGCAACCCGGACCTTGAGCCGGAGCTAACAAAATCTAGTAGAACCTAGCGCCGGAACTTACCAAAACTAGTAGGAACTAGTAAAACCAAAAGCCGGAGCTAGAAAAAATCAACTCGGAGCTTAGCAAAAACACGCCGGAGCTATCAAAGACATGTCGGATCTAAAGACAAAACTCACCGGAGCTAACAAAAACTAGTTGGACCTTAATAAAAAGGTGTTTCTGTGATATTCAAGACTTTTATCGTGAAAGCAAGTGTATTCACTACAAGCCAATGTATTCAGTACACATAGGTCTTACAATCTCCCCCTTGATGAATGCATTGGCAACACCATTTAAAATCCAAACATTGGCTTATTCATAAAAGTTTTGAAGGCAATTTATCCACCTTTGTAAATCAAAAGTAAAATGAGAGGAAAATCAAAAAATTATCCCATATTATCTCTCCTTATGCACATATTCACATATTATCTTTCTCTTCATGCTTATCCCCCCCCCCTTTGACAATGTATTCAGCAAGTCATGAGCATATAAACAAATTATCTCTCCCCCTTGAGTTGTTATGAGCATATTACAACATATACATATAAACAAAGCTCATCCAAGTCATACTATCAAGTAACTTACACTATCACATCAATGAGATACATAAAGTAGTGTAAGCCATGCTAGAGATCAAATGTAATTTTCAATTTAAGCAACTCATGATCTCACAAACTTAACTATTTCAAAACCTGAAAGCATGACAATAGTTGCTGCATTTTATTATTTTTCAAAGCATAAATTTAGATCATATGATATTTGCAAGAGATTATATGCACATCTGCCTTTTTCTAACCAACCAAGCCAAGCCTATGTCATTTGACAATCAGAAGCTTAAGGACATGGTTTTAGTCATACACAACTTCTTCCAAGTTCATATCTAAGTGCAATGATAAGCCATCTCAAAAGAAGAAGTGTGATGCATGCATATTCTCTTGATCTTTTCTCAATTTATATTTGTTCATAGAAACTCAACATGTGAGTTGATTACTTGATTAATTCTTAATGAATAAAAGCACTTGTGAACATGTAACAAGTTCAAAACAGCAAGAAAGTTCAACCATGACCAGTTTTAGTGTAAGTAATTATTCTAATTACTAGACATGCAAAAACTACAAAATGTATAACATGAGTAATGTAGTAAGAACTTTCAGCATGTAAAAGGAATCACAAAGTCATATATGTATGAAATACTATGCTCATATTATTTTAATTTCATATTCACACATAGACTTCCCAAGTTTCAAAACTCCCCTTCAATTTAAGCCATGAGGATGCATAACCCCTATTTCACTACGAATGTAACAAAAACGAGTGAAATCCAAAGGTTTTGTAAAAATGTCAGCCAATTGTTGTTCGGTATCTACATGGTGAAGCACAATGTTTCGTTTTTCAACATTATCTTGGAGAAAGTGATACCTAATGTCAATGTGCTTAGTTCTAGAATGTTGCACGGGGTTTTTACCAATGCAAATGGCACTAGTGTTATCATAGAACAGTGGAACACTATCTAGATCAACCCCATAGTCCTTAAGTATTTGAACAATCCAAAGAATTTGTGAGCAAGCACTAGCAGCAGCTACATATTCAGATTCGGCTGTGGATTGTGCAACTGAATTTTGTTTATTAGAGGACAAAGCAACAAGAGAATTACCCAGAAAACGACAAGCACCAGAAGTACTTTTCTTATCAATCCTACAACCCCCAAAATCAGCATCCGAAAAAGCTTTCAAAGTAACGGTTGAGGAAGAAGGAAGAAAATTCCAAATTCTTGAGTTCCATGTAAGTACTTGAGAATCCTTTTGACGGATTGACGATGTGAAGCACGTGGGGAGGCTTGAAACCATGCACAAAGACATACGCTGAATTGTATGTCTGGTCTTGATGCCGTAAGGTACAAAAGTGATCCGATCATGCTTCTATATTCTTTTTGATCCACGGGTTCACCATCTTCATCAAGTCCAAGTGTTGTTGCTGTTCCCATTGGTGTCCGAAGAGGCTTGATTTTGTCCATGTTGAAACGCCTTAGGAGATCTTATGTATACTTCGTCTGATGCACAAAGGTAACCTCCTTTGTTTGCTTGATTTGCAGCACCAAAAAGTAAGTGAGTTCACCCATCATACTCATTTCAAATTCGGAACTCATCATTGCTGAAAACTTGGACACAAGATCATGAGAAGCACAACCAAAGATAATATCATCCACATACACTTGAACGAATAATGAGTCATTGCCATGCTGAAGCACAAAAAGAGTTTTATCAACCTTGCCCATGGTAAACCCTTTTTCAAGTAAGAATGTTTTTAACCTATCATACCATGCTATAGGGGCTTGTTTGAGACCATACAAGGCTTTGGACAGTTTGTAAACATGATTAGGAAAATCTGGATTTTCAAAACCCAGTGGTTGTTTCACATAAACCTCCTCATCTATGTAGCCATTAAGAAAAGCACTTTTAACATCCATTTGATGTAGCTTAAAACCAATAGATGCAACAAAAGCTAACAAAATTCTTATTGCTTCTAATCTAGCAACAGGAGCAAAAGTTTCATCAAAATCTAGACCTTCAACTTGAGTGAAACCTTGAGCAACCAACCTAGCCTTATTCCTAACCACAACCCCATCCTCACTTTGTTTATTTTTAAATACCCATTTAGTTCCAATTAAAGTGTGACCTTGAGGTTGAGGTACAAGTTTCCAAACATTATTTCTTTCAAAATTTTCTAACTCTTCTTGCATTGCAATAATCCAAGATTCATTAGTGAGTGCGTGTGATATATCTTTGGGTTCAAAAGAAGCAACAAAAGTAGAATGAGCATAAGATTTTGGATCGCAAAACTTGGACCGTGTGACTCGTTCGTGCAAGCTTCCAATCATCTGTTGTGGGGGATGATCTTTGTAAAACCGTAGGGGAACAGATGTCTAACAAGCTTCTTCTTCTTCATGTTTATCACAAATCGATGAGCTTGTGACTTGAGGATTATTTGAATCAGCATTGATGGTTGTCGGTGCTGGTTGAGAATTAACATCCGGAGCTGAAACAAAGTCTTTAGCTGCTGAATTTTTGGGCAGCAGCTCCAATTCTTCCTCATCTTCAACGAAAATGCTCCCCCCTGCAGATATGGATCTAGACCTGCAATGTTTGAGCTAGTACCTGGGCTAGCTTCATCAATAGACACTTCAAAAGTCTCCACAATTTTGTTAGTGTCAAGTAAAAGCACACGGTAGCCTCTAGTATGAGATGGATAACAAAGAAACATGCCATCAATGGATCTAGGTTCAAATTTATCAAGATTGCCATGTTTCTTAACAAAGCATTTGCAACCAAACACCCGATAGTGTGTAACACTAGGCCTATGTCCAAACCGGAGCTCATATGGTGTTTTACCAAGCTTAGCACGCAAGAAAACACGATTTGAGACATAACAAGCAGTTGCTAACGCATCAGCCCAAAATTTCCTAGGAGTTTGATATTCATCAAGCATAGTCCTAGCCATCTCAACTAAGGTTCTGTTCTTTCTTTCTACAACACTGTTTTGTTGAGGTACATATGGTGAAGAAAATTGATGATCTATTCTATTTTTAGCACAAAAATGATCAAATGATTAATTTTTAAACTCAGTTCCATTATCACTTCTAATTGCTTTTAAAGATCCTAGGTAATCAATTGATAACCTAAGAAATAATGTTCTAAAGTGACTAAAAACTTCATTCTTAGACGTCATAAAGTAGACCAAAGAGTATCTAGAATAATCGTCAACAATCACAAGAACATACCATTTTCCTCCGAAGAATTGAACACATGAAGGTCCTACGGTGTCAAGGTGCAAAAGTTGACATGGTTCAGTTGTCATGATCATTGTGAGAGGAGTATGTGAAAATGCAACCATCTTAGCATGCCTACAAGAAGAGCACACAATTTCTTTGTCCCCTTTAAGCTTAGGCAGCCCACGTATGCGATCAAGAGCACTAACACGCGTTAGGTGATCAAAGCCTACGTGACCAAGTCTACGATGCCAAAAATATAGGTTCTTTGAATCATTAGCAACTAGACATCTATGCTTAGAGGAAGACATATCAAAATCAACTTTAAAAACTCTTCCAAACCGAGACATGTTAAAAATAAGCTCACTATTTGAACTTACAACTTTGCAGCAGTTTTTATTGAAAATTATTTCCAGATTTTCATCTAGCAATTGTGAAACAGAAAGCAAGTTGTATTTCAAATTTTTGACAAGTGCCACATCCTTCAAAGTGTAGTGATCATTTACTCTAACCGAACCCTTAGCAATGATAGGAGTTGAAGAATTATCAGCAAAAGTAACATTCTCTACACGTGACACAAAAGAGAGGGAGGAGAACCAATCTTTGTTACCGGTCATGTGGCGTGAGCAACCTGAATCCACAATCCAAATGTTCTCCTTCCTCAAACATGTAACCTACATAGAAGCACAATACGTCGATGACTCAATACTGGGGTTAGTCAAAAGGCATTTAGGAATCCAGTACTGAGTCACGCGACGTGCAGTAGGAAAAAGACGCGAAAGCTGAGATAAAACAGCAGGTTTATGGGTCAAAGTTTGAGATTTTTTATTCTTAACTACTGACCTATAAGGTATTACTTGTGTAGCACAAAAATCAGTAGCTCCGGAGGCAAAAACAGAAGGTCCGGAGGTAAACTTTGAATGTTTTTGACTCAAAACAGCAGGTTGTACATTCGGTTCAATATGTGCAGCAAATTTTGCATGAAAGTTATGAGATCTAGCAACCATTCTTTCCCTTTTCTGTTGTTTAGCCAGTCTATAACAAAAATCTATGACATCACCATCTCTACCACAGTAGGTACAATGAAATTTAACTTTGTGTTCATGTCTAGATGAGCAAATAACATTTTTATTTGAAACCGAATGAGACAATACTACTGCAGATTTGAAAACCACTTTCTTTTGTTTAGGAACTGTTTGAATCAAACCACTTCCTAATGACTTTACAATTTTAGGTGGATGTGCTTTAGCATGACCATTAGAATCAAAACCTAAACCAGTTTTATCATTGCAGGACTTGGATGAATTAAGAAGCAAGTTTAGGTTCTTATTCCCATTATAAAACCGATCAAATGTCTTATGCATGTTATCAAGTTTATTGGACAGATCAAGGCAATTTTCACATGAAGTTTTTCCTTTTAATTTTCAATTGGAACAATATTTAACTTCATGACAACGTAAAGCATTGTTCAATATAGAGATTTTGTTCATAGCATCTTGCAGTTTCTTATCAAGATCATCACAACTAGAACAATGCAAATCAATTGTAGAACAAGAAGCATCTTTTAAGTTTCCAATATTAAGTGCAGCAAGCTTTTTGTTCTTTTCAATTTCAAGTTCAAGTTTATCAAGTGTGGAGGTATGTGCATTTCTTAGGGAGGACAATTGTTCATATATTAAGTCACATGAGGAACAAGAATCATCACTAGGAATCAAGGATTTCAAACGATTAATTTCAGATTCTAGTGACTCAATTTTAATAGCATTGTCCCTAAGCTTTTTGTCCTTTTTCTTAACAATAACAGTGGCACAAGAAATAGCATCACACATTTATTCGCAAGTAGGACATACCTCTTCATTGTCGCTGTTGTGTTCTGCCTCCTCCATACTTGATCTTGACTTGCCCGCCATGAAGCACAAGTTTGCCAAATCATCTTCATCTTCATCACTTCCAATGTCCACGTCGCTTGAGCCAAGTTCCTGGAGTGCTGAGATAAAACTGTTCACCAGTTGGCGACCTGTAAAGCCCTTCTTTTTCTTCTTATCGTTTGTTGAGGAGTGCTTTATCCTTGATTGTTTTTCTTCCCGGGAGGTAGGACCTGAAAGGTTAGGAAAAACTATACGAAAGTGTCCTGTCTTACCACATTCGAAGCATCGTTGAGGTCCGGAGCTTCATCTCCTTCTAGTTCTCACATTTTGCAATGCTTTTGAGAACCTCGTAGAGAGAAGTGCTAGCTCCTCCTCTGGAAACTCCTCAATCTATTCAAGGTTTAGAGAGGAAAACAAAGCAAGTGTACCACAAGATGAAGATTGGTCGGAGCTAGGCATATCACGTTGAGAAACAAAAGCAATAGACTTGTTGGGGTTCTTACGTGATATTATGTTAATTTCATGAGTTTTTAGCTTGGAATATAGCACATCTAAAGTAAGTGTACTCATGACAGTAGATTCACGAATAGATGTGACTTTCATCTCCAAAATTGACATATCTAATGCACTTAGCAATTGCCTAGCGTTTCCAGCATCTGAAAAATTTACATTCACGCTACGCAAGTTGCTGAGAATCTTATTAAAGCGAGCAAAAAGGTCATCAATAGACTCACCGGGTTGCATCTCGAAGCGCATGTATTCTTTCTTGAACATGTCTTGCCTAACCTCTTTGATCGTGTTGGATCCTTCGTGGTAGTCACAAAGTGCTTTCCACACATCGTATGCAGATCGGAGGTGTGCAACACGGTCGAAGTCGCTTTGTGTTAATCCTTGTATGATCAAGTTCCGAGCCTTGTTGTTGTTGTCGACATCTCTCAGATTTGTAGCTGTAACTTGATCATTTGATGGCACTTCGTAAGGCTTGTATACCTTCTCCCATATTGCAAAGCCTTGTGCTTGGATGAAAGCCTCCATGCGTGCCTTCCAAACCTGAAAATCAATACCAGCAAACACACAAGGTTTGGCGGAGTACTTCTCCATGATGATTAGTCAAAAACACGTGCAAATCACAAAGATTAGAGCACCGTGGCTCTGATACCAATTGTAGGATCGAAGAGCACGTCAAAAGCTACCAGAGGGGGGGCGAATGGTATATTTAAAATTCTTACGCAGCGGAAAAAATTAAACCCTAACCCCTTTGGCAGAAAAACGATCTGTTAAAGAAATCATGTGTGAGACTAATCTAAACGTGTTTCACCGTGACAAAAGTGATAGATATCACAGAGAATCAAGTCACTAAGACAACACAACAAGAGTCACTCAAATCCGTCGAGAAAAACTCATGTTATGATCGAAAGATCAAACAAAGGTGAATCTGCCCTACCCGAGAAAAAAAAACAGTTTTGGAACGCTGCAAAGAAACTCGTGTAGATCATAGACCACAAGTCCAATGACCGTGAAATTTTGACAGATGATAGATAATCAAGTTGTGAAGACAACCCAAAAACAATCACGTCAATTGGATCTGTAAAACTCGAGTTATGATAAAACCACCAACGAAAGATAGTGCTGTCCAGAAACTCAACGAATTTTAATTAATAGAACTCAAGAGGAACAGCCCCAAAGTCGTGCACCACGAGCTCTGGGCTCCCTTGCTTATATAACCAGCTCGAAAGCCAACTCAACTCAGATCAGGAACCTAATCCTACTCTGTTCATGAATCATAACTTTCCATAACTGCTTAGGATTCTTCTATACGCAGATAGAAGCAATTTTAAGACTTCCAAACAACTTAGGAACGTATCCCACATTCCTAAACAACTCAAATTCGTGACCCAAATGAAATCCTATCATAACCAACTCAAATCTTTCCATATTTGAGTCAAACCCGACTCAGCCGCAGCCTGAGTCCATAACCTAGTCGGTTCGACCTTTCCGACCAACTCTTTACATCCACATCTCTTCATAACGTCTCAGAACCATGTAGCCACGTCCATGCACTCCTTGCACACGTGCAAACATCTTCCAATGACGTCCACGATACCTTCACATGCATTATTCTTGATTCAATCATGCTGCGCAACCTCCTGATCAGCTCAACCACAATTCCTCCTGAATTTAGTTGTTGGAACCTCATCTCCTCCCTGAGTCTAGTCCAATGGATCCCGTCACCAGCCATTTCTTGAACTCAAGCAACACCTGCACATGAATAAACAACAAACCCTTATGAGCCCAAGTCCGCGACTTGACTCACGTCAGTTCCGAACACAACACCTTATGTGAGAACCTCACATAAGCATGTTGCAAAACCACAGTAACACGATATCATCCATATCAACCAAAAACGCACCAATGACTTAGCAAATGAATACTAAGAAATCTTTCCAAAGATGTAAAACAAGTACAAAACACTGCAAATGAAAAACAGAAGCAATGCAGTCAAGTTCCGGACCTTGCCAGAGAACCCAGAACTTGAGCCGGAGCTAACAAAAGCTAGTAGAACCTAGTGCCGGAACTTACCAAAACTAGTAGGAACTAGTAAACCCAAAAGCCGGCGCTAGAAAAATCAACTCGGAGCTTAGCAAAAACAAGCCGGAGCTATCAAAGACATGTCGGAGCTAAAGACAAAACTCACCGGAGCTAACCAAAACTAGTTGGACCTTAATAAAAAAGTGTTTTTGTGATATTCAAGACTTTTATCATCAAAGCAAGTGTATTCACTACAAGCCAATGTATTCAACACACATAGGTCTTACACAAGTATGCTCGACGAAAGAGAAGAAATTGAACAAGTCCGTACGTATGCCCGGACAAGTCTGGGGGTTGGAAAATAAAGGTCTTCCGGACTGAAAATTCAACAAAAGCGGACTAGTCCGCTGGCAATCGGACAAGTTCGGGAAAACTTCAGAGGCTCAACCGGACTAGTGCGTGCAGTGTGTCGGACAAGTTCAGACTTTAAAGAAACTGATTTTTTCTGAATATGAAGGGAATACTGGACTACTTCGGGGTTCAGACGGGACAAGTCCGCACCCTGACAGACTGAAATTTGCTAATTAGACCTAAATTCATTTTAATCTTGTTCCTTTTTTGTGTTGCTAAATGTTAAACATGTATGAGGATGCATGCAATGCATTATGCATGAAAATCAGGGTGTTACAATCCTACCCCCCTTAAAATGAATCTCGCCCTTGAGACAAGATGCGAAAGGAAAGAGATAGCGAAATTCCTCCTTGAGATCATCTTCTCGCTCCCAAGTTGCTTCCAATTTTGTATGATGCTTTCATTGCACTTTGCACCATCGGATCACCTTGTTCCTTGTGACCCTCTCCTTGGTGTTCAAAGTTTTATAGGTTGCTCGACATAGGTCAAATCTCCCTCAAGCTTCAAATCTTCCATCGGTACTTGCTCTTCCGGAAGCCTCAAGCACTTCTTGAGCTAAGAAACGTGAAACACACCATGAACGTCAAAAAGATGTGCTGGCATCTCCAACTTATATGCTACTTCTCCCTGTTTGTCCAAAATCTTGAATGGTCCAATATAGCGAGGTGCCAACTTGTCTTTGACATTAAACCGCTTATCACCTCGTATAGGTGACACATTGAGATATATGATGTCTCCACTTCAAAAGCTAGGCTTCTTCATCTATTATCCGCGTAACACTTCTGTCTTGACTGGGCAGGTCTTAAGTTTTCACGGATAGTCTAAACTTGCTTTTCTACATCTTGTATCACATCAGGTCCAAATACTTGAGTTTCCCTGGTCTCATTCTAAAACAAGGGTGTTCTAAACCTTCTTCCATACAATGCTTCACATGGCAACATTTTTAAACTTGCTTGATAAATGTTGTTGTAGGAAAATTCAGCATACGGTAGACTTTTGACCCAGCTTCCTCCATAATTTAGCGCACAGGCTCTTACCATGTCTTCCAAAATATGATTTGTTCTCTCGGTCTATCCATTTGTTTGAGGGTGATATGCAGAACTGAAATTCAATTGAGTTCCCATAGACTCGTGCAGCTTTGCCAGAACCTTGAGGTAAATTGAGAACTTCTATCGAACACCATTTTTTTGGGCACTCCGTGTAAACACACTATTCTCCCCACATACAATTCTGCTAACTTGGCTCCACTATAAGTAGTCTTGACAGGAATGAAATGCACTGACTTCGTCAACCGATCCACAATAACCCATATCGAGTCATACCCAACTGAAGTGTGAGGCAAACCAAGTATGAAATCCATACCAACTTCTTCCCACTTCCATTCTAGAACCTTCAAATGCTGCAATAATCCAGCTGGCCTTTGATGTCCAGCTTTGACTAGTTGGCATATATCACATAATGCAACATATTCATCTATGTCCCTTTTCATTCTATCCCAACAGTAGCACATCTTCATGCCCTTGTACATCTTCATACACCCGGGATGAATGGAGTAAAGCGAGTCATGTGCCTCCTTTAATATCATATGTTGGAGACGCTCTACATTAGGAACAACGATTCGCTTCCCAAGCCATAGAGTACCATGGTTGTCCTCATCAAATCTGAATTCACTCCCTTCTTGCATCCTTTCCTTGATTTCCTGGATTTCCTCATCCTTGGTCTGACCTTCTCGAATTTCCTGTTCCAAGGTCGGATTTAACTCCATTATTCCCATCTCATTCACAAATCCAAGATTCAACCGTTCAATCTCCTTGCATAACTCAGACGGCAATTCCCTCATGGTGAGCAGGTGGCTTGCTCCTTTTCGACTCAAAGCATGAGCCAATACATTGGCTTTTTGTGGGTGATAATTTATTCCCACATCATAGTCCTTAGTGAGTTCCAACCATCGTCATTGCCTCAAATTCAGATCAGTTTGCGTGAATATGTACTTGAGACTCTTATGATCCGTATAAGTCTCACATCTATGGCCAAGAACATAATGTCTCCAAATCTTCAATGCATGCACTATGGCTGCTAGTTCAAGATCATGCGTCGGATAGTTCTGCTCATGTTTCTTCAACTGCCTGGATGCATAAGCTACTACTCGGCCTTCTTGCACTAATACACAACCAAGTCCTTGCCTTGAAGCATCACAGTAGATATCAAAACTCTTGCTTAAGTCTGGCAATTTCAATACTGGTGCAGTTGTCAATCTCTTCTTTAATTCCTCAAAACTGCCCTGAGAAGCTTGAGTCCACTTGAAAGGCTTCTCCTTCATTAATAGTTCAGTCATAGGTTTTGCTATCTTGGAAAAGTCCTTAATGAACCGACGGTAATATCCAGCCATTCCAAGAAAATTCCTGATTTCCTACACATTTTGCGACAGCTTTCATTTTAGCACATCTCTAACCTTTCCAGGGTCAACTGATACTCCTCCTCCCAAAATTACATGGCCTAGGAATGATATCTCTCTCAATCGGAATTGGCACTTGTTAAACATGGCATTCAACTGGTTTTCTCGCAATTTCTGCAATGTCAGCCTTAAATGCTCTTGATGCTCCTCTTCACTTTTTGAGTAGATCATGACAACATCAATGAACACTACCATGAAATTATCCAAATACTCCATGAAAACCTTATTCATGAGATACATGAAGTATGCAGGTGCATTGGTCAACCCAAGTGACATGACCGCATACTCATAGGATCCATACCGTGTCCTGAAAGCTTTTTTGGGTATGTCTGACGGCCTAATCTTCATTTGGAAGTATCCCGACCAAAGTCAATCTTAGAGAATATTATGGCTCCCTTCATCTGGTCGAACATATCCTCTATGTGTGGTAGAGTGTACTTATTCTTAATTGTCACCTCGTTGAGAAACCGGTAATCCACACACATTCTTTGGGATACATCTTTCTTATCTACGAAAAGCACTAGGGCTCCCTATGGCGACGAGCTTGGGAGTATAAAACCCTTCTCTAACTGCTCTTGAATCTGCTTCTTGAGCTCTGCTAATTCCTTAAGGGACATCCTATATGGCCTCCTTACTATAGGTGTAGTTCCAGGTATTAAATCAATGACGAACTCGATGTCACGATCAGGTGGCATACCTAGTAATTCCTTAGGAAACACATATGGGTACTCGCGAACAATTGGAATTTCCTCCAAGGTTACCCCTTCTGCATGATTCACCATGGCCCTCTCAGTTGTTGGTTGAACTGACTTGAATTATATACTAACTCCTTTCTCATTTGTCAATTGCACTGTTCGTGTAGCACACTAAATCACTCCATTATGCTTACTTATCCAATCCATTCCAAGTATCATGTCCAAGCCTTGTGAATTCAGGAGTATCAGGTTGGCGACGAAATCTACACCCTTATAGAAATATTTACTCCTGGACATACTATAATTGTCCTCATCTCCCCTCCAGAAGACTTAACCAAAAGAGTATACTTTAGGTATGGTATTGGCATGCTATGCTTTGTAACATACTTCGATGATATGAATGAATGCGATGCTCCAGATTAAACAAAATAGTAGCGGGGTTGGAGTTTGCGAGAAACATACCAATCACAACAATTTCAGCTTGTTGAGCCTCTGCTGCAGATACATGGTTCACCTTGCCACGAGCATAATTCTGTGGTCCTCAGCTACCTTGAGTTGTTCCTCCATTGGGCCAAGGATTCTACCTTGAAGCATTGTTCATATGTCCATGACTTGGTCTTGGGCATTGATTTGCAAAATGTCCCACTTGACCACAATTATAGCAAGTCTTTCCACCTGTGGTGCTAGCAATGTTAGGGTGAGGTTGATTCTGAGCATAAGCAGACATATTTGGGCGTGGCGCTGGCTGCATAGGTAAGCAAGGTGCTTGCATGGGTGGGCATTTTTGCATTGGCTATTGCGGTCGCGGTGGATAAGCAGGGCGGTATGCAGTAGTAGACATGTTGTAATATGGTGCAGGAGGCGGCGCATAGCGAGGGTGGACATTGCTTCCTTGCGGCTGTACATTATATGGCATCTTTCTCTTGCTGTATTGCTCCATCTCACGGACCTTGTTCTCAACCATAATGACCTTGTCAACCAGCTTCCGGAAGTTTGCGTAGTCAGTATTGGGCAACTGAACTTGAATTTCATTGTTGAGACACCTCATAAATAGATACTACTTTCTGCTATCAGTGCTGATGTCTTCTGGAGCATAACTAAAGAGCTGAGTGAATTTATTGAGATACTCACTCACACTCAACCTTCCTTGCCTGAGATTTTCAAATTATTTCCTTCTCAATATCATGACTCCCTCAGGTACATAGTGGGAATAGAACTTCACCTTAAATTCAGCCCATGTGATTCCTTCATGATTAGCGTGTGCATTGTAAAGAGATTCCCACCAATCTGCAGCAGCTCCAACCAATTGGTGTGAGGCAAAAAGAACCTTCTCTTTGTCACTGCATTGTACTATGGAAAGCCTCTTCTTAACCAACTTCAACCAATCATCAGCTTTCGTCGGATCTGCGACTTGAGTAAAGGTAGGCGGTCTGGTCCTCATAAACTCTCCCAAAGAGTTATGGTGTGGCGGGGGTGGCGGTGGTGGCGGCATGTGAGGCTGATTGTTGTTGCCAACTTGCAGCTGTACCATAGTCTGAATCATGGTCTGCATGAGCTGGTTCTGCATAGCCATTAAATGCTCAAGGTTGATGATGAGTAGATTTAGGCCCGATCTTCAGAAAGGTATGTTGATTGGGATGGAGAACTCGACGTTGATGATCCGCGACACTCGAGCGGTTCGAGTACCCCTGCAATCACTACACCACGGCTCTGTTGGTTATCAACCGTGCTGCACACGCTTGACCTCGCCAAGAAGGCTAATCCCTGCATGTGCAACCGAGAACACGAGCAAGAACGTCGAAGACACGATCAAGAAATCGCGAAGTTGGGGTCTCACAAACCGTAGAACGGCGATATTATTGATCTAAGCAAAAACCACCAAATATGACCAGCGGCTGCAGTATTTATAGGCCAGGGTTCGACCAAAACACGATTAGACGCGTCCCTAATGGACTCTTACGGGATACAAGGCCCAAAGGCCCGATTCGGTGGTGCAGCACCGGACAGAAATCTGGACTCGATTTTTTCGATGATTCCCAATAACTCCAGAGGAATTTTGAGGTGGTACCAGAACCATTGAAATGTTTATCTTCTCCTCTTTCCGTGCATATGTAGAACGTCGAAAACGGAGTCCGTATGCCTCCTGGGCGTCTGTTTTAAGGTGGACTGCCCCTGGACTCCGAGTTGAACTCGAGTCCGAGTTGTAAACTGTTTCCATCAACGTGTGGACGTCCCAGCTGGTTCTCCACGCTCCCAAGGCCTCCTTACTTCACTTGTTGATCTTCTCCACTATTCCTAATAATAATTAAATCATCACATAGCAATCTATTCTCAAACTCACATGCAAAAGAAGTTAGGAACGAATTCACCTGCTGATTTAATAACTGTGCTCGTGCTCTTGTGATTGGTCCTTGCAGTTCAATGTGCGTCTCCGCTGTTGTGATGTGCTCATGATCCTCCACCTCTTGAATTTGAGTCTTCCTCGACTCAAGTTCATCTTCTTCTCCCAAGTACGGTCGCAAATCTGAAATGTTAAATGTAGGACTAACCCCAAAATCGGGAGGCAATTCAAGCTTATATGCATTATCGTTAATCTTTTCAACGATCTTAAAAGGACCAGCAGCTCGTGGCATATGTTTAGATTTTCTCAAGTCGGGAAATCGCTCTTTTCTCAAATGTAACCACACCAAATCACCCGGTTCAAGTTTTACTTCTTTTCTACCTTTACTACCTGCAATCCTATACTTCTCATTCATCATTTCAATATTTTTCTTTGTAGTTTCATGCATCTTAAGAATGAATTCAGATCGTTGTGTAGCATCCAAATTTATAGTTTCAGAAGGAGGCAAAGGTAGTAAATCAATAGGAGCACGGGGATTGAAACCATACACTACCTGGAATGGACTTACCTTTGTCGTGGAGTGAACGGATCTGTTGTAAGCAAATTCTATATGTGGTAAACACTCCTCCCACAACCTTAAATTTGTTTTCAAGACAGCCCACAACATAGTGGATAAAGTACGATTAACTACCTCGGTCTGTCCATCCGTTTGTGGTTGACATGTAGTTGAAAACAGCAACTTGGTTCCCAATTTATACCACAAAGTTCTCCAAAAATGACTTAAAAATTTTGCATCACGATCAGAAACAATGGTATTTGGCACACCATGTAAACGAACAATTTACGTCGTAAATAAATCAGCAATGTGTGAGGCATTATCATTCTTATGACAAGGTATAAAGTGTGCCATTTTGGAAAAACGATCAAAAACTACAAAAATACTATCCCTCCCCCTCTTAGTCCTAGGCAATCCCAAAACAAAGTCCATAGAAATATCCTCCCAAGGTACACTAGGAACAGGAAGAGGCATATGAAGACCATGTGGTTTAAGACGAGACTTAGCTTTGTTGCAAGTAGTGCATCGTGACACGTAGCGCTCGACATCACGCATCATCTTTGGCCAAAAGAAGTGTGTGGACAGCACGTCTTCAGTTTTCTTCACTCCATAATGTCCCATCAAACCTCCTCCGTGTGCTTCCTGCAAAAGCAATAGACGAACGGAGCTAGCTGGAACGCATAGCTTGTTAGCACGATAGAGGAGACCCTCTCGCAGCACATATTTATTCCAAGTTCTTCCTTCTCTACAATTTTCAAAAGCATCTTTGAAGTCCAAATCAGTAGGATATAATGCTTTAATTGTTTCCAAACCAAAAATTTTATGATCAAGTTGGGACAGCATGGTATAACGCCTAGATAATGCATCGGCAATGATATTTTCCTTCCCTTTCTTATGCTTAATGATGTATGGAAACAACTCTATGAACTCAATCCATTTAGCATGTCATTTATTCAGATTGGTTTTACAATTAAGATACTTCAATGATTCATGATCGGAATGTATGACAAACTCCTTAGACCAAAGATAATGTTGCCAAGTTTGTAATACACGTACTAAGGCATACAATTCCTTATCATAAGTGGAATAATTCAGAGAAGGACCATGAAGTTTTTCACTAAAGAAAGCAACGGGTTTACCTCCTTGTATGAGAACGCCTCCAATACCAATGCCGCTTGCATCGCATTATAGCTCAAAGGTCTTGTCAAAATCAGGAAGTTGTAGTAATGGTGCTTGTTTAACCTTCGATTTGAGAGCATCAAAAGCTTGTTGCTGCTGTTCGACCCATAGAAATGGAACTCCCTTCTTTGTTAGCTCATGTAGAGGTGCTGCAATTGTGCTGAAATCCCGCACAAAGCACCAATAAAAACCTGCAAAACCAAGAAAACTACGAACCTGTGTGACGGTTGTTGGGGCTGGCCAAATGGTGATTGCTTCAATTTTTGCCTCATCCATCTCAATTCCTTGCGAGGAAACGACATAGCCAAGAAACGAGACTCGATTGGTGCAAAAGACGCACTTTTCGAGGTTACCAAACAAACGTGCATCTCTCAAAACAGTAAAAACAACACGTAAATGATCAAGATGTTCATCATATGACTTGCTGTAAATGAGGATATCATCGAAGTAAACCACCACAAATTGTCCAATGAAAGCACGTAAAACCTCGTTCATTAATTGCATAAAGGTGTTGGGTGCATTAGTTAAACCAAAAGGCATGACTAACCACTCATAAAGTCCAAACTTGGTTTTAAATGTAGTTTTCCATTCATCTCCTAGTGCCATTCTAATTTGGTGGTAACCACTACGCAAGTCAATTTTTTTGAAGATGATAGCACCACTCAATTCATCAAGCATGTCATCTAATCGAGGAATAGGATAACGATATCGAATGGTGATGTTATTAATCGCTCGACAATCAACACACATGCGCCAACTATCATCTTTCTTAGGAACCAAAAGAACTGGAACGGAACAAGGGCTAAGGCTTTCACGAATGTACCCGCGGTCCAAAAGATGTTGGACTTGTCGCTGAATTTCCTTAGTTTCTTGTGGATTCGCCCTGTATGCTGCACGATTTGGCAAACTTGCTCCTGGAATCAAATCAATCTTGTCTTCAATGCCTCTCATCGGTGGTAAACCAGGGGGTATCTCGGAGGGAAACACATTCTCAAACTCCTGCAAAAGGTTAGCAACAGCAGGGGGCAATGCAATAGACAATTCATGAAGTGAAAACATGGCTTATTTGCAAACTAAAGCATAGCACATCCCCTTAGCATCGAATAAATCAGCAAGTTCAGATTTAGTTGCGAGCAACGATGGTGATTTTAACTGAATAACTTGCTGTTTTTCAGATTCTAATTTTGTTGCTTTGCCATCACGAATTTTACTCTTCCCAAAATGCACAATTTCAGTAGGAGTCATGGGGAGCAAAGTGATTTTCTTTCCCTTTGCATGAGAGTATATTTATTTGTTCTACCATGATGAATAGCATCTGTATCAAATTCCCAAGGACGACCCAATAAAAGATAACAAGCATCCATAGGAACAACATCAAAATCAGCAAAATCATGGTATGAACCAATTGAAAAATGTATTCTTGCTGTTTGTGATACCCGAACCTTACCGCTGTTGTTGAACCATTGAATGTGGTACGGATGAGGGTGTGCTCTTGTTGTCACACCGAGTTTCTTGACGACGTCCGTGTTCACCAAGTAATTGCAGCTACCTCCATCAATTATAGTGTGTACACGGTAGTCCTTGACGACGAGAAACATGTGGAAGAGGTTGTGTCGTTGTAGCTTATCGTCGGTCTCCACTTTGGAGCTCAAGGCACGCTGCACAATGATGCTCCTATAGTTCTCCGTCGCTGCTGTACCAAGTACCTCTTCTTCGGTGTGTTTGTCATTTGGATCTGTAAAGTCAGTAGCAAGAGAATTTTCATCTTCAACATCCGAAGTACTATCATACCCGCCATCGTCGCGTGCTATGTATGCTCGTTTGCTCAAGCAAATCTCTCATCATATGACCAAGTCCCTGGCAGCAGTGACACTTGATGTCGGAAGTACGACCCGTAGAAGGAGTGGACGAAGAAGGCTTGAATGATGTCGCCTTGCTGCCTTCCAGCACGCGAGAAGGTGGAGCAACAGGTATAGTTCGTTGGACGCCATTGGGTGGTGTAGTCGCTGCACGGGGGGTCGAAGATGGTGCTGTTTTGGATGGTGTAGTCGCTGCACACGGCGTGAAGTTGCTCCTCGTGCGATGTTGCTGTTGTTGTCGACCCTGCAATTCTTTTTCTGCCAACATAGCAAGCTGAAACAATCTGTTAACAGTATCATATTCCTTGTAATCAACAATGTCCTGAATTTCACGCCTCAACCCCCCATAAAAACGAGCTATTTTATCATCCATGTCCTCTACTACCCCACAACGCAACATACCTTTTTGTAACTCTTGATAATACTCCTCTATGGACATGTTACCTTGGTCTAAATGCTGCAATTTTTTGCGAAGGTCCCGCTGAAAAGATGGAGCAACAAATCGAACATGCATAGCTTCCTTTAATCTATCCCATGTTGGAGGGTCAGTTCTAGTTTTAACAAGTTCATTCCACCATATGATAGCAAAGTCCTTAAACTCACTAGTGGCTTGACGAACTCTATGTTGTACAGGAACAAGATGGGAATTAAACTTTTGCTCTACTGTCATCTCCCAATCAAGATAAGCCTCAACATCATAAGCACCAGAAAAAGAGGGTATAATAAATTTCACTTTAGCAAAAGGATCATCAGGAGGACGATTATAATAATTGTTATGATTATTACCTCCCATACCTCAACGATAAAGTGGCAGTCTTGGCTGATTATTGTGATCTTCCAGTTCATCATAAGCATTGTCTTCTTGTCTTCCAGCGAGAGGCAACCGAGCCTCAAAAGTATTCATCCGAAGAGCAAGGTCATCCAGTTGGCGAGTCAAGTTCGCCAATGACTCCTCCGTTGCTGCGTTGTATTTGGCGATTATATCCGTCATGATCTTCATCATATCACGTAACTCAGCATGTTGAACAATCGTCATCATTGTCTTCTCCTGCCATTGTTAGTAGGAAACAAGAGACAACAAAAAAATGTTATCCCTATCAACTACAGTGACAATGTGGAAGGTGGAATAAAACAATCTCTCTCGCTCAAGCGTCTTACCACGCTCTTACAAGTGTTCTTACTGACGCAGCAGGTGGTGTCGACGGTGAGATGAACCGATGAAGTGTGGGGTGATTGCAAAGGTACCTGTTATGCTCAAGAGAAAGGTGGAGCTTGGATGGCACAATATGGTGGCTAATAAGCAGAATATCGTTAACAGCTAAACAAAGTTGAATAAGTATCCAATGTAGGAAACTGTTGCTGGTCAACCAAGTGCCCTAGAGCCTAGCTCAACACAAGGAAGTATCAAGGCAAAAGAAAGACAGAATGATATAGCCAACAAAACAGCACCAAGTGGTATAGGCCAATTGCTTTAATATACGTGCTCTTCACTATTTTTTTCTTTTTTGTAATATTTTTTTATATTTTTTCTTTACTCAGGAGCACAAATATAGGAAGCACACAAATTTTCAGCTCAATTGGATGTAATATGCGGCCTATAGAAAACCAAGAAGATTCTTTAAAATTCGTGTTGAAACTTCGGAGGCCAGATAGCCTATCTTCCGAGGGGAATTTGGTCAATCTAATTTCACCGAACGCGGTACGCGGCAGAAAATCAGATGGGAAATTTCGCATAGATGAATTTGAAAAAAAACAATCGTCCGATTTCGAGTTCGTATGCGAAAGTTATGGCCGTTTTAAGGTAGGTTGTCCGAGTTACGTTTTTTTGGATGTTGATTCCAACTCGGTTTGAGAACAGAACTCGCAATCGGATATGAAAACGATCGGAAATTTTCACATCAACTAATGGGGTGGTGTGTGATGATTCAAGGACGAATGGAACAAAAGTTTGTCACCTAATCTAGGGCTGGCGATGTGGGAGTTCACGCAAGGCGGCTAGCTAGGGCAAACCGATGAACGTGGTGGATCGGTTTGTTATTTAGGGATTGTGGAATAGGTGCCGAATAGCAAGAAAAAAGGACGAAACACGATAACAAGGACCGAAAAACACAAAGCTAAACCAGCAACAAGACTCGACCACACGAATTCAAACTCAACAATGCAAACCGAAAAATGAAACTGCAGGCACTATAGTCTGGGAAGCGGTAAAAACGATCTAATTTTTTTGTGGCTTTTCTGTGGACTCTAGGTACGAAACAAAATTGATCTAATGCAAGGAAAACAAAGATACCTCACGGGCAACCTAGAAATCTGATACCAATTGATGAGTAGGTTTAGGCCCGATCTTCCGAAAGGTATGTCGATTGGGATGGAGAACTCGACGTTGATGATCCGTGGCACTCGAGCGGTTCGAGTATCCCTGCAATCACTACACCACGGCTCCGTTGGTTATAAACCTTGCTGCACACGCTTGACCTCGCCAAGAAGGCTAATCCCTGCAAGTGCAACCGAGAACACGAGCAAGAACGTCGAAGACACGATCAGGAAATCGCGAAGTTGGGGTCTCACAAATCGTAGAACGGCGATATTATTGATCTAAGCAAAACCCACCGAATATGACCGGCAGCTGCAGTATTTATAGGCTAGGGTTTGACCAAAACACGATTAGACGCGTCCCTAATGGACTCTTACGGGATACAAGGCCCAAAGGCCCGATTCGGTGGCGCAGCACCGGACAGAAATCTGGACTCGACTTGTTTCGACGATTCCCAATGACTCCTGAAGAATTTTGAGGTGGGACCAGAACCATTGGAAAGTTTATCTTCTCCTCTTTCCGTGCATATGTATAATGTTGAAAACAGAGTCCGTATGCCTCCTGGGCGTCTGTTTTAAGGTGGACTGCCCCTGGACTCTGAGTTGAACTCGAGTCCGAGTTGTAAACTGTTTCTATCAACGTGTGGACGTCCCAGCTGGTTCTCCACGCTCCCAAGGCTCCTTCCTTCACTTGTTGATCTTCTCCATTATTCCTAATAATAATTAAATCATCACATAGCAATCTATTCTCAAACTCACATGCAAAAGAAGTTAGGAACGAATTCACCTGCTGATTTAATAACCGTACTCGTCCTCTTGTGATTGGTTCTTGCAGTTCAATGTGCGTCTCCGCTGTTGTGATGTCCTCATCAGTTGATAGCCCCACATCCATTGTTGTTCTAAGGTGCTCCATTGTCTTCCTCACCATTGGCATTCCTCTGGTTGCGATTCCTCGACATCTGTTGGCAAAAGAAGGGTAGAGACAGAAGAATTTAGAATTTGGAAAGAAACACCCCATCTATATGCATCAAGGTATATGTAACTAAGCAACACATATTAATAGTAAAAACCCTATTAGAGGATGTGGACAAGGATCCCACAACTCTCTACTACGTGCTGATGTGGACAAAATGCTAATCGTCCCACAACTCGCACCAAGCACACAAGCACAAGCACACACCAAGAAAATTCAGCAAACCACACCAAACACAACTATTATGATCTAAACACTTTCTAGCTTCTAAAAGGGTAACCAAAACTTAATTATGTGATCCATGGCTGTGAGGCTGGTAAGACGATGGCGGCGGCGAGGCATACATGGGCGCATGCCAAGGTGAGTTGGCCGTCCATGTAGGCGCTTGAGAGGTTGCTACACCATTGACTTCCACGGTGGCACAAACTTCCTCTTGCTTCTCCATGATGAATAGTCTCTTACGGAGATAACGGATCTCTTCCATAGCATCAGCATAGCAATTACCAAATTAACCAATACCTCCTAAGATCTATCAATGGCACGAGAACTGATTTGATCTCCATCTTCCGGTCTTAAGATTTCCCTTGTTCCCTTCTTGCGTTCTGGATGCAATGCAAAGCTAGTACCTCCAAATTGCTCTCGGTAGATGTGGCACAATCTAGTTATTGCGTCCCAATCAACATCATCAATAGCTTGTTGTCTGGTGGATCTCCATGTGGATGCAAAGTGTCAGATGACCACCTCATCTCTAGCAAGAACATTAATTTGAGCCCTCCATTCATAATGTCCATGGTGGGGAATTCTCTTAACATAGTACTCCGGGTGCATCTTGCATAGACCAAGGAACTTCTTCAATTGCCTAGCTGCAAATCCTCCATCTGTACCGTCGGAACGGAATTCTTGTGCATCATGGTAAACTATACTTTTGTCCTCCTTTCTGGCTTCACTAGGCTGCGATTCATCCCTTTGAGATTTAGGTACCTCCTCCAGTGTTGCAGGTTCATCCTCTTGCGGTTCCTCCTCTTCATGGGCTTCACCTTCATTTCCCTCATGTGTATCATCTTCCTATTTTTCACTACAATAGAATTCCACCATCTTAGGTTCTTCCTCCTCGTCATCATAGGATTCCACTTCTTTAGGGTCTTCCTGAATGTAGCCTAGAGGGGGGCTGAATAGGCTTATTGTACTTTTGTCGGAACCTGAAACACTTAGCAACCTGATCAAACACAGAGAAATCAGACTAGTCCAGTATGGTGCGGACTAGTCCAGTGTATGCGTACTAGATTGATCAAGTTTGATCAATGATTTCGATCCATGTACTCTATGCAATGGAAATTGAGTTGTAACTTGAATGTATTGCTTCAATGAAACTAGATGTGGCACAACTTAACTTCAGTTTCAATGTTTTAACGTATGTTGAAGAAGATTGAGCAACCCCTATATTACAATGAATAGTAAGAACAAAAGCAAATGACACAAAAATTTTATCCTGTGGTTCGATTCCACAGAGGAAATCTACATCCACGTTGAGGAGACCATGGAGGACCGGGTCTTCACCAACCCTACCCTCGTCGAATCGCCACGGAGGACGATTCTCTTCTACTAATCACAAAAGGATGTAAATAACCGTGTTCAAGGGGCCTTCTCACAAGTTGAGGGCTCCCCAAGATTTGCAATTCGAAACACCACCAAACACATTCGAAAAGTATGCAATAAAACAGCGAGAGTGTGTGAGAGAATCAAACCCAAGAGCTCAGGGCGTGAAGAACGTGTATCTCCTTTGATCTATGGTTAATCCTCAAGGATTTGATCTTTCTTGCGTTGGATTGTGTGGAGAGACGTGTTTTCTGGGCTCTTGGAAGGTGTGACGATGCTAGGGGTCGAGAGTTTTTGATTAGGGGACGTGCACCTCTATTTATACTAGGGTTTCCAAAGTTTACCGTTAGGGTTTACGAAGTCGGGACTAGTCCGTGGTGGACTCCGGACTAGTCCGGTGTGCGGCGTGTGAGAAAGCCTAAGTGTTCTGAATTATCAGACTTGTCCAGCAATAGGCGGACTAGTCTAATTTTGTCTCTAGAGATGTTCAGACTAGTTCGGCACATATCGGACTAGTCCGACGTGATGAATCCCTTAAAGAATTGAGGACAAGTCCGCACTTGGAGAACTTGTCCGATTTTAATCAGAGAGGTTATCGGACTAGTCCGGATAATATCAGACTAGTCTGGTGTACTGAAATTTTGAGGGGCATAGGACAAGTCCAAAATTTGGGAAACTTGTCCGAAGATGGTCAGTGAGGATTTCAGACTAGTCTGTGGAATATCAGACTTGTCTGATATTGATCAGAGGCATTATCGGACTAGTTTGGACTTTATCAGACTAGTCCGTTGCGGACAAGTCCGCACTGGGTGAACTTGCCTGATCCTGGACAGAGAGATTATCGGACTAGTCCGGAAATATCGGACTAGTCCGGAAATATCGGACTAGTCCGGACCTGTGTAAACTTGTGAAGTGAGAGTGTTTTCCTTTTCTTGAGCTCTTGGGGTGTGTTTCTCCAACACACTCCATACACAAAGAGTATTCTATTCATCTCTTGAGCTCTTTTCAACTTGATTTGTCACTCTCCATTTTTCTTGCGCTTTCTTCATAATTTCGTTAAAACCTGCGATCATCTCAAAATTTTGGTTAGGATCTCATTTGTTTGTCATAAATCAACCAAAACCCACAAGGGATGCCTAGATGCACTTTCAATCTCCCCCTTTTTGGAGATTGATGACAACCAATTGAGATTTAAGAAATCTGATTAAAAGTACATATTTTCATAAAGTGTGCACATATGAGCTTGGAATAAATTAAGAATGAAAACATAAGACATATGTGCACTCTTTATGGTGGGGTGCAAAACTAAGTGTGTGTAAGCAATATTCCTGATGGGAATGTGATAATTTACATAATCATATCAACATCAAGCATATATGTAAATTTCAATGCACAAACATATATTATATAAAAGCATCATCACAGGCTTCATAAACATGACTAAAACCATAATAAGAGCATAATAGGAGTTTTACAAGCCAAAAGTAGCAGAATTTCAAAAGAAACACAATTTGAGCTCTCATCTCTCAATCTACTGTTAGACCTAGTGACTCCCCCTAAATCTCTCCCTCTTTGGCATCAAGGCACCAAAAAGAAGGAAAGGAGGGATCTAGCAATTGTCGTCTACTCACTCCTCGTTGTCGGGCATCTCATCGTCTTCATCTTCAGGCTGAGGAGGAGGAGGAGGAGTGGATGCACTCGAAGTGCCGCCAACACCAAAATAGGCGAGCTCGGAGTGAGAGAGAGGTGGCAACTCAAAGAAGTTTGAAGCTGAATCATCAGAGATAATCGGAGATCCAACAGGCTTGATCTCCAGCTTCTAACAAATATTCTTGACATTTTCCTTCACATACTTCATGTCTTCCTTCCTTGCTTTGCTCAACTTATGAAGCTTGACTTCATCCTTTTTGCAGGAGCCAAAGATGGCGGCTAAGTACTTCAAGATGCCACTTGGAGACCCTTTTTGAGGAGGGCCCCTAGTAGTGGGAGCAGTCCTTGCATCTCCTTGAGCCCTCCTCGGAGCCTCTTTACTTGACATAGGAGACTGAGCAGCTGGGAGAGTGGCTTGAGGACGCTTCTGGGGCCTTAGAGGAGTATGCTCTACATCGTTCACGAACCCAATTTCTGTGACTTTCTCAATCATAACCATCAGGTATGGTGCATAGCCACATGAGCGCTTCGATGTGCAGGAGATGTTCACCATATCATTCAAAATATAGTCGAAGACATCAAATTTCCTGTTCTTTCTTATCACCTTCATCAGTGTCCTTAGGTAACCTTGAACACTTCCTGCATCTCCATCTTTTGGAGCTATTGTCTTCCGTACACTCTATTTAGAACCATGAAGAATGGCTTCATGTTCTTGGTGGGAGGGGGATTGAATTTAAGGCGAGTATCATAGAGGAACTCCATCTTGTCCTTCTCCACGACACCAATGTTGTGGATGATGAGCTCATTGTTGCTAGTGTCTTCAAGGTGAAGCAATCTTGCAAACTCATCAGAAGTCATGGTGTAAATGGATCTGTGAGTCATCCAAGTCACCCTCTCCTCTTCATCACTAGTAAAACGGCAGGTAGCATAAAACTGAGCAATGACTTCATCATTCCAGTTGTATCAGAAGGCAAACAGATCCTTCAAACCATGCCTAGCCACAACTGCAATCATATCATCAAAGGCTGGGCAACTCTTTCACTCAAAGTGTCTCCAGTCAATCCACTGGCTGCGGACCACTGGAGTCTTCATCGTGGGATACACGAAACTATAGTAGTCTGCGTGGAAATTGCTGCAGAACCTTGCATCAACTGCCTTCCTGGAACTGCTGTAACAGTCAATCGTCCTAAGCTTTGAAGCTATATCACTTCCTTTGCCATTGAATCTTTCTTTAGAGAGGTCCCTATTCCCCTGTCTTCGAGAACTCATCTAGAGAGGGCCAATCGGGCCGGATGCGATCCCTTTCCATTTGCCCTTAGCTTGGTGAGAAGCTACCGAGCTAGGGCAAGATGCATCCTTTCCTTTGGATGTGGGCTTCTTGGCCATGACCTTTCGCCGCACCTGAGGTGGACTGGGCGACGGGTTAAAGGCACGGTTTTGCCACTTCTTGCTTTGGCCCGTCGAGGACCGAAGCAATGACTCTTGGTCCATCTCGGCCCTATAGTCGAAGATCTCACCATTGGAGCTCGACATGGTCCTGACAAGAGGATTATACAATACATAGATGGGGATTCATGGCAAGGAACTGCATTGAGTAGTTGGAATTTAGGGTTGAGTTCAGTCAAAAATCGGACTTGTCTGGTGCTCAAGTGCAGACTAGTCCGGAATACAGGACTTGTCCGTATAGAGATCCGACTAGTCCGATGTTCAACTGCTCAAACACTAACTAGCAAATCAATGGAGTTCCTCAATGCAAAAATAGCTCAAGGTAGATGTAATACAACAAGGAGTCATGTATTAACGAGTGGAACTAATATATTTGGTCCATAATACAAGAAACCAAAGGTTCTAGGGTTCTGGAGAAAGTTTAACAAAATCCTTCGATTCTTAAGGTTGGAGGTGTTGATGGTGCGGACAAGTCCGTGGACCTCGATCCCCTTGCGATGAAGATCATTTTCCATGGAAAGTTGAAGAGATTTAGTGGAGAAATCACCTTGGGGGCGCTCATGTGACGAGAGAGAATGTGAGGAACGTTGTGAGGATTAAGGAGATTAGGGTTTGGGGGCCCTAGAGTTATGGAGTCGAAAAATCATACTAGTCCGTGGTCAACCGTACTAGCCCGGACTACCGGACCTCTCTGGACTAGTCTGCAGTGTGCGGACTAGTCCGGGTAACCACAGACTAATCCGTGGTCTCCAGAACAGAAGCATTTTGCCCATTCGTATATATTCGAAGGTGCTTACAAAGAAAATAGGGGGAAAAACAAAAAAAAATCTTGATGAATATGATCAGTACACATCCAACAATCAAGCTATGACCGTAATTCATCAAGATCAAATAATTGAAATAGTTTTTCAAAGAAAATAGACAGAGATAATTTTCATAACACAATCAATAGATTTTGAAGATGCCATGAAGGTATGCAAGTTTTCAGGCCACGTTCCGAGCATCAAGGATATTTAATTCATTTTGGAGCTCGCAAAAACGTTTTTCATCAAGTGGCTTGGTTCATATATCAGCTAGATGTTTTTCGGTGTTGACATGGGAAATGGCTATGTCTCCTTTTATTGAGTGGTCTCTCAAAAAGTGATGTCGGATGTCTATGTGTTTGGTCCTAGAGATCTCAACGGGGTTATGGGCAATTTTAATAGCACTCATATTATTACAAAGGAGTGGAATACGGCTCATATTGTAACCGTAATCCCTTAGAGTTTGTCGCATCCAAAGGAGTTGTGCACAACAACTCCCAGCTGCAACATACTCTGCTTCGACCGTGGATAAGGCAATGGAGTTTTGTTTCTTGGAGGACCAAGAAACTAGGGATCTACCTAGGAATTGGCATGTACTGGAGGTACTTTTCTATCTAATTTGCTTCTGGCATAATCTGCATCGGAGTGTCCAATGAGAATGAACTTGGAACTTTTAGGATACCAAAGGCCTAGGTTGGGTGTATGAACTAAATATGGCAAGATTCTTTTTACGACTGTCAAATGACACTACTTAGGATCAACATAAAATCTTGCACACAAACACACACTCAACATAATATCAGGCCTAGATGCACATAAGTAGAGTAAGGATCCAATCATGGAGTGATATACCTTTTGATCCATGTTTGGTCCATCTTCATTGAGATCCAAGTGTCCATTTGTTGCTATTGGTGTCTTTATAGGATTCACCTTGTCCATTCCAAACTTCTTGAGTATGTCTTGAGTATACTTGGTTTGTCATATGAACGTCCCTTCCTTTTGTTGCCTCACTTGTAATTCCAAGAAATATCTCAATTCTCCCATCATAGACATCTCGAATCTATCTGTCATAATCTTACTAAATTCTTCACAAATGGATTTGTTAGTTGATCAAAATATCATATCGTCAACATAAATTTGACAAAAGATCATTGTCAAAGTGCTTGGTAAACAACGTGTAATCAGCTTTGCCAATCTTAAATCCATTTTCAATCAAAAAATCTCTAAGGCACTCATACCAAGCTCTAGGAGCTTGTTCGAGGCCATAAAGAGCCTTTACGCAGTTTGAACACATCGTCAGGGAACTCTTTATCTTCGAATAGGGGGGGGGGGTTGCTCCACGTACACCTCCTCCTTGATTGGGCCGTTGAGGAAGGCACTTTTCACATCCATTTGATAGAGCTTGAAATCATGGTGAGTAGCATATGCAAGTAATATTCGAATTGATTCAAGCCTAGCTACGGGAGCAAAAGTTTTGTCGGAACCCAAACCATTGACTTGTGAATACCCTTGGGCCAGGAGTCGTGCCTTGTTTCTTGTCACCACCCTGTGTTCGTCTTGCTTGTTGCGGAAGACCCATTTTTGGCCAACGACATTCAACTTGGTCCTTTCGACAAGTTCCCACACCTCATTCCGTTTGAAGTTGTTCAATTCTTATTTCATTGCCACCACACAATCCGGACCTTTCAATGCATCTTCCACCCTGTGTGGTTCCAAAGAGGATACAAATGAGTAAAGTTCACAAAAATTAGCAATTCAAGATCTAGTTGTTACTCCCCTTTGGATGTCACCAATTATGTTGTCGACGGGGTGATCTCTTTTGATGCATGGTGTACTCTTGGATGTGGCACTTGTGGTCTTGAATCTTCATGGTCATCTTCTTCTCCCCCTAGATCGTTGCCCTTATTGATTTGTTGGTCACCTTGATCTTCATGAGGTCAATCTTGTGTAGAAGCTCCCCCTTGATGAATTACCTCCACTTGTGGTTTATCCTCTTCATTTGCATTTGGAGGTGGCGCTTGTGGTCGAACATCGCCCAATGCCATTCTTCTCAACGCTTGGCATGGAGCTTCTTCTCTATCTAGCACACATTGATCAACTTGCTCTTCTTTAGAGTCGTTAGTTTCATCGAACACTAAGTCACGTGCTACTTCAACAAGTCTAGAGACCTTGTTGAAGACAAGATAGGCGTAAGAGTTCGAATCATAGCCAAGCAAGAAACCTTCATTGGACTTCGAAGCAAACTTTGAAGTCATAGGCTTCTTGTTCAAGATATAATATTTAGACCAAAAACTCGAAAATAGGAAATATTAGGCTTGTTACCGGTGAGTAGTTCATATGACGTTTTCTTGAGTAGGCGATGAATATAGAGTCGATTTATTGCGTGATAAGCGGTGTTGACCACTTCAGCCCAAAATCAATCTGAAGTCTTGACTCATCAAGCATTGTCCTCGCCATCTCTATGAGGGTTCAGATCTTCCTTTCGGCTACTCTGTTTTGTTGAGGGGAGTACGGTGCTGAAAATTCATGTTTTATGCCTTCTTCGTCTAGGTACTCCTGAACTTGGGTGTTCTTGAATTCCGTGCCGTTGTCCTTTTGTATGTTCTTGATCTTCAACGAGAATTCATTTCGGGCACGCTTGAGAAACTTCTTGAGGGTTCCTTGAGTTTTTGTCTTATCATGCAAAAAGAAAACCCACATGAAGCGCTGAAAATCATCAAAAATTACTAAACCGTATTTGTTACCGCCGATGCTTATGTAAGCAATTGGACCAAATAGATCCATGTAGATAGCTCGAGCGGTCTTGTCGTTGTCATGACGTTCTTCACGGGATGGGGTGCTCCTACTTGCTTCCCGGCTTGGCACGCGCTACAAGTCTTTTCTTTCTCAAAAACAACATCCTTTAAACCACGAATGTGATCGCCCTTAAAGAGTTTTTGAAGATTCCTCATACCAACATGTGCCAGCCGTCTATGCCACAGCCAACCCATGTTGGTCTTTGCAATCAAGCATGTGTCAAGTTTGGCTTTATCTTTGTTGAAGTCAACAAGATAAATTTTTCCCTTTAACACACCCTTGAATGCAACCCAGTCATCACTCCTTCTAGAGACGGTCACACCCTCATTAGTGAACAGACAATTATAACCCTTGTCACATAATTGAGATACGGACCGTAGGTTATAATCTAAGGAATCGACATGTAAAACATGACAAAGAGTGTGTTGACTGTTGTCTCCCAAATAGATGCCTTCGCTTGGATCCTCATTTTCATCATATTCAACAAACATCCTTCTTTCTCCAGTCATGTGGTTGGTGCACCCACTATCTAGCACCCATTTCAATCCACCTGAGGAATAGGCCTGCAAAAACAAATTACACCTTGGTTTTAGGTACCCAAGCTTGCTTGGTTCCTTTGAGGTTAGTTACAAGTGATTTGGCCACCCACACATGAGACTTGGTGTTCCCATGGCGTGGCCCAACATGTTTAGCATAAACTTTATCAAAATTACTTTTCATGAGAACATATGATGTGTCAAAAGTTATAAACAATAGTTGTTGTTCATATGTGTTAACATGTTTGGACTTATTGACATTATTAGGCTTTCCATCTTGAGAGGAGTTTCCCTTAACAAAGGCAATGCATTCCTTGTTATTCTTGTGGCTTCTAGCCGTTTGCTTTTCACCATAAGAATACCCAATGCCATATTTGACATTAGGAGGTCTTGTGGCCAAGTATGCACTGCGTGCATACTTGACCTTCTCCTTGTCAAATATGCCACTTCGGGATGGATGCTTTAATAGTAGTTTCAGATTTTAAGTGTTCAGAAGGTGAGCTTGAAGAAGATGAAGGGTCACTTTGCTTGAGTGACTCAACTTGTACATCAATGATCTTGTTAACTTTGGTTAAGTTAGCAAGTTCATCCTTGATGATTACATTTGAGTCACTTAACTTCAAGCAAGCTACCTTGCTTGAAGCTAACTCAAGCTCTAGTGACTTGCTTCACTCCTTTTCAAGTTCAAGAAGCTTTTTTATCTTAAGATACTCCTCCTTTTGAACGATCATCATATCTTCTTGGCGATCAACAAGCCCCTCCTTATCAACAAGCTTATCCATCAAGAATTTCATTTTTGCAGCAGTTTTCTTATCTAAGCCAACAAGCATATCTTCATCATCACTATAAGTATCACTATCACTAGAGAAAGAATGCGAAGAGGAAGATTTAGTTGTTACCTTTCTTTTACCTTCCTTCGCCATTAGACATGTGTTGTCGTGGTCCTTTTGTGCGCCCATGGTTGGGAAGAGGGTGGATTTCTTGGTTGTCTTCTTGATAGCTATGCTAGCCATCTCCTCTTCTTCTTCGGATGAGGACTCATCATTGGAGTCCCACTACTTTCCTAGGTGCGCCTGTCCAATTTGCTTTTTCTTCTTGAACATCTTCTTGGGTTGAGGCTTTATATCCTTGGTCTTCTTCTTGTTTTCTTCATAAGGACAATCAACTATAAAGTGGTTGTATTCACCACAGTTATAGCAAGCGCGCCTCAACTTTGGTCTTGATTTATCTTTGTGTCTTCCTTCATTCGATCTACCACCTTGTTTCCTTTTCATCATTTCTTGAATCTTCATAAATAGGATCATATCTTCTTCATCTATATTGTTGCTTTCGTTGCCGCTATCCTCTTCTTGTTGAGCTTCTCGAGCTTCTTTTGATATGGGCTTGCAAGTGGACTTCAAAGCGACTCCATTCCTCTTTGCTGAGGTGAGGACGGCAATCTCTTTGACATGTTTTGCTTGCTTCTCCATCATCTCGAAATTGATGATCTTTCCAAGCAATTCATCCGTGGTCATTTTCCGATACCCGGGGCTTTCTCTAATCATCGAAAATAGAGTCATGTTGCGAGGCATGAAGGCTCTGAGAATTAGCTTCACCACCTCATGATCATTCCACTTTTTGCTTCTATAGGCTCGAACTTTATTAATGAGAGTCTTCAACCGATTGTACACATCTTGTGATGACTCATCTTCTTCTATGGCAAATCTTCTTAATTCGCCTTCGATAATTTCAATCTTGGCCACTCGCACACGACGATCGGCTTCATGTGCAGTTTGTAATGTGTCCCATATCTCTTTTGCAATTCCGAGTCCATCCATGTGTCGACTCAATGATGAAGTTATGACAGCTGCAGCTCGAGCGTTCTAATGAATAGCTTGCTCTTGACTTGGTGTGAGTTCTTCATCGTCATCCGGGATATCTATCCCTATACACACTATATGCAAAAGCTCGGGTTAAGTGATATTAAATGCATCTTCATATTTTGCCTCCACATTGAATAATCATTGTCATCAAAGTATGGGACTTTCCCTAGAGGAATAGATAATTAATGATTATTATTTGAATTTATCTGATCATAGTTAAAAAGATATCGGGAGTAGTCGGTGTGACTACTCCCCTTCTTCTTCTTCTCATCATCAATCTTTATCTTCCCTTTGGAGAGTGCCTTCTTCCTTAGGAGCTCCTTGAGTTCAAGTGTCTCCTCGTCATCATCCTCGAAGTCTTGGATGGCGTCGCGGAGCTTCTCAGATTTCTGAGTCTTTTCATCTTCAACCTTCTCTTGGTTGAAGTTCTTATGGGCATCCTTGATGTCCGACATCTTCTCTTTGAGCGATTAGTCTCTTTTTGGAGAGCCTTGCTCGAATACCAATTGAATGTAGCCTAGAGGGGGGTGAATAGGCTTTTTGAAATTTTCTCGGAACCCAAAACACTTAGCAACCTGATCAAACACGGAAAAATCGGACTAGTCCAGTATGGTGTGGACTAGTCCGGTGTATGCAGCCTAGATTGATCGTGTTTGATCAATGATTTTGATCCAAGTAATCTATGCAGCAGAAATTTAGTTGTAACTTGAATGTATTACTTCAATGAAACTAGACGTAGCACAAGTTAACTTTAGTTTCAAAGTTTTAACGTAAGTTGGAGAAGATTGAGCAAACCCTAGATTACAATGAATAGTAAGAACAAAAGCAAAAGACAGAATGATTTTATCCCGTGGTTCGATTCCACAGAGGAAATCTACGTCCATGTTGAGGATCCCACAGAGGACCGGGTCTTCACCAACCCTACCCTTGTAAAATCGCCACAGAGGCCGATTCTCTTCCACTAATCACAAAGGGTGTAAATAACTGTGTTCAAGGGGCCTTCTCACATGTTGAGGGCTCCCGAAGATTTGCAATTCGAAACACCACCAAACACAATCGAAAAGAATGCAATGAAATAGCGAGAGTGTGTGAGAGAATCAAACCCAAGAGCTCAAGATGTGAAGAACATGTCTCTCCTTTGATCTATGGTTAATCCTCAAGGATTTGATCTTTCTTGCGTTGGATTGTGTGGAGAGACGTGTTTTCTGGGCTCTTGGAAGGTGTGACGCCGCAGGGGGTCGAGAGTTTTCGATTACGGGTCGTACACCTCTATGTATACTAGGGTTTCGAAAGGTTACCGTTAGGGTTTACAAAGTCCGAACTAGTCCGTGGTGGACTCCAGACTAGTCCACTGTGCATCTTGTGAGAATCCCTAAGTGTCCTGAATTATTGGACTTGTCCGGTAATAGGCGGACTAGTCCGATTTTGTCTCTGGAGATGGTCGGACAAGTCTGGCACATATCGGACTAGTCCGGCGTGGTGAATCCCTTAGTGAATTGAGGACAAGTCCGCACTTGGAGGACTTGTCTGATTTTAATCGGAGAGGTTATCGGACTAGTCCAGATAATATCAGACTAGTCCGGTGTCGTGAAATTTTGAGAGGCTTAGGACAAATCCAAAATTTGGGAAACTTGTCCGAAGATGGTCGATGAGGATTTCAGACTAGTCTGTGTAATATCAGACTTGTCCGATATTGATCAGAGGCATTATTGGACTAGTCCGGACTTTATCGGACTAGTCCGTTGCGGACAAGTCCGCACTGGGTGAACTTGTCCGATCCTGGACAGAGAGATTATTGAACTAGTCCGAGAAATATCAGACTAGTCTGGACCTGTGTAAACTTGTGCAGTGAAAGTGTTTTCCTTTGCTTGAGCTCTTGGGGTGTGTTTCTCCAACACACTCCATACACACAGAGTATTCTATTCATCTTTTGAGCTCTTTTCAACTTGATTCCTTACTCTCCTTTCTTTTTGTGCTTTCTTCATAATTTTATTAAAACCTGCGCTCATCTCAACAATTTGGTTAGGATCTCATTTGTTTGTCATAAATCAACCAAAACCTACAAGGGATGCCTTGATGCACTCTAACTTCCTCCGTTGCGTTGGAGTGTTCATGCTCAAATTCCTTCGCGGGAGAACTCACTTCTTCCTCCTCTTGGGTTGGTTCCATTTGCGGCTCCATGTAAGGTCTAAGCTTGCTTCCAAGTGGTGGCAAATGAGCTCTCTCGTGGGTTGTCATTTTTGTGTGAGCCATCTATAATAAAATATGAGAATATTAGAGGAAAACACAAACATCAATTCTGAAATTGCAGCAGCCATAAATTTAGGTGAAAGGATGCGCATTTGCTCAAAAAGATGCAAAAGCGGCATAAATTGAAGTAGCAGCAAAAGCAGATTTTTCCCCACATTATATAGCTGGTGGAGGCAAAAATAGTGCAAAACAGGCTAATTTTAAATAGGGAAGAAGTCCTAAGTGATTTGTGGTGTCCATTTTACATAGGCTTGCGTCCTACGGTCAAACACGGCTCTGATACCAAATTGTGACACCCTGTTCTAAAAATGAACCAAGCGTAATGCATATGTGTGCCCAGGATGTTTAACAAACATACACAAGTAAGTCAAAAATGATACATAGATAAAACCATGTCTCAAATAATAATAACACTAATAATAGTACCTTATTACAAACCAAATAGTCTTGAATACAAGCTCTACTAAAACTGCAACAGAAAACTAAACACTAAAATTCCAAACTCCACAGGCAAGCTTGACGGTAACACGCACGCCTGGAACTCCTCAAAGACCTGCTGATACTCTTCATTGAATCCTACATCTGGATTTGGTAGGGAATAGCAATGGCGAGCACATGTCGTACTCAGGAAGTGTGGGAAAGTATGACATGTAGCTTTAAACAGGAATGATAGTAAACAATAGCCATTTGCATAAGAGTACATTCAAAACAGTTGAAAATGCAATATTATGTTCATTAAGTGTGGTTCTTCCCAAATAACCCATATAACATTAATTTCAACCTAAATAACCGATTCCAGCAATAATAATCCATAATCAACTCATAACTGCTCATCAGTCACAATTTCATCAATTCCATATACCGAAGCCAATTAATTAACCAATATCACTACCCAATTCAATTCCAGCCATTAAACATAGTTTAAAGTCCATTACTCTAATCATGTGAGGATACAGGTTGCTCATAACCGGGAGCATGACTATCATGATAGTTTTAGACGACTCTTCAGAGGTTGTACCATTTTACCCATAAGTTCATGATTTCATCACCTCTCGATGACTAAGGAATCTCAATTATTCCGTCACACTTCCTTTGATGTGTGGCCAAGAGATCACAAAATAGCTTTTACAAAGTGATTACTAGCTTATTTAGACCCCACTGAGGTTTCACCGGTGGTGATGTCTTCATCTAAGCATATCCAACCAAGGGCCCCCTCTTGAGCCATTCGGATCCCAGGGTAGTCCCACCATCAACTTCAAACACTCTGACTACCCCTTCCCCCAGCCTTCATAATGGTCCAAATAGTGCTGGCAACTCACTAATTAGTCAGCTAAGCCGCACCCACACTTGGCCCTGTGGTGGCGCTGTAAATCCTGGATGGTCGCTCCACGAACCAGTCCTTAGATCTAAAGAAAGAAAAACCACCAAAATAGTCCAACCCATTGCACATAACCAACTTGCTTAGATCCCTAGGCACCATGTTGCTATAGAGTCATTAATATCAATTCTCATCATTCATGTGTTCAATAGTTCATAATTAAGCCATATGATTGTTTCCCAAACCCAATTGAGTAATGTGAAGCAAAGTGTAAAATACCCTTCCCGACCCTCTACATTGTGTTCAAGCGACAAGGGTGGTCATACAAAACTAGTAAACTCCTACAATTGGGTTTTCCAATCAATTTGACACAAGCATGCAATTTTGCAAATAAAACATTGAAAACAAGATAAATATGGTCAAGGACACTTGCCTTGCTCTTGATCTTGATTTGGATCAAAGACTTCAAAACTCTGGTTCAATAGCTCCTTGAAAGCACTCTCTACCGCGAGACCTTCTACTCCGCGCAACAAACATGAAAAACAAACCATACAATCAAATAATGATCATATAGTACTCAATATGCCATCATATGCATGATTAATGCAATCGTGGTGTAAAACTTGTTATTGAGTTTCTATTAATATTTACTAACTAGTTACAATAGTTTCTAACAAGTTTGGACAGGTTTGGAATTGATTTGAAGAAATTTGGGAATTTACAGATTCAAACACCGGACAAGTCCAGTATAGGGGCCGGACTATACAGAATTGGAATTTTTAGGTTTTTCTGATCTGCAGGGTTTTGAGTTGAATTGACGTAGAAACTTGGATGTATATGGTGTAACACGTGTTTAGAGATCCAAATATCAAGAATTGGGTGCAACGCTTGGATCTTGACGATTAGGGATTGATGAAGATGAGTTGATGAGGATTTGTTGATGAAGAACGTCAATTGTAGAAAAGTTGAAGATCGATCTTGATTGGTCCTTCTTTGGGTTTCTCTCTTCCTCCTTGCTCCTAGACTCCTTCTTAACGTTGGCAACATGGCAAAAGTGGCAGCAAGGGTTTTTCAATTGATGGAGAGGTGAAGGGTATTGGGTTGTTTGTATGGTTTTGGGGTGAATTCCAAGTAGAATTAGGGGGGGGGGGGCGTGTAGGGGTTGAGGTGGGGTCCACTTTGGGCTCCTATGAGGTTGGGCACAAAGTTCTTGGGCCCAATTAAGGCAATTGCCCAATAACCAATCGTGGAGAAAATAATAGAATCTAAGTTTGATTCTGCAGGCCGGACTAGTCCGCGGTAGGGACCGAACAAGTCTGCTCGGCAACAGAGAAGAAATCAGACAAGTCCGTACGCATGGCCGGACAAGTTCGGGGGTTGCAAAATAAAGTTCTTTCGGACTGAAAATGCAACAGTAACAGACTAGTCCGCTAGCAATCGGACAAGTCTTGGAAAACTTCAGAGGATCAACCAGACTAGTCCGTGCAATGTGCCGGACAAGTCCGGACTCTGAAGAAACTTTGTTTTTCTGAATAGGAAGGGAGTACCGAACTAGTCTGAGGTTTAGACCGGAGAAGTCCGCACCCTGGCGGACTAAAACTTGCTGATTAGACCTAAATTCATTTTAATCTTGTTCGTTTTTGTGTTGCTTAATGTTAAACAAGTATGAGGATGCATGCAATGCATTGTGCATCAAAATGAGGGTGTTACAACAATGGATAAAGCAACACTGAGTCACGTGGAAGGTCTGACATTGGAGAGTATTCCGATTGCTCGCGAGTATCTAGATGTGTTCTCGAATGAGTTGCCAGGTATACCGCCTGATCGCGACATAGAATTTGCCATTTATTTGATACCTAGAACAACAACTATAGCTAAGAGGCCGTATAGGATGCCTCTTAAGGAGTTAGTGGAGCTCAAGAAGCAAATTCAAGAGGAGTTAGAGAAGAGTTTTATATGCCCAAGCTCATCACCATGGGGAGCAGCAGTGCTCTTCGTAGATATGAAGAATGGAACTCAGAGGGTGTGTGTGGATTATAGGTCCCTCAACGAAGTGAATATCAAGAGCAAGTACTCGCTACCCCGTATAGAGGATTTGTTCGACCAAACGAAGGGTGCCTTTGTTTTCTCCAAGATCGACCTGTGGTCAGGATACTTCCAAATGAAGATTAGCCATCGGATATACCCAAAATGGCCTTTCGAACACGGTATGGATCCTACGAGTATATCGTTATGTCTTTTGGATTGATGAACGCGCTAACATACTTCAGGTATCTCGTGAACAAGGTCTTCATGGATTATTTGGATAAGTTTGTTGTGGTGTTCGTCAATGATATTATGATATACTCGAGAAGTGAGGAAGAACATGAGGAACACTTGAAGCTTACGTTGCAGAAACTGCGGGAACATCAGCTATATGCCAAGGTTAGCAAGTATCAATTCTGTTTACGGGAAGTATGATTCTTAGTACATATCATCTCCGGAGGGGGAGTATCGGTTGTCCCGTAGAAAGTGAGAGATGTGTTAAAATGGGAGCTGACATACAATGTGAAGGAAACTCGGAGTTTCCTAGGAATGGCTGGATATTACCGTCGATTCATCAATGATTTCTCCAAAATAGCGAAGCCCATGACTGAATTGCTAATGAAAGGGAAGAAATCCAATGGAATCAAGCCTGTCAAGATAGCTTTGAGGAGCTAAAGAAGAGGTTGACAAATGCACCGGTGTTAGTTTTGCCGGACGTGAGCAAGATCTTTGGTATATATTGTGATGCCTCAAGACAAGGACTTGGGTGCATGCTCATGCAAGAAGTCCAAGTGGTAGCTTATGCATCGAGGAGATTGAAGAAACATGAGCTGAAATATCCTACGCATGACCTTGAACTCGCAACCGTGGTGCATGCCTTGAAGATATGGAGAAACACATTTTTGTCACAAATGTGAGATTTTCACGGATCACAAGAGTCTCAAGTACATATTCACACAAACGGATGTGAATTTGAGGCAACAAAGATGGTTGGAACTCATTAAGGATTATGATATGGGAATCAACTATCACCCAGTAAAGGCCAATGTAGTGGCAGATGCCTTGAGTAGGAAGGGAGCAAGCTATCAGCTCACTGTTCAGGAGTTGTCACCTGAGCTATGGAAGGAGTTTGAAAGGTTGCACCTTGGATTTGTGAATGAAATGGGGGTAATGGAAGTAAACCCGAGATTGGAAAAAATAAATACGATAGGGTCAAACAAATGGTGAGGAAATCCAACAAATCAAGAAAAGGATCCAAGAAGGGAGAGAATGGAGATTTGATGAAGATGACCAAGGCACACAATGGCTTGGAAAACAAATTGTTGTGCCCAATATGAAGCATCTCCGGGAGACTATTTTGAAGGAGGCACATGACTCACCTTACTCCATTCATACCGGTTGTACGAATATGTACAATGACTTGAAAACTTGCTATTGGTGGGATGGCATGAAGAGGGACATAACTTATTATGTTGCGTTGTGTGATGTATGCAAATGGGTCAAGGCTGAAAACCAAATACCTGCTGGACTATTACAGCCATTGAAAGTACCCGAGTGGAAGTTGGAAGAAATTGCTATGGACATCATAGTTGGATTACTACATACCCAGTCCGGTTATTACTCTATATGGGTTATTGTGGATCGGTTGACGAAAATTGCTCACTTTATTCCTGTCAAGACTGAATACACTGCGGCATAGTTAGCCGGGTTGTATACGGAAAATATGTTGGCATGGAATTCTAAAAAGGATAGTCTCTTACCGAGGTTGTCTATTCACCTCTAGGTTCTGGGGGAAACTACACGAAGCTATGGATACCAAGTTAAATTTTTGCTCCGCATATCACCCTCAAAGTGATGGGCAAACCGAGAGGGAAAACCAAATATAACAGGATATGTTGAGAGCTTTTGCCTTGAAGCATGGACGTAGCTGGGACAAGAGCTTGCCATATGCTGAATTCTCGTACAAAAATAGTTACCAAGCCAGCTTAAAAATGTCACTATATGAAGCACTATACGGAAGGAAGTGTCGGACACCTTTGTTTTGGAATGAAACAGGAGAGAACCAAGTATTTGGACCCGATGTGTTACAAGATGCTGAAAGGCAGGTTCAAATAATATGTGAGAACCTAAGGGTTGCTCAGTCAAGGCAAAAAGGCTATGAGGATAACCAATGAGGGAATCTGGGTTTTAAAGTTGGAGGCTTCGTGTATCTTAAAGTGTCACCAATGCGAGGTCATAAGCGATTTAACGTCAAAGGCAAGTTGGCACCTCGCTACATCGGGCCATTCGAGATTTTGGACAAATGTGGAGAAGTGGCATATAAGTTGGAGATGCCAGCAGTACTTTCTGATGTTCATGATGTATTTCATGTTTCTAAGCTCAAGAAGTACTTAAGGGTACCGAAAGAAAAAGTACCAATGGATGGATTGGAGTTAGAAGAAGATTTTACTTATGCCGAGCAACCTATCAAAATCTTGGAAACAAAGGAGAGATTCACAAGGATCAATGTGATCCGATGGTGCAAGGTGTAGTGGAAGCATCGTACTGAATCAGAAGCAACTTGGGAGCGTGAAGATGGTCTTAAGAAAGAATTTCCTTATCTTTTTCCTTCTACGTCGAATCTTGAGGGCGAGATTCATTTTAAGAGGGGTAGGTTTGTAACACCCTCGTTTTCACCCATCATGCATTGCATTCATTCTTATACAAGTATAATATAATGCAACACAAAAAGGAACAAGATTAAAATGAATTAGAGGCAAACCATTAGTTAAAATCAATCTTTGGTACGGACTTGTCGGGATCGAACCTCGGACTAGTCCAGTTTCGCTACTGTTATCCCTCGGACATGTCCATTAATTGCTATAGATTAATCTGGTTTTGTCTCTGTTCTCATCTGGACTTCTCCGTTATCATATATGGACTAGTCCGATGGTCGCTACTGGAGCTCTTCAGAGTTGTCCGATAAAATCCTAAAACTTATTCGGAGCTGCTGGCCACGTCCATGGACTCCATGCACATGTGCAAACATCTTCCAACGACGTCCACAATACCTTCATATGCATTGCTCTTGATTCAAACATGTTGTGCAACCTCCCGATCAACTCAACCATAATTGCTCCCGAACTTGGTTGTTGAACCTCATTTTCTCCATAAGACTAGTTCAATGGATCCCGTCACCAGCCATGTCTTGAACTTAAGCAACACCTGCACATGAATAAACAACCGATACTTCCAAGCCCAAGTCCTCGACTTGACTCTCGTTAGTTCCGATAACCACAACACCTTACGTGAGCACCTCACATAAGCATGTTGCAAACCATAGCAAAATGATATCAGCCATAACCACCAAAACACACCAAAAACGTAGCAAAAGAATACTAAGCAAATTTTTCATAATCCAAAAAGCAAGTTCAAATCATTGCAAGTTAAAAGTAGAACCACCACGATCAAGCTCCGAACCTTGCCAAATCTAACCAAACCTGGAACCGGAGGTTACCAAAGCTAGCAGGACCTAGCGCTGGAACATACAAAAGCTAGCAGGACCTAATGCTAGAGCTTACCAAAGCTAGTCGGACCTAGTACTGGAGCTAACCAAAGCTAGTCGGACCCAGCTAGCGCCGGAGCTAACCAAAGTTAGACGAACCTTGCGCCGGACCTAGCAAAAAGTGAATGTGGGCCTAGAGGGGGGGGGGGGTGAATAGGCCTTCTTGATTTTTCTCGGTTTCTGTAACACTCAACAACAAGGTTAATACCAGAGATATCGGACTAGTCCGGTTTTCACGGGTTAGGTTGATCAAGTTCAGACAAATTGATTGATTCCTTAATGTTTGCAGCGGAAATATAAACTTGAATCTCAATTTAATAGTTGTATGTCAGATTCTATAGTAGTTAAAACTCTTGATCAACAATTAGACTTAAATTGAATAAAGTGAATCAAACCCTAGATTAAGTTGATCAAATCAGATGAAGAACACAAAAAGGACAAGACACACAATTTATCCCGTGGTTCGGCTACCACGAAGGCAACCTACATCCACGTTGAGGAGCCCACAAAAGGACCGGGTCTTCTCCAACCCTTTCCTCGTCGGATCGCCACGAAGGCCAATCCTCTTCCACTAATCACAAAGGGTAAATAACCAAGTTGAAGGGGCATTCTCACACGTTGAGAGCTCCCTTGATTACAACTCACAATGACACCAATAACACACTCGAAAATTACAAATTGAAACGTAAGAGTGTGTTAGTGAATCAAACCAAGAGCTCAATGATGTGTGCCAAGTGTCTCTCCAATGATCTAGAAGTGATCTTCAATGGATTGATTGATTTTGCACTTAATTTCGTGGAGAGAGATGGTTTTTGAGTCTCTTGGGAGGTGTGACGGCGCTAGGGTTCGAGAGATTGTAAAAGTGGGCCGTGCACCTCTATTTATATGGGGTTTCTAAAAGTGACCATTAGGGTTCAGAAAGATCGGACTAGTCCGTGGTGGTCACCGGACTAGTCCGGTGTGCTGTGTGTAACAAACCCTAGGTGTCTAGGAATATCGGACTAGTCCGGTTGACAACGGACTTGTCCGATTTCACTACTGGAAATCTTCGGACTAGTCCGATTGACATCGGACTTGTCCGGTCATATGAAACCCTAAGTGTTTGGGATGACAAGTCCGCACTTGGAGGACTTGTCCGATTTGATCAGTGTGTATATCGGACTAGTCCGTGGTGACACCGGACTTGTCCGAAGTGGATCAGAATGAATATCAGACTAGTTCGGATCACAACGGACTTGTCCGATTTTGTGTGACTTGTGCATTGTGTTGAGGACTAGTCCGCATTGGGGAGGACTAGTCCGAAGTGGATCAGAAAGATATCGCACTAGTCCGGTGGAGACCGGACTTGTCCGATCTGGTGCAAAATGTGATATCGGACTAGTCCGGCTGATATCGGACTAGTACGGTCCTGTATAACTTTGTGCATTGTATGTGTGTGCTTGAAAGTGAATGAGCTCTTGGGTGTGTTTCCTTAACACACTCTATACATAATAATCTACTATTTTCTTCTTCTTGAGCTCAAATTCACTTTGCTTCTCATTTCCCTTCTTTTTGGCATTTTGCTCATTTTTCATCATTTGCCTGCATTCATCTCAACAAAAGGATTAGGATCCCAATTGCTTGTCATAAATCATCCAAAACCCACAAGGGAGTCCTAGATGCACTTTCAATCTCCCCCTTTTTGGTGATTGATGACAACCAATTGAGATTTCACAAAATAAGGCAAAAAATGAGATTTTCATAAATTATGCACATATGACTCAAAAATACATCAAGCAATAAGAGAATTATCCATATGTGCATTCTTTATGGTGGGATGCATACTAAGTGCATGAATACATTGAGAATGACAAAATTTGCATTAACCAACTGATATCAAATGCATATGACATTCCAGGGGCAAAAAACACAGTTTTCATCACACACTCCAAATAAATTAAGCAATTCATCACAGGACCAAACTTAATATGAAAACAGAGTTAAACTATTACAACCACAAATAAAAGATAAAGAGAACTCTCTCCTCGCACCCTATCACAGCTAAAGCTAAGACTCCCCCTCAATCTCTCCCCCTTTGGCATCAAGACACCAAAAAGAAGGAGAGGAGGGTCCTAGGGTCGTCACTCTTCACTGTCGGTCCTCTCGTCATTGTCTTCATCTTCTTTGCTCTCTGCTTGACGAGGAGGAGAGGGAGGAGGAGGAGCGGAGCTGCTCGAGCCCCCAATGCCAAAATAGGCAAGCTCGGAAGGGGACAAGGGCCCGAGCTCGGTGAAATCCGGGTCAGACTCCTCAGATATCACTGGAGATCCAATGGGGTCGATCTCCAGCTTCCGACATATTTGCTCCACATTGTCCTTTATATACTTCATGTCCTCCTTTCTTTTCTTGTTGAGTTTGTGGACCTTCACTTCGGTCTTTTTGCAGGAGGAGAAGATTGCTGACAAGTATTTTAGGATCCCACCGGCAGATCCTCTCTGAGGGGCTTCCCTAGAGGTACGGACCTCCCTAGCACTGCTTCTTGCTCTTGTCGGTGCCTCGGGACTGGAGACCGGTGAGGGAGCAGCCTGGACACTCACAGGCTGAGGCTTCTGAGGCCTCAGAGGAGTGTGCTCCACATCCTTCACGAACTCAATACCTGTGACTTTCTCAATCATAAACATCAGGTAGGGAGCATAGCCACATGACCGGTTGGGGGTGCTTGAGATGTTGACCATGTCGTTCCAAATGTAATCTGCAACATCAAACTGTCTCTTCTTGCTTATGACCCTCATTAGAGTCCGGAGGTAGCCCTGTACACTCCCTGCATCCCCATCCTTGGGGGCAATGGTCTTACGGAGAACTCTGTTCAGGACCACAAAGAAGGGCTTCATGTTCTTTGTGGAGGGAGGAACATACTTAGAGTTGGGCTCATACATGAACTTCATTCCGTCCCTCTCAATGAACCCTATGTTGTGGATGATCAGGTTGTCATTTCCAGCAGAGTCTAAATGGAGCAGGTTTGCAAAATCCTCCTGAGTGATGGAGTACTTGGATCCATGGGTCATCCAAGTCACACTCTCTTCATCTTCACTCGAGAAGTGGCACGTTGCATAGAATTGTGCAATCACTTCATCATTCCAATTGTGTCTGAAGGGAAATAGATCCTTCAGGCCATGCCTCTCAGCTGCTGCAATGAGTTCATCAAAAGCTGAGCACTTCTTCTTCTCTAGGTAGGCCCAGTCAATCCACTGACTGTGCACCACCGGAGTCTTCATCGGCAGGTAAACTAGCCTGTAGAAATCTGCATGGAAGTTTGTCCAAAACCTTCCATCAGCTGCCTGCTTTGGCCTCCCATAGCAATCAATGCTTCTGAGTTTGGCTGCCATATCACTGCCTTTCCCATTGAATTTCTCTTCATTGGGGTCCCGGACCCCTTCCCTGGGAGCATGTAGCTTCAAGGGCCCAACTGGCCCCGTTGCTACTTCCTTGCCCTTTCCTTTTGCTTGACGAAGGCCGCTTGTAGACGGAGCAGCCTTCGAGGCGGGCTTCTTGACACAGACCTTCCTCTGAACCTGGGCAGGAGATGTAGCAGGCCCGGAAGGTCTTTCTTGGTGTTTGCCAAGACCCGCCGAGGATCGAGATGCCACCTCGTGGTCCAACTCGGCCTCAAAATCGGAGATTTCGTTGTCGGAGCTCGACATGATCTGAGAATGAATGAGCAAGAAAAATGACAAGTTATGCAATGCATAGGTAAGACATGATAGTAATGGATGGCATTAGGGAATTAAGGAATTAGGTTCAGGTTCAGAAACATCGGACTTGTCCGGTGCCTTGGCACGGACTATTCCGGGCTACCGGACTTGTCCGTGCATGGACCGGACTAGTCCGGTGTTCATCCTCAAAAACCTAACAGATTGAACTGGACACAATCCCTAATGCAATTCTAGTCTAGCATACACGTAGTACATCAGATAAACATGTAACTAGTGCAGGGTGCTAGGCCAAACGATCAATGATTGAGAAAAATACGATTTCTAGGGTTTTGAAGGTTTTTACCGAAGAAATCGTTGGAGACTTGAAGTTTTGGGGGTTTGAGGCCGGACTAGTCCGGTGGAATCAATCCCCAAGTCTTCAAGCTTGATCTCCGCCCAAACTTGTGGCTTTTCGACGGAGGACACAAGAGATTGCTTTGGGAGCTCGAGCGCAAGAGAGAGAAAGGCGTGAGCAAATGTGGGGATGAGTAGATTAGGGTTTGGTGGCGGCTAGGGTTATGGACACGAGAAATCGGACAAGTCCGGACTTGACCGGACTAGTTCGAAGTCATCCAGAGACCTGTATCGGACTAGTCCGTGGTCCGTCGGACTAGTCCGGCCTAACCGACACTCTGCGGACTAGTCTGCATGGGCGGACTAGTCCGGATAACCACAGACTAGTCCGTGGTTACCAGGAAAGAATTGCATAGCCCATTCATATATATTTGAAGGTTCAATAATAGAGAATAGAGAGGCAAAACAATTCAAGCAATCTTGATGAATTTGACCAGTAAGCATACAACAATCATACAATGATCAAAATTCATCAAGATCTAATAATTGACATAGTTTTTCGAGAGAAAAATAGGGAGGGGTAATTTTCACAAATCAATCAACATTTTTGAAGTAATCATACAGGTATGCAACTTTTCAAGCCACACTCCGAGAATCAAGAATATTTAGCTTATTTCGGAGTTCGCAAAAACGCTTTTCATCAAGTGGCTTGGTGAATATGTCGGCCAATTGTTTTTGTGTGTTGACATGTGAGATGGTTATGTCTCCTTTCATGGAATGGTCTCTCAAGAAATGATGTCTTATGTCTATGTGTTTAGTCCTAGAGTGCTCAACTGGATTGTGGGCTATTTTAAAGGCACTCTCATTGTCACAAAGGAGAGGAATATGGTTCATATTGTAACCGTAATCCCTTAGAGTTTGTCGCATCCAAAGAAGTTGTGCACAACAACTCCCGGCTGCAACATACTCCGCTTCGGCTGTGGATAAAGCAATGGAATTTTGTTTCTTATATGACCAAGAAACCAAAGATCTTCCTAGGAATTGGCATGTGCCAGAGGTGCTTTTTCTATCAACTTTGCACCCGGCATAATCTGCATCGGAGTAACCAATGAGATTGAATTTGGAGCCTTTTGGGTACCAAAGACCAAGGTTGGGTGTATGAACTAAATATCTCAAGATTCTTTTTACGGCTGTCAAGTGACATTCCTTAGGGTTGGCTTGAAATCTTGCACACAAACATACACTCAACATAATATCTGGCCTAGATGCACATAAGTAAAGTAAAGATCCAATCATGGAGCGATATACCTTTTGGTCGACGCTCGGTCCATCTTCATTGAGATCCAAGTGGCCATTCGTAGCCATGGGAGTCTTTATGGGCTTTGCCTTGTCCATCCCAAACTTCTTGAGTATGTCCTGCGTGTACTTGGTTTGGCTTATGAATGTTCCTTCCTTTTGTTGCCGCACTTGGAATCCCAAGAAGTACTTCAATTCTCCCATCATTGACATTTCAAACCTGTCTGTCATAATTCTACTAAATTCTTCACAGAAAGATTGGTTAGTTGACCCAAAAATTATGTCATCAACATAGATTTGGCAAATAAAAAGATCATTATCTAGATTTTTCGTGAATAATGTATAATCTACTTTGCCAATCTGAAAGCCATTATCAATTAAAAAAATCTCTAAGACACTCATACCAAGCTCTAGGAGCTTGTTTGAGGCCATAGAGAGCCTTACGCAGTTTATACACGTGGTCGGGGAACTCTTCGTCTTCAAATCCGGGTGGTTTCTCCACGTACACCTCTTCCTTGATCGGTCCATTGAGGAAGGCGCTTTTCACGTCCATTTGGTACAGCTTGAAATCATGGTGAGTAGCATATGCAAGTAATATTCTAATTGATTCAAGACTAGCTACTAGAGCAAAAGTCTCATCGAAATCCAAACCTTCGACTTGTGAGTAACCTTTGGCCACAAGTCGTGCCTTGTTTCTTGTCACCACCCCGTGTTCGTCTTGCTTGTTGCGGAAGACCCACTTGGTGCCCACTATGTTTGCATTGGGTCTTGCCACAAGTTCCCAAACCTCGTTTCTCTTGAAGTTGTTCAACTCTTCTTGCATTGCCACCACCCAGTCCGGATCCTTCAATGCATCCTCAGTCCTGCATGGTTCCAAAAAGGAGACAAACGAGTAATGCTCACAAAAATTAGCTATACGAGATCTAGTGGTTACTCCCTTTTGGATATCACCGATGATGTTGTCGATTGGGTGATCCCTTTGAGTGCATTGGTGTACTCTTGGGTGTGGCACTTGGGGAGTTGAGTGTTGGTGATCATTTTCTTCTCCCCCTGAGTGGTTGCCCTCGTTGATTTGTTGATCATCTTCATATTCTTGTGATTGATCTTGTATCGAGACTCCCCCTTGATTGTTGATCTCCTCTTGTGGTTCACTTCCCTCTTGTATTTGTGACGATGACTCTTGTGGACGAACTTCACCTAGAGCCATTCTCTTCAATGCTTGGTAAGGAGCTTCTTCTTTACCTAATTCACTTGATCAACTTGCTCCTTTTGGGAGCCATTAGTTTCATCGAACACTACGTCACGTGCCACTTCAACAAGTCCGGAGGCCTTGTTGAAAACACGATAGGCGTAAGTGTTCGAATCATAGCCAAGAAGGAAACCTTCATCGGACTTCGAAGCGAACTTTGAAGTCCTGGGCTTCTTGTTCAAGATATAACATGGAGAGCCGAAAACTCAAAAATATGAAATGTTGGGTTTGTTACCGGTGAGTAGCTCATAAGCGGTCTTCTTGAGTAGTCGATTTGCGGCGTGGCAAGCGGTGTTAATCGCTTCCGCCCAAAATCGATCCGAAGTCTTGTATTCATCGAGCATTGTTCTTTCCATCTCTATGAGCGTTCGGTTCTTCCTTTCGGCGACTCCATTTTGTTGTGGAGAGTATGGTGCTGAAAATTCGTGCTTGATTCCCTCCTCATCAAGGTACTCCTCCACTTGTATGTTCTTAAACTCTGTGCCGTTGTCGCTCCGAATACTCTTGATTGATAGTGAGAACTCGTTTTGGGCTCGCTTGAAGAATTTCTTGAGCGTTCCTTGTGTTTCTGACTTGTCATGCAAAAAGAACACCCAAGTGAAGCGTGAAAAATCATCAATAATGACTAAACCGTATTTATTACCGCCGATGCTCATGTAAGATATTGGACCAAACAAGTCCATATGAAGTAGTTCGAGCGGTCTTGTCGTAGTCATAATGTTCTTTGCAGGATGATGTGCTCCTACTTGCTTCCCGGCTTGGCACGCGCTACAAGGCCTGTCTTTCTCAAAAACAACATCTTTCAAACCTCGGATGTGATCGCCCTTGAGGAGTTTTTGAAGATTCCTCATACCAACATGTGCTAGTCGTCTATGCCACAGCCAACCCATGTTGGTTTTTGCAATCAAGCATGTGTCGAGTTCGGCTTTATCCTTGTTGAAGTCAACAAGGTAAAGCTTTCCCTTCAACATACCCTTGAATGCAACGGAACCATCACTCCTCCTTGAGACGGTCACACCCTCATTAGTAAACAAGCAATTATAACCTTTGTCACATAATTGAGATATGGACAGCAGGTTATAATCTAAAGATTCAACATGTAGAACATGAGAAAGAGTGTGTTCAGAGGATATTGCTATTTTACCGGTACCGAGCACCCTTCCTTGATTATTATCTCCAAAGTAGATGCCTTCGTTTGGGTCCTCGTTTTCTTCATATTCCACGAACATCCTCTTTTCTCCGGTCATGTGGTTGGTGCATCCACTATCTAGCACCCATTTGGATCCACCGGAGGAATAGGCCTGCAGAAATAAATTATGCCTTGGTTTTAGGTACCCAAGCTTGCTTGGGTCCTTGGAGGTTAGTTACAATACATTTGGGCACCCACACATGGGATTTTGTGTTCCCATGGCGTGGCCCAGCATAATAAGCATAAACTTTACCAATATTGTTTCTCATTAATACATAAGAAGCATCAAAGGTTTTGAACAAGAGTTGCTGTTGTTTATGGATCGGACTAGTCTGGGTAACCGGACTTGTCCGAATGACCGGACTTGTCCGGACCTCCACCGGACTAGTCCGACGATTATGAGAGTTCAGATTCTTAATTTTTGAGTTACCAGGTTGTGAGGGTCCTGCCTTCACAAAGGTAATCCTTCCCTTGTTATTCTTATGACTTCCAGCATTTTGTTTTCCATCGTAAGAGTAACCAATGCCATACTTGACGTTAGGAGGTCTTTGGACCAAGTACGCACTACGTGCATAGTTGATCCTCTCCTTGTCAAATATTCCACATTGGGTAGGATTTTTATCCTTTGCGGAGGTAGACTTTTCCTTCAAGCTGATATCGACTTTGCCACATTTGCACACATGAACAGGATTAGTTGAAGTGTGTTGAGAGGGTAGACTTGAAGAGGAGGAAGGTTCACTTAGCTTGAGTGACTCAACTTGCACTTCAAGGATCTTGTTGACCTTGATCAGGTCATCAAGTTGATCCTTCATTGCAATGTTTGAGTTGGTTAATTCCAAACAAGTTTTCTTGCTTGAAGCTAGCTCAAGCTCTAGTGAGTTGTTTTTCTCCTTTTCAAGAGCTAGAAGATTGTCAAGTTCGACATACCTCTCCTTTTGGGAGATAATCATGTCTTCTTGACGATCAATTAGCGATTCCTTCTCAACAAGTTGGACAAGCAAAAATTTCATTTTAGCAGCAGTTTTTCTATCTAATCCAGTTAACATATCTTCATCATCACTATCTAGTTCATCATTACTTGAGTACGAATGCATGGAAGGGGTTTTGATGTTTACCTTGCGTTTACCTTCCTTTGCCATGAGGCAAGTGCCATGTCCCTTCTTTGCACCGAGCGTGGGGAAGAGTGTGGGTTTCTTGGACGAGCTTTCAATGGCTATGCTAGCCATCTCTTCTTCATCGGATGATGAGGACTCATCGTTTGAGTCCCACTCCTTTCCAATGTGTGCTTGTTCAGCTTGTTTCTTCTTTTTGAGGAATTTCTTCGGTTGAGGCTTGGTTTCTTTATTCTTCTTCTTGTTGTCCTCATACGGGCAATCGACTATAAAGTGGTTATACTCACCACAATTATAGCACGCCCGCCTCATCTTCGGCTTTGTCCTTTCCTTGTACTTGCCTTCACCTGATTTTGTTCCTTGTCTTTTCTTCATTATTCTTTTGAACTTTTTCATGAACAAAATCATATCCTCTTCGTCCAGCTCACTGCTTTCGTCATCGCTATCCTCCTCAAACTGTGCTTCTCTTGCTTCTTTGGATAGAGGCTTGAGTGTGGACTTTAAGGCAACTCCCTTCTTCTTGGCCGATGTGAGGTCGGCTATTTCTTTGACGTGCTTGGCTTGTTTCTCCATCATTTCAAAATTGATGATTTTGCCAAGCAATTCATCTGGAGTCATCCTCTTGTACCCGGGACTTTCTCTGATCATAGAGCATAGTGTGACATTGCGAGGCATAAAGGCTCTAAGGATGAGCTTTACAACCTCGTGGTCATTCCACTTCTTGCTCCCATATGATCGAACCTTGTTTACAAGTGTCTTCAATCGGTTGTACATGTCCTGGGGAGACTCGTCTTCCTCAATTGCGAACCTTCCTAGTTCGCCCTCAATCATTTCAATTTTGGCCTCCCGCACATGCCGGTCACCTTCATGGGCTGTTTGTAGTGTGTCCCATATTCCTTGGCAATCTCCAGTCCGTCCACCTTTGTGAATTCATCTCGACTTAGAGAGGAGGTGATCACGGCTGTGGCTTGAGCGTTTCTGTGGATGGCTTGCTCTTGACTTGGAGTGAGCTCTTCGTCGTCATCTGGGATGTCTATTCCTGTGCACACAATATGCCATAAACTTGGGTTAAGGGAAATCAAGTGCATCTTCATATTTTGCCTCCACATGGAGTAATCACTCCCATCGAAGTGTGGGGCTTTTCCAAGAGGAATAGATAGGTAATGGCTGTTGTTTGAATTTAAACGATCATAGTTGAAAGGATATCGGGAGTAGTCGGTGTGACTACTCCCCTTCTTCTTTTTCTTCAACTTTAGATTTCCCTTTGGAAAGTGCTTTCTTTCTGAGTAGTGCTTTCAGCTCCAGCGTCTCCTCATCATCATCATCGAAGGCTTGAATTGCTTCGAGATACTTTTCCAGCTTTTGGTTCTTGTCTTTGTTTACTTCTTCCTGCTTGTTGATTTTCTGAACATCTTTCATGTCCGACATGATCTCTTCGAGTGGTTGCACTCTTTCTTGAAGAACCTGCTCTGATACCAATTGAATGTGGGCCTAGAGGGGGGGTGAATAGGCCTTCTCGATTTTTCTCGGTTCCTGTAACACTCAACAACAAGGTTAATACCAGAGATATCGGACTAGTCCGGTAATGTGCGGACTAGTCCGGTTTTCACGGGTTAGGTTGATCAAGTTCAGACAAATTGATTGATTCGTTAATGTTTGCAGCGGAAATATAAACTTGAATCTCAATTTAATAGTTGTATGTCAGATTCTATAGTAGTTAAAGCTCTTGATCAACAATTAGACTTAAATTGAATAAAGTGAATCAAACCCTAGATTAAGTTGATCAAATTAGATGAAGAACACAAAAAGGACAAGACACATGATTTATCCCGTGGTTCGGCTACCATGAAGGCAACCTACATCCACGTTGAGGAGCCCACAAAAGGACCGGGTCTTCTCCAACCCTTTCCTCGTCGGATCGCCACGAAGGCCAATCCTCTTTCACTAATCACAAAGGGTAAATAACCAAGTTGAAGGGGCGTTCTCACACGTTGAGAGCTCCCTTGATTATAACTCACAATGACACCAATAACACACTCGAAAATTACAAATTGAAACGTAAGAGTGTGTTAGAGAATCAAACCAAGAGTTCAATGATGTGTGCCAAGTGTCTCTACAATGATCTAGAAGTGATCTTCAATGGATTGATTGATTTTGCACTTAATTTCGTGGAGAGGGATGGTTTTTGAGTCTCTTGGGAGGTGTGACGGCGCTAGGGTTCGAGAGATTGTAAAAGTGGGTCGTGCACCTCTATTTATATGGGGTTTCTAAAAGTGACCGTTAGGGTTCAGAAAGATCGGACTAGTCCGTGGTGGTCACCGGACTAGTCCGGTGTGCTGTGTGTAGCAAACCCTAAGTGTCTAGGAATATCGGACTAGTCCGGTTGACAACGGACTTGTCCGATTTCACTACTGGAAATCTTCAGACTAGTCCGATTGACATCGGACTTGTCCGGTCATATGAAACCCTAAGTGTTTGGGATGACAAGTCCGTACTTGGAGGACTTGTCCAATTTAGATCAGTGTGTATATCGGACTAGTCCGTGGTGACACCGGACTTGTCCGAAGTGGATCAGAATGAATATCGGACTAGTCCGGATCACAACGGACTTGTCCGATTTTGTGTGACTTGTGCATTGTGTTGAGGACTAGTCCGCATTGGGGAGGACTAGTCCGAAGTGGATCAGAAAGATATCAGACTAGTCCGGTGGAGACCGGACTTGTCCGATCTAGTGCAGAATGTGATATCGGACTAGTCCGGCTGATATCGGACTAGTCCGGTCCTGTATAACTTTGTGCATTGTATGTGTGTGCTTGAAAGTGATTGAGCTCTTGGGTGTGTTTCCTTAACACACTCTATACATAATAATCTACTATTTTCTTCTTCTTGAGCTCAAATTCACTTTGCTTCTCATTTCCCTTCTTTTTGGCATTTTGCTCATTTTTCATCATTTGCCTGCATTCATCTCAACAAAAGGATTAGGATCCCAATTGCTTGTCATAAATCATCCAAAACCCACAAGGGAGTCCTAGATGCACTTTCAAAAAGGCATGTCGTCCTAGCCACAACAAGTCGGACCTATCCAAAATAAGTCGGACCTGGACAAAGAAGACGGATCTAGCCAAAATAAGTTGGACCTTGCATCAGACCTTGCAGGAGCTCGGACCTAGAGTCGGACCTTGTTAAAAGGTGTTTGGGTAGTATTCAAAACTTTTATCGTCAAAGCCAATGTATTCAGGACACGTAGGTCTCACAGCTATAAAAAGGCCTTCAGGCCAATATCAAAGCAGTTGCAAGAACTATCCTCGTGACGATGCGGCTAAGCTAGCCAAGGAGATAGAAAATATCCGTTTGGAGAACAAGAGGCTAGCACGCATGGTGGCTAAAAGCACACAATGAGAGGGCTGAATTAAAAGATGATATTGATGCCATTAAGGAGGAGATTGATGGTGTATGCCATGGCATGAGCGCTAAAATCAAGAGCTTATGCGAGGCTGTAGGGATGTCCGACATTTACAAGGCACCATGAGTAGAAGTTCCTTAAGCCATTTGGTGCTTATCCCTTAGTTTGCTTATTTTGTTTTATTCCAACATTTTGTAATTCAATAATGTTAGCAACCCCAATTTTATGTTCGATAAAGTGAACTTACAGGTTAATCTAACACCGGTAATGTTCCCCTTTTAGTTTATTTTGTATCAAATAAAAATTACAGGATTTAGTGTGGGGGAGGAGTCCCTCGGCGATCTCGCGATGTTTAGATCACACATTTCACCCATGGACACCTCGCAAACATACATGCAATACGACACAACAAATTGGAGCACCAGGGGAGCCAACCAGAGGTTGGCTGACCTCCTGACTCGGCCGACCTATGGATGGCCCCTCTCGGGCCCGTTTTAGTACACAACAATTGTTTGAATGTCTTACCTAATTTGGGTATGTATATTTCTAGGTTTTCCCCTGCTCTTGGTGATTTCACCGCAATTTGAGTTGAAAATTTTCACGCATTCATGAAAATTGAAATTAAAATCAACTCAATTGAATTAAACATTACAGGGTGCTCAAATATGAGATTAGTATACCCTGTATTTTGATTTTATTACCATGTTTCTAGACCCATATCAGTAATTTAGGACAACATGTCATCTATGTTTTTGATTGGAGTGATATGGTGAGTAAAATGAACCCATGGACAAACCTATCCTTGCTTAAAATTGATTTTGAATTTTGCACAATTTTGAAGTCTTAAGGTTTGCCTTCCTCTCTCATTGGAAATTAAATACCCACCAAGGCCATATGATATGAATATTGAAAACAACATGCATATGCAACTTAGTATTTTCATTGAACTTTCTCAAAATCTTGGCCCTGTTTAGTGACTTGCATGAAAACTTTGATTACGAAATTTCTTGTGCACTCCACCATACTCCACTATTTTTCCACTATCAAAAGATACTCCATAAGAACTATTGCAAAATCCTTTCTAACCAAAAAGATGCATAAAAAAGGAGTAGAAGGCATGTATCTAAGAGCTCTCAAAAGAATAAAAATACAGAAGAGAGAGAGAGAGAGCAAATAAGCAGCCACGCTTGATCCTTGCACAAAAAGAGAGTGATGAAATGGGAGTTATCATCATCATTTAGTAATACATCATTCACCCTTCATAATAAGTGCACAAGAATTTCCTTAGCCATTGATTTTATTGCATGGTCTTCTCATATGGATCTCGTTATTTAACTTAGTAATATATGAATTGCAAGTGTGCTACTACTTATCCCTACCAAGCTCCAAAAAAAGCCATACTTAGTTGTAGGGACAAAAGTGGCAAAATTATGCCAAGGTGAGGATTCAAACACTTTGAGTGACTTGAGAGAATCCAATAGAGGAGGAAAAGTCATTATCCTTTTGATATTTGAAATATAGCAATTTTTCGAAGTCATTTCTGCAGGTGGAAGTCCGAGGGAGATACACTCAACCGTTCCACCTCTCAAATGCCCAAGATGATGTGGTAGCCACATTACAAAATGGGTTCAAGAGCAAAGGTATGAGTTAAAATACCTGGTGTACTTCTTTCACATTCATAGCAATATTTATCTTAGCACTTAGTTTTTATTGACTTCACTCAAGGACGAGCAAAGGACTAAGTGTGGGGGAGTTTGTTGACTGTCCTTACATGCTAAATATGACTGTTAACTCACCACATAAAAATTGTAAAATGGAGAACACAACATAGTGGTAGGAGTTAAAACTAACAAATTCCACAAGTGTTAGTGTCTATTTGTATGCAGGTGAATTAAACTCCAAAAATACCCAAGCATGTAGGGAGTAATTCAAAAGGTTACCATTTGACGAATCAGGTGAGGACACATGGCATCACATGGATCAATGACTCATTCTCAAAAGTATCCGAGGGAAACTAATGGTGTTGCAGCCGAAAAAGCGTTCAGGGCTCACCTAGCAGACACCCGGAAGAAGCACATCGGGGGGGGGGGGGGGGGGGGGTGGCCAGGACCAGGTCGAGTGACCCCCCTAGTCGACCAACATGGCCCTAGCACAAAACTTCGTGAGTCTCCACTTGTTGGCCTCTTGTGGCTCCCTGTTGGCGGTAACGACTGATTCACATGCTTATTATGGCGCCAAACCGATGGAGCTTGTGTATAAATACCCCCTCACTCTCTCACTTCTTCAGACAACACTTGTTTGATAATAGTACTCCACTCCTAAGGTTTAGAGCTGTCAAGTAGAAGGAGAGTGAGGAGGAGCTAGGAGGAGGAGGCTTGGGCTTGTCATGTCCCTCTTCCACACTTGTACCTCTATGGAAGTTCTGCCGGAATCGATTGAAAATTTCTATGAATTGAATACAAGTTTGATTTCTATTTCATAGTAGTTTACTTTTGTAACTGCTTGTGGGTTCACTGATTTAATTTATTAGAGGCTCTAGTCATAGCTATGCATTCGAAATGATTAGTGTTGTGAATTAAAACTTAACTGTGGTGCTTATGTTAGAATTCATCAGTGGATATATCGTAGACCCACGGATTGAAGAAGTAGACAGCAGGTGGTGACAGCTCTATTTGTCCTTAGTAATCCTTTATGTTTTTCTATGCCATAGGCTCGTGGCGGGAATCGTCTTGGTGTTGCTAAGGGTAAACCCAACCCAAAGCAAGCAGCTGCCATAGACTATTGTGGCTTTGATCTCAAACCATTGAATTCCTTTCAAATCTTTGCCTACCAAACAAACTGTGTGTCCTTGGGAGAACAATCTAGAAGATCACTCACACGTTCCTTGGATTCGATGCCCTTGGGAATACTCTATAAGGAGAAGTGCTACAATGTTATTTCCATGCGCTTGCGGATCACTCTATTTTTGTAAGAATACCAATAGTTGGCTTATCCTCAAAATCAGTGTCCAAATGAGTGAGTCCAAACAATTTGTTGACAAGAGATAGTGCTTGAGCAATGACCATGTTAGATGATCTATGTCCTGACTGGATAATCTTAAGGTCATACAACCCTCAAAGTTAGTCAAACAATCAATCGAAGAATAGTTGATGGATATATTGTCTTTCTTCTTAGGATAGCTTGCACTCATAACTAGTTTCTCCAAGATCTTCGTGCAAACATCCCCAATGACCGTACAGTCAAAATCATTCCTCTTATTTGACCTCCTTTTTCGATGAAACTCCATCATATTAAAATTCATATCCATTGTCCATGGTTCCTAGTTACAGGAGCCGAAGCATTGGAGCTTTTCAGCGTGAAAAATCAACTAACAATCTTTACTCAATGGTCGAGTATCACAAAGCCTTAGTGTTCCAAGCCTCTATAGTAGTCCCTAGTAGAAGTTCTTCATTAACATTTCTCTTTGATCCTGATAAGCTGATGTCGTACTTATCCTTGCTCACTTGAATATCAACCTTCAAATCGTTGGTTCGGTGTCGATGTAACCTAGGGCATGATACCTTGGTGGATGTAACAGCTTGGTTACTAGGGTGCACACCTTCCCCCTTAAATGCTAGTCTAGCAACTTCCACCATCTTTCGTCGATCACTTACATGTGCTTTGACAAACACAACATTCAAAAGTTACTTCCTTTTGAAGTTGACGGTAGCTCTAGCAACCTTATCGATGAGGCAACATGAAGATGCTTCACCTATTTGAACCCTTAAGGTGATTCGAGTCGAACTCTTATCCTCTACTGCTGGCTCCAGTCCCACTTGTGCTCTATAGACCAATGGTATATCCGCAGCCAGTACCTTATCCTCCAAGTGAGGTAAAGGCCTGAATTCCATAATAGTTGTTGAGCGTTCAAATCATGTCCAGCTCAAAGTTCTCCCTCTGCTCAAGAACTTCATCTCGCTTCCTTCTCTTTTCTTGCTCCTATACACTGCATACATGGTATAACCACTTTCTGGGAGCAGCGACGACAACATGTATGCGAAACCCAGATGGTTCATCGCTATCCAGCAATTCTATTCAATCTCCATCTGTACGAAGGCAAGATCCATCTTTTGACATACACTTGAATCAAGTCACACGTACATTTGCGACAGTAGAAAGTAGGTCAATATAAAGTGCATAGTGGATCAAACCAAGTTGCAACATCAATCTCAACAGTTCCATAATGCTGGTTGCAACTGTTCCAGCCAGATCATGATTCACTCAAACTGTATTTTGACTAGGCAAATGACATTTGCGTGATATGATCCAATTAACAAAGTTGTAGCTGACTCTCAGACCTTTCCATTGGTTACCCATATACCTCCACTGCATCACGTGTGTTAGAGTTATGGTAGTTTGAATCTGACATGTTTATGGAGCCATTTTGACAGAACCTCCCCTAAAAGTAAGGATTTTGGCCACAGTTTAAACAGTCAAAAATATTCACAATATGCATAACTTTAAATTCAAAAATTCATAAAATCATATTAGCTTCCCAGAAATGGATCCATTCAACCTTACAAGCTTTTGTACATGTGGCTGCTCGACGATTTCCAAAATGTGCACACAATGTCAGATTCTGGACAGTCAGGTCAGCTTTGATGATAACTGGAATTACACCATGTTACGTCGAGTTTTTGCCTTAGAATTGAATAGAAACTTCATAGAGGACTTCCTAAGATTTTCGGAAATGTATGTATATGTCTATGTTACTTTTCTAACTTATGAGATATGGCTGTTCAAAGTTCTACTGTTGTCTGGCTGATTCTGGTAAAATTTATACATATGCATCAGTTTGAACTCGAAATTCCAAATGTTTCTGAGCTGAATATTAACAAACTTTGAATTACAAAGTTTTGTAATATCTTATTCCCTTTACATAAATGTATTACAATACTCCAGGCGATGATCCTACGAAGAGATATTGGAAATCAATAGAGACTGGTTCAAATACCCAGGAACTGTAGCAGTTTTTGAAATTTGAATTTTTGACCAACTTTTAATGTGTTACTGTCCTGGAGTGCTACAGTAACGTTTTAGAGGACTCTTCAAAATTAACAGAACTGATTCACACACCCCCATTGCCCAAAAAATCACTGAGATACACCCTGTGCAATTTCAGCCTTGAAACTGCCCAAAAACAGGAGATCCAGCAATGGTTGCTATACTACTCCTCTCCACCATTCTTAACCCAAACAAGTTTTTAAAACCACAGTTGACATAATTTCTTGTACTTTTACACAAGATTCAAGTCTTAGGAGAAAAGAGGTATATATGCATAATTTCTGACCTTGCCGGTACTATGTGCCTCACAAGTACAAAATCCTAACCAGATTACCTCCGGCTCATACGTCTCATAGGTGGCACTAAAATCGAGCACTCGTAAACATATACTACTAGTAATACGTTTAATGTGGTTAGTGTACCTGTATAAGACACACAATTTACAAAACACTCATTATAGTGCCGTACGGCACGACCCACACGAGCGATCACTTCAGACAGTCACAATAATATATTACTTCCAATCTAACGCCATGTATCATTTCATACAGGCCGTCCTCGAGGAGAACACATATCAAGAAATGTGGTCACGTTTCAACACCACACGATGGGGGACCCGAGTAAAGCGCGAATAGATTGTCAAGTTTGGGAATTTTATGAACCAATAGATACCACCTACTGCCCCATAAGAGCTGAAGCACACTGATGGCGAGGGCTGCGTGTGGCCCTTTGATCATTGAACATTCAAGAGTTGCATGCTATCGCGTTTTTGACCACACGATGGGGTATCCACTCTTTTGCCTGAAGAAAGCTGGGGTGCAGCATTTTCATATGTTCCCAGAATCAAGAGAAGGTTCAGAGACTCATATTAACTCCTATGCCGCCATGAGGGACAATCATTGTACTACCTCTCATACGGGGGAGCTTACCGCAATTGATCTGCTTGCGGTGGCGTACCTTACCTCTTACCTGAACGTAGGTGCATCATTACAGAATTAATAACACATATGTTAGCTTGCTACCTTATGTAACTATGCTAATAGTAGTCCTAATGTGGGCCTAATAACGAATCATTACTCGTAAGTCTATAGTTTTCAAAATATGTTCCTTTTCAGGTACGCTATTCCCAATATAGCTTTGATACCATGCTATGTGGACCGGTATCCCGACAAACCAGGAATCACATTCGATGGTGTCGTGCAATGCCACACCCAATAGAACAACACAGAAAAGAACACAGAACTCATAACATGAGTGACCAACTTACATTATTCTCAGAGTTTTATACAAAAGTGCTTACATCAGCAAAAGTCTTCATACAACTCTCTCGAATCTACACAACAGCAGTAGCGGTCATATCCATCCAGTGGATACTCCACTCTAGCATCATAGAAGAAAGCAATAGTGTCCAGGGCTTCCATTTGGGTACATACCCGCGAAGGGTACTACCTAGAAACCCATCATTGCTATATACCTACAAAATTCGTATAAATGCAACTGTGAGCACAAGGCTCAACAAGACTTAACTGTCTCACCTAAGAACATGTAACTCTACATGCTGAGAGTGTATGACTTGAATTTAAACTGCAGTTAGTAAATTTTCATACAGTGCCATCCTTGGGCACGACAACATCATGAACATTATAATCAAACAAGAAATGCTTCATCCACGATGTTGTGGAGCCCAAGGTTACAAAATCCTTTGCAAGTTAATTGTTTAGAATCATAACTTTAGTTCTCCTATCATCTACCTCAATAAAGTTGCTTAGGCATCCAGCAGGTTCCACCCAGTTCCAGTTGTTACTACGTCATGACTCAGTGTACACGTATGCTCCCTTCCGCGAGCGACCGTGATTCGAATCATGAAAACACCCGTCTTGCACGTCACATACACCCGCCCAGAAGAGACTTATGGTCCTCCTCCGTGACGCCATAAGTGACCACCTTTCAATATACACCCAAATGCCGAAGTGGTCCCATTGTCCCGGAAGCATGCCCCACATACGAGATCATCACAGTGGTCATTACTCTCCAATGTCACCTACTGGCCTACGAAAGTGGGGTCACCTCAACATCAAGTGTACACGTATGCATCTGGTACAAGTTCAAACTTGTCCAGCGGGGCCGCATACAAAATGGGCCTTAATCAACGCAGATAGAAACTATGCCCACAGGACCATGTCTTGGAGCATCCTAGCCTTCTTGCCCGGTCTCCAGATCCCTCCAAATAGATCCCACTTAATATGGCTCACGAGTAGAGTCCGTTTACTAGAGTTACAATATTAATCCTATTTTCATCATAAGCATCATATTAACAGTTATGTAATGTCCTATACTACCCATACTCCAGGGATTATTGGGTCATGCATGTGGAGTATCATACATCACTAGACTTATTGCATTATTCCATTCTAACCATTATATATATATATGTGTGTGTGTGTGTGTGTGTGTGTGTGTGTGTGTGTGTGTGTCTGTGTGTGTGTGTGTGTGTGTGTGTGTGTGTTATAAAAGTAAAACTTGTTTAACAACTTAAATGCAATCTGGGGCTTGCCTTAGGTTGTGACTAGTGTAAATGTCACTAAGTTAGACTTGATCTTCTGGCTGAAGCTTCTCATCGTTCTTCTTTCTTCATTGTCTTTACCATTGCTTGGGAAGTTCTTGTGCTTGGATGCTGCTTGAGCAAATCTTGTCTTTGTGTGCTGCGTGGGCATATCTTGTTTTTGCCGCGGGTCCACGCTAGTCCTCCTCTGAGTGGTGCTCCCCGTCGATCTTGGGCACACCATCTAGCGATATGAATATGCATAATTATTATAATGAAGCTTAATATTTGAGGATTCTAATATACTACAAAGATGAGAAAGAACAAAAATGGAAGTCAAGGGAGGTCTCAGTTGGCTGTCCAGTTATATGTCTAGTTATATGAGAAGGGTTCATTTGATTTCAGTGGATCAAAGGAAGAAATCTTTCATAAGTGCCATATTAATTATATAATTAAGCATAGGGGTTACAAGTTGTCATTAGCTAAATGATGATGAAGAATGATGGCAACTACTGCAATGTGAGAGAGTTATACGGGGAATTAAGGTTTTTGAATACCAGATAGGTTTAACAAGAATTGGAATTATTAGGGTAATTGGGGGAATTTCTCATGGAGGGGTAAGCCACTATGTATTAAATTCCTTTTCCCAATGATCTGCTTAAGATATGGTCAGGAGGGAATTGTTAGGGATGTAGGACATACTAAGGAACTTTCCCAGCAATTTTTATGATTATTAAAGCTGTTGTAATTTATCTGAAACTTAATTACTAGATAGCATTCAGCAATTTACTGTTCTAGATTTTCAAGTCAATCTGATCTGAAAATGTTACTGTGGACTCTAGGGATGATAAGGGAATTCTAAGAATAATTTCAAAATTTTCTAAGTTATGGAGCTTGCAGAAGAATTATTTTAGGGTTGAAGATTCTCTGATTTTTGGAGAAATTGTAAGACCTATATGTGCTGAATACATTGGCTTGTAGTGAATACACTTGGCTTTGATGATAAAAGTTTTAAATATCACCAAAACACCTTTTTATCAAGGTCCGATTCTAGCTCTGAGCTACAGCAAGGTCCGACGGTAGGTCCGGCTTGTTTTGGGTAGCTCCGGCTATGTTAGATGCTAGGTCTGGCTTCTTGGTAAGGTCCGACTAGCTTTGGTTAGCTCCGGTGAGCTTTATCTTTAGCTCCGGTATGTCTTTGTTAGCTCCGGCATGTCTTTGTTAGCTCCGACATGTCTTTGTTAGCTCCGGTATGTCTTTGATAGATCTGGCATATACTTGATAGCTCCGGCATGCTTTTGCTAAGCTCCGACGTACTTTGTCTAGCTCCGGTTTTGGGTTGACTAGTTTTGACTAGTTTTTGGTAAGCTCCGGCGCTAGGTTCTACTAGCTTTTGTTAGCTCCAGCTCAAGCTCCGGGTTGCTCTGGCAAGGTCCGGAACTTGACCGCAGTGCTTCTGCTTTTCATTTGCAATGTTTCGTACTTGCTTTACATTGTTGGAAAGATTGCTTAGTATTCATTTGCTAAGTTTTTGGTGCGTTTTGGATGATATGGATGATATTGTGTTATTGTGGTTTTGCAACATGCTTATGTGAGGTGCTCACATAAGGTGTTGTGTTTGGAACTAACTTGAGTCAAGTCGAGGACTTGGGCTCATATGGATTGTTTGTTTGTTCATGTGCAGGTGTTGCTTGAGTTCAAGTCATGGCTGGTGACAGGATCCATTGGACTAGTCTCAGGAGGAGATGAGGTTCCAACAACCAAGTTCGGGAGGAACTGTGGTTGAGCTGATCAAGAGGTCGCGCAGGATGATTGAATCAAGGGCAGTGCAAATAAAGGTCAAAGGAAGGTGTTCGCACGTGTGCATGAGGTGCATGATGTGGCAATATGCTTCTAGAGACGGATGATGGAAGGAAGATCTGATCGGAAGGATCGGATCGTATCGGTTGAAGACTTAGGCTGCTAGCTGAGTCGGTTATGGCTCGGTATGGAAATATCGAGTTTGTTATGTTAGGATTTCGTGTGGGTCATGAATTTGAGTTGTTTAGGAATGTGGGATACGTTTCTAAGGTGTTTGGAAGTCTTAAGATTGCTTCTATCTGCGTATAGAAGAGTCCTAAGCAGTTATGGAAAGTTCCGATTGTGATCGGATTAGGATTGGAGTCCTAGTTGAGATTGGATGGCCTAAGGGCTGGTTATATAAGCGAGGGAAGACCAAAGCTCGTTAGAGACGACTTTTGGGGCTGTTCCTCTTGTGTTATATTGAATAAAATTCGTAGTTTGAAGGAACTTTTGTGCCTTGTTCGTCCGACTTGTTCCAGACAAGTTTTACTCGTCGAGTTTCTGGACAGCACTACCTTTCGTCGGTGGTTTTATCATAACTCGAGTTTTACAGATCCAATTGACGTGATTCTTTTTGGGTTGTCTTCACAACTTGATTATCTATCATCTGTAAAAATTTCAGGGTCATTGGATTTGTGGTTTTTGATCTACATGAGTTTCTTTGCAGCATTCCCGAAACTGTTTTTCTCGGGTAGGTCAGATTGACCATAGTCTGATCTTTCGATCATAACTTGAGTTTTTCTCGACGGATTTGAGTAATTCTTTTTGTGTTGTCTTCATGACTTGATTCTCTCTGATAACTATCACTTTTGTCATGGTGAAACACGTTTATATTAGTCTCACACACGATTTTTATAACAGATCATTTTTCTACCGAAGGGATTAGGGTTTTATTGTTTCCGCTGCGTAAGATTTTTAAATCTACCATTCACCCCCCTCTGGTAGCTTTTCACGTGCTCTTCGATCCTACAATTGGTATCAGAGCCACGGTACTCTAATCTTTGTGATTTGCACGTGTTTTTGACTAATCATCATGGAGAAGTACTCCGCCAAACCCTGTGTGTTTTCTGGTATTGATTTCCAGGTTTGGAAGGCACGCATGGATGCTTTCATCCAGGCGCAAGGCTTCACAATATGGGAAAAAGGTGTACAAACCTTATGAAGTCCCGCCTAACGATCAAGTTACGGCTACGAACCTCTGGGACGTCGACAACAACAACATAGCACGAAACTTGATCATCCAAGGACTCACTCAAAGCGACTTTGATCGTGTCGCACATCTCCGATCAGCATACGATGTTTGGAGCGCTCTTTGTGATTATCATGAAGGCTCCAACACAATCAAAGAGGTAAAACAAGATATGTTTAAAAAGGAATATATGCGTTTTGAGATGCAACTCGGTGAGTCTATCGATGACCTCTTTGCTCGTTTCAATAAAATTCTCAGCAACTTGCGTAGCGTGAATGTTAATTTTTCAGATGCTGAAAATGCTAGACAACTCCTTAGTGCATTAGACATGTCAATTTGGGAGATGAAAGTAACGTCTATACGTGAATCAACTGTCATGAGTTCTCTTACATTAGATGTACTCTATTCTAAACTAAAAACTGATGAAATTGACATCCTAGCACGTAAGAACCCCAATAAGTCTATTGCATTTGTTTCACGACGTGATATGTCTAGCTCCAGCCAATCATCATCTTGCAATACTCTTGCTTTGTTGTCCTCACTAACCCTGGAGCAGATCGATGAATTTCCAGAAGAGGAGTTGGCACTCATCTCTACTAGATTCTCAAAAGCATTGCAAAATGTGAGAACTAGAAGGAGAGGAAGCTTCGGACCTCAACGCTGTTTTGAATGTGGTAAAATAGGACACTTTCATACAGAATGCCCTAACCTTTCAGGTTCGACCACCCGGGAAGAAAAACAAAGCAAGGTCCGGACCTCCTCTGGAAATTCCAACAAGAAAAAGAAGGGTACCATAGGACGCAAGATGATCAACAGTTTCATCACTGCACTTCAAGAACTTAGTTCAAGTGATGTAGACTTTGAAAGTGATGAAGATGATGACGATCTAGCCAACTTATGCTTCATGGCCGGCAAAGCAAGATCAAGATCAAGTCAGGAGGATGCAGAACACAACAGTGAAGACGATGAGGTATGTTCTACCTGCAATGAAATGTGTGATGCTATTTCTCGTGCAACTATTATTGTCAAGAAAATGGACAAAAAGCTTAGGGACGATGCTACTAAAATTGAGTCACTTGAATCTGAAATTAATCGTTTGAAATCCTTAATTCCTAGTGATGATTCTTGTTCCTCATGTGACTTAATATATGAACAATTGTCCTCCCTAAGAAATGCACATTCCTCCACTCTAGACAGACTTGATGAAGAAATTGAAAAGAACAAAAAGCTTGCTGCACTTAGTGATAAAAACTTAAAAGATGCTTCTTGTTCTACAGATGATTTGCATTGTTCTGCATGTGGAAATTTTGATAAGAAACTAAAAGATGCAATGAATGAAATTTCCATTCTGAACAATGATTTACGATCTCATGAAGTTAAAAATTGTTCCAATTGCAAACTAAAAGGAAAAACTTCATGTGCAAACTGCCTAGACTTGTCTAAGAAACTTGATGACATGAATAGGTCACTAGGTCGGTTTTATAATGGGAATAAGAATCTGAACTTGCTGCTGAATTCTTCCAAGTCTTGCAAAGATAAAACTGGTTTAGGTTTTGATTCTCATGTTCATGCTAAGGCACATCCACCTAAAATTGTTAAGTCATTAGGAAGTGGTTTGATTCAAACAGTTCCTAAACAAAAGGAAGTGGTTTTCAAATCTGCAGGAGTGCTTTCTAATTCTGTTTCTAATGTTGGGTGCTCATCTAGACATGATTACAAAATTAAGTTTCATTGTACCTACTGTGGTAGAGATGATCATGTCATAGATTTTTGTTATAGACTAGCTAAACAACAGAAAAGGGAAAGAATGTCTGCTAGATCTCTTAACTTTCATGCTAAACTGAAAATTAGAAATATGCAACCTGCTTTAATGAGTCAGAAATTTGAAAAGGTAGCTTCTGGAACTTTTGGCAAGAAATCTACAAAGGCAGCTCCGGTAGTTCTGATAGCTACGAGAGCTCCCGGATCTTCTGTTGTTCCCTCCGGAGCTTCAGTTTTTGCCTCCGAACCTTCTGCTTTTACCTCCGGAGCTACTGGTTTTTGTGCTAAAAGAATTGAGAATAGAAAACCTCAAACTTCGACTAATAAACCTGTTGTTTTATCTCAGCTTTCGCGTGTTTTTCCTACTGCACGTCGTGTGACTCAGTACTGGATACCTAAATGCCTTTTGACTAACCCCAGTATTGAGTCATTGACGTATTGTGCGTCTATGTAGGTTACACGTTTGAGGAAGGAGAACATTTGGATTGTGGATTCAGGTTGCTCACGCCACATGACCGGTAACAAAGATTGGTTCTCCTCCCTCTCTTTTGTGTCACGTGTAGAGAATGTTACTTTTGCCGATAATTCTTCAACTCCTATAATTGCTAAGGGTTCGGTTAAAGTAAATGATCACTACACTTTGAAAAATGTGGCACTTGTCAAAAATTTGAAATACAACTTGCTTTCTGTTTCACAATTGCTAGATGAAAATCTAGAAATTATTTTGAATAAAAACTGCTGCAAAGTTGTAGGTTCAAATAGTGAGCTTATTTTTAACATGTCTCGGTTTGGAAGAGTTTTTAAAGCTGATTTTGATATGTCTTCCTCTAAGCATAGGTGTCTAGTAGCTAATGATTCAAAGGACTTATATTTTTGGCATCGTAGACTTGGTCACGTAGGCTTTGATCACCTAACGCGTGTTAGTGCTCTTGATCGCATACGTGGGCTGCCTAAGCTTAAAAGGGACAAAGAAATTGTGTGCTCTTCTTGTAGACATGCTAAGATGGTTGCAGGTTTACATACTCCTCTCACAATGATCATGACAACTGAACCATGTCAACTTTTGCATCTTGACACCATAGGACCTTCACGTGTTCAATCCTTCGGAGGCAAATGGTATGCTCTTGTTATAGTTGATGATTATTCTAGATATTCTTGGGTGTATTTTATGGCCTCTAAGAATGAAGTTTTTAGTCACTTTAGAACTTTATTTCTTAGATTATCAATTGATCACCCAGGATCATTAAAAGCAATTAGAAGTGATAATGGAACTGAATTTAAAAATCAATCTTTTGATCACTTTTATGCTGAAAATAGAATAGATCATCAATTTTCTTCACCATATGTACCTCAACAAAACGGTGTTGTAGAAAGAATGAACAGAACCTTAGTTGAGATGGCTAGGACTATGCTTGATGAATATCAAACTCCTAGGAAATTTTGGGCTGATGCATTAGCAACCGCTTGTCATGTCTCAAATCGTGTTTTCTTGCATGCTAAGCAAGGTAAAACACCATATGAGCTCCGGTTTGGACATAGGGCTAGTGTTACACACTTTCGGGTCTTTTGTTGCAAATGCTTTGTTAAGAAACATGTTAATCTTGATAAATTTGAACCTAGATCCATTGATGGCATGTTTCTTGGTTATCCATCTCATACTAGAGGCTACAATGTGCTTTTACTTGACACTAACAAAATTGTGGAGACTTGTGAAGTGTCTTTTGATGAAGCTAGCCCAGGTACTAGCTCCGGTGTTGCAGGACCAGATCTGTATCCTCAGGGGGAGGGTATTTCCAAAGATGAAGAAGAGCCGGTGATACTGCCTGGTAGTTCTGAAGCTGACACGTGTCCAGCTCCGGACATTGAACAAGCTCCGGCTATCACCTCTGCTGGTCCTGATCGACCACAAGTCACAAGCTCATCAATCTACGATGAAACTAATGAAGAAGAAGCTTGTGAGACATCTATTCCCCTACGTTTTTACAAAGATCACCCCCCACAACAGATGATTGGAAGCTTGCACGAACGAGTCACACGGTCCAGGTTTTTTGATCCAAACTCTCATGCTCATTCTACTTTTGTTGCTTCTTTTGAACCCAAAGATATATCACACGCACTCACTAATGAGTCTTGGATTATTTCCATGCAAGAAGAGTTAGAAAATTTTGAAGGAAATAATGTTTGGAAACTTGTACCTCCACCTCAAGGTCACACTTTAATTGGAACTAAATGGGTATTTAAAAATAAACAAAGTGAGGATGGGGTTGTGGTTAGGAATAAGGCTAGGTTGGTTGCTCAAGGTTTCACTCAAGTTGAAGGTCTAGATTTTGATGAAACTTTTGCTCCTGTCGCTAGATTAGAAGCCATAAGAATTTTGTTAGCTTTTGCAGCATCTAAAGGTTTTAAGCTATATAAAATGGATGTTAAAAGTGCTTTTCTTAATGGCTACATAGATGAGGAGGTTTATGTCAAGCAACCACCGGGTTTTGAAAATCCAGATTTTCCTAATCATGTTTACAAACTGTCTAAAGCCTTATACGGTCTCAAACAAGCCCCTAAAGCATGGTATGATAGGTTAAAAACATTCTTACTTGAAAAGGGGTTTACCATGGGCAAGGTTGATAAAACTCTTTTTGTGCTTAAACATGGCAATGACTCATTATTCGTTCAAGTGTATGTGGATGATATTATTTTTAGTTGTGCTTCTCATGATCTTGTGTCCAAGTTTTCAGCAATGATGAGTTCCGAATTTGAAATGAGTATGATGGGTGAACTCACTTACTTTTTGGGGCTGCAAATCAAGCAAACCAAGGAGGGTACTTTTGTGCATCAAACGAAGTAAACCAAAGACCTCCTAAGGCGCTTCAACATGGACAAAAGCAAGCCTCTTAGGACACCAATGGGAACATCAACAACACTTGAACTTGATGAAGATGGTGAATCCGTGGATCAAAAAGAATATAGAAGCATGATCGGATCACTTTTGTACCTCACAGCATTAAGATCGGACATACAATTCAGCGTATGTCTTTGTGCACGGTTTCAAGCTTCCCCACGTGTTTCACATCGTCAAGCCGTCAAAAGGATTCTCAGGTACTTACATGGAACTCAAGAATTTGGCATTTTTCTTCCTTCTTCCTCAACCGTTACTTTGAAAGCTTTCTCGGATGCTGATTTTGGGGGTTGTAGCATTGATAGGAAAAGTACTTCCGGTGCTTGTCATTTTCTTGGTAATTCTCTTGTTGCTTGGTCCTCTAGAAAACAAAGTTCAGTTGCACAATCCACAGCCGAATCTGAATATGTCGCTGCTGCTAGTGCTTGCTCACAATTTTTTTGGATTGTTCAAACACTTAAGGACTATGGGGTTGATCTAGATAGTGTTCCACTGTTTTGTGATAACACTAGTGCCATTTGCATTGCCAAAAACCCCGTGCAACATTCTAGAACTAAGCACATTGATATTAGGTATCACTTTCTCCGAGATAACGTTGAAAAAGGAAACATTGTGCTTCACCATGTAGATATTGAACAACAATTGGCTGACATTTTTACAAAACCTTTGGATTTCACTCGTTTTTGTTACATTCATAGTGAAATAGGGGTTATACATCCTCATGGCTTAAATTGAGGGGGAGTTTCTGAAACTTGGGAAGTATATGTGTGAATCTGAAATTAAAATAATATGAGTATAGTATTTCATACATATATGACTTTGTGATTCCTTTTACATACTGAAAGTTCTTACTACATTACTCATGTTATACATTTTGTTGTTTTTGCCATGTCTAGTAATTGGAATAATTACTTACACTAAAACTGGTCATGGTCGAACTTTCTTGATGTTTTGAACTTGTTACATGTTCACAAGTGCTTTTAATCATAAAGAATTAATCAAGTAATCAACTCACATGTTGAGTTTTTATGAACAAATATAAATTGAGAAAAGATCAAGAGAATATGCATGCATCGCACTTCTTCTTTTGAGATGGCTTGTCATTGCACTTAGATATGAACTTTGAAGAAGTTGTGTATGACTAAAACCATGTCCTTAAGCTTCTGATTTTCAAATGACATAGGCTTGGCTTGGTTGGTTAGAATAAGGCAGATGCGCATATAATCTCTTGCAAATATCATATGATCTAAATTTATGCTTTGAAAAATAATAAAATGCAGCAACTAGTGTCATGCTATCAGGTTTTGAGATAGTTAAGTTTGTGAGATCATGACTTGCTTAAATTGAAAAATTACATTTGATCTCTAGCATGGCTTACACTACCTTATGTATTTCATTGATGTGATAATGTAAGGTACTTGATAGTATGACTTGGATGAGCTTTGTTTATATGTATATGTTATATATGCTCATAACAACTAAAGTTGGAGAGAAAATTTGTTTATATGCTCATGATTTGCTGAATACATTGTCAAAGGGGGGGAGATAAGTATAAAGAGAAAGAAAATATGTGCATAAGGAGAGATAATAAAGGGGGAGAGATTTTCATTTTTCTTCTTCTCTTTTTTTACTTTTGATTTACAAAGGGGGAGAAATTGTTTTCAAAAACTTTTATTTGAATAAGCCAATGTTCGGATTTTAGATGGTGTTGCCAATGCATTCATCAAGGGGGAGATTGTAAGACCTATATGTGCTGAATACATTGGCTTGTAGTGAATACACTTGGCTTTGATGATAAAAGTTTTAAATATCACCAAAACACCTTTTTATCAAGGTCCGATTCTAGCTCTGAGCTACAACAAGGTCTGACAGTAGGTCCGGCTTGTTTTGGGTAGCTCCGGCTATGTTAGATGCTAGGTCCGGCTTCTTGGTAAGGTCTGACTAGCTTTGGTTAGCTCCGGTGAGCTTTATCTTTAGCTCCGGCATGTCTTTGTTAGCTCCGGCATGTCTTTGTTAGCTCCGGCATGTCTTTGTTAGCTCCGGCATGTCTTTGTTAGCTCCGGTATGTCTTTGATAGCTCTGGCATATACTTGATAGCTCCGGCATGCTTTTGCTAAGCTCCGACGTACTTTGTCTAGCTCTGGTTTTGGGTTGACTTGTTTTGACTAGTTTTTGGTAAGCTCCGGCGCTAGGTTCTACTAGCTTTTGTTAGCTCCGGCTCAAGCTCCGGGTTGCTCTGGCAAGGTCCGGAACTTGACCGCAGTGCTTCTGCTTTTCATTTGCAATGTTTCGTACTTGCTTTACATTGTTGGAAAGATTGCTTAGTATTCATTTGCTAAGTTTTTGGTGCGTTTTGGATGATATGGATGATATTGTGTTATTGTGGTTTTGCAACATGCTTATGTGAGGTGCTCACATAAGGTGTTGTGTTTGGAACTAACTTGAGTCAAGTCGAGGACTTGGGCTCGTATGGATTGTTTGTTTGTTCATGTGCAGGTGTTGCTTGAGTTCAAGTCATGGCTGGTGACAGGATCCATTGGACTAGTCTCAGGAGGAGATGAGGTTCCGACAACCAAGTTCGGGAGGAACTGTGGTTGAGCTGATCAGGAGGTCGCGCAGGATGATTGAATCAAGGGCGATGCATATGAAGGTCAAAGGAAGGTGTTCGCACATGTGCATGAGGTGCATGACGTGGCAATATGCTTATAGAGACGGATGATGGAAGGAAGATCTGATCGGAAGGATCGGATCGTATCGGTTGAAGACTTAGGCTGCTAGCTGAGTCGGTTATGGCTCGATATGGAAATATCGAGTTGGTTATGTTAGGATTTCGTGTGGGTCACGAATTTGAGTTGTTTAGGAATGTGGGATACGTTCCTAAGGTGTTTGGAAGTCTTAATATTGCTTCTATCTGCGTATAGAAGAGTCCTAAGCAGTTATGGAAAGTTCCGATTGTGATCGGATTAGGATTGGAGTCCTAGTTGAGATTGGATGGCCTAAGGGCTGGTTATATAAGAGAGGGAAGGCCAAAGCTCGTTAGAGACGACTTTTGGGGCTGTTCCTCTTGTGTTATATTGAATAAAATTCGTAGTTTGAAGGAACTTTTGTGCCTTGTTCGTCCGACTTGTTCCAGACAAGTTTTACTCGTCGAGTTTCTGGACAGCACTACCTTTCGTCGGTGGTTTTATCATAACTCGAGTTTTACAAATCCAATTGACGTGATTCTTTTTGGGTTGTCTTCACAACTTGATTATCTATCATCTGTAAAAATTTCACGGTCATTGGATTTGTGGTTTTTGATCTACACGAGTTTTTTTGCAGCATTCCAGAAACTGTTTTTCTCGGGTAGGTCAGATTGACCATAGTCTGATCTTTCGATCATAACTTGAGTTTTTCTCGACGGATTTGAGTAATTCTTTTTGTGTTGTCTTCGTGACTTGATTCTCTCTGATAAATATCACTTTTGTCACGGTGAAACACGTTTAGATTAGTCTCACATACGATTTCTTTAACAGATCATTTTTCTACCGAAGGGATTAGGGTTTTATTGTTTCCGCTGCGTAAGATTTTTAAATCTACCATTCACCCCCCCTCTGGTAGCTTTTCACGTGCTCTTCGATCCTACAGAAATGTATGTGACTTTTCAGGTCAATTAAACTGTCCTACTGCAAAGTGTATATCATAAGGAGGCTGTAGAAGTTTATTTCACAGTTTTAGCAATTTTCTACGAATTATAGTGAGTTTTTGAAGTCGGAATCATTTTCTGAATTTAATTCAAACCGAAATTGGAAAACAAAACCTAATGTGCCAATGGCTGGCGGGTCAACCCGCCAGCATTGTCTTAAACCTGGAGCAGAGAGGGAGTTGCGCTATAACACCCTCATTTTCATGCATCATGCACTGCATAAGTTCATATAGATGTTTAACATTGATCCACATAAAAAGGAATGAGCTTAAAATGAATTTAAGGTAAAACCACACTTAAGAATTCTGGGAAGCGCAGACTAGTTCATTTTTTATGCGAACTAGTCCGATTTCTCTCTGACCTTCTTCGGACATGTCCATTTTGCTGCGGACTAATCTGTTTTCCTCTCTATACAACCTTTGGACTTGTCTGGTCCCATGCGGACAAGTCCGGTGTTCCAATTCCTTGAAATTTTGCCAAGTCCCTAGACTTGTCCGGACTTGTCCGATTTCTAGCGGACTTGTCCGTTTTCCTCTCTAACTAAAATCAGACTTGTTCGGTTCTGACCAGACTTGTCTATTTTTCCTCTGACTAAGTTCGGACTTGTCCAATATCTAGTCCGAACTTGTCAGATATCTCTCTGACTAACTTCGGACTAGTCCGACCCTTTGCGGACTTGTCGGTCATCGCAATTCCGAGTTGATATTTTTTTTTCATGACATGTTTATGGGTTTTACCTTAAGTGGGCCAAAGAACATCGTGTCTAACTCTTTTTGGAGCCCATGTAGGACCCCACACTGGCCTTTGCCCTCCCCAAACTCGAAATCCACCAAACCCTAACTCTCCACCCTTATATAAACAACCTCACCCCTTGACTTTACATCCTTTTGCCACAATTGAAAGACCACAAACCCTAGTTCATGGAGATCCATCATCAAGGAGGGAGAAGGAGATCCCGAGCAAGAAGAAGAAGAGGAGGAAACGAAAGAGGATCAAGTGATCAAGATCTCTATCAAGTTTCGTTCTCCATCAACAATTCACCTTCAAGTTCTTCATCAACACTAGATCGTCAAGATCCAAGTGTTGCCTCCAAAACCCTTGATTCATTGGAGTACTAAACACCTGGTATACCTTCTACTTCCTCTTTCTCACATGAATTCAACCCCTTTTCTCAAAATTCACGTCGATCTAGAAAACCCTAACTCGCTGTTTATGTGAAGGGCGGACTAGTCCGGTCCCAAGCAGACTAGTCTGGTCTTGCTATTTGATTTCTACTGAATTAATTCTAGATTGTTTCGAATCAACTCCAAACCTGTGTAAACTTGTTAAAAACTATTAGAACTAGATAGTTAACATTATTAAAAACTCATTAACTAGTTTTGCTCCGCATTTGCATTAATCATGCATGTCATGATACATTGAGTAGTATATGTGCACTTATTGATTGTGATTCCTGTCTTGTATGTTTATTGCGCGATTTAGATGGATTTGCGCTAGAGAGTGTTGCGGAGGACCTCCAACACCAGAATTTTGAAGGCTTTGACCCAAACCAAGCCCAACAGCAAGGAAAGTGTCCTTGAACATATTGATCCTATTTCCTCAATAAATGTTTTGTTTTCAAAATTGCATGCTTGTGTCAATTTGATTGGAATTCCAATGATATGAAGTTTACTAGCTTTGTTTAACCACCCTTGTCACCTAGAATATATGGTACAGAGTCGAGACGGGCTTTTTACCTTTCTGCTTTGGTTAATTAATTGGGATGGGAAAACAACTATACCATTTAATTATGCATTAATTAGATTACGGTTATATGAATTGGTTAATATGATGTGGTAATGGGTGATCTAAGCATGCCTCGTATGTGGATGGGTTGGAAGACATGGTGGGTGCTTGCTTTAGATCTAAGGACCAGTTCATGCGAGAATATACCAGGACAACAGTGCCACTACGAGGCCAAGTATTGGTGCGGCATAGCTGATTAATCATGGTATTGCTAGTATTGAGCAGATCATTTAGTGCACCGGGGAAGGGGAGTCAAATTGCGTTTGGATTCGTGGCGGAACTCCTTGGGATCCGAACGGCACAAGAGGGGGCCATTGGTTGAAGATGTGCTCAGTTGGAGACATCGCCATCGGTGAAACCTTAGTGGATCCATACATGCTAGTAGTCCCTTTGTAAAGGCTATTTTGTGATCTCTTGGCCATACACCAAAGGAAGTGTAATTGGCATAAGGGAGGTTCTTTAGTCGTCGACAGGTGATGAAATCACAAACATGTGGGTAAAGTGGTACAAACACTGCATAGTATTAAAACTATCATGATAGTCGTGCTCCCGATTAAGAGCACCTGGATGACCTACATGATTCGAGCGGTTTTGGTATTGGGATGTTTGGTACTGGTAATGGGATGGTATTATGGTTTCTGGCAATGGATATGGTTAATGGTAATGAGAAATATGGTATATGGATGATGGTAATGAAATATGGACTGGTATTATGATAACTACATGGTTTATGATGGGTTACTTCACACATATATATATATATATATATATATATATAATATTGCTTTTCAAATGTTTTATTGTACTTTTCAGCACTTAGCCTATACATGTCATACTTTCCACACTTGCTGAGTATGACATGTACTCACCCTTGCAATTCCCCCACCAATAGTTGTAGGTCAGAATTGGGAGTATAACGATGATAATCCGGAGTTCTAGGCCGTGTCTGCCGTCAGTTTTGCCTGTGGTGTTGCTTGGAGCCGCGCTATACCCTTATGCTTATTTTGCTTAGCTACTTAGTTTGCTTAACTAGTTTATTTCCACTGCATTAGTTCAAACTTGTCATTAATAATCATTAGGGCTTGTATTCGAGAATACTCTGAATTGTGTAATAAAAGTGGTTAATTAATCTTGTTTTGTAGTAATTTTCTGTATAACCTTTTGTGAATGCACTCGTGTATGTGTGTTGAACGTCCTGGGCACACATATTTGTTCACTTGGTTCATTTTCGGAACCGGGTGTCACAGATATGTATCAGAGCCATAGGTTGACCATAGTACGCAGCCTAGAATCAAATGGACACTTTAGAGCACATAGGGGCACTCAGGAATCGACGTGTTTTTGCTTGGTATGTTGTTTGCTATGTATTGCTGCTTGTGTGCTTAGTAGAGGATTTTGTGATGCTTTAGCATTGCTATGTCCATATAGGCTAGTATAGTTAGTTGCTTAGTTTCATAACCCTTGATGCATATAGTTGGGGACGTCTTCTAAATTCTTCTCTCTTGCTTTTCTTCAAATGGTGAGGACTCGCAACCAGAGGGATGCCAATGATGAGGACGTGAACAATGGGGCACCTAAGAACAACAATGGACAATGACCTGCTCAGGGAGCTATCAACCTTGAGCAACTATTGGCTATGCAAAACAAGCTCATACAGACCATGATACAGACTATGGGACAGCTGTAGGCTGGCAACAACAGCAATCAGCCCTACATGCCTCCACCGCCACCCCCGCCCCCTCATAACCGATTGGGAGAGTTCATAAGAACTAGGCCACTGACCTTTGCTGAAGCTGCTGACCCTATGGACGCGGATGATTGGCTCAAGTCCGTGGAGAAGAAACATGCAATAGTCCAATGCAGTGACCGGGAGAAGGTGCTATTCGCATCTCATCAGCTTGTTGGAGCAGTTGTCGATTGGTTGGATTTGCTATGCAACGCCCAAGAAAATCAATAGAGGATTACTTGGGCTAAATTCAAGGAGAGCTTCCGTTCTCATTATGTGTCGGAAGGTGTTATGATCCTGAAGAGGCAAGAATTTGAGAACCTGAGGCAAGGAGGATCGAGTGTGGGTGAATACCTCAATAAATTCACTCAGCTCTCAAGATATGTGTCTGAGGATGTCAGCCGGGATAGCCGGAAGAAATACTTGTTCATGAGGGGCTTGAACAATGAGATCGAGGTACAATTGCTCAACTATGATTATGCAAACTTCCAGGAGCTAGTGGACAAAGCAATTGTGGTGGAGAACAAGGTTTGTGAGACGGAGCAAGACACCAAGAGGAAGGCGCCATATCAAGGATAGCAATAAGGAAGTAATGTGCACCCTCGGTTTGCACCACCCAATGCGCTATATTAAAGCGCCCTTGCGCCTTCTCATCGCCCTGATTATGCACCGCACCCAGCTCAGTTTGTGCAGCAACACCCTTTCGTGCAAGCACCTAGGCCTCCAATGCCTTATGCACCTCGTGCCAACTTTCCTGGTGCAAATGTTCAAAATCAGGTTTGTCCCAATAACTTTGGTGCAGTTAGTAAGTGCTATACATGTGGACAAGAAGGACATTCTGCAATTCAATGTCCTACGTCAAGCCTTGGTCAAGGAAGCAATGCTTCAAGACAAAACCCAAGACCGACTATAGGAGCGTCACAAGGCAACCGTGGACAACAGAATTTTGCCTGTGGCAATGTGAACCATTTCTCCACGGAGGAAGCGCAACAAGTTGACGACGTGGTGATTGGTTTGTTTCTCGCAAACTCCAAACCGACAACTATGTTATTTGATTCTAGGGCATCGCATTAATTCAATGCATCAAAATATGTTGCCAAGTATGGTTTGCCTATCTCTCATATGAAGTTTACTCTTTTGGTTAAGTCTCCTGGAGGAGAGATGAGGACAAATATTGTATGTCCAAAAGTAGGCCTTAGAATAAGGGGGGTAGATTTCTTTGTCAACCTCATTGTTTTGGATTCTCAAGGACTGGACATTATACTTGGTATGGACTGGTTGAGGAAGCACAATGGAGTCACTAATGTGCCACAAAGACGGTGAAGTAGACCAATGAGGAAGTGATCACCATAAAATTTGAAGCATCTCAATAGGCACCGAAGCAATTGGAGCTGAACTACATGGACGAGGCTGCAATTGAGGAGATTTTAGTGGTGTGTGAATCCTTGGATGTGTTCCCGGATGAGTTGCCAGGTATGCCACCTGATCGAGATATTGAGTTTGTTATTGAGTTAATATCTGGAACTGCACCTATAGCTAAGAGGCCATATAAGATGCCTCCTAAGGAGTTAGCAGAGCTCAAGAAGCAGATTCGAGATCAACTAGAGAAAGGTTTTATTCACCCAAGCTCTTCAACTTGGGGAGCGTCCATTCTTTTCGTGGATAAGAAGGATGGGTCCCAAAGGATGTGTATGGATTACCGAGCTCTTAATGAGGTGACCATCAAGAACATGTACACCTTGCCACACATAGAAGACTTGTTTAATCAGATAAAGGGTGCTTCTGTCTTCTCCAAGATTGATTTGAGGTCAGGCTACTTTCAAATGAAGATTAGACCATCGGACATATCCAAGACAGCTTTTCGGTCACGGTATGGATCCTATGAGTACACATTTATGTCTTTTGGATTGACAAACGGACCTTCCTATTTTATGTACCTCATGAATAAGGTCTTCATGGAGTACTTGGACAAGTTTGTAGTGGTGTTCATTGATGATATTATGATCTACTCAAAGGATGAGAAGGAACATGAGGAACACTTAAGGCTTACATTGCAGAAATTGAGGGAGAATCAATTGTATCCCAAGTTCAGCAAGTGCCAGATTCGGTTGAAATAGGTGTCATTTTTGGGGAATATCATCTCGGGAGGAGGAATATCGGTTGACCCAGGAAAAGTGAGAGATATGCTAAAAGTGGGAGCCACCGCAAAATGTAAAGGAAATAAGGAGCTTTCTTGGAATGGTTGGATATTACCGTAGGTTTATCAAGGACATTTCCAAGATAGCCAAGCCCATGACGAAGTTGCTAATGAAGGGGAAAGCATTCCAATGGACTCAAGTTTGCAAAGAAAGTTTTGAGGAGCTAAGGAAGAGGTTAACCACTGTGCCTGTGCTAGTTTTGCCAGATGTGAGGAAAGGATTTGACTTATATTGTGATGCCTCAAGACAAGGACTTGGATGTGTGCTCATGCAAGAACGTCAAGTGGTTGCATACACATCAAGGCAATTGAAGAAACATGAGCAGAAATATCCAACGCATGATCTCGAACTTGTAGCCGTGGTACACGCTGTCGGTGTTTGGATCCGGCAGATCTCCCGATACTACTGTTGGTAGATCGAGGAGTTGTAGTTCGGTAATGGGCGCGCAGAGATTCAAGAAGGTGAATGACAAGTGGACACAGATATTTATGTGGTTCGGGCCGCCTGAGCGTAATACCCTACTCCACGGGGTGTGTTGTTGTTGTATTGAGCGTGTGAGTCTAGAAGAAGCTCCAGAAGAACAAGCTCGTCTAGGTCAGAGAGTCCAGAAGATGTCTGGAGAGGTCCCTTGTGTATCATCGACCAGTTCTTTTATAGTACAAGGACTAGTCATTACACCGTTAGCCTGGCCCGACATGTGGCCCTGGCGGTTACACATGCTTGATACACAATTAATGAGGTTAATTACCCTTAATATCCTAGTAACGGGACTTAACAGTGTCGTTACTGGTATTAAGGGTCATCCGATTGTGTGTCATTAATATGGCATTAATGACACTTAATCGGGTCTTGAAGTCTTTGATTGCTCCTTGAAGGTCCGGAGCCATTGGGGGTCCACCAGCCTGATTGTTGAAGTTGAAGGTCCAGCGGTCGGCCACGTGGCAGCTCTAGAGCTTACCGTCGTGGACGGGTAGGTCCGGTGCTGTTGGACACATGTCGGCACCATCTGGAGCTTTCCCATGTGTGGGCGATAGCTCCGGTCTTATGATACACGTGGCGGCCCTGGGACTAACCATGTCGGGGAAGCAGGTCCGGTTAAGCCTGACATGTAGGGCCTTCGGAGGTCTTCAAATCTGGTAGATGGAGTTTCCTTCTGATCTTTGCTATGCCAAGGGGTATCTGGCACGTAGGGTACCGACAGTGGCCCCCTGGGCCCACCCATGGGAGAGACCTTTTGGGTGAAGTCATTCTGTCGGTGGTGGGTCCATTCTTCGGTTTTGAGCCGTGTCTTCAAGGGTCTTTGGACGTGTCGCTGGCGATAGTTCGCAGTTAAACCTCCGCCGTGTGGCATATCCTGGATGCGGCAGGTGAGATCTTAGCGTGCGGATCTCACGCAATTGAAGGTCGCCGGTTTTCGATACAAAAATCGTATCAGTTCCGCGTGCCCTGTCAGGCTGCTGCCTTCGGGTTTCCCGCCTTTCATGACGACAACCGTTCGCCTGGGGTAAGGACCTCGACTTGATTGTCGGGGTGGCCCTGGGCCCCCTTATCATTGGCAGGGTGAAGTTTTTGACTGGTATCATTGGCTCCTCTGCGATTTCCATCCAAGCGTTGTTGGGGCTTGCTTAAGAAGGAAAGAACGCACTGTTTGGGGGTTCTTTACGCCTTTCATTCGAACTTGCGCTCAAATCCTCCAAACTTTTGCTTGTTTTCCATCTCTTGACCCGCTGTGCCGCGATAGAGTTGGGTCTCCGCCATAGCCAACTGAAGACCGACGGTGATTTGAAGAAGGTCCGGGCCCTCATGGGGTGGTCCCCTGACTTCTTCAACCACTTGGTCCGCGCCGACAAGCTTCCGTTCGAGAAGGAACATGTCAGCGACATGGTGTACTTCTCTGCGTACGCCATGGTGGGGCTGATCCCACCTTTCTCCTGTTTTTTCTTGATGCTGCTAGACTTCTATGGTCTGAAGCTGTACCACCTTGGCCCCCACTCCATTCTCCTGGTGTCGATCTTTGTCCACTTTTTCGAGATGTGGGTGGGCATTCCCCCCTGTGTTGAGCTCTTCTGCACCTTCTTCACTGTCCACACTACTGGCAGGAGTGACGAGTACCTTGGCTTCTACTATTTTTTGAAGCGCAAGAAGTGCCCGTTCAAGTACTTGTGGTCGTTCCCTTCTGGGAAGTGGGGCGACTGGAAGAAGGATTGGATCGTCATTAGGGTGGAGGAGCACGAGAAGCTGGAGCTGCCCGAAGGTCCCCCTAACGTTGACACTGCAGCTTGGAGTGAAGCTCCAGTGTTGTCTGATGCATTCAACCCTGTTCTGACCAGGATCCGCCAGTGCGTGGAAGGAGGGGTGACTCCTCAGGCGGTGTTTTGCAACTTCCTGACCAACGGGTGGGCTCCGCTGAAGAAGAGAGAGAAGCTTGCTTGGGCCCTCAACAGTATGCTGGACGACGACCGGATCGAGACCGGTTTGAAGTCCAACATGGAGGATGCAACTTTGGAGTTCCACCCCAAGAAGTTCCAGCATGGCATCGACGTCGAGGGTGATGACTTGGCTCCGCCGGCAGCTTACCATCCTCTGAACATGGAGGCAGAGTTCAGCAGGGAGCTCCGACGGATGATGCCGATGCTTGACGACCTTGGTGTCGTTTAGAGGCGTTCGATCACCGGGTTGGTGATCTCCGGAGCTCCTGAAGGCAGCTCCGTTCCCGCCCCAAAGCCAAGAACCGAAGTCGTAGGAAAGGGCAAGGAGTTGGCCGAGCCCTCGAGCCGTAAGAGGAAGCTGAAGCATGCCGACGGAAGGTCCGTCAGGCCTGCTTCTTCCGTGGTGGCTCCTTCTCCCTGGAGGGGGAGGTCTTCAACGGCGGCATCTACTCCAGCAGCGGCATCTTCCCGGGGTCCTAGCTCCGGCGATGTGACTCCAGTACCAGGGCCAGCTGAGGGCTCTGGGTCCGAAGGTCCTTCCCGGTCGAGGGGGGCCTCGACCAAGGCAATGCCGATAGCAGCAGCAAGCTCCGGGGGACCTTTCAGGACTACCATGCCAGTGGCGGCTGGGGCCAGTCTGGAGCGTCCGGAAAGAGGTTCCGTGCTAACTTGTGTGGAAGCCTTCTGAGGTAATTTTTGATTTTTTACCTCAGTCAGTTGTTTTATTGTTATAACCGTATTTTGAGTTTCTTCGTCCTTCATCCACATCGTGCCTAAGAAAAGGGCTGAAGCTCCAGTCCCTGCAACAACAGTTGAGGCTGTGCAGGCTGAAGCTCCAACTCCAATTCTAGAGCCGTCCCAAGAGGTGGTTGAGGTTGCGGCAGCTCCGGCGCTGGCTGTCTTGGTCTTGGACTTCGACTCATCCCCAGAATCTCCCATGGTAGTTCAAGACCACGGTAATGAAGATGTACCAACAGTACCAGCCCCGGAGGTTGATGATCCTGGCTTGGATGCTGAGATGTTGGACGCTCCGGCCACAGAGCCGGAGGTAGCTGCGATTCCGGCACTAGAGCAGGATGTCGTTGAAGCCCAGGCAATCGAGCTAGTGGTTGATGAGGTCCCGGCGGTAGAGCTGGGTGTTGATGAAGCTCCGGCACTTGAGACGATTGTTGAGGAACCTCCGGCAGTAGGGCCGGTTGCTGCAGACGTTCCGGCTATAGAGCCGGTCATCGAAGAGGTTCTGGCGTCCGAGCCAGTTGCTGCGGAGGTGTCGGCGCCTAAGCCCATGATGGTCGAAGCGCCAGCGCCTGAGCCCATGATGGTCGAAGCGCCAGCACCTGAGCCAGCGGCGGAGGAGGTGCCTGCGCAGGAGCCGGAAGTAGCTTCTACTCCGACTGAACCTTCAACACCTGCTCTGGAATGTGGTGATCCCGGAGGTGCCCGCTACTGAGCCAGGGTGCCAAGATGAAGCTGCTGGCCCCCCGCCTGAGGGGCCAGTTGTTGATGACCTGGCGGCAGGACCTTCGGAGCCAATTCCGGAGGTCGGAACTTCTGCTGCAGGACCTTCCTCGACGGCGGTCGAGGCTATCCCAGAGGACGGCCCTAGTGCCGTGAAATCTCAGGGGACCGCTCTTGTAGAGTGGGACCCAATTTTTGTCACTGAAGACCCGCTGGAGGCAGTAGAGAGGACCCTGGCAGGTCCGGACCCGATCCCCTTATCGTTGTCTATTGACAACGCCTGCTCCAGTCTTTGCCAGGTTCAGCTGGCTTTCTACCACAACAGCAAGGCCCTCGAGGAGGAGCGCCAAACCCTTAGGAGGTGGCGCAACCGGCTCCATTTTGAGACTAAGCTGGCGCAGTCGAGGCTGGCTGATGACAAGGAGTGGGTGCAGAGGGAGAATGTCCGCCTGGAATACTGGGGTAAGCTATTGGATTTGAGGGAAAGCATGATGTGATCCCTTGACAACCAGTTTTGGGCCATCTACGAGCAGGCCAAATCTGCTAATAGCGCAGCGGATGACTGCCAGGAGAGGCTCGCCGCCATCCATGCTAGTCTCGTCAAGCGCTGGGAGGCTCTTGAGACGCGGGAGAGAAAGCTCGAAGATGAAGAGTAAAAACTCCTGGAGCTGTTGGACGACCTCGTAAAGAGGGAGGAAGAGCTTGTCCAAAAGACAGCTCTTGATGAGGACATCACAACAGCGGAGACGCACATTGAACTGCAAGGACCAATCACAAGAGCACGAGCACGGTTATTAAATCAGCAGGTGAATTTGTTCCTAGCTTCTTTTGCATGTGAGTTTGAGAATAGATTGCTATGTGATGATTTAATTGTTATTAGGAATAATGGAGAAGATAACAAGTGAAGGAAAGAGGCCTTGGGAGCATGGAGAACCAGCTGGGACGTCCACAAGTTGATGGAAACAGTTTACAACTCGGACTCGAGTTCAATTCGGAGTCCACGAGCAGTCCACCTTAAAACGGATGCCCAGGAGGCATACGGACTCTGTTTTTGATGTTCTACATATGCACGGAAAGAGGAGAAGATAAACTTTCCAATAGTTATTGTCCCACCTCAAAATTCTTCCGGACTCATTGGAAATTGTCAAAACAAGTCGAGTCCAGATTTATGTCCGCTACTGCGCCACCGAATCGGGCCTTTGGGCCTTATATCCTATAAGAGTCCATTAGGGACGCATCTAATCGTGTTTTGGTCGAACCCTAGCCTATAAATACTGAAGGCTCCTTTCATATTCGATGGGTTTTGCTTATATTAATAATATCGCCGTTCTACGGTTTGTGAGACCTCAACTTCGCAATTTCCGATCGTGTCTTCGACGTTCTTGCTCGTGTTCTCGGTTGCACTTGCAGGGAATAGCCTTCTTGGCGAGGTCAAGCGTGTGCAGCACAGTTGATATCCAATGGAGCTGTGGTGTAGTGATTGCAGGGGTACTCGAACCGCTCGAGTGCCGTGGATCATCAACGTCGAGTTCTCCACCCCAATCGACATACCTTTCGGAAGATCAAGCCTAAACCTACTCATCAATTGGTATCAGAATTCCAGGTTGCCCGTGAGGTATCTTTGTTTTTCCTTACATTGATCGATTTTGTTTCGTACCTAGAGTCCACAGAAAAGCCACAAAAAAATTAGATCGTTTTTACCGCTTCCCAGACTATAGTGCCTGAAGTTTCGTTTTTCAGTTTGCTTTGTTGAGTTTGCATTCGTGTGGTCGAGTCTTTTTGCTCGTTTAGCTTTGTGTTTTGGGTCCTAGTTATCGTGTTTTGTCCTTGTTTTCTTTCTATTCGACACCTATTCCACAATCCCTAAATAACAAACCGATCCACCACGTTCATCGGTTTGCCCTAGCTAGCTGCCTTGCGTGAACTCCCGCATCGCCAGCCCTAGATTAGGTGAGAAACCTTTGTGCCATTCATCCTTGAATCATCACACACAACCCCATTAGTTTCTGTGCAAATTCCCGATCGTTTTCATATCCGATTGCGAGTTCTGTTCTCAAACGGAGTTGAAATCATCCAAAAAAACGTAACTCGGACAGCCTACCTTAAAACGGCCATAACTTTCGCATACGAACTCGAAATCGGGCGATTTTTTTTCAAATTCATCTACGCAAAATTTTGCATCCGATTTTTGGCCGCGTAGCCACGTTCGGAGAAATTAGATTGCCCAAATTCCCCTCGGAAGATAGGCTATCCGGCCTCCGAAGTTTCAGCACAAATTTTAAAGAATCTTCTTGGTTTTCTATAGGCCGCATATTACATCCAATTGATCTGCAAATTTGCGTGCTTCCTATATTTTTGCTCCCGAGTAAAGAAAAAATATCAAAAAAAATATTACAAAAAATAAAAAAAATAGTGAAGAGCACGCATGTTAAAGCAATTGGCCTATACCACTTGGTGCTGTTTTGTTGGCTATACCATTCTGTCTTTCTTTTGCCTTGATACTTCCTTGTGTTGTGCTAGGCTCTAGGGCACTCGGTTGACCAGCAACAATTTCTTACATTGAATACTTATTCAACTTTGTTTAGCTGTTAACGATTTTCTGCTTATTGGCCACCATATTGTACCGTCCAAGCTCCACCTTTCTCTTGAGCATAATAGGTACCTTTGCAATCACCCCACGGTTCATTGTTTCATCTCACTGTCCACACCACCTGTTGTGTCGGTAAGACACTTGTAAGAGCGTGGTAAGACGCCTGAGCGAGAGACATTGTTTTCTTCCACCTTCCACATTGTCACTGTAGTTGATAGTGATAACATATTTTTTTTGTTGTCTTTTGTTTCCTACTAGCAATGGCAGGAGAAGACAATGATGTTGAATGTGTTCAACATGCTGCGTTACGTGATATGATGAAGACCATGACGGATATGTTCGCCAAATACAACGCAGCAATGGAGGAGTCATTGGCGAACTTGACTCGCCATCTAGATGACCTTGCTCTTCGGATGAATACTTTTGAGGCTCGGTTGCCTCTCGCTGGAAGACAAGAAGACAATGCTTATGATGAACTGGAAGATCACAATAATCAGCCAAGACTGCCACTTTATCGTTGAGGTATGAGAGGTAATAATTATAACAATTATAATCGTCCTCCTAATGATCCTTTTGCTAAAGTGAAATTTACTATACCCTCTTGTTCTGGTGCTTATGATGTTGAAGCTTATCTTGATTGGGAGATGACAGTACAACAAAAATTTAATTCCCATGTTGTTCCTGAACAACATAGAGTTCGTCAAGCCACTAGTGAGTTTAAGGACTTTGCTATCATATGGTGGAATGAACTTGTTAAAACTAGAACTGATCCTCCAACATGGGATAGATTAAAGTAAGCTATGCGTGTTCGATTTATTCCTCCATCTTTTCAGCGGGACCTTCGCAAAAAATTGCAGCGTTTAGACCAAGGTAACATGTTCGTAGAGGAGTATTATCAAGAGTTACAAAAGGGTATGCTGCATTGTGGGGTAGTAGAGGACATGGATGATAAAAAGCTCGTTTTTATGGGGGGTTGAGGCGTGAAATTCAGGATATTGTTGATTACAAGGAATATGATACTGTTAACAGATTGTTTCAGCTTGCTATGTTGGCAGAAAAAGAATTGCAGGGCCAACAAAAAAAGCAACAACGCACGAGGAGCAACTTCACGCCGCGTGCAGCGAGTACACCATCCAAAACAGCACCATCTTTGACCCCCCGTACAGCGACTACACCACCCAATGGCGGCCAACGAACTATACCTACTGCTCCACCTTCTCGCGTGCCGAAAGGCAGCAAGGCGACATCATTCAAGCCTTCGTCATCCACTCCTATGGGTCGTACTTCCAACATTAAGTGTCACCACTTCCAGGGACTTGGTCATATGATGAGACATTGACCGAGCAAACGAGCATACATAGCACACGACGATGGTGGGTATGATAGTACTTCGGATGTTGAAGATAAATATTCTCTTGCTACTGACTTTACAGATCCAAATGACGAACACACTGAAGAAGAGGTACATGGTACAGTGGCGACGGAGAACTATAGGAGCATCATTGTGCAGCGTGCCTTGAGCTCCAAAGTGGAGACCGACGACAAGCTACAACGACACAACCTCTTCCACATGTTTCTCATCGTCAAGGAATGCTGTGTACACACTATAATTGATGGAGGTAGCTTTAATAACATGGTGAACACGAAACTCGGTTTGACAACAAGAGCACACCCTCATCCATACCACACTCAATGGTTCAACAACAGCGGTAAGGTTCGGGTAACACAAACAGCGAGAATACATTTTTCAATTGGTTCATACCATGATTTTGCTGATTTTGATGTTGTTCATATGGATGCTTGTTCTCTTTTATTGGGTCGCCCTTGGGAATTTGATACATATGCTATTCATCATGGTAGAACCAATAAATATACTCTCATGCATAAGGGAAAGAAAATCACTTTGCTCCCCATGACTCCTGCTGAAATTGTGCATTTTGAGAAGAGTAAAATTCGTGATGGCAAAGCAACAAAATTAGAATCTGAAAAAACAGCAAGTTATTAAGTTAAAATCACCATCGTTGCTCGCAACTAAATTTGAACTTGCTGATTTATTCGATGCTAAGGGGATGTGTTATGCTTTAGTTTGCAAAGAAGCCATGTTTTCACTTCATGAATTGTCTATTGCATTGCCCTTGCTGTTGCTAACCTTTTGCATGAGTTTGATGATGTGTTTCCCTCCGAGATACCCCCTGGTTTACCACCGATGAGAGAAATTGAATACAAGATCGATTTGATTCCAGGAGCAAGTTTGCCAAATCGTGCAGCGTACAGGGCGAATCCACAAGAAACTAAGGAAATTCAGTGACAAGTCCAAGATCTGTTGGACCGCGGGTACATTCGTGAAAGTCTTAGCCCTTGTTCCGTTCCTGTTCTTTTGGTTCCTAAGAAAGATGGTAGTTGGCGCATGTGTGTTGATTGTCGAGTGATTAGTAACATCACCATTCGATATTGTTATCCTATTCCTCGATTAGATGGCATGGTTGATGAATTGAGTGGTGCTATCATCTTCACAAAAATTGACTTGCGTAGTGGTTACCACCAAATTAGAATGGCACTTGGACATGAATGGAAAACTGCATTTAAAACCAAGTTTGGACTTTATGAGTGGTTAGTCATGCCTTTTGGTTTAACTAATGCACCCAACACCTTTATGCGATTAATGAACGAGGTTTTACGTGCTTTCATTGGACAATTTGTGGTGGTTTACTTCGATGATATCCTCATTTACAGCAAGTCATATGATGAACATCTTGATCATTTACGTGCTGTTTTTACTGTTTTGAGGGATGCACGTTTGTTTGGTAACCTCAAAAAGTGCATCTTTTGCACCAATCGAGTCTCGTTTATTGGCTATGTCATTCCCTCACAGGGAATTGAGATGGATGAGGCAAAAATTGAAGCAATCACCAGCTGGCCAGCCCCAACAACCGTCACAAAGGTTCGTAGTTTTCTTGGTCTTGAAGGTTTTTATCGGCGCTTTGTGCAGGATTTCAGCACCATTGCAGCACCTCTACATGAGCTAACGAAGAAGGGAGTTCCGTTCCGATGGGGCGAATAGACACAACAAACTTTTGATGCTCTCAAATCGAAGCTTACACAAGCACCATTGCTACAACTTCCTGATTTTGACAAGACCTTTGAGCTAGAATGTGATGCAAGCGGCATTGGTATTGGAGGAGTTCTCATACAAGGAGGTAAACCCGTTGCTTTCTTTAGTGAAAAACTTCATGGTCCTTCTCTGAATTATTCTACTTATGATAAGGAATTGTATGCCTTAGTGCGTGTATTACAAACTTGGCAACATTGTCTTTGGTCTAAGGAGTTTGTCATACATTCCGATCATGAACCATTGAAGTATCTTAAATGTCAAACCAATCTGAATAAACGACATGCTAAATGGATTGAGTTCATAGAGTTGTTTTCATACATCATTAAGCATAAGAAAGGGAAGGAAAATATCATTGCTGATGCATTATCTAGGCGTTATACCATGCTGTTCCAACATGATCATAAAATCGTTGGCTTGGAAGCAATTAAAGCATTATATCCTACTGATTTGGACTTCAAAGATGCTTTTGAAAATTGTAGAGAAGGTAGAATTTTGAATAAATATGTTCTGCGAGAGGGTCTCCTCTATCGTGCTAACAAGCTATGCATTTTCTATTACTTTTGCAGGAAGCACATGGAGGAGGTTTGATGGGACATTTTGGAGTGAAGAAAACTGAAGTTGTATGCATAGTTCTGGTCGCGGAAAGAACTGAGCCACATCTAAATCAGGAGCCTAGAGCCCCCCGAGAGGCTCCGGAGCTACTTGAAGGCGAGTCTGGGTCCCAACCCCCAGGCACGGATCTTCAAGGCAGAGTGCTAGAAGATCAACCTCTCTAATCTGAGAGAGATCTCACGGCTATTCAAAAAAATTCAGACCTCTCAAAGAGGGTCCGAGAAGCTCAACAAGAAGGTCTGGACCCCTTCGCAAGGGTCCAAGTAGATGGAGAAGAAGCTCCGGGCCCCTCCGATATGGTCTGTACCATCTAGCGTCCAGTGTACTTCACCAGTGAAGTACACCATGATGCCAAGAGCAGATACATCGAGGTGCATAAGCTGCTTTATGCGGTTCTGATTGCCTCTAGGATGCTTCATCATTATTTCCATGCCCACAAGATATCAGTGGTAACTTCTTATCCACTGCATGCTATATTGCATAACCCTAATTCTACTGGGAACATCGCAAAGTGGGCAGCAGAGGTGGTAGAATTCGATCTCAATTTTCTGCCACAAAAAGCAATCAAAAGTTAGACTTTGGCTGACTTCATGGCAAAGTGGACCCCCACTCCATCAAATCTCGGGGGCCCCAGTGAGTAGAAGTTAGAATCCAAGGTACCAGTGTTCACCAAGCCTCACTGGACTCTCTACCTCGACGGCACTGTGCAGAAGCAGGGGGCCGGAGCTAGAATCCATCTCCTCGCTCTGACCGGGCAGAAGGTCAAGTACATGGTTCACCTTGATTTCAAGGCGACCAACAACATGGCGGAGTATGAAGCTCTCATCTATGGGCTCAAGGTGGCACTATCCTATGATATCAAACAGTTGTTGGTGAAGAGTGATTCGCAACTCATCATAAAACAAGTCAGAGGTGAATGTTGCTGCAACAACCCCCAACTAGCTGCATATCTCCTTAAAGTCCAGAAGCTCCAGAAGGACTTTGAAGTCCTGGATCTCCACCATGTTCAGCGTCTCTATAATGCTGAAGCCAACGAACTCTCAACGAAGGCTTCAACCGGAGCTCTGGCTCCCGACGGAATATTCGTCTGGAGGTTGTCAAGACCAACAGCTCAGTCTGCAAAAGTGAGTAAAGGGGGCGAGACCAGCACCTCAAAGTTGGCGGTCCTGGTGGTCCTGATACCATGGCATCCACTAAGGGTTGTAGCTGCTGTCGGAAGCTCCGAGCAACCCAACACGCAAGACTCAAAAGCTCAAGTTAGGTCCAATGCATGGATCTCTAAGATCCGGAGTTACTTGAAAGACAACATCCTTCGTGAAGACAGTGTATCCGCTGACCGGATCGTCAGATTGGCTAAAAGATGCACGTTGGTAGAAGGGGATATCTACCGGCGCGGTACCAACGGCGTCCTAATGCAGTGCATTGCAAGGGAAGAAGGCCGCGAGCTCCTCGCGGGGATCCATGGAGGCGAGTGTGAGAACCATGCGTCTTCTCGCACGTTGGTCGGCAAAGCCTTTCGACACGGCTTCTACTGGCCTACAACACAACAAGATGCAGTTGAATTGGTGCATATGTGAAGCGTGTCAGTTCCATGCAAAACAAATTCACACACCGGCTCAGTCACTACAAATGATTCCTCCTACATGGCCATTCGCTGTGTGGGGCATGGACATTTTGGGACCTTTCCCAAAAGCCGTCGGAGGTTACAGGTTCCTGTATATCGCTATTGACAAGTTCACCAAGTGGCTGGAAGCTACTACAGTTTTGACAATCAACAAGCAATCAACAATCAAGTTCTTGAAGTCCACAATATGCAAATTTGGAGTTCTGAACAGAGTCATAACTGACAATGTAACCCAATTTACAAGTGGTGCATTATAAGAATATTGCGAAGACCTTGACATTCAAGTCAGTTACGCATCAGTAGCTCACCCAGCAAGCAATGGTCAAGCCGAGAGAGCAAATGCATAAATCTTAAAATGAATCAAGACGCGCACATATGAGAGCCTGAAAAAACATGGAGCCAACTGGATCGTAGAGCTTCCGCTCGCACTGTTGGCAAACAGGATTACACCTAATCGGTCAACTGGAGAGACACCATGGGGTGGCTCCGGGTCCTTCTTGGTGTACGGAGCTGAAGCAGTCCTTCTTTCGGAGATCACCATGGGGTGGCTCCGGGTCTGCACCTTCGACAAAGCCGCGCAGGATCAGCTCCAGTGTGAAGACCTTGACCTCGTCGACGAGGGAAGGTGCTAAGCAGCTGTTCGAAATGCACGATATCGCCAAGCGCTTCGTCGCTATAATCAAAGTAATGTGCGTAACCAATAGCTCGCAGAAAGAGATCTGGTGCTGCAAAAATACTAACTCGCGAAGGGATGAACAAACTTTCCCCTAGCTGGGAAGGTCCCTTCCGAGTAATCAAAGTATCCCATCCCGGATGCGTTCGCTTGGAAACTGAGGATGGGACTCCGCTTCCTAATCCTTGGAACATCGAGCACATGTAAGTTTTATTCTTAGAATCATGGAGGTGAGTTTATAATTATATGCAATGTATTTTATGGAGTCAATATACAGAGACGGGTAGGTCTTCTGGGAGAACATCCGGACCCCTCTGGGAGGGTCCAGAAAGTTCATGCAACACTTGACACCGTCACGACAATAAAAGTGTAGCTGCCTGCCCTAGGCTAGTACAAGATGTATAGCACACTTAGCCTGGTCATATACCCTAAGTGTGTCATTGTCTCCCCTGTAATCCGGACCTATAATGAAAGACACTATTGTGTGAAAACAGATTCCACGTGCATTTATTTTTGTACAAGGCTCGGTCTTTTGAATTATTATTTTTATCCTTCTTGTTTATAATGAAGTTGTGCAATTCTTTTTAAGTTTTAGTCCAAGCTATTCATATGTGTTACAAGTTATATTGTTGGTATCTTTGGATATTAACATTGCTGCATAGTCTACTTGCCTGAGCGCGAAGCCAACATAGGTCCAAAGTGTGCTATCGACTTAGCCCAGTCCTGCACCCTAAGTATGCCACTCTACCTACATCTTGACAGGCCTGAGTAGGGTGAGCACTAAAAAAGCATGCAGATCTGGAGAGATTACATCAATGTGCTTGTTATCATATCGCATTTATTTGGATCTAAAACTTAAATAAGAACAATAAGTCACAAACAATTTATAGATAAGAGGACGAGTTTTACTCTTTTTCTTGTCTTCAATGTACAGGAAAAACAAAAAACCCAGCAATGGTGGACGATGCTAGAGGTATTAAGCTCTGACGACCTCCAAGGGGGTCGGCTATCGACGTTTTCAGACATTGAAAGTGGGCGTCACCAGAGCTAACATGTTGCGGCAACTTCCATGAGGGCAGAATGTTGACATAAAGTATAATTCAAGTGAAGATGGCATAACCACCCCAGGGGGCCCGTCGTCGACGTTCTATGCATTGATAGTGGGTGTCGTCGGACCTACAAAGCTCTGACAACCCCAGGGAGCCTACCGTCGACGTTCTACGCGTTGACAGTGGGTGTCGTCGTACCTACAAAGCTCCGACAACCCCAGGGTGCCATCAGACCTATAAGCTCCGACAACCCCATGGGGCTCACTGTCGATGCTACAAAACCTCCCAATAGATGTCGGAAATAAACCTTGGACCTAAAATCTATAAGTTCGAAGTGTACAAGTCATCAACACATCGTCAAATCCTTTTGGTACATGTTCGCAATCAAATAATGTACATCTACTAGGGGCAAACAAGATAAAGGACAGTGTATTGAAGACAAGGACAACAAAATGGAATTCATTGCAGAGATAGTGAATTTCATTCATTCAAAGTATTGGATTAAAAAATTAGGGTTACAGCAAAAGACAAAAGGAAAAGGTCCTAGCTACTAGAGGCTCTAAGTCCTGCGGGAAAATGAAGCAACCTTCTCAGCAGCCTCTTGGACACTAGCTTTGGCGGCATCCTCCTCTTCAGCAATGAGTCCTTCAAGGACCGGATCGAGAGAAAATTGAGGGTCTCGGCTTTTGTAACATGCCAAGACATACTAGGCGACGTTCTTGGCCAGAGATTTTCCCTCTGTCTCCAGCTGATCAGCGATGACATCACCCATTGTGTCAAGTTTGCTGCCAGCAGAGCCAAGGGCCACCAGCATCTGGTCCAGCTCCTGTGTTCGATCCTCTGGCCGTACTAGACTGAAGCCAAGAGGCACAAGGGCTCTGTCCGCACGTCCCAGGAAATCCCATACCAACAGGGATTTAGTTACCCTTGATCTCCACAGCTCCTCTAGTGACCTCAAGGCGGCCGCTAGCTCCAAACTTTCTCAAGAGAGCCGCTCAACCGCTTTGGCATGTTGCTGCATATTATCAGCTACTTGCTTTTCGCGGTCGGCTAGCTCTGTCTCCCGGAGGTAGATGCGGTTCCGCCATTCTGCTAGGTCTTTCTCCCCGCCTCTTACTTTCCCTTCTCTGGTGGCAACATCAGCTTCTCTCTTTGAGAGCTTCTGCCCCAGTTTCTAGTACTTTTCCTCCTCCTCCTTACTCCACAGATCAAGCTTCTTAGAGCGATCTACCAAAATTTGCTTGGCTAGAGTCAGCTTCTGACCGAGCTCCTCCTCTATTTTCAAAATATCCTCCTGCTGTTCCTGGAGCTTCTCTTCCCATGCATCAACGTCTGCTCGACGCTTCGGGAGAAACACATTTAATTCATTGAGGTTGTTGTGACACTCGTCAGCAGCATCACTACTTTCCTTGGCATGCTTGAGGATCTCCCGAGAATAAGCTTTGAGATCCCTGACGGCGACCTCCTTCTCCTCCAGCAGTTTGCCCCACTATTCCATCCGGGCCGTTTCCCTCTTGACCCACTCCTTCTGATCAGCAAGCCTTGTCTGAGCAAGCTTGGTCATGAAATGGAGTTTGTTGTGCCAACGCCTCATGGTGTGGCACTCCCCTTCAAGGACCTTGTTGTCGTGATCGAAGGCGAGCTGGAAATAGGCTCCGGACCTGTCGGGGTCACATTCGCTTGTTCCAAGGGTTCTTCATGAACAAAAATAGGGTCCCACGCCACAAGCGTGGTTCCCTGAGCTTCTACAGCACTGGGGCCGCTCTCCAGGAGTGACCCCAAGGTGATTACCGGAGGAAGGACTTCAGCTCTGTACACCAGGAAGAAGGGTGTCTCTCCAGTTGACTGGTTTGGAGTTGTCCTGTTGGCCCATAGAGTGGGCGGAAGCTCTTCGATCCAGTTGGCTCCATGTTTTTTCAGGCACTCATATGTGCGCGTCTTGAGCCCTTTTAGGATTTCTACATTTGCTCTCTCGGCTTGGCCATTGATTCCAAAGTGAGCTACGGAGGCATAGCTCACTTGGATGTCGAGGTCTTTGCAGTATCCTTGGAAAGAAGAGCTTGTAAATTGGGTCCTATTATCTATTATGATTTTGTTTGTGACTCCAAATCTGCATACGATGGACTGCAAGAAGTTGATAGCTGATTGTTTGTTTATTGTCACAACTGGAGTTGCTTCCGGCCATTTGGTGAATTTGTCAATGGCAACTTACAGGAACTTGTAACCTCCGCCGGCTCTTGGGAAAGGTCCCAAGATGTCCATCCCCCACACAACAAAAGGCCATGTAGGAGGTATCATTTGTAGAGGCTGAGCCGGTGTGTGAATTTGCTTTGCATGGAACTGGCATTCTTTGCATTTCTTCACCAGCTCAATTGCATCCTGGAGCGTTGTAGGCCAGTAGAAGCCATGCCGAAAGGCTTTACCGACCAGCGTGCGGGAAGACACGTGGTTCCCACACTCGCCTCCATGGATTTCTGCGAGGAGCTTGCAGCCTTCTTCCCTTGTGATGCACCGCATTAGGACACCGTTGGCACCGCGCCGGTAGAGATCCCCTTCTACCAGCGTGTATCTTTTAGCCAATCTGACTATCCATTCAGAGGATACATCATCGTCAGGAAGGATATTGTATTTCAAGTAGCTCCGGATCTCCGAGATCCATGCATCGGAGCTAGCTTGAGCATTTGAGTCTTGCGTGCTGGGTTGCTCGGAGCTTCCGGTAGCACCTACGACCCTTGATGGCTGCCATGGTAACAGGGCGATCGGGACCTCCAGCTTCGGGATGTTGGTCTCGCCCCCTTCGCTCAGTTCGGCAGGCTGAGTTGTGGGTTTTGACAACCTCCGGACGAAGGTTCCGTCAGGAGCTGGAGCTCCGGTTGACGCTTTCGTCGAGAGTTCGTCAGCTTCAGCATTATGGACACGCTGGACATGGTGGAGGTCCAGGACTTCGAAGTCCTTCTGAAGCCTCTGGACTTCAAGGAGATAAGAAGCTAGTTGAGGATTATTACAGGAGCATTCACCCTTCACCTTTTTAATGATGAGCTGCGAATCTCCCTTGACCAACAGTTGCTTGACACCATATGATAGTGCCACCTTTAATATGTAAATGTGTGCTTCATACTCTGCCATGTTGTTGGTCTCCTTGAAGTCAAGGTGGACCATGTATTTTACCTTTTCCCCGATTGGAGTGAGGAGAAGGACTCCAGCTCCGGCCCCCTGCTTTTGCATTGAGCCATCGAAGTAGAGGGTCCAGTGAGGCTCAGTGAAGACCGGAGCCTTGAGTTCCGGCTTCTGCTCACTAGGGCCCCCAGGGTTTGATGGAGAGGGGGTCCATTCCGCCACAAAGTCCGCCAGTGCTTGACTCTTGATAGCTTGTCTTGGGACGAATTCAAGATCGAATTCGGCCAATTCCGCTGCCCACTTTGCAATATTCCCAATAGAGTTGGGATTATGCAAGATCGCATGCAGTGGATAAGAACTCACCACTGAGATCTTGTGAGCTTGGAAGTAATGGCAAAGCTTCCTGGAGGCGATGAGAACTGCGTAGAGAAGCTTGTGCACCTCTAGGTATCGAGTCTTGGCATCATGTAGTACTTCGCTGATGAGTTTCCTTGTGATCTTTGCAATCCCAAGGGGTATCCGGTACGTAGGGTACCAACAATACCAGAATTTAATTCATAACCATCCATAATCATTACCATCCATAACCATCCCGAATCCCAATACAAAGTTCCCTCTAATAATAGAAGTTGTCCTAGTGCTTGTGACCAAGAGCACGGCTATCATGATAGTTTTTAACACTCTGCAGAGGTTGTACCACTTTACCCACATGTTTGTGATTTTATCACCTTTTGGTGACTAAGAACCTCTCTTATGCCCGAGACCTGTTGGTCATATTACACACTTCCGTTGGTGTGTGGCCAAGAGATCACAAAATAGCCATTAAAAAGGGATTACTAGCCTATTTAGAACCCACTGAGGTTTCACCAGTGGTGATGTCTCCTACAGAGCACATCTTTAACAGAGGGCCCCCTCTTGAGCCATTCGGATCCCAGGGTAGTCCCACAAATCATCAACAAACCCAACACGACTACCCCTTCCCCGAGCAACCTTAATGGTCCAAATAGCACAGGCAAAGCACTAATTAATCAGCTATGCCGCACCCATACTTGGCCTCGTGGTGGCACTGTAGTCCTGGCTTATTCTCGCATGAACCGATCCTTAGATCTAAAGCAAGCATCCACCATAACATCGAACCCAACCACATACCTGGCTTGCTTAGATCACCCATTACCATATCATATTGACCAGTTCATATTAACCATAATATCATTAATGCATAATTAAATGTGTAGTGTTATTTTCCCATCCTAATTAAGTAATCGAAGCAAAAAGGTAAAAAGTCCATCCCGACTCTCTACCATAAATTCCAAGTGACAAGGGTGGTTAAACAAATCTAGTAAACTTCCTACCATAGGATTTCCCATCAAATTGACACAAGCATGCAGTTTTGCAAAAAAAACATTTATTTTAGAAACAGGATCAATATGTTCAAGGACACTTGCCTTGCTCTTAGGATTGGTTCGGGTCAAAGCCTTCAAACTCTTGGCACTGTAGATCCTCCGTGGCACTCTCTAGCGCAAATCCGTCTAATAAGCACAATAAAGATACAAGACAAAAAACACAATCAATGAGTGCACAAATATTACTAAATATGACATGACATGCATGATTAATGCAATTGCAAGGTGGAACTTGTTAATGAGTTGCTTTTAATGATCACAAATTACTTCTAAAAGTTTTTAACAAGTTTATACAGTCTTGTATTTGGTTTGAAAAAATTTAATTTTAATTCAACAGGAATTAGATTGCAAAATCGGACAAGTCCGCAGCAGGCCGGACTAGTCCGCACTGCGCAGGAACATCAGATTAGGGTTTTCTAGATCGACATGAATTGAGAGATTTGGGGTTGAATTCACGTAAGAAAAGGGAATAGAAGGTATACCAGGTGTTTAGAACTCCAATGAATCAAGGATCTTGGAGGCAACACTTGGATCTTGACGATCTAGGGTTGATGAAGAACTTGATGTTAATTTGGCGATGGAGAACGAAACTTGATGGAGATCCTTACCCACTTTTGTTTCCTCCTCTTCTTATTCTTGCTCTAGATATCCTTTTCCCTCCTGGGTGCAGGCTATTCACGAGCTAAGGTTTGGGTGTGGTGGCAAAGTGGCAAATAGATGTCAAGCCAAAGGGTGGGGTTGTTTATATAGAGGTGGAGGTTAGGGTTAGATCGATTTCAAGTTTGTGATGAGTAGGGTCCGGTTTAGAGTCCCACATGGGCTCTAAAAAAGTTAGGCACAACATCCCTAGGCCCACTTAATGTAAAACCCAAGAAACAAGTCATGAAACAAAAGATCAACTCGGAGTCTCGATTTATCGGACAAGTCCAAAAAAGACCAGACTACTCTGAAGCTGGACAAAGAGAAATCAGACAAGTCTGGACTGAATATTGGACAAGTCCAAACTTATCTAGAAGGGAAAAACAAACAAGTCTGGCCAAAAATCAGACAAGTCTGACTTTAGTTAGAGGGAAAGACGAACAAGTCCGCTGGAACACCGGACTAGTACAGACAAGTCAAGGGACTTAGAAAAATTTTCACGAAATTGGAACACCGAACTAGTCCGCACAGGACCAGACAAGTCCGAAAGTGCCTATAGAGAAAAACAGACCAGTGCGCAGCAAAATGGACAAGTTCGTTCAAAGTCAGAGAGAAATCGGACTAGTCCGCACCAAAATTGGACTAGTCCGCACTTTCCAAAATTCCTTAGGTTTGTTTCTAATTCATTTTAAACTTGTTCCTTTTTATGTTGCTCAATATTAAACATGTATTGGAATGTATGCAATGCATGAAGCATGAAAATGAGGGTGTTACAAACCTACCCCCCCCCCTTAAAATGAATCTCGCCCTCAAGATTCGACGCGGAAGAGAAAATATAGGGAAATTCCTTCTTGAGATCATCCTCCAGCTCCCATGTTGCCTCTGATTCTGTATGATGCTTCCATTGCACTTTTTACTATCTAATAATCTTGTTCCTTGTGACTCTCTCCTTGGTTTCCAAGATTTTGATCGGTTGCTTGACATAAGTCAAATCTTCCTCTATTTCCAATTCATCCATTGGCACTCGTTCTTCCGGTACTCTCAAGCACTTCTTGAGCTGGGAATCATGAAACACATCATGGACATCTAAAAGATGAGCTGGCATCTCCAACCTATATGCTACCTCTCCTCTTTTGTCCAAAATCTTGAATGGCGTAATATACCGAGGTGCTAGCTTGCATCTTATGTTAATCCTCTTATGACCTGTCATTGGTGACACCTTGAGGTAAACAAAATCTCCTATTTCAAAGGCTAGTTTCCTTCTCCTGTTGTCCGCATAGCCTTTTGCCTTAATTGGGCAGCCCTCAAATTTTCACGAATTATTCGGACTTGCTTTTCAGCTTCTTGTAACACAACAGGTCCAAATACTTGAGTTTCTCCTCTCTCATTCCAAACCAAAGGTTTCCTACACTTCCTCACATATAGTACTTCATAAGGTGACATTTTCAAAGTTGCTCGGTAACTATTGTTGTATAAAAACTCTACATATGGCAAGCTCTTGTCCCAACTTTTTTTAGCACAAGCTCTTAACATATCCTCTCAAATCTGATTGGTTCTCTCAGTTTGTCTATCCGTTTGAGAGTGATATGCTGAACTAAAATTTAACCTTGTTCCCAATGCTTCATGCAATTTCTGCCAGAACTGGAGGTAAATTGAGAATCTCTATCCAATACTATCTTCTTTGGAACTCCATGTCGACACACAATATGCTTCATGTATACTTTGGCTAATTGGGATGTTGTATACTTGGTCTTCACAATGAAATGAGCTGATTTGGTCAACCGATCCACAATTACCCAAATTGAGTCATAACTGGACTGGGTACGTGGCAATCCAACTATAAAGTCCATACCGATCTCTTCCCATTTCCACTCCGGAATCTTTAATGGTTGCAATAATCCAGCTGGCCCTTGATGTTCCGCCTTAACTCGTTAGCACACATCACATAAGGCTATGTATTCAGCTATGTCCTTTTTCATGCTAGCCCACCAGTAACATGTATTCAAGTCTTTGTACATCTTGGTACAACCGGGGTGAATCGAGTATGGCGACAATCCTCTTGCCAAGCCATAGGGTACCATGTTCATCCTCATCAAATCTGAATTCTCTCCCCTCTTGGGTCCTTTCCTTGATCTCCTGAATTTCCTCATCCTTTGTTTGACCATCTCGAATTTCTTGCTCCAAGGTCAGATTTAGCTCCATCATCCCCATCTCTTTCACAAACCCAAGGTTCAACCGTTCAAACTCCTTACATAACTCAGATGGTAATTCTCGAACCGTGAGTTGGTGACTTACTCCTTTCCGACTTAAAGCATCGGCCACTACATTGACTTTTCCTGGGTGATTATTGATTCCCAAATCATAATCCTTGATGAGATCCAACCATCTTTGTTGACTCAAATTCAGATCCGTTTGTGTTAAAATATACTTAAGACTCTTGTGATCTGTATAAATTTCACACCTATGTCCAATGATGTAATGTCTCCAAATCTTCAATGCGTGTACCGCGGCTGCAAGCTCCAAATCATGCATTGGTTAATTCTACTAATGTTTCTTCAATTGTCTCGATGCATATGCAACCACTTGACCTTCTTGCATGAGCATGCATCCAAGTCCTTGTCTCGATGTAAATATCAAAATTGTTGCTCACGTCCGGCAAAACTAAAACTGGGGCTGTTGTTAACCTTTTCTTCAACATCTGAAAACTTTCTTGACAAGCTTTAGTCCATTGAAATGCTTTCCCCTTCATTAGCAACTCCGTCATGGGCTTGGCTATCTTGGAAAAGTCCTTGATGAACCTACGGTAATATCCAGCCATCACAAGGAAACTCCTTATTTCCTTTACATTCTTTGGTGGCTCCCACATTAGCACATCCCTCACTTTTTTGGGGTCGACCAATACTCCTCCTCCCGAGATGATATGACACAAAAACGACACCTTTCAACCAAAACTGGCACTTGCTCAATTTGGCGTACGATTGATGCTCCCTCAATTTCTGCAATGTGAGCCTCAAGTGATCCTCATGTTCCTTCTCATCCTTCGAGTAGATCATAATGTCATCAATGAAAACCACAAGGAACTTATCCAAGTACTCCATAAAGACCTTATTCATGAGGTACATAAAATAGGCAGGTGCATAGGTCAATCCGAAGGACATCACTGTGTACTCATAAGATCCATACCGTGTCCTAAAAGCTGTCTTGGGTATCTCCGACGGTCTAATCTTCATTTGAAAATATCCCGACCTCAAATCGATCTTCGAGAAAACACAAGCACCCTTCATTTGATCAAACAAGTCTTCTATGCGTGGCAAGGTGTACATGTTCTTGATAGTCACCTCAGTGAGAGCTCGGTAATCCACGCACATCCTTTGTGACCCATCCTTCTTATCCATGAAAAGAACGGGCGCTCCCCAAGGTGAAGAACTGGAGCAGATAAAATCCTTCTCTAGTTGCTCTTGAATTTGCTTCTTGAGCTCCGCTAACTCCTTCAGAGGCTTCCTATATGGCCTCTTAGCTATAGGTGCAGTTCCAGGTATTAAATCAATAACAAACTCAATATCTCAATCAGGTGGCATACCTGACAACTCATCTGGGAACACGTCCAAAAATTCACACACCACCAGAATCTCCTCAATTGCGGCACCGTCCATGTGGTTCAGCTCGAATTGCTTCGGTGGGTTTGAGTTCAAACTCTACGATGATCCATTCCTCATTGGTCAACTTCACCGTCTTTGTCGCACATTCAATGACTCCATTATACTTCCTCAACCATTCCATACCAAGTATAATGTCCAATCCTTGAGAATCCAAGACAATAAGGTTGGCGGAGAAGTCTACCCCCTTATTCTAAGGCTTACTTTTGGACATACTATATTTGTCTCCATCTCTCCTCCGGGAGATTTAACCAATAGAGTAAACTTCATATGAGAGGTAGGCAAACTATACTTGGCAACATATTTCGATTCAATGAATGAATGCGATGCTCAAAAATCAAATAACATAGTCGCCGGGTTGGAGTTTGTGAGAAACATACCAATCACAACCTCATCCGCATGTTGCGCAACCTCCGTAGAGACATGGTTCACGTTGCCACGAGCAAAATTCTGCTGTCCACGATTCCCTTGTGGTTGTCCTCCATTGGGTATTGAGTTTATCCTCGGCGCATTGCTTCCTTGACCAAGGCCTGACTTAGGACATTGATGTGCAAAGTGTCCAGCTTCTCCACAAGTATAGCACTTCTTTGCTGCACCAGAATTATTGGGACGAGATTGGTTCTGAATATTTGCACCAGGAAAATTAGCACAAGGTGCATAAGGCATTAGAGGCCTAGGTTCATGCATAATAGGGTGCTGCAGCACAAACTGAGTTGGGCGTGGTGCATATCTAGGGCGAAGAGCAAGCGCAGAGGAGCTGAAATAGGGCGCATTGGATGGTGCAAAGCGAGGGCGCACATTACTTCCTTGTTGCTGTCCTTGATATGGCACCTTCCTCTTGTTGTCTTGCTCCATCTCACGGTCCTTGTTCTCCACAATAATGGCCTTGTCGACAAGCTTCTGGAAGTTGGCACAGTCACAATTCAGCAATTGCACTTGGATCTCATTGTTCAAGCCTCTCATGAACAAGTATTGTTTCCGACTGTCCCGACTAACATCCTCAGGCGCATACCTTAAAAGTTGAGTGAACTTATTTAGATACTCACTCACGCTTGACCTTTCTTGACTTAGGATCTCAAATTCTTGCCTCTTCAAAATCATAATACCTTTTGGCACATAATGAGTACATAATCTCTCCTTGAATTCAGCCCAAGTGATTCTCTCTTGGTTCTCATGGGCGTTGCATAGTGAATCCCACCAATCGGCAGCTGCTCCAACTAGATGATGAGATGCAAAAAGCACCTTCTCCCGGTCAGTGCATTGGACAATAGCTAGCCTCTTCTCCACAGACTTGAGCCAATCATAAGCATCCATAGGGTATGTGGCTTGAGCAAAGGTCGGTGGCCTAGTCCTCATGAACTCTCCCAACTGGTTATGAGGAGGTGGGGGTGGCGGTGGAGGCATGTGGGGCTGATTGTTGACATTACGAGCCTGCTGCTGTCCCATAGTCTGTATCATGGTCTGCATGAGCTGGTTCTGCATAGCCAATAGCTGCTCAATGTTGATAGCTCTATGAGCAGGTCCTTGTCTATTGTTGTTCTGAGGTGCTCCATTGTTCTCCTCCTCATCATTGCCATCCCTCTGGTTGTGAGTCCTTACCATCTGAAGAAAAGCAACAGATAAGAATTTAGAAAATGTCCCCAACTATATTCATCCAGGGATATGAAACGAAGCAACTAGCTATACTAGCCTACGTGGACATGGCAATGCTAAAGCAACCCAAAATCCTCTATTAAGCACACAAGCAAACAATATATATAGCAAAAACACACCAAATAAAAACACATCGATTCCTGAGTGCTCCTATGTGCTCTAAAGTGTCCATTCTATCTAGACTGCGTCCTATGGTCAACCTTGCACTGATACAAAATTGAGACACCCGATTTCGAAAATGAACCAAGTAAACGCATATGTGTGCCCAGGATGTTCAACACACATAGACGGGTGCATTCACAAAAGAGTATACAGAAAATTACCACTGAACAAGATAAATTAAACCCTTTTATTATGCAAACCATATTATCCTCGAATACAAGCTCTAATGAATATTAATGAAAATTTCAACTAATGTAGCAGAAATAAACTAAACTAAGCAAACTAAGGAAATATGCATAAGAGATAGCGCATCTCCAACACTCCACGGGCAAAGCTGACGGTAGACACGGCCTAGAAGTCCGTATTATCGTCATTATACTGCCAATCTTGACCTGCAACTGTTGGGGGGTTTGCAAGGGTGAGTACATGTCGTACTCAACAAGTGTGCAAAGTATGACATGTAGCTAATACAACTGACGAATATAATAAAGGCTAAGTGCTGAAAAGTACATTAAAACATTTGAAAAGCAATATATTATATGTATGTGAATAAACCCATCATAAAACTGTGTAATCATCATAGTACCAGTCCATAATTCATTACCATCATCCATATTCTAGATTTCTCATTGCCAATGACCATAATCAATACCAGAATTTAATTCATAACCATCCATAATCATTACCAACCACAACCATCCCGAATCCCAATGCCAAGTTCCCCCTAATCATGGAAGTTGTCCAGGTGCTTGTGACCGAGAGCACGGCTATCATGATAGTTTTTAACACTTTGCAGAGGTTGTACCACTTTACTCACGTGTTTGTGATTTTATCACCTTACAGTGACTAAGAACCTCTCTTATGCCCATGGCCCGTCAGTCACATTACACACTTCCATTGGTGTGTGGCCAAGAGATCACAAAATAGCCTTTCAAAAGGGATTACTAGCCTATTTAGACCCCACTGAGGTTTCACTGGTGGTGATGTCTCCTACAGAGCACATCTTCAACCAAGGGCCCCCTCTTGAGCCATTCGGATCCCAGGGTAGTCCCACCACTCATCAACAAACCCAATCCGACTAACCCTTCCCCGAGCATCCTTAATGGTCCAAATAGAATTGCAAAAGCCCTAATTACTCAACTACGCCGCACCCATACTTGGCCTCGTGGTGGCACTGTAGTCCTAGCTTATTCTCGCATGAACTGATCCTTGGATCTAAAGAAAGCATCCACCATAACATCCAACCCAACCACATACTAGGCTTCCTTAGATCACCAATTACCATATCATATTGACCAGTTCATATTAACCGTAATATCATTAATGCATAATTAAATGTGTAGTGTTATTTTCCCATCCCAATTAATTAAGCGAAGCAAAAAGGTAAAAAGCCCATCCCGACTCTCTACCATAAATTCCAGGTGACAAGGGTGGTTAAACAAAGCTAGTAAACTTCCTACCATAGGATTTCCCATCAAATTGACACAAGCATGCAGTTTTGCAAACAAAACATTTATTTTAAAAATAGGATCAATATGTTCAAGGACACTTGCCTTGCTCTTGGGATTGGTTCGGGTCAAAGCCTTCAAACTCTTTGTACTGTAGATCCTCCACGGAACTCTCTAGCGCAAATTCGTCTAATCCACACAATAAACATACAAGACAAGAAACACAATCAAAGAGTGCACAGATATTACTCAATATGACATGACATGCATGATTAATGCAATTGCAAGGTGGAACTTCTTAATGAGTTGTTTAATGATCACAAACTAGTTCTAATAGTTTTTAACAAGTTTATATAGGTTTGTATTTGGTTTGAAACATTTTACTTTAAATTCAACAGGAATTAGATTGCAAAATCGGACAAGTCCGCAGTAGGACAGACTAGTCCGCACTGCACAGGAACATACGATTAGGGTTTTCTAGATCGACGTGAATTTGAACATTTGGAGTTGAATTCACGTAAGGTAAAGAGAATAGAAGGTATACCATGTGTTTAGAACTCCAATGAATCAAGGATCTTGGAGGCAACACTTGGATCTTGACGATCTAGGGTTGATGAAGAACTTGATGGTAAATTGGCGATGGAGAATGAAACTTGATGGCGATCTTGGCCCTCTTTCGTTTCCTCCTCTTCTTCTTCTTGCTATAGATCTCCTTTTCCCTCCTTGGTGGCGGCCATTCATGAGCTAGGGTTTGGGTGTGGTGGAAAAGTGGCAAATAGATGTCAAGCCAAAGGGTGGGGTTGTTTATATAGAGGTGGAGGTTAGGGTTAGTGAAAGTGCATCTAGGAATCCCTTATGGGTTTTGGATGATTTATGACAAGCAAATGAGATCCTAACCACTTCATTGAGATGAGCACAGGTTTTAATGAGAAAATGAGTAAAGAGCCAAAAAGAAGGGAGAATGAGGAGAAATGTGGAAAAGAGCTTAAAGAACAAGTGTAGTTGATCATTTTGTATGGAGTGTGTTAAGGAAACACACCACAAGAGCTCAAGCACAAATAATAACACACATTACACAAGTTTATACAGGACGGGACTAGTCCAATTGGCACTGGACTAGTCTGATATCTTTCTGCACAAGATCGGACAAGTCCGATATCACCACGGACTAGTCTGATATCTCTCTGACTAGAATCGGACTAGTCCTCCCCAGTGCGGACTAGTCCTCAAAACACTTCACAAGTTGCACAAAACCGGACAAGTCCGATCACACAATGGACTAGTCCGATATCATTCTGATGAAAATCGGACAAGTCCGATATTGGCACGGACTAGTCCGAAAACCCTCTGACCTAAATCGAACAAGTCCTCCAAGTGCGGATTGTCACCCAATTCACTTAGGGTTTCACTGATCCAGACAAGTCCGATGATTATTGGACTAGTACGACGATTTCCAGAAGAGAAATCGGACAAGTCCGCTTCTAGTCGGACTAGTCCGATATTTTGGGACACTTAGGGTTTACTACACGCAGCACACCGGACTAGTCCGGTGTCCACCATGGACTAGTCCGATCTACCTAAACCCTAATGGTCACTTTTCGAAACCCCGTATAAATAGATGTGCACGGCCCAACATTTACCTCTCTCGACCCCCTGCGCCGTCACACCTCCCAAGAGCCTCAAAAACACATCTCTCCACGAAATCAAAAGCAACAAAGATCAATCCCTTAGGATACACTTTGGAACATTGGAGAGACATGGTTCATCACTCATTGAGCTCTTGGTTTGATTCCCTAACACACTCTTGTGATTTTCATTGTAATCTTTTGAGTGTGTTCTTGGTGGAGTTCTTGTTGTAATCTTGGGGGGCCCTCAACGTGTGAGAAGGCCCCTTGAATTCAATTATTTACCCTTTATGAAAAGTGAAGAGGATTGGCCTTCGTGTCGATCCGGCGAGGGTAGGGTTTGAGAAGACCCGGTCTTTTCGTGTACTCCTCAACGTGGACGTAGGTTGCCTCTGTGGGAACCGAACCACGGTATAAAATCATTGTGTTCTTTCTTTGCGCCCATTGTTCTTACATTTCATATATACATCTAGGGTTTCAATCAATTGTGCTCACTTTACGTTGAAACTTTGAGTTTAAGATTAAATTGTGATACACCCTAGTTCATATATGTGCAACACTTAAAATTACAAGTATAATTCCGCTGCTTACATCCTAGAATCAAGTTAATCGATCAAATTTGATTAGCCTAGTCGGTACACACCGGACTAGTCCGCACTTGACTGGACTAGTCCGATATCTCGAGATTTGATCTGGTTGTTTAGTGTTGCAGGTTCTGACAAAATTCAAAAATGCCTATTCACCCCCCTCTATGACACATTCAATTGGTATCAGAGCAAGGTTCTTTATAAAGGAGACTAATCGCTCAAAGAGATCATATCGAACATGAAGGACATACACAGGAGCAACAACCAAGAGAAGTTTGATGAAGACAAGAACCAAAAATTGGAGAAGCTCCTCGAAGCCATTCAAGACTTCGAGGATGACGATGAGGAGACGCTGGAACTCAAGGCGCTCCTAAGGAAGAAAACCCTTTCCAAGGGAAAGGTGAAAATCGAAGATGAGAAGAAAAAGAAGGGGAGTAGTCACACCGGCTACTCCCGATATCCTTTTAACTATGATCGCCTAAATTCTAGCAACAATCATTATCTATCCATTCCACTTGGAAAAGCCCCACATTTTGACGGTAATGACTACTCAATGTGGAGGCAAAACATGAAAATGCACTTGATTTCTCTCAATCCAAGTTTGTGGCACATAGTATGCACAGGAATAGATATCCCTGATTGTGATGAGGAGCTCACACCTAGCCAAGAGCAAGCGATCCATCGAAACGCCCAAGCTACTACAGAAATCACTTAATCGCTCAGTCGGGATGAGTTTACAAATGTGGATGGACTCGAGATCATGAAGGATACATGGGATACATTGCAAACTGCACATGAAGTCAATCGTCATGTGCGATAAGCAAAGATCGAGATGATTGAAGACAAGCTAGGAAGGTTCGCAATCGAAGAAGATGAGTCGCCACAAGACATGCACAACCGATTAAAGACGCTCATCAACAAGGTGCGAGCATACGTAAGCAAAAAGTGGAATGACCACGAGGTAGTGAAGCTCATCCTTAGAGCCTTCACGCCTCGTAATGTCACCTTATCCTCAATGATATGAGAAAGCCCCGGATACAAGAAGATGACCCCGGATGAGCTACTTGGGAAAATCATCAACTTTGAGATGATGGAAAAACAAGCTAAACATGTTAAGGAAATTGCCGACCTCACCTCGGCAAAGAATAAAGGGGTCGCTCTAAAGTCCATCCTTAAGCCCTTGTCTAAAAAAGCTCGATAAGCTCAACTAGAAGAAGACGATGATGATGAAAGCAGTGACTTGGATGAAGATGACATGATACTATTAATGAAGAAATTCAAGAAGATGATGAAGAAGAGACAAGGCGCTAAATCAAGTGAAGGAAAGTACAAGGAGAGATCAAAACCAAAATTGAGGCGGGCATGCTATAATTGTGGTGAGTATAGCCACTTTATAGTTGATTGCCCATATGAAGAGAACAAGAAGAAGACCAAAGAAGCAAAGCCTCAACTCAAGAAATTCTTCAAGAAGAAGAAACAAGACGAACAAGCGCGTATAGGGAAAGAGTGGGACTCAAATGATGAGTCCTCATCAGAAGAAGAAGAGATGGCTAGCATAGCCACCGAAAAGACATCCAAGAAGTCCACTCTCTTCCCTACTCTCATCGCATAGAAGGGGAACGGCACTTGCCTCATGGCAAAGGAAGGTAAACACAAGGTAACAACAAAATCCTCTTTCGTGCATTCTTATTCCAGTGATAGTGAAATTAATAGTGATAATGAAGATATGCTCATTGGACTAGATAAGAAAAAAGTCGCAAAAATGAAATTCTTACTTGATCATCTTGTTGAGAAGTAGAAGTTGATACATCGTCAAGAAGACATGATTATCTCCCAAAAGGAGGAATATGTCGAACTTGACTAGCTTCTAGAACTTGAAAAGGAGCGAAGCAAGTCGCTAGAGCTTGAATTAGCTTCAAGCAAGGAAGCTTGTTTCGATTTAAGCGACTCAAATGCTAGAATTAAGGATGAACTTGCTAACCTAATCAAGGTGAACAAGATCCTTGAAGTGCAAGTTGAGTCACTCAAGCAAGGTGACCCTTCATCCTCTTCAAGTTCACCTTCTCAACCCATTAAAACTGAAGTTGCTTCTACTTGTACATGTGGTAAAGTTGACACCAGTTCGAAGGACAAGTCAACCTCCACCAAGGACAAGCATCCTTCACAAAATGGCATATTTGACAAGGAGAAGATCAAATATGCACGTAGTGCGTACTTGGTCACAAGACCTCCAAATTTCAACTATGGCATTGGTTACTCTTATGGTGAAAAGCAACATGCTAGAAGCCATAAGAATAACAAGGACAGCAATGTATTTGTAAAGGGAAGACTCTCTCAAACTGGAAAATCCAAAATTAGTGAATCCAACACGCATGATCACCGGACTAGTCCGGTCGGGATCCGGACAAGTCCGGTCCTCCGGACAAGTCCGATCTCCCAGACTAGTCCGATATATAAACAACAACAGTTGCTATTTAGAACTTTTGATGCATCTTATGTCTTAACGAGATGTAATCATGGAAAAGTTTATGCTCATTATGTTGGGCCACGCCATGAGAACACCAAGTCTCATGTGTGGGCGCCCAAATCTCTAATGGCTAACTTAAAAGGACCCAAGCAAGCATGGGTACCTAAAACCAAGGCATAATTTGATTTTGTAGGCCTACTCCTCCGGTGGATCTAAATGGGTGCTAGACAGTGGCTGCACCAACCATATGACCGGAGAAAGAAGGATGTTCGTTGAGTATGAAGCAAATGAGGATCCAAGCGAGGGCATCTATTTTGGAGACAATAGTCAAGGAAAGGTGCTCGGTACCGGTAAAACTGCCATATCATCTAAACACACTCTTTCTCATGTATTACATGTTGATTCCTTAGATTATAACCTGTTGTCCATATCTCAATTACGTGACAAAGGTTATAATTGCTTGTTCACTAACGAGGGTGTGACCGTCTCTAGAAGGAGTGATTGTTCCATTGCATTCAAGGTTATGTTAAAGGGAAAGCTTTATCTTGTTGACTTCAACAAGGATAAAGCCGAACTTGACACATGCTTGATTGCAAAGACCAACATGGTTTAGCTGTGGCATAGACGGCTAGCGCATGTTGGTATGAGAAATCTTCAAAAAATCCTCAAGGGCGATCACATCCGAGGTTTGAAGGATGTTGTTTTTGAGAAAGATAGGCCTTGTAGCGCGTGCCAAGCCAGGAAGCAAGTTGGAGCACCCCATACCGCGAAGAACATCATGACTACATAAAGACCGCTCGAGCTACTTCACATGGACTTATTTGGTCTAATTGCCTACATAAGCATCAGCGGTAACAAATATGGTTTAGTACTTATTGATGATTTTTCTCGCTTCACTTGGGTTTTCCTTTTACATGATAAGTTAGAAAAACAAGGAATACTCAAGAAGTTCTTCAAGCGAGCTCAAAATGAATTCTTATTGACAATCAAGAAAATTTGAAGCGAAAACGTCATGGAGTTCAATAACACACAAGTGGAGGAGTACCTAGATGAAGAAGGCATAAAGAACGAGTTTTCAGCTCCTTACTCCCCTCAACAAAACGAAGTTGCCGAAAGGAAGAACCGAACCCTCATAGAGATGGTGAGAACAATGCTCCATGAGTACAAGACCTCAGATCGATTTTGGGCGGAAGTGGTTAACACCGCTTGCCATGCAATAAATCGACTTTATCTTCATCGACTACTCAAGAAGACATCCTATGAGCTACTCACCAGTAATAAGCCTAATATTTCATATTTTTGAGTTTTCGGTTCCAAATGCTATATTTTGAACAAGAAGCCTAGGATTTCAAAGTTCGCTTCAAAGTCCGATGAGGTTTCTTGCTTGGTTATGATTCGAACACTTACGCCTATAGTGTCTACAACAAGACCTCTAGACTTGTTGAAGTAGCACGTGTTGTGGTGTTCGATGAAACTAATGGCTCCCAAAAGGTGCAAGTTGATCCATGTGTTATAGATAAAGAAGAAGCTCCTTGTCAAGCATTGAGAAGAATGAACTTAGGCGAAGTTCGACCACAAGAGCCACCTCTATGTATGCATGAGGAAAATGAACCACAAGAGGAGGCCCATGATCAAGGGGGAGCTTCCATACAAGACCAACTTCAAGAAAGCGAAGGTGGTCAACAAGACAATGAGGGCAACCACTTAGGAGGAGAAGAAGATGATCGTGCAGGTTCAAGACAGCAAGTACCACACCCACGAGTACACCAATGCATCCAAAGGGATCACCCAATCGACAACATGATCGGTGACATCCAAAAGGGAGTAACTACTAGATCTCGTATAGCTAATTTTTGCGAGCATTACTCGTTTGTGTCCTTTTTGGAACCACGCATGGTTGAGAATGCATTGAAGGATCTGGATTGGGTAGTGTCCATGCAAGAAGAACTCAACAATTTCAAAAGGAACGAGGTGTGGGAACTAGTCAAAAGAGCCAAATCCAATGTTGTCAGCACCAAATGGGTCTTCCGCAACAAACAAAACGAACACGGGGTGGTAACAAGGAACAAGGCACGACTTGTGGCCCAAGGGTATTCACAAGTCGAAGGTTTGGATTTCGATGAGACCTTTGCTCCCGTAGCTAGACATGAGTCCATTAGAATATTACTTGCATATGCTACTCACCATGATCTCAAGCTCTATCAAATGGATGTGAAAAGCGCCTTCCTCAACGGACCAATCAAGGAGGAGGTGTATGTGGAGCAACCCCCCGGGTTTGAAGATGAAGAGTTCCCCGACCACGTATTGAAATTGCGTAAGGCTCTCTACGGCCTCAAACAAGCTCCTTGAGCTTGGTATGAGTGTCTTAGAGATTTCTTATTGAAAATGGCTTTAAGATCAGTAAAATAGATTATACATTGTTTACAAAGAACTTTGACAATGATCTCTTTTTTTGTCAAATCTATGTTGATGATATAATCTTTGGTTCAACTAACAAATCTTTTTGTGAGGAATTTAGTAAAATTATGACAGATAGGTTTGAGATATCTATGATGTGAGAGCTAAAGTACTTCTTGGGATTCCAAGTGAGGCAACAAAAGGAAGGGACGTTCATAATCCAAACTAAGTACACTCGAGGAATACTCAAGAAGTTTGGAATGGACAAGGCGAATCCCAAAAAGACTCCAATGGCAACGAATGGCCACTTGGATCTCAATGAAGATGGACCTAGTGTCGATCAAAAGGTATATCGCTCCATGATTGGATCTCTACTCTATTTATGTGCATCTAGGCCAGACATTATGTTGAGTGTATGTTTGTGTGCAAGATTTCAAGCCAATCCTATGGAGTGTCACTTGACAACTGTAAAAAGGATATTGAGATATTTAGTTCATACACCCAACCTTGGTATATTGTATCCAAAAGGCTCCAAATTCAATCTCATTGGTTACTCCGATGCAGATTATGCCGGATGCAAAGTAGACAGAAAAAGTACCTCAGGTACATACCAATTCCTAGGTAGATCCCTATTTTCTTGGTCCTCCAAGAAACAAAACTCCATTGTCCTATCCACAGTCGAAGCGGAGTATGTTGCACCCGGGAGTTGTTGTGCACAACTCCTTTGGATGCGACAAACTCTAAGGGATTACGGTTAGAATATGAATCGTATTCCACACCTTTGTGATAATGAGGGTGCCATTAAAATTGCCCATAATCCAGTTGAGCACTCTAGAACCAAACACATAGACATCCGGCTGAATGTGGCCTAGAGGGGGGGGTGAATAGGCCTTTTGAATTCCCTGCACACTTAATACAATCGTCAAACCTTGGTTGGCCGGACTAGTCCGGTCGTGTGGGCGGACTTGTCCGGTGTGCTAAAAATATGTGTGTTGATCAAGTGTTGATTGGGAATCTAAGTTTCTTTAGCAGCGGAAATGAGAACAACTGATATTTTTATTTGAGATTAGTATAAGAATGCATGTAAAACATATAATTGCCTTAGGTTGATGTTTTAGCACTTAAGTGATTTAGTGAACAAAATTCAAATGAAATAAGGTGCAAAACACACGAATTTTTCCCGAGGTTCGATCTCACCACGAGATCTACGTCCTCGTTGAGGAAGCTCACACAGAGCCGGGTCTCCAACCCTTTCCCTCTTCAAGTCACCCCGAAGGCCGACTTGATCTCACTATCACGGGTAATCACCAGGTTTTTGGGGCAACCTCACACGTTGAGGGCTCCCACGAGAGTTACAACAAAGCAAGTGATCAAATACACTCAAAAGTATTACAATGCAGAGTATGAGTGTAGAAAGATCAAACCCCAAGAGCTCGCAGTGAAAGAACGACGATCTCCCAATCCCGAATCCAAGTGTTCAATTAATTTCACTTTTTTTGCACTTTAGATGTGTGGGGAGATGTGTTTTGGGCTCTTGGGACGAAGTGGCGGCGCTAGGGTTTGTTGTTTGATCAGTATTCGACGTGTGTATTGATAGAAAAGTTGTGGACTCTCTATTTATAGGGTTCCCAAAAGGTAGCCGTTGAAAAACCCTAACACCGGACTAGTCCGGTGCAAGTCCGGACTTGTCCGGTCACTATGCATTTTGAAGTCCAGAATATCTGCCGGACTAGTCCGGTGCTGTGTGAAGGTGACTCCAGAAAGTTCATCGGACTAGTCCGCAGACTAGTCCGACCTCTGCGAATCGGAGATTCCAGAAAGTTCAACAGACTAGTCCAGTCCATGATCGGACTAGTCCGGTCCCTCAATATGAGAGACTCCAGAAACATCAACGGACTAGTCCGGTGGATGCACGGACTAGTCCGGTCTCCCTATAAGTGGGATTCCAGAAAGATGAACAAACTAGTCCGGTCCATGATCGGACTAGTCCAGTGCTTTTTGCAATTTAGGTTAATTTTAATCCCTTACCCTCGCGCAAAGTTGTGAGCTCTTGGAGTGTGTCTTTCATACATTCCCTATACATTCAAAATCTAATTTAGTCTTCCAAGCTTCATCAAAGTATCTCTCTTTGAACACCACTTCCTTTCTCACCTTTTTGTGTGCACCAAGCTGTTTCACTTGTTTGTCCTGCAATCATCTCAGTGGATTCATTAGGATCTCATATGTTTGTCATCAATTAGCCAAAACCCACAAGGGATATCCTAGATGCACTTACAATCTCCCCGTTTTTGGTGATTGATGACAACCATTTGAGATATCACAATTGAGAATAAAATCTTGATTTTCATAAGATGTGCACATATGAGAATAAAGATAAGTCCACAAAAAGCTTCTCACATATGCACACACCTTATGGTGGGGTGCCTAACAGGTGTGTGATCAACAAGGTGTGATAAAGTAAAGGTAATCAATAATGAGCATAGAGATAATCATCCAAGCAACAATAAGCATCACACATAAGAGAAGAAATAGTGCATTACAAGGTTTTTTAAAATTCAGTACATGTCCTTGATCACAAAAACATAAAGACACCAACTAGAGATGGTCTCAAGGTACTAGTCTCAATCTCTCCCCCTTTGGCATCAAGGCACCAAAAAGGGAAAAATTCAGGGGAATCACTCATCGCCACTCTCTTCTTCAGTCTCGGTCCTGTCCTCATCTTCACCACCATCATCATCATTCGCCGGAGCAGACTCTTCCTCGGAGTCCATGAAGGCGGGCGGAGATCCCACCGGCTCAATCTCCAGTTTGTCACAAATAGCTTTGATGTTGGCGTTGACATATTGTTGATGCTTCTTCTGCCTGACTTCAATCTTGCGGCACCAGGCAAAGATAGAGGTGAGCATTTTGAGCACACCACCGGAGGATTCATGAGTAGGTGCAGAGCTAGGAGGAGCAGCTGAAGATCTAGTGACATTCACATCCTGAGTTTGTTTATTCCTCCTCTCAGCTTCAGGGGATGGAGGTGCATCAGGGGCCGAAGGTAGAGTGTACTCAGTGGGCTTTTGCGGTTTCAACCCCGTATGGTGAACATCCTTGACGAACTCAAGTCCAGTCACCTTCTCAATCATGAACATGATGTACGGGGCATGCCCGCAAGATCTGTTTGGAGTGATTGAGATGTTCACAATGTCATTGTAGATCTATTCAAAGACATTGAACAGTATCCTCCCACCAATGACCTTCATTAGGGTCCTCAAGGTTACTTGAATAGTCCCCGCATCTCCATCTTTCGAGGCTATTGTCTTCCTCAAAATTCTGTTGAGGACCACATAGAAGGGCTTCAAATAATTGATATTTGGAGGGACATAAGGCATCCTTGTGTCATAGAGAAATTTGAGCTCATCCTTCTCCAAGGGTTGCAGATTGTGGATAACAAGATCATGATCCAAAGTGTGTTCAAGGTGGAGGATTCTTGCAAACTCATCATAAGTGACACTATACTTGGAACCATGAGTCATCCAAGTGAGACTGTCTCCATCACCACGAGCAAAGTAGAGGGTGGAGTAGAATTGGGTGATGACCTCATTGTTCCAATCATTCTCAAAGGAAAACAGTTCCTTCAGTCCGTGCCTCTCCAGGGACTCAACCACCTCACGGAAGGCAGGATACTTCTTCGACTGCATGTACCCAATGTTCACCCATTGACTCTTCACAACGGGATTCTTCATCTTCATGTACACATGGTCGTAGTAGTCGGCATGGAAGTTGCTCCAAAATCTTGGGTCTGAGCATTGCCGAGGTTGAGCATACACATTAACCTACCTGAAGCTATCAGCAAGCTCACCCCCTTTTCTGGTGAAATCCTTACTTGAGCGCAGCCTGTTGCGATGACTTGGGTTCATCATTTTTAGGGGTCCAATGGGACCACTAGCAAGCCCCTTTCCTTTGTTGAGAGTCCTCTTTGGCCCTGAGGAGCTCTCACCAGCCTTTCCTTGGGCCTTCTTCACAACTACCCTCCTTTACTTGGGCAAGTTGTCATCGGAGGGTGGAGAGTGCACATATACATCATGCCTTTTCTTCATGTAGCTCTCCTTGGCCCTCTTCACCTTTTCACGCTCAACTTCTTCATCAACATGAAAGGAGCTGTCATCTAAGCTTGAAGACATCGTGCCTAACAAGGAGTTCATGATTTAGATGAGAATGAACTGAGAATGAAGGTGATGTGCGGATTCAAATGTCAGAGACCGGACTTGTCCGGTTTCAGAGTGCGGACTTGTCCGGTGTACCAGACTAGTCCGTACCTGGGAGCCGGACTAGTCCGGCCTGGCACAAGAACCCTAACAAAACTAGAATCACAACTTCTATCTAAGGATGCAAAGGAGCATGAAGGTGAAAGGAATACATCTCTGAAGCTAATGTACTTCCTTGGAATCAAGAGAAATAAGCTAGAACTAGAAAAGTTGAGAGTTTGACTTTAGGGAGAAATTTACCGAGATTTGAAGATTCACATTGAAGGAGCACGAATCTGTCCGGATGAGTTTGGAGTGGAGTATCAACTCGTCGAGGGGAGGATTTCCCACGGAGAAAGCTTGCATTTTGAGGGCTCAACTCGAAAATCACTTTTGGGGGCTAGGGTTTAAGAGGTGAGGGTTCAACTAAAAGTGGACGGAGGTTTGAAACGGTTTTGGGCCGGCCAGCTGCTTATATACGTGGCCGACCGGACTAGTCCAGTCATAGGACGGACTAGTCCGGTGCCCCTGGAAAACCTAGAAGGAGGGACTGTCTGGACTAGTCCGGTGGCAAACCTGACTAGTCCGGTCTCCCAGGAAAGCTCAGTATATAGAGACAACTAATAGTGATTCAAGGATAAGTTTTGCATATAATCTTTGTGATTATGACCAGAAAGCAATCAACACAAAAACATGGTCATAAATTCCAAGATTTCTTCATTAAAAATAGTTTTCTTAGGAGAATAAGAGGTGAGGGGCAATTTTAGCAATAAAGTGTAACATTTGAAGTTTCAACCAGGTGTGCAACGTTTCAAGCCACATTTCGAGAGTCGAGAATATTAAGTTCATTCCTAAGTTCACAAAACCTTTTCTCATCCAATGGTTTGGTAAAAATATCCGCAAGTTGTTTTTCAGTTCTAACATGTGAAATAGCAATGTCACCTTTTAATGAATGATCTCTAAGAAAATGATGAAGGATATCTATGTGCTTAGTTCTTGAGTGCTCTACTGGGTTGTGTGCAATTTTTATAGCACTTTCATTGTCACATAGAAGTGGGATATGGTTAAGATTGTAGTCGTAGTCCCTAAGGGTTTGCCGCATCCAAAGTAATTGGGCGCAACAGCTACCGGCTGCAATATATTCTGCTTCTGCTGTGGAAAGGGCAATGGAGTTTTGCTTTTTAGATGACCAAGATACCAGGGACCTACCAAGAAACTGACAAGTCCCTGACGTGCCCTTTCTATCGACTTTTCATCCTGCATAGTCGGCATCGGAATACCCTATCAAGTTAAATTTGGATCCTTTGGGATACCAAAGGCCCAAGTTGGGTGTGTGCACAAGGTACCTTAGGATTCTTTTTACAACAACTAAATGACACTCTTTAGGTGCAGCTTGAAACCTTGCACACAAGCAAACACTAAGCATAATATCTGGCCTAGATGCACATAAATAAAGTAAAGAGCCAATCATGGACCGATATACCTTTTGGTCCACATTTGGACCATCTTCATTATGGTCAAGGTGTCCATTAGTGGCCATGGGTGTCTTGATGGGCTTGGCTTTGTCCATATTGAATTTCTTGAGAATGTCTTGTATATTTGGTTTGGCTTATAAATGTACCTTCTCTTAGTTGCTTCACTTGGAATCCCAAGAAGAACTTTAATTTGCCCATCATTGACATCTCGAACCTATCTGTCATAATTTTGCTAAATTCTTCATAGAAGGATTTGTTAGTGGATCCAAAGATAATGTCATCAACGTAAATTTGACATACAAATAAATGATCATCACAACGTTTAGTGAAAAGTGTATAGTCAGCTTTACCAATTTTGAATCCATTCAGAATTAGAAAATCTCTAAGACACTCATACCAAGCTCGAGGAGCTTGTTTGAGGCCATAGAGAGCCTTACGCAGTTTGTAGACATGGTTGTGATATTTCTGGTCTTCGAATCCTGGTGGCTGCTCCACGTAAACTTCCTCCTTGATTGGGCTATTTATGAAAGCGCTCTTGACGTCCATTTGATACAGCCTTCGACCTGAGAATAACCTTTGGCCACCAGTCTTGCCTTATTTCTTGTTACTACTCAAGGTTCATCTTGCTTGTTTCGAAAGACCCATTTGGTTCCAACTATGTTCGCCTTTGGTCTTTCCACCAGCTCCCATACTTCATTTCTCTTGAAGTTGTTCAGCTCCTCTTGCATTGCAATCACCCAGTCTAGATCCCTTAAGGCTTCTTCTACCCTGTATGGTTCCAGAAAAGACACAAAAGAATAGGATTCACAAAAATTTGTAACTCGAGATCTAGTAGTTACTCCCTTAGCAATATCTCTAATGATATTGTTGACAGGGTGGTCTCTTTGCACGCTCTGGTGTACTCTTGGGTGTGGAGCTTGTGTAGTTGCTTGTTCTTCATTATCTTCATGTGCATTGTCCCCCCCTAGATCATTGTTTCCATGGTTGTCCTGATCTTCTTGATCTTCCTCCTCTTGATCTTGTGTAAGAGCTCCCCATTGATCATTGCCTCCGTGTTGAGGTTCATCTTGTGCATTTGAGTCGAATGTTTGCTCTTGTGGTAAGATATCACCAAGTCCCATTTTCTTCAGTGCTTCATATGGAGCTTCCTCTTTATCTAGCACACACTTATCAACTTGCTCCACTTGTGAGCCGTTAGATTCATCGAACACTATGTCATGTGCTACTTCAACAAGGTCGGACACCTTGTTGAAGACATGATAGGCGTAGGCATTCGACTCATATCCGAGCAAGAATCCTTCATCGGACTTTGAAGCGAACTTCAAGGCCCTTTGTTTCTTGTTCAGAATAAAACATTTGCAACCAAAAACTTTAAAATAGGAAACATTAGTCTTTTTACCGGTAAGGGGCTCATATGGAGTTTTCTTCAGTAGTCGATGGAGATACAGTCGATTTGTGGCATGGCAAGTGGTCTTCACCGCTTCTGCCCAAAATTGATCTGATGTCTTGTATTCATCCAACATAGTTCTCGCCATTTCGATCATTGTTCTGTTCTTCCTTTCGGCCACTCCATTTTGTTGAGGGAGTAGGGTGCCGAGAATTCATGCTTTATCCCTTCTTCATCGAGAAACTCCTCAACTTAGAGGTTCTTGAATTATGTCCCGTTGTCACTTCTGATATTCTTTATGGTTGATGAGAATTCGTTCTGAGCTATTTTTAAGAACTTCTTGAGGATCCCCTGAGTTTCTGATTTATCATACAAGAAAAATACCCAGGTAAATCTTGAAAAATCATCAACAATTACTAAACCATATTTGTTACCGCCGATGCTGATGTACGAAACTGGACCAAAGAGATCCATGTGGAGAAGTTCCAGCGGTCTTGCGGTAGTCATCACATTCTTGGCGGGGTGTTGTGCTCCGACTTGTTTTCCTGCTTGACACGCGCTGCACGGCCTGTCTTTTTCAGAAACCACATCCTTATGACCACGGATGTGACCACCTCTTAGAATTTTTTGCAGATTTCTCATCCCAACATGGGCTAGATGTCTATGCCACAGCCATCCCATGTTGGTCTTAGCAACCAAGCAAGTGTTGAGTTCGGCTTTATCTTTGTTGAAGTCAACTAGATAAAGCTTGCCCTTCAACATTCCCTTGAATGCAATCGAGCCATCGCTTCTTCTAAAAATGGTCACACCATCATTAATGAATAAACAATTGTAACCTTTGTCGCATAGTTGGGATATTGACAAAAGGTTAAAATCTAGAGAATCTACATGTAAAACATTTGGTAAGGTATGTTGAGAGGATATTTCAATGTTACCGCTACCAAGGACCTTTCCTTGGCTGTTGTCTCCGAAGTATATGCCTTCACCTGGATCCTTGTTGTACTCGTACTCTACAAACATACCCCTCTCTCCGGTCATGTGATTTGTGCATCCGCTATCAAGTACCCATTTTGTTCCACCAAAGGAGTAAGCCTGCAAAAAGAATTATTCCTTGGTTTTAGGTACCCAAGCTTGCTTGAGTCATCTCAGGTTAGTCACAAGAGTCTTGGGCACCCACACACAAGTTTTCAAGTTCTTGTGGCGTGGCCCTATATATTTGGCAATTACTTTTCCTTATTTGGCTTTCATAAGAACATAAGAAGCGTTAAATGTATGAAACAATATTTGTGGTTCAGATTCATGGGATTTTTCCTTAACAAAGACAATTCTATTTTTAGCATGATTAGAAGTAGACATGTGTTTGCTCTTATCAAAACCAAGGCCATCTTTGACATTAGGAGGTCTAGTGACCATATATGCACTGCGTGCATATTTGATCTTCTCCTTATCAAAGATGTCGCTTGGAGGGGCATGCATATTATGAGATGTTGAAGCATTAGACATAATATTCTTCTTACTAGAGCAAGTGCAAGTTCCGATTGTTGTCGAACTTATATCTTTGGAGGAAGAGCTCTTGGAGGAAGAGGAGTCACATTGCTTGAGCGACTCGACTTGCACCTCAAGGATCTTGTTAGCTTTTGACAAGTTAGCAAGTTATTCCTTGATTGTAATATGCGAGTCTTCTAGCTTTGAGTAAGTTTCCTTACTCAAGGCTAGCTCAGCTTCAAGCGACTCATTCTTCTCTCTTTCAAGCTCGAGAAGCTTTTAAACTTCTTGATATCTCTTCCTTTCATGGATGAGCATATCTTCTTGTCGGTCAAGAAGTTCTTCCTTTTCAAAGATTTCGTTCGACAACATTTCCATTTTCTTTAGAGCAATTTTACTTAGTCCTCTAAACATTTCTTCATTATCACTAGAGCTGTCAAAGTCATCAATAGAGGAATTTAGCATAGGAGGAGTGAGCCATACCTTTTTCTTGCCTTCCTTAGCCATAAGGCAAGTGTGGTTGTTGATGTCCCATCCTCCCATGTTTGTAAAGAGTGTAGCCTTCATAGTAGGTTTCTTGATTGCGATAGTGGCCATTTCTTCTTCTTCATCGGAGGAGGACTCGTTGTTTGAGTCCCACTCCTTGCCAATGTGAGCTTGATGGGTTTGTCTTCTTTTTCTGAAGTTTTTCTTTTCTTGAGATCTTGTTTCCTTCTTCTTTTTGTTTTCTTCATAAGGGCACTCCACCATGAAGTGTCCATACTCTCCGCAGTCGTAGCAAGTGCGTCGAGCCTTGGATTTTCCTTTATCCTTCCTTTTGCTTTCATTTGAGTTGTTGTCGTGTCTTCTTTTCATCATTCGCTTGAACTTCTTGATAAAGAGTACCATTTCTTCATCATCAAGATCGGTGCTCTCGTCACTTGTATGCCCATCATCTTGATCTTCATGAGCATCATTGAGTTTGGGTAAGCATGTTGCTTTGGGAGCAACCTCCTTCTTTTTGGAGGAAGTGAGTTCGGCCAAGTCTTTGACGTATTGTGCCTCTTTCTCCATCATTTCATGGTTTATGATCTTTCCCAACAACTCATCGGGAGTCATTTTGTGAAACCCGGGGCTTTCTCTAATCATTGAGCAAAGTGTGACATTTCTTGGCATGCAGGCTCTGATCATTCTCTTGACTACCTCGTGATCCATCCATTTCTTACTTCCATAGGCACGTATTTTGTTGATGGGTGCCTTTGTCTGGTTGTACATGTCTTGAGGTGATTCGCGTTCTTCAATAGCGAATCTCCCCATCTCTCCTTCAAGCATTTCGATTTTTGCTTCACGAACCGATCTATTTCCTTCGTGAGCTGTCTTGAGTGTATCCCAGATTTCCTTTGCACTTTCTAAGCCATCAATCTTGGTGAATTCCTCTCTGCTTAGTCATGATGTGATCACGGCGACGGCTTGTGCATTTCTGTGAATCTCTTGTTCTTGTTCTGGGGTGAGTTCTTCATCCGTGTCCAGGATGTCTATGCCAGTGCAAACAATGTGCCATAGACTATGATTTAGAGATATTAGATGCATCTTCATGTTGTATTTCCACATTGTATAGTCGCTTCCGTCAAACTGTGGAGGTTTTCCCATAGGAATGGAAAGATAATGGTTGTTTGAATTGAGACGGTTGTAGTTGTAAGACTGTCGGGAGTAGTCGTGATAACCACTCCCCGTCGTCTTCTCTTCTTCTTTTCCCTTTTGTCCTAGCAGTTTCTTTCTCAGAAGTGCCTTCAATTGTCGCACTTCTTCATCATCGTGTGGGCTCTCTTTCAGCACATCAAAAGTTTTAGCTTCTTGTTCCTCCTCATTAATGTTCATCTTCGAGATATCGTTGTTCTTCTCAGAGGCCATTGATCTCTCCGAGATGTGAGTCTCGTTGGTGGAGAACCTTGCTCTGATACCAATTGAATGTGGCCTAGAGGGGGGGTGAATAGGCCTTTTGAATTCCCTGCACACTTAATAGAATCGTGAAACCTTGGTTGGCCGGACTAGTCCGGTCGTGTGGGCGGACTTGTCCGGTGTGCTAAAAATATGTGTGTTGATCAAGTGTTGATTGGGAACTAAGTTTCTTTAGTAGCAGAAATGAGAACAACTGATATTTTTATTTGAGATTAGTATAAGAATGCAGGTAAAACTTATAATTGCCTTAGGTTGATGTTTTAGCACTTAAGTGATCTAGTGAACAAAATTCAAATGAAATAAGGCGCAAGACACACGAATTTTTCCCGAGGTTCGATCTCACCACGAGATCTACGTCCTCGTTGAGGAAGTTCACACAGAGTCGGGTCTCCAACCCTTTCCCTCTTCAAGTCACCATGAAGGCCGACTTGATCTCACTATCACGGGTAATCACCAGGTTTGTGGGGCAACCTCACACGTTGAGGGCTCCCACGAGAATTACGACAAAGAAAGTGATCAAATACACTCAAAAGTATTAGAAAGCAGAGTATGAGTGTAGAAAGATCAAACCCCAAGAGCTCGCAGTGAAAGAACAACGATCTCCCAATCCCGAATCCAAGTGTTCAATTGATTTCACTCTTTTTGCACTTTAGATGTGTGGGGAGATGTGTTTTGGGCTCTTGGGACGAAGTGGTGGCGCTAGGGTTTGTTGTTTGATCAGTATTCGACGTGTGTATTGATAGGGAAGCTGTGGACTCTCTATTTATAGGGTTTCCAAAAGGTAGTTGTTGAAAAACCCTAACACCGGACTAGTCCGGTGCAAGACCGGACTTGTCCGGTCACTGTGCATTTTGAAGTCCAGAAAGTCTGCCGAACTAGTCCACTCCAAGCTCGGACTAGTCCGGTGCTGTGTGAAGGTGACTCCAGAAAGTTCATCGGACTAGTCCGCAGACTAGTCCGACCTCCACGAATGGGAGATTCCAGAAAGTTCAACTGACTAGTCCGGTCCATGATCGGACTAGTCCGGCCCCTCAATATGAGAGACTCCAGAAACATCAACGGACTAGTTCGGCGGATGCACGGACTAGTCCGGTCTCCCTATAAGTGGGATTCCAGAAAGATGAACGGACTAGTCCGGTCCATGATCGGACTAGTCCGGTGCTTTGTGCAAGTTAGGTTAATTTTAATCCCTTACCCTCGCGCAAAGTTGTGAGCTCTTGGAGTGTGTCTTTCATACACTCCCTATACATTCAAAATCTAATTTAGTCTTCCAAGCTTCATCAAAGTATCTCTCTTTGAACACGACTTCATTTTTCACCTTTTTTTGTGCACCGAGCTGTTTCACTTGTTTGTCCTGCAATCATCTCAGTTGATTCATTAGGATCTCATATGTTTGTCATCAATTAGCCAAAACCCACAAGGGATATCCTAGATGCACTTACACCGGCATCACTTCTTGAGAGACCACTCCATGAAAGAAGATATAGCCATTTCCCATGTCAACACCGAAAGCAATTAGCCGACATATTCACCAAGCCACTTGATGAAAAATGCTTTTGCGAGCTTCAAAATGAACTAAATATCCTCGATGCTCGGAATGTGGCTTTAAAATTTGCATACTTGTATGAATCCTTCAAAATATGTTGATTGGATTGTGAAAATCATCTCTCTCAATTTTCTCTGAAAAACTATGTCAATTACTAGATCTTGGTGAATAATGATCATTGCTTGATTGTTGTATGCTTACTAATCATATTCATCAAGATTATTTGATTTGATTTGCCTCCCTATTTTCTAAATAAGTACCTTTGAATACATACAAATGGGCTAGGAATTTCTTCCCTGGTGACCACGTACTAGTCCGTGTTTACCCGGACTAGTCCTCCCATGCAGACTAGTCCGCAGAGCGCCGGTAAGGGCGGACTAGTCCGACAGACCATGGACTAGTCTGATATAGCCTCTGGAAAAGTTCGGACTAGTCCAATAATTTTCGGACTTGTCCGAATTTTTGTGTCCATAACCCTAGCCGCCACCAAAGCCTAATTTCCTCACCCCCACACTTGCCTCAAGCTATCTCTGTCCATGCTCGAGCTCCCCAAGGCGACTTGGCGACTCCTCCATCAAAAAGCTCCAAGTTTTGGTGAAAATCAAGCTCCTTCGCTTAGGGATTGAAGTACATGGACTTGTCCGCCCTTCAAAACCCTCCTCTCTTAGATTCAAGCGATTTTTCGGGCATGTCGAACTCTCACAATGAAGTTTCTGACTTCGAAGCCGAGATGGACCAAGAAGCCCTACTTCGGTCCTCGACGGGCCAAAACAAGAAGCGCCCTTCCGAGCCATTCCCCTCTCTTCCTCAATCTCATAAAAGCGTGGCTCAACGCAAGGTGCCTGCTTCCAGAGCTTCTACTTGTGGTGGCCCTAGCTCGGCAAGTGCTCGCCAAGCAAAAGGGAAAGGCAAAGGGATCGCAACGGGCCCGATTGGCCCTCTAAAGATGTCAGCTCCGAAGCAAGTGGCTCGGGATCCCACAGAAGAAAGGTTCAACAGGAAGGGTAGCAACTCAGCTGCAAAGTTGAGGAATATGGATAGCTACAGCCAATCCAGGCAGGCTGCAGATAGAAGATTCTGGAGCAACTTCCATGCAGACTTTTACAAGTCTGTCTACCTCCACATGAAGACCCCAGTGGTGCGCAGTCAGTTGATAGATTGGACACATCTTGAGAGGAAGAGATGCTCCGCCTTTGATGAGGTGATCGAGGCAGCTGAGAGACATGGCTTGAAGGACCTCTTCGCCTTCAAGTACACCTGGAATGACGAAGTGATAGCTCAGTCCTATGCTACTTGTCACTTTGCCAGTGATGAGGAGGAGCGGGTGACTTGGATGACTCACGGGTCCAAGTACACCATTACCTACGATGAGTTCGCTAGTCTCCTCCACATGGAGAACACCGACAACGACTTGCTGGTGATCTCCAACCTTGGGGTCTTGGAAAAGGATAAAATGAAGTTCCTCTATGAGCCCAACTCCAAGTTCAATCCTCCTTCCAGAAAGAACATGAAGCCCATCTTTGTGGTGCTTAACAGAGTGCTGAGGAAGACAATTGCCCCTAAGGATGGGGATGCAGGGAGTGTACAGGGCTATCTCTGGACCTTGATGAAGGTCATAAGCAAGGACCGCAAGTTTGATGTGTCTGACTATATCTGGAACGATATGGTCACCATCTCTAGCACTCCAAACAGATCATGTGGCTGTGCCCCCTACCTCATGTTCATGATTGAGAAGGTCAAAGACATCAAATTCGTCAAAGATGTGGAGCACACACCATTGAGGCCTCAGAAGCCTCAACAAGCAAATGTTCAAGCTGCTCCCTCTCCTGCTTCTAGTGCAGAGGCTCCGGCGAGAGCGAGTGGAGATGTCGGGGCTGCCCCTGCCACTAGGGCAGCTCCTCAAAAGGGATCTGCAACTGGCATATTCAAGTACCTGGCCGCTATTTTTGCCTCCTGCAAAAAGGCCGAGGTGAAGGCCCACAAGCTCAACAAGAGAAGAAAGGCTAACATGAAGTATGTCAAGGAGAATGTGAAGCAAATTTGCCAAAAGCTGGAGATTGATCCCATTGGATCTCCAGTAATTTTTTATGACTCCGACTCTAACTACACCGAGCTCAGGCCCTTGACTCCCTCCGAGCTTACCTATTTTGGCATTGGAGTCTTGGGTTTTAGCTGTAGGATGCGAGGAGAGCTTCTTTTTATGCTTTTTGTCTATTTTGTGGTTTGTAAAACATTTAATATGCTCTTATGTTACTTATGGTCCTGTGATGCAATGCTTAGAACTACTTGTGAAGTAATTTATGAAATCTGTGATTTTGCTCCTAGAATGACATATATTCTTGTTGTTGGTGTGTTAGTGTCAATTATGTCATTCTCATCATTATTATTGTTTCCATACACTTAGTTATGTATCCCACCATAAAGAATGCACATATGGATCATGTTTCCATTGCTTAATGTACTTCAAACTCATATGTGCATACTTTATGAAAATCTCAACTTTTTATCATATTTTGTGAAATCTCAATTGGTTGTCATCAATCACCAAAAGTGGGGAGATAGAAAGTGCATCTAGGAATCCCTTGTGGGTTTTGGATGATTTATGACAAGCAAATGAGATCCTAACCACTTCGTTGAGATGAGCACAGGTTTTAATGAGAAAATGAGTAAAGAGCCAAAAAGAAGGAAGAATGAGGATAAATGTGGAAAAGAGCTCAAAGAACAAGTGTAGTTGATCATTTTTGTACGGAGTGTGTTAAGGAAACACACCCCAAGAGCTCAAGCACAAATAATCACACACATTGCACAAGTTTATACAGGACCAGACTAGTCTGATATCTTTCTGCACAAGATCGAACAAGTCCGATATCACCACAGACTAGTCTGATATCTCTCTGACTAGAATCGGATTAGTCCTCCACAGTGCGTACTAGTCCTCAAAACACTTCACAAGTTGCACAAAATTGGACAAGTCCGATCACATAACGGACTTGTCCGATATCATTTTGATGAAAATCGGACAAGTCCGATATTGGAACGGACTAGTCCGAAAACCCTCTGACCTAAATTGAACAAGTCTTCCAAGTGCAAACTTGTCACCCATTTCACTTAGGGTTTCACTGATCCGGACAAATCCGATGATTATCGTACTAGTTCGAAGATTTCCAGAAGCGAAATCGGACAAGTCCGCTTCTAGCCGGACTAGTCCGATATTTCGGGACACTTAGGTTTTACTACACGCAGCACATTGGACTAGTCCGATGTCCACCATGGACTAGTCCAATCTTCCTAAACCCTAATGGTCACTTTTAGAAACCCCGTATAAATAGATGTGTACGGCCCAACTTTTACCTCTCTCAACCCCCTGCGCCGTCGCACCTCCAAGAGCATCAAAAACACATCTCTCCACGAAATCAAAAGCAACAAAGATCAATCCCTTGAGGATACACTTTGGAACATTGAAGAGACACAGTTCATCACTCATTGAGCTCTTGGTTTGATTCCCTAACACACTCTTGTGATTTTCATTGTAATCTATTGAGTGTGTTCTTGGTTGAGTTCTTGTTGTAATATTCGAGAGCCCTCAACGTGTGAGAAGGCCCCTTGCATTCGGTTATTTACCCTTTGTGATAAGTGAAGAGGATTGGCCTTCGTGGCGATCCGGCGAGGGTAGGGTTGGAGAAGACCCGGTCCTTTCATGGACTCCTCAACGTGGACGTAGGTTGGCTCTGTGGGAACCGAACCACGGGATAAAATCATTGTGTTCTTTCATTGCGTCGATTGTTCTTACATTTCATATATACATCTAGGGTTTTGATCAATTGTGCTTACTTTATGTTGAAACTTTGAGTTTAAGATTAAATTGTGATACACCCTAGTTCATATTTGTGCAACACTTAAAATTACAAGTATAATTCCGCTGCTTACATACTAGAATCAAGTTAATCGATCAAATTTGATTAGCCTAGTCGATACACACCGGACAAGTCCGCACATGACCGGACTAGTCCGATATCTCGAGATTTGATCTGGTTGTTAAGTGTTGCAGGTTCCGACAAAATTCGAAAAGGCCTATTCACCCCCCCCCCCTCTAGGCCACATTCAGTTAGATGGATTTTGAGATTGAGGTGAGTAGGGGCAGGTTTAGAGTCCCACATGGGCTCTAAAAGAGTTAGGCACGACGTCCCTAGGACCACTTAACGTAAAACCCAAGAAACAAGTTGTGAAGCAAAAGATCTACTCGGAGTCGCAATTCATCAGACAAGTCCGAAAAAGGACGGACTATTCCGAAGTTGGACAGAGAGAAATCAGACAAGTTCGGACTGAATATCAGACAAGTCCGAACTTATCCAGAAGGGAAAACAGACAAGTCCGGCAGGGACAAGTCCCACTTTAGTCAGAGGGAAAAATGGACAAGTCCACTGGAACATCGGACTAGTCCGGATATGTCCAGGGACTTAGCAAAATTTTCACAGAATCGAAATACGTGACTATTCCGCACAAGACTAGACAAGACCAAAAGTGTCCAGAGAGAAAAACAGACCAGTCCGCAGCAAAATGGACAAGTCCGTTCGAGGTGAGAGAGAAATCGGACTAGTCTGAACCAAAATCGGAGTAGTTCGCACTTCAAATAATTCCTAAGTGCGGTTTTGTTTCTAATTCATTTTAATCTTGTTCCTTTTTATGGTACTCAATATTAAACATGTATTGGAATGTATGCAATGCATGAAGCATGAAAATGAGGGTGTTACAGTTTTCTCCCAGAGGTGGGCCCGGGGGCCACTGTCGGTACCCTGCGTACCGGGCACCCCATGATACCACAAGAAGTGCAAGGGATTTCCACCTGTCAAAGTTGAAGACCTCCATAGGCCCCACGTGATGAGTAGGTTTAGGCCCGATCTTCCGTATGGAAAGTCGATTGCGGTGGAGAACTCGACGTTGATGATCTGCGGCACCCGAGCGGTTTGAGTACCCCTGCAATCACTACACCACAGCTCCGTTGGTTATCAACCGTGCTGCACACGTTTGACCTCGCCAAGAAGGCTAATCCCTGTAAGTGCAACCGAGAACGCGAGCAAGAACGTCGAAGACACGATCTAAAATCACGAAGTTGGGGTCTCACAAACGGTAGAACGGCAATATTATTGATCTAAGAACAACACACCGAATATGACCAGCAGCTACAATATTTAAAGGTTAGGGTTCGGCCAAAACATGATTTGACGCGTCCCTAATGGACTCTTACGGGATACAAGGCCCAAAGGCCCGATTCGGTGGCGCAGCACCGGACAGAAATCTGGACTCGACTTTTTTCGATGATTCCCAATGACCCCGGATGTATTTTGAGGTGGGACCAGAACCATTGGAAAGTTTATCTTCTCCTCTTTCGGTGCATATGTAGAACGTCAAAAACGGAGTCCGTATGCCTCCTGGGTGTCCATTTTAAGGTGGACTGCTCCTGGACTCCGAGTTGAACTCGAGTCTGAGTTGTAAACTGCTTCCATCAACATGTGGACGTCCCAGCTGGTTCTCCATGCTCCCAAGGCCTCTTTCCTTCACTTTTTGATCTTCTCCATTTTTCCTAATAACAATTAGATCATCACATAGCAATATATTCTCAAACTCACATGCAAAAGAAGTTAGGAGCGAGTTCACCTGCCGATTTATTAACCGTGCTCGTGCTCTTGTGATTGGTCCTTCCATTTCAATGTGCATCTAAGTTGTTGTGATGTCCTCATCATCCTGCCCCTCTTGAATTGGAGTCGTCCTCGACTCAATTTCATCTTCTTCTCCAAAGTACAGTCGCAAATCTGAAATGTTAAATGTAGGACTAGCCCTAAAATTGGGAGGCAATTCAAGCTTATATGCATTATCATTAATATTTTCAACAATCTTAAAAGGACCAGCAGCTTGTGGCATAAGTTTAGATTTTCTCAAGTCGGGGAATCGCTCTTTTCTCAAATGTAACCACACCAAATCACCCGGTTCAAGTTTTACTTCTTTTTTACCTTTACTACCTGCAATCCTATACTTCTCATTCATCATTTCTATATTTGTTTCATGCATCCTAAGAATGAATTCAGATCATTGTGTAGCATCCAAATTTATAGTTTTAGAAGGAGGCAAAGATAGTAAATCAACAGGAGCATGGGGATTGAAACCATACACTACCTGGAATGGACTTACCTTTGTCGTGGAGTGAATGGATCTGTTGTAAGAAAATTCTATATGTGGTAAACACTCCTCCCACAACTTCAAATTTGTTTTCAAGATAGCCCGCAACATAGTGGATAAAGTACGATTAACTATCTCGGTTTGTCCATCCGTTTGTGGGTGACAAGTAGTTGAAAACAGCAACTTGGTTCCCAATTTATACCACAAAGTTCTCCAAAAATGACTTAAAAATTTTGCATCACGATCCGAAACAATGATATTTGGCACACCATATAAATGAACAATTTCCGTCATAAATAAATCAGCGATGTGTGAGGCATTATCATTCTTATGACAAGATATAAAGTGTGCCATTTTGGAGAAACAGTCAACAACTACAAAAACACTATCCCTCCCCCTCTTAGTCCTTGGCAATCCCAAAACAAAATCCATAGAAATATCCTCCCAAGGTACACTAGGAACAGGAAGAGGCATATAAAGACCATGTGGGTTAAGACGAGACTTAGCTTTATTGCAAGTAGTGCATCATGACACGTAGCGCTTGACGTCACGCCTCATCTTCGGCCCAAAGAAGTGTGTGGACGGCACATCTTCAGTTTTCTTCACTCCAAAATGTCCCATCAAACCTCCTCCATGTGCTTCCTGGAAAAGTAATAGACGAACAGAGCTAGCTGGAACGCATAGCTTGTTAGCACGATAGAGGAGACCCTCTTGCAGCACATATTTATTCCAAGTTCTTCCTTCTCTACAATTTTCAAAAGCATCTTTGAATTCCAAATCAGTAGGATATAATGCTTTTATTTTTTCCAAACCAAAGATTTTATGATCAAGTTGGGATAGCATGGTATAACGTCTAGATAATGCATCGGCAATGACATTTTCCTTCCCTTTCTTATGCCTAATGATGTATGGAAACGACTCTATGAACTCAATCCATTTAGCATGTAGTTTATTCAGATTGGTTTGACACATAATATACTTCAATGATTCATGATTAGAATGTACGACAAACTCCTTAGACCAAATATAATGTTGCCAAGTTTGTAATACTCGCACTAAGGCATACAGTTCCTTATCATAAGTAGAATAATTCACGGAAGGACCATGAAGTTTTTCACTAAAGAAAGCAACGGGTTTACCTCCTTGTATGAGAACGCCTCCAATACCAATGCCGCTTGCATCGCATTCTAATTCAAAGGTCTTGTAGAAATTAGGAAGTTGTAGCAATGGTGCTTGTGTAAGATTTGATTTTAGAGCATCAAAAGCTTGTTGCTGCTGTTCGCCCCATTGAAACGGCACTCCCTTCTTCGTTAGCTCATGTAGAGGTGCTGCAATGGTGCTGAAATCCCGCACAAAACGGCGATAAAAACCCGCAAGACCAAGAAAACTACGAACCTACATGACGGTTGTTGGAACTGGCCAGCTAGTGATCGCTTCAATTATTGCTTCATCCATCTCAATTCCCTGTGAGGAAACGACATAGTCAAGAAACGAGACTCAATGGGTGCAAAAGACGCACTTTTTGAGGTTACCAAACAAACGTGCATCTCTCAAAATAGTAAAAACAGCACGTAAATGATCAAGATGTTCATCATATGACTTGCTGTAAATGAGGATATCATCGAAGTAAACCACCAGAAATTGTCCAATGAAAGCACGTAAAACCTTGTTCATTAAACGCATAAAGGTGCTAGGTACATTAGTTAAACCAAAAGGCATGAATAACCACTCATAAAGTAAAAACTTGGTTTTAAATGCAGTTTTCCATTCATCTCCTAGTGCCATTCTAATTTGGTGATAATCACTATGCAAGTCAATTTTAGTGAAGATGATAGCACCACTCAATTCATCAAGCATGTCATCTAAGCGAGGAATAGGATAACGATATCGAATGGTGATGTTATTAATCGCTCGACAATCAACACACATGCGCCAACTACCATCTTTCTTAGGAACCAAAAGAATAGGAACGGAACAAGGGCTAAGGCTTTCACGAATGTACCCGCGGTCCAAAAGATCTTGGACTTGTTGCTGAATTTCCTTAGTTTCCTCTAGATTCGCCCTGTATGCTGTACAATTTGGCAAACTTGCTCCTGGAATCAAATCGATCTTATGTTCAATGCCTCTCATCGGTGGTAAACCAGGGGGTATCTCGGAGCAAAACACATCCTCAAACTCCTGCAAAAGGTTAGCAACAGCAGGGGGCAATGCAATAGACAATTCATGAAGTGAAAACATGGCTTCTTTGCATACTAAAGCATAGCACATCCCCTTAGCATCGAATAAATCAGCAAAGTCAGATTTAGTTGCGAGCAACAATGATGATTTTAACTTAAGGACTTGTTGCTTTTCAGATTCCAGTTTTGTTGCTTTGCCATCATGAATTTTACTCTTCTCAAAATGCACAATTTTAGCAAGAGTCATCGGGAGCAAAGTAATTTTCTTTCCCTTATGCATGAGAGCATATTTATTAGTTCTACCATGATGAATAGCATATGTATCAAATTCCCAAGGACGACCCAATAAAAGAGAACAAACATCCATAGGAACGACATCAAAATCAGCAAAATCATGGTAACAACCAATTGAAAATGTATTCTCGTTGTTTGTGTTACCCGAACCTTACCGCTGTTGTTGAACCATTGAATGTTGTATGGATGAGGGTGTGCTTTTGTTGTCAAACCATGTTTCTTGACGACGTCTGTGTCCACCAAGTTATTGCAGCTACCTCCATAAATTGTAGTGTGTAGACGGCAGTCCTTGACGACGAGAAACATGTGGAAGAGGTTGTGTCATTGTAGCTTGTCGTCGGTCTCCACTTTGGAGCTCAAGGCACGCTACACAATGATGCTCCTATAGTTCTCTAGCACCGCTGTACCAAGTACCTCTTCTTTGGTGTGTTCGTCATTTAGATCTGTAAAGTCAGTAGCAAGAGAATATTCATCTTCAACATCCGAAGTACTATCATACCCGCCATCGTCGCATGTTGTGTATGCTCATTTGCTCGGGCAATCTCTCATCATATGACCAAGTCCCTAGCAGCGGTGACACTTAATGTCGGAAGAACGACCCGTAGAAGGAGTGGAAGATGAAGGCTTGAATGATGTCGCCTTGCTGCCCTGCGGCACGCGAGATGTTGGAGCAGCAGGTATAGTTCGTTGGCCGCCATTGGATGGTGTAGTCCCTGCACGGGGGGTCGAAGATGGTGCTGTTTTAGATGGTATGGGCGTCAAACGCGGTGTGAAGTTGCTCCTTGTGCGTTGTTGCTGTTGTTGTTGTCGGCCCTACAATTCTTTTCCTGCCAACATAGCAAGCTGAAACAATCTGTTAACAGTATCATATTCCTTGTAATCAACAATGTCCCGAATTTCACGCCTCAACCCCCCACAAAAACGAGCTATTTTATCATCCATGTCTTCTACTACCCCACAACGCAGCATACCCTTTTGTAACTCTTGATAATACTCCTCTACGGACATGTTACCTTGGTCTAAGCGCTGCAATTTTTTGCGAAGGTCCCACTGAAAATATGGAGGAATAAATCGAACACGCATAGCTTCCTTTAATCTATCCCATGTTGGAGGGTCAGTTCTAGTTTTAACAAGTTCATTCCACCATATGATAGCAATGTCCTTAAACTCACTAGTGGCTTGACGAACTCTATGTTGTTCAGGAACATGATGGGCATTAAATTTTTGCTCTACTGTCATCTCCCAATCAAGATAAGCCTCAGCATAATAAGCACTATTACTAGAGAGTATAGTAAATTACACTTTAGCAAAAGGATCATCAGGAGGACGATTATAATTGTTATCATTTTTACCTCCCATACCTCGACGATAAAGTGGCAGTCTTGGCTGATTGTTGTGAACTTCCATATCACCATAAGGATTGTCTTCATGTGTTCCAGTGAGAGGCAACCGAGCCTCAAAACTATTCATCCGTAGAGCAAGGTCATCAAGTTGGCGAGTCAAGTTCGCCAATGCCTCCTCCATTGATGCGTTGTATTTGGCAAACATATATGTCATGGTCTTCATCATATCATGTAACTCAACATGTTGAACACATTCTCATCATTGTCTTCTCCCGTCATTGTTAGTAGGAAACAAAAGACAACAAAAAGTTGTTATCCCTATCAACTACAGTGACAATGTGAAAGGTGGAAGAAAACAATCTCTCTCGCTCAAGCGTCTTACCACGCTCTTACAAGTGTTCTTACCAACACAACAGGTGGTGTGGATGGTGAGATAAACTAATGAAGTGTGGGGTGATTGCAAAGGTACCTGTTATGCTCAAAAGAAAGGCAGAGCTTGGATGGCACAATATGGTGGCTAATAAGCAGAAAATCGTTAACAGTAAATAAAGCTGAATAAGTATTCAATGTAGGAAATTGTCGCTGGTCAACCAAGTGATCTAGGGCCTAGCACAACACAAGGAAGTAACAAGGCAAACAAAAGACATAACGATATAACCAACAAAACAGCACCAAGTGGTATGGGCCAATTGCTTTAATATGCATGATCTTCACTATCTTTTTTCTTTTCTGTAATATTTTTTTGATATTTTTTGTTTACTCAAGAGCACAAATATAGGATGCACACAAATTTACAGATCAATTGGATGTAATATGCGGCCTATAGAAAATCAAGAATATTCTTTAAAAATCGTGCTGAAACTTCGGAGGCCGGATAGCCAATCTTCCGAGTGGAATTTGGGTAATTTATTTGCACCGAATGCGGCTGTGCCACCGAAAATAAGATGCAAAATTTTGCGTAGATGAATTTGAAAAAAAAATCGCCCGATATCGAGTTCGTATGCGAAAGTTATGGCTGTTTTAAGGTAGGTTGTCCGAGTTTCGGTTTTTGAATGTTGATTCCAACTCGGTTTGAGAACAGAACTCGCAATCAGATATGAAAACGATCGGGAATTGGCACAGCATCTAATGGGGTGGTGTTTGATGATTCAAGGATGAGTGGCACAAAAGTTTGTCACCTAATCTAGGGCTGGCGATGCTGGAGTTCACGCAAGGCGGCTAGCTGGCGCAAACCGATGAACATGGTGGATCGGTTTGTTATTTCGGGATTGTGGAATAGATGTAGAACAGCAAGAAAACAAGGACGAAACACGATAAATAGGACCCAAAACACAAAGCTAAACCAGCAACAAGACTCGACCACACGAATGCAAACTCAACAATGCAAACTGAAAAACGAAACTGCAGACACTATAGTCTAGGAAGCAGTAAAAACGATCTAATTTTTTGTGTGGCTTTTCTGTGGACTCTGGGTATGAAACAAAATCGATCTAATTGAAGGAAAACAAAGATACCTCATGGGCAACCTAGAAATCTGATACCAATTGATGAGTAGGTTTAGGCCCGATCTTCCGAAAGGTAAGTCGATTGGGGTGGAGAACTCGACATTGATGATCCGCGGCACTCGAGTAGTTCAAGTACCCCTGCAATCACTACACCACGGCTCTGTTGGTTATCAACCATGCTGCACACGCTTGACCTCGCCAAGAAGGCTAATCCCTGGAAGTGCAACCGAGAACACGAGCAAGAACGTCGAAGACACGATCTGAAATCGCGAAGTTGGGGTCTCACAAACTGTAGAACGGCGATATTATTGATCTAAGCAAAACCCACCAAATATGATCGGCGGTTTCAGTATTTAAAGGCTAGGGTTCATCCAAAACACAATACAATGTGTCCCTAATGGACTCTTACAGGATAAAAGGCACAAAGGCTCGATTCGGGTGCGTAGCACCGGACAGAAATCTGGACTCGACTTGTTTCAACGATTCCCAATGACTCCGGAAGAATTTTGAAGTGGACCAGAACCATTGGAAATTTTATCTTCTCCTCTTTACGTGCATATGTAGAAAGTTGAAAATGGAGTCTGTATGCCTCCTGGTCGTCCGTTTTAAGGTGGACTGCTCCTGTACTCCAAGTTGAACTCGAGTCCGAGTTGTAAACTGCTTCCATCAACTTGTGGACATCCCAGCTGGTTCTCCATGCTCCCAAGGACTCTTTTCTTCACTTGTTGATCTTCTCCATTATTCCTAATAAAAATTAAATCATCACATAGCAATCTATTCTCAAACTCACATGCAAAAGAAGTTAGGAGCGAGTTCACCTGCTGATTTATTAACCGTGCTCGTGCTCTAGTAATTGGTCCTTGCATTTCAATGTGCGTGTCCGCTGTTGTGATGTCCTCATCACCACATGTAAAATGGCACTGGACCCATCTACTACAGAGAGGAGCTCCGACACTGTCACGTGTAACACAAGACTGGATCTAAACCCCCTACACAGGGGAGCTCCGTACTTGACATGTGTACAGTGACCCCAGACCTAACCCTGAGTAGAAGGAAGCTCTCGTGCCTCCACGTCTATAGCAGCTTCGGACCTACCTTCCCACAGGGGAAAGCTCCAGAGCTGCCACTTATCAAGCCTCCGGACCTACGCCACCAACGGGAAAACAGACGGATCTCCAACGGCATAAGTATTCAAAGGACTCTTATTGCTACGATTACAAGGCCTGATTATGTGCCATTAATGCAATATTAATGGCGCACGATCAGAAGACCCTTAATACTGGTAACGCCACCATTAAGGCGCGTTATCACATTGTTAGGGTTCTTAAACACACTTAATTGTGTATTAGGCAATAATAACCGTTGGGGCCACATGTCGGGCCAGGAAAGCTATCTAACAGCCATCCTTGGTCTATAAAAGGGATGTGATACACGCTACAAAACAGACAAGCTCATACGCACGCGAGCACTAGCAATGGTTTGAGGACTCTTTATGCTTTCGATCAAACTCATGCTCAGAGCCTCCAAACTTTGCCTAGCTTTCTCCTCTTTCGCTCCACTTTGCTGTTATGGAGTTAGGTCTTCCCAAAAGCCGCATCCATAGCAAGGACCATCTGATGAAGGTCCAAACCTTCATGGGATGGTCCAGCGACTCCTTCAACCACTTGGTCTGTCTCGGCAAGCTCCCCTTCAAGAAGGAGCGCCGCAACGAGATGGTGTACTTTTAGGCGTACGCCATGGTGGGACTGATCCTACCTTTTTCAAGTTTCATCTTGATGCTGCTGGAATTCTATGGCCTCCAACTGCATCACCTCGGCCCACACTCCCTCTTGCTGGTGGCAACTTCTGTCCACTTCTACGAGATGTGGGTGGGCGTGCCTCCATGCGTCGAACTGTTTTGGACCTTCCCTACGGCCCAGACCACAAGCAAGGGGATAGAGTTGCTTGGCTTCTGCTACTTCATGAAGCGTAAGAATTGTCCCTTCAAGTACTTTAAGTCATTCCCCTATGGCAAATGGGATGACTGGAAGAAAGATTGGGTCGTCATTGCAGTGGAGGAGCACGACAAGTTGGAGCTGCCCCAGGGACTCCCCAACGTCGACACCAATGCCTGGAATGTAGTTTTGAAGCTGTCGGATGCATTTAACCCTGCCCTGACCAAAATCTGAGAATGTGTGGAGGGTGGACTGACCCCCAGATGATCTTCAGTAATTTCTTGGTGAACAGGTGGGCTCCGCTAAGGAGGAGGGAGAAGCTTCGCCGGCTGCTTTCCTGCCTCTAAACATGATTCCAGAGATCAGCAGGGAGCTCCGGAGGAAGATGCCAGTGCTAGACGACCTCGGTGAGGTGGAGAAGCGTAGGTCTCTAGGGTTGTAATACCCAGGGCTTCCGAGGAGGTGGTCGCCTCTACACCGAGCCAAAAAGTTGATGACGTCGGCAAGGGAAAGGGCAAGGAGCCAGCCGGATCTTCTAGCTGGAAGAGGAAGCTGAGGCACACTGACGGGAGCTCCATCAGGTCTACTACACCTACAACTGTCCCTTCTCGGCGAGGGATATCTTCTGCGGCGACACCTCCTCTGGTGCAAGCATCCTTGAAAGGCGCCAGTTCTCTACAGTCGACTCCGGTTCTAGTGCTAGCTATGGGCTCCAGATCTGGTATTCCTAGCCAAAGAAGACCTCGGCTGGGGCATCACCAACGACAACGGCAGGCTCCAGCTGGCATTTCGGAGCTCCCTCTGTGACAACCACTGCATGTTCTGGCTCTGAGCCTCCGGCGAAGAAGTTTCGCGCCGATTGGAGTGCTAGCTTCCCAAGGTATGCTTTCCTTTTTTACCATGATTTGCCACTCTTATTTTTGTAATGTTTTGAACCTTCCAATTTTTTGAATGCAGGGCATCAAATACGGGGTCTAAAGCTTTATCCTCTGTTGCAACGGCTGAAGCAGTGCGGACGGAAGCTCCAGCTTCAACCCCCATGCCTCCTCAAGTGGTGGCTGAGGTCACGGCAGCTCTGGCGCCAGCTGTCGTGGATCTAGATCCAGAGTCATCGCCAGAGACTCCCGTGGTAGTGCCGGACCACGGGGGAGACATGCATGAAGACGCTCCAGTAACGGCATCACCAATGACTGAAGCTCCAGAACGGGACGTGGAGATGGTGGAATCCCTGGCATCGGGGCCGGAGGTAATTGAGATTCCCATCGCTTTGCCAGAAGTTGCTGCTAAGCCGGTAGATGAACCGGTGGCGACAGAAGCTCTGGCTCTTGAGCCGGAAGTCGTTGATGCCCCGACAACCGAGTCGGTGGTACTTGAAGTTCTGACCCTTGAGTCGGAAGTTGTTGGAGCTATGGTTGCCGAGCTGGAGATAGTTGATGTACCGGTGCCTGAGCTGGTGGTACAAGTGGCTTCGGGTGAAGCTGCAATGACTGCCCCAGGAGTAACTGCTCCGGAGGTGCCCATGCACGAGGCACAACACCATGAAGAGGCGGAGGCAGGATCTTCACCCGTGGAGCCAGCAATTGAAGTTCCCGTGTCAGGACCTTCGGCATCGGCCATGGAGGTAGAAGTTCCCCCCTGTGGGTTCTTCCTCAGCTGTTGCTAAAGAGCTCCCGGAGGGTGGCCCCAGTGCCGTAGAAGCTTAGGGAGCCACGCTTGTGGTGTGGGACCATATTTTTATTCTTGAAGACCCCTTGGAACTAGTGGAGGTGACCCCAACAAGTCCGAAGCCTATTCCTTTGGCGTTTTCTATTGACAATGCCTGCTCAAGCCTCTGACAAGTCCAGCTCACCTTTGATCATGATGGCAAGGTCCTTGAAGGGGAGTGCCACACCTTGAGGCGTTGGCACAACAGACTCCATTTCGAGACCAAGCTTGCTCAGACGAGGCTTGCTGATCAGAAGGAGTGGGTCAAGAGGGAAACGGCCCGGATGGAATACTGGGGCAAACTGCTAGAGGAGAAAGAGGCCGCCATCAGGGCTCTCGACGCTAATTCTCGGGAGATCCTTGAGCAAGCCAAGAAGGAGTGATGTTGCTGAGCAGCGTCATGACAACCTCAATAAATTAAATGAGGTTATCTAGAAGCGTCGAGCAAACCTTGATGCAAGAGAAGAGAAGCTCCTAGAATAGCAGGAGGATATTTTGGAAAGAGAGGAGGAGCTTGGTCAGAAGTTGAATCTTGCCAAGCAAAATTTGGCAGATCACCCTAAGAAGTTTGATCTGTGGAGTAAGGAGGAGGAGGAAAAGTATTGGAAACTGGGGCAGGAGCTCTCAAAAAGAGAAGCTGATGTTGCCACCAGAGAAGGGAAAGTAAGAGGCAGGGAGAAAGACATGGTGGCACGGCGGAAGCGCATCTACCTCCAGGAGACGGAGCTAGCCGACCGTGAAAAGTAAGTAGCTGAGAATATGCTACAACATGCCAAAGCGGTTGAGCGCCTCGCTCGGGAAAGTTCGGAGCTAGCAGCCGCCTGGAGGTCACTGGAGGAGCTGCGGAGCTCGAGGGCAACTGAATTCCTGCTGGTATGGGATTTCCTGGGACGTGCAGACAGAGCCCTTGTGCCTCTTGGATTCAGTACAGTATGACCGGAGGACCCAACATAGGAGCTGGACCAGACGCTGGTGGCGCTTGGCTTTGCTGGCAGCAAACTCGATGCAATGGGTGATGTCATCGCTGATTAACTGGAGAGAGAGGGAAAATCTCTGGCCAAGAACATCGCCGAATATGTCTTGGCGTGTTACAAAAGCCGAGACCCTCAATTTTCTCTCGATCCGGTCTTTGAAGGACTCATTGCCGAAGAGGAGGATGTTGCCAAAGCTAGTGTACAAGAGGCTGCTGAGAAGGTTGCTTCGTTTTTCCGCTGGAATTAGATCCTCCAGTAGCTAGGACCTTTTCCTTTTGTCTTTTGTTGTAACCCTGATTTTGTAATCCAATACTTTGAATGAATGAAATCCACTATCTCTGCAATGAATTCCATTTTATTGTCCTTGTCTTCAATACACTATCCTTTATCTTGTTTGACCCCTGGTAGATGTACACAATTAGATTGCGAACATGTATTAAAAGGAGTTGACGATGTGTTGATGACTTGGACACTTCAAACTTATATCTTTTAGGTCTGAGGTTTATTTACGACTTCTCCAGGGAAGTTTTGTAGCATCGACGGCGAGCCCCTTGGGGTTGTTGGAGCTTGATAGGTCCGACGGCACCCACTGTCAACGCTTAGAACGTCGACGGCGGGCCCCCTAGGGTTTTTGGAGCTTTGTAGGTCCGACGACACCCACTGTTAATGCGTATAACTTCGACGGCGGGACCCCTGGGGTTGTCGGAGCTTGATAGGTCCGACGGCACCCACTGTCAACGCGTAGAACATCGACGGCGGGCCCCTGGGGTTGTCGGGGCTTTGTAGGTCCGGCGACACCCACTGTCAATGCGTAGAACGTCGACAGCGGGCCCCCTGGGGTGGTTATGCCATGTTCACTTGAAGTATAATTTATGTCAACATTTGGCCCTCATGGAAGTTGTCGAAGCTTGTTAGGTCTGGCGACGCCCACTTTGAACATCCGAAAACACCGACGCCGGGCCCCCTTGGAGGTTGTCGGAGCTTAACAGCTCTAGCATCGTCCACCATCGCTGGTTTTTTGTTTTTCCTATACATTGAAGACAAGAAAAAGAGTAAAACTCGTCCTCTTATCTATAAATTGTTTGTGACTTATTGTTCTTATTTGAGTTTTAGATCCGAAGAAATTCGATATGATAACAAGCACATTGATGTAATCTCTCCAGATCTGCATGCTTTTTTAGTGCTCACCCTACTCAGGCCCGCCGGGATGTAGGTAGAGTGGCGTACTTAGGGTGCAGGACCAGGCTAAGTCGATAGCACACTCCGGACCTATGTTGGCTTGACGTTCAGGCAAGTAGACTATGTAGCAATGTTAAGATCCAAGGAGACCAAGAATATAACTTGTAACTCATATGAATAACTAGGACTAAAACTTAAAAAGAATTGCACAACTTCATTATAGACAAGAAGGATAAAAATAATATTTCAAAAGAACGAGCCTTGTACAAAAATAAATGCACGTGGAGTCTGTTTTCACACAACGGTGTCTTTCATTATAGGTCCGGATTACAGGGGAGACAAGGACACACTTAGGGTATATAACCAGGTTAAGTGTGCTATACATCTTCTACTAGCCTGGGGCAGGCAGCTACACTTTTAGTTTCGTGACTGTGTCAAGTGTTGCTTGAACTTCCCGGACCCTCCCGGAGGGTTTGGATGTTCTCCTGGAGGACCTACCTGTCTCTGTATATTCACTCTATAACATACATTGCGTGTAATTACAGACTCATCTCCATGATTCTAAGCATAAAACTTATGGAGGTGCTTGATGTTCCAAGGATTAGGAAGAGGAGTCCCATCCTCTGTTGCCAAGCAAACGCATTCGTGACGGGATACTCTGATCACTCGGAAGGCACCTTCCTAGTTGGGGGAAAGTTTGTTCATCCCTTCGCGAGTTAGTATTTTCCGCAGCACCAGATCGCCTTCTTCGAGTTGTCGGTTACGCACATGCCTTTGATGATAGCGTCAGAGCGCTTGGCGATACTGTGCATTCCGAACAACTGTTTGGCACCATCCCTCGCCTACGAGGTCAAGGTCTTTACGCCGGAGCTGATCCTGCGTGGCTTCGTTGAAGGTCCAGACCCGAAGCGACTCCATGGTGATCTCCGGTGGAAGGACTGCTTTAGCTCCGTACACCAAGAAGAAGGGTGTCTCTCCAGTTGACTGGTTAGGTGTAGTCCTGTTTGCCCACAGTGCGGATGGAAGCTCTTCGATCCAGTTGGTTCCATGTTTCTTCAGGCGCTCATATGTGCGCGTCCTGAGTCCTTTTAAGATTTCCACATTTGCTCTCTCGGCTTGACCTTTGCTTGTTGGGTGAGCTACTGATGCGTAGCTGACCTGAATGTCGAGGTCTTCGCAATATTCTTCGAATGCAGCACTTGTAAATTGGGTTCTATTGTCAGTTATGACTTTGTTCGGAACTCCAAATCTGCATATTATGGACTTCAAGAACTTGATTGATGATTGCTTGTTGATTGTCACAACTGGAGTAGCAACCGGCCACTTGTTTAACTTGTCGATAGCGACATACAGGAACCTATAACCTCCGACGGCTTTTGGGAAAGGTCCCAAAATGTCCAAGCCTTACACAGTGACAGAGGCCGCCGCCGCCCACCGTCGGGATCACGTCGTCCGGCGAGGACATTCCCTTATGCCATATCCATAGTGTGTGCCGAGTTCCAAGGAGTATTTATGCTCATTTTCCTTGGCCGAGATCACTGGTACAGAGTAGGGGATTTGGGCGCCGCAACCCTGTCCGTCGGCCTCCATGGCCATCGGCCTGAGGTTCAAAGCGACTAGGGTGGGACCCAGCCGTCATCCTCTCTCTATTTTCTTTTCTGATCTTTTGTACAGAATGGATCCAATTGGAGTGCAGCTCTTTAGTGTGTGACCCCCCATGTGGCTTAGACCTGAGTGGATGAATTCAAACAAGTGGGCCCCTGCTGTCAGCTTAAATGATTTTGCAACCAAATTAAATAACAGAAAATGACCCAATGTTTGAAAATTCATAACTCCTAGCATACCACTTAAAAAATTTCGAAATAAATTTTGCCAGAGCCCTATTGATCTCTAATTTTCAATGGTATGGGTTAGGGAGCATGAAAGTAAACAGTTTTGCCTCTAAAATTCCAGAAGTGGTAAACCATAAGAAAATCATTGGAGGAGTTCTATACTCTAGAAAAATGTGAAACTTGGCCAGAATCCTAACCTAGTATCAAATTGATTCCAGTAAAATTTTCATGACCATTGGGTATGATTAATTAGGGATAATAACATGATCTTGCCAAAGCTTGATGAAAATTCCTAAAATGAACAGCAAGTTATTCAGAAAATTGATAGCAATTTGGAAATTCAGTTGTGACCTGTATAAGGTTCAGAAAATTAGAAATCAAATTTTCTAGACTCATAGTGGCATGACCTAACTGATTGTAAAGTCAATTAGCATGTCAAACCTAGTATAATTTTCTAGTAATTCCATTTTAAGCAAGGGTTTAGGAATGTTTATGAACCACAACTGTGGTATAAAAATCTGAACTATTTCCAATAACCTTCTTCTGTTCTTACCAGTCTGCTGTTTTTTTTCAACTATAGTGGACTTCATCTTCTTTGAAAATAAATTATGTTAACTTCATAGTCTATGGATAGCTATATTAATAGTGTGCATTCTATTCATTTCGCTAGCAACTCTTCCCGAGGAGACGCCGGTGCCGCTTGACTTCATCCCTCTACAAGCAGAATTTTAATTTTATCAGCAACAAGGCAAGCCCCGGTTGCATCTAAAATTGATTACGAACTCACTTTTTATAGTAATATCTTGATATGGATGATTATTGCATTAGGTCTATGGATGTTTGATAATCCAATTGCATAGCCAAATGCTCCTATTAGGGATGGGTAGAAGTAGTGATATGGTATTTGGATTACTATGTTGAGTTACACACTGGGAAGGGAATTGTGGAAAGGGATTGGCAAAGGGGAAAATGAGACCGGGCAGGTGGGTAGGAAGCGGCAGACTGGAGATCTGTGTGCATTGGCCTGCCTGTGTTGATTAAGGACCGTACCGTGTGCAGTCCTGCTAGACAAGTTTAAACTTGTACCAAATGCATACATGATTTATGGGACCCAGGAAACTGATGTAACATGTTAACCTGGGTATTGAGGCATACTCCACCGTCTTAGACACCACGCACATCAACAGGAGGGTAGATATCACTGCGACATAAGGTCGTCATGTGAGGCTTGCTACGGGGATGGTGGGACTGGTTCAATGCTTGGGTGTCTTGTGAAAGGCTGTTGTGTACAACAACGGAAGTGGTCACAACTCTTCTAGACGGGTGTACATAACGTGCAAGCCGGGTGTATCTTGATTCGCATCACCGCCTCTCGCGCAAGGGAGCATACTTGCTCATTGAGTTGTGACGTAGTAATTAACTTGCACTTGAGCTTCTTGTAATCCTTGATCAGAAACTTGTATAATGCAGATTCACTGTCCACTAAAGTTATGTTTATATGTCTACAACATGTTAATAAAGAAATTGAGCTAAAAGTGGATTAGTATTACAAGCTTTACTTTATATCACTATTACATTGCATCTTCTGAGTTTGGCATGTAGAGTTTCATGACTAGGAAGTCGGTTCAGTCTTGCTAAGCATAAGCTCATGGTTTGTTGATCCATTCTTTTGCAAGTAACGTTGCATACGGCAACGTTATGGATGAGGGTGATATGAGTGAGGCGGCACCCGATGAGAGTTGTGAAGCCCACTGGGAACCCTGCACGCCGCCCTGACTTTTGATTGTGGCTAAAGCGAAGTGTCTGAGGGACGGATGACTAAGCTACTGCTTAGTATAGGTTATAGATCGTGAGAATACTCTTATCTTTCCGCTGCTTGTACTGATGTACATTATTTGTAACTCAACATTACTAAGACATAAAAGCCCTATGTATTGTAAATGTGTCTTCTCTGTGTTGTGCTGTTAGGTGTCGCATCGTACAACACCACCCAATGCGATTTCTTCAATGTCGGGACAGTGGTCCCCACAAACGATTCCCTCCTTCATTTGTTTGATTTGCAGCCCCAAAAAGTACGTGAGTTCTCCGATCATATTGGCCTCAATTGTTAACACATCATAGCTGAAAACTTGTACATAAGATCATGAGAAGCACAACAAAAGATAATATTATCCACATACACTTGAACGAATAGTGAGTCATTGCCATGCTTAAGCACAAAAAGAGTTATATCTACTTTGCCCATGGTAAACCCCTTCTCAAGTAAGAATTTTTTAACCTATCATACCATGCTCTAGGGGCTTTTTTGAGACCATATAAAGCTTTAGACAGTTTGTAAACATGATTAGGAAAATCAGGATTTCCAAAACCAGGTGGTTGTTTGATATAAACCTCCTCATCTATGTAGCCATTAAGAAAAACACTTTTTACATCAATGGGATATAACTTGGAACCATTAGATGCAACAAAGGCTAATAAAATTTCTTATTGTTTCGATAAAAAACCTGGACCTTGTGACCCGTTCGTGCAAGCTTCCAATAATTTTTTTGTGGAGGATTACTTTTGAAGATCCAGAGGGGAGTCGATACTTCATAAGCTTTTTGTTCTTCATGTTCATCAACAACCAAGGAGCTTGTAGCTTAAGGATGATCTTGACCGACAAGATTAGTCGTCAGTGCTGGTTGTGGATCAAAATCAGAAGCTACAACAATGTCATTAACTTCTAAATTTCTGGGCAGTAGTACCACTTCTTCCTCATATTCAGTGAAAATACTCTCCCCCTGCGGATATGCATCTTGACCTACAATATTAGAACTAGTAACTGGGCTAGATTCATCAAAAGAAACCTCACAAGTCTCCACAATTTTGTTAGTGTCAAGTAAAAACACACGGTAGCCTCTAGTATGAGATGGATATCTAAGAAACAAGCCATCAATAGATCTATCTTAAAATTTATCAAGATTACCATGTTTCTTAACAAAGAATTTTGCAGCCAGAGACCCTAAGGTGTGTTACACTAGGTCTATGTCCAAACCGAAGCTCATATGAGGTTTTTCCTAGCTTAGCATGCAATAAAACTCGATTTGAGACATAACAAGCCATTGCAATTGCCCAAAACTTTATAGGAGTTGGATATTCATCAAGCATAGTCCTACCCATCTCAACTAAGGTTCTGTTTTTCCTTTCTACGACACCATTTTTCTAGGGTCCATATGGTGAATAAGATTGATGATCTATTCTATTTTCGACACAAAAGTGATCAAAAGATTGGTTTTTAAATTCGGTTCCATTATCACTTCTAATTGTTTTTAAAGATCCTGGGTGGTCAAGTGAAAGTCCAGGAACCAAACTTCTAAAGTGACTAAAAGCTTCATTCTTAGATGCCATAAAGTAAACCCAAGAGTATTAGAATAATCATTAACAATAACAAGCACATACCATTTACCTCCAAAAGACACGTGAGGGACCTACAGTATCAAGATGTAGAACTTGTGCCAGTGATGTTGTCATGGTCATTGTGAGTGGAGCATGTGAACTTAAAACCATCTTAGCATGTCTAAAAGAAGAGAACACAATTTCTTTGTCCCCTTTACGCTTAGGTGACCCACATATGCGACCAAGACCACTAACACGTGTGAGGTGATCAAAGCCTACATAAACAAGTCTACAATGCCAAAATATAAGTCTTGTGAATCATTAGCAACTAGACATCGATGCTTAGAGGATGACATATCAAAATCAGCTATAAAAACTCTTCCAAATATAGATATATTAAACATAAGCTTACCATTTGAATCTACAACCTTGCAACAATTTTTAGTGAAGTTAATCTCAAGATTTTCATCTAGCAATTATGAAATAGAGAGCAAGATGCATTTCAACTTTTTAACAAGTGCCACATCTTTCAAAGTGTAGTGATTATTAACTCTAACCAAACTCTTAGCAATTATAGGAGTTGAAAATTATCGGCAAAAGTAACATTCTCTACACATCACACAAAAAAGAGGTAGGAGAACCATTCTTTGTTACCTGTCATGTAGCGTGAGCAACCTGAATCCACTAGCCAAAAGTTCTCCTTTCTCAAGCGTGTAACCAACATAGAAGCACAATACGTTGATGACTCAATACTTGGGTTAGTCAAAGGCATTTAGAAATCCATTACTAAGTCATGTGACGTCCAACAGGAATAACACGCGAAAGATAAGATAAAACAACAAATTTATGAGACAATGTTTGAGGATTCTTACACCCAACTACTAACCTACGAGGTGTGTTATGTGTAGCACAAAAAATAGTAGATTTAGGAGCAAGTTTAGCATTTTTGTGACTCATTACAGCAGGTTGCAGGGGGTCTAACATTCAATTCAGCATGTGCAGCAGATTTTGCATGAGTTTAATGAGATCTAACTTGCATTCTTTGCTTCTTTTCTTGTTTAGCTAGTCTATAACAAAAATTTTATGACATGACCATCTCTACCATAGTAAGTACATTGAAATTTAACCTTATATTCATGTCTAGAAGAGCAAGCAACTTGTGTGTTAGCAATTGAATAAGAAAACACTCCTGCAGACCTAAAAACCACCTGTTTTTGCTTAGGAACAGTTTGAATTAAACCACTTCCTAGTGACTTTACAACCTTAGGTGGATTTGCCTTAGAATGAGTATGAGAATTAAAACCTAAACCAATTTTGTCATTGCAAGACTTGAAAGAATTCAGCAGCAAGTTTAGGTTGTTATTTGCATTACAAAACCGCTCTAGTGTCCTATGCATGTCATCAAGTTTATTGGGTAAATCTAGGCAGTTTTAACATGTTTTTTGTTTTAGTTTGCAATTAGAACAAAAAATAACTTTGTGAGAATGTAGAGAATTGTTCAAAACATAAATTTCATTCCTAGCATCATGTAGTTTCTTATTAAGATCATCACAGCTAGAACAATGCAAATCAAATGCAGCTAGCATCTTTTATGTTTTTATCACTAAGTGCAGCAAGCTTTCTGTTCTTTTCAATCTCAAGCTCAAGTTTATCAAGTGTGGAGGTGTGTGCACTTCTTAAGGAGGACAATTGTTCATAAATTAATTCACATGAGGAACAAGAATCATCACTAGGAATCGAAGATTTTAGCCGCTTAATTTCAGATTCTAGTGATTCAATTTTAGCAGCATTGTTCCTAAGTTTTTTGTCCTTTTTCTTAAGTATAGTAGTGGCACGACAAATAGCATCACACATTTTTTCGCAAGTGGGACATACTGCATCATTGTCACTGTTGCATTCAGCTTCCTCCATATTAGATTTTGAGTTGTCCTGCCATGAAACACATGGTTGCCAAATTGTCTTCATCTTCATCAATTTTTGAGTCCACATCGCTCGAGTTGTTTTCTAGAAGAGCAGAGAGGATAATGGTCCACCACTTGACGTTTTGTAAAGTCTTCTGTTTCTTGTTGTTGGTAGATGAGGACTAGAACTTTGTTTGCTTTTCATCATGGGTTGTATGACCTGAAAGGTTAGGGCAATCTGTACAAAAATATCATGCCTTACCACATTTAAAGCATTGTTGAGAAGCACCACTTCCTCCCTTCTAGTTCTCACATTTTGCAATGCTTTTGAGAACTGAGTAGAGAGAAGTGCTAGCTCCTCCTCTGAAAACTCTTTAATTTGTTCAAGAGTTAGAGAATACAATAAAACAAGTGTACCACATGATTAAGATTGGCTAGAACTAGACATGTCACGTTGTGAAACAAATGCAAGAGACTTGTTAGGATTTAACGTGATATAATGTCAAATTGATGAGTTTTTAACTTGGAATATAGCATATGTAAAGTAAATGTACTCATGATGGTAGATTCACAAATATATGTAACTTTCATCTCCAAAATAGACATGCCTAATGCACGTAACAATTGCCTAGCATTCTAGCATCTAAAAAATTTACATTAACACTATGCAAGTTGCTAAGAATTTAATTAAAGTGAGCAAAGAAGTCATCGATCAACTCACCGGGTTGCATCTCAAAGGACATGTACTCTTTCTTGAACACGTCTAGATGTACCTCTTTGATCGTATTGGGTCTTTCGTGGTAGTCAAATAGTGCTTTCCACACATCATACGCTGATAGGATGTGTGCACCACGATCAAAGTTGTTTTGAGTCAATCCTTGTATGATCAAGATTCGCGCCTTGTTATTGTTGTCGACGTCTCTTATATCTGCAGCCGTAACTTGATCATTTGGTGGCATATCGAAGAACATGTAGACCTTATCCCATATGGCGAAGCCTTGTGCTTGTATGTAATCCCCATACGAGCCTTTCAAACTTTAAAATCAACACCATTGAACACACAAGGTTTTCCGAAGTATTTCTCCATGTCGATTAGCAAAAACACGTGCAAATCAGAGATATTAGAGCACCATGGCTTTGATACCAATTGTAGGATCAAAGAGAACATGAAAAGCAACCAGAAGGGGTGAATAGTAGATTATAACTTTTTAAGCAGAAGCGACAAATACCCCTCTGTAGAAAAATAATTTGATAAACGAAACGTGTGTGCGACTGATCTAGACATGTTCAACTGTGACAATAGTAGCATACATTGTAGAGATTCAAGTCACAAAGACATGAAAACAAGAATAAAAAAAACTGTTGAGTAAAACTCAAGTTATGCCCAAAAGACTGAGCAAAGGTTAATCTGTTCTACCCGAGTTAAAAACAGATCTGCTACACTGCAAAGAAACTCATGTAGATAAAAAACCGCAAATCCAATGACCGTGAAATTTTCAAAGATGATAGAATATTGAGTTTTGAAGACAAAAAAATAATAATAACACCAATTGGATCTATAAAGCACAAGTTATGAACAAAACACTGAGGAAACGTTGGGCTGTGCAAAAACTCGATGTGAAAGATTTGACGATAACAAGTCGGACAAACAAGGTACAAAATCTCCTCTAAAATACAAATTTTATTCACCAAAAACACAAGAGGAACAGCCACAAGTCATGCACCCATGAGCCCTGGTCTCCCTTGCTTATATATCCAGCCCTAAGGCCAACCCAATCAACAATAGGACTCCTCCTACTCAGTTTCAACCGAAACTTTTCCTAACTGCTCAAGACTCTTCCATACACAGATAGAAGCAATCCTAAGACTAACAAACACCTTAGGAACTTCCTACACGTTTGGAAAATAACTCATCTTCATGAAAAAATAAAATATAACTGTAACCAACTAGAAACTTTCCATACTCGAATCATAACCACCCAGCCGCAGCATGATGCATAAAATAGCAGGTTGGGCCGTTCCGGCCAATTCCTCACGTCCATGACTCTTCATCACACCTTGGAACCATGTTGCCACGTCCATACCCCTTGAACACATGCAAACACTTTCCAAAATGTCCAAGATACCTTCATATGCATTATTCTTGACCCAAACATGTTGTGGGACCTCCTGATCAACTCAACCATAATTCCTCCTGAACTTGGTATTGAACCTCATATTCTATCTAAGACTAGTTCAATGGATGACCGTCACTAGCCATGTCTTGACCTCAAGCAACACCTGCACATGAACCAACAATCAATTCTTCCGAGCACAAGTCCACGATTTCATTCTCATTAGTCCAAAAACCTCAACACTTTATGTGAGCACCTCACATAAGCATGTTGCAAACATAGCAAGATAATATCCATCATTATAAGCCATAATGCATCAAAAACATAGTAAATAAATACTAAGCAAACTCTCCTATAATCCAAAGCAAGTTTGAAACATTACAAGTGAAAAACCATAGCAGATGCACACTTATTTCAGTATGTAGAAAGTTTGGATAGTCCAGATAGCCGCTCTGCATTATAAAAGGAATAATTCACACGCTCCAAAGCATTGACTCACATGCAGCTCACTTGCTGCGGAGTGCGTAAAATCCAGACAAAAACACGTGCACCTCACGTGTGTGACTAGTTCCCGCAAGTTCGGACAATCTAAAGTGTGTGTCTCAAGTATACTAAAAATTTTACATGTAAACCCTCACTTTTAGCCTATTGTTGATGTATTCAGCACATAGGTCTCAGAGATTCCCTTGAAAATGTAATCAAACTTGATTGTCTTGTTGTTGACATGTAAAAAAGATTGGTGGTTGGACACTTAAGTTATTTGAGTGCATTCCTTACCCCTTAAGTTTTGAGCTAGGTGATTGAGAAACTTAATCCGGACAATCATCATGAAGAGATGTTATGCAACTCAAATAAGTGAAACCAAAGTTGAATGAATTGGAATTTTCAAAACTGATTCTGCTGATTACCTCACTGTCCAGATTGACTAGTTTGCACTTAACCGAGCTTTTGAGCTAGCTAAAAGTAGAATCAGCTCTGGAGGTGATTAACAAAGATGTAATTTACTTCAATACCTTTCCAGAAAGTATTGGTTGCCACCAGATCCGTCGTGGTTAAGGTGATATGGCTTTCCAAATTTGACAGATATCTAACCGATTTTCATCAGCACCTCTTTTGGAGGTATTCACTTTGATCCATTTGTTCCATGGATTTCTGATCCAAATTCATCAAAACTCAACAATACAAAGTTGTAGAATAACTCCTAATTTCTTTAGAAATGTAACATATGATCCTTAGTGTTTTTCTTGAAAGTTCTGGGCAATTTGTAGAAGTATACAAAAACAATGTCCAGATTTGGTGCTTTTGGTCAGTTTAAGTTTTTTTAAATTTCAACCAATTTAGATGGCGATTCCGGTCTTGGCGTGAGTTGCAAACTTGTAGAGTACTTCCAAAGATTTATAAAAAGTATTTATTTGCCTTCATAGCATTTCTGGTTTGAGAGATATGGCTTTTCAAAGTTGAGAAAGTTAACAGGTTTTTGGGGAAATTTTGAGAGCACCACCTTTGTATGTTGTTCATTTGAGCACAATTTTACACATAGATATCAATAGAAATTGACAAAATTTTGAATTACAACATTGTCACATATTATGTAAGGATTCTAGAAATGTATTACATGAAGCCATTCGGTTTTTCTATTAAGAGATATGACAGAAATTGTACAAGGTCAGGAACTATTCCAGTTTCTGTCCATATTTGGCAGAGTTTGAAAACTTGAAATTTTCAATAGGTTATAGGGGGGTTCTGCTCTGGGAATGAACAGAAGCATTTTAGAAGACTCCCTAATATTTCCAACTATTTATGGTAAACCTCCATTGGATTCGTCTACTAGGAAATCTGGCTTTTCAAAGTCATGTCAACTTCTGGAAGAAAATAGAGGATCTGGTTTTTGAAACTCATGAGCTTAAACCTACTCCAATTTTGAAATTTAGTTCAAAATCAGAGATCGATAACTAATACTGGTATTCTTACATTATCTAGATATCATTTTATAGTAATCTTCATTAATGCATTGATGGGATACATATCAGTACTACGTGTCTCACCAAAGTGAAAATCCTAACCGGTTATACCAGCATATACATATCAATCGGTGTCGCTATAAAACGGCCACTCGCAAACATTTTCTTAGCGCAATAAGATCACACGGTTAGTGTACCTGCATAAGACATAAATTCACAATTCACACAAGTAGCGCCACTATTGGGCGAGGCCACATAGGAAGCACGACAGGCAGTCACAATAATAATATATTTGTTACCAAAGCTAACTCACTGCACGTCCTCGAGGAAAACACGTCTCGAGAAATGTGGTCGTGTTTCAACACCACACGACGAGGGACTCGAGTAGAGCACAAACGAGTAGTTACGGACGGGAATTTTATGAACCCGACGGATACCACGTACTTCCTCTACCTCACAGAGGCACGCCAATGGTGAGCGCTGCGTATAGCTCATTTAACATGAATTGTTCAAGAGTTGCATACTGCCCCTTACCTACCACATGGTGAGGTTTCAACTTTCTTGTCTAATGCACGCCAGGGACCAACACTTCATATGTTCTCAGAACCATGAAGAGGTCCAGAGACTCATATTAAATTATGTGCCAAGCCACGGGGGACAATCACATACCACTTCTCGTATTGTGAGCTTACAATAATTGATTCGCTTTTAGTGGCGTAACTTACCTCTTACCTAACATTTGATCATTATTACTGAATATAAGAACAAGTATGTTACCTTTGCCACCTTAATAACTATACTATATTAGACCTTGGGCATAGTGACTTATTCTAACTCGACTACTTCTAAGTTTTCAAGGCTCTTTTCGAGTGTGCTATTCTTAATGCGGCTCTGATACCAGACTGTGAGGATCGGAGTCCCGACATTCCAAGAATCACACTGGGTGGTGTCCTGCGATGCGACACCCAACAACACATACGATAAGACATAATAAATATAAAAGCTTTCATTTGTTTACAACAAAATCTATAACAGCGGTACACACGCAGTGGAAATTACATACTCACACTATCAACCTATCTATGCACAAGAGAAGCCGTCCATGCTCACAGACGCTTCTCACTAGCAACATGACGAACTAAGGCAGTGGTGTGGTGTCACGTGAGAGATACATCTTGATAGCTCGAGGTCTCACGGGCAATGCTTAATAGTAGCAATACAATAAAAACCTATAAAACCACATATAAAGCAACCGTGAGCACGAAGGCTCAACAAGACTTAACTATCTTCACTAAACATGGAACTCTACATGCTTGAGAATTATAATATAGGAAAGATGAATTTTCCTAAAGGACTCGCCTATTAGTAAATTATTATTTCAGTTTTAGAGTAGCAAATGATATTCCCTGAGCATGGCACATCACGAACTCCACAATCAGACAAGAAGCACTTCATGCCTGATGTTACACGCCCACGGTTGCATAAGCTTCATTCAAGTTAAATGTTTGGCAAATGAAAACTTAATTGTTATTTCTAATCCATACAAATGCAATACAATAATAATCATTGCAACAGATTCATAATATTCCAACTACTATTTATTACTACGTCACAACACAGTGAACAAGTAGGACTCAGTCCATAACGGTGAGGGATAGTTATTCCAATCAATAACACTCGTATAGCACGACACATACACCCACACTCGAAGCTGTGAAGGCACGCTCCACTGATGTTGTATGCGGCAACCTTTCACTTGACACCTATATGTCGAACCGGTCCCACCCCTTTGGGTAGGAGGTCCCCACACGAAGTGTGACGTGCCCGTTGGTGGATTTACACCTTGCTGCTTTCGACCCGCACCTATAAGGTGGTGGGTTATGTCTCGACACTAAGGTGGACAAGTTACATCAGTTTCCTAGGTCCTATATACCAGTACGCCTTCGGTACAGCTCAAACTTGCACAACTGGACCGCACACAGCACGGTCCTCAATCCACACAGGCAGGGTTATGCACCCAAGACCACATCCCGCTGCACCCTAACCCCCTGCCCGGTCTCATATTCAGTTTCATAAATCATTTTTTATAATAAACAATCCCGTGTGATGATATTGCTATTAAGTGAGTAGGTTCCAACTACTCGACTTTTACCAGATTCCCTACAAATTTAGCATGGCAGTTCGACATATCGAGCTATCAACCTACCCAAATACTACATGGGATTGTGGGTCATGCATTTGGAGTATTTAGACATCTTAGCCCTAATGCACATAGGAATATAGTCATAGTTGTGATATAAAAGAAAAACATTGCAATAGCTCTTAAATGTAAACTGGGACTTGCCTTGGGTTGCAACTAGATTAATGTCAACTGTTAGTGGCTTCATCATCCTCCGGAGAATCCGCCATGGTAGCTCCGGTATGAGAATCCTCGCCTCCGAGTTGGACTCCTCGTCAATTGTCTTCCTCGGAGGCACTATCGACATGAATATGCATAAATGAAAATGTGTCTTAGTGATAAGGACATCACAATAGCGGAGACACACATTGAATGCAAGGACCAATCACAAGAGCACGAGCACGGTTAATAAATCAGCGGGTGAATTCGCTCGTAACTTTATTTGCATGTGAGTTTGAGAATAGATTGCTATGTGATGATTTAATTGTTATTAGGTATAATGGAGAAGATCAACAAGTGAAGGAAAGAGGACTTGGGAGTGTGGAGAACCAGCTGGGACGTCCACAAGTTGATGGAAACAGTTTACAACTCGGACTTGAGTTCAACTCGGAGTCCAGGAGCAGTCCACCTTAAAACGGATGCCCAGAAGGCATACGGACTCCGTTTTCAACGTTCTACATATGCACGGAAAGAAGAGAAGATAAAATTTCCAATGGTTCCGGTCCCACCTCAAAATTCTTCCGGAGTCATTGGGAATCATCGAAACAAGTTAAGTCCAGATTTTTGTCCGATGCTGCACCACCGAATTGGGCCTTTGGGCCTTGTATCCCGTAAGAGTCCATTAGGGACGCGTATAATCGTGTTTTGGTCGAACCTTAGCCTATAAATACTACAGACAACGGTCATATTCGGTGGGTTTTGCTTAGATCAATAATATCGCCGTTCTACGGTTTGTGAGACCCCAACTTCGCGATTTCAGATCGTGTCTTCGACATTCTTGCTCGTGTTCTTGGTTGCACTTGCAGGGATTAGCCTTCTTGGTGAGGTCAAGCATGTGCAGCACGGTTGATAACCAACGGAGCCATGGTGTAGTGATTGCAGGGGTACTCGAACCACTCGAGTACCGCGGATCATCAACGTCGAGTTCTCCACCCCAATTGACATACCTTTCGGAAGATCTGGCCTAAACCTACTCATCACTTAGTCATATGATCAGTGAAGATGTTTAGAACCTGAGGAAATGTAAACTTAGCTAAGAATGAAAGCTCGGTCTCTGTTGTGCAGAAAAATAGAGGAGAAACAAGTGGAATAGTACTGGATCATTGAATCAAATGAAGCATGTAGCTATAAGATCATATAGTGGAGTAAGGAGGAGAAATATAGCAATGACAAGAAGAAGTCAACCTGCTGTACATGGACTACAGAATAGTCTCTGCTGTAGGGTACAGAGCAGGGAAGAATTCAAAATGGAAACATAGTAGAATTTGGAAATAAAGTGAATTGGCAATGTTTTGGACATAGGGTTAGGAAACACAGTCCAGGGTATTAAATCAAGGCCTATGCTTCTGGAAATTTTACGTGGACATTAGGTATTATGAGAGGAGTTCTGGCCAAAGTTGAGCTATGTTTATTGCAGTATGTGTTCTCTAAAATTCTATGAAGCTTAACCCTTCCCAGAATTTTTATGCTTGTTCTGCAGGTTTAACATGGAAACCAGTGGATGATCTATTTGGGGGAGGTCATATAGAGTGTAACAAAATTGGTTTCATAATTTTCTAAGCATTCTACAGAGACATATTGATTTCAGAATTTGGAACCTTTTTCTGAAAATAATTCTGGAAGTTTTGAAATTTTTCAGGTACATGCAGCTTGGGAACTCAATTTTGACCTAGCAAAACAATTCCAATGGATCTGATTTACAGAATATCAAAGGTACTATATGGAAGATTCCGGAAAAATTTTGAATTTTTCTAATGAACAGATCATCAGGAATTAATTCCAGAGCCTTTTTGCTTCGTGGAATTATGGGGAAACGTAATGTGGCTTTCATACTAATCCAATTACCCCTGGAAAGTATAGATCACTAGGGTTCTAAAAAAATTTATTTGAGGATTTTTGACCATAGATTCTAGGAGATATGGATTTTCTAATTTTGATCAAATTCTGGAATTTTATTTGAGTTAAAAATTTAATTAATCTAACTGGCCCCACGGATTTGAATTCATCCACTCAGATCAAGGCAACATGGGGCCACAAACTTATGGGTCGCAGCCACATGAGATACCCACAACACATCATATCTGGTGAGAGCTTGTGGTGTATGACAGACGGGGCCCACCCACGGGAGCTTCTTCTACCTTGGTACAGGGCGGAGCGGGCGGCACCTGATGGCGGCACGGCGGCGCTCCTCACCGACGCACACGTTAGGGCATGGCAGCGCTCGGGATTGGCCGCCACTACCTAAAATCGCATGAGGAAGTCCATGGGGTGGGAGAGACGACAGTAGATGGTCGGAGATGGGAGTTCAACGGCGGCGGCGGTTCTAGGGTTTTGGTGATGTCGGTTTCGCACAGGGAATGGGTTTCTAACCTTAAAGCTTGCACCAAAAGGTTCTTGGCAACTTGGGGAGCACAAATATGGACGACAATGGTGGTGAAAGCCTCTGGAAACATGACTTCGTCGGTGAACCGACGGTGTGACATTGGCGGCTCGAAGAATTGCTATTCCAGCGGTTTAACTTGATGGAATTCGATGGTTTTTCATTGGAGATGCGAACGGTCGTCCTGAAGATGAAAACTCATGGCCATAGGGAATTGTCACACATAAAAACTGAATTTAGCTCTAGACTTAGCCTCGTTCCTATTGGAACCTCGTCGGGAAACTTAAAAATACCATAGCATGTAAGCAAGACATGCTGAGATATTTGTGGTGCATACTCGTGAGGGGGTAGCGCACCTTTTTGCTTAACGAAGCGGGATGAAAAGATGTCAGTAGCACGGGTTGATGATGAACCGACGGCAGACCGAAGCAACAGAGAAGCTGGTGGCCGGCAAATCGTCCAGTCCATCGTTGGGAAGGCTCAAACTGGGCAAGAAATGGATCACACAGCTGCGTAAGAAAGTGTTGATGATCAATGCATGAATGAATAAAGATGGAACCAGCGCTTGAAGAGGATTTTGGCCGGAAACAGAGGTTGATTGCCGGGGAGATGAGTTCCTTTGGTGAACAGAGGAGTCCCCACTGTTGCTATGTCCTGGAAAAGTGAGGAGGGGATTAGGGTGTGGAGGTAGTGCGTAGCAGCTGGATTCATCACAAGAGGCAAGCAGAAGGTGGCAAGGAAATGAGCAGCGGTGGCGCTCGGGCAGAGCTAGAGAAACAAAGCACACCACTCTTAGACTGACTTGTGGGACCTACTCTTCCTCTCTTCTTATCCCTCCCCTGTTAATTTTAATTGGTACACAAATATGCCCTTCAAAATTGTGAAACATGGCAGCTAGAGAAATTCACATGTGAGGAATTCAAATATGAGATCTGATTTGGCATTTGAATGAATTGAGATAGAATTTGAACTTGATATCAAATTTGAATGAACTCATTTACTAAATTCCAATTAAGCTACCAAATCAACTATAAAAACAATCAAAATTGGCAAAGTTGCTATTTGGACTATAGACAATTAAATGAAATCAGACTGAGTTTTGATCATTTTGTTTATGGAATTTGAGTTTAAATTTAAAGTTTCACAAAAGATTTCAAATACCTAGCAAAATAAGTTCAAAAATTATAATGAGCGGCAGGGCAGCTATTTGAATTATAGAAGACATATTAGTGAATTCAACTTAAAGTTTGACAGATTTGAATACAAAGGTTTTGCTTTGATTTTGTCCATTAGGGCTTTGATTTGATTGATTCCCATATTAGAGATATTTTCCATTTTCTTTCTTCCTTGATTTATTTGACTCTTAAGCTAAAACTTTCACTAGGGATTTTAGGTTTTTACCTTGGCTCTTATTTGAATTTTAACTGCATTATTATTTCAACTTGTACTTTGAATTGTTTGGCATGCCCCCCCCCCCTCTTCCTAATTATTTGCTTAAGTGCAAACATGCTTTCAAAGTCCTCATTTACTATTGAATTTTTAGAAGTCCTATTTTTAACTTCATTTACTAAATAACATAGCTCATGTGAGTTAGATTACTATTTCAACTTACAAAAAAATTAACTTCACATTTTTGAAATATTGTTCTTTCCAAATGTGGGCTTTTACACAAGCTCAACAGAGCCGCCAAAAACCCTCAAGAACCCTTCTCAACCTGTTCTTCACACTCTTGAGCCAAAATCTTTGATTTTTGGGAAGAGTGAAGGAGTGATTGTGAGTTTTGAGTAGAAGGGGCTTTGGGGTTAAGCTTTGGTTCGATTCGTATGTTTGCTTGAGCTTTTCGTGTTTGTTATTCTTGGGTTCACACCTAGACATTTAGGCGTCACCCAGTTGATTTCGTTTGTGATTTCTTTGTTCGGACAGTGTGTACTCACCCTTTCAGATAGTGGAAAAACCGAGTTTTTGACCTTTGTGGTCTCTCGCTGAGGGAAGGGCTAGTGAAGGTTCGATCCTTCGTGGACCTCTCGACGGGGACGTAGGTTCCATCGAGGAACTGAACGTCGGTGATAAATCCCATGTCTATTGCCTCTATTTACATTTCCGCGTCACATTTACTTGTCTTGTAATCATATTATTTAATTGTTGTTCTCCATTAGTTCTAGTACCTTGTATTTCATATATTGCTCTTAATATTGCCACTAGAACTGTTAGGTTGCCATTTACTTCAATAGAGTAGAGAAAACTTGTTTTTTACCTTCAGCTATGCAGGGAGTTGGACATACCCGACCTCTTGCCAGACTTGTCTGAAGCAACTCAAACAAGTCTGATCCAAGCTTGGACATATCTGACTTCTAGGATGATGGCAGATTTAAATTAAGTTTTAATTTTTACAATTGCCTATTCAACCCCCTGTAGGCGATTTTCACTTTGCATGGATGATAGTATCTCAAGCTCATAGTCTTTTGATTAATTCAAACCATCTTCGCTGCCTCATATTCAACTCCTATTGAGTGAATATTTATTTCAAGCTTCTGTGATCAATGTATAGATGCACTAGATTTCTAAGCAAGTAGTGTCTCCACATCTTCACCGCAAGAACCACGATAGCTAGCACTAAGTCGTGGGTCGGATAATATTGTTCATGATTTCGGAGCTGCCGTGATTCGTAAGAAACTACACATCCCTCTTGCATGAGAATGCAGCCAAGACAGACATCAGACGCATAACAATAAACATCGAATGATTTGGTAGTATCAGGTCGTGCTAAAACTGACACTGTTGTGAGATGCTTCTTTAGGATCTGGAAGGATTCACCTTCTTTGGTCCATATATACCTGGTGCCTTTCTTCAATAGCTCCGTCATATGTTTAGCAATTTTAGGTGAACTTAAGATGAATCTTTGGTAGTAACCTGCTAAACCCAAGAAGCTACGAACTACATGGACGAAGGTGGGGGAAATTCATTTTAGCACTTCACTGTAGGAAACCCGATCAATTACGTTGGCCAGGGCCAACATAATTAAGGCAGAAGTCGACGTAAATTACTTAATTACATCGACCGTCTATAGCCGACATAAGTTACTTAATTACGTTGATCGTCTATAGCCGACGTAAGTTACATGGTCTAACTTACGTTGGCTATGGCCAGACGAACATAAGTTCCATGGTCTAACTTACGTCGGCATGGCCTGACCAACGTAAGTTAACCTAGGATAACTTATGTTGGCCTTTCCATAGTTGAAATGAGTTATGTTTTTATTTTCTTTAAATAGGAATTGCCTGCCTCGCAAAATGGCAAGCTCACAGTATAATAATACAAACAGATATATATACACAGTAGCAAGAAATAGTCTCAAATTATTCAAAACACATCAATCACCATACAAACTCCGTCCGGGCTACACGCTAGCCCCTCGACTACCTCCGGAGCCGAAAAGCTCGTCTCTGCGCGTCCCTCCGGGTGTCGGTAGCTGTGCTGATGGAGTTTGCGCCATCATCGCCGAACCCTGCAAAAGAACATTAGAGTTAGACAATGTTACAAATCATCTCACACTCTTCCTCTATCTCTCTCTAACTTTCATCCTCTCACTCTCTTCCTCCCCCTCTCTATTTTTCTCACTCTCTTCCTCTCCCTCTCCCTCTCCGTCTATCTCTTTCTCTCACACTCTCTTCCTCTCTCTAACTTTCATCTTCTCACTCTCTCCTCCCCCCTCTCTTTCTCTCACACTCATCCTGTCCCTCCCCCTCTATCTCATTCTCTCACACTCTCTTCCTCTCCATCTCTCTCTTTCTCTCGCTCTCTCACTCTCTTCCTTTCCCTCACTTTCTCATCCTCTCTTCCTGTCACAATTTCTCTCTTCCTCTCCCTCTCTTTCTCTCATTCTCTCACTCTCTTCCTCTCCATCACTCTCTCTCTCTCTTCCTCTCACTCTCTAGCATCCTTTCTCTCACTTTACCCTCTCTCTTGCACTCCATCTATTCCTATCTATGTCTCTCTTACCGCCCCTCTATCTCACCTCTTTCTTTCTAAACCTATGTCTGTCTCTCTTAGTCCACCTCTATCTCACTCTCTCTCTCACCCCATGTTCTACCTCCTCTCCCTATGTGAAATACTGAAATGAATACGACAATATTAAAGAAAGAGTTTATTACCTGTGCTGGGGGCACCTGTGCTGGTGGCGTTTGTGCCAGGGTCACCTTCGGCAGCGGAAACAGAGGAATCTCGATCTGCTGACCGCTCTGTCGAGCAAGATTCTGCCATTGCAAAATATTAGAAATATATGTTATTTAAATGCTATGAAATTAAACTATGGTAGTTTAAATTACTTACTGTGACCGTTGCTTGCATCTGGGCCATGTACAAGCTCGTGACCTCCTGGAAGGCCCTCGACCTCTCCTGCTACTCCCTAGCCCTCTCCTACTCTGTCCTCGACGTCTCCAGCTCCGCCTGGGTCTGCGCCAGTGTCTCCTTCAAGGCAAATGAGATCCAACTAGATACGACCACTTGACGGCCCAACGGACGAGGCCTGTGTCAATGAAGTGCCTCTTAGAGGTCGCGCGACCTCAAGTTGACAACTCCATCAAAAATGTCAAACCTTTGAAAAATACTAAGTAGAAGAAGATAGATTGAAAGAAAGAAATGAAAAAAATGACCAACTCAACGTCCATGGGCCTTCATGCCTCCGCTCGCGTACACGGCTTGGGGGTCGATCAGCGCATTTTCCCAGTCGTAATTTTCGCCGTGTATCTTCGCGACCTCCTGCTCATACTATTCCTAAAAAAAATCCTGTAAGCGTGTCAAAAATAGTATTGTTTATAACAAAATTGATGAATTTTGATAACTTACCAGTCGACCGATCGCGACCTGATTGTGCTGCCTTGGCTGAGAATGGTCACTTCCCTTATGACCTCTCTTCCTAACCTGGATCGGGTTCGGCTCCTGACCGGTCTCTCGCTTCTGTATAGCCATGTTAGTGAGACAAATATATTATGAACACATAACTGAATTTAAAATGTACTTACCATGCATTTAGCCAAACGCAAGCAGTCATCGCCACCGTAGTTGTGCTTTCCCTCGGACCCCAGACGACACTATCTTGCCTTTATAGACTTAGCGATGAAAGCATCGCTAGCCCAGTGCTGACAAGGAGCTACGTACACAAAGGGTCGACCCTGTAACCAGAAAATACTAACCTGCACATATTTCTTATTTCATCAATGCAGTTAACATACGTAGGTATTGTGCATATTTAACAATAAAATTTAACCTCTGCGTACTACTCCTCTGTCAAGTACGTGTCGGAGTCCTTCCTAAATGGAACCATTTCCTGCTGCTGCTCCCAGGGGTGCAGCTTGTGGTACGCATTGACAACCTATATCCGAGCGTTCGACAACGCCACCATCGTGAGCTTGTGAGAATTGTAGTGGAACACGCGTCTCGCATGCTCCTCCATGCCCAGTTCCTCTACCTGGTACCTCAGCTGTAAGCAAACAAACATTTAAGTGATATGCATTAACAATGTAAACGAGTTTAAAAAATTAAACAGTTAAACTTACCATAAAATCATTTCACATGGCTCCCTGAAGGTTGCCGTGGACCTGGTGAGAGACACGAGCTTAGTCATCCCACGATAGGGCAGGGAAACCGTCGATGACACTAGGGTAGTGCAACTTAACTATAGCCCCCAGGACACCGTTAACCAGCCTGTGGTGTTTCTGGGCCCCCTTGAACGAAAAGTCGTACCAACATCTGAAAATATGTTAACTAATTAAGTAACGGAAGACAAGATCTAATATTTAATATACTATATGGTTTTTTACGTGTCTCCGACAAAGCAGATAGTGATTCGCTGAGTAGGAACCGGAGAAGCAGCCGCAAAGTGGGTCCTCCTCGTTTGTTGCCTCTGCAACACCACCGCGTCTTGTGGCATGGAAGGCTGGTCACCACCGGAGCCCGATAGGAGGCTAGTCGGCTCCGAATGGAGGCTAGCCGACTCTTGTGGCGGCCCCCTAGCCTCTGACTCTGACTTAAATGACTATAAGTCGGACTGCAAAAATAAAAAGATTGATAACAAATAATTATTTATAAGTGCAATTTAAAATAATGTGATTGTCAACTGAAATTTACCTCTGCGCGTTGTGAGCACACGTCACCTGACTAGACCCGATCTGCAAACTCTGTAACATGTGCCAGCAGCTGGGAACGTCTGCTCCCAGCTGACAAAGTACCTGAGAAAGGACCTTGTGCTGGCACAAACCCTCTCACTGCCTTCCCCTCCCCCTTCCCCTTCACCGATATCCTGTTGTAAGGAATAATGGATTAATATGCTAAGATAATATACACGATAAATGTTAAGTTAGTGAAGAAAACGTTAGTACATAAATTTTAAAATCCATCAACGTCACGGTCATGCACCCTATTCCTTAAACCAACCCATCGATCTTCTTCTTATGTGACCGTCTCGATTGCATTTTATTTGTTTCTGCATAGCAGTAGGCTCAACTAAGTCATCGATATGTTTGGTTTCCCTTTCCGTCTGCGTTTCCATGCCCGTCTCGATATCTTGAGTGTCTCCAACTAAGTCATCGAGTCCTACACTAGGCTCGACTGAGTACGAGTCTGGCAACTATTCCACTTGGTAGACCTTATAAACCTCGGCTTCCCCATGGTAATCATCATCTCCTGGAGCATATATCCGCTCATGAGGATTCACCTTATGTACCACCCACCAAGCTTTGAGTTTATTGCATGGATAAGGTAGATAGTACACTTGCTCCACATGGTGTGCAAGAACTAATGAATCGAATCCTTTCAATCGTTCCTTGTGTTTTACTTCGACCATGCCAAATTAGTTTAGTCAAATTCCACGACTGGCATCAAACCATTTACAGTCAAACAATACTACTCGAAATTCCTTGTTTGTGACAAAAGTAAATTTTCAAAGACTTTTTAATAATCTCATAGTAATGAGTTTCACGTTCTTGAGAATCGACTGCCCTCATCACAACTCCTGTATTACGTGTTACCGCGAGAGGACGAAGAGATTCAAATCGAGTTGTACGGAATTGAAAGCTGTTGACGTCATATCGACCATAGCTTCTAACTTTAACCACTCCATAGGATAGTTGTCACAAATCCTCATGGATGTTGACATCTTTATTGCACTGTCCAAGATATGAAGCTATTAGGAAACTATGTAAATATTCGTAAGTTATAAGAAAACATTGTTAATAGTGATAAGTTAACGGGAAAATGTGGCATGATCTCGAAACCAGAAAAGAAAATTAGGTCCTCCATTTGTTTCTTCCCGTCACATCCCTTCTATTTGTTTACTCGTAGGTTGATGTCTATGTCTCCAATTTTGCTTGTCGAACTCACTGTACGAAAAGAGAACCTTTTAGAATAGATGTGTTGCAAAATATGCTGATTAGCATAAATGTAGGACAAACACTTACTCAAAATATTTCCCCATCTCATCCATATTAGCGTACATGTAGAAGAAAGCAACACACCTTTCTTTTCTCTAACGTCGTAGGAAGTGTAACTACCAACAATAGTGCCTCTTGTTGCAAAAATGGAGAGATCGCTACAAGGAGGTTGCTAATCCATATTGTACTGAATTGCCGAAGTATTGATATTGTGTTCCTCTAGAAAGTAAACACTTGAGAAGTATCCTACTTCCTTAAGAGTAAAAGCTTCGGTGATGCTTCCTACAATCCTTGCCATGTTACCAACCATTGGTTTCAGATATCTTAGTGCTCTTTTGATATGATACATCCACCTATATTGCACGGGACCTCCCACTTCCGCTTCAAATGGATGATGGATTAGGAGATGTTGCATTGGATTTAAGAACCCTGGATTAAATTTTTTTTCCATCTTGCACAATAGTACTGGAATCTTCTTCTCCAACTTACTCATCATCTTTGTTGTGATTTCTTTAGCATGGAGTAGTCTATAGAAGTGGCTACGCTCGGCTAACACCTTCAAAACTACATCGTCAAAGTAGCGCCAAAACATAACAGGAAGAAGTCTTTCCATGATTATGTGATAATCATGACTCTTCAACCCAATGAGCTTTCTGATTTTTACATTCACACTCATGTCAGACTAACTGCATAACCATTTGGAAATTTCAAACTTTGCAACCATTTGAGAACTTTTTTATTTACTTTAGGTCTAAGACAGAAAAAAGCTTGTGGTTTACAACCATTTTTGAAGAGCTCAAGAGTTGGACAGTTACAAAGCTTAGTGAGATTCTTTCGAGCCATTAAATTATCTTTTGTTTTTCCCATTATGTCCACGCATGTGATTATGATACATTCGGCCATGTTACACTCTTGATGCATGACATCCATGTTGTGCCTTAGAATCAACGACTTCACATACGGTAGCTCTCAAAGTCCACATATGTTAGTCCAATTGTGTTCATCTTTGTAACCTTCAAAATATCCAAGACGATCTTCATCTGGCACCAATTTGTCCAACATATCAGATATTTCTGACCCTTTAAGATGTTGTGGTGGTCCTTTAATGACAACAATGTCCTTTTTTAAGACATTCATATGTTACCTAAACATGTGATTCAGGGGCAGTCAACATCTGTGACAATCGAGGTAAGATATCTTGCCTCCATGGGTAAGTCCAAAGCAATCGGTATCCAAAGCACACATCGGATAGGTCAACCTACCATGAGTAGAAAACATGTTGTATGCCTGAAAATCATGGATGGACCACAAATAAGCAGCTGGAAGGATGAATTTCTGCTTCTTATAACAGCCGTACACTTCGACTCCTGTCCACCAAATTTTCAACTCTTCGATCAATGGTTTCAATATCACGTTGAGACGCGACCCAAGATGATCCGGCCCAGGTACAATGAGGCTAAGAAAGATGAACTCATAGTTCATGAAAAAAGTCGGTGGTAGGTTGTACAGAATTACAAAGACATGCCAACAGGAGTATGGTGTGGCGTTTGTGTTGAACGGCGAGAACCCATCTATCGCTAACTCGATGTGAACATTTTTCGCTTCACGATCGTAATCTAGATCAAATCGGTCTGGCGCCTTCCATGCCTCACCGTTGGACGGGTGCGTCATCACTCCATTGTTCTGACGTTCACCTTCTTTGTGCCATTTCATGTGTCTGGCGATTTTTTGAAAGGAACATTTGCTTCAACCTAGGTGTCACGAGTAAGTAACAAACTTGCTTACATGCGACTTCTGTCATCATAGTATCACCATCGTTATTAACAACTTTGACAAACCTCAGTTAACCACATTTTAAATATTTTTTTCTCATTCGCATAGTCTCTTCCGAAAAGCATGCAGTTGTTTGGACACAAATCAATCTTCTCGTAGTTATACATATCTTTAGGCACTTTGTGGGGATGTGGAATGACATTGATAAACAAATTTATGAGGTCGTTGTAACAGTTACTAGAAAATAAGTACTTATACTTAATTGCCATAATTTTACTCACAAAAGTTATGATTGTCATTTTTTGGTGTGTCCATGCAGCGGCTGTTTTGAAGCTTTGAGAAGCTCGAAGAACATTTTAACCTCCACTCTAGGAGGATCCTCCGTAAGCTCTGGTTGTATAGCTTCCAGCATCTCATCCATCATATCAACCCCCGTGTCATCATCATTGTCCGCTTCTGCTTCTTGTACAACTTGAGAAGTTGTCTCGTCATGGAAGGTCCACAACTTATAATGTGACACGTAACCGTTTCGACACAACTGCATTGAAAGTTCCACTTTGTACAAAAACGTCCCGTTTTGACATTTCGTACATGGGCACCATGTCTTATGGCTGTTTGACAATGAAAAAGCTCGTTCCACAAAAGCTTCTGTCTTGGTATACCACTCATCTGAGTGAAACCAATTCTGCTCCTCCAACCAGTATACATCCAACTGCGGTCTTCAGTCTTGTTTGACTCTGCAGTTTAAAGCCAAAGAAATTATGGTTACTTTATACTTTGTTTAATGTCACGACCCTACATCTATTGGAAAGGATAGGTCTTAAACCCACCCAAGAGTGATCGAGCAAAGCGTGCTCATGAAGAGACGTGCAGTCTGGATCTGGACGAAATTTAGGCAGCATAACCCTGTTGTTCTCCAACTATACGCCCATAAATGATGCAGCAGAGAACAATAGGGTTATGCCTTCAAAATCTCGTCCAAACCCATACCCGCGTCTCGTCACAAGCCACTCCCCTTCAGTCACTCCCAGGCTGTTCACAAAAGGGACAATTCCGCATCGACATGCCGCACATGCGTAACGCATGTGAGACAGGCCATTTCGAAATGAGTAACGCATATTGTACATGTTACGTTAATTTTTCATTTTTGAGAGAGATAAAAGGACGAGAGAGAGAATGAGGAAAGAACGAGAGAGAGACAGAGAACTGGGTCATCCATTCTAAGTTATAACCATATAGGCCCACCTTTAACAGTCAAATGGCTTTACGAGACAGCCGTCGTACTTTATGCTCCGCTGGATCCCTCCGCCGACACGCGGGAGCTTGCCGTTATCACCGTCGCTTTTTGTCTCGGTGTCGTCTATACACATAAGTGACTACGAAATGGCCGTGTCGGGCCATAAATGGGCTCTGCCAGGTCGAGCCGGCCTGGAGCCTATTTGTATACATATCATAAATAAACACTCAAGCAATCAAAATATTTAAAAAAGAATTAAACAAGTAATTATTAAATAAAAAAGGATTAAGCAACTAATTTAAACTTGCTAAACAATTGAATATAATTGCAACTAACTGAAACTAATTGCAAAACAATTGATAACTGACAGCTAAGTACTCACTAACTAGCTAAGTACTCGCTAACTAACAATTGACAGTTGCAAAAAAAATACCAATAAAAACAGTGGCAAAAGGGGTTGGGATCACTGACTTCGGAGCCACTCAGTGGAGGCAGCCGACCGGGCTCGGGCGTTGTAGGTGGCACTTCAGCTCGGGGGCGGCACTCCGGCTTGGGGACGGCGACGCGGTGCGAGTGGTGCTATGGGGCAGCAGCGTGGTGGGGCGGTAGCACGGTGCGGTTGGGGCTACGTGGTGGGACGGCGAAGCGGTGCGAGCGCACGGTGGTGCGGGCGGCACCGTGGGGTAGTGGCCCAGTGCGGGCGCGTGGTGCTGCGGGCGGCTCGGTGTGGCGGCAGTGTGGTGCGGGCGGCACTGTGGGGCAGCGGCGCAGTGCAGTAGGGTGGTGGCTCGAGTGCGGGCGCTGTGGTGGGTCACCGCGGTGCGGGCGCCGTGGCGCGGTGTGGGGGCGTGGTGGGGGCAGCACGACATGACGGCAGCGACAGGGTGGAGCACGGTGGCATGGCATGGCGGCAGCGACGCAGCATCAAGGTGAAGAGACGTGCGGTGCGGAGGAGAAAGAGGCATGCATCATGGAACGGGCTATGCGTGTGGCCCGCGCGGGTAGGGTTAAGTCCTCTACTTATATCTGCCAATGTAACTTACATTGGCCTACGGTTTAGCATATGTAATTAGCAGAAAACTTCCGTCATCCGGTCCTACTTACGTCGGCCCAGGTCTCAGGCCGACATAAGTAGCTCATTAATGCCGTCGGCCGAGTTACTTTCATCGGCTGCGGGCACGCAGCCAATGTAAGTTATGAAACTTATGTCCGCCGGCCCACGTAAGTTAATTTAGGCAACGTAATATCTCGGGTTTCCTTTAGTGCTTGCACCACTTTGCTCGGGTCAACCGCTATGCCTTCTGTTGAAATAATTGTGAGACCTATGTGTGCTGAATACATTGACTTTATGATAAAAATTTTGAATATTTCCAAAACACCCTTTTCCGCAAGGTTCGACGAAAGGTCCGACTAGATTTGGTAAGCTCTGGCGCAAGGTCCGAATAGCTTTTGTAAGCTCCGGCTCAAGGTCTGATTAGCTTTGGCAAGGTCCAGAGCTTAATCGCAGTGGTTCTGTTTTACCTTGCAATGTTTTGTACCTATTTTACATCTATAGAAAGTTTGCTTAGTATTCTTTTACTAAGTATTTGATGCGTTTTGGCTGATCATGGTAGTTAATGCTTTGCTATGGTTTGCAACATGCTTATGTGAGGTGCTCACGTAAGGTGTTGTTTATCAGAGCTAACAAGAGTCAAGTCAAGGTCTTGTGCTCTGAAGAATTGGTTGCTTATTCATGTGCAGGTGTTGCTTGAGTTCAAGATATGGCTGGTGACGGGATCTATTGAACTAGTCTTAGGGAGAAGATGATGTTCAACGACCAAGTTTGGGAGGAATTGTGGTTGAGTTGATCGGGAGGTCGCGCATCATGTTTGAATCAAGAAAAATGCATATTAAGGTATTGTGGACATCATTGGAAGGTGTTTGCACATGTGGATGAAGTGCATGGACGTGGCTGCATGGTTCCAAGGCGTGATGAAGAGAAGCAGACGTAAAGAATTGGTAGGATAAGGTCCAACCGACTAGGATATAGACTCAGGCTTTGGCTGAGTCGTGTTTGACTCAAATATGGAAAGATTTGAGTTTGTTATGATAGAATTTCGTGTGGTTAATGAAGTTGAGTTTTTTTAGGAATGTGGGATATGTTCCTAAGATGTTTGGAAGTCTTAAGATTGCTTCTATCTATGTATAGAAGAGTCCTGGGCAGTTATAGAATGTTTTGGTGGAAACTGAGTAGGATATGAGTCCTAGTTTTGTTTGAGTTAGCCTCATGGCTGGTTATATAAACAAGGGAGGCCAAAGCTCATGATAGACGGACTTTTGGGCAGTTCCTCTCGTGTTCTATTGAATAAAATTCGTAGTTTAAAGGTACTTTTGTGCCTTGTTCGTCCTACTTGTTTTCTTCAAGTTTTTCTCGTCGAGTTTGTGCACAACACTACATTGTTTCACTGATTTTATCATAACTCGAGTTTTACAGATCCGATTGACGTGATTCTATTTTGGTTGTCTTCACAAATTTATTTTATCTCATCTTTGAAATGTTCACAGTCATTGGATTTGTGCTTTCAGATCTACACAAGTTTCTTTTGCAGTGTTACAGATCTGGTTTTTACTCGGTAGAACAGATGAACCTTTGTTCGATCTTTCGATCATAACTTGAGTTTTTCTCGATCATTTTCTATGATTCTTGTTATTGTGTCATCGTTACTTGATTATCTACAATATCTACTACTTTTGTCATGGTTGAACACGTTTTTGATTAGTCGCACACATGAATTCTTTAACAGATTAATTTTCCGCCGAGGGGTTTTCGTTGCTTCGGCTAGAAAGTTTTAAATCTACCATTCACCCCCCTCTGGTAGCTTTTCAGGTGCTCTTCGATCTCACAAATGGTATCAGAGCCACGATGCTCTAATCTTTGAGATTTGCATGTGTTTTGAATAATCATCATGGAGAAATACTCCGCCAAACCTTGTGTGTTTAGTTATATTGATTTTCAGGTTTGGAAGGCATGTATAGATGCTTTCATCCAGGCGCAAGGCTTTGCAATATGAGAAAAGCTGTACAAGACTTACAACATGCCATCAAATGATCAAGTCACAGCTACAAACATGAGAGATATCGACAACAACAACAAAGCTCAGAACTTGATCATACAAGGATTAACTCAAAGTGACTTCGACCGTGTTGCACACCTCCGATCTGCATATGATGTATGGAAGGTACATTGCAACTACCACGAAGGATCCAACATGACCAAGGAGGTAAGGCAAAATATGTTCAAGAAAGAATATATGCGCTTTGAGATGCAATCAGGTGAGTCCATCGACGATTTATTTGCTTGCTTTAAAAAGATTCTCAGCAACTTGTGTAGTGTCAATGTTAATTTTTCAGATGCTGAAAATGCTAGGCAATTGTTAAGTGCATTAGACATGTCGATTTGGGAGATGACGATTACATCTATTCGTGAATCTACTGTCATGAACTCTTACATTAGATGTTCTTTATTCAAAATTGAAGATTCATAAAATTGACATAATCTCACGAAAGAAACCCAACAAGTCTCTTGCATTCGTTTCTGTGACACCCGATTCCGAAAATGAACCAAGTGAACGTATATGTGTGCCCAGGACGTTCAATACACATACACGAGTGCAATCACAAAAGGATATACAGAAAATTACCACAAAACAAGATTAATTAACCACTTTTATTATAGAATTCATAATATTCTTGAATACAAGCTCTAATGATTATTAATGACAAGTTTGAACTAATGCAGCGGAAATAAACTAATTAAGCAAACTAAGCAATGGGACAGCGTAGCTCCAATCAACACCACAGGCAAAGCTGACGACGGACACGACCTAGAACTTTGCATTATCATTGTTATACTCTCAATCCTGACTTGCAACTGTTGGTGGGGGAATTGCAAGCACTACAGGAGACACTGATACTTACGTCGGCCAATTTAATTAACGTCGGCTGGCTGACGTAAATTAACTAACTTACGTCGGCTGTAGAAAATCGACGTAAGTTAGTTAACCTACTTCGGCTGCCGACGTAGGTAAGTAGCATGACAACAGTTAATGTATACTTACGTCGGCCTGGACAACAAGCCGACGTGAATAAGATGGCCGACGTAAATAAGCCTTAACTTATGTCGGTTGGTAGGATGGCTGTCGTAAGTTATATTGGTCAACGTAAGTTTATTATTTAGCCGACGTAAGTTATGTATTTTAACCTACCCCGCGCGCGCCTTCTCTTTTCTTCCTTACCCGCCACGCGCCGCTTTCTCTCTTCTCCCCGCCGCCCGCGCCCGACGCTGCCGCTCCTTGCCGTGCCACCGCGCCGCCACCGTCTGACGCTGCCGCCGCCGCCAGGTATCCTCCCCTCCCATCCCCTCGCCTCCCCGACCACCGGCCTGGCTCCCCCGCCCCCCTCCCCTAGCTAGCGCCGCCCCGCCCTCCCTCCCCAACCACCACCGTGCGGCCCTCCCTCCCCCTCCCCGGCCCCCCTCCCCTCCACAGACCCCGCCACCCTCTCCCCAGAACAGAGCCCCACCACCCACCCGCTCCCCTCCACAGACCCCCCCACCCCACACCCCCTCCACAGACCCCCTCCTCTCTATTGAAATTTGAATTTAATTGAATTGCTATGTTTAAATTTGATTTGAATTGAACTCAATTGAATTGTTCAATTTTGAAATTGAATTGAATTGAATTGTTTAAATTATGCTTAAATTGCTTAATTGTTTATTTATTATAGGGTTCCCATCAAATGGACACAAGCATGTAGTTTTGAAAACAAAACATTTATTTTGGAAACGGGATCAATATGTTCAAGGACACTTGCCTTGCTCTTGGACCTGGTTTGGGTCAAAGACTTCAAACTCTTGGTTCTGGAGATCCTTCGCTGAACTCTCTAGCGCAAATCTGTCTAAATCGCGCAATAAACACACAAGACAAGAAACACAATCAATAAGTGCACATATATTACTCAATATGACATAATATGCATGATTAATGCAATTATGAAGTAAAACTAGTTAATGAGTTGCTTTTAATGTTTACTAATCAATTACAATGGTCACTAACAAGTCTACATAGGTTTGGAGTTGATTCCAATCGACTTATATTTAATTTAGTAGGAAATAGATCGCAAAATCGGACAAGTCCGCAGGAGGCCGGACTACTCCGCCCATCGCAGGAACAACGAACTAGGGTTTTCTAGATCGACGTGAATTTCGAGAATTGGGGTTGAATTCATGTGAGAAAGAGGAAGTAGAAGGTATACCAGGTGTTTAGAACTCCAATGAATCAAGGGATTTGGAGGCAACACTTGGATCTTGATGATCTAGGGTTGATGAAGAACTTGAAGGTGAATTGTTGATGAAGAACGAAAACTTCATGAAGGTCTTGATCATCTTTCGTTTCCTCCTCTTCTTCTTCTTGCTCGGGATCCCCTTCTCCCTCCTTGGTGGCGGCTCTCCACGAACTAGGCCTTGGGTGGACTTTCAATAGAGGCAAAAGGATGTAAAGTCAAGGGGTGGGGTTGTTTATATAAGGGTGGAGGCTAGGATTTGATGGATTCGAGTTTGGGGAGGGTGGAGGCCGGTGTGGGTGTGGGGACCGGAATCCCGACATCCGAGGATCTCATTGGGTGGTGCCGTGCGATGCGGCACCTAACAGCACACACGAAAAGGATACCAAAACATATAAAGTTTTCATTTCATAATAAGAAGAGTTTACAAAAGAGTGTACCACAGAAGTACACACGCAGCGGAAAATACATACTCATAATCTCACCTAACTAAGCAGGAGAGAAGACGTCCATGCCCTAGGACGATTCTCACTAGCAACAAGAAGAACATTCAGCAGCGGCGTGGTTCACATAAGATTTATCTTGACATCTCAAGTCTCATGTACAACCTGAACAGCAGAAATAGAACTAATACCTGCAAAAATCATTAAAGTGCAAACGTGAGCATAAGGCACAGCAAGACTTAACCGTCTCACTAGACATATGCAGGGTGAATACTAAACATAGGTAAGGAATAGCATAAATAGACTCGCCTACAAGTGGATCCTTATAATCATGTTCTAAGTAGCAAATGACATTCTCCAAGAACGGCACATCATGGGCTCCACAATCAAACAAGAAACGCTTTACCAATGATATGACATGCTCAGAGCACATAATGCTATTACAGCTAAAGTATGGGGAAATTGTAAACTTTTAATTGTGCTATCTCTAAATCATACAAGGTTGCAAAGTAATTATAATTCAATATAATGGTATTTTTTGGGTTCTTTAGTATTTACTACGTCACGACACAGTGAACAAGTGGTACTCTATTACTGCGAGGGACAGTGATTGCAATCAGGACACATCCGGACAACACGACACATACATCGTTCGGAAGTGTCAGCGAGCACACCTGTACCTACATAACCTTCAGTACTAGGCATATATGGCCACCTTTCACAAGAAAATCGAACGCTGAACCCATATCACCTCCGCAAACAGAAGGTCTCCGCACGGAACACCTCATGTGTCCGCTGACCGATTTACACCTTACTGTCCTCAGCCCACCCCTATCGATGGTGAGTTAGTGGGCCTCGACATCCCAGTTATCAAGTTACATCAGTTTACTGGATTCCATATGTCCATTATGTTGCCGGTACAAGTCAAGCTTGTTCAGCGGGGCCGCACACAGACGGGCCTTAATCGACACAGGCAGGGCTATGCAACCGAGACTCAATTCTCGCCGCTTCCTATCCATTCCCTGCCCGGTCTCCATTTCATTATATTCTTCCATTTTATATCTAACCAATCCTGTGAGATATGTCCTACATCTCTCGCGAGTAGATTCCAACTACTCGACTTCTACCAGATTTCCTATGCATTAGCAAAGCAGTTACTACAGGTCAAATTGTAACGCGTTCCAACCAATCCCTGGGATTTTTGGTCATGCAAGTGGAGTATCAAACACCTTATACGTAATGAACAATATCAACTGAAGACGTAAGTGAATAAAACTAGAAAACTTTGAAAAGCTCTTAAATGCAAACCGGGGCTTACCTTAGTTTGCGACTCGAATAAATGTCAATTGTTACGACTTGGTCTTCCTCCGGAGAACCTGCCATGGAACTTCAGTGGAAACACCTTGGCCTGCTCCTCCAAGCGAAGTTTCTTGTCGATCACCTATAAGCACATTCCTATCGACATGATATGCATATAAGTAATTAAGTAATTTAAGAATAGACTCCACGGGGTTGTGTAAACTCTAAGAATGAGGTGTTTGACTAGGAAGGACAGATATGCCTCTGTTGTGTGGACGAACAAAGGATGGAGTCAAGTGGTCATCGTAGTATCGAGATGTGAATTGAAAGGTGCAATGTAAGCACACATTGCAACTTGGCACTCAACACTCGACGCTATGCCACTCAAGGACGATACAGCTGAATGGTGTGGAAGTGTTGGACTGGTAGTGTAAGGATGACCTAAGAGTCAAGGTGGCATAGTAGTGTCGAGATAAGCACTGAAAGGTGCAATGTAATGACACATCGCAATTTAGCACTCGACACTTGGAGCTATGCCGCTCAAAGGGTGATAAGGTAGAATGGTGAAGAAGCATTACTGGACTATGTGATGTAAGGAAGACTAAGTGATCAAGATGGAGCATCGAAAGCTTAAGGCATGAGTGAACTGTGCAACAAGAGGTTGTGACTTAGAAGTCGACCAGTGAAGTTACACAAACTCATTAAGGACTAAACCTAATTACGTGACAAGTGTGGTCGCAGGGTTCTGATAAGGATGAACCAGGGTGAAACCCTAGCGACACATGGGAGTGAAGTGAGGTCAACATTCTTTGGACTTAAGACGTTATAACGAGCCTTGTTAACCTGATGTGAGTACCGAGACAATGTTCAAATGACCTTTAGGTAAAGTAGTTTCTACAGTAAGCTCCTCAAGCATCGTTCAAGTGCCTCACGACGACAATAATGTAGTGTCTTCTGCAAGCTTGTCTAGGTGAGCTCAGTAAGCTCCCAGGACTTCAACATGATGCGTCGGGAAGATCGTCTTCTCAACGTTACATCGACCCGGACTCGTCGACAGTGGTGAGCAGAATCTTGAACACCACCTCATGAGTCGGAGAGTTAGGGACTCGACTTAGTTGTCGACAAAAGACTCGACGAACCTACCGTCGATGAAGAGGTACACCTAGGTAAGCAATTTTGTGAACAGAAAGGAAACGTCCTCGACACGACTAAGAAATTCTTATCCAAGGTTCCACTTGGACTAGTTCTCCTCGTCGGTCGGAACGTTCTCGCAGTATTCTACCCTAGGTCATCGGTGGTCACCAATACACTCGGTTTGACCTAGAAGGCATTTCATCGAGCATCTAGGCTACACCTAGGACTCGACGAGTCTCGCCTTGACCAAACCCTACTTTGGCTAAACGACTGTCGACCGTTGTGTCGTGGTTGTGTCTCAACATCATGTACGTTACAGACATCCTTCATCTTGATGCGAGGACACGATGATGGCTCGGAACGTCACTTCGACGTCATATGGTCAACGACGTCGACGGGCTCATGGTGGAGCATCACGAGCACGCACGGACAGGCCAACGTGATACAAACGACAAAAGAGGTCAACTTAGGGATTTCTATTGGAATGATATTAATGCGGAAACTGGACGTACGACTTGACGACATATGAGTAACCTTAGCGATCACCACGAACGGACCTCGATGATGTCAAGCAAGACATTTTAGGGCAAGGCTCACCTTGTAGGCATTTCGCCGAACATCTTGGGTGTGTACTTGAGTTTCGTCGCTTCATCACCATTAAAAAGGGTATCTTGGCACTTGGGCTTGTCGAGTTGCCACATCACCATACCCCTGCATCAAGACCAGCTCTGAACATCAACGAAGTTGGTTCATCCCTCATGAACATTTCATCGAACACCTAGGCTGCAGCTCTGTCCCAACTAATCTTTGCACAAATCAGAGCTAACCTTGAACCAATTGTCGTCGCTGTTGTGTCATCAATGAGTTCTTGCATCTCACACATCTCACAGGTCACTCGCTTCGCTGGTTGGGTGCAGCCATGGCGCGGAACGGGGCGATGATGCCGATGGGGAGCAGACAAGCACGACCAGCAGCAAACCGGAACGTGGGCACGCGGGTGGCCAGGGCAGGGCGACGCGCGCGGTCTGTTGTTGGCGAGCGGGAGTGGGGGCGTCGCTGGCGCTTCAGCGCTCAGGGTAGAGGCGCTGGCAGCGACTTGGAGCATGGGCGGCGATGCTGCTCAGGGCGCCGTGGACAGGAGGTAGGAGGGCCGACAACGGAGTAGCTCGGGGAAAGCGCGCAGACGTCGACGCTCAGCCATGGCAGGCGGACGGCGGGGAAGGTGCGCGGCTAGGAGGAGGTTGTGCCGGCGGCATGCAGAGGCCGGGAACGGTGCGGCCGGAGCGAGCGCGGGCGTGCGGCGGGATGGCGGCGGTGCACGGTTGCGGGGACGGTGGAGCGCGCGCGCGGGGTCGGCACCGGAGGAGGGTTGTCGGCGACCGGGAGATGGAGCGCACGGGGCTGGTGGCCAGGCGAGCGGACAGACAGTCGGGCGCACGGCGTTGGCGGCGCATGGACGCGCGTCACGAGGGCACGGTGGTCGGGCGTGGACAGACGGGCCGGCGGCTAGTGGTGGGCGCCGGAGTAGAGGCGGGGGAGGTGCGCGAGTCGGCGGTCAGACGAGGAGGAGGCGCATGGGAGGTTCGGAGGCGTGAGGTCGGCGTTGGGCGGCGCCGTGGGCGGCCGGATCAGGAGACGCGGGCGGCTTCGGCGCGGCAGAGGCGCGGGCGCGCAAGCAACGGCCAGAAGTGCAGTGATAAAGACAGGAGAGGAAGAAGCGAAGTTGCTTTTGTGGCCATGAGGATAGACATGACATGTGGGCCCCATTTTTCCCTTCTCCTTCTCCTCTTCATTTCAGATGCAAAAATCTCATCCATTGAGCAGCTTACCAGTGGGGCCCACCTTTCCCTAGTACTGAGGATAAGTATGACATGTGGGTCCCACTCTCTTCTCCCATCTCTTTTCAAAATTCAAATAGAGATAGCAAACATGCTTCAAAACTATTCAACTTTGGCCCAAAGACTAAATAAAATGTGGAGAATTTTATCGTGTAATCAGATTTCAAAACTGAGCAAGTTGAATTTGAACTCTGGTTTGAATTTGAATTCAAGTGGTGATACTTGACTCAAGGAAATAAATAGTAGATTAGGTTCAAAAATCCTGAAACTTTGAAGTTACCCTTTTTGAACCATAAGGGACCTCAAGAAAAATTTGGAGTTGATTTGGACAAGGTTGAGCACAAAGTTTAATTTTGAAGTCGATGTTGATTAAACTCTCAGTACGTGTCCAATAAATGGGAAACGTGCTTCAAAAATTTTGAAACTTTACCGAGAGTCTATTTGGAATATTATAAGGTCATGGAAAAATTTAGGGCCTGAGATTTGAATATTTTTGGATGTCCCATTTTAGGGTTGGAATAATTCCTTTTTCTTTCTCTCTATTTTGTTTTCTTTTCTCCTTTAATTTTTCATTGAAAATGTGAATACTTGGAAATTAAGGATTTTACACCTTAAGTTCCAATATACATTAGCAAACATGCTCTGTATGTAAAATTTTAACAAGTCCCTATTTTAAGTGAACCTAGGTTAACTCATATGGTTCATGTGAGTTTGGATTTCCAAGTCCACTTTCAAAATTTTTAAGTTCGCATTCTTGCGTTTTTGTTCTTCTGAAAAGCGGGCTTTTACAATCCTCCCCCCTTAAAGGAATCTCGTCCCGAGATTCTAGCAAGTAGAATAACAGAAACGATGAGGGAACGATTCGCAAAAGAGGGTCATTGACTAAGGAAAATGACAATGCCCTTAAAGTCTTGGGTTCTACGAAATAGTGATTTTCTTCAGGCATCTTAAGAAATTCTAAAGTCTGCTTCAAGTGATTCCAGTCTTTAGGTTGATAACCTTGACAAGAAGCTCGACATGACAGTATCACATCGTAAAACTTTCATGTCTATTACTGAACCTTTATTGTTGTACTCTTACACCGGCGTGACATCCTGTTCTGTCCTAGTCTGGATTTAAAGAATCAGCACTTGTTCTCTGCTTCTCTAAGTTACCATGACAGTTTAAAACTATCTGTGCATTGATTCTTGGTTGCTTGCTTGGTTTTACATAGGTCCTTATAACTTAAGGTGGTATTTCCCTTGACATGAGGTAAGATGGTTTACGAGGTTAAACAACAATCATTAACCTCGTTTGATGTTTAGTCAACCATAGGATTCCTTAGCCGTAGCATAAGAGTAGCAAGACATCCAACACTCTTATGTGATGAAAACAGCAGGAATACGGAAGATATGGCGACTACACGGTTTTTGAGTATATCAACATCTTCAAACAATAGAAATAGAAGAGGAAGACCCTTTGCGGTGGCACACGGGGATTTAAGGATTCGGCATCCTCATATGTTTCAACACAGCAAAGAACTCAATCATATGGTAACTACAATGTTCTTGGAGTATTAAGGTTACCATATACCAACACAAGATCTTAGATGGACCCAAAGAGTTTCACAAGGTTGACGATCGAACAGTATCCTCGGGAGGAAGGAGATTTCATCGATTTTACAAGGTTGATCATCGAACTGATGAACACTCGATGACGAACGGTATAGTTGCAACAATCAAGGTACTTGAACCTAACAAGTCAAGGATGGATGTCCAAGTGTTTGTTTAGTTGCAAGTGAGGTTGAGCAATTGGTTCCAAGTATTACTCAATGGAAAGGACATCAACAATGTAAGAAGTCAAATGAAGATGGTGAAATGACCGTAGTCATTAGACACCTTAGAATAGTTTGAATGGGGTACACAATCTTGCTCTAAATTTTAGTATTATCATGCATTCTATCATTGGTGTTACATTGGTAATGCTGCTTCATGATGCATCATATGTTGTATGGTGCAATGAATATGCATATGGTATGGTGCAAATGGTGCATATGTATGGTGCAAATGATGCATATGTATGATGCAAATGGTGCACATGCATGGTGCAGTAGTTTTTATAGTTTGAGCAAGACTAAATGAACAACACTCAAGTACTGTCTGATGAATTGCAAGGATTGGATACCGTGGTCGTGAAAGACACTCAATGAGTAGCGTTACCTTCATGACTCGACCACAGTTAAGGAATTCATAACGGAACGATTGACAAGGAATGTGGGAAATATACCACGTTACCTCGACCTTTCGAAAGCTTGTGCATGTTCTACTCAACTTGATTGTATCTTCATCAGAAGACAAACAACTCACTATATGTCTCTAGTGATGCTTCACTTAACCTTCGCTTCGATCTGGCAAGAGGAACTGATATCCTTAGTGATAACTTTATTGGAGTTGAAGTCACACTTCTTCTTTGAGTAACTCAATCTGGTGGTGGAGGTTGGATCCTCTTGAAGATGTAATCTTACTTGATCGTCTTCTTGTTGACACGACTCGTTGTAACCAAGGTTGATGGTTGAATACCACCATTACATGAGTGCTCGCCTTCCCCCTTAAAGTTCCAAACTAGGATGTTGAAGCGTACTTCAAACAATCCTCAAGGGAAGACGAGATGCAACTCAAGTAATTGCGACCTGCGTTCAACATCACAAGATGTGATATGGCAAGTCACATAAATCAGACACTAGTGTGCCTATCAAAGGAAAAGGGGTTCAAATGAGTTAAACACTCTATTCAACTTGGTAAATACTTGAGTCCTAAATCTTAGTTGGTTATGACACTCCTCGAATTGAAATCGAGAGCCGAATGCCTAATAAAACCAAAAGGTTCAAACTGGCCAGGCTATGGTGACAAACCACCAGCCTGGACGCAAACTCGATTTTTATCCAGTTAGTGGCAAAATCAGATCTTGAGGTGAACAACAAAGTTAAATTAAACTTCAATACCTTTCCAAACAGTATTGGTTTGCCTCTATATCATCTCTGGTTTACAAGTTATGCAATTTTAAAGTTAGCAGATTTCTCTGCACTTTCAGCAGAATCTGCTTAAAAGTACCAGTTTTGATCTAAAGTTTTCAGACTGTTCTGATGGAAATCTGGAAATATTCTCATTTACAAAGTTGTAGTAAATGTAATAAGATTTCCAGGATGTACTTACTTGTCTTCATATCAGTCCTGGTCTAAAGGATATGAATTTTTTAAGTTTGCTGAAATTTCAGCATTCAGACTTTTATATTCAGTTCAGATTGACCACATTGTATTCAAACTCGATTTGGAAAAAGTAGACGACAGATTCAGGTCTGGAGCCAATTACAAAAATTGTAGATGACTCACTAACCATTCCAACGGTTACTCGTGTGACACCATTGGATGCAAAATCTGCTAGTTATGGGTTAAATTCAGAGGTGTACAGATTGCTGTCCAGTTTGGGGTGTGCCTGGACAGTTTCTGCGATTTCCAAAATTTCACCCACTTAAGGAAAGATTTTGGTCTTGAGCTGAATAGATAACTTGTAAAGTACTTCCAAAAATTTCTAAGTAGTACTTACTTGCCCTCGTAGCACTTCTGGTTGAGAAGATATGGTATTTGCAAGTTGACAGTTTTTCTGAAAATTTGGACAGCACCTCCTTTGTTTAAGGCTGATTTTGTCCACAATTTTCAGATATACAAACATCAACATTTGCAAAAATAATACATAGAAAACTTGTTTCATACATTCTCAAGATTCCATAAATGAACTTATGAAGTCTTTCGACAATTGTACAGCGAGTTATGCGAGAAACAGTAACTGTATACAGGACTGTCCACTCGCTGTCCAGATTTTATCAAGTTTAGAAATTTGAAATTTTGAGTATGTTAGAGATGTTTTCTGCTCTGGAGTTATATAGAAACGTTGTAGATGACTCTCTACACTTTCCAACCACATAAAGTAGGCCTGCAGCAGTGAAGTATGCAGAAAGTTATGATTCAATTGGTGAAGAGTTCAGATTCTGTCCTCTCTTCCCGGCTGTCAGAACCTCTTAAACGACACTTCAATTTAGACCTTGTTAATGTGAGTTTTAGCCTTTGTGTTGAATAGGAAGTTGATAGAGGATTCTTTAATATTTCCATACATGTATAAACATGCATAGGTTGCATTTCTAGTTTAAGAGTTATGGCCGTTCAAATTTCAGAATTTTTCTGACTGTTTCAGATAGGACCTATATACCTGCACCATCTTCAATTCCAGTTCCTATTTAGTTTTAAACTGAATTTGAGGTAACATTGAATAACAAAGTTGTAGAATAGCTCTTCCCCTTTCCAGAAATGTATCTTAATGGAATAGAAGAGCTTTCTACAAGGAAATATAGCAAAAATTCAGATGCTGGTCCATGTAGTTTCAGAACAGCAGCTGCAGTGGTTATGATACATTTTCATCACCATACAAATGTCTTTTGGCTTGGATGTCAATAGAAAACTTATAGAAGACTTCAAAATATTTCCAAAAAGTATTCAATTGCATTCAAATACATCCAAGTTGAAGAGATATGGAATTTCAAAGTCAGGTCAATTCTGTTCGAAAACAGAACTCACCGGCTTCGAAACACAAGAATTTGGAAACAAACTCAAATTTTGAAACTTAGCTCAAAACTCAAGTCCGATGGCTAGAACTTGATTCACAACAAATCATTTTCTTTGGAACCAAATGGAATCTTAAAATAGACTTGATGACCTTCTTATCCATAGCATATCACTATGAATCTTCATGCTTAACCAAAATCTTACTCCGGCGAAGTCGAGCTAAACTCTCGCCAGGATCAAAGGACTTTGGTTCACCTACTCTTGAAGAGAAACATTTTACCTTGTCCATAAGATATCAGCAACTGATACTTGGACTTAACATGAATATGAAGCCATTTCTTTCATGGGGGATGGTCAAAGTATCAAGTGGGATACTAACGGTACTACGTGCCTTACCAAAGGAAAAGTCTAACCGGGTATATCCGGATACGTCTATAGGTGGTTGTAATACCGATCACTCGCAATTGTATTCTACATGGGTCACTACCGAAGTTAGTGTACCTGCAGAAGAAAAACAATCCCCTTTCACACCTTCACACCTCAAGGGCGGCACGGGGAAACATGACAGGCAGTCACAATAAGATATAATCAAAAGTAAATGCATACGAATCTGGTGTGAGTCGCCCTCGAGCGAGGTCATGTCTCGAGGTACATGGCTGTAAATACGTCTGTACAGCAAAGACTCCCGTACGAACCGGCTTATACACGCTCGGGCATACGTGTTTCGCATGATCCCATAGAACATGAATGGTTCTAGAGATGCATACTATCGGGTTATACACCACCCGACAGGGGCTCCCACTAATTTTGTGTCACGCTGGGGTACCGCGTGTCATATGTTCTCGGAAACATGAAAAGTTTCAGAGACTCATATTAAATTTCCGTGCTAAGCCACGGAAATTTCACATACCATAGCTCGTATGCAGAGTTTAACGAGATTGATCCGCACTTGGTGACGTACCTTACCTCTTACCTTGAAGACGGAGCGTTGTTTTAGAATAATATAACAAGTTAGTTCACCACCTTTATAACTTATACTAGTAATAGTCCTTAATGGGCATATAGCTAATTCTCACTCGACTACTTCGGGGTTTTCGAAAATAGGCTCTTTTCGAGCGTGCTATTCCCAATGAAGCTTTGATACCATGTCTGTGGGGACCAGAATCCGACATCCGAGGATCTCATTGGGTGGTGCCGTGCGATGCGGCACCTAACAGCACACACGAAAAGGATACCAAAACATATAAAGTTTTCATTTCATAATAAGAAGAGTTTACAAAAGAGTGTACCACAGAAGTACACACGCAGTGGAAAATACATAATCATAATCTCACCTAACTAAGCAGGAGAGAAGAAGTCCATGCCCTAGGACGACTCTCACTAGCAACAAGAAGAACATTCAGCAGCGGCGTGGTTCACATGAGATTTATCTCGACATCTCGAGTCTCATGTGCAACCTGAACAGCAGAAATAGAACGAATACCTGCAAAAATTGTTAAAGCGCAAACGTGAGCATAAGGCTCAGCAAGACTTAACCGTCTCACTAGACATATGCAGGGTGAATACTAAACATAGGTAAGGAATAGCATAAATAGACTCGCCTACAAGTGGATCCTTATAATCATGTTTTAAGTTGCAAATGACATTCTCCAAGCACGGCACATCATGGGCTCCACAATCAAACAAGAAACGCTTTACCGATGATATGACATGCTCAGAGCACATAATGCTATTACAGCTAAAGTATGGGGAAATTGTAAACTTTTAATTGTACTATCTCTAAATCATACAAGGTTGCAAAGTAATTATAATTCAATACAACGACACAGTGAACAAGTGGTACTCTATTACTGTGAGGGACAGTGATTGCAATCAGGACACACCCGGACAACACGACACATACGTCGTTCGGAAGTGTCAGCGAGCACACCTGTACCTACATAACACTTCAGTACAAGGCGTATATGGCCACCTTTCACAAGAAACTCGAACGCCGTACCCATCTCACCTCCGCAAATAGAAGGTCTCCACACGGAACACCTCATGTGTCCGCCGACCGATTTACACCTTACTTTCCTCAGCCCACCCCTATCGATGGTGAGTTAGTGGGCCTCGACATCCCAGTTATCAAGTTACATCAGTTTATTGGATTCCATATGTCCATTATATTGCCGGTACAAGTCAAGCTTGTTCAGCGGGGCCGCACACAGACGGGCCTTAATCAACACAGGCAGGGCTATGCGACAGAGACTCAATTCTCGCCGCTTCCTATCCATTCCCTGCCCGGTCTCCATTTCATTATATTCTGCCATTTTATATCTAACCAATCCTGTGAGATATGTCCTACATCTCTCGCGAGTAGATTCCAACTACTAGACTTCTACCGGATTTCCTATGCATCAGCAAAGCAGTTACTACAGGTCAAATTGTAACGCGTTCCAACCAATCCCTTGGATTTTTGGTCATGCAAGTGGAGTATCAAACACCTTATACGTAATGCACAATATCAACAGAAGACGTAAGTGAATAAAACTGGAAAACTTTGAAAAGCTCTTAAATGCAAAACGGGGCTTGCCTTAGTTTGTGACTCGAATAAATGTCAATTGTTAGGGCTTGGTCTTCCTCCGGAGAACCTGCCATGGAACATCAGTGGAAACACCTTGGCCTTCTCCTCCAAGCGAAGTTTCTTGTCGATCACCTATCAGCACGTTCCTATCGACATGATATGCATATAAGTAACTAAGTAATTTAAGAATAGACTCCACGGGGTTGTGTAAACTCTAAGAATGAGGTGTTTGACTAGGAAGGACAGATATGGCTCTGTTGTGTGGATGAACAAAGGATGGAGTCAAGTGGTCATCGTAGTATCGAGATGTGAATTGAAAGGTGCAATGTAAGCACACATTGCAACTTGGCACTCAACACTTGATGCTATGCCACTCAAGGACGATACAGTTGAATGGTGTGGAAGTGTTGGACTGGTAGTGTAAGGATGACCTAAGAGTCAAGGTGGCATAGTAGTGTCGAGATAAGCACTGAAAGTTGCAATATAATGACACATCGCAATTTAGCACTCGACACTTGGAGCTATGCCGCTCAAAGGGTGATAAGGTAGAATGGTGAAGAAGCATTACTGGACTGTGTGATGTAAGGAAGACTAAGTGATCAAGATGGAGCATTGAAAGCTTAAGGCATGAGTGAACTATGCAACAAGAGGTTGTGACTTAGAAGTCGACCAGTGAAGTTACACAAACTCATTAAGGAGTAAACCTAATTATGTGACAAGTGTGGTCGCAGGGTTCTGATAAGGATGAACCAGGGTGAAACCCTAGCGACACTTGGGAATGAAGTGAGGTCAACATTCTTTGGATTTAAGACGTCATAACGAGCCTTGTTAACCTTATGTGAGTACCGAGACAACGTTCAAATGACCTTTAGGTAAAGTAGTTTCTACGGTAAGCTCCTCGAGCATCGTTCAAGTGCCTCACGATGACACTAATGTAGTGTCTTCTGCAAGCTTGTCTAGGTGAGCTCAGTAAGCTCCCGGGACTTCAACATGATGCGAGGCACGCCGTGACGATTTGTTTTGCCATATCGGGAAGATCGTCTCCTCGACGCTACATCGACCTGGACTCGTCAACAGTGGTGAGCAGAATCTCGAGCACCACCTCATGAGTCGGAGAGTTAGGGACTCGACTTAGTTGTCGACAAAAGACTCGACGAACCTACTATCGATGAAGAGGTACACCTAGGTAAGCAATTCTGCGAACGGAAAGGAAACGTCCTCGACACGACTAAGAAATTCTTATCCAAGGTTCCACTTGGACTAGTTCTCCTCGTCTGTCGCAACGTTCTCGCAGTATTCTACCCTAGGTCATCGGTGGTCACCAATACACTCGATTTGACCTAGAAGGAATTTCATCGAGCATCTAGGCTACACCTAGGACTCGACGAGTCTCGCCTTGACCAAACCCTACTTTGGCTAAACGACTGTCGACCGTTGTGTCGTGGTTGTGTTTCAGCATCATGTACGTTACAGGCATCCTTCACCTTGATGTCGGGACACGATGATGGCTCGGAACGTCACGACGACGTCATATGGTCAACGACGTCGACGCGGCTCATGGTGGAGCATCACGAGCACGCACAGACAGGCCAACGTGATACAAACGACAAAAGAGGTCAACTTAGGGATTTCTATTGGAATGATATTAATGCGGAAACTAGACGTACGACTTGACAACATATGAGTAACCTTAGCGATCACCACGAACGGACCTCGATGACGTCAAGCAAGACATTTTAGGGCAAGGCTCACCTTGTAGGCATTTCGCCGAACATCTTGGGTGTGTACTTGAGTTCCGTCGCTTCATCACCATTAAAAACGGTATCTTGGCACTTGGGCTTGTCGAGTTGCCACATCACCATACCCCTGCATCAAGACCAGCTCTGAACATCAACGAAGTTGGTTCATCCCTCGTGAACATTTCATCGAACACCTAGGCTGCAGCTCTGTCCCAACTAATCTTTGCACAAATCAGAGCTAACCTTGAACCTATTGTCGTCACCGTTGTGTCATCAACGTGTTCTTGCATCTCACACATCTCACAGGTCACTCGCTTCGCTGGTTGGGTGCAGCCATGGCGCGGAACGGGGCGACGATGCCGATGGGGAGCAGACAAGCACGACCAGCAGCAAACCGGAACGTGGGCACGCGGGTGGCCAGGGCAGGGCGACGCGCGTGGTCCGGTGTTGGCGAGCGGGAGTGGGGGCGGCGCTGGCGCTTCAGCGCTCAGGGTTGAGGCGCTGGCGGAGACTTGGAGCATGGGCGGCGATGCTGCTCGGGGCGCCGTGGATAGGAGGTAGGAGGGCCGACGACGGAGCAGCTCGGGGAAAGCGCGCAGACGTCGGTGCTCTGCCATGGCAGGCGGACGGCGGGGAAGGTGCGCGGCTAGGAGGAGGCTGTGCCGGCGGCGTGGAGAGGCCAGGAACGGCGCGGCCGGGGCGAGCGCGGGTGTGCGGCGGGATGGCGGCGGTGCACGGTTGCGGGGACAGTGGAGCGCGCGCACGGGGTCAGCACCGGAGGCAGGTTGTCGGCGGTCGGGAGATGGAGCGCACGGGGCCGGCGGCCAGGCGAGCGGATGGACAGCTAGGCGCACGGCGTTGGCGGCGCGTGGACGGGCATCGCGAGGGCGCGGTGGTCGGGCGTGGACAGACGGGCCGGCGGCTGGTGGTGGGCGCCGGAGTAGAGGCGGGGGGAGGTGCGCGAGCCGGCGGTTAGGCGAGGAGGAGTCGCATGGGAGGTGCGGAGGCGCGAGGTCTGCGTTGGGCGGCGCCATGGGCGGCCGGATCGGGAGACGCGGGCGGCTTCGGCTCGGCAGAGACGCGAGCGCGCGAGCAACGGCCAGAAGCGCGGTGATAAGGACGGGAGAGGAAGAAGCGAAGTTGCTTTTGTGGCCATGAGGATAGACATGACATGTGGGCCCCATTTTTCCCTTCTCCTTATCCTCTTCATTTCAGATGCAAAATATCTCTTCCATTGAGCAGCTTACCAGTGGGGCCCACCTTTTTCCTAGTACAGAGGATAAGTATGACATGTGGGTCCCACTCTCTTCTCCCATCTCTTTTCAAAATTCAAATAGATATAGCAAACATGCTTCAAAACTATTCAACTTTGGCCCAAAGACTAAATAAAATGTGGAGAATTTTATGGTGTAATCAGATTTCAAAACTGAGAAAGTTGAATTTGAACTCCGGTTTGAATTTGAATTCAAGTGGTGATACTTGACTCAAGGAAATAAATAGTAGATTAGGTTCAAAAATCCTGAAACTTTGAAGTTACCCTTTTTGAACCATAAGGGGCCTAAAAAAAACTTGGAGTTGATTTGGACAAGGTTGAGCACAAAGTTTAATTTTGAAGTCGACGTTGATTAAACTCTTAGTACGTGTCCAAAAAATGGGAAACGTGCTTCAAAAATTTTGAAACTTTACCTAGAGTCTATTTGGAATATTAGAAGGTCATGGAAAAATTTACGGCCTGAGATTTGAATATTTTTTGATGTCTCATTTTAGGGTTGGAATAATTCCTTTTTCTTTCTCTCTATTTTGTTTTATTTTCTCCTTTAATTTTTCATTGAAAATGTGAATACTTGGAAATTAAGGATTTTACACCTTAAGTTCCAATATACATTAGCAAACATGCTTTGTATGTAAAATTTTAACAAGTCCCTATTTTAAGTGAACCTTGGTTAACTCATATGGTTCATGTGAGTTTGGATTTCCAAGTCCACTTTCAAAATTTTTAAGTTCGCATTCTTGCGTTTTTGTTCTTCCGAAAAGCGGGCTTTTACAGTGGGGTCCCACATGGGCTCCAAAAATAGTTAGACATGACGTCCTTAGGCCCACTTAAGATAAAAACTAAAAACACGTCGTGAAACAAAATATCAATTTAGAATCGCAATTTACCAAACAAGTCCGAAAAGGGCCAGACTAGTCCAAAGATTGACAGATGCGAGAACGGACAAGTCCGGACTATATTGGACAAGTGCGAACCTGGTCAGAGAGAAATCAGACAAGTCTGGCCAATGTCGGACAAGTCCGATTTTAGTCAGAGGGAAAACAGATTAGTTCGCTAGAATACCGGACAAGTCCAGAGACATAGCAAATTTCCAAGGAATTCGAGTACCGGACTAGTCGACAATGGGTCGGACAAGTCCAAAACTTTACAGAGAGAAAAACAGACTAGTCCGCAACAAAACAGACAAGTCCGACGAAGGTCAGAGAGAAATCAGACTAGTCCGCACCAAAAACGGACTAGTCTGCACTTCCCAGAATTCTTAAGTGCGGTTCTACTCTAAATTAATTTTAAATTGTTCCTTTTAATGTGGATTAATGTTAAACATGTATATGAACTTATGCAATGCATGATGCATGAAAATGAGGGTGTTACAGTTTCTCAATGTGACATGCCTAGCTCCGGCCAATCTTCATCTTGTGGAACACTTGCTTTGCTGTCCTCTTTAACCCTTGAATAGATGAAGAATTTCCACAGGAGAAACTTGCACTCATCTCTACTCGGTTCTCAAAAACATTGCAAAATGTGAGAACTAGAAGGAGAGGAAGTGCCGAAACTCAATGATGCTTCGAATGTGGTAAGACAGGACATTTTCGCACGGATTGCCCTAACCTTTCAGGTACTACTTCCCGTGATGAAAAGCAAACAAGGACGAAGCTCTCCTCTGCAAACAACAACAAGAAAAAGAAGGGTTTTACAAGACGCCAATTGGTAAATAGTTTTATCTCCGCACTTCAAGAACTTGGCTCGAGCGATGTGGACATCGGAATTGACGAAGATGGACATGAATTAGCAAACTTGTGCTTGATGGTGGGCATGTTAAGATCAAGTATGGAGGAGGCAGAACACAATAGCTACAATGAAGAGGTATGTCCTACTTGCGAAGAAATGTGTGATGCTATTTCTCGTGCCACTGTTATAATTAAGAAAAAAGGACAAAAAGCTTAGGGACAATGCTGTTAAAATTTAGTCACTAGAATATGAAATTAATCGTTTGAAATATATGATTCCTAGTGATGATTTTTGTTCCTCATGTGATTTAATATATAAACATTGTCCTCTCTAAGAAGTGAACACACCTTCACACTTTATAAACTTGAGTTAGAGATTGAAAAGAACAGAGATCTTACTGCACTTAATGATAAAAACTTGAAAGATGCTAGCTGTTCAACAATTGATTTACATTGTACTACTTGTGATGATCTTGATAAGAAGCTACAAGATACTATGAATGAAATTTCTATATTGAACAATTATTTACGTTCTCATGAAGTTAAATATTATTCTAATTGCAAACTAAAAGGAAAAACGTCATGTCAAAACTGTCTAGACTTGTCTATGAAACTTGATGACATGAATAGGACACTATAGTGGTTTTATAATGGGAATAAAAACCTGAACTTGCTGATGAATTCCTCTAAATCATGTAATGATAAATTTGGTTTAGGCTTTGATTCCCATGCTCATGCTAAGGCACATCCACCTAAAATTGTAAAGTCATTAGGAAGTGGTTTAATTCGAACACTTCCTAACAAGATAGAAGTGTTTTTCAAATCTGCGGGTGTGTTGTCTCATTCGATTTCAAATAAACATTTTGCATGCTCTATTAAATATGAACATAAAGTTAAATTTCATTGTATCCACTATGTTAGAGATGGTAATGTCATAGATTTTTGTTATAGACTAGATAAACAACATAAAATTTAAAGAATGCAAGCTAGATCTCATAACTCTCATGCAAAATTTGCTGCACAAGCTAAGCCGGATGTTAGGAACATGCAACCTGCTGTAATGAGTCGAAAACATGCAGTATTTGCTCCCAAACCTTCTTATTTTAGTGCTACACATGTAACACCTCCTAGGTCAGTAGTTGGGAACAATAATTCTCAAACTTTTGCTCATAAATGTGTTGTTTTATCTCAGCTTTCACCTGTTATTCCTGCTAGACGTCGTGTGACTTAGTACTGGATTCCTAAATGCCTTTTGACTAACCCCAGTATTGAGTCATCGACATATTGTGCTTCTATGTAAAACTTTTGCTCATAAACCTGCTATTTTATCTCAGCTTTCACGTGTTATCTGGTTGACGTCGTGTGACTTAGTACTGAATGCCTTTTGACTAACCCCAATATTGAGTCATCGACGTATTGTGCTTCTATGTAGGTTACACGCTTGAGGAAGGAGAACATTTGGATTGTGGACTTAGGTTGCTCACGCCACAAGACTGGTAACAAAGATTGGTTCTCCTCCCTCTTTTTTATTTCACGTGTACAAAATGTTACTTTTGACGATAATTCTTCAACTCCTATAATTGCTAAGGGTTCGGTTAGAGTAAATGATCACTACACTTTCAAGGATGTGACACTTGTCAAAAATTTGAAATACAACTTGCTTTCTATTTCACAATTGCTAGATGAAAATCTAGAAATTATTTTCAATCAAAATTGCTGCAAGGTTGTTGTATCAAATGGTGCGCTTATTTTTAACATGTCTCAGTTTGAAAGAGTTTTTAAAGCTGATTTTGATATGTCATCCTCTAAGCATAGGTGTCTAGTTGCTAATGATTCAAAAGACTTATATTTTTGGCATCGTAGACTTGGTCACATAGGCTTTGATCATCTCACACGTGTTAGTGCTGTTGATCGAATACGTGGGCTGCCTAAGCTTAAAGGGGACAAAGAAATTGTGTGCTCTTCTTTTAGACATGCTAAGATGGTTGCAGGTTCACATGATCCTCTCACAATGACCATGACAACTGAACTGGGACAACTTTTGCACCTTGACACCGTAGGTCCTTCATGTGTTCAATCTTTTGGAGGTAAATGGTATGTTCTTGTGATAGTTCATGATTACTCTACATACTCTTGGGTTTACTTTATGGCATCTAAGAATGAAGTTTTCAGTCAGTTTAGAACTTTATTTCTTAGATTTTCAATTGGTCATCCAAGATCTTTAAAATCAATTAGAAGTGATATCGGAACCGAATTTAAAAATCAATCGTTTGATCTCTTTTGTGCCGAAAATGGAATAGATCATCAATTTTTTTTGTCATATGTACCTCAACAAAATGGTGTTGTAGAGAGAAAGAACGAAACCTTAGTTGAGATGGTTAGGACTATGCTTGATGAATTTCAAACTCCTAGAAAGTTTTGGGCAGATGAAATTGCAACTGTTTGTTATGTTTCCAATCGTGTTTTCTTGCGTGCTAAACTAGGAAAAACACCATATGAACTTCGGTTTGGACATAAGCCTAGTGTCACACACTTTGGATCTTTGGTTGCAAAATTTTGTTAAGGAACATGGTAATCTTGATAAATTTGAAGCTAGATTTGTTGATGGCATGTTTCTTGGTTAGCCATCTCATACTAGAGGCTACCGTGTGCTTTTACTTAATACTAACAAAATTGTGGAGACTTGTGAGGTTTCTTTTGATGAAGCTAGCCCAGGTAGTAGCTCAAATATTGCAGGTCCAGATCTATATCTGCAGGGGGAGAATATTTTTGTTGAAGATGAGGAAGAAGTAGCGTTGCTGCCCGAAAATTTAGCAGCTAATGATATTGTTTCAGCTCTTGATTTTGATTCAAAACTAGCACTGACGAGCACCATTGCTGGTCCAAATCGTCCTCAAGTCACAAGCTCATAGATTTGTGATGAACTTGAAGAATAAGAATCTTGTGAAGTGTCTATTGGAAGAGTCCTCAAAGTTCATCCACCACAATAGATTATTGGAAGCTTGCATGAACGAGTCACACGGTCCAGGTTTTTGCAATCCAAACTCTCATGCTCATTCTGCGTTGCTTCTTTTGAACCCAAAGATATATCACACGCACTCACTAATGAATCTTTAATTATTGCCATGCAAGAAGAGTTAGAAAATTTTGAAATAAATAATGTTTGGAAACTTGTACCTCTACCTCAAGGTCATACCTTAATTGGAACTACATGGGTGTTTAAAAATAAACAAAGTGAGGTGGGGTTGTGGTTAGGAATAAGGCTAGGTTGGCTGCTCAAGGTTACACACAAATTGAAGGTATTGATTTTGATGAAACTTTTGCTCCTGTTGCTAGATTAGAAGCTATAAGAATTTTGTTAGCTTTTGCTGCATCTATAGGTTTCAAGTTATATCAAATGGATATTAAAAGTTCTTTTCTTAATGGCTACATAGATGAGGAGGTTTATATCAAGCAACCATCGGGTTTTGATAATCTAAATTTTCCTAATCATGTTTATAAACTGTCCAAAGCCTTGTGCGGTCTCAAACAAGCCCTCAGAGCATGGTATGATAGGTTAAAAACATTCTTACTTGAAAAGGGGTTTACCATGGGCAAGGTTGATAAAACTCTTTTTTTACTTAATCATGGCAATGACTCATTATTTGTTCAAGTGTATGTGGATGATATTATCTTTGGTTGTCCTTCTCATGATCTTGTGTCCAAGTTTTCAGCAATGATGAGTTCAAAATTTGAGATGAGTATGATGAGAGAACTCACGTACTTTTTGGGGCTGCAAATCAAGCAAACCAAGGAGGATACTTTTGTGCATCAAGCAAAATATACAAAAGACCTTCTTAAGCGCTTCAACATGGACAAAAGCAAACCTATTTGTACACCAATGGGTACAGCAATGACACTTGAACATGATGAAGATGGTTAACCCGTGGATCAAAAAGAATTAGAAGCATGATCGGATCACTTTTGTACCTCACAGCATCAAGACCAGACATACAATTCAGCGTATGTCTTTGTGCACGGTTTCAAGCTTCCCCACGTGCTTCACATCGTCAAGCCGTCAAAAGGATTCTAAGGTACTTACATGGAACTCAAGAATTTGGCATTTTTCTTCCTTCTTCCTCAACTGTTATTTGAAAGCTTTTTCGGATGCTGATTTTGAGGGTTGTAGGATTGATAGGAAAAGTACTTCAGGTGCTTGTCATTTTTCTTGATAATTCACTTGTTGCTTGGTCCTCTAGAAAACAAAATTCAGTTGCACAATCCACAGCTGAATCTGAATATGTAGCTGCTGCTAGTGCTTGCTCACAAATTTTTTTGATTGTTCAAACGCTTAAGGACTATGAGGTTGATCTAAATAGGGTTCCATTATTTTGTGATAACACTAGTGCCATTTGCATTGCTAAAAACTTCGTGCAACATTCTAGAACAAAACACATTTACATTAGGTATCACTTTATCCGTGATAATGTTGAAAAAGGAAACATTGTGCTTCACCATGTAGATATGGAACAACAATTGGCTGACATTTTTACAAAACCTTTGGATTTCACTCGTTTTTGTTACATTTGTAGTGAAATAGGGGTTATGCATTCATGCCTTAAATTGAGGGGGAGTTTTTTTGAAACTTGGGAACTATATGTGTGAATCTAAATTTCAAATAATATGATCATAGTATTTCATACATATATGACTTTGTAATTCCTTTTACATGCTGAAAGTTCTTACTACATTACTTATGTTATACATTTTGTAGTTTTTGCCATGACTAGTGTCGGTACCCTGCGTACCGGGTACCCCACGATACTGCAGGAAGTGCAAGGGAGTTCCACCTGTCAAAGTTGAAGACCTTCGTAGGCCCCACATGTACACGGCACTGGACCCGCCTCCTTCACATGGGTAGCTCCGGCACTACCACGTGTAATATAAGACTGGAGCTAAACACCCTACAAAAGGAAGCTCCGTGCTTGACATGTGGCCAGTGACCCCGGACCTAACCCCCAGTAGAGGGAGGCTTTGGTGCCGCCACATGCATAGCGGCTCTGGACCTACCTCCCCGGGAAGGGAAGCTCCGGAGCTGCCACGTGACGAGCCTCCGGCCCTACGGCACCAATAGGAATACTGACGGATCTCCAACAGCATGAACATTCAAGGGATAGTTATTGCTACAGTTACAAGGCCTGATTATGTGCCATTAATACAATATTAACGATGCATGATTAGAAGACCATTAATACCAGTAACGCCGCCATTAAGGCGCATTATCACACTATTAGGGTGCTTAAACACACTTAAATTGTATATTAGGCAATAATAACTGTTGGGGCCACATGTCGGGCCAGGCAATTGATGTAACAGCCATCCCTTGATATATAAAAGGGATGGTGTTGCGTGATACAAACAACTAAGCTCATACGCATGCAAGCACCAGTGAATCCTGAATACAACAACACACACTCCGTGGAGTATGGTATTACGCTCAGGCGGCCTGAACCACGTAAATCTTGTGTCATCATCTTGTCTAGAATCTCCGCAGGCCCAAACCGATCTAAGAACCTCCACGGGCTACAATTTAGTAGTACCTGGGGAAGTGTCATTAGTACGCTTCGAAATTTGGCGCGACAGAAGGGGGACATTGCCTGAGATCTCAAGATGGTGAACTCCGCCGCAGGATCATCCAACGGCAACATCGCTGAGCAGCCTGCTGGAGGGAATCCCTCCAACATCCAACAGCTAGCAGCCGTCGTTGTCCCGGTGGGCGTCATGCCACCACCACCACCATCAGTTCAGGCAAACAATGCTAGACAGCAGGATGGAGTACTCGCGTCGATCACAACATCGATGAACAACAACCCTGAGCACGCGCTAATTGCTGCACGTACTATACTCCAACGTCCACCACCTCCAGGAGCATCTCAGGGTGCGATGGAGTAGTGGAGGGCTGATGGTGAACATATGATTGTAGCTGCAGCCGATGGCATCAGCAACAAAGGCCCTGCTCCTTCGGGGTAGGCACCTTCTCAACGCCGGATCTTGTCAGGAAGACTTAATCCGCAAGTTTCACAGCACAGGAGACGTGTTGTATCCGAACAGGTGACCTTGCTGCCCTCCGGGGCATGGCGCAACCACACTACATCAAAACTTTTGATGCATGACCTGCGGTCAGAGCTCGACCGCTGCTACAGACAGCGGGATGGTTGTGTCCACATTGAGCATGCTTGCGAAAGGCGGTAGGCTAGCGAAAACTCTCCTCCTTCGGGAGTAGGGGGGCGACTGTTGAGCCTTGGCCATGCATCTACGCATGGTCTGCTGGCCCCAGAAGTTCGACGGGACTGTCAACCCCACCGAGTTCCTCCATATATACTCCACCGCCATTCTAGTGGCGAGTGGCAATGAGGCCGTGATGGCCAACTACTTCCCAGTGGCTCTGACTGGGATCTCCAGGTCCTAGTTCATGAGTCTACCGCCCAACTCCATCAATAGTTGGGCAGAGCTATGTCAACAGTTCATCGCCAACTTCGGGAGTTCCTACATCCGACCAGGCTATGAACTGGAGATGTTTGTTATGAAGCAAACATTGGGAGAATCACTGCGGTCCTTTATCTAGTGGTTTTCTCAGGTACATAATACCATTTCCTCCATCTTCAATGCATCTGTCATCGTGGCATTTAGATAGGGTGTTAGAGATAAAAAGATGTTGGAGAAGCTGGCGACGAAGGAGGTCACCAGCGTCACAAAGTTGTTCAGCCTTGCTGACAAGTGCGCCCGGGCCGTAGAGGGCTGGGAAATGCACTCAAAGCCAGCTCCGGAGGTTAATAAAAATCCCTCCAAAGCTGAAGCCACTACCTCCGGTGGTGGCAAGAAGAAGAAAAATACCAACGGCAAGAAAAAACTGTCGGCCGACGCCCCAACTACTGCGGCTGCTGCAGCTCCGGGTGGCCGGGGGCCACGCCCCAAAAAATGATCCCGACCTTCATCAGAAGACGGCGGCAGATCCAAGATGTGGTGTCCGATTCACAAAACAGACAAGCACGGTTTGGAAGACTGCCAATAGGTCAAAAACCTCGTCGAGCGCTACAACAAGCGCCGAGAAGAAGCTCCTTTCCGCCAGCGGGAAGGAAAGGCTCTGGCTGAAGTGGAGCTAGGCTTCCAGGACCCCAAGAAGGTCCTAAAGGCTGTGTAGAACACAGTTGATGATGATTCTGACGTCTCTGACAATGAGCGTCGAAAGATCCTCAACACCATTTATGGGGTGTCCTGGGACATCACCTCTTGCCGTGTCCTCAAGACAATGCAGCCGTAAATGGCTGCCGTAGCTTCTGCTGCCAGGGCAGAATCACATCGAAAATGGATGGACACTCCCATCACTTTTGATACAACAGACTGCCCCAAGAACATGGTCGGAGCTGGCCAACTGCCACTGATGGTGTCTCCAACTATTAACAATGTTCATCTCTACCATATCTTGGTAGACGGAGGCGCAGTGCTCAATCTATTGAGCTTTGAAGTGTTCATGAAGATCCATCTCAAACTCTCGGACCTTCGCCACTCAAGACCTTTGTCCAGGGTAGGTCCGGGGGCCATCATCCCTCTCGGATCCATTACACTCCATGTGACCTTCGGGACTCGGGAGAAGTACAGGACCGAGAAGCTGGTCTTTGACATCGCTCATATCAGTCTGCCCTTCAACGCCATCCTGGGCATGCCCAGTCTCTACTGGTTCATAGCCGCGGCTCACTACGACTACCTGCTGTTGAAGATGCCAACACCTTCCAGCATTCTCCGGATCCGCGGAGATCGCACTGCTGGAGTTACTGTGCTGGAGGAGCTCCATGCACTTGCCACGGCTCACGAAGCAACCTCTGGCAAAGAGCTAGCTGCTCAACCTCCGAGCACTCGTCATCGAGGCTCGACCTCTGTACCACGTGTGCAGCCAGACGTCGACATCGACGTTGCTGTCAAAGTCGTCGAAATTGGGTCTGATGCTGCCCAGACCACCCGTATACCGGGAGGTCTTGACAACAAATAGGAACTCATGCTCATCACTTTCATTCGGGCGAATGTTAACGTGTTTGCCTGGGAACCATCACAAATGCATGGGATCCCTAGGAAGGTGATTGAGCACAATCTGAAGGTTTATCTCGACACACTGCTAGTACACCAGAAGCCCCGAAAGAAATTAGTGGAAAGGCAGAACTTCATCTGACAAGAGATCAAGAAGTTGCTTGAAGTTGGTTTCATCCGGCAGGTTCATCACCCAAAATGGCTGGCAAACCCAATTGTTGTACCCAAGGCCGGTGGGAAGCTTCGGATGTGTATCGACTACACCACCTTGAATAAGGCATGTCCAAAAGATCCATTTACACTACCTATAATATATCAGATAGTGGACTCACTACAAGGATTCCACCCTGTTGCAACGATTGTACTGCAACAAATACTAAATCGTTGCAGTAAGCTTGGTCTTTTGCCATGATTCACTAGTTCGTGGCATTAGCATCTATCGCCACGGAACACGATCGTTGCACTAGGATCTGTTGCCACGATTCACTAGTTCGTGGCATTAGGATCTATCGCAATGAATCTGTTGCCACGATTCACTAGTTCGTGGCATTAGCATCTATCGCCATGGAACATGATCGTTGCACTAGGATCTGTTGCCACGACTAACTAGTTCGTGGCATTAGCATCTATCGCCACGGAACTCCATCGTTGCACTAGGATCTATTGCCACGATTCACTAGTTCGTGGCATTAGGATCTATCGCCATGAATCTGTTGCCATGATTCACTAGTTTGTGGCATTAGCATCTATCGCCATGGAACCCGATCGTTGCATTAGAATCTGTTACCACGATTCACTAGTTCGTGGCATTAGGATCTATCGCCACGAAACCCGATCGTTGCATTAGGATATGTTCCTATGATTCAATAGTTCGTGGCGTTAGCATCTATCGCCACAGAACCTGGTCGTTGCATTAGAATCTGTTGCCATGATTCACTAGTTCGTGGCATTAGCATCTATCGCCATGGAACGTGATCATTGCATTAGGATCTGTTTCCACGATTCAATAGTTCGTGGCATTAGCATCTATTGCCGCAGAACACAATCATTGCATTAGGAACTTTTGCCACGATTCACCAGTTCGTGGCATTAGGATCTATCGCCACGAAACACAAACGATGCATTAGGAACTTATGCCACGATTCAAAAGTTCATTGTGATAGGATCTGTTGCCACGAAATACCGCTTGGTGGCATTAAGATCTATCACCACAGAACACAAATGTTGCATTACATAGTTCACGTACAGCTAGCTCACACAGTACCTATATAAAAAAATCATCATCTTCGCTGTCCTCCCCCAATATTGGAGGTACAATACCATCATTGATATATGTATCATCATCATCATCATCGTCGTCGTCGTCATCTTCATTTGAAAGAGCGGAAGCATCACCGATTGCTCTGTCAATGTCATTCCTATCCCATGCGGTCATACCCTCACTTATATCAGTAAGTCGTCGATCATCAAATAATGTCTTAGCCTCCATCGTCTCAGTGACATTATTTTCACTGTCTCCAGGTGGCATGGCAAAAAGGTTTCGTGGCTTCGTTTTAACAACTATAGCCCATTTAGGTTGCTTCACACTTCTAACGTAAAAAACTTGTTCTGCTTGGGTAGCTAGAATGTAAGGCTCATACTTAAATTGAGAAATAGTAGTGTCAACATCTATCATTCCGTATCGATCCATTTTATAGCCTCTGCATTGGCTCTGACCGGAACGAGGCCAATCAAACCATTCACATTCAAATAACAAAACCTCTTGATTTTTTTCAAAATCAACAGAAATCATTTTCTTGATTACTCCATACCACTCATGATCACCATCCCGAACAACAACACCACTATTTTGGGTCCGTAAATCTTTTTCCACCTCTGTTGTTCAAAAGAAGAAGTCATTTATGAATGATCGACTAAAAAAACATGCCCGGCGATCAGGTCCTCTAGATAATGCATACAAATAATCGGTTACTTTGCCTTCTTTGTGTAATGTCATAATCTGTACACATTAATTAGTATAAAAGGGGTCATCGATAAACCAACTTCAGAATAGATATTTCTTCAATATTTCATCAAAGTAAAAACTTGCATGTACTTACTTGTTTCTGAAACCAATAAACAAACTCGTCTCTATGGCGTTTTTCAACATCACGAGAATGAATCTTTTTCAGCTCTTCAAAATGCTCACTAAAAAGGGTACAAAATTAAATTAGCCATCAACAATAAGCATGATCCAATATATAGTATAGAACATCTGAGTGTTATACGTACTTGATCCATGGAGCGACCTCTTCAACATTAGAAATAATATAATGTCTGATGTTATGTAGTTCCACCATAGTAAATTGGCCCCATTTAAACCCTTTTTTAGAATTATCAACTTCTGTAAATATATTAGACTCAAGAGAAGGTTCATTCCTAGCTGCAGCTTCATGACGTTTTGGACTATTAAGCTTGGTGCTGATGTTATCCAAAAACTGGCTACAAAAAGTCATACACTCATGCATAATATATCCCTCAGCTATAGAACCCTCCGGATGAGCTCTGTTACGTACATACCTCTTCAATGTACCAAGGTACCTCTCAATTGGATACATCCATCTGTAAGAAACGGGTCCACCCAAGCGAGCTTCTTCGCCAAGATGGATTGAAAGATGTACCATGATATCAAAGAAAGTGGAAGGAAGCAACATCTCAAGCTTACAAATTGTTTCAAGAAAATGTTCAATCATCTTATCCAAATCTGGTTCCACCAATTCTTTAGAACAAATTCCAGAAAAGAATCTTCTAAAATCAATTAAAGGTTCAACAACCTTTTCAAGCAATATGTCACGTATTGCAATAAGAAGGAGCTTCTGAAATATAATATGGCAGTTATGAGTTTTTAGACTTGATACCTTATGTGTTGTTATGTCCACACTTCTCTTGATGTTTGAGGCATAACCATCGGGCATCTCACATCCCCCAAAAACTTGCACAAGGTGGTCTTCTGATCTTTTTGCAAAGTATATGATGCTGATGGACAATCATACTTCCCTTTCATACCCACCGGATGTTGCTTTGGCCATATACCCATTTCCTGCATATCAAAACGAGCTTGTAGACTATCTTTTTTTTTTACCATCCATACTAAGCAACGTCCCCAATATGCTATCACAAATTTTTTTTCTCATTGTGCATGACATCCAAGTTTTGCCTTATTAGCAATGTCTTCCAATACGGGAGCTGAAAAAATATACTTTTCTTCTTCCAACTATGCCACCTATCTTCCTCAGTGCGCTTTCTCTTATTATTCGTCTATCCAAAACTCACTTGATCAAAAGTCTCGTATTGTTGGAGTACTTCGTGACCAGAGAGTGGTGTTGGAGCCTCTCTATTCTCTATTTTGTTGTTGAAAGAAGCTTTGTCCTGACGCCACCGGTGATCCTGAGGTAGGAAATGACGATGACCCATGTAGCAATACTTTCGTCCATGTTTCAACAACAAGGAGTCAGTGTTTACATGGCAGTATGGACATGCTAGCCTACCTTTTGTGATCCATCCACATAGCATTGCATATGCTTGAAAATCGTTTATTGTCCATAATATAGAAGCTCGCATGAGAAATGTCTCTTTCTTTGAATTGTCGTATGTTTCAACACCACCAGATCATAATTTCAGTAGCTCATCAATCAAAGGTTACAGATACACATCAATGTTGTTTCCAGGTGACTTTGGCCCAGGAATTATCATTGACATCAACCAATAAGGCTACTTCATACACAACCAAGGTGGTAGATTATAAGGGATTAGAATCACAGGCCATGTACTGTAAGAAACATTTATTACTCCAAAAGGATTGAAACCATCAGATGCTAGCCCAAGTCTTATGTTGCGAGGATCAGATGAGAAATTTGGGTGAATGCTGTCAAAATGCTTCCATGCTTTCGAATCTGTAGGATGGCATAATATTCCATCATTAATACGTTCTTCTTTGTGCCAGCGCATGTTTGATGCCATTGATTCTGCCATATAAAACCTTTGAAGACAGGGAATAAGAGGGAAGTATCATAGAATCTTGCGTGATACAAGCTTCTTGGCTTCTACACAAGGTAAAGCCTCTCTTGCATCCCCACCAGTACTATTTTTCCATCTTAATTCACCACATTTTGTGTATCGATCCAGCAGAGAATAGTCCTTCTGGAATAACACACAGTCATTGACACATGCATCGATCTTTTCGTAGCTCAGCCCGAGGTCACGAACAACCTTCTGAACTTTATCAAGTGTATTAGGAATGCAATGGCCCTCTGGAAACACATATGAGAATAGTTCAAGGATCAACTCACATGCTTTTTTGCTCAAACCAGTTAAACACTTTATCTAGTACAACCTGACAATGAAGGATAATTGGGTCACCTTCTCACAACCTGGATACAACTCCATTTTGGCATCATTTAATAAGTCATAGAATGCCTTTGCACACCCAGTTGGCTCCTGCTGGTTTATAGCATTTTCTAGATCATCAACATCTACTGAAGTACCACCATGATCACCAGTGCCTCTAAGAAGACTGGACATCATATTTTCCATAGCAGCATCATCAGAAATTATCTCCTCATTATTTGCTAATTGCTCAACAATATTTTTCTCAACTCGTTTTCCTCCATGGTGTACCCAACAAGTATAATCAAATGACATCCCATTACGAAGCAATTGAAGATGAACTTCCTTGCGTCTCCCGTGGCAAATATTATGACATTTCGTGCAAGGACAAGGCTTAGTTTCTTCTTCACGAGTGCTCCTGGAATGCTAAATTTAAAAATGACTTCATTCCATCCTGCCACTCCTTCATACGCCTGTCTTTTCCCATCCATGTCTTATCTTCTAACATCGCTTCCTACAATTCAATCATCGTATCCGTAAGAGGATATTGAACTACAATAAGATTATGTAAGCAATTGTACCTAGCATATGTTGCTCCTCCATGTGCGGCAGCCGGCGAATGCTCCTCCACGCCGGTGGACTGCGGATGCTCTTCCAAGAGTGTGGCGGCCGACGGATGCTCCTCCAAGAGCGTGGCGGCCGGCAGATGCTCCTCCAAGAGCGTGGTGGCCGGCGGATGCTCCTCCAGGCGTGTTTCGTGCAATCGGGAGAGGGGCCGTTGTGGATCCAAGGGTCCGGCGGGGAGGCAGCCAGGACAAAGCGTACGTGAAGCTATTAGTGTAGGCCCAACACTGCGCTGGGCCGCTTGTTATTCATGGGCTGAAACTGCGCTGAGTCACTTTGTATTCCTGGGCCAAAACTGCGCTGGAACGCTTGGTGTTCGTCCCCATGACGCGTGAGCCCATGTACGGGCGCATGTCTGTGGCTCTGGCAATTTGTAATCCAAATAAGTAAATGTAGAAATAATGGGGGTGGTATTCCGATCAAAGGGGAAAATTTGGTGTCGTTAAAGGAGATGTTTTTTATAAAAGGATAAATTTCTAATTTAACACAGAAAGGGCCCAGCGTATGCGTGGAAAAATTATGCTTATAAAAAACCGCGATTTGCATCCCTTTCGGTTATCGCAACGGCTCGATGTGTCCCATCGGTTTCACTAGCAGTTTTTTAATTTGACACAGAAAGGGCCCATATCTTATATAAAAAAACATCTGCCCGGTACACGCCTCATACGCGTTCCATTCGACTTTGACCAGGCAAGCGGACGATGTCGAAAGGAACGTGGTTGAGTCTTGTATGACATATTTTTTCAATCAGATGTCTGACTACAATAGCGCACGTTGCCTTATATTCTTGTTGCAACGAGATCAACTTTCCGAGGTGGGACAAATCATTCACAGCTTGTCAAAATCGCTCGCAGGAATTCGTTACGGACACCGGGTATAGGAGTAGTGGTAATGATTACACTATGCATAGGGGCATTGGGCCAGTGTTATGTTGGGGCCAGTGGTATATATAGATGGTGCCACGATCAGGGAACGTCGATTGAAGACACGAGAAGGAAGTACGTGTGGCACCATCTGAGAACGGTATGCACTTGCCCTCTGGTGCGTCGTTAAAGGTGATGTTTTTCGATAAAAGGAGAAATTTTTAATTTGACACGCAGAGGGCCCAGCGTATGCGGGGAAAAATTATGCTTATAAAAAACCGCGGTTTGCATCCCTCTCAGTTGTCGCAACGGCTCGACGTGTCCCATCGGCTTCACTGGCATTTTTTTAATTTGACACGGAAAGGGCCGAAGGCTTTATCTAAAAAACATTCGCCCTGTACAAGCCTACTTTACGTCCCGTTTGATTTCAACCGGGTGAGCTCTGTTGAAATCAAACGTGGCATGCAGGAGTCTTGTACGACATCCTTTTTCAATTGAATGTCTAACTACAATAGCGTGTGTCGCCTTATATTCTCATTGCAACAAGCTCAACTTTCCGAGGTGGGATAAATCGTTCACAGCTTGTCAAAATTGCTCGCATAGGGGCATTGGGCCAGTGTTATGTTTGGGCCAGTGGTATATAGATGGTGCCACGATCAGGGAACGGTGATTGAAGACACGAGAAGGAAGTATGTGTGGCACCATCTGAGAAGGGTATGCACTTGATCTCCGGTGCATCGTTAAAGGAGATGTTTTTCGATAAAAGGAGAAATTTTTAATTTGACACGGAAAGGGCCCAGCGTATGCGGGGAAAAATTATTCTTATAAAAAAACCACGGTTTGCATCCCTCTCGATTATCGCAAGGGCTCGATGTGTCCCATCAGCTTCACTGGCAGTTTTTTAATTTGACGCGGAAATGGCCCAGGGTTTTATATACTCCTTCCTTATCTTTTTAATTGACGTTTTAGACAAAGATTTAAACTATAAATGACTTAGGTTTCCTGTCCTAACGTAAATTAAAAAAATCAAGAGGGAGTAAAAAACATCCGACCTGTACATGCCTTATACACGTCCTGGTCGATTTCAACGGAGCCATTTGATTTCAACCGGGTAAGCTCCATTGAAATCAAACGTGGCATGCAGGAGTCTTGTATGACATCTTTTTCAATCGAATGTCTGACTACAATAGCGCACGTTGCCTTATATTCTCGTTGCAATGAGCTCAACTTTCCGAGGTGGGACAAATTGTTCACAGCTTGTCAAAATCGCTCGCAGGAATTCGTTACGGACACCGGGTATAGGAGTAGTGGTAATGATTACACTGTGCATAGGGGCATTGGGCCAGTGTTATGTTGGGGCCAGTGGTATATATAGATGGTGCCACGATCAGGTGACCAGTGCACAACCTGGGCCCAGGTGGTGCATAGATTGCAAGTGACGAGAATACGATTCCTTGGAGTTATCCCTGTTATGTCCGGCCATCATACGACCACGTTTGTTCATGTGCACACATGTCACAGTCATGCAACTGCTTCATCCGTCCGTTCATGTGGACACATGTCACATATGTGGAATGCTATGCACAGCCTTGGATATGCATACCGTATCCATAAAATTTTTTTTCTCGTTCGGGTATGAGTGGTTTCTCTTCAATCTAAGTGGATTGGAGAGTGTCCGGCCATCATACGACCTGGCGTAATGAATATTTTTGAATCTGATATACTCCTCTTTTTAATTCTTATTGTTATGACCACAAGTTGCATTGTCTCAACCAAACATCACGTACAACAACAATTTACTCAACGGAATCGAGAACTGGCCAATTAAAATAGAATTTAGCAGTCTCGCGGTTCATAGATCGAAACGTGCGCCATCCTTTTTCTTCTTCCTTTTTTCTATCCATAACCGTGAGACTGTTGAGTTCCATCTTCACCGACACATATGTACAGTCCGGGTGTGCCGGTGTGTACCTTAACCCTCGTTGTGCGTCCCCAGTGGTGGTTGGAAGACCTCTACAGGTATGTTCTGATTCCTGTCCTCCAACTACATCTAGGTTTCCGATGACGCATGCGGTTCACCACCAGACAAACCAGCAAAGCCTCAGTGATGAGCGGCATGCAAATTTCTTGATGAAAATCTGACTGCGGGGGCCTCCCGTTCGGATGCAACTTCGGTGCTCCCGTTTGTGCTACCGTGCATACTCCCGCTTATGTGTCATCATCTAATTGGTTGAAGTTAAATCAGGCATGATGTTAGGTAAATGAAAGGGCTAATAAAATCATGACACTTAAGTAGGACACATGGATGCACTGAATGGGAGTATACAAGCCATGTCCCTCCCATTCTGTCCTCCCATGCGTCATCCCGCTGATGTGTCAAAATGTTATTGGTCCCTTTATTAATGCTTAGTTTAACTACCATACCTTCACAACAAATAAAAAGGTGACACATCAGCGGGAGTGTCATCAAAAAACTAGAGATGGATGCGTCAGCAGGCCGCAGTCTGTTTTTCATCAAAAAACTTGCATGCCGCTCAACATCGAGGCTTTTTGTTTGTTTGGTGGTGAACCGTCTGCGTCATCAGGAACCTAAAGATGGAGTAAGAGGATAGGAATCAGAGCATACCTGTAAGGCTCTTCCCAACAACCACTGGAGACGGACGATGTACGGGGGGTTAAGGTACACCGGCACACCCGTACCGTACGTGTACCCGGCCAGCCGTGTACTAGTAGTTTCCTTCGAACCTCCGGCACAAGAAAGCGGCATGCAAGTTCCATTCTGTATGAAGAATGTTTGTTATGTATTCATCAGGGAACAAAGATACACTTTATATAGGCTAGCTAGTGTTGTGTGAAAACAAAACAAAGCCCTTTCGCACTACACACATTCAAAAGCTAGCGTTAATGACTAAACGTAGGCCTACGCAGTCAAACAATGACGTTAGACCAACGCAGTCAACAATGACTTTACATGTGTGCATGCTTATCCTTTCTACAGTCTGGTGGTGAACCGCCTGCATCATCGGAAGCCTAGATGGAGTTGGAGGACAGGAATCAGAGCATACCTGCCTGGACCAGGATCGCCTGACGTAGCGACATTTTGCTGCATGCGTGCAGTAAAGGTTGCATCCACCGTTTGTTTTGATCCGACGATTGTACTTACCTGCTACCCAACTAAGGGTTCCATTCAAATCATTTCTTAAACTCTTGCCTGCTTGCTTCAACATGAAAAAGAGTTTACAAGCATATAATGATGCATACTTCAAACTTTTAAATAAAACAAACTTCTATAACAAATTAACAGGATTAAAAACACATTAACTATCTTATGTGGCATGCCAATGTGGATGTCCAACTCAGAGTAAAGAGGAAAGTGAAACAATTTTTTGAAGTTGATGGACTAAATAATTGACCCATTTGAAAGTTCAAGGACCAAACTTAGTTTTGATTGAAATTTTGAGCATGAAGTTGAGTATTGCCAGCTTGATGAGCTCAAGCTCGAAAAGTTCGAGTAAGCTCATTTGTTGTTGTCATTATGATATGTACGTTTGATTAACTACACTATATAACTCTATTAAAAATGTTCTATGGGACACAATTTTTATATATGGTAGAAACAAACTTGCTCCAGTTCGACTCGTTGACAGCCCTACATGCAATTAAAGTTTTGGTGCAATCGTGTAATCAAAGATTTTCATCTGTTGGATCTATACATCCTACGGTTATTAAATCTTTTCATTTAACCCCTTCCACCCCCACCATCACCCCCGCACCTGGTGGAGGGTGCTAAATAAAAAGATTCAATGATCGTAATGTAGATCGATCCAATTAGGACAAGTTTTGTAGTTCAAATAAGAACTAAAAAACTTGTTCTAACGACGAGTAATATTGGTAGGAGGCTGTAATGTTTTATGATAATGAAATCAATGTTGTTCGTCTGTTCCATCTATTATTTTGTTTTCTATCTGTTGATTAGTGAACTATATGTTCTATTTGTATTCTCTGTTAATGAACGACCCTCCACACCGCTGGTGGCTTGTAAAGTTGCCTCTACGATACTTTAGCCGCTAGAGGTGCCAGGAGATCGCCCGCAGCGGGGCCTGCAAAGCGGTCTGTAAAGTAGTAGTATACAATACTAACATGTAGCGACGACTAGAAAGAAAAGTGGAGACAATCAATAGGGAGAAAATAAATGAAAGGACGTGAAAAATCTTAGAAAAAGATAGGTAGAACTCCAACGTACCACTGGCCCTATGCCCCTATACGCGGTGTAATCATTACCACTACTATACGCGGCCAGAAGTTATTACCACTGCTTCAAGAGAAGTGCTGAAGACACGAGAAGGAAGTACGTGTGGCATCATCTGGGAATGGTATGAACTTGCTCTCCAGTGCGTCGTTAAAGAAGATGTTTTTCGATAAAAGGAGAAATTTTTAATTTGACACGCAGAGGGCCCACCGTATGCAGGGAAAAATTATGCTTATAAAAAACCGCGATTTGCATCCCTCTCGGTTGTCACAATGGCTCGACGTGTCCCATCGGCTTTACTGGCAGTTTTTTAATTTGACACGAAAAGGGCCCAGGGCTTTATCTAAAAAACATCCACCCCGTACAAGCCTCCTCCACATTCTGATCGATTTCGACCGGGCAAGCGGACGATGTTGAACGAAGCGTACAGAAGTCTTGTACGACATATATTTTCAATCAGATGTCTGACTACAATAGCGTGAGTTGCCATATATTGTCATTGCAACGAGCTCAACTTTCCGAGGTGGGACAAACGTTCACAGCTTGTCAAAATCACTTGCACGAATTCGTTACGGACACCTGCTATAGGAGTAGTGGTAATGATTACACCGCGTATAGGGGCATTGGGCCAGTGTTAGATTGGGGCCAGTGGTATATATATGGTGCCACGATCAGTGAACGATGATTGAAGACACGAGAAGGGAGTACGTGTGGCACCATTTGAGAACGGTATGCACTTGCTCTCCGGTGCGTCATTAAAGGGGATGTTTTTCGATAAAAGGAGAAATTTTTAATTTGACATGGAAAGGGCCCAACGTATGCGGGGAAAATTATGCTTATAAAAAACTGCGGTTTGCATCTTTCTCGGTTGTCGCAACGGCTCGCCGTGTCCCATCAGCTTCACTAGCAGTTTTTTAATTTGACGCGGAAACGGCCCAGGGTTTTATATACTCCCTCCTTATCTTTTTAATTGACGTTTTAGACAAAGATTTAAACTAAAAATGACTTAGGTTTCCTGTCCTAACGTCAATTAAAAAATCTAGAGGGAGTAAAAAACATCCGCCCCGTACATGCCTTATACACGTCCCGTTCGATTTCAACGGAGCCGTTTAATTTCAATCGGGCGAGCTCCATTGAAATCAAACATGGCGTGCAGGAGTCTTGTACGACATCTTTTTTCAATCGAATGTCTGACTACAATAGCGCGCGTTGCCTTATATTCTCGTTGCAACGAGCTCAACTTTCCGAGGTGGGACAAATCATTCACAGCTTGTCAAAATCGCTCGCTTGAAAAGTTCGAGTAAGCTCATTTGTTGTTGTCGTTATGATATGTACGTATGATCAACTAAACTATATAAATCTATTAAAAATTTTCTATAGGACACAATTTTTATATATGGTAGAAACAAACTCGCTCGAGTTCGACTCGTTGACAGCCGTACATGCAATTAAAGTTTTGGTGCAATCGTGTAATCAAAGATTTTCATCTGTTGGATCTATACATCCTACGGTTATTACATTTTTTCATTAAACCCCTTCCAGGCTTCCACCCCCACAACCACCCCTCCACCAGGTGGAGGGGGTTAAATAAAAAGATTCAACGACCGTAATGTAGATCGATCCAATGGTTGAAGATGGTTGATTACACGATTGCACCAAACATATTATTACATTCTAGTTCAACCCAACTTTAAAACAGGAAATCTTTTGACACTGATTAATCCAGTCGTGATGTTTTTCTCTTCTTGTTTTTGTGATGTTTTATTTTTCCTTGTTTCGTGATGCTGATTTTCATGTTTTGTACTTCCTCCTTTCCATATTAGTACTTGTGATTAAAAATTAGGACAAGTTTTGTAGTTCAAATATGAACTAAAAAACTTGTTCTAACGACAAGTAATATAGGTAGGAGGTTGTAATGTTTTATGATAATGAACTCAATGTTGTTCGTCTGTTCCATCTGTTATTTTGTTTTCTATTTGCTGTTTAGTGAACTATCTAGTCTATTTGTATTCTCTATTAATGAACGACCCTCCACACCGTCGGTGGCTTGTAAAGTTGCCTATACGATACTTTAGCCGCTAGAGGTGCCAGGAGATCGCCCGCAGTGGGGCCTGCAAAGCGGTCTATAAATTACTAATATACGGTACTAGCAGGTAGCGATGACTGGAAAGAAAAGTGGAGACAATCAACAGAGAGAAAAGAAAAGAAAAGAAAGGACGAGAAAAATGCTAGAAAAAGATAGGTAGAACTCCAACGTACCACTGGCCCTATGCCCCTATACACGGTGTAATCATTACCACTACTCCTATACACGGCCAAAAGTTATTACCACTGCTTAAAGGGAAGTGCTGCGGACTAGATGTACCGATTATTTTATTTTGTGTTTATTAGGGATTATGTAACAGCTAGTTCTGTCGATTAGGGACGACTGGAATGAAAAGTGGAGACAATGAACTGAGAGAAGGGAACACCGATTTCCTTTGTTCCAAACTACTGTATGATTGAATGTATTCATTTCCAGAAGAATCCATTTCTTTAAACTATCCCGTGAGTTTCCTTTGATGCAAACGGGGCTAAACATAAGATGAGCGTGCATAGGGGAAACACAACAAGTGCAACATTCATCAGAGACGAGCGGGCATAGAGGAAACACATATACTACAAGTCTTTTTTATATACTCCCTTTGTTCTCTTTTAATTGGCGTTTGGATAACTAGAGGTGCACCCAAATAGGAATGGAGGGAATATAACCCATAGAGTACAACGCCTGACGGCAGAACAGGTCATGCTCGTGCTTAATCCTACAGTTCTCTGTACAGAAGATTGTCCACTCCTCCCACGTAGACCTACCACAGCAGGCAATTCCCTGGTTCCCCCCCTATTGAGCAGGCCCAAGCGTCATAATCAATGTTGAGCACCGCCACCGGCGGCGCTTCTGGACGAGGCCTGCCCAGGAACCTCTAGATGACACCATCGATACTATTCATGGCTTCGTGCCGACACCGGCAACACTCCTTGTTGGTCCACTTAATGGCGACGGACCCGGACGCGTTGTAGCCGACGTGGGCCTCACCTTCGACCTGCCAGATATACTCGAAAGCGTCGCAGGCCCCGCGGTCAGTGTTGTAGCGGAGCATGGCGAGGACATAGGCCGCCACCATGAGGCCGTTCGCAGCCACTCGGGCAAGGAACTGGGTGCCCGGCTACGCGCGACCGTGCAGGAAGACGAGGTCGAACCCGGTGACGTAGAACGCATGAGGGTTGCCGACGATTGACATGCGCTCCACGAGGCGGTCGTAGCTCCAGTTAAACTTCTAGATGCTCTCCCGCTCCAGCGCCACACGTCTGCCCATGGCACGATCCCAGCACGCCGCGTGCATGGCCTTGCAGGTGGCATGCAGACTGGAGAGGTCGTCTATGGGCTGCGGGGAGGTTGTGGCGACCCACCCCGCGATCAGGACCACAATATCGTGCGGCAAGGGGAACTCTATGGGCTTTGAAAGGAACCAATGAGGGCGCACGGAACGGAGACGATGAGGAAGAGTACGCGCGGAGAAGAGGATGGCCTGTGTGTTGCGGAGAAGAGGATGGTGTGTCTTTATTATTACGCGCAGAGAAGACGATGAGACGCGCGCAGTGATGGTTATGGCTTCTAATGTGCACTGTTTGGTATGCTACTTGCGAAACTCGTATGAATGTCTTTCCCTTCCGGAGGATTCCATTCTTTTAAACTGTCTCGTGAGTTTCCTTTGATGCAAACTGGGGTTACGGCTTCTAAAGTGTAGTTGTACGCTACTTTAGCCACTGGAGTTGTCAACAGGTAGGAGATCGCCCGCAGCGGGGCCTGCAAAGCAGTTTGTAAAAAGTACTCCTCTCTCCGTCCCAACTCAACTCTATTTTTAGCTTTGGTCAAACTTACCATTGACCAATGATTTCTTGCCTCATCCTTATCCTGATCATCAAGGTCCTTCGCCTGCTGTCCCAGATGACTTGGGGCAGAATGATCCTGGTGACCAGAATGAAGTGTCGGATATGTTGTCCACGGCACAGGGTTATTCAACACAAGCAATAGGTAGGATATCCTAATCTTTCTCCTCATATATAGCGTGTTAACTAATTTTTTGGCCGAATGATCTAGAAAAATTACTTCAAATTGGATGATGCCATCAAGCTCGCAAGATCAACTTCATTCATCCTCAAACTAGCTAATTATTTCAGATGGATTTACGTTAGGGGTGTGCATTCGGTCTCCCGATATTTTGGTTCGGGTATTTCGGTCTTTTTCAAAATTCGATTTCTTGAAATCACTACCAGAATTGTTGTAATAATATTAGGTACCCGAACATTTTGGGTACCAAAATTCCGGTTCGGTCTTCGGTCCTACCCAATATATCCAAATTATACATTATATCCATGTCATGTTTCCACAAAATTAATATGATTGATAAATTTAATCCCATGAGGTAATTTATTATAAATTAACAAATGAAAAATAAAAAATAAATGTTTAAATCCAACAACTTCACACATCACAACTTGAAAATAGAATATCTAAATTTGAATTGTTCATATTTTAGCACGTATAATTTAACTTATTATTTGATGGACCGACTATTCGATTATTTCAGTTACGCGAGAGTGGTACCCGAATCCGACATTTATTTTTCAGTTATTTATATTTGCTACCCGAAAAGTATCTGATACCCGATATTTTGGTCTTTTTGGTCTCGGTTTTTTTGGTTTCGGTTCTTCGGTCTCAGTTTATTTGCCCATCCCTAATTTACGTAGTAGTAGCATATGGAATATACATATTTCTCCTCCATGTTTTTTTGAAAAACTATCAAGTGATATATCCTATGTGCATATTACATATCTAAAACTAATGTAAAATTTAAAACTTTTTCAAAGGGAACTCTTAGGTTTCGTCAAATCTATATTTGAGATTTACGCAATTTTGATCTGTTTTAACAATACAAGATATGTACTTTTAGATTCACCATGAAAATATTTCCATAATATACAATCTAATACTACATGTTATTGAAGTTAATAAATTCTATATAAATCATTGGTCAAAGGTAATTAGTTCGACCAAAACAGAAATAGAGTTGAGCTGGGACGGAGGAAGTATTATACGTTGTTGTTTGCTGCATAAGGTTTGGTCCTTCTAGCCGTAGCCATTTGTACAGGCGGCTGATGCGACCGGGCGCACCGAGCTTACGTGTGCGCCAGTCACCGAGGCGCCTTAAACGCGCGCAACGCATGCGCATCTTTCAATTCAATTGGAACTGCTCCACGTCCCATCACCACTACTGCGTGCGTCGAGAGATGAACAGCCAGGTGGGTTCAAATCCCCTGCAGTACTGCAGCTGCAGTAGAGATGGCTGACATGAGGGCCCTACAGGGTGTGGGACCCACATGTCAGCCACCTCTACTGCACCTGCAGTACTGCAGAGGATGAGCATCCCAGCCAGGCTGCTACTATGCTATAAGATCACTCGGGCACGCCATCGTCTTCTTCGCACAGCCACTCTTCCTCTCTTCCCAAAACCGCGCCAAGAACACCATTGCTGACAAGACAACTCCGCCGCCAAGCCCGCCGAAGGACGCCAAGGGGAAGCGTCCCCGACCGGACTCCCCCCGGACAAGGAGTGGGCTCTCTGGAATATGGCGCACGATGTATTTGACAATACATCGCGCTCCATGCGTCGCCTTGGGCTTGGTCCCCTTCCAGAGTATGCTACAATGGGGAGCACGGGCCACTACGTCTTCAGCATGACGCACTTGGCCGGTCGCCTCGACGTCCTTTGGGAGACACTGGCGGACGAGCTCGGCTTCGCCGGCCGCGACAACCGAGTAGGATGAGTAGTAGTTTTTTCTTTTGATTTTATGTATTTTTTTCTTGTTTGTAATATATTATTGTTTTTAAGTTAATGAAAAATGTCTTTTATTTTATGTTCATGAACAATGTGTCCTACAGTACATGCACTAACGAAAAACTCCTCCTTTTATTGAAAAACATGGCATATAGAAAATTAACACATTAGTAATATTATACTGTATCTAATAAATACTGTATTAAACACATTAGTAGGACGTACGTAGTAGAATTATATTTAAAAAATACGAAAATAAAAAGCTACACACTAATTAATTTTATTTCTTATCTCTTTACCAGCTGTCATTGAGCCCGCCCCACCACCCTCACCCACCGGCCTGGCCCTAGGCAGTAGCCCACAAATTTTCTGCGACCCTGCCGCACAGCATAGCGCGGGTGCCCCCGCCTCGCACGCCGTCCGAACAAAATCGCATAATCGTGGGAGCGGGACATGCGGGATTTCCATCCTTCGGTGTCCAGACAACAAACCCAGCGCGAAGCGAATGATCTCAGCGGGATTTCCATGGGACGGCGTGCGGGGTGGGGGCGCACGCGTGACGTTGTGCGGCAGGGCCGCGGAAAATTTATTTCCGCCCGACTAGGCCCAGAGCCGGGCCTGCCTTTAAGACCATCCGCAGTGGTTCACGATAAAGCTTTAGGCTGTGTTTAGGAGCACAGTTTTTTAATACTTAAGTTTTGGAAACCACAGTTTTTAAAATGACATGGCAATACCAATGTATTTCAATAACACAGTTTTGTAATATCGCGATTTTGCAATACATAGGACTGTTTGGTTGACAAACACCATTCTGTAAAAAATACCATAGTAATCTCAAATACCACAGTATTGCTAATTGCTCTAAAACTCCAAAACTACAATGTTCCCAAACACCATTACTGGCCTGCGAATCAGATGATCTTATCTCTTAACATTAATATTTGCTAGTAATATGATAATTAGTATACAAACAATTAATATTATGAAATTACCAACTTTGATGATTCAATAATCCAATCAAGTTTCATCCAACCTACCAACAAAAAATTGGATCGTCCAGTACATCCAACCAAACGTTAATTTGGATGATCTAAGACACAAGGAAATGGATGATCTATCTCCAATCCAACTCGACGTCAAACCAAACAAAATTGATGACTGAGCACTTTGTCACATGTCACTAGAGTGTACGCACAAATGACAAATACACGGTCTCAACACCGAGTTTAGGGTGCATCGTGGACTAACCACATGACCCGACCAAACACTCACATAATTACCATGCACCTGCAAGAGCAACTACCTGGCCGCATCGTTCGCGTACGAACGGCAACACCGACCAACTTATACTTTTTGTACTACGTACAAAGAATTTTCCTTGTCCATGAGCTAATAAACAAGCTCTTCTGATGCGGCTTTTGTAGTTAAAAAATGAACTACGACAAAGCAACAAGTTCATGGAGACAGGGGGAGTACATATGATCATCGACGTATGATCAACGAGCCAAACAATATATATATATATATATATATATATATATATATATATATATATAACATGTTAGTTGTCACGCACCAAACAAGATCAACGAGCCTCAAACTATATATGATGATGTTTCAACATAAAACAGAGAAAACACGTAATAATGTTGTCATCAAACATGATCGTCGCGAGGTTTTCAAGTGCATATGTTACTTGTCCATGCATGCTTGCTACACCCCAAACATGATCAACGAGTCTCAAATATGACGATCTTTCAACAAATTTAGAAAACACCTAACGTCATCAAACATGCATGATCGAGGTCTTTTGCATGTCAAACGGAGAAAACATGAACAAGGGTTTGTCATATATACATACATACATACATACATACATATATATATATATATATATATATATATATATATATGTGTGTGTGTGTGTGTGTGTGTGTGTGTGTGTGTGTGTGTGAGTGTGTGTGTGTGTGTGTGTGTTAATGAATGAATGAATGTGTGGTGCGTTCATCGTCTTGTACTTTTTTCTTGTGTTTTCTGACGATCTTTTAACTATATATATATATATATATATATATATATATATATATATATATATATATATATATATATATATATATATATATATATATATATATATATATATATATATATATATATATATGACGATCTTTCAAAAAATAAGAGAAAACACGTAACGTCATGAAACATGATCGAGGTCTTTTGCGTGAGTGACAAACTGAAAAAAACTAGAATATTGCATATACCTTGGGCCCTTTGCGTGTCAAAATTAAAAACTGGAACTGAAAAACTGAAACACCGCCGGACGGACCTACAAAGTATGCCAGGTGGGCCACTGCATACACTGGACCCTTTGCATGTCAAATTAAAAAACTGCCTGTGAAGCGACAACTTAGAAGAAGCCAACCGCGGTTTGGATTAATTCGAAAGCACAATTTTCGAAGCGTCCGATCATCTCCACTCGCGCGAACCATCCGCAGTGGCGTACTGTAAAGCATACTGGATACACTATTTCGCAGTGTAATTTAGCGTATGTAGTGTAAAAGCTGAAGGAGAATAGTGTATAGAGTATGCTTTAGAGTACGCTGGTGTGGATGGTCAACGAGGACCCGCTATAAAGGCATACTCGTCCTCTTGCGTCTCCGCCGCACCACTCCATCTCCATCGATCGTAGCCTCCAAACTTCTCTTCCTTCACCACCGCACCATCGCCGACCACCTCTCACTCTTTCTCCGCACCTCCGTCGCCGCACAAATGGGTAGCCCCGCACCGAAGCGCTCCAGACCGCTGACGTCCTCCGAACCTCCTTCTTCTCCATTACCGTCGCAGCCAATGTCGGTGGAACTGGAGGCGGCACCCACACCTTCTCCGTCCCCTTCTCCACCCACGGAGCCCGTACCTCCTCATCCCGTTTGGGTTCAGGAGACTGTCCGCCTCGTCGAACACCGCTTCGATGAACTCGATCGGCGCCTCAAGGAGGCCACCGAGCACCTTTCCACCACCGCCGGGCAAGCAAAAAAGCTCGAAAAATTGGTGCGAGATATATTTTCCAATACATCTCGCTCGTGTGACCGTTTGGGTCTTGGGAAACTTCCTGTTTGCACCAGCATAGACACCACCGGCCACTACTGCTCTGGGTTAGGGTTTGTGGCCGGTCGTCTCAACGCCCTCTACGAGATGATCGGGGAGGTGGTTGGGGTGGAAGGCCGCCAGCATCTTCTGCAGACCGTCGCCCAGAAGCTTCGGACTCAATTGTCGGAGGAGGTGGCAGCAGCAGCGGCAGCGAAGGAGGCGGCGGCGGCAGCAGCGGAGGAGGCGGCGGCGACAGCAGCGATGGAGGAGGAGGCGGCAGCGGCGGAGAAGGAGGTGGAGGAGATCTCCTCCGACTCCGAGTAGAGTAATATTTGTAGTTTTTCTTTTTCTTGTTTTCTATGTGCTTTCGTAGTTCTTGTTTGTAATATATGTGTTGTTTCTATTTTAATGATAAATGTCTTTTCTATTCATGAACAACGCATCCTATGCAGTATCGAAAAACAACTCCTTTCTGAAAAAGGGGTGAGATAACTGTTGTTCAATGTCTAGCCAAGAATTTGTTGTGTTGCAACAATCAACGACTCTTGGTTGAAACTCCATTGAGATCGATGATCGCTGCCGAAAACTCCCAAAAACTTCGTCTGGTTTTGAAACTAGATGATCCCAGACTTGTTCGGCTTGACACCAGACTTCTCTGTTTAGCTCTGTGATCTTAAACGGGCTTGTCTGGTATTGCACCGAACTCCTCCGTTGAACTCTCTGCACCCCATCGGACTTGTCGGCCTCACTACGGACTAGTCCGGTGTGTAGGGTTTCGACTCAGATTCTATTCTTCCTCCACGAAGAGTTATTGGGTAATTGCATTAATTGGGCCCAAGAACGTCGTGACCCACCCCTGAGGAGCCAAAGAGGGACTCTACCAAGGCCTCTACCAGTCCCTACTGCCTTCTACTTGAATTTCACCAAATCCTACCACCTCTACCCTATCTAAACACCCCGCCGCCCACCCTTTCATCCCTTTTTTCACATTAGAAGAAACCCTAAACCCTTGTTCACGTGAGAGCCACCATCAAGGGGAGTTCACCGCAGGGAGAGGAAGGAATAAATAAGATCAAGCGAGATTGTCACCACTGCTGCGATCTTCATGATCGATTCCTCAACGTCAACATCCTCCTTTGCCAGTTCTTCGTCTCCATTGATCTAGACATCAAATTCTTGAGTCTTCAACCTTTGAACCCTTGAATTTGTGGTAAATATCTTAGATCCATCTTCTCTACATCAATTATGGTTCCATATTAACTCAAACTATGCTCTAGTTGAAAACTCACAAAAACCCTATCCATAGCGGACTTGTCCTGTCCTATGCGGACTAGTCCGATCAACTCTCTAGTCCAGAACGGACATGTCCGGCCAAGGTGCGGATGAGTCCGATCTCCCAAATCTAAGAATTCCTGGAACTTCTCTAATTTTCCCAAAAATGACTTAAAACTAGTTCTAACATGTAAGACTTAATTGTAACTAGATAGTATGCAATAATGTCAACCTAATAACATGCATCACCACGTAATTGCATCAGTCATGCATGTCATAACATATTGAGTAATATATGAGCATTTTTTTATTGTGATGTTTGTTTTGTATGTTTGTCATGAGGAATAGAAGGTAACACTCTTGAGGGTGCTTACGAGGACCTTCAGTGTCAGAACTTTGAAGCTTTAGATCCCAACCAATCTCAAGAGCAAGGCAAGTGTCCTTGATAATTTTGATCCAATTTTTAAATGTTTTGTTTGCAAAATTGCATGTTTGTGTCAAATTTATGGGAAACCCATTGTAGGTGTTTACTAGACTTGTTTGACCATCCTGTCGTGTGGAAAATATTGTAGAGAGTCAGAAAGTGTATTTTTCCTTTTTTGCTTCACCTTAATTAATTGGGATGGGAAAACAACCAAATGGATTGACTATGAATTAATGAACCTATGCATGATGTGAATTGATGAACATGATTAATTGGTAGCATGGGACTTGGGAAATATAAGAAAGCATGGTTTGTGGATTGGGTCGGAAGATATGGTAGTTTTGCTTGCCTTGGATCTAAGGACCGGTTCATGCGAGAATAAGTCGGGACTACAGTGCCACCACAAGGCCAACTATGGGTGTGGCTTAGCTAACTAATTAGTGTATTGCCAGTATCGTTCGCACATTAGGAAGGCTCAGGGAATGGGAGTCGGATTGGGTTTGCAATAGTGGCAGGACTACCTGGGATCGGAACGGCACAAGAGGGGGCCCTTGTTTGGATGTGCTCGGTTGGAGGCATCACCAGCGGTGAAACCTCAGTGGGTTTTGAGCATGCTGGTAATCACTTTTTAAAGGCTATTTTCTGATCTCTTGGCCATACACCTAAGGTAGTGTATTTGTCATAAGGGAGGTTTATTTTAGTCACCAACGGGTGATGAAATCATGAACTTGTGGGTAATGTGGTACAACCTCTGCAGAGTGTTAAAAACTATCATGATAGTCGTGCTCCCGGTTATGAGCACCTGGATGACCTATATGATTAAAGGGAACATGGAATTTTGTATGGTTTGGTTATGGTTATGGATTGGGATTTGACTAATGGACATGGTTAATGATGAAGGTGGGAATTTGGCATATGGATGGATAATTATTGTTGGATGTGATATGATGGTAATTGACGATGTTGGACTCGTAATTGGTAATTATTTAAGCTATGATGGGATTAATTCACATAGACATTGTAGGATGCTTTTTACATGTTTTAAATGTACTTTTCAGCAAATAACCATTATTCATTATTGTTCATTGTTTAAGTTACATGTCATATTTTTCCACACTTGCTGAGTACGACATGTGCTCACCCTTGCAATTTCCCTACCAACAGTTTCAGATGATGTTTGGGAGTATCACGAGGATAATGTTGAGTACTAGGTTGCATGCTACCATCAACTTGCCTGTGGATGTTGGAGACGCTATCTCATTTGCTTAGTTTGCTTAGTTTAGATTATTTTCGCTGCAATAGTAGTATTAGTAATAGTGATGATTAGAGTTTGTAATATGAAAACTAGTTGGAATATTGTAATAATAGTACTTATTTACTAGTTGAGCCATGGTAATTTTTGTATATCTTTTGTGGTTTTGTCGTGTATGTGTGATCAACGTCATGGGCATACATATGCGTTCACTTGGTTCATTTCTGGAACCAGGTGTCACAAATTGGTATCAGAGCCATAGGTTGATCGTAGGACATAGCCTGGATAGAATGGACACTTTAAAGCACATAGGAACACTTAGGAATAGTTGAGGTTTGTCTGGTGTGCTAATTGTTATGTAATATTTGCTTTTGTGCTTATCAGAGGATCCTGGGATGCTTCGGCCTTTGCCATATTCATATAGGGTTATATATGTAGTTGTTTAGTTTAATACTCCAAGATGCATATAGTTGAGGATTTGTTCTATCTCTCTTTCCAATCTCGCTCAACCTCTACTTCAATGGAAGATGGACACAACTAAGGGCATGTTTGGTTTGAGGGATATGACGGGATGGGACGGGACGATCCCACTTTTCTGTTGTTTGGTTTGGAGACACATGGGACAGAGTCATCCCTTGAAAGAGAATATTCCACCCAGATGCGGGATGGAACCATCCCACTAAAACATGGGGATAGATCCATCCCACCTCCGTAAAGGCAGGCACGCAGCCTTCCGGAGGTACTCATACTCACATGTCCCTGTCCCATCCTTTCGTTCAAACAGGAGACATGACCATTCTGTCCCACATCATCCCACAAAACAAACAAGAAACATGGATCGTCTCATCTCTCTAGACAAACGGAAAATGGGGCCGTACCATCTCTGAAAACTGGGATGTATACATCCCATCCCACTTTGACTCCAAACCAAACACATCCTAAAAGATTCACTGTCTCAAACGGAGCTCTATGGAAGATGAGAACAAAGATAGTATGTCCAAGAGTAAGGCCCAGTTTGGATGAGTGAATCGATTCTGATTCACTAGTGAATCCGTAGAATCTCATCCAAACGGTGAAATAGTTGAAACAGAACGGAGAGAAACAAAACCGAAAATTGAACTGCACCCTTGAATCGCCCAAAAGGGTGTTTCCCTGGGCGGAATGGCAGCCGAGTCCGCAACACGACAGGCACTTCGGGGAACTTACGCGGTCTACCATGGACCTTCCCCGGAAAGGTTCTGGATAGATTGCCCGCTGCTCCTGAAACGACCTTCCCTGGGAAGGTTCTAGAGAGAATGTCCCTGCTCGAAAAAAGAATGATCGTGGGAGCAGATAAAAAATTTACAGACAACCTTCCCTGGGAACATTCTGGAAGAAAGAGAATGGAAGAGAAAAAAAAAGAAAATTGAAGGGAAAAAAGAAATAAAATCAGAGACCCGAGGGCAATTTCTTTTTTGTTTTGAATAGTCAACTTGATTATATAAATACAAATGAAAACAAAGAAAAACACAAAATGGTAAGGGGTAAATGGGTCAATGCATTCTTCCACTTATTTCTACTATTACTGAAACAGAAATGTTAGCCAAACAGTTCTAAGGTGATTCTGTTCCATTGTATGAAACCAATTCCGGGTTGAAATGGAACTGTTTCTGATTCTGTGTGAATCTGAAACCGTACCAAACGGGGCCTAAGTCTTAAAATAAGGCGGGTAGAATTCATCGCCAACCTTATTGTTTTGGATTCACAAGGATCAGACATAACACCTGGAATGGATTGGCTACAGAAGTATAATGGGATATTTCAGTGAGCCACAAGGATAACGCAAAAGACAAATGATGAGGGGGTCAACATTGAATCTAAGGCATCACAATAAATATCGAAGCTAACAAATCATCAAGGATTTCTCCAACATAGTGAAATGCGTGACTGAGTTGCTAGCAAGGGAAAGTTTTTCAAATGGATTCTATCTTGTCAGGATGGCATTGAGGAATTGAAGAAGAGATTTATGACTGCACTGGTGTTGGTATTACTAGATGTGAGCAAGAAGCTTGGATTTATACTATGCCTCAAGACAAGGGCATGAATGTGTACTCATGCAAGAAGGTCAAGTGGTAGCCTATGCATCAAGGCAGTTAAAGAAACATGAGCAGAATTATCCTACACACGATCTTGAACTTGCAGCTGTAGTGCATGCCTTAAAGATATGGAGACACTACCTTCTTGGTCATAGGTGTGAGATTTACACAGATCACAAGAGTCTCAAGTACATATTCACTTAAACGGATCTGAATTTGAGGCAACGAAGATGGTTGGAACTCATTAAGGATTACAATGTGGGAATCAACTATCACCCAGGAAAAGCCAATGTAGTGGCCGACGCCTTGAGTAGGAATGGAGCAAGCCACCAACTCACGGTTTGGGAGTTGCCATCTAGGATATGTAAGGAGTTTGAATGGTTGCATCTTGGATTTTTGAATGAAGTGGGAATATTGGAAGTAAACCCAAACAAGAAATATGAGAAGGTCAAACAAAGGATGAGGAGATCAAAGAAATCAAGGAATGGATCCAAGAAGGGAGAGAATGGAGGTTTGATTAGGATGATCATGGTACTCTATGGCTTGGGAAAAGAATTATTGTGCCTAATGTGAAGCATATTCGTGAGATGATATTGAAGGAGGCACATGACTCGCCTTGCTCAATCCACCCCGGTTGTATGAAGATGTACAAGGATTTGAAAACTTGCTATTGGTGGGATGGCATGATAAAGGACATAGTTGAGTATGTTGTCTTATGTGACAAGTGCCAACAGGTCAAAGCTCAACATCAAAGGCCAGCTGGATTATTGCAGCCATTGAAGTTCTGGAATGGAAGTTGGAAGAAATTAGTATGGACTTAATAGTTGGATTATCATGCACCCAGTCCGGTTATGACTCCATATGGGTTATTGTGGATCGGTTGACCAAATCAGCTCATTTCATTCCCGTTAAGACAACCTATACCACTGTGAAGCTAGCAAAATTATACATGCAGCATAGTGTATGTCGACATGGAGTTCTGAAGAAAATAGTCTCCGACCGAGATCCTCAATTTACCTCGAGGTTTTTGGTGAAACTGCATGAAGCTATGGGTACAAGGTTAAATTTCAGCTCTGCATATCATCAACAAACCGATGGACAAACTGAGAGGACAAATCAAATATTGGAAGATATGTTGAGAGCTTGTGCTTTGAAGCATGGACGCAGCTCGGATAAGAGTTTGTCATATGCTGAATTCTCATACAACAATAGTTACCAAAACAGCTTGAAAATGTCACCCTATGAAGCACTATACGGGAGGAAGTGTAGGACACCCTTATTTTGGAATGAGACGGGAGAGATCCACGTATTTGGGCCTGATGTGTTACAAGAAGCTGAAAGGCAAGTTCAGTTAATCCGCAAGAACCTAAGGGCTGCTTAGTCAAGAAAAAAGGGCTATGTGGATAATAGGCAAAGAAATTTGGCTTTTGAAGTTGGAGACTTTGTGTATCATAAAGTGTCACCTATGCAAGGTCATAAGTGATTTAATGTCAAAAGCAAGTTGGCACCTCGCTATATTGGACCATTGAACATTTTGGACAAACGTGGAGAAGTGGCACAACACATCTTTCTGATGTTCATGATGATTCCATTTTTCTCAGCTCAAGATGTGTTTAAGAGTATTGGAAGAACAAGTATCAATTGATGAATTAGAGCTAGAGACAGATTTGACTTATGCCGAGCAACCTGTCAAAATTTTGGAAATGGAGGAGAGAGTCTCCAAGAACAAGGTGATTCGATGGTGCAAAGTACAATGGAAGCATCATACTGAGTCTGAAGCAACATGGGAGTTAGAAGAAGAGCTCAAGAAAGAATTTCCCTATCTTTTTCCATCTACGTCCAATCTCGAGGGAAAAATTCATTTTAAGGGGGGTAGGTTTGTAACACCCTCATTTTCATCTATCATGAATTGCATTCATTCGTGTACATGTCTATCATGATAAAACACAAAAAGAAACAAAATTACAATGAATCAGAACCCAAATAGCAATTAAAAACCTGGATTAGTACGCACTTGTTCGAATTGGACCCCAGACTAGGCCGACTTAGCTACTGTTGTCCCCCGACCTCTTCTCCTAATTGCTACGGATTAGTTTGGAATTCGTCTCTAATGTTATCCGAACTTGACTTTTTATTTTATGGACTAATCCAGTTTTGTTTGTGCTTCTATCCGGACTTGTCCGTTTCCTTATACGGACTAGTCTGATGATTGCTGCAAAAAACTCCCAAAAACTTGGTCTAGTTTTGAAACTGGACGATCCCAGACTTGTCCGTCTTGACACCGGACTTGTTCGCTTGGCTCTTTGATCTTAACGAACTTGTTTGGTATTGCACCGGACTCCTCTGTTGAACTCCTGTACCCCATCAGACTTGTCTGGCCTCAATACGGACTAGTCCGGTGTGTAGGGTTTTGACTCGGATTCTAATTTTCCTCCACGACGAGTTGTTGTGTAATCGCCTTAATTGGGCCCACAAACATTCTGCCCCACCCCTAAGGAACCCAAGACGGACTCTACCAAGGCCTCTACCTGTCCCCACTGCCATCTACTTGAATTCTACCAAACCCTACCACCTCTACCCTATATAAACACCCCACCACCCACCCTTTCATCCCTTTTGTCACTTTAGAAGAAACCATAAACCCTTGTTCATGTGAGAGGCGCCATCAAGAGGAGTTCACCACAGGGAGAGGAAGGAAGAAATAGGATCAAGCGAGATTGTCGCCGCTACTACGATCTTCATCCTCAATTCCTCAATGTCAACATCCTCCTTTGCCAGTTCTTTGTCTCCATCGATCTAGACGTCAAATTCTCGAGTCTTCTACCATTGAACCCTTGAATTCGTGGTAAATAACTTATATACATCTTCTCTACGTCAATTGTGGTTCTATATTAACTCAAACTATGCTCTAGTTTAAAATTCACAAAAACCCTAGCCATAATGGACTTGTCCGATCCTGTGCAGACTAGACGATCAACTCTCTAGTGCAGAACGAACATGTCCGGCCAAGGTGCGGACTAGTCCGGTCTCCCAAATATGAGATTTCCTGGAACTTCTAAAATTTTCCCCAAAATGACTTAAACTTGTTCTAACATGGAAGACTTAAATGTAACTAGATAGTAAGCAATAATGTCAACCTTATAACATGCATTACCAAATAGTTGCATGAATCATGCATGTCATGATATATTGAGTAATATATGAGCATTTTTTATTGTGATATTTGTTTTGTATGTTTGTCACGCGGGATAGAAGGTAACACTCTTGAGGGTGTTTACGAGGACCTTGAGCACCAGAATTTTGAAGCTTTTGATCCTAACCAATCTCAAGAGCAAAGCAAGTGTCCTTGATCATTTTGATCCTGTTTTTAAATGTTTTGTTTGCAAAACTGCATGTTTGTGTCAAATTGATGGAAAACCCGTGCTAGGTGTTTACTAGACTTGTTTGACCATCCTTGTCGCTTGGAATGTATTGTAGAGAGTCAGAAAGGGTATTTTTACCTTTTTTGCCTAGCCCTAATTAATTGGGATGGAAAAACAACCAAATGGCTTGATTATGAAGTAAGGAACCTATGGATGATGTGAATTGATTAACATGATTAATTGATAACATGGGACTTGGGAGATCTAAGTAAACATGGAATGTTGATTGTGTTGGAAGATATGGTGGTTTTGCTTGTCTTGGATCTAAGGACCGATTCATGCAAGAATAAGCCAGGACTACAGTGCCACCACAAGGCCATGTATGGGTGCGACTTAGATGACTAATTAGTGTATTGTCAGTATCGTTCAGATCATTATAAAGGCTTGGGGAATGGGAGTCCGATTTAGTTTGCAATAGTGGCAGGACTACCCTAGGATCCGAACGGCATAAGAAGGGGCCTTTGGTTGGATGTGCTCAGTTGGAGGCATCACCACCGGTAAAACCTTAGTGGGTTCGAGCATGCTGGTAATCACTTTGTAAATACTATTTTGTGATCTCTTTGCCAAAAACCTAAGGTATTGTATTTGCCATAAGCGAGGTTTCTTTTAGACACCAATGGCTGATGAAATCACGAACTTGTGGTAACATGGTACAACTTCTACAGTGTTAAATACTATCATGGTAGCCATGCTCCCGGTTATGAGCACGTGGATGACCTACACATAGAGGAAACTTGGAATTTGGGATGGTTTGGTTATGGTTATGGATTGGGTTTTGATTAATAGATGAGTATTTGGTATATGGATGGATAGTTATTGTTGGATGTGATCTGGTGGTAATTGACGATGCTGGACTCTTAAATGGTAATTATTTGGGATATGATAGGATTAATTCACATAGACATTGTAGGATGCTTTTTACATGTTTTAAATGTACTTTTCAGAAAATAGCCATTGTTTATTATCGTTTCTTGTTTAAACTACATGTAATATTTCTCACACTTGCTGAGTACAACATGTGCTCGCCGTTGCAATTCTCCCACCAACAGTTTTAGGTGATGTTTGGGAGTATCGTGAGGATAATGCTGAGTACTAGGTTGTGTGCTACCGTCGACTTGCCTGTGGATGTTGGAGCCGCTCTATCTAATTTGCTTAGTTTGGATTATTTTCTCTGCAATAATAGTATTAGTAATAGTGATCATTAGAGTTTGTAATTCGAAAACTAGTTGAAATATTGTAATAAAAGTACTTATTTACAAGTTGAGCCGTGGTAATTTTCGGTATATCGTTTGTTGTTTGTCGTGTATGTGTGATCAACGTCCTGAGCGCACATATGCGTTCACTTGATTCATTTTCGAAACCGGGTGTCACACGAATCTTGTTGGGGCCTTGGTTGCACAGGTAGAGGGCTGGTTTGACCGGAACGCAACATTGATGCTCGAAAGAGAGGTGGCCATCGCCTTGGCGGCCACATCAACTCTATTTTCTTCGACGGTGTAGCTTGTGCGATGGTCAGCAAGTGTGCACAAGAGTTGTGAAGATCAAACCACAAAGAAATTCGAATGTGCTGACCGTGTTTGCAATGATGTTTGTCGAAAGAGAGAGAAGTCTTCGTTGAAGCAGAGCTGACACGTGAGGGAGAAAGCGGAGGGAAAACTCTGCTTAACTTGCGAAGAAAGATGAGGAGGAATGTTTGCACAAGATTTACTTGCTTTGAATGCTTGCTTGTGAGCTGTTTTCAGCTTTGGGTGGAAGATGGAGGTGGCCAAGAAACCTCTACGCCGTGGCACTCTGTGAGGCAGAGCAGAGGAGCGATTCTCTTTGAACTAAGCTGACTGGTGAGGTCCGCATGATAGTGGGTCCCACCCCAATCTTATCCTCTTCAAATTTCTCAACTAAATATCTAATACGCTATACAAAAGGTGTTGCTGGCATAGGTACCAAATCCACTATGAGCAATAATTTGATGAACTTCAAACTTTATTTTGACTTAATTTGAGTTTGAATTCAAATTTAAATTTTGAATTTCACCTTTATGCATTTGCTCCATATTTCCTCCATATTTTTCCAAAACTTAACAATAACACCAAATCAATTGTGATAAACTATATTTTGTCATAAAGGCTTGGTTTTTCCTATGTTGCATTTACAAACTTAAATTTCGATTTGAATTCAGCCTTACAAAGTCCCTCGAAATGTGTTCCAATTATTCATTTAATTTGAATACCCAAATGTGGGACTTTACTCTGGCTGGGCAGACCATTCCTTCGAATCGGCATACCATGCTTTTAATTGCTTCATACTACTTACAAATAAAAAAATAAAAAAAAGAAAGAGATGGTCCGCCAGGTGGATTGACAGATCGGTCCTTCGGCGGACCATCCACCCAGAGGTCACTTGTATCCTATGGCAATTTTGCAGGTGGCCCCTGATAATGGTCCGCCAAACCACTATGTGGACCACTTGATGAGGACATCACTTCTATGGATACAAACAACACTCCATTGAACATACAAGATGCAATCAATAGAGTTCATACACAATAATTAATTTCAGAGGTGAACTCGTTCTTATATATTTCCTTATATGTTTTTGAGCATAGATTGCTACTTAATGATTTATTTGTGATTAGGATCTATGGAGAGGTTCAAGGAGTACTTGGAGGGAGTATTAGGGACGTGGAAGACCAGAGAATTCGTTCAAAGAAGATGGAAACCGAACCAAACTCCAAATCGTATCCAACTCAGAGTCCAGGAGCAGTACGCACTAAAACGGACGCCCAGGACGCATTCGAACTTCGTTTTGGACGTTCCACATATGCATGGAAAGGGGAGAGGATAACCTTTCTAATGGTGCTGGTCCAATATAAAAATTACTTAGGATTCGACGGGAATCGTCGAAACATAATCGAGTTCAGAATCTATCAGGATGCTGCGCCATCGTATTGGGCCATTGGGCCTTGTATCAAGTCTAAGTCCATTATTTTCGTGTGTTAGGGTTAGGTCACGACCCCAACACCCCCTTGGACGTCCTCCCACCTATATATACTCCATAGTAGCCGCCATGAACAATTGGGTTTTGCTTAGATCAATAATATCGCCGTTCTTCGGTTTGTGAGACCCCAACTTCGCAATTTCAGATCGTGTCTACCTTGTTCTTGCCTGTGTTCTCGGTTGCACTTGCAGGGATTAGCCTTCTTGGCGAGGTCAATCGTGTGTAGCACGGTTTATAACCAACGGAGCGGTGGTGTAGTGATTGTAGGGGTTTTTGTTCTACTCGAGAGCCTCGGATCATCAACGTCGAGATCTCCACATCAATCGACTTATCCATTATCTATCGGAAGATCGGGACCAATTAATTCTACCATCAATTGGTATCAGATTTCCAGGTTGCCCGTTAGGTAATTCATCTATCCATTACATTAGTTTTGTTTTTCATACCTAGAGTCCACAAAAAAAACCACAAAAAAAAACTTGCAGTTTAGTAGATCTGTTCATTACTTTGTCCAAACCACATTGAGCCTTTGCAACTTTGTTATTCAGTTTGGTTTTGTTGAGTTTGTGTCCGTGGTTGAGTCATATTGATGGTTTAGAAGTGTTTTTAGTATTATCTTAGTTTGAGTTTTGCATTGTGTTGATTCATCCTTTTGAATCACGTCATCACGTCCAGATTAGATTCATCTCTGTCCAGTTCACTATTTTCATCATATCTAGATCATACGAACTCGGATTTTCATGTTATTATACTTTCTGGAAAACTTAAGAAGTTCTCTATAACTTTCTTATTCATCGTTTTCCCAGAAAATGTAGTTATCGATGTCGAAATTGCATTAGATCCGAATCTGTTATTGACCTAAAAATTCTGAACAGTCTGTATTTCGGGGGCAGTATCTCCTATTGTTGTTTTCCAAAATAGGTCTTCCATATATTGAAATTAAAGAGGAGAGATATATCTCCAATCTTTCTGTTCTAAGTTTTCCAATTTAGAGCCTATAAGTGTGCCTATTTGTCCTTAGAAGATTGAGCAGAAAATCTGCGACAGACACACGAGATATCTTGGATTGATTTTCATTGTGTTCTTCCCTTGCAGCATATTCTGAAAAAAAAAAGGAAGAAAAAATAAAAAAGCAAGTGCAAAACAAGAAAAAAAAAGGCGCACAAAAAAAAGAGGAAAAAAACAACAAAAAATAGATGTGCTTGCATTCTTTGTGTCATCTAGTTTTGTCTCATGTCTTGCTAGCTTGAACTACTAGGAACATATTTAGGGCAGCAACTTTGACAAATACTTTGGACACTTATTGAACTTTACTATCTGATTTCATTGTTGCTAATCCTTGCTACATAGAAAGTGTCATCCAAGCTACACCTTACTCTTGAGAAGAATCGATACACCTTTGCAATCATCCCACGCTTCATTGGGTTCTTCATACCGTCCACCGTTTGCCACCTGCAGTGTCGGTAAGAACACTTGTAAGAGTGTGGTAAGACGCTTGAGAGTGTGTTATTCGACTTCCACTTTGCCATTATCCTTTGTAGTTGATAGGGATAACATACTTTTTGTGTTGTCTTATGTTTGCTACTAACAATATCAGGTAAAAGCAAGAATCATGCATTATATGCTGAGATGATGGACATGATGAAAACGACAATGGAGTTGCTCAGTAAAAATCAAACATCAACCAAGTATTCACATGACATTCAGACCACCTTTACAACACCTTCCACAAGAAGTAATTACATTCATCCATCTCTTCCTTCTTATGATGGTTTTGGTTATGATGAATATATTACTTGGGAAATAGAGGTGGATAAAATTTTTGGACAATGTCATATGTGTGAGAGGAGAAAGATTAGAAATGTTGCAAGTGCATTAGTAGATTGTGCATTAACTTGATGGAACAATTTAAATGAATTAGAAAAACCTTGAACATGGAAAGAAACGAAAATTCTTATGCGAGAAACTTTTGCTAATGTATCTATGTGCAAAGAAGAAATTCAGCAATTTGAGGAGAAATTTCTTGTTGTACCTCCTTTTGTGTCTAACGTTTTGCAGGACAATATAGAAAATAATATAGATGATGCAAAAGAGAACGAGGCTTTTGACAACACTTATGAAATTTTAGATGGATCAACTCATAATGCACTCGAAATCACTGCAGAAAATGGTAAGGCAAAACATTCTACAAATACAGAAGGTGAGAAGTTTTTGGATGTTCTGAATTTTTCCACCAATCATGCTATTTTCGAGGAGCAACTATTAGAATCGTTTATTTATACACCATTGTCACGTGTTGATTTTCATGCTGATCGTTGCGCTACGAAAGAGTTGTGTGCTGATTACTCTATTATACCTATGCAAAAACAAGTTAATGTACAAGATTATTGTGTTTCGGATTCACCTACTTGTGCTGAAATTCATAATTTGATCACCGCTACTGCTGAAAATGATGAGCTGAAATTTTTGTCTTCTCTAAATACTTTGGGTTATATTGAATTTGACACTCTTTGTGATCTAAATATTGTAGAGAGGAGAATATTTTCACAATCTGAATTGCCTTTATTAAGTAGAAATATTTTTCATGCTATAGGAAACTATGAAGATAGTGGTGAATTTATGGTGCATAAAGTTTACATATGTTCAAATGTGCAAGCTCCTTTTGTGCTGCAATAACATGGTGAAATGAATGGATGCACTAACACTAATAATGTATTGTCAAGTTTTTCTAGTATTTTTTCCTTGTAGTAGGGACAACAAAAGCATTATTCACTGTGGTTGTGCATTATGGACAGCACTCATTCTACCTCCAAAGCAAGCCTCTTTATTGGACATACGAGCAAGCCAAGGACGGCTTGTCATAAAGAAGGGGAGAATGATGATATCATGCACATTCTTATTGCACCTATAAACATGACACAATGTTTATTTGTTTGGGATCCTGGCTCAAGTGAATGTGCACTCTTATTTGATGGACAAGATCAAGATGGCGCACTATGTCGTCCACCACATTGGCCTCCTCCATTCTTGCATACAAGAAGATTTGATGGTGTTGAACATTTCGACCAACACATGAGAGGAGATGAACTTGAGTCGAGGACGACTCCAATTCAAGAAGGGGAGAATGATGAGGACATCACTTCTATGGATACAAACAAAACTCCATTGCACATACAAGATGCAATCAATAGAGTTCATACACAACAATTAATTTTAGAGGTGAACTCATTCTTATATATTTCCTTATATGTTTTTGAGCATAGATTGCTACTTAATGATTTATTTGTGATTAGGATCCATGGAGAGGTTCAAGGAGCACCTGGAGGAATTATTAGGGACATAGAAGACCAGAGAATTCGTTCAAAGAAGATGGAAACCGAACCAAACTCCAAATCGTATCCAACTCGGAGTCCAGGAGCAGTACGCACTAAAACGGACGCCCATGACGCATACGAACTCCGTTTTGGATGTTCCACATATGCATGGAAAAGGGAGAGGATAAACTTTCTAATGGTGCTGGTCCCATATCAAAATTCCTTCGGAGTCTACTGAAATCGTCGAAACAAAATCGAGTTCAGAATCTGTCAGGATGTTGCGCCATCGTATTGTGCCATTGGGCCTTGTACCAAGTCTAAGTCTATTATTTTCGTGTGTTAGGGTTAGGTCAAGAACCCAACACCCCCTTGGACATCCTCCCACCTAAATATACTCCATAGTAGCCGCCATGAACAATTGGGTTTTGCTTAGATCAATAATATCGCCGTTCTTCGGTTTGTGAGACCCCAACTTCGCGATTTCAGATCGTATCTACCTTGTTCTTGCTTGTGTTCTCGGTTGCACTTGCAGGGATTAGCCTTCTTGGCGAGGTCAATCGTGTGCAGCACGGTTGATAACCAACAGAGCGGTGGTGTAGTGATTGCAGTGGTTTTTTGTGTTCTACTCGAGAGCCTCGAATCATCAACGTCGAGATCTCCACATCAATCGACTTATCCATTATCTATCGGAAGATCGGGACCAATTATTTCCTATCACCACTCAAATTTGAAATGGGCCACTATTGATATTTCCTACGCACTACTAACAAATCATCCTTAGTAGTGGTGCTAGAAATGTTTGTTGGTAGGTTTTAAATTACACATAAGTCCACAAGTGCACGGAAACTATGGTTGGAGCATTTCCCCTCTAAGAGTATTCCCAAAGGGTGTCATTTATATTCTCCAAAAGAAAGGATAGATGGAAGTAAAATAATCATCAAGTGGAGAGGCTAGGTTGGCCTAAGTAGGGTTCTAGCAAGGATCGATAGAGGGTAATTGAGGTAGTGTGACACACATAAGAGCAATTCATCCTAAGGGAATAAATAAGGTAATAGAGGGACTAGGCTAAGGGTTAGGTAGAGACTCCTACTATGCTTCTAATGTACATATACATAGTCTAAGTTACTAATGATCATGTTAAGTGTGAATTCTCATGCTAAGTGGATTAACACATCGGACACGGGTTTACCCCTAACAACAATAGGACGACTCCCGCCAAGAGCCTATTGTAAAATTCCAAACTTTTGGAAGCTTTTGACTCCAATGTATGGCACATGAAATAATAGTTTTAAACATGCACATTGAAGACTAAGGTCATATGAGAGCCAATAAATTCATATGGACATAGTAAAAATGTTAATGTGAAGCTCTAGATAAAACCTAGGATTCCTTTTAAATTCAGCTAAGCTCAAATTTCCAAAGGTCTTGAATTTTAAATTTAAACATCTGAAATTATGTGCTTTGCTCACAAGGGAAAAATCAAAAGAAATAGAACAAACAAGTGTGAATAAAAGTATAATGGAAATGTACAAAAGATTCACATCAATGATCAAGGTACAAAAACATATTCTCCATTTGATCAGTAAACCAAACATATTACATGTGGAATAGAAATATATTCAAATTAAGTGTTCAATTTCAAATCTGCAATGGACTAATTATTGAGCACATTATTTGAAACCCATGGCCATTTAAAAAGGCAATAATTGAGAATATTAAGATACATACATAAAATGTATAAATATGAATTTGAATTTGAATCTAATTCAAATTTCAAATTGGCCAATTCGGATATTCAAATTGTCAAACCATTCAAATATAACAGGACCAATTCTCTTCTGAATTTGGAGTCCTTATCACATCTAGGCTTGGGTAACAAAAAGAAATGAAAGAATTAAGGGGATAACAGCCGAGTTGGGCCCACTTGTAAGAAGAACCCAAAGGTTGTTTGCTCTATTTCACCTCACGAGCGCGCGCGTGCCAGCGCTGAGCCGCTGGGCGGCAAGCAGCTCTCCAGCGCGACCTCCAGCGTGATGGTCGCCACGTGCATGCGCGCCACGGAGGGCCATGACGCCACCCTGCCCCGCTCCGTCATTCGGTTATAAAAAGGAACCGAGCGCTCGGCGTTTCTTCGTCCTCCCGCATCGCTCCAACGTCGCTCCACTTGGCTGCCCAAATCACAACAGCCTCCGCTCAAGAAAAAGCCCATTTTGGTGCGCGCTCATAACCTTGCGACATCCCGGAACCGAGGCTGCCACTGGACCTAGCCTCCTGGAGGGAATCGCGGTTTTTCCTTCCGGCGTGCCATCGACCTTCTCCGTCTACAACCCGAAGCCCTTCCTCCTTGGTGAGTGTCTTAACAATTCCAGCCGCCCCCGGCATCTACACTTGCGTGCGCTCCTTCCTGAGTCGTTAACTAGCCATAGCCCCACTCCGGCTAATCGGAATTCCAAATCTCGCTGCCGCCTAGAATCGGTTCCACGGTGCCCCCATCCTCCGGCTGATTTCAATCCAATTGTAGTGTTGGCCAATGATCAGGGCAGCACCATGAAGCTCCCAGTGCAAGAATCAGCTTTTCCCATGCCTTGTACACCGTGAACGCCGTCGCCAATCGTCGAGTTCCGCCGGTCGCTGGTGTAGGCAGTTTTCCGGGCCGTTTCAGTTCAAACCGAGGCCACCAATGAGTTCCTCATGGTTGAAAACCCCCGGGTGGCAAGTTCCAGCCTCGGGAAAAGTGTCGCGGTGATTTCCGGCGAGTCGTCGACCGGCTTCCGACCATGGCGCCGCCAGTGGCCGCCGGAGTCGGGGGGAAGAAGAAGACTCACCCCGTGGGATTTTATGTGGCACCCGGATTCCATGTGGCATTGCGATTAAACTCTATGGCCCCGGTGTGGCATCGGCTGGATGGAAAGAATTCAACCAGTGAAGGCCACGTGTCAGTTGATTAAAGGGTGTCCTTTTCCATGCAAAAAAAAAAGAATTCCAGAAAAATGCCTAAACTTTGAAATGCTATAACTTTGGCTAGGATGCTCCAAATTAGATGAAACAAATTTTGTAATTCTCCTTAGGATCTGTAATTTCCAGTGGTCCATCCCAAACTTCATGAAAATCCCTAGAGAATATTCTATAAATCAATTAGTATAATGCATTGTGGAAAATATAGAAAATAGGATTCTATTCAGAAAATTCTGTAAATTTACCCAACCAATCATTTTGTTATGTAGAAGCTCCAGTAAAAGTTTCAGGCATAACATATTTGTTTAAGAGGGTTTATTTCAAAGTCTTTGCCTAGGTTAATTATAATTCCAGAAAATAACAAATTAAATCCAAAAATTCTTAAGGACTTGTAAATTCAATATCTTCCTGTAGGAAGCTTGAAAAATTGTGAAACAAATTTTGGTAGTTTCTTTTTGATCAGTACTATCTAGCTGTGCCATTTATGGACATGATAAAACCTCAGGTTTTATCTGCAAATTCCTAAATGATGAAAGCTTGATAGAATTTTGTAGATCATTTTATCCCATCAAATTCTCTGAAATTTTTTTTGAGAATTTCTTCATCACATATGTATACCAGGGATAAATCATCAGAGCCAAAAAGAAAAACTCATCTGCATAAGAATTTAATTCTGTATAGTTTCCTTATATCCATGACTATATAGAAATTTCTTATGTACATTCTTATAATATGAAGTAATATCAAATTAACCTACCCAAATCCAATTTAATACCCAACAGTACATGTTATTCATTCTTGAATTACAAAAATACTTCCTTTATGAGTATAACATTACATAAGGTGTGCATATTCATTAGTTAAGTTGTTAAAGTATATTATATATTATATGCATATCCATTGCGATAGATGCCGTGATGGAAAGAAGTCGAAGAGGACCGGTTCGTGAAGCATCAAGCCACTAACTCTTTGACTTAGCGCAAACTAAGGCAAGCCCCGGTTTGCATTTAAGAGCCTTTCAGAATTTTTCTAGTTTTATTCACTTACATCTTTAGTTGATATTGTGCATTACATATAAGGTGTTCGATACTCCACTTGCATGACCACAAATCCCAGGGGTTTGTTGGAACTGTTTACAGTTTGACCTGTAGTAACTGCTTTACTAATGTATAGGAAATCCGGTAGAAGACGAGTAGTTGGAATCTACTCGCGAGAGGGTCACATTTTATTGATCACAAGTCAAGTAGTTGAATTCTACTTGCAAGAGAAGTCGAGTAAGGGAAACCTACTCGCGAGATGTTACCAAAATGTTCACTCTTAATAATTGGAGATGTGGACGGAGATGTTCCTATAGGATGGGATGCGCAAGGTTGTCTGATCCCGGATGAGAGGGGCAATGCTTGCAACCACATTTGGGCCTGGGCCAGTAAGGGTAAGGCAAATGTGGAGGTTGGTTGTAGCCCCGTCTATGTCGGTTAAGGACCGTCTCGTGTGCGGCCCTGTTGAGCAAGTTTGAACAGTACCGGTTACATAATGGATTAATGGGGTCCATTAAACTGATGTAACTCGGGCACCCTCCTGTCAAAACTTATACAACTGTTCTTCGGGGGAAGATGATCGTAAGGTGGAACCTCTAAGGAGCAACTTCGACGTGCTCGGTTAGGGACCTTACTTTTGGGATGGTAGAATTGGTTCGACATCGGGATGATGGGTGAAAGGTGGCCACATACGATGTGGCAATGGAGTACAGTGAAAGGTACTTCCGAGCGGGCGTATGTGTTGTGTATTCCGGCTGTGTCCTGATTGCAATCACCGTCCCTCGCGGTAATAGAGTACCACTTGTTCACTGAGTTGTGATGTAGTAAATACTAAAGAAGTCAGACGAATATGATATATTAGTTTACAAATTGCTTGAACAACCTTGGTTGGCTTAGAGATAGTACAATTAAAAGTTTACAGTTTCCCCATACTTTAGCTGTAATAGCATTATGTGCTTTGGGCATGTCATATCATCGGCAAAGCATTTCTTGTTTGATTGTGGAGTATATGATGTGCCATGCCTGAAGAATATCATTTGCTACTTAAAACATGATTATAAGGATCCACTTGTAGGCGAGTCCGTTATGATATTCCTTACCTATGCTTAGTACTTACCCCTGCATATGTCTAGTGAGACGGTTAAGTCTTGCTGAGCCTTATGCTCATGGTTGCGCTTTAATGACTTTTGCAGGTATTAGTTTTATTTCTGTTGTTCAGGTTGTACATGAGACTCGAGTTATCGAGATAAATCTCATGTGAACCACGCCGCTGCTAAATGATCGTCATGTTGCTAGTGATAAGCGTCCTAGGGCATGGACGTTTTCTCTTATGCTTAGATAGGTGAGAATATGAGTATGTAATTCCGCTGCGTGTGTACTTCTGATGTACACTGTTTTGTAAACTCTGAATATAATTATGAAATGAAAACTTTGTATATTTTGGTATTCTTTTCGTGTGTGCTGTTAGGTGCTGCCTCGCACGGCACCACCCAATGAGATCCTCGGATGTGTGGACTCCGGTCCCCACACCTATAGAACAGTCGAACGTGGAGGATAACAAAGGACAGATAGGATTGTCACCACCTACTGCCTACCTCTTCAATCCTTGGGCATACGAGACATTCAACGCTACTCTCTATCCTAGCTCCATGCTAGCGTATTAATTAATTACCTTAAGCGCCTAGGCACAAGCCATCCTAAGGCAATGAACTAAATCATTGTTGAACCAATGTTAATTCATAGCATAAGTAATTCATGTTAACATAATCATGTCATATTTAATTAGACTATAGTGGAGGTTTATAGTGTTTATGATGATATATTAAGAATGGTATAGCATAATCATGTAAACACTACTCCTACCACATACATGGAATCCACAATCAAACAAGAAACGCTTCATTCAAGTATATGAACAATAGAGGACTAAAGATAACATCTTTATTAAGAATAAAGTCACAAATACAAATAGGAATATGAGAGCCATACCTTTCCCAATTAGGAATTGGGAAGAGACTCCTTCTACTCCTCTCCTACTTAGACTATAGACTAGAGACTCTCCTCTCTACAGCCTATACTCCTCTAAACCTATGGAGAGTAGTGGATACTAAGGATGAATACTCAAGTGGTGTGTGTTGAGGTGAGGGGTGAGGGGTCCTATTTATAGCTTGGAGAAGGGTCGGTTCCCACCACCAAAAGTGCGTGAATCAGTCACCGCTGACTTCTTCAAGCCATGAAGAGCCAGCATGCAGATGTTGACCGCATTTGGCGCCAGGAAGGGTTCGGCCGAACCCCCTGGTCAGCTGAACAGAAAACTTGACCATTTCCTGTGTGCTTCCTCGGGGTGACTTTCAGGTGGGTCCCATTGACATGTATGGGTGCTACATCGTTGGATGAGCTCGGATACTTCTTTTTTTGGGCCATTTGATCCATGTGGTGCCACGTGGCATCTCCTGATTGGATGGAATGATATTTTATAGGATCCATCTCCTTGTTTCACTTCAATTCTGCATAGAATTTCTGCATGCACTACTTTCTCCAAAGACAAGTGGAAATAGGTTAAATAGAAAGGTGATATGTGCAAGAAATGATATTCCTTCACATAATTGAGTTATATTAACAGATGAAATTTGTATTAGGACTCTATCTTTTTCTCCCCATTTATAACTTTCAAATCAAATAATACTAATTTTGAAAACTCTATCTTTTTCTTCTTGTATTAGGATTGTCCAGAATAAAAACTATGTAAACAACTCAGTTAAAGCATATGATCTCAATCATATGGTCACTGTTTTTTTCACTTAAGCCCTTCCTCATATAAAATGTGTTCACACTTTATTTTATTTTTTCAATTTGCAATGTTAGGTAAAGAGGCTTAAACGAAAAAAATGGAGTAACCGTAGAATGGAGATCATGCAGCTTAGGAGAGTTGTTTGCATGTAGGGGTGAAAATGAATCGGATATTTTTCAGACCATGCAGAACCGTTTTCAGAAATATTCGATTTGAGTTCATTTTTATCGGATATGGTCAGATATTCGGATCAACCTATTCGGACATGGCTCGGAAATGGTTTGTTCTGATGTCCTACGTAATTTTTTTATATCCATATTATTCGGATATATCTGAATATGATCCATTTAGAATCCAAAACCGAACAGACCCAATTTAACATCTGGGCCTTAGCCCAATTATCCATAACCCTAACTTCAGCTTACCAGGCCCAGGCACTAGCCACATCCACGCCACGGATGGATTCAACATCCCCTATGCTGCAGACCCCTGACTACCCGAGTGCGACACTGCGAGTTACTGCCACCGCTGCCCGACCTTTGCACACGTCCACCACCCCACCGCCACTATCGCTCGACCTCTGCGCATGACATATATATGTTATATGTGATCATGTAAATGTATAAATATTAAATTGAATTCTGTGTATGTGATTATTTATGACTTAATATGGTGAATTTTAATATGATGTTCTAATATGGCGTGGTTACGGACAGGGAAGTTTTGTAGGCGGTGGCAGCTTCCCAAGGCACGACAGTGCTGGTGGACGGGGCAGCTTACAGGGACATGTCATGCCACGTGGGCAGCGGTGCACTATCGTCGTGGCATGAGCACGTGAGAGTGGCTGTCGTGCTGGAGGGGAACGATGATTACGTGCAATACAAGAAGAACGAGTAGTTGGGTGTTCTGTTTTTCATTTCTGTTCTACCTGTGAAAGACCCGGCACAGTCTGCACAGTCTGCTTATAGTACAAAGGAAGTCTGGACCACCAGCCCACACACCCATAATGGTTTAGTTGCATGTAAAACGATTACTTAATGAATCATAATGTTGATCCTCCTTTTTCACGCAGTGAGCTTCCTACGTGGCTTAAGCATTGGTCGTGACACCTCCCCTGCCGCCAGCATGTGCCTGTCCCCAAGCACGAATCTCTGGGAATGCCTTCTCCAGAACATAGTAGTCCTCCCAGGTCGAGTCTTCAGGTGCCAAATGAGACCACCTGCCCCTGACTTGCGAAATAGCAAGGCCTCCCTTCTTCACCAGTTGGTGCTCGATGATCTCCTTGGGATGTACCTTCCCATGCTCCAGATCCAATGTAGAAGACAAGTCCGAAAACACAGGATGATAACCAGGAACATAAGGTCTTTGCTGAGAAATGTGAAAAACAGTGTGAATCTTTGCTGATTCAAGAAGATCAAGCTTATAAGCCAATTTCCCAATCTTCTGCACAATCTTATATGGCACGAGGTACTTGTACGCTAGCTTGGGGCAGCTTCTGTTAATCACTGAAGTTTGAGCATAGGGTTGCAATTTGAGTAGAACCAAGTCACCCACATGAAACTCACGTTCAGTCCGGCTTCTGTCAGACTTCTGTTCCATACAATTCTGAGCAGATGATAAGTGTTGCTTCAACATCTCCAGATAGGAGGATCGATCATGCAACAGCTCAGCAAGAGATTCTACAGTATTTGAAGGTATATCCGGAAAGCGAGTAAGTCAGGATCATACACATAGAGGGCCCTAAATGGAGTGCATCCCAGGGAAGAGTGGCAAGAGCTATTGTACCAAAATTTTGCAACCGGCAGCCATCTTTTCCAGTGCTGAGGAGTATCCTGCACAAAACACCTTAAAAATTATTCCAAGCACTAGTTAACACGTCCACTTTGTCCATCTATTTGAGGATGGTATGCCGTACTGAGCAAGAGTTTAGTATTCAGTAGAGCAAAGAGCTATTTCCACACATAACCAGTGAAAATGTGGTCTCTATCAGATAACATGGTTTCAGGCATACCATGTAGTTTGAGAACATTGTCAAATAACAGTTGAGCCACCTGAATAGCCGAGAAGGGGTGCTTCAATGGATGAAAATGGACATATTTTGAGAAATGATTCACTACAACCATGATAGTATTATGACCTTTGAATTTAGGAAGATTTTCTACGAAGTCCATTGTGATATCTTACCATGCACCTGATGGAACTGGTAGGGGTTGGAGGAGTCCAACAGGGTGCTTCTTTTCATTCTTAGCTTGTTGACAAACCAAGCATTGTTTCACAAATCATCAACGTCTTGTTTAAGGCCCTTCCACCAAAAGAATTTATTAATATTGTGATAAGTTACTTGAACTCTTATTGTGTCCACCCCAGCTACTGCCATGGAATACGAACATCAATTTTGTATGAAGTGTTGAACTCTGGCCGCAGACTTGTTTTCCCTTCCTGATTATGCCTTTATGCAATGAGAAACCACAGTCATTCGGGCTTTGTACAGCTAGTTGAGCCATCAGAGTCTGTGCATCTGAATCAGTCATGTAAAATTCACAATCTCCTGCAACCCTGCTGGTTTGACATCTGTTAATGCTGCAATCTGAAACAGATGACCAGAGGGAGATAAAGCGTCTGAAGCCTTGTTGTCTTTTCCTTTGCAGTACTGAATCTTGAAACATAGTCCTATGAGCTTCAATACTGCACGTTTTTGGAAGTCGGTTTGGAGTTGTTGATCCTCCAAGAATGTCAAACTCTTGTGATCAGTATGAATCACAAACTCATGAAAGCTGCAAGTATGGTCTCCAATGATCAACTGCGATGATGAGTGCTAGAAACTCTTTCTCGTATATTGACAATTACCGCCTTACTGAGATAAGCTATCGGTCGACCCCCTTGCATGAGGACAGCTCCCTGTCCAATATCACTTGCATGGATCTCCACCTCAAATGGCTTTTCAAACTTCAGCAATGCCAGCACAGGAGTGGATGTTAGGGCTAACTTCAATGCATCAAACTCCTCCTCAGCGTGCACAGACCACTGAGAGCTTTTCTTCTTCAAAAGAGATGTGAAGGGCTTAGTCGGGACCCCATAATTGCTGACTAACTTACCGTAATATCCCGTGAGGCCCAAGAATGCTAGCAACTCTGTGACCATAGTAGGTTTTGGCCACGTCGCCTCTATCTTGCTTGGATCGGTAGACAAACCATCACACAAAATGATATGTTCTAAGTATGTAAGCTGCTCCATTGCAAAAGCACACTTGGAACACTTGATGCAAAATTGATGTTCACGCAGAATAATAAATACTCCTCCATGTTGAGGATGTATATCAGGATGTCGCCGATGAACAGGAGCACGAACTTCCATAGGAAGGGAGACAAAATTGAGTTCATTGCGCATTGAAACAAAGATGACGCGTTCGTCAATCCAAATGGCATTACCCAAAACTGATAATTTTTGTTGTGCGTTTTGAATGTAGTCTTAAACTCTTCACCCTCCCGCATACGTATTTGATGGTACCCAACACGCATACCCAAACTTGTGAAAATCTGAGCACCGGCAAGTGCATCCAAGATATGATCCACCAGAGGCATGGGAAAGCAGTTCTTGATGGTGAAATCATTTAACTTGCAGTAATCCACGCAGAAGCACCACGCTCCATCCTTCTTTCGCACGAGTAAGACAGGTGAAGCAAATGGACTAACACTGTTCTCAATGAGACCCGCCGCCAGCAGAGACTGAACTTGTCTCCTGATTATTTTCTAGTGCATTGAGGAGTAGTGACAAGATGAAACTGAATACAAGATCAACATCAAGTGCTATCTCTTGAATAGCACAAGAACATCTCTAATACCTTCTTCTCCTTCTCTACTGTTGCTTGATGATGCGGCCCTCGAGCCAACAAGGCGAGGCTGCAAGAAGAAGAACCACGAGAGGCGTTTTCCATTGTTCTTCTCTTGGTGTGTTGATCGGATTCTAAGTGAACTAAGAGAGTTCAAGTGTGTAAAGTGTATGTATGTGTATGCATAAGCCTTTTTTTATCATACACTTGTCCCTCTTCTTATATTTGACCAAGAGACACGTGAGGGCGCCTCCCACCCCTTAGGAATAGTTGTGTCCCCGATCGGAGACAAAACATAAGGTGGATCGTGTCTTTTCAATTAGAACGCATGTCAATTTTGTGTTCAAATTGACAGTTATTGATTTTACCAGACTAGTCCCTTGAACCCGTGTCGGCAACGTGTTCACTGGACACGCTGAGTGGAAGACTTTTTGTTAGCAGATCCACAAGCATACGCTTGGTACTCATATGCTCAAGACTTATGGTGTGATCCTGGATTCGATCTTTCACAACATAAAACTTAATATCAATATGTTTGGCAGCACCACTTTGACTTGTTGTTGTGAGAGTAAAATATTGCAGACTCATTATCACAGTATAACTTAAGTGGTTTTTCAATACTGTCGATTACTCTAAGACAGGGTAAAAAATTCATAAGCCAAATTGCCTGTCCGTTGGCCTCTTAACATGCAACAAACTCGGCATGCATTGTGGACGATGCAGTGATAGTCTGTTTGGAGCTTTTCCACGAAATGGCTCCATTCGCAGGGGTGAGTATATAGACTGACGTGAATTTCTTAGTATCCACACAACCCGCAAAATCTGAATTTGAATATCCCACTACTTCAAGTGGGTCTGACTTACTATACGTCAACATGAGGTCTTTTGTGACTTGCACATATCTTAAAGCTTTCTTAACTGTCTTCAAGTGATCAATTCCTGTTTTGGCCTGATATCTGTCAAGTATTCCAGTCGCATAAGCTAAGTCAGGATGAGTACAAACTTGAGCATACATAAGGCTTCTGATAGCAGAAACATATAGAACCAATTTCATTTGATCGATCTCATATTGGTTCCTAGGACACTAAAAGTTCCCAAACTTAATGTCCCTGACGATCGAAGCAAACGAAGGCTTACTCTTATGCATACTATACTTTCTCACTACATTTTTCAAGTATGTCTTTTGTGATAAGCCTAATACTTCCTTATTTCTATCTGGGTGAATTTATGTGCCCAATACATAGGATGTTTCACCAAGATCTTTCATATCAAAATTAGAGGACAAAAATTTCTTAGTTTCTGATAATAGATTGACATCACTACTTGCAAGTAGTATATCATCTACATAAAGTATGAGGAAAATAAGTTTACCGTTCTTAAACTTAACATAAATGTTATTGTCCTCCTCATTTTCTTTAAACCCAAATTTTTTATTGTCTCATCAAACTTGAGATACCACTGTCTTGATGCTTGTTTAAGTCCATAGATAGACTTTCTTAAGTGATATCTCATTTGGTCCTTACCCTTAATAACAAAACATTTTGGTTGTGTCATATAGACGTTCTCATATAGATCGCTATTGAGGAACATCATTTTTACATTTATCTGATATAGTTCTAAATTGTAATGTGCAACTAATGTCATAATGATTCTGAACGAATCCTTACTTGAAACAGGTGAAAATGTCTCATTAAAATCAATCCCTTTTCTTTGAGTGAAGCCCTTTGCAAAAAGTCTGGTCTTAAACTTAACAATATTCTCTTTGGAGTCACGTTTAATTTTGTAGATCCATTTACAACTTACTGTTTTAGCTCCATTAGGAATCTCAACTAAATCATAGACTTTGTTGGAATCCATAGATCTCATTTTATCGTCCATGGCTTTACGTCATTCGGATGATTGATGACTTCTCATAGCTTCTTCAAATGTGGTGGGATCACCCTCCATTTGAATTGCCTCACTCAAATAGATCTCATAATCGTCCGGAATGGCCAATTTTCTTTCTCATTGAGATCTTCTTAATTGAACATTATCCTCATTTTGAGATTGTTGTTGCTCTTCATTATTAATGATAACGGGCTGAAAATGCTCAACCTCTCTTAATAATTCTGTTGCGAATGGAGAACTAACAACAGGTGTTGAATATTCACCAATAGATACCACTCATTCAACAGCAGTAGGTAATGAGAAATATGGCTCTTGAATCATATGAGTGAGTACATAAATCCGCTTCTCTTTAAGATTAACTTCTCATCTTACCGTACTCCCCCTGATCATGACATCCTCTATAAAGACGGCATGTCTTTTTTCTACAAACTAAGTATATTGTTTTGGACAGTAGAAATGATATCGCTTACTCTTTTCCACATAGCCAATAAAATGACAACTTACTGTCTTATCATCTAACTTACCAACGTTTGGATTAAATATTTTTGCCTCAGCAGGACAGCCCCATATATGCATATAACTTAATACGAGCTTACGTTCTTTCCACAACTCATACGGTGTTTTAGACACCGACTTAGTAGGAAGTTGAATTAGCACATGAATGGCGGTTTTTAATTCCTCCATCCATAAGCTAATTGGCAAATCTGATTGACTTAATATGGGTGTTATCATATCCATTAGCGTACTGTTGCATCGTTCCGCTACTCTATGGGGCTCGCTCGATCTGGAATACTGGGTGACTATGCCATTTACCTGTAGAAAATGGTCCAAGCACTTGGCCATACAGGGTATTACAATAGTAGTACTAACCACTACGATCGGATCTTACCACTTTTATCTTAGTGTTGTGCTAATTTTCAACTTCGCCCTGAAATATCTTAAATTTATCCAACGTTTCAAAGCGTTCTTTAATTGGATAAATATAGCCACAGCGAGAATAGTCATCTGTGAAGGTTATGAATAAATCAAAACATCAAAAGATACTACGGGAAATGGGCCACATATGTCCCTATGGATTAATTCTAAAATTCCCGCACTACGTATGACACCTTTCTTAATTTTCTTATTAAATTTTCCATAATATAATATATGCATTCTTTTGAATCCAAAAAATCCAAATAAGAAATAATCGATTGTGAAATCAATTATTCAATTCACCTTCTCAAAATATGGCCTAAACAACAATGCCATAATTTCGAAGATATTTGGGAATCGATTATGTCGAAGTGTGCTATCGACACTTCCCCTGGTACTACTAAGAAGTACTCCGCAGAGGTTTGTATTTAGGCGGGGTGTAATCTCAAGACTCAGAAACAGAGGTGGCTCAGTGGTTTTTACATGGTTTGGGCCGCCTGAGCGTAATACCCTACTCCACGGGGGTGTTCGTGTGTTGGATTGCTTTGAGCAAGTATGTTGGTTAGCTAGTCTGAATGATTTGCATTCTATCGTGTAGTGCAATCCTTTTATACGCCAAGGACTGGTTGTTACAGTGTGTTGTGGCCCGATAGGTGGCCCCACCGGTATTCACTACACCATACACGATCTAAGTGTATTACGGTGGTTTATTAGAGTGATAACATGTCTTGATGGTAGTGTTACCAGGCTCATTGTGGCATACCGGACTAGTCCATCCCATAGACCTGACAAGTCTGGACATTCAAAGCTTGCAACAAAAAACATTGATCAAAACAAATTCAAAATGATTAGTGGTCTAAACGACTCTGATACCATTGTTAGAATCATAAAAAGCCCAAAAGGATCAATTAGCCACTAAATCATTTGAAATTATAAAGGAGAAAACTAAATACAAGATCAACATTAAGTGATATCTCTTAAATAGCAGAAGAATACCTCTAATACCTTCTCATCCATCTCTGTTGTTGCTTGATGATGCCGTCATCGAGCCAAGAAGGCGAGGCCGCAAGAAGAATGACGATGAGAGGCGTTTCCGCTTGTTCTTATCTTGGTGTATTGATCGGATTCTGAGTGAACTAAGAGAGATCAAGTGTGTAGAGTGTATGTATGTGCATACATAAGCCTTTTTTTATCATACACTTGACCCTCTTCTTATATTTGACCAAGAGACATAAGAGGGGGCCTGCCACCCCATAGGAATAGTTGTGTCTCCCGATTAGAGACAAAATATTTGGTGGGTCGTGTCCTTTAAATTAGAACACATGTTAATTTCTAGTTCAAACTGATAGTTACCGAACTGATCGGACTAGTCCGGTCAGGATCTGAACTAGTCCATTTATTTAAACTGGACTGCTCCAGACTAGTCTGATCTTAATATCCGGACTTGTCCGTTTATACCAACACTTCTCCCTTCCCCCATCCAAAGTGATCCCTCCGACCATCTTCTCTGTACCTACCTCTGCAATCAGCCCCGTTGTACCAATTGCGAGAATCATCTCCCTCATAATGGTCCCTCCTGTCTCCTGCCATACCTCTCACGCCAAGCACTCACCTCCATCCTATCTCCTCTATCTTCCGTTGATTCATAGCCCTCAAAAAACCTCTTCGTATCTTCCGCCATATACTCCAACGTCAGAGTTGACCCCTGGTTCCCCGTCTCCGCTACTTGCCGAAAAAGAATGTCTCGATCTCGGCCTCCTTGGTCTGCCACCGCCGCTGCGATCACCTGCTCTTCAAGCAACTTCTTCTGCATCAAATCCGCCTCATCCAACCTTCACGACATGTGCTCCATCGGCCCGAACATATTCTCCCAATGAGCATCCATCTTCTCCCAGGGGTCGCCCATCTGCTCGAACATCTTCTACCAACATTCTTCATCGGACTTCGTTTTTGAAGCCATCACATTGAGGATGATGCATGACTGCACCAAAGGATTCATCATCACTGTTGTGCCCGATTCCAACCCGAGCCAGCCGGGGAAGACAAGAACGAGGGAGGCACAATAAAGATTGCACCACTACCCATGCTTCGCCCGGCATTTTACAGCTCAAGGTTGAAATGACTCCACTCCTCTACAGCCTTCGAGGATAACCGGCTCTGATACCAACTATCACATTTGTGGTCAGTGACGTGCTACCGTCGTGGCATGAGCACGTGAGAGTGGTCGTCGCGCCAGAGAGGAATGATGATTACGTGCGATACAAGATGAACGAGTAGTTGGGTGTTCTGTTTTTCATTTCTGTTATGCCTGGGAAAGGCCCGGTACGCTCTGCTTATAGTACAAAGGAAGTTTGGTCCACTGGCCCTCACACCCATAATGGTTTAGTTACATGTAAAACGATTACTTAAGAAATCATAATTCTAATCCTCCTTCATCATGCAGTGAGATTCCTACGTGGCTCAAACATCGGTCGTGACAGGACATGGCAGGCTGGTCATGGCAACTGCAGAGGCAATTTGGTGGTCATGGCAGTTTTCAGGGAGGGTTTCATCCTGGAACAGGGTATGATGGAGGTAGCGGTGTACCCAGGTATGGTGGTCGTCGATTTGGTGGTCGCACGTTTGTTTGGCGTAATACCACCAACATCAGAGGGGGAGTCAGTAACCGATTTGGTAGGAATGCTGGAGCTTTTGGAAGGCGCTACAAATCAGGGACAGAACATGATGTGATCAGCCGTAGAACTCTTGGTGCAGGGGGCTGTCAGGTAACCAGGAACATGCGAAGGTGTCTTTTAACTTGCCTGTTCAAGCAGCAGCATTGCTACAGCAGACTTTCGCTTCAGTGGCAGGGGTACATGGGAATGTACAGCAGGAGAATAAACATATGGCGCTAAAATCAACATCTAAACTAGAACAGAACAAAGTTTTATCCAAACCTACATTAAATGACGAAGGTCCAGAGGCACCTTTGAAGATTCAGATGGATGGCAATGGCAAAATGCGGTATTGCTATAGGTGTTTTACAAATGGTAATGATATTCAAGATTATTCTGGGGATAACTACTGTGAAATCAGTGACTGCAAGGAACACGTGAAGGCCAGATGCCCAACTTACAGGCTGGTAAGAAGGATGCCAATATTTGTAGTTACGCAGTTGAAGGATTAGGATTTTTCTACATATCACATATGACAAGTCAGGGGCTAGAGAAGTGAGTCTAAATCTGGTCTGATTCGTGTGTTGGATGGGGTTCTTACCATTCCAAACGTGGTTGTAGAATTAGAAAGATTAATCCCACAAAAGTATACATGGCGCGTGCAAGACATGGGAAATAATATGTTCAGAACAATTTTTCCTTTTATAACGGAGTTGCTGCGTATGGTGGCATAGGGAGTGGTTCAGACCAAGTTTCAGAATGCTAAATTGAAGACTGAGAAGCGTGGAGGTGGTTTGGAGGCCAACAAGGCTGCTTTGCCGAAAATCTGGGTGCAATTCACTGGTATTCCACAAGACCAGAGAGAGTTCCTAATAATCTGGGCAGTGGGATCAATTCTGGGGGTTACCAAAGACGTGGAGATGATGTTCACAAGAAAATTTGGGAGAAGAAGATTGCAAGTAATGCTACTGAATCCTCATTTAATTCCTGTTGATGTGGTGATAGGAGATTTTCTATGAGCTGAAGTTCCTGGTTGAAGGCAATGTAGGTGAACATAATCCGGAGCCTATGGATATGGATTTTGACTATTCAGGAGATGCTGAGAACTACACTGAGAGGAGTGCTGGTGAGGATCAGGGAGCAGGGACAATAAAAGAGGCTGGGAAAGATAAAGGCAAATATGATACAAGAGATATAAATAGAGATGAAAACCAAACGTATATTTTCCGATACGTCCGGATACCAGATCCGAAAATATCTAATCCATATCTGTTTTTATCAGATCTTAATAGGATATGGATAAGATATCGAATATTTGAATTTCGATATCGAATCGAAAACGGTACAATCTAATATCCGTCCGAATAGTCAGATATGTTCTGTTGGATATATCCGATTCGAAATTCGAATATTATCTGAATCTTTTTTTTTGCCCAATCTAACATAGTCGGCGGCCTGACCCAAACTGAAATAAATTTTCTAACCCTAACCCAATTCCAGTTCCAGCGTGTGTCCTCTCCTCCCAAGACCCTGTCCAGCATAGTCCCGTGAGGCTGCTGCCACGCCGCCCTACCGCCGCCACGCCGTCGCCCCCCGCCGCGAAACACGCCCTACGCTCCCACTGCCGGTCTGCGGCACGCTGTCGCCCCGCCGACACTCCGCCGTTGCCCCACACCCCACTGCGCCACACCGTTGTCCAGATGAGAGAAGCAGTCGAGGCCAAAGCTGATTCGATTGTGTTCGACTTTCAAGAGCTGACCGCGGAATTATCATAATTTGATTCCCGAACAATTCTGGTTCTTTCATTATTGGCACTATGTGACAAAATGATTACAGTAGTTTTGGCAAGTGTGTTGTGCTGTAGCTAGTCTCTTGTGCGATCGACTACTACTTGTGCTTTGTATCAGAAGCTTTACTCGTCCTGCCGCCTGTCAGTCAGTTAGTAGCCAGCCAACAAAATTTCTGTTTAGATGATGCTGCTCTCGTATAATACAATGGCTTAAAAGCTGTCACGTCTCAGTGCTCTAGATTATTGTCCTCTGATGAAGACTCTACAAAGTCTCCGCAACGCAGGGGCGCAGACATACAAATGGGGGAACTTTCCCCTGCTGTCTATGGGAAGAAATCGAAGAAAAAAAGTTTATGTGCAACCGCTCCAGCATTCCGAGAATGCAGGTATAGCAAAAGAGAAAACACTATTGATTTAATATGTACAGGGGTGTATTGACAGAAGACATGTTCGCCTAGCAATATGAATATGACTGACTTACGAATACCGTAGCCGTCGTAATTAAGGTCTACATTGTCGTAATTAGATTACTTACAATGGTAATTGCTTAATTACGATGGTAATTAGCGTAAATAACTGAACTTACGAAGGCAGCCCGCAACTGTTGTAAGAGCCCGGTTTTGGCTGCGAGATGGGTCAGATGACTTATGACGGCTTGGTTTGGCCATCGTATGTAAGAGGCTTAATGTACGATGGCATCGGCTGCGGCCGTCGTAAGTAGCCTGAGCTAACTTACGACGGCAAATGCCATGACCGTCGTAAGTTAAGTTTGTAATTTTTTAAAAAAATTAGAAACCGACTATTCTAGCATGATGGTCAGCTCATAATAATAAACATACACAGATTATCATTCACAGCAGCAATAAACAGTCATAAACGACTCCAAACGCATCATCCACAATACAAACTCCAAACGGGCTACACACTAGCCCCTCGACTACCCCCACAACCAAAGAGCTCGTCACTACACGTCCCTCTCGGTACCGGTAGCTTTGGCAATGGAATTTGCGCCTCTATCGCCGAACCTGCAAAACAAATTAGAGTTAGACATATTTCGAAACAACTACTAAATAATTACAAAACAATTGCTAATTGAAACAAAAAACACGAGCTAGGCTCGGTACGGCCATGGCAGGCGATGGAGGCCGGCGTGGGGAGCGTTGGCGGCCAGCCATGGCCCTCGGCCGAGGGGGTTAGGGAGGAGTCCGACATACCTGCAACTCGGGCGGCGCTGGTGAGGCGGGCGGCAGCGCGGCGGCGCGGCTAGGCCTACGTAAATTATATCAGTCGTCGTAATGTGTCTAGTTTTTGGTAGTGTAGAGCATAAGGAGCTTTGTATTTTTTCTGGGTTGTTAATCCAATATATGGAGTCCAGGTAGAGGATTAAGCTGTTTTGTGTACGCATTTTATGCGGATGTGTTATGAGTTATGTGTATGGACTACGAATTACATGTTAATTTTTAAAACTTTAATTACACGTGTTATGTGAAATGATTTGATATGTGAAATATTATATACATGTGTTATGTGTGCGGACTATATGTTTCTTTCATTGTCTATCACTTAATGATGTGATATGTGAAATATTTATTCTGAAATAAATAGCTAAGTCCGTACGATATCCATAAGTTTCCGACCAGATGAATCTGTTTCCAATACATCCAAGATATTCGATACCAAATCCGTTTTCAAATTTATTATGTGGATATGGATATAGAAATGCATTTTATCTGCCCGTTTTTATCCCTAGATATAAACCCAACTAAAATAGTGGGTGGGGGACTTCTTCAAGCCTGCAGCAGCATTGGATTTACCACATCAATGTGCCCGAGATGGTAAGATAGTAGAAAATGTTGGAAAATACACATTGCATGCGGTTAATTTGATGATCTGAAATAGCAAAACAACTACAACAGTTCTACTAGCAGTCAAAATAAACAGTGCTAGTATTACGCAAAAACTATAGAAATTAAAACATGCGCGAACAGATCGCACCACATGAATGACATCATGTCAAAATAATCACAGATCGAGAGATTTACTTACAAAACAACCCGCTATGAAGTAGAAGATGAAAATGTTGAGGAAGATAGAAGTGCAGCGAGCGGCCGTGCGAGCGCACTTCCCAGAAACCTAATCGCTGACACCCGTGCAGATCTTCAGATCACCAACGTCGGTTCGGAAATATTCCTCAAATTACTCCACGCATTGACGTGGCATTCTAGGTGTGATGAAATATTCCCTTTTACATAAGTGGTGGAAACATAATTGCTTAGTAGAACACAACTCATCACGACGCGAACGCGCAATGTAGTAAGTCACAAGTCACATGATACACACGCGTAAAATCGCGAAATGCCCGCTTGTGTGGGTGTGTGTTTGTTTCCATAGCATAAACCTTCATCTTCCTCATTCTTCTCATGTTGTGAACCACTACAGGAACCACTATATATATTATAGAACACCCATCTAGGTGGGCAACATGGGACTAAAGTCCTCAACCAACTCTTCACACCACCTTGGCTTTCCACCAGAAGAGCTAGCCCAAAGAAATCAGCCCACAAATGGTGTGCACTGTACATGCCAAATCCCAACAATCCCCACGAAAAGGCAAGGTCTACAAGTAACATTTCTGCACTTTAATATACCAGCTTTGTAGTGCAGACCCGTTACGGGTTGAGCTGCACCTAGCATTTCATGATTCACATACTCAAAACTTGCAATGGCATAACCTTCAGTTGCTAGTTTTGTGTGAGCAAGTTTCACATGAAAGCATCGATGATACTAGGCCGTCTAAAGCCATGCCTATGGTTGGAGCATTACGGTCTTGCTCCTGTGTCGGTTCATAAGTTTATTTGAGATCACCCACATCTGATAGACTGCGACCTCACAGGCAAACTCACATAGGTGTGTTCTTACAAGTATACATTGCAGGACGCTACCTTGCCTATTTAGGTCTTAGAACACATTAAGATATTAAAGTCAACATTTCATGCAGTACTGAGAGTATGCATCTGCTAGCAGAAATGAGTAGTAAGCAAGTACTCTCCAGTTATCCATACAACTTGTTTTTCCAAAGGTCTACTTCACGGGATCTCTGATCAAATAGTTTGGGCTACCATTTTATGATAACATCACGTGGGTTTCAAACCCATTTCCCCTAATGCTTCTTCAATTACAGCACGTGCAAATCCCTTAATAAAAGGGTCTGCAAGATTTCTTTTAGTATTGATATACTCAACGGCAATCTCTCTCGTATTCTCAAATGTCTCATGGATTTGATTCACCGTTTCACATGTCTTGAGGATTTAAAATTTTCATTTGCATTGCCAACAATTGTGATCACCCTTTGATTATCATAATACAAAAGAATGGCCAACACAGGTTTGTCGACCAATGACATGTCTATAAAGAGTTGTTTCAGCCGCTCTGCCTCAGTTGTGGTTGTCTCAAGTGCTACAAGTTCCGCCTCCATAGTAGGCTTTGTCAATATAGTCTGCTTGCGAGACCTCTATGAAACTGCAGCACCACCAATAGTGAATATGTATCCACTAGTGGTCTTGATCTCATCAGCATCTGAGATCCAATTTGAGTCACTATACCCTTCTAGTACAGCTGGGTACCCCGTATAGTGAAGCTCATATGTTGAAATACCTCTCAAGTATCTCATTACACGTTCTAGTGCACACCAGTGATCTCTTCCAAAATTGGATGTAAATCTACTCAATTTGCTTACTCCAAATGAGATATCGGGTCTGGTTGCACTAGAAAGATACATGAGAGAACCAATAATCTGGGAATATCTCAACTGATTAATCCCTTATCCTCTATTCTTGCAAAACTTTAGACTGGGATCATATGGCGTTGGAGAAGCTTTAGAATCTGAGTACCCAATTCGATTCAAAATATTCTCCACATAATGAGATTGTTTTAAAGTAATCTCATTCTCGTCCTTAATCAGTTTTGTCGGTACCCTACGTACCGGGTACCCCGCGATACCGCAAAAAGCGCAAGAAAGTTCCACCTGCCAGAGTCAAAAGCCCTTGTAGGTCCCACATGTCATGTTGCTCCGGACCCACTCCCCCCAAACATGGCTGGCTCCCAGGATTAACATGTGTAAAAGAAGACAAGAACTGAACTCCCGGCCAAGGGAAGCTCCAGCGACTACACGTGTACAACAGCCTCGGACCTAGCCCCCGTCAGAGAGGAGCCTCGGTGCCGACACGTATACAGCGACCCCAGACCTACCCCCCGCAAGGGAAAGCTCTGGATCTGCCAGGTGTGCAGCCTTCAGACCTTCATCGCCAACAGAAATACAAGCAGATCACGTCCATTACAAACATTCAAGGATGGTTAAAGAAGCAGTTACAAGGCCTGATAACGTGTCATTAATGTCGTATTAATGACACACGATCAGTGCATTGTTAATAGAGATAACGCAGCCAGTAAGGCACGTTATCACACAAGTAATTCTACTTAATACTCTTTAGACAGTGTATTAGGTCATTAAATACGCCAGGGCCACATGTCGGACCAGGCAAGCTTTGTAACGGTCAGTCCTTAGAACTATAAAAGGGTTGTACCGCACAAGCATTGGGACGAGCGGATTGAAGCTGATCCCGGCTGACTAGCTCACAATACAACAACACAAACCCCGTGGAGTAGGGTGTTACGCTCAGGCGGCTCGAACCACGTAAATCTTTGGGGTCATCATCTTGATCTTGATTTCTGTGTGTCCCAACCACAAAAGAACCTCCCCAGGCTGCTTCTTGGCAGTTCTGGAGGAAGTTTCATATCAAACACTTCGACATTTGGCGTGCCAGGTAGGGGGTCACTCCTGAGATCACAAGATGGTGAATTCAGCTGCTGGATCCTCCAATGGCAACCACGCTGGACAACCTGCTAGAGTCAATCCCTCCAACGTCTAACAACCTACAGGTGCCATTGTTCCAGCAGGCGCTGTGGCACCACAACCACCACTTGTTCCAGCAAACAATGCTGGTCAACAAGATGGAGCATCTGCATCGATCACTGCATTGACAAACAACAACCCCGAGCATGTGCTCATTGCTGCGCGAGCTCTTCTGCAATGCCCACCGCCTCCAGGTGCACCCCAGGGTGCTATGGAGCAGTGGAGGGCTGATGTTAACCATCTGGTCGCAGCTGCGGCTGCAGGCATCGGCAACCAAGGTCCTCCCCCTTCGGGGCGAGCACCTTCACAACGACGGACCTTGTCCGACTGACTTGGTCTGCAAGTCTCACAACAGAGGAGACGTGTTGCATCTCAGTAGGTGACTTTGTTGCCTCCTGGGGCACGACGCACCCATACAATTACCAGGATTCTGACTCATGACCTGCGGTTGGAACTGGATCGCGGTTACCGGCAGCAGGACGGTCGTGTCCACATTGAGCGCCCTCGTGAGAGGCGAGAAGCTCGAGACAACCCTGCTCCTCAGGGAGTATGAGGAGGCTGTTCTGCCCTAGCCATGCACTTACACATGGTCAGATGGTCACAGAAGTTCCGGCCTCATCTACTGAAAAAGTTCGACGGGACTGTCAACCCCGCCGAATTTCTTCAAATCACTTTACTGCCACACTGGCAGCGGGGGGTGATGAGGCTGTAATGGCCAATTACTTCCCGGTCTTGGTTCATGAGTCTTCTACCCGACTCCATTAATAGTTGGGTGGAGCTATGCCAGCAATTCACTGCCAACTTCAAGAGCTCCTACACCCGACCCGACACTGAACTAGACTCGTTTGCTGTAAAGCAAACATCTGGGGAATCACTACGATCCTTTATACAGCGGTTTTCTGAGGTACGAAATACCATTCCTTCAATCTCGAGCTCCTCCGTTATCGTTGCATTCAGTCAGGGTGTTCGAGATAAGAAGATGCTAGAGAAGCTGGCCATTAAAGAAGTTACCAGCGTCACGAAACTCTTCAGCCTAGCTGACAAATGTGCTAGGGCTGCGGAGGGCCGTGAAATGCATTCCAAGCCAGCTCCGAAGGCCAACCAGAAGTCATCCAAAACTGAAGCCGCTACCTCCGATAGTGGCAAGAAGAAAAAGAAGCCCAACGGCAAAAAGAAGTCGCCGGCCCGTGCTCCGGCTACTGCTACTGTAGCTCCTGGAAGCTGGGGGCCACGCCCTGAGAAGCGACCTCGACCTTCATCAGAAGATGGCACTAGTTCCAAAGCATGGTGTCCGATTCACAAGATGAACTGACACAGCTTGAAAGAATGCTGGGAGGTTCAAAACCTTGCCGAGCGCTACAACAAGCGCCGGGAAGAAGCTCTTTTTCGTCAAAGGGAAGGAAAACAAATAGTCAATGAATCTCCGGTTGAAGAGGAGTTAGGTTTCTGGGACCCCAAAAAGGTCTTCAAAGCCGTTTACAACACTGTCAACGACGACTCCAACGTCTCTGACAACGAACGTCGGAAGACCTTGAACACCATCTATGGTGGTTCTTAGGACATCACCTCTCGCCGCATCCTCAAGACAATGTGGCGGGACATGGCCGTGGCAGCTCCCGCTGCTAAGGCGGAACCGCATCGGAAATGGATGGATACACCCATCATTTTTGATGCTTTAGACTGCCCTCGAAATACGATCGGGGCTGGTCAACTCCCGTTGATGGTGTCACCCACCATTAACAATATCCAAATCCATCATGTAATGGTGGACAGAGGTTCAGGGCTAAACCTCATAAGCTTCGAAGCTTTCGTTAAGCTTCAGCTCCGGCCTTCAGACCTTCGCCCATCCCGACCATTCTCCGGAGTAGGTCCGGAAACCATTACTCCTCTCGGTTCCATTACACTCCCAGAGACCTTTGGGACCCGGGAGAACAATAGAACCAAGAAACTGGTTTTTGATGTTGTGCTGATCAGTCTGCCTTTTAATGCCAATTTGGGTAGACCAGCTTTATAAAAATTTATGGTTGCTGCACATTATGGTTACTTGGTGTTGAAGATGCCAACACCCACGCGCGTTCTCCGGATCCGTGGAGACCATACCACAGGAGTTACTGCACTAGAAGAACTCTATGCGCTTACCACAACGCAAGAGGAAGCATCTGGTAAGGAGCCAACTTCGAATCCTCCAAGCATTCATCACAAAGGCTCTACCTCCGCACCTCGTGTGCAACCAAGCGGCGACGCCGACATTCCCGTCAAAGTCATCCAAATTGGTTCCGATACTGCTCAGACTACCCCTATATCGAGAGGTCTGAACAACAAATAGTAACTTGCACTCATCACTTTTCTCCAGGCTAATGTCGACGTGTTTGCCTGGCAACCGTCACAAATGCCTTGGATCCCTAGGGAGGTGATTTAGCACAATCTTAAGATTTACCCAGACGCTCGGCCTGTACACCAGAAGCCCCGGAAGCAATCAATCGAGCGACAAAACTTCATCCGACAGGAAATCAAGAAGTTGCTCGAAGCTGGATTCATCCAGGAAGTCTTCCATCCAAAATGGCTGGCAAACCCAGTTGTTGCACCCAAGGACGGCGGGAAGCTTCGGATGTGTATCGACTACACCACCTTAAATAAGGCATGTCCAAAGGATCCATTTCCACTACCTAGAATAGATCAGATAGTGGACTCCACCTCCGGGTGTGAGCTACTGTGTTTCTTAGATGCATATTCTGGATATTATCAAATCCAAATGTGTAAGAAAGATGAAGAGCATACCACCTTCATAAAAGTAGATGGATTGTATTGTTATACTGCCATGCCATTTGGTCTTAAAAATGCTGCTTCAACATTTGTGCGAGCTATGTACAAAACATTTGGAGAGCTAATTAGAGACTTGGTGGAGGTGTATGTTGATGAAATTGTTGTGAAGATAAAAAACAAGGAGTCACTCCTTGACAACTTACAAGCTATCTTCGACAAGCTGCGCACCACGCGCACCAAGCTGAACCTGGACAAGTGTGTCTTTGGGGTTAGCTCCGAGAAGCTTTTGGGGTTCTTGGTGACTCACCGGGGAATTGAAGGAAATCCAGCAAAGATCGAGACTATAGAAGAAATGCGGCCCCCAACCCGCGTTAAAGATGTCCAAAAGTTGACTAGATGTCTAGCTGCGCTCAATTTATCTCAAGACTGGCAGAACGAGCACTACCCTTCTTCAAACTCTTGAGGAAGTCCGGACCTTTTCATTGTTCTGAAGAAGCAGAAAAGGCATTCCAAGAGTTTAAACAACTCCTCACCACATTACCAATATTGGTAGCTCCGAATCTTGATGAGCCTTTACTGATTTACATCTCAGCAACCACCGAAGTTGTCAGTATGGTCCTGGTTGCGGAAAGACCAGAGCCACATCCGATTCAGGCGTCCGGACCCCTCCGAGAGGGTCCGGAATCACCTGAAGACGTAATTGGGTCTCAGCTCCCAAACACGGAACCTGGTAACGAAGTGCTAGGAGATAAATCTCATTCTCCTGAGGAGGATCACCTGGCTAAACAAGATGATTTGGATCTCCCCAGTGAGATTCGGGTTCAACAAGAAGGAATTTTAGACCCCTCCGAGAGGGTCCAAGAAGCACAACCTGAAGGTCCAGGACCCTCCAGTAGGGGCTAGTTCGATGGAGAGGAAGCTTCGGGTCCTTCTAAAAGGGTCCGGACAATCCAATGCCCTGTGTACTTCATCAATGAAGTACTACACGACACCAAGACAAGATACGTTGAGGTGCATAAACTGCTTTACGCAATTCTTATTGCCTCAAGGAAGCTTCGTCACTACTTCCAATCCCACAAAATATCAGTGGTAACTTCTTTTCCACTACGTGCAATTTGGCATAACCCTAATTATACTGGGAAAATTGCAAAGTGGGCAGCAGAACTGGCCGAATTCGATCTATAATTCGTGTCAAGACAAGCAATTAAAATTCAAGCCTTGGCTGACTTTGTGGCGGAATGGACCCCCTCTCCATCAAACCCTGGGAGCCATAGTGAGCAGAAACCAGAGCTCAAAGTTTCGGTATTCACTGAGCCTCACTGGACCCTCTACTTCGACGGCTCCGTGCAGAAATAGGGGGCCGGAGCTAGAATCCTTCTCCTAGCTCTGACTGGGGAGAAGGTCAAGTACATGGTACACCTTGATTTCAAGGCAACCAACAATATGGTGGAGTATGAAGCCCTCATCTATGGACTCAAGGTGGCACTATATATGGTGTCAAATAGCTGTTGGTAAAGGGAGATTCACAACTCATCATCAAAAAAGTGAAAGGTGAATGTTCTTGCAACAATTCTCAATTAGCTGCTTATCACATTGAAGTCCTGATAGGAAAATTGGTCCCGATCTTCCGAAAGGTATGTCGATTGGGGTGGAGAACTCGACGTTGATGATCCGCGGCACTCGAGCGGTTCGAGTACCCCTGCAATCACTACACCAAGGCTCCATTGGTTATCAACCGCGCTGCACACGCTTGACCTCGCCAAGAAGGCTAATCCCTGCAAGTGCAATCGACAACACGAGCAAGAACGTAGAAGACACGATCGGAAATCGCGAAATTGGGGTCTCACAAACCGTAGAACGGCGATTTTATTGATCTAAGCAAAACCCAATTGTCTATGGCGGCTACTATGGAGTATATATAGGTGGGAGGACGTCCAAGGGGGTGTTAGGGTCGTGACCTAACCCTAATACATGAAAATAATGGACTTAGACTTGATACAAGGCCCAATGGCCCAATACGGTGGCGCAGCACCCTGACAGATTCTGTACTTGATTTTGTTTCGACGATTCCTGTCGACTCCGAACGTATTTTGACCTGGGACCGGCTCCATTGGAAATTTTATCCTCTCCCCTTTCCGTGCATACGTAGAACGTCCAAAACGGAGTTCGTATGCATCCTGGGCGTCCGTTTTAGTGCGTACTGCTCCTGCTCCTGGACTCCGAGTTGGATATGATTTGGAGTTTGGTTCGGTTTCCATCTTGTTTGAACGAATTCGCTGGTCTTCCACGTCCCTAATACTCCCTCCAAGTACTCCTTGAACCTCTCCATGTATCCTAATCACAAATAAATCATTAAGTAGCAATCTATGCTCAAAAACATATAAGGAAATATATAAGAACGAGTTCACCTCTAAAATTAATTGTTGTGTATGAACTCTATTGATTGTATCTTGTATATTCAATGGAGTGTTGTTTGTATCCATAGAAGTGATGTCCTCATCATCCTCCCCTTCTTGAATTGGAGTCATCCTCGACTCAAGTTCATCTTCTCTCATGTGTTGGTCCAAATGTGCAACGCCATCAAATCTTCTTGTATGCATGAATGGAGGAGGCCAAGGTGGTGGCCGACATAGTGCGCCATCTTGATCTTGCCCATCAAATAAGAGTGCATATTCACTTGAGCCAGGATCCCAAACAAATAAACATTGTGTCATGTTTGTAGGTGAAATAATAATGTGCATGATCTCATCATTCTCCCCTTCTTTATGACAAGCCATCCTCGGCTTGCTCGTATGTCCAGCAAAAAGTATTGCTTTGGGGGTAGAATGAGTGTTGTCCATAATGCACAACCGCAGTGAATAATGCTTTTGTTGTCTCTGCTGCAAGAAAAAAATACTAGAAAAACTTGACAAGACATTATTAGCGTTAGTACATCCATTCATTTCACCATATTGTTGCAGCACAAAAGGAGCTTGCACTTTATGCACTATAAATTCACCACTATCTTCATAGTTGCCTATAGCATGAAAAATATTTCTACTTAATAAAGGCAATTCAGATTGAGAAAATATTATCTTCTCTATGATATCTAGATCACAAAGAGTGTCAAATTCAATATAGCCCAAAGTATTTAGAGAAGATAACAATTTCAGCTCATCCCTTTCACATGTAGTTGGGACCAAATGATTAATTTCAGCACAAGTGAGTGATGAAGTATCAAATTCATTTGGTTGTTCTAGCATAAGTACAATATAATTATCATCACACAACTCATTTTTGTTGTAAGAATTAGTAGGAAAATCAACTAATGGTAAAGGTGTATTATGAAAAGGTTCATCTTGTTGTTGCTCATCGATAGTATGATTGGTAGCAAAATTCAGCACATCTGAAAATGTCATACCTCGGTTAACTGTATAGCATTGTCCATTAACACTACTCTCATTTTCAGCAAGAAATTCAAATGCATTATGAGTTGATTCATCAAAAAATTCAGAAGAGTTGTTCAACACCTCACTCTCATTTCCATCTACATTTATTTGTTCATGTTCCTGCAAAAGGTTAGGCAAAGGAGGAGGTACAACAAGAAAATTCTTCTCAAGTTCATGTATTTCATCTTTGCAATTAGATACATTAGCAAAAGTTTCTCGCATAAGAATTTTCATATCTTTCCATGTTCGAGGTTTTTCTATATCGCTTAAGTTGTCCCACCAAGTTAATGCACAATCAACTAACGCCTGGTGTATGGAGCTGAAGAAGTCCTTCCTCCGGAGATCACCTTGGGGTCCCTACGGGTTCGAACCTTCGACGAAGCCACGTAGGACCAGCTCCAGCGTGAAGACCTTGACCTCATCGACGAGGGAAGGGGTCAATCAGCTGTTCGGAATGCACGTTATCGCCAAGCGCTCTGACACTATCATCAAAGTCATGTGCGTGATCGACAACTTGAAGAAGGCGACCTGGTGCTTCGGAAGATACTAAGCCGTGAAGGAATGAACAAACTTTCTCGCAGCTGGTAGGGTCCCTTCTGAGTTATTAAAGTATCTTGACCAGGATGCATTCGCTTGGCAACAGAGGATGGGACCCCGCTTCCCAATCCTTGGAACATCGAGCACCTCCGTAAGTTTTATGCTTAGAATCACGGAGGTGAGTCTGTAACTACACACAATGCATGTTGTAGAGTCATTATACAAAGACGGGAAAGTCCTCCGAGAGAACATCTGGACCCCTCCGGGAGGGTCCGGGAAGTTCAAGTAACACTTAAGACAGTCACAACACTGAAAGTGTAGCTACTTGCTCTGGGTTGGTACAAGATGTATAGCACATTTAGCACGGTCCAACACCCTAAATGTGTCCTTGTCTCCCCTATAATCCAAACCTATAATGAAAGGCATTTTTGTGTGAAAACAGACTCCACGTGCATTTACTTTTTGTGCAAGGCTCAATATATCAAAATATTTTCACCCTGCTTGTCTATAATAAGGTTGTGCACATCTTTTTGAGCTTTGTTCCAAGTAATTCACATGCATTACAAGCTTTATTGATAGTCTTTTTGGATCTTAACATTGCTACATAGTCTACTCATTTGAACACCAAGCCAGCATAGGTCCGGAGTGTGCTATCGACTTAGCCTGGTCCTGCACCCTAAGTATGCCGCTCTACCTACACCCCGGCAGGCCCCAGTAGGGTGAGTACTGAAAATGCATGCAGATCTAAAAACATTATATCAAAATGCTTGTTATCATGCTGAGATTCTTCAGACCCAAAGTCCAAATAAGAACAATAAGTCACAACCAATTTATAGACAAGAGGACGAATTTTACTTTTTCTCTCGCCTTTAATGTGCAGGAAAAGCAAAATTTCATTGCGATGGTGGACGACGCCGGAGCTACTAAGCTCCGACATCCTGCAAGATGGGACCACCGTCAGCATCTAATATGTTAACAGTGGATGACGTCGGAGCTACCAAGCTCCGACCATCCCAGGGGGCCTGTCTTCGACGCCTCAAAATTGAAGACTTCGGACCTAAAATTTACAAGTGCGAAGCATCCAAGTCATCAACATACTGCCACAACCTTTGGTACATGTACACATTTCAATTGTACACATGTACCCGGGGGCCAACAAGATACGACATAGTATATTGAAGACAAAAGTGAAATTCAGGACAGAAAGGAGGATTTCATTAATCAAGAATACTGGATTACAAAATTGAGAGTACAGTAGAAGGCAAAAGAAAGAAAGCCCTAGCTACTGGAGGACCTAAGACCTGCAGAAGAATGAAGCTACTTTTTGGGCAATTTCTTGGACACTAGCTTTGGCGGCGTCTTCCTCTTCAGCGATAGGACCTTCGATCACCGGTTCCAGTGGGAATTAAGGATCTCAGCTGACATAACACGTCAGCATGTATTCTGCGATGTTTGTAGCCAAAGACTTGCCCTCTGTCTCCAGCTAATCCGCGATGACGTCGCCCATTGCGTCAAGTTTGCCACCAGCACCATTGAGGGCCACCAGCACTCGGTCCAAGTCCAGTTCCGAGTTGTTCGAACGTACAGGATTGAAGCCCAGTGGTGTCAGCGCATCATTCGCCCGCCTTAAGAAGTCCCACACTTGAATGGCTTCAGTCTCCTTCAGGCTCCGCAACTCCCCCAGTGTCTTCCGGGCAGCCGCAAGCTCCAAACTTCACGGGCAAGGCGCTCAGCCAACTTAGCATGCTGCTGCATGCTCTCAGCAACTTGCTTTTCCCGGTCGGCCAACTCCGTCTACCGGAGGTGGATGCGGTTCTGCCTTTCAGCAAGGTCTTTCTCCCTGCCTTTGACTCTCTCCTCCCTAGCGGCAACATCAGACTCTATTTTCGAGAGCTCTTGCCCTACCTTCCAGTTCTTCCTCTCTTCCTCCTTCCATAGATCCAGCTTTTTGCTATGATCCGCCAAATTTTTCTCACCCAGAGTCAACTTCTGGGTAACCTCCGCCTCTCTCCTCACCACATCTTCCTGCTGCTCCAAGATTTTTTCCTCCCTCGCCTCCAGGCCCGCCCGACACTTCAGGAGAACATCATTCAATTCAGTGAGCTTTTCGTGAAACTCGTCAGCAGCAGCATGCCTCTCCTTGGCTTGCTCCAGGATTTCCCTGGAGTTAGCATCGAGCGCCCGGATGGCGGCTTCCTTCTCCTCCATTAGCTTATCCCTGTACTCTAACCGGGCTTTCCCCCTTGATTCATTCCTTCTGGTCAGCCAGCCTCGTCTGAGCAAGCTTGGTCTCAAAATGGAGTCTATTGCGCCAACGCCTCAAGGTGTTGCGCTCCTCCTCCAAGGCTTTGCCCTCATGATCGAAGGCAAACTGTACCTGTCGGAGACTTGAGCAGGCATTTTCTATGGACAACACCAAAGAGATAGGTTCTGGGCCTGCTGGGACCATTTCCACAGGCTCAAAAGGGTTTTCCATCACAAAAATTTGGTCCCACTCTACAATAGTGGTCCCGTGTACTCCTGCAGCACTAGGGCCGTTCTCCTGGAACCCTTCAGCGATAGCAGAAGAACCCACTGGGGGAACTTCCACCTCGGAGCAGTTGAAGGCGCCGCTTTAGGATCTTCAGTTGACGGCTCTGAAGTTGGAGGACCTGTCGCTAGTTCTTCAAGCTGCTCTGGCTCAGGCCCAGGTACCTCTGGGACCACAACCTCTGGAGTAGCAGTCGGGGCTTCGACGGAGCCTCAACCACCGCTGGCTTAGGCTCCGACACGATGACTACTTCCGGGTTAACCACCAGATCTTCAACCACCTCCGACTTATGGGTCGATTGCCCAGAGCTGACGCCTCTTGAAGGCGCTTGCACTGGGGTAGGGGTAATTGTAGAAGACCTCCCCCGCCGGGGAGAAGGAGCCATAGTGGAAGGGGCAGGTCTGGCGGACCTCCCATCAGCATGCTTCCACTTCCTCTTCAGGCTGGAGGGCTCAGCTGGGTCTTTTCCTTTGCCCTTGCCGGTGTCTTCAGTCTTTCAGCTCGGGGCCGAGGCAAGACCACCCTTGGAAGTTCTGGGGATCACTAATCTGGTGGTCGGACGCCTCTCTACCTGCGCCATGGTCTTCAAGCACTGGCATGCTCCTCCGGAGCTCCCTACTGAACTGTGCTTCCATGTTCAGGGGGAGGAAGGCTGCTGGCGGAACCAAATCGTCGCCGCTGACGTTAATCCCATGCTGTAATTTCTTCAAATGAAACTCCAAGGATTCATCATCCAAGTTGGATTTCAGACCGGTTTCAATCCGGTCGTCATCCATCACGCTATTGAGGGCCTATGCGAGCTTCTCCCTCTTCTTCAGCAGAGACCACTTGTTGACCAGGAAGTTGCAGAAGACCATTTGGGGGGTCACTCCACCTTCCACGCACTCACGGATCCTGGTCAAGACAGGGTTGAAGGCATCTAACAGCACCGGAACTACACTCCAAGCGTCAGTGTCAACATTGGGGAGACCTTCGGGCAGCTCCAATTTCTTGTGCTCCTCTGCCGCAATGATGATCCAATCCTTCTTCCAATCGTCCCACTTGCCGGAAGGAAAAGAGTTCAAGTATTTGTAGGGGCAGTTCTTGCGCTTCACAAAATAATAGAAGCCAAGAAACTCGGACCCCTTACGAGTGGTGTGGATGGTGAAGAAGGTGCCGAAAAGCTCGACGCAGGGGGGAATACCCACCCACATCTCGCAAAAGTGGACGAACGTCGCCACGAGAAGAAGGGAATAGGGGCCAAGGTGATACAACTGCAGACCATAAAAGTCTAGCAGCTTCAAAAGGAACGAGAGAAAGGTGGAATGAATCCCACCATGGCGTACGCTGTGAAGGACACCATATCGCCATTGCGCTCTTTCTTGAACGGGAGCTTTCTGGCGCGGACCAAATGGTTGAAGGAGTCGCTGGACCACCCCATGTAGGTCCGGACCTTCTTCTGATCATCATAGCTTTTGAGGCGGCTCTTGGGAAGACCCAACTCCATCGTAGCAAAGTGGAGCAAAGGAAGGGAGGTTCGGCGGAGTTTGGAAGGCTCTAAGCGCAAAGATGATCGAAGGCGTAAAGAATCCTCAAAACGTGCACACTTTCTTTCTTAAGTAAGCCTCCACGATGCTTGGATAGAAAACGCAGTGAGATAGAAGGCACTCTTCAAAAATCTACCCCGTCAATGACAAGTGGACCTGGGGCCACCTCGATGAAGAGATCGAGGTTCTTACCCAATGCAAACCGTTGTCATGATGAATGGCGGGAAACCTAAAGTCGGCGCTCTAACAGGGCATGCGGAACTGATACGTTTTTTGTATTGAGAACCGGCGACCTTCAATTGCGTGAGATCCACATTCAAAGATCTCATCTTCTGTATTCATAACAAGCCACGCGTCGAAGGTTCACTTCCAGACCGTCACTCTATCGGCGCATCAGATGACTTTTGAAAATCGAAGTGCGGGAATCGAGAATGGACCCACATCTGGCTGAATAACTTAACCCAAATGGTTTCTCCTAGAGGTGGGCTCGGGGGCCACTGTCGGTACCCTGCGTACGAGGTACCCCGCGATACCGCAAAAAGCGCAAGAAAGTTCCACCTGCCAGAGTCAAAGGCCCTTGTAGGTCCCACGTGTCACATTGCTCCGGACCCACTCCCCTCACACATGGCTGGCTCCCGGGATTAACACGTGTAAAAGAAGATCGGAACTGAACTCCCTGCCAAGGGAAGCTCCGACGACTACACGTGTACAACAGCCCCGGACCTAGCCCCCGTTAGAGAGGAACTCTGGTGCCGACACGTATACAGCGACCCCGGACCTACCGTCCGGCAAAGGGAAAGCTCCAGATATGCCACCTGTGGAGCCTTCAGACCTTCATCGCCAACAGAAATACAAGTAGATCACGTCCATTAGAAACATTCAAGGACGGTTAAAGCAACAGTTACAAGGCCTGATAACGTGTCATTAATGCCCTATTAATGACACACGATCCGTGCATTGTTAATAGGGATAACACAACCATTAAGGTACATTATCACACAACTAATTATACTTAATACTCTCTAGACAGTGTATTAGGTCATTAAATACACCAGGGCCACATGTCGGACAAGGCAAGCTTTGTAACGGTCAGTCCTTAGAACTATAAAAGGGCTGTACCGCACGAACATTGGGACGAGCTGATTGAAGCTGATCCCGGCTGACTAGCTCACAATACAACAACACAAACCCCATGGAGTAGGGTGTTATGCTCAGGCGGCCCGAACCACGTAAATCTCTGGGGTCATCATCTTGATCTTGATCTTTGTGTGTCCCGACCACAAAAGAACCTCCGCGGGCTGCTTCTTAGCGGGTCCAGGGGAAGTGTCGTATCAAACACTTCGACATGTTTGATGTTTAGAATAACACCAGCCACACCCAAATCCTTCATATCAATATTTTGGGACATAAATGATTTTACATCATTTATCACATTGATACTAGCCCCAAAAATTAATATGTCATCATCATATAAGCTCAGTATTACTCCCTTACCCCCACCAAACTGATAGTACACACAGGTGTCAGCGTCATTTACCACAAAGCCTACTGAGGTCATAGTTCTATTGGACTTCTCATTCCACTGCTTCGGTGCCTGCTTGAGGCCATACAAGGATTTTCGTAACTTACACACTTTGTCCTCTAGCCCAGGCACCACAAAACCATCAGGCTGCTTCATATAGATCTCCTCATCGAGCTCTCCATTTAGGAAAGCCATCTTCACATCCATTTGATGGATGAGGAGATCATGACACGCAGCAAGTGTAACAAGCACACGAATTGTGGTTAGCCTAGCAATAGGTGAAAAATTATCGAAAAAATCAACGCCTTCCTTTTGGGTGAATCCCTTGGCTACAAGTCTAGCTTTATATTTATTGACTGTACCATCTGGTTTGAGTTTCTTTTTAGATATCCACTTACCTACAATAGGTTTACACCCAACTGGACAATCACATATTTCCCAAGTTCCATTTGTTGAAATGGACTCCATTTCATTATGTACTGCCTCCTTCCAGTACTCTACATCTGATGATGCATATGCCTCTAAAAGTGTTTTAGGTGTATCATCAATAAGTTAGATAGTAAAATCATCACCAAAGGATTTTTCAATCCTTTGTCTCTTGCTCCTTCGAGGAGCAATATTTATTCTGTCATCCTCAATGGGATTTGTAGTGTAAGAACAAGGTACGAATATTAGAGAAGGATCAGGAGTAAAACTAGTAGATGCCTTGCTACGACATGCAACTCTATCCTTCATTGGAAAAATATCCTCAAAAAATGTGGCATCACGAGATTCATTCATGGTGTTAACGTGCACATCAGGAATCTAGAATTTAATCACTAAAAATCTATAGGTTGCACTATGTTGTGCATATCCTAGAAAGACACAATACATGGTTTTTTGGTCCCAGTTTTCGTTTCTTACATCCAGACACATTAACTTTGGTGAAACAGATCCATGTGCGTAAGAAATCGAGAGAAGGCTTTCTTCTTTTCCATCCTTCATACGGGGTTATTTGACATTTGGACGATGGAACTTGATTCAGCACAAAACATGCGGTCAAAATGGCTTCCCCCCCACCATGAGTTGGATAAACTCGAACTGTCCAACATGGCATTAACCAAGTTTGTCAATGTTCGGTTTTTTCGTTCGGCCACCCCATTAGATTGGGGCGAGTAGGGAGCCGTTGTATCATTGATAATTCCATGCTCTGCACAATATTCGCCGAAGTTATTAGAATGATACTCTCCTCCTCTATCGGACCTAACATGTTTGATTTTTCTTTCTAGTTGGTTTTCTACCTCCGCCTTATAGATTTTAAAATGATCTAGTGCCTTATAATTTGTTAATGAGATAGAGTTGACAATATCTTGTAGCATCATCAATAAAAGATATAAAATATTTCTTCCCTGCTCTAGTCAAAATTCCATTCATCACACAAATCTTAGTGAATAAGATCTAGTGGTGACAAGCTCTTCTATTCCATGATTTTATAAGGTTCACGTGGCTGCTTAGCCTGCACACATGCATGCCACTTAGATCTTCTTTCAACAAAATTTTTGGAACCATATTAAGTTTGGACAATTTAATGATGCGATCATAATTAATGTGACAAAGCTGAGAGTGCCAAACAGTAGCCTCTCTTCCATTGCATTCAAAACTAGAACAACCAACTGAGTTCACAAGATTATTACAATCTTCAACAACTAAAAGGCGGAACATGCCTCCGCTATCATAGCCTTTTCCGATAAATAAACCAAACATCAAAACAAAAAAATGTTCGACTCAAAAACTAACTTATAGCCATCATGACACAATAGAGAACCACTAATCAGGTTCCTATTTATTCAAGGGACGTGCTGCACATTCTTCCAAGAGAGAGTCTTTTCGAAGATCAACTTCAGATTGAATTTTCCATGTCCATGTAAAGCAGTCCTAGACCCATTGTATATCAAGATGGAGCAACTATTGGTAGCCTGACAAGAAGAAAATAAATTGTAGTCAGAACAAACATGCACATTAGCTCCCATGTCTAACCACCAATCGGTGGAATGATTTGCTAGAAAAACTTCTGGAACATACCTTGATCCAGACGTTCCTCCAACCTCGCTAATAGTGACATCCATAGAGTTCTGACCACCACCTTTCTTGCCAATTCTATTGCGGCATTTCCTGGCTATGTGGCAAAGCTCGCCGCACACAAAGAGTCAGGTCTTCTTTCTTCTTCTTCTTAAAGCTAGTGTTTTGTTTGGCCTTTCCTTTCCAGTTCTTGTTGTTCTTATTGCCACCACTAGATTTACCTTCAACCACATTGGCATTAGAGGGAGTCCCTTCCTACAGAATAGAACAAGGCACATCATTGAATCTTGCCTTTTCCTCAACATCAAGAGTTGACATCAGACTTTCAACAATCATAACCTCTTTCTTGTGTTTAAGGCTCGTGGAAAAACTTCTCCAAGATGGAGGCAATTTGGAAATAATTCCACCAACCACAAACTTATCAGGCAAGACCATATCAAAATGTGCAAGTTCTCCTACCAGAAGCTGGATCTCATGAGCCTGTTCCACGATAGATCGATCATCGACCATCTTGTATCCGTGGTACTGGTTATTAACATATAGTTCACGTCCAGCATTCGATTCTGCATATTTGTAGTCTAGGGCGTCCCATAATTCCTTAGCCGAAATGTGGTTCATGTAAATGTCACATAGCTGATCTGACAGGAGTGACAACAAGTAGCCAAGACAGGTTGAATTGTTCAGTTCATAGTCACAGTTCTGCTCCTCAGTGAGAGGAAGGACTGGGGAAATCACCCACCAGATCTTCATCGACATGAGCCAGAACATGACTCGTGTCTACTATCTCTTAAAATTGTCACTCCCGACAAATCGCTCAGGTTTCAATGCATCAGTAAGTCCAGCCATGTTAATTCTATCAGGTTTCTGGATTGTTGGAAAATACACATGGTATGCAGTTAATTTGAAGATCTGAAACAGCAAAATAATTAGAACAGTTATACTACAGTCAAGATAAACAATGCTAATAATACGCAAAAAATCATAGAAATTAACATGTGCGAACATATCACACCACATGACTGACATCGTGTCAAAATAATCACATATTGAGTGATTTACTTACGGAACGTCCCACTATGAAGTAGAAGATGAAAATTTGAGGAAGATGGAACTGCAGCGAGCGGCCGTGCGAGCGCAGTTCCCAGAAACCTGATCGCCAGCACCCGTGCAGGTCTTTAAATCACCGGCGTCGGTTCGGAGACACCACTCTCCCTCGATCCGCTGCACGACAGACGAAGGGACAGCAAGGCAAAAACATGGCAGCGCAGAGCAGTTAGCGAGGGAGGCGAGTTTCTGTATGTGTTCTCCACTATACAAGACGTCTCCTTTTATACTCAGATTTGATCTGCCTTAATTTCAGGAAACCGCCCCCTTGAAATTCCTTAACGTGCAACTAATAGGAGCAGTTACGGACATTCGTGCACATTAAATGTGCACTTGCAGTTATTCCTCAAATTACTCCACACGTTGACGTGACATTCTAGGTGTGATGAAATATTTCCTTTTATATAAGTGGAGGAAAAAATAACTATTTAGTTGAACACAACTGGTCACGACACGAACACGCAACATCGTAGGTGACAAGTCAAGCGATACACACGTGTAAAATCGCGAAATGCGCGCGCGTGCATGTGTGTTTGTGTCCATAGCAGCAACCTTCGTCTCCCTCATTCTTCTCAAGTTGAGAACCACTACAGGAGCTACTATATATATTGGAGAACACCCATCTAGGTGGGCAATGTGGGACTAAAGTCCTCAGCCACCTCTTCACACCACCTTGGCTTTCACCAGGGGAGTTGGCACAAATAAATCAGCCCACAAAGGGCTGCACCATACAGGCCAAATCCCAATAGGAAAGATGCAGCAGCCAAGTATGCAGCGAGAAGAAGAATTGGGCTATGCGAAGTACAGTCCTATGGTTGATGCCGAGGTGCCTACAATAGAAGACAATCTGAATACTTTGAGTCAGAGGTTCAAATGGATTAGACGGGGTGGAAAATAGAGGAAGGGAAGGAAGATGAAACTTATTTAGTGACTCATGGATAGTGAGGAATGGAATATTGACTCTTTGACAGATCGAAAGTGGAAAGGAAGGTGACAAGTGCAAAGAAACTAGCAGCCATACCGAAGGCATCACCATCGAATAGTGCTCTACATCGTAGCAAGAAAGAGCCAACACCATAGATGAATCATCACTTGATAGATCTGAAAAGTTGAAGCTAGGAGGAATGAAATGTTTAGTATAGGATACAATGTCAGTCTTCGAAAGGCCCTAGCATCACTCGGGCTCGAGTCACCCGGGCGGCGGCGCGAAACCTAGCCGTCGCTGGCCCTCCCCCGTACTTGTTGCCTCCCTGCCAACGGAGCGCGCCGCTCACAATTCGAGCGCACGCTGGGATAGCGTCATCGAGGCTCCGAAGATTGAGTGGATCCTGGCGCATGGAGATGGTGACGCCAACGGCAGTGGTGGTGGAGGAGACATCCCTCCGATAGGAAGGAGTCGGATCCAACGCCATCTCTTGGCGACACAAGGAGTCGAGGTTGCGGCAGAAGCTCCTCCCCTCCGCGCGGTGGGACGGCAATGTGGTGGCAGTGTTTTTGTTGAGCAGGGGGACGAATCCAAAGGCAAGCTCCTCAAATCCGGAGCCAGTGCGGTAGGAGGGGCCGTTCCCCCGGTGTGGTGAACTGCAACCATTGGTTGGCGGTGCTAAGCAGCTCTTCCCCAGTGCGGCGAAGGCCCGAGTTGGCGGTGAAGAAGAAGGCTACTTGATATGTTCTAGACGGGTGGAATTAGTCGCCGACGGGCCAGAGACACGAATCTAGCGAAGGTTGTGCGTTTGATGAGGGCAACGATGGGTGACTGCGGTCTGGCAGAGGCCGATGCAGAGTTGTGGTCTGGTTTGTGGCCATGTGAGGATGATGTCCGGATATGGATGCCTTCATGACTGCGGTTGTTGACGTCCGGTTAGGTGGACTAGTGAGCAACAGGTGATGGTGGCTTCGGCTCCGCTCGAACTCCGTCCACCAGGAGAGTGGCGATGGTGAAGCTCGACAAAGGCATTATGGCATCAATGATGACTGCTGTAGAGTCGGACTAAAGCTCCTTCTCTCGATGTCCAGTGATGGTAATTCTGGGGTGGAGGCAGTCAGATCTGGTGGATCACTTCGCCACTAGAGTGTTTTATGGCAATTAACTTGTTCTCCTTGGACGGTCTTCTGAAGCGGTGATGCTGAAGCTCGTGGGCGGTCACAACTGCGGATTTGGATGGTGGGTTCCTCGGATGCCTACGATGGTGGATCTGGGCGGGAGGGCCGATGGGGCTCTTACAATGGCGGATCTAGGCGGTAGAGTCTGTAGGGTGTCTACGACGGCGGATCTGGGTGGTGAGGCTCTTGAGTGCCAGTGTCAGCAGGCGGTGCGGTCTTGGGTAGTTTGGGGTCAGTGCGCCTGCCTTCGTGGTGCAGTGACTGGAAGGCGAGCAGAGTAGGAGGGTCCAGGCGCTGATGTGTGTTGTTGTGGTGCTTTGCTATGCCTTGTTGTAGGTTTACATTGATCCATTTGTACACTCTAGAATGTGGATTGCGATGACGTGGTGGCGGTGGTGGGTGCAGTGGCTTGATGGTGTAGACATGGATAGTGATGGTGATCGTGAGTGTGGTGTGGTGGTGGTTGTGAGTGTGATGCAGACAACTCTGCTTGATAGTGTCGCAAGTCAGGTGGTCGCCCACTCTAGATGTTTGTGGTGGTGATAGACACTTGTACAATAGTTCATTAGGGCAGGGGATCTGATAACAACAGCACGTCTGCGTGTTATAACTTATAAGTCCTGTTTTTTTTTTTTCGAAATCACCCGGAGCAGCACCCGGGAGTGATTTCATTAAGCAAGGAAAATTATGTACAATAGAGCATGAGCTGTGCCATTCTAGTTTTACAGATCAACTCGAATATCATGAAACCTAGACAACTTACAAACTACGGTTTGTTTACTGGCTCCTAGCGGAGAGCAGGGCAGCCAAGTCCTTAGCTCCTGCACAGCCTGAGAGAGATAGGTCCTCGTGTATTTCATCAGTGATGCGTTCAGCAGTTTTGAAGTTGCCCTGGAACAATCCAGCATTCCTCATCTTCCACAAGATCCAGCAGACGAGCATCGCCACCATTCGAAGTGCCTTGGCACTACGTTGTCCCGCGCTCAAGTGCTCAAACCAGTCTACAAGTCCACCAGTGAGTGTCCAGTTGCAGGGACGCAGCACCTGCTCGCCAAGCCAGATGGCGATGCAGTCCCAGACGTCTGAGGCAAAGGGACACTCAACAAAGAGATGAAGCACCGTCTCAAGATTTTGGTTGCATAATTGACCGAAATAAGCATTTGGCCAACCGCGGATTTGTAGCCTGTCAGCCGACCATATTCGATTCTGGAGAGAGAGCAACGCAAAGATTTTGCAGCGGCTAAAAGCACTGGCCTTCCACACTAGTTTCTAAAACCTGGACTTAGTTGAGTCGGCGAACTGCAGCTCGTAGGCCGACCTTGCAGAATAAGACCCTGTGGAACTAGCCTTCCATTCGATATCGTCAGACTTGTGAGTGGAGAGGTTGAGCCGCAGTCCTGCATTGCAACCTTAAGAGAAACAAGGTCTTGCAAAATCGGCACCGTGAGATCATGGGCAATGTCAAGTATCCATCGGTCATTGGCAATATCATCAACAACTGTACGGTTCTTCCTTTTACTATGCTTTTATAGGCCGGGTATTGGCCTGCCGGCAACATGCCTCGCAGCCAACTTGAGGTCCAGAACGTCACCAGCTTTCCATTGTTCACATGGACTCGAGTTGCCGCAGTGAAGAGCTCTTCATCCTTCTTGTCCAGAGGAATCTCGGTGCCCACCCAAGCTGCTTTGTTGGGGGTTTTCCACGGAAACCAGCGCCAGCTAACGCCCAACACTCTACCAAACTTTGTCAAGTCTGTGATGCCGAAGCCACCAAATTCAGTAGGGCGACATACCTGACTTGAATTGATTTTACTCTTCCCTTGCTGCAGTTGTTGAGTCCCGGTCCATAAAAAGTGTCGGCGTGTCTTATAAATTCAGTGATGAACCTCCTGGGAAGCTTTAGCGCCGCCATGGCATAAGTAGGCATCGAACTGAGGACCGAGTATATTAACTTCCGCCTGCCTCCGAAGGAGAGTAATCTGCCCTGCAAGCCAGCCAACCAAGAAGCAACTTTGTCTTTGATGTTGTCCAGATCAGCCATTCGAATTAATGTCAACGTCAAAGGCAAGCAAAGGTATCTGATGGGGAGGTCTTTCCTTCTGCCTTGGAAGTTCTGTAAGGTCGACGCAACACACTGCTCAGAGTAGTGAATTGGGGAGAGGAGCTCTTTGCTGTATTGATTCGAAGCCCTGTGGCATCCCCAAAGCGTAGCAGTTGCATAACAAAGTCCACCTCCATCTGACTCGGGTTCGGGAATATTAAGGCATCATCCGCATAAAGCAAGAGTTTCATCCGGCTTGTGTTGTTCAGAGGGGACAGCAACCTTTCTCCTTCAGCCATATCAAAGATGTGATGAAGCGTGTCAACGGCCAAAATGAACAAGTACGGGAAAAGCGGGTCACCTTGGCGTAATCCGCGAGCAGGCCTTATGGATGGTCCCGGCTTCCTGTTGAGTAGAACTCTGGAGGAGGGTGTCAACAGTAGAGCTGCCATCCAGTCTTGCCATCTGACAGGGAAGCTCCTCACAGTCAGCAACTCGAAGAGGAACTCCCAATACACGGTGTCGAAGGCTTTTGAAATGTCAAGCTTCATCAGCAAATCTTGTCGGTTGATCTAGTGGTATGATCTGGCTAGGTTGCAAACATATAAGTAATTATCCTGGATGCACCGTGTATGAATGAAGGCACTCTGTGATTCTGCTATCATTACATCCATGTGCCGAGATAACCTTATGGTCAGCACCTTAAACAATCTTAGCGAAGGAATTAATCAGGCTGATGGGGCAATAATCACCTGGCTTCTCCTTGTCGTTACTCTTCGGGATCAGAGATATATAGGCATTGTTCATGAGGTGTAGAGAGGATCCATGATGACTATGGAAGCATGCAAAGGCAGAGAGCACTTGTTCCTTCACTATGGCCCAGAAACAACGATACAAATCGATTGCAAAACCATCAGGCCTAGGTGCCTTCTCACTCGGTAATTCCTTCACTGCATTACAAACCTCGTCTTCTGTAAAAGGATCATCCAACTGATTCCTCAGCAGCAGAGGCAGCTGTAGTTGTGACCAATTTGGTGTGGTGCCTCTGACCCGCTTCTCACCAATGATACCCTGGAAGTGATCAAGCAAAACTGCTTCTTTCTCTGCTGGAGTGGTAGCATAATGACTACTGTTATGGAGCAGCCTCGCAATGTAAAGCTTCGGTGCCTAGAGTTTACCCGAGCATGGAAGAATCGGGTGCAGGCGTCACCCTCTTTGAACCAGACAAACCATTGTTGAATTTGAGGGTTAGCCTAATTGGGGTTTAGGTTCGGTCTTAGGTGTGGACAGAGGCAGAGACACCAAGCAAGGAGCTATTGACTAGGGTTAGGGATTGGAATAGCATACTCTCGGGTGTAGAGGATTTAGAGGTCGGCATCGTCTCGATGAAGAAGGTCGGAGCAGTGCAGTCCTAGGCAGCAGCAATCTCCTTCTCGTTGTGTTGACGCAGCCATGGTGTAGGACGTGGAGCAGCTGGCAGTACAGCAGCGCCGGTGACGGGGAGGACCTTTCTAGGGCTTCTTCCTCCGTAGCGATCGGAGCTCTTAGGATTTGTAGGGATTCTGGTGGTAGACTTAGGTTGGTTCATCTTATATCTGAATCCCATCTATTTATAAGGAGGAAGCACCCCAGGGAGCCTCCCCAACAAATTCGGTTGTGGTTGGAGTCCCCGATCAGGATTCCCTAAAACAGGGAGTTTCTGAGTCAACTGGGAGTCCTCCCCGTGATTATTTTCTAACATTCTCCTCCTTGATCACGGAACTAAGAAACTTCAAAACTAAACTTAACGTATATTTCTTCATGCTTGATGTAAAGGGCACGACACATCAAAGACAACCAGTTACGTACTGCTTGACTCGACGACCACGTTACACCTCACACTTAGAAATATACACTAATTATGAGTTTGGCCCCTAAGTATCTAGGAGATCATAGGTTCTTTCTTAAACCCATGCGAGTTATGTGTTCACAGAACACATTGGCTGGATGTCCCTTTGTATGCGGTATTGCATGGATTCGCATGAATCTGATTGCTCAATTATCAATGCTTAGTATGTTCCTAGATTTACTTCTTTTGCAACACACAACTGACGTCAATGTTTGGCGACACAATTGACTTGTTGCCTCAGAAGTACATGATCTTAGGTGGTTCTATGCTGTCAACCACACTTAGCCCGTGTTTTTATATGGTGTCTGCTCAGTAGCCTCATCACTAATTTAGTATACATCATTCACGATATACTGACTTAAGGTTTGGAGCTAGTTCCTCAATAAAGCTCCTACTGCGAGTGTTATTTTGCTACTGAGGATTTTACTACACATGATGAGATCATGCACATTATCATTGCACAAATAAACATGGAACAATGTTTATTTGTTTGGGATCCTAGCTCAAGTGAATGGTCATGCTTATTTGATGAAGAACATGGAGATGGTGCACTATATTGTCCACCACCTTAGCCTCCTCCGTTGATGCACACAAGAGGATTTGATGGTGTTGCACATATGAACCCACACATGAGAGAAGATAAACTTGAGTTGAGGATGACTCCAATTCAAGAAGGGGAGGATGATGAGGACATCACTCCTATGGATATACACAACACTCCATTCAACATACAAGATGCAATCAATAGAATTCACACACACCAATTAATTTTGGAGGTGAGCTCGTTCTTATATGTTTCCTTATATATTTTTGAGAATAGATTGCTACCTAATGACTTAATTGTGATTAGGATCCATGGAAAAGTTCAAGGAGTAATTAGAGGAAGATTTAGGGGCGTGGAGGACCAGATATTACGCTCAAAGAAGATAGAAACAAACCTCAACTCAAATTCGTGTCCAACTCGGAGTCTAGGAGCAGTTCGCACTAAAACGGACGCCCAGGACTCATACAAACTCCGTTTGGGACGTTCTACATATGCACGGAAAGGGGAGAGGATAAAATTTCCAATGGCACTTGTCCCATGTTAAAATTCATTCGTAATCGACGGGAATCATCAAAACAAAATCAAGTTCAAAATCTATCAGGGTGCTGCGCCACCGTGTTCGGCCATTGGGCCTTGTATCAAGTCTACATCTCTAATTTCCGTGTCTTATGGGTTAGGTAACGAACCCAACACCCCCTTGTACGTCCTCCCACCTATATATACTCCATAGTAGCCGCCATAAACAATTGGGTTTTGCTTAGATACAATCTGTCATTGAGCAGTGTCGCCAATCATCGGTTGTGAGACCCCAATTTCGTGATCAATTCAGTTTTGATTGCAACTTCTCTGTTCTTGCTCGTGTTCTTGATTGCGCTTGCAGGGAAGCCTTCGTGGCGAGGTCATTCGTGTGACACAGGTGATAACCAATAGAGTAGTGGTGTAGTGATTGCGGGGTTTCGTTCGTTCGGAGCCTTGGATCATCAACGTCGAGATCTCCACCCAGTCAAGTTTACCATACCTCTCGGAAGATCGGGACTCATCCTCCTTATCAACACATCTCGCGGAAACTTAGTCTTAGTAATCCATGGCTTACAGTATTACTAATCTTGTCATGAGGCCTTAGTTAATTGCATAACTGCAAATTAACCCTTATCGCCATTCCAAAAACTTGGAATTGGACTAACTTTTGCCAAAATAACCCAGTTACTTAGTCTATGTCAAGGTGCCTAATTGTTTGAGCAACTTAGAAACTTCTGACAGTAGAAGTCCTTGAAACCATATTTTGTTCTAATATTATCTAATTGGTTCCAATACTAGTTAATCTTGACTTTTTTGAGCAGACTATTTAATTGCATACATGTCATACTTTTCAAGTACAACTCAAGTATGTCTTATGAGCTTGATACCCCTTAATGTCAAAATCGGAGGATGTGAACTTAATAGTAAGCCAACATGATTACTTGTAAGTAACATTCCATTTACAAAGTACGAGCTTAGTGAAAATCTAATTATCCTCCTTACTTGTGATAACCCAAACTTGCTGATAGACTTATTGAACATGAGATACCTATTGCCAACAAGGCCTTATTTAGATCATAAATAGAACAAATTGTTTTAACTTGTAACTCTATGTACCTTATGCTTAATGACAATACCTTTCGGTTGTGTCACGTAGATTTTAATTTAGATCCCATTTAAGAAACATTATTATTACATCCATACGATGTAATACTAAGTCATAATATGTTACTAATATGTAATCGGTTCTGAACAAATCAATAATTGAGACATTATGAGAACAAGTTAATGTACTTAATGTCTCCTTAATGAAAACGACTTTTCCCTCCGGAGTCACGCTTAACCATGTGGACCCATTACAGTATACTATTTTAGCTCTTTTAGGAATATCGACTAAGTACAAACTTTATTAGCTAATTTCAAATGAGGCGGGATCACCCTTCATTCGAATATGAATCTCATAACAAGATTCACTTATGAACACATTATTTACTAATCGTGGCGGCTGTTGCTCTTCATCTTTAGAAGCAACTAATAATAAGCAATCAGGAATTGTTTACGTGAGTCAAAAATCTTACTGTATATGCCAATGAAGAACTAAGAAAAGGTGTTGAGACAGTGGTGTTGTCTCAACAACAGCAGGTATCATGATGAACGATTCTTTAATCATTAAAGTGAGTGCATGCACCCACTTCTCCTCATAATCGTCATCTTAGATTACCTTACTCCCCTTAATTCTAGCATATATTGCTTTCATGAAGCTTAGTGTCGGTAAAGACGGAGGAAACAATGTCTGCTTATTGAATTGCCAACGAGATGGCAACATTCTAATGTTTGGGCTAATCAACATAACGACAACCTCATATAATATATTAATGAGGGTTTATGTCTCGTCCTTATCTAATATGGTGTTTTTAGGCACCAACTATTTTTGATGTAGAATTTGAATAGAGGTTTTAAAGCCTCAACTCATGAGCTAATCGACTAAGTTGAAGGACATCACTTATTTATAGTTCAATGTGGGTATTCCGATCGTAGTACTCCCCCCACCCCCCACGATCGGGTCTTAATCTTAGTGAACATATGCGTAATTTATTTATTGCATTCGCTGAGGTTTAATTAAACTTAGTGGAGGGGAAGCGATTAAGAAACGCTCAATCAATTCCCCCCCTCAAAATATGGTCTAACGTAGTGCCATTATTTTTAAATTGTTTTGCAATCAATTCTTATGCGCTTTACGAAACACTTAGTTTGATGATAGAAATTTTATACAACTTAAATAATCATCATGCGAGGACAAAGAAAATTGTCTTGTCGGATGGCAAGACTCACAACTTATTATTAACTAATTTAGCCAAAAGGCATACAAGTCTGAATAGTCCATGCACGATGCTAATTTAAAATTCTCTAAATGAGAGTACATAAAGCATCATAATGAAAAAAAGTACAAAGCCGTGTCTAAATACTAATGGGAGTTCTAAATTGGATTTTACTAGCTTCGTGGTCATCATTTAGTGATCCTTATCCCTCCTCTTATAATCCTCCTCATACTTAATCCCTACACAAATTTTGCACAATTGCAACTATGTCAATCTAACAAGTAGATTGAAAATATACTAAAAACGGGGAATTATGAACTAAGTATTACCCTTCTTATGACACCATTTGAGGAAGCCTACGCAATCCTTCTCGTAGTGCCCTTCTTGCTGACAAAAGTAACATGTATTTTTGTCCATCTTCACATTCTATTTGGAAGAATGTGTCCATGAAACCTTATTCTTGCCCTTATGATTTCCATTAGCGCGGCTGACAGGGTCAACAACACTAGGCGACTTAGTGAAGCTAGCAAACTGTCTCTCAATCTCATTGAGGTACTGAGTAGCAGTGTTGTATTCAGGAATTGCTTCCCGAATAGCCTTAGTGATGGAACCCTTAATAATCATTAAAACCAGCTTATTTGGGTGGTCCCACTTAGCTAGCTCATTCTCAAATATGTGCATGATACTAAGGAATTGTCCCTTCTTTAACTCAAAAGACTCATCAGTCTCTCCAGTCATAGATATGGGAACTTGAGGCTTAGTAAGGCAAGGACTAATCAGTCCCACATCTAATTTGGAGACTGCCAAAGCAATCCTCATCATCTCTCTCCATGAGTCATAATTAACTTTGTTAAGAGGCTCAATGGTAGAGAGATAACTGAGTGCTGAACTGATGATGGAGGAGTCGTCTGAATGAAAAATTGAGTAACATAAGTGAATGCATAATAAAACTTAGTAATAAATTGAAATCATAGGAAATTTTGTCTTTCACGTTGGCTACTCGAACAATTTTTTCTATTATACTAATGTAAACAACTTAGGAAGAAGAATCATCATATTTTGTATTTAAACAAAATACGGGATTCATTGATTAAAAACATAGCAAACTTTGTCTTTCACGTTGGCTACTCGAACAAAAGTTTCTATGAACAAATTTATACAACTTAGACAAGGAGAATTGTCACATTTTGTCTTTCAACAAAATACGACATTTAATAATTAACTTATGAAACATAGTAAACTTTGTCCTTTACATTGGCTAATTGAACAAAATTTCTATGTACTTAGTGAGAATGTTGTCTTTTTTCTTTCACGTTGGCTATTCGAACAAAATACAACATTCATAACTTAGGGCATGGAAAATTTTTATTTTTCACATTGGATACTCAAGTAAAATTTTCCATGCAACATTCATAACTTAGAACATAGTAATTTTATCGTTCATATTGGCTACTTAACAAAATTACTATAAAACTGAATAAACTGAGAGCATAGTTTAAATTTGTTGTTCACGTTGGCTACTTAACAAAAATCACTATGCAACACTGAGAGAACGCAGCGGAAGCTTATTTATTAAGTGGACATGCATATGTGAAATTTAATAAAATTGCACAATATAATAATAAACTAAGAAATTGAATTCATCAAATTAATGAATTACAAAAGGTAACAAAATCAACAAATTTATAATAGAAATAAAAAATGCGTACTACTTAATTTTTCTCAATTTAATTCAAGCTAAGGTCTAAAATTGATTTTAGCCCATACTAAAATCACTGAGAAATAAAATGCTCATTATACTAAAATAAATGATTTTAGTTCATGACTAAATTACTAAAAAAAATTAACTAAGATGCTAATTCCATTTTTTGGAAAAATAGAAAAATGCTAATTTTAACTTATTTTTCTGAAAAAATATAAAATGCTAATTTTAACTTATTTTTTGAAATTTTGCCCAAAAGCACTGAGAAGGACCAACCCACTGAGAATTTGCCCTGAAGGCCCGCTACTAATATCTGAGAAAATCCCCCAAAATTAGAAGGAAAGCCCGGCCTGCGTGGCCTGGTCTCCCTAGGAATTGTCCCATTGGCCTGCTAAGGTGAGTGGGGAAAATCTAACTTAAATATAAGGACGGCCCAAGTCAGCCCATTCATACGGCCTCATGGGCTGAGGCCCGCACGGCGCGTGCCACCTGGCGTCGGTCGTGGGATCTAAATCCGATGGCCAAGGTAATTCGGGTCACGTCGTCTAAAATAACCCGATCCATTGATCAAGCAATGAACGACTTAGGGTGATTCAGTGAAGATACTTAATTGGGTTTCTTAGAAACCCTAAACATTTTGCCTTCACCTCAATCCCCTTCGTCGCTCGGATAGATAGAGAATACAAGAGAGACAGCCATGAGTGGCGGCGTCGCTAAAGTAGCGGGAAACACGCTGGCCCCGTCGATGCACCCTGCCGGCGCGCGAGCCTAGCTTGTCGTCGCTTGGATGTTTGCAAGTCAGAGTCCATGGAGGAGGGGGCCCTCGCGCTCGGTTAGGGTTTTGGTTTGGAACCCCAGGGTTCCTTCGATTCCGTCCCGGGGCGAGGCTATGTCCGGCGAGCGCCGCCGCTGCTCAACAGCGCGCGTGAGCTCACCGCAAGGTGATTTGCCGATAGGTGACACATAGGCGCAAAGCCGAGGGGCCCCCGGCGTGATAGGGTTCGAGTTTGGACCCTACTCACGGCGAGTTGAGATCCGATGGCCCCATGTGGTCTCATCGCCGGCGCGCGACGCTCGCTGTGGGTTGAGCGCGTCACCAACGAGTGGACCAACAGAGTGCCGCAAACCGGCTGAGGTGGCGTGGTTCTCGGGTTCATCGATGAGGAGGCAGCCCAAGAGCACGTAGGCGATGATTTCTGGCGAGCGCGAGTGAAAGTACATCTAGGAATCCCTTGTGGGTTTTGGATGATTTATGACAAGCAAATGAGATCATAACTACTTTGTTGGGATAAGCACAGGTTTTAATGGGAGAATAAACAAAGTGCCAAAAATAAGGGAGAATGAGGAGCAATGTGGAGAAGAGCTCATGGAACAAATGTAGTAGATCATTGTGTATGGAGTGTGTGAGACCTATGTGTGCTGAATACATTGGCTTGTAGTGAATACATTGGCTTTGATGATAAAAGTTCTGAAATATTGCCAAAACACCTTTTTATCTAGATCCGACTCTAGCTCTGAGCTACAACAAGGTCTGACGGTAGGTCCGACTTGTTTTGGGTAGCTCCGGGTACGTTCGATGATAGGTCCTACTTGTTGGCAAGGTCCGACTAGCTTTGGTTAGCTCTGGTGAGCTTTGTTTTTAGCTCCGGCATGTCTTTGATAGCTCCGACATGTTTTTTGCTAAGCTGTGACTTACTTTGTCTAGCTCCGGGTTTTGGTCAACTAATTCTGTCTAGTTTTGGTAAGCTCCGACGCTAGGTTCTACTAGTTTTGTAAGCTCCGGTAGAAGCTTGGTTATACTAGTTTTGGTAAGATCCGGCTCAAGCTCCGGTTTGCTCTGGCAAGGTCCGGAACTTGACTGCAGTGCTTCTGCTTTTTATTTGCAAAGTTTCGAACTTGCTTTACATTGTTGGAAAGATTGCTTAGTATTCATTTGCTAAGTTTTTGGTGCGTTTTGGTTGAATATGGTTGATATCGTTTTTACTGTGGTTTTTGCGACATGCTTATGTGAGGTGCTCACATAAGGTGTTGTGTTCGGAACTGACGTGAGTCAAGTCGAGCACTTGGGCTTGTATGGATTGTTTGTTTGTTCATGTGCAGGTGTTGCTTGAGTTCAAGTCATGGCTGGTGACAAGATCCCTTGGACTAGTCTCAGGGAGGAGTTGAGGTTCCAACAACCAAGTTCAGGAGGAATTGTGGTTGAGTGGGTCAGGAGGTTGCACAGGATGATTGAATCAAGGGCAGTGCATATGAAGGTCGAAGGAAGGTGTTCGCACGTATGCATGCGGTGCATGACGTGGCAACATGGTTCTGAAGACGGATTATGGAAGGGAGACCTGATTGGAAGGATCGGATCGTACTGCATGAAGACTTCGACTGCTGGCTGAGTCGGTTGAGGCTCGGTATAGAAATATTGAGTAGGTTACGGTAGATTTCGTGTGCTGCACGAAACTTGAGTTGTGTTTTGTAATACGGGATGTGTTCCGAGTTTGTTAGGAAGTCTTGAGATTGTTTCTATCTGCGTATAGGAAAATCTTGAGCAGTTATGGTTAGATGGGATTCGTGATCAGGGTAGGATCAGAATCCAGATCTGAGTTGAGTTGGCCTGCGGGCTGGTTATAAAAGCAAGGGAAGGCCAAGACTCGTGTAAGCAATAGAGGGGGTTGCACAACGACTTTTGGGATGTTACTATTGTTCTCTATCGAATAAAGTTCGTGGTTGAAAGGAACTTTTGTGCCTTGTTCGTCCGACTTGTTCCAGACAAGTTTTACTCGTCGAGTTGTCTGTCTAGTACTACCTTTCATCGGTGGTTTTGTCATAACTCGAGCTTCACATATCCAATCGACGTGATTATTTTTGTGTTGTCTTCACAACTTGTTTTTCTATCATCTGTGAAAATTTGTATCTACACGAGTTTCTTTCCTGAGTTATAGAACTGTTTTCGACTCGGTAGAACAAATTGATCGTTGTTCGATCTATCGATCATAACTTGAGTTTCTCTCAACGGATTTGAGTGATTCTTGTTGTGTTTTCTTCGTGACTTGATTCTCTGTGATATCTATCACTTTTGTCGGTAAAACACGTGTAGATTAGTCTCACACACGATTTCTTTAACATATCGTTTTTCTGCCGAAGGGGTTGGGATTTAATTGTTTCCGCTGCGTAAGATTTTTAAATCTACCATTCACCCCCCTCTGGTAGCTTTTCATGTGCTCTTCGATCCTACAATTGGTATCAGAGCCACGATGCTCTAATCATTCTGATTTGCATGTGTTTTGACTAATCATCATGGAGAAATACTTTGCCAAACCTTGTGTGTTTTTGGCATTGATTTTTAGGTTTGGAAGGCACGCATGGAAGCTTTCATCCAGGCGCAAGGATTTGCAATATGGGTTAAAGTTTACAAGCCTTAAGACGTGCCATCAAACGATCAAGTTACAGCTACGAACCTACAGGACATCGACAACAACAACAAGGCTCGCAACTTGATCATACATGGACTCACTCAAAGCGACTTTGATCGTGTCGCACACCTCCGATTAGCATACGATGTTTGGAGAGCTCTCTGTGATTATCATGAAGGCTCCAACACAATCAAGGAGGTAAAACAAGATATGTTCAAAAAGGAATATATGCGTTTTGAGATGCAACCTGGTGAGTCTATCGATGACCTCTTTGCTCGCTTCAATAAAATTCTCAGCAACTTATGTAGTGTCAATGTTAACTTTTCTGATGTTGAGAATGGTAGGCAACTTCTTTGTGCAATAGACATGTCAATCTGGGAGATGAAAGTAACATCTATTCGTGAATCAACTGTCATGAGTTCTCTTACTTTACACGTGCTTTATTCTAAACTAAAAACTCATGAAATTGACATCTTGTCACGTAAGAACCCAAACAAGTCTATTGCATTTGTCTCACAACGTGATACGTCTAGCTCCGACCAATCATCATCTTGCAATACTCTTGCTTTGTTGTCCTCACTAACCCTGAAGCAGATCGAAGAATTTCCTGAAGAGGAGTTGGCACTCATCTCTACTAGATTCTCAAAAGCATTACAAAATGTGAGAACTAGAAGGAGAGGAAGCTCCAGACCTCAACGTTGTTTTGAATGTGGTAAGACAGGAAATTTTTGTACAGAATGCCCTAACCTTTCGGGTCCGACTACCCGTGAATAAAAACAAAGCAAGGTCCAGACCTCCTCTAGAAATTCCAACAAGAAGAAGAAGGGTACCATATGACGCAAGATGATTAACAGCTTCATCACCGCGCTTCAAGAGCTCAGTTCAAGTGACGTAGACTTTGAAAGTGATGAAGATAATGATGATCTGGCCAACATATGCTTCATGGCGGGAAAAACAAGATCAAGATCAAGTCAGGAGGATGCAGAACACAATAGTGACGATGATGAGGTATGTTCTACCTGTAATAAAATGTGTGATGCTATTTCTCGTGCAACTGTTATTGTCAAGAAAAAGGACAAAAAGCTTAGAGATAATGCTGTTAAAATTGAATCACTAGAATCAGAAATCAACCGGTTAAAATCTTTGATTCCTAGTGATGATGCATGTCCCTCATGTGACTTAATCTATGAACAATTGTCAACATTAAGAAGTGCACACTCCACTCTAGATAGACTTGACGAAGAAATTGAAAAGAACAAAAATCTTGCTGCACTTAATGATAAAAACTTAAAAGATGCTTCTTGTTCTACAGATGATTTGCATTGTTCTGCATGTGAAAATCTTGATAAGAACTACAAGATGCTTTGAATGAAATTTCTATATTGAACAATTCTTTACGTTCCCATGAAGTTAGGGGCTGTTCAAATTGCAAATTAAAAGGAAAAACTTCATGTGAAAACTGCCTAGATCTGTCTAAGAAACTTGATGACATGAATAGGACACTAGAGCGGTTTTGTGTTGGGAACAAAAATCTAAACTTGCTACTGAGTTCATCCAAATCTTGTAATGACAAAACAAGTTTAGGTTTTGATCCTCATGCTCACGCTAAAATGCATCAACCTCAAATTGTAAAATCATTTGGAAGAGGTTTAATCAAAACTGTTCCTAAACAAAAGGATGTGATTTTTAAATCTGCAAGAGTGCTTTCTAACTCTGTTTCTAATGCTGGGTGCTCATCTAGACATGAACACAAAGTGAAATTTCATTGTATCTACTGTGGTAGAGATGGTCATGTCATAGATTTTTGTAATAGACTAGCTAAACAAATTAAAAAGGATAAAATGTCTGCTAGATCTCGTAACTTTCATGCTAAATCTAAAATTAGAAACTTGCAACCTTCTTTAATGAGTCAGAAATTTGAAAAGGTAGTTTCCAGAACTTCTGGTAAGGAATATGCAAAATCAGCTCCGGTAGTTCTGATAGCTCCGAGAGCTCCTGGACCTTCTGTTGTTCCCTCTGGAGCTTCCGTATTTGTCTCCGGACCTTCTGCTTTTACCTCTGGAGCTACTGGTTTTCGATCTAAATGAGTAACAACTTCTAAATCAATTATTAAGAATAGAAAACCTCAAACCTTGACTCATAAACCTGTTGTTTTGTCACAACTTTCGCGTGTTGTTCCCATTGGACGTCGCATGGCTTAGTACTGGATTCCAAAATGCTTATTGACTAACTGCAGTATTGAGTCATCGACGTATTGTGCTTCTGTGTAGGTATCACACTTGATGAAGGAGAACATATGGATTGTCGATTCATGATGCTCATGCCACATGACTGGTAACAGAGAATGGTTCTCCTCCCTCTCTTATGTGTCACATGTAGAAAATGTTACTTTTGCCGATAATTCTTTAACTCCTATCATAGCTAAAGGATCGGTTAGAGTAAATGATCACTACTCTCTAAAAGATGGGGCACTTGTTAAAAATTTGAAGTACAACTTGCTTTCTGTATCTCAAATGCTTGATGAGAGTTTGGAAATAACTTTCACTAAAAATTGCTGCAAGGTTGTAAATTCAAATAGTGAGCTTTTGTTTAACATGTCTCGCTTTGGAAGAGTTTTTAAAGCTGATTTTGATATGTCAACTTCTGAGCATAGGTGTCTCGTTGCAAATGATTCACAAGATTTATTCTTCTGGCATCGTAGACTTGGTCACGTAGGCTTTGATCACCTCACTCGTATTAGTGCTCTTGATCGCATACGTGGTTTGCCTAAACTCAAAGGAGACAAAGATATTGTATGCTCTTCGTGTAGGCATGCTAAGATGGTTGCAGGTTCACATGCTCCTCTCACGATTACTATGACAACTGGACCTAGTCAACTTTTGCACGTTGACACCGTTGGTCCGACACAAGTTCAATCCTTTGGAGGAAAATGGTACGTGCTTGTAATTGTTGATGACTATTCCAGATATTCTTGGATTTACTTCATGGCATCTAAGAATGAAGCTTTTACCCATTTTAGGGCTTTAATTCTTAGACTATTAGTTGATCACCCAGGATCTTTAAGAGCAATTAGAAGTGATAATGGAACTGAATTTAAAAACCAATTCTTTGATCACTTTTGTACTGAACATCAATTTTCTTCACCATATGTTCCTCAACAAAATGGTGTTGTAGAAAGGAAAAACAGAACCTTAGTGGAGATGGCTAAGACTATGCTTGATGAATACCAAACTCCTAGAAAATTTTGGACAGATGCAATTGCAACAGCCTGTTATGTTTCAAACTGTATTTTCTTGCGTACAAATCTAGGAAAAACACCATATGAGCTTTAGTTTGGACATAGGCCTAGTGTCTCACATCTTAGGGTCTTTGGTTGCAAATGCTTTCTTAAGAAACATGGTAATCTTGATAAATTTGAAGCTAGATCAGAAGATGGCATGTTTCTTGGTTACCCATCTCACACTAGGGGATACCGTGTGCTTTTGCTTGGAACTAACAAAATTGTGGAGACTTGTGAAGTTTCTTTTGATGAAGCTAGCCTAGGTACTAGCTCCGGTATTGCAGGATCAGATCCATATCCTCAGGGGGAGGATATTTTCGAAGAAGAAGAAGAGCCGGTGATACTACCTGATAGTTCTGAAGCTGACATGTGTCTAACTCCGAACATTGAACAAGCTCCGGCTATCACCGATTCTGGTCCTGATCGACCACAAGCCACAAGCTCCTCATCTGCAATGAAACTAATGAAGAAGAAGCTTGTGATACATCTGTTCCCCCATGGATTAACAAAGATCATCCCTCACAACAGATTATTAGAAGCTTGCATTAACGAGTCACACAGTCCAGGTTTTTTGATCCAAACTCTCATGCTCATTCTGCTTTTGTTGCTTCTTTTGAACCCAAAGATATATCACACGCACTCACTAATGAATCTTGGATTATTGCCATGCAAGAAGAGTTGGAAAATTTTTAAAGAAATAATGTTTGGAAACTTGTACCTCCACCTAAAGTTCACACTTCAATTGGAACTAAACGGGTGTTTAAAAATAAACAAAGTGAGGATGGGGTTGTGATTAGGAATAAGGCTATGTTGGTTGCTCAAGGTTTCACTCAAATTGAAGATCTAGATTTTGATGAAACTTTTGCGCCTGTTGCTAGATTAGAAGCCATAAGAATTTTGTTAGCCTTTGCTGCATCTAAAGGTTTAAAGTTATATAAAATGGATGTTAAAAGTGCTTTTCTTAATGGCTACATAGATGAGGAGGTTTATGTCAAGCAACTACCTGGTTTTGAAAATCCAGATTTTCCTAATCATGTTTACAAACTGTCCAAAGCCTTGTACAGTCTCAAACAAGCCCCTAGAGCATGGTATGATAGGTTAAGAACATTCTTACTTGACAAGGGGTTTACCATGGGCAAGGTTGATAAAACTCTATTTGTGCTTAAGCATGGCAATGACTCATTATTCATTCAAGTGTATGTGGATGATATTATTTTTGGTTGTGCTTCTCATGATCTTGTGTCCAAGTTTTGAGCTATGATGAGTTCAGAATTTGAGATGAGTATGATGGGAGAACTCACGTACTTTTTGGGGCTGCAAATCAAGCAAACCAAGGAGGGTACATTTATGCATCAAACGAAGTACACAAAATACCTCCTAAGGCGCTTCAACATGGACAAAAGCAAGCCTCTTCGGACACCAATGGGAACATTAACAACACTTGAACTTGATGAAGATGCTGAACCCGTGGATCAAAAAGAATATAGAAGCATGATCGGATCACTTTTGTACCTCATGGCATCAAGACCGGACATAAAATTCAGTGTATGTCTTTGTGCACGTTGTCAAGCCTTCCCACGAGCTTCACATTGACAAGCCGTCAAAAGGATTCTCAGGTACTTACATGGAACTCAAGAATTTGGCATTTTTCTTCCTTCTTCCTCAACCGTTACTTTGGAAGCTTTTTCGGATGCTGATTTTGGAGGTTGTAGGATTGATAGGAAAAGTACTTCTGGTGCTTGTCATTTTCTTGGTAACTCACTTGTTGCTTGGTCCTCTAGAAAACCAAGTTCAGTCGCACAATCCACAACCAAATCTGAATATGTAGCTGCTGATAGTGCTTGCTCACAAATTCTTTGTATTGTTCAAACACTTAAGGACTATGGGGTTGATCTAGATAGTGTTCCACTATTTTGTGATAACACTAGTGCTATTTGCATTGCTAAAAACCCCATGCAACATTCGAGAACAAAGCACATTGACATTAGGTATCACTTTCTCTGTGATAATGTTGAAAAAGGCAACATTGTGCTTCACCATTTAGATACCAAACAACAATTGACTGACATTTTTACAAAACCTTTGAATTTCACTCGTTTTTGTTACATTCGTAGTGAAATAGAGGTTATGCACCCTCATGGCTTAAATTGAGGGGGAGTTTTTAGAACTTGGGAAGTCTATGTGTGAATCTGAACTAAAATAATATGAGCATAGTATTTCATACATATATGACTTGTAATTCCTTTTACATGCTGAAAGTTCTTACTACATTACTCGTGTTATACATTTTGTAGTTTTTGCCATGTCTCGTAATTGGAATAATTACTTACACTAAATCTGGTCATGGTCGAACAGTCTTGCTATTTTGAACTTATTGCATGTTCACAAGTGCTTTTAATCATTAAGAATTAATCAAGTAATCAACTCACATGTTGATCGAGAGAATATGCATGCATCACACTTCTTCTTTGGAGATGGCTTATCATTGCACTTAGATATGAACTTGGAAGAAGTTGTGTATGACTAAAACCATGTCCTTAAGCTTCTAATTGTCAAATGACATAGGCTTGGCTTGGTTGGTTAGAATAAGGCAGATGTGCATATAATCTCTTGCAAATATCATATGATCTGAATTTATACTTTGAAAAATAATAAAATACTGCAACTAGTGTCATGCTTTTAGGTTTTGAAATAGTTAAGTTTGTTAGATCATGACTTGCTTAAATTGAAAATTACATTTGATTTCTAGCATGGCTTACACTACTTTATGTATCTCATTGATGTGATAGTGTAAGTTACTTGATAGCATGACTTGCATGAGCTTTGTTTATATGTATATGTTATAATATGCTCATAACAACTAAAGGGGGGAGATATAATTTGTTTAGATACTCATGACTTGCTGAATACATTGTCAAAGGGTGAGAAATTAATCACACATTGGCTAACATTTCTCAGAGAGAGAAGTATAAATGAAAGGGATTGACAAAGGGGGAGAAATTGCTTTCATTGACAAAGGGGGAGAATTTTATTTTTTACTTTTTCATAAGACAATGTTTGGATTTTAATTGGTGTTGCCAATGCATTCATCAAGGGGGAGATTGTGAGACCTATGTGTGTTGAATACATTGGCTTGTAGTGAATACATTGGCTTTGATGATAAAAGTTCTGAAATATTGCCAAAACACCTTTTTATCTAGATCTGACTCTGGCTCCGAGCTACAGCAAGGTCCGACGGTAGGTCCGACTTGTTTTGGGTAGCTCCGGGTACATTCGATGCTAGGTCCGACTTGTTGGCAAGGTCTGACTAGCTTTGGTTAGCTCCGGTGAGCTTTGTTTTTAGCTCCAGCATGTCTTTGATAGCTCCGACATGTTTTTTGCTAAGCTCCGACTTACTTTGTCTAGCTCCAGGTTTTGGGTCAACTAATTCTGTCTAGTTTTGGTAAGCTCCAGTGCTAGGTTCTGCTAGTTTTGTAAGCTCCGGCGGAAGCTTGGTTATACTAGTTTCGGTAAGCTCCGGTTCAATCTCCGGTTTGCTCTGGCAAGGTCCAGAACTTGACTGCAGTGCTTCTGCTTTTCATTTGCAAAGTTTCGAACTTGCTTTACATTTTTGGAAAGATTTCTTAGTATTCATTTGCTATGTTTTTGGTGTGTTTTGGTTGAATATGGTTGATATCGTTTTTACTGTGGTTTTTGCAACATGCTTCTGTGAGGTGTTCACATAAGGTGTTGTGTTTGGAACTGACGTTAGTCAAGTCGCGGACTTAGGCTCGTACGGATTGTTTATTTGTTCATGTGCAGGTGTTGCTTGAGTTCAATGCATCGCTGGTGACAGGATCCCTAGGACTAGTCTCAGGGAGGAGATGAGGTTCCAACAACCAAGTTCAGGAGGAATTGTGGTTGAGCGGGTCAGGAGGTCGCACAGGATGATTGAATCAAGGGCAGTGCATATGAAGGTCGAAGGAAGGTGTTCGCACGTATGCATGCGGTGCATGACGCGGCAACATGGTTCTAAAGACAGATTATGGAAGGGAGATCTAATTGGAAGGATCGGACCGTACTGCATGAAGACTTCGACTGCTGGCTGAGTCGATTGAGGCTCGGTATGGAATTATCGAGTAGGTTACGATAGATTTCGTGTGCTGCACAAAACTTAAGTTGTGTTTTGGAATACGGGATGTGTTCCGATTTTGTTAGGAAGTCTTGAGATTGTTTCTATCTGCGTATAGGAAAATCTTGAGCAGTTATGGTTAGATGGGATTCGTGATCAGGGTAGGATCAGAATCCGGATCTGAGTTGAGTTGGCCTGCGGGCTGGTTATAAAACCAAGGGAAGGCCAAGACTCGTGTAAGAAATAGAGGGGGTTGCACGACGACTTTTGGGCTGTTCATATTGTTCTCTATCGAATAAAGTTCGTGGTTGAAAGGAACTTTTGTGCCTTGTTCGTTCGACTTCTTCCAGACAAGTTTTACTCGTCGAGTTGTCTGTTCAGTACTACCTTTCATCGGTGGTTTTGTCATAACTCGAGCTTTCCATATCCAATCAACATGATTCTTTTTGTGTTGTCTTCACAACTTGTTTTTCTATCATCTGTGAAAATTTCACAAACATTGGATTTGTGTTTTTGTATCTACAAGAGTTTCTTTGCTGAGTTATAGAACTATTTTCTACTCGGTAGAACAAATTGATAGTTGTTCGATCTATCGATCATAACTTGAGTTTCTCTCGACGGATTTGAGTGATTCTTCTAGTTTTTTCTTTGAGACTTGATTATCTCTGATATCTATCACTTTTGTCATGGTAAAACACGTGGATATTAGTCTCACACACGATTTCTTTAACAGATCGTTTTTCTGCCGAAGGGGTTGGGATTTAATTGTTTCCGCTGCATAAGATTTTTAAATCTACCAATCACCCCCTCTGGTAGCTTTCCACGTGCTCTTCGATCCTATAGAGTGTGTTAAGGAAACACACCCCAAGAGCTCAAACAGAAATAAACACACACATTGCACAAATCTATACAGGACCGGACTAGTCCGATTGACACCGGACTAGTCCGATATCTCTCTGCATAAGATCGGACAAGTCCGATATTACCACGGACTAGTCCGATATATCTTTGACTAGAATCGGACTAGTCCTCCCCACTGCAGACTAGTCCCCAAAACACTTCACAAGCTACAAAAAATCGGACAAGTCCGATCACCACAACAGACTAGTTCGATATCATTCTTATCTAAATCGGACAAGTCCGATATTGGCACGGACTAGTCCGAAAACCCTCAGACCTAAATCGAACAAGTCCTCCAAGTGCGGACTTGTCACCCAATTCACTTAGGGTTTCACTAAAACGGACAAGTCCGATGATTATCGGACTAGTCCGAAGATTTTCAGAAGCGAAATCGGACAAGTCCGCTCCTAGCCGGACTAGTACGATATTTTGGGACACTTAGGGTTTGCTACACACAGCACACCGGACTAGTCTAGTGTCCACCACAGACTAGTCCGATCTTTCTAAACCCTAACGGTCACTTTTAGAAACCCCATATAAATAGTATGCACGACCCAATTTTAATCTCTTTCGAACCCCTGCGCCGTCACACCTCCCAAGAGCCTCAAAAACACATCATCCACGAAATCAAAAGACAAAAAGATCAATCCCTTGAGGATACACTTTGGAACATTGGAGAGACACAATTCATCACTCTTGAGCTCTTGGTTTGATTCCCTAACACACTCCTGTGATTTTCATTGTAATCTTTTGAGTGTGTTCTTGGTGGAGTTTTCATTGTAATCTAGGGGAGCCCTCAATGTGTGAGAAGGCCCCTTGGATTTGGTTATTTACCCTTTGTGATAAGAGAAGAGGATTGGCCTTCGTGGCGATCCGACGAGGGTAGGGTTGGAGAAGACTCGGTCCTTTTATGGACTCCTCAATGTGGATGTAGGTTGCCTCTGTGGGAGCCGAACCATGGGATAAATTGCTTGTGTTCTTGCTTTGTGTTCATTGTTCTTATTCTTCATATCAATCTAGGGTTTCAATCAATCTCATTTACTTTACGTTGAAACATCAAATATAAGATTAACTTGTGGTATACCCTAGTTCCTAATCTTGCAACACTTCAATTACAAGTATATTTCTGCTGCATACATCCTAGAATCAAATTAATCGATCAAACTTGATTAACCTGGTTGGTACACACCGGACTAGTCCGCACTTTACTGGACTAGTCCGATACCTCGAGTTTGGTTTTGGTGGTTAAGTGTTGCAGGTTCTGACAAAGTTCAAAAAGGCCTATTCACCCCCCACTAGGCCACATTCAATTGGTATCAGAGTAGGTACTTCAAGAAAGAGACTAATCGCTCTAAGAGATCATGCCGGATGTGAAGGACGTACACAAGAGCAACAACCAAGAGAAGGTTGATGATGACAAGAATCAAAAGATGAAAAGAAGAAGAAGGGGAGTAGTCACACCGACTACTCCCAATATCCTTTCAACTATGGTCGTCTTAATCCAAGCAATAATCATTATTTATCTACCCCTCTAGGAAAATACCCACACTTTAATGGAAGTGATTACTCAATGTGGAGGCAAAATATGAAAATGCATCTAATTTCCCTCAATCCATGTTTATGGCATATTGTGTGCACAGGGATAGATATCCCGGACGACGATGAAGAGCTTACACCAAGCCAAGAGCAGGCAAATCATCGAAATGCTCAAGCCGCCGCAATCATTACCTCTTCGCTTAGTCGGGCGAGTTCACCAAGGTGGATGGACTCGAGATCGCAAAGGAGATCTAGGACACATTGCAAACTCCACATGAAGGTGATCATCATGTGCATGAAGCAAAGATTGAAATGATCGAGGGAGAATTGGGAAGATTCGCAATCGAAGAAGATGAGTCACCTCAAGATATGTACAATAGACTTAAGACGCTCGTCAACAAGGTTCGATCTTATGGAAGCAAGAAGTGGAATGACCATAGGGTGGTGAAGCTCATCCTTAGAGCTTTCATGCCTCGCAACGTCACCTTATGCTCCATGATTAGAGAAAGCCCCGGATACAAGAGAATGACTCCGGATGAGCTACTTGGAAAATCATCAATTTAGAGATGATGGAAAAGCAAGCGAAGCATGTCAAGGAAATTGCCGACCTTACCTCGGCAAAGAAGAAAGGGGTTGCCTTGAAGTCCACCCTCAAGCCCTTATCTAGAGAATCTCGAGAAGAAAAGCCTCAACCAAAGAAATTCTTCAAGAAGATGAACAAGTCCAAGCGCACATAGGGAAAGAGTGGGACTCAAATGATGAGTCCTCATCATCATTAGAAGAAGAGATGGCTATCATAGCCATCGAGAAGACATCCAAGAAGTCTACTCTCTTCCCTACACTCAGCGCATGGAAGGGGAACGACACTTGCCTCATGGCAAAGGAAGGTAAATTCAAGGTAACAACAAAACCCTCCTCCATGCATTCCTATTCTAGCGATAGTGATGTTAATAGTGATAATGAAGATATGCTCATCGGATTAGATAAGAAAACAGCCGCTAAAATGAAATTTTTGCTTGATCAACTTGTTGAGAAGGAGAGGTTAATATATCGTCAAGAAGACATGATTTTCTCCCAAAAGGAGGAGCATGTTGAACTTGACAAGCTTCTAGAGATTTAAAAGGAGTGGAGCAAGTCACTAGAGCTTGAGTTAGCTTCAAGCAAGGAAACTTGCTTGGATTTAAGCGACTCAAATGCTTCAATCAAGGAAGAACTTGCTAACCTAAACAAGGTTAACAAGATCCTTGAGGTGCAAGTTGAGTCACTCAAGCAAGGTGACCCATCATCCTCTTCAAGCTCACCTTCTCAACACATTAAAACTGAAGTTGCTTCTACTTGTACATGTGGTAAAATTGACAACAGTTTGATAGACAAGTCACCCTCTACCAAGGACAAGCATCCTGCACAAAATGGCATATTTGACAAGGAGAAGATCAAATATGCACGTAGTGCATACTTGGTCACAAGACCTCTGTATGATCGAAGAGCACGTGAAAATCTACCAGAGGGGGGCGGGGGTGAATGGTAGATTTTAAAAATCTTACGCAACAGAAATAATTAAATCCCAAACGCTTCGGCAGAAAAACGATCTCTTAAAGAAATCATGTGTGAGACTAATATAAATGTGTTTCACCGTGACAAAAGTGATGGATGTCAGAGAGAATCAAGTCACGAAGACAACACAAAAGGAATCACTCAAATCCGTCGAGAAAAACTCAAGCTATGATCGAAAGATCAAACAAGGTCAATCTGCCCTACCCGAGAAAAAACAGTTCCGGAATGCTGCAAAGAAACTCGTGTAGGTCAGAAACCACAAATCCAATGACCGTGAAATTTTTACATATTATAGATAATCAATTTGTGAAGACAACCCAAAAAGAATCACGTCAATTGGATCTGTAAAACTCGAGTTATGATAAAACCACCGACGAAAGGTAGTGCTGTCCAGAAACTCGACGAGTAAAACTTGTCTGGAACAAGTCGGACGAACAAGGCACAAAATTTCCTTCAAACTATGATTTTTATTTAATAGAACACAAGAGGAACAACCCCAAAGTCTTGCACCACGAGCTCTGGGCTCCCTTGCTTATATAATTAGCTCGAAAGCCAACTCAACTCAAATCAGGAACCTAATCCTACTCTATTCATGAATCGTAACTTTCCATAACTGCTTAGGATTCTTCTATATGCAGATAGAAGCAATCTTAAGACTTCCAAACACCTTAGGAACGTATCCCACATTCCGAAACAACTCAAATTCGTGACCCACACGAAATCCTATAATAACCAACTCAAATCTTTCCATATTTGAGTCAAACCCGACTCAGCCGCAGCCTGAGTCCATAACATAGTCGGTTGGACCTTTCCGACCAACTCTTTACGTCCACATCTCTTCATAATGTCTCGGAACCATGTAGCCACGTCCATGCACTCCTTGCACACGTGCAAACATCTTCCTTCGACGTCCAGTAACCTTCATATGCACCGCCCTTGATTCAATCATCCTGCGTGACCTCCTGATCAGCTCAACCACAGTTCCTTCCGAACTTGGTTGTTGGAACCTCATCTCCTCCCTAAGACCATTCCAATGGATCCCGTCACCAGCCATGACTTGAACTCAAGCAACACCTGCACATGAATAAACAACCAATCCATACGAGCACAAGTCCTTGACTTGACTCAAGTTAGTTCCGAATACAACACCTTACGTGAGAACCTCACATAAGCATGTTGCAAAACCACAGTAACATGATATCATCCATATCAACCAAAACGCACCAAAAACATAGCAAATGAATACTAAGCAATCTTTCCATCAATGTAAAGCAAGTACGAAACGTTGCAAATGAAAAGCAAAAGCACTTCGGTCAAGTTCCGGACCTTGCCAGAGCAACCCGAACCTTGAGCCGGAGCTAACAAAAGCTAGTAGAACCTAGCGCCGGAGCTTACCAAAACTAGTACAACCAAGTTCCCGCCGGAGCTTACAAAACTAGTAGGACCTAGCGCCGGAGCTAACCATAACTTGTCGGAACTAGTAAACCCAAAAGCCGGAGCTAGAAAAATCAACTCGGAGCTTAGCAAAAACACGCCGGAGCTAAAGACAAAACTCACCGGTGCTGACCAAAGCTAGTTGGACCTAGCATCGATCATAACCGGAGCTACCCAAACCAAGCCGGACCTACCGTTGGACCTTGCTGTAGCTCAGAGCTAGAGTCGGACCTTGATAAAAAGGTGTTTTGGTGATATTCAAAACTTTTATCATAAAAGCCAAGTGTATTCACTACAAGCCAATGTATTCAGCACATATAGGTCTTAGAATCTCCCCCTTGATGAATGCATTGGCAACACCATTTAAAATCTGAACATTTGCTTATTCACATAAAAGTTCTGAAGGTAATTTCTCCCCCTTTGTAAATCAAAAGTAAAATGAGAAGAAAAATTATCCCATAATGAGAAGAAAAATTATCCCATATTATCTTTCCCCCTTTATTATCTCTCCTTATGCACATATTCTCTTTCTCTTCATGCTTATCTCTCCCCCTTTGACAATGTATTCAACAAGTCATGAGCATATAAACAAATTATCTCTCCCTCTTTAGTTGTTATGAGCATATTATAACATATACATATAAACAAAGCTCATCCAATTCATACTATCAAGTACCTTACATTATCACATCAATGAAATACATAAAGTAGTGTAAGCCATGCTAGAGATCAAATGTAATTTTCAATTTAAGCAAGTCATGATCTCACAAACTTAACTATTTCAAAACCTGAAAGCATGACACTAGTTGCTGCATTTTATTATTTTTCAAAGCATAAATTTAGATCATATGATATTTGTAAGAGATTATATGCGCATCTGCCTTATTCTAACCAACCAAGCCAAGCCTATGTCATTTGACAATCAGAAGCTTAAGGACATGGTTTTAGTCATACACAACTTCTTCTAAGTTCATATCTAAGTGCAATGACAAGCCATCTCAAAAGAAGAAGTGCGACGCATGCATATTCTCTTGATCTTTTCTCAATTTATATTTGTTCATAAAACTCAACATGTGAGTTGATTACTTTATGAATTCTTAATGATTAAAAGCATTTGTGAGCATGCAACAAGTTCAAAACAGCAAGAAAGTTCAACCATGACCAGATTTAGTGTAAGTAATTATTCCAATTACTAGACATGGCAAAAGCTACAAATGTATAACACGAGTAATGTAGTAAGAACTTTCAGCATGTAAAAGGAATCACAAAGTTTTATATGTATGAAATACTATGCTCATATTATTTTAATTTCAGATTCACAGATAGACTTCCCAAGTTTCAAAAACTCCCCCTCAATTTATGCCATGAGGATGCATAACTCCTATTTCACTACGAATGTAACAAAAACGAGTGAAATCCAAAGGTTTTGTAAGAATGTCAGCCAATTGTTGTTCGGTATCTACATGGTGAAGCACAATGTTTCCTTTTTCAACATTATCTCTGAGAAAGTGATACCTAATGTCAATGTGCTTAGTTCTAGAATGTTGCACATGGTTTTTCGCAATGCAAATGGCACTAGTGTTATCACAGAACAGTGGAACACTATCTAGATCAACCCCATAGTCCTTAAGTGTCTGAACAATCCAAAGAATTTGTGAGCAAGCACTAGCAGCAGCTACATATTCAGATTTGGCTGTGGATTGAGCAACTGAATTTTGTTTTCTAGAGGACCAAGCAACAAGAGAATTACCAAGAAAATGACAAGCACCAGAAGTACTTTTCCTATCAATCCTACAACCCCCAAAATCAGCATCCAAAAAATCTTTCAAAGTAACGGTTGAGGAAGAAGGAAGAAAAATGCCAAATTCTTGAGTTCCATGTAAGTACCAGAGAATCCTTTTGATGGCTTGACGATGTGAAACACGTGGGGAGGCTTGAAACCGTGCACAAAGACATATGCTGAATTGTATGTCCGGTCTTGATGTCGTGAGGTACAAAAGTGATCCGATCATGCTTCTATATTCTTTTTGATTCACAGGTTCACCATCTTCATCAAGTTCAAGTATTGTTGCTATTCCCATTGGTGTCCGAATAGGCTTGCTTTTGTCCATGTTGAAGCGCCTTAGGAGGTCTTTGGTATACTTCGTTTGATGCACAAAGGTACCCTCCTTGGTTTGCCTGATTTGCAGCCCCAAAAAGTAAGTGAGTTCACCCATCATACTCATTTCAAATTCGGAACTCATCATTGCTGAAAACTTGGACACAAGATCATGAGAAGCACAACCAAAGATAATATCATCCACATACACTTGAACGAATAATGAGTCATTGCCATGTTTAAGCACAAAAAGAGTTTTATCAACCTTGCCCATGGTAAACCTATTTTCAAGTAAGAATGTTTTTAACCTATCATACCATGCTCTAGGGGCTTGTTTGAGACCGTATAAGGCTTTGGACAGTTTGTAAACATGATTAGGAAAATCTGGATTTTCAAAACCTGGTGGTTGTTTGACATAAACCTCCTCATCTATGTATCCATTAAGAAAAGCACTTTTAACATCCATTTGAAATAGCTTAAAACCTTTAGATGCTGCAAAAGCTAACAAAATTCTTATGGCTTCTAATCTAGCGATAGGAGCAAAAGTTTCATCAAAATCTAGACCTTCAACTTGAGTGAAACCTTGAGCAACCAACCTAGCCTTATTCCTAACCACAACCCAATCCTCACTTTGTTTATTTTTATATACCCATTTAGTTCCAATTAAAGTGTGACCTTGAGGTGGAGGTACAAGTTTCCAAACATTATTTCTTTCAAAATTTTCTAACTCTTCTTGCATGGCAATAATCCAAGATTCATTAGTGAGTGCGTGTGATATATCTTTGGGTTCAAAAGAAGCAACAAAAGCAGAATGAGCATAAGAGTTTGGATCGCAAATCCTAGACCGTGTGACTCGTTCGTGCAAGCTTCCAATCATCTGTTGCGGGGGATGATCTTTGTAAAAACGTAAGGGAACAGATGTCTCACAATATTCTTCTTCATTAGGTTCATCGTAGATTGATGAGCTTGTGACTTGTGGACAATCAGGATCAGCATAGGTGATAGCCGGAGCTTGTTCAATGTCCGGAGCTGGACACGTGTCAACTTCGGAACTACTAGGCAGTATCACCGGCTCTTCTTCATCTTAGAAAATACCCTCTCCCTGAGGATACGGATCTGGTCCTGCAACACCGGAGCTAGTACCTGAGCTAGCTTCATCGAAAGACACTTCACAAGTCTCCACAATTTTGTTAGTGTCAAGTAAAAGCACACGGTAGCCTCTAGTATGAGATGGATAACCAAGAAACATGCCATCAATGGATCGAGGTTCAAACTTATCAAGATTACCATGTTTCTTAACATTGCATTTGCAACCAATGACCCGAAAGTGTGTAACACTAGGCCTATGTCCAAACCGAAGCTCATATGGTGTTTTACCTAGCTTAGCACGCAAGAAAACACGATTTGAGACATAACAAGCGGTTGCTAATGCATCAGCCCAAAATTTCTTAGGAGTTTGATATTCATCAAGCATAGTCCTAGCCATCTCAACTAAGTTTCTGTTCTTTCTTTCTACAACACCGTTTTGTTGAGGTACATATGGGGAAGAAAGTTGATGATCTATTCCATTTTCAGCACAAAAGTGATCAAAAGATTGATTTTTAAATTCAGTTCCGTTATCACTTCTAATTGCCTTTAAAGATCCTGGGTGATCAATTGATAATCTAAGAAATAAAGTCCTAAAGTGACTAAAAGCTTCATTCTTAGACGCCATAAAGTAAACCCAAGAGTATCTAGAATAATCATCAACAATAACAAGAACATACCAGTTACCTCCGAAGGATTGAACACATGAAGGTCCTACGGTGTCAAGATGCAAAAGTTGATATGGTTCAGTTGTCATGATCATTGTGAGAGGAGTATGTGAACCTGCAACCATCTTAGCATGTCTACAAGAAGAGCACACAATTTCTTTGTCACCTTTAAGCTTAGGAAGCCCACGTATGCGATCAAGAGCACTAACACGCGTTAGGTGATCAAAGCCTACGTGACCAAGTCTACGATGCCATAAATATAAGTCCTTTGAATCATTAGCAACTAGACACCTATGCTTAGAGGAAGACATATCAAAATCATCTTTAAAAACTCTTCCAAACCGAGACATGTTAAAAATAAGCTCACTATTTGAACCTACAACTTTGTAGCAGTTTTTATTGAAAATAATTTCTAGATTTTCATCTAGCAATTGTGCAACAGAAAGCAAGTTGTATTTCAAATTTTTGACAAGTTCCACATCCTTCAAAGTGTAGTGATCATTTACTCTAACCGAACCCTTAGCAATTATAGGAGTTGAAGAATTATCGGCAAAAGTAACATTCTCTACACGTGACACAAAAGAGAGGGAGGAGAACCAATCTTTGTTACCGGTCATGTGGCGTGAGCAACCTGAATCCACAATCCAAATGTTCTCCTTCCTCAAACGTGTAACCTACATAGAAGCACAATACGTCGATGACTCAATACTGGGGTTAGTCAAAAGGCATTTAGGAATCCAGTACTAAGTCACGCGACGTGCAGCAGGAAAAACATGCGAAAGCTGCGACAAAACAGCAGGTTTATGCGTCAAAGTTTGAGATTTTTTATTCTTAACTACTGACCTATAAGGTGTTACTTGTGTAGCACAAAAATCAGTATCTCCGGAGACAAAAACAGAAGGTCCGGAGGTAAACTTTGAATGTTTTTGACTCAAAACAGCAGGTTGTACATTCGGTTCAATGTGTGCAGCAAATTTTGCATGAAAGTTATGAGATCTAGCAACCATTCTTTCCCTTTTCTGTTGTTTAGCTAGTATATAACAAAAATCTATGACATGACCATCTCTATCACAGAAGGTACAATGAAATTTAACTTTGTGTTAATGTCTAGATGAGCAAGCAATATTTTTATTTGAAACCGAATGAGACAACACTCCTGCATATTTGAAAACCACTCCTTTTTGTTTAGGAACTGTTTGAATCAAACCACTTCCTAATGAATTTACAATTTTGGGTGGATGTGCCTTAGCATGAGCATGAGAATCAAAACCTAAACCAGTTTTATCATTGCAAGACTTGGAAGAATTCAACAGTAAGTTTAGGTTCTTATTCCCATTACAAAACCGATCTAATGTCCTATGCATGTCATCAAGTTTATTGGACAAATCAAGGCAATTTCACATGAAGTTTTTTCTTTTAGTTTGCAATTTGAACAAAATTTAACTTCATGAGAACATAAAACATTGTTCAATATAGAAATTTCATTCATAGCATCCTGTAGTTTCTTATCAAGATCATAACAAGTAGAACAATGCAAATCTATGGTAGAACAGCTAGCATCTTTCAAGTTATTATCATTAAGTGCAGCAAGCTTTTTGTTCTATTCAATTTCTAACTCAAGTTTATCAAGTGTGGAGGTGTGCGCACTTCTTAATGAGGACAATTGTTCATATATTAAATCACATGAGGAACATGCATCATCACTAGGAATCAAAGTTTTTAAATGGTTGATTTCATATTCTAGTGATTCAATTTTAGCAGCACTATCCCTAAGCTTTTTGTCCTTTTTCTTAACAATAATAGTGGCACGAGAAATAGCATCACACATTTCTTCGCAGGTAGGACATACCTCTTCATTGTCGCTGTTGTGTTCTGCCTCCTCCATACTTGATCTTGACTTGCCCGCCATGAAGCACAAGTTTGCCAAATCATCTTCATATTCATCACTTCCAATGTCCACGTCATTTGAACTGAACTCTTGAAGCGCGGTGATGAAATTGTTGATCATCTTGCGTCCTATGGTATGTTTCTTCTTCTTGTTGGAATTTCCAGAGGAGGTCCGGACCTTGCTTTGTTTTTCTTCCCGGGTGGTCGGACCTGAAAGGTTAGGGCATTATGTACGAAAGTGTCCTGTTTTACCACATTCAAAACAACGTTGAGATCCGGAGCTTCCTCTCCTTCTAGTTCTCACATTTTGCAATGCTTTTGAGAATCTAGTAGAGATGAGTGCCAACTCCTCTTTTGGAAATTCTTCGATCTGCTCCAGGGTTAGTGAGGACAACAAAGCAAGAGTATTGCAAGATGATGATTGGCCGGAGCTAGACATATCACGTTGTGAAACAAATGCAATAGACTTATTTGGGTTCTTACGTGCTAGGATGTCAATATCATGAGTTTTTAGTTTATAATAGAGTTTATCTAATGTAAGAGAACTCATGACAGTAGATTCATGAATAGATGTGACTTTCATCTCCCAAATTGACATATCTAATGCACTTAGCAATTGCCTAGCATTTTCAACATCTGAGAAATTAACATTGACACTACGCAAGTTGCTGAGAATCTTATTAAAGCGAGCAAAAAGGTCATCAATAGACTCACCAGGTTGCATCCCGAAGCGCATGTATTCTTTCTTGAACATGTCTTGCCTTACCTCTTTGATCGTGTTGGATCCTTTGTGGTAGTCACAAAGTGCTTTCCACACATCATATGCAGATCGGAGGTGTGCAACACGGTCGAAGTCGCTTTGTGTTAATCCTTGTATGATCAAGTTCCGAGCCTTGTTGTTGTTGTTGACATCTCTCAGATTTGTAGTTGTAACTTGATCGTTTGGTGGCACTTCGTAAGGCTTGTATACCTTCTACCATATTGAAAAGCCTTGTTCCTGGATGAAAGCCTCCATGCGTGCCTTCGAAACCTGAAAATCAATACCAGCGAACACACAAGGTTTGGCAGAGTACTTCTCCATGATGATTAGTCAAAAACACGCGCAAATCTCAAATATTAGAGCACCGTGGCTCTGATACCAATTGTAGGATCGAAGAGCACGTGAAAATCTACCGGAGGGGGGTGAATGATAGATTTAAAAATCTTACGCAGCGGAAATAATTAAACCCCAACCCCTTCGGCAGAAAAATGATCTCTTAAAGAAATCGTGTGTGAGACTAATCTAAATGTGTTTCACCGTGACAAAAGTGATGGATATCAGAGAGGATCAAGTCACGAAGACAACACAAAAGGAATCACTCAAATCCGTCGAGAAAAACTCAAGCTATGATCGAAAGATCAAACAAGGTCAATCTGCCCTACCCGAGAAAAAACAGTTCTGGAATGCTGCAAAGAAACTCGTGTAGGTCAGAAACCACAAATCCAATGACCGTGAAATTTTGACATATGATAGATAATAAAGTTTTGAAGACAACCCAAAAAGAATCACGTCAATTGGATCTGTAAAATTCGAGTTATGATAAAACCACCGACGAAAGGTACTGCTGTCCAGAAACTCGACGAGTAAAACTTGTCTGGAACAAGTCGGACGAACAAGGCACAAAAGTTCCTTCAAACTTTGAATTTTATTCAATAGAACACAAGAGGAACAGCCCCAAAGTCGTGCACCACGAGCTCTGGGCTCCCTTGCTTATATAACCAGCTCAAAAGCCAACTCAACTCAAATCAGGAACCTAATCCTACTCTGTTCATGAATCGTAACTTTCCATAACTGCTTAGGATTCTTCTATACGCAGATAGAAGCAATCTTAAGACTTCCAAATACCTTAGGAACGTATCCCACATTCCTAGACAACTCAAATTCGTGACCCACTCGAAATCCTATCATAACCAACTCAAATCTTTCCATATTTCAGTCAAACCCGACTCAGCCGCAGCCTGAGTCCATAACCTAGTCGGTTGGACCTTTCCGACCAACTCTTTACGTCCACATCTCTTCATCACGTCCCGGAACCATGTAGCCACGTCCATGCACTCCTTGCACACGTGCAAACATCTTCCTTCGACGTCCAGTAACCTTCATATGCACCGCCCTTGATTCAATCATCCTGCGCGACCTCCTGATCAGCTCAACCACAGTTCCTTCCAAACTTGGTTGTTGGAACCTCATCTCCTCCCTGATACTAGTCCAATGGATCCTGTCACCAGCCGTGACTTGAACTCAAGCAAAACTTGCACATGAATAAACAACCAATCCATACGAGCCCAAGTCCTTGACTTGACTCAAGTTAGTTCCGAATACAACACCTTACGTGAGAACCTCATATAAGCATGTTGCAAAACCACAGTAACACGATATCATCCATATCAACCAAAACGCACCAAAAACTTAGCAAATAAATACTAAGCAATCTTTACAACAATGTAAAGCAAGTACGAAACGTTGCAAATGAAAAGCAAAAGCACTTTGGTCAAGTTCCGGACCTTGCCAGAGCAACCCGAACCTTGAGCCGGAGCTAACAAAAGCTAGTAGAACCTAGCGCCAGAGCATACCAAAACTAGTACAACCAAGTTCCCGCTGGAGCTTACCAAACTAGCAGGACCTAGCGCTGGAGCTAACCAGAACTTGTCGGAACTAGTAAACCCAAAAGCCGGAGCTAGAAAAATCAACTCAGAGCTTAGCAAAAACACGCCGGAGCTAAAGACAAAACTCACCGGTGCTGACCAAAGCTAGTTGGACCTAGCATCGAACGTAACCGGAGCTACCCAAACCAAGCCGGACCTACCCTCGGACCTTGCTGTAGCTCAGAGCTAGAGTCGGACCTTGATAAAAAGGTGTTTTGGTGATATTCAAAACTTTTATCATCAAAGCCAAGTGTATTCACTACAAGACAATGTATTCAGCACATATAGGTCTTACAAAAACTCAAGTTATGATCAATAGATCGAACAACGATCAATTTGTTCTACCGAGTAGAAAACAGTTCTATAACTCTGCAAAGAAACTCGTGTAGAGACAAAAACACAAATCCAATGACTGTGAAACTTTCACAGATGATAGAGGAACAAGTTGTGAAGACAACACAAAAATAATCAAGTCGATTGGATATGTAAAACTCGAGTTATGATAAAACCACCAATGAAACATAGTACTAAACAGACAACTCGACGAGTAAAACTTATCTGGAACAAGTCGGACAAACAAGGCACAAAAGTTCCTTTCAACCACGGACTTTATTCGATAGAGAACAATAGGAACAGCCCAAAAGTCGCCGTGCAGCCCCCTCTATTGCATACACGAGTCTTGGCCTTCCCTTGCTTTTATAACCAGCCCGCAGGCCAACCCAACTCAGACCCGGATTCTAATCCTACCCTGATCACGAATCCCATCTAACCATAACTGCTCAATATTTTCCTATACGCAGATAGAAACAATCTTGAGACTTCCTAACAAACTCAGAACACATCCCGTATTCCAAAACACAACTCAACTTTTGTGCAGCACACGAAATCTACCATAACCAACTCGATATTTCCATACTGAGCCATAACCGACTCAGCCAGCAGTCGTATTCTTCATCCAGTATGATCCAATCCTTCCAATCAGATCTTCCTTCCATAATCCGTCAACAGAACCATGTTGCCACGGCATGCACTGCATGCATACGTGCGAACACCTTCCTTCGACCTTCATATGCATTGCCCTTGATTCAATCACCCTGCGCGACCTCCTAACCCGCTCAACCACAATTCCTCCTGAACTTGGTTGTTGGAACCTCATCTCCTCCCTGAGACTAGTCCAAGGGATCCTGTCACCAGTCATAACTTGAACTCAAGCAACACCTGCACATGAATAAACAAACAATCCATACGAGCCCAAGTCCGTGACTTGACTCACATCAGTTCCGAACACAACACCTTATGTGAGCACCCCACATAAGCATGTTGCAAAAACACAGAAAAACCATATCAACCATATTCAACCAAAACGCACCCAAAACTTAGCAAATGAATACTAAGAAATCTTTCCAGCAGAGTAAAGCAAGTATGAAACATTTCAAATGAAAAGCAGAGATACTGCGGTCAAGTTCCAAACCTTGCCAGAGCAAACCGGTCCTTGAGTCGGAGCTTACCAAATCTAGTAGAATCAAGAACCCGCCGGAGCTTACCAAAACTAGCAGGACCTAGCGCCAGATCTTACCAAAACTAGACAGAACTAGTCAACCCAGAAACCGAAGCTAGACAAAGTAAGTCGGAGCTTAGCAAAAACATGCCGGAGCTATCAAAGATATGCCGGAGCTAAAGACAAAGCTCACCGGAGCTAACCAAAGCTAGTCAGACCTAGCATTGAACGTACCCGCAGCTACCCAAAACAAGTCGGATCTGCGGTCGGACCTTGCTGTAGCTCGGAGCTAGAGTCGGACCTTGATAAAAAGGTGTTTTTGGTGATATTTGAAACTTTTATCGTCAAAGCAAGTGTATTCACTACAAGCCAATGTATTTAACACTCATAGGTCTTACAATCTCCCTCCTGATGAGTGCATTGGCAACACCACTTAAAATCCGAATATTGGCTTATTCTCATAAAAGTTTTGAAGACAATTTCTCCCCCTTTATCATCTCTCCTCATGCACATATTCTCTCTCTCTCTTCATACTTATCTCTCTGAGAATAATAATGCTGATGTGTGATTAAATTCTCCCCCTTTGACAATGTATTCAGCAAGTCATGATCATATACACAAATTATCTCTCCCCCTTTAGTTGTTTATGAGCATATGACAACATATACATACAAAGCTCATCCAAGTCATACTATCAAGTACCTTACACTATCACATCAATGAGATACATAAAGTAGTGTAAGCTATGCTAGAGATCAAATGTAATTTTCAATTTAAACAAGTCATGATCTCACAAACTTGACTATTTAAAAACCTGAAAGCATGACACTTGTTGCTGCATTTTATTATCTTTCAAAGTATAAATTCAGATCATATGATATTTGCAAGAGAATATATGTGCATTTGCCTTATTCTAACCAACCAAGCCAAGCCTATGTCATTTGACAATCAGAAGCTTAAGGGCATGGTTTTAGTCATACACAACTTCTTCCACGTTCATATCTAAGTGCAATGATAAGCCATCTCAAAAGAAAAAGTGCGATGCATGCATATTTTCTTGATCTTTTCTCAATTTATATTTGTTCATAAAAACTCAACATGTGAGTTGATTACTTGATTAATTCTTTATGATTAAAAGAACTTGTGAACATGCAATAAGTTCAAAACAGCAAGAAAGTTCGACCATGACCAGATTTAGTGTAAGTAATTATTCCAATTACTAGACATGGCAAAAACTACAAAATGTATAACACGAGTAATGTAGTAAGAACTTTCAGCATGTAAAAGGAAACACAAAGTCATATATGTATGAAATACTATGCTCATATTGTGTTAATTTTAGATTCACGCATAAACTTACCAAGTTTTGAAAACTCCCCCTCAATTTAAGCCATGAGGGTGCATAACCCCTATTTCACTACGAATGTAACAAAAACGAGTGAAATCCAAAGGTTTTGTAAAAATGTCAGCCAATTGTTGTTCGGTATCTACATGGTGAAGCACAATGTTGCCTTTTTCAACATTATCACGGAGAAAGTGATAGCTAATGTCAATGTGCTTAGTTCTAGAATGTTGCACGGGGTTTTTAGCAATGCAAATGGCACTAGTGTTATCACAAAACAGTGGAACACTATCTAGATTAACCCCATAGTCCTTAAGTGTTTGAACAATCCAAAGAATTTGTGAGCACGCACTAGCAGCAGCTACATATTGAGATTCAGCTGTGGATTGTGCGACTGAACTTTGTTTTCTAGAGGACCAAGCAACGAGTGAGTTACCAAGAAAATGACAAGCACCAGAAGTACTTCTCCTATCAATCCTACAACCCCCAAAATCAGCATCTCAAAAAGCTTTCAAAGTGACGGTTGAGGAAGAAGGAAGAAAAATGCCAAATTCTTGAGTTCCATGTAAGTACCTGAGAATCCTTTTGATGGCTTGACGATGTGAAACACGTGGGGAGGCTTGAAACCGTGCACAAAGACATATGCTGAATTGTATGTCCGGTCTTGATGTCGTGAGGTACAAAAGTGATCCGATCATGCTTCTATATTCTTTTTGATTCACAGGTTCACCATCTTCATCAAGTTCAAGTATTGTTGCTATTCCCATTGGTGTCCGAAGAGGCTTGCTTTTGTCCATGTTGAAGCGCCTTAGGAGGTCTTTGGTATACTTCGTTTGATGCACAAAGGTACCCTCCTTGGTTTGCCTGATTTGCAGCCCCAAAAAGTAAGTGAGTTCACCCATCATACTCATTTCAAATTCGGAACTCATCATTGCTGAAAACTTGGACACAAGATCATGAGAAGCACAACCAAAGATAATATCATCCACATACACTTGAACGAATAATGAGTCATTGCCATGCTTAAGCACAAAAAGAGTTTTATCAGCCTTACCCATGGTAAACCCCCTTTCAAGTAAGAATGTTTTTAACCTATCATAACATGCTCTAGGGGCTTGTTTGAGACCGTACAAGGCTTTGGACAGTTTGTAAACATGATTAGGAAAATCTGGATTTTCAAAACCAGGTAGTTGCTTGACGTAAACCTCCTCATCTATGTAGCCATTAAGAAAAGCACTTTTAACATCCATTTGGCATAACTTGAAACCTTTAAATGCAGCAAAGGCTAACAAAATTCTTATGGGTTCTAATCTAGCAACAAGAGCAAAAGTTTCATCAAAATCTAGACCTTCAATTTGAGTGAAACCTTGAGCAACCAATCTAGCCTTATTCCTAATCACAACCCCATCCTCACTTTGTTTATTTTTAAAACCCATTTAGTTCCAATTGAAGTGTGACCTTTAGGTGGAGGTACAAGTTTCCAAACATTATTTCTTTCAAAATTTTCTAACTCTTCTTGCATGGCAATAATCCAAGATTCATTAGTGAGTATGTGTGATATATCTTTGGGTTCAAAAGAAGCAACAAAAGCAGAATGAGCATGAGAGTTTGGATCGAAAAACTTGGACCATGTGACTCGTTCATGCAAGCTTCCAATAATCTGTTGTGGGGGATGATCTTTGTTAATCCATGGGGGAACAGATGTATCACAAGCTTCTTATTCCTTAGATTCATCGCAGATTGATGTGCTTATGGCTTGTGGACGATCAGGACCAACATCGGTGATAGCCGAAGCTTGTTCAATGTTTGGAGCTGGACACGTGTCAGCTTCGGAACTATCAGGCAGTATCACCGGTTCTTCTTCTTCGAAAATATCCTCCCCTTGAGGGTATGGATCTGGTCCTGCAATACCGGAGCTAGTACCGGGGCTAGCTTCATCAAAAGAAACTTCACAAGTCTCCACAATTTTGTTAGTTTCAAGCAAAAGCACACGGTATCCTTTAGTGTGAGATGGGTAACCAAGAAACAAGCCATCTTCGGATCTAGCTTCAAATTTATCAAGATTATCATGTTTCTTAACAAAGCATTTGCAACTAAAGACCCTAAGGTGTGAGACACTAGGCCTATGTCCAAACCGAAGCTCATATGGTGTTTTACCTAGATTCGCACGCAAGAAAATACGGTTTGAAACATAACAAGCTGTTGCAATTGCATCTGTCCAAAATTTTCTAGGAGTTTGGTATTCATCAAGCATAGTCCTAGCCATCTCCACTAAGGTTCTATTTTTCCATTCTACAACACCATTTTGTTGAGGAACATATGGAGAAGAAAATTGATGTTCTATTCCATGTTTAGTACAAAAGTGACCAAAGAATTGGTTTTTAAATTCAGTTCCATTATCACTTCTAATTGCTCTTAAAGATCCTGGGTGTTCAACTAATAGTCTAAGAATTAAAGCCCTAAAATGAGTAAAAGCTTCATTCTTAGATGTCATGAAGTAAACCCAAGAATATCTGGAATAGTCATCAACAATTACAAGCACGTACCATTTTCCTCCAAAGGATTGAACTCGTGTCGGACCAACGGTGTCAACGAGCAAAAGTTTACCAGGTCCAGTTGTCATAGTAATCTTGAGAGGAGCATATGAACCTGCAACCATCTTAGCATGTCTACACGAAGAGCATACAATATATTTGTCTCCTTTGAGTTTAGGCAAACCGCATATGCGATCAAGAGCACTAATACGAGTGAGGTGATCAAAACCTACGTGACCAAGTCTACGATGCCAGAAAAATAACTCTTTTGAATCATTTGCAATGAGACACCTATGTTCAGAAGTTGACAAATTGAAATCAGCTTTAAAAACTCTTCCAAAGTGAGACATGTTAAACAAAAGCTCACTATTCGAATTTACAACTTTGCAGCAATTTTTAGTGAAAGTTATTTCCAAATTCTCATCAAGCATTTGAGAAACAGAAAGCAAGTTGTACTTCAAATTTTTAACAAGTGCCACATCCTTTAAAGTGTAGTGATCATTTACTCTAACCGATCCTTTAGCAATAATAGGAGTTGAAGAATTATCGACAAAGGTAACATTTACTACAAGTGACACAAAAAGAGAGGGAGGAGAACCATTCTCTGTTACCGGTCATGTGGCGTGAGCATCCAGAATCCACAATCCATATGTTCTCCTTCCTCAAGCGTGATACCTACACAGAAGCAGAATACGTCGATGACTCAATACTGCAGTTAGTCAATAAGCATTTTGGAATCCAGTACTGATCCATGCGACATCCAATAGGAACAACACGCGAAAGCTATGACAAAATAGCAGGTTTATGAGTCAAGGTTTGAGGTTTTCTGTTCTTAACAATTGATTTAGAAGTTGTTACTTGTTTAGAGAAAAACCAGTAGCTCCAGAGGTAAAAGCAGAAGGTCCGGAGACATAAACTGAAGCTCCGGAGGGAACAACAGAAGGTTCGGGAGCTCTCGGAACTACCGGAGCTGATTTTCAGATTTCTTACCAGAAGGTCCGGAAACTACCTTTTCAAATTTCCGACTCATTAAAGCAGGTTGCAAGTTTCTAATTTTAGGTTTAGCATGAAATTTATGCGATCTAGCAAACATTTTATCCTTTTTAATTTGTTTAGCTAGTCTATAACAAAAATCTATGACATGACCATCTCTACCATAATATGTACAATGAAATTTCACTTTGTGTTCATGTCTAGATGAGCACCCAGCATTAGAAACAGAGTTAGAAAGCACTCCTGCAGATTTAAAAATCACATCCTTTTGTTTAGGGACAGTTTTGATTAAACCTCTTCCAAATGATTTTACAATTTGAGGTGGATGTGTTTTAGCATGAGCATGAGAATCAAAACCTAAACCAGTTTTATCATTGCAAGACTTGGAAGAATTCAGCAGCAAGTTTAGGTTCTTATTCCCATTACAAAACCGGTCTAATGTCCTATGCATGTTATCAAGTTTATTGGACAGATCAAGTCAATTTTCACATGAAGTTTTTCTTTTTAATTTGCAATTGGAACAATATTTAACTTCATGGGAACGTAAAGCATTGTTCAATATAGAAATTTCATTCAAAGCATCTTGTAGTTTCTTATCAAGATTTTCACATGCGGAACAATGCAAATCATCTGTAGAACAAGAAGCATCTTTTAAGTTTTTATCATTAAGTGCAGCAAGCTTTTTGTTCTTTTCAATTTCTTCGTCAAGTCTTTATAGGGTGGAGGAGTGTGCACTTCTTAATGTGGACAATTGTTCATAGATTAAGTCACATGAGGGACATGCATCATTACTAGGAATCAAAGATTTTAACCGATTGATTTCTGATTCTAGTGATTCAATTTTAACATCATTATACCTAAGCTTTTTGTCCTTTTTCTTGACAATAACAGTTGCACGAGAAATAGCATCACACATTTCATTACAGGTAGAACATACCTCATCATGATCACTGTTGTGTTCTGCATCCTCCTGACTTGATCTTGATCTTGTTTTGCCCGCCATGAAGCATATGTTGGCCAGGTCATCATTATCTTCATCACTCTTAAAGTCTACGTCACTTGAACTGAGCTCTTGAAGCGCGGTGATGAAGCTGTTAATCATCTTGCGTCCTATGGTACCCTTCTTATTCTTGTTGGAATTTCTAGAGGAGGTCCGGACCTTGCTTTGTTTTTCTTCACGTGTAGTCGGAGCTAAAAAGTTAGGGCATTCTGTACGAAAATGTCATGTCTTACCACATTCAAAACAACGTTGAGGTCTGGAGCTTCCTCTCCTTCTAGTTCTCACATTTTGCAATGCTTTTGAGAATCTAGTAGAGATGAGTGCCAACTCCTCTTCTGGAGATTCTTCGATCTGCTCCAGGGTTAGTGATGACAACAAAGCAAGAGTATTGCAAGATGTTGATTGACCGGAGCTAGACATATCACGTTGTAAGACAAATGCAATAGAATTATTTGGGTTCTTACGTGACAAGATGTCAATTTCATGAGTTTTTAGTTTAGAATAAAGCACATCTAGAGTAAGAGAACTCATGACAGTTGATTCACGAATAGATGTTACTTTCATCTCCCAGATTGACAGATTCTCAGCATCATAAAAGTTAACATTGACACTACGTAAGTTGCTGAGAATTTTATTGAAGCTAGCAAAGAGGTCATCGATAGACTCACCAGGTTGCATCTCAAAACGCATATATTCCTTTTTGAACATATCTTGTTTTACCTCCTTGATTGTGTTGGAGCCTTCATGATAATCACAGAGAGCTCTCCAAACATCGTATGCTGATCGGTAGTGTGCGACACGATCAAAGTCGCTTTGAGTGAGTCCCTGTATGATTAGGTTGCGAGCCTTGTTGTTGTTGTTGATGTCCTGTAGGTTTATAGCCGTAACTTGATCGTTTGATGGTATGTCGTAAGTCTTGTGCACCTTTTCCCATATCGCGAAGCCTTGCGCCTGGATAAAGGCTTCCATGCGTGCCTTCTAAACCTGAAAATCAATACCAGCAAACACACATGGTTTGGCGGAGTATTTCTCCATGATGATTAGTCAAAACATGTGCAAATCAGAATGATTAGAGGACCGTAGCTCTGATACCAATTGTAGGATCGAAGAGAACATGAAAATCTACCAGAGGGGGGGGGGTGAATGGTAGATTTTAAAAATCTTACGCAATGGAAACAATTAAATCCCATCCCCATCGGCAGAAAAACGATCTATTAAAGAAATCGTGTGTGAGACTATCCTAAACGTGTTTCACCATGACAAAAGTGATAGATATCAGAGAGAATCAAGTCACAAAGACAACACAAGAAGAACCACTCAAATCCAATGAGAAAAACTCAAGTTATGATCAATAGATCGAACAACGATCAATTTGTTCTACCGAGTAGAAAACAGTTCTGTAACTCTGCAAAGAAACTCATGTAGATACAAAAACACAAATCCAATGACTGTGAAATTTTCACAGATGATAGAAGAACAAGTCGCGAAGACAACACAAAAAGAATCACGTTGATTGGATATGTAAAAGTCGAGTTATGATAAAACCACCAATGAAAGGTAGTACTAAACAGACAACTCGACGAGTAAAACTTGTCTAGAACAAGTCGGACAAACAAGGCACAAAAGTTCCTTTCAACCACGAACTTTATTCGATAGAGAACAATAGGAGCAGCCCAAAAGTTATCGTGCAGCCCCCTCTGTTGCATACACGAGTCTTGGCCTTCCCTTGCTTTTATAACCAGCCCGCAGGCCAACTCAACTCAGACCCAGATTCTGATCTTACCCTGATCACGAATCCCATCTAACCATAACTGCTCAAGATTTTCCTATACGCAGATAGAAACAATCTTGAGACTTCCTAACAAACTCGGAACACATCTCATATTCCAAAACAAGACTCAACTTTCGTGCAGCACACGAAATCTACCATAACCCACTCGATATTTCCATATCGAGCCATAACCGACTCAGCCAGCAGCCGAAGTCTTCATCCAGTATGATCCGATCCTTCCAATCAGATCTTCCTTCCATAATCTGTCTCCAGAACCATGTTGCCACGGCATGCACCGCATGCATACGTGCGAACACCTTTCTTCGACCTCCATATGCATTGCCCTTGACTCAATCACCCTGCACGACCTCCTGACCCGCTCAACCACAATTCCTCCTGAACTTGGTTGTTGGAACCTCATCTCCTCCCTGAGACTAGTCCAAGAGATCCTGCCACCAGCCATGACTTGAACTCAAGCAACACCTGCACATGAATAAACAAACAATCCATACGAGCCCAAGTCCGCGACTTGACTCACATCAGTTCCGAACACAATACCTTATGTGAGCACCCCACATAAGCATGTTGCAAAAACACAGAAAAACCATATCAACCATATTCAACCAAAATGCACCAAAAACTTAGCAAATGAAGACTAATCAATCTTTCTAGCAGAGTAAAGCAAGTACGAAACATTTCAAATGAAAAGCAGAGATTCTGCGGTCAAGTTCTAGACCTTGACAGAGCAAACCGGACCTTGAGCTGGAGCTTACCAAAGCTAGTAGAATCAAGCACCCGCCAGAGCTTACCAAAACTAGCAGGACCTAGCACTAGATCTTACCAAAACTAGACAGAACTAGTCAACCCAAAAACTGGAGCTATACAAAGTAAGTCGGAGCTTAGAAAAAACATGCCGGAGCTATCAAAGACATACCGGAGCTAAAAACAAAGCTCACCGGAGCTAACCAAAGCTAGTCGGACCTTGCCAACAAGTCGGACCTATCATTGAATGTACCTGGAGCTACCCAAAACAAGTCGGATCTGCGGTCGGACCTTGCTGTAGCTCAGAGCTAGAGTCGGACCTTGATAAAAAGGTGTTTTGGTGATATTCAAAACTTTTATTGTCAAAGCAAGTGTATTCACTATAAGCCAATGTATTCAGCACTCATAGGTCTTACAACCTCCAAATGTCAAATATGGCATTGGTTACTCTTATGGTGAAAAGCAACAAGCTAGAAGCCATAAGAATAACAGGGATAGCAATGTGTTTGTAAAGGAAAGACTCTTTCAAACTAGAAAATCAAAAATTAATGAATACAACACGCATGACCACCGGACTAGTCCGGTTAGGGTCTGGACAAGTCTGGGAGGAGTACGGTACTCCGGACATGTCCGGCCTCCTAGACTAGTCCTGTGTATAAACAACAAAAGTTACCATTCAGAACTTTTGATGCATCTTATGTCTTAAGGAGAAGTAATTATGGAAAGATTTATGCTCATTATGTTGTGCCACACCATGAGAACACCAAATCTCATGTGTGGGTGCCCAAATCCCTTGTGACTAACCTAAAAGGACCCAAGCAAGCTTGGGTACCTAAAACCAAGGCATAATTTGTTTTTGCAGGCCTATTCCTCTGGTGGATCTAAATGGGTGCTAGACAGTGACTGCACCAACCATATGACCGGAGAAAGGAGGATCTTCGTTGAATATGAAGCAAATGAGGATCCAAGCGAGGGCATCTGCTTTGGAGACAATAGTCAAGGAAAGGTGCTCGGTACCGGTAAATTTCCATATCACCACAACACACTCTTTCTCATGTATTACATGTAGATTCCTTAGATTATAACTTGCTGTCCATATCTCAATTATGTGACAAAGGTTATAATTGCTTGTTCACTAACGAGGGTGTGACCGTCTCTAGGAGGAGTGATGGTTCCATTGCATTCAATGGTATGTTAAAGGGAAAGCTGTGTCTTGTTGACTTCAACAAGGATAAAACCGAAATTGACACATGCTTGATTGCAAAGACTAACATGGGTTGGCTGTGGCATAGATGGCTAGCGCATGTTGGTATGAGGAATCTTCAAAAACTCCTCAAGGCCGAGCACATCCAAGGTTTAAAGGTTGTTTTGTTTGAGAAAGACAGGCCGTGTAGCGCATGCCAAGCCGGGAAGCAAGTTGGAGCACCTCATCCCGCGAAGAACGTCATGACTACAACAAGACCGCTCGAGCTACTTCACATGGACTTATTTGGTCCAATTGCCTACATAAGCATCAGCGGTAACAAATATGGTTTAGTAGTTGTTGATGATTCTTCTCGCTTCACTTGGGTTTTCTTTTTGCATGATAAGTTAGAAACACAAGTAATACTCAAGAAGTTCTTCAAGTGAGCTTAAAATGAATTCTCATTGATAATCAAGAACATTCGAAGCGACAACGGCACGTAGTTCAAGAACACACAAGTGGAGGAGTACCTTGATGAAGAAGGCACAAAACGGAGTTGCCAAAAGAAAGAACCGGACTCTCATAGAGATGGCGAGAACAATGCTCGATGAGTACAAGACCTCAGATCGATTTTGGGCGGAAGCAATTAACACCGCTTGCCACACCATAAATCAACTTTATCTTCATCGACTACTCAAGAAGACATCCTATGAGATACTTACCGGTAACAAGCCTAATGTTTCATATTTTAGAGTTTTCGGTTCCCCATGCTATATTTTAAACAAGAAGCCTAGGACTTCAAAGTTTGTTTCGAAGTCCGATGAAGGTTTCTTGCTTGGTTATGATTCGAACACTTACGCCTATCGTGTTTTCAACAAGACCTCCGGACTTATTGACGTAGCACGTGACGTAGTGTTCGATGAAACTAATGGCTCCCAAAAGAAGCAAGTTGATCCATGTGTGCTAGATAAAGAAGAAGCTCCTTGTCAAGCACTGAGAAGAATGGCGTTAGGCAAAGATCGACCACAAGAGCCACATCTACATATGCATGAGGAAAATGAACCACAAGAGGAGACCATTGATCAAGGGGGAGCTTCCATACAAGATCAACCTCAAGAAAGTGAATATGATCAACAAGTCTCGAGGGAAACCATTTAGGGCGAGAAGAAGATGATCATGAAGTTTCAAGACAGCAAGTACCACACCCAAGAGTACACCAATGCGTCCAAAGGGATCACCCAATCGACAACATCATTGGTGACATCCAAAAGGGAGTAACTACTAGATCTCGCATAGCTAATTTTTGTGAGCATTACTCATTTGTGTCCTTTTTGGAACCACGCAGGGTTGAGGATGCATTGAAGGATCCGGACTGGGTAGTGGCCATGCAAGAAGAACTCAACAATTTCATGAGAAACGAGGTGTGGGAACTTGTCGAAAGACCCAAATCCAACGTCGTCAGTACCAAATAGGTCTTTCGCAGCAAACAAGATGAACACGGGGTAGTGACAAGGAACAAGGCACGACTTGTGGCCAAAGGGTATTCACAAGTCGAAGGTTTGGATTTCGATGATACCTTTGCTCCTGTAGCTAGACTTGAGTCCATTAGAATATTACTTGCATATGCTACTCACCATGACAAGCTCTATAAAATGGATGTGAAAAGCGCCTTCCTCAACTGACCAATTAAGGAGGAGGTGTATGTGGAGCAACCCCCCGGGTTTGAAGACGAAGAGTTCCCCGAACACGTATTCAAATTGCGTAAGGCTCTCTACGGCCTCAAACAAGCTCCTAGAGCTTGGTATGAGTGTCTTAGAGATTTCTTAATTGAAAATGGCTTTAAGATTGGCAAAGTGTATTATACACTGTTTACAAAGAATTTTGACAATGATCTATTTGTTTGTCAAATTTATGTTGATGATATAATCTTTTGTTCAACTAACCAATCTTTTTGTGAGGAGTTTAGTAAAATTATGACAGATAGGTTTGAGATGTCTATGATGGGGGAGCTAAAGTACTTCATGGGATTCCAAGTGAGGAAACAAAAGGAAGGGACGTTCATAAGCCAAACGAAGTACACTCAAGACATACTCAAGACGTTTGGAATGGACAAGGCAAAGCCCATAAAGACGAATGGCCACTTGGATCTCAATGAAGATGGACCTAGCATCGACCAAAAGGTATATCGCTCCATGATTGGATCTCTACTCTATATATGTGCATCTAGGCCAGACATTATGTTGAGTGTATGTTTGTGTGCAAGATTTCAATCCAATCCTAAGGAGTATCACTTGACAGCCGTAAAAAGGATCTTGAGATATTTAGTTCATACACCCAACCTTGGTCTTTGGTACCAAAAAGGCTCAAAATTCAATCTCATCGGTTACTCCGATGCAGATTATGCCAGATGCAAAGTAGATAAAAAAAGTACCTCCGGCACATGCCAATTCCTAGGTAGATCCCTAGTTTCTGGGTCCTCCAAGAAACAAAACTCTATTGCCTTATCCACAGCCGAAGCGGAGTATGTCGCAGACGGGAGTTGTTGTGCACAACTCCTTTGGATGCGACAAACTCTAAGGGATTACGGTTACAATATGAACCGTATTCCACTCCTTTGTGACAATGAGAGTGCCATTAAAATTGCCCATAATCTAGTTGAGCACTCTAGAACCAAACACATAGACATCCGACATCACTTCTTGAGAGACCACTCCATGAAAGGAGATATAGCCATTTCCCATGTCAACACAGAAAAACAATTGGCCGACATATTCACCAAGCCACTTGATGAAAAACGCTTTTGCGAGCTTCAAAATGAACTAAACATCCTTGATGCTCGGAACGTGGCTTGAAATTTTGCATACCTGTATGAATTCTTTAAAATATGTTGATTGAATTGTGAAAATCATCTCTCTCACTTCTCCGAAAAACTATGTCAATTACTAGATCTTGGTGAATTATGGTCATTGCTTGATTATTGTATGCTTACTGATCATATTCATCAAGATTATTTGATTTGATTTGTCTCCCTATTTTATAAATATGTACCTCCAAATATATATGAATGGGCTAAGAAGTTCTTGCCTGGTGACCACGGACTAGTCCTTGGTTACCCAGACTAGTCCGCCCATGCAAACTAGTCCGCAGAGCGCCGGTTAGGCCGGACTAGTCCGGTTGACCATGGACTAGTCCGATATAGCCTCTGGAAAAGTTTGGACTAGTCCGGTCATTTCTGGACTTGTCCGATTTTTTGTGTCCATAACCCTAGCTGCCGCCAAACCCTAATTCCCTCACCCTCACAACTTGCGTCAAGCTTCTCTCTCTTCGCGCTCAAGCTCCCAAGGCGAATCCTTGTTTCCTCCACCAAAAAGCTCCACATTTGGGTGGAAATCAAGCTTCCTCGCTCGAATATTGATGTTCACGGACTTGTCCGGACTTCAACACCATCCTCTTCGAGATTCAAGCGATTTCTTCGGTAATTTTCCCCCAAACCCTAGAAATCCTTATTTTCTTCATTGTTGATCGAATAGCCTAGCTTCTTTCACCTAATACTAGTGTCCTTGATGTATTACATTACTGTTAGGCTAATTTTGCATTGAGAAAGTCCATTTGTCTCATAAGTTATATTTTTGAGGATGAATATCGGACTAGTCCCATCCATACACGGACAAGTCCGATCACCCGGACTAGTCCGTCCCTATACACCGGACAAGTCCGATTTTTCTGAACTCAACCCTAACCTTTTAATTCCTCAATGCAAATTCCCTTGTCATCCATTCTTATCCATACCTTGTACAATTCATTCTCAGGGCATGTCGACCTCTCATGACGAAGCTTCGGACTTCAAAGCTGAGATGGACCAAGAAGCCCCACTTCGGTCCTCAACTAACCAAAGCAAGAAGAGACCTTCTTAGCCAACCCCATCTTCCTCAATCTCAGAAGAGGGTGGCTCGACGAAAGGTGCCTGCCTCCAGGGCCTCCACCAGTGGTGGCCCTAGCTCGGCGAGTGCCCGCCTAGCCAAGGGCAAGGGCAAGGGGATCACAACGGGCTCGATTGGCTCCCTGAAGATGTCAGCTCCGAAGCAAGGGGCTCGGGATCCCACGGAAGAAAGGTTCAATGGGAAGGGCAGCGACTCGGCTGCAAAATTCGGAAATGTTGATTGGTATGGCCGTCCGAAGAAAGCTGCCGATGGAAGATTTTGGAGTAACTTCCATGCAGATTTCTACAAATCTGTGTACCTCCCCATGAAGACACATGTAGTGCGAAGCCAGTGGATCATTGGGCACACTTCGAGAAGAAGGGCTGCTCGCCGTTTGTTGAAGTGGTGGAGGCGGTTGAGAGACATGGCATGAAGGACCTTTTTGCCTTCAGGAACAATTGAAATGATGAGGTCATAGCGCAATTCTTTGTGACTTGCCATTTCTCTAGTGATGATGAAGAGAGTGTGACTTGGATGACTCACGGATCCAAGTACAATATAACCTATGAAGACTTTGCAAGCCTGCTGCACCTTGACACCTGAAGCCATGACAACTTGGTCACCCACAATATAGGTGTCATTGAGAAGGATAAGATGAAATTCCTCTATGAGCCCAACTCCAAGTTCAACCCTCCCTCCACGAAGAACATGAAGCCATTCTTTGTGGTGTTGAACAGACTTTTGAGGAAGACAATTTCCCCCAAGGATGGGGATGCTGGGAGTGTGCAGGGCTACCTCTAGACTCTGATGAGGGTCATAAGCAAGGACTGCAAGTTTGATGTGGCTGACTACATCTGGAACAATATGGTCAACATCTCTTGCACACCCAACAGGTCGTGTGGCTATCCTTTGTATCTTATGTTCGTGATAGAGAAGGTCACTGGGATTGAGTTTGTCAAAGATGTAGAGCACCTTCCTTTGAGGCCCCAGATGCCTTAAAATCCAAGCATTTAGGCTGCTCCTTCTCCGGCCTCCAGTCTTGAGGCTCCGGCAAGAGGAAGTGAAGATGCCAGGGCTGCCCCTGCCACTAGGGCAGCTCCTCAAAAAGGATCTGCAAGTGGCATCTTCAAATACTTGACTGCTATCTTCGCTTCCTGCAGAAAGGCCGAGGTGAAGGACCACAAGCTTAACAAGAGAAGAAAGGAAGACATGAAGTATGTCAAGGCAAATGTGAAGCAAGTTTGCCAGACAGCGAGGCTTGAAGGCTTTAGGTCCCTCCTCTCCTTCTTTTTGGTGTGTTGATGCCAAAGGGGTAGAGATTGAGGGGGAGTCTTAGGTCTTAGGTCTTAGTTGTAGGATGCGAGGAGAGAGCTTCCTTTGTCCTTTTTGTCTATCTTGTGGGTTGTAAACTGTTTAATATGCTATTTTGCTACTTAATGGTCCTGTGATGCAATGCTTTGAACTACTTGTCAAGTAATTAATGAAATCTGTGATTTTGCGATTTTGCTCCTAGAATGACGTATATGCTTGTTGTTGGAATGTTAATGTCAATTATGTCATTCTCTTCATGATTGTTGTTTCAATGCACTTAGTTATGCATCCCACCATAAAGAATGCACATATGAATCATGTTTTCATTGCTTGATGTATTTTAAACTCATATGTGCATACTTTATGAAAAGCTCAACTTTTTTTCATATTTTGTGAAATCTCAATTGGTTGTCATGAATCACCAAAAAGGGGGAGATTGAATGTGCATCTAGGAATCCCTTGTGGGTTTTGGATGATTTATGACAAGCAAATGAGATCCTAACTACTTTGTTGAGATGAGCACAGGTTTTAATGGGAGAATAAGCAAAGTGCCAAAAAGAAGGGAGAATGAGGAGCAATGTGGAGAAGAGCTCATGGAACAAGTGTAGTAGATCATTGTGTATGGAGTGTGTTAAGGAAACACACCCCAAGAGCTCAAACACAAATAAACACACACATTGCACAAATCTATACAAGATCGGACTAGTCCGACTGACAACGGACTAGTTTAATATCTCTCTGCACAAGATCGGACAAGTCCGATATCACCACGGACTAGTCTGATATCTCTCTGACTAGAATCAGACTGGTCCTCCCCAGTGCGGACTAGTCCCCAAAACACTTCACAAGCTGCACAAAATCAGACAAGTCCGATCACACAACGGGCTAGTCCGATATCATTCTGATCTAAATTGGACAAGTCCGATATTGGCACGTACTAGTCCGAAAACCCTCTGACCTAAATCGGACAAGTCCTCCAAGTGAAGACTTGTCACCCAATTCACTTAGGGTTTCACTAATCCGGACAAGTCCGATGATTATCGGACTAGTCCGAAGATTTCCAGAAGCGAAATCGGACAAGTCCGCTCCTAGCTGAACTAGTCTGATATTTCGGGACACTTAGGGTTTGCTATACACAGCACAACGGACTAGTCCGGTGTCCACCACGGACTAGTCCGATCTTTCTAAACTCTAACGGTCACCTTTAGAAACCCCATATAAATAGTGTGCATGGCCCAACTTTCAGCTCTCTCGAACCCCTGCATCGTCACACCTCCCAAGAGCCTCAAAAACACATCTCTCCATGAAATCAAAAGCCAAAAAGATCAATCCCTTGAGGATACACTTTGGAACATTGGAGAGACATAATTCATCACTCTTGAGCTCTTGGTTTGATTCCCTAACACACTCCTGTGATTTTCATTGTAATCTTTTGAGTGTGTTCTTGGTGGAGTTTTCATTGTAATCTAGGGGAGCCCTCAACGTGTGAGAAGGCCCCTTGAATTTGGTTATTTAACCTTTGCGATAAGAGAAGAGGATTGGCCTTCGTGGCGATCTGACGAGGGTAGGGTTGGAGAAGACCCGGTCCTTTTGTGGACTCCTCAACGTGGATGTAGGTTGCCTCTGTGGGAGCCAAACCACATGATAAATTGCTTGTGTTCTTGCTTTGTGTTCATCGTTCTTATTCTTCAAATCAATCTAGGGTTTCAATCAATCTCACTTACTTTACGTTGAAACATCAAATATAAGATTAACTTGTGGTATACCCTAGTTCCTAATCTTGCAACACTTCAATTACAAGTATATTTCCGCTACATACATCCTAGGATCAAATTAATCGATCAAACTTGATTAACCTAGTCGGTACACACCGGACTAGTCCGCACTTTACCAGACTAGTCCGATATCTCGAGTTTTGATTTGGTGGTTAAGTGTTGCAGGTTCTGACAAAGTTCAAAAAGGCTTATTCACCCCACTCTAGGCCACATTTAGAAAGGCATCGACTTTGAGGTCCATCGCCCGCTAAGATGGTGGCTCGTCCACCCTTCTCGAGAACCTCGCCGAGGAGGTCTACGACGGTGGCACAACTGTCTTTACTGACAACTGTGGTGGCTCATCAGCGAGAAGGACAGATGCCCTAAGGTATGTCTAATCTCCTTTCTTATCCAAAGTTCTAAGTTTATTAGGTGTTTGATTCAATTTGATCTTGGATTCAAGCTGAATTCCGAATTTGAGTGTTATTCGACCCAATTTGGGTCCTAATTCAAGATTAGAGACAAATCCCCTTTCTTTGGTTTCAGATCAATGTGAATCCCGAAACCCTAATTCACTTAGTCCAATTCCTCTTCTTCTAAACATTATGTATGATAATCTAAGTGTTTGGAGATCAAGGTTTGATCTCACTGAGTGAACAAAATTGATCAAATCTTTTGATCTAATCTTGGATCAAACTAAGATAAGCCAAAACCTAATCCAATTAGGTTTGCTCTTGATACTGTTGTTGAATCTGAGGGTTAGCCTAATTGGAGTTTAGGTTCGATCTTAGGTGTGGACAGAGGCAGAGACACCAAGCAAGCAGCTACTGACTAGGGTTAGGGATCGGAATAGCATACTCTCGGGTGTAGAGGATCTAGAGGTCGGCATCATCTCGATGAAGAAGGTCGGAGCAGTGCAGTCTTGGGCAGCAACATCTCCTTCTCCTTGTGTTGACGCAGCCATGGTGTAGGACGTGGAGGAGCCGGCAGCAGAGTAGCACCGGTGATGGGGAGGACCTTCCCAGGGCTTCTTCCTCCATAGAGATCGGAGCTCTCAGGGTTTGTAGGAATTCTGGCGGTAGACTTAGGTTGGTTCATCTTAGATCTGAATCCCATCCATTTATAAGGAGGAAGCACCCCAGGGGGCCTCCCCAACCAATTCGGTTGGGGTTGGAGTCCCCGATCAGGACTCCCTAAAACAGGGAGTTTTTTCCGAGTCGGTTGGGAGTTGGTTATTTCCATAACCAACTCCTCCCCGAGATTATTTTCTAACAGCCATAATGTTTGCCACTGGCAAGAGTATTCCACCGCATCCAGGCCCAACAGCCTGTTTTTGAGATCCCGTCAGAGCCGATGTTTGTCAAGGTGAAGTGCCCTGCGCTCCTCATGCAAGTTCTAGCTGCTGGATTAATTCTGACACTGAGTCTACATGCTACTTGGTCTGATCAAAAAGCTTGTTGCTCAAACACGGCAACGCGCGGACCGTGGTGTGCAACTTTTGGTTAAGGATTGCAATCGGGTTTTGAGCAGTTGTAGTTGAGTTCCAGGCATGTGCAACTACGTCCATGAATCCTGTCACTTATGTCCAAAAGGTTTCTAAACTGAAATGGTGCACTCGGCGATGGCCGTCCTGACGCGTGAGGAGCAAGGGTCAGTGATCAGAGATTTCCGAAGAGAGTGCCTGCAAATGGTACCTGTTATAATATTATGTTATTATTGTCATTATAGAGCATTATTGCTGTCAGTAGAGGCCTTATTGATCCCGTGATCAAGGGACATTAGTGCTGTCATTAGAGGCTCATTGATCATGTGATCAAGGGTCATTAGTGTTTTTATTAGAGGAGGCACTTTGGGGTGCAAGGCTGCTGTCCTATATATATGTACCTCCTCCTCTATCATTTGAATCATTCCACTCTTTGGCGGTATACTTTCTATCATAATGTCACGAGACCTAGGATCTCGCTTCTGCTCCCTTCCCTAGTTTAGAAACTTTCCTCCTCTCCCACTCAACCGGCTATCCTCCCAAGCCAGCCATGATAGGCACCCCTGTTGACACCCTGCGCCTCCTACAAGAGCGAGAGGAGAAGGCGATTGCGACTGCTGCTGCTACTGAAGCAGCCAATGAGAAGGACTAGGCCGACCTGGTGGCAGCCTTGGCTAAGGCTCGCTAAGCCATTTCCGCCTCTTGCGCCCGTGAGCTTGAGCGCACCCTTGCCATAGCCGAGACGGTGTCCACACCGACCATGGACGACGATGACCGATCAACAAACGGTGAGGGCAACGTCATCGAGGCAACTGAGGTCACCAAACTCCACGCCCAAGCAATGGTTGTTCAGAACATCCACTCCATCGGGTCCATCGTGCTCGACCCCCTCTCTTCCCACTACATGAGGTGGCGCGACCTCATGCTCCTCACCCTTCGGCGCTACGCGTTGGAGTAGCAAGTCTTTAACAACACCGTCCTCATCACTCCCTCCCTCTATCGGCTGGACAGTATCGTCCTCTCGTGGCTCTTTGGTATGATCAATGTCGAGCTTTAGGAGATCCTCAGCGACCCCAACGAGTTGGCATGCCAAGCATCGCTCGCCATCAAAGCCAAGTTTCTCAGTAATCACAAAACTAGGGTGCTTCACCTTGATGCTCAATTTTGTGTTTTCCAGCAGAGCAATCTCAACGTCAACGACTATTGTCAGAAGATGAAGAACTTGGACGATGCCCTGCACGCCCTTGGCGAAGATGTACTTGACGGTGCTCCTGTTCCAAACCTTCTACAGGGCTTGAACAAGAAGTACGACCTCCTCAAGACCTTCATCAAGCGGACTGTGCCCTTCCCCACCTTCCACAATGTTCGGAATGATATACTTATTGAAGAGATCAGTCTCGACTCCCCAGGGCGTGCCAGGGCAGCAACCCCTTTCTACGGCTCTTCTTCCAACTAGCAGCAACCCGTCTTTGCTAACCCCGCACCACCCACCTGCTGGTCAGCTCGCTGCGCCCAACACAAACTCAAACGGTCATGGCAAAATGCGTGGTCGTGGTGGCGGTGGCAACAACTTAAACTCTGGCTACTCTTCCACCGGCGGCGGCCAGGGCACTTGGCGCTCCTTCCACAACCCTTGGACCGGTCACAATCACCATGTGGCTCGGCCCGATGAACGGGGGGGGGGGGGGGGGGCGGTCCAGCAAACATGTCCTCAATAGTTGGCCTTCTTCACTGCCCTGGGTATCAGCAGTGCCGCCGGCAGGCTCATTGGGCCCCCCTTAACGCCACCTCTCATGCCTGTCCCAGCGCACACGCAGCAGCCACCGCCTCAGTCATGGACGCTGACGAAGTGTTCTTGTGATACTTCCTCTGAGCCTGCTTTGTCACAACCGTTGAGATTCTTTTTTAGGAGGGACTAGTCTTCAAGGAGCTTGTGCATGTGAGAGATGGAGAACAACGTGGTTTTACGTGGCTCGGGCTGCTGGAGTGTAACACCCTACATCCACGATATGAGTTGTATTGCTTGAGTGTTGTGAGCTTGAGGAAGTTTGGGTGTGTGTGGAGATTCGAGAGAGTATATCCATTGTTGGTGGCTGTTCGACCTTTTATAATCAAGGCCGAACACCTTACAAGTTGGGCAAGGCCCGACAAGTGGCCCCAGGGTGATCTTATCCATGTATAAGATCTAAGGTCTAACTGCTGCCAGCTGCCTCTGACCTTGGCTTGAAGACTCGCTGTCTTGCCGCGCTAGTCGCCAATAGCCTAGCATAGATGTTGATGATGGCACAGAATGTCTTGTCCGTCGATTCGTTATAAGCTACCCAGTCAGTAGCATGGGGTAGCTCTGCGGCGCCTTCACTACGATGTGATTGGTCACAATGGCGCCTGACAGGAGCATGTGTTGCACCCATACGCTTGGAGAAGGTGCGTGCCTTCAATGCGCGACTCGAACAAGGCAGGCCGCTCTTTACTCCTGCAATCTACCGCTCGGTGCAAGTTGCAGGGCACGTGTTAGCATCATAGCCCAACTCCGTGGGGGAGGCTGAGCCCAGCATTGCAGGCCACGTGGCAGCCCCAGAGCCCAACTAAGGAGAGTTGGGGTCTGATGCTACTGAACACGTGGCAGCTCTGAGACCCTGCACACGTGGCGGCACTGGAGCCAGCCTCTGCGGAGGAGTAGGGTCATGTGCCACAGGGCACATGGCGACCCGAAAGCCCACTTCTGCGAGGAGGTCGGGTCCCAAGCCGAGTACCACGTGGAAGAACAGGCACCCGTCCTTGAGGAAGGACGGGATCCGGTCCTGCTGGACACGTTGCGCCTCCGGACCCTGTCTCGGCGGAGAGGCAGGGTCCTTAGACATTTCTTCCTATTTGTGAGGGTGCCCGATACTGAGGATACCAATAGTGGCCGCCAGGTTTACCTCTGGGAGGCAACGATCCCGCAGGTGGGGCCTCCACGTTCACTTCCCGCGCAGACTTTTCATTTTTGTCTTGGGCAGACGAAGCGGATGCACGCCTCTGCTACAGTGGACATGCGTCTGCCTCTGGTTGACGAGGTGTGTGACGTGATCTTTGCCTGATGTGAGAATTCAATTGCGATGGAACCTGATGCGATTGTGGCACTTCCGCTGCCCCACCTCCTTGGAACCACCGAGTTGTCTTCTTGAGTGTCTGACAGCTCGGGTCAGGCTTTTTGAGATGGGACCTGGGCTCCGCTTTCATCAGCGCTGCGGGTAGCACAACGTGTACCGGGCCTGGGTGATCCGCACGATGCGCCCAAGCATCGCTGGGGTGAGTAAAAGGAAACCTTTGCGGTCAAAGGCCGTTGCTTCCTCATTCATGCCCCATCACTTGAGTCGTTGTCTTATCCTTTGAGCGCCCCAGCCTTCGCCTCTTTAACCATGTTCTTACTTTGCTCCCACTGCAATGGCTTCCAGCCTGCCTCGCTCTTGCATCAGGAAGGACGAGCACCTGATACCAGTATGGCGGCTGCTTGGCTAGCACACAGGAGAGCAAAGGAGGTGGATCCACTACGGGTCCACTCCACTTCTGGACTTGCGTGAAGATGAGATTGTCCTCTTCACCGCATATGCAGCGGCTGGGCTCAGGATCTCAGTGTCTTTGTTCTTCCTCGCGCTGCTAGGATCATTCGGCCTGTAACTACACCGCCTACCACCGAACTCCATTGCCGTGGCAGCAATATTCGTCCACTTTTGCAAGGCATTCATAGGCGTCTGGCAGTCGGTGGATTTATTATGGTACTTCTTCGTGCCGAAGGATCGGAAAATGCTCGACAAGCTAGGTGGGGACCTTCTACTTCCAACTACGGGATAAGACCTCCAAGTGGTACATTGCACCCTTCAAGGCATCCAGGTGAGACCGATGGAGGGGGAGCTGGGTGATCGTGAGTGAATGTGGCCTAGAGGGGGGTGAATAGGGGTTTGAAACTTTTTCCTGCAACACTTAACAAAATTTTCAAATACAAGGACTAGTCCGGTGTAGGTGCGGACTAGTCCGATGTGCTTGCCATAGCTACGAAAAGATTAACTCAATTTGTGTTTTTCTTCAGACAATATAGTAGCAGAATAGTAAATCAACTTTAGAGTGATTAACAAGTGAATATAGCAATTACGTTCTTCTAGACACACAAATTTAATGACGATTATGAGTATGATCAAGTTTAAACCTAGATGGTGATAATTGCAAAAAGTAAATATCAAGAACACGTGAGACAAAGGCTTCTACCAAGGTTCGATCCCACAAAAGAGATCTACATCCTCATTGAGGCGCTCACACAGCGTCGGGTCTCAACCAACCCTTTACATTATCAAGTCACCATGAAGGCCGACTTGAGTTCCACTATCATAGGGTAATCACTGAGTTGATGGAGCAACCTCACAAGTTGAGGTCTCCCACAAGATTACAGCGAGAAAATAGATTGAATACACTGAAAGATTTACAAGAATTGCAAGAGTGTATGAGAGATCAAACCCCAAGATCTCAACTATGCGTAGACGTCACTCTCCCTTTCCCAAATCTTGATTCCCAAAAGATTTAACCTTTTAGGGATTTAGATGTGTTGAGTGGAGTGTTTTTGTGGTCTTTGGATGTTTGACGGTGCAAGGGTCTTGGTTAGGTGGTTATGGGGTCGTGGATCACCTATTTATAGACATTTAGAAAAGTTACCGTGAGGGATCCCGACGGCCGGACTAGTCCGCTTTTGGGACTGGACTAGTCCGGTGTGCCGTGTGGTATGTGGGCGAAATGTGGAGCACACCTAAAGCCCCAATTATTGGTAGTGAACCGGACTAGTCCGTTGTAAAATCCCACTTTGTCCTTGATATAAAGTTCAACTACAAGTTTATTATCAACCATAGTGGAGATCCATCATGGTTATGCACATGAACTTATGGTGGGCTACATGAACTTGATCTCATCAAATAATTTCCTCTACTCACGCTTTAATTTATTAACATGAGGAATGAACTTCACCCATAAACTTAGATTAATTCTTTTGACCTCTCTTCAAAGTTTGGGATTATTTGAATGGAGGATCCTAGGTCAAATTAATATGCAGTACCCAATCTATATTCAAATTAATTGCAAATTGAATATACTACTGTATATTTGGCCCTGTCAAATTATTCAATTCAGAGGCCATAAATTTTTCTATGGTTTACTAATATTCCAAATAGACTTCCTGCAAAGTTTCATAAATTATGAACTTCATTTGCTATTTTATTTGAGACGCTTAGCAAATTCTGACCCTATTAGGAATTCAAATTTTGAATGCTGTTCAGCTTATTTGAACATCAAGATTTGGACACACCATCATGGTCAGCATTACTTGCTTGACTTATCCTCCTAGGTTCAGAATTTTTGGAACCAATTTGCTATTTAAATCAGTGACCCCATTGAATTCCATCCAAATTCAAATTCAAATTTGAAATTCAATTGGATCTTGCTCCAATTTGAAATCCAATTGCAGAATCGAATTTCAGATATTTATTTGAGCCTCCACACAAAAATCTAGAATTTTTTGACCAAGTTTGGTAAGGTATTGAAGTCTGCAGAGAAGGGGCAGGGATAAGAGTTGTGGGACCCACTAGTCAGTGGGACAAGCTCGGGCTGCTCTGCACGCCGTTTTTCCGGCGCTTCCCTGCTCGACACCGCGCCGCATGCAAGGCACCACGGAGCTGCTCGTCTGCCTGCTTCATGGCGTGCCTCCTACTCCTCCCCGAGCTATATAAACCCTCCCCCGGTCGAAGTGGACACACACCGATGCACTCGCCTCTGTTTTTCCATTTCTGCCACTGCACCGCATCGCAGCCGCCGTTCCTGATGTGCCGGACCAATGACGCAAGAAATCGCGGTGCTTCCAACAACAAAAGGTGGCTTAACTAGTTGCTCTTCCTTCCCATCCAGTCTTTTGTTAGATTCCCTGCTTATATGTGCGATATTTCGAAGTTTCCTCGGCGCTCGCGGGTGAAGCTGCTAGGGGAACTTTCTGTTCCACGAGGACAGACCACTTCAAGCACGTTTCCATCTCCCTCTTTGAAGCAATAAGGAACACAAAGGTACCTAGATGCTTCTTGTGAAGTTTTAGCCACTGTCGTGCTTCCTAGCTCCCTTATCTCAAGTTTCCCCAAAACATTTCATACCAATATCACTAGATTACCGGTTAAATTCCGTTTCTATGTACAATGATTTGTCAACCCAATAAGGTATTATCTCCTAGATCTCCTGGCGCATCATCTCACAAAAATTGAAAGGAAGACATCGAGAGACGAGGTCGGATTTTGATTTTTCATGGCCGCCGGTTGAAAAAACTGTACCTCGCCGTTGAGCTTAGCTTTGCCAGCGATGTCCCCCCAATCTGACACCCGAATCATCCTCTTGGTGCTTCCAGGAACCTTCCCAACCTTTTTCCGAGCCTATTGAGCCATTTATGAGCATTTCCGACGAAATCTGTAACCCTAGCTCCGCCGTCACCGTCGCGCTGCCATCTTCGGCCATCGCCGACGTGATTGGACACCACCATTGGCTTGCGCGGTCGATTTTATGGTTGAGCGGTCAAGGCGAGGCCGAAAGGAGGTCGACACACCTAAGTCCGGTGAAGCACCGCCGCGGTTCCGGCGAGAGGCGCCACCGCGTCGAGAGGTAGACGAAGGTGCGGGTCCCACCTGTCAACAACACCCCTCTCGCGTGGGATCAGTTGTGGACAAGGATCCGGTGTAATAGCGCGTGTTAACCCCGTGGCTCCCAATGTGGCTCCGTTCTGATTGGCCCGGTTCGAATGAAGTGGGACCGGCCCCTTTATTTGAATTTTCCAATAGATAAATAAATCCATATTCAATCCAAATTTAGAAAATCCATAACTTCCAGTAGAATTATCCAAAAATTCCCAAATGAATTTTGTTAGAACCATCAGGAAGAATACTGTCCAGTGGTGCACTTGGATTTGTATGAAAAGCCATAGAAATTTCTCCATAATTCAGCTAAGCAAAATGCTTAAAGAATTCATTTCCACAGTTGTGTTAATTTGAAAATTTCCAATTTTGGTCAGAACACTATTGTTAATACCCTTGATCTCCAGTAAAAGTTTCAAAATCTTTGGACTTAAAATACTGGGTTGATCAATATTTTAAATTTCTATGTAGTTATAAATTGAGAAAAATGGAAAAGTCAATTTCTAGAAATTTACCCAAACTTGAAAAATCAATTTCTCCCTGTAGGAAGCTTAGAAAATGGTGAAATAAATTTTCACAGAACCAGTGAGACCCCCTCTACATTATACAACCCCTGGTAGCCATGTTACATCTCCAAAATTTCATCGAAAATTTAGAGAAGATGATTTCTTACCATAATTTTTAGGAACAACAAACTTCCTTGATCATCTCCTGTTCTTTGCAAGAACCTTCTCTATAGTTTCTAGTATCCACCATAAAAATCCCAAAGCCAATTAAGATAATTATCTTATTTTTATCTTAGGATATTCACACCACCTTAAGCATATTAATTATTCACAAAATCATTTATACCAAGTATATGCATATTGTGTAGTAGCTGAAATCGAGGAGCAGCCGGAAGCTTTGGAGGTCCACTGCCAGAAACTAACATAGGCTCAGACTCGCATTCAGGCAAGCCCCGGTTTGCATTTAAGTTCTTACAGTGTTTTGCAGTTTTATTTCATCTTACGTCTTCAGATGATTGTGCATTATGTTTAAGTTGTTTGACATCCACTTGCATGGCCCACAAATCCTATGGAGTCTTGTGTAGGTCTACGGCCCGTTGAGTAGGAACTGCTATGCTTATGCTCAAAGGAATTCGGTAGAAGTAGAGTAGTTGGAATCTACTCGCGGGATAGGAATTTTATCACACGGGAGGATCTGGAATAAGAAAATGGTTTATGAATATGAAATTGAGACCGAGCAGTGGGTAGGATGCAGTGCGACGTGGTCTCACGTGTGTAGCCCTGCTTGTGTCAATTGAGGACCGTTTCGTGTGCGGTCCTGTTGGACAAGCTTGAATTGTACTGGCGACATACTGGAGGAATGGGCTCCAGTAAACTGACGTAGCTTGATACTGGTTTGTCGAGGCATTTCATTCTGTTTTATAGGCATTGGTTGAGGGCAGCAAGGTGTAAATCAACTGGTGGGCACGTCAGAGTACGCCCCACGCAGTGACCTCCTGCTCGTGACGGATCGACCGGTTCGACATTCGAGTGTTTAGTGAAAGGTGGCCATATATGACTAGTACTGAATTGTTATGTAGGTACTGCTGTAAGTACTCACTGGCATTTCCGAAAGTGCGTATGTGTCGTGTTATTTCGGGTATGTCTTGATTGCAATCACCGCCCCTCGCGGTAATAGAGTACCACTTGTTCATTGCGCCGTGACGTAGTAAATACTAAAGAAGTTAGGAGAATACGATATATTGGTTTACAAATTGCTTGGACAACCTTGTTTGGTTTAGAGATAGTACAATTAAAAGTTTACAGTTTCCCCATACTTTACCTATAATAGCATTATGTGCTTTGTGCACGTCATATCATCGGCAAAGCGTTTCTTGTTTGATTGTGGAGTATGTGATGTGTCGTGCCTGAAGAATGTCATGTGCTAATTAAAACATGACTATAATGATCCACTTGTAGGCGAGTCCCTATGCTTACTTTACCTATGTTTAGTGTTCATCCTTACATATGTCTAGTGAGACGGGTTAGTCTTGTTGAGCCTTATGCTCACATTTGTAGTTAACGAGTCTTTGCAGATTATACAACTGATGACGGGTTTGATGACGAGGCTGCACCCCCTCCAGGGTTTACAGCCGAGTGGGAACCCTGCACGCCGCCGTGAATTGTGTGTTGCTAGTGCGAAGTATCCAGGACATGGATGACTTTGCTTTTGTATAGCTAGTGCTGAGAGCGTAGCTAGGATGTATAGTTCTTCTCCCTTCCGCTAGTATTTTAAAAACTTCTGCTGTGCTTTTTAATAAAGACATGGTATTGTAAATTTGTTCTCGTTCTATTTTTGTATACTGTTGGGTGTCGCATTGCACGACACCACCCAATGAGATCCTTGGAGGTCGGGATTCCGGTCCCCACGGACATGGTATCAGAGCATGATTGGGAATGGTGTACTTGAAAAGAGCATATTTTCAAAAATTAGGATTTGAGTGAGGAATTATCTATATGCCCTTATAAGGAGTATTACTAGTATAAGATATAAAGGTGGTAAACTAACTTATATGTTACTAATTCTGTAACAATGCTCTGACGTCAGGTAAGAGGTAAGGTATGCCACCGTAAGCGGATCAATTGCGGTAAGATCACCATGCGAGAGGTAGCATGGAAGTCTTTCTATGGCTTGGCACAGAAATGTTAATAGGACTCTCTGAAGCTTTCTATGTTTCTGAGAACCTATGACACGCGGTACCCCAGCGTGCCTCAAAGTTTGTGGGAGCCCCCGTCGGGTGGTGTATAACCCGATAGTATGCCTCTCTAGAATCATTCATATTCTATGGGAGCATGCGAAACACATATGCCCGAGCGTGTATAAGCCGGTTTGTACAGGAGTCTTTGCTGTACAGACGTATTACAGCCATGTACCTCAAAATATGACATCGCTCGAGGGTGACTCACACCAGAGTCGTATGCAATTACTTTTGTATATATTATTGTGACTGCCTGTCGTGTTTCCCCGTGCCGCCCTTGAGGTGTGAAGGTGTGGAAGGGGATTGTTTGTCTTTTGCGGCATTGACTATGGTAGCGACCCTTGTAGCACATGTTTGCGAGTGAACGATACTAGGACCACCTATAAAATGTATCCGGAAATACCGGTTAGAATTTTCTTTGGTGAGGCACGTAGTACCGTTGGTATCAACTTTAATACGTGACCATCCACAACAATGACAAAAATGGATGCATTATATTTTGGAAAGTCTGACTATCAGGTGATGGTAGGTTTGGACTCCACAAAATGAGTTTTGATTCGACATTGGGTTCGTACCAAGGTTCTTGATTTCTGGCTAAAGTTTGCTCAACTTCGCCATGTTGTAATCATGGTTAGTTAGGAATATACATAGGGGTATGCTATATGTATGAAAAGTTCTCGAAGACCTCTACAACTTTTCTGTTGACCATAAAGGCAGAAAAGCTTGATAATCTGTTGAAATTTGGGGTATGCTTAAATTACTCCAGATAACCCTACCATTGTACCAGTCTCGGTAATTTTGCTATAAATCACTGTAGAAAAATCTTCTGCCTTATTGTGATATATATCTGAAAAGGGAAGAAGCAGATCTACAGTTTTGTTATTTAAAGTTCCTCTTGAGTCAAATTGGAGGCAATTCAAATTTCGAGCTCAAAACAGTGAACTGCAGGGCTGCTGTTGAACAACAGTCAGTTCATCTGTCAAGTTTAGGTAGCTTTAGCTTTTGATCCGGAATAGTGACATGGTCATATATATACATTTATGGAAATCTTAGCAAGTCCTCTATCAACTCCGTGTTTTACTCATGGCCTAAATATTGGTATAGCTGTGTTAAAATTCCTATGGTTGCAAACTTGGTTCTGGCAGATCAGAACTTGAACAGTTGGCACATAGTTTAGAATTAGCACACTATACCTATGTAACAAATGTTTCATGGCCGAAATATTTTACCACTGGATTGTTAACTTAATGTTATACAATGTTTATTTTGTCATTACCTCAAAATATTGTCATGATATACCTGTATAAATTGTGGAAATCACCACATATACAGGGGAGGTTCTGTCAAAATTTCCAGAAAATTTGATTCAACTTTGAACCTGTATAGATTCTATTCCCTAGCTCACCTGGAGCTGTATGAGTACAATATGGAAAGGATGTAAAGTGTACTACAACTTTTGTATTCAATCCCACACCTGGTTCTGAGGTTTCCTGTATGAAAATTTTAAATTTATACGGGAAAGTCAGCTGGAACAGACTGTGATTGCAACTCCAGCTCTAAAATTTTTTGGGAGTTTGAAACCTTCTCATTGTTCCAATATCTTTTTCACAGATGGCTGAGTCTATAGTATACTTACCAAACGGATGGGTGTTCACGAAGTGTACTCTTCTGAAGGGTTTTCCGGATTTGTTGATAGCAATGCTTCAATGGTTCGGATATCGTGAAATACCGGACTATTGGGGCAGGGAGATCGATGACAGAAGTGTGACAAGGTGCACCATTTATGTCGATGTGCCTGCTGCTCCATTGAATATTGGATGGGCTCCTTTCTCCATCCAAGTACAAGGAATTCAACGTGGTGTTATGCCGCAAGTGTTGCCATAATGAGGTTTTGCAAACTTCATTACTGTGCCATGGCTGACACTCCATTCGCGCTCTTCCCGGTCGATGGTAGAGCCAGTGATGAGTGGGCCAGTCGGATGGTTGCAGCACATGGGCATAATGAAGAAGTACCAAAAATTATTTTGGCGTCATATGCAGCATCAGCATGACAAGAAAGCCTTGATCAGCAAGCTAGCCTTGGAAAAATGATGAGTGACCTGAAGCAGGCTCTGATTCGAGGGGATCACTTTGAAGGGGCCAATGACTCACTTGGGGCCACAGTTGCTCCCCTAAATCGCCGTCTAAACTTAGGGAGAATCAGTGGCACCGGGCTGCTCAAGATCGATCGGAGGCTCGCATGAAAACGCAACACGCGGAAAGCGTGTTGGATGCGAGTCAACTCGAGGTGCAACTGTTGGATGAACAACTGAGTGAGGTGACTCAAGAAAGGGATCAATCCAGAGGGGAGACTCAGGATTGGGAGGCCATTTGCAAAAATGCACAGAAGGAACTGGAAGACCTGAGGATGTTTCTTCTGCAGGCTGATGTGAAATCTTTAGTTGCCGCAACATCATCAATGGTGGGTGAGGTAGCAACTCTTGCTCCCGCAACCGCACCCGTGGCACCAACTTCGAATGAGGAAGAGGAAGAAGAAGATCCCGAGGAACTCGAGTACGTCGAGTAGGATGTATTGGAGTGGGATGTGGCAGCACTTCTGTCGTCACGGGGCAACTTATAGTTTCATAGTTGCTCGTGTTCATTTTGTGGCCATGTTTGTATCATATTAAGAATAGCAATGGTTATGTCTAAGATGACAAGACGTGTATAACATCTCATGGGGACCAAGTATGGGAGAGATGCACTTCCGTAGGCGGAGTCCATCGTTTTGGAGTACACTACTGTAAACTTGGTCCCGAGATAATATATCTTGTATAAAGTTTGTGCTTTGCCAATATATGTGAATGTTATGCACTTATTCCCTTGTCAATAAGTCGTGCTACTGAATGATAAAATGGATAAAGGAAAAGAAAACATGTGCTGATTTTAAGTCATTTGGATGCAGAATGGTGCGTACTCGCTCGACGCCTGAAATGGGAGGATCCAGTCGTGGTCGTGAGGACGAATCTCCGACCCAGGAGACAGCTGCTACACCGCAGCAACGAGTTCCTCCACCACCACCTCCTGAACTTCCAAGGAGTCTAGCGAAGGTTCTCGCCGCAGTGCTTGGCTCGGGCGACAAGCAAACAGAGTTACTACAGACTTCGATCCAGCATTCATCCCATTAAGGAGGGCGACTAGATGCGGGTCCACGACAGCTTTCTCCGAGTTCATACTCAAACTTCATGTCGACACACCTGCCGGTCTTCGTGGAGGCCGATGAACCGTTGGAGGTGGACAACTGGCTCCATTCCATCCAAGGGAAGTTTGGTTTGCTACGAGTGACCGAACATCAGAAGACCCTGTTCGTGGCCCAACAACAACAAGAGTTCGCTGGTGCGTGGTGGGCGAATTACCTTGCCGCACCACCAGTCGACTATGCCGTGAGCTGGGAGGAATTCCGGGAGGCGTTCCACGCCTATCACATACCTCCCGGTGTTATGAGGAGGAAGCTTCAAGAGTTCTTGGAGCTAAAACAAGGAGGAAGGAGTGCTTACGAGTACTCCAAGATATTCAACCACTTGTCTCAATATGCTCAGGACCAAGTGAATACGGAAGATCAGAAGCGGGAATGCTTCTATCGGGGTTTGAACCCCAAGATGAAGGACAAGCTTGCCTTGTTCAACAGCGGCAGCTTCAACAACATGGTCAATGTCGCAATCATACTGGAGGATGCTACTAGGGAGCTGTTCTCTGACAAGAAGAAAAGGAGTGCTCAGTAGGGCAGCGGAGGAGGTACTCCTTAGAAATACCGCTTGGTGTATCAATCACCATCCGGCCAGAGGTGGCAGCCACCATCGCGACCACCGATGTTTCGTGGTCGCCCATTCAACAACGCCGGCTTCTGCCCACAACAGCAACCAGGGATGATTCCGCGTGCAGCTCTACCTCCACTGCATGCACCGGGATTCCGTCCTCCATTCCGTGCTGGTCAGACCTCGTACACATGTTATACGTGTGGATGTACGGGACACTTCTCCAAGGACTGCCCGCAGAGCGGAGGACAGTCATCGTACAAGGGGGCAAACTAGCCTCCGCACCAGCCCAAGAAGCCAGCCAACAGAACCGGCAACGTCCACCACCTCGCCATCGAGGATGTTCCGGAAGGCGCACCTGTACTCACGGGTACGTTCTCTCTCATTGGTCATCCCGTAGTCATCCTTTTTTACTCCGATGCCTATCACAATTTTATTTGCAATTCTTGTGTCAATCAATACTAGTTGTCTATCTGTTCCACAAAAAACCCATATATGATTTGTTCTCCGGGAGGAAAAGTAGTCGCATAAGATGGTCCATAGGGTACCTTCTAATCTGGGTGGGAACATATACCCTATCTCTCTCATTATACTAGAGCATCAAAAATTAGATGTCATCTTAGGGATGGCATGGTTGCAATACAACGATGCTATTATTGACATCGTTCCTCAGAGGATATATCTAAATTCTCTGCTCCACTCTCACCAAACTCTCACTCTGGAGAGTAATATCCACGTGCCTCCAACTGCTAATAACACCAAAGCCTGTAAACTTGAAGATACTCCAATAGTATGTGAGTATCCGGAAGTTTTTCCCGAAGATCTTCCTGGTATGCCACCAGAAGAGATGTCGAGTTTAAGATTGAACTTGTACTGAGAACAGTGCCAATCTCGAGAAAGCCGTATAAGATGGCACCTAAAGTACTTGCAGAACTGAAAGAGATGGTGAAGGAACTTTTGGACAAGGGTTTCATTCGTCCAAGTGCGTCACCTTGGGGCTGTTCTGCATTGTTCGTGGAAAAGAAGGATAAAACATTGAGACTATGTGTGGACTATCGTCCACTCAATGTTGTCACGATCAAGAACAAGTATCCACTACCCCGTATCGATATTCTGTTCGATCAGTTGGTAGGTGCTCGGGTATTTTCGAAGATGGATCTTCGCTCTGGTTATCATCAGATCAGGATTCGACCAAAGGATATACCTAAGATAGCATTCTCGATGAGGTATGGATTATATGAGTACCTTGTCATGTCCTTTGGATTAACCAACGCACTGGCCCATTTCAGTATCTCATGAATTCGGTATTCATGCCAAATTTGGACAAGTTTGTCATGGTATTCATCGACGACATCTTTGTATACTCAAAATTCGAAGAAGAACATGCACAACATTTGCACATCGTGCTTAAGCGATTGCGGGACCACAAGTTGTACGCTAAGTTCAGCAAATGTGAGTTCTAGATCAACCAAGTGCCATTTCTAGGGAACATCATCTCTGCTGAAGGGATTGCAGTTGATCCAAGCAAGATTAAGCAAGTGCTCAAATGGAAGTCTCCTAAGTCTGTGCATGAAGTTTGAAGTTTCCTAGGTTTAGTAGGATATTACCGAAGGTTCATCCCAAGCTTTTCCAAAATAGCTAAACCAATGACGGAACTTCTGAAGAAAGGAAAGAAATATGCATGGACAAAAGAATGTGAGGAAGATTTTCAAGCATTAGTAAAACACCTCACAACAGCATCAGTATTAGCCCAACCGGACACAACAAGATTCTTTGATGTTTATTGTGATGCATCTAGAATTGGTTTGGGTTGCGTATTAATGCAAGACAGAAGGGTGATCGCTTATGGACCACGGCAGCTTCGGAACCATGAGCAGCATTATCCGACTCATGATCTTGAGCTCGCTGCCGTGGTACTAGCATTAAAGATGTGGAGACACTATCTATGGGGCAACCTAGTACATCTCTACACCGATCACAAAAGCTTGAAGTACATCTTCACCCAGAAAGAATTGAATATGCGACAATGAAGATGGTTGGAGTTAATCAAAGACTATGATATTGAGATCTACTACCATCCCAGAAAGGCAAATATTGTCGCAGATGTGCTAAGTCGCAAGTCCCAAATCAATAACCTTTCTATCACCTTGATAGAGGAAGAAGAACCGAGTCTCTACTTGGTTCCGTATGGGGCGCTCTACAACCTAGCCCTTATTCCTACCATAAGGGAGGAGATTGTGGAGGCTCAGAAGGAAGATAAAGGCATATCACATATTCGCCAACGCATGAAAAAGGGGAAAATGAAGTGTTTCCGAGGGGACAATGACGGTACCATCTGGTTCAAAGACCGCATCGTGGTACCCCGCAATGTGAGACTTCGGAAGAAAATTTTGGATGAGGCTCATTTGTCCAAATATTCTATTCATTCGGGGAGTAACAAATTGTACCAAGACTTGAAGAAGAAATTTTGGTGGACTCGGATGAAGAGGGAAATAGCGAAGTATGTATCTAAATGTGATACGTGCCGACGAGTGAAATCCGACCATCTAAAAGCACCTAGACAACTACAACCGTTAAGCATACCTGCCTGGAAATGGGAGGACATCTGCATGGATTTCATTGTTGGTTTACCTCTCACTTTTCGCAAACATGACTCGATTTGGGTGACAGTCGACCGATTCACCAAGTCGGCTCACTTTATTCCAGTCAATGTCAAGTATGTGGCACAGCAATATGCAGAGTTGTATATTGCTAGGATCTTACGCTTACACGGAGTACCTTGGACTATCATATCAGATCGTGGAACCTTGTTTGTTGCTCGATTTTGGGAGCAGCTCCACGCATCTCTAGGTACCAAATTGATTCGAAGCTCATCTTACCATCCATAGACTGATGGTCAAACGGAATGAGTAAACCAAGTGCTAGAGGATATGCTCCGCGCCTGTGCCATCCACCATGGTAGGAACTGGGATGATCATCTACCATTGGCGGAGTTTTCATACAACAATGGTTATCAGACTAGCATCCAAATGGCACCATATGAAGCCCTTTATGGCCGTAAGTGCCGCACACCTTTGAACTGGTGTGAATCCGGTGAACGAGTAACATATGGTATAGACTTGGTAAAGGAAGCCGAAGATCGAGTACGAGTTATTCAAGCCAACGTCAAGGCTGCTCAATCTCGCCAGAAAAGCTATGCGGACAAACGATGTCGACCCCTTCACTTTGATATCGGGATCACGTTTACCTTCGTGTATCCCCAATGAAAGGGATTCATCGCTTCGATGTAAAAGAGAAGCTAGCTCCATGTTTCATCGGACCATTCGCAATAAGTGAGCAATGCGGACCTGTAGCCTATCGGCTAGAGCTGCCAGCATCGCTGTCCGGGGTGCACAATGTGTTTCACATTTCACAATTGAGAAAATGTCTCAAGGCCCCAGCAGAAGTCCGTATGGAGGATTTGGAAGCTCTCCAACAAGATCTCACTTACTCTGAGCATCCAACCCAGATAGTCGATAAGAAGACTCGTACCACAAAAAACCGCACTTTACATTTCTACAAGGTCTTGTGGGGAAACCACACCGCTGATGAAGCAACGTGGGAGAGCGAGGAATATATTAGAACCAACTATTCGGACTTGTTAACATCATATATTCGTTAGATATTTTCCTTTTATCCTTCCTTTTGTAATCTCGGGACGAGATTCTTTTAAGGGGGGAGGAATGTAAAATCCCACTTTGTCCTTCATATAAAGTTCAGCTACAAGTTTATTATAAACCGTAATGGAGATCCATCATGGTTATGCACATGAACTTATGGTGGGCTACATGAACTTGATCTCATCAAATAATTTCCTCTACTCATGCTTTAATTTATTAACATGATGTGACACCCGGTTCCAAAAATGAACCAAGCTAACGCATATGTGTGCCCAGAATGTTCAACACACATACAAGAGTGCATTCACAAAGGAGTATACAGAAAATTACCTCAGAACAAGATTAATTAACAAAATTTCATTACACAATTCAAAATATTCTCGAATACAAGCTCTAATGAAGATTAATGACAAGTTCAACTAATGCAGCGGAAATAACGAAATAAGCAAACTAAATAGCTAGGCAGCATAAGAAAAAGGGTATAGCGCAGCTCCATGCAACACCACAGGCAAAGCTGACGGTAGACACGGCCTAGAACTCCGCATTATCGCCATTAAACTCCCAATCCTGACCTGCAACTATTGGGGGAGGGGTGTTGCAGGGGTGAGTACATGTCGTACTCAGCAAGTGTGGAAAGTATGACATGTGGCTGTTTCAAATGATGAATATTATAATGGTTAAGTGCTGAAAAGTACATTAAAACATTTGAAAAGCAATATATAATATGTATATGAATCAAACCCATCATAATCATAAGTAATATCATAATACCAGTCTACAATTCACCATCCTCATCAATGATTTCATATTTCACCATTTGCCAATAACCATATTCAATACCAGAAATTAATCCATAACCAACCATAATCATTACCAAACCATAACCATCCCAATACCAAGTTCCCTCTAATCATGGAAGTTGTCCAGGTGCTCATAACCGGGAGCACGGCTATCATGATAGTTTTAACACTCTGCAGAGTTTGTACCGCTTTACCCACGTGTTTGTGATTTCACCACCCGTCGACGACTAAAGAACCTCCCTTATGCCAATTACACTTCCTTTGGTGGAGGGCCAAGAGATCAAAAAAAGCCTTTACAAAGGGATTACTAGCCTATTTAGACCCCACTGAGGTTTCACCGGTGGCGATGTCTCCTACAGAGCACATCTTCAACCAAGGGCCCCCTCTTGAGCCATTCGGATCCCATGGTAGTCCCACCAATCATCAACAAACCCAATCCGACTACCCCTTCCCCGAGCATCCACAATGGTCCAAACAGCACTAGCAAAGCCCTAATTAATCAGCTATGCCGCACCCATACTTGGCCTCGTGGTGGCACTATAGTCCTGGCTTATTCTTGCATGAACTGGTCCTTAGATCTAAAGCAAGCAAACCACCATGACATCCATCCCATCCACATGCCAGGCTTGCTTAGATCACCCATTCCCATATCATATTATCCAGTTCATGTTAATCATAGTCTCATAAATACATCATTAATATGTAGTATTGTTTTCCCATCCCAATTAATTAAGCGAAGCAAAAAGGTAAAAAGCCCATCCCGACTCTCTACCATAATTCCAGGTGACAAGGGTGGTCAAACAAATCTAGTAAACTTCCTACCATAGGATTTCCCATCGAATTGACACAGCATGCAGTTTTGCAAACAAAACATTTATTTTAAAATTGGATCAATATGCTTCAAGGACACTTGCCTTGCTCTTGCGGTTGATTAGGGTCAAAGCCTTCAACCTCTTGGTGCTGTAGATCCTCCGCGGCACTCTCTAGCGCAAATCCGCCTAATCTGCACAATAAACATACAAGACAAGAAACACAATCAAAGAGTGCACAAATATTACTCAATATGACATGACATGCATGGTTAATGCAAATGCAAGGTAGAACTTGTTAATAGACTCCTTTTAATGATCACTAACTAGTTCTAATAGATTTTTAACAAGTTTATTCAGGTTTGGATGTGATTAGATCTCATTTTAGAATCAATTCAACAAAATTTAACTAGGAAAATCGGACTAGTCTGCAGAAGGTCAGACTAGTCCGCACTTCGCAGAGCTCGCGAACTAGGGTTTTCTAGATCGACGTGAATTTGGAGATTAGGGGTTGAATTCACGTAAGGAAAAGAGAATAGAAGGTATACCAAGTGTTTAGGACTCTAATGAATCAAGAAACTTGGATGTAGCACTTAGATATTGATGATCTAGGGTTGGGGATGAACTTGGAGATGAATTGGTGACAAAGAACGAAAGCTTGGTGGAGATCTTGATCCTCTTTCGTTTCCTCGTCTTCTTCTTCTTGCTTGAGATCTTCTCCTTCCTCCTTGATGGTGGCTCCTCACGAACTAGGGTTTGGGTCGGGTGGAAAAGTGACAAATAGATGTCAAGCAAAGGGGTGAGGTTGTTTATATAGAGGTGGAGGCTTGGGTTAGATGGATTTCGAGTTTGGGATGAGTAGAGGCCGGTTTAGAGTCCCACATGGGCTCTAAAAGAGTTAGGCACGACATCCCTAGGCCCACATAACATGAAACCCAAGCAACAAGTCGTAAAACAAAAGATCAACTCGGAGTTGCGAAATATCGGACAAGTCCAAAAAGGACCGGACTAGTCCGAAAATGTCCAGAGAGAAAATCGGACAAGTGTGGCCTAAAATCGGACAAGTCCGACTTTAGTCAGAGAGGAAATCGGACAAGTCCGCTGGAACAACGGACTAGTCCGGAAAAGTCCAGGGACTTCGCAATTTTTCAAGGATTCTTGGAATATCGGACTAGTCCGCACAAAATCGGACAAGTCCGAAAGTTTCCAGAGGTAAAATCGGACTAGTCCTCAGCGACAACGGACAAGTCCATTTTTAGTCAGAGAGAAATCGGACTAGTCCTCAGCAAAATCGGACTAGCACTTTCCTGCATTATAAGTGCGGTTTTGTTCCAAATCAATTTTAAATGCCCCAAATCAATTTTAAACTCATTCCTCTTGATGTGGATTAATGTTAAACAGGTAAATGAATGTATGTAGGGCATGATGCATGAAAATGCAGGTGTTACAAACCTACCCCCCTTAAAATGAATCTCGCCCTCGAGATTCACGCAGAAGAAAAGAGATAGGGAAATTCCTTCTTGATATCATCCTCCAATTCCCACGTTGCTTCTTTTTCTGTGTGGTGCTTCCATTGAACTTTACACCATCGAATCACCATGTTCCTTGTGCCTCTCTCCTTGGTTTCCAAGATCTTGACCGGTTGCTCGGCATAAGTCAAATCTTCCTCTAGTTCCAATTCTTCCATTGGCACTTGTTCTTCCGGTACTCTCAAGCATTTCTTGAGCTGGGAAACATGAAAGACATCATGTACGTCTGAAAGATGAGTTGGCATGTCCAACTTATACGCTACTTCTCCTCTGTTGTCCAAAATCTTGAATGGTCCAATGTAGCGAGGTGCTAGCTTGCCTCTTATATTAAACCTCTTATGACCTCTCATTGGTGACACCTTGAGGTAAACAAAATCTCCCACTTCGAAGGCTAATTTCCTTCTCCTATTGTCCGCATAGCCCTTTTGTCTTGATTGGGCAGCCCTCAAGTTTTCATGAATTATTTGGACTTGCTTTTCGGCTTCTTGCAACACATCCGAACCAAATACTTGAGTTTCTCCTGCCTCATTCCAGAATAAAGGTGTCCTACACTTCCTCCTATAAAGCACTTCATATGGTGACATCTTCAAACTTGCTTGGTAACTATTGTTGTATGAAAATTCTGCGTATGGCAAGCTTTTGTCCCAACCTTTCCCATGCTTTAAAGCACAAGCTCTCAACATGTCCTCTAAAATCTGGTTGGTCCTCTTGCTTTGTCCATCTGTTTGAGGGTGATATGGCGAATTGAAATTCAGCCTCGTTCCCATAGCTTCATGCAATTTCTGCCAAAATCTGGAGGTAAATTGAGAACCTCTATCCAAGACTATCTTCTTTGGTACTCTGTGTTGACATACAATATGCTCCATGTATATTTCGGCCAATTGTGCATCTGTATATTTGGTCTTCACAGGGACAAAATGAGCTGACTTGGTTAAGCGATCCACAATTACCCAAATTGAGTCATACTCGGACTGAGTACGTGGTAACCCAACTATGAAGTCCATTCCGATTTCTTCCCACTTCCATTCCGAGATCTTCAATGGTTGCAATAATCCAGCTGGCATTTGATGTTCTGCCTTGACTCGTTGGCACACATCACATAATGCTACGTATTCAGCTATGTCCTTCTTCATGCTATCCCACCAATAGCAAGTCTTCAAGTCTTTGTACATCTTCGTACAACCGAGGTGAACTGATTACGGCGAGTCATGTGCCTCCTTTACTATTGTCTCCAGAATATGATTTACATTAGGCACAACGATTCTCTTTCCAAGCCATAAGGTACCATGTTCGTCTTCATCAAATCTGAATTCTATCCACTCTTGGGTCCTTTCCTTGATTTCCTGAATTTCCTCATCCTTGGTCTGTGCCTCTCGAATTTCTTGCTCCAAGGTTGGATTTAACTCCATTATTCCCATCTCATTCACGAATTTGAGGTTCAACCGTTCAAATTCCTTACATAACTCGGATGGCAACTCTCGAACTGTGAGTTGATGACTTACTCCTTTTCTACTCAAAGCATCGGCCCTACGTTGGCTTTTCCCGGATGATAGTTGATCCCCAAATCAGAATCTTTGATGAGCTCCAACCATCTTTGTTGCCTCAAGTTCAGATCTGTTTGTGTGAAGATATACTTAAGACTCTTGTGATCCGTATAAATTTCACATCTATGTCCAAGGATATAGTGCCTCCAAATCTTCAATGCGTGTACCACGGTGCGAGTTCCAAATCATGCGTTGGGTAATTCTGCTCATGTTTCTTCAATTGTCTCGACGCATAGGCTACTACTTGACCTTCTTGCATAAGCACACATCTAAGTGCTTGTCTTGATGTGTCGCAACATATGTCAAAACTCTTGCTTACATCCGGCAGTACCAAAACTGGGGCTGTTGTCAACCTCTTCTTCAACTCCTCAAAACTGTTTTGACAAGTTTGAGTCCATTGGAATGCCTTTCCCTTCATTAGCAATTTCGTCATTGGCTTGGCTATCTTGGAGAAGTCCTTGATGAACCGACGGTAATATCCAGCCGTCCTAAGGAAACTCCTTATTTCCTTTACATTTTGCGGCGGTTCCCATTTCAACACGTCTCTCACTTTTTCGGGGTCAACCGATACTCCTCCTCCTGAGATTATATGACCCAAAAACGACACCTCTCTCAACCAAAGCTGACACTTGTTGAACTTGGCATACAATTGATGCTCCCTCAATTTCTGAAACGTAAGCCTCAAGTGTTCCTCATGTTCTTTCTCATCCTTCGAGTACATCATAATGTCTTCAATAAATACAACAACGAACTTATCCAAGTACTCCAAGAAGACCTTATTCATGAGGTACACAAAGTACGCAGGCGCATTTGTCAGTCCAAAAGACATCACGGTGTACTCATAAGATCCATACCGTGTCCTAAAAGCTGTCTTGGGTATGTTCAATGGTCTAATCTTCATTTGAAAGTATCCCGACCTCAAATCAATCTTAGAGAAGACACAAGCACCCTTCATCTGATCAAACAAGTCTTCTATGTGTGGCAAGGTGTACTTGTTCTTGATTGTCACCTCGTTGAGAGCTCGATAATCCACACACATCCTTTGGGTTCCGTCATTCTTGTCCACAAACTGCACGGGCGCTCCCCAAGGTGAAGAGTTGGGCCGAATGAAACCCTTCTCTAGTTTCTCTTGAATTTGCTTCTTGAGCTCCGCTAGTTCCATAGGAGGCATCCTATACGGCCTCTTAGCTATAGGTGCAGTTTCAGGTATTAAATCAATAACAAACTCAATGTCTCGATCAGATGGCATACCTGACAACTCATGCGGAAAAACATCCAAAAATTCACAAACCACCGGAATTTCCTCAATTGCAGCACCGTCCATATGATTCAACTCCAATTGCTTTGGTGCGGTTTGAGATGCTTCAAATTCTACGGTGATCCCTTCTTCATTAGTCAACTTCACCGTCTTCGTGGCACACTCAATAACTCCATTGTACTTCCTCACCCAGTCCATACCAAGTATAATGTCCAATCCTTGAGAATCCAAAACGATGAGGTTGGCGGAGAAGTCTACCCCCTTATTCTAAGGCTTACTTTTGGACATACTATATTTGTCCTCATCTCTCCTCCAGGAGACTTAACCAATAGAGTAAACTTCATATGAGAGATAGGCAAACTATACTTGGCAACATACTTCGATGCAATGAATGAATGCGATGCTCCAGAATCAAACAACATAGTCACGGGGCTGGAGTTGGCGAGAAACATACCAATGACCACATCATCCGCTTGTTGATCATCCTCCGTAGAGACATGGTTCACGTTGCCACGAGCAAAATTCTGTTGTCCATGGTTCCCTTGTGGCTGTCCTCCATTGGGTCTTTGGTTTTGCCTCGGTGCATTACTTCCTTGACCAAGGCCTGACTTAGGACATTGATGCGCAAAGTGTCCAGCTTCTCCACAAGTATAGCACTTCTTAACTCCACCAGAATTATTGGGACGAGCTTGGTTTTGAGCATTGGCACCAGGAAAGTTAGCATGAGGTGCAAAAGGCATTGGAGGCCTAGGTGCTTGCATGACAGGGCGTTGCTGCACAAACAGAGTTGGGCGCGGTACAAATCCAGGGCGTTGTATAGGAATAGAGGAGCTGTAATATGGCGCATTAGGTGGTGCCAGGCGAGGGCGCACATTACTCCCTTGTTGCTGTCCTTGATATGGTGTCTTTCTCTTATTGTCTTGCTCCATCTCACGAATCTTGTTCTCAACCACAATTGCTTTGTCCACAAGCTTCTGAAAATTGGCATAATCACAGTTGAGCAATTGCACTTGAATTTCATTGTTGAGGCCTCTCATGAACAAGTATTGCTTCTAGCTGTCTCTGTGGGGACCGGAGTCCACACATCCGAGGATCTCATTGGGTGGTGTCGTGCGATGCGACACCCAACAGTTTACAAGAAATAGAACCAGAATAAAGTACAAGACCAAGTCTTTTATTTAATACACAGCGGAAGTTTTCACAATACTAGCGGATGTGAAGAAATATATACATACCATAGCTACGCTCTCAGCACTAGCTATGCAAAAAGCAAAGTTTCCCATGCCAGGGATACTTTGCACTAGCAACACTCAAACTATGGCGGCGTGCAGGGTTCCCACTCGGCTGTACACCCTGGAGGGGGTGTCGCCTCATCGTCAAACCCATCCTCATTAAGATAACCTGCAAAATCTCGTTAACTGCAAACGTGAGCATAAAGCTCAGCAAGACTTAACCGTCTCACTAGACATATGTAAGGGGACACTAAACATAGGTAAGGTGAAGCATAAATGACTTGCCTACAAGTGAATCCTTATGATCAGGTTTGAAGTAGCAAATGACATTCTCTGGGCACGGCACATCATGGGCTCCACAATCAAACAAGAAACGCTTTACCGATGATATGACATGCCCAAAGCACATAGTGCTATTACAGCTAAAGTATGGGGAAATTGAAAATCTTTAGTTATACTATCTCTAAATCATACAAGGTTGCAAAGTAATTATAATTCAATACAATATGATTTTCTGGCTTCTTTAGTATTTACTACGTCACCGCTCAGTGAACAAGTGGTACTCTATTACTGCGAGGGACAGTGATTGCAATCAGGACACACCCGGACAACACGACACATACGCACTTTCGGAAATGCCAGCGAGCACTTCGCGCAGTACCTACGTAGCACTTCAGTACTAGTCGTATATGGCAACCTTTCGCGAGACACTCAAATGCTGAACCGGTCGATCCGTCACGGGCAGGAGGTCCCTGCGTGGGGCGTACTCTGACGTGCCCACCAGCGGATTTACACCTTGCTACCCTCAACCCACACCTATAAAACGGAACGGTATGCCTCGACACCCAAGTGACCAAGCTACGTCAGTTTATTGGATTCCATATGTCCATTATGTTGCCGGTACAATTCAAGCTTGTCCGAAGGGGCCGCACACGAAGCGGGCCTTAATCGACACAGGCAGGGCTATGCGACCGAGACTCACTTCCCGCCGCTTCCTAGCCATTCCCTGCCCGGTCTCAATTTCATTATATTAAGCCATTTTCTATTCAACCAATCCTGTGAGATACATCTCTCGCGAGTAGATTCCAACTACTCGAGTTCTACCGGATTTCCTATGCATTAGCAAAGCAGTTACTATAGGTCAAACTGTAACTCGTGCCAAATAAACCCTGGGATTTTTGGTCATGCATGTGGAGTATCATTCACCCTAAACGTAATGCACAATTCATATACTACTCATCATAGTGATAAAGCAAAAGTTTTATAAACGACTTAAATGCAAACCGGGGCTTGCCTTGTTGCAGGTCAGGTTCTGAGTTAAAAATTTGAAGGTTCTCTTCCAAGGCTTCTGGCTCCTCCTCGACTTCGGTCACTATACGATATGCAGATAACATGGATATATAAATGACTTTGAAATTTATTTATTTTAAGACCATAAATTAATTCATGGTGATCACTATATGACAGGGACCTTGATTGTCTTTGGAACTTCGATGGTAGATACTAGGGAATATGATCAAAGCTCTTGCAAAGAACAGGAGATGATCATAGCAGATTGTGGTCTCCGAAAGTATGGCAAGCAAATCAACTTCCAAAAATTTCCGAGAGGAAACTGTAGCTTGAACCTAGCTAACAGTTGATAATCAAGATGGAGGGAGTGGTGCTGGTCTTAGCAAAATTTGTTTTCATAATTTTCTAAGCTGTGGGGAAGGAGTTATTGTATTTCTAATTCGGCAAGAATTTCTGAACTTACTTTATAATTGAGTTTCTAGATATTAAATCAATATTTAGTTTGTAACTGATTTAGGACTAGCATAGTAGGTTAATTAAATCCAAAACTTTAACAGGGGCTAGTGTATGACTAAAGGAAGACTCAGTAAAATTTTGGGATCTACTAAAGCAACCTAATAGCTGTGAAAATTCAATAGCTGAAAAAGGAAATTGAATTATACAGAGAGTTAAACAGGTGCTATGGCTGCCAAATTTTGCCTGATAATCAAGAATAGGACAATAAATTTTATGTGAATTTTGGGGATTTTTCCTGTGGATATCTTGTCTGGAAAAATTTCATTTGCATTAGGAAAGATTATTTTCTACAAAATTTAACTCTGAGTTTCACAGAACCTAATTGGTATTGACAGAAACTAGAGCTCGAGAGCTTTCGAACAAAATTTGTTTGAAGAATTTTGGAGTATCCTACAGAAAGTTATGGATTTTCTAAGTTGGAGCCTATTCTGGAATAATTTCCTAATTTGATTTAACTCGTGGGCCCCACTGTTTTAAAATGAACCAATAGTATTTAAACCACACGGGGGCCACAGATTCCCACCTCGTAGCCACAGCAAATCCCGTGGCCACACCTGATCCGACGGGATTTACCGCCGCTGACACGCGGGACCCGCCGTGTCGTCTTCTACCTCCCGACGCGGGCGGCGCGCGGGGTTCCCGCGGCGGTGCTCTCCGGCGAGCCTCGCCGCCGGCCAATCCAACGCACCAGATTCGCGGAAACTTGCCGCCTGGGGGTTTTTGGGGTCGCTGAGCACGACGGTGAGGTCAGTGGGTCTTGAAGCTCGCCGGAAAAGGTCGTGCGACGGCGGTGGCGGCGATGAGCGCTCGGGCAACATAGAGCTCTCTATAGAGTAGCTCAAATCACTCGGGAATTGCTCCAAAACCTTTATGGGATGATGGAGTTCATGGATATGGGCGCAGAAGGGGAGTGAGTTGCCGGGAATCATGAGTTCGACGGTGAACCGAGGTTTTCTCACCGGCGGCGAGCAAAACTCGAAATTCAGAGCCGTTGCTTGATGATCCTTAAAGGTTTTTGCTCACACAGGAGCGCTAGGGCCTATAGACACTATCTCTAAGTAATTGCAAAGGATGATTGCTTGCCGAAAAGGAATTTGACATGAAATCATAGCTAGCTATCTACCCTCGGCCGTAGAGGAAACGAACAATAACTTGCTCAGGCTTCAACGATAAGGGAAACGGTTTGTACCATGAGCTAGAGTTTGATCAGGCGCACCTTTTTGCTCTTTGGAGCTAGGCTTGAAACGGCGCGGAACGGCGGCACGCCGCGGAGCAGTGGCGAGCGGCGGCGATGGCGCGCGGCGGAAGAATTGTGGCGAGGCAGTGGAGCTGTGATCGGGGATGAGGATTAAAGGGGGCTTCGGCCGGCCTTTTATAGGGCCGCGGCGAGCAGGCAGGCAGCTCGCTGGAGCTGCATGCGCGCGCGCGGTGTCGAGCGGGGGCGCGGCGGTGCAGAGGTGTCGGGGTTGAGCTGATCCGTTTAAAAGGGGAGCTGACATGTGGGGCCCACTGTCCAGTGATTCTCCCCACAGTTCAGTTACTAATTCATTTAAAAATAGAAGATCAACTCCAAAAATCATGAAATTTTGTGGAGATGGCAAATGAATTATTCTGAACACAATGGTGAACTCAATTCTTATGTTTAAAGAAGTTGAAGAAGAACTAAAAATTCAGATTTGAATTTGATTCAAATTTGCCAAGCACCTCAATAAAAATAGTAGATGAGTTTCTAAAATCTTGAAACTTTGTAAGCATGCTATTGAGGAATTTAGGAGCTCATGGAAAAATTTAGAGCCCTTAATTTGAATATTTGGTTTAGAGCTTATTTGGGCTTCATTGTGCATTGCTTACTAATCCTTACCCAAAAATTCTTATTCTTAAAAGGTGAATAGAATATAATGGTGAAGCCTAATACCCATGATAAAAGAATCTAACAAAGAGTGCAAGATAAGTTTTGGATGGCATAGTTCATGTGTACCATTATATTGGAGATCCAAAATAGTTGATCACAAAACCCATATGAACTTAACATGCCATAAAAGTGGGGTTTCACATTCCTCCCCCCTTAAAAGAATCTCGTCCCGAGATTACAAAAGAAGGCAAAGGAAAAAGGATCTATCGAGCATATGCCGCTAACAAGTCCGGATAGTTCGTTCTAAGATACTCCTCGCTTTCCCACGTGGCCTCTTCGGCACTGTGGTTGCTCCACAAGATCTTGTAGAAACGCAAGGTGCGGCTTCTTGTGGCGCGAGTCTTTTCATCGATGATCTGAGTTGGATGCTCGGAATAGGTGAGATCTGGCTGGAGAGCTTCCAAATCATCTATACGGACATCAGCGGGAGTTTTAAGACACTTTCGTAACTGAGAAACGTGGAACACATTGTGAACCCCTGAAAGTGACGGTGGTAACTCTAATTGATATGCCACAGGTCCGCATTGTGCTAGGATTGCGAATGGCCCAATAAAACGTGGGGCTAGCTTCCCTTTCATTCCGAATCGATGGATACCTTTCATAGGGGATACCCGAAGATAAACTTGATCTCCAACTTCGAAGTGAAGAGGTCGACGTCGTTTGTCCGCGTAGCTCTTCTGACGAGACTGAGCAGCTTTGAGATTCGCCTGAATAGTGCGAACTCGATCCTCGGCTTCATTTACTAAGTCGATGCCGTACACTGCCCGTTCACCTGATTCGCACCAGCTCAAGGGTGTGCGACACTTTCGGCCATAGAGAGCTTCATATGGCGCCATCTGGAGGCTAGCCTGGTAACTATTGTTGTACGAAAATTCCGCCAATGGTAGATGATCATCCCAGTTCTTGCCCTGGTGGATGGCACAGGCACGAAGCATGTCTTCTAGTACTTGATTCACCCGTTCGGTCTGACCATTGGTCTGAGGATGATAGGCCGAGCTCAGAATTAACTTGGTTCCTAGTGCAGCGTGGAGATGCTCCCAGAATCGCGAAACAAATACAGCTCCACGATCTGAGATGATGGTACAGGGTACACCATGTAGACATATTATTCTGGAGATATAAATTTCCGCGTATCGCCTCGCATCGTATGCCACGCGGACCGGTATGAAATGAGCCGATTTGGTCAATCGGTCAACGATCACCCAAATCGAGTCGTTTTTATGGAGAGTGGGAGGCAACCCAACAATGAAATCCATACTGATATCCTCCCATTTCCAAGCCGGTATGCTTAAAGGTTGAAGCTGTCCAGCTGCCTTCATATGGTCGGCCTTTACTCGCCGACACGTATCACACTCGGACACGTATTTAGCTACTTCTCTCTTCATCCGAGTCCACCAGAATTTCTTCTTCAAATCTTGGTACATCTTGTTGCTTCCCGGATGAATGGAATACTTGGATAAATGAGCTTCGTCCAGTATCTTCTTTCTAAGTTCCATGTTTCGGGGTACCACTATACGGTCGTTAAACCAGAGGGTACCTTCATCGTCACTTCGGAAGCATTTCATCTCCCCCTTCTTTATTCTTTGCTGAATATGTGACATCCCCTTGTCCGCCTTCTGAGCTGCCATAATATCCTCCCTGATGGTAGGAATGAGAGCGAGATTGTAGAGCGCCCCATATGGAACCAAGTAGAGACTCAGTTCTTCCTTTCCCTCCATCGAGGTAATGGAAAGATTGTTGATATGGGACTTGCGGCTCAGAGCGTCTGCGACTACGTTCGCCTTGCCGGGATGGTAGTGGATCTCAATCTCATAATCCTTGATCAATTCTAACCATCGCCTTTGTCGCATATTCAAATCCTTCTGGGTGAAGATGTATTTCAAGCTTTTGTGATCAGTGTAGAGGTGTACTAAATTACCCAGTAGATAATGCCTCCACATCTTCAATGCTAGCACCACAGCAGCCAGTTCAAGATCATGAGTCGGGTAGTGCTGCTCGTGGTTCCGAAGCTGTCGCGATCCATACGCGATCACTCTTCGCTCTTGCATTAACACACAACCTAAACCAATCCCAGATGCATCACAATAGACATCAAATGCTTTGGTAGTGTCTGGTTGGGCTAAAACTGGTGCCGTTGTAAGGTGTTTCACCAATGCTTTGAAACCTGCTTCACATGCCTCAGTCCATACATACTTTTGTCCTTTCTTCAGAAGTTCTGTCATTGGTTTAGCTATTTTGGAGAAACTAGGTATAAACCTCCGGTAATATCCTGCTAAACCTAGGAAACTTCGGACTTCATGTACAGACTTTGGAGACTCCCATTTGAGGACTTGCTTGATCTTGCTTGGGTCAACTGCAATACCTTCTGCTGATATGATGTGCCCTAAAAATGGCACCTGGTTGATCCAGAATTCACACTTGCTGAACTTAGCATACAACTGATGGTCCCGTAGTCGCTGAAGCACAATATGCAAGTGTTGAGCATGTTCTTCTTCGGATTTTGAATACACAAGTATGTCGTCAATGAAGACCACGACGAACTTGTCCAATTCCGGCATGAACACTGAGTTCATGAGATACATGAAATGAGCCGGGGCGTTGGTTAATCCGAAGGACATAACCAGATACTCATACAGCCCATACCTTGTTGAGAATGCTGTCTTGGATATATCTTCTGGTCGGATTCTGATTTGATGATAACCAGAACGAAGATCCATCTTCGAAAACACTTTAGCACCCACTAATTGATCGAAAAGAATATCAATGCGCGGTAGTGGATACTTGTTCTTGATGGTGACAGCATTAAGTGGACGATAGTCTACACACAGCCTCAAGGTCTTATCTTTCTTTTCTACAAACAGTGCAGAACAACCCCATGGTGATGAACTTGGACGAATAAAACCTTTGCTCTCAAGTTCAGTTAATTGTTCCTTCAGTTCTGCAAGTTCCTTGGGTGCCATCTTGTAGGGTGGTCTTGAAACTGGCACTGTTCCGGGCGCAAGTTCAATCTTGAACTCTATATCCCTTTCTGGTGGCATCCCAGGGAGATCTTCAGGAAACACGTCGGGGTATTCACATACTACCGGAATATCCTTAAGTTCCATAACCTCGGTGTTGTGAGTGGATGGGTCTAATGGAATGATGTTCTCAAGATTGAGAACCTGGGGCTGATGGAGTGGAGAGTTTAGATAAATTTTTCGAGGAACGATATCAAGGATAGCACCATGGTATTGCAACCATGCCATTCCTAAGATGATATCTAGCTTTTGAGTTTCTAGGATAATGAAGGAGGTAGGATAGACGTTCCCATCTAGGTCGAGAGGCACTTTATGGGCTACCTCATAGGTTACTACCCTCCCTGCTGGAGTGCAAATCATATATGGAGTTTTTGTGGAGATAACAGGCAATTGACTTTTAACGACAAAAGATTTACTAATGACATTGTGTGAAGCTCCGGAGTCAAAAAGTATGACTACGGAATGATTTAAGACAGAGAACGTACCCGTGAGCACGGGTGCGCCTTCCGGAACGTCCTCGATGGCGAGGTGGTGGATGTTGCCGGGTCTGGTGGCTGGCTTCTTGAACTGATTGCGGGGTGGGTTGGCCCCCTGGTAGGATGATTGCCCTCCGCCTTGTCGATTCTGCGGACAATCCTTGGCGAAGTGCCCCGCACGTCCACACGTGAAACACGTGTACGGGGTTTGGCCAATACGAAGGGGAGGACGGAATCCCGGTGCACGTGGTGGAGGTGGAAGTGCACGTGGGATCATCCCCTGCTGCTGTTGTGGCCGAAATCCGCCGTTGTTGAACTGACGACCACGGAACATTGGTGGTCGCGATGGCGGCGGCCATCTCTGGCCGGATGGTGATCGATACACCATACGGTACTTCTGAGGAGCACCACCTCCGCTGCCCTGCGGAACACTCCTCTTCTTCTTATCTGAGGACAGCTCGCGCGTAGCGTCCTCCAGCATGATAGCGGCATTGACTATGTCGTTGAGGCTGCCGCGGTTGAACAGGACAAGCTTGTCCTTCAACTTGGGGTTCAAACCCCGATAGAAACATTCCCGCTTCCGATCTTCGGTATTCACTTGGTCCTGAGCATATTGGGCCAAGTGGTTGAATGATTTGGAGTATTCGTATGCACTCCTTCCTCCTTGCCTTAACTCCAAGAACTCTTGAAGCTTCCTCCTCATAATCCCGGGGGGATGTGGTAGGCGCGAAATGCCTCCCGGAATTCGGTCCAGCTTACAACATGGCCTGCGGGGCGTGCGGCAAGGTAATTGGCCCACCACGCACCGGCAGACCCCTGCAGTTGTTGCGCTGCAAACAATGCCTTCTGCTGTTCGGTTACCGCGAGTAAACCGAACTTTCCTTCAATGGTGCGGAGCCAGTTATCCGCGTCCAACGGTTCATCGGCTTCTCTGAATACCGGTGGGTGTGTCGATGAAAAATTAGAGTAGGAACTCTGAAATTGCTGACGCGGTCCATCATCCTGTCGTCCCCCTTGACGGGACGAGTGCTGCACCAACGTCCGCAGTAACTCGGTTTGCTCGTCGCGCGAGCCGAGCACTGCAGCGAGAACCTCCGCGAGACTCCTGGGGAGTGTGGTTGGAGGTGGTGGAGGTGGTTGCGTCTGAGGCGTATTCTGCCCCGGGGGTGGTGTGCCATCCCCCTGTCCTCCACTAGATCCTCCCACCTCTGAGGCTGTACGAGTACGCACCATACTGCAATATAATGAATAACACGGTAAGTCCCATTGCCTCAAGTTTATCCTCCCTTAGAAATGCGGTAGACAAAATTAGACGACGCATAACATTTACATATATTGATAAAGCACAAACTTTATACAAAATATATCATCTCAAGACCAAGTTTACAGTAGTAAACCCAAAATGATGGACTCCCTTTATGGAAATACATCTCCACCATACTTGGCCTTCCTGACATGTCATACTCATCTAATTAGCTAGACACCACAACCATTACTCTTAATATGACACAAACATGGTCACAAAAGAGAAACACTAGCAACCATTTAACTATATGCCGCCCGGTGTTGGCGGAAGTGCTACCACATCTAACTTCAATACGCTCTACTCGACGTATTCAAGTTCCTCTGGGTCTTCTTCTTCTTCTTCATCTTCAGGGCTAGGCACCTCTGATACGGGTGCTGGAGTAGAAGTTGATACATCGTTCAACATCAACGTCTTCTTAGCAGCCATAGCTTGCCAATCTGCCTGTATCATAAACATTCCCCAGGCCTCATTCTCTTGCTGAGCCTGTTCACAGCTGGTCTTCCAGCTCTGAGCCTCTACTCTGGACTGATCCCTGTCTGCAGTCACCACGTTCAACTGTGTGTCCCGTTGGTGCCCATAAAGTAGGCTTGCCTCCAGATCAATATCTCTCTCTAGAGTCTCCTGGCGAGACGCGGCCAAATCCATAACAGCGTTATGCCATTGATTCTCCCTAAGGTTCAAACGATGATTAAGAGGAGCCATCATATCCCTAAGTCCGTCATTTGCCCACTCAAAGTGATTTGCTCGCTTCATGGCTTGCTTCAGATTGTTTGTCAATTCTTTTATGCATGTCCTTTGATTTCCCTTCTCGCGATGTGAGGCTGCTGCATACATCGCTAAGGCTATTGCGGATGTTTCGCCATGCTCTCCCACCTCCGCAAGCAAGCGGGTTGCCCAGGCTTCAGAAGCCCTGCCGTTGACTGGAAAGAACTCATACGGAGTACCCACCAGATGACGGTAATGGAGTTTGCAAAACCTCCCTATGGCAACACTTGCAGCGTAGCTCCATGTTTCTTCTAATATCAGTCCTTTGATCTTGATGGAGTATGGAGCCCATCCGAGGTGCGGTGGACCGGCAGGCACATCGACGTAGATGGTGCAACTCCACATACCGCCCTCCTGGAACTTCTTGCCCCAATAGCTAGGTAACACCAAATAGCCAAACTGGCCGAGCAACCGTGCAAACACGTCCGGAAAACCGGCGTGCCCGGTGCACGTTGAGAAGACCCATCCATTAGGCAACTGAATTCTTGGTGCTGCCATCTGTGGACAATTATACCCGAATGTCAATACACCGTTTAAGTATTCGACCCAATCACTGGTGATGTGGGACAAAAAGAAATATCCATAATCAATTGGTTCAGTCAAAGCTGCAATCTGGAAATGAGTACAGTTCTGGTTTATCTGACCTGTCTGCAATAACCCGTAAGTTGCATACAGAAGAATTCAGAACTAAACTTTATGTTGAATACAAAAATTGTAGCACACTTCAAAACCTTTCTAGATTGTACTCATACAGCCACTGTTGAACTAGTATGAACAATCTATACCAGTTTTAAATTGACTCAAGGGTTCTGAAAATTTCGACAGAACCTCCCCTGTATATGGGCTTATCTCCACATTCTATACAGGTTCATCATGATAAGATATTGAGGTAGTGTCAAAATAAACATTGAGTAACATCGTGTTAACAATCCAGACTAAAGAAGTTCCACCACGACAACCTTGTCATGAAGGTATTATGCATCAATTCACAATTATGTGCAAACTGTTCCAAGTTCTGGACTGCAGGAACCAAATTTGCGACAAATGGAATTAGGCATAGCTACACCTAGATTCAGGTCAGGAGTGATAAATAAAGTTGATAGATGACTTCCTAAGCTTTCCAGAAATGTATATGCGTAACCATATCACTGTTCTGGATTAGGGGTTATAATTATCCAAACTCAACAGTAAAGCTGACTGGTTTGCATCAGCAGTCATGCAGTTTACTGTGCTGTCTTCCCAATTTGGTTAAACTCCAATTAAAATCAGGAAGGACTCCCCAAAACAAACTCGTGAATCTCCACCTACCCTTCTCAAACATATATCCCAATAAGGTAGTGGATTTTTCTACAGTGAGTTATGGCAAAAATACAGAAACGGTACAAAGGTGGGTTCATATGGAGTAATTACAGTAAACCCCAGTTTTCAACAGATTAACAAGCTTTTCTGTCTTTATGGTCAACGGAAAAGTTGGAGAGACTTTCACGAGTTTTCCATCCATGTAGGATACTCTTATGATATCTAATTGCTAACCAAGATTACAACCTGGCGAAGTTGAGCTACTCTACCAGAAAACAAGAATCTTGGTTCTATCCACCTTATCAAGTCGAGCCCGAAATTATCAGTATCTGATAGTCGGACTTTCTCAAAACACAATGCAACCATTCTATCGGTGGGGAGGGTCTAGTATCATGTTTGATACTGACGGTGCTACGTGCCTCACGAAAGGAAATTCTATCCGGTACATCCGGTTACGTCTATAGGTGGTTCCTATATCGTTCCCTCGCAAACGGCTTCTACACGGGTTGCTACCGGAGTTAGGTTACCTGCAGAAGACAAACAATCCCCTTTCACACCTTCCCACCTCAAGGGCGGCACGGGGAAACACGGCAGGCAGTCACAATAATATATAACTAAAAGTAAATGCATACGACTCTGGTGTGAGTCGTCCTCGAGCAAGGCCATGTCTCGAGGTACATGGCTGTAAATACGTCTGTACAGCAAAGACTCCCGTACGATCCGGCTTATACACGCTCGGGCATACGTGTTCGCATGTTCTCACGGATATGAGAACACACTATCGGGTTACATACCACCCGACGGGGTTTCCCTCTAACTTTGTGTCACGCTGGGGTACCGCGTGTCATATGTTCTTAGAAACATGGAAAGTTTCAAAGACTCATATTGACTTTCCGTGCCAAGCCACGGAAATTTCACATACCACCTCTCGTATGCTGAGTTTACCGAGATTGATCCGCTCTCGGTGGCGTACCTTACCTCTTACCTGATGTCGGAGCGTCGTTACAGAATATAATAACACATAGTTAGTTTACCACCTTTATATCTTATACTAATAATACTCCTTATAACGGCATATAACTAATTCCTCACTCAAGTTCCTAATTTTTGAAAATATGTTCTTTTCCGGTACACTGTTCCCAACGAAGCTCTGATACCATGTCTGTGGGGACCGGAGTCCACACATCCGAGGATCTCATTGGGTGGTGTCGTGCGATGCGACACCCAACAGTTTACAAGAAATAGAACCAGAATAAAGTACAAGACCAAGTCTTTTATTTAATACACAGTGGAAGTTTTCACAATACTAGCGGATGTGAAGAAATATATACATACCATAGCTACGCTCTCAGCACTAGCTATGCAAAAAGCAAAGTTTCCCATGCCAGGGATACTTTGCACTAGCAACACTCAAACTATGGCGGCGTGCAGGGTTCCCACTCGGCTGTACACCCTGGAGGGGGTGTCGCCTCATCGTCAAACCCATCCTCATTAAGATAACCTGCAAAATCTCGTTAACTGCAAACGTGAGCATAAAGCTCAGCAAGACTTAACCGTCTCACTAGACATATGTAAGGGGACACTAAACATAGGTAAGGTGAAGCATAAATGACTTGCCTACAAGTGAATCCTTATGATCAGGTTTTAAGTAGCAAATGACATTCTCTGGGCACGGCACATCATGGGCTCCACAATCAAACAAGAAACGCTTTACCGATGATATGACATGCCCAAAGCACATAGTGCTATTACAGCTAAAGTATGGGGAAATTGAAAATCTTTAGTTATACTATCTCTAAATCATACAAGGTTGCAAAGTAATTATAATTCAATACAATATGATTTTCTGGCTTCTTTAGTATTTACTACGTCACCGCTCAGTGAACAAGTGGTACTCTATTACTGCGAGGGACAGTGATTGCAATCAGGACACACCCGGACAACACGACACATACGCACTTTCGGAAATGCCAGCGAGCACTTCGCGCAGTACCTACGTAGCACTTCAGTACTAGTCGTATATGGCAACCTTTCGCGAGACACTCAAATGCCGAACCGGTCGATCCGTCACGGGCAGGAGGTCCCTGCGTGGGGCGTACTCTGACGTGCCCACCAGCGGATTTACACCTTGCTACCCTCAACCCACACCTATAAAACGGAACGGTATGCCTCGACACCCAAGTGACCAAGCTACGTCAGTTTATTGGATTCCATATGTCCATTATGTTGCCGGTACAATTCAAGCTTGTCCGAAGGGGCCGCACACGAAGCGGGCCTTAATCGACACAGGCAGGGCTATGCGACCGAGACTCACTTCCCGCCGCTTCCTAGCCATTCCCTGCCCGGTCTCAATTTCATTATATTAAGCCATTTTCTATTCAACCAATCCTGTGAGATACATCTCTCGCGAGTAGATTCCAACTACTCGACTTCTACCGGATTTCCTATGCATTAGCAAAGCAGTTACTATAGGTCAAACTGTAACTCGTGCCAAATAAACCCTGGGATTTTTGGTCATGCATGTGGAGTATCATTCACCCTAAACGTAATGCACAATTCATATACTACTCATCATAGTGATAAAGCAAAAGTTTTATAAACGACTTAAATGCAAACCGGGGCTTGCCTTGTTGCAGGTCAGGTTCTGAGTTAAAAATTTGAAGGTTCTCTTCCAAGGCTTCTGGCTCCTCCTCGACTTCGGTCACTATACGATATGCAGATAACATGGATATATAAATGACTTTGAAATTTATTTATTTTAAGACCATAAATTAATTCATGGTGATCACTATATGACAGGGACCTTGATTGTCTTTGGAACTTCGATGGTAGATACTAGGGAATATGATCAAAGCTCTTGCAAAGAACAGGAGATGATCATAGCAGATTGTGGTCTCCGAAAGTATGGCAAGCAAATCAACTTCCAAAAATTTCCGAGAGGAAACTGTAGCTTGAACCTAGCTAACAGTTGATAATCAAGATGGAGGGAGTGGTGCTGGTCTTAGCAAAATTTGTTTTCATAATTTTCTAAGCTGTGGGGAAGGAGTTATTGTATTTCTAATTCGGCAAGAATTTCTGAACTTACTTTATAATTGAGTTTCTAGATATTAAATCAATATTTAGTTTGTAACTGATTTAGGACTAGCATAGTAGGTTAATTAAATCCAAGACTTTAACAGGGGCTAGTGTATGACTAAAGGAAGACTCAGTAAAATTTTGGGATCTACTAAAGCAACCTAATAGCTGTGAAAATTCAATAGCTGAAAAAGGAAATTGAATAATACAGAGAGTTAAACAGGTGCTATGGCTCCCAAATTTTGCCTGATAATCAAGAATAGGACAATAAATTTTATGTGAATTTTGGGGATTTTTCCTGTGGATATCTTGTCTGGAAAAATTTCATTTGCATTAGGAAAGATTATTTTCTACAGAATTTAACTCTGAGTTTCACAGAACCTAATTGGTATTGACAGAAACTAGAGCTCGAGGGCTTTCGAACAAAATTTGTTTGAAGAATTTTGGAGTATCCTACAGAAAGTTATGGATTTTCTAAGTTGGAGCCTATTCTGGAATAATTTCCTAATTTGATTTAACTCGTGGGCCCCACTGTTTTAAAATGAACCAATAGTATTTAAACCACACGGGGGCCACAGATTCCCACCGCGTAGCCACAGCAAATCCCGTGGCCACACCTGATCCGACGGGATTTACCGCCGCTGACACGCGGGACCCGCCGTGTCGTCTTCTACCTCCCGACGCGGGCGGCGCGCGGGGTTCCCGCGGCGGTGCTCTCCGGCGAGCCTCGCCGCCGGCCAATCCAACGCACCAGATTTGCGGAAACTTGCCGCCTGGGGGTTTTTGGGGTCGCTGAGCACGACGGTGAGGTCAGTGGGTCTTGAAGCTCGCCGGAAAAGGTCGTGCGACGGCGGTGGCGGCGATGAGCGCTCGGGCAACATAGAGCTCTCTATAGAGTAGCTCAAATCACTCGGGAATTGCTCCAAAACCTTTCTGGGATGATGGAGTTCATGGATATGGGCGCAGAAGGGGAGTGAGTTGCCGGGAATCATGAGTTCGACGGTGAACCGAGGTTTTCTCACCGACGGCGAGCAAAACTCGAAATTCAGAGCCGTTGCTTGATGATCCTTAAAGGTTTTTGCTCACACAGGAGCGCTAGGGCCTATAGACACTATCTCTAAGTAATTGCAAAGGATGATTGCTTGCCGAAAAGGAATTTGACATGAAATCATAGCTAGCTATCTACCCTCGGCCGTAGAGGAAACGAACAATAACTTGCTCAGGCTTCAACGATAAGGGAAACGGTTTGTACCATGAGCTAGAGTTTGATCAGGCGCACCTTTTTGCTCTTTGGAACTAGGCTTGAAACGGCGCGGAACGGCGGCACGCCGCGGAGCAGTGGCGAGCGGCGGCGATGGCGCGCGGCGGAAGAATTGTGGCGAGGCAGTGGAGCTGTGATCGGGGATGAGGATTAAAGGGGGCTTCGGCCGGCCTTTTATAGGGCCGCGGCGAGCAGGCAGGCAGCTCGCTGGAGCTGCATGCGCGCGCGCGGTGTCGAGCGGGGGCGCGGCGGTGCAGAGGTGTCGGGGTTGAGCTGATCCGTTTAAAAGGGGAGCTGACATGTGGGGCCCACTGTCCAGTGATTCTCCCCACAGTTCAGTTACTAATTCATTTAAAAATAGAAGATCAACTCCAAAAATCATGAAATTTTGTGGAGATGGCAAATGAATTATTCTGAACACAATGGTGAACTCAATTCTTATGTTTAAAGAAGTTGAAGAAGAACTAAAAATTCAGATTTGAATTTGATTCAAATTTGCCAAGCACCTCAATAAAAATAGTAGATGAGTTTCTAAAATCTTGAAACTTTGTAAGCATGCTATTGAGGAATTTAGGAGCTCATGGAAAAATTTAGAGCCCTTAATTTGAATATTTGGTTTAGAGCTTATTTGGGCTTCATTGTGCATTGCTTACTAATCCTTACCCAAAAATTCTTATTCTTAAAAGGTGAATAGAATATAATGGTGAAGCCTAATACCCATGATAGAAGAATCTAACAAAGAGTGCAAGATAAGTTTTGGATGGCATAGTTCATGTGTACCATTATATTGGAGATCCAAAATAGTTGATCACAAAACCCATATGAACTTAACATGCCATAAAAGTGGGGTTTCACAGTCTCGGCTCACATCCTCAGGCGCATACCTTGAGAGTTGAGTGAACCTATTGAGATATTCACTCATGCTTGATCTTCCTTGTCTCAAGTTCTCAAATTCTTGCCTCTTCAAAATCATAACTCCCTCGGGCACATAATGAGAATGAAAACTCTCCTGAATTCGACCCAAGTAATTCTCTCCTGATTCTCATGAGCATTGCATAGTGAATCCCACCAATCCACAGCTGCTCCAACTAGTTGATGAGAAGCGAAAAGCACCTTCTCCTGGTCACTGCATTGGAAAATAGCAAGTTTCTTCTCCACAAACTTGAGCCAATCATCCACATCCATAGGGTCAGCAGCTTGAGCAAAGGTTGGCGGCCTAGTCCTCATAAACTCTCCTAACCAGTTATGAGGAGGTGCGGTGGCGGTGGAGGCATGTGGGGCTGATTGTTGTTATTGCCAGCCTGCAGCTGCCCCAAAGTTTGTATCATGGTCTGCATGAGCTGGTTTTGCATAGCCAAAAGATGCTCAATGTTGATAGCTCCCTGAGTAGATCCTTGTCCACTGTTGTTCTGAGGCACTCCATTGTTCTCCTCCTCATCATTGCCATCCCCCTAGTTGCGAGTCCTCACCATCTGGAGAAAAGCAATAGGTTAGAATTAGAAAATGTCCCCAACTATATGCATCAAGGGATATGAAACTATACAACTAGCTATACTAGCCTAGGTGGACATGGCAATGCTAAAGCATCCTAAAATCCTCTATTAAGCACACAAGCAAACAATATATATAGCAAACAACACTCCAACCAAAAATACATTCCTGAGTGCTCCTATGTGCTCTAAAGTGTCCATTCTATCTAGGCTGCGTCCTACGGTCAACCTGTGACTCTGATACCAATCTGTGATGCCCGGTTCCAAAAATGAACCAAGCTAACGCATATGTGTGCCCAGGATGTTCAACAAACATACACGAGTTAATTCACAAAAGAGTATACAAAAAACAAAACAAGATTAATTAACCAAATTTCATTACACAATTCAAAATATTCTCGAATACAAGCTCTAATGAAGATTAATGACAAGTTCAACTAATGCAGCGGAAATAACTAAATAAGAAAACTAAACAGCTAGGCAGCATAAGCAAAAGGGTATAGCGCAGCTCCATGCAACACCACAGGCAAAGCTGACGGTAGACACGGCCTAGAACTCTGCATTATCGCCATTAAACTCCCAATCATGACCTGCAACTGTTGGGGGGGGGGGGGGTGTTGCAGGGGTGAGTACATGTCGTACTCAGCAAGTGTGGAATGTATGACATGTGGCTGATTCAAATGACGAATATAATAATTGTTAAGGGCTAAAAAGTACACTAAAATATTTGAAAAGCAATATATAATATGTATATGAATCAAACCCATCATAATCATAAGTAATATCATAATACCAGTCCACAATTCACCATCCTCATCAATAATTCCATATTTCACCATTTGCCAATAACCATATTCAATACCAGAAATTAATCCATAACCAACCATAACCATTACCAAACCATAACCATCCCAATACCGAGTTCCCTCTAATCATGGAAGTTATCCAGGTGCTCATAACCGGGAGCATGGCTATCATGGTAGTTGTAACACTCTGCAGAGTTTGTACCCCTTTACCCACGTGTTTGTGATTTCATCACCCGTCGGCGACTAAAGAACCTCCCATATGCCAATTACACTTCCTTTGGTGTATGGCCAATAGATCACAAAATAGCCTTTACAAAGGGATTACTAGCCTATTTAGACCCCACTGAAGTTTCACCAGTGGCGATGTCTCCTACAGAGCACATCTTCAACCAAGGGCCCCCTCTTGAGCCATTCGGATCCCAGGGTAGTCCCACCAATCATCAAAAGCCCAATCCGACTACCCCTTCCCCGAGCATCCACAATGGTCCAAACAGCACTAGCAAAGCCCTAATTAATCAGCTATGCCGCACCCATACTTGGCCTCGTGGTGGCACTGTAGTCCTGGCTTATTCTCGCATGAACCGGTCCTTAGATCTAAAGCAAGCAAACCACCATGACATCCAACCCATCCACATGCCAGGCTTGCTTAGATCACCCATTCCCATATCATATTATCCAGTTCATATTAATCATAGTCTCATAAATACATCATTAATGTGTAGTATTGTTTTCCCATCCCAATTAATTAAGCGAAGCAAAAAGGTAAAAAGCCCATCCCGACTCTCTACCATAATTCCAGGTGACAAGGGTGGTCAAACAAATCTAGTAAACTTCCTACCATAAGATTTCCCATCGAATTGACACAGCATGCAATTTTGCAAACAAAACATTTATTTTAAAACAGTATCAATATGCTTCAAGTACACTTGCCTTGCTCTTGCGGTTGATTAGGGTCAAAGCCTTCAACCTCTTGGTGCTGTAGATCCTCCGCGGCACTCTCTAGCGCAAATCCGTCTAATCCGCACAATAAACATACAAGACAAGAAACACAATCAAAGAGTGCACAAATATTACTCAATATGACATGACATGCATGATTAATGCAAATGCAAGGTAGAACTTGTTAATAGATTCCTTTTAATGATCACTAACTAGTTCTAATAGATTTTTAACAAGTTTATTCAGGTTTGGATGTGATTAGATCACATTTTAGAATCAATTCAACAAAATTTAACTCGGAAAATTGGACTAGTCTGCAGAAGGCCGGACTAGTCAGCACTTCGCAGAGCTAGCGAACTAGGGTTTTCTAGATCGACGTGAATTTGGAGATTAGGGGTTGAATTCATGTAAGGAAAAAGAATAGAAGGTATACCAAGTGTTTAGGACTCCAATGAATCAAGAAACTTGGAGGTAGCACTTGGATCTTGATGATCTAGGGTTGGGGATGAACTTGGAGATGAATTGGTGACGAAGAACGAAAGCTTGGTGGAGATCTTGATCCTCTTTCGTTTCGTCCTCTTCTTCTTGTTGCTTGAGATCTTCTCCTCCCTCCTTGATGGTGGCTCCTCACGAACTAGGGTTTGGGTGGGGTGGAAAAGTGACAAATAGATGTCAAGCAAAGGGGTGGGGTTGTTTATATAGAGGTGGAGGCTAGGGTTAGATGGATTTCGAGTTTAGGATGAGTAGAGACCGGTTTAGAGTCCCACATGGGCTCTAAAAGAGTTAGGCACGACATCCCTAGGCCCACTTAATGTGAAACCCAAGAAACAAGTCGTAAAACAAAAGATCAACTCGGAGTCGTGAAATATCGGACAAGTCCGAAAAGGACCGGACTGGTCCGAAAATGTCCAGAGAGAAAATCGGACAAGTCTGGCCTAAAATCGGACAAGTCCGACTTTAGTCAGAGAGGAAATCGGACTGGACTAGTCCGGAAAAGTCCAGAGACTTAGCAATTTTCAAGGATTCTTGGAATATCGGACTAGTCCGCACAAAATCGAACAAGTACGAAAGTTTCCAGAGGTAAAATTGGACTAGTCCGCAGCAAAAACGGACAAGTCCGTTTTTAGTCAGAGAGAAATCGGACTAGTCCTCAGCAAAATCGGACTAGTCTGCACTTTTCTGCATTATAAGTGCGGTTTTGTTCCAAATCAATTTTAAACTCGTTCCTCTTGAGGTTGATTAATGTTAAACATGTATATGAATGTATGTAGGGCATGATGCATGAAAATGAGGGTGTTACACATGAGGAATGAACTTCACCCATAAACTTAGATTAATTCTTTTGACCTCTCTTCAAATTTTGGGATTATTTGAATGGAGGATCCTAGGTCCAATTAATATGCAGTACCCAATCTATATTCAAATTAATTGCAAATTGAATATACTACTGTATATTTGGTCCTATCAAAATTATTCAATTCAGAGGCCATAAATTTTTCTATGGTTTACTAATATTCCAAATAGACTTCCTGCAAAGTTTCATAAATTATGAACTCCATTTGCTATTTTATTTGAGACGCTTAGCAAATTCTGACCCTATTAGGAATTCAAATTTTGAATGCTGTTCAGCTTATTTGAACATCAAGATTTGGACACACCATCATGGCCATCATTACTTGCTTGACTTATCCTCCTAGTTTCATAATTTTTGGAACCAATTTGCTATTTAAATCAGTGACCCCATTGAATTCCATCCAAATTCAAATTCATATTTGAAATTCAATTGGAACTTGCTCCAATTCGAAATCCAATTGCAGAATCAAATTCCAGATATTTATTTGAGTCTCCCCACAAAAATCTAGAATTTTTGGACCAAGTTTGGTAAGGGAATTGAAGTCTGCAGAGAAGAGGCAGGGATAAGAGTTGTGGGACCCACCAGTCAGTGGGACAAGCTTGGGCTGCTCTGCACGCCGTTTTTTCGGCGCTTCCCTGCTCGACACCGCACCGCATGCAAGGCTCCATGGAGCTGCTCGTCTGGCTGCTTCATGGTGTGCCTCTTACTCCTCCCCGAGCTATATAAACTCTCCCCCGGTCGAAGTGGACACACACCGACGCACTCGCCTCTGTTTTTCCATTTCCGCCACTGCACCGCATCGCCGCCGCCGTTCCTGACGTTCCGACCCAACAACACAAGGAATTGCGGTGCTTCCAATAACAAAAGGTGGCTTAACTAGTTGCTCTTCCTTCCTATCCAGTCGTTTGTTTGATTCCCTGCTTATATGTGTGATATTTCGAAGTTTCCTCGGCGCTCGCAGGTGAAGCCGCTAGGGGAACTTTCTGTTCCACGAGGACAGACCACTTCAAGCACGTTTCCATCTCCCTCATTGAAGCAATAAGGCGCGAAAAGGTACCTAGATGCTTCTTGTGAAGTTTTAGCCACTGTCGTGCTTCCTAGCTCCCTTATCTCCAGTTTTCCCCAAAACAGTTCATACTGATATCACTAGATTACCGGTTGAATTCTGTTCCTATGTACAATGATTTGTCAATCCAATAAGGTATTATCTCCTCACAAAAATTGAAAGGAAGACATCGAGAGACGAGGTCGGATTTTGAGTTTTCATGACCGCCGATTGAAAAAACCGTACCTCACCGTCGATCTTAGCTTTGCCGGCATTGTCCCCCCAATCTAACCCCCAAATCATCCTCCTGGTGCTCCCAGGAACCTTCTCGACCTTTTTCCGAGCCTATTGAGCCATTTCCAAGGATTTCCGACGAAGGCCGAAACCCTAGCTCCACCGTCGCCGTCGCGCCGCCATCTCCGGCCATCGCCGACGTGATTGGACATCACCATCGGCTTGCGCGGTCGATTTTATGGTTGAGCGGTCAAGGCGAGGCCGAAAGGAGGTCGACGCACCTAAGTCCGGCAAAGCACCGCCGCGGTTTCGGCGAGAGGCGCCACTGCGTTGAGAGGTAGACGAAGGTGCGGGTCCCACCTGCCAACGACACCCCTCTTGCGTGGGATCAGTGGTGGACAAGGATCTGGTGTAATAGCGCGGGTTAACCCCGTGGCTCCCAATGTGGCTCCGTTCTGATTGGCCCGATTCAAATGAAGTGGGGCCGACCCCTTTATTTGAATTTTCCAATAGAAAGATAAATCCAGATTCAATCCAAACTTAGAAAATCCATAACTTCCAGTAGAATTATCCAAAAATTGCCAAATAAATTTTGGTAGAACCAGCAGGAAGAGTAATGTCCAGTGGTGCACTTGGATTTGTATGAAAAGCCAAAGAAATTTCTCCATAATTCAGATAAGCAAAATGCTTAAAGAATTCATTTCCACAGTTGTGTTAATTGGAAAATTTCCAATTTTGGTCAGAACACTATTGTTAATACCCTTGAACTCCAGTAAAAGTTTCAAACTCTTTGGACATAAAATACTGGGTTGATCAATATTCCAAATCTCTATGTAGTTATAAATTGAGAAAAACGGAAAAATCAATTTCCAGAAATTTACCCAAATTTGAAAAATCAATTTCTCCCCGTAGGAAGCATAGAAAATGGTGAAACAAATTTTCCCAAAACCAATGAGACCCCCTCTACATGATACAACCTCTAGTAGCCATGATACATCTACGAAATTTCATCCAAAATTTAGAGAAGATTATTGCTTACCATAATTTTTAGGAACAACAAACTTCCTTGATCATCTCCTGTTCTTCGCAAGAACCTTCTTTATAGTTTCTAGTATCCACCATAAAAATCCCAAATCCAATTAAGATAATTATCTTATTTTTATCTTAGGATATTCACACCACCTTAAGCATATTAATTATTCACAAAATCATTTATACCTAGTATATGCATATTGTGTAGTTTCTGAAATCGAGGAGCAGTCAGAAGCTTTGGGGGTTCAGCTGCCAGAAACTAACATAGGCCCAGACTTCCATTCAGGCAAGCCCCGGTTTGCATTTAAGTTCCTTATAGTGTTTTGCAATTTTATTTCATCTTACGTCTTCAGATGATTGTGCATTACGTTTAAGGTGTTTGACATCCACTTGCATGTACCACAAATCCTATGGAGTCTTGGGTAGGTCTACGGCCCGTTGAGTAGACACTGCTATGCTTATGCTCATAGGAATTCGGTAGAAGTCGAGTAGTTGAAATCTACTCGCTAGATAGGAATTTTATCACACGGGAGGATCTGGAATAAGAAAATGGTTTATGAATATGAAACTGAGACCGAGCAGTAGGTAGGATGCAGTGAGACGTGGTCTCACGTGCGTAGCCCTACTTGTGTTGATTGAGGACCTTTTCGTGTGTGGTCCTGCTGGACAAGCTTGAATTGTACCGGCGACATACTAGAGGAATGGGCTCTAGTAAACTGATGTAGCTTGATACTGGTTTGTCGAGGCATTCCGTTCCGTTTTATAGGCGTGGGTTGAGGGCAGCAAGGTGTAAATCAGTTGGTGGGCACGTCAGAGTACGCCCCACGCAGTGACCTCCTGCTCGTGACGGATCGACCGGTTCGACGTTCGAGTGTTTAGTGAAAGGTGACCATATACGACTAGTACTAAATTGTTATGTAGGTACTACTGTAAGTACTCGCTGGCATTTCCGAAAGTGCGTATGTGTTGTGTTGTTCCGGGTATGTCCTGATTGCATTCACCGTCCCTCGTGGTAATAGAGTACCACTTGTTCACTGCGCCGTGACGTAGTAAATACTAAAGAAGTCAGGAGAATATGATATATTGGTTTACAAATTGCTTGGACAACCTTGTTTGGTTTAGAGATAGTACAATTAAAAGTTTACAGTTTCCCCATACTTTACCTGTAATAGCATTATGTGCTTTGTGCACGTCATATCATCGGCAAAGTATTTCTTGTTTGATTGCGGATTCTATGATGTGCCGTGCCTGAAGAATGTCATGTGCTAATTAAAACATGACTACAAGGATCCACTTGTAGGCGAGTCCTTATGCTTACTTTACCTGTGTTTAGTGTTCATCCTTGCATATGTCTAGTGAGACGGGTTAGTCTTGCTGAGCCTTATGCTCACGTTTGCAGTTAACGAGTTTTTGCAGATTATACGACTGATGACGGGTTTGATGACGAGGCTGCACCCCCTCCAGGTTTTACAGCCGAGTGGGAACCCTGCACGCTGGCGTGAATTGTGTGTTGCTAGTGCGAAGTATCCAGGACATGGATGACTTTGCTTTTGCATAGCTACTGCTGAGAGCGTAGCTATGATGTATAGTTCTTTTCCCTTCCTCTAGTATCTTAAAAACTTCCACTATGTTTCAATAAAGACTTGGTATTGTAAATTTGTTCTCGTTCTATTCTTGTATACTGTTGGGTGTCTCATCACACGACACCACCCAATGAGATCCTTGGTGGTCGGGATTCCGGTCCCCACATCCGTACAGGATCGGACTAGTCTGTCGTAATTCTAGTAACCAAATCGGACTAGTCCGTATGAAACGGACTTATCCGGTGCAAGGTGTGGTTTGTGTTATGTTGACGGACTAGTCCGCATTTTGTGAGTTGTCCGTGCGAACAACAGAGAGTTAACCGGACTAGTGCGGCTATGGTTCAGACTTGTCCGTTTCGGAACAGAAAGAAAATCGAACTAGTCTGCTGGAGTACGAACTTGTCTGGTGCTTCAGTGAATTTCTTAACTTGTTGATTTTAGCCCTTACTCTCTATGCAAAGTCATGAGCTCTTGGGTTGTGTCTTTCACACACATCCTATACATTAAAAACTACTATGCACTTCAATTCTTCACTTCGGCTCTTCCTTTCTCATTCCTCATTTTCAACTTTTTGTGTACTTATTATTTTTATTCTCTGTGGACCTGCTTTCAGCTCAATAAATCTCATTAGGATCTCATTTGTTTGTTATCAATCGTCCAACACCCACAAGGGTATGCCTAGATGCACTTTCAATCTTCCGCTTTTTGGTGATTGATGACAACCATTGGAAATTTCACAATTAAGAGAAAAAATTTGATTTTCATAAAGTGTGCATATATGAGAATGACAAATGTGGACAAGAGATAGTTCTCACATATATGCACTCTTTATGGTGGGGTGCCTATATAGTGTGTGTGAGCAAATATTGTGACGGGCATAATTGAAAATACAATAGTCATAATGAACAACCATCATAAGAAAATTATAATGAGCATCATACATCAATATTAAATAAAATAGGCATCATCCAAATAGAAATTACAGTAGTTTGAAACTCAAAGCATAAAAAGATACAAGTCCATGATCAAAAGTCCTTAAGACTCAAAATATACTACTAGTCTCATTCTCTCCCCCTTTGTCATCAAGGCACCAAAAAGGGAAAAACTGAGGGAAGCTACTCTCTGTCACTCCCTCTCTCACTCTCGGTCCTGTCCTATCTTCATCTTCATGTTCATGCTCATGGTGTGGAGAAGGAACAGAAACACCAAGTCCAAAGTGAAAGTCGCCTAGAGGGGGGGGTGAATAGGCAATAATACCTGAAATGACTTAATTAAACAAGATTAATTCTCTATGGCCGGACTAGTCTGGTTAGGGCCGGACTAGTCCGCTCAGCATAGGGTGGAAACCCTAAAACTTGATTTCTACAAGTTGTTTGCGGAATTAAAGTTCACAGAGAATGAAAGCAATATGTAACAAACTTGTGAAGCTCAGATTGTGATGTTTAAACACTTAGATTGCAAGTTTACAATAGTGATCAAGTGTAAGACAATAAGTCAAATGTGGACCCTAATAGCAATGCTATAGATTATGAAAAGTGAAAAACAAGTGAAACGAGGTTTTTTCCATGGTTCAGCTCCATGAAGAAGCCTACATCCACGTTGAGAAGTCCACACAAGGACCAGGTCTCACTTGACCCTTCTCTCACCAAGCCACCACAATGGCCGGCTTGGTTTTCACTATATCGATGGGCAATCACAAAGTTTGATGGGGATACTCACAACTTGAGGATCCCACAAATCAATACAATGAGGAGCACACGAAGCTCAACTCACACAAGCCACGAAACACAACACAATGTGCAAGAGATCAAACCGAGAGCCAAAGCGCGATGATCTTCCTTTACTCTCCTCCCCAAACCCTAATCTCTTAAAGATTTGCTCTTAGGGGGTTAGTAGGACTAGTAGAAGGCTTTGGAAGGCTCTATGATGCTTGTGGCGGTGCTAGGGTTCAAGTCACATTCAAATGAGCCCGGGGGTCCCCTTTTTATAGAGGTCCTGAGCCCCTTTTGCTTACATCAGCAAAGGGGCAGACCAGTCCAGCCTTAGACCACGGACTAGTCCGGCCCTATGGGACCACTGACCCCCTGGTCAGCTCCCGACAACTGCCACACTGAGCAACAATCGTCATGCTACCCGCCAAATTACAAAATTCAAACGATCACTAGACACCGGACTAGTCCGATCAACAACGGACTAGTCCGAAGTGGAACAGAACCACTTGGTCCGTCCCAAAACGGACTCTTCTGGGATGGTCCGTACTAGTCCGGCTACAGGGGCGGACTAGTCCGGCCTCCTAGGGTTTTCTCTCGGTTCGTCACACTAAGTCCCAAACAGACAAGTCCGTGCCCAAACAGACAAGTCCGAACTACTCTAGAGAGCTTTGGTCCATCCAAAAACAGACAAGTCCGAACTTCTCGGACTTAGCTCCAAAATCACTCGGGAACACTCCAGAGACGTTTGGTCTGTCCAAAAACGTACTTGTCTGCAACGGCCGGACTAGTCCGGCCTCTTTGGGTTTTTCTCATTTTGGGCTTCTCACTTAGGTTTTTCTCTAAACCACCACTTTGAGCCCCTTGGTATGATCTCAATGCACATGATACAACCACCCTCTCACATGATACAACTCATATAAGCTCAATACCATAGAAACACTAATTTCTACACTTGAGTCTTTGACGCCCGTTTTCTCCTTTTCCTTTTTGAGGGTTTTTCATCTCATTTCAATCCTTGTACCTGTGCTTAAGACCAACTAAGCTCATTAGCCTCTTAATTGTCGTCATCAATCATCCAACACCCACGGGGATGCCCAGATGCACTTTCAATCTCCCCCTTTTGGTGAATTGATGACAACACATTAAGACTTCAACACCAAGGATAATAATTTGTTTTCATAACATGTATTTGTATGAGTGACTCCCCCTCAATGTATGCATCATGAGTAAAGAGATTGAGAGAGTTCTCATACATATACATGTTATGGTGGGGTGCCTAGGTGATGTGTTCATAAAGTGTGATAAGGCATTGATTATGCAAAATAGACATTTAAATGAGGCAACACATCACAAATTTAGGCAAGACAGATGAATACATAGATTAAATCTTACAATACAACTTGAAATGAGTTTTAAAACATATGTCCAACATAGACCAATACTCTCAAACATCAACATCAATCTATTTTATCTCTCCCCCTTCATATCTCCCTCTATGTCTCTCCCCCCTAGATCTATGAGCCCGTCAAGCTATCTCCTCGCTATCTCTCCCCCTTTGGCATCAAGACACCAGAAAGGAAAAGAAGAGAGAAAGATCCCTTAGGACTACTCATTGTCGGAGTCGGAGTCATCATTGTCGCCTTGGGGCTCGCTGTCGCTTTTTGTGGCCTCCGGATCCTCGGTCGGGGCCGCTGTGGAAGTTCCAGCTTCTCCAAATTCAGCGATCTTTGGCAGTGAACTCGGGAAAGGAAGTGAGCTCACCATCGCTCTCCTCGGCGGGGGACAAAGGGATGTCCAGCTTGTCGCACATCGCTTTGAGATACTTCTCATTGCGACGCTCCATGCGACATTGCCGAATTTCCATCTTTCGGCACGAAGAAAACAGAGCTTTGAAGCACTTGAAGAAGCTGCTTCCACATTGTGTCGAAGGCGTAGGTGGTGGAGGAGATGGAACGAAGCAAGAGGAAGAAGCGGGAGGATCCGCAATCTTCCTCCAAGGGGGCAGCTGGCTCCGGAGGAGGGATTTGTGGTCGAAGCCTCTGGTGAATGATATCTTTCTTGAATGTGAGCCCGAAGACCTTCTCAATCATGTACATAATGTATGGAGCGTATCCACATGATCGGTTGGGGGTGTGAGAGATGTTGAAGATGTCATCAAAGATATAGTCCAACACATTGAAGCGGACATCTCCATCAATGAGGACCATTAAATGCCTCAAATTACCTTGGATGATCCCCGCATCTCCATCCTTGGGGGCAATTGTCTTTCTAAGGACCCGGTTGAGCACACTATAGAAGGGCTCGATATTTCTGATGTGCCCGGCCTCATACTGTCCATGGCTTGGATACATGTACTCCAATGTGTCCCAATCAACTGGCTTTAGATTGGAGATGATTATCTCATTATCCAGTTGATCCTCCAAGTCAAGAAACTGAGCAAACTCCCAAAAGGTGGTAGAGTACTGCTCTCCATGGGTCATCCAGGTGATCCTTCTGTCCCCATCGGTGTGGAAGTAAAGGGTGGAGTAGAACTGAGCGATGAAATCCACATTCCAGTCATACTGGAAAGCCGTAAGCTTCTTCAGACCATGCCTCTCGATAGCCTCAATCACAGCATTAAAGCCTTGATGATCTTTCTGGGCCATGTAATCCCAGTCGATCCATTGAGCATCTGTGACAGGAGTTTGCTTGGTCATATAGAACGTCCTGTAGTAGTCACAGTGGAAGTCACACCAGAACCGGGGATCCACTGTGCTCTTGTCACGCTGATAAACATTTATCTTCTTCAACTTGTGTGCCTTCTCAACCGCCTTTCCCTTGAAGATTTTGACATCAAAAGCAGCTGCACAGTTTGGATTCCGTTTAGGAGAGGACATCCTCAAGGGGCCAATGGGTTGTGGGGCACCCTTCTTCAGTTTGCTTACTGCCTTCTTGGCCACAGTCACCCTCTTCTTGGGTGCAGCATCAACAGGGGCCTTGCCCTTATCTTGGAGGATCTTGCCCCCTGGGACTTGTGCTCACCCAAGGTCACAAGCCTCTTCCTATTTGGGGCAGCCTCGGCAGCAGCAGAGTTGTGATCCTCACGCTACGTCTTGTTTGCCCTCTGAGAGGCAAAGTACGCAGCAGCCATCCCTTGATCCTCTCATTGTTTCCGGCGAAAGAGAGCCTGCTTCACCGCTTTGGTCTCGGAGTCGGAGGGAGGAACATACTCATTGTCCGACGTGGTTGCTGACAAGAGAAGCACGGAAAGTGGATAAGTCCAGAGAGTCAAGATAAATTGGGGCAATTCACAAAATAACCCTAGGTTAGGGTTTCCACTGTGTAACCTGGACTTGTCCGCCCAGGGGCCGGACTAGTCCGTACGAGGTCGGACTTGTCCGCCCGGAGGCCGAACTAGTCCGGTTCACTAGTTAGAACCCTAATCGAGGGAAATTTTGCAAAAACTACGGATCCTACCACAAAAATGGAGCTAAATGATCACATTGATGTGTACAACAATATTTGTGAAGAAGATTTGATCAATGGACCCAAAAGAATTGAGTTTCAAGGATTTTGGAGTTAGGTCAAGAATACCTCTTCAAATCTTTGATTCGTTGAAATGTGGAAGAGGAAGTGGTCTCCGATGATTGGGGAAAATTTCCTAAGCACCTTGGGGCTTCAATCCACCAATTGGAATCGAGATTTGGTGGATGGACTCAAAAATCGCCGTTGGAGAGGCGGTTTTTGAGCGTTTTTGGAGAGAGGGTGTTTGAAACGAAGTGGAGAGGTCGAGGGCACCCTGGGGAGGTTAAATCCCCAAGGGTTGGACTAGTCCGGTCAGGGACCCGGACGTGTCCAGCATCCGTACTGGGTCCGGACAACTCATACCATCGGACTAGTCCGGTACCAGGAGTAGACTAGTCCGATCCCAAGACTTAAAACTCCTATATATTGAGTTTTGAGTGGAGATTTGATCCTTTTGGACTACATTTCACAAAAGATCTTTGTAAATATGGTCAGTAAGCAATCAACAATCAAACTATGACCATGATTCACAAGGATTCAATAATTTCAAAAATAATTTGTGGAAAAATTGAGGTGGATGAGTTTTTCGCAAGCATGCGTGAATTTTGAATATTGCAATCAGATGTGCAAGACTTAAGCCACATTTCAAGAATCCAAGATATTTAGCTCACTCCTAAGTTCACAAAACCTTTTCTCATCTAGGGCCTTGGTAAAGATATCGACCAATTGTTTATCGGTTCTCACATGGGAAATTGCAATGTCTCCTTTGATGGAGTGATCTCTCAAGAAGTGGTGGCGTATATCGATGTGCTTGTTCCTTGAGTGTTCAACTGGATTGTGAGCTATTTTGATGGCACTCTCATTGTCACATAGGAGAGGAATATGGCACAAGTTTATTCCATAGTCCCTAAGAGTTTGTTGCATCCAAAGAAGTTGTGCACAACAACTTCCGGCAGTGACATACTCCGCTTCGGCTGTGGAAAGTGCAATGGAGTTTTGTTTCTTTGAGGACCATGACACTAAAGATCTACCAAGGAATTGGCAAGTTCCCGATGTACTCTTCCTATCAACTTTGCACCCCGCAAAGTCCGCATCGGAATATCCAATGAGGTTAAACATAGAGCCATTGGGGTACCAAAGTCCTAGGCTTGGTGTGTGAACTAAATATCTAAGAATTCTCTTAATAGCGGTCAAATGACACACCTTTGGAGCAGCTTGAAATCTAGCACACATACACACACTAAGCATGATATCGGGCCTAGATGCACATAAGTATAACAATGAGCCTATCATAGAACGATATACCTTTTGGTCTGCACTTGGACCATCTTCATTGAGATCGAGATGCCCATTTGTTGCCATAGAAGTCTTGATGGGTTTGGCCTTGTCCATGTCAAACTTATTGAGTATATCTTGTGTGTACATGGTTTGACTAATGAATGTTCCTTCCTTGAGTTGCTTCACTTGAAAACCTAGAAAGAACTTCAACTCTCCCATCATGGACATCTCAAATATTTTCGTCATTATCTTGGAAAACTCATGACAAAAGGCTTTGTTAGTAGAACCAAATATAATGTCATCGACACATATTTGGCAAACAAACAAATCATCATTAAAGTGCTTAGTGAATAGAGTATAGTCCGCCTTCCCAATTTTAAAACCATTTTGAGTTAGAAAGTCTATAAGGCACTCATACCAAGCTCTAGGAGCTTGTTTGAGTCCATAGAGAGCCTTACACAATTTGTACACATGGTTTGGGAATTATTCATCTTCAAATCCGGGGGGTTGCTCCACATATACTTCTTCCTTGATTGGACCATTGAGGAATGCGATCTTGACGTCCATTTGATATAGCTTAAAATCATGGTGAGTAGCAAATGCAAGTAATACACGAATTGATTCAAGCCTAGCTACGGGAGCAAAGGTTTCTTCGAAATCCAAACCTTCGACTTGTGAGTACCCTTTGGCCAAAAGTCATGCCTTGTTCCTTGTAACCACCTCGTGTTCATCTTGTTTGTTGCGGAACACCCATTTGGTCCCTACAACATTTGCATTTGGCCTCTTCACAAACTCCCATACTTTATTTCTCTCGAAGTTGTTGAGCTCTTCTTGCATGGCCATCACCCAATCCGGATCTCGTAGTGCTTCTTCCACCTTGTGGGGCTCCAAGGAAGAAACAAAAGAGTAATGTTAACAAAAATTTGCAACACGAGATCGAGTAGTTACCCCCTTGGAGATGTCTCCAAGTATATTGTCAACGGGATGGTCCCGTTGGACGCTTTGATGCACTCTTGGGTGAGGTGCTTGAGGTCTTGATTCATCATATTGGTCTTCCTCATTCTCATTGTCTCCCCCTTGATTGATGCCTTCATTTTCATCTTCTTGAAGCGCATCTTGGGGAGGTTGATCTTGATCATTTGAGGAAGAGCTTGCTTGATGTATAGGATGGTTACTTGTGACTTGAGGTTGCTCTTGTGGTCGTATGTCTCCAAGTGCCATCCTTCCTATCACCACTTTTGGAGCTTCTTCTTGATCTAGCACATGACGATCAACTTGCTCCACTTGGGAGCCATTAGTCTCATCAAACACTACGTCACGTGCTACTTCAACAATTCCGGAGGATTTGTTAAAGACACGATAGGCGTAAGTGTTTGAGTCATAGCCAAGCAAGAAACCCTCATCGGACTTAGAAGCAAACTTCGAAGTCCTAGGCTTCTTGTTAATAATGTAGCACTTGCTCCCAATAACACAAAAGTAAGAGATTTTGGGTTTTTTACCAGTTAGGAGCTCATATGACGTCTTTTTAAGAATACGGTGAAGGTACAACCGGTTTATGGCATGGCAAGCTGTGTTGACCGCTTCCGCCCAAAACCGGTCCGACGTCTTGTACTCATCAAGCATGGTTCTTGACATCTCAATTAGAGTCCTATTCTTCCTCTAGACCACCCCCATTTTGTTGAGGGGAGTAGGGGGCCGAGAACTCATGCTTGATGCCTTCTTCATCCAAAAATTATTCAACTTGGGTGTTCTTGAATTCGGTTCCATTATCACTCCTAATGGTCTTGATACTCAAGGAGAACTCATTTTGAGCTCTCTTCAAGTATCTCTTGAGGACACCTTGAGTCTCGCTCTTGTCATGCAAAAATAACACCCAAGTGAAACGTGAAAAATCATAAACAATGACAAGACCATATTTATTACCACCAATACTAATGTAGGCGATTGGACCGAAGAGATCCATATGTAGAAGTTCCAATGAAATTGATGTTGTCATAATGTTCTTGGATGGATGAGGTGCTCCAACTTGCTTTCCGGCTTGGCATGCGCTACATGGCCTATCCTTTTCGAACACAACATTCTTTAAACCACGGATGTGCTCGCCCTTAAGGAGTTTTTGCAAATTCCTCATTCCAACATGGGCTAGCCTCCTATGCCAAAGCCATCCCATGTTAGTTTTTGCAATTAAGCATGTATCAAGTTGGGCTTTATTCGCGGAGAAATCCACAAGATAGAGCTTTCCCTTGAGTACACCCTTAAAGGCAATTGAGTCATTGCATCTCCTTGTGACGGTCACACCCTCATTAGTAAATAAACAATTATAACCTTTTTCACATAGTTGTGATATGGACGAGAGTTTATAATCAAGTGAATCAACATGTAAGACATTTGAAATAGTATGATTAGAGGATATAGCAATTTTATTGGTGCCAAGGATTTTTCCTTGGCTATTGTCCCCAAAATAGATTCCTTCACTTGGATCTTCATTAAGCTCATACTCCACAAACATCTTCCTCTCTCCAGTCATATGATTTGTGCATCCACTATCAAGGACCCACTTGGTTCCACCGGAGGAGTATGCCTACAAGAAAGATTTAAGCCTTGGCTTTAGGTACCCAAACGGTGTTGGGTCCTTTGATGTTAGTCAAGAGGCACTTGGGCACCCACACACAAGTTTTGGGACTCTTGCGGTGTGGCCCAACATACCTAGCATATGTCTTTCCAAACATGTTCCTTAATAAATCATATGAAGCATCAAAATCATGGAACAATGGATGCGGTTCTTTCTTAGGCATTTTCGGTGTAGTAGCAATGTTCTTTCCCTTAGTGTTGTATGAGCCTCCTTTGACAAAGACAATCAAGTCTTTGAAATTCTTGGGAGTTTTGGCATTTTGCCTCATCCCCCCTAGAATAACCAAGACCATACTTGACAAGGGGATGTCTTGTGTTGGTAAATGCACTACGTGCGTATGCCACCTTCTCCTTGTCAAAAATGCCACCCTTGGGTGCTTGATTGGTTTGTTCCAACTTTAGCTCATCTTTAAGTTTTATGATTAAGTTTGAGCATCTACAAGGTTGAGATGCTTCGGATTTAACATTTGTGGAAGGTGAGCTTGTAGAGGAAGAAGGTGCATTGACCTTGAGAGACTTCACTTGCTTCCCAAGGATTTTGTTAGCTTGTGTCAAACTAACAAGTTCATCCTTGAGCACAATTGTAGTGTTCTCAAGGTTTGAGCAAGTTTCCTTGATCACAGCGAGTTCACGCTCAAGTGCCTTGCTTCTTTCTATTTCAAGCTCCAAGAACTCCTCAACCTCTTGACATCTCTCCTTTTGTTGGATGAGCATGTCCTCTTGACGGTTGATGAGTTCTTCCTTCTCAAATATCTCTTCCGTTAATAATCTCAATCTCTTCAAGGTGCTTTTGCTCATGCCTTTAAGCATGTGTTCATTTTCACTACTACTATCAAAGTCACCATGGGAAGAAATTGAAGAAGAGGAGTTATATTTAACCTTCTTTCTTCCCTCCTTGGCCATGAGACATGTTGGCCTTGAGATCTCCAAGTTGGGGAAGAGCTTGTTCTCCGTTCTTGTCTTCTTCATAGCAATGGTTGCTACCTTATCATCTTCATCGGAGGAGGATTCCTCATTTGAATCCCACTCCTTCCCAAGGTGGGCATGTCCGGGTTGCTTCTTCTTCTTGAAGTACTTCTTCTCTTTGTACTTTCCCTCCTTGTTCTTCTTGTTTTCTTCATGCGGACAATCCACAATGAAGTGGCCATATTCTCCGCAATTGTAACAAGCCCTTTTTGATCTTGTTTTGGGCTTGTCTTTGCTTCTCCTCTCATTTTGGTAGCCCCCCCTCCTTCTTCTAAACATCCTCTTAAAGTTGTTGATAAAGAGAGCTTCTTCTTCATCAGTGTCAGGACTCTCTTCATCACTTTCTTCCTTTTCTTGTGCTTGAGGACGTTGCTTTGAATGCAACATCCCTTTTCTTGGAGGAGAAAAGCTTTTGTAGATCGTTGTAGAACATTGCTTCTTTCTCCATCATCTTATGGTTGATAATTCTCCCTAGCACTTCTTTGGGAGTCATCTTGTGGAAGCCCGGACTTTCACGAATTAGTGAGCAAAGAGTGACGCTTCGAGGCATGAATGCTCGAATCATCCTCTTTACTACTTCGTGGTCGGTCCACCGGGTGCTTCCATATGACCGACTCTTGTTGATGAGAGTCTTGAGGCGGTCATACATATCTTGCGGATATTCACCCTCCATGATGGTAAATATCCCAAGCTCTCCTTCGATCATCTCGATCTTTTCTTCCCTTATGACGCGGTTTCCTTCGTGCGCCGTCTTGAGGGTATCCCAAATCTCCTTGGCAACCTCCAACCCTTCAATGCGGTTGAAATCCTCACGAGTCAATGAGGAGGTAATCACTCCAACGGCTTGAGCATTGCGATGTAGAAGGACGGCTTGCTCCGGAGTGATGTCTTCCTCATTCCTGGGAAGGTGAACACCTGTCATTACATTTTTCCATAAGCTAGGGTTTAAGGAAATGAGATGCATCTTCATATTATGATTCCACATAGAATAATCATTTCCATCAAATTGAGGAGTTTTGCCAATGGCAATAGACAAGTAATGATTGCTAGCGGTAAGTTGCTCACAATTGTAAGGATACCGGGAGTAGTCTTGTGAACTACTCCCGTTGTCGATGTTAACCGGAGCAATTGGCTTGATCTCCTTCTTCGGCACATTGAGCTTCTCACGAAGCCGTGCCTTGAGCATCTGAACTTCTTCGTCGTCATTTGGATCATCTTGAAGAACATCAATGTTCTTTATCTTGGTGTCATCGACGACCACCGGAACCTCGTTGTCACCCCTTCCGGCCATTACTTCTCCGAGTTGTTAGACTCTTGGGGAGAAACCTGCTCTGATACCAATGGAAAGTCGCCTAGAGGGGGGTGAATAGGCAATAATACCTGAAATGACATAATTAAACAAGACTAATTCTCTGTGGCAGGACTAGTCTGGTCAGGGCCGGACTAGTCCGCTCAGCACAGGGTGGAAACCCTAAAACTTGATTTCTACAAGTTGTTTGCAGAATTAAAGTTCACATAGAATAAAAGCAATATGTAACAAACTTGTGAAGCTCAGATTGTGATGTTTAAACACATAGATTGCAAGTTTACAATAGTGATCAAGTGTAAGACAATAAGTCAAATGTGGACCCTAATAGCAATGCTAGAGATTATGAAAAGTGCAAAACAAGCGAAACGAGATTTACCCCATGGTTAAGCTCCATGAAAAAGCCTACATCCATGTTGAGAAGTCCACACAAGGATTGGGTCTCACTTGACCCTTCTCTCACCAAGCCACCACAATGGCCGGCCTGGTTTTCACTATATCGATGGGCAATCACAAAGTTTGATGGGGCTACTCACAACTTGAGGCTCCCACAAATCATACAATGAGGAGCACACGAAGCTCAACTCACACGAGCCACGAAACACAACACAATGTGCAAGACATCAAACCGAGAGCCAAAGCGCGATGATCTTCCTTTACTGTCCTCCCCAAACCTTAATCTCTACAAGATTTGCTCTTAGGAGGTTAGTAGGACGAGTAGAAGGCTTTGGAAGGCTCTAGGATGCTTGTGGCGGCGCTAGGGTTCAAGTCACATTCAAATGAGCCTCGGGGTCCCCTTTTTATAGAGGTCCCGAGCCCCTTTTGCTTACATCAGCCAAGGGGCGGACTAGTCTGGCCTTAGACCACGGACTAGTCCGACCCTATGGTACCACTGACACCCTGGTCAATTCTCGACAACTGCCACACTGAGCAACGATCGTCACGCTACCCGCCAAATTTCCAAATTCAAACGGTCACTAGACACCGTACTAGTCCGATCAACAATGGACTAGTCCGAAGTGGAACAGATCCACTTGGTCTGTCCCAAAACGGACTCTTCTGGGATGGTCTGGACTAGTCCGGCCACAGGGGTGGACTAGTCCGACCTCCTAGGGTTTTCTCTCAGTTCGACACACTATGCCCCAAACGGACAAGTTCGTGCCCAAACGGACAAGTCTGAACTACTCTAGAGAGCTTTGGTCCGTCCAAAAATGGACAAGTCCGAACTTCTCGGACTTAGCTCCAAAATCACTTGGGAACACTCCAGAGACGTTTGGTCCATCCAAAAACGGACTTGTCTGCAACGGTCGGACTAGTCTGGCCTCCTAGGGTTTTTGTCATTTTGGGCTTCTCACTTAGGTTTTTCTCTAAACCACCACTTTGAGCCCCTTGGTATGATCTCAATGCACATGATACAACCACCCTCTCACATGATATGGCTCATATAAGTTCAATACCATAGAAACCCTAATTTCTACGCTTGAGTCTTTGATGCCCGTTTTCTCCTTTTCCTTTTTGAGGGTTTTTCATCTCATTTCAATCCTTGTACCTGTGCTTAAGACCAACTAAGCTCATTAGCCTCTTAATAGTCGTCATCAATCATCCAAAACCCACGGGGATGCCTAGATGCACTTTCACAATGGAAGCCCAACCTTGTTCTATGAGAGGTGGGAGCTCTATGATGTTCTCTGCTGAGTCTTCGGAGATCTGAGGAGATCCCACTAGTTCAATGTCCAACTTCTCATAGATAGCCTTTATATTGTCATCATGTACCTCTGATATCTCTTCCTAGCCAAGCTTTGCTTGTGTTGCTTCACTTCCACTTTGCGACAAGATGCAAACATGGAGGAAAGCATCTTCAGAACACTACTTGAGGACTCAAAGATGTGCTTTGAGTAGAAAGGGAGTAAGTCACCAGCTCACAGTTCGAGAGATACCATCCGAGCTATGCAAGGAGTTTGAAAGGTTGAACCTCGGGTTTGTAAATGAGATGGAGATGATGGAGTTAAACCCAACCTTGGAGCAAGAAATTCGAGAAGCACAAACCACGGATGAGGAGATCAAGGAAATCAAGGAAAGGATCGAGGAAGGGAGAGAATTCAAATTTGATGAAGACGAACATGGTACCTTATGGCTTGGAAAGAGGATCGTTGTGCCTAATGTAAAACATATTCGGGAGACAATATTAAAGGAGGCACATGACTCGCCATACTCGATTCACCCCAGTTGTACGAAGATGTACAAAGACTTGAAGACTCGCTATTGGTGGGATAGCATGAAGAAGGACATAGCTGAATACGTAGCACTGTGTGATGTGTGCCAACGAGTCAAGGCGGAACATCAAAGACCAGCCGGATTATTGCAACCGTTGAAGGATCTGGAATGGAAGTGGGAAGAAATTGGAATGAACTTCATAGTTGGGTTACCACGTACTCAGTCTGGGTATGACTCAATTTGGGTAATTGTGGATCGCTTAACCAAGTCAGCTCATTTTGTCTCTGTAAAGACCAAATATACAGCTGCACGATTGGCCGAAATATACATGGAGCATATTGTGTGTCGACATGGAGTCCCTAAGAAGATAGTCTCGGATAGAGGTTCTCAATTTACCTCCAGATTTTGGCAAAAATTGCATGAAGCTTTGGGAATGAGGTTGAATTTTAGTTCAGCATATCATCCTCAAATGGACGGACAAACCGAGAGGACAAATCAGATTTTGGAGGACATGTTAAGAGCTTGTGCTCTAAATCATGGGAAAAGTTGGGACAAAAGCTTGCCATACGCGGAATTTTCATACAACAATAGTTATCAAGCAAGTTTGAAAATGTCACCATATGAAGCGCTTTATGGGAGGAAGTGTAGGACACCTTTATTCTGGAATGAGACAGGAGAAACTCAAGTATTTGGTCCGGATGTGTGCAAGAAGCCGAAAGGCAAGTCCAGATAATTCGTGAAAACTTGAGGGCTGCCCAATCAAGACAAAAAGGCTATGCGGACAATAGGAGAAGGAAATTTGCCTTTGAAATTGGAGATTTTGTTTACCTCAAGGTGTCACCTATGAGAGGTCATAAGAGGTTTAACATAAGAGGCAAGCTCGCACCTCGTTATATTGGACCATTCAAGATTTTGGACAAAAGAGGAGAAGTAGCATATAAGTTGGAGATGCCAGCTCATCTTTCAGACGTACATTATGTGTTTCACGTGTCTCAACTCAAGAAGTGTCTCAGGGTGCCGGAAGAACAAGTGCCGATGGACGAGTTAGAACTTCAGGAGGATTTGTCTTATGTCGAGCAACCTATCAAGATCTTGGACGTGAAGGAAAGGGTCACGAGAAATAAGAGGATCCGTTGGTGCAAAGTGCAATGGAAACACCATACAGAAGCCGAAGCTACGTGGGAACGTGAAGAAGACCTGAAGGCAGAATTCCCGCATCTTTTCTCCACGCTATCGAATCTCGAGGGCGAGATTCACTTTAAGGGGGGTAGGTTTGTAACACCCTAAATTTTCGCATCATGCATACATGATCATGCATTAAACATTAGTAGGATAAAAGAAAAATAATAAAACATAAAAGATGGAGTATATATATACATATATGGTGTAGCAAAAGAAAAAAAAATAATAATTATATCCTAAAACATGTATTAGGGAATAAATCTAAAATAATAATAATAATATATAAAAAGAAATATATATATATATATAAATAAATTATATAATAATAAAAATATATATATAATAATAAATAAATAAATGAATAAGATAAATAAAATAAATAAAATATAAATAATAATATAATAATATATAAAAGAAAAAGAGAAAAGAAAAAAAAAGCAAATCAACCGCCGGCCAGGCCGCCGACCGGCCCAGCCAGCACCGACACCCCGCCTCGACCCCGCACCCCAGCGCCTGGCCCCCCCCCCCCCACCTCGCACCCCACGCCCGCGCTCCCGCGCGCTCGCCCCGGCCTTCCTGCCGTGCAGAGCCGCGCGCACCTCCCCCTGGGCCCCGCCCGCCGCCTGCTCCGCACCGGGCCCCGCCCGCCGCCTGCTCCGCAGCGCGCCCCGATGCCGCTCCCGCGCTCCCACCGCGCGACCGACTCCCGCCCCGCCGCCCCGGGTCCCACGCGCCGCCCTCCCGCAGCGCAGCGCCCACGCCCCGCCGAGACTGCCGCCCACGCGCGACCTCTCACGCGTCGCCGGTCCGACCCCGCACGCGCCAACTCCCGGCCAAAGACCGCGCCTCGCACCGCGCGCCCTGGCCCCGATGCCCCACCCCGCCGAACGCCGCGCTGCGCCCCGTGGCCCGCGCGACCAGCCTCGCGCGCCCCGCCGCATGGCCCACCCGCGCGCCAGCGCGCTCACGCCCATGCGGCCTCGCCCACGCGCCCCGATGCCGCTGGGTCCCGCCCCGATGCAACGCAGCCCCGAATCCCCCGCGACGCGCCCGACTCCCGGACGAGCCCGTGACCGATCAGGAGACAGCCGTACCCTAGCGCCGCCTATATAAATACCGTGACCTCATGAGCTTTTTCCCGATCCCAAAAACGCAGCCGCCAGAACGCCGCCGGTACAAAGGGAAAAAGCACCAGAGAACAGAGGCGCCCCCAGGGGAAGAAAAGGAAGAAAAAAGGAGGGGAAGAAGAGGAAGGAAAAGAGGAGGGCACCACCGTTCGCCGGAGACCGTCGTGCTGCCGGAGGACGCATCTACTTCGTCTACGCATTGTCCCCATCCCGCGATCATCGAAGCCATCGCATCTACGGTAGGCCATGTTCCCGATGCGAATTTTAGCGATCATATTGAATCTAATGTACGTAAATTGATTTTAGTTGCACCATAATTTTATTTTAGCAGCATTAATCCACCCTAAAACCCCCGTAAACTCATATGAACACGTATGAACTAGTTGCATCTAATTAATAAACAACCGTAGTTAATTAATTATTAAACTTTGCATGCATGCATATCATCGCATGTTGATTTATGTGTGTGCACCATGTTGATTTGTATGTATATTCTTGTATGTGTGATCGTGAGTAGAGGGAAGTGCTCAAGAGGCCGTGTACGAGGATTTTCAGAATCAAAGTTTCGAAGCACTTGAGCAACCCTATCCGCCGGAGCAAGGCAAGTGTCCTTGAAGCATATTGATCCTGTTTTAAAATAAATGTTTTTATTTGCAAAACTGCATGCTGTGTCAAATTGATGGGAAATCCTATGGTAGGAAGTTTACTAGATTTGTTTAACCACCCTTGTCACCTGGAATATATGGTAGAGTCGGGAAGAGTTTTTACCTTTTTGCTTCGCTTAATTAATTGGGATGGCAAACAACACTACACATTTAATTATGCATCAATGATATTCTAGTTAATGTGAACTGGTCAATACGATGGGTGATCTAAGCAAGCCTGGTATGTGGATGGGTTGGATGTTATGGTGGTTTGCTTGCTTTAGATCTAAGGACCGGTTCATGCGAGAATAAGCCAGGACTACAGTGCCACCACGAGGCCAAGTATGGGTGCGGCGTAGCTGATTAATTAGGGCTTTGCTAGTGCTGTTTGGACCATTGTGGATGCTCGGGGAAGGGGTAGTCGGATTGGGTTTGTTGATGATTGGTGGGACTACCTTGGGATCCGAATGGCTCAAGAGGGGGCCCTTGGTTGAAGATGTGCTCAGTTGGAGGCATCGCCACCGGTGAAACCTCAGTGGGGTCTAAATAGGCTAGTAATCCCTTTGTAAAGGCTATTTTGTGATCTCTTGGTCACACACCAACGAAAGTGTGTAATATGACCGATGGGTCATGGGCATAAGGGAGATTCTTAGTCGCCGAAAGGTGATGAAATCACGAACACGTGGGTAAAGAGGTACAAACTCTGCAGAGTTAAATAAAACTATTATGATAGCCGTGCTCCCGGTTATGAGCACCTGGACAACTTCCATGATTAGAGGGAAATTGAGATTTGGGATTGTTATGGTTTGATAATGGTTATGGTTTGGTGATGGTTATGGTTGATATTATGATTACGGTTATGGTTATGGGATGGAATTATGGTTTATGACTTTGATTATGGTTATTGGTAATGGTGATTTATGGACTGGTATTATTATGGTTACATGGTTTATGATGGGATTACTTCACATAAATATGATACATTGCTTTTCCAAATGGTTTTACTGTACTTTTCAGCACTTAGCCATTATTATTGTCGTCATTTGAATCAGCCACATGTCATACTTTCCACACTTGCTGAGTATGACATGTACTCACTCTTGCAATCCCCCCAAAAGTTGCAGGTCAGGATTGGGAGTTTAATGGCGATAATGCAGAGTTCTAGGCCGTGTCTACCGTCAACTTTGCCTGTGGTGTTATTGGAGCTGCGCATATATCCCTTTTGCTTAGTTGCTTAGTTGCTTAATTAGTCTATTTCTGCTGCATTAGTTGAACCTGTCATTAATATCTATTAGAGCTTGTATTCGAGGATATAATGAATTATGTAATAAGAGTACTTATTTAATAATTTGAGCTGTGGTAATTATCTGTTTATCATTTGTGAATCACTCGTGTATGTGTGTTGAACATCCTGGGGACACATATGCGTTAGCTTGGTTCATTTTTGGAACCGGGCGTCACAAAATGTTAAACACATTCAAGAGGTCGAAATTACACCCCTAGAGGTGGACCCGCTCATTGCATTCATGAGGAATTTGATCTATGCGGAGAACCCGTCTTATCATCCACGCCGACATCCTAAGAAGACAAAGAAGTCTGGGCCTCCCCAAAGGCCCAAGTCTAACAAGCCGCCAAAGAAGGATTGACAGAAGAAGCAAGACAAGCCTTTTGAGCCCATCCCTCCGAGCCCAGATGTCAAGAAATGAAGAAGGAGGAATGTCCATCTCATCATACGGTAGTGAGACCTAGCCAATAAGTTAAATTGGTAGTTATTCTTTTCTTTATTTTTCTTTTCCCTTCATTTGGTGTTCCCCATTTAGTTTGATTTTTCCCCACTGCATATTTGACTTTCCTTAGCAAGTTGAGAATCTTATATTCTCAATTATTATTTTTATTTCTTTTTTTCTCATAAAAGAAAATTGTTGGGTTTTGAAAAATAACTTTTATTCAAAAAACAATTTTTCTGAGTTGCACAAGTGGTAATTCACCAACGTGCTAATTTCATAGCCGTTGGGGAGCCACCTGCCAAAATGGAGAACAGGGGGGCCCACTTGTCAGTGCGGCCGACCCCCTGTTCACCCGACTAGGGGAATGAGCCATTTTGGCTCTCTCTCCTCCAACGACTACATTTGGTTCCCTTGTGACCGTTGTGGAGTGCACACTATAAATGGTGGCTGTGAGGAGCATTTGTCCTCACACTTCACCTCATTTTATACCTCCCCAAAGTCACTCTCGCTCACATTGTTTTTCTTGCTCTTCATTGAAGTACTCTTGCTCAAAGTCCAACACAAAAGATTTGCTTTTGTTTGCATTTGCAATTTGCTCTCAAGCTCTTCAAGGGAAAATTCGTCGGGGTTTTGCTTTTACAAACATCACCTCTTTCGAGTTTTTGCTTTGTTGTGTTCTTGTTTGTTGTGGCCATGAATGGAATGAAGAGGTTTTTTGGAAAGAGAAAGGAGGTTGCAAGCTCAAGCCATGGTGGTGATTCAAGTGCTCGCCCCTCTTCCGTTGCTACACCAAGTTCACGGAGGAGGAGGAGTGTAAGAGAGAACACTCTCATGGGTGAGAGGAGCAATCCACACCAACTTCTTCATGATGACGACCTCAACATAGAAAGTGAAGTTGAATATCAAGCACACAAGCTCCTCCAAGATCGTGAGTTTTCTCATACAAAAGCTTATGATCCAGATTTGATCTCCAAAATAGGTATGGATTCTAAATTTTTTTCCATTTGGCATGCACTAGGATGGGTAAACTTTGCTCACATAGAGGAGAATGGTTCACGCCTTCTCTCCATACAATTCATTTGCACACTCAAAATTGGATTTGATGGTATTACTTTTAGATTATTTCAAAAAGAATACAACATCCTATGGAAAGAATTAAGTGAAATCCTAGGCTTCCGTAAACGTTGTTTGCTAGATTTAGACACTTTGCGTAAGTTTAACAAACAAAGTTTTTGGCAAGATTTAACTTGTGAGGTCAGATGTAGTGCACATAGGAATAGCCACTATTGACGTTTCTTACATCACAGATCATCTCTCGAAAGAGATGAGGTCCGCAAGCACACGAAAACTGTTGTGTAGCATTTCACCCAAGAGTGGGTTTCATCTTGTTTCTCCATTGGGCCACCATCTTGAGCATTCCTCCACCATGAACTCAAAATGAGATTGATGGAGGGATATGCGCTGATGGGGCCTTCCAACCTCTTTATAAATTTTTTCCTAGCTGCACTAAAATCAAGAACAAATAAAACAACTCGAATACGGGTTACGTTATCTAAAAGCATGTTGTACCCTTTGTCAAATTGTTTTTCCCATGTTGAAACAACTTGCAAATGTAATGAATATCTAAGGGGAAATTTACAATTTCTAATGCGTTAGAAGACTCAACCAAGCGATGTGGGTTGAATTAGATAGATGAATTCAAGTGGTTATGCCCAAGATTCATATCCAAATAAATTTATTTTCTAATTCAAAATTTTAGTTTTATGATGGTTGGAAATTTTTACTTTCCAACATGCAAGTGTGATAATTCAAACATGCTAAATGCAAATGCAAATGCAAAGATTGATGGGAAATTCAAATATGCAATCAAATATGAGATAACTACCAATTAACCTATTGGCAAGGACTCATCGAATTTTTGAAGTCCGATGAGTGGGACTTACATCCGTCTATTTTAATTTGTTGATTTGTTGTCCGATCCCAGAGTGGAAGATGTGGACAACTTCTCTTGATTGACATGCCAAATCTCCTCTGGCATGTCAGTTGGACATGTGGGCCACATGGTGACCCTAGCCTCTCTGTTTTCTTGATGAATACTTATTGATGTAGTGACGGTTTCTCCTTCTTGAAGATATTATCTGGTGAGCGTGGTGAGGCTTGTCCTTCTTTTAGGGGTGTCAATTCGACCTTCTTGATATTCCTCATGGTCAACCCATACTTTTATCATGGATCAAAAGCTTCCATGGGCATGATGACATGTGGACTCCACAATCAAACAAGAAACGCTTCGTCCACAATGTCACTTGCCCTAGGTTGCATGGGCTTGGTCGAAGGATAGGGATCCCAACAAGTGATTGTGGGATATCTTAGATCTTGAATGCTCTTTTAGTTTCTTGTCCTTGGCCAAGAGCTTCATGTAAATGTTGTCTTTATTTCTTGCTTGGCCATGGACAAGATACTTCAAGGTAGGCTAGTTGAACTTAAATCCCTTGAAATACCCATAGCCTCCTTGATTACAAGGGTGATGTTGATTCCACCCGTGACCACCTTGTTGGTGATAGCCATTGGAGTTGTGATTGGAAGGAAGAGTACCCATGGGTCTTTGGGGAGATGATTCCCTAAGTGGCCCATGTTGACATGGATTTTCACAAATCATGTGAATATCCATAGCTTGGATCATCCAAACACTTCTCCATTGGATTGATCTTCATAATACTTCAATGGGAGGTGTAGTTCCATAGCTAGCATGTCCACCTTGTTAAGTGGTGTGCATGCCAAGCTAAGGGAACTAGAGCATTCATCAATCCACCCCTTGAGTAGAGACCATATTCTCGTCCATGATGAGTGAGAATAGGACTCCTTCAGCTCCAGCACAAAGGTGGTCATGGATTGATGGACCAGCCCATGACATGATTGTTAGATGAGGAACCAACAATCCACACTATGGTGGAGGCAAACCAAGATGAACTCCTTGGAGCCTCCCCCAAACATAAGGCTGGATGACTTTGGCTCGTACTAGAAGCTAAAATTCTTTCGCGAAAGGCAATGGTGTTGCCTAGCAGACATTTGTTGAGGTACGCCTTGAATCATCTTGGAGATGAGAACTAGCGTCCTCGTTGGGCATCCCATGAAATGGGTAGCCAACACTACCCTATTTTCACACAAAAGGAGAAAACAAACAAGGGTAATCCTGTCTAATAACTATTAGAACCTATAGCTTAATCACAAGTGATAGCTATCCTTCACTTCCTTTGCCTTCCCCGGCAACGGTGCCAGAAATGTCTGTTGACGTTTCTTACGTCATAGGTCATCTCTCGAAGAAGATGAGGTCCGCAAGCGCAAAGAAACTGTCGTGTACCATTTCACCCAAGAGTATTCCCAAGTGTATCGTATTTGTCCCAAAGGAAGGCAATGGAGTAAAGTAAACACTCCTCTTATGATCAAGCTATGGGATACTAATCAATTATAAAGACAGTGGTAAGTTGATAATATATGGGTAGTGCGACACACGTCTAAGCAATCAATTCTAAGGGGTAAATGGGTCCTAGTGGAAATTAGACCTAGAGTTGGGGAGTTTCTCCTACAATGCTTGTAATAAACATATACATAGCCTAGGTTAGGTACTAATGAGTATGTCAATGGTGAATACTTATGCTAAGTTGCTCAACACATCGGGCACGGGTTTACCCCTAGCAATACTAGGCGACTCCCGCCAAGAGCCTATGGCATAGCTGAACATGGAGGATTACAAAGGATAGATAGGATTGTCACCACCTACTGCCTACCTCTTCAATCTGTGGGTCTACAAGACATGCAACGCTACCTTCTATAATAGCATCATGCTAGCTTATTAAGTAATTACCTTAAGAGCCTGGGTACAAGCCATCCTAAGGCAATGAACTAAATCATCGTTGAACCAATGTTGATACATAGCATAAGATATTCATATTAACATGTTCATACACTACAAGAAACTAGAAAAAGGGCGTCAGCTGTATGACCGTCATTAGACTACTGCAGCCGACGACTATATTTTATAGCAGTCGGCGTACAAACGACTTTAGCCGACGCTCTTTATTCGACATTTTTAACTTGTAAAGTCGTCGGTCCCGATGTATTTATTGCTTATAGCCGTCGGTTTTTTGGACCGATGCATTTAATCCTTATAATTGTCGGGGTGTGGTCCCAACGCCTCTAAACCAATAAGACTATCGGCCACAAAGTGGAACTGACACTTTTAACTATTTGACACACAAGAAAAAAATGTCGCTCTGGTCCCCGGTCCACGCACCACAGTTCCTGCTTCCCGGCTCAGATGAACACAACATTGGCTCAGATCTGACCTACAAATGGTCAAGCGGCTCAGATCTGCAAAGATCGATCGACAAGCACAAATTTAATCTAGAATATGTTTACAAGCACAAACATCAATATGCTCACAAACACAAACATGAATCTGCAACACAAAATCAACACAAGCACAAAAAAAAACATGAATCTGCAACACAAACATGAATCTGCCTCCTCCTCTGACTTCTTTGCAGATCTCGACGACAGGAGGTGAAGATCGCTCGAGATTCACACTGCCGGAGCCCGCACCGCCGGGACGTCGCGCTGTTGGGGAGCCCATGCCCCCGGGATGCCGTGACGTTGGGAGCCTGCTCCGCTTGGTTGGGCGCGCCGTGAGGGAGGCCCTGCCGGAGCCTGCACTATCGAGATGTCGCGCCGTGGGGGGAGGCCGCACCGGAGCCCGTGCCACCGGGACACCACGCCGTAGAGGGAGGCCGCACACCCGTACCACCGGGATGCTGCACCATTTGGTTGGCCCCGCCGTGGGGGAAGCCGCGCCGGAGCCAACACACTGGGAGGTCGGGCTGCCAGGAGTTCGCGCCGCAGGGACGCCTCACCGCCTGGTTGGCCGCGCCGGAGCACGCACCGCCAGAAAACTGGGCTGTCGGGACCTCGCGCCGCCTAGAGGTCGTGGGAGTCATCGTTCTAGCCGTCGTGCTAGGTATTTTGGGGCGGTGCGGGGCGGTTCTGGAGTCTGGACAGGTGGGTAAAAATAGATCGGGGGATGGAAAGTAAAAGCCATCGGTCTGGCCTGGCCTCCAATGCTTTTACTGCGCGTGAGCGGGTACAAATTAAAAAAATCTAAGTGGACTGGTGGATGAATAAAATAGAGAGAATGACAGACGAGTGGAGTAAAAAAAATAGGGCCGTCGGTTACGAATTTGAGCCGATGGATGTAACTATGCGCGTCGGTTTTAGTTGGGCCACCGATGCATTTATGTGTGATCGTCGGCTCTATTTGGTTCACTGACTCATTTAAATATGACCTTCGGTCTAATAGGTTCAACCGACGGCTATAAGTGTACAGCCGTCGGGTTCAAAAAATCGTCAACTTTAGTTTATTTATATCCGACGGCCCCGAAGCCTATATATTTCCCGACGGCCTATTAATCATTTCTTGTAGTGATATCATAGCTAACTAGACTATAGTGAGGGTTTATAGTGTTTATGATGATAGTATAATGACATTAAGGCATAATCATAAAGACTATTCCTACCACATACATGGAATCCACAGTCAAACAAGAAACTCTTCATCCAAGAATATGAATAAAAGAAGACTAAGGATAATATCTTTATGATGCATAAAGTCACAAATATAAGAAAAGATACATGATCCATACCTTTCCCAACTTGGACATGGGACTAGAGGCTCTCCTCCCTATAGCCTAACTCCAATAAGGACTAAGAGAACTAGTGTATACAATAGAATGATGCTCAAGTGGTGTGTGTTGAAGTGAAGGGTGAGGGGTCCTATTTATAGCTTGGAGAAGGGTCGGTTCCTGCCAACAAAAGTGCGCGAATCAGTCACCCAAGACCTCTTCAAGCCGGGAGGAGCCAACACGTGGAGTTTGATCGAGAAAGACGCCAGGACCTAGTCGGCCGACTAGGGGGGGGGGGGGGGGGGTCGGCCGACCTGGTCCTAGCTCCAAACGACCATTTCTTCCTCCAATTGACTGACAGGTGGGTCCTATTCTATGATATGGGTGCTACAACGTTGGATGCCCTCGGATACTTCTGTTTGTGGGCCATTTGATCCATGTGATGCCATGTGACATCACCTGATTGGCTGAAATGATATTTTATAGGATCCATCCCCATGTTTCACTTCAATTCTGCATAGAATACCTGCATGCACTAATTTCTCTAAGTACAAGTGGAAATAGGTTAAATATAAAGGTGATGTGTGCAAGAAATGATATTTCCTTCACATAATAGAGTTATATTGATGGGTGAATTTGGTATATAACAGCTGTTAATAAACTCCCCCAAGCTTATCCTTTGCTCATCCCGAGCAAAGTCAAGACTTTAGGTTGATGATCAGGAGTTGCTACTATGTTCTACTTTTCAAAAGTACCATGTGCACAACATAATACTCTATCTAGTATTGCAAAAATTGGCATGGTACTTCACCCATCTCATGTTATTATGGTCTTATGCCATCTCCTATTCATGGGTGGCTAAAAGATAGAACAGCAAATGGAGCACACATACCCTAGAAATCAAGTTCCACTCAAATTCCGGAGAGTTCAATTTAGATTATAAGTACCTCGATTTGATTCTCTCGGTCTCTCCTTTGTGTGTAGTGGAAATATTTCCACACCAAGGAATTTTGCCTAAATTCATCCTACCTCTACATAAGGCTTGTATTTGGAGCTTGGTAGGGAATATAATAGGCATATTTGCAACACATAATATTGCTAAGTCAAAAGAGCAAGCCTTATGAGAAATCAACTCAAAACAATTTGATTCAAGACTTGTGCATGTGTGATCAAGTGGAGGTGGATGTGGTTATTTGAGATGACTCCTTTTTATGTAGACTCTCTTATTTTGCAGGGATGAAACATGACTATTTTTTCCCTTCTTTTTTTCTCTTTTTTTCCCTTTTTTCCTCATGCTTTTTATCTCAGCATGTATTTTTTTCTCTTTCCTGTAGCCATGTCTTCTACTCCCTTTTTTATGCAATAAACTTGGAGAGAGTACTAAGCATGAAGAGTATGGAGTTCCTTTTTTTATTGTGGAATGGTGGTATGATGGGAATTTGCTTACTTCTAGTGTAGAAGTATAGCATGCGCAAGTGAAGTCTTTAATTCAAAGAGTAATAAAAGAAATCTCACATAGGTCTATACTAGTTTGACAAAGCTCAATCTGAAAACAAATAGCATATGCATAAGGTCTATCAATGTGATATATCATATAGCTTCGGTAGGTATTTCCAATCAAATGAGAATAACATAAATCTTGTTAGAATTTCTCCAAAAATCTATGTTTCACTTACAAACTAGGAATTGCAGCCCTATCACTATATCATATCTCACAACAACATAGAATTGGATTAAACTTTTGCTACCCACAATTTCTAAATCAAGGCAAAAGTAATTCAAGCCAATGAAAGCAATATTTTGGAGAGTTGTAAGTTGTCAACTAGGGACTTAGGAAAATTAAAACAGAGCAACTATTCATCATATCATCTATGTGAATTCCAAATCATTCTTACCGCACATCTTTATTTTACTTCGAAAGCAAATCTACTCTACTTATTTTTTTTAAGTTTTTTTATATGCAACGTGGATGATGGGTGAATGGAAAATAAATATGCAAGGGGTGTGATACAAGTTACCTCAAGTGGGGGTCCTCCCCCAAGCTCGTTCTTAGTCAAGGTCCACAATAGGTGTTGAAATCCTAACGACAGATGTAGGCCATGAGGTTGGCCTAACCTTATTGCAGCATGGCTTTGGCATTGGAGGGTTGAGTGTCGATGTTAATCCATGGGTTTTATGAGTTTGGTCGAGGAGAATGTTGTCAATGTCGCTCATCCACACTTCAAGGTTTCCATAGGTTGGATGCACATTGTCATTCCTTGGATAAGGTAGTGATAACCCTTAGCACAAAGGCATGACGTGCACTCAACATGCATTGAGTGTGTTCCGTCATTCTTTGACTAAGGTGTATCATACCTTCTTGCCATAAAGGAATAACTTGTGCCCCTCAAACATTGGGTGTGATCCATTTTTCCTTGGCTAAGGTAATGATACCCTTTAGCCACAAAGGAGTGACATGAACCGAACATGTGTTGGGTACGATCTGTTATTCCTTGACTAAGGTACAACGTACCTATAACCACAAAGGGATGACGTGCACTCAACACGGGTTGAGTGTGATCCATTGTTCCTTGACTAAGGTATTGCCGGTACCCTGTGTACCATATACCCCTTGGGATTGCAAAGATCTCAAGGAAATGTCATCTACTTGATTTGAAGACCTTCGGAGGCCCACATGTCAGACATAACTGGACCCGCTTCCCCAACATGGTTAGTCCCAGGGTCGCCACGTGTACTATCAGACCGGAGCTACCGCCCATAAGGGGGAAGCTCCGGGCTATGTACCATAGCAGCACACCCGGACTTAACCCCAGATCGAGGGAAGCTCCGGAACTGACACGTGTTAGGTGGCAACGGACCTATCTGTTCCCCACAGTATGCTCCGGGGATGCCTTGTGTCCAACCGTCGGATCTTCAGCCTCTAACCTCCGGAAGACTTCACAATGGCTCCGGATCTTCAAAGGGGAATCAAGGACTTCAAGACCCGATTAAGTGTCATTAATACTATATTAATGACACACGATCGGATGACCTTAATTACCAGTAACGGTGCTATCAAAGCCCGTAACTCGGTTATTAAGGGTAAATAAGCGCATTAAATGTGTATCAATATTAGTAACCACCGGGGCCACATGTCGGGCCAGGCTAACTTGTAATGGCCTGCCCTTGTACTATAAAAGGACAGGCCGACGATACATAGAGAGAGACTCTACGTGCTCACTCTAAACTCTCAACTCACGTTGAGCTCATACATCCAATACAACACCAACACGCCACGTGGAGTAGGGTATTACGCTCAGGCAGCCCAAACCACGTAAATCTTGGTGTCTCCTGTGTCATTTTACACTTCACCTTCTTGAATCTCCGCGCGCCCACACCAAACCTCAAACTCCTCCAACACTTTAGTAGTATCGGGAGATCTGCCGGATCAAAACCACCGACAGTTAGCGCGCCAGGTAGGGGGCACCTGAGATTTCAAGAATGGTGAACTCAACTGCTGGATCATCCAACATTCATCCTGCTGTTCAAGCTGTTGGCGGCAATCCCTCCAATATGCAACCACCAGCAGGAACCTCAGTTCCAGCAGGAGTCACAATACCACCACCGCCGCCTCCACCAGCAAATCAAGCTGGGCAGCGCGATGGTGCACCGGTGTCCATCACTGCGTCGGCAAATCATGACAACTCGGAACACGCGCTCCATGCAGCACGTGCTCTTCTTCAGCGCCCACCATCTCCGGACGCATCCCGGGATGCAATGGAGCAGTGGAGGGCCGATGTGGAACACTTGGTTGCAGCAGCAGCCGACCGCATCAGCAACCAGGGTCCTCCTCCTTCAGGACGGGCCCCGTTGCAGCGACGGACCTTGTCTGGCAGACTTGGTCCGCACGTTTCCAACAACAGGAGATATGTTGCGTCGCAGCAAGTGACGTTGTTGCCTTCCGGGGCACGGCGCACTCACACGGTGTCAAGGCTTTCAACTCATGACCTCTGGGCGGAGCTTGATCGCCGATACAGTCAACAAGACGGCCAAGTCCATATTGAGTGTGCTCGTGAAAGACGAGAAGCTCAGGACATTCCTGCTCCTGAAGGAGTAGGAGGAGGCTGTTCGGCCCTGGCCATGCATCTGCGTATGGTCAAGTGGCCACAGAAATTCCGGCCTGACTTGCTGGAGAAGTTTGATGGAACCGTTAATCCCGTTGAATTTCTTCAGATTTACTCCACTACTATCCTGGCAGCTGGAGGAAATGAGGTCGTAATGGCCACTTATTTTCCAGTGGCTTTAACTAGGACCGCCTGGTCCTGGTTTATGAGCCTTCCACCCAACTCCATCAACAGTTGGGAGGAGTTGTGCCGTCAGTTCACCGCCAACTTCGGGAGTTCATACACCCGACCAGGCACTGAACTGGACCTTTTTGCAGTCATGCAAAAAGGGGGAGAATCCCTGTGATCATTCATCCAGAGATTCTCTCAGGTACGAAACACTATCCCTTCTATCTCTAGCGCCTCTGTCATTGTGGCATTTAGACAGGGTGTACGGGATAAGAAGATGTTGGAGAAACTGGCGATCAAGGAGATCACCAGTGTCACGGAACTCTTCAGCTTGGCTGACAAATGTGCCAGAGCTGCGGAGGGCCATGAAATGCACTCCAAACCACCTCCGGAGGATCACAAAAAATCCATCAAAGGCGAAGCCACTACCTCCGGGAGTGGCAAGAAGAAGAAAAAGACCAACGGCAAGAAGAAATCGTCGGCTAGCGCATCTAATACTGCAGCTGCTGCAGCTCCGGGTGGCCGGGGGCCACACCCCGAGAAGCGACCTCGACCATCTTCTGAAGACGGTGGCAAACCCAAGGTGTGGTGTTCAATTCACAAAATGGACAGCCACAGTTTGGAAGACTGCCGTGAGGTCCAAAACCTTGCCGAGCGCTACAACAAGCGCCGGGAAGAAGCTCCTTTCCGACAGAGGGAAGGAAAGCAAAAAGTTGACGAAGCTCCGGCTGAAGAGGAGTTAGGTTTTCAGGATCCCAAAAAGGTCCTGAAGGCCGTCTACACCTCCGTCGACGACGATTCTGACGTTTGTGAAAACGAGCATCGAAAAACCATGAACACCATTTTTGGTGGATCATGGGACATCACCTCCCGCCGCATCCTCAAGACAATGCGTCGGGACATGGCCACTATAGCTCCTACAGCCAGGGCGGAGCCTCATCGAAAGTGGATGGACACAGCCATCACATTTGATGCATCGGACTGCCCTTGAAGCATGGTTGGAGCAGGCTAGTTACCTTTGATGGTATCTTCTGCCATCAATGACATCCAGCTTCACCATGTTATGGTAGACGGAGGTTTGGGGCTCAACCTCATAAGCTTCGAAGCTTTTACCAAGCTTCAGCTCTGACCTTCAGATCTTCACCCCTCCTGACCTTTCTCCGGAGTAGGTCCGGGAGCCATTACCCCACTCGGTGCTATTACCCTCCCTAATACCTTCGGGACCCGGGAGAAGTATCGCACCGAGAAGTTGGTCTTTGACGTTGCTCAGATCAACTTACCCTTCAATGCCATCTTGGGCAGGACTGCTTTGTACAAATTCATGGCAGCTGCTCATTATGGCTACTTGGTATTAAAGATGCCAACACCAGTAGGCGTTCTCCGGATCCGTGGAGATCGTACTGCCGGAGTAACTGCTCTAGAAGAACTTCATGCGCTTAATACAGTGCAAGAGGAGGACTCCAGGCAGGAACAAGCTCCAAAACCCCCGAGCATTCGTTAGCGAGGATTGACTTCTGCACCTCGTGTGCAGCCAAGCGGCGACACCGACATTCCCGTCAAAGTCGTCCAAATCGGTTCCGATGCCACTCAGACCACGCGCATATCAGGAGGACTGAATGACAAATAGGAACTCGCGCTCATCGCTTTACTCCGTGCTAACGTCGACGTGTTTGCCTGGCAACCGTCACAAATGCCTGGGATCCCCAGGGAGGTGATTGAGCACAATCTAAAGATCTACCCTGATGCCCGGCCTGTACACCAGAAGCCTCGGAAGCAATCCGTGGAGCGACAGAACTTCATCCGACAAGAAGTGAAGAAGTTGCTCGAAGCTGGATTCATCTGAGAAGTCTTCCATCCAAAATGGCTGGCAAACCCATTCGTTGTGCCCAAGGCCGGCGGGAAGCTTCGGATGTGTATCGACTACACAACACTAAATAAGGCATGTCCAAAAGATCCATTCCCACTACCTAGAATAGATCAGATAGTGGATTCCACCTCCGGGTGTGAATTACTGTGTTTCCTAGACGCATATTCTGGATATCATAAAATTAGAATGTCTAGGGAAGATGAAGAGCATACCTCTTTTATCACAGTAGATGAATTGTACTGTTATACAGCCATGCCATTTGGTCTCAAGAATGCAGCTTCAACCTTTGTACGAGATATGTACGAAACGTTTGAAGAACGCATTAGAGACATAGTGGAAGTTTACGTCGATGACATCGTGGTCAAGGTCAAGAACAAGGAGTAACTCCTTCACACCTTACAGGCTGCCTTCGACAAGTTGCGGGTCACGCGCACAAAGCTAAACCCAGACAAGTGTGTCTTCGGGGTTAGCTCTGGAAAACTTCTTGGTTTCCTGGTAAGTCACCGGGGCATAGAAGATAATCCGGCGAAGATCAAAGCCATTGAAGACATGCGGCCACTATCCCGCATCAAGGATATCCAAAAGCTAACTGGATGTCTAGCAGCCCTTAGCCGGTTCATTTCAAGACTGGCGGAACGGGCACTTCCCTTCTTCAAGTTATTGAGGAAGTCCAATCCATTCCAATGGTCTGAAGAAGCAGAAAAGGCATTCCAGGAGCTAAAACAGTTCCTCACCACCTTACCAACTCTGGTAGCTTCGAACCCTGGTGAGCCTTTGCTGCTTTACATTTAAGCAACTGACGAAGTTGTCAAGATGGTCCTGGTTGCGGAGAGACCAGAACTATCCCATGCTCAGGAATCCAGACCGCTCCGGGAGGGTCCGGAGGTTCCTGAAAGCGAGTCTGGGTCCCAGCTCCCAGACTTGAGTTCACAAAAAGTTACTTCAGAAGACTCAGACCGCTCCAGGAGGGTCCAGGTCGCTTCTGAAGAAGCTCTGGGTCTCTCCAGCCAGGACCCGGAGGTCCCCGAAGAAGGTCTGGATCCCTCAGGGAGGATCCGGGTCGGTGAAGAGGAAGCTCCGGGCCCCTCCAGGAGGGTCCGGACCATCCAGCGCCCAGTGTACTTCATCAGTGAAGTACTTCATGATGCCAAGACTCGATACCTAGAGGTGCATAAGTTGCTCTATGCAGTTCTCATTGCCTCCAGGAAGCTTCGCCATTACTTCCAAGCTCACAAGATTTCAGTGGTGACCTCTTACCCACTTCGAGCAATCTTGCATAATCCCAATTTAACTGGGAATATTGCAAAATGGGCAGCGGAATTGGCTGAATTCGATCTCGAATTCATTTCAAGGCAAGCAATCAAGAGTCAAGCATTGGCGGATTTCGTGGCGGAATGGACTTCCTCTCCATCAAATCCTGGGGTCCCCAGTGAGCAGAAGCCGGAACCCAAGGCTCCAGTCTTCACTGAGCCTCACTGGACCCTCTACTTCGATGGATCCATGCAAAAGCATGGGGCCGGAGCTGGAATCCTTCTCCTCGCACCAACCGGAGAGAAGGTAAAATACATGGTACACCTTGACTTCAAGGCGACCAACAACATGGCGGAATACGAAGCACTCATCTACGGACTAAGGGTAGCACTGTCATACGGTGTCAAGCAACTGCTGGTCAAGGGAGATTCACAGCTCATCATTAAGCAAGTGAAGGGTGAATGCTTCTGCAACAATCTCCAGCTAGCTGCTTACCTCCTTGAAGTCCAGAGGCTTCAGAAGGACTTCGAAGTCCTAGATCTCCACCATGTACAGCGTGCCCACAACGCTGAAGCCGACGAACTCTTGACGAAAGTGTCAACCGGAGCTCCGGCTCCTGACGGAACTTTTGTCCGGAGGTTGTCAAAACCCACAGCTCAGCGTGCCGAACTGAGCGAAGGGGGTGAGATCAGCATCCCAAAGCTGACGGTGCCGATGGCCCTGTTACCATGGCAGCCATCAAGGGTCGTAGGTGCTGCCGGAAGCTCCGAGCAACCCAGCACGCAAGACTCAAATACTCAAGTTAGCTCCGATGCATGGATCTCGGAGATCCAGAGCTACTCGAAAGACAACATCCTTCCTGACGATGATGTATCCGCTGACTGGATAGTCAGATTGGCTAAAAGATACACTTTGGTAGAAGGGGATCTCTACCGGTGTGGTGCCAACGGCGTCCTAATGCGGTGCATCACAAGGGAAGAAGGTTGCGAGTTCCTTGCAGAAATCCATGGAGGCGAGTGTGGGAACCACGCGTCTTCCCGCACGCTGGTCGGTAAAGCCTTCCGGCATGGCTTCTACTGGCCTACAGCACTCCAGGATGCAACTGAGCTGGTGAAGAAATGCAAAGCATGCCAATTTCATGCAAAGAAAATTCACACACCGGCTCAGCCTATACAAATGATACCTCCTACATGGCCCCTCGCCATGTGGGGGATGGACATCTTGGGACCTTTCCCAAGAGCCGTCGGTGGTTACAAGTTCCTGTATGTCGCCATTGACAAGTTCACCAAGTGGTCGGAATCAACTCCAGTTGTGACAATAAACAAGCAATCTGCTATCAACATTTTGCAGTCCATCGTATGCAGATTTGGATTCCCAAACAAAATCATTATTGATAACGGGACCCAATTCACAAGCTCTGCATTTCAAGGGTATTGCGAAGACCTCGGCATTCAAGTTTGCTACGCCTCCGTAGCTCACCCGGCAAGCAATGGCCAGGCCGAGAGGGCAAATGCTGAAATCCTGAAAGGACTCAAAATGTGAACCTATGAGCGCTTGAAAAAACATGGAGCCAACTGGATTGAAGAGCTTCCGCCCACTCTGTGGGCCAACAGGACAACTCCAAATTGGTCAACTGGAGAGACACCCTTCTTCCTGGTGTACGGAGCTGAAGCAATCCTTCCTCCGGAAATCACCTTGGGGTCACTCCGGGTCTGGACCTTCGACGAAGCCACGCAGGACCAGCTCCGGCGTGAAGACCTAGACCTCCTTGAGGAGGGAAGGTGCCAAGCAGCTGTTCGAAATGCCCGATACCGCCAAGCCCTTTGGGGCTATCATCAGCGGCATGTACACAACCGACAGCTCGAGGAAGGTGATCTGGTGCTACGGAGAATACAATCTAGAGAAGGGTTAAACAAACTCTCCCCCAACTGGGAAGGACCCTTCCGAGTGATTAAAGTATCTCGTCCCGGAAGCGTTCACTTGGCAACCGAGGATGGGACACCTCTCTCAAATCCTTGGAACATTGAGCACCTCCGTAAGTTCTACACCTAATATCACGGAGGTGAGTTTGTAGTAACTTAAGGTGTATGTTATAGAGTCATTGTACAGCGTCGGGTAGTTCCTCTAGGAGAATAGCCGTACCTTTCCCGAAAGGTCTGCAAAGTTCATGCAACGCTTGTCACAGTCTCAGAACTAAAAGTGTGGCTAGCTACCCTGGGTCAAACGAGAAATGAAACACGCTTAGCATGGTTCCGACCCCAAGAGTGTACTTGTTTCCCCTGTACCCCGGACCTATAATGAAAGACATCTTCATGTGAAACAGACTCCACATGCATTTACTTTGTACAGGCTCAACATTTTTTATTTTTCTCTTTCTTGTCTATAACAAGGACGTGCAATTCTAAAGAAATTTTAGTTCAACCGGTTCAAATACAATTCGAGTTGTATTGTCGATTCTTTTGGATTCAAATATTGTTCATGGCCCACTCGCCTGAATGCCGCCAAGCCAATCTAGGGCTGGAGTGTGCTATCGACTTAGCCTGGTCAAGCACCCTAAGTACGCCACTCTACCTACACCCCGGCAGGCCGAAGTAAGGCGGGTCCAAGTACAATTGGATCCAGAAGAATGAAGGCAATGCATTCGGTTGCATTCAAAATCATGTTTGACCTAAAATTTCTTGAGAATCGTAAGTCACGACGAAGTTATAGGCAAGAAGCGAATTTTACTATTTTTCTTGGCTTCAGTGTGCAGGAAAAATAAAGAATCCATGTTGATGGATAAAAGCTGGAGCTGACGAAGCTCCGACTCCCCCTAGGTGTCTTATAATCGATGTGAAACATTGAAAACAAGCATCACCGGAGCAACCAAGCTCCGGTAAAGCTAGGGGGGCCAGCCGTCGACGCAGAATAAAAGATGGTGAGAAGATTCCACAAACGGAGTCTGCTGCCGACAAACTACGCGTTGGCAAAGGTCACTGCCGGAGCCACTAAGCTCTGACACCCCGGAGGTCTAACTATCGATGCTCTACGCATTGATAGGAACTATTGCCGGAGCTACTGACCCCGACAGTAGTCAATACCGGAGCTTTAGAGCTCCGACAACCTCAGGGGACCTTCACTATCGAAGACTTCGGACCTACACTCTACAAGTTCGAAGCAAACGAGTCTTCAACAAAACACAATATCCTCTTGGTACATGTTCACAATCAAATTGTGTACATCTACCAGGGGGCGAAGTGAAGACAAAAAGTGTTGAAGACAAAAAATGAAATTCGCAAAAATTTGGATTTCATTCATCTAGAGACAAGGGATTACAAAATTGGGGAAGAAAAAGAGAGAATACAAGTGGGAGCTACAAAGATGGTCCTGGACCCTATGGAAGAACTGGGCGACCTTCAAGCACCGGGTCCAGAGGGAATTGGGGATCCCGGCTGGTGTAGCACGTCAGCACATATTCTGTGATGTTCTTCGCCAGGTACTGCCCCGCCACCTCCAACTGATCCGCGATGACGTCACCCACCTTGGAGAGTTTGCTACCCACCGAGCTCAACGCCTGCAACGCCAGGTCCGGCTCCGGCTCCGGATCATCCAGACGCACGGGGCTGAAGCCCATCGGTGTCAACGCGTTGTTGGCTTTGCTCAGGAACTCCCAAACCTGTAGGGAGTCCGCAGCCCTCAAGCCCTTCATTTCCTCCAAGGATCTTTTAGCCGCCGCCAGTTCAGAATTCTCACGAGCGAGGCGCTCAACCTCTTTGGCATTTTGCTGAATCTTTTCAGCAACCTGCTTCTCGAGTTTTCCGAGCTCCTCCTCCCGGAGGTAGATCTTGTTCCGGCGGTCAACCAGGTCCTTCTCCCTGCCCCTCACTTTCTTCTCCCTGGCAGCGATGGCACACTCTTGCTGGTAGAGTTCCTGCCCTCGCACCCAGGCCTTCTCCTCCTCCTCCTCGGCGCAACGCTCTTCCAATTTCTTGGCGTGTTCCTCGAGGCCCTTGTCAGCCAGAGCCACCTTTTCGGCGAGCTCCTCCTCCCTCTTCAGGACGTCATCCTGCAGCTCTAGGAGTTTTTGCTCTTCATCCTCGAGCCTTTTCTCCCTCTCCTCAAGTGCCTCCCGGCGCTTGATGAGAGTAGTGTTAATGGCTTCAAGCCTTTCTTGGCGTTCATCAGCCGCACTATTAGCTACCTTGGTCTGCTCATAAATGGCCCGAGATTGAGCGTCGAGGGCACGAGTCAAGCTCTCCCTGTCATCCAATAACTTTCCCCAGTATTCCAGGCAGACCTTCTCCTGCTTGATCCATTCTTTGTCATCTGCCAGCCTCGACTGTGCCAGCTTGGTCTCGAAGTAGAGCCGGTTACGCCACCGCCTAAAGGTTTGGCGCTCCTCTTCAAGAGCCTTGCTATCGTGGTATAACGCCAGCTGAACTTGACGCAGGCTGGAGCAAGCGTTGTCAATAGACAACGTCAGGGGAATGGGTTCCGGACTGGCTAGGGCCTCCTCCGTTGGTTCCAGCGGGTTCTCGCTTACAAAAATTGGGTCCCACTCCACAAGAGTGGTCCCCTGAGCCTCCACGGCACTAGGGCCGTCCTCCGGGATAGCCTCAGTTGCGATTGAGGAGGGTCCCGCGGAAGAAGTTCTGACCTCCGGAAGTGGTTCCGAAGGCCCCGCCGCCAGGTCTTCATTTGCCCCCTCAGGCAGGGGGCCAATGACTTCATCTGGGCATTCCGGCTCAGCGGCAGGCACCTCCGCCGACAACACATCCGGAGCAGGTGCTACTTCCGGCTCCGGCCTGGGCCCCTCCTCTGCTGATGGATCGGCTGTTGGCAACTCGACCACCATGGGTTCGAGTGTTGATGCCTCCGCAATAACCGGCCCTGAGGCCGTAGCTTCAACCTCAACCGGCTCGGGCGCCGAAAGGTCTTCAGCTACAATTGGCTCTAAGGCCGGAGCTTCGGAGGTAGCCGGCTCAACCGCCGGAGCTTCCTCCACATCCGGCTCACTTGCCGGGACTTCAATTACCTCCGGCTCAACCGCCGGGGCTTCAACAATTTCCGGCTCTAGGGCCGGAATTACTGCTTCCTCCGGCTCAACGGCCGAAGCTTCCATCATCTCGGCATCAAAACCTGGAGCTTCAACCTCCAGGGCAGGTGACGCTGGCACATCTTCTCTTCCGCGGTCCGGTGATACCACGGGAGTCTCTGGGGATGAGTCGAGGTCCATGACCACGACAGCTGGCACCGGAGCTGTCGCAGCTTCAACCACCACTTGGGGGCGGCACCGGGACAGAAGCAGGAGCTTCCGCCCTCACAGCTTCAGCTGCTGTGGCTGAGGGTGGAGCCTCACTCCTCTTCTTGGGAACGCTGCAGATGGTGGATGAAGAAACTTAAAAAACAGTTACTACAACAAAACAACTGTATGAGGTAAAGATTAAAATTACCTTGGGAGGCTTCCGCACCAGCTTGTGTGGAACCTCTTTTTCGGGCGTTCTGGGCTGACCATAGCCGCCGCCAGCGTGGAAGCTCCAGAAGGCCCCCCGGAACTCGTTGCAACCACGGGCATTTCCTTAGTTGAGGCCCCCCTCGTCCGGGAAGGACCTCCGGACCTAGAGGCCTCAACTGGCCCTGGTGCTGGAGTCGCATGCCCGGAGCTAGCACCCCGGGAAGACGCCGCTGCGGGTACAGTCGCCGCAGTTGTAGAAGACCGCCCCCTCCAAGGAGAAGGAGCTGATGCAGAGGTTGCAGGCCTAACGGACCTTCCGTCAGCATGCTGCAGCTTCCTCTTTCGGCTCAAGGGTTCGTCCGCCGGCTCCTTGCCCTTGCCGATGACTTCGATCCTTGGCTTCGAGGCTGGGTCGGAGCCACCTTCGGAAGCCCCAGGGATCACCACCCTGGAGGTCGATCTTCTCTCGATGACACCAAAGTCGTCAAGCACCGGCATCGTCCGCCGGAGCTCCCTGTTGAACTCTACTTCCACGTTCAGAGGGAGAAAAGCTGGTGGCGGGGTCAAGTCATCACCCGCGACGTCGATGCCGTGCTGGAACTTCTTGAGATGAAACTCCAATGTTGCCCCCGCCATGTTGGACTTCAGCCCGGTCTCGACCCGGTCGTCGTCCATCACACTGTTGAGGGCCCAAGCGAGTTTTTCTCTCCTCTTCAGCGGTGCCCACCTGTTGACCAGGAAATTGCAAAATACCGCCTGAGGAGTTAATCCTCCCTCCACACACTGGCGGATCCTGGTCAGAGCAGGGTTAAAGGCATCCGACAGCATCGGAGCTTCACTCCAAACTGCAGTGTCGATGTTGGGGAGGCCTTCGGGCAGCTCCAACTTCTCGTGCTCCTCCACCCGGATGACTATCCAGTCCTTCTTCCAATCATCCCACTTCCCAGAGGGAAACGACCGGAGGTACTTGAATGGGCACTTCTTGCGCTTCACGAAGTAGTAGAAGCCAAGGTACTCATTACTTCTATCGGTGGTATGGACGGTGAAGAAGGTCAGAAAGAGTTCAATGCAGGGGGGATGCCCACCCACATTTCACAGAAGTGGACGAAGACAGACAATAGAAGAATGGAGTGGGGGCCAAGGTGGTACAGCTGCAGACCATAGAAGTCTAGCAGCATCAAGAAAAGGAGGAAAAAGGTGGGATCAACCCCACCATGGCGTACGAAGAGAAGTACACCATTTCGCCAGCGTGCTCCTTCTCGAACGGGAGCTCTCCCCCGGCGCGGACCAGGTGGTTGAAGAAGTCCGGGGACCATCCCATGAGGGCCCGGACCTTCTTCAGGTCACCTTCGGTCTTCAAACGGCTCTCGCGGAGACCTAACTCCATCGCGGCATAGCATGGCAAGAGAGGAAAAGCGAGCACAAGTTGGGAGTTTGAGTGCAAGATCAGATGAGAGGCGTAAAGAACCCCAGACGGTGCGTGCCTTCCTTCTTAAGTAGGCCCTCGCAATGCTTGGATGGAAACCGCAAGGAAGTCGAAGATACTATTCAAAAATTCCACCCAGCCGATGAAAAGAGGGCCCAGGACCACCCGGACGTCAAGTCGAGGTTCATACCAAGAAGAATGGTTGTCATCATGAGGCGGGAAGCCCGAAGGCGGCAGCCTGACAAGGTGCGCGGAACCGATATGATTTTCGTATCAGGAACCGGCGACCTTCAATTGCGTGAGATCCGCACGCCAAAGATCTCATTTGCCGCACACGGGATATGCCACGCGGCGAGGATTTAACTCCAAACTATCGCCAACGGCACATCCGAAGACCTTTGAAGACTCAGTTCAAAAGTCGAAGGGTGGACCCACCTCTGGCGGAATGACTTCACCCCAGGGGTCTTCCCAAGAGGTGGGCCCAGGGGGGCACTGTCGGTACCCTGGGTACCGTATACCCCTTGGGATTGCAAAGATCTCAAGGGAATGTCATCTACTTGATTTGAAGACCTTCATAGGCCCACATGTCAGACATAACCGGACACGCTTCCCCAACATGGTTAGTCCTAGGGTCACCACGTGTACTATTAGACCGGAGCTACCGCCCACAAGGGGGAAGCTCCAGGCTATGTACCATAGCGGCACCCCCGGACCTAACCCCAGACCGAGAGAAGCTCCAGAACTGACACGTGTTAGGTGGCACCAGACCTATCTGTTCCCCACAGTATGCTCCGGGGCTGCCATGTGTCCAACCGTCGGATCTTCAGCCTCTAACCTACGGAAGACTTCACAATGGCTCCGGATCTTCAAAGGGGAATCAAGGACTTCAAGACCCGATTAAGTGTCATTAATACTATATTAATGACACATGATCGGACGACCTTAATTACCAGTAATGGTGCTATCAAAGCCCGTAACTCGGTTATTAAGGGTAATTAAGTGCATTAAATGTGTATCAATATTAGTAACCGTCGGGGCCACATGTCGGGTCAGGCTAACTTGTAACGGCCTACCCTTGTACTATAAAAGGACAGGCCGATGATACATAGAGAGAGACTCTACATGCTCACTCTACACTCTCAACTCACGTTGAGCTCATACATCCAATACAACACCAACACACCCCGTGGAGTAGGGTATTACGCTCAGGCGGCCCGAACCACGTAAATCTTGGTGTCTCCTGTGTCATTTTACACTTCACCTTATTGAATCTCTGTGCGCCCACACCGAACCTCAAACTCCTCCAACACTTTAGTTGTATCGGGAGATCTGCCGGATCAAAACCACCGACAGGTATAAAATACCTTCGAGCCACACAGGAACAACTTGCACCCAATATACATTGGATGTGATCTTGTCATTCCTTGGTTAAGGTACACATACCATTTTGCCACAAAGGAATAACTTACACCCAATGATGTTGGCAATTCACTTGAGCTTGAATGAGTGCTTAGAATAGTTGAGAGCATAATGCTCTTAGATATTCATAGCAGCCCATTGGTTGCTCATAGAGGGTTTCCATGTCAACTCTCCTGGCCTCGTATAGTTATGGTTGACCTTCGGGCTTAATTTCCGATAGGTGGTAACCATCCTAATTTAGTATTTAGTCAAGAGATGTTGAAATGGCATCCTCTTAGGGTTCCAACAATTGAAACTTTGAATGCCCGCATAGTTATTTTACTCCTGCAAACTCTCTGTCTATGATAGAGAGGGGTAGTTAGCTCCCGATACTTGCACAAATGAATTTTCAGGTTAGCTAACTGAATTCTCCATTTGTAAGCATGGGGAAGAACAAGACTAAAAATGCATTGGGTCCAATTTCAAGTCTATTCATGAACAATGTATGAATCATTGCTAGGAGTTGGGCTTATGGATAAATCAATTTGCACATTTTTCCAAAGCTCCTACTCATAGCAATGCAAGTTATATAAATACACTATATGAATTCCTTCATCTAGTAAATTTTCTAACCATCATAGCTTTTTACACAAGAGTAAATGTTTATCATTTAGGTCATGGCAAACAAGATTCTCAATTTTATCCCCCTTAACATTTTTCATTTATTGCGTAGGAATTTGAAATTTAGTGTTCCATGCATGAATAAGTTTCAAATCAAAATTATGGACATCACTATTCCTTGGTTGCTACATACCAATTCAACCATTAAGTCATTGTATTACCTAGGTAGAAAATGTCTAAGTCAATTTTAGTAATGTTTATGAAATTCGAGGTACTTTTTTAAATTTATTCCTAAGGTGACATTCCTTTTTGGAGAATCAAAAAGAGTAATGTCAACACTTACTCTAGTGAGGATGCGTAAGAATTGAATGATGAAAAGGTGTAAACCTTCCTTACCAATGTAAGCAAAAATCATTCAATCATAATGTAATTCAAACAAGAAAATTTTAAGCTTGTACCTCAATTGAAGAGCAGTCCAGGTTGAAGGTCGTTGTGTGAGCAACTCACGACCATGGATTTTGGTGTAGCCTTCATGTTCAATGTCTCCTGCCAAGTTGAGCTTGGAGTTGAATGAGCTTCATCTTGTTCCTCCATTGGCCACCACCTTGAGCATTCCTCCACCATAAACTCAAAATGAGATCGATGGACGGGTATGCACTTCATGGGGCCTTCTAACCCCTTTGCAAATTTTGTCTTGGCTGCACTAAAATCAAGAACAAACAGAACAACTCGAAATGGGTTACGTTAGCTCAAAAGCATATTGTGCCCTTTGCGAAATTGTTTTGCCCAACTTGAAAGAACTTGCAAATGCATTGAATATTAAGGGAAATATTTTTGTTTTGAATTAGGAAGATGAATTCAAGAATTTATGGCCAAGGTTCATATCCAAATAATTTTTTTTCTAATTCAAAATTTTAGTTTTATGATGGTTGGAAATTTTATCTTCCAACATGCAAGTGTTAAAATTCAAACATTCTAAATGCAAATGAGAAAATCAAATATGCAATTGGGGAAGACAAATGTGGGAATACCACCAATTTACCTATTGGCAAGGGCTCACCGAATTTTTAAAGTCCAATGAGTGGGACTTACCTCCTCCTGTTTGGTGCGATGATTTGTTTTCCAATCCCAGAGTTGAAGATGTGGACAACCTCTCTTGATTGACATGCCAAATCTCCTTTGGCATGTTAGTTGGACATGTGGACCACATGGTGACCCTAGCCTCTCCATAATCTTGATGAAGACTTTTTGATGTAGTGACAGTTTCTCCTTCTTGAAGATATTCTCTTGTGAGCATGGTGAGGCTTGTCCTTCTTTTAGGGGCGTCACTTCAACCTTCTTGATATTACTTTGAGTTTACCCATACTTTGATCATGGATCAAAGACTTATCTGGGCATAATGACATGTGGACTCCACAATCAAACAAGAAACACTTTATCCACAATGTCACTTACCCTAGGTTGCATGAGCTTGGTCGAAGTGTAGGAATCCCAACAAGTGATTGTGGGATATCTTGGATCTTGAATGTTTCTTTACTTTTCTTGTCCTTGGCCAAGGGCTTCATGTGGATGTTGTCTTGATTTCTTGCTTGGCCATGGACAAGATACTTCAAGGTAGGCTAGTTGAACTTAGATCCCTTGAAATCCGCATAGCCTCCTTGATTGCAAGGGTGATGTTGATTCCATACTTGATCTCCTTGTATGTCATAGCCGTTGTAGTTGTGTTTGAAAGGAAGAATCCCCATGGGTCTTAGGGAAATGATTCCCCAAGTGGCCCATGTTGACATGGATTTTCACAAATCATGTGAATACCCATGGTTTGGATCATCCAAACACTTCTCCATTTTGCTTGATCTTCATGATACTTCAATGGGAGGTGTAGTTCTTTAGATAGAATGTCCACCTTGTTAAGTGGTTTGCATGTCAAGTTAAAGGATCTAGAGCACTCTTCAATCTACCCCTTGAGTGGAGATCATATTCTCATCCATGATGAATGAGAATAGGACTCCTTTAGCTCCAGCATGAATGTGGTCATGGATTGGTGAGGCCTATCCATGACATGAGTGTTGGATGAAGGGCCAACTATCCACCCTATGGTGGAGGCAAAACCAAGAAGAACTCTTGGAGCCTCCCCCAAGCTTGGGGATGGATGACTTTTGGCTCCTACTTGAAGCTGAAATTCTTACGCAAAAGGCAATGGTGTTGCCTTGTGGACATTTGTTGAGGTACGCTTTGAATCATCTTGCAGTTGAGCACTAGCGTCCTCGTTGGCCAACCCATGAAATGGGTTAGCCAACACTACCCTGTTTTCACCACAAAAGGAGAAAACAAACAAGGGTAATCCTGTCTAATAACTATTTGCACCTATAGCTTAATCACAAGTGATAGCTATCCTTCACTTCCTTTGCCTTCCCCGACAACGGTGCCAAAAATGCTTTTTGACGTTTCTTACATCACAGATCATATCTAGCAAGATATGCAGTCCACAAGCGCACAGAAACTATCATGTAGCATTTCACCCACGAGTATGCCCGATGGTATCATATTTATCCTAAAGGAAGGCAATGAAGTAAACACTACTCTTATGATCAAGCTATGGGATATTAATCAATTATCAACACAGGGGTATGTTGATAATATATGGGTAGTGTGAGACACACCTAAGAAATCTATTCTAAAGGGTAAATGGGTCCTAATGGAGCTTAGACCTAGAGTGGTGAGTTGCTCCTACAGTGCTTCTAATATACATATACATAGCCTAGGTTAGGTACTAATGATCATGTCAATGGTGAATACTTATGCTAAGTTGTTCAACACATCAGGCACAGGTTTACCCCTAGCAATAATAGGTGGCTCCTGCCAAGAGCCTGTGGCATTGCCGAATGTGAATGATTACAAAGGACAGATAGGGTTGTCACCACCTACTGCCCACCTCTTCAATACGTGGGTCTACGAGACATTCAACGCTACTCTCTATCCTAGCACCATGCTAGCATATTAAGTAATTACCTTAAGAGCCCGGGCACAAGCCATCTTAAGGCAATGAACTAGATTATCGTTGAACCAATGTTGATACATAGCACAAGTGATTCATATTAACATGATCATATAATGATGGCAAGCGCATGAGTACATAGAGTACTCAGCAAGTGTTGGAAAATAATGAAACGAAGGCCAATCAAGAGGAAAGACTGACAGTGGTTTAAGCATTAAGCATTAAACCAATCGTTAGCTTTTATCAGCACCTACATGTAGATGTATATTCCCAATAGAATAATAATAATAATAATAATAATGAATCAATATAAATACCAATATAATTCACAAACCATCATCTCAGTCATCGACTAATTATGAATTCAGCACCAAGCCGCTCTTGTCCATGACCACAACTATCATGACAGTTTTCTAATCTTTGCAGAGAATGTATCATTTACCCACAAGCCGTGATTTCATCTCCTGTTGCCATTTGAACTAAGTAAACCTCCCTGATGCCCGTGACCCATCGATCATATTTTACACTTCCGTAGGTGTGCGGCCAGGAGATCACTACGGTGTCTTTACAAAGGTTCTCCCAACACCTACTATGTAACACCCTCATTTTCAAGCATCATGTCCTGCGTTCATTCATATACAATCCTAACATTAATCAACATAAAAAAACAAGTTTAAAATGAATTAGAAACAAAACTGCACTTAAGAATTCTGAAAAGTGTGGACTAGTCCGATTTTGGTGCGGACTAGTCCGATTTCTTTCTCACCTCGATCAGACTTGTCCGTTTTTCTGCGGACTAGTCTGTTTTTGCCTCTGGACACTTTTGGACTTGTCCGGTCCTGTGCGAACTTGTCCAGTGTTCCAATTCCTTGAAAATTTCACTAAGTCCCTGGACTTGTCCGGACTAGTCCGGTCTTCCAGCGGACTTGTCCGTTTTCCTTTCTGACTAAAGTCGGACTTGTCTGATTTTAGGCCAGACTTGTATGTTTTTCCCCTCTGGATAAGTTCGGACTTGTCCGATGTCCAGAGTGGACTTGTCCGATATCTCTCTGACTAACATCGATCTAGTCCGGTCCTTTTCAGACTTGTTCGATAAATCACGACTCCGAATTGATCTTTTGTTTCACGACTTGTTTCTTGAGTTTTACATTAAGTGGGCCTAGGGATGTCGTGCCTAACTATTTTAGAGCCCATATGGGACTCTAAACTGACCACTACTCACCCCAAACTCGAAATCCATCTAACCCTAGCCTCCACCTCTATATAAACAACCCCACCCCTTAGCTTGACATCTATTTGCCACTTTTCCACCCCACCCAAACCCTAGTTCGTGGAGAGACGCCATCAAGGAGGTAGAAGGAGATCCCAAGCAAGAATAAGAAGAGGAGGAAACGAAAGAGGATCAAGATCTCCATTAACTTCGCATTCTTCGTCAATAATCCACCATCAAGTTCTTCATCAACCCTAGATCGTCAAGATCCAAGTGTTAAATCCAAGATTCTTGATTCATTGGAGTTCTAGACACCTGGTATACCTTCAATTCTCCTTCCCTTACGTGAATTCAACCCCATTTCTCCAAATTCATGTCGATCTAGAAAACTCTAATATGTGGTTCTCGCGAAGTGCGGATTTGTCCGGTCTCCTGCGGACTTGTCCGATCTTCCTAGTTAAATTGTGTTGAATTAAATCTAAAATTTGATCAAATCAACTCCGGACCTGTATAAACTTGTTAAAATCTATTGAAACTAACTAGTGATCATTAAAAATGACTCATTAACAAATTCCACCTTGCATTTGCATTAATCATGCATGTCATGTCATATTGAGTAATATTTTTTCACTTTTTGATTATGTTTCTTGTTCGTATGTCTATTATGCGGATTAGACAGATTTGTGCCATAGAGTGCCACGGAGGATCTACAGCACCAAGAGTTTGAAGGCTTTGACCCGAACCAATCCCAAGAGCAAGGCAAGTGTCCTTGAACATATTGATCATGTTTTAAAATAAATGTTTTGTTTGCAAAATTGCATGCTTGTGTCAATTTGATGAGAATCCTATGATAGGAAGTTTACTAGCGTTGTATAACCACCCTTGTCACCTAGAATTTATGGTAGAGAGTCGAGATGGACTTTTTACCCTTTTTGCTTCGCTTAATTTATTGCAATGGGAAAACAACTATACCACTTAACTTAATTATGCATTTATAATATTATAATTAACATGAACTGGTTAATATGATATGGTAATGGGTGATCTAAGCAAGCCTGGTATGTGGATGGGTTGGATGTTATGGTGGTTTGCTTGGTTTAGATCTAAGGATCGGTTCATGCGAGAATAAGCCAAGACTACAGTGCCCCCATGAGGCCAAGTATGGGTGTGGTGTAGCTGATTAATTAGGGATTTGCCAGTGCTATTTGGACCATTAAGGATGCTCGGAGAAGGGGTAGTCGGATTGGGTTTGTTGATGATTGGTGGGACTACCTTGGGATCCGAATGGCTCAAGAGGTGGCCCTTGGTTGAAGTTGTGCTCTGTTGGAGGCATCGCCACCGCTGAAACCTCAATGGGGTATAAATAGGCTAGTAATCCCTTTGTAAAGGCTATTTTGTGATCTCTTGGTCATACACCAAAGGATGTGTAATTGGCATAAGGGAGGTTCTTTAGTCGCCGATGGTTGATGAAATCACAAACATGTGGGTAAAGTGGTATAAACTATGCAAAGTCTAACAAAACTAGCATGATAGCCATGCTCCCGGTTAAGAGCACCTGGATGACCTACATGACTAGAGGGAACTTGGAACTTGAGATAGTTTGGTAAAGGTTGTGGTTATGGTTGACAACACGGTTATGGCTGGATAATGAATTAATTTCTGGTATGGATATGGTTATTGGTAATGAGAAATCTAGAATTTGGATGATGATAATGAATATGGACTCGTATTATGATGATTGTATGGTTTATGATGGGTTTATTCACATATATATAATATATTTCTTTTCAAATGTTTTAATGTACTTTTCCGCACTTAGCCATTATTATATTCATCATTTGAATCAACTACATGTCATACTTTCAACGTTTGCTGAGTACGACATGTACTCACTCTTGCAACCCCCCCCCCCAACAGGTGCAGGTCAGGGTTGAGACTTTAACGATGATAATGCGGAGTTCTAGGTCGTGTCTACCGTCAGCTTTGCCTGTGGTGTTGATTGGAGTTGCGCTACCCTATTGCTTATGCTGCCTAGCTTTTTAGTTCGCTTCATTACATTATTTTCGCTGCATTAGTTCGAACTTGTCATTAATATTCATTAGAGCTTGTATTCGAGTATATTATGAATTGTGTAATAAAAATGGTTAATTAATCTTGTTCTGTGGTAATTTTCTGTATATCCTTTTGTTATTGCACTCGTGTATGTGTGTTGAACGTCCTGGGCACACATATGCATTCACTTGTTTCATTTTCGAAACCGGGTGTCACAAATTGGTATTAGAGCCACAGTTTGACCGTAGGACGCAACCTAGACAGAATGGACACTCTAGAGCACATAGGAGCACTCAGGAATCGATGTGTTCTTGTTTGGTGTGTTGTTTGCTATATATTTCTTGCTTGTGTGCTTGATAGAGGATTTTGGGATGCTTTAGCATTGCCATGTCCACCTAGGCTAGTTAGTTATTTAGTTTCATATCCCTTGATGCATATAGTTGGGGACGTTTCTAAATTATTATCTCTTGCTTTTCTCTAGATGGTGAGGACACACAACCAGAGGGATGGCAGTGATGAGGAGGAGAACAATGGAGCACCTCAGAACAACAATTGATAAGGACCTGCTCATGGAGCTATCAATATTGAGCAGCTGTTGGCTATGTAGACCCAGCTCATGCAGACCATAATACAAACTATGGGACAGTTGCAGGTTGGTAACATCAACAATTAGACCCACATGCCTCCACCGCCACCCCCACCTCCTCATAACCGGTTGGGAGAGTTTATGAGGACTAGGCCGTCAACCTTTGCTCAAGCCGCTGACCCTATGGACGCCGATGATTTGCTCAAGTCCGTGGAAAAGAAGCTAGCTATTGTCCAATGCAGTGACCGGGAGAAGGTGCTCTTTGCATTTCATCAACTTGTTGGAGCAGCTGCGGACTGGTGGGATGCTTATTGCAATGCTCATGAGAATCTGGAGAGGATCACCTGGACAGAATTCAAGGAGAGTTTCTGTTCTCATTATGTGCCAGAAGGTGTTATGATTTTGAAGAGACAAGAATTTGAGAACATGAGGCAAGGAAGATCGAGTGTGGGTGAATATCTCAATAAATTCACTCAACTCTCAAGGTATGCCCAGATGTTAGTCAGGAAAGCTGGAAACAGTACTTGTTCATGAGGGGCTTGAACAATGAAATCCAAGTACAATTGCTCAATTGTGATTATGCCGATTTCCAGAAGCTTGTGGACAAAGAAATTGTTGTGGAGAACAAGGTCCGTTAGATGGAACAAGACAATAAGAGAAAGGTGCCATATCAAGGATATCAACAAGGAAGTAATGTGCGCCCTCGCTTTGCACCGCCCAACGCGCCATATTACAGTTCTTTAGCTTCTGCTTATCGCCCTGGATTTGCACCGCGCTCAACTCAGTTTGTGCAGCAGCGCCCTGTCATGCAAGCACCTAGGCCTCAATGGCTTTTGCACCTCGTGCCAACTTTCCTAGTGCAAATGTTCAGAACCAAGCTCGCCCCAATAATCCCGGTGGAGTAAGGAAGTGCTATATTTGTGGAGAAGATGGACACTTTGCACATCAATGTCCTAAGTCCGGCCTTGGTCAAGGAAGTAATGCGCCGAGGCAAAACCCAAGACCCAATGGAGGACAACCGCAAGGGAACCGTGGAAAGCAGAATTTTGCTCGTGGCAAGGTGAACCATGTCTCTATGGAGGATGCTCAACAAGCATCTGACATGGTGATTGGTATGTTCCTCGCAAACTCCAAGCCAACGACTATGTTGTTTGATTCTGGAGCATCACATTCATTCATTGCATCGAAATATGTTATCAAGTATAGTTTGCCTATCTCTCATATGAAGTTTACTCTATTGGTTAAGTCTCCTGGAGGAGACATGAAGACAAATATAGTATGTCCAAAAGTAAGCCTTAGAATAAGGGGGTAGACTTCTCCGCCAACCTCATGGTCTTGGATTCTCAAGGATTGGACATTATACTTGGTGTGGACTGGTTGAGGAAGCACAATGGAGTTATTGAGTGTGCCACGAAGACGGTGAGGTTGACCAATGAGGAAGGGATCACCGTAGACTTTGAAGCATCTCAGCACGCACCGAAGCAATTGGAGCTGAATCATATGGACGGTGCCGCAATTGAGGAGATTCCGGTGGTGTGTGAATTTTTGGACATGTTTCCGGATGAGTTACCAGGTATGCCACCTGATCGAGACATTGGGTTTGTTATTGAACTAATACCTGGAACTGCACCTATAGCTAAAAGGCCATATAGGATGCCTCCTATGGAATTAGCGGAGCTCAAGAAGCAAATTCAAGAGCAACTAGAGAAGGGTTTTATCCGCCTCAGCTCTTCACCTTGGGGAGCGCCCGTGCTGTTTGTGGGCAAGAAGGATGGATCGCAAAGGATGTGCGTGGATTACCGAACTCTCAACGAGGTAACCATCAAGAACAAGTACACCTTGCCACGTGTAGAAGACTTGTTTGATCAGATGAAGTGTGATTGTGTCTTCTCTAAGATTGAATTGAGGTCAGGATACTTTCAAATGAAGATTATACCATCGGACATACCTAAGACAGCTTTTAGGACACGGTATGGATCTTATGAGTACACCGTGATGTCCTTTGGATTAACGAATGCGCCTGCGTACTTTATGTACCTCATGAATAAGGTCTTCATGGAGTACATGGATAAGTTTGTAGTGGTGTTCATTGATGACATTATGATCTACTCGAAGGATGAGAAGGACCATGAGGGACACTTGAGGCTCACATTGCAGAAATTGAGGGAGAATCAATTGTATGCAAAGTTCAACAAGTGTCAGTTTTGGTTGAGAGAAGTATCATTTTTTTGGTCATATCATTTCAGGAGGAGGTGTTTCAGTTGACCCCGGAAAAGTGAGGGACGTGTTGAAATGGGAGCCGCCGCAAAATGTCAAGGAAATAAGGAGTTTTCTTGGAATGGCTGGATATTACCGTAGACTCATCAAGGACTTTTCCAAGATAGCCAAGCCAATGACGGAGGTTCTAATGAAGGGGAAAGATTTCCAATGTACCCATGCTTGTCAAGAGAGTTTTGAGGAGTTGAAGAACAGGTTAACTACAGCCCCAGTTTTGGTACTGCCGGATGTAAGCAAGAGTTTCGATATATATTGTGCTGCATTGAGACAAGGACTTGGATGTGTGCTCATGCAAGAAGGTCAAGTGGTCGCCTATGCATCAAGACAATTGAAGAGACATGAGCAGAATTACACAACACATGATTTGGAACTTGCAGTGTGGTTCATGCATTAAAGATTTGGAGACATTATATCCTTATACAGGTGTGAAATTTATACGGATCACAAGAGTCTTAAGTATATTTTCACACAAACGGATTTCAATTTGAGGCAACGAAGATGGTTGGAACTCATCAAAGATTATGATTTGGGAATCTATTATCATCCAGGAAAGGCTAATGTAGTGGTCGATGCCTTGAGCCGGAAAGGAGTAAGTCATCAACTCACGGTTCTAGAGTTACCATCCAAGTTATGTAAGGAGTTTGAACGGTTGAACCTCGGATTTATAAATGAGATGGGGATGATGGAGTTAAATCCGACTTTGGAGCAAGAAACTCGAGGTGGCCAAGCGAAGGATGAGGAAATCCAGGAGATCAAGGAAAGGACCCAAGAGGGAAGAGAATTCAGATTTGATGAGGATGAACATGGTACTCTATGGCTTGGTAAGAGAATTGTCGTGCATAATGTGAAGCATATTCGGGAGACAATATTAAAGGAGGCACATGACTCACCATATTCTATTCATCCTGGTTGTACAAAGATGTACAAGGACTTGAAAACGTGCTATTGGTGGGCTAGCATGAAAAAGGACATAGCTCAATACGTAGCCTTGTGTGATGTGTGCCAACGATTTAAGGCGGAACATCAAAGGCCAGCTGGATTATTGCAACCATTAAAGATTCCGGAATGGAAGTGGGAAGAAATTGGAATGGACTTCATGGTTGGTTTACCGCGTACTCAGTCCGGTTATGAATCAATTTGGATAATTGTGGATCGCTTAACCAAGTCAGCTCATTTTGTTCCTGTCAAGACCACCTTTACCACCGCGAAGCTAGTAGAATTGTATATGGAGCACATTGTGTGTTGACACGGAGTACTGAGGAAGATAGTCTCAGATAGAGGTTCTCAATTTACCTCTAGGTTCTGGAAGAAATTGCATGAAGCTTTGAGAACAAGGTTAAACTTTAGTTCAGCATATCATCCTCAAACGGATGGACAAACTGAGAGGACCGATCAGATTTTAGAGGATATGCTAAAAGCTTGTGCTTTAAAGCATGGGAAAAGTTGGGATAAAAGCTTGTCATATGTAGAATTCTCATACAACAATAGTTACCAAGCAAGTTTGAAGATGTCACCTTATGAAGCACTATATGGAAGGAAGTGTAGGACACCTTTGTTCTGGAATGAGACAGGAGAAACTCAAGTATTTGGTCCGGATGTGTTACTAGAAGCTGAAAAGCAAGTTTAGGTAATCCGTGAGAACTTGAGGACCGCTCACTCAAGGCAAAAAGGCTATGCGGACAATAGAAGAAGGAAAATAGCCTTTGGAGTGGGAGACTTTGTTTACTTCAAAGTGTCACCAATGAGAGGTCATAAGAGGTTTAACATAAGAGGTAAGCTAGCACCTCGATATATTGGACCATTCAAGATTTTGGAAAAAAGGGGAGAAGTAGCATATAAGTTGGAGATGCCAACTCACCTTTCAGATGTTTATGATGTCTTTCATGTTTCCCAGCTCAAGAAGTGCTTGAGAGTACCGGAAGAACAAGTGCCAATGGAAGAATCGGAACTAGAGGAAGATTTGACGTATGCCGAGCAACCAATCAAAATCTTGGAAACCAAGGAGAGGGTCACAAGGAACAAGGTCATCAGATGGTGTAAAGTGCAATGGAAGCATCATACTAAAAAAGTAGCAACATGGGAACTAGAAAATGATCTCAAGAAGGAATTTCCCTATCTCTTCTCTTCCGCATCGAATCTCGACGGCGAGATTCATTTTAAGTGGGGTAGGTTTGTAACACCCTCATTTTAAAGCAGCATGCCCTGCATACATTCATTTACATGCCTAACATTAATCAACATAAAAAGAAACAAGTTTAAAATGAATTATAAACAAAACCGCACTTAAGAATTCTAGAAAGTGCGGACTAGTCTGATTTTGGTGCGGACTAGTCTGATTTCTTAAAGACCTCGATCGGATTTGTCTGTTTTTCTGTGGACTAGTCTGTTTTTGCCTCTGGACACTTTTGGACTTGTCTGGTCCCGTGCGGACTAGTCTGGTGTTCCAATTCCTTGAAAATTTCACTAAGTCCCTGGACTTGTCCGTACTAGTCCAGTCTTCCAGCGGACTTGTTCGTTTTCCTTTCTGACTAAAGTCATACTTGTCCGATTTTAGGCAAGACTTGTCTGTTTTTCCCCTCTGGATAAGTTCGGACTTGTCCGATGTCCAGAGCAGACTTGTCCGATATCTTTCTGACTAACTTTGGTCTAGTCTGGTCCTTTTCGGACGTGTCCAATAAATCGCGACTCCAAATTGATCTTTGTTTCATGACTTGTTTCTTGGGTTTTACGTTAAGTGGGCCTAGGGAAGTCGTGCCTAACTCATTTAGAGCCCATGTGGGACTCTAAACCGACCTCTACTCACCCCCAAACTCGAAATCCATCTAACCCTAGCCTCCACCTCTATGTAAACAACCCCACCCCTTGGCTTGACATCTATTTGCCACTTTTCCACCCCACCCAAACCCTAGTTCATGGAGAGACGCCATCAAGGAGGGAGAAGGAGATCACAAGCAAGAAGAAGAAGAGGAGGAAACGAAAGAGGATCAAGATATCCATCAACTTCGTGTTCTTCGTCAACAATCCACCATCAAGTTCTTCATCAACCCTAGATCGTCAAGATCCAAGTGTTACCTCCAAGATTCTTGATTCATTGGAGTTCTAGACACCTGGTATACCTTCTATTCTCCTTCCCTTTTGTGAATTCAACCTCGTTTCTCCAAATTCATGTCGATCTAGAAAACCCTAATCTGTTGTTCTCGCAAAGTGCGGACTTGTTCGATCTCCAGCGGACTTGTCCGATCTTCCTGGTTAAATTGTGTTGAATTAAATCTAAAATTTGATCGAATCAAATCCAGACCTATATAAACTTGTTAAGAGCTATTAAAACTAGCTAGTGATCTTTAAAAACAACTCATTAACAAGTTCCAACTTGCATTTGCATTAATCATGCTTGTCATGTCATATTGAGTAATATTTGTGCACATTTTCATTGTGTTTCTTGTTTGTATGTCTATTGTGCGGATTAGACGGATTTGCACTAGAGAGTGCCGCGGAGGATCTAGAGCACCAAGAGTTTGAAGTCTTTGACCCGAACCAATTCCAAGAGCAAGGCAAGTGTCCTAGAACATATTGATCCTGTTTTAAAATAAATATTTTGTTTGCAAAACTGCATGCTTGTGTTAATTTGATGGGAATCCTATGATAGGAAGTTTACTAGTGTTGTATAACCATCGTTGTCACCTGGAATTTATGGTAGAGAGTCGGGATAGGCTTTTTACCCTTTTTGCTTTGCTTAATTAATTGGAATGGGAAAACAACTATACCACTTAACTTAATTATGCATTTATGATATTATGATTAACATGAACTGGTCAATATGATATGGTAATGGGTAATCTAAGCAAGCGTGGTATGTGGATGGGTTTGATGTTATGGTGGTTTGCTTGCTTTAGATCTAAGGACCGGTTCATGAGAGAATAAGCCAGGACTACAATGCCACCATGAGGCCAAGTATGGGTGCGGCGTAGCTGATTAATTTGGGCTTTGCCAGTGCTATTTCGACCATTAAGGATGCTCGTGGAAGGGGTAGTTGGATTGGGTTTGTTGATGATTGGTAGGACTACCCTGGGATCCGAATGGCTCAAGAGGGGGCCCTTGGTTGAAGATGTGCTCAGTTGGAGGCATCGCCACCGGTGAAACCTCAGTTGGGTCTAAATAGGCTAGTAATCCCTTTTAAAGGCTATTTTGTGATCTCTTGGCCATACACCAAAGGAAATGTAATTGGCATAGGGGAGGTTCTTTAGTCGCTGACGGGTGATGAAATCACAAACACGTGGGTAAAGTGGTACAAACTCTACAGAGTCTAATAAAACTATAATGATAGCTGTGCTTCCGGTTAAGAGCACCTAGATGACCTACATGATTAGAGAGAACTTGGAATTTGGGATGGTTTGGTAAAGGTTATGGTTATGGTTGACAACACAGTTATGGCTGGATAATTAATTAATTTCTGGTATGGTTATGGTTATTGGTAATGAGAAATCTAGAATTTGGATGATTATAATGAATATAGACTGGTATTATGATGATTGTATGGTTTAGGATGGGTTTATTCAGATATATAAAATATATTTCTTTTCAAATGTTTTAATGTACTTTTCAGCACTTAACCATTACTATATTTGTCATTTGAATCAACTACATGTCATACTTTTCACGCTTGCTGAGTACGACATGTACTCACTCTTGCAATTGCCCCCCCCCCCCCCAACAGTTGTAGGTTAGGATCTGGAGTTTAACAATGATAATGCGGAGTTCTAGGCCGTGTCTACCGTCAGCTTTGCCTGTGGTGTTAATTGGAGCTGCGCTACCCTATTGCTTATGATGCCTAGCTGTTTAGTTTGCTTCATTAGTTTATTTCTATTGCATTAGTTCGAACTTGTCATTAATATTCATTAGAACTTGTATTTGAGGATATTCTGAATTGTGTAATAAAAATGGTTAATTAATCTTGTTCTGTAGTAATTTTCTGTATATCCTTTTGTGATTGCACTCGTGTATGTGTGTTGAACGTCCTGGGCACACATATGCGTTCACTTGGTTAATTTTTGTTATCGGGTGTCACATACTAGCCCTCTGAGGTTTCTCCCCTGTACAAAAGTGTGAGCCGCTACCCACGTCTCAACACCCTAGTTGTGCCCTCTTGATCCATGCGGATCCCAAGGCAGTAAACCCTAAACCAATTCCCCGCACTATCCAATCACCAATACTACACCGAGAGAGGCCTAATTAATCAACCAAGCTGCCCCATACTCAGTCTTGTGGCGATACTATAAAGCTTAATGGCTTCCTCCATAAACAGGTCCTTAGAATCCGGCAAGGTTCATACTCCAAAACCCAGGTCTCGACCTACTGCACCATACCACTCAAACAGACCCGCCAGATTCCTATCCACTAAATACATTTTCCATTTCACAATAAATAATCATAAACCATAGGTGACACAATGATCAATGTTTCCTCCCATCTAATATGCATGGGTAAGTGTAAATCAAATACCCCAAAGAACCCCATTTCTAACCCAGGCGACAAGGAATTATATGGAACAGTAAATAGAATAGGATTCACATTAATTAAGCATGCAACTAACTATAATCCCTAAAATAGGCACAAGATGGTCAAGGGCACTTAGCTTTTATTACGTAGCTGCTCAGTTCGTCTTCATTAAACTCTTGAGCTCCATATTCCTGGTGTCGCCTCTTCATCGTAGTACAAATACGTATAAACTACCATCAAAAGAGAAATAAAAACATCCAAGAACAATACACCATACAAGCAATATAAATATTATTATTTGAGATGTTACAATTATGATTTAATTTGGAGTTATGAGTGATTTGTTATTTTTCATAGCTAAAGGAATGCATTTACCATTTATTTTCTATTTTTAGCATTTATTTATAGGTTAAAAACACTTTTAACAAATTTCCCATAGTCAAAATATATTTTATATGCACTTTGTCGGTACCCTGCGTACCGGGTACCCCATGATACCGCAAGAAGTGCAAGGGAGTTCCATCTGTCAAAGTTGAAGATCTCCGTAGGCCCCATGTGTCACACGGCACTGGACCCGCCTCCTTCATATGGGTAGCTCCGGCACTACCACGTGTAATATAGGACCGGAGCTAAACTCCCTACATAAGGGAACTCCGTGCTTGACATGTGTACCGTGACCCCGGACCTGTTGGAGTCTAGTTCCGGCAATTCTCCTAGTACTACTATTGGTAGCCCGCAGAGTTTGTAGTTTGGTATTGGACGCGCAGAGATTCAGAACACGATGGCAAGTTGACACGAGGATTTTCATGGTTCGGGCCGCCTAAGCGTAATACCCTACTCCACGGGGTGTGTGGTTGTTGTATTGAGCATCTGAGCACTTGTGAGCGTGTGTCAGAGCCAAGTCTGGAAGTCAGGAGAGTTCCTAGTAGTCGAGCGCTTTAGTGTATCACTCGACCAGTCCTTTTATAGTACAAGGACTAGTCGTTACATCGTTAGCCTGGCCCGACATGTGGCCCTGGCGGTTACAGATGCTTAATACACAATTAATGAGCTTAATTACCCTTAATAGTGTGGTAATGCGCCTTGACAGTGTCGTTACTGGTATTAAGGGCCCTCCGATCATGTGTCATTAAGATGGTATTAATGACACTTAATCGGGTCTTGAAGTCTTTTATTGTCCCTTGAAGGTTCGAGTCGTTAGGGGTCCACCAGTCTGATTATTGAGGCTAAAGGTCCGGCGGCTGGACAGGCGGCAGCTCTGGAGCTTACCGTCTGAGACGGGTAGGTTCGGTGCAGTTGTACATGTGTCGGTATCGGAGCTTCCCACTGTCGGGGGTTAGGTCCGGGGGTGCTGTGCAGGTATTTAACGCGGAGCTTTCCCATGTGTGGGACATAGCTCTAGTTGTAGTATACACGTGGCAGCACCGGGACTCACCATGGAAGGGAGGCAGGTCTAGTCCCGTATGACACGTGGGGCCATCGGAGGTCTTCAACTCAGACAAGTGAAGTTCCTTTGGTCTTTTTGCAGTCCCAAGGGGTATACGATACGCAAGGTACCGACAGTGGCCCCCTGGGCCCACCTCTGGGAGAGACCTTTTGGATGAAGTCGCTCTGCCGGAGGTGGGTCCATCCTTAGGTTTTTGAGTCGTGTCTTCAAGGGTTTTGGATGTGTAATTGGCGGTAGTTCATAGTTAAACCATCGTCGCGTGGCATATATAGGGTGCGACAGGTGAGATCTGAGCGTGCGGATCTCACGCAATTGAAGGTCGCCGGTTCCCGATACGAAAACTGTATCGGTTCCACGCACCCTGTCAGGCCGCCACCCTCGGGCTTCCCGCCTTTCATGATGATGACCGTTTGCCTGGGGTAAGGACCTCGACTTGATCGTCAGGGTGGCCCTGGGCCCCCTTATCATTGGCAGGGTGAAGTTTTTAAACTGTATCGTCAGCTCCTTTGCAGTTTCCATCCAAGCATTGCGGGGGCTTACTTAAGAAGGAATGTGCACCGTTTGGGGATTCTTTACGCCTTCATTTGAACTTGCGGTCGAATCCTCCAAACTTTAGCCTGCCTTTCATCTCTCGCCCCGCTGTGCTCCCATGGAGTTGGGTCTCTACAAGATCCGCCTTAAGACCGACGGTGATCTGAAGAAGGTTCGGGCCCTCATGGGGTGGTCCAGTGACTCCTTCAATCACTTGGTCCGCGCCGACAAGCTTCCGTTCAAGAAGGAGCATGCCGGCGACATGGTGTACTTCTCCGCGTACGCCATAGTGGGACTGATCCCACCCTTCTCCACTTTTCTCTTGATGCTGCTAGACTTCTATGGTCTGCAGCTGTACCACCTTGGCCCCCACTCCATTCTAGTGGTGTCAACCTTTTTCCATCTCTGCGAGATGTGGGTGGGTATTCCCCCCTGTGTCGAGCTCTTCCGCACCTTCTTCACCATCCACACCACCAGCAAGAGTGATGAGTACCTTGGCTTCTATTATTTTGTGAAGCGCAAGAAGTACCCGTACAAGTACTTGAGGTCGTTCCCTTCTGGCAAGTGGACGACTAGAAGAAGGATTGGATTGTCATCAGGGCAGAGGAGCATGAGAAGCTGGAGCTGCCCGAAGGCCTACCCAACGTCGACACTGAAGTGTGGAGCGAGGTTCCGGTGCTATCGGACGCCTTCAACCCTGCTCTGACCAGGATCCGCCAATGTGTGGAGGAAGGGGTTACTCCCCAGGCGGTATTCTGCAACTTCCTGGTCAACAGGTGGGCTCCACTGAAGAAGAGGGAGAAGCTCGCATGGGCCCTCAACAGCGTGATGGACGAGGACCGGATCGAGACCGGTTTGAAGTCCAACCTGGAAGGCGCAGCTTTGGAGCTTCACCTTAAGAAGTTCCCGCACGGCATTGACATCGAGGGTCACGACTTGACTCCACCGGCGGCTTTCCTCCCTCTGAACATGGAGGTAGAGTTCAGCAGGGAGCTCCGGCGGAAGATGCCTTTGCTTGACGACCTCGGCAAAGTTAAGAGGCGTTCGACTACTGGATTGGCGATCCCTAGAGCTTTCGAGGGTGGTCCCCCTTCCGCCCCAAGACAAAGAGTTGAAGTCGTGGGCAAGGGCAAAGAATTGGTCGAGCCCTCGAGCCATAAGAGGAAGTTGAAGCACTCTGACAGGAGGTCCGTCAGACCTGCTCCTTCCGCAGCAGCTCCTTCTCCCCGGAGGGGGAGGTCTTCAACGGTAGCAACCACTCCAGCATCAGCATCTCCCTGGGATGCAAGCTCCGGCCATGTGGCTCTGGTACCAGGGCCAGCTGAGGGCTCTAGGTCCGGGGGTCCTTCTCAGCCGAGGAGGGCCTCAACCAAGGCGACGCCAATGGCAGCAGCAAGCTCTAGGGAGCCTTCCGGAGCTACTACGCCAATGGCATCAGGGTCCGGCCCCGAGCGTCCGGGGAAGAGGTATTGTGCTAGATGGAGCGAAAGGCTTCAAAGGTAAATTTGGTTTTTTACCTTAGTTGGTTGTTTTTTGTTGTAACTGTGTTTTGAGTGTCTTTGTACTTCATCCACAGGGTACCTAAGAAAGGGGTTGAAGCTCCGGTTCCTGCAGAAGCAACTGATGCTGCGCAGACAGAGGCTCCGGCTCCAGTTCCAGTGCCACACCAAGAGTTGGCTGAGGCCGCTGTAGCTCCGACGCCAGCTAACGTGGTTCTTGACCTCGAGTCATCCCCTGAAGCTCCTGTGGTAGTGCCGGACCACGGGAATGAAGATGTACCAGCAGCACTAGCCCCGGAGGTTGAAGCTCCGGTTTTGGATGCTGAGATGATGGACGCTCCGGCCTCAGAGCCGGAGGTAGCTGCAGTTCCGGCCCTAGAGCCAGATGTTGATGAAGCCCCAACAGTAGAGCCGGTGGTTGATGAAGCCCTGACGGTAGAGCTGGTGGTTGATGAATTTCCGGCGGCGGAGCCCGGTTTCGATGAAGTTCCAGCGCCTGAGTCGGTTGTCGAAGAAGTGCCGGCGGGAGCCAATGGCAGTTGAGGCACCAGCGCCTGAACCGGCGGTGGAGGAGACGCCAGCGTCGGAGCCGGAAGTGGCTTCAGCTCCGGCCAAACCTTCAACGCCTGCCCCGGAGGTAGTGGTTCCGGAGGTGCTTGCGCGTGAGCCAGGGTGCCAAGATGAAGCTATCGGTCCCCCGCCTGAGGGTCCAGTTGCTGATGACCAGGCGGCAGGACCTTCGGAGCCGACTCCGCAGGTAGGAACTTCTGCTGCAGGACCTTCCTCCGCAGCGGCCAAGGCTATCCCGAAGGGTGGCCCTAGTGCCGCGGAAGCTCAGGGGACCACTCTTGTAGACTGGGACCCGATTTTTGTTGTAGAGAACCTGCTGGAGCCAGCGGAGAGGACCCCGGCAGGTCCGGAGCCAATCCCCCTATCGTTGTCTATCGACAATGCCTGCTCCATCCTTCGTCAAGTGCAGCTGGCCTTCTACCACGACAGCAAGTCCCTCGAGGAGGAGCACCAAGCCCTTAGGAGGTGGCGCAACCGACTCCAATTCGAGACCAAGCTGGTGCAAACCAGGCGCGCTGACGATAGGCAGTGGGTGAAGAAGGAGAAGGCCCGGATGGAGTACTAGGGCCAGCTGCTGCACGAGAGGGAAAGCATGGTGCGATCCCTCGACAACCAGTCTTGGGACATCCATGAACAGGCCGTAGCTTCTAATAATGTAGCGAGTGAACGCTAAGAGAAGCTCAGCGCCATCCATGACAGTCTGGTCAAGCGCTGGGAGGCTCTTGAGGAGCGGGAGAAAAAGCTCGAGGACAAAGAGCAAAAACTCCTGGAGCTGCAGGATGACCTCATGAAGAGGGAGGAGGAGCTTACTCAGAGGCGTACTCTAGGTGACAAGAGTCTCACGGAGCACACCAAGAAGCTGGAGGAGCGCTGCGAGAAGGAGGAGAAGAAGGCATGGCAGCGAGGACAAGACCTCCACAAGAGGGAGAATGAAATTTCTGCCAGGGAGAAGATAGTGCGGGGTCGGGAGAAGGACTTGGTCGACCGCCGGAACAAGATCCACCTCCAGGAGGAGGAGCTTGGTAAACTCGAAAGGCAGGTTGCTAAAAAGATTGAGCAGAACGCCAAAGAGGTTGAGCGCCTTGCTCGGAAGAATTCGGAGCTTGCAGTGACCAAAATATCCTTGGAAGAGATGCGAGGTTCAAGGGCTGCGGAGTCCCAGCAAGTTTGGGACTTCTTGGGCAAAGCCAATGATGCGCTGACGCTGATGAGTTTTAGTCCCGTGCATCCGGATGATCCGAAGCCGAAGCTGGACTAGCCGTTGCAAGCGTTGAGCTCGGCGGGCAACAAGCTCACCAAGATGGGCGATGTCATCGCGGACGAGCTGGAAACTGAGGGACAATCCCTGGCGAAGAACGTTGCAGAGTTCATGCTAATGTGCTACACAAGCCAGGACCCTCACTTCCCACTGGACCCAGTGCTTGAAGGCCCCATCGACGGAGAGGGAGAAGCCGCCAAAGCCAGCGTGTTGGAGGTTGCCCAGAAGGTCGCCTCGTTCTTCCACAGGGTCTAGGACTCTCTCTTTGTAGCTCCCACTTGTATCCTCTCTTCTTTTTCTCCAATTTTGTAATCTCTTGTCTCCAGATTAATGAAATCCAAGAATTTTATGAATTTCATTTTTTGTCTTCAACACCTTTGTCCCACTTGGCCCCCTGGTAGATGTACACAATTTTATTGTGAACATGTACCAAGAGGATGTAGCATTTTGTTGAAGACTTGTGCGCTTCAAACTTGTAGTTTGTAGGTCCGAAGTCACCGATAGTAGGGGCCCCCTGAGCTTGTCGGAGCTTAGTAGCTCTGGCAGTGACCCTTGTCAATACGTAGAGCATTGACGGTTAGTCCTCTGGGGTTGTCGGAGCTTGGTAGCTCCGGCAACGACCACTGTCAACACGCAGTGCGTCGATAGCAGACCCCACTGGGGAGTCCTCCCACCATCTTTTTTTCTTGTTGACGGCTGGCCCCCTGGATTTGCCAGAACTTTGTAGCTTCGGCGATGTCTACTATTAATGTTTGAAACATTGACAGTAGACCACCTTAGGGGATGTCGGAGCTTTGATAGCTCTGGCTTCATCCACCATCATCATGAGATCTTTATTTTTCCTGCACACTGAAGTCAAGAAAAACAGTAAAATCCATTTCCTATCTATAACTCGTTTGCGACTTACTATTCCCGAAAGAAATTTTTAGGTCGAACGCAACTCTACATACAATCAAGTGCACTGGCTTGTTTCCTCCAGGTCCGATCGTTTCTGGACTCGCCTTACTTCGGCCTACCGGGGTGTAGGAAGAGTGGCGTACTTAGGGTGCAGGACCAAGCTAAGTCGATAGCACTCTCCGTACCTTGATTGGCTTGGCAGCATTCAGACGAGTAGACCATTAACAATGTTTAGACCCGGAAGAATTGACAATGCGACTTGAATTATACATGAATTGGTCGAGCTAAAGTTTCTTAAGAATTGCACAACTTTGTTATAGACAAGAAAGAGAAAAATAAAAAATATTGAGCCTGTACAAAATAAATGCACGTGGAGTCTGTATTCACAATGATGTCTTTCATTATAGGTTCGGGGTACAGGGGAAACAAGTACACTCTTAGGGTACGAAACTAGGCTAAGTGTGTTGCATTTCTCGTTTGACTCAAGGTAGCTAGCTACACTTTTAGTTTTGAAACTGTGACAAGTGTTGCCCGAACTTTGCGGACCTTCCGGGGAAGGTCCAGCTGTTCTCCCGAAGGAGCTACCCGACTTTGTACAATGACTCTATAACATACATCACATATAACTACAGACTCACCTCCGTGATATTAAGCGTAGAACTTACGGAGGTGCTCAATGTTCCATGGATTAGGGAGCGGTGCCCCATCCTCGGTTGCCAAGCGAACGCATCCAGGACGGGATACTTTGATCACTCAGAAGGGTCCTTCCCAGCTGGGGGAGAGTTTGTTTATCCCTTCTCCAGTTTGTATTCTCTGTAGCACCAGATCGCATGATGAGGACATCACTTCTATGGATACAAACAACACTCCATTGAACATACAAGATGCAATTAATAGGGTTTATACACAACAATTAATTTCAGAGGTGAACTCGTTCTTATATATTTCCTTTTATGTTTTTGAGCATAGATTGCTACTTAATGATTTAATTGTGATTAGGATCCACGGAGAGGTTCAAAGAGTACTTGGAGGAAGTATTAGGGACGTGGAAGACCAGAGAATTCTTCAAAGAAGATGAAAATCGAACCAAACTCCAAATCGTATCCAACTCGGAGTCCAGGAGCAGTACGCACTAAAACGGACGCCCAAGATGCATACGAACTCCGTTTTAGACGTTCTATATATGCACGGAAAGGGAAGAGGATAACCTTTCCAATGTCACCGGTCCCATGTCAAAATTCCTTCGGAGTCGACAGGAATCGTCAAAACAATATCAAGTACAGAATCTGTCAGGGTGCTGCGCCACCGTATTGGGCCATTGGGCCTTGTATCAAGTCTAAGTCCATAATTTTCGTGTGTTAGGGTTAGGTCACGACCCCAACACCCCCTTGGACGTCCTTCCACCTATATATACTCCATAGTAGCCGCCATGAACAATTGGGTTTTGCTTAGGTCAATAAAATCGCCGTTCTACGGTTTGTGAGACCCCAACTTCGCAATTTCCGATCGTGTCTTCTACGTTCTTGCTCGTGTTCTCGGTTGCACTTGCAGGGATTAGCCTTCTTGGCGAGGTCAAGCGTGTGCAGCATGGTGGATAACCAATGGAGCCGTGGTGTAGTGATTGTAGGGGCTGTTCGTGTTCTACTCGAGAGCCTCGGATCATCAACGTCGAGATCTCCACATCAATCGACTTATCAATTACCTTTCGGAAGATCAGGACCAATTTACTCATTAATTGGTATCAGATTTCCAGGTTGCCCGTTAGGTAATTCATCTATCCATTACATTAGTTTTGTTATTCATACCTAGAGTCCACAAAAAAGCCACAAAAAATTTACAGTTTAGTAGATCTGTTCATTACTTTGTCCAAACCACGTTGAGCCTTTGCAACTTTGTTATTCAGTTTGGTTTTGTTGAGTTTGTGTCCGTTGTTGAGTCATATTGCTGGTTTAGAAAGTGTTTTTAGTCGTAGTTTGAGGTTCGCAATGTGTTGATTCATCCTTTTGAATCACGTCATCACGTCCAGATTAGATTCATCTCTGTCCAGTTCAGTATTTTCATCATATCTCGCTCATAAGAACTCGGATTTTAGAGTTCTTGTAATTTATGGAAAGCTTACGAAGTTTCTATAACTTTCTTATTCATCATTCGCCCAGAAAATATAGTTATCGATGTTGAAATTGCATTAGATCTGAATCTGTTATTGATCTAGAAATTCTGAACAGTCTGTATTTCGGGGGCAATATCTCCCATTGTTCTTATCCAAAATAGATCTTCCATATACTGAAATTAAAGAGGAGAGATATATCTATAATATTTCTGTTCAAAGTTTTTAGATTTGGGGACTATAAAGGTGCTTAATTGTCCTTAGAACATTGAGCAGAAAATCTGTAACAGACATACGAGATACCTTTGAGTGTTTGCATTGTGTTCTTCCTTTGCAGCACATTCTGAAAAAAAGGAAGAAAAAAAGAAAAAGGCAAGTGCAAAAGAAGATACAAAAGCCGCACAAAAAAGGAGAAAAAAAACAACAAAAAAAACAGAAGTGCTTGCATTCTTTGTGTCATCTAGTTTTGTCTCATGTCTTGCTAGCTTGAACCACTAGGAACACATTTAGGCCAGCAACTTTGACAAATACTTTGGACACTTATTCAACTTTACTATCTGATTTCATTGTTGTTAATCCTTGCTACATAGAAAGTGCCATCCATGCTACACCTTACTCTTGAGCAGAATCGATACACCTTTGCAATCTTCCCACGCTTCATTGGTTTCTTCATACCGTCCACCGTTTGCCACCTGCAGTGTCGGTAAGAACACTTGTAAGAGCGTGGTAAGACGCTTGAGAGTGTGTGATTCCACTTCCACTTTGCCATTATCCTTTGTAGTTGATAGGGATAACATATTTTTTTGTGTTGTCTTCCGTTTGCTACTAACAATGTCAGGTAAAAGCAAGAATCATGCATTATATGCTGAGATGATGGACATGATGAAGACGACGATGGAGTTGCTCAGTAAAAATCAAACATCAACCAAGGATTCACATGACATTCAGACCACCTTTACAACACCTTCCACAAGAAGTAATTACATTCGCCCATCTCTTCCTTCTTATGATGGTTTTGGTTATGATGAATATATTACTTGGGAAATAGAGGTGGATAAAATTTTTGGACAATGTCATATGTGTGAGAAGAGAAAGATTAGAAATGTTGCAAGTGCATTAGTAGGTTGTGCATTGGCTTGGTGGAACAATTTAAATAATTTAGAAAAACCTCGAACATGGAAAGATATGAAAATTCTTATGCGAGAAACATTTACTAGTGTATCCAATTGCAAAGATGAAATACATGAGCTTGAGAAGAATTTTCTTGTTGTACCTCCTCCTATGCCTAACCTTTTGCAGAAACAAGAACTAATAATTGTAGAAAATCCAAAAGCGAATGAGGTGTTCAACAACTCCTGTGAAAATTCAGATCTATCAATTCATATTTCACCCACAATTACTGCTGAAAATGAGAATAAAGGTAACGAATATCACAACACACTTGTTGAAGGTGAGAAGTTTTTGGATGTTCTGAATTTTTTCACCAATCATGCTATTGTCGAGGAGTGACTAGTGGAATCTTTTATTGATACACCATTGCCACATGTTGATTTTCCTACTGATCCTTCTGTTAAAAATGAGTTGTGTGCTAATAATTATATTGTACCTATGCTAGAACAACTGAATGAATTTGATACTTTATCACCCACATGTGCTGAAATTAAGAATTTGATTCCAATTACTTGTGAAAGGGATGAGCTGAAATTGTTATCTTCTCTAAATACTTTAGGCTATATTGAATTTGACACTCTTTGTGATCTAGATATTGTAGAGAAGATAATATTTTCTCAATCTGAATTGCTTTTGTTAAGTAGAAATATTTTTCATGCTATAGGCAAATATGAACATAGTGGTATGTTTATGTTACATAAAGTTTACATATGTTCAAATAAGGAAGCTCCTTTTGTGCTGCAACAACATGGTCAAGTAAATGAATGTACTAATGCTAATAATATCTTGTCAAGTTTTTCTAGTTTTTTTTCCTTGTAGCAGGGACAACAAAAGCATTACTCACTGCGGTTGTGCAATATGGACAGTGCTCACTCTATCCCCAAAAGCCTCTTTGCTGGACATACAAGCAAGCCGAGGACGGCTTGTCATAAAGAAGGGGAGAATGATGAGATCATGAACGTTATCATTGCACCTACAAACATGACACAATGTTTATTTGTTTGGGATCCTGGCTCAAGTGAATGTGCACTCTTATTTGATGGACAAGATAAAGATGGCGCATTATGTCGTCCACCACCTTAGCCTCCTCCATTCTTGCATACAAGAAGATTTGATGGTGTTGAACATTTCGACCAACACATAAGAGAAGATGAACTTGAGTCGAGGACGACTCCAATTCAAGAAGGGGATGATGATGAGGACATCACTTCTATGGATACAAACAACACTCCATTGAACATACAAGATGCAATCAATAGGGTTCATACACAACAATTAATTTCAGAGGTGAACTCATTCTTATATATTTCCTTTTATGTTTTTGAGCATAGATTGCTACTTAATGATTTAATTGTGATTAGGATCCATGGAGAGGTTCAAAGAGTACTTGGAGGAAGTATTAGGGACGTGGAAGACCAGAGAATTCGTTCAAAGAAGATGAAAATCGAACCAAACTCCAAATCGTATCCAACTCGGAGTCCAGGAGCAGTACGCACTAAAACAGACGCCCAAGATGCATACGAACTCCGTTTTAGACGTTCTACATATGCACGGAAAGGGGAGAGGATAACATTTCCAATGTCACTGGTGCGATATCAAAATTCCTTCGGAGTCGACCGGAATCGTCAAAACAAAATCAAGTACAGAATCTGTCAGGGTGCTGCGCCACCGTATTGGGCCATTGGGCCTTGTATCAAGTCTAAGTCCATTATTTCTGTGTGTTAGGGTTAGTTCACGACCCCAACACCCCCTTGGACGTCCTTCCACCTATATATACTCCATAGTAGCCGCCATTAACAATTAGGTTTTTCTTAGATCAATAAAATCGCCGTTCTACGGTTTGTGAGACCCCAACTTCGCAATTTCCAATCGTGTCTTCTACGTTCTTGCTCGTGTTCTCGGTTGCACTTGCAGGGATTAGCCTTCTTGGTGAGGTCAAGTGTGTGCAGCATGGTTGATAACCAACGGAGCCGTGGTGTAGTGATTGTAGGGGTTGTTCGTGTTCTACTCGAGAGCCTCGGATCATCAACGTCGAGATCTCAACATCAATCGACTTATCCATTAACTTTCGTAAGATCGGGCCTAAATCCACTCATTATCGCCTTCCTCGAGCTGTCGGCTGTGAACATGCCTTTGGTGATAGCGCCGAAGAGCTAGGCGGTATCGGGCAATCCGAACAACTGCTCGGCACCTTCCCTCATCAAGGTGGTCAAGGTCTTCACCCTGGAGTTGGTCCTGCGTGGCATCGTCGAAGGTCCGGACCCGGAGCAACCCCAAGGTGATTTCTGGAGGAAGGACTGCTTCAGCTCCGTACACCAGGAAGAAGGGTGTCTCTCCAGTTGACCGGTTTGGAGTTGTCCTATTGGCCCACAAGGTGGGCGGAAGCTCTTCAATCCAGTTGGCTCCATGTTTTTTCGGGTGCTCATATGTGCGCATCTTGAGTCCTTTTAGGATTTCCACATTTGCTCTCTTAGCTTGGCCATTGCTTGCCGAGTGAGCTACTGAGGCATAGCTGACTTGAATGTCGAGGTCTTCGCAGTATCCTTGGAATGCAGAGCTTGTGAATTGGGTCCCGTTATCAGTTATGATCTTTTTTTGGACTCCAAATCTGCATACGATGGACTGTAAGAAGTTGATAGATGATTGCTTGTTTATTGTCACAACTGGAGTTGCTTCTAGCCATTTGGTGAATTTGCCAATGGCAATGTACAAGAACTTGTAACCTCCGACAGCTCTTGGGAAAGGTCCCAACATATACATCCCCCCACACAGCGAATGGCCATGTAGGAGGTATCATTTGTAGAGGTTGAGCTGGTGTGTGAATTTGCTTTGCATGGAACTGGCATGCTTCGCATTTCTTCACTAGCTCAGTTGCATCCTGGAGTGCTGTAGGCCAGTAAAAACCATGCTGGAAGGCTTTACCGACCAGCGTGCGGGAAGACGCGTGGTTTCCACACTCGCCTCCATGGATTTCTGCGAGGAGCTCACAGCCTTCTTCCCTTGTAATGCACCACATTAGCACGCCGTTGGCACCGCGCCGGTAGAGATCCCCTTCTACCAGCGTGTATCTTTTAGCCAATCTGACTATCCGTTCAGTGGATACATTATTTTCAGGAAGGAAATTGTCTTTCAAGTAGCTTCATATCTTCGAGATCCATGCATCGGAGCTAACTTGAGGTTTTGAGTCTTGCGTGCTGGGTTGCTTGGAGCTTCCTGCAGCACCTATGACCCTTAATGGACGCCATGGTAACAGGGCCATAGGGACCACCAGCTTCGAGGTACTGGTCTCGCCTCCTTCGCTCAGTTCGGCAGGCTGAGCTATTGGTCTTGACAATCTCCCGACGAAGGTTCCGTCGGGAGCCGGAGCTCTGGTTGAAGCTTTCGTCGAGAGTTCGTCGGCTTCAGCGTTGTTGAGATGCTGGACATGGCAAAGATCCAGGACGTAGAAGTCCTTCTGAAGGTTCTTGACTTCAAGTAGGTATGCAGCTAGTTGAGGGTTGTTGCAGCAGCATTCACCTTTGACCTTCTTTATGAAAAGCTGCGAGTCACCCTTTACCAACAGTTGCTTGACACCGTATGATAATGCCACCTTGAGCCCATAGATTAGTGCTTCATACTCCGCCATGTTGTTGGTCACCTTGAAGTCAAAGTGAACCATGCATCTGGCCTTCTCCCAGGTTGGAGCAAGGAGAAGAACTCCAGCTCCGGCCCCTTGCTTTTGCACAGAACCGTCAAAGTAGAGAGTCCAGTGAGGCTCGGTGACGACCGAAACCTTGGGTTCCAGCTTCTGCTCACTCGGGCCCTTAGGATTTGATGGGGAGGGGGTCCATTCCGCCACGAAGTTCGCCAATGCTTGACTCTTTATCGCTTGTCTCAGGACGAATCCAAGGTCGAACTCGGCTAGTTCCGCTGCCCACTTTGCAATGTTCCGAGTAGAGTTGGGATTATGCAAGATTGAACGAAGTGGATAAGAAGTTACCACTGAAATCTTGTGAGCTTGGAAGTAGTGTCAGAGATTCCTATAAGCAATAAGAACTGCGTAGAGCAGCTTATGCACCTCCAGGTACCAAGTCTTGGCGTCATGGAGTACTTCGCTGATGAAATACACTGGGCGTTGGACTGTCCGGACCCTCTCGACGGGGCCCGAAGCTTCCTCCTCATTAATCCGGACCCTCTCGGCGGGGTACGGACCTTGTTCAGGGACCTCCGGGTTCTTGCTTGAAGAACTCGGAGCTTCTTCTGCAGTGACCCGGACCTCCTCGGAGGGGTCTGGATCTTGTTGCTCAGCAAAAACAACTTCTTCATTTGAAGAAGGTTGATCCTCTGGCATCCCGCCTTGAGGATCAGGGTCTGGGAGCTGGGACCCAGACTCGTCTTCAGGTAGCTCCGGACCCTCCCGAAGGGGTTAGGATTCGGAGCTACCAAGGTTAGTAGAGTGGTGAGGAGCTGCTTCAGCTCCTGGAATGCCTTTTCTGCTTCTTCAGACCATTGGAATGGTCCGGACTTCCTCAATAACTTGAAGAAGGGTAGCGCCCGTTCTGCCAGTCTTGAGATGAACCGGCTGAGGGCAGCTAGACATCAAGTCAGCTTCTGGACGTCCTTGATGCGGGCTGGTGGCCGCATGTTTCAATAGCTTTAATATTTGCTGGATTTGCTTCTATTCCTCGGTGGTTCACCAAGAAACCAAGAAGTTTTCCGGAGTTAACCCCAAAGACACACTTGTCCGGGTTTAGCTTCGTGCGTGTGACTCGCAACTTGTCGAAGACATCTTGCAAGGTGTCAAGAAATGACTCTTTGTTCTTGGTCTTGACAACGAGGTCATCGACGTAGACTTCCACTACATCTCTGATGAGCTCTCCAAAAGTTTTGTACATAGCTCGTACAAATGTTGAAGCGGCATTTTTTAGACCGAATGGCATGGTAGTGTAACAATATAAGCCATCTACTGTGACGAAGGAAGTATGTTCTTCATCTTCCCTAGACATTCTGATTTGATGATACCCAGAATATGTGTCTAGGAAACACAGTAATTCGCACCCGGAGGTGGAATCCACTATCTGATCTATTCTAGGTAGTGGGAATGGATCTTTTGGACATGCCTTATTCGGTGTAGTGTAGTCGATACACATCCAAAGCTACTCGCCAGCCTTGGGTACAACGACTGGGTTTGCCAGCCATTTTGGGTGGAAGACTTCTCGGATGAATCCAACTTCAAGCAACTTCTTCACTTCTTGACGTATGAAGTTTTGTCGCTCTACTGATTGCTTCCGGGGCTTCTGATGTACAAGCCGAGTGTCAGGATAGATCTTCAGATTGTGCTCGATCACTTACCTAGGGATCCCAGGCATTTGTGACGGTTGCCAGGCAAACATGTCAACATTAGCCCGGAGGAAAGTGAAGAGCGTGAGTTCCTATTTGTCATTCAGACCTCCCGATATACGGGTGGTCTGAGCAGCAACAGAATCGATTTGGACTACTTTGACGGGGATGTCGGTGTCGCCGCTTGGTTGCACGCGAGGTGCGGAGGTTGAGCCTCGATGAAGAATGCTCGGGGGTTTTGGAGCTTGCTCCTTTCCAGATTCTTCCTCCTGCGCTATAGCAAGCGCATGGAGTTCTTCTAGAGCAGTCACTCTGGCGGTGCGATCTCCGCGGATCTGGAGAACACCTGCTGGTGTTGGCATCTTCAACACCAAATAGCCATAATGAGCAGCATTCATGAACTTGTACAAGGCTGGCCTGCCCAAGATGGCGTTGAACGGTAAGTTGATCTGCGCCGCGTCGAAGACCAACTTCTCAGTGCAGTAATTCTCCCGGGTTTCGAAGGTCACCGGGAGAGTAATGGCACTGAGTGGGGTTATGGCCCCCGGACCGACTCCGGAGAAAGGTCGGGAGGGGCGAAGATCTGAAGGTCGGAGCTGAAGCTTGACAAAAGCTTCGAAGCTTATGAGGTTCAACCCCGAACCTCCGTCCACCATCACATGGTGGAGCTGGATGTTGTTGATGGTTGGAGATACCATCAATGGAAGTTGGCCAGCTCCGATCATGTTCCGAGGGTAGTCCGAAGTATCGAAGGTGATGGCAGTGTCCATCCACTTCCGGTGCAGCTCCGCCCTGGCGGTGGGAGCTACTGAGGCCATGTCCCGCCGCATGGTCTTGAGGACACGGTGGGAGGTGATGTCCCACGAACCACCAAAGATGGTGTTCATGGTCTTTCGACGCTCGTTGTCGAAGATGTCGGAATCGTCATCGACGGAGGTGTAAACAGCCTTCAATACCTTTTTAGGGTCCTGAAAGCCTAACTCCTCTTCAGCCGGAGCTTCTTCGACTTTCTATTTTCCTTCCCTTTGACGGAAAGGAACTTCTGCCCGACGCTTGTTGTAGCGCTCGGCATGGTTCTGGACCTCTCGGCAGCCTTCCAGGTTGTGGTTGTTTGTCTTGTGTATAGGACACCACATCTTGGAGCTGCCTCCGTCTTCAGAGGTGGCTTCACCCTTGGAGGAATTTTTGTTGTCCTCCGGAGGCGGTTGGGATTGCATTTCACGGCCCTCCGCAACTTTGGCGCAGTTGTCTGCCAAGCTGAAGAGTTCCGTGACGCTGGTGACCTCCTTGGTCGCTAGCTTCTCCAGCATCTTCTTGTCTCGTATGCCCTGTCTAAATGCCATAATAACAAAAGCGCATGAGATAGAAGGTATGGTGTTTTGTACCTGGGAGAACTTCTGGATGAAGGATCGCAAGGACTCTCCCCCTTCTGGTTGACAGCAAAAAGTTCCAGTTCAGTGCCTTGTCAGGAGTATGAAATCCCAAAGTTGGCAGTGAACTGTTGGCACAGTTCCACCCAACTGTTGATGGAGTCGGGCGGAAGGCTCATGAACCAGGACTTGGCGGTCCCAGTCAAAGCCACGGGGAAATAATTGGCCATTACGGCCTCATTGCCTCCAGCCGCAAGGATTGCGGTGGAGTAGATTTGGAGAAACTCAGCGGGATTAACAGTCCCATCAAATTTCTCCGGCAGGTGAGGCTGAAACTTCTTCGGCCATCTGACCATGCGTAGGTGCATGGCTAGGGCTGAACAACCTCCTCCTACTCCCTCAGGAGCAGGACTATCCCGAGCCTCTCGCCTTTCGCGAGCGCGCTCGATATGGACGCATCCATCCTGTTGACGGTAATGGCGATCAAGCTCCGCCTGGAGGTCTTGAGTTGAAAGCTTGGTTATCGTATGGGTGTGTCGCACCCCACAAGGCAGCGACGTTGCCTGTTGAGACGCAGCACGCCTCCTGTGGTTTGAAACATGCAGACCAAGTCTAGCCAACACGGTCCAATGCTTCGATGGGGCCCGCCCTGAGGGGGGAGAACCTTGGTTGCTGATGTGATCGGCTACTGCTGCAACCAAGTGTTCCACATTAGCCCTCCACTGCTCCATTGCACCCTGGGATGCTCCTGGAGGCAGGGGACGTTGGAGAAGAGCACGCGCGACATGGAGCGTCTGTTAGGGTTGTTGTTCACCGATGCCAAGACCGAGGCAGACACCCCATCTTGCTGTCCAGCTTGATTTGCCAGTGCGGACGGTGGTGGCGGTGGCATGACTCCTGCTAGAGCCACAGCACCTGCTAGCTGCTGCATGTTGGAGGGATTGCCTCCTGCAGGATGCGCAGCAGGGTTGCCATTGGATGATCCAGCAGCAGAGTTCACCATCCTTGAATCTCGGGCGCCCCTTCCTTGCGCGCCAACTGTGAGAGTCTGGTTTCGGCAATTCTCCTGGTACTACTATTGGTAGCCTGCGGAGTTTGTAGTTCGGTATTGGGTGCACAGAGATTCAGAACACGATGGCAAGTTGACACGAGGATTTTCGTGGTTCGGGCTGCCTAAGCGTAATACCCTACTCCACGCGGTGTGTGGTTGTTGTATTGAGAGTCTGAGCACTTGTGAGCGTGTGTCAGCGCCAAGTCTGGAAGTCAGGAGAGTTCCTAGGAGTCGAGACCTTTAGTGTATTGCTCGACCAGTCCTTTTATAGCACAAGGATTGGTTGTTACATCGTTAGCCTGGCCCGACATGTGGTTGTGGCGGTTATAGATGCTTAATACACAATTAATGAGCTTAATTACCCTTAATAGTGTGGTAACGCGCCTTGATAGTGCCTTTACTGGTATTAAGGGCCCTTTGATTGTGTGTCATTAAGATGGTATTAATGACACTTAATCGGGTCTTGAAGTCTTTGATTGTCCCTTGAAGGTCCGAGCCGTTGGGGGTCCACCAGTCTAATTGTTGAGGCTGAAGGTCCGGCGGCTGGACAGGCAGCGGCTCCAAAGCTTACCGTCTGAGACGGGTAGGTCCGGTGCAGTTGTACACGTGTCGGTACTGGAGCTTCCCTCTGTCGGTGGTTAGGTCTGGGTGTGCTGCGCAGGTATTTAACCCGGAGCTTTCCCATGTGTGGGACGTAGCTCTGGTTGCAGTATACACGTGGCAACACCGGGACTAACCATAGAAGGGCGGCAGGTTCCGTCCCGTATGACACGTGGGGCCTTCAGAGGTCTTCAACTCAGACAGGTGAAGTTCCTTTGGTCTTTTTGCAGATCCAAGGGGTATACAGTACGCAGGGTCTTGACAGGACCTATCCTCCAGTAGAGGGAAGCTCCAGTGCCACCATATGTGTAGCGGCTCCGGACCTACCTCCCCGCGAGGGGAAGCTCCGGATCTGCCATGTGTTGAGCCTCCGGACCCATGTCACCAGCCGGGATACTGACGGATCTCCAACGGCACGAACATTCAAAGGACAATGATTGCTACGGTTACAAGGCCTGATTATGTGCCATTAATACGATATTTATGGCGCACAATCAGAAGACCCTTGATACTGGTAACGCCACCATTAAGGTGCGTTATCACGCTATTAGGGTACTTAAACACACTTAATTGTGTATTAGGCAATAATAACCGTCGGGGCCACATAATGGGCCAGGCAACTCATGTATTAGTCGTCCCTTGATCTATAAAACAGATGTGCTACACGGCACAAAAGGGGCAAGCTCATACGTACGAAAGCACCTGCGAATCTCTAACACAACAACACACACCCCGTGGAGTAGGGTATTACGCTCAGGCGGCCCGAACCACGTAAACCAACAGTGTCATCATCTTGTCTAAGATCTTCGCATGCCCTAACCGATACAAGAACTTCTATGGAGTACAATTTAGTAGTACCGGGGGATGTGTCATTCGTACGCTTCGACATTTGGCGCGCCAGGTAGGGGGTGCCTTAGATCGCAAGACGGTGAACTCCGCTGCAGGATCGTCCGACGGCAACAACGTTGTACAACCTGTTGGTGGAAATCAAGCTTCCAACATCTGGTTGCAGTTGCAGCCGATGGCATCAGCAATCAAGGTCCTGCTCCTTCGGTGCAGGCACCATCAAAGCTTCGGATCTTGTCAGGAAGACTTGGTCCGCAAACTTCATAGCACAGGAGACGTGTTGTGTCCCAATAGGTGACTTCGCTGCCCTCCGGGGCATGTCACACCCACACTGCGTCGAGGCTCTCGACGCATGACATGCGGTCGGAGCTCGGTCGCCATTACTGACAACAGGACGGCTGCATCAACATCGAGCGTGCTAGTGAAAGGTGAGAAGCTCGGGACAACCCTGCTCCTTTGGGAGTAGGAGGAGGTTGTTCTGCCCTGGCTATGCACCTACACATGGTCAGATGGCCACAGGAGTTCCAGCCTCATTTGCCGCAGAAATTCGACGGGATTGTCAACTCCGCCAAATTCCTTCAAATATACTCTACCTCTATCCTTGCGGCGGGGGGAAATGATGTCGTGATGGCCAATTATTTCCCTGTGGCTCTGACCGGGACCCCTAGATCCTGGTTCATGAGCCTCCCGCCTGACTGCATCAATAGTTGGGTGGAGCTCTGCCAACAGTTCACTGCCAACTTCAGGAGCTCCTACACCCGACCCAACACTGAACTAGAGCTTTTTGCTGTTCAGCGAAAATCGGGAGAGTCGTTGCAATCCTTTATCCAATGATTCTCTCAGGTACGCAATACCATCCTTTCTATCTTGAACGCTTCTGTTATTTTCGCATTCAGACAGGGCGTCCGGGACAAGAAAATTTTGGAGAAGCTGGCGACAAAACAAGTCACCAGTGTCACGTAGCTCTTCAGCCTGGCTGACAAATGTGCCAGAGCCGCGGAGGGCCGTCAGATGCACTCCAAACCAGCTCCACGGGACAATAAGAAGTCCTCCAAGGTTGAAGCCATTACCTCCGGTAGTGGAAAGAAGAAGAAGAAGACCAACGGCAAGAAAAAGCTGTCGGCCGACGCACCTGCTGCTGCGGCTGCTGTAGCTCCGGGTGGCCGGGAGCCACGCCCCAAAAAACGACCTCGACCTTCTTGAGAAGACGATAGTAGCTCCAAAATGTGGTGTCCGATCCACAAGATGTACAAGTGCAGTCTGGAGGACTGCCGGGAGGTCCAGAACTTTGTCGAGCGCTACAAAAAGCGCCGAGAAGAAGCTCCTTTCCATCAGCGGGAAGGAAAGCAAAAAGTTGACAAAGCTCCGGCTGACATGGATCCCTAGAAGGTCCTGAAGGCTGTGTACAACAAGGTTGACGATGATTCTGACGTCTATGAAAATGAGCGTCGGAAGACCCTGAACACCATCTATGGTGGTTCCTGGGACATCACTTCTCGCCACGTCCTCAAGACAATACGGCGGGACATGGATGTTGTAGCTCCTACCGCCAGGGCAGAATCTCATTGGAAATGGATGGACACTCCCATCACCTTCGATGCTACGGATTGCCCCCGGAACATGATCAGAGCTGGCCAATTGCCATTGATGGTATCTCCTACCATCAACAATGTCCAGCTCTACCATGTTTTGGTGGATGGAGGTGCGGGGCTGAACCTCCTGAGCTATGAAGCCTTCGTCAATCTCCAGCTTCGACCTTTGGACCTTCATCTCTCACGGCCTTTCTCTGGGGTAGGTCTGGGGGCCATTAGCCCTCTTGGATCGATCACACTCTCGGTGACCTTCGGAACTCGGGAGAAATACAGGACTGAGAAGCTGGTTTTTGACGTCGCGCAGATTAGCTTACCCTTCAACGCTATCCTGGGCAGGCCTGCCTTATACAGGTTCATAGCTATGGCTCACTGTGGCTACCTGGTGTTGAGGATGCCAACACCCTCCGACGTTCTACGCATCCGCGGGGACCGTAGTACAAGAATCACCGCACTAGAAGAACTCCATGTGCTTGCAAAAATGCAGGAGGAGGCATCCGGTAGAGAGCAAGCTGCTCAACCTCCGAGCACTCGTCATAGAGGCTCAACCTCTGCACCACGTGTGCAGACAAGCGGCAACAACGACATACAGGTCAAAGTCATCCAAATTGGTTCTGGTGCTGCTCAGACCACCCATATATCGGGAGGTCTGAACAACAAATAGGAACTCGAGCTCATCACTTTCCTCTGGGCGAATGTTGACGTGATTGCCTGGCAACCGTCACGAATGTCTAGGATCCCTAGATAGGTGATTGACCACAATCTGAATATTTATCCCAACGCACGGCCTGTACACCAGAAGCCCTGGAAGCAATCAATCGAGTGGCAAAACTTCATCCGACAGGAGATCAAGAAGCTAAGCTAGTTTCATTCGAGAAGTTTTTCATCTAAAATGGCTGGCAAACCCAGTCGTTGTACCCAAGGCCATCGGGAAGCTTCGGATGTGTATCGACTACACCATCTTAAATAAGGCATGTCCAAAAGATCCATTTCCACTACCTAGAATAGATCAGATAGTGGACTCCACCTCCGGGTGTGAGTTATTGTTTTTTTGTGGGGACCGGAATCCCGACATTCGAGGATCTCATTGGGTGGTGTCGTGCGATGCGACACCCAACAGTATACAAGAACAGAACGAGAATAAAACACAAGATGAAGTCTTTTATTTATCTTACAGCGGAAGTTTTACAATACTATCGGAAGGAAATAAATATATATATCATAGCTACGCTCTCAGCACTAGCTATGCAAAAGCAAAGTCATCCATGCCCTGGATGCTTCGCACTAGCAACACACAAGTCACGGCGGCGTGTAGGGTTCCCACTCGGCTGTACACCCTTGAGGGGGTGCAGCCTCATCATCAAACCCTTCATCAATTGTATAACCTGCAAAAACTCGTTAACTGCAAACGTGAGCATAAGGCTCAGCAAGACTATCCCGTCTCACTAGACATATGCAAGGGGGACACTAAACATAGGTAAGGTGAAGCATAAATGACTCGCCTACAATTGGATCCTTATGATCAGGTTTTAAGTAGCAAATGACATTCTCCCAGCACGGCACCTCATGGGTTCCACAATCAAACAAGAAACGCTTTGCCGATGATATGACATGCCCAGAGCACATAATGCTATTACAGCTAAAGTATGGGGAAACTGTAAACTTTAATGTGACTATATCTAAATGATACAAGGTTGCAAAACAATTATAATTCAGTACAATTTATTTCTCTTACTTCTTCAGTATTTACTACGTCACGGCGCAGTGAACAAGTGGTACTCTATTACCGCGAGGGACGGTGATTGCAATCAGGACACACCCGGACAACACGACACATACGTCGTTCGGAAGTGTCAGCGAGTACACATGTACCTACATAACACTTCAGTACTAGGCGTATATGGCCACCTTTCACAAGAAACCCGAACACCAAGCCCGTCTCACCTCCGCAAACAGAAGGTCTCCGCACGGAACACCTCATGTGTCTGCCGACTGATTTACACCTTACTGTCCTCAACCCACCCCTATTGATGGTGAGTTAATAGTCCTCGACACCCCAGTTATCGAATTACATCAGTTTACTGAATTCCATATGTCCATTATGTCGCCGGTACAATTCAAGCTTGTCCGAGGGGGCCGCATACAGACGGGCCTTAATCGACACAGGCAGGGCTATGCGACCGAGACTCAATTCTCGCCGCTTCCTATCCATCCCCTGCCCGGTCTCAATTTTATTATATTAAGCCATTAACGAATCCTGTGAGATATGTCCTACATTTCTCGCGAGTAGATTCCAACTACTCGACTTCTACCGGATTCCCTATACATTAGCAAGGCAGTTACTACAGGTCAAACTTTAACTCGTTCCAACCAATCCCTGGGATTTTTGGGCCATGCAAGTGGAGTATCAATCATCCTAAACGTAATGCACATTTCTTATGCTAATCATCATAGTGATAAAGTAAAATTTTATAAACGACTTAAATGCAAACCGGGGCTTGCCTAGTTGCAGGTCAGAGTCGGGGTTAATATCTGGAAGGTGCTCTTCCAAGGCTTCTGGTTCTTCCTCGACTTCGGTCACTATACGATATGCATATAACATGTATATAAATGACATTGAAAAATAATTATTACTAAGACCATAATTTAATCCATGGTGATCATTATATGATAGGGACATTAATTGGATTTGGAACTTTGATGGTAGATACTAGGGAATATGATCAAAGCTCTTGCAAAGAACCGGAGATGATCAAAGTATATTGTTGTCTCTAAAATTATGGCAAGTATTAAACTTCCAAGAATTTTAAAGAAGAAATTGTAGCTTGAACATAGATGCTAGTTGATAATCATGATAGAGGAAGTTGTCCTGGTTCTATCAAAATTTGTCTCATAATTTTCTAAGCTTTGGTGAAGAAGTTATTGAATTTCTAAGTTGGCAAGAATTTCTGGAATTATTTATATTTGAATTTTTAGCTTTTGAATAAATAGTCAGTTTGTAACTGAATTAGGACTATGATATTAGGTCAATAAAATCCAAGATTTTTACAGGAACTAGTATATGACAAAAGGAAGGTTCAGTCCAAATTTGGGACATAATAAATCAACTGAACATCTGTAAAAATTCAATAACTGAAAAAAAGTAATTGAACTATACAGAGTGTTAAACAGGTGCAATAGCTCCCAAACTTTTTCTGGTTGTCACTAATAGGACAATGCATGTTATGTGAATTTTGGGGATTTTCCTAGTGGCAAGTTCATCTGGAAAAATTGACTTGGTATTTGGGAAGATTGTTTTATACATAATTTAACTGTGAGTTGCACAGAACCTAATTTGTACTGATAGAAACTAGAGCTCAAGGGCTTTCAAACAAAATTTGTTTGAATATTTTTGGAGCATCCTACAGAAAGTTATGGATTTTCTAAGTTGGAGCCAAATCTGGAATTAATTTCTAATTTGAATTAAACTGTGGGTCCCACTATTTTAAAATGGACCAATGGCATTTAAACCACACGGGGACCACAGAGATACAGCGTGTAGCCACAATAGATCCCGGGGTCACACCTGATCCGACGGGTTAAAAGGCACTGACACGCGGGGCCCGCCGCGTCGTCTTCCTCCTCCCGACGCGGGCGGCGCGCGGGGCTCCCGCGGCGGTGTTCTCCGGCGAGCCTCGCCGGATCTGCGTTCCCGGCCACCTTAATTTCACGCGCTGAGCATGATGGTAGGGTCGGGGAGGCTTGCCGACGATCAGAAATAGTGGCGCATCGGCGGCGGCGACAGCTAGGGTTCCGACCATGTCGGAACCTTCGCTCCGTGGCTAAACTCTTCTAAAAATACTGGGGAAAGACTCCTGGAACCACTAGGAAGGTGTTGGGAAGGTGAGATGGTCATGCAACGGTCGGCAAAACCATCATCGACGGTGACCGAAGCAACTTCTTAACGGCGGAGGGGAAAACTCGTGATTCTCGAGCTACGGTTGATTATTTTTTGTGATTCCAGCTCGAGAGGGTGCACAAAGAAGTATAGAAACTATTTTCTAGCAATTGTGGAGAGTGATCAAGTGAGGAACTCGAATTGAAAGAATAACCGAGCGAGTTCATATGTTTCGGCCGAAAGTAAAACTTAGCTAACTTGCTCGATACTCGCGTAAACAAGGAGTGGCTTTCGCCGACGTGTAGAGCGTGTCTCAGCGCACCAGTTTGCTATAGGAGTCGAAGCGTGAAACTGCGTGTAGCGGCCTATTACCGTGGAGCAGAGACGGCAAGTGGTGAACACGACGGCGAGCTTCGGTGTCGCTTCGAAATACCGGCTAAAACCTCAACGAACGGTCGACAGAAGTGAAGCAGAGGGTAGACGAGAGAGTGTGGAACAACCTTGCAATTGAGAGCTTGGCGCGAGAGGCCTTCGGCTGGCCGGCAGCGGGCACGCAGCATCGAGCGGCACGGGGTGATTGCGGCGGTGACGAAACGGAGCGGCGCGGTGAAAAGTGAACGGGTGAGGGACTTCGGCCGACGAGGGGTGGTTTTGTAGCCTCCACCGCGGTAGATAAGGACGCAGGGGGGGGGGTAGCTCGAGGTGACCGACGGCCGACGGCGCGCTGGCGGCATGCAGCGTCGCAGTGTCGCCCGGGGAGAGAAAACAAGGGCGGTGAATCGGTTTCACTGTCTGACCTGTGGGCCCCACCTCTCTCCCTTATCCCCTCCTCTAATTCCAGCTAAAACATTGTCCAAAAATTCCCAAAATTTACAGGTAGGCTAAGAAAAATATGGGGAATTCAATTCTGCAATCAGATTTCAATTTGGACATAGTTTGCATCAAATGCAAATTCAAATTTGAATTCAAATATGGGTATAAACCTTATTGAATTAAATAGTACTGAGGTCCAAAAATCTCCAAACTTTGAAACCAAGTTCCCTAAACCATAAAAGGTCTTAGGAAAAAATTAGGAATTGATTTGGGCAAAGTTTAGTGTAGAGCTAAATTTGATGTCGACGGGAAAAGAATCCTTTGTACGTGTCCAAACAAATGGAAGATGTACTTCGAAAATCTTGAAAATTTTCTGAGAAGCTAGTTAGATATTTAAGAGTCCAAGGAAAAATTTGGAGCCTTGGATTTGAATCTTTTTGGCAGGGCCTTTTTAGTGAGGTCAAGTTTATGTGCACAATTATGTTGACCCCCATTATGTTTGATAAACCATTTGTAGTTGAACTTCACAATAAAGGAAAAAGTGGGATTTTACATTCCTCCCCCCTTAAGAATCTCGTCCCGAGATTACAAAGGAAGGACAAAAGATAAAGATCTACTGAACATGTGCTGCTAACAAGTCCGGATAGTTCGTTTTAAGATATTCCTCACTTTCCCACGTGGCTTCTTCAGCACTGTGGTTGCTCCACAAGACATTGTAGAAACGCAAAGTGCGCCTTCTTGTGGTGCGAGTTTTCTCATCAATGATCTGGATTGGATGTTTGGAATACGTAAGATCTGGTTGGAGAGTTTCCAAATCCTCAATACGTATATTCGCTGGGGCTTTGAGACATTTCCACAATTGAGAAATGTGAAACACATTGTGGACCCCTGCCAGCGACGGCGGTAACTCCAATTGATATGTCACAGGTCCGCATCTTTTGATTATTGCGAACGGCCCAATAAAACGTGGAGCTAGCTTCCCTCTTACTTCGAATCGATGAATTCCTTTCATCGGGGATACTCGGAGATAAACTTGATCTCCAACCTCAAAGTGAAGAGGTCAACGTCGTTTGTCCGCATAGTTCTTCTGACGAGACTGAGCGGCTTTGAGATTCGCTTGAATAAGATGTACTTGTTCTTTGGATTCATTTATTAAGTCGATGCCATATACCACTCGTTCACCAGATTCGCACCAGTTCAAGGGTGTGCGACACTTCCGGCCATAAAGAGCTTCATATGGCGCCATTTGGATGCTAGCCTGGTAACCGTTGTTGTATGAAAATTTCATCCAATGGTAGATGATCATCCCAATTCCTACCATGGTGGATGGCACAAGCACGAAGCATATCCTCAAGCACTTGGTTTACCCGTTCAGTTTGTCCATCAGTCTGAATATGATAAGCCGAGCTTCGAATCAGTTTGGTACCCAATGCATCGTGGAGATGCTCCCAAAAGCGAGCAACGAAAATAGATCCACGATCTGAAATGATAGTACGGGGTACTCCATGTAGACACAATATTCTGGAGATATAAAGTTCTGCATACCGCTTTACATCATACTTGACACTAACCGGTATGAAATGAGCTGATTTGGTCAATTGGTCAACGATCACCCAAATTGAGTCGTGCTTATGGAGAGTGGGAGGCAACCCAACAATGAAATCCATGCTGATATCCTCCCATTTCCAAGTCGGTATGCTTAAAGGTTGAAGTTGTCGAGCTGCCTTCATATGGTCGGCCTTAACTCGTCGACACGTATCACATTCGGATACGTATTTTGCTACTTCTCTCTTCATCTGAGTCCACCAGAACTTCTTTTTCAAGTCTTGGTACATTTTGTTACTTCCCGGATGAATGGAATACTTGGATAAATGAGCTTCATCTAGTATCTTGTTCCGAAGTTCCATGTTTCGGGGTACCACTATGCGGTTTTTAAACCAGAGGGTACCTTCATCGTCACATCGGAAACATTTCATCTCCCCCTTCTCCATTCTTTGTCGAATGTGTGACATCCCTTTGTCCTCCTTCTGAGCTACCATAATATCCTCCCTGATAGTGGGAATGAGAGCTAGGTTGTAGAGTGCCCCATATGGAACCAAGTAGAGACTCGGTTCTTCATCTCCCATTGAGGTAATTGAAATATTGTTGACATGGGACTTGCGGCTCAGAGCATCTGCGACTACATTCTCCTTACCGGGATGGTAGTGGATTTCAATCTCATAATCCTTGAGTAATTCCAACCATCTACGCTGTCGCATATTTAGGTCCTTTTGGGTGAAGATGTACTTCAAACTCTTGTGATCGGTGTAAAGATGTACTAGATTACCTAGTAGATAACGTCTCCACATCTTCAAGGCTAGTACCACAGCAGCGAGTTCTAGATCATGAGTCGGATAGTGCTGCTCATGATTCCGAAGCTACCGTGACCCATAAGCGATCACTCGTCTGTCTTGCATCAACACACAACCCAAACCAATTCCTGATGCATCACAATACACGTCAAAAGATTGGGTTGTGTCCAGTTGAGCCAATACTGGTGCCGTTGTGAGGTGTTTTACCAATGCCTGAAAACCTCCCTCACATGCCTGAGTCCATACATACTTTGTCCCCTTCTTTAGAAGTTTTGTCATTGGTTTAGCTATCTTGGAGAAACTGGGAATGAACCTCCGGTAATACCCAGCCAAACCTAGGAAACTTCGAACTTCATGTACAGACTTTGGAGACTCCCATTTGAATACTTGCTTTATCTTGCTTGGATCAACTGCAATCCCTTCTGCTGATATGATGTGTACTAAAAATGGCACTTGGCTGATCCAGAATTCACACTTGTTGAACTTATCATATAGCTGGTGGTCCCGTAATCGTTGAAGCATGATACGCAAGTGTTGAGCATGTTCTTCTTCGGATTTTTAATACACAAGTATGTCGTCAATGAAAACCACGACAAACTTGTCCAATTCCGGCATGAACACCGAGTTCATGAGATACATGAAATGAGCCGGTGCGTTGTCAATCCGAAGGACATAACAAGGTATTCATACAGTCCATACCTCGTCGAGAATGCTGTCTTTGGTATGTCTTCTGGTCAGATTCTAATCTGATGATAACCAGAATGAAGATCCATCTCCGAAAATACTTTAGCACCCACTAGTTGATCGAAAAGAATATCAATGTGTGATAGTGGATACTTGTTCTTGATAGTGACAACATTGAGTGGACGATAGTCCACACACAGTCTCAAGGTCTTATCTTTCTTCTCTACGAACAATGCAGAACAACCCCATGGTGATGAACTTGGATGAATGAAACCCTTGTTCTCAAGTTCTGTTAACTGCTCCTTAAGTTCTGCAAGTTCCTTGGGTGCCATCTTGTAGGGTTGTCTTGAGATTGGCACTGTTCCCGGTACAAGTTCAATCTTGAACTCTATATCTCTTTCTGGGGGCATATCAGGAAGATCTTCGGGAAATACATCCAGGTATTCACATACTACCGGAATATCCTTAAGTTCCATAACCTCGGTATTGTGAGTAGATGAATTCACCAGAATGGCTCTCTCAAGATTGAGGACTTGAGAGGGATGAAGTGGAGAATTTAGATATATTTTTCGAGGAACGAGATCTAGAATAGCACCATGGTATTGTAACCATGCCATTCCCAAGATGACATCTAACTTCTGATTCTCTAATATCAGAAGTGAAGTAAGATATATGGTTCCATCTAGGTTAAGTGGTATCCCAGGAACCAACTCATTTGTTATTGTTTTCCCTGCCGGAGTGCTAATCACATACGGAGTTTTTGTGGAGATTATAGGCAATTGATTTTTAATGACAAAAGACTTGCTAATGACATTGTGTGAAGCTCCGGAGTCAAAGAGTATGACTACAGGATGCTCAAAGATAGAGAACGTACCCGTGAGTACGGGTGCGCCTTCCGGAACGTCCTCAATGGCGAGGTGGTGAATGTTGCCGAGTCTGGGAACTGGCTTCTTGGTCTGGTTGCGGGGTTGGTTGGCGCCTTGGTATGATGACTGTCCTCCGCTCTGCTACTCTGTGGGCAGTCCTTGGCGAAATGCCCCGTGCGTCCACACGTGAAACACGTGTACGGGGTTTGGCCGGTACGAATGGGAGGACAGAATCACGGTGCACGTGGTGGAGGTGGAAGTGCATGTGGGATCATCCCCTGCTGTTGTTGCGGTCGGAAACCGGAGTTGCCGAACTGGCGACCACTGAACATTGGTGGTCGTGATGGCGGTTGCCACCTCTGGCCGGATGGTGATCGATACACCATTTGATACTTCTAAGAAGCACCACCTCCGCTGCCCTGCGGAGCACTCCTCTTTTTCTTGTCTGAGGACAGCTCTCGAGTAGCATCCTCTTGCATAATCGCGGCATTGACGATGTCATTGAAGCTGCCGCGATTGAACAAGACAAGCTTGTCCTTCATCTTGGGGTTTAGCCCCCGGTAGAAGCACTCTCGCTTCCTGTCTTCCGTGTTCACTTGGTCCTGTGCATACTGGGCCAAGTGGTTGAAGGTCTTGGAGTACTTGTAAGCGCTCCTTCCTCCCTACTTCAGCTCCAAGAACTCTTGAAGCTTCCTCCTCATAATCCCTGGAGTCATATGGTAGGCGCGGAACGCCTCCCGGAACTCTGCCGAGCTCACGACATAGCATGCGGGGCGTGCGGCGAGGTAGTTTGCCCACCACGCACCAGCAGAACCCTGTAGTTGTTGAGCTGCAAATAGAGCCTTCTGTTGTTTCGTTATTGAAAGTGCATCTAGGACTCCCTTGTGGGTTTTGGATGATTTATGACAAGCAATTGGGATCCTAATCCTTTTGTTGAGATGAATGCAGGCAAATAATGAAAAATGAGCAAAATGCCAAAAAGAAGGGAAATGAGAAGTAAAGTGAATTTGAGCTCAAGGAGAAGAAAATAGTAGATTATTATGTATGGAGTGTGTTAAGGAAACACACCCAAGAGATCAATCACTTTCAAGCACACACACACAATGCACAAAGTTATACAGGACCGGACTAGTCCGATATGAGCCGGACTAGTCCGATATCACATTCAATTGGTATCAGAGCAGGTTCTTCAAGAGAGAGTGCAACCACTCGAAGAGATCATGTCGGACATGAATGAAGTTCAGAAAATCAACAACCAGGAAGAAGTGAACAACGACAAGAACCAAAAGCTGGAAAAGTATCTCAAAGCAATTCAAGACTTCGATGATGATGACGAGGAGACGCTGGAGCTGAAAGCACTCCTCAGAAAGAAAGCACTTTCCAAAGGGAAAGCTAAAGTTGAAGAAAAGAAGAAGGGGAGTAGTCACACCGACTACTCCCGATATCCTTTTAACTATGATCGTTTAAATTCAAACAGCAGCCATTACCTATCTATTCCTCTTGGAAAAGCCCCACACTTCGATGGGAGTGATTACTCCATGTGGAGGCAAAATATGAAGATGCACTTGATTTCCCTTAACCCTAGTTTATGGCATATTGTGTGCACAGGAATAGACATCCCAGATGACGACGAAGAGCTCACCCCAAGTCAAGAGCAAGCCATCCACATAAATGCTCAAGCCGCAGCCGTAATCACCTCCTCTCTAAGTCGAGATGAATTCAGAAAGGTGGACGGACTGGAGATTGCCAAGGAAATATGAGACACACTACAAACAGCCCATGAAGGTGACCGGCATGTGCGGGAGGCAAAAATTGAAATGATCGAAGGCGAACTAGGAAGGTTCGCAATTGAGGAAGATGAGTCTCCCCAGGACATGTACAACCGATTGAAGACACTTGTAAACAAGGTTCGATCATATGGGAGCAAGAAGTGGAATGACCACGAGGTTGTAAAGCTCATCCTTAGAGCCTTTATGCCTCGCAATGTCACACTATGCTCTATGATCAGAGAAAGTCCAGGGTACAAGAGGATGACTCCAGATGAATTGCTTGGCAAAATCATCAACTTTGAAATGATGGAGAAACAAGCCAAGCACGTCAAAGAAATAGCCGACCTCACATCGGCCAAGAAGAAGGGAGTTGCCTTAAAGTCCACACTCAAGCCTCTATCCAAAGAAGCAAGAGAAGCACATCTTGAGGAGGACAGCGATGATGAAAGCAGTGAGCTGGACGAAGAGGATATGATTTTGTTCATGAAAAAGTTCAAAAGAATAATGAAGAAAAGACAAGGAACAAAATCAAATGAAGGCAAGTACAAGGAGAGGACAAAGCCGAAGATGAGGCGGGCGTGCTATAATTGTGGTGAGTATAACCACTTTATAGTCGATTGCCCGTATGAGGACAACAAGAAGAAGAATAAAGAAGCCAAGCCTCACCCGAAGAAATTATTCAAGAAGAAGAAACAAGTTGAACAAGCACACATTGGAAAGGAGTGGGACTTAAACGATGAGTCCTCATCATCCGATGAAGAAGAGATGGCTAGCATAGCCATTGAAAGCACGTCCAAGAAACCCACACTCTTCCCCACGCTCAGTACAAAGAAGGGAAATGGCACTTGCCTCATGGCAAAGGAAGGTAAACGCAAGGTAAACATCAAAACTCCTTCCATGCATTCCTACCCAAGCAATGATGAACTAGATAGTGATGATGAAGATATGTTAATTGGATTAGATAGAAAAACTGCTGCTAAAATGAAATTTTTACTTGACCAACTTGTTGAGAAGGAACGGCTAATTGATCGTCAAGAGGACATGATTATCTCCCAAAAGGAGAAGTATGTCGAACTTGACAATCTTCTAGTTCTTGAAAAGGAGAAAAACAGCTCACTAGAGTTTGAGCTAGCTTCAAGCAAGAAAACTTGCTTGGAGTTAACCAACTCAAACGTTGCAATCAAGGATCAACTTGATGACCTGATCAAGGTTAACAAGATCCTTGAAGTGCAAGTTGAGTCTCTCAAGCTAAGTGAATCTTCCTCTTCTTCAAGTCTACCTTCTCAACCCACTTCAACTAATCTTGTTCATATGTGCAAGTGTGGTAAAATCAACACCAGATTGAAGGAAAAGTCTACCTCCACAAAGGATAAAAATCCTACCCAATGTGGAATATTTGACAAGGATAGGATCAACTATGCACGTAGTGCATACTTGGTCCAAAGACCTCCAAATGTCAAGTATGGCATTGGTTACTCTTATGATGGAAAGCAAAATGCTGGAAGTCATAAGAATAACAAGGGAAGGATTACCTTTGTGAAGGGAGGACCCTCACAACATGGTAACTCGAAAATTAAGAACCTGAACTCTCATGAACACCGGACTAGTCCGGTTGTGGTCCGGACAAGTCCGATCACCCAGACTAGTCCGATCCATAAAAAACAGCAACTTTTGTTCAAAATCTTTGATGCCTCCTATGTATTAATGAGAAACAATCTTGGTAAAGTTTATGCTTATTATGCTGGGCCACGCCATGAGAACACAAAATCCCATGTGTGGGTGCCCAAATGTATTGTAACTAACCTCCAAGGACCCAAGCAAGCTTGGGTACCTAAAACCAAGGAATAAATTGTCTCTGCAGGCCTATTCCTCCGGTGAATCCAAATGGGTGCTAGACAGTGGATGCACCAACCACATGACCGGAGAAAGGAGGATGTTCGTGGAATATGAAGAAAACGAGGACCCAAACGAAGGCATCTACTTCGGAGATAATAGTCAAGGAAGGGTGCTCGGTACCGGTAAAATAGCAATATCCTCTGAACACACTCTTTCTCATGTTTTACATGTTAAATCTTTAGATTATAACCTGCTGTCCATATCTCAATTATGTGACAAAGGTTATAATTGCTTGTTCACTAATGAGGGTGTGACCGTCTCAAGAAGGAGTGATGGTTCCGTTGCATTCAAGGGTATGTTGAAGGGAAAGCTTTACCTTGTTGACTTCAACAAGGATAAAGCCGAACTCGACACATGCTTGATTGCAAAAACCAACATGGGTTGGCTGTGGCATAGACGGCTAGCACATGTTGGTATGAGGAATCTTCAAAAACTCCTCAAGGGAGATAACATCCGAGGTTTGAAAGATGTTGTTTTTGAGAAAGACAGGCCATGTAGCGCGTGCCAAGCCGGGAAGCAAGTTGGAGCACATCATCCGGCAAAGAACATCATGACTACGACAAGACCGCTCGAACTACTTCATATGGACTTGTTTGGTCCAATTGCTTACATAAGCATTGGCGGTAATAAATACGGTTTAGTCATTATTGATGATTTTTCCCGCTTCACTTGGGTGTTCTTTTTGCATGACAAGTCAGAAACACAAGGGACACTCAAGAAATTCTTCAAGCGAGCGCAAAACGAGTTCTCACTATCGATCAAGAGTATTCGGAGCGACAACGGCACAGAGTTCAAGAACATACAAGTGGAGGAGTACCTTGATGAGGAGGGAATCAAGCACGAATTTTCAGCACCATACTCTCCACAACAAAACGGAGTTGACGAAAGGAAGAACCGAACGCTCATAGAGATGGCCAGAACAATGTTCGATGAATACAAGACTTCGGATCAATTTTGGGCGGAAGCAATTAACACCGCTTGCCACGCCGCAAATCGACTCTACCTTCATTGACTACTCAAGAAGACTCCTTATGAGCTACTCACCGGTAACAAACCAAACATTTCATATTTTCAAGTTTTCGGCTCTCCATGTTATATCTTGAACAAGAAGCCAAGGACTTCAAAGTTCGCTTCGAAGTCCGATGAAGGTTTCTTGCTTGGTTATGATTCGAACACTTACGCCTATCGTGTTTTCAACAAGGCCTCCGGATTTGTTGAAGTGGCACATGACGTAGTGTTCGATGAAACTAATGGCTCCCAAAAGGAGCAAGTTGATCAATGTGAATTAGGTAAAGAAGAATCTCCTTATCAAGCATTGAAGAGAATGGCTCTAGGCGAAGTTCGACCACAAGAGTCATCGTCACAAATACAAGAGGAAAGTGAACCACAAGAGGAGATCAACAATCAAGGGGGAGCTTCAATACAAGATCAATCACAAGAATATGAAGATGATCAACAAATCAACGAGGGCAACCACTCAGGGGGAGAAGAAAATGATCACCAACACACAACTCTCCAAGTGCCACACCCAAGAGTACACCAATGCATTCAAAGGGATCACCCAATCGACAACATCATCGGTGACATCCAAAAGGGAGTAACCACTAGATATCGTATAGCTAATTTTTGTGAGCATTACTCTTTTGTCTCCTTTTTGGAACCACGCAGGACTGAGGATGCATTGAAGGATCCGGACTGGGTGGTGGCAATGCAAGAAGAGTTGAACAACTTCAAGAGAAACGAGGTTTGAGAACTTGTGGCAAGACCCAATGCAAATATAGTGGGCACCAAGTGGGTTTTCCGCAACAAGCAAGACGAACACGGAGTGTTGACAAGAAACAAGGAACGACTTGTGGCCAAAGGTTACTCACCAGTCGAAGGTTTGGATTTCGATGAGACTTTTGCTCCAGTAGCTAGGCTTGAATCAATTAGAATATTACTTGCATATGCTACTCACCATGATTTCAAGTTGTATCAAATGGACGTGAAAAGCGCCTTCCTCAACAGACCGATCAAGGAAGAGGTGTACGTGGAGTAACCACCCGGGTTTGAGGACGAAGAGTTCCCCGACCACGTATATAAACTGCGTAAGGCTCTCTATGGCCTCAAACAAGCTCCTAGAGCTTGGTATGAGTGTCTTAGAGATTTCTTAATTGATAATGGTTTTCAAATTGGCAAATTAGATTATACATTATTCACAAAGAATCTAGATGATGAGCTTCTTATTTGCCAAATCTATGTTGATGATATAATTTTTGGGTCAACTAACCAATCTTTCAGTGAAGAATTTAGTAGAATTATGACAGACAGGTTTGAAATGTCAATGATGGGAGAATTGAAGTACTTCTTGGGATTCCAAGTGCGGCAACAAAGGGAAGGAACATTCATAAGCCAAACCAAGTACATGCAGGACATACTCAAGAAGTTTGGCATGGACAAGGCAAAGCCCATAAAGACTCCCATGGCTACGAATGGCCACTTGGATCTCAATGAAGATGGACTGAGTGTCGATCAAAAGGTATATCGCTCCATGATTGGATCTTTACTCTACTTATGTGCATCTAGGCCAGATATTATGTTGAGTGTATGTTTGTGTGCAAGATTTCAAGCCAACACTAAGGAATGTCACTTGACAGCCGTAAAAAGAATCTTGAGATATTTAGTTCATACACCCAACCTTGGTCTTTGGTACCCAAAAGGCTCCAAATTCAATCTCATTGGTTACTCTAATGTAGATTATGCCGGGTGCAAAGTTGATAGAAAAAGCACCTCTGGCACATGCCAATTCCTAGGAAGATCTTTGGTTTCTTGGTCATCTAAGAAACAAAATTCCATAGCATTATCCACAGCCGAAGCGGAGTATGTTGCAGCCGGGAGTTGTTGTGCACAACTCCTTTTGATGCGACAAACTCTAAGGGATTACGGTTACAATATGAACCGTATTCCTCTCCTTTGTAATAATGAGAGTGCCATCAAAATAGCCCACAATCCAGTTGAGCACTCTAGGACTAAACACATAGACATAAGACATCATTTCTTGAGAGACCATTCCATGAAAGGAGACATAACCATCTCACATGTCAACACCCAAAAACAATTGGCCGACATATTCACCAAGCCACTTGATGAAAAGCGTTTTTGCGAACTCCGAAATGAGCTAAATATTCTTGATTCTCGGAGTGTGGCTTGAAAAGTTGCATACCTGTATGATTGCTTCAAAAATGTTGATTGAATTGTGAAAATCATCCCTCTCAATTTCTCTCTCGAAAAACTATGTCAATTATTAGATCTTGATGAATTTTGATCATTGTATGATTGTTGTATGCTTACTGGTCAAATTCATCAAGATTACTTGAATTGTTTTTCCTCTCTATTCTCTATTATTGAACCTTCAAATATATATATGAATGGGCTATGCAATTCTTTCCTGGTGACCACGGACTAGTCCGTGGTTACCCGGACTAGTCCGCCCATGCAGACTAGTCCGCAGAGTGTCGGTTAGGCCGGACTAGTCCGATAGACCACGGACTAGTCCGATATAGGTCTCTGGATGACTTCGGACTAGTCCGGTCACGTCCGGACTTGTCCGATTTTTCGTGTCCATAACCCTAGCCGCCACCAAACCCTAATCCCCTCACCCTCACATTCGCTCTAGGCTTCCTCTCTCTTGCGCTCGAGCTCCCAAGGCGATCTTTTGCATCCTCCGTCGAAAAGCAACTCATTTGGGCGGAGATCAAGCTTGAAGACTTGGGGATTGAAGCTAGCGGACTAGTCCGACCTCCAACCCCCAAACCTTCGAGCCTCCATCGATTTCTTAGGTAAAAATCTTCAAAATCCTAGAAATCATGTTTTTCTCAATTGTTGATCGTTTGGTCTAGCACCCTTCACTAGTTACATGTTTAGTTGATGTACTACGTGTATGCTAGACTAGATTTGCATTAGGGATTGTATCCTGTCCAATCTGTTAGGTTTTTTAGGATGAACACCGGACTAGTCCGGTCCATGCACGGACAAGTCTGGTACCCCGGTCCTGTGGCTATGCTCCCTACTTGATGTTCATGATTGAGAAGGTCACAGGAATAGAATTCGTGAAGGATGTAGAGCACACTCCCCTGCGGCCTCAAAAGCCTCAGCCTGTGAGTGTCCAGGCTGCTCCCTCGCCGGCCTCAAGTCCTGAGGCACCGGCAAGAGAAAGAGATGCTGCTAGGGCTCCTCCCCCCTCCAGGGAAGCTCCTCAGAGAGGATCCGCCAGTGGGATCCTCAAATACTTGTCTGCGATATTCTCCTCCTGCAAGAAGACTGAAGTAAAGCTTCATAAACTCAATCAGAAGAGGAAGGAGGATATGAAATATATCAAAGCCAACGTGAAGCAACTGAGTGAAAAGCTGGAGATCAACCCCATTGGATCTCCATAATTTCTGAAGATCTTGACATCTTCGAGCTCGGGCCCTTGTCCCCCTCCGAGCTTGCCTATTTTGGCATTGGGGGCTCGAGCAGCTCCGCTCCTCCTCCTCCCTCTCCTCCTCATCAAGCGGAGAGCGGAGAAGACGAAGAAGATGACGAGAGGACAGACAGCGAAGAGTGAAGAACCTAGGACCTTCCTCTCTCTCTTTTTGGTGTCTTGATGCCAAAGGGGGAGAGATTGAGGGGGAGTCCAGTCTTAGCTTTAGCTGTAATAGGATGCGAGGAGAGAGCCTTCTCTATACTTTTATTTGTGATTGTAATAGTTTAACACTGTTTTCATATTAAGTTTGGTCTTGTGATGTATTGCTCAATTTATTTGCGAGTATGTGATGAAAACTGCATTTTTGCTCCTGGAATGTCATATGCACTTGGTATCGGTTGATTAATGTAAATTCTGTCATTCTCAATGTATTCATGCACTTAGTATGCATCCCACCATAAAGAATGCACATATGGATAATTCTCTTGTTGCTTAATGTATTTTTGAGTCATATGTGCATACTTTATGAAAATCTCATTTTTGCCTTATTTTGTGAAATCTCAATTGGTTGTCATCAATCACCAAAAAGGGGGAGATTGAAAGTGCATCTAGGACTCCCTTGTGGGTTTTGGATGATTTATGACAAGCAATTGGGATCCTAATCCTTTTGTTGAGATGAATGCAGGCAAATAATGAAAAATGAGCAAAATGCCAAAAAGAAGGGAAATGAGAAGTAAAGTGAATTTGAGCTCAAGGAGAAGAAAATAGTAGATTATTATGTATGGAGTGTGTTAAGGAAACACACCCAAGAGCTCAATCACTTTCAAGCACACACACACAATGCACAAAGTTATACAGGACCGGACTAGTCCGATATGAGCCGGACTAGTCCGATATCACATTCAGTTATCTCGAGTAAACCGAACTTCCCTTCAATGGTGCGGAGCCAGTTGTCCGCCTCCAAAGGTTCGTCGGCCTCTCTGAAGAACGGCGGATGTGTCAATGCGAAATCCGAGTAGGAACTCGGATATGACTCACGTGGCCCCTCAGCATGTCGCCCCCCTTGATGGGACGAGTGCTGTACAAGGGTCCGCAACAACTCGGTTTGCTCGTCGCGCGAGCCGAGTACTGCTGCGAGAACCTCCGCGAGACTTCTGGGAAGTGTAGGTGGAGGTGGTGGAGGTGGCTGCGTCTGGGGCGTATTCTTCCCTGGGGGTGGTGTGTCATCCCCCTGCCCTCCACTTGAGCCTCCCACTTCCGAGGTTGTACGTGTACAGACCATGCTGCAATACAACGATTTACACCATAAGTCTCATTGCCTCAAGTTCATCCTTCCATATAAATAGTAATGCAGTAGACCACGATAGATAATATACAACATCAACATATATTGATAAAGTATAAGCTTTATACAAGATATATTATCTCTGACCAAGTTTACAGTAGTAAACTCCAAAATGATGGACTCCCACTATGGAAATACATCTCTACTATACTTGGTCCCCATGAGATGTCGTACATATCTTGTCATTGTAGACATAAACACTACTACTCTTAATATGACACAAACATGGTCACAAAAGAAAAAACACGAGCAACTATTAAACTATATGTTGCCCCGTGTTGGCAGAAGTGCTGCCACATCCCACTTCAATACGTCCTACTCGACGTATTCAAGTTCCTCGGGATCTTCTTCTTCTTCTTCGTCCTCCGAAGGCAATTGTTCACCCATAACTAGTGGTATGTTATGGGCCGGTGGATACACCACTGGTTGTAATTGTGCCTCGGCCTCAATTACATTATCCTGCAGTTCTCCTGCCTCATACTCCCAATTTTGAGCTGTCTCAATGGCGGTGTCCCGCTCTTCAGTGACTACTAACAGCTGCTCTTGCTGTTGTTGCACTTCCAACTGACTTTCTTGCAGCTCACCACGAGCTTGCTGCAGTTCAGTGTGAGTTTGTTGTTGTGCGGCACGAGCTTTCCGTAGCCTAATGCGAGCATAATGCAATTGACTCTCGCACTTATCTAGCCGGTGATTTGCAGGGGCTATGAGCGAACGTAGACCCTCGTTGATATAATCAAGGGTATCACCCTGCTCTGTCGCTTCCCGCAAGGCTTCGACTTGTTCCAAAATAATGGTGCCTTGCGTAGCAACTACCATATTGGAAGCAGCCGCATATGTCCCAAGTGTCATTGAGGTTGTGTCGCCATGCGGTGTATAGGCAGCAATCATATGACGTTGCCACTCAAATCCAGTCATACCACGGACTGGAATAAGGGCAAATTGAGTCCCTTCCATAGCATCCTGATGAAGCTCACAAAGCTTCATAAGTGCTTCGCCTGCAGCGATTGCCCAAGTGTCCTCTAACTGAGCTCCCTCGATGGTAACCGAGAAAGGAGCCCATCCATATTGACATGGACTAGCCGGGATGTCTACCAAGATGGTGCACGACCGAACACCTCTGTCGATCATTTCTCTACCCCAATAGCATGGCATCTCGATGAAGCCAAACTGCTGGAGCACTTCCCGTAGCATACTTGGGAAACCCGGATGGTTAGCGCAAGCGGAAAATACCCATCTGTCCGGTAGCAGCATCCTCACTTCCGTCATCTATAAAAAAAATACTGGAACAATGAGAAGGTTCCCAACTCTCCACAGTTTTAAGAAAATTTAAAACTGAAGCTGTAATCGCAGTCTGTTCCAGCTTACCTCCCTGTATAAATCCCACAGTTTCATACAGGAAACATCAGAATCAAAGGTGAAGTTGAATACTAAAGTTGTAGTATACTTTCCAAGCTTTCCAGATTGTACTCATAAAGCTACCTGTGAGTTAGGGAATAGAATCTATACAGGTTTTAAGTTGACCCATATTTTCTGGAAATTTTGACAGAACCTTCCCTGTATATGTAGTGATGTCCACAATTTATACAGGGATATCATGACAATATTTTGAGGTAATGACAAAATAAACTTTGTATAACATCAAGTTAACAATCCAGAAGTAAAAGAGTTACCCCCTGAAAAGTTTGTTATACAGGTATTGCGCGCGAATTCTCAAATAGGTGCAAACTGTTCCAAGTTCTGGACTACCAGAACCAAGTTTGCGACAAATGGAATTAAGCACCGCTATACCCAGATTTAGATCATGAATGCCAAATAAAGTTGGACTTCCTAAGCTTTCCAGAAATGTATATATGTGACTATGTCACTACTCTGGATTAAAAGTTATAACTATCCAAACCAAACAGTTGAACTAACTGGTTTGCACCAGCAGTCCTGCAGTCCACTGTTTTGACTTCCAAATTTGATTTGACTCAAATTCGAATTTGGAAAAACTCTAAACATCAAACCTGTATATCTGCCTCTTCCCTTTTCAGACATGTGTCATAATAAGGCAGAAGATGTTTCTACAGTGATTTCTGGAACTGGTACAATGGTTGGGTCATCTGGAGTAATTTTTGTATACTCCAAATTTCAACGGATTATCAAACTTTTCTCCCCTGATGGTCAACATAAAAGTTGTAGAGGTCTTCACGAACTTTCCATCCATATATGATACCCTTTGGCTATCTGTCAGATAACCAAGATTACAACCCGACGAAGTTGAGCCAACTTCTGCCAGAAATAATGAATCTTGATTCTATCTACCTTATCGAGTCGGAGTTCCTTTTTACGTAGTCCAAACCTACCAGCATATGATATTTGGACTTTCCAAAACATTATGCATCCATTCTGTTGTTGGGGATGGTCTAGTGTCATGTTTGATACAGACGGTACTACGTATCTCACCAAAGAAAATTCTATCCGGTATATCCGGTTACGTCTATAGGTGGTTCCTATATCGTTCTCTCACAAACGACTTCTACACGGTCTTCGACCGTAGTTAATGCTGCAAAAGACAAACAATCCCCTTTCACACTTTCACACCTCAAGGGTGGTATGGGGAAATACGACAGGCAGTCACAATAATACATATGAAAATAATTGCATACGACTCTGGTGTGAGTCACCCTCGAGCGAGGTCATGTCTCGAGGTACATGGCTGTAAATACGTTTGTACAGCAAAGACTCCCGTACGATCCGGCTTATACACGCTCGGGCATACGTGTTTCGCATGCTCCCATAGAACATGAATGGTTCTAAAGAGGCATACTATCGGATTATACACCACCCAACGGGGGCTCCCACTAACTTTGAAGCACGCTGGGGTACCGCGTGTCATAGGTTCTCAGAAACATTGAAAGCTTCAGAGACTCCTATTAACTTCCTGTTCCAAGCCACGGAAATTTCACATACCACTCCTCGTATGCTGAGCTTACCGAGATTGATCTGCTCTCGGTGGCGTACCTTACCTCTTACCTAACGTCGGGGCATTGTTACAGAATATAATAACACATAGTTAGTTTACCACCTTTATATCTTATACTAATATTACTCCTTATAAGGGCATATAGCTAATTCCTCACTCAGACCCTAATTTTTTTTGAAAATATGTTCTTTTCAAGTACACTATTCCCAATGATGCTCTGATACCATGTCTGTGGGGACCGGAATCCCGACATCCGAGGATCTCATTGGGTGGTGTCGTGCGATGCGACACCCAACAGTACACAAGAATAGAACGAGAATAAAACACAAGATGAAGTCTTTTATTTATCTTACAGCGGAAGTTTTACAATACTAGCGGAAGGAAAGAAATATATATATATCATAGCTACGCTTTTAGCACTAGCTATGCAAAAGCAAAGTCATCCATGCCCTGGATGCTTCGCACTAGCAACACGCAAGTCACGGCGGCGTGCAGGGTTCCCACTCGGCTGTACACCCTGGAGGGGGTGCAGCCTCATCATCAAACCCTTCATCAATTGTATAACCTGCAAAAACTCGTTAACTGCAAACGTAAGCATAAGGCTTAGCAAGACTAACCCGTCTCACTAGACATATGCAAGGGGGACACTAAACATAGGTAAGGTGAAGCATAAATGACTCGCCTACAATTGGATCCTTATGATCAGGTTTTAAGTAGCAAATGACATTCTCCCAGCATGGCACATCATAGGTTCAACAATCAAACAAGAAACGCTTTGCCGATGATATGACATGCCCAGAGCACATAATGCTATTACAGCTAAAGTATGGGGAAACTGTAAACTTTAATGTGACTATCTCTAAATCATACAAGGTTGCAAAACAATTATAATTCTGTACAATTTATTTCTCTTACTTCTTCAGTATTTACTATGTCACGGCGCAGTGAACAAGTGGTACTCTATTACCGCGAGGGATGGTGATTGCAGTCAGGACACACCCGGACAACACGACACATACGTCGTTCGGAAGTGTCAGCGAGTACACCTGTACCTACATAACACTTCAATACAAGGCGTATATGGCCACCTTTCACAAGAAACCCGAACGCCGAGCCCGTCTCACCTCCGCAAACAGAAGGTCTCCGCACGGAACACCTCATGTGTCCGCCGACCGATTTACACCTTACTGTCCTCAACCCACCCCTATCGATGGTGATTTAATGGGCCTCGACACCCCAGTTATCGAGTTACATCAGTTTACTAGATTCCATATGTCCATTATGTCGCCAGTACAATTCAATCTTGTCCGAAGGGGCTGCATACGGACAGGCCTTAATCGACACTGGCAGAGCTATGCGACCGAGACTCAATTCTCGCCGCTTCCTATCCATCCCCTGCCCGGTCTCAGTTTTATTATATTAAGCCATTAACCAATCCTGTGAGATATGTCCTACATTTCTCGCGAGTAGATTCCAACTATCGACTTCTACCGGATTCCCTATACATTAGCAAGGCAGTTACTACAGGTCAAACTATAACTCGTTCCAACCAATCCCTAGGATTTTTGGGTCATGCAAGTGGAGTATCAATCATCCTAAACGTAATGCACATTTCATATGCTAATCATCATAGTGATAAAGTAAAATTTTATAAACGACTTAAATGCAAACCGAGGCTTGCCTAGTTGTAGGTCAGAGTCGGGGTTAATCTCTGGAAGGTGCTCTTCCAAGGCTTCTGGTTCTTCCTCGACTTCGGTCACTATACGATATGCATATAACATGTATATAAATGACTTTGAAAAATAATTATTACTAAGACCATAATTTAATCCATGGTTTAAAGTATGTTGGCTTTGGAACTTTGATGGTAGATACTAGGGAATATGATCAAAGCTCTTGCAAAGAACAGGAGATGATCAAAGTATGTTGTTGTCTCTAAAATTGTGGCAAGTATTAAATTTCCAAGAATTTCAAAGAAGAAACTGTAGCTTGAACATAGCTGCCAGTTGATAATCATGATAGAGAAAGTTGTCCTGGTTCTAGCAAAATTTGTCTCATAATTTTCTAAGCTTTGGTGAAGGAGTTATTGAATTTCTAAGTTGGCAAGAATTTCTGGAATTATTTATATTTGAATTTTTAGCTTTTAAATAAATAGTCAGTTTGTAACTGAATTAGGACTATGATATTAGGTCAATAAAATCCAAGATTTTTACAAGAACTAGTATATGACAAAAGGAAGGCTCAGTCCAAATTTGGGACATAATAAAGCAACTGAACATCTGTAAAAATTCAATAACCGAAAGAAAGTAATTGAACTATATAGAGGGTTAAACAGGTGCAATGGCTCCAAAACTTTTTCCGGTATTCACGAATGGGACAATGAATTTTATGTGAATTTTGGGGATTTTCCTAGTGGCAAGTTCATCTGGAAAAATTGCCTTTGTATTTGGGAAGATTGTTTTATACAGAATTTAACACTGAGTTTCACAGAACCTAATTGGTACTGATAGAAACTAGAGCTTAAGGGCTTTCAAACAAAATTTGTTTGAATATTTTTGGAGCATCCTACAGAAAGTTATGGATTTTCTAAGTTGGAGCCAAATCTGGAATTAATTTCTAATTTGAATTAAACAATGGGTCCCACTATTTTAAAATGGACCAATGGCATTTAAACCACACGGGGACCACAGAGATACAGCGTGTAGCCACAATAGATCCCAGGGCCACACCTGATCCGACGGGTTAAAAGGCACTGACACGCGGGGCCCGCCGCGTCGTCTTCCTCCTCCCGACGCGGGCGGCGCGCGGGGCTCCCGCGGCGGTGTTCTCTGGCGAGCCTCGCCGGATCTGTGTTCCCGGCCACCGCAGCATCGAAATTTTGGCACCCAACCTTAATTTCACGCGCTGAGCATGATGGTAGGGACGGGGAGGCTTGCCGACGATCGGAAATAGTGGCGCATCGGCGGTGGCGACAGCTAGGGTTCCGGCCATGTCGGAACCTTCGCTCAGTGGCTAAACTCTTCTAAAAATGCTGGGGAAAGACTCCTGGAACCACTAGGAATGTGTTGGGAAGGTGAGATGGTCGTGCAACGGTCGGCGAAACCATCATCGACGGTGACCGAAGCAACTTCTTAACGGCGGAGGGGAAAACTCGTGATTCTCGAGCTACAGTTGATTATTTTTGGTGATTCCAGTTCGAGAGGGTGCGCAAAGAAGTATAGAAACAATTTTCTAGCAATTGTGGAGAGTGATCAAGTGTGGAACTCAAATTGAAAGAATAACCGAGCGAGTTCATAAGTTTCGGCCGAAAGTAAAACTTAGCTAACTTGCTCGATACTCGCGTAAACAAGGAGCGGCTTTCACCGACGTGTAGAGCGTGTCTCGGCGCACCAGTTTGCTATAGGAGTCGAAGTGTGAAACTGCGTGTAGCGGCCTAGCACCATGGAGCAGAGACGGCGTGTGGTGAAAATGACGGCGAGCTTCGGTGTCGCTTCGAAATACCGGCTAAAACCTCAACGAACGGTCGACAGAAGTGAACCAGAGGGTAGACGAGAGAGTGTGGAACAACCTTGTCGTTGAGAGCTTGGCGTGAGAGGACTTCGGCTGGCCAGCAACGGGCGCGCGGCGTCGAGCGGCGGCATGGGGTGATTGCGGCGGCGATGAAACGGAGCGGCGCGGTGAAAAGTGAACGGGTGAGGGACTTCGGCCGACGGGGGGTGGTTTTATAGCCTCCACCGCGGTAGATAAGGACGCAGAGGGGGTAGCTGGTGGCGACCGACGGCCGACGGCGCGCTGGCGGCATGCAGCGTCGCGGTGTCGCCCGGGGAGAGAAAACAGGGGCGGTGAATCGGTTTCACTGTCTGACCTGTGGCCCCACCTCTCTCCCTTATCCCCTCCTCTAAATTCCAGCTAAAACATTGTCCAAAAATTCCCAAAATTTACAGGTAGGCTAAGAAAAATATGGGGAATTCAATTCTGCAATCAGAATTCAATTTGGACATAGTTTGCATCAAATGCAAATTCAAATTTGAATTCAAATATGGGTATAAACCTTATTGAATTAAATAGTATCTGAGGTCCGAAAATCTCCAAACTTTGAAACCAAGTTCCCTAAACCATAAAAGATCTTAGGAAAAAATTAGGGATTGATTTGGGCAAAGTTTAGTGTAAAGCTAAATTTGATGTAGACGCGAAAAGAATCCTTTGTACGTGTCCAAACAAATGGAAGATGTACTTCAAAAATCTTGAAAATTTTCTGAGAAGCTAGTTAGATATTTAAGAGTCCAAGGAAAAATTTGGAGCCTTGGATTTGAATCTTTTTGGCAGGGCCTTTTTAGTGAGGTCAAGTTTATGTGCACAATTATGTTGACCCCATTATGTTTGATAAACCATTTGTAGTTGAACTTCACAATAAAGGAAAAAGTGGGATTTTACAGTTTCTTAGATGCATACTCTGTATATCATCAAATCCAAATGTCTAGTGAAGATGAAGATCATAATGCCTTCATATCAGCAGATGTATTGTACTGTTATACTGCCATGCCCTTTGGTCTCAAAAATGCTGCTTCAACTTTTGTGCGAGCTATGTACAAAATTTTTGGATAACTCATTGAGGACTTGGTGGAAGTGTATGTACAAGGAAGCTTCGTCATTATTTCCAAGCCCACAAGATATCAGTGGTAACTTCTTATCCACTGAGTGCCATATTGCATAACCCTAATTCTACTGGGAACATCACAAAGTGGGCAGTGGAGCTGGCCGAGTTCGATCTTGAATTCATGCCGCAAGAAGCAATCAAGAGTTAGGCTTTGGCTGACTTCGTGGCAGAGTGGACTCCTTCTCCATCAAACCCTAGAGGTCCCAGTGAGCAGAAGTCAGAACCCAAGGTCCCGGTCTTCACAGAACCTTACTGGACTCTCTACTTCGACGGCTCCATGCAGAGGCAGGTGGCCAGAGATGGAATCCTCCTCCTCGCTCCGACCAGGGAGAAGGTCGAATGCATGGTTCACCTTGACTTCAAGGAAACCAACAACACGGCGGAGTATGAAGCTCTCATCTACGGGCTCAAGGTGGCACTATCCTATGGTGTCAAACAGTTGTTGGTGAAGGGTGATTCACAGCTAATCATAAGGAAAGTCAGAGGTGAATGCTGCTGCAACAACCCCCAACTAGTTGCATATCTCCTTGAAGTCCAGAGGCTCCAGAAGGACTTCGAAGTCCTAGATCTCCACAATGTTCAGCGTCTCCATAACACCGAAGCTGGCGAACTCTCGACTTAGGCCTCAACCGGAGCTCCGACTCCCGACGGAATCTTCGTCTGGAGGTTGTCAAGACCAACAGCTTAGTCTGCTGAACTAAGCGAAGGGGGCAGGAACAGCACCTTGAAGCTGGCAGTCCCGATGGCCCTGTTACCATGGCGTCCACCAAAGGTCATAGGTGCTGCAGGAAGCTTCGAGCAACCCAGCACGCAAGACTCAAAAGCTCAAGTTAGCTCTGATGCATGGATCTCGGAGATCCAGAGCTACTTGAAGGACAACATCCTTCCTGAAGACAGTGTATCCGCTGACCAGATCGTCAGATTGGCTAAAAGATACACGCTGGTAGAAGGGGATCTCTATCGGCACGGTGCAAACAGCATCCTAATGCGGTGCATTACAAGGGAAGAAGGTTGCGAGCTCCTCCAGAAATCCATGGAGGTGAGTGTGGGAACCACACATCTTCCCGCACGTTGGTCGGCAAAGCCTTTCGGGACGGCTTCTACTGGCCCATAGCACTCCAGGACGCAATGGATTTGGTGAAAAAGTGTGAAGCGTGATAGTTCCACGCAAAACAAATTCACACATCGGCTCAGTCACTGCAAATGATTCCTTCTACATGGCCATTAGCTGTGTTGGGCATGGACATTCTGGGACCTTTCCCAACAGCTATCAGAGGTTACAGGTTCTTGTATGTCACCATCGACAAGTTCACCAAGTCGAAGTCAGCCAAAGCTTGACTTTGGATTACTTGTCGTGACACGAATTCTAGGTCGAACTCAACCAATTCCGCTGCTCACTTTGCAATGTTCCCAGTAAAATTAGGGTTATGCAAAATAGCACGCGGTGGAAAAGAAGTTATCACTGATATTTTGTGGGCTTGGAAGTAGTGACAAAGCTTCCTGGAGGCAATAAGAACTGCATAAAGCAACTTATGCACCTCAATGTATCTTGTCTTGGCGTCATGGAGTACTTCGCTGATGAAGTACACTAGACGTTGGACGGTTCGGACCCTCTCGGAGGGGCCCGGAGCTTCTTCTCCATCGATCCGTACCCTCTCAGAGGGGTTTGGACCTTCTTGTTGAGCTTAGAGGACCCTCTCGGAGGGGTCCGGATCTTCTTCGTGTTCAAGCCGGACCTTGTCAGATGGGTTCGGCTCTTCGTGAACAGCCATTATAACTCCCTCAGATGAGAGAGGTTGATCTTATAGCACTCTGTCTTGAAGATCCGTGTCTGGGGACTGGGATCCAGACTCGCCTTCAGGTAGCTCTGGACCCTCCTGGAGGGGTCTAGGCTCCTAAACTGAATGTGGCTCCAGTCTTTCCGTGACCAAGACCATGCTGACAACTTCGGTAGTTGTAGAAATGTAAAGCAGTAAAGTTTCACCAGGATTCGGAGCTACCAAGATTAGTAGTGTGGTGAGGAGCTGTTTCAACTCTTGAAACGCTTTTTCTGCTTCTTTAGACCAATGAAATGGTCCGGACTTCCTCAAGAGTTTGAAGAATGGTAGCGCCCATTCTGGCAGTCTTGAGATGAACCGGCTGAGCGCACCTAGACATCCAGTTAACTTCTGGTCATCCTTGATGCGGGCTAGGGGCTGCATATCTTCTGTAGAATTGATCTTCACTGGATTTGCTTCAATTCCTCGGTGAGTCACCAAGAAACCTAGAAGCTTTCCATAGCTAACCCCAAAGACACATTTGTCCGGGTTCAGCTTGGTGCGCGTGATGTGCAGCTTGTCAAAGACAGCTTGTAAATTGTCAAGAAGTGACTCCTTGTTCTTTATCTTCACGACGATGTCATTGATGTACACCTCCACCATGTCTCTGATTAGCTCTCCAAATGTTTTGTGCATAGCTCGCACAAATGTTGAAGCAGCATTTTTGAGACCAAAGGGCATGGCAGTATAACAATACAATCCATCTACTGTTGTGAAGGCAGTATGCTCTTCATCTTCCTTAGACATTTGGATTTGATGATTTCCAGAATATGCATCTAAGAAACACAATAGCTCACACCCGGAGGTGGAGTCCACTATCTGATCTATCCTAGGTAGTGGAAATGGATCCTATGGACATGCCTTATTTAAGGTGGTGTAGTCAATACACATCCGAAGCTTCCCACCAGCCTTGGGCACCACGACTGAGTTTGCCAGCCATTTAGGATGAAACACTTCCTGGATGACTCCAGCTTCAAGCAACTTCTTAATCTCCTGTCATCTCCGAATATTTGCCATCTCCGAATATTTTGAGATTAAATTTTGCCACTCGATTGATTGCTTCCACGGCTTCTGGTGTACAGGTCGTGCGTCATGATAAATCTTCAGATTGTGCTCAATCACCTCCCTAGGGATCCCAAGCATTTGTGACGGTTGCCAGGCAAACACGTCGACATTAGCCCAGAGGAAAGTGATGAGCGTGAGTTCCTATTTGTTGTTCAGACCTCCCGATATACGGGTGGTCTGAGTAGCATTGGAACCAATTTGGACGACTTTGACGGGTATGTCGTTGTTGCTGCTTGGTTGCACATGAGGTGTGGTGGTAGAGCCTCGATGACAAATGCTCAGTGGGTTTGGAGCTAACTCCTTACCAGATGCTTCCTCCTGCACTATAGCAAGCACATGGAGTTCCAATGCAGTGATTCCTACAGTGCGATCTCTGCGGATCCGGAGAACGCCCGCAGGTGTTGGCATCTTCAACACCAAGTAGCCATAGTGAGCAGTAGCCATGAACCTGTACAAGGTGGGCCTGCCCAGTATGGCGTTGAACGGCAAACTGATCTGCGATACGTCAAAGACCAGCTTCTCGGTTTGTAGTTCTCCCGAGTCTCGAAGGTCACCGAGAGTGTGATAGAACCGAGAGGGGTAATGGCCCCCGGACCTAGCCCAGAGAAAGGTTGAGAGGGGCGAAGGTCCGAATTTCGGAGCAGGAGCTTGACAAAGAATTCAAAGCTTATGAGGTTCAACCCTGCACCTCCGTCCACCATTGCATGGTGGAGTTGAATATTGTTAATGGTCGGAGACACCATCAATGGGAGTTGGTCAGCTCCGATCATGTTGCAGGGGCAGTCCGAAGCATCGAAAATAATGGGAGTGTCAATCCATTTCCGATGAGGCTCCACCCTAGTAGTAAGACCTGCAGCAGCCATATACCGCCGCATTGTCTTGAGGATGCGGCGAGATGTGATGTCCCAAGAACCACCATAAATGGTGTTCGAGGTCTTCCGACACTCGTTGTCAGAGACATTGAAGTCATCGTCGACGGTGTTGTAAACAGCCTTCAAAACCTTCTTGGGGTCTTGAAAGCCTAACTCCTCCTCAGTCGGAGCTTCATCGACTTTTTGCTTTCCTTCCCGTTGACGGAAAGGAGCTTCTTCTCAGCGCTTGTTGTAGCGCTCGACAAGGTTTCGGACCTCTCGGCATTCATCCAGACTGTGCTTGTCCATCTTGTAGATCGGACACCATACTTTAGAGCTGCCACCATCTTCTGACGATGGTCGAGGTCGTTTCTCGGGGCAATGCCCCCGGCCACCCGGAGTCGCAGCAGCCGCAGCAGTAGATGCACCAGTCGATGGCTTCTTCTTGCCGTTGGGCTTCTTTTTCTTTTTGCCACCTCCGGATGTAGTGTCTTCAGTCTTGGAAGATTTCTTTGTTGGCCTCCGGAGGGGGTTTGGAGTGCATCTCACGGCCCTCCACAGCTTTAGCACATTTGTCTGCTAGGCTGAAGAGTTCCATGACGCTGGTGATTTCTTTGATTGACAGCTTCTCCAACATCTTTTTGTCCTGAACGCCCTGTCTGAATGCAACAATAACAGAGGCACTCGAGATGGATGGGATGGTATTGCGTACCTGAGAGAATCGATGGATGAAGGATTGCAGTGACTCTCCCATTTTTTGGTGGACAGCAAAAAGGTCGAGTTCAGTGCTAGGTCGAGTATATGAACTCCCAAAATTAGCAGTGAATTTTTGGAGCTCTGCCCAACTGTTGATGGAGTCGGGTGGAAGACTCATGAACCAAGACCTTGCAGTCCCGGTTAAGGCCACTGGGAAGTAGTTGGCCATCACGGCCTCGTTGCCCCTCGCCGCAAGTATAGCAGTGGAGTAGATTTGGAGAAACTCGGCAGGGTTGACAGTCCCATCAAATTTCTTCGACAAATGAGGTCAGAACTTCTGTGGCCATCTGACCATGTGTAAGTGCATAGCCAGGGTAGAACAGCCTCCCCCTACTCCCTGAGGAGCAGGGTTGTCCCAAGCCTCTCGCCTTTCGCGAGCATGCTCGATATGGACGCGGCCTTCCTACTGCCAGTAACGGCGATCAAGTTCCGACCGCTGATCATGAGTCAAAATCCTGGTGATGGTGTGGGTGCATCGTGCCCGGGAAGGCAGCGAGGTCACCTGCTGAGATGCAGTACGACGTCGGTGTTGTGACACATGAGGACCAAGTCTTCCAGACAGGGTCCTACGTTGAGTTGTTGCCTGCTCCGAAGGGGGAGGACCTTGGTTGCTGATGACATCGGTTGTGGCTGCAACCAGAAGTTGTACATCAGTGCGCCACTGCTCCATCGCACCCTGAGGTGCTCCGGGCGTTGGTGGGCGCTCCAACAGAGTTCACGCAGCAATTAGAGCGTTCTTGGGGTTGTTGTTTGCCGATGTTGTGACCGACACAAGTACCCATCTTGTTGTCCAGCATTGTTTTTTGGAGCAGATGGTGGTGGTGGTGGCATGACGCCCGCCGGGACAACGGTGCCTGTTGGATGCTACATGTTGGAGGGGTTGCCTCTAGCAGGCTGCTCAGCATGATTGCCGTTGGAGGATCCTGCGGTGGAGTTCACCATCTTGGGATCTCGGGTCTCCCTACCTGGCGCGCCAAATGTCGAAGTGTGAGAACAGCACTTCCCCCAGTACTACTAGATTGTAGCCCGCGGATGTTCTTGTGTTGGTTTGGGAGCGCAGAGATTAGGAACAAGATGATGACACTGAAGTTTTACGTGGTTCGGGCCGCCTGAGCGTAATACCCTACTCCACGGTGTGTGTTGTTGTATTGAGGATTCTTTTAGCACTTGTATGTGTGTGAGCTTGGATCAGATTTAGTGTCTCTGTATCGTGCGGCTCAGTCCTTTTATAGTCCAAGGACTGACCATTACATCATTTGCCTGGCCCAACATGTGGCCCTGACGTATTTAATAGCCTAATACACTCACTATGAGCGTTAAGTGTGGTTAATAGTGTGATAACATGCCTTAATGGCTATGTTACCCCTATTAACAGTGCTCTGATCGTGTGTCATTAATACAACATTAATGACACGTAATCAGGTCTTGTAACTGCCGCTTTAACTGACCCTTGAATGTCCGTGTTGTTGGAGATTCGCCTATGTACTCGTTGGTAGTGTAGTTCCGGAGGCTCCACACGTGGCAGCTTTGGAGCTTCTCCTTGCGGGGAGGTAGCTCTGGAACTGCCATACACGTGGCAGCACTGGAGCTCCCTTCTGCTGGGGGTTAGGTCCGGGTTCGTTATACACGTGTTGACTACGGAGCTTCCCTATGTTGGGAGTTTAGCTTCGGACTTACATTACACGTGTCACTTCTGGAGCTACCCATATGAGGGATGTGGGTCCAGTGCAGTGTCATGTGTGGGGCATGAGGAGACCTTCAACTTTGACAGGTGGAACTCTCTTGCACTTCTTGTGGTACCGTGGGGTACCCGATACGCAGGGTACCAACACCATCGAAGGTTACCGATTCTTATACGTCGCCATCGACAAGTTCACAAAGTGGTCGGAAGCTACACCAGTTGTAATAATCAACAAGCAATCAGCTATCAAGTTGTTGAAGTCTATTGTATGCAGATTTGGATTTCCAAACAGAGTCATCACTTAAAACAAAACCTAATTCACAAGTGCAGCTTTCCAAGAGTACTGCGAAGAACTCGACATACGTGTGAGACTTATGTGTTCTGAATACATTGGCTTTGACAATAAAAGTTTTGAATCTTGCCATAACATCTTTTTAGGAACGTCCAACTTTAGCTCCGGCATGTCTTTGTTAAGCTCTGATATGTTTTTGCTAGGTCTGACTTATGTTGGTTAGCTCCGACATGTTTTTCTAGCTCCGGCACTAGGTTGTACTAGCTTTGGTAAGCTCCGGCGCTAGGTTGTACTAGCTTTGGTTAGCTCCGGCGCTAGGTCATGCTAGCTTTCATAAGCTCCGGTTCAAGGTCTGGTTAGCTTTGGCAAGGTCCGGTGCTTGATTGCAATGTTCCTGCTTTTACTGTGAAATGTTTCAAACTTGCTTTACATTATTGGAAAGATTGCTTAGTATTCATTTGCTAAGTTTTTGGCGTGTTTTGGTTGATATGGCTGATATCGTTTTACTGTGGTTTTGCAACATGCTTATGTGAGGTGCTCACGTGAGGTGTTGTGTTCGGAACTAATTTGAGTCAAGTCGCGGACTTGTGCTCGTACGGATTGGTTGTTTATTCATGTGCAGGTGTCGCTTGAGTTCAATACATGGCTGGTGATGGGATCCATTGAACTAGTCTTAGGGAGAAGATGAGGTTCAACAACCAAGTTCGGGAGGAATTATGGTTGAGTTGATCGGGAGGTTGCGCAGCATGTTTGAATCAAGAACAATGCATATGAATATATCGTGGACGACGTTGGAATGTGTTTGCACATGTGCAAGGAGTGCATGGACATGGATCATGGTTCCAAGGCGTGATGAAGCGATATTTCGGGAAACATAGGGTTTGCTACACACAGCTCACCGGACTAGTCCGGTGACCTCCACGGACTAGTCCGATCTTTCTGAACCCTAACAGTCACTTTTAGAAACCCCATATAAATAGAGGTGCACGGCCCAATTTTGACTCTCTCGAACCCTAGCGCCGTCACACCTCCCAAGAGCCTCAAAAACCACATCTCTCCACGAAATTAAGTGCAACAACGATCAATCCTTTGAGGATTCACTCTAGATCATTGGAGAGACACGTTCAACACCACATTGAGCTCTTGGTTTGATTCTCTAACACACTCCTGCGATTTAATTGTAATATTTTGAGTGTGTTTTGGTGGGATTCCATGTTGTAATCCAAGGTAGCTCTAAAAGTGTGAGAAGGCCCCTTTGAATTCGGTTATTCACCCCTTTGTGATTAGTGGAAGAGGATTGGCCTTCGTGGCGATCCGACGAGGGTAGGGTTGGAGAAGACTCGGTCCTTTTGTGGACTCCTCAACGTGCACGTAGGTTGCCTTTGTGGGAGCCAAACCACGGGATAAATCCTTGTGTCTTGTTTTTGGTGTTCATCGTTCCTATTCATCAATATAATCTAGGGTTTCATAATCATTGCTTATCTCACGTTGAATTGTTAAACATAAGATTTAATTGTTATATAATCTAGCATATAACATTGAAACCTTTATTTGATTCTATATTTCCGCTGCATATATAAAAGATCAATCTAATCGATCAAGCTTAACCAACTTAGTTCATGAACACCGGACTAGTCCGCACCTTACCGGACTAGTCCAATATCTCTGGTATTGAACTGGTTGTTCAGTATTGCAGGATCCGACAATTTGCAAAAAGCCCTATTCACCCCCCTCTAGGCCACATTCAATTGGTATCAGAGCAGATTCTTCAAGAAAGAGACTAACCACTCGAAGATATCATGTCAGAGATGAAGGACATCCAAAAAATCAACAACCAAGAAGAGGTTAACACCGACAAAAATCAAAAGGTGGAGAAGTACCTCGAAGCCATTCAAGACTTCAAGGACGATGATGAGGAGACACTGGAGCTAAAGGCGCCCCTCAGATAGAAGGCGCTTTCCAAAGGGAAAGTGAAAGTTGAAGAGAAGAAGAAGGGGAGTAGTCACATCGACTACTCCCGATATCCTTTTAACTATGATCGTCTAAATTCCAATAATAATCATTACTTATTTATCCCACTTGGAAAAGCCCCACACTTCGATGGAAGTGATTACTCAATGTGGAGGCAGAATATGAAAATGCATTTGATTTCCCTCAATCCAAGTCTATGGCATGTTGTATGCACAGGGATAGATATTCCGGACGACGACGAAGAGATCACCCCAAGCCAAGAGCAGGCTATTCATAGAAACGCTCAAGCCGCAGCAGTAATCACCTCCTCACTCAGTCGGGACGAGTTCACCAAGGTGGATGGACTCGAAATCGCTAAGGAGATATGGGATACACTGCAAACTGCACATGAAGGTGACCGGCATGTGCGTGAAGCAAAAATCGAGATGATCGAAGGCGAATTAGGAAGATTCACAATTGAGGAAGACGAATCACCCCAAGAAATGTACAACCGATTGAAGACACTCGTCAACAAAGTTCAATCATATGGGAGCAAGAAGTGGAATGACCACGAGGTGGTAAATCTCATCCTTAGAGCTTTTATGCCTCGCAATGTCACACTATGCTCCATGATTAGAGAAAGCCCCGGATACAAAAGGATGACTCCGGATTAATTGCTTGGAAAGATCATCAACTTTGAGATGATGGAAAAACAAGCAAAGCACGTCAAGGAAATTGCCGACCTCACCTCAGCAAATATGAAAGGGGTTGCTTTGAAGTCCACCCTCAAGCCCCTATCCAAAGAAGCACAACTAGAGGAAGATAGTGACGACGAGATCAGTGAATTAGATGAAGAAGACATGATATTGTTCATGAAGAAATTCAAAAGAATCATGAAGAAGAGACAAGGTACAAAGTCAAGCGAAGGAAAGTACAAAGAAAGAACAAAGCCAAAGTTGAGGCGGGCATGCTATAATTGTGGTGAGTATAACCACTTTATAGTTGATTGCCCATATGAGGAGAACAAGAAAAAGACTAAAGAAGCCAAGCCTCAACACAAGAAATTCTTCAAGAGGAAGAAACAAGCCAAACAAGCGCACATTGGGAAAGAGTGGGACTCAAATGATGAGTCCTCATCGTCCGAAGAAGAAGAGATGGCTAGCATAGCCATTGAGAAGACATCCAAGAAGTCTACCCTCTTCCCTACACTCTGCGCAAGGAAGGGAAATGGAACTTGCCTCATGGCAAAGGAAGGTAAATGCAAGGTAACCATCAAAGCCCCTCTGTGCATTCCTACTCTAGTGATGATGAAATAAATAGTGACAATGAGGATATGCTTATTGGAATATATAGGAAAGTTGCAACAAAAATGAAATTTTTACTTGATCAACTCGTTGAGAAGGAGAGGTTAATTCATCATCAAGAGGACATGATTATCTCCCAAAAGGAGGAGTATGTTGAACTTGACAAACTTCTAGAACTTGAAAAGGAGAAAAGCAATTCACTAGAGCTTGAGTTAGCTTCAAGCAAGGAAGCTTGCCTGGAGTTAACCAACTCAAATGTTGCAATCAAGGACCAACTTGCTGACCTGATCAAGGTTAACAAGATCCTTGAAGTGCAAGTTGAGTCACTCAAGCTGAGTGAACCTTCCTCCTCTTCAAGCTCACCTTCTCAACTCACTAAAGTTGATTTTGCTCATGCTTGCACATGTAAGAAAGGTGACACCAGTTTGAAGGAAAAGTCAACCTCCAAAAGGATAAACATCCTGCCCAAAGTGGCATATTTGACAAGGAGAAGATCGACTATGCACATAGTGCATACTTGGTCCAAAGACCTCCAAATGTTAAATATGGCATTGGTTACTCTTATGATGAAAAGCAGCATGCTAGAAACCATAAGAATAACAAGGAGAGGATTTCCTTTATGAAGGAAGACCCTCGCAAACTAGTAAGTCGAATGGTAAAAACTTGAACTCACATGAACACCGGACTAGTCCGGTCAGTGTTCGGACAAGTCCGGCCTCCCAGACTAGTCATGTTTACAAACAACAACAATTACTCTTTAGAACCTTTGATGCCTCCTATGTGTTGATGAGAAATAATTTTGGCAAGGTTTATGCTCATTATGTTGGGCCACGCCATGGGAACACTAAATCTCATGTGTGGGTGCCCAAATGTATTGTAACTAACCTCCAAGGACCCAAGCAAGCTTGGGTACCTAAAACCAAAGCATAATTTGTTTTTGCAGGCCTATTCCTCCGGTGGATCTAAATGGGTGTTATACAGTGGTTGCACCAACCATATGACCGGAGAAAGAAGAATGTTCGTGGAATATGAAGAGAATGAGGACCCAAATGAGGGCATCTACTTTGGATATAACAGTCAAGGAAGGGTGCTCAGTACTGGTAAAATTGCTATATCATCTAAACACACACTTTCTCATGTACTACATGTTGAATCCTTAGATTATAACCTGCTGTCCATATCTCAACTATGTGACAAAGGTTATAATTGCTTGTTCACTAACGAGGGTGTGACCGTCTCTAGGAGGAGTGATGGTTCCATTGCATTCAAGGGTATGTTGAAGGGAAAGCTTTACCTTGTTGATTTCAGCAAGGATAAAGCCGAACTTGACACATGCTTGATTGCAAAGACCAACATGGGTTGGCTATGGCATAGATGGCTAGCGCATGTTGGTATGAGGAATCTTAAAAAACTCCTCAAGGGCGATCACATCCTCGATTTGAAGGATGTTGTTTTTGAGAAAGACAGGCCTTGTAGCGCGTGCCAAGCCGGGAAGCAAGTTGGAGCACCTCATCCCGCAAAGAACGTCATGACTATAACAAGACCGCTCGAACTACTACACATGGACTTATTTGGTCCAATTGCTTACATAAGCATCAGCGGTAACAAATATGGTTTAGTAGTTGTTGATGACTTTTCTCACTTCACTTGGGTTTTCTTTTTGCATGATAAGTCAGAGACACAAGGAACACTCAAGAAGTTCTTCAAGCGAGCTCAAAACGAATTCTCATTGAAAATCAAGAATATTCGAAGCGACAACGGCACGGAGTTCAAGAACACGCAAGTGGAAGAGTACCTTGATGAATACGGCATAAAGCATGAATTTTCAGCGCCGTACTCCCCACAAAAAAACGGAGTTGCCAAAAGAAAGAATTGAACACTCATAGAGATGGCAAGAACAATGCTCGATGAGTACAAGACATCGAATCGATTTTGGGCGGAAGCGGTTAACACCGCTTGCCACGCTGTAAATTGACTTTACCTTCATCGACTACTCAAGAAGACATCATATGAGCTACTCACCGGTAACAAACCAAATATTTCATATTTTCGTGTTTTTGGTTCTCCATGTTATATCTTGAACAAGAAGCCTAGGACTTCAAAGTTCGCTTCAAAGTCCGATGAAGGTTTCTTGCTTGGTTATGATTCGAACACTTACGCCTATCGTGTTTTCAACATAACCTCTGGACTTGTTGAAGTAGCACGTGACGTAGTGTTCGATGATACTAATGGCTCCCAAAAGGAGCAAGTTGATCCATGTGAACTAGGTAAAGAAGAAGCGCCTTGTCAATCATTGAAAAGAATGGCTCTAGGTGAGGTTCGACCACAAGAGCCACCTCCACATGTACATGAAGAAGATGAACCACAAGAGGAGATCAACGATCAAGGGGGAGCTTCAACACAAGATCAACCACAAGGATACGAAGATAATCAACAAGTCAACAAAGGCAATGACTTAGGGGGAGAAGCAGATTACCATGAAGATACAACTCCTCAAGTGCCACACCCAAGAGTACACCAATGCGTCCAAAGGGATCACCCAATCGACAACATCATCGGTGACATTCAAAAGGGAGTAACCACTAGATCTCGCATAGCTAACTTTTGTGAACACTATTCATTTGTATCCTCTTTGGAACCACGCAGGGTTGAAGATGCATTGAAAGATCCGGACTGGGTGGTGGCAATGCAAGAAGAATTGAACAACTTCAAGAGGAACGAAGTGTGGGAACTTGTGGCAAGACCCAATGCAAACATTTTTGGCACCAAGTGGGTCTTCCACAATAAACAAGATGAACACGGGGTGGCGACAAGGAACAAGGCACGACTGTGGCCAAAGTGTATTCACAAGTCAAAGGTTTGGATTTCGATGAAACTTTTGCTCCAGTAGCTATGCTTGAATCTATTAGAATATTACTTGCATATGCTACTCACCATGATTTCAAGCTGTATCAAATAGATGTGAAAAGCGCCTTCCTCAACGAACCAATCAAGGAAGAAGTGTACGTGGAGCAACCACCCAGATTTGAAGATGAAGAGTTCCTCGACCACGTGTTTAAATTTTGTAAGGCTCTCTACGGCCCCAAACAAGCTCCTAGAGCTTGGTATGAGTGTCTTAGAGATTTCTTAATTGAAAATGGCTTTAAGATTGACAAAGTAGACTATACACTGTTTACAAAGAATTTTGATGATGATCTTTTTATTTGTCAAATTTATGTGGATGATACAATCTTTGGTCAACTAACCAATCTTTTTGTGAAGAATTTAGTAAAATCATGACAGGCAGGTTTGAAATGTCAATGATGGGAGAGTTAAAGTACTTCTTGGGATTCCAAGTACGGCAACAGAAGGAAGGGACATTCCTAAGCCAAACCAAGTACACGCAGGACATACTCAAGAAGTTTGGCATGGACAAGGCGAAGCCCATAAAAACCCCCATGGCAACGAATGGCCAACTAGACCTCAATGAAGATGGACCTAACGTTGACCAAAAGGTATATCGATCCATGATTGGATCTCTACCCTATTTATGTGCATCTAGCCTGATATTATGTTGAGTGTATGTTTGTGTGCAATATTTCAAGCCAACCCTAAGGAATGTCACTTGACAGCCGTAAAAAGGATCTTGAGATATTTAATTCATACACCCAACCTTGGTCTTTGGTACCCAAAAGGCTCAAAATTCAATCTCATTGGTTACTCCGATGCAGATTATGCCGGGTGCAAAGTAGATAGAAAAAGCACCTCCGGTACATGCCAATTCCTAGGGAGATCCTTAGTTTCTTGGTCCTCGAAGAAACAAAATTACATTGCCTTATCCATAGCCGAAGCGGAGTATGTTGCAGCTGGGAGTTGTTGTGCACAACTTCTTTGAAGCGACAAACTCTAAGGGATTATGGTTACAATATGAACCATATTCCACTCCTTTGTGACGGTGAGAGTGCCATTAAAATTGCCCACAACCCAGTTGAGCACTCTAGAACTAAACACATAACATAAGACATCACTTTTTGAGAGATCATGCCATGAAAGGAGACATAGCCATTTCACATGTCAACACTCAAAAGCAATTGGCCGACATATTCACCAAGCCACTTGATGAAAAACGTTTTTGTGAACTCCGAAATGAACTAAATATCCTTGATGCTCGGAGTGTGGCTTGAAATGTTGCATACCTATATGAATTCTTCAAATATGTTGATTGGATTGTTAAAATCATCTCTCTCATTTTTCTCCAAAGAACTATGTCAATTACTAGATCTTGGTGAATTATGATCATTGCTTGATTGTTGTATGCTTACTGATCATATTCATCAAGATTATTTGATGTGTTTTGCCTCTCTTTTCTCTAAATATGTACCTTCAAATATATATGAATGGGCTAAAAATTCTCGTTTGGTGACCACGGACTAGTCCGTGGTTGCCCGGACTAGTCCGCCCATGCAGACTAGTCTGTAGAGTGCCGGTTAGGCTGGACTAGTCCGGTAGACAACGGACTAGTTCGATATAGTCCGTGGAAAAGTTCGGACTAGTCCGGTCATCTCTGTACTTGTCCGATTTTTCGTGTCTATAACCGATTTTTCGTGTCCATAACCCTAGCTGCCGCTAAACCCTAAATTCGTCACCTCCACTCTTGCCTCACGCGCTCTCTCTCTCTCTCTTCGTGCTCGAGCTCCCAAGGCGATTCCTTGCTCCCTCCACCAAAAAGCTTCGCATTTGGGCGGAAATCAAGCTTGTCCACCTTAGGATTGAAGCTAGCGGACTTGTCCAGCCTTTAACACCCTCATCTCCAAGTTTCAAGCAACTCTTCGGTAATTTTCGCTCAAACCCTAGAAATCCCAAATTTCTTCATTGTTGATCAAATAGCCTAGCATTCCTCGCTATATACATGCTCTCTTATTGTATTACGTGTTTGCTAAGGTCTTCGTGCATTAGAATCACCATTTATCCAGTCTCTTAGGTTTTTGAGAATGAACACCGGACTAGTCCAGTCCATGCACGGACAAGTCCGATCCCCCGGACTAGTCTGTACCTGTGCACCGGACAAGTCCGATGTTTCTGAACTCAAAACCTAATTCTTCAATTCCTTATTGCAATTCCTTGCTACCTGTTCACACCTTTGCCTTGTGTCATTCATTATCATTCATACCACTCATTCTCAAGTCATTTCGAGCTCCGGCAATGATGTCTCCTATTTTGAGGCCGAGATGGACCTTGAGGTGGCACCTCGGACCTCGACGGGTCTTGGCAAGAAGCGCCAAGAAAGATCGTCCGAGCCAGCTCAGTCTCCTCCACAGGCTCGGAGGAAAGTGTTGGCTAAGAAGCCAGTGTCCAAGGCAACTGCATCATCGAGTGGCCCTCGCCAAGCAAAGGGCAAGGGCAAAGGGATTGCTACGGGTCCAGTTGGCCGGTTGAAACTTCATGCTCCAAGGGAAGGGGTTCGGGACCCAAATGATAAGAAGTTCAATGGGAAGGGCAGTGACTCGGCCACCAAGTTGAGAAGCATCAATTGGTATGGCCGACCGAAGCAAGCGGTTGATGGAAGGTTCTGGTGCAACTTCCATGCTGATTTCTACAGATCAGTGTATCTCCCAATGAAGACACTAGTTGTGCGCAGTCAGTGGATTGACTGGGCACATTTTGAGAAGAAGGGCTGCTCACCATTCACTGATGTTATGAGAGCCATTGAGAAGCATGGACTGAGAGATCTGTTTGCTTTCAGAAATAACTGGAATGATGAAGTGATTGTGCAGTTCTTTGCGACCTGTCACTTCTCAAGTGAGGATGAGGAGAGTGTCACTTGCATGACCCATGGATCCAAGTACAGCATTACTCAAGAAGATTTTGCTAACCTGCTCCACCTTGACACCACAAGATCTGATTGCTTAGTCATACACAACATTGGTGTCATCGACAAGGATAGGATGAAGTTCCTATATGAGCCAAACTCAAAGTTCAACCCTCCTTCCACCAAAAACATGAAGCCATTCTTTGTGGTGTTGAACGGAGTGTTAAGAAAGACAATTGCTCCCAAAGATGGAGATGCTGGGAGTGTGCAAGGATACCTCCGGACCCTGATGAGAGTCATAAGAAAGGACTGCCCATTCGATGTGGAGGAATACATTTGGAATGATATGGTGAACATATCCTGCACTCCCAACAGATCTTGCGGATATGCTCCTTACCTAATATTTGTTATTGAGAAATTCACTGGCATTGAGTTTGTGAAAGATGTGGAGCATCTCCCCTTGAGGCCTCAAATGCCTCAAAAGCCGAGTGTGCAGGCTGCTCACCGTCCTCCAGTCCCGAGGCGCCGGCAAGATCAAGAGAAGATGCTAGGGCTGCCCCTGCTTCTAGAGCAGCCCCTCAAAAAGGTTCAGTCAGCGGAATTCTCAAGTAGCTAGCTGCAATCTTTGCCTCCTGCAAAAAGGCCGAAGTGAAGGCCCATAAGATCAACAAGAAAAGAAAGGAGGACATGAAGTATATCAAGGCAAATGTCAAGCAAATTTGCTAGAAGCTAGTGATTGAGCCAATTGGGTCTCCAACAATCTCGAAAGACTCGGACTCTGATTTCATCGAGCTCGGGCCCTTGAACCCCTCTGAGCTTGCCTACTTTGGTGTTGGGGACTCAAGTACCTCCGCACCTACTCCTCCTCCTCATCATCAAGCTGAAGATGAAGATGATGAAGACGACGATGAGAGGACCGACGGCGAAGAGTGAAGACCCTAGGACCCTCCTCTACTTCTTTTTGGTGTCTTGATGCCAAAGGGGGAGAGATTGAGGGGGAGTTTTAGTCTTAGCTATAGTTTGCGAGGAGAGAGTTCTATGCTTTTCCTTTTAACTCTTTTGTGGCTTGTAATGTTTTAACAATGATCTTATGTTAATTATGGTTTTGTGATGCAATGAGTTAATCCTTTGAGTAGTATTTATGAAAACTGTGATTTTGCTCTAAAATGTCATATATGCTTGCTATTTGGTAATTAATGTCAATTATGTCATTATCAGTGTTTCAGTGTACTTAGTTATGCATCCCACCGTAAAGAATGCACATATGGATAATACTTTTCACTGCTTGATGTATTTTGGATTCATATGTGCATACTTTATGAAAATCTCAATTTTTATCACATTTTGTGAAATCTTAATTGGTTGTCATCAATCACCAAAAAGGGGGAGATTGAAAGTGCATCTAGGACTCCCTTGTGGGTTTTGGATGATTTATGACAAGCAATTGGGATCCTAACCTCTTTGTTAAGATGAGTGCAGGCTTATGATAGAAAAATGAGCAAAGTACCAAAAAGAAGGATGAATGAGGAGCAAAGTGGAAATGATCTCAAGGAAGAAGAGTAGTAGATTATTGTGTATGGAGTGTGTTAAGTAAATACATCCCAAGAGCTCAACCACATTTAAACACACACATTGCACAAAGTTACACAGGACCGAACTAGTCCGACAGACACCGGACTAGTCCGATATCCTTTCTGCACGAAATCAGACAAGTCCGATATCCTTTCTGACCAGAATCGGACTAGTACTCTCCAGTGCGGACCAGTCCTCAAAACACTTCACAAGTCGCACAAAATCGGACAAGTCCGATCACAACCGGACTAGTCCGATATTCATTCTGATCCAAAACGGACAAGTCCGACATTGCACGGACTAGTCCGAAATACCCTCTGTTCTGAATCGGACAAGTCCTCCAAGTGCGGACTTGTCATCCTATACACTTAGGGTTTCACATGTTTGGACAAGTCCGATGACTATCGGACTAGTCCGAAGATTTCCAGTAGCGAAATCGGACAAGTCCGCTCCTAGCCGGACTAGTCCGATATTTCGGGAAACATAGGCTTTGCTACACAAAGCTTACCGGACTAGTCCAGTGACCTCCACGGACTAGTCCGATCTTTCTGAACCCTAACAGTCACTTTTAGAAACCCCATATAAATAGAGGTGCACGGCCCAATTTTGACTCTCTCGAACCCTAGCGCTGTCACACCTCCCAAGAGCCTCAAAAACCACATCTCTCCACGAAATTAAGTGCAACAACGATCAATCCTTTGAGGATTCACTATAGATCATTGGAGAGACACGTTCAACACCACATTGAGCTCTTGGTTTGATTCTCTAACACTCCTACGATTTAATTGTAATCTTTTGAGTGTGTTTTGGTGGGATTTCGTGTTGTAATCCAAGGGAGCTCTCAACTTGTGAGAAGGCCCATTTGAATTCGGTTATTCACTCCTTTCTGATTAGTGGAAGAGGATTGGCCTTCGTGGCGATCCGACGAGGGTAGGGTTGGAGAAGACCCGGTCCTTTTGTGGACTCCTCAACGTGGACGTAGGTTGTCTTTGTGGGAGCCGAACCACGGGATAAATCCTTGTGTCTTGTTTTTGGTGTTCATCATTCCTATTCATCAATATAATCTAGGGTTTCATAATCATTGCTTATCTCATGTTGAATTGTTAAACATAAGATTTAATTGTGATATAATCTAGCATATAACATTGAAACCTTTATTTGATTCTATATTTCCGCTGCATACATAAAAGAATCAATCTAATCGATCAAGCTTAACCAACTTAGTTCGTGAACACCGGACTAGTCCGCACTTTACCGGACTAGTCCGATATCTCTGGTATTGAACTGGTTGTTACGTGTTGCAGGATCCGACAATTTGCAAAAAGGCCTATTCACCCCCCCCCCCCTCTAGGCCACATTCAGTTTTGGGTTGGCCTAAGGGCTGGTTATATAAGCAAGGGAGGTCAGAGCTCATTGCAAATGTGTTCTATTGAATAAAATTCATAGTTGAAAGGAACTTTTGTGCCTTGTTTGTCCGACTTGTTCCAGACAAGTTTTTCTCGTTGAGTTTCTGCACAGCACTACCTTTCTTCGGTGGTTCTATCATAAATCTAGTTTTACAGATCCAATTGACATGATTCTTTTTGGGTTGTCTTCACAACATGATTCTCTATCATCTATCAAAATTTCACGTTCATTGGATTTGTGGTTTCTGATCAACACGAGTTTCTTTGCAGCGTTCCAAAACTGTTTTTCTCGGGTAGGACAGATTGATCTTTGTTCGATCTTTCAATCGTAACTTGAGTTTCTCTTGACGGTTGTGAGTAATTCTTGTTGTGTGATCTTCGTGACTTGATTCTCTCTTATATATATCACTTTTGTCATGGTTAAACACGTTTAGATTAGTATCACACACGATTTCTTTAACAGATTGTTTTTCTGCCTAAGGGGTTGGGATTTAATTGTTTCCGCTGCGTAAGATTTTTCAATCTACCATTCCCCCCCTATGGTAGCTTTTCACGTGATCTTCGATCCTACAATTGGTATCAGAGCCACGGTGCTCTAATCTTTGTGATTTGCACGTGTTTTTGACTAATCATCATGGAGAAATACACTGCCAAACCTTGTGTGTTTAGTGGTATTGATTTTCAGGTTTGGAAGGCACGTATGGAAGCCTTCATCCAGGCTCAAGTCTTCACAATATGGGAGAAAGTATAAATCCTTACAAAGTGTCGTCGAGCGATCACGTTACAGCTACAAAACTGAGAGATGTCGACAACAACAACAAGGCTCAGAACTTGATCATACAAGGATTAACTCAAAGCGACTTTGACTGTGTTGCACACCTCCGATCTGCATACGATGTGTGGAAAGCACTTTGTGACTACGACGAAGGATCCAACACGATCAAGGAGGTAAGGCAAGACATGTTCAATAAAGAATACATGCGCTTCGAGATGTAACCCAGTGAGTCTATTGATGATCTTTTTGCTCGCTTTAATAAAATTCTCAGTAACTTGCGTAGTGTTAATGTTAATTTTTTGGATGCTAAAAATGCTAGGCAATTGTTAAGTGCATTAGATATGTCAATTTGGGAGATGAAAGTCACATCGATTCGTGAATCTATTGTCATGAGTACACTTACTTTAGATGTGCTATATTCCAAGTTAAAAACTCATGAAATTGACATAATATCACGTAAGAACCCCAACAAGTCTATTGCCTTTGTTTCTCAACGTGACATGCTTAGCTCCGGTCAATATTCATCTTGTGGTACACTTGCTTTGTTGTCCTCTCTAACCCTTGAACAGATTGAGGAGTTTCCAGAGGAGGAGTTAGTACTTCTCTCTACTAGGTTCTTAAAAGCATTGCAAAATGTGAGAACTAGAAGGAGAGGAAGCTTTGGACCTCAACGATGTTTCGAATGTGGTAAGACAGGACATTTTCGTTCAGATTGCCCTAACCTTTCAGGTCCTACTTCCCAGGATGAAAAGAAAACAAGGACGAAGCACTCCTATGCAAGAGATACGAAGAAAAAGAAGGGGTTTACAGGACGTCAATTGGTGAGCAGTTTTATCTCCGCACTTCAAGAACTTGGCTCAAGCGATGTGGACATTGGAAGTGACGAAGATGAAGATGATTTGGCAAACTTGTGCTTCATGGCGGGCAAGTCAAGATCAAGTATGGAGGAGGCTGAACACAACAGCGACAATGAAGAGGTATGCCCTACTTGCGAAGAATTGTGTGACGCTATTTCTCGTGCCACTGTTCTAGTTAAGAAAAAGGACAAAAAGCTTAGGGACAATGCTGTTAAAATTGAGTCACTAGAATCTGAAATTAATCGTTTGAAATCTTTGATTCCTAGTGATGATTCTTGTTCCTCATGTGAATTATTATATGAAAAATTGTCCTCATTAAGAAGTGTGCACACCTCCACACTTGGTAAGCTTGAGTTAGAAATTGAAAAGAACAAAGAGCTTGCTGCACTTAATGATAAAAACTTGAAAGATGCTAGTTGTTCTACAATTGATTTGCATTGTTCTACGTTCTCATGAAGTTAAATATTGTTCCAATTGCAAATTAAAAGGAAAAAGTTCATGTGAAAATTGCCTTGATCTGTCCAATAAACTTGATGACATGCATAGGACATTAGATCGGTTTTGTAATGGGAATAAGAACATAAACTTGCTGCTGAATTCTTCCAAGTCTTGCAATGATAAAAGTGGTTTAGGTTTTGATTCTCGTGCTCATGCTAAGGCACATCACCTAAAATTGTAAAGACATTAGGAAGTGGTTTGATTCAAACAGTTCCTAAACAAAAAAGAAGTGGTTTTCAAATCTCCAGCAATGTTGTCTCATTCGGTTTCAAATAAAAATGTTGCTTGCTCATCAAAACATGAGCACAAAGTTAAATTTCATTGTACCTACTGTGGTAGAGATGGTCATGTCATAGATTTTTGTCATAGACTAGCGAAACAACAGAAAAAGGAAAGAATGATTGCTAGATCTCATAACTTTCATGCAAAATTTGCTGCACGTGCTAAACCGAATGATAGGAACATGCAACCTGCTGTAATGAGTCGAAAACATACAAAGTTTGCTCCCAAACCAACTATTTTTCGTGATGCACGTGCAACACCATGTAAGTCAGTAGTTGGGTACAAAAATCCTCAAGCTTTGGCTCATAAACCTGATGTTTTATCTCAACTTTCGTGTGTTATTCCTACTGGACATTGTGTGACTCAGTACTGGATTCCTAAATACCTTTTGACTAACCCCAGTATTGAGTCATCGATGTATTGTGCTTCTATGTAGGTTACACACTTGAGGAAGGAGAACTTTTGGATTATGGATTCAGGTTGCTCACGCCACATGACCGGTAACAAAGAATGGTTCTCCTCCCTCTCTGTTGTGTCACGTGTAGAGAATGTTACTTTTGCTGATAATTCTTCAACTCCTATAATTTCTAAAGGTTCGGTTAGAGTAAATGATCACTACACTTTGAAGGATGTGGCACTTGTTAAGAATTTCGAATACAACTTGCTTTCTGTTTCACAATTGCTAGGTGAAAATCTGGAAATTATTTTCAATAAAAACTGCTGCAAAGTTGTAGGCTCAAAAAGTGAGCTTATTTTTAACATGTCACAGTTTGGAAGAGTTTTTAAAGCTGATTTTTTATATGTCTTCCTCTAAGCATAGGTGTCTAGTTGCTAATGATTGCAAAGATTTATATTTTTGGCATCGTAGACTTGGTCACGTAGGCTTTGATCATCTCACGCGTGTTAGTGCTCTTGATCGCATACGTGGGCTGCCTAACCTTAAAGGGGACAAAGAAATTGTGTGCTCTTCTTGTAGACATGCTAATATGGTTGCAGGTTCACATACTCCTCTCACAATGGTCATGACAACTGAACCGGGTCAACTTTTAAACCATGACACCGTAGGACCTTCACGTGTTCAATCCTTCGGAGGTAAATGGTATGTTCTTGTGATTGTTGATGATTATTCTAGATACTCTTGGGTTTATTTTATGGCATCGAAGTATGAAGCTTTTAGTCACTTGAGAACTTTATTTCTTAGATTATCAAATGATCACCCAGGATCTTTAAAAGCAATTAGAAGTGATAACGGAATAGAGTTTAAAAATCAATCTTTTGATCGCTTTTGCGCTGAAAATGGAATAGATCATCAATTTTCTTCACCATATGTACCTCAACAAAATGGTTTGTAGAAAGAAAGAATAGAACCTTAGTTGAGATGGCTAGGACTATGCTTGATGAATATCAAACTCCTAGGAAATTTTGGGCTGATGCGATTGCAACCGCTTGTTATGTCTCAAATCGTGTTTTCTTGCGCGCTAAGCTAGGTAAAACACCATATGAGCTCCGATTTGGACATAGGCCTAGTGTTACACACTTTTGGGTCTTTGGTCGCAAATGCTTTGTTAAGAAACATGGTAATCTTGATAAATTTGAACCTAGATCCACTGATGGCATGTTTCTTGGTTATCCATCTCATACTAGAGGCTACCGTGTGCTTTTACTTGACACTAACAAAATTGTGGAGACTTGTGAGGTGTCTTTTGATGAAGCTAGCACAGGTACCAGCTCAAACATTGCAGGTCTGGATCCATATCCGCAGGGGGAGAGCATTTTTGTTGGAGATGAGGAAGAAGTGGTGCTGCTGCCCGAAAATTCAGCAACCAATGACATTGTTCCAGCTCCTGATTTTGATTCATAGCCAGCACCGACGACCACCATTGCTGGTGCAAATCCTCCTCAAGTCAAAATCTCATCGATTTGTGATAAACATGAAGAAGAAGAAACTTGTGAAGTGTCCACTCCCCTCTGGGTTCTCAAAAGTCATCCTCCACAACAAATTATTGGAAGCTTTACAAACGAGTCACACGGTCCAGGTTTTGTGATCCAAACTCTCATGCTCATTCTGCTTTTGTTGCTTCTTTTGAACCCAAAGATATATCACATGCACTCACTAATGAATCTTGGATTATTGCCATGCAAGAAGAGTTAGAAAAATTTGAAAGAAATAATGTTTGGAAACTTGTACCTCCACCTCAAGGTCACACTTTAATTGGAACTAAATGGGTGTTTAAAAATAAACAAAGTGAGGATGGGGTTGTGGTTAGGAATAAGGCTAGGTTGGTTGCTCAAAGTTTCACTCAAGTTGAAGGTCTAGATTTTGATGAAACTTTTGCTCCTGTTGCTAGATTAGAAGTCATAAGAATTTTGTTAGCTTTTGCTGCATCTAAAGGTTTTAAGCTATATCAAATGGATATTAAAATTGCTTTTCTTAATGGCTACATAGATGAGGAGGTTTATGTCAAACAACCACCGGGTTTTGAAAATCCAGATTTTCCTAATCATGTTTACAAACTGTCCAAAGCCTTGTACGGTCTCAAACAAACCCCTAGAGCATGGTATGATAGGTTAAAAACATTCTTACTTGAAAAGGGGTTTACCATGGGCAAGGTTGATAAAACTCTTTTTGTGCTTAAGCATGGCAATGACTCATTATTCGTTCAAGTGTATGTGGATGATATTATCTTTGGTTGTGCTTCTCATGATCTTGTGTCCAAGTTTTCAGTCATGATGAGTTAAAAATTTGAGATAAGTTTGATGGGAGAACTCACGTACTTTTTGGGGCTGCGAATCAAGCAAACCAAGTAGGGTACCTTTGTGCATCAGACAAAGTATACAAAAGATCTCCTAAGGCGCTTCAACATGGACAAAAGCAAGTCTCTTCGGTCACCAATGGGAACAGCAATAACACTTGAACTTGATGAAGATGGTGAACCCGTAGATCAGAAAGAATATAGAAGCATGATCGGATCACTTTTGTACCTCACGACATCAAGACCGGACATACAATTCAACGTATGGCTTTTGTGCACAGTTTCAAGCCTCCCCACGTGCTTCACATCGTCAAGCCCTCAAAAGGATTCTCAGGTACTTACATGGAACTCAAGAATTTGGCATTTTTCTTGCTTCTTCCTCAACCGTTACTTTGAAAGCTTTTTCTGATGCTAATTTTGGAGGTTGTAGGATTGATAGGAAAAGTACTTCCGGTGCTTGTCATTTTCTTGGTAATTCACTTGTTGCTTGGTCCTCTAGAAAACAAAATTCAGTTGCACAATCCACAGCCAAATCTGAATATGTAGCTGCTGCTAGTGCTTGCTCACAACTTCTTTGGATTGTTCAAACACTTAAGGACTATGGGGTTTATCTAGATAGTGTTCCACTGTTTTGTGATAATACTAGTGCCATTTGCATTGCTAAAAACCTCGTGCAACATTCTAGAACTAAGAACATTGACATTAGGTATCACTTTCTCCGTGATAATATTGAAAAAGGAAACATTGTGCTTCACCATGTAGATATCGAACAACAATTGGCTGACATTTTTACAAAACCTTTGGATTTCACTCGTTTTTGTTTTATTCGTAGTGAAATAGGGGTTATGCATCCTCATGGATTACATTGAGGGGGAGTTTTGAAACTTGGGAAGTTTATGTGTGAATCTGAACTTAAAATAATATGAGCATAGTATTTCATACATATATGACTTTGTGATTCCTTTTACATGCTGAAAGTTCTTACTACATTACTCATGTTATACATTTTGTAGTTTTTTGCCATGACTAGTAATTGGAATAATTACTTGCACTAAATCTGGTCATGGTCGAACCTTCTTGCTGTTTTGAACTTGTTGCATGCTCACAAGTGCTTTTAATCATAAATAATTAATCAAGTAATCAACTCACATGTTGAGTTTTTATGAACAAATATAAATTGAGAAAAGATCAAGAGAATATGCATGCATCGCACTTCTTCTTTGGAGATGGCTTATCATTGCACTTAGATATGAACTTGGAAGAAGTTGTGTATGACGAAAATCATGTCCTTAAGCTTCTGATTGTCAAATGGCATAGGCTTGGCTTGGTTGGTTAGAATAAGGCAGATGCGGCATATAATCTCTTGCAAATATCATATGTTAAAAAAATTTGATTTAAAGAAAAAAGTTGCAGCAACAAGTGTCATTCTTTCAGGTTTTGAAAGAGTTAAGTTTGTGAGATCATGACTTGCTTAAATTGAAAATTACATTTGATCTCTAGCTTGGCTTACACTACTTTATGTATCTCATTGTTGTGATAGTGTATGTTACTTGATAGTATGACTTGGATGAGCTTTGTTTTATATATTTCATAATATGCTTATAACATGTAAAATTTCTCTTTTGTACCTTGCTGAATACATTGTCAAAGGGGAAGAGACAATATGTGAAGTTTTAAAAAAGATAAGTATGCAATGGGGAGAAATTGATTACACATCACATATTCACAATTGTTTTGGCACGATTCTTCTCAGGGGAAGAATTTGTTTTTCTTCTCATTTTATTTCTGTTTTATAAAGGGGGAGAAATGGTTTTCAATACTTTTAATGTGAATAAGCCGATGTTCGGATTTTAAGTGGTGTTGCCAATGCATTCATCAAGGGGAATATTGTGAGACCTATGTGTGCTGAATACATTGGCTTTGACAATAAAAGTTTTGAATGTTGCCATAACATCTTTTTAGCAAGGTCCAACTTTAGCTCCGGCATGCCTTTGTTAGGCTCCAATATGTTTTTGCTAGGTCCGACTTATATTGGTTAGCTCCGACATGTTTTTCTAGCTCCGGCACTAGGTTGTACTAGCTTTGGTAAGTGTGAGACCTATGTGTGTTGAATACATTGTCTTTGACAATAAAAGTTTTGAATGCTGCCATACCATCTTTTTGGCAAGGTCCGACTCTATCTCCGAGCTCCTGCAAGGTCCGACAATAGGTCCGACTTTCTTTGTCTAGATCCAACATGTTTTTGAGTAGCTCCGTTGAACTTTGTTTTTAGCTCTGGCATATCTTTGATAGCTCCGGCATGTCTTTGTTAAAACTCTGATATGTTTTGCTAGGTCCGACTTATATTGGTTAGCTCCGACATGTTTTTCTAGCTCCGACTTTTGGGATGACTAGTTCCGACTAGTTTTGGTTAGCTCCAGCGCTAGGTCAGACTAGCTTTGGTAAGCTACAGCGCTAGGTTATACTAGCTTTGGTAAGCTCCGCGCTAGGTTGTACTAGCTTTGGTAAGCTCCGACTCAAGCTCTGGTTAGCTTTGGCAAGGTTCGGAGCTTGATCGCAATGTTCCTACTTTTACAGTGAAATGTTTCGGACTTGCTTTACATCTATAGAAAGATTGCTTAGTATTCTTTTACTAAGTTTTTGGTGCGTTTTGGTTGATATGGCTGATATCATTTTGATATGCTTTGAAACATGCTTATGTGAGGTGCTCACGTAAGGTGTTGTGTTCGGAACTGACTTGAGTCAAGTCACGGACTTGGGCTCGTACGGATTGGTTGTTTGTTCATGTGCAGGTGTTGCTTTAGTTCAAGTCATGGCTGGTGACAGGATCCTTTGGACTATTCTCAGGGAGGAGATGAGGTTCCAACAACCAAGTTCAGGAGGAATTGTGGTTGAGCGGGTCAGGAGGTCGCGTAGATGATTGAATCAAGGGCAGTGCATATGAAGGTTACTGGACGTCGAAGGGAGGTGTTTGCACGTATGCATGCGGTGCATGATGTGGCAACATGTTTCTGAAGATGGTTTATAGATGGGAAGATCTGGTTGGAAGGATCAGATCGTACCGGTTGATGACTTTGGCTGCGGCGGAGTCGGTTATGGCTCGGTATGGAAAGTATCGAGTTGGTTATGTTAGGATTTCCTGTGGGTCACGAATTTGAGTTGTTTTAGGAATATGGTATATGTTCTTAATGTGTTTGGAAGTCTTAAGATTGCTTCTATCTGCGTATAGAAGAGTCCTAAGCAGTTATGGAAAGTTTCGATTCGTGAACGGAGTAGGATTAGGGTCCTGGTTTGAGTTGAGTCAGCTTTCAAGCTCGTTATATAAGCTAGGGAGGCCAAAGCTCGTGGTGTACGACTTTGGGGCTATTCCTCTTGTGTTCTATTGAATAAAATTCGTAGTTTGAAGGAACTTTTGTGCCTTGTTCGTCCGACTTGTTCCAGACAAGTTTTACTCGTCGAGTTTCTGGACAGCACTACCTTTCGTCGTGGTTTTATCATAACTCGAGTTTTACAGATCCAATTGACGTGATTCTTTTTTGGTTGTCTTCACAACTTGATTATCTATAATCTTTCAAAATTTCACGGTCATTGGATTTGTGATTTATGATCTAGATGAGGTTCTTTGCAGCGTTCCAGAACTGTTTTTCTCGGGTAGGACAGATTCACCTTTGTTTGATCTTTCGATCATAACTTGAGTTTCCCTCGACGGATTTGAGTGATTCTTTTTGTGCTTTCTTCGTGAATTTATTTTCTCTGTTATATATCACTTTTGTCATGGTGAAACACGTTTAGATTAGTTTTACACACGATTTCTCTAATAGATTGTTTTTTCTGCCGAATGGGTTTGGATGTAATTGTTTCCGCTGCGTAAGATTTTTAAATCTACCATTCACCCCCCCTTTGGTAGCTTTTCACATGCTCTTCGATCCTACAATTGGTATCAGAGCCACGGTGCTCTAATCATTGTGATTTACACGTGTTTTTAATTAATCATCATGGAGAAATACCCCGCCAAACCTTGTGTGTTTGCTGGTATTGATTTTCAGCTTGGAAGGCACGCATGGAGGCTTTCATCCAGGCGCAAGGCTTTGCAATATGGGAGAAGGTGTACAAGTCTTATGAAGTGCCATCAAATGATCAAGTTACAGCTACAAATCTGAGAGATGTCGACAACAACAACAAGGCTCGAAACTTGATCATACAAGGATTAACTCAAAGCGACTTCGACTGTGTTGCACACCTCCGATCTGCATACGATGTGTGGAAAGCACTTTGTGACTACCACGAAGGATCCAACACGATCAAGGAGGTAAGGGAAGACATGTTCAAGAAAGAATACATGCGCTCCGAGATGCCACCCGGTGAGTCAATTGATGATCTCTTTGCTCGCTTTAATAAAATTATCAGCAACTTGTGTAGCGTCAATGTTAATTTTTCAGATGCTGAAAATTCTAGGCAATTGTTAAGTGCATTAGACATGTGAATTTGGGAGATGAAAGTTACATCCATTCGTGAATCTACTATCATGAGTACACTTACTTTAGATGTGATATATTCCATGTTAAAAACTCATGAAGTTGACATCTTATCACGTAAGAACCCAAATAAGTCTATTGCATTTGTCTCACAACGTGATGTGCCTAGCTCCAGCCAATCATCATCTTGCAATACACTTTCTTTGTTGTCCTCACTAACCCCGGAGCAGATCGAGGAATTTTCAAAAGAGGAGTTAGCACTCATCTCAACTAGATTCTCAAAAGCATTGCAAAATGTGAGAACTAGAAGGAGAGGAAGCTTCGGAGCTCAACGCTGTTTTGAATGTAGTAAGACAGGACACTTTCATACAGAATGCCCTAACCTTTCAAGTCCTACTACCCGTGAAGAAAAACAGAACAAAGACCGCCTCTGGAAATCCCAACAAGAAAAAGAAGGGTACCATAGGACGCAAGATGATTAACAGCTTCATCACCGCACTTCAAGAACTCAGTTCAAGTGATGTAGACTTTGAAAGTGATGAATATGATGACAATCTGGCCAACCTATGCTTCATGGCGGGCAAAACAAGATCAAGATCAAGTCAGGAGGATGCAGAACACAACAGTGACGATGATGAGGTATGTTCTACCTGTAACGAAATGTGTGATGCTATTTCTCGTGCAACTATTATTGTCAAGAAAAAGGACAAAAAACTTAGGGATAATGCTGCTAAAATTGAATCACTAGAATCTAAAATTAATCGTTTAAAAACTTTGATTTCTAGTGATGATGTATGTCCCTCATGTGACTTAATCTATGAACAATTGTCCACATTAAGAAGTGCACACTCCTCCACTCTAGATAGACTTGATGAAGAAATTGAAAAGAACAGAGAGCTTGCTACAATTAATGATAAAAACTTAAAAGATGCTTCCTGTTCAACAAATGATTTGCATTGTTCTGCATGTGACAATCTTGATAAGAAACTAAAAGATGCAATAAATGAAATTTCCATTCTGAACAATGCTTTACGTAGTCATGAAGTTAAGAATTGTTCAAATTGAAAATTAAAAGGAAAAACTTCATGTGAAAACTGCCTAGAATTGTCTAAAAAGCTTGATGACATGAATAGGACGCTAGAGCAGTTTTGTGTTGGGAACAAAAATCTAGACTTGCTACTGAGTTCATCCAAATCTTGTAATGATAAAACTGGTTTAGGTTTTGATTCTCATGTTTATTCTAAAACACATCCACCTCAAATTGTAAAATCATTCGAAAGAGGTTTAATCAAAATTGTCCCTAAACAAAAGGATGTGATCTTTAAATCTGCAGGAGTGCTTTCTAATTCTGTTTCTAATGCTGGGTGCTCATCTAGACATGATTATAAAATTAAATTTCATTGTACTTATTGTGATAAAGATGGTCATGTCATAGATTTTTTTTATAGACTAGCTAAACAAATTAAAAAGGATAAAATGTCTGCTAGATCTCATAAATTTCATGCTAAACCTAAAAGTAGAAACATGCAACCTGCTTTAATGAGTCAGAAATTTGAAAATGTAGCTTCCGGACCCTCTGGTAAGAGACTTGCAAAGACAGCTCCGCTAGTTCTGATAGCTCCAAAAGCTCTCAGACCTTCTGTTGTTCCCTCCAGAGCTTCAGTTTTTGCTTTCGGACCTTCGGTTTGTGCATCCAGAGCTTCAGCTGTTTCTTTTGAAACAAATGTCCACACCAATGAAGCTACTGGTTTTCGCTCTAAACGAGTAACAACTTCTAAATCAATTGTTAAGAACAGAAAACCTCAACCTTTGACTCATAAACCTGTTGTTTTATCACAGCTTTCGCGTGTTGTTCCTATTGGACGTCGTGTGACTCAGTACTGGATACCTAAATGCATTTTGACTAACCCTAGTATTGAGTCATCGATGTATTGTGCTTTTATGTAGGTTACATGCTTGAGGAAGGAGAACATTTGGATTGTGGATTCAGGTTGCTCACGCCACATGACCGGTAACAAAGAATGATTCTCCTCCCTCTATTTTGTGTCACGTGTAGAGAATGTTACTTTTGCTGATAATTCTTCAACTCCTATAATTGCTAAGGGTTCGGTAAGAGTAAATAATCACTACACTTTGAAGGATGTGGCACTTGTTGAAAATTTGAAATACAACTTGCTTTCTGTTTCACAATTGCTAGATGAAAATCTGGAAATTATTTTCAGTAAAAACTGCTGCAAAGTTGTAGGTTCAAATAGTGAGCTTATTTTTAACATGTATCTGTTTGGAAGAGTTTTTAAAGCTGACATTGATATGTCTTCCTCTAAGCATAGGTGTCTAGTTGCTAATGATTCAAAAGGACTTATATTTTTGGAATCGTAGACTTGGTCACGTAGGCATTGATCACCTAACGCGTGTTAGTGGTCTTGATCGCATACGTGGGCTGCCTAAGCTTAAAGGGGACAAAGAAATTGTGTGCTCTTCTTGTAGACATGCTAAGATGGTTGGAGGTTCACATACTCCTCTCACAATGGTCATGACAACTGAACCGGGTCAACTTTTAAACCTTGACACCGTAGGACCTTCATGTGTTCAATCCTTCAGAGGTAAATGGTATGTTCTTGTGATTGTTGATGATTATTCTAGATACTCTTGGGTTTATTTTATGGCATTGAAGTATGAAGCTTTTAGTCACTTCAGAACTTTATTTCTTAGATTATCAAATGATCACCCAGGATCTTTAAAAGCAATTAGAAGTGATAATGGAATAGAGTTTAAAAATCAATCTTTTGATCGCTTTTGTGCTGAAAATGGAATAGATCATCAATTTTCTTCACCATATGTACCTCAACAAAACGGTTTGTAGAAAGAAAGAATAGAACCTTAGTTGAGATGGCTAGGACTATGCTTGATGAATATCACACTCCTAGGAAATTTTGAGCTGATGCGATTGCAACCGCTTGTTATGTCTCAAATCGTGTTTTCATGCGCGCTAAGCTAGGTAAAACACCATATGAGCTCCGGTTTGGACATAGGCCTAGTGTTACGTAATTTCGGGTCTTTGGTTGCAAATGCTTTGTTAAGAAACATGGTAATCTTGATAAATTTGAATCTAGATCTATTGATGGCATGTTTCTTGGTTACCCATCTCACACTAGAGGATACCGTGTGCTTTTACTAGGAACTAACAAAATTGTGGAGACTTGTGAAGTTTCTTTTGATGAAGCTATCCTAGGTACTAGCTCAAACATTGCAGGTCCAGATCCATATCCGCAGGGGGAGAGCATTTTCGTTGAAGATGAGGAAGAGGTGGAGCTGCTGCCCGAAAATTCAGCAGCTAATGACATTGTTCGAGCTTCTGATTTTAATTCACAGCCAGCACCGACAACCACCATTGTTGGTCCACATCCTCCTCAAGTCACAAGCTCATCAATTTGTGATGAACGTGAAGAAGAAGAAGCTTGTGAAGTGTCCACTCCCCTCCGGGTTCTCAAAATTCATCCTCCACAACAGATTATTGGAAGCTTGCACAAACGAGTTACTCGGTCCAGGTTTTGCGATCCAAACTCTCATATTGATTCTGCTTTTGTTGCTTCTTTTGAACCCAAAGATATATCACACGCACTCACTAATGAATCTTGGATTGTTGCCATGCAAGAAGAGTTAGAAAAATTTTGAAAGAAATAATGTTTGGAAACTTGTACCTCCACCTCATGGTCACACTTTAATTGGAACTAAATGGGTGTTTAAAAATAAACAAAGTGAGGATGGGGTTGTGGTTAGGAATAAGGCTAGGTTGGTTGCTCAAGGTTTCACTCAAGTTGAAGGTCTAGATTTTGATGAAACTTTTGCTCCTGTTGCTAGATTAGAAGTCATAAGAATTTTGTTAGCTTTTGCTGCATCTAAAGGTTTTAAGCTATATCAAATGGATATTAAAAGTGCTTTTCTTAATGGCTACATAGATGAGGAGGTTTATGTCAAACAACCACCGGGTTTTGAAATCCAGATTTTCCTAATCATGTTTACAAACTGTCCAAAGCCTTGTACAGTCTCAAACAATCCCCTAGAGCATGGTATGATAGGTTAAAAACATTCTTACTTGAAAAGGGGTTTACCATGGGCAAGGTTGATAAAACTCTTTTTGTGCTTAAGCATGACAATGACTCATTATTTGTTCAAGTGTATGTGGATGATATTATCTTTGGTTGTGCTTCTCATGATCTTGTGTCCAGGTTTTCAGTTATGATGAGTTAAAAATTTGAGATAAGTATGATGGGAGAACTCACGTACTTTTTAGGGCTGCGAATCAAGCAAATCAATTAGGGTACCTTTGTGCATCAAACAAAGTATACAAAGATCTCCTAAGGCGCTTCAACATGGACAAAAGCAAGTCTCTTCGGTCACCAATGGAAACAGCAACAACACTTGAACTTGATGAAGATGGTGAACCCATGGATCAAAAAGAATATAGAAGCATGATCGGATCACTTTTGTACCTCACGGCATCAAGACCGGACATACAATTCAGCGTATGTCATTGTGCACGGTTTCAAGCCTCCTCACGTGCTTCACATCATCAAGCTGTCAAAAGGATTCTTAGATACTTACATGGAACTCAAGAGTTTGGCATTTTTCTTCCTTCTTCCTCAACCTTTACTTTGAAAGCTTTTTCCAATGCTGATTTTGGAGGTTGTAGGATTGATAGGAAAAGTACTTCCGGTGCTTGTCATTTTCTTGGTAATTCACTTGTTGCTTGGTCCTCTAGAAAACAAAATTCAGTTGCACAATCCATAGCCGAATCTGAATATGTAGCTACTGCTAGTGCTTGCTCACAAATTCTTTGGATTGTTCAAACACTTAAGGATTATGGGGTTGATATAGATAGTGTTCCACTGTTTTGTGATAACACTAGTGTCATTTGCATTTCTAAAATTCATGTGCAACATTCTAGAACTAATCACATTGATATTAGGTATCACTTTCTCCGTGATAGTGTTGAAAAAGGAAACATTGTGCTTCACCATGTAAATACCGAAAAACAATTGGCCGACATTTTTACAAAACCTTTGGATTTCACTCGTTTTTGTTACATTCTTAGTGAAATAGGGGTTATGCATCCTCATGGCTTAAATTGAGGGGGAGTTTTGAAACTTGAGAAGTCTATGTGTGAATCTGAAATTAAAATAATATGAGCATAGTATTTCATACATATATGACTTTATGATTCCTTTTACATGCTGAAAGTTCTTACTACATTACTCGTGTTATATATTTTGTAGTTTTTGCCATGTCTAGTAAATGGAATAATTACTTACACTGAATCTGGTCATGGTTGAACTTTCTTGCTGTTTTGAACTTGTTGCATGTTTACAAGTGCTTTTAATCATAAAGAATTAATCAAGTAATCAACTCACATGTTGAGTTTTTATGAATAAACATAAGTTGAGAAAAGATCAAGAGAATATGCATGCATCGCACTTCTTCTTTTGAGATGACTTATCTTTGCACTTAGATATGAACTTGGAAGAAGTTGTGTATGACTAAAACCATGTCCTTAAGCTTCTGATTGTCAAATAACATAGGCTTGGCTTGGTTGGTTAGAATAAGGCAGATGCACATATAATCTTTTTGCAAATATCATATGATCTAAATTTGTGGTTTGAAAAATAATAAAATGCAGCAACAAGTGTCATGCTTTCAAGTATTGAAATAGTTAAGTTTGTGAGATCATGACTTGCTTAAAATGAAAATTACATTTGATCTCTAGCATGGCTTACACTACTTTATGTATTTCATTGATGTGATAGTGTAAGTTACTTGATAGTATGACTTGGATGAGCTTTGTTTTATATGTATGTGTTATAATATGCTCATAACAATTAAAATTTCTCTTTTGAACCTTGTTGAATACATTGTCAAAGGGGGGGGGAGATAATATGGTGAATTATGCAAGGGGGAGAAATATGTACAGGGGGAGAATTTGTTTTTCTTCTCATTTTATTTCTATTTTACAAAGGGGGGGAAATTGTTTTCAAAACTTTTAATGTGAATAAGCAAATGTTCGGATTTTAAGTGATGTTGCCAATGCATTCATCAAGGGGGAGATTGTGAGACCTATGTGTGTTGAATACATTGGCTTTGACAATAAAAGTTTTGAATGTTTACATAACATCTTTCTGGCAAGGTCCGACTCTAGCTCCGAGCTCCTGCAAGGTCCGACAATAGGTCCGACATTCTTTGTCTAGATCCGACATGTTTTTGGGTAGCTCTGGTGAACTTTGTTTTTAGCTCCGAGATATCTTTGATAGCTCTGACATGTCTTTGTTAAAACTCTGATATGTTTTGCTAGGTCCGACTTATATTGGTTAGCTCCGACATGTTTTTCTAGCTCCGACTTTTGAGATGACTAGTTCCGACTAGTTTTGGTTAGCTCTGGCACTAGGTCCGACTAGCTTTGGTAAGCTCCGGCGCTGGGTTATACTAGCTTTGGTAAGCTCCAGCGCTAGGTTGTATTAGCTTTGGTAAGCTTCGACTCAAGCTCCGGTTAGCTTTGGCAAGGTTCGGAGCTTGATCGCAATGTTCCTGTTTTTATTATGAAATGTTTCGAACTTGCTTTACATCTATAGAAAGATTGCTTAGTATTCTTTTACTAAGTTTTTGTTGTGTTTTGGTTGATATGGCTGATATCATTTTTATATGCTTTGCAACATGCTTATGTGAGGTGCTCACGTAAGGTGTTGTGTTCGAAACTGACTTGAGTCAAGTCGCGGACTTGGGCTCGTACGGATTGGTTGTTTGTTCATGTGCAGGTGTTGCTTGAGTTCAAGTCATGGCTGGTGATAGGATCCTTTGGACTAGTCTCAGGGAGGAGGTGAGGTTCCAAAAACCAAGTTCAGGAGGAATTGTGGTTGACCGGGTCAGGAGGTCGCGCAGGATAATTGAATCAAGGGCAGTGCATATGAAGGTTAATGGACGTCGAAGGAAGGTGTTTGCACGTATGCATGCGGTGCATGACGTGGAACCATGGTTCCGAAGATGGTTTATGGATGGGAAGATCTGGTTGGAAGGATTGGATCGTACCGGTTGATGACTTTGGCTGCGGCGGAGTCGGTTATGGCTCGGTATGGAAAGTATCGAGTTGGTTATGTTAGGATTTCGTGTGGGTCACGAATTTGAGTTGTTTTAGGAATATGGGATATGTTCCTAATGTGTTTGGAAGTCTTAAGATTACTTCTATCTGCGTATAGAAGAGTCCTAAGCAGTTATGGAAAGTTTTGATTCGTGAATGTAGTAGGATTAGGGTCCTGGTTTGAGTTGAGTCGGCTTTCGAGCTGGTTATATAAGCAAGGGAGGCCAAAGCTCGTGGTGTACGACTTTGGGGCTGTTCCTCTTGTGTTCTATTGAATAAAATTCGTAGTTTGAAGGAACTTTTGTGCCTTGTTCGTCCGACTTGTTCCAGACAAGTTTTACTCGTCGAGTTTCTGGACAGCACTACCTTTCATCGGTGGTTTTATCATAACTCGAGTTTTACAGATCCAATTGACGTGATGCTTTTTGGGTTGTCTTCAAAACTTGATTATCTATCATCTGTCAAAATTTCACGGTCATAGGATTTGTGGTTTCTGATCTACACGAGGTTCTTTGCAGCGTTCCAGAACTGTTTTTCTCGGGTAGGACAGATTCACCTTTGTTTGATCTTTCGATCATAACTTGAGTTTCCCTCGACAGATTTGAGTGATTCTTTTTGTTCTTTCTTCGTGACTTGAATCTCTCTGATATATATCACTTTTGTCATGGTGAAACACTTTTAGATTAGTTTCACACACGATTTCTCTAACAGGTTGTTTTTTCTGCCGAAGGGGTTGGGATTTAATTGTTTCCGCTGCGTAAGATTTTTAAATCTATCATTCACTCCTCCCCCCCTCTGGTAGGTTTTCATGTGCTCTTCGATCCTACAGTAAGCTCTGGCACTAGGTTGTACTAGCTTTGGTTAGCTGCGGGGTCCTGCTAGCTTTGGTAAGCTCCGGTTCAAGGTCCAGTTAGCTTTGGCAAGGTCCGGTGCTTGACCGCAATGTTCCTGCTTTTACTGTGAATGTTTTGAACTTGCTTTACATCGTTGGAAAGATTGTTTAGTCATTTGCCAAGCTTTTGGCGCATTTTGGTTGATATGGCTGATATCGTTTTACTGTGGTTTTGCAACATGCTTATGTGAGGTGCTCACGTGAGGTGTTGTGTTCGGAACTAATTTGAGTCAAGTCGCGGACTTGGGCTCGTACGGATTGGTTGTTTATTCATGTGCAGGTGTTGCTTGATTTCAAGACATGGCTGGTGATGGGATCCATTGAACTAGTCTTAGGGGGAAGATGAGGTTCAACAACCAAGTTCGGGAGGAATTGTGGTTGAGTTGATCGGGGGGTTGCGCAGCATGTTTGAATCAAGAACAATGCATATGAAGGTATCGTGGACGTCGTTGGAAGATGTGTGCACGTGTGCAAGGAGTGCATAAATGTGGCTGTATGGTTCCAAGGTGTGATGAAGAGATGTGGACGTAAAGATTTGGTCGGAAAGGTCCAACCGACTAGGTTATGGACTCAGGCTGCGGCTGAGTTGTGTTTGACACAAATATGGAATGTTTTGAGTTGGTTATGATAGAATTTCGTGTGGGTTATGAATTTGGGTTGTTTTAGGAATGTGGGATACATTCCTAAGGTTTTTGGAAGTCTTAAGATTGCTTCTATCTGCGTATAGAAGAGTCTTGAGCAGTTATGGAAAGTTTCGATTCGTAAACTGAGTAGGATTAGAGTCCTAGTTAGTTTTGGGTTAGCCTAAGGGCTGGTTATATAAGCAAGGGAGGCCAGAGCTCGTGGTAGACAACTTTGGGGCTATTCCTCTTGTGTTCTATTGAATAAAATTCATAGTTGAAAGGAACTTTGTGCCTTGTTCGTCCGACTTGTTCCAAATAAGTTTTTCTCGTCGAGTTTCTGCACAGCACTACCTTTCTTCGGTGGTTTTATCATAACTCGAGTTTTATAGATCCAATTGACGTGATTCTTTTTGGGTTGTCTTCACAACTTGATTATCTATCATCTGTCAAAATTCACGGTCATTGGATTTGTGGTTTCTGATCTACACGAGTTTCTTTGCAGCGCTCCAGAACTATTTTTTTCGGGTAGGATAAATTGATCTTTGTTCGATCTTTCAATCGTAACTTGAGTTTCTCTTGACGGATTTGAGTGATTCTTGTTGTGTCATCTTCGTGACTTGATTCTCTCTAATATCTATCACTTTTGTCACGGTGAAACTCGTCTAGATTAGTATCACACATGATTTCTTTAATAGATCGTTTTTCTACTGGAGGGGTTGGGATTTAATTGTTTCCGCTGCGTAAGATTTTTCAATCTACCATTCACGCCCCCCCCCCCTCTGGTAGATTTTCACGTGCTCTTCGATCCTACAGTACGAGTCAGCTATGCATTAGTAGCTCATCCGACAAGCAATGGTCAAGCTGAGAGAGCAAACACTTAAATACTCAAGGGACTCAAGATGCACACTTATGAGCGCTTGAAGAAACATTGCACCAATTGGATATAAGAGCTTCTGATAGGAAAAATTGGTCCCGATCTTCCGAAAGGTAATGGGTAAGTCGATTGATGGAGATCTCGACGTTGATGATCCGAGGCTCTCGAGTAGAACACGAACAGCCCCTGCAATCACTACACCACCGCTCCGTTGGTTATCAACCGTGCTTCACACGATTGACCTCGCCAAGAAGGCTAATCCCTGCAAGTGCAACCGAGAACACAAGCAAGAACGTAGAAGACACGATCTGAAATCACGAAGTTGGGGTTTCACAAACTGTAGAACAGCGATATTATTAATCTATGCAAAACCCAATTGTTCATGGTGGCTACTATGGAGTATGTATAGGTGGAAGGACGTCCAAGGGGGTGTTGGGGTCGTGACCTAACCCTAACACACGAAAATAATGGACTTAGACTTGATACAAGGCCCAATGGCCCAATATGGTGGCGCAGCACCCTGACAGATTCTGTATTTGATTCTATTTCGACGATTCCCGACGACTCCAAAGGAATTTTGACATGGGACTGGAGCCATTGGAAAGTATATCCTCTCCCCTTTCCGTGCATATGTAGAACGTCCAAAACGGAGTTCGTATGCGTCCTGGGCGTCCGTTTTAGTGCGTACTTCTCCTGGACTCCGAGTTGGATACGATTTGGAGTTTGGTTCGGTTTCCATCTTCTTTGAACGAATTCTCTGGTCTTCCACGTCCCTAATACTCCCTCCAAGTACTCCTTGAACCTCTCAATGGATTCTAATCACAAATAAATCATTAAGTAGCAATTTATGTTCAAAAACATATAAGGAAATATATAAGAACGAGTTCACCTCTGAAATTAATTGTTGTGTATGAACTCTATTGATTGCATCTTGTATGTTCAATGGAGTGTTGTTTGTATCCATAGAAGTGATGTCCTCATCATCCTCCCCTTCTTGAATTGGAGTCGTCCTCGACTCAAGTTCATCTTCTATCATGTGTGGGTCCATATGTGCAACGCCATCAAATCTTCTTGTAAGCATGAAAGGAGGAGGCCAAGGTGGTGGACGGCATAGTGCACCATCTTGATCTTGTCCATCAAATAAGAGTGCACATTCACTTGAGCCAGGATCCCAAACAAATAAACATTGTGTCATGTTTGTAAGTGTAATAATAATATACATGATCTCATCATTTTCCCCTTCTTTATGACAAGCCGTCCTCGGCTTGCTCGTATGTCCAGCAAAAAGTCTTGCTTTGGGGGTAGAGTTTAGGCCCGAGTGAGCACTGTCCATATTGCACAATCGGAGTGAAAAATGTTTTTGTTGTCCCTGCTGCAAGGAAAAAATACTAGAAAAACTTGACAAGATATTATTAGCGTTAGTACATTCATTTACTTGACCATGTTGTTGCAACACAAAAGGAGCTTCCTCATTTGAACATATGTAAACTTTATGCACCATAAACATACCACTATGTTCATATTTGCCTATAGCATAAAAAATATTTCTACTTAACAAAGGCAATTGAGACTGAGAAAATATTATCTTCCCTACGATATCTAGATCACAAAGAGTGTCAAATTCAATATAGCCCAAAGTATTTAGAGAAGATAACAATTTCAGCTCATCCCTTTCACATGTAGTTGGGATCAAATGCTTAATTTCAGCACAAGTGAGTAATAAAGTATCAAATTCATTTGGTTGTTCTAGCATAGGTATAATATAATTATCAGCACACAACTCATTTTTGTTATAAGAATCAGTAGGAAAATCAACTAATGGTAAAGGTGTATTATGAAAAGGTTCATCTTGTTGCTGCTCATCGATAGTATGATTGGTAGCAAAATTCAGAACATCCAAAAACTTCTCACCTTCAACAAGTGTGTTGTGGTATTCGTTACCTTTATTCTCATTTTCAGCAGTAATTGTGGGTGAAATATGAATTGATAGATCTGAATTTTCACAGGAGTTGTTGAACACCTCATTCGGTTTTGGATTTTCTACGATTATAGGTTCTTGTTCCTGCAAAAGGTTAGGCATAGGAGGAGGTACAACAAGAAAATTCTTCTCAAGCTCATGTATTTCATCTTTGCAATTGGATACACTAGTAAATGTTTCTCGCATAAGAATTTTCATATCTTTCCATGTTCGAGGTTTTTCTAAATCATTTAAATTGTTCCACCAAGTTAATGCACAACCTACTAATGCACTTGCAATATTTCTAATCTTCCTCCTCTCACACATATGACATTTTCCAAAAATTTTATCCAACTCTATTTCCTAAGCAATATATTCATCATAACCAAGACCATCATAAGAAGTAAGAGATGGGAGAATGTAATTACTTCTTGTGGAAGGTGTTATAAAGGTGGTCTGAATGTCATGTGAATCCTTAGTTGATGTTTGATTTTTAGTGAGCAACTCCATCGCCGTCTTCATCATGTCCATCATCTCAGCATATAATGCATGATTCTTGCTTTTATCTGACATTGTTAGTAGCAAACAGAAGACAACATAAAAAATATGTTATCCCTATCAACTACAAAGGATAATGGAAAAGTGGAAGTGGAATCACACACTCTCAAGCGTCTTACCACGCTCTTACAAGTGTTCTTACCGACACTGCAGGTGGCAAACGGTGGCCGGTATGAAGAAACCAATAAAGCGTGGGATGATTGCAAAGGTGTATCGATTCTGCTCAAGAGTAAGGTGTAGCTTGGATGGCACTTTATTTGTAGCAAGGATTAGCAACAATGAAATTAGATAGTAAAGTTGAGTAAGTGTCCAAAGTACTTGTCAAAGTTGCTGGTCTAATTGTGTTCCTAGTAGTTCAAGCTAGCAAGACATCAGACAAAACTAGATGACACAAAGAATGCAAGCACTTCTGTTTTTTTTTTTGTTGTTTTTTTTTCCTCTTTTTTTGTGCGGCTTTTTTTCTTGTTTTGCGCTTGCTTTTTTCTTTTTTCTTCCTTTTTTTTCAGAATGTGCTGCAAGGGAAGAACACAATGAAAATCAACTCAAGATATCTCGTGTGTGTGTCGCAGATTTTCTGCTCAACCTTCCAAGGACAAATAGGCACACTTATAGGCTCTAAATTGGAAAACTTGGAACAGCAAGATTGTAGATATATCTCTCCTCTTTAATTTCAATATATGGAAGACCTATTTTGGAAAAGAACAATAGGAGATACTGCCCCCGAAATACAGACTGTTCAGAATTTTTAGGTCAATAACAGATTCGAATCTAATGCAATTTCGACATCGATATCTATATTTTATGGGAAAATGATAAATACGAAAGTTATAGAGAACTTCTTAATCTTTCCAGAAAGTATAAGAACACGAAAATCCGAGTTCGTATGAGCTAGATATGATGAAAATACTGAACTGGACAGAGATAAATCTAATCTGGACGTGATGACGTGATTCAAAAGGATGAATCAACACAATACAAAACTCAAACTAAGACTAAAAACAATTTCTAAACCAACAATATGACTCAACAACGGACACAAACTCAACAAAACCAAACTGAAAACGAAAGTTGCAAAGGCTCAATGGTGGTTTGGACAAAGTAATGAACAGATCTACTAAACTGCAAGTTTTTTGTGGCTTTTTTGTGGACTCTAGGTATGAAAAACAAAACTAATGTAATGGATATATGAATTACCTAACGGGCAACCTGGAAATCTGATACCAATTGATAGGAAAAATTGGTCCCGATCTTCCGAAAGGTAATGAGTAAGTCGATTGATGGAGATCTCGACGTTGATGATCCGAGGCTCTCGAGTAGAACACGAACAGCCCCTGCAATCACTACAACACCGCTCCGTTGGTTATCAACCGTGCTTCACACGATTGACCTCGCCAAGAAGGCTAATCCTTGCAAGTGCAACCGAGAACACAAGCAAGAACGTAGAAGACACGATCTGAAATCGCGAAGTTGGGGTTTCACAAACTGTAGAACAGTGATATTATTAATCTATGCAAAACCCAATTGTTCATGGCGGCTACTATGTAGTATATATAGGTGGGAGGACGTCCAAGGGGGTGTTGGGGTCGTGACCTAACCCTAACACACGAAAATAATGGACTTAGACTTGATACAAGGCCCAATGGCCCAATATGGTGGCGCAGCACCCTGACAGATTCTGTATTTGATTTTGTTTCGACGATTACCGACCACTCCGGAGGAATTTTGACATGGGACCGGTGCCATTAGAAAGTTTATCCTCTCCCCTTTCCGTGCATATGTAGAACGTCCAAAACGGAGTTCGTATGCGTCCTGGGCGTCCGTTTTAGTGCGTACTGCTCCTGGACTCCGAGTTGGATACGATTTGGAGTTTGGTTCGGTTTCCATCTTCTTTGAACGAATTCTCTGGTCTTCCACGTCCCTAATACTCCCTCCAAGTACTCCTTGAACCTCTCAATGGATCCTAATCACAAATAAATCATTAAGTAGCAATTTATGTTCAAAAACATATAAGGAAATATATAAGAACGAGTTCACCTCTGAAATTAATTGTTGTGTATGAACTCTATTGATTGCATCTTGTATGTTCAATGGAGTGTTGTTTGTATCCATAGAAGTGATGTCCTCATCAGCTTTTGTCTTCACTGAGGGTGAGCTAGACCACACCGAGCCAGGCAATAGGGAGACACCCTTCTTCTTGGTGTACGGAGCTAAATTAGTCCTTCCTCCGGAGATCACTATGAGGTCTCTCCGGGTCCGAACCTTCGACGAAGCCATGCATAACAAGCTCCGGCGTGAAGACCTAGACCTCGTCGATGAGGGAAGGTGTCAAGCAGCTATCCAAAACGGGTGCTACCGCCAGGGGCTCCGGTGCTATCACCAAAGGTGCGTGCGCAACTGGCAGTTGGAAGAGGGTGGTCTGGTGTTGCGGCGAATACTTACTCCAGAAGGGATGAACAAAGTTTCCACAGCTGGGAAGGTCCCTTTTTACTCATCAAAGTTTCCCGTCTCGGATGCGTCCGCTTGGCAACAGAGTATGGGATACCACTTCCCTACCCGTGGAACATAGAGCACCTTTTTAAGTTCTACACTTAGTTACACAGTGGTGAGTCTGTCATATTCACCAAATTTGGTTCGGCGAAGGGTGGCCCGATCTTCACGACAGGAGGCTCAAGAACAAGATAACTTGCTGTAGAAATAGCGCGGATAACTAGCTTTATACCTGACCAAGGTTGGATGCAACCAAGCGACGGGGAGAGAGACAGCGAAACCGCGAAGACTTCGACTCGATCTCCGAACGACCGCAGAACCACAACCGGAGCTAATCCACACAAGACGGGACAGCCGTACTGGAACCCGCAGAGCACGAATTAGTGGATCTCAGAGAGATCTCTCCACAAGTTCAAGAAGAACAAGGAAGAACAAGGGTTGAGTAAGACACTTAAGCAGCTCGGCTGCAAATATCACTAGAATAATCTTAATTCATCAAAAAGTTTTCTTCCTTGGCTTACAAAAAGAGGGGTATTTATGCCAACAACTAGTCTAAAAATATATGTGAACTGAAAAAGCCACGTGGGAAGGTGGAAGGCCAACTGGCTTGATCATTCATGCAGTGGTCATCAATTTCTCGCATGTCTTCTGGCCTTTTGAGTGGTCTTCAATGTTTTAATCATAACTCCACCTAGGGACATCCAAAAGACATGGGACCAGATGCGTTGGAAAGCTAATTTGATAACATTTCACACCATGTGTAGCATGCTTCACGAAATATTGTAGAGTGATACAGTTTCTCACAGAAACTTGGATATCAGGCTGACTATTGATCTTCTGAATAGTCTGCACCAAAAGCACTCGGCTGCCAAGCTGGGAGCTCTAAAGCACTCGGCACTTAGTGGAATTAGAAAGTTTACTTAAACACCTTTCCAACAAGTACTCATGGACCTTCACAGCTTCTATGAATCAAGAGATATGACTATTTCTTCATGACAGTTCTACCAGGCCGAACTGGTTCGACGTAGTTCTCCTCTCTGGTTCAGTCTCGGCGTGTCCTTGTCATCCTCCTTGGTGAACCTGAGTAATAGAAACATGTACGATTTAGGAAGTACATAATTCTCATTAATAAATGGAATTTCACAAAGTAGCGCGTGCACCTCTTGTTGTAGCTGTTTAGCTCGGCTACAAGTAATTGGTCCATCAAAAACATGAGTTGGTGCAGCTTGACTTGATGATTGTTCCATCTTGCTTGATGTAGTCGGTATATTTGATGGTGTGGTCGGCGTGGGCATATCATCCTTCCCCCCCCTTGAAAAAGAGTTGTCCTCGATTCTTCCAATCCAAAGAATGGAGAGAGGTGGGACACATTGAAACTGGTACTTACACCATAAGTACTTGGCAGATCAATTTCATAAGCGTTGTCGTTGATCTTGCATAGAACTTTGAATGGTCCGTCAGCCCGGGGTTGCAACTTGCTCTTGCGCAGCTCTGGAAAACGATCCTTTCGATGGTGCACCCAAACCAAGTCCCCTGGTTCGAACAACACCTTCCTGTGACCCTTGTTAGCGTGCTTCTCATACTTCTTGGTCATATTTTCAATATTGGACCGAGCCCTATCATGAATGTTCTTGACAAATTCAGCTCGCTTGCTTGCATCGAAGTTCACACGTTCCTGCATGGGTAAAGACAAAAAGATCTATGGGAGTAGTGGGTGTGAATCCATATACAATTTCAAATGGACAAAATCTAGTGGTCGAGTGTACTGCCCTATTGTATGCAAACTCAACATGTGGCAAGCTTTCTTCCCATAGTTTCAGGTTCTTCTTAAGGACTGCTCGGAGCAACATTGATAGTGTTCGATTCACAACTTCAGTTTGGCCGTTCGTTTGTGGATGACATATTGTGGAGAACAACAGTATTGTCCCAAGTTTGCCCCACAATGTCTTCCAAAAGTAGCTCAAGAACTTGGTGTCACAATCCGACACAATGGTACGTGGCATTCCATGTAGTCGCATGATTTCCCTAAAAAATAATTCAGCAATACGGGAATCATCGTCGCTCTTGTGGCAAGGAATAAAATGTGCCATTTTGCTGAAACGATCAACCACGACAAAAATTGAATCCCTTCCCCTTTTGGTCCGTGGTAACCCAAGAACAAATCCATTGAAATGTCCTCCCAAGGTGCATTAGGAATAGGAAGGGGAGTATATAAACCATGAGGGTTCAGACGAGACTTAGCTTTGTGGCAGTTTTCACAGCGAAGAACATGTCTCTCTACATCTTGTCGCATTTTTGGCCAAAAGAAATGGTCGGACAGCACTTGCTCCGTCTTCTTGGCTCCAAAATGGCCCATAAGTCCACCTGCATGAGCTTCCTGCACGAGTAAAAGTCAAACAGAGCAATCTGGAATACAAAGTTTGTTAGTGCTAAATAAAAATCCATCATGCACATGATACTTTTCCCATCCTTTGCCATTACGGCACTTGGCATATGGTTCAGAAAAGTATGAATTAGTGGCATATAATTCCTTTACACTTTCCAATCCGAGAAGATTAGCATCAATTTGTGTGAGCAAAGCATGACGTCGAGATAAAGCATCAGCTACAATATTGTCTTGACCTTTCTTATATTTGACAATATAAGGAAAGTACTCAATAAATTCACTCCACTTAGCATGTCGTTTATTCAGTTTTAGTTGTCCCTTAATATGTTTCAATGATTTATGGTCTGAATGTATTACAAATTCTTTAGGATAAAGGTAGTGTTGCCAAGTTTCCAAACTCCGAACGAGAGCATATAATTCTTTATCATAAACTGAATAATTCAAAGTCGGACCACTTAGCTTTTCACTGAAGAATGCAATTGGTCTCTTTTCTTGCATCAGCAGGCCTCGAATCCCAACTCCACTTGCATCACATTCAATTTCAAATTTCTTGTTGAAATCAGGAAGTGCAAGGACTGGGGATGTTGTGAGCTTCTTCTTTAATTCTTCAAAAGCCTTTTGGTGTGCTTCTCCCCATTTGAAAGGTACGTCTTTCTTGGTTAGCTCATTGATTGGAGCAACGAGCGTGCTGAAATCTTTCACGAAGCGCCGGTAGAAACCAATAAGTCCAAGGAAGCTTCTCACTTGGATCATGTTCTATGGAGGCGTCCATTCATGTACAACCTTGACTTTCTCATCATCCACCTCCACGCCTTGTCCTGAAATAACAAAACCAATAAAAACTACCTTGTTGGTGCACTTCTCAAGGTTAGCGTACAATTTTTGTTTACGCAGGACAGCAAGCACGCTCTGGATATGTGCAACATGTTCTTCAAGTGTCTTGCTGTAGATTAGGATGTCATCAAAATAAACCACAACAAATTTACCAATGAAAGTTCTAAGCACATGATTGATTAATCGCATAAATGTACTAGGTGCATTGGTTAAACCGAAGGGCATCACTAACTATTCATACAATCCAAATTTTGTTTTAAAGGTTGTTTTCCACTCATCTCCTTCTTTCATATGAATCTGATGATAGCCACTTCTTAAATCAATTTTAGTGAAAAAATTAGCACCACTAAGTTCATCAAGCATATCATCTAAGCGAGGAATGGGATGCTTATATCTTACTGTGATGTTGTTAATTGCGCGGCAATCCACACACAGTCTCCAAGACCCATCTTTCTTAGGCACTAAAAGAACAGGGACGGCACATGGGGAAAGACTTTCCTGTACATACCCTTTTTCATCAATTCCTCCACTTGTCACTGAATTTCTTTTGTCTCCTCTGGGTTGGTGCGGTATGCAGCCCTGTTCGGAAGTGACGCACCAGGAACCAAGTCAATTTGATGCTCGATCCCTCTCTTAGATGGCAGTCCTGGTGGTACTTCATCCGGAAAGACATCTTTATATTTCTACAAGACATTCAAAAGAGTACTCGGCAGGGTAGAGGGTAAGGCATTAGTAGAAAAGTGTCCTTGTACATAAGTACAAAGAACATGGCATCAGGTTCACTCAATGCTTTGATATCCCCCTTCCTAGCCATCACTACTAAACCCTCTTTTCCCGGTTTCTGTGCTCCTTGCAGATGTGGGGTTTTATTTGGCTATGGACACTCTTCCTTACTATTTTTGTGGCTCACTTGCAAGTGGTGCTCGCTCTCATGTTGTTTCTTCCTGATATCATCCTTCAAAATTTCTTCCGGTGTCAAAGGAAGCAAGGAAATTCGCTCTCCTTTGTACACAAAAGACAGCTTGTTGGTCCTTCTAAAAATCTGGACATCACGATCATATAGCCATGGTCGACCGAGCAGAAGTTGGCAGGCTTCCAACAGAGAATGGTACAGTCACAGTATGACTGATACGTAGCGCACCACAATCATTAAGTCACTGCATCTTGTATGGACTAGGATGACGCCGTGGTTTCAGTTCCAATCTGTCCACCAATTCTTGGCTAGCAATATTGTTGCAGCTGCTTATCAACGATGATGTGACACACCTTATCTTTGATTAGTCCGTGGGTATGGAACAAATTATGTCGCTGCCCATTGTCTTCCTTTTCTGCTGTTACACTAAGCACTCGTAGAGAAATAAAGCAATTATGTTCTCCTTCTTCAGGCTGGATCTCATTCCCTTCCTCCTCAATTTCTTCATCACATATCGGTCCAGCATCTTCCGGTTCACTCTCGGATTCTCATTCACCTTTCTCATTCAACAACATGGGCCTCTTGCTTGGGCATTGGGCAGCAATGTGCCCATGGCCGTGGAATTTATGGCATACAATTTCTCTGCTTCGAGAAGAAGATGTAGCTCCCGAGACATTACTGTGGGCTGCTGAACTTGCAGCGGGTCGCTACTCAGTTGTTGGTGATGACGCGGTGGAGGCTGCCATCTTTGATTGAACAAATGATTGAGAAGACTTGGTTGCAACCCCTTGAGATCGTCCACCACCATAGGAAGTACTTCACTGTTGTTTGCGCCATGGGGCAGCAATAGAATAACTGCCATAAGATTTTCCACGTGACTCTTGCTGAATCTTCTTCTCTGTTCGCATAGTTTGATCAACAAGATCATACAATGTACGATATGGAAACATCTCCACAAAACCAGAAATTTCTTCATTAAGACCTCCTAGAAATCTTGCCATTGTTGACTCTGCATCTTCTCTTATTCCAGCCCGCACCAATAGTAGCTCCATCTCCTTGAAATACTCATCAACTGATCTCTTCCCTTGCTTTAACATTTGCAATCGGTTCCTAAGATCACGCTGATAGCTAGATGGCACGAATCGCCTTCTCATCACTTGCTTCATCTCCTTCCATGTATTGATATATTCGCGTCCCAAATCACGTTGATTCTCATGCACTTGGTTCCACCAAGTGAGAGCATATCCAGAGAGTTCCACCAAAGCAAGATTCACACGGCGCTGAGCCGAAAGATTATGTACTCGGAATATTTGATCACACTGCTCAGCCCATTCAAAAAATTCATCAAGATTCTCCTTTCCAGTAAACTTTGGAATACTCAATTTGACACGAGCGATGTTATCTGGGTTGTCATGAGGACGTCAACCACGACGGTATTCCCTTTCTTCAAAATCAGCAGGCCGGCGATGATGACGCCGATCAAACCTGCCACCTTGACCGAAAGGATTTTCATCATCATGGGATCCTTCTTCATGATCTTAATCTTCAAACTCTTCGTCTTCAAAATGCACCCGGCGACCATCAGCATTGCGCCTATGTGCGCGACGCCCACCATGGTAATTATTAAAATCAGCATGGCGACCACCACCAGATCCGTCAGGGCCATCTCCGAAGCGATTGAATCCATGGCCGAAACCAGAATTCTCATCGCCGGACTCCTCTCGATGACGGTCCTCTTGATCACGGCATGCTCGACGTCCTCCAGCCACGGGAAGACGCTCATCGAGGAGCCTGACCATGGCCTCCATGAGTGAATCAGCCATGCGACGCATCTCATCCCGTGAGATAGGGGGTTCCCTATCACCATGGTGTCCACCATGAACACTTGAATCTGAGTCTGCCATGTTAGGAGCAGCAAGAAAAATAAAAAGAAATATATATATATATATATATATATATATATATATTTGTGTGTGTGTGTGTGTGTGGACACACTCGATCTCACCTCTTACTTACCCAAGTTCTTGCCTGATCTCAACAGAGGTGGTAAAGAGGCCGTAAGGAGTACAAATCGAAAGTCCCGGTTTAGGTTTTTGGTGGAGCTATAGGTGGCTGAACAAGGAGGGCTACGGTACTGCCAATCAAGTGAAAAAGATGTGCTCAAAAGATAAAAAAAAATTGCTGCTATCAAGATTACCACCAACTTGGATATGAAAACTGAAAATTTCAACACCCAACCGTAACACAAAATTCTTCAGAATCTTTTCACTTGTGCTCTCTTTTTTTATTACTGTATTCTTTCTTTCTTCTTTTTTTGACTCTTCTTTTTTATTACTCTTCTTTTTTTTCACACTAACAGGGGTGCTGATTACAAATGATATAGGTAAACGGTGGTGACGAGCAACTGGAAGAACACAAACACAAGATAACAGTACCGTCAAAAGGGCTATAGGTATTTTTTTTAGTCTTTGGAATATAGGACAAACAAATATATGTAAAAGATAAACACAAGGATGAATATGTAGATGGTGAAAACTGTAACAGATTGAAAAAAAAAAGGGTGGGAGGGTGGGTAATAAAAAAATGAACCTACTGCGACAACGCTAGCTCTGATTACCACATGATATTCACCGAATTTGGTTCGGCGAAGGGTGGCCCGATCTTCACGACAGGAGGCTCAAGAACAAGATAATTTTCTGTACAAACAGCGCGGATAACTAGCTTTATACCTGACCAAGGTTGGACGCGACCAAGCGATGGGGAGAGAGACATCAAAACCGCGAAGACTTCGACTCGATCTCCGAACGACCGCAGAACCACAACCGGAGCTAATCCATACAAGACGGGGCAGCCATTTTGGAACCCGCAGAGCACAAATTAGTGGATCTCAGATAGATCTCTCCATAAGTTCAAGAAGAACAAGGAAGAACAAGGGTTGAGTAAGACACTCAAGCAGCTCGGCTGCAAATATCACTGGAATAATCTTAATTCATCAAAAAGTGTTCTTCCATGGCTTACAAAAAGAGGGGTATTTATGCCAACAACTAGTCTAAAAATAGATGTGAACTGAAAAAGCCACGTGGGAAGGTGGAAGGCCAACTGGCTTGATCATTCATGCAGTGGTCATCAATTTCCCGCATGTCTTTTGGCCTTTTGAGTGGTCTTCAATATTTTAATCATAACTCCACCTAGGGACATCCAAAATACATGGGACCAGATGCGTTAGAAAGCTAATTTGATAACCTTTCACACCATGTGTAGCATGCTTCACGAAATATTGTAGAGTGATACAGTTTCTCACGGAAACTTGGATATCAGGCTGACTATTGATCTTCTGAACAGTCTGCACCAAAAGCACTCGGCTGCCAAGCTGGGAGCTCTAAAGCACTTGGCACTTAGTGGCATTAGAAAGTTTACTTCAACACCTTTCCAACAAGTACTCATAGACCTTCACATCTTCTATGAATCAAGAGATATGACTGTTTCTTCATGACAGTTCTGCCAGGCCGAACTGGTTCGACGTAGTTCTCCTCTCTGGTTCAGTCTCGGCGTGTCCTTGTCATCCTCCTTGGTGAACCTGAGTAATAGAAACATGTATGATTTAGGAAGTATATAATTCTCATTAATAAATGGAATTTCACAAAGTAGCGTGTGCACCTCTTGTTGTAGCTGTTTAGCTCGGCTACGAGTAATTGGTCCATCGAAAACATGAGCTGGTGCAGCTTGACTTGATGATTGTTCCATCTTGCTTGATGTAGTCGATATACTTGATGGTGTGGTCGGCGTAGGCATATCAGTCTGTATTTGTATAAAATGTATTTCATAGAGTCTATGAACAGGGCTGGGTTGATCCTAGATCAAATGCACACTTAACTTGATCCTGTAGTTTAGGTGTGTCTTTACCTTCCCTCGATCAGTAAAAGATGAATAGCACACTTAACTTGGTCCTGTACTTTAAGTGTGTCCTTGTCTTCCCTGTTATTCGGACCTATAATGAAATACATTTACGTGCAAACAGACTCTACATGCATTAATTTTGCGCAAGCTCATTATTTTTATCATCTTTTACCTTCTTGTCAATAGCAATGTTGTGCAAACCATTTGAAATTTAGTCCTAGAGATTCATGTGATACATAAGTTTTATTGGTAATCTTCTATCGGATCTTAGTACTGTTGGATGGCCTACTCACCTAAAAACCAAAGCCAATGACAGGTCCGGAGTGTGCTATCGACTTAGCTTGGTCCAGCACCATAAGTATGCCACTCTACCTATTCTGGTGGGTCTCAGTAAGGCGGGTCCGGAAAGCATTCGGATCTAAGGAAGTTTAATCAATATAATTATATTGTCATAGTGAGTTTGTTAGGATCTAAAATTCAAAAACAGGTAATAAGCCGCAAATTAGAAATAGGCAAGAGGACGAATTTTACTGCTTTTATTGTCTCTTATGTGCGGGAAAAATGAACAATTGACGGCAATCTGCATGGCGATGGTAGATGTTGTCGAAGCAACAAAGCTCCAACAACTCCCAGGGGGCCCCTCGTCAATGTTTTACGCGTTGACAGTGGCGTTGGCGAAGCAACTAAGCTCCAACAACCCCGGGGGGCTTGTCGTCGATGTTTTACGTGTTGACAATGGGCGCCATCAAAGCAAACAAGCTCCAACAACCCCCAGGGGCCTGTCGTCGATGTTTTACGTGTTGACAGTGGGCGTCGTTGAAGCGAACAAGCTCCAACAACCCCCACGGAGCCCACCGTTGACGTTTTACACGTTGACAGTGGGTGCTGTCGAAGCAAACAAGTTACAACAACTCTCAGGGGGCCCGCTGTCGACGTAACAAAGGGTCCTTGGAGATTTCGGAAGCAAGACTCGGACCTCGGAGCTGTCATGCTGGCTATGAGTTCGGAGCAATCATGTTTTCATGACATTGTCAAATTCCTTATGGTAGATGTCCTCAATCAATTGAGCGCATTTACCAGGGGGCCAACAAGATAAAGGGCAATGAATTGAAGACAAAAATAGAATTCGAAAGGATTTCATTCATTCAAAATTGGACATTTACAAGGTGAAGGTACAAAAGTAAAAGTCCTAGCTACTGAAGTCCCTCACGAAGAATGAAGCAACCTTCTGGGCGGCTTCTTCGACGTTGCCTTGGCAGCTTCCTCCTCCTCGACGATGGGTCCTTCAACCACCAGAGCTAGAGACATCGAGGGGTCTCGACTTCGAAAGCACGTCAGCACATACTCTACGATGTCCGTAGCGAGAGACTTCCCTTGAGTCTCGATCTGGTCGACGACCACATCTCCCAGAGCATCCAACTTAGTGTCGGCGGAGTTAAGCGCCACCGGTGCCTTGTCCATCTCTGGCTCTGGATCAGCCAGTCGGACCGGGCTAAATCCAAAAGGTACCAGAGCTTCATTTGATCGCCCAAGGAAGTCCCAGACTTGCTAGGACTCGATTGCTCTTGCGCTCTGGAGCTCCTCCAGCGACCTCCTTGCAGAAGAGAGCTCCGTAGAACCCTCCTTTAAGAAACGTTTGACCACTTTGGCGTGTTGCTGGATCCGTTCAGCCAGCAACTTATCTTGGTCAGCGATCTACTTCTCTCAGAGGTGTATGCGGCCTCGCCTTTCCACAAATTCCTTCTCCTTCGCCTTCACTTTGTCCTCCCTGGTAGAGACAACATTTTCTCTTTTGCTGTCTCCTTCTCCTACCAGCCATACTTGGTGCTTCTCTTGTTCGCACCAGGACTTGAATTTTTCCACATGATCAGCCAAGTCCTTCTCGCCGCGTGCCAGTTTCTAAGAGATTTTATCCTCTATTTTTTGGAGTTCATCCTCCTTATTGTCCAATTCATCCCGACGTTTGAGGAGTTGTTCCCTCACAATGTTGAGACTCTCCGAGAGGCTTTCGGCCACTTCATTGGCCCTCTGAGCATGCTCGTAGATCTCCTAGGTATTTTTATCGAGGCCTTTTATAGCAGCCTCACGTTCGTCCAGCGCCTTGTTTAGGTGCGACTGCCGAGCTTTCTCCTATTCCAGCCAATCCCTTTGGCCAGCAAGTTGGGACTGCGTCAACTTCGTCTTGAAGCACAGCAGTCTTCGCCAGTGCCTCAGGGTCTCAAGCTCTTCTTCTAGGGCCCTGCGCTCGTAGTCAAAGGCGAGCTCGACTTGGCGGAGGCTGGAGCAGGTGTTGTCTATAGACATACCCAGGGGGGATTGGTTCAGGACCTGCCACAAGTTCCTCCTCCTCTAGCTCCCCCGAGTATTCTGGAATGGTCGTCTGAGCCCATGGCACAAGCATGGACTCCAAAAACTCAACGTCAGCAGCGCTGAGCTCTGGGAGCTCATCCACCTCCGACGCAGAAGTCGAAGGTCCTGTAGCTGGATCTGAAAGTTGCCTAGAGGGGGGGTGAATAGGCTAATTGACCTGCAAATGACTTAATAAAACGAGATTAAATCACAAGGGGCGGACTAGTCCGGTCAGGGGGCGGACTAGTCCGGTCAGCTTGCGTGAATAACCCTAAAAAGATGTTTCTAGCAGGTTTTAGGGAATTTTTCTCTTTGCTACAAGTGCGTATATGTTTAAGTCAAGTTGAGCAACAACCTACACAAGAGCAAGTCAAGTTTCCACAAGTTTGTAGCAATGCGGAGTATGAAACGAGACTACCAACCCTAGAACAAAGTAATCAATAGAATGAATGCGAAGAACACAAGGAGGCAAGGATTTTATCCCGAGGTTCGATTCCACACAAGGAATCTACGTCCCCGTTGAGGAGTCCACAAAAGGACCGGGTCCAACAACCCTTCCCTCACCAAGTTTACCGCACGGGCCTAACTTGGTTCTCCACTAATCACAACGGTGATTACAAAGTTCGTTGGGGCTTCTCACAAACTGAGGCTCCCACACCACAAAGATGATCAACACAATAAAGCAAACTCAATACACAGCCCACAAAGACTCAACGAGTGCAAGAGATCAAACCGGGAGCACAAGCGCGATGTTCTTCCTCTTCTCCACCTCACTAAACCCTAATCCACTCAAGAATTAGTTTTAGAGGGAAAGTAGGCAAGAAGGAGGCTTAGGAGTGCTCCAAGTTGGCTGTGGCGGCGCTAGGGTTTGAGTTTTTCCAAGGGTGTTTGAAATGAGGCCGGGGGTCCCCTTTTTATAGAGGTCCCAAGCCCAATCTGCTGACTTCAGCAAAAGGGCGGACTAGTCCGGCCACTGGCCCGGACTAGTCCGGCCTAGGGGACCACTGACCCCTTTGTCAGGTCCCGACAGCTGACACACTATCGTCACGCTACCCGCCAAACTTCAAATTCAAACGGTCACTTCCAGAACGGACTAGTCCGGTCAACACCGGACTAGTCCGATCTCACACAGAGCCTTTTGCTCCGTGTGAAAACGGACTAGTCTGAGGACCACGGACTAGTCCGGCCCCTAGGGCGGACTAGTCCGGTCCTCCCAGACTTAGCCACAGAAGCACCTTTTCTAGCCAACCCGGACTAGTCCGGCCCCACGGGCGGACTAGTCCGTTCTCACTCAGGACCTCTTGGTCCGGTCCAAAACGGACAAGTCCGTGGTTTTGGGACTCCATCCCCAAAACCCACTCACAGCTACCCGGACTAGTCCGGCCACAAACGGACTAGTCCGATCTCAGTCAGACCCTTCTGGTCCGGCCAGAAACGGACTTGGCCGGCCAGGAACGGACTAGTCCGGCCTCCTGCACGGACTAGTCCGGCCCTACGGCCAGACCACTCAATCACTCATTTCTTTCATAGGTTTGACCTCTAAACCACTTTGAGCTCCCAAACTTGATCTCAATGCACTTTACACACACACCCTCCTATTGCTACGGCTAGTCTAACTCAATCACGCTAGAAACCCTAGTTTCTACGCTTCGAGTTGACTCCGTTTCCTTCCTTTTCCTTTTTGAGGGTTTGCGTCTCCAATTGAGTCCATACCTGTGCTAAGATCACTTGAGCTCATTAGCGACTTAATTGTCGTCATCAATCATCCAAAACCCACGGGGAACCTAGATGCACTTTCAATCTCCCCCTTTTTGGTGATTGATGACAACACATTAAGTCCTTCACAAATAAGAGTATAAAGTTTGGTTTTCATAACATGTGTGCGTATGAATGACTCCCCCTCAATGTATGCAACATGTAAAAGAGGTGGAGGAGTTCTTTCATACCCACACACGTTATGGTGGGGTGCCTACGTGATGTGCTCAACAGTGTGTGTCAAGACATGAATAACATCAATACATTCATAAGATTGACAATAAGAGCAATATATTGATAGTAAGCAACAATAACGAGTCTTGCACAAATGTAAACATCCAAGAGCATAAATATGTTACATGACAGTCAAACATCACAAAACACACCCACTAAAGATTAACTCCCCCTTAACTCTCCCCCTTTGGCATCAAGGCACCAAAAAGGAAAAGAAGGGAGGAAGCTAAGACCTAAGAGCTAGTCCTCGTCTTCGCCACTTCCACTCTCCGTGGCCTCGGAATCTTCGACGTCGTCCTCATCATCGACATCGTCGTCGTCGTCGTCGGAGTTCCTTGCCGAGGGAGCAGCCCGAGAGGAGCTACCATCCTCTTGGAGCTGGGCGAGCTCATCGGCGGTGAAGGTGGGGAAGGGAGTGATTTCCCCATCACTCACCTCCGGAGAGGACATTGGGACTTCCAGCTTGTCGCACACCGCCTTGAGATATTTCTCTTGACGCTTGTGTGCCCTCTGAGCGCGAATCTCTTGCTTCCGGCACGAGGTGAAGATGGCCTTGAAGCACTTGAAGAACGCACTCATGGACTGAGGCGGAGGCGGAGAAGGAGGCGCCACTGGGCGAGACGGAGGATCAGCATTCTTGCGTCTTGGAGGCACCGGCACATTTGGCGGCTTCTGGGGGCGCAGAGGTCGGTGCGATACATCCTTGACAAAGGACACGCCCGACACCTTCTCAATGAGGCACATGATGTAGGGGGCATACCCGCACGCCCTGTTGGGGGTATGCGAGATGTTGAAGATATCGTCGAAGATGTAGTCGACGAGATTGAACTTCTCTTCCCCATCAATCAGAATGAGCAGGTGCCTTAGGTTTCCTTGAATGACCCCTGCATCACCGTCCTTGGGTGCAATGGTCCTCCTAAGAATCCGGTTCATGATGCTGTAGAATGGCTTGATGTTCCGAGCTAGTCCGGCATCAAACGGGAGGTGGCTTGGATACATGTAAGCCAGCTCCTCACGATCCACTGCCTTGAGGTTCGAGATAATGATCTCATGGTCCATGTGAGCCTCAAGACCAAGGATCCTTGCAAACTCAGCATAGGTGATAGAGTATTGTTCACCATGAGTCATCCAAGTTATCCTCCTGTCACCTGAGCTTGAAAAATAGATTGTGGAGTAGAATTGGAGAATGATTTCCACATTCCAATCATATTTGAAGCCCATGATCTTCTTGAGATCATGGCGCTCGGCAGCTTCAATCACGGCATCAAAGGCCGAGTGCTCCTTCTTCGCCATATAGTCCCAGTCCACCCACTGAGCCTCTATCACTGGCCTCTTCATTTGTTGGTAGACTAGTCTGTAATAATCACAGTGGAAGTCACACCAAAATCTGGGATCTGCCGTGCTCCTCTCATACTTGTAGACCTTTTCTTCCCTTAGCCTCCTGGCTTTTTCAGACCCCTTGCCATGAAATACATTTGCCGACAGTTCCTTTTGCCGGTTGGGATTCCTTTCCGGTGTGTGGACTTCAAGGGGGCCAATAGAGGTGGCCTTCCCCTTTTCCTTGATCACAACCCCTCCGGGTGCCTTCTTGGCTGGCACCTTGACGGAAGGCTTCTTCTTTTTCGGCTCGACTGGAGCCGGGGCTTTTCCCTTCTTTGGGTCGCGCTCGACCCTAGGGACAGCCTCTTCTTGGGCTGGTTCCTTCCCCTTAGCTTTCTCGCCAACAGTGACGAGCTTCTTTCGCTTGGGGGCACTGGCTTCAGCAGCCCTGGAGTTGTGGGCCTCCCTATCCTCTCTTTTCTTTTTCCTCAGCTCATTTAGAGACTCTGCGGTTGCTCGAGCTATGGCTTCTTCCTCGTTGTAGATGCTAGCTGCAACTTTGGAAGCTTCGAGGGCTTTCAGCCGCCTCTCTTCCTTTGCCTTTTGCGCCTCTAAAAGTGCAGCCTTGGTCCTTGCCTCGGCAATTTGGGCCTTGGTACGCCCCTCGAGGTTGACACGCGGAGGAGAGCGCTCGGAGTTCGACATTCTGTGCAAAGGATAGAGAGAGGAAGATATGAGCCTAGGAAGAAGAAGTATTGCCGAAGAGATCTCGAGAACCAACTAGAAGTAGGGTTTGCCCTGTGCAGACCGGACTTGTCCGCCCCAGGGGCGGACTAGTCCGCTGGCCGGACTTGTCCGCCTGGTGGCCGGACTAGTCCGGGTTACACAGGAAGAACCCTAACCCTAGTTGATTCGTCGAAAAATTTGTGAACCAATGCGCAATACTCCTAGGCTATGATCGCAAGGGTGTATAGAACAACATTAATGAAGGTGTTCCTATCAAAAACTTGAAGAATCAAGAATGGGGCTAGTTTTTGAGGAACGGTGAAATACCTTCAAAAATCCGCTTGAGTCGTCGAAATCGGCGTGGATCTCGAAGGTGGAGCGCGGGGAAGTGATCCCTCACTCCCAAGGACTTCGATGCGCGGATTGGAGTTGAGTTTTGGTGGTTGGAGCGCAAAATCGCCGATTTGGGGGCGGTTGTGCGCGCGTGGAAGTTTGAGAGGCAAGTAAGAAAGAGAGAGAGGGGTCCGGGCCGCCTGGGGGTTTAAGTCCCCAAGGGCCGGACTAGTCCGGTTGAGGGGCCGGACTAGTCCGGTCTGTGGACCAGACCCAGACTAGTCCGGGTCCGGACTTGTCCGGTGGAAGGCCGGACTAGTCCGGTGTGCGGACTAGCCGCGGACTAGTCTGACCCGGACTTGTCCGGCCATGGGGGCGGACTAGTCCGGTCCAGTTGGGCTGAAAAACGATATATTTGGGTTTTGCCCATAGAGATAAGTCCTTCGGTACGAATATAGCAAGGAAAACATGACAAGCATGATTTTTAGCCAATAAGGAACAACTTATGAACATTTTCATGAAGAAAATAGATTTCTCAAACAAAATTGAGGAGAAATCGACATAGAGAGGAGTTTTTCGAAATGTGGCTCAAAATATACGAGGAATGGGGTTTAAGCCACGTTTCGAGAATCCAACACGTTGAGCTCACTTCTTAGCTCACAGAAACGCTTCTCGTCAAGAGGCTTTGTGAAGATGTCCGCAAGTTGATGTTCCGTCCTCACATGCGAAATCTCAATGTCTCCCTTCATTGAGTGATCTCGCAAGAAATGGTGTCGAATGTCTATATGTTTGGTCCTAGAGTGTTCCACCGGATTATGGGCTATCTTGATTGCACTCTCGTTGTCACACAAGAGTGGAATTTTACGCAGGTTAATCCCATAATCCTTAAGAGTTTGTCGCATCCAAAGAAGTTGTGCACAACAACTTCCGGCTGCAACATATTCCGCTTCGGCGGTGGATAGAGCAATAGAGTTTTGCTTCTTAGAGGACCAAGACACAAGAGATAGACCTAAGAATTGGCACGTACCCGATGTGCTCTTCCTATCAACTTTGCACCCCGCATAGTCCGCATCGGAATATCCAATGAGGTTAAACTTGGATCCTTTGGGGTACCAAAGTCCTAGGGTAGGTGTGTGTACAAGGTATCTCAAGATCCTTTTAACGGCGGTCAAATGACAAGCCTTGGGTGCTGCTTGAAAGCGTGCACACATACACACACTTAGCATGATATCGGGCCTAGATGCACAAAGATAGAGGAGTGATCCGATCATAGACCTATATAGCTTTTGATCCACACTTGGACCGTCCTCATTTAGGTCTAGGTGTCCATTTGTTCCCATAGGGGTTTTGATGGGTTTTGCTTTGTCCATGTCAAACTTTCTTAGAATATCTTGAGTATACTTAGTTTGACTTATGAACGTCCCTTCTTTGAGTTGTTTCACTTGAAATCCTAGAAAGAACTTCAACTCACCGATCATGGACATTTCAAACCTCTCCGTCATTATCTTGGAGAACTCATCACAAAACACCTTATTTGTGGAACCAAATATGATGTCATCCACATATATTTGGCACACAAAAAGATCCTCATTGAAGTGTTTTGTGAAAAGGGTATAATCCACTTTTCCTATCCTAAAACCATTTTCAACTAGAAAGTCTCTTAAGCACTCATACCAAGCTATAGGAGCTTGCTTGAGACCATAAAGAGCCTTTCGCAATTTGTAAACATGGTTAGGATATTTTTGATCTTCAAACCCTGGAGGTTGCTCTACATAAACTTCTTCCTTGATTGGCCCATTAAGGAATGCACTCTTAACATCCATTTGGTAGAGTTTGAAGTCATGATGAGTAGCAAAGGCTAGTAATATCCGAATTGACTCAAGCCTAGCTACGGGGGCAAATGTCTCATCAAAGTCCAATCCTTCAACTTGTGAGTATCCTTTTGCCACAAGTCGTGCCTTGTTCCTAGTTACCACGCCATGCTCATCTTGTTTGTTGCGAAACACCCACTTGGTTCCAACAACGTTAGCTTGAGGGCGCTTGACAAGCTCCCAAACCTTGTTCCTTTCAAAGTTGTTGAGCTCCTCTTGCATGGCAACTACCCAATCCGGATCCCTTAAGGCATCTTCAACCTTATGTGGTTCCAAGGATGAGACAAAAGAGAAATGCTCACAAAAGTTTGCAACACGTGAGCGTGTTGTTACTCCTTTTGTGATATCTCCTAGAATGTTGTCAACGGGATGGTCCCGTTGAACACTTTGATGAACACGAGGATGCGGGAGTTGACCTCTTGAATTACATGGTTCATCTTCTTCACTTTGGTCTCCCCCTTGATCCAAGCCTCCCCCTTGACCCAAGCCTCCCCCTTGATCTTCATTCTCATTATCACTTTGGGGAGCTTCTAATGGATCTTCAACTTGTCCAATGGGGGTTTGACCTATTTCATAATGATGATGGTCACTTGTGCTTTGAGATGGTTCTTGTGGGCGAACATCTCCAAGTGCCATTTTCCTTAGAGCTTCTAGTGGAGGTTCCTCTTGATCAAGGGCATGTTGATCAACTTGCTCCACTTGAGAGCCATTGGTTTCGTCAAACACCACGTCACGTGCTACTTCAACAATTCCGGAGGATTTGTTGAACACACGGTACGCATGAGTGTTTGAGTCATATCCAAGCAAGAAACCCTCATCGGACTTTGAAGCAAACTTCGAAGTCCTAGGCTTCTTGTTGAGGATATAGCATTTGCTACCAAAGACCCGAAAGTAAGAAACATTGGGTTTCTTACCAATGAGAAGCTCATAAGGGGTCTTCTTGAGGAGGCGATGAAGGTACAATCGATTCACGGCATGGCAAGCGGTGTTAACCGCTTCCGCCCAAAACCGGTCCGATGTTTTGTACTCATCTAGCATCGTCCTTGACATCTCAATGAGCGTCCTATTCTTTCTTTCGGCTATGCCATTTTGTTGTGGAGAATAGGGAGCGGAAAACTCATGCTTGATGCCCTCCTCATCTAGGAACTCTTCTACTTGCATGTTTTTGAATTCGGTGCCATTGTCACTCCTTATAGCCTTTATCCTTAAGGTGAACTCATTTTGAGCTCTCCTTAGAAATTTCTTGAGGACACCGGGAGTTTCACTTTTATCATGCAAGAAGAACACCCATGTATATCTAGAGAAGTCATCAACGATAACTAGACCATACTTGCTGCCACCAATGCTAATGTACGCAATGGGGCCGAAAAGATCCATATGGAGCAACTCCAAAGGTCTAGTTGTCGTCATGATATTCTTAGAGGGGTGTTGAGCTCCTACTTGCTTTCCCGCTTGGCAAGCACTACATGGCCTATCCTTTTCGAATACTACATCCTTTAGGCCACGAACATGCTCACCCTTAAGGAGCTTTTGAAGGTTCCTCATTCCAACATGGGCTAGCCTTCTATGCCAAAGCCATCCCATGTTGGCTTTAGCCATTAAGCATGTGTCAAGTTGAGCTTTATCCGCGGTGAAGTCCACAAGATAGAGTTTTCCCTTGAGCACTCCCTTAAAGGCTATTGAGTCATTACCTTCTCTAATGACACTCACTCCCTCACTAGTGAACACACATTTATATCCTCTATCACATAGCTGTGATATGGATAGAAGATTATAGTCTAGAGAATCAACATGCAGGACATTTGATAAAGTATGTAATGAGGAGATAGAAATTTTACCGGAGCCAAGGATTTTCCCTTGGCTATTGTCCCCAAAGAAGATTCCTTCACTTGGGTCTTTATTCTCCTCATACTCTATGAACATGCTTCTCTCTCCGGTCATGTGGTTGGTGCATCCGCTATCCAATACCCATTTCGATCCACCGGAGGAGTAAGCCTACAAAACAAGTTTTATGCCTTTCTTTTAGGTACCCAAGCGGAGTTGGGTCCTTTGACGTTAGTGGTTAGGCATTTTGGCACCCACACGCAAGGCCTGGGGCTCTTGCGGAGTGGCCCAACATATCTAGCAAACACCTTGCCGTGTTTGTTCTTCTTCAACACATAAGATGCATCAAAATCATGAAATAAATGATGCGGTTCAGATTTAGGCAAGTTTTTGCTAGAGGGTGAGTTCTTTTCATTTTTAGTTTGGGATGAACTCCCCTTAACAAAGACAATCATGTCTTTGCCATACTTGGAGATTTTGGTGTTATGCCTTGCACCTCTAGTATAGCCAAGACCATCCTTGACATGGGGTGGTCTTGTGTTGGTGAATGCACTTCGTGCATATGCCACCTTTTCCTTGTCAAAGATGGCACCCTTAGGTGCTTGTTTGCCTTGTGCTAGGTTGAGTTCATCCTTAAGTTTAAGGATCAAGTTGGAGCACTTGCAAGGTGATGTTGCCTTGGATGAGGCCTTTGAGGGGGTTGAGCTCTTGAAGGAAGAGGTTACATTGTTCTTGAGTGACTCAACTTGAGTCTCAAGGATCTTGTTAGCTTTTGACAAGCTTCCAAGTTCATCCTTGAGCTCAATCGACTTCTCCTCAAGACTTGAACACGTTTTCTTGCAAAGAGCAAGTTCGTGTTCCAATGCCTTGCTCTTCTCTCTTTCGAGCTCAAGGAGCTCATCAAGCTCTTGACATCTCTCCTTCTCAAGGATGAGCATGTCCTCCTGTCTGTTGATGAGATCTTCCTTCTCAAAGATCTCATCCATAAGCAACTTCATCCTACGCAAGGTGCTTTTGCTTATGTCCTTAAACATATGCTCACTTTCACTAGCGCTATCAAAATCATCATGTGAGGAAGTTGGGGAGGAAGGATGAGATGTTACCTTTCTCTTTCCTTCCCTTGCCATAAGGCAAGTAGGCTTGTGGTCGTTGTTGAGGTTGGGGAAGAGCTTGCCTCCCTTGGAGTTCCTCCCGATGGCTATGGTGGCCATCTTCTCCTCTTCTTCTTCGGAGGAGGACTCATCGTTAGAGTCCCACTCCTTCCCCAAATGGGCTTGTCCGGAGGGCCTCTTCTTCTTGAAGAATCTCCTCTCTTGAGGCTTCCCTTCCTTCTTCTTCTTCGTTTCTTCGTGTGGGCAATCAGCGATGAAGTGCCCATACTCGCCACAGTTGTAGCAAGACCTTCTTGATTTGGGCCTTGCTCTTTCCTTTCCCTTGCCCTCATAGTTGTGCCCCCCTTTCTTCCTCCTCATCATTCTCTTGAATTTGTTGATGAAGAAGGCCTCCTCCTCATCGGTGTCGAGGCTCTCCTCATCACTTTCTTCTTGCTCCTTTGAAGAGGGCGTTGCCTTGAGTGCAACGTTCTTCATCTTGGAGGCGGTGAACTTTTGGAGGTCGTTGTAGAAGAGCGCCTCCTTCTCCATGATTTCATGGTTAATGATCCTCCCAAGGACCTCCTCCGGGGTCATTTGAGTGAACCCCAGGCTTTCCCGAATCATGGAGGATAAAGAGACGTTCCTAGGCATGAATGCCCGGATCATCCTCTTCACCACCTCGTGGTCGGTCCACTTGGTGCAGCCATATGATCGGCTCTTGTTGATCAGCACCTTCAGCCGGTTGTACATGTCTTGGGGGGATTCACCATCCAAGATGGCGAATCTCCCAAGCTCTCCTTCGATGAGCTCGATCTTGGCCTCCTTGACCACTCGGTTTCCCTCATGCGCCGTCTTGAGGGTGTTCCATATGTCTTTGGCCACTTCAAGGCCATCGACACGGTTGAACTCATCTCTAGAGAGAGATGAGATGATCACACCCGCAGCTTGAGCGTTGCGGTGAATGAGGATGGCTTGTTCTTGAGTTATGTTGTCCTCATCCTTTGGAATCTCCACCCCGGTCATGACAATTTGCCACAAAGCTGGGTTGAGTGACACGAGGTGGATCTTCATGTTGTGTTTCCACATACCGTAGTCCGTTCCATCGAATTGGAGAGGTTTCCCCAATGGGATGGATAGGTAGTGGTTGTTGGCGGCAAGGCGTTCATAGTTGAACCCTTGCCGGTTGTAGTTGGCTCCGCCACCACCACTTGAATGGTTTGACGGATCAATCTTGGATATGTTCAACTTCTCCCGGAGCTTCGCCTTGAGTTGGCGAGTCTCCTCATCGTCCGTTGGCTTATCTTGATAAGCCAACGTCTCCTCACGGGTCGCCTCGTAGTTGCTGCTCGATGCATCGTCATTCACCACTCCGGCCATCTCTCCGAGTTGTTAGACTCTTTGTGGAGAGTCCTGCTCTGATACCAATTGAAAGTTGCCTAGAGGGGGGTGAATAGGCTAATTGACCTGCAAATGACTTAATAAAACGAGATTAAATCACAAGGGGCGGACTAGTCCGGTCAGGGGGCGGACTAGTCCGGTCAGCTTGCGTGAATAACCCTAAAAAGATGTTTCTAGCAGGTTTTAGGGAATTTTTCTCTTTGCTACAAGTGCGTATATGTTTAAGTCAAGTTGAGCAACAACCTACACAAGAGCAAGTCAAGTTTCCACAAGTTTGTAGCAATGCGGAGTATGAAACGAGACTACCAACCCTAGAACAAAGTAATCAATAGAATGAATGCGAAGAACACAAGGAGGCAAGGATTTTATCCCGAGGTTCGATTCCACACAAGGAATCTACGTCCCCGTTGAGGAGTCCACAAAAGGACCGGGTCCAACAACCCTTCCCTCACCAAGTTTACCGCACGGGCCTAACTTGGTTCTCCACTAATCACAACGGTGATTACAAAGTTCGTTGGGGCTTCTCACAAACTGAGGCTCCCACACCACAAAGATGATCAACACGATAAAGCAAACTCAATACACAGCCCACAAAGACTCAACGAGTGCAAGAGATCAAACCGGGAGCACAAGCGCGATGTTCTTCCTCTTCTCCACCTCACTAAACCCTAATCCACTCAAGAATTAGTTTTAGAGGGAAAGTAGGCAAGAAGGAGGCTTAGGAGTGCTCCAAGTTGGCTGTGGCGGCGCTAGGGTTTGAGTTTTTCCAAGGGTGTTTGAAATGAGGCCGGGGGTCCCCTTTTTATAGAGATCCCAAGCCCAATCTGCTGACTTCAGCAAAAGGGCGGACTAGTCCGGCCACTGGCCCGGACTAGTCCGGCCTAGGGGACCACTGACCCCTTTGTCAGGTCCCGACAGCTGACACACTATCGTCACGCTACCCGCCAAACTTCAAATTCAAACGGTCACTTCCAGAACGGACTAGTCCGGTCAACACCGGACTAGTCCGATCTCACACAGAGCCTTTTGCTCCGTGTGAAAACGGACTAGTCTGAGGACCACGGACTAGTCCGGCCCCTAGGGCGGACTAGTCCGGTCCTCCCAGACTTAGCCACAGAAGCACCTTTTCTAGCCAACCCGGACTAGTCCGGCCCCACGGGCGGACTAGTCCGTTCTCACTCAGGACCTCTTGGTCCGGTCCAAAACGGACAAGTCCGTGGTTTTGGGACTCCATCCCCAAAACCCACTCACAGCTACCCGGTCTAGTCCGGCCACAAACGGACTAGTCCGATCTCAGTCAGACCCTTCTGGTCCGGCCAGAAACGGACTTGGCCGGCCAGGAACGGACTAGTCCGGCCTCCTGCACGGACTAGTCCGGCCCTACAGCCAGACCACTCAATCACTCATTTCTTTCATAGGTTTGACCTCTAAACCACTTTGAGCTCCCAAACTTGATCTCAATGCACTTTACACACACACCCTCCTATTGCTACGGCTAGTCTAACTCAATCACGCTAGAAACCCTAGTTTCTACGCTTCGAGTTGACTCCGTTTCCTTCCTTTTCCTTTTTGAGGGTTTGCGTCTCCAATTGAGTCCATACCTGTGCTAAGATCACTTGAGCTCATTAGCGACTTAATTGTCGTCATCAATCATCCAAAACCCACGGGGAACCTAGATGCACTTTCAGGATCTCATTGTGCAGGATCAGGCATGGCCACCTCATGTGCCGTCACCTCTGCAGTTGGCACTGGGATTTCTATCAGAGCTTTATTAATTTCCGGAGTTGATGTCAAAACCTCCATAGCTGGCTCCAAGACAGCCGGAGCTTGCTCAAGCATTTCTTCCTCGTAGTCCGGTGTAACCACGAGCTCCTCGGTTGTCGGTGTTGAAGTCGTATCCACGACAGCCGGTGCTGCAGCTGTCGTGTCGTCCGTCACAACCATAGGAGGAGGGGCTGAAGCTGTGGCAGGAGCTTCAGCTTGCGCAATCTCTATGGCTGCGGTAGGCATCAGAGTAGCAGTTCCTCTTCTCGACACTCTGTATACAGGATAGAGAATTCAAGAAAAACAAAAAACAAAATCAAGACACAAACTAAAGAGTCGGCCCTTACCTAGTGATGTTGTCGCTCCAGTTGACATGGATCTTGTTCCTTGCACGACCGGAGCAAGAGCCCACCATTGTTGGTGAAGCAGAGGCCCCAGACTTCGCCCCAGGGCTTGTAGCAGCCATTGGCATTGCCTCAGCTGGGATATCCCTCTGCTGAGAAGGGACTCTGGACCCAGAGCCCGCCAATGGCACCGGGACAAGAGTCGACTTTTCGGACCTAGTGCCCTCCGTGGACACTTGTCGGTACCCTACGTACCGTATACCCCTTGGGACTACAAAAAGACCAAAAGAACTTCACCTATCTGCGTCGAAGACCTGCGAAGGCCCTACATGTCATACGGGACTGGACCTGCCTCCCATCTATGGTTAGTCCTGGTGTTGCCACGTGTATACAGCAACCAGACCTATATCCCACACATGGGATAGCTCCGGGCTAAACACTTGTGCGGCACCCCCAGAACTAACCCCCGACAGAGGGAAGCTCCGGTACCGACACGTGTACATCTACACCGGACCTACCCGTCCCAGATGGAAAGCTTCGATGATGCCACGTGTCCAACCGCCGGACCTTCAGCCTCAACAATCAGACTGGTAGACCCCCAACGGCTCGGACCTTTTAGGGGCAATCAAAGACTTCAAGACCCGACTAAGTGTCATTAATACCATATTAATGACACACTATCGGAAGGCTCTTAATACCAGTAACGGCGTTGTCAAGGCCTGTTACCATGCTATTAAGAGTAATTAATCTCATTAATTGTGTATTAAGCATCAGTAACTGCCAGGGCCACATGTCGGGCCAGGCTAACAGTGTAACGACCGGTCCTTGTACTATAAAAGGACTGGTTGACGATACACAAGGGACGTCTCTCTGGAACCCTCCCATACACAGCTTTGATACCCAATACAACAACTACACCCCCCGTGGAGTAGGGTATTACGCTCAGGCGGCCCAAACCACGTAAATCCTTGTGTCCATTTGACATCATCTTTGGAATCACTGCGCGCCCAATACCAAACTACAAACTTCGCGGGCTACCAACGGTAGTACCGGGCGAACTGCCAGATCAACACTTTGATAGCTGGTGCGCCAGGAAGGGGTGCCCGAGGTTCAAAGATGGTGAACTTTGCTGTTGGATCGTCCAACGGCGACCCTGCAGTGCAACCTGCTGGAGGCAATCCCTCCAATGTGCAGCAGCCAGCAGGTGCCGCAGCTCCAGCGGGAGTCAAGCCTCCGCCGCCACCGTCCGCACCAGCAAATCAAGCTGGACAGCAGGACGGAGCATCTGCGTCGGTCACAGCATCGGCTAACAACAATCCTGAACACGCGCTTCATGCAGTGCGTGCTCTCCTCCTACATCCACCACCTCCAAGCGCATCCCAAGGTGCAATGGAGCAGTGGAGGGCTGATGTGGAACATTTGGTTGCAGTAGCAGCCGATCGCATTAGCAACCAAGGTCCTCCCCCCCGGGGTAGGCCCCATCGCAGCATCGGACTCTGTCGGGCAGACTTGGTCCGCACGCTTCCCTGCATAGGAGGCGTGTTGCGTCTCAACAAGCGACGTCGCTGCCTTCTGGGGCGCGACGTACCCATACAATGACCAGGCTTTCAACTCATGACCTCCAGGTAGTGCTTGATCGCTGTTACCATCAACAGGACGGTCGTGTCCATATTGAGCGTGCTCGCGAAAGGCGAGAGGCTCGAGACAGTCCTGCTCCCGAAGGAGTAGGAGGAGGCTGTTCTGCTCTGGCCATGCACCTACGCATGGTCAGATGGCCACAAAAGTTCCGGCCTCACCTGCCGGAGAAATTTGTCGGGACTGTCAATCCCGCCGAGTTTCTCCAGATTTACTCCACCGCAATTCTTGCGGCTGGAGGCAACGAGGTCATAATGGCCAACTACTTCCCCATGGCTTTGATTGGGACCGCCAGGTCCTGGTTCATGAGCCTTTCGCCCGACTCCATCAATAGTTGGGCAGAATTGTGCCAACAGTTCACCGCCAATTTCGGGAGTTCGTACACCCAACCAGGCACCGAACTGGACCTTTTTGCTGCCACGCGGAAGGGGGGAGAATCCCTGCGTTCCTTCATCCATAGGTTCTCCCAGGTACGAAACACTATTCCTTCTATCTCCAGTGCCTCTGTTATTGTGGCATTTAGATAGGGCGTGCGAGACAAGAAGATGCTGGAGAAGCTGGCGATCAAGGAGATTACCAATGTGACGGAGCTCTTCAGCTTGGCAGACAAATGCGCCAAAGCTGTGGAGGGCCGTGAAATGCACTCCCAACCACCTCCGGAGGACAACAAAAAGTCCTCCAAGGGTGAATCCACCACCTCTGGGAGTGGTAAGAAGAAGAAAAAGTCCAACGACAAGAAGAAGTCGTCGGCCGGCACACATACAGCCACAGCTGCTGCAGCTCCAGGTGGCTGGGGGCCACGCCCCGAAAAACGACCTCGGTCGTCGTCTGAAGACGGAGGCAGTTCCAAGATGTGGTGTCCTATACACAAGGCGAACAACCACAATTTGGAAGGCTGTCGTGAGGTCCAGAACCTTGCCGAGCGCTACAACAAGCACTGGGAAGAAGTTCCTTTCCGTCAAAGGGAAGGGAAACAGAAAGTCGACGAAGCTCCGGCTGAAGAGGAGTTAGGCTTCCAAGACCATAAAAAGGTCTTGAAGGTTGTTTACACCTCCGTCGATGATGACTCCGACGTCTCTGACAATGAACGTCAGAAAACCATGAACACCATCTTTGGTGGTTCATGGGACATCACCTCCCATCGTGTCCTCAATACCATGCGGCGGGACATGGCCTCAGTAGCTCCCACTGCTAGGGCGGAGCCGCACCGGAAGTGGATTGACACTGCCATCACTTTCGATGCTTCGGACTGCCCTCAGAATATGATTGAAGCTAGCCAACTCCCATTGATGGTATCTTCGACCATCAACAACATCCAACTTCACCATGTAATGGTGGGCGGAGGTTCGGGGCTGAACCTCATAAGCTTCAAAGCTTTCGTTAAGCTTCAGCTCCGACCTTCGGACCTTCGCCCCTCTCGACCTTTCTCCGGAGTAGGTCTGGGGGCCATAACCCCACTTGGTGCAATAACTTTTTCGGTGACCTTCCGGACCCAGGAGAATTACCGCACTGAAAAGTTGGTCTTCGACGTGGCGCAGATCAACTTACCTTTTAACGCCATTTTGGGCAGGCTAGCCTTATACAAGTTCATGGTTGCTGCTCATTATGGCTACTTGGTGTTGAAGATGCCAACACCAGTCGGTGTTCTCCGGATCCATGGAGATCGCACCGTCGGAGTGACAGCTCTGGAAGAACTCCACGCGCTTGCTACGGCGCAGGAGGAAGAATCCGGAAAGGAGCAAGCTCCGAAACCCCTGAGCATTCATCATCGAGGCTCAACCTCTGCACCTCGCGTGCAACCAAGCGGCGATACCGACATTCCCATCAAAGTCATCCAAATTGGTTCCGACGCCGCTCAGACCACCCGTATATCGGGAGGTCTGAATGACAAATAGGAACTCGCGCTTGTCACTTTCCTTCGGGCTAACATCGATGTGTTTGTCTGGAAACCGTCACAAATGCCTGGGATCCCTAGGGAAGTGATCGAGCACAATCCGAAGATCTATCCTGACGCTCGACTTGTACATCAGAAGCCTCAGAAGCAATCAGTAGAGCGACAGAACACCATACGTCAAGAAGTGAAGAAGTTGCTTGAAGTTGGATTCATCTAAGAAGTCTTCCACCCAAAATGGCTGGCAGTTGTTGTACCCAAGGCCGGCAGGAAGCTTCGGATGTGTATCGACTACACTACACTGAATAAGACATGTCCAAAAGATCAATTCCCACCACCTAGAATAGATCAGATAGTGGATTCCACCTCCGAGTGCGAATTACTGTGTTTCCTGGATGCATATTCTGGGTACCATCAAATCAGAATGTCCAGGGAAGATGAAGAGCATACCTCATTCATCACAGTAGATGGATTATATTGTTATACCGCCATGCCATTTGGTCTCAAGGATGCTACTTCAACATTTGTACGAGCTATGTACAAAACTTTTGGAGAGCTTATCAGAGACGTAGTGGAAGTGTATGTCGATGACATCGTCGTCAAGATTAAAAACAAGGAGTCGTTCCTTGACACCTTCCAAGCTGTCTTCGACAAGTTGCGAGTCACTCGCATGAAGTTGAACCTGGACAAGTGTGTCTTCGGAGTTAGCTTTGGAAAACTTCTTGGTTTCCTGGTGAATCACCAAGGAATAGAAGTAAATTCGGCGAAGATAAAAGCCATTGAAGATATGCGGCCACCAGCCCGCATAAAGGACGTCCAGAAGCTGACTGGATGTCTAGCTGCCCTCAGCCGGTTCATCTCAAGACTGGCGGAACGGGTGCTACCCTTCTTCAAGCTGTTGAGGAAGTCCAGACCATTCCAATGGTCTGAAGAAGCAGAGAAGGCATTCCAGGAGCTGAAGCAGCTCCTCACTACCCTAACAACCTTGGTAGCTCCGAACCCTGGTGAGCCACTCCTGCTTTACATTTCGGCAACTGACGAAGTTGTCAGCATGGTCCTAGTTGCGGAAAGGCTAGAACCATCTCCAGTTCAGGAATCTAGACCCCTTCGGGAGGGTTCGGAGCTACCTGAAGTTGAGTCTGGGTCCCAGCTCCCAGACCCAGATCCTCAAGGAGAGACTCCAGAGGATACCTCTCCTTCAAATGAAGGAGTCACTACTGCTGAACAACAAGATTCGGACCCCTCCGGGGAGGTCCGGGTCACTTCACAAGAAGCTCCGGGTACCTCCAACCGGCACCCGGAGGTCCCCGAACAAGGTCCGAACCCCTCCGGGAGGGTCTGGGTAGATGAGGAATAAGCTTCGGGCCCCTTCGGGAGGGTTCGGACGGTCCAGCGCCCAGTGTACTTCATCAGCGAAGTACTCCATGACGCCAAGACTCGGTATCTATAGGTGCATAAGCTGCTCTACGCAGTTATTATTGCCTCTAGGAAACTCCAACACTACTTCCAAGCTCACAAGATTTCAGTGGTAACTTCTTATCCACTACGTGCGATCTTGCATAACCCCAATTCCACTGGGAACAATGCAAAGTGGGCAGCGGAATTAGCCAAGTTCGACCTTGAATTCGTTCCAAGACAAGCAATCAAGAGTCAAGCATTGGCGGACTTCGTGGCGGAATGGATCCCCTCTCCATCAAATCCTGGGGGCTTCAGTGAGAAGAAGTCGGAACCCAAGGTTCCGGTCTTCACTGAGTCTCACTGGACTCTCTACTTCGACGGCTCCGTGCAAAAGCATGGGGCTGGAGCTGGAGTCCTTCTCCTCGCTCCGACCGGGGATAAGGTTAAATACATGGTGCACCTTGACTTCAAGGCGACCAACAACATGGCGGAGTATGAAGCACTAATTTATGGACTCAAGGTGGCACTATCATATGGTGTCAAGCAGCTGTTGGTAAAGGGTGATTCACAACTTGTTGTAAAATAAGTCAAAGGTGAATGTTGTTGCAACAACCCTCAACTAGCGGCATACCTACTTGAGGTCCAGAAGCTTCAGAAGGACTTCGGCATCCTGGATCTTTGCCATGTCCACCGTCTCAACAATGCTGAAGCTGACGAACTCTCGACGAAAGCTTCAACCGGGGCTCCGACTCCCAACGGAACCTTCGTCCGGAGGTTGTCTAAACCTACAGCTCAGCCTGCCGAACTGAGCGAAGGGGGCGAGACCAGCACCTCAAAGCTGGCGGTCCCGATGGCCTTGTTACCATGGCGTCCATCAAGGGTCGTAGGTGCTGCAGGAAGCTCCGAGCAACCCAACACGCAAGACTCAAATCCTCAAGCTAGTTCCGATGCATGGATCTCGGAGATCCGGAGCTACTTGAAAGACAATTTCCTTCCTGAAGATAATGTATCCGCTGACCAGATAGACAGATTGGCTAAAAGATACACACTGGTAGAAGGGGATCTCTACCAGCACGGTGCCAACGGCGTCCTAATGGGTGCATTACAAGGGAAGAAGGTTGCGAGCTCCTCGCGGAAATCCATGGAGGCGAGTGTGGGAACCACGCGTCTTCCCGCACGCTGGTTGGTAAAGCCTTCCGGCATGGCTTCTACTGGCCTACAGCGCTCCAGGATGCAACTGAGTTGGGGAAAAAATGTGAAGCATGCCAGTTCCATGCGAAACAAATTCATACACCAGCTCAGCCTCTACAAATGATACCTCTTACATGGCCTTTCGCTATGTGGGGGATGGATATCTTGGGACCTTTCCCAAGAGTCGTCAGAGGTTACAAGTTCCTTTACGTTGCCTTTGACAAATTCACCAAATGGCCAGAAGCAACTCCAGTTGTGACAATAAACAAGCAATCAGCTATCAACTTATTGCAGTCCATCGTATGCAGATTTGGAGTCCCAAACAAGATCATAACTGATAATGGGACCCAGTTCACAAGCTCTGCATTCCAAGGATATTGCGAAGACCTCGGTATCCAGGTCAGCTACGCCTCTGTAGCTCACCCGGCAAGCAATGGCCAAGCCGAGAGAGAAAATGCAGAACTCCTAAAAGGACTCAAGACACGCACATACAAGCACCTAAAAAAAACATGGAGCCAACTGGATTGAAGAGCTTCTGCCCACACTGTGGGCCAACAGGACAACTCCAAACCGGCCAACTGGAGAGACACCCTTCTTTCTGGTGTACAGAGCCGAAGCAGTCATTCCTCTAGAAATCACCTTGGGGTCGCTCCGGGTCCGGACCTTCGATGATGCCACGCAGGACCAGCTCCGGCGTGAAGACCTTGACCTCCTTGAAGAGGGAAGGTGTCGAGCAGCTGTTCGGAATGCTCGATACCGCCAAGCTCTTCAGCGCTATCACCAACGGCATGTTCATAGCCGACAGCTCGAGGAAGGCGATCTGGTGCTATGGAGAATACAATCCAGAGAAGGGTTAAACAAACTTTCCCCCGGCTGGGAAGGACCCTTCCGAGTGATCAAAGTATCTTGTCCCAGATGAGTTCACTTGGCAACCGAGGATGGGACACCTCTCCCAAATCCTTGGAACATTGAGCACCTCCCTAAGTTCTATGCTTAATATCACGGAGGTGAGTCTGTAGTTACATGTGATGTATGTTATAGAGTCATTGTACAGAGTTAGGTAGCTCCTTCGGGAGAATAGTCGGACCTTCCCCTGAAGGTCCGCAAAGTTCAGGCAACACTTGTCACAGTCTCAGAACTAAAAGTGTAGCTAGCTACCTTGGACCAAACGAGAAACAAAACACACTTAGCCTGGTGTCGTACCCTAAGAGTGTACTTGTTTCCCCTGTACCCCGGACCTATAATGAAAGGCATCATTGTGTGAAAACAGACTCCATGTGCATTTATTTTTTACAGGCTCAATATTTTTTATTTTTCTCTTTCTTGTCTATAACAAAGTTGTGCAATTCTTAAGAAACTTTAGCTCGACCAGTTCATGTACAATTCGAGTTGCATCGTCTATTCTTCTGGGTCCAAACATTGTTAATGGTCTACTCGTTTGAATGCCACCAAGCCAATCTAGGGCCGGGGTGTGCTATCGACTTAGCCTGGTCATGCACCCTAAGTACGCCACTCTACCTACACCCCGGTAGGCCAAGGTGAGTCCAGAAATGATTGGACCTGGAGGAAACAAGGTAGTGCACTTGATTGTACTTAGAATTGTGTTCGACCTAAAACTTTCTTGGGAATAGTAAGTCGCAGTTGAGTTATAGATAGGAAATGGATTTTACTATTTTTCTTGGCTTCAGTGTGCAGGAAAAATAAAGGTTCCATGATGATGGTGGATAAATCCGGAGCTACCAAAGCTTCGACACCCCCCAAAATGGTCTGCTGTCGATGTTCCAAACACTGATAGTAGACATTGTCGGAGCTACAAAGTTCTGACAGATCAAGGGGGCCAGCCGTCAACGTGAATAAAAGATGGTGGGAAGACTCTACAGTGGAGTCTGCTGTCGACACACCATGTGTTGACAGAGGTCACAGCCGGAGCTACCAAGCTCCGACACCCCAGAGGACTAACCGTCGATGCTCTACGCGTTGATGGAGACTACTATCGGAGCTACTAAGCTCCGACGTTGGTCAATGCCGGAGCCACTAAGCTCCAACAACCTCAGGGCGCCTTCACCATCGAAGACTTTGGACCTACGTTCTACAAGTTTGAAGCGCGCAAGTCTTCAACAACTGTTACATCCTATTGGTACATGTTCACAATCAAACTGTGTACATCTACCAGGCGGCCAAGTGGGACAAAGGTGTTGAAGACAAAAAACGAAATTCACAAAAAACTTGGATTTCATTCATATGGAGACAAGAGATTACAAAATTGGAGAAAAAGGAGAGAGAATACAAGCGGGAGCTACAAAGAGATGGTCCTAGATCCTATGGAAGAACGAGGCAACCTTCTGGGCAACCTCCGATGCGCTGTCTTGGGCAGCTTCTCCCTCTCCGTCGATGGGGCCTTCAAGCACCGGGTCTAGGGGGAACTGAGGGTCCCAGCTTGTGTAGCACGTCAGCACGAATTCCGCGACGTTCTTTGCCAGGGATCGCCCCTCGGTTTGCAGCTGGTCCGCAACGACATCGCCCATCTTGGTGAGCTTGTTGCTTGCCGAACTCAACGCCTGCAACACCTGGTCCAGCTCCGGCTCCGGGTCATTTGGACACACGGGACTAAAACCCATTGGCTTCAGCGCATCGTTGGCTTTGCCCAAGAAGTCCCAAACTTGTTGGGACTTCGCAACCCTGAAACCTTGCCTCTCTTCCAAGGATCTTCTGGCCGCCGCAAGCTCTGAATTCTCCCGGGTAAGACGCTCTACCTCTTTGGCATTCTGCTGAATCTTTTCAGCAACCTGCCTTTCGAGTTTGCCGAGCTCTTCCTCCCGGAGGTGGATCTCGTTCCAGCGGTTGACCAGGTCCTTCTCCCGGCCCTGCACCTTCTTCTCCCTGGCAGCAATTTCATCCTCCCTCTTGTGGAGGTCCTGTCCTCGCTAACAGGTCTTCTTCTCCTCTTTCTCGCAGCGCTCATCCAGCTTCTTGGTGCGCTCCGCGAGACTCTTATCACCCAGAGTTAGCCTCTGAGTAAGCTCTTCCTCCCTCTTCACGAGGTCATCTCGCAGCTCCAGGAGTTTTTGCTCTTCATCTTTGATCTTCTCAAGGGCCTCCTGGCGCTTGATGAGGCTGTCGTGGATAGCGCTGAGCTTCTCCCCGCGATCATTCGTTGCATTATTAGCAGCTATGGTCTGTTCGTGGATGGCCCAGGACTGGTTGTCGATAGATCGCACCATGCTTTTCGTCTCGTCCAGCAGCTTACCCCAGTACTCCAAACGGACCTTCTCCCTCTTCACCCACTCCTTGTCGTTAGCCAGCCTCGACTGCGCCAGCTTGATCTCGATTTGGAGCCAATTGCGCTACCTCCTAAGAGTTTGTCGCTCCTCCTCGAGGGCCTTGCTGTCGTGGTAGAAAGCCAGCTGGACTTGACGAAGGCTGGAGCAGGCGTTGTCAATAGACAACGACAGAGGGATTGGGTCCGGACCGCCCGGGGTCATCTCCGCTGGTTCCAGTGGGTTCTCCGTGACAAAAATCGGGTCCCACTCTACAAGAGCAATCCCCTGAGCTTCCACAGCACTAGGGCCACCCTCCGGGATAGCCTCGGTTGCCGCCGTGGAAGGTCCTGCAATAGAAGTTTCGACCTCTCGAGTTGGCTCCGAAGGTACCACCGCCAGGTCATCAACAACTGGCCCCTCAGGCGAGGGGCCAGCAGCTTCATCATGGCACCCCGACTCAGGCGCGGGCACCTCCGGGACCACTGCCTTCGGGGCGGGCATTGAAGATTCTGACGAATCTGAAGTCACTTCTAGCTCCAACGACGGCGCCTCCTCCATCACCGGCTCAGGCGCTGGCGCTTCGATTGTCATGGGCTTGGGTGCTGGGACCTCTGCAGCACCTGGCTCACGCGCAAAAAATTCTTTGACGACCGGCTCGGGCGCCAGAACTTCTTCGACGACCGGCTCGGGCACCGGAACTTCATAAGCCACCGGCTCTGCTGCCAGGGCTTCAACAACATCCGGCTCTAGGGCCATAATCGCAGCTACCTCTGGCTCTGAGGCCGGAGCGTCCATCATTTCAGCATCCAAACCCGGAGCTTCAACCTTCGGGGCAGGTGTCGCTGGTACATCTTCATTCCTGTGGTCTGGCACTACCACGAGAGCTTCTGGGGATGAGTCGAGGTCCAAGACCACGACAACCGGCGCTGGAGCTGCCGCAGCCTCAGCCACCTCTTGTGGCGACGCTAGAATTGGAGTCGGAGCTTCCGTCTCCACAACATCAGTTGCTGTCGTGGGAGCCGGAGCTTCAGTCCTTCTCTTGGGGACACTGCAGATGAAGGACGAAGAAACTCAAGATGCAGTTACAACCAAAAAACAACCAACTGAGGTAAAAAAAACAAAATTTACCTCGAAAGGCTTCTACTCCAGCTAGCACGGAACCTCTTCTCCAGACGGTCGGCGCCGGACCCTGTCGCCCCTAGCGTGCCAGCTCCGTAAGGTTCCCTGGAGCTTGCTGCTGCTGCCGGTGTCACTTTGATTGAGGCCCCCCTCGACCGGGAAGGACCTCCAGACCTAGAGCCCTCAGCTGGTATTGGAGCCGTATGGTCGGAGCTAGCACCCCGGGGAGATGCCGATGATGGAGTGGTTGTCACCGTTGTAGAACTTCCCCTCCGAGGAGAAGGAGCCGCTGTGGAAGGAGCAGGTCCGACGGACCTCCTGTCAGAGTGCTTCAGCTTCCTTTTATGGCTCGAGGGCTCGGCCAACTCCTTGCCCTTGCCAACGACTTCAACTCTCTGTCTCGGGGCAGAAGGGGGACCACCCTCAGAAGCTTCGGGGATCGCCAACCCGGTGGTCGGACGCCTCTCGACTTCACCAAGGTTGTCAAGCACCGACGTCTTCCGTCGGAGCTCCCTGCTGAACTCCGCCTCCATGTTCAGAGGAAAACCGCCGGCGGAGTCAAGTTGTCACCCTCGACGTCGATGCCGTGCTGGAACTTCTTGAGGTGAAACTCCAAAGTTGTGCCTTCCATGTTGGATTTCAAACCAGTCTCAATCCGATCGTCGTCCATCACACTGTTGAGGGCCCAGGCAAGCTTCTCCCTCTTCTTCAGTGGAGCCCATCTGTTAACCAGGAAGTTACAAAATACTGCCTGAGGAGTCACCCCTCCTTCCACGCATTGGCGGATCCTGGTCAGAGCAGGGTTGAAGGCGTCCGATAACACCGGAACTTCGCTCCAAGCTTCAGTGTCGACGTTGGGGAGGCCTTCGGGTAGCTCCAGCTTCTCATGCTCCTCGACCCTGATGACGATCCAATCCTTCTTCCAGTCATCCCACTTCCCAGAAGGGAACGACCGCAAGTACTTGTACGGGCACTTCTTGCGCTTCACAAAATAATAGAAGCCAAGGTACTCGTCACTCTTGTCGGTGGTGTGGATGGTGAAGAAGGTGTGGAAGAGCTCGACACAGGGGGGAATGCCCACCCACATCTCACAGAAGTGGACAAAGATCGACACCAGAAGAATGGAGTGGGGGCCAAGGTGGTACAGCTGCAGACCATATAAGTCTAGCAGCATCAAGAAAAAGTGGAGAAAGGTGGGATCAGTCCCACCATGGCATACGCGAAGAAGTACACCATGTCGTCGGCGTGTTCCTTCTTGAACGGAAGCTTGCCGGTGCAGACCTGATGGTTGAAGAAGTCACTGGACCACCCCATGAGGGCCCGGACCTTCTTCAACTCACCGTCAGTCTTCAGTCGGCTCTTGTGGAGACCCAACTCCATCGCAGCACAGTGGGGCGAGAGATGAAAAGCAAGCGAAAGTTTGGAGGATTTGAGCACGAGTTCGAATGAAGGCGTAAAGAATCCCCAAATGGTGCGCGCTTTCCTTCTTAAGTAAGACCCCACAACGCTTGGATGGAAACTGCGGAGGACCCGACGATACAATTCAAAAACTTCACCCTGCCAATGACAAGGGGGCCCGGGGCCACCCCGACGATCAAGTCGAGGTTCTTACCCTAGGCGAACGGTTGTCATCATGAAAGGCGGGAAGCCCGAGGGCGGCGGCATGATAGGGCGCCTGGAACCGATATAATTTTTGTATCGGGAACCGGCGACCTTCAATTGTGTGAGATCTGCACGCCCGGATATCACCTGTCGCATCCTGGATATGCCATGCGGCATTGGTTTAACTGCGAACTACCGCCAAAAGCACATCCGAAGACTCTTGAAGACGCGGCTCAAAAACCAAAGGATGGACCCACCTCCGACAGAACGACTTCATCGAAAAGGTCTTTCCCAGAGGTGGGCCCAGGGGGCCACTGTCGGTATCCTGCGTATCGTATACCCCTTGGGACTACAAAAAGACCAAAAGAACTTCACCTATCTGAGTTGAAGACCTACAAAGGCCCCACGTGTCATACTGGACCGGACCTGCCTCCCATCTATGGTTAGTCCTGGTGTTGCCACGTGTATACAGCAAGCGGACCTACATCCCACACATGGGATAGCTCCAGGCTAAACACTTGTGCGGCACCCACGGACCTAACCCCCGATAGAGGGAAGCTTTGGTACCGACACGTGTACATCTACACCGGACCTACCCGTCCCATACGGAAAGCTCTGATGATGCCACGTGTCCAACCGCCGGACCTTCAGCCTCAACAATCAGACTGGTGGACCCCCAACGGCTCGGACCTTCAAGGGGCAATCAAAGACTTCAAGACCCGATTAAGTGTCATTAATACCATATTAATGACACACTATCGGAAGGCTCTTAATACCAGTAACGGCACTGTCAAGGCCCGTTACCATGCTATTAAGAGTAATTAATCTCATTAATTGTGTATTAAGCATCAGTAACCGCCAGGGCCACATGTCAGGCCAGGCTAACGGTGTAACGATCGGTCCTTGTACTATAAAAGGATTGGTCGACGATACACAAGGGACGGCTCTCTGGAACCCTCCCATGCACAGCTTTGATACCCAATACAACAACTACATACCCCGTGGAGTAGGGTATTATGCTCAGGCGGCCTGAACCACGTAAATCCTTGTGTCCATTTGACATCGTTTGTGGAATCTCTGCGCGCCCAATACTGAACTACAAACTTTGTGGGCTACCAACGGTAGTACCGGGAGAACTGCCGGATCAGCACTCCGATAACACTGGATCCGAAGAAGCTACCGAAGCTGGAGGCACAACCAGCAGAGACTTAAATCGGGGCTGAGCTGTTGCTTCTCTTGGGGCGTCCCTCACAGAGCTCCCGTCACCTCTTGTCAACTTCCGCTTGTGACTCGGGGCGTCAACAGGATCTTTCCCCTTGCACCGGCTTGGGATCGACTTTTTGTAAGGCGGAGTTGCAGGACCTTTTCCTTTGCCACTGAATGGTGCAGGTCTGGAGCCTCCATGTGGACAAGGAGCTCCAAAGATCGGTGGAGTTGCGGGATCTTTGCCTTTGCCCCTGGCTGGTGCAGGTCCGGAGCCTCCATGTGGACGAGCTCCGGAGATCACGATCTGTGCTGGAGGAGCACTTCTACGTCTCTCAACAATTCCCGAGTCATCAAGCTCTGGCATCTCTTCCCGTAGCTCCATCCTGACCTCTGGAACCATGTTCATGGGTAGGAACTCCGCTGGAGGTGTCACATCATCGGGATTGATGGTTCCGAGGTACAACTTTTGGAGATGAAGCTTCAAAGCCTTTTCATCCAAGTTTGACCCGATACCAACATCAATCCAGTATTAGTCCATTTCTCCACTGAATGCCCATGCAGGCCATTCCCTTTTCTTCAGCGAGGCCCAACAGTTGGTCAGGAAGTTTGAAATCATCATTAGAGGGGTCACCCCTCCTTCCACGCAACTTTGGAGCCTTAACAAGATCGGGTTGTACTCTTCCGTTAGCTTCGGGGGCACCTCCCAGGTGTTGGTGTTTGTGGTGGGAAGACCATCAGGCAGCTGCAGCCTATCATGGCGATCCACCCTGATAGCACCCAATCCTTCTTCCAGCCATTCCACTTCCCGAGAGGAAACGACTTCAAGGACTTGAAGGGTGGATTTTTGTGCTTCACGAAGTAGTAGAAGCTAAGGAACTCATTCCCTTTCCTGGTTGTGCGAACCGTGAAAAAGGTCCGGAAGAGCGAGATGGAGGGCAACACACAAACCCACATCTCATAAAAATGGATGAAAGTCGCAACCAGCAAGAAGGATTGGGGGCCGATGTGGTGGAGCTACAAACCGTATAAGTCCAGCAACATCAGTAAGAAGCTGGAGAATGGCGGGATGAGCCCCACCATGGCGAACACCGAGAAGTACACAATCTCGTTGGTGCTTTCCTTCTTGAAGGGGAGCTTGCCGAAGCGAATCGAGTTCTTGAAGGAGTCACTCGACCACCCCATGTAGGTGCGGACTCTCGACAACTTGCTTTCACTCTTGATCCTGCTGGGAGGAAGTCCTAACTCCACCGACGCAAAGTGGAGCGGAAGTGGAAAAAGTGATGCCAGGGCGAAGAGCTCTAAGCGCATGATGAATCGAAAGCGTTAGGAGTTCTCTTCCCGTGCATACTTTCTCCCTTTAGTAAGCCCCTGCGACGCTTGGTTGGAAACCTGAATCACGAATAACTTTGTCAATGTCAAGGGGGGCCCAGATCCACTTCTACAAAAAGTTGCACCGCGCGAAATGTTGTCATGATGAGGAGCTGTAAGTTATAGGGTAGAGCCTTGATAGGGCTATAGGGATTACGCTGTAAACCGATATGAATTTCGCATTGAGAACCGGCGATCTTCAATTGCGTGAGATCCACATGCCAAGATCCCACTCACCATATCAAGAAGGGCCGCGTGGTGATGGAATAACTGTGTGTCGTCGCTTCAACTGCCCAGGAAAAGACTTTGGAGAAGTAACGCGGGAATCAATGATGGCCCCACCTCCGATAGCATAACCTCTCTCTAAGGCGGGTTCGGGGGCCACTATCGGTACCATGTGTATCGGGTACCTCTTGGTACCGTAAAAAAATTCATGGAGTTCCTATATCTAGGAGGCGGACGTCCGAAGGAGATACGCGTCCCGCAGTACCAGATCTGCCTCCCTCCTTAGGGCGTGTTTGGCACGGCTCCAGAGCCAAACTCCGAGAAAGAGCAGAAAAAATGTTGGCAAACACCCTAACTCCAAAACTCTACGACGAGGTCCAACTCTATGGAGTTTTCAGAGTCCTATACTCCAAAACTAACATATACATAAGTAGTCGTGGAGTTGTGGCGTAATTACCCGCAATACCACTAGTTACACAAGCCTCGAATTGTTTTTTCCCTTTCTGTTCTATCGGGCGGGGCTAGCGGCGTGGGGCTAGCAGCAGGAAGCCGCAGGGGCGACAACGCGCCTCCACACGCTGAGATCGATTGCCGTTCCCACCTCCATCGGCAATCCCGCAGCCGCTGGCGCTCCTTCCAGTCCACGGCCGCAAGGCTTTTTAGCGCCTGAGGAGACGCGTTGTGGTCCGCCGCCCGAACCCTAGCCAAGCGCCGCAGACGGTATGGATCGATCGCTTCTCTGTATTGCCGCGGGTGAGCGAGGGATTTCATGAGGCATAATGGTTGATTGTCGTTGCTAATCACAGGGAAGCCACCGTCAATCCATCTACTTGCATGCCTTCTTCGTTCTGGATCTGCGCCCGTAGGGTACCGCTGTTCCTATTCGGTTCTTCCAATTCATCAAGGTAGTGAACTCAATTATTTATTTGTTGTCGAATTTGAATGCAATTGTAGCAGTTTTATTTTTTACTTCACCAAACTATGTTGCCTTTCTTGCTAGCATGTATTGAACAACTGCTAAAATGACGCACACTTGATATCTGTCAGGGCATAGCATATTATTTGATCAATGACATTCTTGATTTCACGGGCACATCAGCTTCACTAGGCAAAGCCCCTTTGTCTGATATCCATCAAGTAATATCTTTAATCAATACTTTCTTCATAATGTTTTGGTTTGTTACTATTGTAGTGTACCATGGGCTTGCTGAATTCAGAATGTGAAGCATAAAACACATTACCTGTTTAAACAAAGTGTCATTTCTATCTGCAGCATGTGTGTCCAATATTAATAGCATCACACAGTTCGATGGAAATGAAGCGAGCTTCATGTCGGAATTCTGCTGAATAGCATGACTATCTTTCATTTTTCAAATTACACTGAGAACCTTTGCTTTTTTTGATTACATTATGTTCAGTGCATCTAAAGCATGCAGAATTCCATCTACAAGGCATGAACTTTACAATGTATGAAATTTGAGTTGACCGCTATTTCTATTTGGTGGTCTAAATTGCAGATGCAGACATTTCACATGTGACCACTGTCCATTGATGAACTACCTATGTTCCTGTTGTTGATCTGCAATTGCGCACACCTGGACACCGCAAAAATGGAGACCATATCATTTTTGTAATGCAAGAGAGATGCTGTTAGTGCAGGCATGAATCCCAGAGGATTTACAGGATTGATGACTTCAAACTGGCTGATAGCAGAGCAGTCACGGAATTAGTTTGTAGATAGGAGACCGTAATTGTAGTTCGTTCGATATCTTGTAAACTATCTGAGGAAGAACAGTTACATTTATAATAAGTTCACACTGTTTTGATGATCAAGAAGGCAAGAAGCACACTTCGATCTTGTTGGGATTCTACCCATAACGCATCAAGGTTTTTATTCAAAACATCAAACACGTATGCTGACGTATGTTGTATAGAAGCCATTTATTCAAAAATAAAAATATAAAATTACATTTCAGTCGCACTACTTCAAAAATAATCCGATGGGCTTTTGCAATTTTACCCAGAACAAATTGAACAGGTCCAACAATGGCTAAGGGTAAAATTGGCAAAGCATCCTAAAACCTCTCTTTTTTGGAGCAAAGAATACTTTGTCAGCCAAACACCTTGAGTAAAAACTCCATCTCCACAACAGAGTTGCTCCACCCCAGCATTTGGAAGTAGAGTTGCTCTACTGCAGAGTAGAGCCATGTCAAACACACCCTTAGGGTGGCTTCGGTGTTGCCATGTGTCCAGAAGAGTCGGACCTGCCTCTTTCGTTTGGGTAGCTTTGGTGCTACCACAAGTCCTGCAGAGCCGGACCTGCCCCTCTCCTCAAGGAAGCTCCAGCACTGCCACGTGTCCAGTAGCACCAGACCTATCCCCAGTAGAGGGAAGCTCCGGAGCCGCCACGTAGCGCGTGGTCGGACCTGTCTGCAGCGGGAAGAATCGGAGATCTCCAATGGCACGAGCAATGAAGAGCCATTCATCGGCAGTTAGAAGATCAGGTTAACGCGTCATTAATGATATATTAATGATGCACGATCAGAGGACTATCAAGACCGGTAACACTGCTGTTATGGCACGTTATCACCCTATTAACCACCCTTAACACCATAGATCGTGTATAGGGAAGTTTATTACAGTAGAGGCCACCTGTCGGGTCACGGCGCATACTGTAACAACCAGTCCTTGGCATATAAAAGGGCTGCGCTACATAGTAGAAAGGAGGCTAATCTAATCTCAGCGAAGCTGATACACACTCAAGCTATACTCATACAATCAACACACACCCCGTGGAGTAGGGTTTTGCGCTCAGGTGGCCCAAACCACGTAAAACTCTTTGTGTTCACCCTTGTTCTTGATCTTGATTAGCACCCCATCTGAATACGAACCTCTGTGGACTACTTATTAGTAGTATCGAGGGAAGTGTCTTAGTCTACACTTTGACAATGACCATCTTCTCAGTCAAATCTTCATCCTTTCTCATAATCATTGAGAAGAGGTCTCCTCCAACTTCAGCATGAATTTGATCACGAGTCGACAAAGTCAACCCGCTGTAGGAGTGTTGGATGATGAGCCAACTATCCACCGCCATGGTGAAGGCAAACCAAGATATAATCTTGGAGCCTCTCCGAAGATTTGGGGGTAGATGTCTTTGGCTCCTACTGAAAGATAAAGAATCCTCCCGTAGTGGGCAACGATGTTGCCCAACGAGAAGAATTTGTTGAGGAACGCCTTGACATACTAATGGAGTTGAGCTCTTACATCCTCTTTTGGCTTTCCAAAGAACATATATATCTTAATCATAAGTGATAGCTATCCTTCACTTTTGTGCCCTCCCCGGCAGCGACGCTAGAAATGCTTGTTGGTATTTCTTAACACCACAGCTCATCTTTGGTAGGAGACGAAATCCGCAAGTGCACGAAAGATACCGTTGTAGCATTTCACCCAAGAGTATTCCCAAGGATATCGTATTTATCCCAAGGGAAGGCGGTGAAGTGAGGTAAACACTATTCTTATGATCAAGGTATAGGATACTAAGTGTTTATCAGAACAGGGGTAAGATGATAATAGGGATAGTGCGACACACAGCTAAGCAATCTACTCTAAGGGTAAGGTTGTCCTAGTGAGGGTTAAGCTACGAGAAGTGGTTGCTCCTACTGTGCTCTAATTACTCATATACATAGCCTATTAGTGTACACATGAGTATGCTAAGGATGAATACTAGGGCTTAGTGGTCCAACATATCAGGCATGGGTTTACCCCTAACAACATCAGGATGGTTCCCGCAACGAGTCTACGGCGTAGCCGAATGTGGGGGATTACGAAGGATGGATATGGCTGTCACCACCTGCCGCCTACCCCTACAAATCGTGGGTCTACAAGGACATCCAATGCTACTTAATTATATGAGCACCATGCTTACATAATAGGCGATAATTTGGAGTATCTGGTGGACTATGACGACTAGTAGGCGTGCGTGTTACCGTCAAATTGCCTGTGGAGATGGAGTCTACTAGTGCTTAGTTTTTCTGCTGCAGTATTATTAGAACTTGTATTTGAGACTATTTGGAGATTGTAATAAGGTACTATTTATTATTCAAAACATGGTTATTATCTGAATATTGTTTGTGATGCACTTGTATATGTGTGTTGAATATCCTGGACACACATATGCATCACACTTAGTTCATTCTCAGAACCGGGTATCACAAGGGTGAACCTCGAGGGTGGGTGCAACGACATCCTTGAAGTGATTCAAAAGTTCAGGGTTGCGACCTCCAATAGCCAGGTGATCTGTTTCGGTTTTTTTATTGGGGTTGTCCTCGGGGTTGATTTTTAACTTACCTATAGAGGCTAGCCTGAGAGGCCGCAGAGAGGGTGTGCTCCCCCCCGTGAGGGTGGCCCGAGCTCTTAGAGGAACACCAAGCCGTGCTAGGCAACGAGCTTGAGCAAGCTCGGGTGAACACGGAGGCAACTCGGACGGATGCTGAGAAGGCGTGTGTGCAGCCGGAGGGGTTCCTGGTCGACGTTGCTACGGCTTGAGAGGAGCCAGCGCAAGCGGCTCAGGAGGGTGCAACCGCAGCTAAGGAGCTTGATATCCTCCATAATGCCGCTTCTCTGATGTGCAAGGCAATACTCGGACCGTTTGAGGCGGGTGTCGGACTAGATTCTCATCTTCAAGAGATCCCCCGCTCACTTTCCCTTCACCCGGTGGAGGTTGCAGAGGTACGGGCGACGGCTGTGTCAGCTCGTGACTTGGTGCTCGGCCAGCCAGAGCTCAGTACGTCAGGCGATGCCTCACTGCAGCTCAACTTCAGGAGGTTCCCCGACAACACGGGTGGTGGTAGCGGAGCTTCACGGGCTTCTTACCACCGCGCTCACTTGGTGTGACTCGATGTTCGGGAGTTCCTCTACATCGCAACTAAGCGTGTTAGATGGCAGAGCTCTTGTACAAGGTGGCCTCCCAACTCCATAACATGGCTACCGTTGGGGTTAACCTCAGGTCATGTGTTGCCCTTGCGATCATGGTATCACACTATGATGGTATTGATCTTTGTGCCGTCAGGGAAGGTTTCATGGGTGGGTGATCAGACGCGAGCTGGAGACCCTTGCTCGGGGAAGCGAGCCTACTGCATCGTAGTTGTGCCACCTTGTTCCCGTTGAGTCACTTGTGGAGTTGGCTCGATTGATGGGGTGAATGTAATGAATTTTCTTTCGATGTAATCAACCGTGTCCCTAAGTACTTTTGTGATGGTAAAATGGGGATTTCTTTGTTCCTTCTTTAAGTTTACCTTATTACTTTTCCCAACCCTGAGCACTTATTATTCCTCCTTAGTACCTACTCTCACTTGTTCAATCTGCAGCTCTGAAAACTTTTGTGACTCTAGGCGGTGGGTTATGTGGCATGGAGTCACATGATTGCATGGTAAACAAATTTTCGTAGGGAAAAAACCTTTGGCGCGAGAGTTTCTAGAGTCGGGAATCACCAAACTCCAATGTCAGTCAGGCAGTCTTCGAGTGGTGTTGGTCGATTGGTTTGGTACGCTCGTCTTGCAGCACTCTGAGAGAATTACACCTACTCTGGGCCCCAACTTTCGAGAGTTTGGTGAAGAGGGGTCGGTCAAAGTTCATGCTCGACGGTTATTTCTACAAAAATAAACTTCCAAGAGACGAGGTCGACTTAACTTAGTCAAACTTGTGGGTAAAGTGGTGCCACCTGTGCAGAGTGTAAAACTAACATGATAGTCGTGCTCCCGGTTACGAGCAATCTGGACCCTCACATGATATAGTTATGGACTTGAGTATTGAATAATGGTTGGGATTGGATATGGGATTGGGATTGGGATATGGGTCTGGTTATGATGAATTGAATATGGATGATTATGGATAATTATGGATGATTATGGTTAATTACGTTGAATTGATAGTATTGGACATGGTATTGTTGGTATTTGGGTTATTATGGATTTTGATCTTACATAGTAATCATCAGTCGTATTTTCTTACTTTTGTAAATGAAATGTAATTTTCCACAATGAACCATTTATTCTATCCTTGTTTAAGCTACATGTCATATTTTCCCACACTTGCTGAGTACGAAATGTACTCACCCTTGCTATTCCCATATTAATTCAGTAATAGGTGTAATTTGGAGTATCTGGTGGACTATGAGGACTACTAGGCGTGCGTGTTACGGTCAAATTGCCTGCGGAGATGGAGTCTACTAGTGCCTAGTTTTTCTGCTGCAGTATTATTAGAACTTGTATTTGAGACTATTTGGAGATTGTAATAAGGTACTATTTATTATTCGAAATATGGTTATTATCTGAATATCGTTTGTGATGCACTTGTATATGTGTGTTGAACATCCTGGACACACATATGTATCACCCTTGGTTCATTCTCGGAACCAGGTATCACAAGGGTGAACCTCGAGGCTGGGTGCGACGACATCCTTGAAGTAATTCAAAAGTTGAGGGTTGCGGCCTCAAATAGCCACATGATCCATTTCGGTTTTTTGTTGGGGTTGTCCTCGGGGTTGATTTTAAACTTACCTGTAGAGGCTAGCCCGAGAGGCCACAATGAGGGTGTGCTTCCCCCGTGAGGGTGGCCCGAGCTCTCGAAAGAACATCGAGCCGTGCTAGGCAACGAGTTTGAGCAAGCTCGGGCGAACACAGAGGCAACTCGGGCGAATGCTGAGAAGGCGTGTGTGCAGTCGGAGGGGTTCCTGGTCGACGTTTCTACAACTTGAGAGGAGGAGGTGAAAGCTGCTCGGGAGGGTGCGACTGCTGCTGAGGAGCTCGATATCCTCCATAATGTCGCTTCTCTGATGTGGGAGGCAATACTCGGACCGTCAGAGGCGGACGTCGGACTAGATTTTCATCTTCGAGAGATCCCCCGGTCACTTCCTCTTCACCCGGGGGAGGTTGCAGAGGTACGGGCGACGGTTGTGTTAGCTTGTGACTTGGTGCTCAGCTAGCCAGAGCTCAGTATGTCAGGCGATGCCTCCCTGGCAGCTCAACTTCAGGAGGTTCCCCGACAACACGGGCGGTGGTAGCGGAGCTTCACGGGCTTCTTACCACCGCACTCACTTGGTGTGGCTCGATGTTCGGGAGTTCCTCTGCATCGCAACTAAGCATTAGATGGCAGAGCTCTTGTACAAGGTGGCCTCCCAACTCCATAACATGGCTACCGTCGGGTTTAACCTCGGTCATGTGTTGCCCTTGCGATCATGGTATCACACTATGATGGTATTGATCTTTGTGCCATCGGGGAAGGTTTCATGGGCAGGCGATCAGACGCGAGCTGGAGACCCTTGCCCGAGGAAGCGAGCCTACTGCCTCATAGTTGTGCCACCTTGTTCCCTTTGAGTCACCTGTGGAGCTGACTCGATTGATGGGGTGAATGTAATGAATTTTCTTTCGATGTAATCAACCGTGGCCCTAAGCACTTTTGTAATGGTGAAATGGGGATTTCTTTGTTCCTTCTTTATGTTTACCTTATTACTTTGCCCAACCCTGAGCACTTATTCTTCCTCCTTAGTGCATATTCTCACCTGTTCAATCTGCAACTCTGAAAACTTTTGTGACTCTAGGCGGTGGGTTACGTGGCATGGAGTCACATGAGTGCTTGGTAAACGAATTTTCGTAGGGAAAAAACCTTTGGCGCGAGAGTTTCTGGAGTCGGGAATCGCCAAACTCCCATGTCAGTCAGGCAGTCCTCGAGTGGTGCTGGTCGATTGGTTTGGTATGCTCGTCTTGCAGCACTCTGAGAGAATTACACCTAGTTCGGGCCCCAACTTTCGAGAGTTTGGTGACGAGGGGTCGGTCAAAGTTCATGCTCGGTGGTTATTTCTACAAAAATAAACTTCCAAGAGATGAGGTCGACTTAACTTAGTCAAACTTGTGGGTAAAGTGGTGCCACCTCTGCAGAGTGTAAAACTAGCATGATAGTCGTGCTCCCGGTTATGAGCGATCTGGACCCTCACATGATAGTGTTATGGACTTGAGTATTGAATAATGTTTGGGATTGGATATGGGATTGGGATTGGGATATGGGTCTGGTTATGATGAATTGAATATGGATGATTATGGATAATTACAGATGATTATGGTTAATTACGTTGAATTGATAGTATTGGACATGGTATTGTTGGTATTTGGGTTATTATGGATTTTGATATTACATAGTAATTATAAGTCGTATTTTCTTACTTTTGTGAATGAGATGTAATTTTCCACAATGAACCATTTATTCCATCCTTGTTTAAGCAACATGTCATACTTTCCCGCACTTGCTGAGTACAAAATGTACTCACCCTTGCTATTCCCATATTAATTCAGTAATAGGCGTAATTTGGAGTATCTGGTGGACTATGAGGATACTAGGCATGCGTGTTACCAACAAATTGCCTGTGGAGATGGAGTTTACTAGTGCTTAGTTTTTCTACTGCAGTATTATTAGAACTTGTATTTGACACTATTTGGATATTGTAATAAGGTACTATTTCTTATTTGAAACATGGTTATTATCTGAATATCATTTGTGATGCACTTGTGTATGTGTGTTGAACATCCTGGACAGACATATGCATCACACTTGGTTCATTGTCAGAATCGGGTGTCACAAGGGCGAACCTCGAGGTTGGGTGCGACGACATCCTTGAAGTGATTCAAAAGTTGAGGGTTGCGGCCTCCAATAGCCATGTGATCCGTTTCAGTTTTTTGTTGGGGTTGTCCTCGGGGTTTATTTTTAACTTACCCGTAGAGGCTAGCCCGAGATGCCGCAGCGAGGGTGTGCTTCCCCCGTGAGGGTGGCCCGAGCTCTCGGAAGAACACCGAGCCGTGCTAGGCAACGAGCTTGAGCAAGCTCGGGCGAACACGGATGCAACTCGGACGGATGCTGAGAAGGCATGTGTGCAGTCAGAGGGGTTCCTGGTCGACGTTGCTGCGGCTTGAGAGGAGGCGGCACAAGCTGCTCGGAAGGGTGCGACCGCTGCTGAGGAGCTTGATATCCTCCTTAATGCTTTTTCTCTGATGTGCGAGGAAATACCTGTATCGTCCGAGGCGGGCGTCGGACTAGATTCTCATCTTTGAGAGATCCCCCGCTCACTTCCTCGTCACCCGAGGGATGTTGTAGAGGTACAGGCGACGACTGTGTCAGCTCGTGACTTGGTGCTCGGCCAGCCAGAGCTCAGTACGTCAGGTGATGCCTCCCTGGCAGCTCAGCTTCAGGAGGTTCCCCGACAACACGGGTGGTGGTAGCGGAGCTTCACGGGCTTCTTACCACCGGTCTCACTTGGTGTTGCTCGATGCTCGGGAGTTCCTCTGCATCGCAACTAAGCATTAAATGGAAGAGCTCTTGTACAATGTGGCCTCCCAACTCCATGACATGGCTACCGTCGGGGTTAACCTCAGGTCATGCGTTGCCCTTCTGATTGTGCTATCTCACTATGATGGTATTGATTTTTGTGCAATCGAGAAAGGTTTCATGGGCAGGCGATCAAACGCGAGCTGGAGACCCTTGCCCGGGGATGCGAGCCTACTGCCTCGTAGTTGTGCCACCTTGTTCCCTTTGAGTCACCTATGGAGCTGGCTCGATAGATGGGGTGAATGTAATGAATTTTCTTTCGATGTAATCAACCGTTTCCCTAAGTGCTTTTGTAATGGTGAAATGGGGATTTCTTCGTTCCTTCTTTAAGTTTACCTTATTACTTTGCCCAACCTTGAGCACTTATTCTTCCTCCTTAGCGCCTACTCTCACTTGTTCAGTCTGCAGCTCTGAAAAACTTTTGTGACTCTAGGTGGTGGGTTAGGTGGCATGGAGTCACATGAGTGCTTGGTAAACGAATTTTCGTAGGGGGAAAACCTTTGGCGCGGGAGTTTCTGGAGTCGGGAATTGCCAAACTCCCATGTCGGTCAGGCATTCCTCGAGTGGTGTTGGTCGAGTGGTTTGGTCCACTCGTCTTGCAGCACTCTGAGAGAATTACACCTAGTACGGGCCCCAACTTTCAAGATTTTTGTGACGAGGGGTCGTTCAGAGTTCATGCTCGGCGGTTATTTCTACAATAATAAACTGCCAAGAGAGGAGGCCAACTTAACTTAGTCTCGGGCATGTCACAGTAGTTGTTGCTTGGTTTCCCTTATCGTGCGGCACTCGAGTAGTCATCGTCTGTCCAGGTTCCAATGTGGAGTCGGGGTGACGGCCCCGACCGAGCGTGAGCATGACACTATTTTATTTCTGTGACAAACGAAACCATCTGTAAGAAAAAATACACTTGGCTTTTATTCCAAGCACCCATGGTATGTCCGTCACCGCTTACATTCTTCGGGTCGTAGGTCTTGCATAGCAAGTCGCTAGCTACCTTGTTCGAGGGGGTGAGTTTTAGCTTTCACCAATGGCGCGGGAGCCGCATGGTCCCAGTTTCTGGTGCTAAGGGCTCAGGTGCAAACTCTCTAAGGCGCTATCGAGTGAGCCTTCCCGCTTCTTGGTTGATGTGGTGCTGACCTGAGTTGCCTTGGCTAGGTTCATGAGGCAGCTCGAGAAACCTTTTGGTGCCCCTCCTGGGTTTGGTGGTGCTCGGGAATAAGGCATTGTCGGGGTTGGGTCGGACCCCGACTCTTGCCCCGTGTGCTTCCCTTGGTTCGGATCCTAATGTTGCCAAGGCTTTTCCCTGACTGTGTAGTTCGTATAGCAGAGCTAGCTGGCTTCAACATCCATAGTGATGACTCTTATGTGTCCTGGGCTTTTCAGCTCAAGTTAAGGGTAATTTGAGATCGCCACGAACTTTGCGTAGCAGGATCATCCTAGGATGGTGTGGTAAGAACCGTTGAAGTTAGGGACCTTGAATGTGAGGGTTTCCATGCGAGAGTTTGACTTGCTCCTGACCATGACAGGTAGATCAGTTCACCCAAGAGGCATCGCCTGATCTCGTGGATGGGGCTTCGTGCAGAATGAAGTCAGGAGCGCGGGATCTTCATCAAGTCCAGAGTTGCATCTTACAAGATGTTGATGTTGCTTCCCACCATCAGTATCCTGGCAAGTCGCGCGATTTCTATGACCGGGTCTACCACAAAAGTCCATTAGTACCCTGGCGAGTCGCGCGATTTCTACGACCAGGTCTACCACCAAAGGGTATCGCTCGAGCTATTGAATGTAGTCAGGATGGTTTGACCTATCGAAGGTGACAGCAATTTCGGACCATAGAAGGTAGGTTGGGGTATTCGAGTCGGCAAATCTTATCTCTTGGGGTGCCTTCTTCCACCAGTGCTCACTCTTGTGCGTGGGATAATTCTCATATATTACAAGGCATTCGACGTCCTCGTAAGGGACAGGATCCTCTGACTGGAGGCTCGAGGAGGTTGGTCTCTTCCCCTTACCGCTCTACATGACGGGTTTACTGTCGAGGAAGCACTAGAGGAGGACACAATCCTTCAGGGCATGCTTCACCGAGAAGGCATGATGGGTGGAGGACTTCTCGAACATCTTCTTGATGTTGTTGGTCAGCTGTTTGATCTGTTTCTTGCTTTCACGTCGTTCGGCGATTGGGACCACGTTTGAGTTTGTTCCCCAGGAGTCGTGTTTGTTGAGGCTAGTCTTCTACTTTTTTTCCTTTTGGTCGAGCGTCCAATTCTATCTGCTCCCATGGCTATTTCGTTTTGGTTTATGTTATGGTCCCTCGAAGATGGCCCCAACTGCTTCCTCGTCGAAGGCATGGCTGGTGGCAACGTCGAGAAGTTCCCTGGTGCTTATTGGCTTGACGCAATTGAGCTTATGTACCAGGGACTTGCAGGTAGTCCCCGAGAGGAAAGCCCTAACAATGTCAGCATCTACAACGTCGAGGAGTTTGTTGCACTTCTTGAAGAAACACATTGACAACATCGGGGAGTTCGTTACACTTCTGGAGAAACATAGTATGTACCCACGAGGGTTTGGCCTGACCTCTGTTGATATCCTTAAAGGTCCCACAAGTTTCTGTGGCATTCGTACGCTCCCTGGAAGTTGTTGTTGAATGTGGTTTTGAGCTCGAGCCAACTTTGGATGGTGTTGGTTGGCTGGTGCACGAGCCATGCTCGGGAGGACTCGACCAAGTAGATGGTGAGGTATTGGATGATGAAGAGGTCATATGTGGTGCCGCGGGCCCTACAAGCTAGGTTGTAGTCCTCTAGCCAAATGTTTGAGTTCGACTCACTGTTGTACTTACCAATGTTGGTCGGTGCGTGGAAGAGAAGCAGGAAAGTCGCACTGTGTACTCGTTTTTTGAAGGCTCTAGCCCTGAGGGGTTGAGGATTAGGCTTCGGTCCGCGTCATTAACGTATCGGCCACCTCGATGGGGACGACATTGTGGGGACTTGGGTTGGGATTTAGCAACCCCTTCCGAAGCCGTTTGTCGGGTGTTGAGGGCCAGATGAAGATCGAGAGTTGCTCCTCGCTCATGTGCTGATGAAGGTGAGTGGGTAGACGATTCGGCCTTGCCAGTGTCTCCCATCTGGCTCGGGGTGCCGTCTTTTTGCTGTTCGGAGTCGCTCCCTGTGCGTTGCCATATGTTGGTTGGTAGCACGGTGCGGTAGGGCTTGTAGATTCCAATGGGCGAGTCTGAACTGAGATTCAGGTAGCTCAGATACATCTTGTCATACTATGGTGCTTCCGCAATGTTCTACCCCATTCGTTCGAAGTGTGGGGGGTCATGGGTCGCAGCAAAGATGTCAGCCCAAATGTAGCTCATTTGAGAGCGTGCCACGCTTGGGTGGGTGTGGTGATGGAGCTCGGTTTGGAACGTGGTCCGTTCAAGTTTAGGTGTGCTTGCTCGATGTCAAGTGTGATGTGTCGTACCTCGAGACGATCGTTCAAGGCGGGATTGCGTGCAAGTTCCTTTCCGAGTTCCTGGCACCGCGCTTGTTGTTGTATGGGCCTGAGCTGCGGGAATGAGTGAACACATGTGTCTGCAACATAGCGTTTGCGGGGGAGTGGTTACTTACCTTGGTACCGAAGTCGGAACTGTGGTCACAATTGGTTGTGTCTCCTAGCAACTTGTAGAAGGACAATGACACGTAGTCGATCATTCCTATGAAGGATGCTTCGGGGGCATCATTGGTGGTGTCGTCATTGTTGAACCTCTGGAGGTTGCCGATGACGTCGGTCGGAGTTGGTTTAGCCATCACGAAGCTAGTGAAGAACGCGCAAAAGATTCCCCTACCTAATGCGCCAACTGCCAGCATTTTGAGTACCGACTAGTAATCGTTTTGCTATGCATTCGTCTCTGGATGGCTAGCTATAAAGACAAATGATTTATACTAGTTCAAGCGAGAGGCTCTACGTCGAGTGCGAGTCGACTGAGATCTTTGTTAGATCTAAAGACGTATAGAAACACACTACAAAGAGCCTTGCTCATGTGATCTCCAAAATATGAAATGCATAAGTAAATGCGTATGTTAATCTAGTACTTCGTGAACTCACCCCTCTCGAAGGTGGTATTGGGCTCCTTTTAGAGGTTTGAGGGGGCCTATCTAACCAACTCCTCATATGAGGTCGGTTGTACAATGTTCGTGTATTCGGTCGCTCGGGCTGCCTCGGGCTACAAAAGTCTTCACCGCCTTAACTTACGTCTTATCGAATCGCACGTGCGATGTATCATTCCTCTACGATGGATTGGACGGGGATGTCAGGTTATCATTCAGTGAGTCACATCGTGTATTATCCCGTTTGCATGAGTAATGACTGTTGATATTTCCTACGCACTACTAACAAATAATCCCTAGCAGTGGTGCCAGAAATGCTTATTGGCAGGTTTTGATTCTTAAATGAACGTCTGCAAGCGCATAGAAACTATCGATGTAGCATTTCCCCTTTTAAGAGTATTCCCAAAGGGTGTCATTTATATTTTCCCAAAGGAAGGCTAGGTGGAAGCAAATCAATCATCAAGTGGAGAGGCTAGGTTGATCTAGGTAGGGTTCTAGCAAAGATAGATAAAAGGGTAATTGAGGTAGTGTGACACACACAAGAGCATACTATCCTAAGGGGATAAATGAGGTAATAGAGGGACTAGGCTAAGAGTTAGGTAGATACTCCTACTATGCTTCTAATGTACATATACATAGCCTAAGTTAGTTACTAATGATTATATTAATTATGAATTCTCATGCTAAGTGGATTAACACATCGAGCACAGGTTTACCCCTAGCAACACTAGGTGACTCCCGCCAAGAGCATGTGGCATAGCCGAACATGGAGGGTTACAAAGGACAGATAGGGCAATCACCACCTACTACCTACTTCTTCAATCTGTGGGTCTATGAGACATTCAATGCAACTCTCTATCCTAACACCATGCTAGCATATTAAGTAATTACCTTAAGAGCCTAGGCACAAGCCATCCTAAGGCAATGAACTAAATCATCGTTGAACCAATGGTAATTCATGGCACAAGTGATTCATGTTAACATAATCATATCATATCTAATTAGATTATAGTGGAGGTTTATAGTGTTTATGATGTAATAAGAATTGTATAGCACAATCATAAATACTATTCCTACCACATACATGGAATCCACAATCAAACAAGAAACGCTTCATCCAAGTATATGAATAATGGAAGACTAAAGATAACATCTTTATTATGAATAAAGTCACAAATACAAATAGGAATATGGGAGAAATATCGTTCCCAATTGGGAAGATACTCCTTCTACTCCTCTCCTACTTGGACTATGGACTAGAGACTCTCCTCTCTACAACCTATACTCCTCTAAACCTATGGAGAGTAGTTGATACAATGGATGAATACTCAAGTGGTGTGTGTTGAAGTGAGAGGTCCTATTTATAGCTTGGAGAAGGGTCGGTTCCCGCCACCAAAAGCGCGCGAATCAGTCATCCATGACCTCTTCAAGCCGAGAGGAGCCAACACGTGGCGTTTGACCGCGTTTGGTGGCAAGAACAAGTCGGCCGACTAGGGGGGTGGGCCGACCTGGTCTTGGCCCCGTTGGGGTTGTGCTTCCTCCAGGTCTCTGCCAGGTGGGTCCCATTCCTTTATATGGGCACTACATCATTGGATGGCCTCGGACTTCTGTTTGTGGGCCATTTGATTTATGTGGTGCCACGTGTCGTCGCTTGATTGGCTGGAATGATATTTTATAGGATCCATCCCCTTGTTTTAGTTCACTTTTGCATAGAATCTCTGCATGCACTACTTTCTCCAAGGACAAGTGGAAATAGGTTGAATAGAAAGGTGATGTGTGCAAGAAATGACAATTCTTTCACATAATTGAGTTATATTGACTGGTGAAATTGGTGTATAACAACCGTCAATAAACTCCCCCAAGCTTATACTTTCCTCGTCGTGACCAAAGTCAAGACTTTAGGTTGATGATCAGGAGTTGCTACTATGTTCTGTTTTTCAAAAGTACCATGTGCACAACAAAATACTCTACCTAGTATTGCAAAAATTGGCACGGTACTTCACCCATCTTAAGTTATTATGGGGCTTATGTCATCTCCTATTTATGGGTGGTTGAAAGATAGAACAGCAAATGGAGCACACATACCCTAGAAATCAAGTTCCATCAAATTCCGGAGAGTTCAATTTAGATTTTAAGTGCCTCAATTTGATTCTCTCACGTCTCTCCTTTTGTGTGTAGTGAAAATATGTCCTCACCAAGGCATTGTGTCTAAACTCATCCTACCTCTACATAAGGCTTGTATGTGGAACTTGGTAGGGAATATATTAGTCATATTTGCAACACCTAATATTGCTAAGTCAAAAGAGCAAGCCTTAGGAGGAATCAATTTAAAACAATTTGATTCAAGACTTGTGCACGTGTGATGGAATGGAGTGGATGTGGATATTTTTTAGATGACTCCTTTTTGAGAGGACTCTCTTATTTTTGCAGGGATGGAACATGGCTACTTTTTCTTCTTTCCTTTTTTTTTCTCATGCTTATGTTGTAAGCATGCATTTTCTTTTTCATTTTCTTGTTGCCATGTTTTCTACTCCTTTTTTATGTAATGAATTTTGAAGAGGGTACTAAGCATGAATGATATGGAGTTTCTCTTTTTATTGTGGAATGGTGGTATGATGGAATTTTGCTTACTTCTAGTGTAGAAGTATAGCATGTGCAAGTGAAGTCTTGAATTCAAAAAGTAATGTAAGAAATCTCACATAGGTCTATACTAGTTTGACAAAGCTCAATGTAAAGACAAATAGCATATGCATAAGGTCTATCAATATAATGTATCATATGACTTTGTAGGGTATTTCCAATCAAATGAGGATAACATAAATCTTTTTTAGAATTTCTCCATAAATCTAAGTTTTAATATCAAATTAGGAATAGCAACCCTATCACTATATCCTATCTCACAACAACTGTAACACCCACCCACTACGGGCCTGACGGTCATTACTTCTGCAACTATCTAGGATCAGAGACTAGCCCCACATACCAACACTAGTCTTTTCTGCGCATTTTGTCCTCACTCGTGCGCACCCGGGAAGACTTATCGGTTGGTCACCCATCCGTAAATTGCTCCAGGCCAAACACGCTTAACCTCGGAGTTCTTTCCAGGTGGACTCCCAGAAAAGAAGGTATACCTTGATGGTATGAGTATTCTATCAATCCTATTAAGCCTTGAGTAAGGATGTCACAACAACTTAGAATGGATCAAGCTTTTGCTACCCACAATTTTAAAAATCAAAGAAAAAGCAATTTTAGCCAATGAGAGCAATATGTTGGAGAGTAGTAAGTTGTAAACTAGGGACTTAGGAAAATTAAAACAGAGCAACTATTCATCATTTCATCTATGTGAATTCCAAGTCATTATTACCGCTCATCTTTTATTTTATTTGTAAATAAAACCTATCCTAATTTTTTTGTAAATGCAAGGTGGATGATGGGTAAGTGGAAAATAAATATGCAAGGGGTTGATACAATTTACCTCAAGTGGGGGTCCTCCCCCAAGCTTGTTCTTCACTCACCTCCGTTTCGAGGGTTGAACCCTTGATGACGGAAGTATGTCGCGAGATCGGCTTGTTGTTGTTGTAGCATGGAGCTGAAGTAAGTGAAGTGAGCGTCCATGTGTTATTGCCAGTCTTGGGTATCTTGGGCAATGCCCTTGGAGAGTGTTGTAGATGTCACCCGTCCTTACTTCAAGCTCCTCCATACGTCTAGAGGGATCCTTCATTCCTTGGCTATAGTCACGATGACTTCTAGCCGAAGTGGAATGGCATCTTCTCATAGATGTTGGAGGCAAGCTGCTGTAGCTTGAAGTGGATAGGGGTGTTTCCCATATAGTACCTGGCCATCCATGCCAAGACGGACCTTCGGTCTCATGCGATGGAGGTTGAGTCCATCCGGATGCATCACCCGTTGGGTTCTCTTCCTCTTCGTACTCATGGACCGTGGAGGTTGTCGGGGGCATGGCCGCTCTCCTTGTACAACTTCTAGTTACCCTTCCAGGGACATTACTTCTTCCGGCTCCCTCGATGGGAAGGAGGTCAATGGTTAGCCTCCGATATTTGTACAAATGATAATCCAGGCTAGGTGACCGAATTTTATTGACAAAGCCAGGATAATAAAATATCAAAGAGCCATCTTGATCATGCTTAAGGGTATGTCCTTGCACTAAATAAGCTTCATTAGGTAATTCTCTTTCATTTCCAATATAATCAAATGAAGAATATTCTAATGCATGTACCCTAGTAGCAATGCGGGTGATCAATGAATTGCAATCAATTGGCCCTACCCTTAGAATATAATCTAAACATTGTGTCATCATGACAATAACTGGAGAAACTTTTATCTTTTTAATCATGGCAAATAAAATTTTTAGCTCATCATCACGCACTATCCTTACATCTTCTGTAGGGAACATAGTCATAGCCACCCATCTATGCATGAAGCGTAAAGTAGGGTTGTGCAAGTGGCTATTCCTAGGTGCACTACATCTGACCTCACCAGTTAAATCTTGCCAAAAACTTTGTTTGTTAAACTTAGGCAAAACGTCTAAATCTAGCAAACAACGTTTATGGAAGCCTAGGATTTCACTTAATTCTTTCCATAGGATGTTGTATTCTTTTTGAAATAATCTAAAAGTAATACCGTCAAATCCTATTTTGAGTGTGCAAAGGAATTGTATGGAGAGAAGTCGTGAACCTTTCTCCTCTATGTGAGCAAAATTTTCCCATCCTAATGCATGCCAAATAGAAAAGAAGTTGGAATCCATACCTATTTTGGAGATCAAATCCGGATCATAAGCTTTCGTATGAGAAAACTCATGGTCTTGTAGGAGCTTGCGTGCTTGATCTTCAACTTCACTTTGGATGTCGAGGTCGTCGTCGTCAAGAAGTTGGTGTGGGTTGCTCCTCTCACCCATGGGAGTGTCCTCTCTTACACTTCTCCTCCGTGAACTTGGTGTAGCAATGGAAGAGGAGTGTGCACTTGAGTCTCTACCATGGCTTGAGCTTGCAGCCTCCTTCCTCTTTCCAAACAACCTTTTCATTCCTTTCATGCCCACAACAAACAAGAACACAACAAGGCAAAAACTCAAAAGAGGTGATGTTAGTGAAAACAATACCCCGACGAATTTTCCCTTGAAGAACTTGAGAGCAAATTGCAAATGCAAACAAAAGAAAATATTTTTGAGTTGGGAATTGATCAAAAGTGCTTCAATGAAGAGCAAGAAAAACAATGTGAGCAAGAGTGACTTTGGGGATGTATGAAATGAGGTGAAGTGTGTGGAGAAGAGCTCCTCACGACCATCATTTATAGTGTGCAATCCCCAACGGCCACTAGGGAACCAAATGTAGTTGTTGGAGGAGAGAGAGCCAAAATGACTCTTTCCCCATGTCGGCCGAACAGGGGGGTCGGCCGACCTTACAGGTGGGCCCCCTGTTTCCCCTTTTTGCAGGTGGATCCCCAACGGCTATGAAATTAGCACGTTGGTGAAATACCACTTTTGCAGCCCAGAAAAATTGTTTTCCAAATAAAAACTCCTTTTTCAGAACCCAACAATTTTCTTTTTGTGAAAAATAAAGAAATAAAAATGGTAGTTGATAATATAAGATTCTCAACTTGCTAAGAAAATCAAATATGCAGTGGGGAGAATCAAACTAAATGGGGAAATCCAAATAAAGAGAAAATAAAAATAAAGAAAAGGATAACTACCAATTTAACCTATTGGCTAGGTCTCACCACCGTCCGATGAGATGGACATTCCTCCTTCTTCATTTCTTCACATTTGAGCCCGGAGGGACAGACTCGGACGGCTTGTCTTGCTTCTTTCGCCATACCTTCTTTGGCGACTTGGTGGCCTTGGGCCTTTGAGGAGGCCCGAACTTCTTCGTCTTCTTGGGGTGTCGGCATGGACAATAAGACGAGTTTTTTGATACGGATCATGGAGCATTGTTCCAACTTTGGGCGAAAGTTAAACTTCTCCTCCTTGCCATTGATTTGGAAGTAGATTTCTCTAGATCCCACATGTATGCGAGCCTTCGAGGTGCTTAGGAACGGGCGCCCAAGGATGTGCGGCGTATCCTTCTCAACCTCCATGTCGAGCACCACGAAATCCACGGGTATGAAGCAATTTCGGATTTTTACCGGGACATCTTCGGCAATAACCGTTGGATAACGAACTGAGGAATCAACCAGTTGGAACTGTATTGGTGTTGGAGTAAGCTCCGTGAAGTTCAGCTGGTCGAAAACCACCTTGGGCATCACAGTCACACTTGCTCCAAGGTCACAAAGGGCCTTGTCAAAGTGGTGTGCCCCAATTGAGCATGAGATTGTAGGACATCCAGTGTCCTTCTTTTCTAGAAGCCTATTGAGGATGGTTGCGCTGCAGTCTTCTGTAAGCTTGACAACCTCAGTGGTGGGCAATGGCCGCTTGTTATTTAATATGTCCTTGAGATAGCGAGCATAAGTGGGTACTTTCATCGCATCAATCAAGGGTACATTGATGTGGATTTTCTGGATGACCTCAACAAAGCAGTTGAATTGCTCATCAACTATTGGCTTCCTTTGCCTGTGAGGGAATGACAATAAGTTGGTGTCCTCAAAGTGCTTGGCCATTCTCTCACTAAGTGTTTCATTTATGCCAATTGGGACATCCTCCTTCTCCTTTTTAGTTGTCCTCTTCTCTTGTGTGGGATACGGTAGGTCACGAGTGGTCTTGACACCTCTCGTAGCCACCGCACTCACTTTCTCCAATGGAGGAACAACTGCAGCCAGTTGAGCCAATTGAATTTCTAACATCTTGTTGAAGCTCAATTGATTCTTGAAGGCTGAGGATAGTCCTTCAATCTTGACATTTATGCTCTCTAGGGTCTTGTCATTAGCCGACCACTTCTTGGATAGAGCATCATTGATCTTCAGTTGGCTAATGGTAAGTTCTCTCAAGTTGAGATGATTTTCATTGTTGTCATTGTTGGTGTACCCTCCTTGAAAGAATGGGCGTGGTTGGCACCACCCTTGACCTCCTGGACGATAGCCATTGTTGTTTACATTGTTGGCTACGTATAAGGCATCCTCACGGGTTTCTGGGCAGCCATTGCCCAAATGGCCCATGTTGCTACAGACTTCACAGTGATGTGAGAGTCTAAGGTATAGGTATTGCCACACACCTCACCATTGCCTTGTCCATCAATCTTCTTCATAAGGAGGTCCAATTTAGCAGTCATTATGTCTACCTCCTTCAAGGTGTGCATGCCTCGCTAGCGGGTATGGAGACAATCGTTGCTCTAACCCATGTGTGACAGCATCTTCTCAATCAATTTTTTGGCTTTGGGCACCGTCAATGAGAAGAAGGCACCTCCAGCAGCAGCATCAACATGGTCACGGGCAGAAGGGATTAGCCTGTTGTAAAAGTTTTGGATGACGAGCCAGTCATCCATCCCATGGTGGAGACAGGCTAGGATAAACTCCTGCAACCCTTCCCAAGCCTCGGGAATAGATTCCTTGGCATCTTGCTATGGAAGCTGGAAATTCTTCCATGTAGGGCATTGGTCTTGCCCAACGGGAAAAACTTGGCGAGGAATGTCATAGAAATTTTCTCTCAAGTATCTACAGCACTTCAGTTTGCGTAGAACCACTGTTTCACTCTTCCAAGAAAAGAGAACGGGAATAGCCTAAGACAGACAACATCAAGGGATACGTCCTTAATCTTAAAAGTGTTGCAGATCTCAAGGAACTGTTGCAAGTGAGCACTTACATCCTCGTTAGCCTTCCCACAAAATGGGTTGGCTTGCACCATAGTGATAAGGCGAGTCTTGATTTCGAAGTTTACGTCTCCCGTGTTAACAGTGAGCCCGATAGGCACATTGTTAGCAGGGGGAGTCGAAAACTCACGAAGGATCTTCTAGGCCATTGGTGTCTCAGTTGTTGGCGTGGTTGTGCTGGCTTGCTTTGCCACTCGAAGCTTCTGAGGAGTAACGACACGAGGTCGATCTCTCATAAGGGATTCAGGATCTTCAACAAAATTTTTTGGCAAGCGGAAACCAAACATACACTACCCTGTTTTTACATAAAATGCGAAAACAAAGAAGGGTCATCCTACTCAAACCTATCAGGATCCTATCCTATTCACTCAATCATGCAATACTTCGGCTGCCCCCCCCCCACCCCCCCCCCCCCCCCCCCGCAACGGTGTCAGAAATGCTTATTGATATTTCCACAGACTAATAACAATTCATCCCTAGCAGTGGTGCCAGAAATGTTTGTTGGCAGGTTTTGATTCTTAAATGAACGTCCACAAGCGCACGAAAACCATCGATGCAGAATTTCTCCTTTTAAGAGTATTTCCAAAGGGTGTCATTTATATTTTCCTAAAGGAAGGCTAGGTGGAAGCAAATCAATCATCAAGTGGAGATCTAGGTTGATCTAGGTAGGGTTCTAGCAAGGATGGATAAAAGGGTAATTGAGGTAGTGTGACACACACAAGAGCATCCTATCCTAAGGGGATAAATGAGGTAATAGAGAGACTAGGCTAAGAGTGTAAGACCTATATGTGCTGAATACATTGGCTTGTAGTGAATACACTTGGCTTTGATGATAAAAGTTTTAAATATCACCAAAACACCTTTTTTATCAAGGTCCGACTCTAGCTCCAAGCTACAGCAAGGTCCGATGGTAGGTCCGGCTTGTTTTGGGTAGCTCCGGCTATGTTCGAAGCTAGGTCCGACTTCTTGGTAAGGTCCGACTAGCTTTGGTTAGCTCCGGTGAGCTTTATCTTTAGCTCCAGCATGACTTTGTTAGCTCCGGCATGTCTTTGTTAGCTCCGATATATATTTGATAGCTCCGGCATGCTTTTGCTAAACTCCGACGTACTTTGTCTAGCTCCGGTTTTGGGTTGACTAGTTTTGACTAGTTTTGGTAAGCTCCGGTGCTAGGATCTACTAGTTTTGGTAAGCTCCAGCAAGTGCTTCATTGTACTAGTTTTGGTAAGCTCTAGCGCTAGGTTCTACTAGCTTTTGTTAGCTCCGGCTCAAAGTCCGGGTTGCTCTGGCAAGGTCCAGAACTTGACCGCAGTGCTTCTGCTTTTCATTTGCAATGTTTCATACTTGCCTTACATTGTTGGAAAGATTGCTTAGTATTCATTTGCTAAGTTATTGGTGCGTTTTAGTTGATATAGATGATATCGTGTTACTGTGGTTTTGCAACATGCTTATGTGAGGTTCTCACGTAAGGTGTTATGTTCGGAACTAATTTGAGTCAAGTTGAGGACTTGGGCTCGTATGGATTGGTTGTTTATTCATGTGCAGGTGTTTCTTGAGTTCAAGACATGGATGGTGACGGGATCTATTGGACTAGTCTCAGGGAGGAGATGAGAGTTCAACAACCAAATTCAGGAGGAATTGTGGTTGAGCTGATCAGGAGGTTGTGCAGCATGATTGAATCAAGAACAATGCATATGAAGGTATCGTGAACGTCATTGAAAGATGTTTGCACGTGTGCAAGGAGTGCATGAACGTGGCTACATGGTTCCGAGGCGTGATGAAGAGATGTGGACGTGAAGAATTGGTCGGAAAGGTCCAACCGACTAGGTTATGGTCTCAGGCTGCGGCTGAGTCGGGTTTGGCTCAAATATGGAAAGATTTGAGTTGGTTATGATAGGATTTCGTGTGGGTCATGAATTTGAGTTGTTTAGGAATGTGGGATACGTTCCTAAGGTGTTTGGAAGTCTTAAGATTGCTTCTATCTGCGTATAGAAGAATCTTGAGCAGTTATGGAAACTTACGATTCGTGATCTGAGTAGAATTGGAGTCCTAGTTGATATTGGGTTGGCCTAAGGGCTGGTTATATAAGCAAGGGAAGGCCAGAGCTCGTGGTGCACGACTTTATGGCTGTTCATTTTGTGTTCTATTGAATAAAATTCGTAGTTTGAAGGAACTTTTGTGCCTTGTTCGTCCGACTTGTTCCAGACAAGTTTTACTTGTCGAGTTTCTGGACAGCACTACCTTTCGTCGGTGGTTTTATCATAACTCGAGTTTTACAGATCCAATTGACGTGATTCTTTTTGGGTTGTCTTCACAACTTGATTATCTATCATCTTTCAAAATTTCACGGTCATTGGATTTGTGGTATATGATCTACACGAGGTTCTTTGCAGCGTTCCAGAACTGTTTTTTCTCGTGTAGGACAGATTGACCTTTGTTGATCTTTCGATCATAATTTGAGTTTTTCTCGACGGATTTGAGTGATTCTTTTTGTGTTGTCTTTGTGACTTTATTCTATATGATATCTATCACTTTTGTCACGGTGAAACACGTTTAGATTAGTCTCACACACGATTTCTTTAACAGATCGTTTTTCTGCCGAAAGGGTTTGGGGTTTAATTGTTTCTGCTGCGTAAGATTTTTAAATCTACCATTCACCCCCCCTCAAGTAGCTTTTCACGTGCTCTTCGATCCTACAAAGAGTTAGGTAGATACTCCTACTATGCTACTAATGTACATATACATAGCCTAAGTTAGTTACTGATGATTATATTAATTATGAATTATCATGCTAAGTAGATTAACACATCGGACACAGGTTTACCCTTAGCAACACTAGGCGACTCCCGCCAAGAGTCTGTGTCATAGCCGAACGTGGAGGATTACAAAGGAAAGATAGGGCTGTCACCACCTACTGCCTACCTCTTCAATTTGTGGGTCTACGAGACATTCAACACTACTCTCTGTCCTAGCACCATGCTAGCATATTAAGTAATTACCTTAAAATCCTAGGCACAAACCATCCTAAGACAATGAACTAAATCATCGTTGAACCAATATTAATTCATAGCACAAGTGATTCATGTTAACTTAATCATACCATAGCTAATTAGGCTATAGTGGAGATTTATAATGTTTATGATGATGTAATAAGAATGGTATAGCACAATCATAAATACTATTCCTACCACATACATGGAATCCACAATCAAACAAGAAATGCTTCATCGAAATATATGAACAATGGAAGACTAAAGATAACATCATTATTATGAATAAAGCCACAAATACAAATAGGAATATGAGAGACATACCGTTCCCAATTGGGAAGAAAATCCTTCTACTCCTAGTCTCCTACTTGGACTATGGACTATAGACCCTCCTCTCTACAACCTATACTCCTCTAAACCTATGAAGAGTAGTGGATACAATGGATGAATACTCAAGTGGTATGTGTTCAAGTGGGGGATGAGGGGTCCTATTTATAACTTGGAGAAGTGTCGGTTCCCGCTACTAAAAGCGCGCGAATCAGTCACCCATGACCTCTTCAAACCGGGAGGAGCCAACACGTGGCGTTTACCCGTGTTTGGCGGCAAGAACAAGTCGGCCGACTAGGGGGTCGACCGACCTAGTCTTGGCCCCGTTAGGATTGTGCTTCCTCTAGGTCTCTGCCAGGTGAGTCCCATTTCTTTATATGAGTGCTACACCATTGGATGGTCACATATACTTCTGTTTTGTGGGTCATTTAACCCATGTGTGGTGTCACGTGTCGTCGCTTGATTGACTGGAATGTTATTTTATAGGATACATCCCATTGTTTCACTTCATTTATGCATAGAATCCCTGCATGCACTACTTTCTTCAAGGACAAGTGAAAATAGGTTAAATAGAAAGGTGATGTGTGCAAGAAATAATAATTCTTTCACATAATTGAGTTATATTGACGGGTGAAATTGGTGTATAATAGCCGTCAACAATGACGCCCACCGCCCGCCTTAAATGCCCCCAAATTGCCCACCTCTCCCTAACTCGTGCCCAGTAAGAATTGTCTGCTCGACCTGAGAGGTCTTGCCCACATCTTTCGGACTCGAGTCCGGGAGGAATCATCCGCTCGACCTCAGAGGTCAGGACTCGAGTGAGCTAGGTACCCGACCTCGATAGGCGGGGGCATTGATGGCGGGCCCCTCCTCATGTTGGAAGGAGGATATGGTTTCATCGCCAAATAGTGATCGCATATTGTCGTCGGGTTCGGTACTTTACGTGTCTGGAATACATAACCCCGTCAATTGAGGTGTTAAATACCCGGTTTCATACTTCTGAGGGTTAAGTAATCTCTGAGGTACTTTTGGATCTATGTAGACTTTTTCCTACAAACTATTAACTAGTAAAAAAAAGAATCGAAGTATAAAATTTTTTTAAGCCACTTGGGCTGGAGACGTGGTTGCAAAACGTTGTGGGTCGGCTATTGGGAGGTCGCACAAATTCACAATCAAGCCCGAGAAAAAGTCATAAATACTACTAGCAGATCTAATCATCTAATTGTTCTATTAAGTACCCCCTCTATCTAAAAACATCATCTTTTTGATGGAGTGAGTATAAAAACGAGTAAGGGATGAAGTGAGTTCTGATTATAAAACAGTAAAAAAAAGGATCGAAGATAAACCCAGGAGTAAAAAGGGAAGGAGCACCCAGAGATTCGGATTCCAAATTCCTGCCTTCTCTCTTCCATCTCTTTCTTGCTTTGTTTTGTACCCCCTACCTGGCCGCTCGACAAATCGGCTGCTGCATCGCCCACTCCAGCCGCGCCCTCCGCCGCCATCCTCCACCCGGATTCCGAGACCGGTGGCCACCTTCCTTTTGCCTCCCTCTCCCATTGGTTGCCCCGGAGCCCTTCAAGAAGCAGACCTCGGGCTTTCGCGCCCAGACGCGCCTGGAGTTCGATGTCCGTTTGCATCCGATGGATCCGCACCGCCTGACCGGTCCAGCCGCCACCGACGTCGACGATGCCGACGACTGGGGTAACGTTTCTGAACTCCTTCCCATATCCCCGTAGCTTCGACCTGCCCACGTTTGCTGCCTGTGGTTTGGTTAGGGTTTCAAATCTTTGATGCGCGAACCGTTTCTTTTCGGGTAATGACTACAATGCAATCAGAGTTTTGGTGTAATCGTGGAATCATCATTGCATGTTTTTACATAATGATGGAAGGGGTTAAATAAAAAGATGCAGTGAGCGATAAGATACAGATCCAACGATTGAGGATTGTTGATTGCACGATTGCACCAAACATATGATTGCATTCTAGTCGTTCCTTTCTTTCCTTACCTTTTATTTTGGGGACTGGGATGAATAAACGTCATGCCTGTGATATATTTTTAGCCTCATTCTTGATTTGTTGGCTGAAGGAAATTCGAAGAACCCCCTTCAATGATCTGTGGCAAAAGAGAATGAGATTAGAACGTTTGTTTGCTAACACAAGCCTCTTCGTCGGGCATTTGATACTCATAGGTTAACAATCTGCGTGATGTTAGCTGAGAAATAGTTGTTGTAATCAAGAAATGTAGTTGTGGACACACCTACCTAGCAACAATATGCCTATCAAAGCTTTATGGGAAGGAGGTGGAACATAGTTAGCTTGCTGCCAAGTTTTGTGGATGGCACTATATTGTATATTCAGTCTGGGAGCTTTATAATTCTTTGTTTCATTTGAACCAGGCAACACAACGATTCTTAGTGAATAAATTTTGCTGCAATCTGGGTTACTTCAATTTTTTATGTATTTTGAATTAGCCAATAGGTACCTCAGACGAACTTCCTGTTCTCCTAGGTTCTAATGTACTTGATTTCTGTAAATAATGATGTTGACTTTGACAACTGAATAAAGTCATCTTCCTCGGTTATTGCAAGCAATTTAATATTGGTACTTAACTGTTTATTGATGTTGAAACGGAATAACATATGTGAAATTGTTACAACATTTTTATTTCTTTTTTGAGGTTTGGGGTTTGGAGGCCATAGGAAGCATGCTGGCTGATAATATGTACATGCAAAAATATTCTTGGAACATATTAATGTTTAGCAAAGAATGAACAGGATAATTTAATCTTGTTACTGTATTTCAGAATCAGCCAATAAATATTGTGAACAAACTTCTTGTAGGCTCCTTGAGGTCGCGATATAAATATTCATTCAGCTTTATTACTTGCTTTGTACATCTCGCAGCTTATTGGACCATCCATATTAAACATAAATCTTGTTTATGCTTGATCTCGTAAGATGCTGTAGTTTATTTACTTTGCCAACTGGAGGAACTAGCACAATCACTAATTAACAATTTTAATATTGGTGCTTTGTGATCTATGTGAAAGTATTAGAATGAGCAGTTTAACTATGATAAAGAAATAGAGTAATATAAGATCTGGAATTTGAGGTAACCCACGCAAGATATTACTTATCCCTGGAATTTCTTTTTGGAGCTATATTCTTATTCCGTAGCATGTACAAACAATTTGCGCGTTGCATGAGTTTTTCCACTCGCACCATTGTTTTTTGTTGATTTAATGGGAGCTAAATTGGTACAGATCTTTCAAGTGCAAAGGTATCCATATGTAAATTGTAAATTCAACAAACCGACTTTGTTTATTACTTAGGACACTAGTGGATTTTAATATTCAGCAAATGGCGTCCACTCCTATCTTTCAGCTAACAATTGGAGTTTTGTGTGCTTTGAATGATAATACAAGGGGACTCAACTTTTTTCCATTCTTGTGCCGTAACTTGTCAAAATAAAGAAAACATTGTAACTGTAGCACCAGCTTGTTATTTGTAACTAATTTATTTCAACCAAGCTATTAATCATCAGAAAAGCTACCACTGAGTTACTGGTGTGGAACTAAAATCAAGCGAAGCTAGAACACATGACACACATTTACCGTCAATGGTAATGCACCAAGAACTGTTATGTTTCAGATGGTCACTTAATCCTTTTTGTAATGTTTAGTTTGAACATGTTCAATTGCACACATACAACATAGAATTTAAGGTTACAATTTATATATATTATTGAACTGCCATGCTCCTACTCCTAGTTGGGCTCTTTTGTGGGTTTCAATGATGTTCTTTTGTTGATGGTTGATAGAGGTTACATGTCACCCAGACTGGGTGTCACTTAATCCTTTTTGTAACGTTTAGTCTGAAGGCTGAACATGTTCAATCGCACACATAAAACATAGACTTTAGGGTTACAATTTATTTATATTATTGAACTGCCGTGCTCCTAGTTGAGCTCTTTTGTGGGTTCCGATGATGTTCTTTTGTTGATGATTGATAGAGGTTACATGTCACCCAGACTGGGTGTTATTACAGTTATTAACGTGCTCCACCAACAAGTCGATGATAGGCCAGAGGAGTCCCACTTCATGGGTCCTTTGTTTGAACCTGAAACAGGGGCTGTGTGGCCTGTATGAGGACAGTAGTGGGAAATTTAAAAGGCTTACAATTGAGATAGGGTGTTACGAGGCTCTCATACTAGTATGCTCTACTTTCTGATTTCTTCTTGTATCCATAATCCTTTGTTGTCCCGATATTCTGTTAATCTGTTATGCTTTCTAGATGTTCTTAGACAGACATTGTGCATCTTATGCTGATTTGGTTATGCAAGTTCGTTATTAGTAAGTTTTTGCGCACGTCCTTTATTGGCAAGTTTTTCTTTGTAGAATATATGTTTGCCTTTTCCTCGGTGTGCATAAAGCCGTTACTAGGCGGTCACCTCCGTGCGCGAGGTGCGGCCCTTATGACCCGCCTTGGGGGGTACGCGGGCATTCCTTGGGGGGGCATATCTCGCAAAGTGGAGTGGTCCCGTTGCGAACGACGAAGCGAAGTGCCTCGGCTCGTTTGATTCGTCCTGCACCGTCGCGTGTCACGTGCCCTTCCGACGATTCCTTACCGCCGCCGGCAGATCCCACACCACCGTGCCAGATCCGGAGAGGAGCGGCAGTAGGGCTATTGGATCCGGAGAGGAGCGGAGTCGGAGGAGGGGTGGCGGGCTGCCAGATCAGGAGAGGAACAGACGGAGGAAGGGCGGCGAGGGGGGGATTCGGAGGCGAGATCAGGAGAGGAGAAGTCGGAGGAAGGGCGGCGAGGGGGGATCCGGAGGTGAGCGCTCCGGAGGGGGTGAATCTTTGAAAAAGGAGAAAGGGGCTGGGGATCCAGAGTGGAGGATGCAGGGTGCGTACCTGTCATACAGGCAGGGGCTGACCTGTTGCTTGGGATTGTAGAAGTTAAAGTCCTAAGCCTGAAGTGGAGTGCAAAAAATCAGCCTATATTGCAGAAATATGAATATATTTTAGTATTTTTTTTAAAAAAATTTAAAATCATCACTGCCAGCTACTAACATAGTGTACAACACCTTGGAACGCCTAGGTTCTACGCAAAGGGTCACTATCCGCCTAGCCCCTTTTGGAACCTCACTTTTCCTTATCCTGGTCAACTTCATTTTTTTTGTTTATCTAAATGACGAGAGTCAAATTGTCTTGGGCCCTGTTTGTTCTCACTTGTAGTGGGTTTGTCAGTGAAAATAAGTGAAAATCCCATCCAAGCGCTCTTATTAGATCTTGATTTTTTCTTAAACTGATTTTTTGAAAAGCCTCAAAATAACTAAAAGTTGGATTTTCCTCGTTGTGACTTGAAACTCGCATTTCGGACTCATTTTTCTTTCCTGTACCCTTCTCTCTCGAGGGCCTCCTCCCCCCGCTGCCTCCCTCCCCCCATTGTGATAGGCGTCCAGTCAGTGGTGGGAGGACGCCAGGGTGGCTTGCCTCGCCTAGTCACCTTCGCCTACCACCGACACCACCGCCGTCGATGGCCGCGAGTGGAGAGAGGAGAGGTGAGGAGGAATAATGGTTAGAGTTAGGAGGATAAGTGTATGGTTATATATTACACAGATATGAAAAATAAACAGTTAGATCACATCCAACGGTTCACATCAATGGGGCCGAGTTTAGGCCCATCCCACATCTCTGCCGCCGCCCACCCCTTCTTCCTCTGCTCACCCCGACACCTCTGCTATCCACCCCTACCCTTAGCGCCGCCGCCACCCGTGATGAGGACATCACAACAACAGAGACGCGCATTGAACTGCAAGGACCAATCACAAGAGCACGGGCACGGTTATTAAATCAGCAGGTGAATTCGTTCTTAACTTCTTTTGCATGTGAGTTTGAGAATAGATTGCTATGTGATGATTTAATTGTTATTAGGAATAATGGAAAAGATCAACAAGTGAAGGAAGGAGGCCTTGGGAGCGTGGAGAACCACCTGGGACGTCCACAAGTAGATGGAAACAGTTTACAACTCGGACTCGAGTTCAACTCGGAGTCCAGGAGCAGTCCACCTTAAAACAGACGCCCAGGAGGCATACGGACTCCGTTTTCGACGTTCTACATATGCACGGAAAGAGGAGAAGATAAACTTTCCAATGGTTCTGGTCCCACCTCAGAATTCCTCCCGAGTCATTGGGAATCGTCGAAACAAGTCGAGTCCAGATTTCTGTCCGGTGCTGCGCCACCGAATCGGGCCTTTGGGCCTTGTATCCCGTAAGAGTCCATTAGGGACGCGTCTAATCGTGTTTTGGTCGAACCCTAGCCTATAAATACTGCAGCCGCTGGTCATATTCGGTGGGTTTTGCTTAGATCAATAATATCGCCGTTCTACGGTTTGTGAGACCCCAATTTCGCGATTTCCGATCGTGTCTTCTACGTTCTTGCTCGTGTTCTCGATTGCACTTGCAGGGATTAGCCTTCTTGGCGAGGTCAAGTGTGTGCAGCACGGTTGATAACCAACGGAGCCGTGGTGTAGTGATTGCAGGGGTACTCGAACCGCTCGAGTGCCGCGGATCATCAACGTCGAGTTCTCCACCCCAATCGACATACCTTTCGGAAGATCGGGCCTAAACCTACTCATCAACCCGCTCCTACCCCTAGAACCGATGACGCACCCTGCTCCCCTCCCCCCCCCCCCCCCCCCAGTCGCAAGCGCCTCACCTGCTGGCGGACTGCGTCTCCCCTGCTGCGTGACTGAGTCTCCCCCGCCCTAATCCCCTAATAAGCCTCCTCGCCTGGCGCTTGCCTTGGCGTCCAGGCGGGACTTTAAACCACGGCTCCATTCGATCCCGTTGCCCATTGCAACCCTCCCATCGCCGCCCTCCAAGCCACCTGCAAGCCTTCCTCCTGTCGTCGTCCTTGTCGTCTCAAGCTGCCCGCCCTGCAGCCACCCTCCCTACAGCGACCTCCCCATTTGCTGCAATTGCGTCCATGCTAGCTCTCGCTCTCGCCCTCGTCGTGGTGCTCGTTGCGGCATTCACCTTCGTCATCCCCGTCCACATGTCTATCAAACATGCCCATTGCTTGAAAGGCATAGCCTAGACGTCCATGCGCTCCGTTCCGGATGCCTGGGCCAGGCCAGCAGAGGTGCGAGAGGGAGGGGAAGGGGGGTCAAGGGAGGCGTGGACCAAGCAAGATGGGTGGCAGTGGGGGGTGATACGGACGGATGACAGCAGGGGAGCAGAGGCGACGGTTGGAGACAAGGAAACAACTTGAAGATAGGGTTAGGATCGGAATGTTATTGGGCCGCCGGCTAGGCCTTAAAATAACCGCCCGCCGCCACCCCGACTCGTATGCTTTTGCTCCAAATGCCTATGCCCGACAACTCTGCCTTCCTGCCTTCGTCATCCCGGCTGCCGCCGCTCGAGCGCCTGGGCATCCAGGCGCTCATTTAGATTCCTACAGGCCTCCCTCGCTTCCCCTGACACCAATGTCACCTGCACGATGGAGTCCCCTCTTTCCTACGACGTCTCACTCGATGCTGTGTTCTGCAACCCCTATTGTAATTATTGTAATTCCAGTGGCCTACACACCTTGTTCCTCTCCCATATTGGATGCAAAAGTCTGCTCGCACAGCAGGGACTTGCTGGTCCAAACAGAGAAGAGGGCACATGTTCAACACCTTGAGGAAGCTTCCTTAGAGTACGCAGAAAGGTATGGAGATCTGTTCTGATTCTGGGCGTGGCCCTGGATGCAGAACAGGGAGTACAAAGGGGTTTAGGCGAGTTGGGAACTAGTATAGTATTGCACATGAACTCCCTGATCTAGGTGAGTTCTTGTTCTAGGCAAGTTCCTGGAACTCAGATAGATTTGTTCTGGTCACTTTTGGTGTGCGCAGTAAACTATCTGATGGGATCGTATTGATCTGAGAGGCCGGGGGGCTAGGTGGCTTCTTTTTATAAGCCCTTTACATGTGACTCCAAATCATACATGGGTTGTAACTCAAGTTCTAGGACTAGAACTCTAATTAGACTGGGACTCTACTTTATCTCCAAGAAAGGGCAGCCCGGTGCATTTAGCTCCCGCTTGCGCAGGGTCTGGGGAAGGGTCCGACCCATTTGGGTCTTTTGTACGCAGCCTTTCCCTACATTTCTGTAAGAAGCTGTTTCTAGGACTTGAACCCGTGACAAATCCTGTCTCCTAATCCTAATGCTGGTTTCCTCCCCTAATGCCGCAACACCTTCCTGGCCGCACCTAGAGTCCAACTCGGACTCCATTTTGAGTCCTACTCGGACTCTATTCTGAACAAGTGTTACCCTGTACCTTTCTAGCTTGTTGGTGCGCCGCCCCCTAGAGTTCTACTTGCATTAGGACTGGGCTGACCGCACCAAACTAGGCGTAGGGAAGGATAACCAACATTTTCCTTCTGAGCCTTGCGCTTGTGCAAGTCAAGATCCCAATCCATCCTCTTGTCTTCGCGAACTTGTATTTTCATGTATCTCCCCCTAATGTAGGCGTCGACGTTGAGCTTTCCATCTTCAGCTTCAAGGGAGCAAATCCCGTTCTTGCTCTTGCTCTTCTTGTCGAAGTTTCTTCCATGTTGATAGCCATAGCCCTTGTTCACCAACTGCTCCTTATGCTTCACCGTGCCACATCTCATTCTCTTCCATGGACTCCATCTCCATGAAAGACGTATGCTCCTTCGCGATGGTGAACAGTAGCTCACCCTCCATGTTTTGTGGGGCGTGTCCTGGAGGGATGACAAGTGCATCCTCGTCGTGGTATGTCGATGTAGTCGTCGGCAGTGTGGCGAACTGGATGGGCCTTCGAAGACGCTTGTCGGTGTAGTAGGAGCTTCGATCTTCCACGCTGTGTGCCCCCTGCAGGGACAACAACCTGTACAGGGCCTCCAGTGCTTTGTGCTACCCCTGTTGGATGGTGTCCAACATCCCTGGGCTGCTGTGCAAGGTTGGATGGTGTCCAACATCCCTGGGCTGCTGTGCAAGGCTCCCGACATTTCCTGCGCCCCTCTCAAAAGGAGCAACGCCTCTTCCAGCAGCTCTGGCGCTCTGTGCAGGGCCTCCAGTTTTGGCGCTTGGAATAGGGGGTCCAACAGCTGTCGGACCTGTGGAGTCGATGTAGAACATGTGGAAGTCCTCCGTTGCTGCTTCACCTCAATCCCATTTGGCCATCTCATCGAACACCATGTCACGTGCTACATGGATGGTTGGATGCGTCGATCAACCTTATTGTATATTGGATACGCCTTTGAACCTGCAACATAGCCAATAAACACCATAGGTGTGCTCCTATCTTCCAACTTTTTGGGGTGGGCTGAGGGCGCGTGTTTTTGACATGCCCTACACACTTGAAGGTTCTGAAGTAGTAGATGGCTGGTCGCTCCCCGTGCCAAGCCTCATAAGGTGTCTTTTTCGTCGAGATTGCGTGTCAGAGATCTATTTAGGATAAAAACAACCGTAGAGACAACTTCACCCAAAAAAAATAAATCCGGGAAGCCCCTTCGCTTCACCATGCTTCGCGTCATACCGACCAGCTTCTAGTTGCACTACTCCACAACCTCGTTTTGTTGCGGGGTGTATGAGGTTGTGAGTTGACGCTGAAAGCTGTGCTGAGCGCAATAGTCTTCGAACTCCATTACAAGGTTGTTAATCGGCCTAGGCGTCGGGCCTGCGCCTGGATGCCCAGGCGCCCGCCTAGGCACCCGGCCAGGCGAGCGGCAGCGGCGGAGGGGCGGCAGCGGAGAGTGGAGGAGGCGGCGGCGGAGGAAGGTGAGGAAGAGAGGAGATCGGGGCGGAGTCAGGCGGAGCGTGCCTGGAGGCGGAAGTATCGTGGCCGGATGTTGGTGAGGCCGAGTTGGGCTGACAAGTATGGACCGTCGGGATTCGACGGTCATCTTTTCAGATCAGTGATCTATAAAAAAACATCTCCTAACCCTAATCCTCAATCTCTCCTCTTCTCTCCACCCGACTCCTTACTCCACCCGACAACAGTCACATCGGACGGCAGGCGGCGATGGTCCCTTGCCCTGCGACGGCGGCACCGCGACGAGGAGGGCGGCTGCGCAGCCGACGGCGCCACTGCGGGCGGCTGCGTGGCGGGCGGCGCCGAAGCAGGCGGCGGCGGGCGGCGCCGGCAAGCCAAACCACGGCGGCCAGGCGAGGCGACGACGCATGGCATCCGGGCTGGAGCGCCTGGACGCCTAGGCGCCGACTAGGCGTCGCCTAGGCGACGCCTGGACAACACTGCTCCTTTGAGATGAACTCTCCTATGCAATCAGTACGGAGCAAGTTCAACCTCCTATCGAACTCCAATTCAGTCGTAGCATGGAATTGTTGAATAAAGTCGATCGCCTGGTCCTTACTTGCAATGAAATATAGCCATATGTAGCGACTCATATCATCCGCCAGCAAGCATCTCGTCTGGAGTCATCGGAGTAATTGACTCGCAGATGTCACCGTGGACGAGTTTGAGCATGCCATCGTGCATGTGTGGGTAAGTTGGAGCGTCTTTCCTTCCTGGCCAAGCACGACTCACACAGTTGATCGATGTGCGGAAGCCTGAACACCAACTCTTGCTAGCTTTTGTAGTGTCTGGAAGTTGACGTGTCTGTAGCGATCGATCCAACACCACACAACATCACCGCGATGCGTAGTCAGGCAAACCGGGCACGTGATGTTGAGCTTGACGAAGTATAACTTGTTGTCATCGCGTTGAACTCGTGTGTGGAGACAATGTTGCTCATCCCGTTTGCAGTGGCGAAGCCATGTTGTCTTACCTTGGTGCACCGGCACCAGGTTAAGAAAAATAGTTACCTTTAGGAATACCACTTGGATTAGCTTAATCACTTCCAAATTGAGCATACATAGGTTATGGGCACCATGGCAGGTGCAAGTCTAGCTTCGCCACTGCCCGTTTGTACATCACTCCTCCATGTACCATGATGATGTAGTCGTCCTCATCCAGCTAGCCGATGTTGATGAGGTTGGTGGTGAGGGTAGGGATGAGGTAGACGTCATTGAGCCTCCTGTGCTCACCCGTCTTGCACGCGAATTGGACCATGTCCTACGTCTCGATTTGTACGACGGAGTTGTTACCGAACTTGATCGTCCCAACGATGTTCTTTTTGAGCTTGAAGAAGACTGCACACGAACCACTCATGTGGTTGGTTCCGCTCGTATCGAGGTACCAAAGAACGCCGTCGGAGTTGTTTTTGTTGTCACGGTGCGCCAAAACACGCCTCTTCACCGTCCCCAAGTGACGTGTGGGACGCTTGTTGTTGGCTACGTGTGCCTGCTGCTACGTCTCTTCCTGATGCTTGGGCTACGACCGACACTCGTTGGCCCAAAGTGGCCATTCTTCTCGCACTTCCTGCAGTGGTCCAACAGAATGTCCTTCTCGAAACCCTTCTTGCATCCGTTCTTCTTCGGTGGACCATTCGACCGCACTTCCTCGAAGAACTTGTAGACTTAGCAGCCTGCTTATTCAATTGTGCCTCCCACTCCTCTCAAGGTATAGCTGGCCGTCTTGATCTCCTCCCCTTCACTTTGTCGTGTCAAAGGCATTTTCTGCCCGCCCTCAAGCCTCCCTGTCACGTCCGATAGGATGAGGGTCGACACATCCAACAAGGTCATGATCGCCACCACAATCTTTTGGAAGCGTTGTGGAACGCTTTGCAAGAGCTTCTGCACGATCGCCAACTGCACCACCTCCCTGAGCGTCGCAAGGCATGCCACCATGCCGCTCAACCGAAGGGAGAAGTCCTCGATGCTCTCGCTATCCTTGAGGTGGCGGTCTCGAACTCACGTCGTAGTAGTTGCACCATCTTCTTCACTCGGTCCCGACCTGCATGAGAGTGATCGTGTCTCATGCCTCCTTCACCGTCTTCTTCTCTCTGATCATTGTGATCATCTTCGGCGAGATGACGTTGAGAAGGATGTCCAGCGTCATCATGTTCTCTTGTGCTCTCATGTTGCCTTCCTGGTTCCGGCACCGCCTTTCAAAGCAGTCGCTCCTTCAGTTTGATCTTCATCATGACAGTCCACTCTGCTTAGCTGGTCTTTGTAAGCAAGTGAAACCATGTCCTAATGTTCACCCCACGAGCTACCGCAGGGGTTGTCGAATTGTTGTTGCCGCCGGTGACAGTGCCGGCGCTTTGAGGGGTATCTAGTGATATGTTGCTGAATTCAACGCAGGGTGAAACTAGGCTCTGATGCCACGAATGTTGTAATTCCAGTGTCCTGGACACCTTGTTCCTCTCTTTTATTGGGTGCAGAAGTCCACTCTGGGTTGATCAGACGTTGATCAACATAGCAGGACTTGCTGGTCCAAACAGAGAAGAGGGCACAGGTTCAACACCTTGAGGAAGCTTTCTTAGAGTATCCAGAGAGGTTTGGAGATCTGTTCTGGTTCTGAGCGTGGCCCCGGATGCAGAACAGGGAGTACAGAGGGGTTTAGGCAAGTTGGGAAGTAGTGCTGTGCATGAACTCCCTGATCTAGGTGAGTTCTGGCTCTAGGCGAGTTCCTGGAACTCGGCTAGATTTGTTCTGGCGACTTTTGGTGTGTGCAGGAAACTATCTGATGGGATTGTATTGATGTGAGAGGCCGGGGGCGAGGCGGCTTCTTTTTATAAGCCCCTTACATGTGACTCCAAAATCCTACATAGATTGTAACTCAGTTCCTACTTGGACTAGGACTCTACTTTATCTCTAAGAGTAACAAAAACCTATCTCCTAATCCTAATGCTGGTTTCCTCTGGTGCTGCAGCACCTTCCTGGCCGCAGCTGGAGTCCTATTTGGACTCTATTTGAGTCCTACTTGGACTCTGTTCTGAGCAGGTGCCACCCTGTACCTTTCTGGCTTGTTGGTGCACTGCCCCCTGGAGTCCTACTTGCACTAGGACTGGGCTGGCTGCACCGAACGAGGAGTAGGGAAGGAATACCCAACAAGCCCAACTGGGCTATGCACACCTGGCACTAGATCCACCCGCTGAAGTTAACGCTCTCTACAGCGAGAGCACCGGCGGCGTTCGCGAGGGTCAAGTGCAGATAGGCATGCCACTGGCAGTGGCAGTGCTTGATCGAAGAGCGGAAAATGCGAAAAGAAAATGCCTGTGATGATGAATCGAGTGCCTGTATAGGTGTTGATGAAACAAATCTGCTATACTGCAACGCAAGTTGTAAGTGGCACCTGGTCTCAGGGGCATACAAGTCATTTTACAGATAGCACATAGAGAATCCATTAAAACTAATCAGGACTGCCAAACATCCCAAATCCTCGAGACATCAAATTATTTAGATTGTGGTTTAACAGAAAATCTTGCTTCTCAGATAAGCGAGTCTTAGAAAAGTAGAACCAAACAGGGCCTTAGTTTTTTCTGTGAACTAAATGCCAATTTGTTTACTAAGATACATGTTCTCACATACAGAATGTTACATGTCACAGATAATGATGGCTTTGTGATTCCAAGTTTGAGTGTCGAAGAGTCTGATCTCGGTGATTGGGAAGCTTCACGGACTTCTGATCCTCAACCACCACCAAAGGTGTCTCCCTAATGCTATATTTCCGGGGCCTTTACGGAAGCAATTTACCAACAAATGCCGTTCCTTTCTGCTACGAATGGGGGCCAAGTAGCCAACTCAGTGTAAAGTGACATGACACACTGGTGCACTTGTTTTATGGCACAATTTACCGTTGCCGGGTTTTAAGAAATATACTTGTAGCTTAGGGAACTGGTGCCTTTTTTGAGATCGCCAAATTGTAGCAGAGGCCAGCAGGAAAGCAGGAAATTTGGATGTTCACTTGATAGCTCTTCATTGTCCATGTGTCTATGTTTGCTTCCCAAACCTAACATTGTTGCTTTCTTCCAGCAGCCTGCCAAGGATACAGAGAACATATATCTTGGACCACACGGTGCACCACCATCTCGAGCCAAGAAGCTGGACGATTCTTCATCTATAACTGGGTATCGTGATAAGAACAAAGCAAGGGAAGCTGATCAAAAGGCATTTGGAACTGGTCGGAACAACAAAGGAGGCAACACTGGAGACTTTCATCGCTACAATGCAGCCAATCATGTCAAGGACCCCTACAAAAGATCCACTTGATCTTCTCTCGGTTATGGTCCAGATCTAGTGATACATATCTCCTGTCAACAGCTTGACTAAGTTTAGTGTCGTTACTGGGTATTGGAGTTCTTTGTGATCGTTGGTTCAATTATCATCCAGTTGCTGGTATTTCTGATCTGCGGATATCATTTCCGTTATGGTACTCTTGAACAGTGTATTTGCTCGCTCTGAATGGAAACTTTGTATTCTGAAATCACCATTGGTTCCTTTTTTTTTCATTGTTCTGGCCTTCTGGGTATGTCCATTTGACAAGGTGAAAATAGATAAGAGGCCGCAACTGTGGCATTGTGGTGTGGAACGTGGTGGAGGGGAGCTCTTCTGCTGCGTAGGGGAGAGAGCAGCAGCGATAGGCTGCCGGATTACTGCATAGGAATAGCATGGAGGAGTAGGGGTGTCATAGGGGCTTTCTTGTTCGACACCCACTGCGACCAAGGGGAAGAACTACATGCTGTGTAATTCTTATTTTTCTTGATGATCCAATACAGCCTACGGGAATTTCCTTTTCTAGGTGAAGGAGCTGCTTAGTGAGTTCGGCCGACAGCCTGGCCCTACTGCGTCTAAACTGAATTGATCTCAACAGACTCAATCTAAACATCATTGACTACTTTATCTTTTATTCAACCGAATCAATTTAACCTTCAAGAAGCCTTCTTGATCTGCGGTTGGGCTAGGGGCTGCGATTGGGCTGTGGGCTACTTTGAGCCGGCGCCGGCTCTAGTGTCGATCCACAAAGGCGTCCACAACATTTTCTCCATTCTCGAGAAAAGGTCATCCTCGAGTTCGAAGCGGGATGTTGAACCTTGAAATCTTCTAACTGTTCTCATAATGTATCCACTTTCGAGTGACTAGCTAACTTGATAAGCAGCTCCCAAACACCTCTGTTCAGGCGCACTCGCTGGTGCAGGAACAAGTCCATGGAGAAGTGGTGGCAAATGTGTCATCTGTGCTGGTGCATGACCTTCAAACTTCTTCAACGGGGACACATAAAAGATACATCATGTATCCTCTCTTGGGGAGTTGGTTGCAATTTGGAGGAGACAACACCAATGCGCTATATAATCCGATATGGCTAAAAATATTTTGGACTGATCTTTGAGGGAGACGCCACCATCACACCCACAACAGTGCATTGGTGCAACCTTAGCTAGACCCAATCGCAATGTTAAAATCCACCTCACGACTAGTCTTGTCTTCGTAGCTCTTCATGGCGACTTGAGCTTGTAGCAACCTGTCTTTTACTTTCAGCCAAGAACTCATTTATGTCCTTGACCTTTTTGTCAACAACATCTACCCTGGAAACACCCAACCGATAAGCAATAAAAGTCGAAGGGTCCTTGCCGTAGACCACTCTGAAGATCGAGCATTCAAGAGCCATATGGTATGAAGTGTTGCAGCAGTAACCGATCCAGGGAAGCCACTGCAGCCAGGTCTTCATTGATCACCAGCCAGACAACGAAGGTACACGGTGATGACTTCGTTGACAACCTCATACTGGCCGTCAGATTACAGGTGGAAGATCGAACTGAGCTACGAACGTACACTAGCCTGTGGGAATAGTGTAAGTGCATCTAGGATATCTCTTGTGGGTTTTGGCTAATTGATGACAAACATATGAGATCCTAATAAATCCACTGAGATGATTGCAGGACAAACAAGTGAAACAGCTCGGTGCACACAAAAAGGTGAAAAATAAAGTGGTGTTCAAAGAAAGATACTTTGATGAAGCTTGGAAGACCAAATTAGATTTTGAATGTATAGGGAGTGTATGAAGGACACACTCCAAGAGCTCACAACTTTGCATGAGGGTAAGGGATTAAAATTAACCTAACTTTCACAAAGCACCGGACTAGTCCGATCATGGACCGGACTAGTCCGTTCATCTTTCTGGAATCCTACTTATTGGGAGACCGGACTAGTCCGTGCATCTACCGGACTAGTCCGTTGATGTTTCTGGAGTCTCTCATATTGAGGGACCGGACTAGTCCGATCATGGACCGGACTAGTCCGTTGAACTTTCTGGAATCTCCTATTTGTGGAGATCGGATTAGTCTGCGGACTAGTCCGATGAACTTTCTGGAGTCACCTTCACACAGCACCGGACTAGTCCGAGCTTGGACCGGACTAGTCTGACGGACTTTCTGGACTTCAAAATGCACAGTGACCGGACAAGTCCGGTGTTAGGGTTTTTCAACGGCTACCTTTTGGAAACCCTATAATTAGAGAGTCCACAACTTTCCTATGTACACACACGTCGAATACTGACTAAACAACAAACCCTAGCGCCGCCACTTCGTCCCAAGAGCCCAAAACACATCCCCCCACACATCTAAAGTGCAAAAAGAGTGAAATCAATTGAACACTTGGATTTGGGATTGGGAGATCGTCGTTCTTTCATTACGAGCTCTTGGGGTTTGATCTTTCTACACTCATACTCTGCATTGTAATACTTTTGAGTGTATTTGATAACTTGCTTTGTTGTAATTCTCGTGGGAGCCCTCAACGTATGAGGTTGCCCCACAAACCTGGTGATTACCCGTGATAGTGAGATCAAGTCGGCCTTCGTGGTGACTTGAAGAGGGAAAGGGTTGGAGACACGGCTCTCTGTGAGCTTCCTCAACGAGGACGTAGATCTCGTGGTGAGATCGAACCTCGGGAAAAATTCGTGTGTCTTGCGCCTTATTTCATTTAAATTTTATTCACTAGATCACTTAAGTGCTAAAACATCAACCCAAGGCAATTATAAATTTTACCTGCATTCTTATATTAATCTCAAATAAAAATATCAGTTGTTCTCATTTCCGCTACTAAAGAAACTTAAATTCCCAATCAACACTTGATCAACACACATATTCTTAACACACCGGACAAGTCCGCCCACACGACCGGACTAGTCCGGCCAACCAAGGTTTGACGATTCTATTAAGTGTGCAGGGAATTCAAAAGGCCTATTCACCCCCTCTAGGCCACATTAAATTGGTATCAGAGCAAGGTTCTCCAACAACGAGACTCACATCTCGGAGAGATCAATGGCCTCTGAGAAGAACAACGATATCTCGAAGATGAACATCAATGAGGAGGAACAAGAAACTAAAACTTTTGATGTGCTGAAAGAGAGCCCACACGATGATGAAGAAGTGCGACAATTAAAGGCACTTCTGAGAAAGAAACTGCTAGGACAAAAGGGAAAAGAAGAAGAGAAGACGACGGGGAGTGGTTATCACGACTACTCCCGGCAGCCTTACAACTACAACCGTCTCAATTCAAACAACCATTATCTTTCCATTCCTATGGGAAAACCTCCACAGTTTGACGGAAGCGACTATACAATGTGGAAGTACAAAATGAAGATGCATCTAATATCTCTAAATCCTAGTCTATGGCACATTGTCTGCACTGGCATAGACATCCCGGACACGGATGAAAAACTCACCCCAGAACAAGAACAAGAGATTCACAAAAATGCACAAGCCGTCGCCGTGATCACATCATCACTAAGTAGTGAGGAATTCACCAAGATTGATGGCTTAGAAAGTGCAAAGGAAATCTGGGATACACTCAAAACAGCTCACGAAGGGAATAGATCAGTTCGTGAAGAAAAAATCGAAATGCTTGAAGGAGAGTTGGGGAGATTCGCTATTGAAGAAGGCGAATCACCTCAAGACATGTACAACCAGATGAAGGCACTCATCAACAAAATACGTGCCTATGGAAGTAAGAAATGGACGGATCACGAGGTAGTCAAGAGAATGATTAGAGCCTTCATGCCAAGAAATGTCACACTTTGCTCAATGATTAGAGAAAGCCCCGGTTTCACAAAATGACTCCCGATGAGTTGTTGGGAAAGATCATAAACCATGAAATGATGGATAAAGAGGGACAATACGTCAAAGACTTGGCCGAACTCACTTCCTCCAAAAAGAAGGAGGTTGCTCTCAAAGCAACATGCCGACCCAAACTCAAAGATGCTCGTGAAAATCAAGACGATGGGCATACAAGTGACGAGAGCACCGATCTTGATGATGAAGAAATGGTACTCTTTATCAAGAAGTTCAAGCGAATGATGAAAAGAAGACACGGCAACAACTCAAATGAAGGCAAAAGCAAGGATAAAGGAAAATCCAAGGCTCGACGCACTTGCTACAACTGCGAAGAGTATGGACACTTCATGGTGGACTGCCCTTATGAAGAAGACAAAAAGAAGAAGGAAACAAGATCTCAAGAAAAGAAAAATTTCAGAAAAAGAAGACAAACCCATCAATCTCACATTGGCAAGGAGTGAGACTCAAACGACGAGTCCTCCTCCGATGAAGAAGAAGAAATGACCACTATCGCAATTAAGAAACCTACTATGAAGGCCACACTCTTTCCAAACATGAGAGGATGGGACATGAACAACCATACTTGCCTTATGGCTAAGGAAGGCAAGAAAAAGGTACGACTCACTCCTCCTACGCTAAATACCTCTATTGATGACTTTGATAACTCTAGTGATAATGAAGAAATGTTTAGAGGACTAAATAAAATTGCTCTAAAGAAAATGGAAATGTTGTCTAACGAAATATTTGAAAAGGAGGAACTTCTTGACCGACAAGAAGATATGCTCATCCGTGAAAGGAAGAGATATCAAGAAGTTGAAAAGATTCCCGAGCTTGAAAGAGAGAAGAACGAGTCGCTTGAAGTTGAGCTAGCCTTGAGTAAGGAAACTTACTCAAAGCTAGAAGATTCAGATATTGCAATCAAGGAAGAACTTGCTAACTTGTCAAAAGCTAACAAGATCCTTGAGGTGCAAGTCAAGTCGCTCAAGCAAAGTGACTCCTCATCCTCCAAGAGCTCCTCCTCCAAAGACATAAGTTCGACAACAATCGGAACTTGCACTTGCTCTAGTAAGAAGAATATTATGTCTAATGCTTCAACATCTCATAATATGCATGCCCCTCCAAGCGGCATCTTTGATAAGGAGAAGATCAAATATGCACGCAGTGCATATATAGTCACCAGACCTCCTAATGTCAAAGATGGCCTTGGTTTTGATAAGAGCAAACACATGTCTACTTCTAATCATGCTAAAAATAGAATTGTCTTTGTTAAGGAAAAATCCTATAAATCTGAACCACAAATATTGTTTCATACATTTAACGCTTCTTATGTTCTTATGAAAGCCAAATATGGAAAAGTAATTGCCAAATATACAGGGCCACGCCACAAGAACTTGAAAACTTGTGTGTGGGTGCCCAAGACTCTTGTGACTAACCTGAGAGGACCCAAGCAAGCTTGGGTACCTAAAACCAAGGAATAATTCTTTTTGCAGGCTTACTCCTCCGGTGGAACAAAATGGGTACTTGATAGCGGATGCACAAATCACATGACCGGAGAGAGAGGTATGTTTGTAGAGTACGAGTACAACAAGGATCCAGGTGAAGGCATATACTTCGGAGACAACAACCAAGGAAAGGTCCTTGGTAGCGGTAACATTGAAATATCCTCTCAACATACCTTATCAAATGTTTTACATGTAGATTCTCTAGATTATAACCTTTTGTCAATATCCCAACTATGCGACAAAGGTTACAACTGTTTTCACTAATGAGGGTATGACCGTTTTTAGAAGAAGCGATGGCTCGATTGCATTCAAGGGAATGTTGAAGGGCAAGCTTTATCTAGTTGACTTCAACAAAGATAAAGCCGAACTCAACACTTGCTTGGTTGCTAAGACCAACATGGGATGACTGTGGCATAGACGGCTAGCCCATGTTGGGATGAGAAATCTGCAGAAACTTCTAAAAGGTGGTCACATCCGTGGTCTTAAGGATGTGGTTTTTGAAAAAGACAGGCCGCGCAACGCGTGTCAAGCAGGAAAACAAGTCGGAGCACCACACCCCGCCAAGAATGTGATGACTACCGCAAGACCGCTGGAACTTCTCCACATGGATCTCTTTGGTCCAGTTTCATACATCAGCATCGGCGGTAACAAATACGGTTTAGTAATTGTTGATGATTTTTCAAGATTTACTTGGGTATTTTTCTTGTATGATAAATCAGAAACTCAGGGGATCCTCAAGAAGTTCTTGAAAAGATCTCAGAACGAATTCTCATCAACCATAAAGAATATCAGAAGTGACAACGGGACAGAATTCAAGAACCTCCAAGTTGAGGAGTTTCTCGATGAAGAAGGGATAAAGCATGAATTCTCGGCACCCTACTCCCCTCAACAAAATGGGGTGGCCGAAAGGAAGAACAGGACATTGATCGAAATGGCGAGAACTATGTTGGATGAATACAAGACATCAAATCGATTTTGGGCAGAAGCGGTGAACACTGCGTGCCATGCCACAAATCGACTGTATCTCCATCGACTACTGAAGAAAACTCCATATGAGCTCCTTACCGTTGATAAGTGTGTGCTAGATAAAGAGGAAGCTCCATATGAAGCTCTGAAGAAAATGGGACTTGGTGATATCTTACCACAAGAGCAAACATTTGACTCAAATGCACAAGATGAACCTGAACACAGAGGCAATGATCAAGGGGGAGTTCTTACACAAGATCAAGAGGAGGAAGATCAAGAAGATCAGGACAATCATGGAAACAATGATCTAGGGGGAGACAATACACATGAAGATAATGAAGAACAAGCAACTACACAAGATCCACACCCAAGAGTACACCAGAGCGTGCAAAGAGACCACCCTGTCAACAATATCATTGGAGATATTGCTAAGGGAGTAACTACTAGATCTCGAGTTGCAAATTTCTGTGAATCCTACTCTTTTGTGTCTTTTCTGGAACCATACAGGGTAGAAGAAGCTTTAAGGGATCCAGACTGGGTGATTGCAATGCAAGAGGAGCTGAACAACTTCAAGAGAAATGAAGTATGGGAGTTGGTGGAAAGACCAAAGGTGAACATAGTTGGAACCAAATGGGTCTTTCGGAACAAGCAAGATGAACATGGAGTAGTAACAAGAAATAAGGCAAGACTGGTGGCCACAGGTTATTCTCAGGTCGAAGGTTTGGACTTCGATGAAACTTTCGCTCCTGTAGCTAGACTTGAGTCCATTCGCATTTTATTGGCATATGCTACTCACCATAATTTTAAGCTGTATCAAATGGACGTCAAGAACGCTTTCTTAAACGGCCCAATCAAGGAGGAAGTTTATGTAGAGCAACCACCAGGATTCGAAGACCAGAAATATCCCAACCATGTCTACAAACTGCGTAAGGCTCTCTATGGCCTCAAACAAGCTCCTCGAGCTTGGTATGAGTGCCTTAGAGATTTTCTAATTCAGAATGGATTCAAATTGGTAAAGCTGACTATACACTTTTCACTAAACATTGTGATGATCATTTATTTGTATGTCAAATTTACGTTGATGACATTATCTTTGGATCCACTAACAAATCCTTCTGTGAAGAGTTTAGCAAAATTATGACAGATAGGTTCGAGATGTCAATGATGGGCGAATTAAAGTTCTTCTTGGGATTCCAAGTGAAGCAACTAAGAGAAGGTACATTTATAAGACAAACCAAATATACACAAGACATTCTCAAGAAATTCAATATGGACAAAGCCAAGCCCATCAAGACACCCATGGCCACTAATGGACACCTCGACCTCAATGAAGACGGTCCAAATGTGGACCAAAAGGTATATCGGTCCATGATTGGCTCTTTACTTTATTTATGTGCATCTAGACCAGATATTATGCTTAGTGTTTGCTTGTGTGCAAGGTTTCAAGCTGCACCTAAAGAGTGTCATTTAGTTGCTGTAAAAAGAATTCTAAGGTACCTTGTGCACACACCCAACTTGGGCCTTTGGTATCCCAAAGGATCCAAATTTAACTTGATAGGGTATTCCGATGCCGACTATGCAGGATGCAAAGTCGATAGAAAGAGCACGTCAGGGACTTGTCAGTTTCTTGGTAGGTCCTTGGTACCTTGGTCATCTAGAAAGCAAAACTCCATTGCCCTTTCCACAGCAGAAGCAGAATATATTGCAGCCGGTAGCTGTTGCGCCCAATTACTTTGGATGCGACAAACCCTTAGGGACTACGGCTACAATCTTAACCATATCCCACTTCTATGTGACAATGAAAGTGCTATAAAAATTGCACACAACCCAGTAGAGCACTCAAGAACTAAGCACATAGATATCCGTCATCATTTTCTTAGAGATCATTCATTAAAAGGTGGCTATTTCACATGTTAGAACTGAAAAACAACTTGCGGATATTTTTACCAAACCATTGGATGAGAAAAGATTTTGTGAACTTAGGAATAAACTTAATATTCTCGACTCTCGAAATGTGTCTTGAAATGTTGCACACCTGGTTAAAACTTCAAATGTTACATTTTATTGCTAAAACTGCCCCTCACCTCTTTTTCTCCTAAGAAAACTATTTTTAATGAAGAAATCTTGGACTTTATGACCATGTTTTTGTGTTGATTGCTTTCTGGTCATAATCACCAAGATTATTTGCAAAACTTGTCCTTGGATCACTATTAGTTATCTCTATATACTCAGCTTTTCCAGGGACACCGGACTAGTCAGGTTTGCCACCAGACTAGTCCGGACAGTCCCTCCTTCTAGGTTTTCTAGGGGCACCGGACTAGTCCGTCCACTGACCAGACTAGTCCGGTCAGCCGCGTATATAAGTAGCTGGCCGGCCCAAAACCGTTTCAAACATCCCTCCACTTTGAGTTGAACCCTCACCTCTCAAACCCTAGCCCCCAAAAGTGATTTTCGAGTTGAGCCCTCAAAATCAAAGCTTTCTCCGTGGGAAATCCTCCCCTCGACGAGTTGATACTCCACTCCAAACTCATCCAGACAGATTCGTGCTCCTTCAACGCGAATCTTCAAATCTCGGTAAATTTCTCCCTAAAGTCAAACTCTCAACTTTTCTAGTTCTAGCTTATTTCTCTTGATTCCAAGGAAGTACATTAGCTTCAGAGATGTATTCCTTTCACCTTCATGCTCCTTTGCATCCTTAGATAGAAGTTGTGATTCTAGTTTTGTTAGGGTTCTTGTGCCAGGCCGGACTAGTCCGGCTCCCAGGTACGGACTGGTCCGGTACACCGGACAAGTCCGCACTCTGAAATCGGACAAGTCCGGTCTCTGACATTTGAATCCTCACATCACCTTCATTCTTAGTTCATTCTCATCTAAATCATGAACTCCTTGTTAGGCACGATGTCTTCAAGCTCTGATGACAGCTCCTTTCATGTTGATGAAGAAGTTGAGCGCGAAAAGGTGAAGAGGGCCAAGGAGAGGTACATGAAGAAAAGGCATGATGTAAATGTGCACTCTCCACCCTCTGATGACAACTTGCCCAAGAAAAGGAGGGTAGTTGTGAAGAAGGCCCAAGGAAAGGCTGGTGAGAGCTCCTCAGGGCCAAAGAGGACTCTCAACAAAGGAAAGGGGCTTGCTAGTGGTCCCATTGGACCCCTGAAAATGAAGAACCCAAGTCACCGCAACAGGCAGCGCTCAAGTAAGAATTTCACTGGAAAAGGGGGTGAGCTTGCCGATAGCTTCAGGCAGGTTAATGTGTATGCTAAACCTCGGCAATGCTCAGACCCAAGATTTTGGAGCAACTTCCATGCCGACTACTACGAGCATGTGTACATGAAGATGAAGAATCCCGTTGTGAAGAGTCAATGGGTGAACATTGGTTACATGCAGTCGAAGAAGTATCCTGCCTTCCGTGAGGTGGTTGAGTCCCTCGAGAGGCACATACTGAAATAACTGTTTTCCTTTGAGAATGATTGGAACAATCAGGTCATCACCCAATTCTACTCCACCCTCTACTTTGCTCGTGGTGATGGAGACAGTCTCACATGGATGGCTCATGGTTCCAAGTATAGTTTCACCTATGATGAGTTTGGGAGAATCCTCCACCTTGAACACACTTTGGATCATGATCTTGTTATTCACAATCTGCAACCTTTGGAGAAGGATGAGCTCAAATTTCTATATGACACAAGGATGCCTTATGTCCCTCCAAATATCAATTATTTGAAGCCCTTCTATGTGGTCCTCAACAGAATTTTGAGGAAGACAATAGCCCCGAAAGATGGAGATGCGGGGACTATTCAAGGAACCTTGAGGACCCTAATGAAGGTCATTGGTGGGAGGAGACCGTTCAATGTCTTTGAATAAATCTACAATGAAATTGTGAACATCTCAATCACTCCAAACAGATCTTGCGGGTATGCCCCGTACATCATGTACATGATTGAGAAGGTGACTGGACTTGAGTTCGTCAAGGATGTTCACCATACGGGGTTGAAACCGCAAAAGCCCACTGAGTACACTCTACCTTCGACTCCCGATGCACCTCCATCCCCTGAAGCTGAGAGGAGGACTAAACAAACTCGGGATGTGAATGTCACTAGATCTTCAACTGCTCCTCCTAGCTCTGCACCTGCCCCTGAATCCTCCGGTGGTGTGCTCAAAATGCTCACCTCTATCTTTGCCTGCTGCCGCAAGATTGAAGTCAGGCAGAAGAAGCATCAACAATATGTCAACGCCAACATCAAAGCTATTTGTGACAAGCTGGAGATTGAGCCGGTGGGATCCCCGCCCGCCTTCGAGGACTCCGAGGAAGAGTCTGCTCCGGCGAATGATGATGATGGTGGTGAAGATGAGGACAGGACCGAGACTGAAGAAGAGAGTGGCGATGAGTGATTCCCCTCAATTTTTCCCTTTTTGGTGCCTTGATGCCAAAGGGGGAGAGATTGAGACTAGTAGCTTGAGACCATCTCTAGTTGGTGTCTTTATGTTTTTGTTATCAAGGACATGTACTTATTTTTAAAACCTTGTAATGCACTATTTCTTCTCTTATGTGTGATGCTTATTGTTGCTTGGATGATTATCTCTATGCTCATTATTGATTACCTTTACTTCATCACACCTTGTTGATCACACACCTGTTAGGCACCCCACCATAAGGTGTGTGCATATGTGAGAAGCTTTTTGTGGACTTATCATTATTCTCATATGTGCACACCTTATGAAAATCAAGATTTTATTCTCAATCGTGATATCTCAAATGGTTGTCATCAATCACCAAAAAGGGGGAGATTGTAAGTGCATCTAGGATATCCCTTGTGGGTTTTGGCTAATTGATGACAAACATATGAGATCCTAATGAATCCACTGAGATGATTGCAGGACAAACAAGTGAAACAGCTCGGTGCACACAAAAAGGTGAAAAATGAAGTGGTGTTCAAAGAAAGATACTTTGATGAAGCTTGGAAGACCAAATGAGATTTTGAATGTATAGGGAGTGTATGAAAGACACACTCCAAGAGCTCACAACTTTGCACGAGGCTAAGGGATTAAAATTAACCTAACTTTCATAAAGCACCGGACTAGTCCGATCATGGACTGGACTAGTCCATTCATCTTTCTGGAATCCCACTTATAGGGAGACCGAACTAGTCTGTGCATCCATCGAACTAGTCCGTTGATGTTTCTGGAGTCTCTCATATTGAGGGACCGGACTAGTCCGATCATGGACTGGACTAGTCCGTTGAACTTTCTGGAATCTCCCATTTGTGGAGATCGGACTAGTCTGCGAATTAGTCCGATGAACTTTCGGGAATCACCTTCACACAGCATCGGACTAGTCCGAGCTTGGACCGGACTAGTCCGGCAGACTTTCTGGACTTCAATATGCACAGTGACCAGACAAGTCCGGACTTGCACCGGACTAGTCCAATGTTAGGGTTTTTCAACGGCTACCTTTTGGAAACCCTATAAATAGAGAGTCTACAGCTTTCCTATGTACACACACGTCGAATACTGATTAAACAACAAACCCTAGCGCTGCCACTTCGTCCCAAGAGCCCAAAACACATCTCCCCACACATCTAAAGTGCAAAAAGAGTGAAATCAATTGAACACTTGGATTCGAGATTGGGAGATCGTTGTTCTTTCATTGCGAGCTCTTGGGGTTTGATCTTTCTACACTCATACTCTGCATTGTAATACTTTTGAGTGTATTTGATCACTTGCTTTGTTGTAATTCTCGTGGGAGCCCTCAACGTGTGAGGTTACCCCACAAACCTGGTGATTACCTGTGATAGTGAGATCAAGTCGGCCTTCATGGTGACTTGAAGAGGGAAAGGGTTGGAGACCCGGCTCTGTGTGAGCTTCCTCAACGAGGACGTATATCTCGTGGTGAGATCGAACTTCAGGAAAAATTCGTGTGTCTTGCGCCTTATTTCATTTAAATTTTATTCACTAGATCACTTAAGTGCTAAAAAATCAACCCAAGGCAATTATAAGTTTTACCTGCATTCTTATATTAATCTCAAATAAAAATATCGGTTGTTCTCATTTCCGCTGCTAAAGAAACTTAGATTCCCAATCAACACTTGATCAACACACATATTTTTAACACACCGGACAAGTCCGCCCACACGACCGGACTAGTCCGGCCAACCAAGGTTTGATGATTCTATTAAGTGTACAGGGAATTCAAAAGGCCTATTAACCCCCCTCTAGGCCACATTCAAATAGGTCCAACTAAAATAAACCGGTGAAGATGATGTCACAGTCACTGATGATGGAGGAGGGGAAGCTGTGTAGTCGCAGAATGTCGTCGAAGAACACTCGTGTCACCTGTATACGGGTGGCTCAGAGGGATGAAGTGGGTTTACTTTGAGAAGCGGTCCACCGCCGTCATGATCACCGTCTTGTCTCCGACCTTTGGAAAGCCTTCGATGAAGTCCATGGAGATATCACTCTAGACCTCCGAAGGTACAGGAAGAGGTTGTAGCAGCCGACTAGGTATAGATGGTCCGTCTTGATGCGCAGACACGTGGTGCAACCACAAACGTATCACGGATCCATCACAGAAGTGAGGGGATGTGGAAGGAAAAGCGTTGCCGATGTGCCGTCTTCTAGACGTCTTTGCGACCCCCATCGTGCGCCTAAACCAAAAGGGAGGGCCACAAAGAAGATGTGTCGTGGCCAAAGAGCTTCCCCTTGTACAGGAGAAGACCATCACTCTTGGACCAATCAGCAGGTGCAACTCCCTCCTTGAGTTGGGTGCGTAGCTGTTGCAACCGCTGATCCATGGTGGCCTTCGTGCGAAGCGAGTCGAAGAGGTGGAATATGAGTTCTATGATGGCGTGTACTGCTATTTCCTCCTCATTACGACAAGATAGACATCTGTAGCCCCGTTGAGACACCTCGGCTTGTACTCAACCTGCAAATCATAGTCAAAGAGCTAGCTCACCCAGGCATGCTGGGGAATCATAGCGAGGCACTGATCCATGATATACTTTAGACTGAAGTGATAAGTTCGACAGTGAAGTGGCGGCCCCAAAGGTAAGGCTGTCAGTGGCGCACGACCACCACCAGGACGATCAACTCCTGCTCATATGCTGGTAGCTTCTGGTGGTGAGCGACGTTGTGGCTGAAGAAGGCGATGACACTGTTGTGTTGGTAGAGTACCGCCCTGACTCGTCGTAGGAGGTGTCACAGTCAACGATGAAGCGCTTGCTGAAGTCCGACATCTGGAGAAGAGGCGCTGTCATCAGGACCTGCTCGAGCTGGTAGAAAGTGTCCTACATGTCATTTGTCCAACGGAACGTCTCTCGCTTTAGAAGGGCGGTGAGGGGCGCAAACACCACGTCATACCCCTGAATGAACTTTTGGTAGTAGATAGTGAGCCCGAGGAAGCCTTGCAAGGCCCGCAGGGACCAAGGTGTAGGCTAATGCTCCACGACCTCCACCTTGGTTAGATCCATCACCACACCATGAGAGGAGATGATGTGTTCTAGGTAGGACACAAAGTCTTGATCGAAGAAGAACTTGGATTTTTGTAGGAACAACTTTTGCTCCCGTAGTATCTGGAACACCTAATTGGCGTGCTGGAGATGCTCGGCCCAGGTCCTGTTGTACACCAGGATGTCATCAAAGAAAACAAGTACATACTTCTTGATGTAGGTGTCACACACATCGTTCATTAACGACTGAAACATCGAAAGTGTGTTGGTTGAGGCCGAACGACATCACCATGAACTTGGAATGACCCCCATAGGTTCGGAACGACATCTTGTGGATGACATCGGGGTGCATGCACACCTGGAAGTAACCACTATAGAAGTCGGGCTTGGTGAAGAACCTTGCACCGCGAAGCTTGTCGAGGAGCTCATTGACCATAGGATGGGGAACTTGTCGTTCAAAGGTCGAGCGTGGAGCTCGCGGTAATCGATGCAGAAGTGCCATGTGTTGTCGACCTTGCAGACTGACAACATATGAGAGGAGAATGCAGAGGTGCACTCTCGAATGATGCCCTGACAAAGCATGGGCACATTGCTTCTCACTCTCATCCTTGAGAAGCTAGGGGTAGCAGTACGACCGCACAACTACTGGAGCTGTGCTCGGTAGGAGCCTGCTGCGGTGGTCGTGGCGCCACGGTGTGGCCCATCAAAGAAGTCCTGGAACGAGTCTGGGAGGGCAACCATCATGTCACTCGATGCAGCCAGGGAGGCGCACATAAGCGCGGGACTGCGCAACCCCATCCACACACCTTCCTCTCATCGTGCCACAACTCCATCGTGAGGTTCCTAAGGTTCCAAAGAGTGGGTCCCAAGGACCGCAACCATTGAAATCCAAGAACTAAGTCAAAGCCACAGTAGGTGATGTCGAATGGCTCTCCGATAGTGGATAAGGGAATGTGTGGGCATATCCCTATGCAAGAGATGGAGCCACCGTTTACCACTCGAACATTGATGCCAGGCCGCGACAGCATCATCTGGCCAAGATCTTCGATGAGGGTCTCCCAAATGAAGGTGTGGTTAGAGCCAGTGTCGATCAAGGAGGTCAACAGCTTACCGCAGACGTTGACGTGGAGCTTCATGGTGTTGACGAGGTCAATGGTGGTCAACGCATGTAGTGAGATGCCCATGTTGGCTACGGTCACGTCAACATCGTCGACCTCTAAGATGATGATTCCCTTGTTAGCACACTTGTGGTCCGACTTGTACCATTCTAAGCAGTGATAGCACTCGCCACTAGACCGCTTGGCTGCCATCTCGTCGATCGTGAGACATTTGAGGCGCTGGTGGGAAGGTGCGACTGGTGCTGGACCAGGGCCAGTAGGGCCCCAACCAGGGGCCGAAATGGAGGTGCACGCAGCAGGGGAAGGGCGAATAGGGCACTGAGTGGTGGTGTCCTTCTGCGCACCATGGCCGCCATCACTGCCAGTCGTTGCTCGTAGTTTGCAAATTTGAGGGGAACTGCAGCTCCAGGTCAATGCGAAGGGGTTTGCTGAGGCCATTTGTGTAGAGGTTGGTCTGCTGATGCTGGTTGAGATCCCCGTGAAGAGGTTGATCTGTTGACGCTGGCTGAGATTCTCGCAATAGCACAGGTGCACATGGAACTGGAGCTGGTACTCCTCCACGATACCAATGCAGTGAAGATCTTTAATCTCGATCAATTCGTTGAAGCAAAGTGGAGGCCCAGAGCGCATATTGATGAAGTTCACAAATCGCTCCTAGGAGACGATGCCGCAGTCACGTTTGAGGGCGGTGTACCACTCGGCTGCGATCCCCTCTAGGTGGAGAGAGGCTAGCTAATCATCTCTTCGGTCATCATGTGTGTCCCCCAGAGGTATGTCTCGCACTTTGTCAGCCATGTGAGAACTAGGTGCTGAATACATTTGCAAATAGGCTAAAAGTGAGGATTTACATGCAAAGTTTTGAATATACCCAAGAAGCCCACATCGGAATGTCCAAACATGCAGGAACTCACTTTGCACTATCCGAACTTAATGCACGTGACCTGCAATGTGCTTTTACTTTGGAGTGTTCTAACTTTTAAATGTTTCACGAGTAGCAGTTACCTTCATCAGTTCAGCTGTGCGAATTTACTCAATGCATATTGGGAGTAACTGTTACTGCAAAGCAGTTGTTTGCACTGTCTGATCATACTGTTTTGTTTCAGCCACTCTATTTTTAACTTGCAATATTTCAAACTTATTTTTTGGCTTATGGGAAGATTTCTTAGTGTTTATTTAGTAAGTTTTTGATGTGTTTTAGCTGATTATGATAGATATCATTTTGGTAAGTTGTGCAACATGCTTATGTGAGGTGCTCACATAAGGTGTTGTAGTTTTCGGACTAATGTCAGTCAAGTCGAGCACTTGTGATCAGAAGAATTGGTTGTTTTTTCATGTGCAGGTGTTGCTTGATGTCAATACATGGCTGGTGACGGTGATCTATTGAACTAGTCTTAGAGAGAAGATGAGGTTCAATAACCAAGTTCGGGAGGAATGGTGGTTGAGTTGATCGGGAGGACACGCAACATGTTTAGATCAAGAACAATGCATATGAAGGTATCGTGAATGTTTTGGAAAGTGTTTGAATGTGTGCAAGGGGTGCATGGACGTGTCAACATTGTTCTGAGGTATGGAAAAGAGTTATGGACATAAAGATATGGCCAGAATGGTCCAACCGGCTGGATTAAGGGCTCAGACTGCGATTGAGGCGGTTATGGTTCGAATATGGAATGTTTTGAGTTGGTTATGATAGGATTTCATATTGGGCATGAAGTTGAGTTATTTTAGGATTATGTGGGACGTTCGTAAGGTGTTTGAAAGTCTTAAATTTGCTTCTATCTGTGTATGGAAGAGTCTTGAATAGTTATAGAAAGTTTCGGTTGAATCCAAGTAGGAGTAGAAAGTTGTAGTTGGATTGGAGTTGCCTTAGGGCTGGTTATATAAGAAGGGAGTCAGGGCTCATGGAGAGCACGACATGTGGTTGTTCCTCTAGTGTTTAATTGAATAAAGTTCATAGTTTTAGAGGAGCTTTTGTGTCTTGTTCGTTTGACTTGTTTTTGGCAAGTTTTTCTCGTCGAGTTTGTGCACAGTCAATGTTGCTTCGGCGTTTTCATCATAAATCGAGTTCAACAGATCCAATTGACGTGATTCTTTTTGTGTTGTATTCACGACTCAATTCTCTATCATCTATGTAAATATCACGGTCATTGTATTTGTGCTTTTTGAGTTGCACGAATTTCTTTGTAGCGTACAAGAACTGTTTTTTCCTCTATTACAACAGATTGACCTTTGCTTAGGGTCTCGGCTATAACTTGAGTTTTACTCGATGGTTTCAATGATTCTTGTTGTGGTATCTCCGTTACTTGATTCTCTACATTCTCTTCTACCTTTGTCACGGTTGAACACATTTAGATCAGTCACACATATGGTTTTTTTATCAGATTGATTTTCTCCCGAGAGGTTTTTGTTGCTTCTGTATAAAAAGTTTTAAATCTACCATTCACCCTCCTCTGGTAGCTTTTCATGTGCTCTTCAATCCTACAATTAGTATCATATCCACAATGCTCTATTCTTTGTGATTTGCACGTGTTTTTGCTAATCACCATGCAATACAGAAAACCTTGTGTATTCAATGGTATTGATTTTCAGGTTTGAAAGGCTCGCATGGAGGCTTACATACAAGTGCAAGGCTTTGCTGTTTGGGAAAAGGTCTTCAAGAGCTTCGTCATGCCACCAAATGATGAAGTCACGCTTGCCAACATGAGAGACGTTGATAGCAACACCAAGGCGCAAAACTTAATTATGCAAGAGTTGACTCAAAGCGACTTCGATCGTGTTGCACACCTTCAATCAGCATATGATGTGTGGAAAGCGCTTTGCGACTACCATGAAGGCACAAACACAAGCAAAGAGGTACGCCAAGATATGTTCAAGAAAGAGTACATGAGTTTTGAGATGCAACCCAGTGAGTCAATCGATGACTTCTTTGCTCGCTTTATTAAAATTCTCAGCAACTTGCGTAGTCTTAATGTTAATTTCTCAGATGCTGAAAATGCTAGGCAATTGTTAAGTGCATTAGACATTTCAATTTTGAAGATGAAAGTTACATCTATTCATGAATTCACTGTCATGAGTACACTTACTTTAGATGTGTTATATTCCAAGTTAAGAACTCATGAACTTGACATTATCTCATGTAAAACTCCAACAAGTCTCTTGCATTTGTTTCACAACGTGACAAGCCTAGTTCTAGCAAATCATCATCATGTGGTACACTAGCTTTGCTGTTTTCTCTAACCCTTGAACATATTGAAGAGTTTCCAAAGGAGGAGCTAGCACTTCTCTCTACTCGATTCTCAAAAGCATTGCAAAATATGAGAACTAGAAGGAGAGGAAGTGGTGGTTCTCAACGATTCTTCAAATATGGTAAGACTGGACATTTTTGTATAGACTGACCTAACCTTTCAGGTCCTACTACCTGTGATTAAAAGCAAACAAAGTAAGCAACAACAAGAAAAAGAAGGCTTTTTACAAAATGACAAGCAATGGACCATATTCTCTCCGCACTCCTAGATAATAACTCGAGCAATGTGGATTCCAAAAGCGATGAAGATGAAGACAATTTGGCAACTATGTGTTTCATGGCGGGCAACTCAAGATCAAGTATGGAGGAAGCCAAATTCAATAGCGACAATGATGACGTATGTCCCTCTTGGGAAGAAATGTGTGATGCTATTTCTCGTGCCACTATTGTACTTAAGAAAAATGATAAAAAACTTAAGGAAAATGCTGTTAAAATTGGATCAGTAGAATATGAAGTTAATCGACTAAAATCGTTTATTCCTAGTGATGATTCTCGTTCCTTATGTGAATTAATTTATAAACAGTTGTCCTCATTAACAAAAAGTTTGCTACACTTAATGATAGAAACATAAAAGATGCTAGCTGTTCTAGAATTGATTTGCATTGTTCTAGCTGTGATGATCTTAGTCAGAAACTACATGATGCTAGGAATGAGATTTCTGCTTTGAACAATGCTTTACATTCTCATGAAGTTAATTGTTTTTCTAATTGAATATTAAAAGAAAAAACTTCATGTGAAAATTTCCTAGATCCGTCCAATAAACTTGATGACATGTATAGGACGCTAGAGCGGTTTTGTAATGCAAATAAGATTCTAAACTTGCTGCTGAATTCTTGCAAGTCTTGCAATGATAAAATTGGTTCAGGTTTTGATTCTCATGCTCATTTTGAGTCACATCCACCTAAGGTTATAAAATCACTAGGAAGTGGTTTTATTCAAACAGTTCCTAAACAAAAAAGAGGTGGTTTTTAGAACAGCAGGGGTGTTGCCTAATTCAGTTGCTAACAAACATGTTGCTTGCTCATCTAGACATGAAAACAAAGTTAAATTTTGCTGTACCTACCGTGGTACAGATGGTCATGTCATAGATTTTTGTTATAGACTAGCTTAACAAGAAAATAAGCAAAGAATGCTAGCTAGATCATGTAATGACCTAACAAAACTTGCTGCACGTTCTGAATCAAATGTTATGAACTGAAAACCTGCTTTGATGAGTCGAAAAAATTCCAAGTTTGCTCCCAAACCTACTGTTTTTCGTGCTACACAAGTCACATATCATAGCTCAATAGTTGGGTGCAAGAATTCTCAAACTTTGACTTATAAACCTACTGTATCTTCTCAGCTTCGTGTGTTATTCTTGCTGGATGTCGTGTGACTGAATACTGGATTCCTAAATGTCTTTTAACTAACTCAGTATTGAGTTATCGATGTATTGTGATGCTATATAGGTTACACACTTAAGGAAGGAGAACTTGTGGCTTGTGCATTCAGTTTGCGCATGCCATATGACTGGTAACAAAGAATGGTTCTCCTCTCTCTCTTTTGTGTCACGTGTAGAGAATGTTACTTTTGCCATTAACTCTTCAACTCCTATAATTGCTAAGGGTTCAGTTAGACTTAATAATCACTACACTTAGAATGATGTGGCACTTGTTAAAAATTTAAAATGCCACTTGCTTTCAATTTCACAATTGTTAGATGAAAATCTAGAAATTATCTTTACTAAAACTTGCTGCAAGATTGTAGAGTCAAACGATGAGCTCATGTTTCACATGCCTCGGTTTGGAAGAGTTTTTGAAGCAAATTTTGATATCACAACCTATAAGCATATGTGCCTAGTTGCTAATGAATCAAAATGTTTATATTTTTAGCATCATAGACTTAGTCACGTAGGCTTTGATCACCTCACGCGTGTTATTGGTCTTCATCGCATACGTGGGTTACGTCAGCTTAAAGAAGACAAAGATATTGTGTGCTCTTCTTTTATACATGCTAAGATGATTGTAGGTTCACATGCTCCACACACAATGACCATGACAACAACACCGACATAACTTTTACACTTTGGCACCGTAGGTCCTTCACATGTTCAATCTTTTTGAGGTAAATGGTATGTGCTTGTAATTGTTGATGATTATTCTAGATACTCTTGGGTTTACGTTATGACATCTAAGAATGAAGCTTTTACTTTAAAAGTTTGGTTCTTAGACTTTCACTTGACAATCCAGGATCTTTAAAAGCAATTAGAAGTGATAATGAAACTAAATTTAAAAACCAATCATTTAATCACTTTTGTGCTGAAAATAGAATAGATCATCAATTTTCTTCACCATATGTACGTCAATAAAATGATGTAGAAAGAAAGAACATAACCTTAGTCGAGATGGCTAGGAATATGCTTGATGAATATTACACTCCTAGAGAATTTTGGACAGATGCAATTGCAACAGCTTGTTGTGTCTCAAATCGAGTTTTCTTGCGAGCTAAGTTAGAAAAAGCCCATATGAGCTTAGGTCTAGACATAGGCCAAGTGTCACACATTTTATGATATTGGTTGCAAATGCTTTGTTAAGAAACATGGTAATCTGTTGATGGCATGTTTCTTGGTTATCCATCTCATGTTAGTGGCTACCGTATGCTTTTACTATACACTAACAAAATTGTGGAGATTTGTGAGGTTTCTATTGATGAAGCTAGCCCAGGTACTAGCTCAAATATTGCAGGTCAACACGCATATTGTAGGATCTAAGAGCACGTGAAAAGCTACCAGAGGGGGGGGTTGAATGGTAGATTTAAAAATCTTACGTAGAGGAAACAATTAAAACCCAACCCCTTCGGCAGAAAAACGATATGTTAGAGACATCATGTGTAAAACTAATCTAAACGTCTTTCACCATGACAAAAGTGATATATATCAGAGAGAATCAAGTCATGAAGAAAACACAGAAGAATCAATCAAAACCGTCGAGAGAAACTCAAGTTATGATCGAAAGATCGAACAAAGGTCAATCTGTCCTACCCGAGAAAAACAGTTCTGGAACGCTGTAAAGAAACTCGTGTAGATCAGAAACCACAAATCCAATGACCGTGAAATTTTGAAATATGATATATAATCAAGTTGTGAAGACAGCACAAAAAAATCACGCCAATTGGATCTGTAAAACTCAAGTTATAATAAAACCACCGACGAAAGGTAGTGCTGTCCAGAAACTCGACGAGTAAAACTTGTCTGAAACAAGTCGGATGAACAAGGCACAAAAGTTCCTTCAAACTACGAATTTTATTCAATAGAACACAAGAGGAACAGCCCCCAAAGTCGTGCACCACGAGCTCTGGCCTCCCTTGCTTATATAACCAGCTCGAAATCCAACTCAACTCAAATCAGGACCCTAATCCTAATCCGAAAAACTTTCTATAACTGTTTATGACTCTTCTATACGCAGATAAAAGCAATATTAAGACTTCCAAACACCTTAGGAACGTATCCCACATTCCTGAAATAACTCAAATTCGTGGCCCACACGAAATCCTATGATAACCAACTCGATACTTTCCATACCGAGCCATAACCGACTCCGTCGCAGCCAAAGTCATCAACCGATACGATCCGATCCTTCCAATCAGATCTTCTCATCCATAAACCATCTTCGAAATCATTTTGCCACTTCATGCACCGCATGCATACGTGCAAATACCTTCCTTCGACGTCCAGTAACCTTCATATGCACTGCCCTTGATGCAATCATCCTGCGCGACCTCCTGACCCGCTCAACCACAATTCCTCCTGAATTTGGTTGTTGGAACCTCATCTCCTCCCTGAGACTAGTCCAAAGGATCCTGTCACCAGCCATTACTTGAAATCAAGCAACACCTCCACATGAACAAACAACCAATCCATACGAGCCCAAGTCCGCGACTTGAATCAAGTCAGTTCCAAACACAACACCTTACGTGAGCACCTCACATAAGTATGTTGCAAAGCATAGCAACACTATATCAGCCATATCAACCAAAACACACCAAAAACTTAGTAATAGAATACTAAGCAAACTTTCCAACAATGTAAAGCAAGTTCGAAACATTTCACATGAAAATTTGGAACACTACGATCAAGCTCTGAACCTTGTCAAAGCTAACCGGAGCTTGAGCCGGAGCTTACCAAAGCTAGTACAACCTAGTGCCGGAGCTTACCAAAGCTAGTCAGACCTAGCGCCGGAGCTAACCAAAACTAGTCGGAACTAGTCATCCCAAAAGTCGGAGCTAGAAAAACATGTCGGAGCTAACCAAAATAAGTCGGACCTAGCAAAACATATCGGAGCTTAACAAAGACATGCCTGAGCTATCAAAGACATGCCGGAGCTAAAGACAAATCTCACCAGAGCTACCCAAACACATGTCGGATCTAGACAAAGAAAGTCGGACCTATTGTCGGACCTTGCCAAAGCTCGGAGCTAGAGTCAGACCTTGCTAAAAAGATGTTATGGCAGCATTCAAAACTTTTATGTCAAAGCCAATGTATTCAGCACACATAGGTCTCACAATCCCCCCCTTGATGAATGCATTGGCAACACCACTTAAATCCGAACATTGGCATGAAAAGTTTTGAGAATATTTTTCCCCTTTTTGAAAATAAAATGAGATAGAAATAAATTTCTCCCCCTATACATGTTTCTCCCCCTTGCATAATTCACCATATTATCTCCCCCCTTTGACAATGTATTCAGCAAGGTTCAAAAGAGAAATTTTAATTGTTATGAGCATATTATAACATATACATATAAAACAAAGCCCATCCAAGTCATACTATCAAGTAACTTACACTATCACAACAATGAGATACATAAAGTAGTGTACGCCATGCTAGTGATCAAATGTAATTTTCAATTTAAGCAAGTCATGATCTCACAAACTTAACTATTTCAATACCTGAAAGCATGACACTTGTTGCTGCATTTTATTATTTTTTATGGCAAAAATTTAGATCATATGATATCTGCAAGAGATTATATGCACATCTGCCTTATTCTAACCAACCAAGCCAAGCCTATGTCATTTGACAATCAGAAGCTTAAGGACATGGTTTTAGTCATGCACAACTTCTTCCAAGTTCATATCTAAGTGCAATGATAAGCCATCTCAAAAGAAAAAGTGCGATGCATGCATATTCTCTTGATCTTTTCTCAACTTATATTTGTACATAAAAAACTCAACTAGTGAGTTGATTACTTGATTAATTCTTTATGATTAAAAGCACTTGTGATCATGGAACAAGTTCAAAACAGCAAGAAAGTTCGACCATGACCAGATTTAGTGTAAGTAATTATTCCAATTACTAGACATGGCAAAAACTACAAAATGTATAACACGAGTAATGTAGTAAGAACTTTCAGCATGTAAAAGGAATCACAAAGTCATGTATGTATGAAATACTATGCTCATATTATTTTAATTTCAGATTCACACATAGACTTCTAGGGTTTGAAAACTCCCCCTCAAGGTAAGCCATGAGGATGCATAACCCCTATTTCACTACGAATGTAACAAAAACGAGTGAAATCCAAAGGTTTTGTAAAAATGTCGGCCAATTGTTGTTCGATATTTACATGGTGAAGCACAATGTTTCCTTTTTTCAATATTATCATGGAGAAAGTGATACCTAATATCAATGTGCTTAGTTCTAGAATGTTGCACAGGGTTTTTAGCAATGCAAATGACACTAGTGTTATCACAAAACAGTGGAAAACTATCTAGATCAACCCCATAATCCTTAAGTGTTTGAACAATCCAAAGAATTTGTGAGCAAGCACTAGCAGCAGCTACATATTCATATTCGGCTGTGGATTGTGTAACTGAATTTTGTTTTCTAGAGGACCAAGCAACAAGCGAATTAACAAGAAAATGACAAGAACCGGAAGTACTTTTCCTATCAATCCTACAACCTCCAAAATCAGCATCGGAAAAAGTTTTCAAAGTAACGGTTGAGGAAGAAGGAAGAAAAATGCCAAATTCTTGAGTTCCATGTAAGTACCTGAGAATCCTTTTGATGGCTTGACGATGTGAAGCACGTGGGGAGGCTTGAAACCGCGCACAAAGACTACGCTGAATTGTATGTCCGGTCTTGATGTCGTGAGGTACAAAAGTGATCCGATCATGCTTCTATATTCTTTTTGATCCACAGGTTCACCATCTTCATCAAGTTCAAGTGTTGTTGCTGTTCCCATTGGTGTCCGAAGAGGCTTGCTTTTGTCCATGTTGAAGCGCCTTAGGAGGTCTTTTGTATACTTCGTTTGATGCACAAAGGTACCCTCCTTGGTTTGCTTGATTTGCAGCCCCAAAAAGTATGTGAGTTCTCCCATCATACTCATCTCAAATTCTGAACTCATCATAGCTGAAAACTTGGACACAAGATCATGAGAAGCACAACTAAAGATAATATCATCCACATACACTTGAACGAATAATGAGTCATTGCCATGCTTAAGCACAAAAAGAGTTTTATGAACCTTGCCCATGGTAAACCCTTTTCAAGTAAGAATGTTTTTAACCTACCATATCATGCTCTAGGGGCTTGTTTGAGACCGTACAAGGCTTTGGACAGTTTGTAAACATGATTAGCAAAATCTGAATTTTCAAAACCTGCTGGTTGTTTGACATAAACCTCCTCATCTATGTAGCCATTGAGAAAAGCACTTTTAACATCCATTTGATATATATTAAAACCTTTAGTTGCAGCAAAAGCTAACAAAATTCTTATAGCTTCTAATCTAGCAATAGGAGCAAAAGTTTCATGAAAATCTAGACCTTCAACTTGAGTGAAACCTTGAGCAACCAAACTAGCCTTATTCCTAACCACAACCCCATCCTCACTTTGTTTATTTTTAAACACCCATTTAGTTCCAATTAAAGTGTGACCTTGAGGAGGAGGTACACGTTTCCAAACATTATTTCTTTCAAAATTTTCTAACTCTTCTTGCATGGCAATAATACAAGATTCATCAGTGAGTGCGTGTGATATATCTTTGGGTTCAAAAGAAGGAACAAAAGCAAAATGAGCATGAGAGTTTGGATCGCAAAACCTGGACCGTGTAACTCATTCGTGCAAGCTTCCAATAATCTGTCTTGGAGGATGAATTTTGAGAACCCGGAGGGGAGTGGACACTTCAAAAGCTTCTTCTTCATCTTCATGTTCATCACAAATCGATGATATTGTGACTTGAGGAGGATCTGGACCAGCAATGGTGGTCGTCGGTGCTGGCTGTGAATCAAAATCAGGAGCTCGAACAATGTCATTGGCTGCTGAATTTTCGGGCAGCAGCTCCACCTCTTCCTCATCTTCAACAAAAATGCTCTCCCCCTGTGGATATGGATCTGGACCTGCAATGTTTGAGCTAGTACCTGGGCTAGATTCATCAAAAGACACTTCACAAGTCTCCACAATTTTGTTAGTGTCAAGTAAAAGCACACGATAACCTCTAGTATGAGATGGATAACCAAGAAACATGCCATCAATGGATCTAGGTTCAAATTTATCAAGATTACAATGTTTCTTAACAAAGCATTTGCAACCAAAGACCCGAAAGTGCGTAACACTAGGCCTATGTCCAAACCGGAGCTCATATGGTGTTTTACCTAGCTTAACGTGCAAGAAAACACGATTTGAGAAATAACAAGCAGTTGCAATTGCATCAGCCCAAAATTTCCTAGGAGTTTGATATTCATCAAGCATAGTCCTAGCCATCTCAACTAAGGTTCTGTCCTTTGTTTCTACAACACCGTTTTGTTGAAGTACATATGGTGAAGAAAATTGATGATCTATTCCATTTTCAGCACAGAAGTGATCAAAAGGTTGATTTAAATTCAGTTCCGTTATCAGTTCTAATTGTTTTTAAAGATCCTAGGTGATCAATTGATAATCTAAGAAATAAAGTTCTAAAGTGACTAAAAGCTTCATTCTTAGACGCCATAAAGTAAACCCAAGAGTATCTAGAATAATCATCAACAATAATAAGAACATACCATTTACCTCTGAAGTATTGAACACGTGAAGGTCCTACGGTGTCAAGGTTCAAAAGTTGATCTGGTTCAGTTGTCATGATCATTGTGAGAGGAGTATGTGAACCTGCAACCATCTTAACATGTCTACAAGAAGAGCACACAATTTCTTTGTCCCCTTTAAGCTTAGGCAGCCCACATATGCGATTAAGAGCACTAACACACGTTAGATGATCAAAGCCTACGTGACCATGTCTACGATGCCAAAAATAAAAGTCCTTTGAATCATTAGCAACTAGACACCTATGCTTAGAGGAAGACATGTCAAAATCAGCTTTAAAAACTCTTCCAAACCGAGACATGTTAAAAATAAGCTCACTATTTGAACCTACAACTTTGCTGCAGTTTTTATTGAAAATAATTTCCAAATTTTCATCTAGCAATTGTGAAACAGAAAGCAAGTTGTATTTCAAATTTTTGACAAGTGCCACATCCTTCAAAGTGTAGTGATCATTTACTCTAACCGAACCCTTAGCAATTATAGGAGTTGAAGAATTATCGGCAAAAGTAACATTCTCTACACGTGACACAAAAGAGAGGGAGGAGAACCATTCTTTGTTACCGGTCATGTGGCGTGAACAACCTGAATCCACAATCCAAATGTTCTCCTTCCTCAAGCATGTAACCTACATAGAAGCACAATACGTCAATGACTCAATATTGGGGTTAGTGAAAAGGTATTTAGGTATCCAGTACTGAGTCACACGATGTGCAGCAGGAAAAACACGCGAAAGCTGAGATAAAACAACAGGTTTATGAGTCAACATTTGAGGTTTTTTATTCTTAACTACTGACCTATAAGGTGTTACTTGTGTATCACAAAAATCAGTAGCTCCGGAGGCAAAAGCAGAAGGTCCGGAGGTAAACTTTGAATGTTTTTGACTCATAACAGCAGGTTGCATGTTCCTGGCATTCGGTTTAATATGTGCAGCAAATTTTGCATGAAAGTTATGTGATCTAGCAATCATTCTTTCCCTTTTCTGTTGTTTAGCTAGTCTATAACAAAATCTATGACATGACCATCCCTACCACAGTAGGTACAATGAAATTTAACTTTGTGGTCATGTCTAGATGAGCAAGCAATATTTTTATTTGAAACCGAATGAGACAACACTCCTGCAGATTTGAAAACCACTTCTTTTTGTTTAGGAACTGTTTGAATCAAACCACTTCCTAATGACTTTACAATTTTAGGTGGATGTGCCTTAGCATGAGCATGAGAATCAAAACCTAAACCAGTTTTATCATTGCAAGACTTGGAAGAATTCAGCAGCAAGTTTAGGTTCTTATTCCCATTACAAAACCAATCTAATGTCCTATGCATGTTATCAAGTTTATTGGACATATCAAGGCAATTTTCACACGAAGTTTTTCCTTTTAATTTGCAATTGGAACAATATTTAACTTCATGAGAACGTAAAGCATTATTCAATATTGAAATTTCATTCATAGCATCTTTTAGTTTCTTTTCAAGATTATCACAACTAGAACAATGCAAATCAATTGTAGAACAAGAAGCATATTTTAAGTTTCCAATGTCAAGTGCAGCAAGTTTTTTGTTCTTTTCAATTTCAAGTTCAAGTCTATCTAGAGTAGAGGAATGTGCAGTTCTTAATATGGACAATTGTTCATATATTAAATCACATGAGGGACAAGAATCATCACTAGGAATCAAGGTTTTCAAATGGTTGATTTCAGATTCTAGTGATTTAATTTTAGCAGCATTATCCCTAAGCTTTTTGTCCTTTTTCTTAACAATAATAGTTGCATGAGAAATTGTATCACACATTTCATTACAGGTAAAACATACATCATCGTCGTCACTGTTGTGTTCTGCATCCTCCCGACTTGATCTTGATCTTGTTTTGCTCGCCATGAAGCATAAGTTGGCCACATCATCTTCATCTTCGTCATTTCCAATGTCCACATCGCTTGAGCCAAGTTCCTGGAGTGCGGAGATAAAACTGTTCACCAGTTGGCGACCTGTAAAGCCCTTCTTCTTCTTCTTATCATTTGTTGAGGAGTGCTTCATCCTTGATTATTTTTCTTCTAGGGAAGTAGAACCTGAAAGGTTAGGACAATCTGTACGAAGGTGTCCTGTCTTACCACATTCAAAGCATCGTTGAGATCCGGAGCTTCCTCTCCTTCTAGTTCTCACATTTTACAATGCTTTTGAGAACCTAGTAGAGAGAAGTGCTAGCTCCCCCTCTGGAAGCTCCTCAATCTGTTCAAGGGTTAGAGAGGACAATAAAGCAAGTGTACCCCAAGATGAAGATTGACTAGAGCTAGGCATGTCACGTTGTGAGACAAAAGCAGTATACTTGTTGGGGTTTTTACGTGATATTATGTCAATTTCATGAGTTTTTAACTTGGAATATAGCACATCTAAAGTAAGTGTACTCATGACAGTAGATTCACGAATGGATGTAACTTTCATCTCCCAAATTGACAATTGCCTTAACAATTGCCTAGCATTTTCAGCATCTGAAAAATTAAAATTGACGCTACGCAAGTTGCTGAGAATTTTATTAGAGCGAGCAAAGAGATCATCAATTGACTCACCGGGTTGCATCTCGAAGCGCATATATTATTTCTTGAACATGTCTTGCCTTACCTCCTTGATCATGTTGGATCCTTCGTGGTAGTCACAAAGTGCTTTCCACATATCATATGCAGATCGGAGGTGTGCAATACGGTCAAAGTCGCTTTGAGTTAATCGTTGTATGATCAAGTTTCGAGCCTTGTTGTTGTTGTTGTTGTTGTCGACATCTCTCAGATTTGTAGCTGTAACTTGATCATTTGACGGCACTTCATAAGGCTTGTACACCTTATACCATATTGCAAAGCCTTGCGCCTGGATGAAAGCCTCCATGCATGCCTTCCAAACCTGAAAATCAATACCAGCAAACACACAAGGTTTGACGGAGTATTTCTCCATGATGATTAGTCAAAAACACGTGCAAATCACAATGATTGGAGCACCGTGGCTTTGATACCAATTGTAGGATAGAAGAAAATGTGAAGAGCTTCCAGAAGGGGGTGAATGGTAGATTTAAAAATCTTACGCAGCGGAAACAATTAAATCCCATCCCCTTCGGCAGAAAAACGATATGTTAGAGAAATCGTGTGTGAAACTAATCTAAACGTGTTTCATCATGACAAAAGTGATATATATTAGAGAGAATAAAGTCATGAATAAAAAACAAGAAGAATCACTGAAAACCGTCGAGAGAAACTCAAGTTATGATCGAAAGATCGAACAAAGGTCAATCTGTCCTACCCGAGAAAAATAGTTCTGGAATGCTGCAAAGAAACTCGTGTAGATCAAAAAACACAAATCCAATAACCGTGAAATTTTGAAAGATGATATATAATCAAGTTGTGAAGATAACCCAAAAAGAATCACGTCAATTGGATCTGTAGAACTTGAGTTATAGTAAAGCCACCTACGAAAGATAGTGCTGTCCAGAAACTCAACGAGTAAAACTTGTCTGGAATAAGTCGGACGAACAAGGCACATAAGTTCTTTCAAACTACGAATTTTATTAAATAGAACACAAGAGGAACAGCCCCCAAAGTCGTGCACCACGAGCTCTGGCCTCCCTTGCTTATATAACCAGCTCGAAAGCCAACTCAACTCAAATCAGGACCCTAATCCTACCCCGTTCACGAATCAAAACTTTCCATAACTGCTTAGGACTCTTCTATACGCAGATAGAAGCAATATTAAGACTTCCAAGCACCTTAGGAACGTATCCCACATTCCTAAAACAACTCAAATTCGTGACCCATACGAAATCCTATCATAACCAACTCGATACTTTTCATACCGAGCCATAACCGACTCCGCCGCCGCCAAAGTCATCAACCGATACGATCCGATCCTTTCAACCAGATCTTCTCATCCATAAACCATCTTCGGAACCATGTTACTACATCATGCACCACATGCATATGTTCAAACACCTTCCTTCGACGTCCAGTAACCTTCATATGCACTGTCCTTGATTTAATCATCCTGTGCGACCTCCTGATCCGCTCAACCACAATTCCCCGTGAATTTGTTTGTTGGAACCTCATCTCCTCCCTGAGACTAGTCCAAAGGATCCTGTCACCAGCCATGACTTGAACTCAAGCAACACCTGCACATGAACAAACAACCAATCCGTACGAGCCCAAGTCCGCGACTTGACTCAAGTCAGTTCCAAACACAACACCTTACGTGAGCACCTCACATAAGTATGTTGCAAAGCATAGCAAAACGATATCAGCCATATCAATAAAAACGCACTAAAAACTTAGTAAAAGAATACTAAGCAAACTTTCAAACAATGTAAAGCAAGTTCGAAACATTTCACATGAAAATTTGGAACATTATGATCGAGCTCCGAACCTTGCCAAAGCTAACCGGGGCTTGAGCCGGAGCTTACCAAAGCTAGTACAACCTAGCGCCAGAGCTTACCAAAGCTAGTCGGACCTAGCACCGGAGCTAACCAAAACTAGCCGGAACTAGTCATCCCAAAAGTCGGATCTAGAAAAACATGTCAGAGCTAACCAACATAAGTCAGACCTAGCAAACATATCGGAGCTTAACAAAGACATGCTGGAGCTAAAGACAAAGCTCACCAGAGCTACCCAAACACATCTCGGATCTAGACAAAGAAAGTCGGACCTATTGTCGGACCTTGTCGAAGCTCGGAGCTAGAGTCGGACCTTGCTAAAAAGATGTTATGGCAGCATTCAAAACTTTTATTGTCAAAGCCAATGTATTCAGCAGACATAGGTCTCACACATATCCGCAAGGGGATAGTATTTTTGTTGAAGCTGAGGAAGAAGTGGTGTTGCTACCCAAAAATTTAGAAGCTAATGACATCGTTCCTGCTCCTGATTTTGATCCACAACCAGCACCAACGACTACTACTGCTGGTCCTCATCATCCTCTAGCTACGAGCTCTTCGGTTCACGATGAACATGAAGAACAAGGAGCTTGTGAAATGTCTACTCTCCTCCGCATCCTCAAAACTCATCCTCCACAACAGATTATTGCAAACTTGCACAAACGAGTCACACGGTCCAAGTTTTTCGATCCAAAATCTCATGCTCATACTGTTTTTTTTTGTTTTTCTTGAACCCAAAGATATATCACATGCACTAACAAATGAATCTTGGATCATTGCCATACAATAAGAGTTATAAAATATTGAAAGAAATAGGTGTTTAAAAACAAACAAAGTAAGGATGGGGTCGTGGTTAGGAATAAAGTTAGGTTGGTTGCTCAAGGTCTCACACAAGTTGAAGGTTTCAATTTTGATGAAACTTTTGCTTCTGTTGCTAGACTAGAAGCCATAAGAATTTTATTAGCATTTGCTGCATCTAAAGGTTTCAAGTTATATCAAATGGATGTTAAAAGCTTTTCTTAATAACTACAGAGATGAGGAGGTTTATGTTAAGCAACCACTAGGTTTTGACAATTCAGATTTTCCTAATCATATTTACACACTGTCCAAAGCTTTGTATGATCTTAAACAAGTCCCTAGAGCATGGTATGATAGGTTTAAAACATTCTTAATTGAAAAGGGGTTTACCATGGGCAAAATAGATAAAACTCTTTTTGTGCTTAAGCATGGCAATGACTCATTGTTCGTTCAAGTGTATGTGAATGATACTATATTTGGTTGTGCTTCTCATGATCTTGTGTCCAAGTTTTCAGCTATGATGAGTTCATAATTTGAGATGAGTATGATGTGAGAACTCATGTACTTTTTGGGCTGCAAATCAAGCAAACCAACGAGGGAATCATTGTGCATCAAACGAAGTATATGAAAGGCCTCCTTAGACGCTTCAACATGGAAAATAACAAGCCTCTTTAGACACCAATGGGAACAACAACAACACTTGAACTTGATGAAGATGGTGAACCTGTTGATGAAAGAGAACATAGAAGCATGATCGAGTCACTTTTGTACCTCACGACATCAAGACCGGATATACAATTTAGCGTATGTTCTTGTGCACGATTTCAAGCTTCTTCACGCGCTTCAAATAATCAAGCCATTAGAAGGATTCTCAGGTATTTACATGGCACTAAGGAATTTAGCATTTTTCTTCTGTCTTCCTCAATAGTTACATTGAAAGCTTTTTTGGATGCTGATTTGGGGGTTGTAAAATTGATAGAAAAGTACTTCGGGTGCTTGTCATTTTCTTGGTAACTCACTTGTTGCTTGGTCCTCTAGAAAACAAAGTCCAGTTGCGCAATCCATGATCGAATATGAATACTTTGTTGCTGCTAGCGCTTGTTCACAAATTCTTGGAATCGTTCAAACACTTAAGGACTATGGGGTTGATCTAGATAGTGTTCCACTGTTTTGTGATAACACTAGTGCTATTTGCATTGCTAGAAACCTGTGCAACACTCTAGAACTAAGCACATTGACGTTAGGTATCACTTTCTCTGTGATAATGTAGAAAAGGAAATATTTCACAAAACCTTTGGATTTAACTCGCTTTTCTTTCATTCATAGTAAAATAGGGGTTATGCATCCTCATGGCTTAAATTGAGATGGAGTTTTACAACTTAGAAAGTCTGTGTGAATCTGAACTAAAAGATAATATGAGCATATTATTTCATACATATATGATTTTATGATTCCTTTTACATGCTGAAAGTCTTACTACATTACTCGTGCTATACATTTTGTAGTTTTTGCCATGACTAGTAATTGAAATAATTACTTACACTAAATTTGGTCATGATTGAACTTTCTTTCTGTTTTGAACTTGTTGCATACTCACAAGAGCTTTTAATCATGAAAAATTCGACCTTGTTTGGATGGTAGAAACATTTCTGATTCTGTGTAGAATCACTTAAAACTGCTCCAAACCGTAAAAAGGAGAAACGTTTCAGGGGTAGAAACACCATAAAACGATTCACTTGTTGAACTAAGGAGGTGAACACCTGGAAAGGTGTTCCACACCTTGGAATACTTTGATCAATCGTAAGTGATGTCCAGGTTCTAGAAAAATTACAAAATTTTGCCGCCACCTGCATTTAGGTCTATTCATATTTGATTCTCTATAATAAAATCCAGGTTCTTTGAAATTCTTGTTATCAATATTTGTTTATGGCCAACCTACATTACCTGACAAGTATTAGTGATCATCAAATTGTGTTTATAGCCAGAAGGAAGTGATGACATTTTTACTTGTATTGGTAAGTAGACACATACTGACCATGGGAACATCCAACATGTTTTCTTTTTAATGTTTACTTGTCAACATTAGAGTACATACCACATAAAAACCAAACATAAATCAATAACAATTGGAAAACAACTAGGGGTAAATAAGTCAATTGACATTCCTTCTCCTCTCTATTGAAACTGAAAAATAAATATTAGCCAAATGGTTTCTAAAGTGATTCTGTTTCATAGTCTGAAACTGTTTCTGGGTTGAAATAGAACTATTTTCGATTCTGGGTGAATCTGGAACCGTATCAAATGGGGCCTTAATCAATCAATAGAAGCCCACATGTTGAGCTTTCATGATCAAATGACAAATTAGAAAAGATCAAGAAAATATGCATGCATCACGCTTCTTCTTTTAAGATTGCTTATCATTGCACCTTGATATGAACTTGGAAGGAGTTGTGTTTGACTAAAACCATGTCCGTAAGCTTTTGATTGTCAAAGGACATAGGCTTAGCTTGGCTTGGTTAGAATAAGGCTGATGTTGCATATAATCTCTTGCAAAGTTCATATGATTTAAATATATACTTTAAAAGATAACTAAAATAATAACACGTGTCATGCTTCCATGTTTTGAAATAGTTGAGACAAGTAGACCATGACTTGCTTAAACTAAAATTACACTTGATCGCTAGCATGGCTTACACTACTTTATGTATCTCATTAATATGATAGTGTAAGTTACTTGATAGTATGGCTTGGATGAACTTTGTTTTATATGTATATATTATGCTCATAACTAATTCAAGTTTCTTTTTTGAACCTTGTTGAATACATTGTCAAAGGGGGGAGAAATATATCACACATTGGACATTCAAAAGTGCTTAGATTTATACATTCTTCTTAGGGGGAGTGTACATCCTTAGGGGGAGAATTTTTTTAAAGGGAGATCTTTTCTTCTCATTTGATTTTTATTTTTGAAAAAGGGGATAAATTTTCTTTTGTCAGAACTTTAATGAAATGTGAATGATGTTCAGATTCTAAGTGGTGTTGCCAATGCATTCATCAAGAGAGAGAGATTGTGAGGTGCCGAATACATCGGTAAATAGGTTAAAAGTGAGGTTTTATATGCAAAGTTTTGAATATACCTGAGAAGACCACTTTGGAATGTCTGAACATGCGGGAACTCACTTCACACCGTCCGAAATTAGCGCACTGAGCTGCACGTGTATTTACTATGGAGTGTCTGAACTTTTAAATGTTTCAGGAGTAACAGTTACCTTCATCAGTTCGGACTGTGCGAACTTGCTCAATGCATATTGCGAGTAACTGTTACTGTAGAGCAGCTGTTTGCACTATCCGATCATACTATTTAGTTTCAACCACTCTGTTTTTAACCTGCAATGTTTTAAACTTACTTTTGACTTATAGAAAGATTGCATAGTATTCATTTACTAAGTTTTTAATGTGTTTTGGCTGATTATGGTGTATATCATTTTGCTAAGCTATGCAACATGCTTACATGAGGTGCTCATATAAGGTTTTGTGGTTTTTGGACTAATGTGAGTCAAAATGAGGACTTGTGCTTGAAAGAATTGATTATTTGGTCATGTACAGGTGTTCCTTGATGTCAATACATGACTGATGACAGTGATTGTTTAGACTAGTCTTAGGAAGAAGATGAGGTTCAACAACCAACTTCGGGAGGAATTGTGATTGAGTTGATCGGGATGTCACACAACATGTTTGGATCAAGAACAATGCATATGAAGGTATCGTGAATATTTTGGAAAGTGTTTGCACATGTGCAAGAAATGCATGGACGTGACAACATTTTTACAAGTCATGAATAAGAGTTATGGATGTGAAGATATGGCCGAAATGGTCCAAATGGCTGAATTACGAGCTCAGACTGCGACTGAGGTGGTTATGGTTCGAATATGGAAAGTTTCGAGTTGGTTATGATAGAATTTCATGTTGGACATGAAGTTGAGTTGTTTAGAATGTGTGGAATGTTCCTAAGATGTTTGAAAGTTTTAAGTTTGCTTCTATTTGCGTATGGAAGATTCTTGAGCAGTAACGAAAAGTTTCGGTTGAATCCAAGTAGGAGTAGGAAGTCCTAGGTGAATTGGAGTTGCCTTATGGATGGTTATATAAGCAACATGGTCAGGGCACGTGGAGAGCACAACTTGTGGTTGTTCCTCTTGTGTTCCATTGAATTAAGTTCGTAGTTTTAGAGGAGCTTTTGTGCCTTATTCGTCCGACTTGTTTTTGGCAAGTTTTTCTCATCGAGTTTTTGCGCAGCCAAGTTGCTCTGGTGTTTTGATCATAGATCGGGTTTTACAGATCCAATTTACGTGTTTCTTTTTGTGTTATCTTCACAAATCAATTATCCATTATCTCTGAAAATTTCACGGTCATTGGATTTGTGGTTTTTGAGTTACACGAGTGTCTTTGCAGTGTAGCAGATCTGTTTTTCCTCTGTTAGAACAGATTGACTTTTGTTTAGGGTTTCGGCTATAACTTGAGTTTTACTCGATGGTTTGAAGTGATTCTTGTTGTGTTGTCTCCGTGACTTGATTCTATATAATCTATACTACTTTTATCATGGTTGAACACATTTAGATCAGTCACACACACAGTTTCTTTATCAGATTGATTTGTCGCCAATGGGTTTTTGTTGATTCTGCATAAAAAGTTTTAAATCTACCATTTATCCCCCTCTGATAGCTTTTCACGTGCTATCTGATCCTATAAGCCACGACAGCTGATCGATTTCCCCGTTGAATTTGGGGAAACTTATCTTGTGGTGGCGCGGTCCACTGTTGTTGAAGGGAGGGCGTCCCATAGGGGGCAGACTCCCGGTGTGAGAGTTGTACCCACTACTGCCTCTGTCACCACTGCCGCCGCCACTGCCTTTGATGCTGCCGCTACCACCAATGCGAGAATTATCTTGCAGGGGTGGTCCCTGCAGAGCGGAGAAGATCGTTTTGGGATACTTCTCAAAGCGCGTGAGGCGAAGGTCGTGCCTATTCAACTGCAATGTGATGTTGTCTAGTTGCGCCATGATGCGGAATGCATTGTCCATCTGGGCACTGTTGTGCTTCATCTAGGCATTGATGAACTCGACGGTTAAGGCCCAAAATCATCATCGGAGTCGGACATGGTCGTTTCTCCGCTGGTCGTTGATACCAATTGGTATGGAACATGGTGGAGGAGAGCTCTCCTGCTGCGCCTAGGGCTGCGCAGGGGAGAGAGCAACAGCGAGGAGGCTGCCAGATTGCTGCGTAGGGGATAGCGTGGAGGAGCAGGGGTGTCGCAGGGGCTGTCTTGTTCGGCAGCCACGGTGGCCAATGAGAAGAACAAGGGTAATTCTTATAGGGACCGATCTAGGGCTCAGCGCTGACTCGCCCTAGTGCTCCCACCTTCTTTTTAAAAAATTATAGGCCATGGCACCTTGATCATGCTGGCTTTAAAAAAAGAGTAATTCTTATTTTCCTTAATAATCCAGTACAGCCTACGGGGTTTCCTTTTATAACTGAAGGAGCTGTTTAGAGAGTCCGGCCAACAGCCTGGCCATACCCCATCTAATCTGAATTGATTTCAACAGACTCAATTTAAACATAACTGACTGCTCTATCTTTGATTCAACTGAATGAATCTAACCTTCTAGAAGCCTTTTTGATCTGCGGTTGGGCTAGGTGCTGCGGCTGGGCTGTGGGTGACCTTGGGCCTGCACCAGCTGTAATGTTAGCCCACAAAGGGGTCCACATCACATTGCTTTGCGGATTTGTCCCCTTCTTTTCTGAATGCCATATTATTTTATGTGCTTCGCTTGATTCTGACACAGCTTAGGTTGCCATCATCATATTGTTGGCTATTTATCTTATCCTTATGTTTGTTGGCTTGAGAACTTAGCTTTATAGCTAGGAATGAATGAGGACTCGCTTCCAATGTTCTCACAATGGAAAGTTTGAGTGAGAATTTACAGTTTTCATCTTCGATGACAGATTCGGTGGAAAATTAATGTCATTCATCATGGCTATCTAGGGACGAGTGGTGTTGTGATTTACGATAGCGATAAGTCTACTCTACTCTCTTGAACAATTTGCTTTGTCCATGTAAACACCAACTTATCTTTTCCGTTTCTCGGTAAAAGTGAAGTGATTTCAAATCACTACAGGAAAACGAAATACTTTTGTGAGCCCACGGAAATATAATTATTTTCATAAGCCAAAAAAAGCTAAGTCTACTCTACTCTCTTGAACAATTCGCTTTGTTCATGTAAACACCAACCCTTACTGAAATTTATCTTTTCCGTTTCTTGGTAAAAATGAAGTGATTTCAAATCACTACAGAAAAACGAAATATTTTCGTGAACCCCATAGAAATATAATTATTTTCATAAGCCAAAAAAGCTCATGAAAATAAGCATATATTTTCACTGGCCGTAGGGGGGCTCATGAAATTATGATTTATATTCGTGGGTTGATGGTCTGCCTCATGAATAAACTTATTTTCGTCGGCCTGTTAAAGAGCTTATGAAACAAATATTTATCATCATCAGCCAATTATTGTGCTCACAAAAATAAGGCTCGTCCATGCTCCAAACCCAGCCGGGTAGGCATATTATCGTCACCCTATAAATGGGCCCACGAAAACAAGTCCTCCAAACTCTAGGCCGGTAACGTATTTTCATCGGCCACTTAAGAAGCCGATGAAAATATGGTTTATTTTCATCGGCCAGGAAATGAACCCACGAAAATAAGTCCCTTATCCTTCAGACCCAGCCCGATCGACATATTTTTGTCGGCCTATAAATGTGCCCATGAAAATAAGTCCTCCAAACCCTAGCCCGATAACATAGTTTCGCCAGCTTCTTAAGTGGCTGATAAAAATACAGTTTATTGTTGTCGGCCTGGAAACAGACCCACGAAAATACACTTAGATCTTTTCTCCCGAGCCGCGCAACGCAGTGCCTCGAACGCTGCCACCCTGCCCCGCCACGCCGCCACCTCCCTGCCGTGGATTCCACCGCAGCATTGCCTCCCCGTCCCGCATCTCGGCACGCTCCGCCTCGCCGCCCCAGACCCTGTAGCCATTGTCACGTTGCCAAGCCACCGACCATTGTCTAGGTACCGGTCCACCCTCCTTCTTTCTTCTGTTGTGAGTCACCTGGCAGACCAGGAGTAAGCCCGTGCCCAGTGTGTTGTAATAAAAACTCTTAGGTATCCTATACATAGCATGTGTGTATGTATACTAGTAGGCTATGCACCTATAGATGAAAAGCACATTGGGACAATTTTCTTCCTAGATTAACTCCCACTAGGATTAGGCTATATTATTAGAGTTGATGCTTTTGTGTGCTGCATTACCCTAGATTATCACCTTACCCTATCATGAAAACTGCTTAGTATGCTATACCCCGATCATAAGAATAGTGAGACCTTTACTTCACCATCTTTCTTTAGAATAAAATAATACGATACCCGGAATACTTCACTATAATGGTATATTTCATGCACTTACTAATTTATCATGCATTGACCTTAGGGTACATTGATAGAGTATCCCTGAAATCATTGCTAGAGATGTTTTAGCCTAACAAGTGTCAACAAGCATTTTTAGCGTTGTTGCCGGGGAAGGCAAAGAAATTAAAGAATAACTATAAATTATGATTGAGCCTATAAGTAGTAGTTGCTAACATGTCTATCCTTGCATTGTTTTCTCCATTCCCATAAAAACAAGGTAATGCTAGGCTAACCCATTCATTGGGAAAGCCAGCGAGGACACAAGTGCTTAGTTGCAAAAGTATTTCATGATGTTGCTCAACAAATCTTTCCGTTTAGAAAGATCAATGCCTTCCGCGAGAGAATTTCTAGCTTTCAACAGAAGCCAAATAAATATATCCTTGAAGCTTGGAGAGCCTCCAAGAGTATATCTTGCTTTGTCCTCACCATGGGGTGGATAATTGGCTCATTGTACAATATTTCTACAGCGGGTTTATTTCTTCAGCTCGTGAACACAATAGTGTTGAAGTTGGAGGAGTCCTCTTCTCATTGATCATGAGAAAGCTGAAGATTAGATTAAGATGGTCTCCAAAGAGGGGAGGATTGATAAATGACCCCAATTCCATCAGTTAGTTATGCACACATTTGAAGAGGTGGACATGCTAGCTATGAATTAGGACCTCCTTATGAGTCGACAAGAAAAACAAGCCAACAAAGAATTGTTTGGGATCGCCCAAGTCTTGGACGCTTGCTGATGTGCGAGGTCTGTGATAACATGGGACACTTAGGGAAAAATTGCTCTGAGACCCATGAATATGCCTTGTTCTGAAACAACAAATCCAATGGCTACCATCTGCAAGGAGATCAACCGTGGAATCAAACCCACCTTTATAATCAAGGAGGCAATGAAAATTTAAACATTTCCAAAGGATTCAATTTTAACCAGCAAGCCTTAAAGTATCTTGTCCTTGACCAAATAAATACCAATAATAATATACCCAAGAAGCTATTGGCCAATGGCAAGACACTTGTATTCAAGATCTAGGGTGTCCAAAAATCACTTGTTGGGACTCAACACTACGACGAAGCCAATGTAACCTTGGGTAAGCGACATCTTCATGCCCAACGTAGTCATCAATCAAGATATAGTATGGACTGAACCAATGGAACATCAAGAAGGTCAAAGTCACACCCTCGAAAAAGGACAAGCCTCATCCATCTTATGAGTAATTTCCTTTGAGTAGAAAATGTCATTGCAATACCATCAAGTCACTGTCAAGGCCAAGGAGAGGCTGGGAGCAACCACAGGCTCCAAAGTCCAAATGATCGCCAAGAAAGGGTTGTCGTGCAAAGAAGAGAAGTCGTCTGCATCTTCATCTCCTGGTCCGAGTGACACATTGTTGTGCTAAATGAGGCTTGCTTATTGGACTTTAATATTTTGGAGAGTCCTTGCCAATAGTTTAATTGATAGTTACCTCACATTTTTTTCTAGATTAAAATTTGAATTTTCATTCAGCATGTTTGAATTTTCACACTTGCACGTTGTAGTCAAATTTCCAACCAACATAAAAAATTGAATTAAGAAAGAAATTTATTTGGATATGCACTTGTTGGGCATAATCTCTGAAATTTGTTTTCCTGACTCAAGCTATAAGATTTCCCTTTTTCCTCATTCGAGTTGTTTTGTTTGTTCTTGATTGTATTGCAGCCAGGAAGAAATATGAAAAGGCTGTTCAACAAGAGAGGCAAGCCTCATCAAGATCAAGCTACCATCCGGAAGATTTACGCACATATTTCTCCACCAAACTCATCCCAAGTCCAAGGTGGAGGCATGCTAAAATATTACGACCCGATGGGGGCGGCAATACAAAGCTATTTCCCACATTCTTCGCCAACTTCAACTTCGACTTGACAAGTGACACCGAACGTCAAGGCTACACGATACCCCAAGGCCGTGTGATCTCTCACAAAAGGGCCGCGACCCCAAATTGATCTTTAAAAGAGGTATGAATTTAGAGTTTTCCATCATTTGGTATGCATTCGGATTCAAAGATTTTCTTTCGTTAATGAGGAAGGTTCACACCTTCTCACCATTCAATTCTTATGCACCCTCATGAAAGTAAGTGATGGTATGACCTATTGTTTTTTCAAAAGGAATACTACCTTAATTGTAAAGAGTTAAGCAAATACCCAGGTGCAGGATCGAAGAGCGCGTGAAAAGCTACCAGAGGGGGGGGGGGTGAATGGTAGATTAAATTTTTTTTCAGCAGAAACAACAAAAACCCCTCGACAGAAATCAATCTGTTAAAGAAACCGTGTGTGTAACAGATCTAAACATGTTTAACTGTGACAAAAGTAATAGAGACTATAGAGAATCAAGTCACAAAAACACAACAATAAGAATAATGAGAAAACGTCGAGTAAAACTCAAGTTATGACCAAAAGATTGAGCAAAGGTTAATCTATTTTTGAGAGACAAAAACTAGATCTTATGGTACAAAGAAACTCGTGTATCTCATAAACCGCAAAACCAATGACCGTGAAATTTTCATAGATGATAGATAATTGAGTTGTGAAGACAACACAAAAATAATCAATACAATTGAATCTGTAAAACGCGAGTTATGCTGAAAACACCGAGGCAACGTCGGACTGTGCAGAAACTCGACGAGAAAGACTTGATGAAAACAAGTCGAACGAACAAGGCACAAAAGCTCTCTAAACGAAAAATTCACCAAAAATACAAGAGGAACAGCGACAAGTAATGCACCATGGGACTTGATTTCCCTTGCTTATATAACCAGCCTTAATTAACCTCCAATCCAACTAGGACTGTTTAATCCTACTCAGTTTCAACCGAAATTTTCCATAGCTACTCAAAACTCTTCCATACGCAGATAGAAGCAATATTAAGACTTCCATACACCTTAGGAACGTCTACACATTCCTAAAAGAGTGAAACACACTAGCGGTACATGAACTTGTAGAGGTGTGTCATATAGGTTCAAAAACTTTTAAAATGCATTTTGAAGTCCCTAAACTAGTTAAGTGGTTCATGAGTAGTCCATGACACATGTGGTGTGCTTACATGGCGTACACGTTAGCGAAAATGTTGGACACGTCAGCTCTGATTTGTTTGCCATAGACCCCTGCGAGCTTGTCATCCAGTCACAGTGGCTGGTTCAGCACAACGACAACGAGGAGGGTGCTTACGCCTCCATCGGCCTCCCGTCCTCAACCATCGCCGCTCGCGCATTCTATGAGGTCTTCTGTGCGATCACCTACTGCCTTCGCCCAGCCCGACAACATCTCCTAGGCTCCTTCTGTACGCTCCCCCTACCCAGCTGCTGCGGCGCCCTCGGGTATGCGCACATCAGGAAAGCTGCAACTGCGTAGGCGCTGGTCGATGTTGATGGCCTCTTCCTTGACCCCTCCTTTGATGGGACCCCTCCATCGACTGAGACCCGTCCAAGCTATTGTGCTCGCCAATGCACTTCATGGCGAGCTCATTGGTGGCTCAGTGTCATGCTACTTCTTGGGGCCGGCTTGCTGCCCGCTGCTCCCCTGGCTTGTGACATGTACGCGGCCACGAGAGCCACTGATAACTTATCCAAAAAGAGAATCTATAACCATGTGCACGCTCAAGGTATGCAGGTGCTGAATAATGCCTTTTGGCCATGTGCGAGCATGGTGGTGGCTTCTAGGCAAATGCTGGAACCATTTTGAATCAAACCACTTCCTAATGAATTAACAACCTTAGGTGGATGTGCCTTAGCATGAGCATGAGAATCAAAACCTAAACCAATTTTATCATTGCAAGTCTTAGAAGAATTCAATAGCAAGTTTAAATTCTTATTCCAACTACAAAACCGCTATAGTGTTTTGTGCATGTCATCAAGTTTCTTAGACAAGTCTAGTAAGTTTTCACATGAAGTTTTTTTCTTTTAGTTTGCAATTAAAACAAAAATTAACTTCATGAGAACGTAAAGCATTGTTCAAACTAGAAATTTCATTTGTAGCTTCATATGGTTTCTTATTAAGATCATCGCATTTAGAACAATGCAAATCAATTGTAGAACAGGTAACATCTTTCATGCCTTATCATTAAGTGCAACAAGTTTTTTTGTTTTTTTCTATTTCATGCTCAAGTTTATCAAGGGTGGAGGTGTCTACACTTCTTAAAGAGGACAATTGTTCATATATCAATTCACACGAGGAACAAGAATCATCACTAGGAACTAAAGATTTTAACCAATTAATTTCATATTTTAGTGATTCAGTTTTAATAGCATTGTCCCTAAGTTTTTTGTCCTTTTTCTTAAGTACAATAGTGGCGCGAGAAATAGCGTCACACATTTTTTCACAAGTGGGACATACCTCTTCATCGTCGCTATTGTATTCTCCTTCCTCCATACTTGATCTTAAGTTGCCCACCATGAAACACATAGTTGCCAAATTGTTTTAATCTTGATCACTCCTGGAGTCCACATCACTTGAGTTGTTATCTATGAGTGCGGAGAGAATGTGTTCCATCACTTGCCGTTGTGTGAAAGTCTTCTTTTTCTTGTTGATGTTCAAAGAAGAGGACTTGAGCTTACTTTGATTTTCATCACGGGTAGCAGGACCTGAAAGGTTAGGGAAATCTGTACAAAAATGTCCTATCTTACCACATTCAAAGCATCGTTGTGTACCAGCACTTCCTCTCCTTTGAGTTCTCACATTTTCCAATGCTTTTGAGAACCAAGTAGAGAGAAGTGCTAGCTCCTCCTCTGGAAACTCTTCAATCCGTTCAAGGTTAGAGAAGACAACAAAGCAAGTGTACCACATGATGAAGATTGGCTAGAACTTGGCATTTCACGTTGTGAAACAAATGCAAGAGACTTGTTGAGGTTTTTACGTGAAATTATATCAAGTTCATGAGTTTTCATTTTAAAAGCACATCTAAAGTAAGTGTACTCATGACAGTGGATTCTCATGAATATATGTAACTTTCATCCCCCAAATTATCAGGTCTAATGCGCTTAACAATTGCCTAGTATTTTCAGCATATGAAAAATTTACATTAACACTACACAAGTTGCTGAGAATCTTTTTGAAGTGAGCAAAGAAGTCATCGATCGGCTCACCGGATTGCATCTCAAAACGAATGTACTCCTTTTTGAACATGTCTTGTCTTACCTCCTTGATCGTGTTAGAGCCTCTGTGGTTGCCGCATAGTGCTTTCCACACGTCATACGCAGATCGGAGGTATGCAACACGATTGAAGTCGCTTTGAGTCAATTCTTGAATGATCAAGTTTCACACCTTATTGTTGTCGATGTCTCTCATGTTGGCTGCATTGACTTCATCGTTTGGCAGCACGATGTAGACTTTGTAGACTTTCTTCCATATGGCGAAGCCTTGCGCTTGTATGTATGCCTCCATGCGAGCCTTCTAACCCTAAAAATCAATGCCATCAAATACACAAGGTTTTCTGGAGTATTTCTCAATGTTGATCAGTCAAAACACATGCGAATCATAAAGATTAGAGCACCGTGGCTCTGATATCAATTGTAGGATCGAAAAGCACATGAAAAGATACCATAGGGGGGGGTCAATGGTAGATTAGTTTTTCTTCAACGGAAGCAACAAAAACCCTTGACAGAAATCAATATGTTAAAGAAATCGTGTGTGTGACTGATCTAAACGTGTTCAACCGTGACAAAAGTAATAGAGACCATAGAGAATCAAGTCAATAAGACATGCCTATAAGAATAACAATAAAACATCGAGTAAAGCTCAAGTTATGACCAAAAGATTGGGCAAAGATCCATCTATTTTTGACAAACAAAAACCAGATTTGCTACGCTGCAAAGAAACTCATGTATATCATAAACCACCAAATCAATGATCATGAAATTTTCACAGATGATAGACAAATGAGTTTTGAAGACAACACAAAAAGTATCATGTCAATTGGATCTGTAAAACTCGAGTTATGATGAAAACACTGAGGCAACATCGGGTTGTGCAAAAACAATGACTTGACCGTCTCTACCACAATAGGTACAATGAAATTTAACCTTATGTTCATGTCTAGAATAGCAAGCAACGTGCGTTTTAGCAAGCGAATGAGACAACACCCACGTTGGCCTAAAACTACCTCTTTTTGTTTAGGAACCATTTGAATCAAACCACTTTCTAATGAGTTAACAACCTAAGGTGGATGTGCTATAGCATGAGCATGATAATCAAAACCTAAACTAGTTTTATCATTGCAAGTCTTGGAGGAATTCAGCAGCAAGTTTAGATTTTTATTCCTACTACAAAATTGCTATAGTGTCTTGTGCATGTCATCAAGTTTCTTAGGCAAGTCTAGGAAGTTTTCACATGAAATTTTTCCTTTTAGTTTGCAATTAGAACAACAGTTAACTTCATGAGAACGTAAAGCATTATTCAAACCAGAAATTTCATTCACAGCATCACGTGGTTTCTTATTAAGATCATCATATTTAGAACAATGCAAATCAATTGTAGACAGCTAGCATCTTTCATGTTTTTACCATTAAGTGCAGCAAGCTTTTTGTTCTTTTCTATTTCAAGCTCAAGTTTATCAAGGGCGGAGGTGTGCACACTTCGGAAATAGAACAATTTTTCATATATAAATTCACACGAGGAACAGGAATTATCACTAGGAATCAAAGATTTTAATCGATTAATTTCATATTCTGGTGATTCAATTTTAACAATATGATTGTAACACCCTCATTTTCATCCATCATGCATTGCATACATCCTAATATATGTTTAACATTAATCCACATAAAAAGAAACAAAGCAAGTTCTCCATCAACTTCGCGTTCTTCGTCAACAATTCACCATCAAGTTCTTCATCAACCCTAGATCTTCAAGATCAAAGTGTTTCCTCCAAGATCTTTGATTCATTGGAGTTCTAGACACCTGGTATACCTTATATTCTCTTTTACTTACGTGAATTCAATGTCAAATCTCCAAATTCACGTCGATCTAGAAAACCCTAATTTGCTGTTCTCGCGCCGTGCAGACTTGTCTGGTCCCTAGCGGACTAGTCTGATTTTCCTGGTTAGATTGTGTTGAATTAATTCTAAAATTAGATCTAATTAACTCCAAATCTGTATAAACTTGTTAAAGGCTATTAGAACTAGTTAGTGATCATTAAAAGCAACTCATTAACAAGTTCCACCTTGCATTTGCATTAATAATCCTTGTCATGTCATATTGAGTAATATTTATGCACTTTTTGTTTGTGTTTCTTGTCTCGTATGTTTATTGTGCGGATTAGACGGATTTGCGCTAGAGTGTGCCGTGGAGGATCTCCAGCACCAAGAGTTTGAAGGCTTTGACCCGAACAAATCCCAAGAGCAAGGCAAGTGTTCTTGATCATATTGATCCTGTTCTAAAATATATGTTTTATTTGCAAAACTGCATGCTTGTGTCAATTTGATGGGAATCCTATGATAGGAAGTTTACTAGCTTTGTTGAACCACCTTTGTCACCTGGAATTCATGGTAGAGAGTCAGGATGGACTTTTTACCTTTTTGCTTTGCTTAATTAATTGGGGTGGGAAAACAACACTACACATTTAATTATGCATTATCAATATTATGGTTAATATGAACTGGTCAATATGACATGGTAATGGGTGATCTAAGCAAGCCTGGTATGTGGATGGGTTGGATGTTATGGTGGTTTTCTTGCTTTAGATCTAAGGACCGATTCATGCAAGAATAAGCCAGGACTACAGTGCCACCACGAGGCCAAGTATGGGTGCGACATAGCTGATTAACTAGGGCTTTGCCAGTGCTATTTGGACCGTTAAGGATGCTCGGGTAAGGGGTAGTCGGATTGGGTTTGTTGATAATTGGTGGGACTACCCTGGGATCCGAATGGCTCAAGAGGGGGCCCTTGGTTGAAGATGTGCTCTGTAGGAGACATAGCCACCGGTGAAACCTCAGTGAGGTCTAAATAGGCTAGTAATCCCTTTGTAAAGGCTATTTTGTGATCTCTTGGCCACACAACGAAGGAAGTGTGAGACGACATAATAGAGGTTCTAGTCACTGCAAGGTGATAAAATCACAAACACGTGGGTAAAGTGGTACAAACTCTTCAGAGTCTAATAAAAACTATCATGATAGCCATGCTCCCGGTTATGAGCACCTGGACAACTTCCATGATTAGAGGGAACTTGGTGTTGGGATGGTTATGGTTATGACTGGTTATGAATTAAATTCTGATATTGATTATGGTTATTGGTAATGAGAAATCTAAAGTATGGATGATGGTAATGAATATGGACTGGTATTATGATGATTACATGGTTTATGATGGGTTTATTTCACATATATATAATATATTGATCTTTTTCAAATGTTTTAATGTACTTTTTAGCACTTATCCATTATCATATTCGTCATTTGAATCAGCTACATGTCATACTTACCACACTAGCTGAGTACGACATGTACTCACCCTTGCAATCTCCCACCAACAGTTGCAGGTCAGGATTGGGAGTATAATGACGATAATGCAGAGTACTAGGCCGTGTCTGCTGTCAGCTTTTCTTGTGGTGTTGCTTGGAGTCGCGCTACCCTATTTGCTTGTGCTGCTTAGTTGCTTAATTAGCTTATTTCCGTTGTATTAGTTGAACTTGTCATTAATATTCATTAGAGCTTGTATTCGAGGATATTATGAATTTTGTAATAAAATTGGTTAATTAACCTTGTTCTGTTGTATTTTTTCTGTATATCCTTTTGTGAATGCACTCGTGTATGTGTGTTGAACATCCTGGGCACACATATGCGTTCACTTGGTTCATTTTTCGGAACCGGGTGTCACAAATTGGTATCAGAGCCACAGGTTGACCGTAGGACGCAACCTAGATAGAATGGACACTTGGAGCACATAGGAGCACTCAGGAATCGATGTGTTTTTGCTTGGTGTGCTGTTTGCTATATATTGATTTCTTGTGTGCTTAATATATGATTTTGAGATGCTTTAGCGTTGCCATATCCACATAGGCTAGTATAGGTAGTTGTTTAGTTTCATATCCCTTGTTGCATATAGTTGGGGACGTTTCTAAATTCTTATCTCTTGCTTGTCTTCAAATTGTGAGGACTCGCAACCAGAGGGATGACAATGATGAGGAGGAGAACAATGGAGCACCCCAGAACAACAATGGACAAGGACCTGCCCAGGGAGCTATCAATATCGAGCAGCTATTGGCTATGCCAAACCAGCTCATGTAGACCATGATACAGACTATGGGACAACTGCAGGCTGATAACATCAACAATCAGCCCCACATGCCTCCACCGCCACCCCCACCTCCTCATAACCGGTTGGGAGAGTTTATAAGGACTAGGCCGCCGACCTTGCTCAAGCCGCTGACCCTATGGATGCGGATGATTGGTTGAAGTCCGTGGAGAAGAAGCTAGCTATTGTCCAATGCAGCGATCGGGAGAAGGTTCTATTTGCTTCTGACTCAACTAGTTGGAGCAGCTACAGATTGGTGGGATTCCTTATGCAATGCCCATGAGAACCAAGAGAGGATTACTTGTGCTGAGTTCAAGGAGAGTTTCCGGTCTCATTATGTGCTAGAAGGAGTTATGATTTTGAAGAGGCAATAATTTGAGAACTTGAGGCAAGGGAGATCGAGCGTGGGTGAATATCTCAATAAATTCACTCAACTTTCAAGGTATGCCCCTGAGGATGTTAGTTGGGACAGTCGGAAGCAATATTTGTTCATGAGAGGCTTGAACAATGAGATCCAAGTGCAATTGCTCAATTGTGACTATGCTAACTTCCAGAAGCTTGTGGACAAGGCAATTATTGTGGAGAACAAGGTCCGTGAGATGGAGCAAGACAACAAGAGGAAGGCGCCATATCAAGGACAACAACAAGGAAGTAATGTGCGCCCTCGCTTTGCACCACCCAATGCGCCTTACTACAGCTCTTCTGCTCCTGTACAGCGCCCTGGTTATGCACCGTGCCCAACTCAGTTTTTGCAGCAGCGCCCTGTTATGCAAGCACCTAAGCCTCCAATGTCTTATGCACCTCGTGCCAATTTTCCTGGTGCAAACGTTCAAAATCAAGTCCGTCCAAATTCTGGTGCAGCAAAGAAGTGCTATACTTGTGGAGAGGATGGACACTTTGAACATCAATGTCCTAAGTTAGGCCTTGGTCAAGGAAGCAATGCGCCAAGGCAAAACCCAAGACTTAAGGGAGGAGGGCCGCAAGGAAACTGTGGACAACAGAATTTTGCTCGTGGCAACGTGAACCATGTCTCTACGGAGGATGCTCAACAAGCGAATGACGTGGTGATTGGTATGTTTTTCGCAAACTCCAACCCGACGACTATGTTATTTGATTCTGGAGCTTCACATTCATTCATTGCATTGAAATATGTTGCCAAGTATAGTTTGCCTATCTCTCATATGAAGTTTACTCTATTGGTTAAGTCTCCTGGAGGAGAGATGAGGACAAATATAGTATGTCCAAAAGTAAGCCTTAGAATCGGGGGGGGGGGGGGGGGTAGATTTCTTCGCCAACCTCATTGTTTTGGATTCTCAAGGATTGGACATTATACTTGGTATGGACTGGTTGAGGAAGCACAATGGAGTCATTGAGTGTGCCACAAAGATGGTGAAGTTGACCAATGAGGAGGGGATCACCGTAGAATTTGAAGCATCTCAACACGCACCGAAGCAATTGGAGCTGAATCACATGGATTGTGCTGCAATTGAGGAGATTCCGGTGGTGTGTGAATTCTTGGATGTTTTTCCGGATGAGTTAGCAGGTATGCCACTTGATTGAAGCATTGAGTTTGTTATTGATTTAATACCTAGAACTGCACCTATAGCTAAGAGGCCATATATGATGCCTCCAAAGGAATTAGTGGAGCTCAAGAAGCAGATTCAAGAGCAACTAGAGAAAGGGTTTATTTGCCCAAGCTATTCACCTTGGGGAGCACCCGTTCTATTTGTGGAGAAGAAGGATGGGTCGCAAAGGATGTGTGTGGATTACTGAGCTCTCAACGAGGTAACAACTAGAACAAGTACACCTTGCCACGCATAGAAGACTTGTTTTATTAGATGAAGGGTGCTTGTGTCTTCTGTGATTGATTTGAAGTCGGGATACTTTCAAATGAAGATTAGACCATCGGACATACCCAAGACAACTTTTAGGACATGATATGGATCCTATGAGTACACCGTGATGTCCTTTGGATTGACAAATGCACCTGCCTACTTTATGTACCTCATGAATAAGGTCTTCATGGAGTACTTGGATAAATTTGTTGTGGTATTCATTGATGACATTATGATTTACTCGAAGGATGAGAAGGAGCATGAGGAACACTTGAGGCTTACGTTGCAGAAATTGAGGGATCATCAATTGTATGCCAAGTTCAACAAATGTCAGTTTTGGTTGAGAGAAGTATCATTTTTGGGTCATATCATTTCAGGAGGAGGAGTTTCGATTGACTCCGGAAAGGTGAGAGACGTGTGGAAGTGGGAGCCACCGCAAAATGTAAAGGAAATAAGGAGTTTTCTTGGGATGGCTGGATATTACCGTCGATTCATCAAGGACTTTTCCAAGATAGCCAAGCCAATGACGGAACTGCTAATGAAGGGAAAGGCTTTCCGATGGACTGAAAAAAGCTTGTCAAAACAGTTTGAGGAGCTAAAGAAGAGGTTAATTACAACCCCAGTTTTTGTTTTGCCAGATGTAAGCAAGAGTTTCAACATATATTGTGATGCATCGGGACAAGGACTTGGATGTGTGCTCATGCAAGAAGGTCAAGTGGTCGCTTATGCATCAAGACAATTGAAGAAACATGAGCAGAATTACCCAACGCATGATTTGGAACTTGCAGTGGTGGTACACGCATTGAAGATTTGGATACATTACATCCTTGGACATAGGTGTAAAATTTATACGGATCACAAGAGTCTTAAGTATATTTTCACACAAACGGATCTGAAATTGAGGCAACGGAGATGGTTGGAGCTCATCAAGGATTATGATTTAGGAATCAACTACCATCCAGGGAAGGCTAATGTAGTGGCCGATGCTTTGAGTAGGAAGGGAGTAAGTCATCAACTCACAGTTCAAGAGCTGCCATCTGAGTTATGTAAGGAGTTTGAACGGTTGAACCTCGGATTTGTGAATGAGGTGGGAATGATGGAGTTAAATCCGACCTTGGAGCAAGAGATTCGAGAGGGTCAAATGAAGGATGAGGAAATACAAGAGATCAAAGAAAGAACCCATGAAGGGAGAGAGTTCAGATTTGATGAGGACGAACATGGTACTCTATGGCTCGGAAAAAGGATTGTTGTGCCCAATGTAAAGCATATTCGGGAGACAATACTAAAGGAGGCACATGACTCACCAAACTCGATTCACCCCAGTTGTACGAAGATGTACAAGGACTTGAAGACATGTTATTGGTGGGCTAGCATGAATAAGGACATAGCTGAATATGTAGCATTGTGTGATGTGTGCCAACGAGTCAAGGCGGAACATCAAAGGCCAACCAGATTATTGCAGCCATTGAAGATCCCGAAACAGAAATGGGAAGAGATCGGTATGGACTTTATAGTTGGATTGCCACGTACCCAGTCCGGTTATGACTCAATTTGGGTAATTGTGGATCAGTTGACAAAATGAGCTCACTTCATCCCTGTGAAGACCAAGTATACAGCTGCACAATTGGCTGAAATACACATGGAGCATATTGTGTGTCGACATGGGGTCCCGAAGAAGATAGTCTCGGATAGAGGTTCTCAATTTACCTCCAGATTTTGCCAGAAATTGCACGAAGCATTGGGAACAAGGTTGAATTTCAGTTCAGCATATCACCCTCAAACGGATGGACAAACCGAGGGGACCAATCAAATTTTGGAGGACATGTTAAGAGCTTGTGCTCCGAAGCATGAGAAAAGTTGGGACAAGAGTTTGCCATATGCGGAATTTTCATACAACAATAGTTACCAAGCAAGCTTGAAAATGTCACCTTATGAAGCACTGTATGGAAGGAAGTGTAGAACATCTTTGTTCTTGAATGAGATAGGAGAACTCAAGTATTTGGTCCAGATGTGTTGCAAGAAGCTGAGAAACAAGTTCAGATTATTTGGGAGAACTTGAGGGCTGCTTAATCAAGGCAAAAGGGCTATGCGAACAATAGGAGAAGGAAATTAGCCTTTGAAATAGGAGACTTTATTTACCTCAAGGTGTGACCAATGAGAGGTCATAAGAGGTTTAACATAAGAGGCAAGGTAGCACCTCGCTATATCGGACCATTCAAGATTTTGGACAAAAGAGGAGAAGTAGCATATAAGTTGGAGATGCCAGCTCACTTATCAGATGTTCATGATGTATTCCATGTTTCCCAGCACAAGAAGTGTTTAAGGGTGCCGGAAGAACAAGTTCCAATGGAAGAATTGTAATTCGAGGCTGATTTGACTTATGTCGAACAACCAGTCAAAATCTTGGAAACCAAGGAGAGTGTCACAAGGAACAAGATTATTAGATGGTGTAAAGTGGAATGGAAGCATCATACAGAATCAGAGGCAACATGGGATCTAGAAGATGATCTCAAGAAGGAATTTCCTTATATCTTCTCTTCCGCGTCGAATCTCGAGGGCGAGATTCATTTTAAGGGGGTAGGTTTGTAACACCTTCATTTTCATCCATCATGCATTGCATACATCTTAATATATGTTCAACATTAATCCACATAAAAAGAAACAATTTTACAATGAATTTAGAAAAAAACCGCACTTAAGAATTCTGGGAAGTGCGGACTAGTCCGATATTGGTGCGGACTAGTCTGATTTCTTTCTAACCTCGCTCGGACTTGTCTGTTTTTCTACAGACTAGTCTGTTTTTCCCTATGGACACCTTCGTACTTGTCCGGTCCTATGCGGACTAGTCTGGTGTTCCAAGAATCCTCGAAAATTTGCTAAGTCCCTGGACTTGTCCGGTGTTCCAGCGGACTTGTCCATTTTCCCCTCTGACTAAAGTCGGATTTGTCCGATTTTTAGAACAAACTTGTCTATTTTCCCCTCTGGATAAGTTCGGACTTGTCCGATATCTAGAACAGACTTGTCCGATTTCTCTCTGTCCAACTTTAGACTAGTCCGGCCCTTTTCAGACTTGTCCGATAAATCGTGACTCTGAGTTGATCTTTTGTTTCATGACTTGTTTCTTGGGTTTTACGTTAAGTGGGCCTAGGGACATCGTGCCTAACTATTTTAGAGCCCATGTGGGACTCCAAACCGGCCCCTACACATCTCAAACTCGAAATCCATCTAACCCTATCCTCCACCTCTATATAAACAATGCCACCCCTTGGCTTGACATCTATATGTCACTTTTCCACCCCACCCAAACCCTAGCTCGTGATTAGCTGCCACTAAGGAGGGAGAAGGAGATCTAGAGCAAAGATAAGAAGAGGAGGAAACGAAAGAGGATCAAGATCTCCCTCAACTTCGCGTTCTTCGTCAACAATTCACCATCAAGTTCTTCATCAACCCTAGATCTTCAAGATCAAAGTGTTGCCTCCAAGATCCTTGATTCATTGGAGTTCTAGACACCTGGTATACCTTCTATTCTCTTTTCCTTACGTGAATTCAAGGTCAAATCTCCAAATTCAAGTCGATCTAGAAAACCCTAATCTGCTGTTCTCGCAGCGTGCAGACTTGTCCGGTCCCTAGCGAACTAGTCTGATTTTCCTGGTTAGATTGTGTTGAATTAATTCTAAAATTAGATCTAATTAACTCCAAATCTGTATAAACTTGTTAAAAGCTATTAGAACTAGTTAGTGATCATTAAAAGCAACTCATTAACAAGTTCCACCTTGTATTTGCATTAATAATCCTTGTCATGTCATATTGAGTAATATTTATGCACTTTTTGTTTGTGTTTCTTGTCTCGTATGTTTATTGTGCGGATTAGACAGATTTGCGCTAGAGTGTGCCGCGGAGGATCTCCAGCACCAAGAGTTTGAAGGCTTTGACCCGAACAAATCCCAAGAGCAAGACAAGTGTTCTTGATCATATTGATCCTGTTCTAAAATAAATGTTTTGTTTGCAAAACTGCATGCTTGTGTCAATTTGATGGGAATCCTATGATAGGAAGTTTACTAGCTTTGTTGAACCACCCTTGTCACCTGGAATTCATGGTAGAGAGTCGGGACGGTCTTTTTACCTTTTTGCTTCGCTTAATTAATTGGGATGGGAAAACAACACTACACATTTAATTATGCATTAACAATATTATGGTTAATATGAACTGGTCAATATGACATGGTGGTGATCTAAGCAAGCCTGGTATGTGGATGGGTTGGATGTTATGGTGGTTTGGTTGCTTTAGATCTAAGCATCGGTTCATGCGAGAATAAGCCAGGACTACAGTGCCACCACGAGGCCAAGTATGGTGCGGCGTAGCTGATTAATTAGGGCTTTGCCAGTGCTATTTGGACCGTTAAGGATGCACGGGGAAGGGGTAGTCGTATTGGGTTTGTTGATGATTGGTGGGACTACCCTGGGATCCGGATGGCTCAAGAGGGGGCCCTTGGTTGAAGATGTGCTCTGTAGGAGACATCGCCACCGGTGATACCTCAGTAGGGTATAAATAGGCTAGTAATCCCTTTGTAAAGGCTATTTTGTGATATCTTGGCCACACACCGACGGAAGTGTGAGACGGCATAATAGAGGTTCTACTCACTGCAAGGTGATGAAATCAGAAACACATGGGTAAAGTGGTACGAACTCTGCAGAGTCTAATAAAAAACTATCATGATAGCCGTGCTCCCTGTTATGAGCACCTGGACATATTACAAGATTAGAGGGAACTTGGTGTTGGGATGATTATGGTTATGGCTGGTTATGAATTAAATTCTGATATTGATTATGGTTATTAGTAATGAGAAATCTAGAGTATGGATGATGGTAATGAATATGGACTGGTATTATGATGATTACATGGTTTATGATGGGTTTATTTCTTATATATAATATATTGCTCTTTTTCAAATGTTTCAATGTACTTTTCAGTACTTAGCCATTATTATATTCGTCATTTGAATCAGCTACATGTCATACTTTCCACACTTGCTGAGTACAACATGTACTCACCCTTGCAATCCCCCACCAAGAGTTGCAGGTCAGGATTGGGAGTATAATGACGATAATGCGGAGTACTAGGCTGTTTCTGCCGTTAGCTTTGCCTGTGGTGTTGCTTGGAGCCGCGCTACCCTATTTGCTTGTGCTGCTTAGTTGCTTAATTAGCTTATTTCCGCTGCATTAGTTGAACTTGTTGTTAATATTGATTAGAGCTTGCATTCGAGGATATTATGAATTCTGTAATAGAATTGTTTAATCAATCTTATTCTGTGGTAATTTTCTGTATATCCTTTTGTGAATGCACTCGTGTATGTGTGTTGAACATCCTTGTCACACATATGCGTTCACTTGGTTAATTTTTCGGAACCGGGTGTCACAACGATTCCTAAGTTTTTTGTCCTTTTTCTTAATTACAATAGTGACATGAGAAATAGCATCGCACATTTTTTTACAAGTGGGACATACCTCTTCATCATCGTTGTTGTATTCTCCTTCCTTCATACTTGGTCTTGAGTTGCCCGCTGTCGGAGTGTTTTTCCGGCGATTCTCCCAATACTATCGTTGGTAGCTCACGGAGTTTGTAGTTCGGTATTGGGTGCGCAGAGATTCCAAAGAGTATGGCGAATGGACACAAGGATTTACGTGGTTCGGGCCGCCTGAGCGTAATACCCTACTCCACGGGGTGTGTAGCTGTTGTATTGATCGTCTAAGAGCTTCAGTCCCAAGACTGTGTATGTGTCAGAGAGCGTAAGAGTCCCTCTGTGTATCGTTGACCAGTCCTTTTATAGTACAAGGACTGGTCGTTACATAGTTAGCCTGGCCCGACATGTGGCCCCGGCGGTTACTAATGTTTAATACATAATTAATGAGATTAATTACCCTTAATAGCATGGTAACGGGACCTGACAGTGCCGTTACTGGTATTAAGGGCCTTCTGATCGTGTGTCATTAATATGTTATTAATGACACATAATTAGGTCTTGAAGTCTTTGATTGCCCCTTGGAGGTCCGAGCCGTTGGGGGTTCACCAGCTTGATTGCCTAGGTTGAAGGTCTGGCAGTTCGGACACGTGGCAGCTTCGGAGCTATTCGTCTGGGATGGGTAGGTTCGGTGTAGATGTACACGTGTCGATACTGGAGCTTCCCTCTGTCGGAGGTTAGGTCCGGGGGTGCTGCACAAGTGTTTAGCCCAGAGCTATCCCATGTGAGGGATATAGGTTCGACTGCAGTGTACACGTGGCAGTACCGGGACTAACCATAGATGGGAGGCATGTCCAGTCCCGTATGACATGTGGGGCCTTCACAGGTCTTCAACTCGGACAGCTGAAGTCCCTTTGGTCTTTTTGTAGTCCCAAGGGGTATACGGTACGCAGGGCACCGACAGTGGCCCCCTGAGCCCACCTCTTGGAGAGACCTTTTGGATGGAGTCGTTTTGCCGGAGGTGGGTCCATCTTTCGATTTTTGTGTCGTGTCTTCAAGGATCTTCGGATGTGCGGTTGGCGGTAGTTCGTAGTTAAACCAATGCCGCATGGCATATCCTGGATGCGGCAGGTGAGATCTTAGCATGCGGATCTCACGCAATTGAAGGTCGCCGATTCCTGATACAAAAATCGTATCGGTTCCGCGCGCCTTGTCAGGCCGCCGCCTTCGGGTTTCCCGCCTTTCATGATGACAACCATTCGCCTGGGGTAAGGATCTCGACTTGATCATCGGGGTGGCCCCGTGCCCTCTTGTCATTGGCAGGGTGAAGTTTTTGACTTGTATCATCGGCTCCTTTGCAGTTTCCATCCAAGCATTGCGGGGGCTTACTTAAGAAGGAAAGCGTGCACAATTTGGGGGTTCTTTACGCCTTCATTCGATCTTGCACTCAAATCCTCCAAACTTTCGCTTGCTTTTTGTCCCTAGCCCGCTTGTGCTGCGATGGAGTTGGGTCTCTTTGAGAGCCGACTTAAGACCAACGGCAACTTGAAGAAGGTCCAGGCCCTCATGGGGTGGTCCAGTGACTTTTTCAACCACCAGGTCCGCGCCGGCAAGCTTCCATTCGAGAAGGAGCATGCCGGCGACATGGTGTACTTCTTCGCGTACGCCATGGTGGGACTGATGCCACCCTTTTCTTCTTTTCTCTTGATGCTGCTGGACTTCTATGGTCTACAGCTGTATCACCTTGGCCCCCACTCCATTCTTTTGGTGTCGATCTTTGTCTACTTCTGCAAGATGTGGGTGAGTATTCCTCCCTGTGTCGAGCTCTTCCGCACCATCTTCACCATCCACACCACCGGCAAGAGTGACGAGTAACTTGGCTTCTATTACTTTGTGAAGCGCAAGAAGTGCCCGTACAAGTACTTGCGGTCGTTCCCTTCTGGCAAGTGGGACGACTGGAAGAAGGATTGGATCGTCATCAGAGCAGAGGAGCATGAGAGGCTGGAGTTGCCTGTAGGCTTCCCCAGCATTGACACTGAAGCTTGGAGTGAAGTTCCAGTGTTGTCAGACGCCTTCAACCCTGCTCTGACCAGGATCTGCCAGTGTGTGGAAGGAGGGGTGACTCCTCAGGCAGTATTTTGCAACTTCCTGGCCAACAGGTGGGCTCTGCTGAAGAAGAGGGAGAAGCTTGCTTGGTCCCTCAACAGTGTGATGGACGATGACCGGATCGAAACCGGTTTGAAGTCCAACCTGGAAGGCGCAGCCTTGGAGCTTCACCTCAAGAAGTTCCAGCACAACATCGACGTCGAGGGCGACTACTTGTCTCTGCCGGCAGCTTTCCTCCCTTTGAACATGGATGCAGAGTTCAGCAGGGAGCTCCGGCGGAAGATGCTGGTGCTTGATGACCTCAGTGTCGTTGAGAGGCGTTTGACCACCGGGTTGATGATCTTCGGAGCTTTTGAGGGTGGTCCCCCTTCCATCCCGGAACAGAGAGAGTCGCGGGCAAGGGCAAAGAGTTGGCCGAGCCCTCGACCCGGAAAAGGAAGCTGAAGCATTCTGATGGGAGGTCCGTCAAGCCTGCTCCTTCCACAACGGCTCCTTCTCCCTGGAGGGGGAGGTCTTCAACAGTGATAGCCATTCCAGCATCGGCACCTCCCCGGGGTGCTAGTTCCAGCAGGGTGGCTACAGTACCAGGACCAGCTGAAGGCTCTGGGTCCGGAAGTTCTTCCCGATCGAGGGGGACCTCGACCAAAGCAGTGCCAATGGTTGCAGCAAGCTCCGGGGAACCTTCCGGAGCAGACATGCCAGTGGCACTAGGGTCCAGTCCTGAGCGTCCAGAGAAGAGGTTCCGTGCTAATTGGTGCGGAAGCCTTCCGAGGTAATTTTTGTTTTTTACCTCAATTGGTTGTTTTGTGTTGTAACTGCATTTTAAGTGTCTTTGTCCTCCATCCACAGGGTACCCAAGAGAGGAGCTGAAGCTCCTATTCCTGCCACAACATCTGCAGCTGTGCAGGCGGAGGCTCCGGCTCCAATCCCAGCACCGCCCCAAGGAGTGGCTGAGGCTGCGACAGCTCTGGCGCCGGCTGTCGTAGTCTTGGACCTTGACTCATTCCCAGAAGCTCCCGTGGTAGCTCCGGACCACGGGAATGAAGATGCACCAGCGGCACCTGCCCCGGAGGTTGAAGCTCCAGGTTTGGATGCTGAAATGGTGGTCGCTCCGGCCCCAGAATCGGAGACATATGCGATTTCGGTCCTTGAACCAGAAGTTGTTGGAGCCCCAAAGGTGGAGCTGGTGTTTGATGATGCCCCGGTGATAGATCCGGGGGTTGATGAAGCTCCGGCACCTGAGCCAATAATCGAGGAAGTTCCGGCGGTAGAGCCGGTTGCTGCAGAAGTTCCGACGCCTGAGCCAATCGCTGCAGAGGTGCCGGCGCCCGAGCCCATGATGGTCGAGGCGTCAGCGGCTGGGCCGGCGATGGAGGAGGCACCCGCGTTGGAGCCGGAAACAACTTCAGCTCCGACCGAACCTTGAATGCCTGCCTCGGAGGTGGTGGTCCCGGAGGTGCCCGCGCCTGAACCAGGGTGCCGAGATGAAGTTGCTGGCCCCCCGCTTGAGGGACCAGTTGTTGACGACCTGGCGGCGGGACCTTCAGAGCCAACTCCGGAGGTTGAAACTTCTGTAGCAGGACCTTTCTCGACAGCGGTCGAGGCTATTCTGGAGGGCGTCCCTAGTGCTACGGAAGCTCAGGGAACCGCTCTTGTAGAGTGGGACCCAATTTTTGTCACGACAAACCCACTGGAACCGGCGAAGATGACCCCGACAGGTCTGGACCCGATCCCTCTGTCGTTGTCTATTGACAACGCCTGCTCCAGTCTTTGTCAGGTTCAACTGGCTTTTTACCACGACAGCAGGGCTCTCGAGGAGGAGCGTCAAACTCTTAGGAGGTGGCGCAACTGGCTCCAGTTTGAGACCAAGCTGGCGCAGTCGAGGCTGGCTGACAACAAAGAGTGGGTGAGGAAGGAGAAGACCCGCTTGGAGTACTGGGGTAAGCTGCTGGATGAGAGGGAAAGCATGACACGATCCCTCGACAATAGTCCCGATCCATCTACGAATAGGCCAAAGCTGCTAATAGCGCAGCGGATGATCGCCAAGAGAGGCTCGACGCCATCCATGCCAGTCTCATCAAGCGCCGGGAGGCTCTTGAGGAGCGGGAGAGAAAGCTCGAGGATGAAGAGCAAAAACCCCTGAAGATGCGGGATGACGTCGTGAAGAGGGAAGAAGAGCTTACTCAGAGGCTAACTCTGGGTGACAAGAGTCTCGAGGAGCGCACCAAGAAATTGGATGAGCGCTGCGAGAAAGAGGAGAAGAAGGCCTGGCAGCAAGGACAGGAACTCCACAGGAGGGAAACTGATGTTGCTGCCAGGGAGAAGAAAGTGCAGGGCTGAGAGAAGGACCTGGTTAACCATCGGAACGAGATCCACCTCCGGGAGGAAGAGCTCAGTGAACTCGAAAGGCAGGTTGCTGAAAAGATTCAGCAGAACACCAAAGAGGTGGAGCTTCTTGCTCGTGAGAACTCAAAATTTGCGGCGGCCAGAAGATCCTTGGAGGAGATGTGAAGTGGCAGGGTTGCGGAGTCCCAACAAGTTTGGGACTTCCTGGGCAAAGCCAACGACGCACTAACGCCAATGGGTTTTAGTCCCGTGCATCCGGATGATCCAGAACCGAAGCTGGACTAGGCGTTGCAGGCGCTGAGTTCGACAGGCAACAAGCTCACCAAGATGGGCGATGTCATTGCGGACCAGCTGGAAATTGAGGGACAATCCCTGGCCAAGAGCGCGCATAATTTGTTCTGTTGTGCTACACAAGCTGGGACCCCCAATTCCCCCTGGACCCGATGGTCAAAGGTCCCATCGACGGAGAGGGAGAAGCTGCCTAAGCTAGTGTTTCTGAGGTTGCCCAGAAGGTTGCCTCGTTCTTCCATAGGGTATAGGACCATCTCTTTGTAGCTCCCATTGTATTCTCTCTTCTTTTTCTCCAATTTTGTAATCTCTTGTCTCTAGATAAATGAAATCCATGTTTTTTATGAATTTCATTTTTTGTCTTCAACACTTTTGTCCCACTTGGCCCCCTGGTAGATGTACACAATTTTATTGTGAACATGTACCAAGAGAATGTAACAGTTGTTGAAGACTCGCGTGCTTCAGACTTGTAGAACGTAGGTCCGAAGTCTTCGGTAGTGAAGGCTCCCTGAGGTTGTCGGAGCTTAAGGGCTCCGACCTTGACCATCATCAGAGCTTGGTAGCTCCAGCAGTGGTCTCCATTCAACGTGTAGAGCGTCGACAGTTAATCCTCTGGAGTCTTCCCACCATCTTTTGTTCAATTTGACGGCTAGCCCCATGGCTTTACCGGAGCTGAGCAGCTCCAGTGATGCTTGCTATCAATATTTAAAACATCGACTACAAGCCATCTAGGGGATATCGGAGCTTTAATAGCTCTGGCTGAATTCACCATCATCATGAGATCTTTATTTTTCCTGCACACTGAGGTCAAGAAAAATAGTAGAATTCATTTCTTATCTATAACTCAGTTGCGACTTACTATTCTCGTAAGAAATTTTTGGGTCGAGCACAATTTTTCATACAATCAACTGCACTGAGTTGTTCTCTCCAGGTCCAATTATTTTTAGGATCCGCCTTACTTCGGCCTGCCGGGGTGTAGGTAGAGTGGCGTACTTAGGGTGCAGGACCAGGCTAGGTCGATAGCACACTCCGGACCTAGATTGGCTGGCGGCATTCAGGCGAGTGAGCCATTCAACGACATGAAAACCCGAAGGAATTAACAATGCAACTCAAGTTGTACATGAATTAGTCGATCTAAAAAATTCTTGAGAATCGCACAACTTTGTTATAGACAAGAAAGAGAAAAATAAAAAATAATGAGCTTGTACAAAGTAAATGAACGCGGAGTCAATTTTCACACAAAGATGTCTTTCATTATAGGTCCGGGGTAGAGGGGAAACAAGTACACCCTTAGGGTACAGAACCAGGCTAAGTGTGTTTTGTTTCTTGTTTGACCCAAGGTAGCTAGCTACACTTTTAGTTCTGAGACCGTGACAAGTGTTGCCTGAACTTTGCGGACCTTCCAGAGAAGGTCCGGCTGTTCTCCCGGAGGAGCTACCCGACTCTATACAATGACTCTATAACATACATCACGTGTAACTACAGACTCACCTCCGTGATATTAAGCGTAGAACTTACGGAGGTGCTCAATGTTCCAAGGATTAGGGAGAGGTGTCCCATTCTCGGTTGCCAAGTGAACGCATCTGGGATGGGTTACTTTAATCACTCGGAAGGGTCCTTCCCAGCTGGGGGAGAGTTTGTTTAACCCTTCTCTAGATTGTATTCTCCGTAGCACCAGATCACCTTCCTCGAGCTGTCGGCTGTGAACATGCCTTTGGTGATAGCGCCGGAGAGCTTGGCGGTATCGGGCATTCCGAACAGCTGCTCGACACCTTCCCTCTTCGAGGAGGTTGTAGGATCGAAGAGCACGTGAAAAGCTACCAGAGGGGGGGAGGGTGAATGGTAGATTTAAAAATCTTACGCAGCGGAAACAATTAAACCCCAACCCCTTCGGCAGAAAAACGATCTCTTAAAGAAATTGTGTGTGAGACTAATCTAAATGTGTTTCACCGTGAAAAAAGTGATGGATATCAGAGAGAATCAAGTAAAGAAGACAACACAAAAGGAATCACTCAAATCCGTCAAGAAAAACTCAAGCTATGTTCGAAAGATCAAACAAGGTCAATCTGCCCTACCCGAGAAAAAACAGTTCTGGAATGCTGCAAAGAAACTCGTGTAGATCAGAAACCACAAATCCAATGACCGTGAAATTTTGACATATGATAGATAATCAAGTTTTGAAGACAACCCAATAAGAATCACCTCAATTTGATCTGTAAAACTCGAGTTATGATAAAACCACCAATGAAAGGTTGTGCTGTCCAGAAACTCGACGAGTAAAACTTGTCTGTAACAAGTCGGACGAACAAGGCACAAAAGTTCCTTCAAACTACGAATTTCATTCAATAGAACACAAGAGGAACAGCTCCCAAAGTAGTGCACCACGAGCTCTGGGCTCCCTTGCTTATATAACCAGCCCTTAGGCCAACCCAATATCAACTAGGACTCCAATCCTACTCAGATCACGAATCGTAACTTTCCATAACTGCTCAAGATTCTTCTATACGCAGATAGAAGCAATCTTAAGACTTCTAAACACCTTAGGAACGTATCCCACATTCCAAAACAACTCAAATTCGTGACCCACACGAAATACTATCATACCCAACTCAAATTTTTCCATATTTGAGTCAAACCCGACTCAGCCGCAGCCTGAGTCCATAACCTAGTCGATTGGACCTTTTCGACCAATTCTTTACGTCCATATCTCTTCATCACGTCTCGGAACCATGTAGACACATCCATGCACTCCTTGCACACGTGCAAACATCTTCCAATGACGTCCACGATACCTTCATATTCATTGTTCTTGATTCAATCATGTTGCGCAACCTCCTGATCAGCTCAACCACAATTCCTCCTGAATTTGGTTGTTGGAACCTCATCTCCTCCCTGAGACTAGTCCAATGGATCCCGTCACCAGCCATGTCTTGAACTCAAGCAACACCTGCACATGAATAAACGACCAATCCATACGAGCCCAAGTTCTTGACTTGACTCAAGTTAGTTCCAAACACAACACCTTATGTGAGCACCTCACATAAGCATGTTGCAAAAACACAGTAACACGATATTATCCATATCAACCCAAACGCACCAAAAACTTAGCAAATGAATACTAAGCAATCTTTCCAACAATGTAAAGCAAGTACAAAACATTGCAAATGAAAAGCAGAAGCTCTGCGGTCAATTTCTGGACCTTGCCAGAGCAACCCGAACCTTGAGCCGGAGCTAACAAAAGCTAGTAGAACCTAGCGCCGGAGCTTACCAAAACTAGTACAACCAAGCTCCCGCCGGAGCTTACAAAACTAGCAGGACCTAGCTCCGGAGCTAACCAGAACTAGTCGGAACTAGTAAACCCAAAAGCCGGAGCTAGAAAAATCAACTCGGAGCTTAGCAAAAACATGCCGGAGCTATCAAAGACATGTCGGAGCTAAAGACAAAACTCATCGGAGCTGACCAAAGCTAGTCGGACCTAGCATCGAACGTAACCGGAGCTACCCAAAACAAGCCGGACCTACCATCAGACCTTGTTGTAGCTCAGAGCTAGAGTCGGACCTTGATAAAAAGGTGTTTTGGTGATATTCAAAACTTTTATCATCAAAGCCAAGTGTATTCACTACAAGCCAATGTATTCAGCACATATAGGTCTTACAATCTCCCCCTTGATGAATGCATTGGCAACACCATTTAAAATCCAAACATTGGCTTATTCACATAAAAGTTTTGAAGACAATTTCTCCCCCTTTGTAAATAAAAAAATAAAATGAGAAGAAAAAATTATCCCATATTATCTTTCTTTATTATCTCTCCTTATGCACATATTCTCTTTCTCTTCATGCTTATCTCCCCCCCTTTGACAATGTATTCAGCAAGTCATGAGCATATAAACAAATTATCTCTCCCCCTTTAGTTGTTATGAGCATATTATAACATATACATATAAACAAAGCTCATCCAAGTCATACTATCAAGTACCTTACATTATCACATCAATGAAATACATAAAGTAGTGTAAGCCATGCTAGAGATCAAATGTAATTTTCAATTTAAGCAAGTCATGATCTCACAAACTTAACTATTTCAAAACCTGAAAGCATGACACTAGTTGCTGCATTTTATTATTTTTCAAAGCATAAATTTAGATCATATGATATTTTCAAGAGATTATATGCGCATCTGCCTTATTCTAACCAACCAAGCCAAGCCTATGTCATTTGACAATCAGAAGCTTAAGGACATGGTTTTAGTCATACACAACTTCTTCCAAGTTCATATCTAAGTGCAATGATAAGCCATATCAAAAGAAGAAGTGCGATGCATGCATATTCTCTTGATCTTTTCTCAATTTATATTTGTTCATAAAAACTCAACATGTGAGTTGATTACTTGATGAATTCTTAATGATTAAAAGCACTTGTGAACATGTAACAAGTTCAAAACAGCAAGAAGGTTCGACCATGACCAGTTTTAGTGTAAGTAATTATTCCAATTGCTAGACATGGCAAAAAACTACAAAATGTATAGCATGAGTAATGTAGTAAGAACTTTTAGCATGTAAAAGGAATCACAAAGTCATATATGTATGAAATACTATGATCATATTATTTTAATTTCAGATTCACACATAGACTTCCCAAGTTTCAAAACTCCCCCTCAATTTAAGCCATGAGGATGCATAACCCCTATTTCACTACGAATGTAACAAAAACGAGTGAAATCCAAAGGTTTTGTAAAAATGTCAGCCAATTGTTGTTCGGTATCTACATGGTGAAGCACAATGTTTCCTTTTTCAATGTTATCTCGGAGAAAGTGATAACTAATGTCAATGTGCTTAGTTCTAGAATGTTGCACGGGGTTTTATGCAAATGGTACTAGTGTTGTCACAGAACAGTGGAACACTATCTAGATCAAACCCATAGTCCTTAAGTGTTTGAATAGTCCAAAGAATTTGTGAGCAAGCACTAGCAGCAGCTACATATTCAGATTCGTCTGTGGATTGTGCAACTGAATTTTGTTTTCTAGAGGACCAAGCAACAAGAGAATTACCAAGAAAACGACAAGCACCGGATGTACTTTTCCTATCAATCCTACAACCCCCAAAATCAGCATCCGAAAAAGCTTTCAAAGTAACGGTTGAGGAAGAAGGAAGAAAAATGCCAAATTCTTGAGTTCCATGTAAGTACCTGAGAATCCTTTTGATGGCTTGACGATGTGAAGCACGTGGGGAAGCTTGAAACCGTGCACAAAGACATACGCTGAATTGTATGTCCGGTCTTGATGCCGTGAGGTACAAAAGTGATCCGATCATGGTTCTATATTCTTTTTGATTCACAGGTTCACCATCTTCATCAAGTTCAAGTGTTGTTGCTGTTCCCATTGGTGTCCGAAGAGGCTTGCTTTTGTCCATGTTGAAGCGCCTTAGAAGGTCTTTGGTATACTTCGTTTGATGCACAAAGGTACCCTCCTTGGTTTGCTTGATTTGCAGCCCCAAAAAGTAAGTGAGTTCACCCATCATACTCATTTCAAATTCGGAACTCATCATTGCTGAAAACTTGGACACAAGATCATGAGAAGCACAACCAAAGATAATATCATCCACATACACTTGAACGAATAATGAGTCATTGCCATGTTTAAGCACAAAAAGAGTTTTATCAACCTTGCCCATGGTAAACCCCTTTTCAAGTAAGAATGTTTTTAACCTATTATACCATGCTCTAGGGGCTTATTTGAGACCGTATAAGGCTTTGGACAGTTTGTAAACATGATTAGGAAAATCTGGATTTTCAAAACCCAGTGGTTGTTTGACATAAACCTCCTCATCTATGTAGCCATTAAGAAAAGCACTTTTAACATCCATTTGAAATAGCTTAAAACCTTTAGATGCTGCAAAAGCTAACAAAATTCTTATGGCTTCTAATCTAGCGACAGGAGCAAAAGTTTCATCAAAATATAGACCTTCAACTTGAGTGAAACCTTGAGCAACCAACCTAGCCTTATTCCTAACCACAACCCCATCCTCACTTTGTTTATTTTTATATATCCATTTAGTTCCAATTAAAGTGTGACCTTGAGGTGGAGGTACAAGTTTCCAAACATTATTTTTTTTCAAAATTTTCTAACTCTTCTTGCATGGCAATAATCCAAGATTCATTAGTGAGTGCGTGTGATATATCTTTGGATTCAAAAGAAGCAACAAAAGCAGAATGAGCATAAGAGTTTGGATCGCAAAACCTGGACCGTGTGACTCGTTCGTGCAAGCTTCTAATCATCTGTTGTGGGGGATGATCTTTGTAAAACCGTAGGGGAACAAATTTCTCACAAGATTCTTCTTCTTCATGTTCATCACAAATCGATGAGCTTGTGGCCTGAGGATGATTTGAATCAGCATTGATGGTTGTCGGTGCTGGTTGTGAATTAACATCCAGAGCTAAACCAAAATCTTTAGCTGCTGAATTTTCTGGCAGCAACTCCAATTCTTCATCATCTTCAATGAAAATGCTCTCCCCTTGCGGATATGGATCTGGAACTGCAATGTTTGAGCTAGTACCTGGGCTAGATTCATCAAAAGACACTTCACAAGTCTCCACAATTTTGTTAGTGTCAAGTAAAAGCACACGGTAGCCTCTAGTATGAGATGGGTAACCAAGAAACATGCCATCAACGGATCGAGGTTCAAATTTATCAAGATTACCATGTTTCTTAACAAAGCATTTGCAATGAAAGACCCGAAAGTGTGTAACACTAGGCCTATGTCCAAACCGGAGCTCATATGGTGTTTTACCTAGCTTTGCACGCAAGAAAACACGATTTGAGACATAACAAGCGGTTGCTAACGCATCAGCCCAAAATTTCCTAGGAGTTTGATATTCATCAAGCATAGTCCTAGCCATCTCAACTAAGGTTCTGTTCTTTCTTTCTACAACACCATTTTGTTGAGGTACATATGGGGAAGAAAGTTGATGGTCTATTCCATTTTCAGCACAAAAGTGATCAAAAGATTGATTTTTAAATTCAGTTCCGTTATCACTTCTAATTGCCTTTAAAGATCCTGGGTGATCAATTGATAATCTAAGAAATAAAGTCCTAAAGTGACTAAAAGCTTCATTCTTAGACGCCATAAAGTAAACCCATGAGTATCTAGAATAATCATCAACAATCACAAGAACATACCATTTACCTCTAAAGGATTGGACACGTCATGGTCCTACGGTGTCAAGATGCAAAAGTTGACATGGTTCAGTTGTCATGATCATTGTGAGAGGAGTATGTGAACCTGCAACCATCTTAGCATGTCTACAAGAAGAGCACACAATTCCTTTGTCCCCTTTAAACTTAGGCAGCCCACGTATGCGATCAAGAGCACTAACATGCATTAGGTGATCAAAGCCTATGTGACCAAGTCTACGATGCCATAAATATAAGTCCTTTGAATCATTATCAACTAGACACCTATGCTTAGAGGAATACATATCAAAATCAGCTTTAAAAACTCTTCCAAACCGAGATATGTTAAAAATAAGCTCACTATTTGAACCTACAACTTTGCAGCAATTTTTATTGAAAATAATTTCTAGATTTTCATCTAGCAATTGTGCAACAGAAAGCAAGTTGTATTTCAAATTTTTGACAAGTGCCACATCCTTCAAAGTGTAGTGATCATTTACTCTAACCGAACCTTTAGCAATTATAGGAGTTGAAGAATTATCGGCAAAAGTAACATTCTCTACACGTGACACAAAAGAGAGGGAGGAGAACCAATCTTTGTTACCGGTCATGTGGCGTGAGCAACCTGAATCCACAATCTAAACGTTCTCCTTCCTCAAACGTGTAACCTACATAGAAGCACAATACGTCGATGACTCAATACTGGGGTTAGTCAAAAGGTATTTAGGAATCCAGTACTGAGTCACGCGACGTGCAGCAGGAAAAACACACGAAAGCTGAGACAAAGCAGCAGGTATATGAGTCAAAGTTTGAGATTTTTTATTCTTAACTACTGACCTATAAGGTGTTACTTGTGTAGCACAAAAATCAGTAGCTCCGGAGTAAAAAACCGAAGGTCCGGAGGTAAACTTTGAATGTTTTTTGACTCAAAACAGCAGGTTGTACATTCGGTTCAATGTGTGCAGCAAATTTTGCATGAAAGTTATGAGATCTAGCAACCATTCTTTCCCTTTTCTGTTGTTTAGCTTGTCTATAACAAAAATCTATGACATGACCATCTCTACCACAAAAGGTACAATGAAATTTAACTTTGTGTTCATGTCTAGATGAGCAAGCAATATTTTTATTTGAAACCGAATGAGACAACACTCCTGCGGATTTGAAAACCACTCCTTTTTGTTTAGGAACTATTTGAATCAAACCACTTCCTAATGACTTTACAATTTTAGGTGGATGTGTCTTAGCATGAGTATGAGAATCAAAACCTAAACCAGTTTTATCATTGCATGACTTGGAAGAATTTAGCAGTAAGTTTAGGTTCTTATTCCCATTACAAAACCGATCTAATGTCCTATGCATGTCATCAAGTTTATTGGACAAATCAAGGCAATTTTCACATGAAGTTTTTCCTTTTAGTTTGCAATTGGAACAAAATTTAACTTCATGAGAACGTAAAGCATTGTTCAATATAGAAATTTCATTCATAGCATCATGTAGTTTCTTATCAAGATCATCACAAGTAGAACAATGCAAATCAATTGTAGAACAGCTAGCATCTTTCAAGTTTTTATCATTAAGTGCAGCAAGCTCTTGGTTCTTTTCAATTTCTAACTCAAGTTTATCAAGTGTGGAGGTGGGCGCACTTCTTAATGAGGACAATTGTTCATATATTAAATCACATGAGGAACATGCATCATCACTAGGAATCAAAGTTTTTAAACGGTTGATTTCAGATTCTAGTGATTCAATTTTAGCAGCACTATCCCTAAGCTTTTTGTCCTTTTTCTTAACAATAACAGTGGCACGAGAAATAGCATCACACAATTCTTCGCAAGTAGGACATACCTCTTCATTGTCGCTGTTGTGTTCTGCCTCCTCCATACTTGATCTTGACTTGCCCGCCATAAAGCACAAGTTTGCCAAATCATCTTCATCTTCATCACTTCCAATGTCCACGTCACTTGAACTGAACTCTTGAAGCGCGGTGATGAAACTGTTGATCATCTTGCGTCCTATGGTACCTTTCTTCTTCTTGTTGGAATTTCCAGAGGAGGTCCGGACCTTGCTTTGTTTTTCTTCCCGGGTGGTCGGACCTGAAAGGTTAGGGCATTCTGTATGAAAGTGTCCTATTTTACCACATTCAAAACAGCGTTGAGGTCCGGAGCTTCCTCTCCTTCTAGTTCTCACATTTTGCAATGCTTTTGAGAATCTAGTAGTGATGAGTGCCAACTCCTCTTCTGGAAATTCTTCGATCTACTCCAGGGTTAGTGAGGACAACAAAGCAAGAGTATTGCAAGATGATGATTGGCCGGAGCTAGACATATCACGTTGTGAAACAAATGCAGTAGACTTATTGGGGTTCTTACGTGAGATTATGTCAATTTCATGAGTTTTTAACTTGGAATATAGCACATCTAAAGTAAGTGAACTCATGACAGTAGATTCACGAATAGATGTGACTTTCATCTCTCAAATTGACATATCTAATGCACTTAGCAATTGCCTAGCATTTTCAGCATCTGAAAAATTAACATTGACACTACGCAAGTTGCTGAGAATCTTATTAAAGCGAGCAAAAAGGTCATCAATAGACTCACCGGGTTGCATCTCGAAGCGAATGTATTCTTTCTTGAACATGTCTTGCCTTACCTCTTTGATCGTGTTGGATCCTTCGTGGTAGTCACAAAGTGCTTTCCACACATCGTTTGCAGATCGGAGGTGTGCAACACGGTCGAAGTCGCTTTGTGTTAATCCTTGTATGATCAAGTTCCGAGCCTTGTTGTTGTTGTCGACATCTCTCAGATTTGTAGCTGTAACTTGATTGTTTGATGGCACTTCGTAAGGCTTGTATACCTTCTCCCATATTGCAAAGCCTTGTTCCTGGATGAAAGCCTCCATGCGTGCCTTCCAAACCTGAAAATCAATACCGGCGAACACACAAGGTTTGGCAGAGTACTTCTCCATGATGATTAGTCAAAAACACGCACAAATTACAAAGATTAGAGCACCGTTGCTCTAATACCAATTGTAGGATCGAAGGGCACGTGAAAAGCTACCAGAGGGGGGGGGGGTGAATGGTAGATTTAAAAATCTTACGCAGCGGAAACAATTAAACCCCAACCCCTTCGGCAGAAAAATGATCTCTTAAAGAAATCGTGTGTGAGACTAATCTAAATGTGTTTCACCGTGAAAAAAGTGATGGATATCAGAGAGAATCAAGTAAATAAGACAACACAAAAGTAATCACTCAAATCCGTCGAGAAAAACTCAAGCTATGATCGAAAGATCAAACAAGGTCAATCTGCCCTACCCGAGAAAAAACAGTTCTGGAATGCTGCAAAGAAACTCGTGTAGATCAGAAACCACAAATCCAATGACCGTGAAATTTTGACATATGATAGATAATCAAGTTGTGAAGACAACCCAAAAAGAATCAACTCAATTGGATCTGTAAAACGCGAGTTATGATAAAACCACCAACGAAAGGTAGTGCTGTCCAGAAACTCGACGAGTAAAACTTGTCTGTAACAAGTCGGACGAACAAGGCACAAAAGTTCCTTCAAACTATGAATTTTATTCAATAGAACACAAGAGGAACATCCCCCAAAGTCGTGAACCACGAGATCTGGGCTCCCTTGCTTATATAACCAGCGCTTAGGCCAACCCAATATCAACTAGGACTCCAATCCTACTCAGATCATGAATCGTAACTTTCCATAACTGCTCAAGATTCTTCTATACGCATATAGAAGCAATCTTAAGACTTCCAAACACCTTAGGAACGTATACCACATTCCTAAACAACTCAAATTCGTGAACCACACGAAATCCTATCATAACCAACTCAAATCTTCCCATATTTGAGTCAAACCCGACTCAGCCGCAGCCTGAGTCCAAAACCTAGTCGGTTGGACCTTTCCGACCAATTCTTTACGTACACATCTCTTCATCATGTCTTGGAATCGTGTAGCCACGTCCATGCACTCCTTGCACACGTGCAAACATCTTCCAATGACATCCACGATACCTTCATATGCATTGTTCTTGATTCAATCATGTTGCGCAACCTCCTGATCAGCTCAACCACAATTCCTCCTGAATTTGGTTGTTGAAACCTCATCTCCTCCCTGAGACTAGTCCAATGGATCCCGTCACCAGCCATGTCTTGAACTCAAGCAACACCTGCACATGAATAAATGACCAATCCATACGAGCCCAAGTTCTTGACTTGACTCAAGTTAGTTCCAAACACAACACCTTATGTGAGCACCTCACATAAGCATGTTGCAAAAGCACAGTAACACGATATTATCCATATCAACCAAAACACACCAAAAACTTAGCAAATGAATACTAAGCAATCTTTCCAACAATGTAAAGCAAGTACAAAACATTGCAAATGAAAAGCAGAAGCACTACGGTCAAGTTCCGGACCTTGCCAGAGCAACCCGAACCTTGAGCCGGAGCTAACAAAAGCTAATAGAACCTAGCACCGGAGCTTACCAAAACTAGTACAACCAAGCTCCCACCGGAGCTTACAAAACTAGCAGGACCTAGCGCCGGAGCTAACCAGAACTAGTCGGAACTAGTAAACCCGAAAGCCGGAGCTAGAAAAATCAACTCGGAGCTTAGCAAAAACACGCCGGAGCTATCAAAGACATGTCGGAGCTAAAGACAAAACTCATCGGAGCTGACCAAAGCTAGTCGTACCTAGCATCGAACGTAACCGGAGCTACCCAAAACAAGCCGGACCTACCGTCAAACCTTGCTGTAGCTCAGAGCTAGAGTCGGACCTTGCTAAAAAGGTGTTTTGGTGATATTCAAAAGTTTTATCATCAAAGCCAAGTGTATTCACTACAAGCCAATGTATTCAGCACATATAGGTCTTACAGAGGTCAAGGTCTTCACGCTGGAGCTGGTCCTGCGCGGCATCGTCGAAGGTCCGGACCCGGAACAACCCCAAGGTGATTTCTGGAGGAAGGACTGCTTCAGCTCCATACTCCAGGAAGAAGGGTGTCTCTCCAGTTGACCGGTTTGGAGTTGTCCCGTTGGCCCATAGAGTGGGCGGAAGCTCTTTGATCCAGTTGGCTCCATGTTTTTCCAGACGCTCATATGTGCGCGTCTTGAGTCCTTTTAAGATTTCTACATTTGCTCTCTCAGCTTGGCCATTGCTTGCCGGGTGAGCTACGGAAGCGTAGCTGACTTGAATGCCGAGATCTTTGCAATATCCTTGGAAGGCAGAGCTTGTGAATTGGGTCCCATTATCGGTTATGATTTTGTTTGGGACTCCAAATCTGCATACGATGGACTGTAAGGAGTTGATGGCTGATTGCTTGTTTATTGTCACAACTAGAGTTGCTTCTGGCCATTTCGTGAATTTGTCAATGGCGACGTACAGGAACTTGTAACCTCCGACGGCTCTTGGGAAAGGTCCCAAGATATCCATCCCCCACACAGCAAAAGGCCATGTAGGAGGTATCATTTGTAGAGGCTGGGCCGGTGTGTGAATTTGTTTTGCATGAAACTGACATGCTTCACATTTCTTCACCAGCTCAGTTGCATCCTGAAGCGCTATAGGCCAGTAAAAGCCATGCCGAAAGGCTTTACCGACCAGCGTGCGGGAAGACGCGTGGTTCCCACACTCGCCTCCATGGATTTCTGCGAGGAGCTCGCAACCTTCTTCCCTTGTAATGCACCACATTAGGACGCCGTTAGCACCACGCCGGTAGAGATCCCCTTCTACCAGCGTGTATCTTTTAGCCAATCTGACTATCCGGTCAGCGGATACATTATCTTCAGGAAGGAAGTTGCCTTTCAAGTAGCTCCAGATCTCCGAGATCCATGCATCGGAGCTAGCTTGAGCATTTGAGTCTTGCGTGCTGGGTTGCTCGGAGCTTCCGGCAGCACCTACGACCCTTGATGGCTGCCATGGTAACAGGGCCATCGGGAATGCCAGCTTTGAGGTGCCGATCTCACCCCCTTCGCTCAGTTCGGCAGGCTGAGCTATTGGTTTAGACAACATCCAGACGAATGTTCTGTCGGGAGTCGGAGCTCTGGTTGACGCTTTCGTCGAGAGTTCGTCAGCTTCAACGTTATGGAGACGTTGTACATGGTGGAGGTCCAGGACTTCGAAGTCCTTCTAAAGCTTCTGGACTTCAAGGAAATAGGCAGCTAGTTGGGGATGGTTGCAGGAGCATTCACCCTTCACCTGTTTAATGATGAGCTACAAATCTCCCTTGACCAACAGCTGCTTGACACCATATGATATTGCCACCTTTAGTCCATAAATGAGTGCTTCATATTCCGCCATGTTGTTGGTCGCCTTGAAGTCAAGGTGCACCATGTACTTAACCTTCTCCCCGGTCGAAGCGAGGAGAAGGACTCCAGCTCCGGCCCCCTGCTTCTGCATGGAGCCGTCAAAGTAGAGAGTCTAGTGAGGCTCGATGAAGACCGGAGCCTTGAGTTTCGGCTTCTGCTCACTAGGGCCCCCAGGGTTTGATGGAGAGGGGGTCTATTCCACCACAAAGTCCGCAATGCTTGACTTTTGATTGCTTGTCTTGGGACGAATTCAAGGTCAAACTTGGCCAATTCTGCTGCCCACTTTGCAATGTCCCCAGTGGAGTTGGGATTATGCAAAATCGCTCACAGTTGATATAAAGTCACCACTGAGATCTTGTTAGCTTGGAAATAGTGTCGGAGCTTCCTAGAAGCAATAAGAACTGCGTATAGCAGTTTATGTGTGACACCCGGTTCTGAAAAATGAACCAAGTACAGTGTATGTGTGCCCAGGATGTTCATCAGACATACACAAATGCATCACAAACGGAAATCAGAATTTAACCATGTCACGAATAATAAATATACCTTGATTCTATTGCAGTAGAAAATAAACTAGCGTAGGCGACTCCAACTCCACAGGCAGTCCCGGCGGTACGCAACCTAGTGCTCCATGATGATCTTCAAAATATCTCTAGCAGCTGTTGGGGGGGATTGCAAGTGTGAGTACATGTCGTACTCAACAAGTGTGGAAAGTATGACATGTAGATAAAAACAAGGACGATAATAAATGGCTAATTGCAGAAAAGTACATTCAAAACATATGAAAAAGCATCCTACTATGTGAATTTAATCCCGTCATAACCCAAGTAATTATCATAACTTGTATCCAACATTTTCATTTACCATCATACCTCATCCATCAATTCAATAAGCATCCATATACCAATTTCTCAATTCCATAACCAACCATAACCATTCATTATAATATTATAACCCAAACCATAACCCAACCAATATCAACCCACCCCAAATCCAAAGTTCCACTCGAATCATGGAAGTTGTCCAGGTGCTCTTAACTGGGAGCACAGCTATCATGATAGTTTTTAACACTCTGCAGAGGTTGTACCACTTTACACACATGTTCGCGATTTCATTACCCTTCGGTGACTAAGAACCTCTATTAAGCCATCTCACACTTCTGTAGGTGTGTGACCAAGAGATCACAAAATAGCCTTTCAAAAGGGACTACTAGTATGTACAGGCCCACTAAGGTTTCACCCGCAGGATTGAATCTCCATTCTCCCACCCACGGGGCCCCTCGTGTGCCATGCGGATCCCAGGGTAGCCCTCCTCGACTCCCATTCCCCACACCATCCAATGGTCCGTACAATACTAGCAGCACTCCTAATTATTCAGCTACGCCGCACCCATACTTGGCCTTGTGGTGGCACTGTAGTCCTGGCATATTCTCGCATGAACCGGTCCTTAGATCTAAAGCAAGCAAACCACCATGACATCCAACCCATCCACTTACCAGGCTTGCTTAGATCACCCATTACCACATCATATCATTTTAACCAGTTCATATTAACCATAGTCTCATCAATGCATAATTAATTGTGTAGTCGTTTCCCATCCCAATTAATTAAGCGAAGCAAAAAGTTAAAAACCATTCCTGACTCGCTACCATGTATTCCAGGTGACAAGGGTGGTTTAACAAAGCTAGTAAATTTCCTATCATAGGATTTCCCATCAAATTGACACAAACATGCAGTTTGCAAACAAAACATTTATTTTAAAAACAGGATCAATATGGTCAATGACACTTGCTTTATAGTCCGCAGTTCAATGGTCAAGCAACTCAGCGTCTTGTACATGAAGATCCTCATATATTCGCTTCTCGATCATAACCTCTTGAGCGTACCTGTCTATTCGCAATCAACACATACACGAGCAAACATGCATAATAAATACATTGCAACTACTAATCAATATGCAAAATATGAATGCATGCAGAAAATATGTTCGTATTAATGTTATATAAATTTCTATGTCATTTTAATAAATTTTGATAATGATTTCCTATTATTAGGGCAAGTTTGGGGTTAATTACAATTAACTCAGAGGCAAAATAATTATTTCAGAACATTAAATATGCTGAAAATATTATTAATAACTTACTATAATTTATTCTAAATTTTTATGAATTTTCTGGATTTATTTTGATACTTTATGAATTAACTAGGTTTTAATCCTATTTATTAAATCTCGAAAACATATTAAATAATGCTGAAAATATAATATTTAGTAAATCTATAATAACTTATTAGGTGTTGCATGATTTATTCTAACTTGTGAGCTTCAAGTGATTTAAGAAGATCTGATGATGATTAACAACCGATCAAATAAAATACGTCCTATACGTGATTAAATTCAAGTATTAAAACCAACATAGTTGTCTAGATCTAGACCGTAATACCTACCGTGTGCGTATCTAGTCCGGACGGTCGTGGAACGGTGGCGACGTGGCATGTCTCTGGGATCTAGGGTTTTGTGGACGAAGAGGATGACGGCATGATGTAGACGAAGAGGACGACGACGTGACGTAGATGAAGTAGACGGCGATGCGGTCCTCCGGCGGCATGACAATAGCGGCGACATAATGATCTCCCGCGAAGAACGGCGACGATCCCCGCGGACATCGGCTCCTTTCTTCCCTCTTTTCTGCCCTCTTCTATCCTCCTATTTTCCTCCCTGGTCGCACAACCTCTGTCCTCTCTTTTTTTTTCTTCCGGCGCTAGGGTTTTCCCCTGCTCTGGCGGCGCTGCAATCGACCAATGCCTACAATTTTATTTATAAAGCGGCAGCGCGCTCGTTACTGAGCCTGGGACAGAGTCCCAATCGGCCACGACGGCCCAAAACACTGCGCACGGCAACTGGTCGACTCAGCCGCGGTGCAAAAACGCGTGTAGGCGCACGGTCCACCCGGTCCCGTCAGACCCAGACGCGCAGTGCGCGGACTTGGGCGCGTGGGGGCGCTGGCAAGCCCGCTCGGTTGGAACCGAGTCGGGGCAGCTGGCGTGGCCAGCGGTTACTTACCCTTTTTTTTCGTTTTTTCCGGTGGCCAAGGCTTTGGCCATGCGTTAACTTTGGCTCTTTTTTTGTTTTTTGTATCTCCTTGTGCGGTGGCTTTTTTTTTCTTGTTTTGATCGGTGGGGACGTGGCCCGTGAGTCCCGATGAGCACAACGGCCCTGGGCAAGGGCGATGCTTTCTTTCTTTTTTTACTTCTACCTTTTTCTATTTACTTCTTTTTTTTGTCCTCTTTTGGTATGCGGCAGGATGTGCGGCCATGGTTCTGGCCAAGTGTTAACCTTCCTTTTCTTTTCTTTTTGTTTCCTTTTCATATTATTTATTGTTTATTTCTTATATATATATATTCCTTTCATATTTATTATTTTTATTATATATATATATCTTCATTTTTTTATTATTCATCTTATTCTGTAATTTTCTTTCTTTTTTAGTTATTTTTCTATTATATAAAATCTCTAATTAGATTTTAATAGATCCAGTCACTTAGTCTATGCCTAAATGTGAACACATATGCATAGATTTATTTTAATATTCTTATTAATTATTATTTCTTCTTTCATATTAACTTTTTTCTTTTTCTTTATTTCTTTCATTCCATATTCATTATACCAATTTAATTGCTTTTAATGTATTCACTCCAGTAAATTAATTTCTTTTAGCTTGTTTATTTTGGTAATAAATTTTCAATACACGAGGATGAATGCAAAATGCAAGATAAGATGCATATATTTTATATTTTTATTTATAAAAACAAATTCCTTCCTGTTATTAACTCTAAGTTTTCATTTAAGTTTTCAATTTGCCAAAACTTGAAAATCAGGGTGTTACAATTCTACCCCCCTTAACATGAATCTCGTCCTCGAGATTTGGATAGATCGGAGAAGAGACTTTGAAATAAAACTGGAGTTCTTATTTAAATTTGAATTAGCCAAATTTTAAAAATTTTGGGACGTTACATTATGTACTTCCAGGTACCGAGTTTTGGCGTCGTGGAGTACTTCACTGATGAAGTACACTAGGCGTTGGACTATCCGGACCCTCTCGGAGGGGCCCGGAGCTTCCTCCTCATCGACCCGGACCCTCCCAGAGGGGTCCAGACCTTCTTCGGGGATCGTCGGGTCCTTGTTGGAGGAATCCGGAGCTTCTTCAGGAGTGACCTGGATCCTCCCAGGGGGGTCCGACTCTTCTTGCTCAACAAGAGTAACTCCTTGTTGACTCAAGTCTGGGGCTGGGACCCAGACTCGCCTTCAGGAACCTCCTGACTCTCTGGAGGGGTCTGGATTCCTGAGCTTGTCACGGTTCTGGTCTCTCCGCAACCAGGACCATGCTAACAACCTCGTTAGTTGCCGAAATGTAAAGCAGTAGAGGCTCACCAGGGTTCGGAGCTACCAAGGTTGGTAGAGTGGTGAGGAGCTGCTTCAGCTCTTGAAGCGCCTTCTCTGCTTCTTCAGACCACTGGAATGGTCCGGACTTCCTCAATAGCTTGAAAAAGGGTAGCGCCCATTCCACCAGTCTTGAGATGAACCGGCTGAGGGCGGCTAGACATCCAGTCAGCTTTTGGACGTCCTTGATGCGGGCTGGTGGCCGCATATCTTCAATGGCTTTAATCTTCGCCAGATTTGCCTCTATGCCTCGATGGTTTACCAGGAAACCAAGAAGCTTTCTGGAGCTAACCCCGAAGACACATTTGTTCGGGTTCAGTTTTGTGCGAGTGACTCGCAACTTGTCGAAGACAGCTTGCAAGGTGTCAAGAAGTGATTCCTTGTCCTTAATCTTGATGACGATGTCATCAACATATACTCCCACTACATCTCTGATGAGCTCTCCATTGTACATAACTCGTACAAATGTTGAGGCCGCATTCTTGAGACAAAATGGCATGGCATTATAACAATACAATCCATCTACTGTGATGAAAGAAGTATGCTCTTCATCTTCCCTAGACATTCTGATTTGATGGTACCCAAAATATGCGTCTAGGAAACACAGTAATTCACACCCGGAAGTGGAGTCCACTATCTGATCTATTCTAGGTAGTGGGAATGGATCTTTTGGACATGCCTTATTCAATGTTGTGTAGTCGATACACATACGAAGCTTCCCGCCAGCCTTGGGTACAACGACTGGGTTTGCCAGCCATTTTGGGTGGAAGACCTCTCGGATGAATCTAGCTTCAAGCAACTTCTTCACTTCTTGTCGTATGAAGTTATGTCACTCTACTGATTGCTTCTGAGGCTTCTGATGTACAGGCTGAGCGTCAGGGTAGATCTTCAGATTATGCTCGATCAGTTCCCTAGGGATCCCAGGCATTTGTGATGGTTGCCAAGCAAACACATCGACATTAGCCCAGAGGAAAGTGATGAGCGCGAGTTCCTATTTGTCATTCAGACCTCCCGATATATGGGTGGTCTGAGCGGCGTCAGAACCAATTTGGACGACTTTGACGGGAATGTCGGTGTCGCCGTTTGGTTGCATGCTAGGTGCAGAGGTTGAGCCTCGATGACGAATGCTCGGTGGTTTCGGAGCTTGCTCCCTTCCAGATTCTTCTTCTTGCGCCATGGCAAGCGCGTGAAGTTCTTCCAGAGCTGTCACTCCGGCAGTGCGATCTCCACGGATCCGGAGATCACCAGCTGGTGTTGTTATCTTCAACACCAAGTAGCCATAATGAGCAGCAGCCATGAACTTGTATAAGGCTAGCCTGCCTAGAATGGCGTTGAAGGGTAAGTTGATTTGAGCAACGTTAAAGACCAACTTTTTAGTGCGATAGTTCTCCCGAGTCCCAAAGGTTACGAGGAGAGTAATGGCACCAAGTGGGGTTATGGCCCCCGGACCTACTCCGGAGAAAGGTCGGGAGGGGCGAAGGTCCGAAGGTTGGAGCCGAAGCTTGATGAACGCTTCGAAGCTTATGAGGTTCAGCCCCGAACCTCCGTCTACCATTACGTGGTGGAGTTGGATGTTGTTGATGGTCAGAGATACCATCAACGGGAGTTGACCAGCTCTGATCATATTCCTAGGGCAATTTGACAAGTCAGAAGTGATGGCAGTATTCATCCACTTCCGGTGCGGCTCCGCCCTGGCAGTGGGAGCCAACGAAGCCATGTCCCGCCGCATGGTCTTGAGGACACGGTGGGAGGTGATGTCCCACGAACCACCAAAAATGGTGTTCATGGTTTTCCGACTTTCATTATCAGAGACGTCGGAGTCGTCGTCAACGGAGGTGTAAACAGCCTTCAAGACTTTTTTAGGATCCTGAAAGCCTAACTCCTCTTCTGTTGGAGCTTCGTCGACTTTCTGTTTTCCTTCCCTTTGTCAGAAAGGAACTTCTTCCCGGCGCTTGTTGTAGTGCTCGGCAAGGTTTTGGACCTCTCGGCAGTCTTCCAAGTTGTGGTTGTTGACTTATGAATAGGACACCATACTTTGGAGTTGCCGCCATCTTCTAATGATGGCCGAGGTCGTTTCTCGGTGCGTGGCCCCCGGCCACCCGGAGCTGCGGCAGCTGCAGAAGTAGGTGTGCCAGCCGACGACTTTTTCTTGCCATTGGACTTTTTCTTCTTTTTGCCACTTCAGGAGGTAGTGGCTTCGCCCTTGGATTATTTTTTATTATCCTCCGGAGGTGGTTTGGAGTGCATTTCATGGCCCTCCGCAGCTTTGGCACACTTGTCTGCCAAGCTGAAGAGCTCTATGATGCTGGTGATCTCCTTGATCACCAGCTTCTCCAGCATCTTCTTGTCTCGTACGCCCTGTCTAAATGCCACGATAACAGAGGCACTAGAGATAGAAGGAACAATGTTTCGTACCTGGGAGAACATCTAGATGAAGGAATGTATGGATTCTCCTCCCTATTGCGTGACAGCAAAAAGGTCCAGTTCGGTGCCTGATCGGGTGTATGAACTACTGAAATTGGCGGTGAACTGTTGGAATAGTTCCGCCCAACTATTGATAGAGTTGGGCGGAAGGCTCATGAACCAGGACCTGGCGGTCCCAGTTAAAGCCACTGGGAAGTAGTGGGCCATTACGGCCTCGTTACCTCCAGTCGCAAGGATTGCAATGGAGTAAATCTGGAGAAACTCAGCGGGATTGACAGTCCTGTCAAATTTCTCGGGCAGGTGAGGCTGGAAATTTTGTGGCCATCTGACCATGTGTAGGTGCATGGCCAGGGAATAACATCCTCCTCCTACTCCCTCGGGAGCAGGACTGTCTCGAGCCTCTCGCCTTTCGCGAGCGCGCTCAATATGGACGCGACCGTCCTGTTGACGGTAACGGCGATCAAGCTCCGCCCGGAGGTCATGAGTTGAAAGCCTGGTTACTGTATGGGTGCATCGCGCCCCGGAAGGCAACGACGTCACTTGTTGAGATGCAGCACGCCTCCTATTTTGGGAAGCGTGCAGACCAAGTCTTCCTGAGAAAGTCTGATGCTGCGATGGGGCCCGCCCCAAGGGGGGAGAACCTTGGTTGCTGATGCGATCGGTTGCTGCTGCAACCAAATGTTCCACATCATCCCACTGCTCCATTGCACCCTAGGATGCACTCGGAGGTGGTGGGCGTTGGAGAAGAGAACGTGCAGCGTGGAGCACGTGTTCGGGGTTGTTGTTATTCGCCGATTCCGTGACCGACGCAGATGCTCCGTCCCGTTGTCCAGCTTGATTTTGTGGTGCAGAAGGTGGCGGCGGGGGCATGACTCCTGCTAGAGCCGCGACACCTGCTGGTTGTTGCATGTTGGAGGGATTGCCTCCAGCAGGTTGCACAGCGGGGTTGCCGTTGGACGATCCACCAGCTGAGTTCACCATTCTTGAAATCTCGGGCACCCCTACCTGGCGCGCCAGCTATCGGAGTGTTTTTCTGACAATTCTCCCGATACTACCGTTGGTAGCTCACGGAGTTTGTAGTTCGGTATTGGGTGCGCAGAGATTCCAAAGAGTATGGTGAATGGACACAAGGATTTACGTGGTTCGGGTCGCCTGAGCATAATACCCTACTCCACGGGGTGTGTAGCTGTTGTATTGACCGTCTAAGAGCTTCAGCCCAAAGACTGTGTATGTGTCAGAGAGCGTAAGAGTCCCTCTGTGTATCGTCGACCAGTCCTTTTATAGTACAAGGACTGGTCGTTACACAGTTAGCCTGGCCCGACATGTGGCCCCAGCGGTTACTAATATTTAATACATAATTAATGAGATTAATTACCCTTAATAGTGTGGTAACAGGACCTGACCGTGCCGTTACTGGTATTAAGGGCCTTCTGATCGTGTGTCATTAATATAGTATTAATGACACTTAATCATGTCTTCAAGTCTTTGATTGCCCCTTGTAGGTCCGAGCTGTTGGGGGTTCACCAGCTTGATTGCCTAGGTTGAAGGTCCGGCGGTTCGGACATGTGGCAACTTTGGAGCTATTCGTCTGGGATGGGTAGGTCCGGTGTAGATGTACACATGTCAATACTGAAGCTTCCCTCTGTCGGAGGTTAGGTCCGGGGGTGCCGCACAAGTGTTTAGCCCGGAGCTATCCCATGTGAGGGATATAGGTCCGGCTGCAGTGTACACATGGCAGTACCAGGACTAACTATAGATGGTAGGCATGTCCAGTCCCGTATGACATGTGGGGCCTTCGCAGGTCTTCAACTCGGACAGGTGAAGTCCCTTTGGTCTTTTTGTAGTCCCAAGGGGTATACGGTACGCAGGGTACCGACACCCGCCATGAAACACATAGTTGCCAAGTTATCTTCATCTTTATCACTCCTGGAGTCCACATTGCTCGAGTTGTTATCTAGGAGTGCGGAGAGAATGTGTTCCATCACTTCCCGTTTAATGAAAGTCTTCTTTTTTTTGTTGTTGTTGACAGAAGAGGACTTGAGCTTATTTTTCTTTTCATTGCAGGTAGCAGTACCTGAAAGGTTAGGCCAATATGTACGAAGATGTCCTGTGTTACCACATTCAAAGCATCTTTGCGAACCAGCACTTCCTCTCCTCCTAGTTCTCACATTTTGCAATGCTTTTGAGAATAGAGTAAAGAGAAGTGCTAGCTCCTCCCCTGGAAACTCTTCAATCCGTTCAAAGGTTAGAGAAGACAACAAAACAAGTGTACCACATGATAAAAATTGGCTATAACTAGGCATTTCACATTGTGAAACAAATGCAAGAGACTTGTTGGGGGTTTTTACGTGAAATTATATCAAGCTCATGAGTTTTCAACTTAGAATATAGCACATCTAAAGTATGTGTACTCATGACAGTGGATTCTTATCAATAGATGTAACTTTGATCTCCCAATTTTACATGTCTAATGCACTTAACAACTGTCTAGTATTTTCAGCATCTGAAAATTTTTTATTGACACTAAGCAAGTTGCTGAAAATCTTGATGAAGCGAGCAAAGAAGTCATCGATCGAATCACCGGGTTGCATCTCAAAACGAATGTACTCCTTTTTGAACATGTCTTGTCTTACCCCGTTGATCATGTTAGAGGCTTTGTGGTTGCTGCATAGTGCTTTACACACGTCATATGCAGATCGGAGGTGTGCAACACAATCGAAGTTGCTTTGAGTCAATTCTTGAATGATCAAGTTCCGTGCCTTGTTGTTGTCGATGTCTCTCATGTTGGCTGCATTGACTTCATCGTTTGGCAGCATGACATAGACTTTGTAGACTTTCTGCCATATGGTGAAGCCTTGCGCTTGTATGTACGCCTCCATGCGAGCCTTCCAAACCTGAAAATCAATGCCATCAAACACACAAGGTTTTCTGGAGTATTTCTTCATGATTATTAGTAAAAACACATGCAAATAACAAAGATTTGAGCACCGTGGCTCTGCTACCAATTGTAGGATCGAAGAGCACGTGACAAGCTACAAGCAGGGGGAGGCTGAGTGGTAGATTAAATTTGTTTCAGCGGAAGCAACAAAAACCCTGCGACATAAATAAATTTGTTAGAAAAACCGGGGGGGGGGGGGTGATTGGTAGATTAAATTTGTTTCAGCGGAAGCAACAAAAACCCCGCGATAGAAATCAATCTATTAGAAAAACCGTGTGTGTGACTGATCTAAACGTGTTCAACCGTGACAAAAGTAATAGAGACCATAGAGAATCAAGTCAATAATACACACCAATAAGAATAACAAGAAAACAACGAGTACATCTCAAGTTATGACCAAAAGATTGAGCAAAGGTCAATCTATTTTTGACAAACAAAAATCAGATCTGCTACGCTGCAAAGAAACTCGTGTATCTAATAAACATCCAAATCAATGACCGTGAAATTTTCACAGATGGTAGATAAATGAGTTTTGAAGACAACACATAAAGAATCACGACAATTGGATATGTAAACTCAAGTTATGATGAAAACACCGAGGCAACATCGAGTTGTGCAGAAACTCGACGAGAAAGACTTGACAAAAAGAAGTCAGACGAACAAGGCACAAAAGCTCCTCTAAACTACAGATTTTATTCACCAAAGCACAAGAGGAACATACACAAGTAGTGCAGCACGAGCCTTGAACTCCCTTGCTTATATAACTAGCCCTAATTCAACTCCAATCCAACTAGGACTCTCTAATCCTACTCAGTTTTAACCAAAACTTTCCATAGCTGCTCAAGGCTCTTCCATACGCAGATAGAAGCAATCTTAAGACTTCCAAACATCTTAGGAACGTGCTACATATTTCTAAAATGACTCAAATTCTTGATCAACACAAAATATAACCAAAACTAACTCAAAACCTCTCAAAAACGAACCATAACCACCTCAGCAGCAGCCTGAGGCATAATCCAGCCGGTTGGACCATTTCAGCCAATTCTTCATGCCCATAACTCTTCATCACACCTTGGAACCATGTTTCCACGTCCATGCACTCATTGCACATGTGCAAAAATCTTCTAACGTGTAGTATTGAAGAGCACGTGAAAAGCTACCAGAGGGGGGTGAATGGTAGATTAAAAAAATCTTACGCAGTGGAAGCAATTAAATCCCAACCCCTTTGGCAGAAAAACGATCTGTTAAATAAATCGTGTGTGAGACTAATATAAACGTGTTTCACCATGACAAAACTGATAGATATCAGAGAGAATCAAGTCACAAAGACGACACAACAAGAATCACTCAAATCCTTCGAGAGAAACTCAATTTATGATTGAAAGATCGAACAAAGGTCAATCTGTCCTACCCGAGAAAAACAGTTCTAGAACGCTGCAAAGAAAATCATGTAGATCAGAAACCACAAATACAATGACTGTGAAATTTTGATAGATGATAGATAATGAATTTGTGAATACAAAACAAAAAGAATCACGTCAATTGGATCTGTAAAACTCGAGTTATGATAAAACCACCAAAGAAAGGTAGTTCTGTGCAGAAACTCGACGAGAAAAACTTGTCTAGAACAAGTCGGACGAACAAGGCATAAAAGTTTCTCTCAACTACGAATTTTAATCAATATAACACAAGAAGAACATCCCCAATGTCGTGCACCATGAGTCCAGTCTCCCTTTCTTATATAACCAGCCCTTAGGACAACCCAATCTCAACTAGGACTCTAATCCTACTCAAATCACGGATCAAAATTTTCCATATCCGCTTATGACTCTTCTATACGCAGATAGAAGCAATATCAAAACTTCCAAACACATTAGGAACATATCCCACATTCCTAAAACAACCCAAATTCGTGACCCACACGAAATCCTATCATAACCAACTCAAATCTTTCCATATTTGAGTCAAACCCGACTCCGCCGCAGCCTGAGTCCATAACCTAGTCGGTTGGACCTTTCTGACCAATTCTTTCCATCCACATCGCTTCATCACGCCTCGGAACCATGTAGACACGTCCATGCACTCCTTGAACATGTGCATACATCTTCCAACGATGTTCACGATACCTTCATATGCATTGTTCTTGATTCAAACATGCTGCACAACCTCCCGATCAACTCAACCACAATTCCTCCCGATCTTGGTTGTTGAACCTCATCTTCTCCCTAAGACTAGTTCAATGGATCCCGTCACCAGCTATGTCTTTAACTCAAGCAACACCTGCACATGAATAAATAACCAATACTTCTGAGCACAAGTCCTTGACTTGACTCTTGTTAGTTCCGATAACCACAACACCTTACGTGAGCACCTCACATAAGCATGTTGCAAACCATAGCAAAAAAGTATCAGCCATAACCACCAACACACACCAAAAACATAGTAAAAGGATACTAAAGCAAGTTCCAAACATTGCAAGTTAAAAGCAGAACCATTGTAATCTAGCACCGGATCTTGCCAAAGCTAACCGGACCTTGAGACGAAGCTTACCAAAGCTAGCAGGACCTAGCGCTGGAGCTTACCAAAGCTAGTCGGACCTAGCACCAGAACTTATCAAAGCCAGTCGGACCTAGCGCCGAAGCTAATCAAAGCTAATCAGACGTAGCGCCGGACCTAGGAAAAACATGTCGGACCTAGCCATAGCAAGTCGGATCTAGCCAAAACATGTCGAACCTAGACAAAGTAAGTCGGACCTTACATCGAATCTTGTCGGAGCTACCCAAAACAAGCCGGACCTATCGTTGGACCTTGCAGGAGCTTGGACCTAGAGTCGGACCTTGTTAAAAGGGTGTTTTAAAGTATTCAAAACTTTTATCATCATAGCCAATGTATTCAACACACATAGGTCTCACAATCTCCCCCTTGATGAATGCATTGGCAACACCATTTAAAATTCGTGCGTTGGATTATTCACATGAAAAGTTTTGTAAACAATCCCCCCTTGTAAATTAGAAATAAAATGAGAAGAAAAACAAAAAATCTCCCCTTGAGAAGAATCGTGCCAAAACACAGACTGTGTGCAATGTGTGATTATTTTCTCCCCCTTTGACAATGTATTCAGCAAGATACAAAATAGAAATTTTAATTTGTTATGAGCATAATATGACATATACATATAAAACAAAGCTCATCCATAGTCATACTATCAACTAACTTACACTATCACATCAATGACATACATAAAGTAGTGTAAGCCATGCTAGAGATCAAATGTAATTTTCGATTTAAGCAAGTCATGATCTCACAAACTTAACTATTTAGAACCTGAAACCATGACACCTGTACCTACATTTTTCATTTTTCAATATTTTTTAAAACACAAATTTTGATCATATAACATTTGCAAGATATTATATGCCACATCTGCCTTATTCTAACCAACCAAGCCAAGCTTGTGTCATTTGACAATCAGAAGCTTAAGGATATGGTTTTAGTCATACATAACTTCTTCTAAGTTCATATATAAGTGCAATGATAAGCCATCTCAAAAGAAGTGCGATGCATGCATATTCTCTTGATCTTTTCTCATTTTTATTTGATCATAAAAGCTCAACGTGTGGAAAGTTGATTGATTAATTTTTCACTATTAAAAGCACTTGTGAGCATGCAACAAGTTCAAAACAGCAAGAAAGTTTGATCATGACCAGATTTAGTGTAAGTAATTATTACAATTACTAGTCATGGCAAAAACTACAAAATGTATAACTTGAGTAATGTAGTAAGAACTTTCAGCATGTAAAAGGAATCAGAAAGTCATATATGTATGAAATATTATGCTTATATTACTTTTAAATTCAGATCCCCACATAGACTTCCCAAGTTTCAAAATTCCCCCTCAATTTAAGCCATGAGGATGCATAACCCATATTTCACTACGAATGAAACAAAAACGAGTTAAATCCAAAGGTTTTGTGAAAATATCAACCAATTGTTGTTTGGTATCTACATGGTGAAGCACAATGTTTCTTTTTTCAACATTATCATAGAGAAAGTGATACCTAATGTCAATGTGCTTTGTTCTCGAATGTTGCACGAGATTTTAAGCAATGCAAATGGCACTAGTGTTATCACAAAACAGTGGAACACAATCTAGAGTAACCCCATAGTCCTTAAGTGTTTGAAAAATCCAAAGAATTTGTGAGCAAGCGCTAGCAACAGCTCTGTATTCAGATTCGGCTGTGGATTGTGCAACTGAACTTTGTTTTCTAGAGGACCAAGCAACAAGAGAATTACCATGAAAATAATAAGCACCCGAAGTACTTTTCCTATCAATCCTACAACCCCAAAATCAGCATCCGAAAAGGCATTCAATGTAATGGTTGAGGAAGAAGGAAGAAAAATGCCAAAAGTTCCATGTAAGTACATGAGAATCCTTTTGACGGCTTGACGATGTGAAGCACGTAGGGAAGCTTGAAACCGTGCACAAATACATACGTTGAATTGTATTTCCGGCCTTGATGCCATGAGGTACGAAAGTGATCCAATCATGCTTCGATATTCTTTTTGATCGATCGGGTCACCTTCTTCGTCAAGTTCAAGTGTTGTCGTTGTTCCCATTGGTGTCCGAAGAGGCTTGCTTTTGTCCATGTTGAAGCGTTTAAGGAGATCTCTTGTATAATTCATTTGATGCACAAAAGTACCCTCCTTGGTTTGCTTGATTTGCAGCCCCAAAATGTACGTGAGTTCTCCCAACATACTCATCTCAAATTCTGAATTCATCATTGCTGGACCATGTGACTCGTTCGTGCAAGCTCCCAACGATTTGTTGCGGAGGATGACTTTTGCGGATTTAGAGGGGAGTGTAAAATCCCAGTTTTTCTTTAATATGAAGTTCAGTTACCAGTTTGTTTTTGAAAGTGCATCTAGGACTCTCTTGTGGGTTTTGGATGATTTATGACAAGCAATTGGGATCCTAACCTATTTGTTGAGATGAGTGCAGGCCTATGATAGGAAAATGAGCAAAATACCAAAAAGAAGGAAGGATGAGGAGCAAAGTGGAGATGAGCTCAAGGAAGAAGAGTAATAGATTATTGTGTATGGAATGTGTTAAGGAAACTCACCCCAAGAGCTCAATCACAATTAAACACACACATTGCACAAAGTTACACAGGACCAGATTAGTCCGATAATCTTTATGCACCAGATCAGACAAGTCCGATATCTGTCAGACTAGTCCGAGATTCTTCTGACTAGAATCGGACTAGTCCTCCCTAGTACGGACTAGTCCTCAAAACACTTCACAAGTCACATGAAATCGGACAAGTCCGATCACAATCGGACTAGTTCGATATTCTTTCTGATCCAAATCGGACAAGTCCGATGTCTACACGGACTAGTCCGAAAAACCCTCTGATCTACATCGGACAAGTCCTCCAAGTGCGGACTTGTCATCTAACTCACTTAGGGTTTCACATGTTCGGACAGGTCCGATGGATATCGTACTAGTCCGAAGATTTCCAGTAGCGAAATCGGACAAGTCCGTTTTCAGCCGGACTAGTCCGATATTTCGGGGTACTTAGGGTTTGCTACACACAGCACACCGGACTAGTCCGGTGACCACCACGGACTAGTCCGAACTTTCTGAACCCTAATGGTCACTTTTAGAAACCCCATATAAATAGAGGTGCACGACCCAATTATGAACTCTCTCGAACCCTAGCGCCGTCACACCTCCCAAGAGCCTCAAAAACTACATCTCTCCACCAAATTAAGTGCAACAACGATCAATCCTTTGAGGATTCACTCTAGATCATTGGAGAGACACTTGGAACATCACATTGAGCTCTTGGTTTGATTCTCTAACACACTCCTGCGTTTTAATTGTAATCTTTTGAGTGTGTTTTTGGTGGAAATTTGTGTTGTAATCTAAGGGAGCTCTCAACGTGTGAGAAGGCCCCTTGAATTCGGTTATTCACCCCTTTGTGATTAGTGGAAGAGGATTGGCCTTCGTGGCGATCTGATGAGGGTAGGGTTGGAGAAGACCTGGTCCTGTTGTGGACTCCTCAACCTGGACGTAAGTTGCCTTTGTGGTAGCCGAACCACGGGATAAAACCTTGTGTCTTGCTTTTTGGTGTTCATCATTCTAATTCATCAATATAATCTAGGGTTTCATAATCATTACTCATCTTATGTTGGATTGTTAAACATAAGATTTAATTGTGCTATAATCTAGAATATAACTGTGAAACCTTTATTTGGTTCTATTTTTCCGCTGCACACATAAAAGAATCAATCTAATCGATCTAGCTTAATCAACTTAGTCCGTGAACACTGGACTAGTCCGCACTTTACCGGGCTAGTCCGATATCTCTGGTATTGAGCTTGTTGTTGAGTGTTGTAGGATCCGACAACTTTCAAAAAGGCCTATTCACCCCCCTCTAGGCCCACATTCAATTGGTATCAGAGCAAGGTTCTTCAAGAAAGAGTCTAACCACTCGAAGAGATCATGTCGGACATGAAGGATGCCCACAAAATCAACAACCAAGAGGAGGTTAACAACGACAAGACCCAAAAAGTGGAGAAGTACCTTGAAGCCATTCAAGACTTCGAGGACGACGATGAGGAGATGCTGGAGAAGGCGCTCCTCAGAAAGAAGGCACTTTCCAAAGGGAAAGTGAAAGTTGAAGAGAAGAAGAAGGGGAGCAGTCACACCGACTACTCCTGATATCCTTTTAACTATGATCGTCTAAATTCCAATAACAATCATTACTTATCTATCCCACTTGGAAAAGACCCACACTTCGATGGAAGTGATTACTCAATGTGGAGGCAGAATATGAAAATGCATTTGATTTCCCTCAACCCAAGTCTATGGCATGTTGTATGCACAGGGATAGATATTCCGGACGATGACGAAGAGCTCACCCCAAGCCAAGAGCAGGCCATTCATAGAAATGCACAAGCCGCAGCTGTAATCACCTCCTCACTCAGTCGGGACGAGTTCACCAAGGTGGATGGACTCGAAATTGCTAAGGAGATATGGGATACACTACAAACTGCACATGAAGGTGACCGACATGTGTGTGAAGCAAAGATTGAGATGATCGAAGGCGAACTAGGAAGATTCGCAATTGAGGAAGATGAGTCACCCCAAGATATGTACAATCGATTGAAGACACTTGTCAACAAAGTTCGATCATACGGGAGCAAGAAGTGGAATGACCACGAGGTGGTAAAGCTCATCCTTAGAGCTTTTATGCCTCGCAATGTCATGCTATGCTCCATGATTAGAGAAAGCCTCGGATACAAAAGGATGACTCCGAATGAATTGCTTGGAAAAATCATCAACTTTGAGATGATGGAAAGACAAGCAAAGCACGTCAAGGAAATTGTCGATCTCACCTCGGCTAAGAAGAAAGGGGTTGCTCTAAAGTCCACCCTCAAGCCTCTATCCAAAGAAGCAAGGGAAGCACAACTAGAGGAAGACAGTGATGATGAAAGCAGTGAGCTAGATGAAGAGGAAATGTTCATGAAAAAGTTCAAGAGAATAATGAAGAAAAGACAAGGAACAAAATCAAGTGAGGGAAAGTACAAGGAAAGAACGAAACCAAAGTTGAGGTGGGCATGATACAATTGTGGTGAGTATAACCAGTTTTTAGTTGATTGCCCATATGAGGAGAACAAGAAGAAGACCAAAGAATCCAAGCCTCAACCTAAGAAATTCTTCAAGAAGAATAAGCAAGCCGAAAAAGCGCACATTGGGAAGGAGTGGGACTCTGAGTCCTCATCATTTGAAGAAGAAGAGATGGCTAGCGTAGCCATCGAGAGCACATCCAAGAAATCTACACTCTTCCCCACACTCGGCGCAAGGAAGGGAAATGGCACTTGCCTTATGGCAAAGGAAGGTAAACACAAGGTAATCATCAAAACCCCTTCCGTGCATTCCTACTCTAGTGATGATGAAATGAATAGTGATGATGAGGATATGCTTAGTGGACTAGATAGGAAAGATGGAACAAAAATGAAATTTTTACTTGATCAACTTGTTGAGAAGGAGAGGTTAATTCATCGTCAAGAGGACATGATTATCTCCCAAAAGGAGGAGTATGTCGAACTTGACAAACTTCTAGAACTTGAAAAGGAGAAAATCAACTCACTAGAGCTTGAGTTAGCTTCAAGCAAGAAAGCTTGCTTGGAGTTAACTGACTCAAATGTTGCAATCAAGGACCAACTTGCTGACCTGATCAAGGTCAACAAGATCCTTGAAGTGCAAGTTGAGTCACCCAAGCTGAGTGAACCTTCCTCCTCTTCAAGTTCACCTTCTCAATCCACTAAAACTGATTTTGCTCATATGTGCACATGTAGTAAAATAGACACCAGTTTGAAGGAGAAGTCAACCTCCACAAAGGATAAAAATCCTACCCAATGTGGCATATTTGACAAGGAGAAGATCAACTATGCACGTAGGGCATACTTGGTCCAAAGACCTCCAAATGTCAAGTATGGCCTTGGTTACTCTTATGATGAAAAACAACATGCTGGAAGTCATAAGAATAACAAGGGGAGGATTTCCTTTGTGAAGGAAAGACCCTCTCAAACTCATAAGTCGAAGGGTAAAAACCTGAACTCACACAAACACCGGACTAGTGTGGTGAGTGTCCGGACAAGTCCGGTCCTCTGGACAAGTCCGGCCTCCCAGACTAACCCTGTATACGAACAACAACGATTAATCTTTAGAACCTTTAATGCCTCCTATGTGTTAATGAGAAATAATTTTGGCAAGGTTTATGCTAATTATGTTGGGCCACGCCATGGGAACACCAAATCTCATGTGTGGGTGCCCAAATGAATTGTAACGAACCTTCAAGGACCCAAGCAAGCTTGGGTACCTAAAACCAAAGCATAATTTGTTTTTGCAGGCCTATTCCTCCGGTGGATCCAAATGGGTGCTAGACAGTGGCTGCACCAACCATATGACTGGAGAAAGAAGGATGTTCGTGGAATATGAAGAGAATGAGGACCCAAACGAAGGCATCTACTTTGGAGATAATAGTCAAGGAAGGGTGCTCGGTACCGGTAAAATCGCAATATCTTCTACACACACTCTCTCTCATGTTTTACATGTTGAATCCTTAGATTATAACCTGCTGTCCATATCTCAGCTATGTGACAAAGGTTATAATTGCTTGTTCACTAACGAGGGTGTGACCGTCTTTAGGAAGAGTGATGGTTCCATTGCATTCAAGGGTATGTTGAAGGGAAAGCTTTACCTCGTTGACTTCAACAAGGATAAAGCCGAACTTGACACATGCTTGATTGCAAAGACCAACATGGGTTGGCTGTGGCATAGACAGCTAGTGCATGTTGGTATGAGGAATCTTCAAAAACTCCTCAAGGCGATCACATCCGCGGTTTGAAGGATGTTGTTTTTGAGAAAGACAGGCCTTGTAGCGCGTGCCAAGCCGGGAAGCAAGTTGGAACACCTCATCCCGCAAAGAACGTCATGACTACAACAAGACCGCTCGAACTACTTCACATGGACTTGTTTGGTCTAATTGCTTACATAAGCATCAGCGGTAACAAATATGGTTTAGTAATTATTGATGACTTTTCTCGCTTCACTTAAGTTTTCTTTTTGCACGATAAGTCAGAAACACAAGGAACACTCAAGAAGTTCTTCAAGCGAGCTCAAAACGAATTCTCATTGACAATCAAGAGTATTCGAAGCGACAACGGTACGAAGTTCAAGAACACACAAGTGGAGGAGTACCTTGATGAAGAGGGTATCAAGCACGAATTCTCAGCGCCATACTCACCACAAAAAAACGGAGTTGCCGAAAGAAAGAACCGAACACTCATAGAGATTGCAAGAACAATGCTCGATGAGTATAAGACCTCAGATCGATTTTGGGCGGAAGCAATTAATACCGCTTGCCACGCTGTAAATCGACTTTATCTTCATCGACTACTCAAGAAGACATCCTATGAGCTACTCACCGGTAACAAACCAAATATCTCATATTTTCGAGTTTTCGGTTCTCCATGTTATATTCTGAACAAGAAGCCTAGGACTTCAAAGTTCGCTTCAAAGTCCGATGAAGGTTTCTTGCTTGGTTATGATTCGAAAACTTACGCCTATCGTGTTTTCAACAAGGCCTCCGGACTCGTTGAAATAGCACGTGACGTAGTGTTCAATGATACTAATGGCTCCCAAAAGGAGCAAGTTGATCCATGTGAATTAGGTAAAGAAGATGCTCCTTGTCAAGCATTGAAAAGAATGGCTCTAGGTGAAGTTCGACCACAAGAGCCACCTTCACACGTACATGAGGAAGATGAACCACAAGAGGAGACCAAAGATCAAGGGGGAGCTTCAGCACAAGATCAACCACAAGAATACAAAGATGATCAACTGTAAGACCTATATGTGCTGAATACATTGGCTTGTAGTGAATACACTTGGCTTTGATGATAAAAGTTTTAAATATCAACAAAACACCTTTTTATCAAGGTCCGATTCTAGCTCTGAGCTACAGCAAGGTCCGACGGTAGGTCCAGCTTGTTTTGGGTAGCTCCGGCTATGTTAGATGCTAGGTCCGGCTTCTTGGTAAGGTCCGACTAGCTTTGGTTAGCTCCGGTGAGCTTTTTCTTTAGCTCCAGCATGTCTTTGTTAGCTCCGGCTTGTCTTTGTTAGCTCCGACATGTCTTTGTTAGCTCCGGCATGTCTTTGTTAGCTCCGGTATGTCTTTGATAGCTCTGTCATATACTTGATAGCTCCGGTATGCTTTTGCTAAGCTCCGACGTACTTTGTCTAGCTCCGGTTTTGGGTTGACTAGTTTTGACTAGTTTTTGGTAAGCTCCGGCGCTAGGTTCTACAAGCTTTTGTTAGCTCCAGCTCTAGCTCCGGGTTGCTCTGGCAAGGTCCGGAACTTGACCGCAGTGCTTCTGCTTTTCATTTGCAATGTTTTGTACTTGCTTTACATTGTTGGAAAGATTGCTTAGTATTAATTTGCTAAGTTTTTGGTGCATTTTGGATGATATGGATGATATTGTGTTATTGTGGTTTTGCAACATGCTTATGTGAGGTGCTCACATAAGGTGTTGTGTTCGAAACTAACTTGAGTCAAGTCGAGGACTTGGGCTCGTATGGATTGTTTGTTTGTTCATGTGCAGGTGTTGCTTGAGTACAAGTCATGGCTGGTGACAGGATCCATTGGACTAGTCTCAGGAGGAGATGAGGTTCCAACAATCAAGTTCGGGAGGAACTGTGGTTGAGCTGATCAGGAGGTCGCGCAGGATGATTGAATCAAGGGCAGTGCATATGAAGGTCAAAGGAAGGTGTTCGCACGTGTGCATGAGGTGCATGACGTGGCAATATGCTTCTAGAGGCGGATGATGGAAGGAAGATCTGATCGGAAGGATCGGATCGTATCGGTTGAAGACTTAGGCTGCTAGCTGAGTCGGTTATGGCTCGGTATGGAAATATCGAGTTGGTTATGTTAGGATTTCGTGTGGGTCACGAATTTGAGTTGTTTAGGAATGTGGGATACGTTCCTAAGGTGTTTGGAAGTCTTAAGATTGCTTCTATCTGCGTATAGAAGAGTCCTAAGCAGTTATGGAAAGTTCCGATTGTGATCGGATTAGGATTGGAGTCCTAGTTGAGATTGGATGGCCTAAGGGCTGGTTATATAAGCGAGGTAAGGCCAAAGCTCGTTAGAGACGACTTTTGGGGCTGTTCCTATTGTGTTATATTGAATAAAATTCGTAGTTTGAAGGAACTTTTGTGCCTTGTTCGTCCGACTTGTTCCAGACAAGTTTTACTCGTCGAGTTTCTGGACAGCACTACCTTTCGTCGGTGGTTTTATCATAACTCGAGTTTTACAGATCCAATTGACGTGATTCTTTTTGGGTTGTCTTCACAACTTGATTATCTATCATCTGTAAAAATTTCACGGTCATTGGATTTGTGGGTTTTGATCTACACGAGTTTCTTTGCAGCATTCCAGAAACTGTTTTTCTCGGGTAGGTCAGATTGACCATAGTCTGATCTTTCAATCATAAATTGAGTTTTTCTCGACGGATTTGAGTAATTCTTTTTGTGTTGTCTTCGTGACTTGATTCTCTCTGATAACTATCACTTTTGTCACGGTGAAACACGTTTATATTAGTCTCACACACGATTTCTTTAACAGATCGTTTTTCTACCGAAGGGATTAGGGTTTTATTGTTTCCGCTGCGTAAGATTTTTAAATCTACCATTCACCCCCCTCTGGTAGCTTTTCACGTGCTCTTCGATCCTACAATTGGTATCAGAGCCACGGTGCTCTAATCTTTGTGATTTGCACGTGTTTTTGACTAATCATCATGGAGAAGTACTCCGCCAAACCCTGTGTGTTTTCTGGTATTGATTTCCAGGTTTGGAAGGCACGCATGGAGGCTTTCATCCAGGCGCAAGGCTTCGCAATATGGGAAAAGGTGTACAAACCTTATGAAGTCCCGCCTAACGATCAAGTTACGGCTACGAACCTCCGGGACGTCGACAACAACAACAAAGCACGAAACTTGATCATCCAAGGACTCACTCAAAGCGACTTTGATCGTGTCGCACACCTCCGATCAGCATACGATGTTTGGAGCGCTCTTTGTGATTACCATGAAGGCTCCAACACAATCAAAGAGGTAAAACAATATATGTTTAAAAAGGAATATATGCGTTTTGAGATGCAACTCGGTGAGTCTATTGATGACCTCTTTGCTCGTTTCAATAAAATCCTTAGCAACTTGCGTAGCGTGAATGTTAATTTTTCAGATGCTGAAAATGCTAGACAACTCCTTAGTGCATTAGACATGTCAATTTGGGAGATGAAAGTAACGTCTATACGTGAATCAACTGTCATGAGTTCTCTTACATTAGATGTACTCTATTCTAAACTAAAAACTCATGAAATTGACATCCTAGCACGTAAGAACCCCAATAAGTCTATTGCATTTGTTTCACAACGTGATATGTCTAGCTCCGACCAATCATCATCTTGCAATACTCTTGCTTTGTTGTCCTCACTAACCCTGGAGCAGATCGAAGAATTTCCAAAAGAGGAGTTGGCACTCATCTCTACTAGATTCTCAAAAGCATTGCAAAATGTGAGAACCAGAAGGAGAGGAAGCTCCGGACCTTAACGCTGTTTTGAATGTGGTAAAATAGGACACTTTCGTACAGAATGCCCTGACCTTTCAGGTCCAACCACTCGGGAAGAAAAACAAAGCAAGGTCCGGACCTCCTCTGGAAATTCCAACAAGAAAAAGAAGGGTACCATAGGACGCAAGATGATCAACAGTTTCATCACCGCACTTCAAAAACATAGTTCAAGTGATGTAGACTTTGAAAGTGATGAAGATGATGACGATCTGGCCAACTTATGCTTCATGGCGGGAAAAGCAAGATCAAGATCAAGTCAGGAGGATGCAGAACACAATAGTGAAGACGATGAGGTATGTTCTACCTGCAATGAAATGTGTGATGTTATTTCTCGTGCAACTATTATTGTCAAGAAAAAGGACGAAAAGCTTAGGGACAATGCTACTAAAATTGAGTCACTTGAATCTGAAATTAATCGTTTGAAATCCTTAATTCCTAGTGATAATTCTTGTTCCTCATGTGACTTAATATATGAACAATTGTCCTCCCTAAGAAATGCACATTCCTCCACTCTAGACAGACTTGATGAAGAAATTGAAAAGAACAAAAAGCTTGCTGCACTTAGTGATAAAAACTTAAAAGATGCTTCTTGTTCTACAGATGATTTGCATTGTTCTGCATGTGGAAATCTTGATAAGAAACTAAAAGATGCAATGAATGAAATTTCCATTCTGAACAATGCTTTACGATCTCATGAAGTTAAAAATTGTTCCAATTGCAAACTAAAAGGAAAAACTTCATGTGCAAACTGCCTAGACTTGTCTAAGAAACTTGATGACATGAATAGGTCACTAGGTCGGTTTTATAATGGGAATAAGAATCTGAACTTGCTGCTGAATTCTTCCAAGTCTTGCAAAGATAAAACTGGTTTAGGTTTTGATTCTCATGTTCATGCTAAGGCACATCCACCTAAAATTGTTAAGTCATTAGGAAGTGGTTTGATTCAAACAGTTCCTAAACAAAAGGAAGTGGTTTTCAAATCTGCAGGAGTGCTTTCTAATTCTGTTTCTAATGTTGGGTGCTCATCTAGACATGATTACAAAATTAAGTTTCATTGTACCTACTGTGGTATAGATGGTCATGTCATAGATTTTTGTTATAGACTAGCTAAACAACAGAAAAGGGAAAGAATGTCTGCTAGATCTCTTAACTTTCATGCTAAACTGAAAATTAGAAACATGCAACCTGCTTTAATGAGTCATAAATTTGAAAAGGTAGCTTCTGGAACTTTTGGCAAGAAATCTACAAAGGCAGCTCCGGTAGTTCTGATAGCTCCGAGAGCTCCCGAATCTTCTGTTGTTCCCTCCGGAGCTTCAGTTTTTGCCTCCAGACCTTCTGCTTTTACCTCCGGAGCTACTGGTTTTTGTGCTAAAAGAATTAAGAATAGAAAACCTCAAACTTCGACTCATAAACCTGCTGTTTTATCTCAGCTTTCGCGTGTTTTTCCTACCGCACGTCGTGTGACTCAGTACTGGATACCTAAATGCCTTTTGACTAACCCCAGTATTGAGTCATCGACGTATTGTGCGTCTATGTAGGTTACACGTTTGAGGAAGGAGAACATTTGGATTGTGGATTCAGGTTGCTCACGCCACATGACCGGTAACAAAGATTGGTTCTCCTCCCTCTCTTTTGTGTCACGTGTAGAGAATGTTACTTTTGCCGATAATTCTTCAACTCCTATAATTGCTAAGGGTTCGGTTAATGTAAATGATCACTACACTTTGAAAAATGTGGCACTTGTCAAAAATTTGAAATACAACTTGCTTTCTGTTTCACAATTTCTAGATGAAAATCTAGAAATTATTTTCAATAAAAACTGCTGCAAAGTTGTAGGTTCAAATAGTGAGCTTATTTTTAACATGTCTAAGTTTGGAAGAGTTTTTAAAGCTGATTTTGATATGTCTTCCTCTAAGCATAGGTGTCTAGTTGCTAATGATTCAAAGGACTTATATTTTTGGCATCGTAGACTTGGTCACGTAGGCTTTGATCACCTAACGCGTGTTAGTGCTCTTGATCGCATACGTGGGCTGCCTAAGCTTAAAAGGGACAAAGAAATTGTGTGCTCTTCTTGTAGACATGCTAAGATGGTTGCAGGTTTACATACTCCTCTCACAATGATCATGACAACTGAACCATGTCAACTTTTGCATCTTGACACCAAAGGACCTTCACATGTTCTATCCTTCGAAAGTAAATGGTATGCTCTTGTTATTGTTGATGATTATTCTAGATATTCTTGGGTGTATTCTATGGCGTCTAAGAATGAAGTTTTTAGTCACTTTAGAACTTTATTTCTTAGATTATCAATTGATCACCCAGGATCATTAAAAGCAATTAGAAGTGATAATGGAACTGAATTTAAAAATCAATCTTTTGATCACTTTTGTGCTGAAAATAGAATATATCATCAATTTTCTTCACCATATGTACCTCAACAAAACGGTGTTGTAGAAAGAAAGAACAGAACCTTAGTTGAGATGGCTAGGACTATGCTTGATGAATATCAAACTCCTAGGAAATTTTGGGCTGATGCATTAGCAACCGCTTGTTATGTCTCAAATCGTGTTTTCTTGCGTGCTAAGCTAGGTAAAACACCATATGAGCTCCGGTTTGGACATAGGCCTAGTGTTACACACTTTCAGGTCTTTGGTTGCAAATGCTTTGTTAAGAAACATGGTAATCTTGATAAATTTGAACCTAGATCCATTGATGGCATGTTTCTTGGTTATCCATCTCATACTAGAGGCTACCGTGTGCTTTTACTTGACACTAACAAAATTGTGGAGACTTGTGAAGTGTCTTTTGATGAAGCTAGCCCAGGTACTAGCTCCGGTGTTGTAGGACTAGATCTGTATCCTCAGGGGGAGGGTATTTTCGAAGATGAAGAAGAGCCGATGATACTGCCTGGTAGTTCCGAAGCTGACACGTGTCCAGCTCCGGACATTGAACAAGCTCCGGCTATCATCTCTGCTGGTCCTGATCGACCACAAGTCACAAGCTCATCAATCTACGATGAAACTAATGAAGAAGAAGCTTGTGAGACATCTGTTCCCCTACGTTTTTACAAAGATCATCCCCCCCAACAGATGATTGGAAGCTTGCACGAACGAGTCACACGGTCCAGGTTTTTCGATCCAAACTCTCATGCTCATTCTGCTTTTGTTGCTTCTTTTGAACCCAAAGATATATCACACGCACTCACTAATGAATCTTGGATTATTGAGATGCAAGAAGAGTTAGAAAATTTTGAAAGAAATAATGTTTGGAAACTTGTACCTCCACCTCAAGGTCACACTTTAATTGGAACTAAATGGGTATTTAAAAATAAACAAAGTGAGGATGGGGTTGTGGTTAGGAATAAGGCTAGGTTGGTTGCTCAAGGTTTCACTCAAGTTGAAGGTCTAGATTTTGATGAAACTTTTGCTCCTGTCGCTAGATTAGAAGCCATAAGAATTTTGTTAGCTTTTGCAGCATCTAAAGGTTTTAAGCTATATCAAATGGATGTTAAAAGTGCTTTTCTTAATGGCTACATAGATGAGGAGGTTTATGTCAAGCAACAACCGGGTTTTGAAAATCCAGATTTTCCTAATCATGTTTACAAACTGTCCAAAGCCTTATACGGTCTCAAACAAGCCCCTAGAGCATGGTATGATAGGTTAAAAACATTCATACTTGAAAAGGGGTTTACCATGGGCAAGGTTGATAAAACTCTTTTTGTGCTTAAACATGGCAATGACTCATTATTCGTTCAAGTGTATGTGGATGATATTATTTTTGGTTGTGCTTCTCATGATCTTGTGTCCAAGTTTTCAGCAATGATGAGTTCCGAATTTGAAATGAGTATGATGGGTGAACTCACTTACTTTTTGGGGCTGCAAATCAAGCAAACTAAGGAGGGTACTTTTGTGCATCAAACGAAGTATACCAAAGACCTCCTAAGGCGCTTGAACATGGACAAAAGCAAGCCTCTTCGGACACCAATGGGAACAGCAACAACACTTGAACTTGATGAAGATGGTGAATCCATGGATCAAAAAGAATATAGAAGCATGATCGGATCACTTTTGTACCTCACGGCATCAAGACCGGACATACAATTCAGCATATGTCTTTGTGCACGGTTTCAAGCTTCCCCACGTGTTTCACATCGTCAAGCCGTCAAAAGGATTCTCAGGTACTTACATGGAACTCAAGAATTTGGCATTTTTCTTCCTTCTTCCTCAACCGTTACTTTGAAAGCTTTTTCGGATGCTGATTTTGGGGGTTGTAGGATTGATAGGAAAAGTACTTCCGGTGCTTGTCATTTTCTTGGTAATTCTCTTGTTGCTTGGTCCTCTAGAAAACAAAATTCAGTTGCACAATCCACAGCCGAATCTGAATATGTCGCTGCTGCTAGTGCTTGCTCACAAATTCTTTGGATTGTTCAAATACTTAAGGACTATGGGGTTGATCTAGATAGTGTTCTACTGTTTTGTGATAACACTAGTGCCGTTTGCATTGCCAAAAACCCCGTGCAACATTCTAGAACTAAGCACATTGATATTAGGTATCACTTTCTCCGAGATAACGTTGAAAAAGGAAACATTGTGCTTCACCATGTAGATACCGAACAACAATTGGCTGACATTTTTACAAAACCTTTGGATTTCACTCGTTTTTGTTACATTCGTAGTGAAATAGGGGTTATACATCCTCATGGCTTAAATTGAGGGGGAGTTTCTGAAACTTGGGAAGTATATGTGTGAATCTGAAATTAAAATAATATGAGCATAGTATTTCATACATATATGACTTTGTGATTCCTTTTACATACTGAAAGTTCTTACTACATTACTCATGTTATACATTTTGTAGTTTTTGCCATGTCTAGTAATTGGAATAATTACTTACACTAAAACTGGCCATGGTCGAACTTTCTTGCTGTTTTGAACTTGTTACATGTTCACAAGTGCTTTTAATCATAAAGAATTAATCAAGTAATCAACTCACATGTTGAGTTTTTATGAACAAATATAAATTGAGAAAAGATCAAGAGAATATGCATGCATCGCACTTCTTCTTTTGAGATGGCTTGTCATTGCACTTAGATATGAACTTGGAAGAAGTTGTGTATGACTAAAACCATGTCCTTAAGCTTCTGATTGTCAAATGATATAGGCTTGGCTTGGTTTGTTAGAATAAGGCAGATGCGCATATAATCTCTTGCAAATATCATATGATCTAAATTTATGCTTTGAAAAATAATAAAATGCAGCAACTAGTGTCATGCTATCAGGTTTTGAGATAGTTAAGTTTGTGAGATCATGACTTGCTTAAATTGAAAAATTACATTTGATCTCTAGCATGGCTTACACTACCTTATGTATTTCATTGATGTGATAATGTAAGGTACTTGATAGTATGACTTGGATGAGCTTTGTTTATATGTATATGTTATAATATGCTCATAACAACTAAAGTTGGAGAGAAAATTTGTTTATATGCTCATGACTTGCTGAATACATTGTCAAAGGGGGAGAGATAAGTATAAAGAGAAAGAAAATATGTGCATAAGGAGAGATAAAAAAGGGGGAGAGATTTTCATTTTTTTTTCTTCTCTTTTTTTTTTTTACTTTTGATTTACAAAGGGGGAGAAATTGTTTTCAAAAACTTTTATGTGAATAAGCCAATGTTCGGATTTTAGATGGTGTTGCCAATGCATTCATCAAGGGGGAGATTGTAAGACCTATATGTGCTGAATACATTGGCTTGTAGTGAATACACTTGGCTTTGATGATAAAAGTTTTAAATATCACCAAAACACCTTTTTATCAAGGTCCGATTCTAGCTCTGAGCTACAACATGGTCCGACGGTAGGTCCGGCTTGTTTTGGGTAGCTCCAGCTACGTTAGATGCTAGGTCTGACTTCTTGGTAAGGTCCGACTAGCTTTGATTAGCTCCGGTGAGCTTTATCTTTAGCTCCGGCATGTCTTTGTTGGCTCCGGCATGTCTTTGTTAGCTCCGGCATGTCTTTGTTAGCTCCGACATGTCTTTGTTAGCTCCGGTATGTCTTTGATAGCTCTGGCATATACTTGATAGCTCCGGCATGCTTTTGCTAAGCTCCGACGTACTTTGTCTAGCTCCGGTTTTGGGTTGACTAGTTTTGACTAGTTTTTGGTAAGCTCCGGCGCTAGGTTCTACTAGCTTTTGTTAGCTCCAGCTCAAGCTTCAGGTTGCTCTGGCAAGGTCCAGAACTTGACCGCAGTGCTTCTGCTTTTCATTTGCAATGTTTCGTACTTGCTTTACATTGTTGGAAAGATTTCTTAGTATTCATTTGCTAAGTTTTTGGTGCGTTTTGGATGATATGGATGATATTGTATTATTGTGGTTTTGCAACATGCTTATGTGAGGTGCTCACATAAGGTGTTGTGTTCGAAACTAACTTGAGTCAAGTCGAGGACTTGGGCTCGTATGGATTGTTTGTTTGTTCATGTGCAGTGTTGCTTGAGTTCAAGTCATGGCTGGTGACAGGATCCATTGGACTAGTCTCAGGAGGAGATGAGGTTCCAACAACCAAGTTCGGGAGGAACTGTGGTTGAGCTGATCAGGAGGTCGCGCAAGATGATTGAATCAAGGGCAGTGCATATGAAGGTCAAAGGAAGGTGTTCGCACGTGTGCATGAGGTGCATGACGTGGCAATATGCTTCTAGAGACGGATGATGGAAGGAAGATCTGATCGGAAGGATCGGATCGTATCGGTTGAAGACTTAGGCTGCTAGCTGAGTCGGTTATGGCTCGGTATGGAAATATCGAGTTGGTTATGTTAGGATTTCGTGTGGGTCACGAATTTGAGTTGTTTAGGAATGTGGGATACGTTCCTAAGGTGTTTGGAAGTCTTAAGATTGCTTCTATCTGCATATAGAAGAGTCCTAAGCAGTTATGGAAAGTTCCGATTGTGATCGGATTAGGATTGGAGTCCTAGTTGAGATTGGATGGCCTAAGGGCTGGTTATATAAGCGAGGGAAGGCCAAATCTCGTTAGAGACGACTTTTGGGGCTGTTCCTCTTGTGTTATATTGAATAAAATTCGTAGTTTGAAGGAACTTTTGTGCCTTGTTCGTCCGACTTGTTCCAGACAAGTTTTACTCGTCGAGTTTCTGGACAGCACTACCTTTCGTCGGTGGTTCTATCATAACTCGAGTTTTACAGATCCAATTGACGTGGCTCTTTTTGGGTTGTCTTCACAACTTGATTATATATCATCTGTAAAAATTTCACGGTCATTGGATTTGTGGGTTTTGATCTACACGAGTTTCTTTGCAGCATTCCAGAAACTGTTTTTCTCAGGTAGGTCAGATTGACCATAGTCTGATCTTTCAATCATAAATTGAGTTTTTCTCGACGGATTTGAGTAATTCTTTTTGTGTTGTCTTCGTGACTTGATTCTATCTGATAACTATCACTTTTGTCATGGTGAAACACGTTTATATTAGTCTCACACACGATTTCTTTAACAGATCGCTTTTCTACCGAAGGGATTAGGGTTTTATTGTTTCCGCTGCGTAAGATTTTTAAATCTACCATTCACCCCCCTCTTGTAGCTTTTCACGTGCTCTTCGATCCTACATCAACAAGTCAACGAAGGCAACTACTTAGGGGGAGAAGCAGATGATCATGAAGACACAACTCCTCAAGTGCCACACCCAAGAGTACACCAATGTGTCCAAAGGGATCACCCAATCGACAATATCATCGGTGACATCCAAAAGGGAGTAACCACTAGATCTCGCATAGCTAACTTTTGTGAGCATTATTCGTTTGTATCCTTTTTGGAACCACGCAGGGTTGAGGATGCATTGAAAGATCCAGACTGGGTGGTGGCAATGCAAGAAGAATTGAACAACTTCAAGCGGAACGAGGTGTGGGAACTTGTGGCAAGACCCAATGCAAACATCGTCGGCACCAAGTGGGTCTTCCGCAACAAACAAGATGAACACGGGGTGGTGACAAGGAACAAAGCACGACTTGTGGCCAAAGGGTATTCACAAGTTGAAGGTTTGGATTTCGATGAGACTTTTGCTCCAGTAGCTAGGCTTGAATCTATTAGAATATTACTTGCATATGCTACTCACCATGATTTCAAGTTGTATCAAATGGATGTAAAAAGCGCCTTCCTCAACGGACCAATCAAGGAGGAGGTGTACGTGGAGCAACCACCCGGGTTTGAAGACGAAGAGTTCCTCAACCACGTATTCAAATTGCGTAAGGCTCTCTACGGCCTCAAACAAGCTACTAGAGCTTGGTATGAGTGTCTTAGAGACTTCTTAATTGAGAATGGTTTTCAAATTGGCAAAGTAGATTATACTCTATTTACAAAGAATTTAGACAATGATCTTTTTATTTGTCAAATTTATGTTGATGATATAATCTTTGGGTCAACAAATCAATCGTTTTGTGAGGAATTTAGCAAAATCATGACAGACAGGTTTGAAATGTCAATGATGGGAGAATTAAAGTACTTCTTGGGATTCCAAGTGCGGCAACAAATGGAAGGGACATTCATAAGCCAAACCAAGTACACGCAGGACATACTTAAGAAGTTTGGCATGGACAAGGCAAAGCCCATAAAGACCCCATGGCAACAAATGGCCACTTGGATCTCAATGAAGATGGACCTCGCGTCGACCAAAAGGTATACCGCTCCATGATTGGATCTCTACTCTATTTATGTGCATCTAGGCCAGACATTATGTTGAGTGTATGTTTGTGTGCAAGATTTCAAGCCAACCCTAAGGAATGTCACTTGACAGCCGTAAAAAGGATCTTGAGATATTTAGTTCATACACCCAATCTTGGTCTTTGGTACCCAAAAGGCTCAAAATTCAATCTCATTGGTTACTACGATGCAGATTATGCTGGGTGCAAAGTAGATAGAAAAAGCACCTCCGGCACACGCCAATTCCTATGGAGATCCTTAGTTTCTTGGTCCTCCAAGAAACAAAATTCCATTTCCTTATCCACAGCTGAAGCGGAGTATGTTGCAGCCGGGAGCTGTTGTGCACAACTCCTTTGGATGCGACAAACTCTAAGGGATTACGACAATATGAACCGTATTCCACTCCTTTGTGACAACGAGAGTGCCATTAAAATTTCCCACAACCCAGTTGAGCACTCCAGAACTAAACACATAGACATAAGACACCACTTTTTGAGAGATCATGCCATGAAACGAGACATAGCCATCTCACATGTCAATACCCAAATATAATTGGCCGACATATTCACCAAGCCACTTGATGAAAAGCGCTTTTGCGAACTCCGAAATGAACTAAATATCCTCAATGCTCGGAGTGTGGCTTGAAAAGTTGCATACTTGTATGAATTCTTCAAAATATATTGATTGAATTGTGAAAATCAACTCTCTCTCATTTTTTCTCAAAAAACTATGTCAATTACTAGATCTTGGTGAATTATGATCATTGCTTGATTGTTGTATGCTTACTGGTCATATTCATCAAGATCATTTGATTTAATTTGCCTCTCTATTCTCTATTTATGAACCTTCAAATATATATGAATGGGCTATGCAAATTTCTCCTGGTGACCACGGACTAGTCCGTGGTTACCCGGACTAGTCCGCCATGCAGACTAATCCGCATAGTGCCGGTTAGGCCGGACTAGTCCGATAACACCACGGACTAGTCCGATGTTGCTCTCTGGATGATTTTGGACTAGTCCGGTCATCTCCGGACTTGTCTGATTTTTCGTGTCCATAACCCTAGCCGCCACCAAACCCTAATCCCTTCATCCTCCACTCTTGCTCACGCGTTCCCTCTCCTCCGCTCGAGCTCCCAAGGCGATTTCTTGCTCCCTCCATCAAAAATTTCCGCATTTGGGCGGAAATCAAGCTTGCCCTCTTGAGGATTGAAGCTAGCGGACTTCAATCGGTGCAAAAATGTCCTATATTACCACATTCGAAGCATCATTGAGGTCCGACACTCCCTTTCCTACTAGTTCTCACATTTTGCAATGCTTTTGAGAACCGAGTAGAGATGAGTGCAAGTTCTTCCTCTGGAAACTCTTCAATCTGTTCAAGGGTTAGAGAGGACAACAAAGCAAGTGTTCTACAAGATGAAGATTGGCCAGAGCTAGGCATGTCACATTGAGAAACAAATTCAAGAGACTTGTTGGGGTTCTTACGTGAGATTATGTCAATTTCATGAGTTTCCAATTTATAATATAGAACATATAAAGGAAGTGTACTCATGACAGTAGATTCACGAATAGATGTCAGTTTCATCTTCCAAATTGACATGTCTGATGCACTTAGTAATTGCCTAGCATTCTCAGCATCTGAAAAATTAACATTGACGCTACGTAAGTTGCTGAGAATTTTATTAAACCAAGCAAAGAGGTCGTCGATGGACTCACCTGGTTGCATCTCAAAGCGCATGTACTCCTTTTTGAACATGTCTTGCGTTACCTCCTAGATCGTGTTGGATCCATCGTGGTAATCGCATAGAGCTTTCCAAACATCGCACAAAGATTGGAGGTGAGCAACACGGTCGAAGTCACTTTGAGTTAGTCCTTATATGATCAAGTTCCGAGCCTTGTTGTTGTTGTTGACACTCTTAGATTTGCAGCTGTAACTTGATTGTTTGACGGCACTTCGTAAGGATTGTACACCTTTTCCCATATTGCAAAGCCCTACGCCGATGAAGGCTTCCATACGTGCCTTCCAAACCTGAAAATCAATACCACTAAATACACAAGGTTTTGCGAAGTATTTCTCCATGATGATTAGTTAAAAACACGTGCAAATCACAAAGAATAGAGCACTGTGGCTCTGATACCAATTGTAGGATCGAAGATCACGTGAAAAGTTACCATAGGGGGGGTGAATGGTAGATTAAAACTTTTTCAGCTTAAGCAACGAAAACTCCTCGGTAGAAAATCAATATGTTAAAGAAACCGTGTCTGTAACTGATCTAAACGTGTTCAACCATGACAAAAGTAGTAGATAATAAAGTCATGAAGACACTACAACAAGAATAACAAAAACCCATCAAGAAAAACTCAAGCTATGATCAAAAGATCAAACAAAGGCCAATCTGTTCTATCGAGTAAAAACCTGATCTATAACACTGCAAAGAAACTAGTGTAGATCATAAACCACAATTCCAATGACCGTGAAATTTTCACAGAAGATAGATAATCAAGTTGTGAAGACAAAACAAAAAGAATCACGCCATTTGGATCTGTAAAACTCAAGTTATGATAAAACTACCAAAGAAAGGTAGTGCTGTGCAGAAACTCGACGAGAAAAACTTGTCTGAAACAAGTCAGACGAACAAGGCATAAATGTTCTTTAAAACTATGATCTTTATTCAATAGAACACAAATGGAACAGCCAAAAATCCGTCTACCACGAGCTCTGACCTCCCTTTCTTATATAACCAGCCATGTGGCCAACCCAAACCCAACTAGGACTTGTATCCTACTCAGTTTCCACCGAAACTTTCCATAACTGCTCAAGACTCTTCCATACGCAGATAGAAGCAATCTTAAGACTGACAAACACCTTAGGAATGTATCAGACATTTCTAAAACAACTCAACTTCGTGTTCACCACTAAATCCTAACGTAACCAACTCAAATCTTTCCATATTTGAGTCAAACCTGACTCAGCCGCATCTTGAGTCCATAACCTAGTCGGTTGGACCTTTCTGACCAATTCTTTACGTCCACATCGCTTCATCATGCATTGGAACCATGTATCCATGTCCATGCACTCCTTGCACACGTGAAAACATCTTTTAACGACGTCCATGATACCTTCATATGCATTGTTCTTGATTCAAACATGATGTGCATCCTCTCGATCCACTCAACCACAATTCCTCCCGAACTTAGTTGTTGAACCTCATCTTCTCCCTAAGACTAGTACAATGGATCCCGTCACCAACCATGTCTTGAACTCAAGCAACACCTGCACACGAATAAACAATCAATACTTTCGAGCACAACTCCTCGACTTGACTCTCGTTAGTTCCGATAGCCACAACACCTTACGTGAGCACCTCACATAAGCACGTTGCAAACCATAGCAAAACGATATCATCCATAACCACCGACACACACCAAAAACATAGTAAAATAATACTAAGAAATCTTTCCATAAATAGAAAAGCAAGTTTGAAACATTGCAAGTTAAAATCAGAACCATTGCAATCTAGCACCAGAGCTTGCCAAAGCTAACTGGACCTTGAGATGAAGCTTACCAAAGCTAGGAGGACCTAGCGCCGAAGCTTACCAAAGCTAGTCGGACCTAGTGCCAGAGCTTATCAAAGCTAGTCGGACCTAGTGTCAGATCTAACCAAAGCTAATCAGACCTAGCGCCGGACCTAGCAAAAACATGTCGGACCTAGCCATAGCAAGTCGGATCTAGCCAAAACATGTCAAGCCTAGACAAAGTAAGTCGGACCTTATGTAGGATCCTTCCGAAGCTACCCAAAACAAGTCGGGCCTATCGTTGGAACTTGCAAGAGCTCGGACCTAGAGTCAGACCTTGTTAAAAGGGTGTTTTGCAGTATTCAAAACTTTTATCATCATAGCCGATGTATTCAGCACACATAGGTCTCACAGTGTTCAATTGTTACAAAAATAGTATATATTATTGAGAATCAAGTTGCGAAGACACGACAACAAGAATCATAAAAAACTGTACAGAAAAACTCAAGTTATGATCGAAAGATCGAACAAGGGTCAATCTGTTCTACCCGAGTAAAAACTAGATCTTCAACACTGCAAAGAAACTCATATAGATCAGAAACCACAAATCCAGTGATCGTGGAACTTTCACAGATGATAAAAATTGAGTTGTGAAGACAACACAAAAAGAATCAAGTCGGTTTTATCAGTAAACTCAAGTTATGATCAAAACACCGAGGCAACATCGTGCTATTCAGAAACTCTACGAGAAAGACTTGACGAAAAAAAGTTGGACGAACAAGGCACAAAAGCTCCTCTAAACTACAAATTGTATTGATCAAAACACAAGAACAACAGCCCAAAGTCGTCTTACCATGAGCTCTGGCCTCCCTTGCTTATATAAACAGCCCTAAGGCCAACCCAATCCTAACTAGTACTCTAATCTTACTTAGTTTGAACCGAAACTTTCCATAACTGCTCAAGACTCTTCCATACGCAGATAGAAGCAATATTAAGACTTCCAAACACCATAGGAACGTACTAAACATTCCTAAAACAACTCAACTTCCACGACACCTTCATATGCATTGTTCTTGACCCAAAAATGGTGCGTGACCTACCGATCGACTCAACACAATTCCTCCCGAACTTGGTTGTTGAATCTCATCTTCTCCCTAAGACTAGTTCAATAGATCCCGTTACTAGCCATGTCTTGACCTCAAGCAACACCTGCACACGAATAAAAAACCATTCTTTGCGAGCCCAAGTCCTCGACTTGACTCTCGTTAGTCCAAAAAACACAACACCTTACTTGAGCACCTCAGATAAGCATGTTGCAAACCATAGCAAAATGATACCAGCCATAACACATCAAAAACTTTGTAAGAGAATACTAAGCAAACATTTTATAATCCAAAAAGAAATTGAAACATTGCAAGTTAAAAATAGATCTACAGCACAATTATTTCAACAAATAAAATTATCGAATCGACCAAAAGCAGCGCTGCAATGAAAAGGCAATAGATCGGACAGTCCAATCTCAAACTCACATGCAAATCACGTGATCGAAAGTTCGGACAGTCCTAACCATGTAATGAGTAAATGTTACTCCCCAAAACACATTTTTGAAGATCGAACACTCTCGACTCACATGCAGCTCATGTGAGTGAAAGTTTGGACATTCTGATGAGATCATGCACATTATTATTGCACCTACAAACATGACACAATATTTATTTGTTTGGGATCCTGGCTCAAGTGAATGTGCACTCTTATTTGATGGACAAGATCAAGATGGCGCACTATGTCGTCCACCACCTTGGCCTCCTCCATTCATGCATACAAGAAGATTTGATGGCGTTGCACATTTGGACCAACACATGAGAGGAGACGAACTTGAGTCGAGGACGACTCCAATTCAAGGAGGGGAGGATGATGAGGACATCACTTATATGGATACAAACAACACTCTACTGAATATACAAGATGTAATCAATAGAGTTCATACACAACAATTAATTTCAGAGGTGAACTCGTTCTTATATATTTCCTTATATGTTTTTGAACATAAATTGCTACTTAATGATTTATTTGTGATTAGGATCCATGGAGAGGTTCAAGGAGTACTTGGAGGGAGTATTAGGGACGTGGAAGACCAGAGAATTCGTTCAAAGAAGATGGAAACCGAACCAAACTCCAAATCGTATCAAACTCGGAGTCCAGGAGCAGTACGCACTAAAACGGACGCCCAGGATGCATACGAACTCTGTTTTGGACGTTCTACATATGCACGGAAATGGGAGAGGATAGCCTTTCCAATGGAACTGGTCCCATGTCAAAATTCCTTCGGAGTCGTCGGTAATCGTCGAAATAAAATCAAATGCAGAATCTGTCAGGGTGCTGCGCCACCATATTGGGCCATTGGGCCTTGTATCAAGTCTAAGTCCATTATTTTCGTGTGTTAGGGTTAGGTCACGACCCCAACACCCCCTTGGACGTCCTCCCACCTATATATACTCCATAGTAGCCGCCATGAACAATTGGGTTTTGCTTAGATCAATAATATCGCCGTTTATCGGTTTGTGAAACCCCAATTCAGCAATTTCAGATTGCTTCTTCTACGTTCTTGCTTGTGTTTTCGGTTGCACTTGCAGGGATTAGCCTTCTTGGCGAGGTCAATCGTGTGAAGCACGGTTGATAACCAACGGAGCGGTGGTGTAGTGATTGCAGGGGCTGTTCGTGTTCTACTCGAGAGCCTCGGATCATCAACGTCGAGATCTCCATCAATCGACTTACCCATTACCTTTCGGAAGATCGGGAATCATCATCTTTTCCTATCAATTGGTATCAGATTTCCAGGTTGCCCGTTAGGTAATTCATCTATCCATTATATTAGTTTTGTTTTTCATACCTAGAGTCCACAAAAAGCCACAAAAAACTTGCAGTTTAGTAGATCTGTTCATTACTTTGTCCAAACCACATTGAGCCTTTGCAACTTTGTTATTCAGTTTTGTTTTGTTGAGTTTGTGTCCGTGGTTGAGTCATATTGCTGGTTTAGAAGTGTTTTTAGTCTTAGTTTGAGTTTTGCATTGTGTTGATTCATCCTTTTGAATCACGTCATCACGTCCAGATTAGATTCATCTCTGTCCAGTTCAGTATTTTCATCATATCTAGCTCATACAAACTCGGATTTTCGTGTTCTTATACTTTCTGGAAATCTTAAGAAGTTATCTATAACTTTGTTATTCATCATTTTCCCAGAAAATATAGTTATCGATGTCGAAATTGCATTAGATCCGAATCTGTTATTGACCTAAAAATTCTGAACAGTCTGTATTTCGGGGGCAGTATCTCCTATTGTTCTTTTCCAAAATAGGTCTTCCATATATTTAAATTAAAGAGGAGAGATATATCTACAATCTTGCTGTTCTAAGTTTTCCTATTTAGAGCCTATAAGTGTGCCTATTTGTCCCTGGAAGATTGAGCAGAAAATCTGCAACAGACACACGAGATATCTTGGATTGATTTTCATTGTGTTCTTCCCTTGCAGCACATTCTGAAAAAAAAAAGAAAAAAGAAAAAGGCAGGTGCAAAACAAGAAACAAAAGCCGCATAAAAAAGAGAAAAAAAAGAAGTGCTTGCATTCTTTGTGTCATCTAGTTTTGTCTCATGTCTTGCTAGCTTGAACTACTAGAAACACATTTAGGCCAGCAACTTTGACAAATACTTTGGACACTTATTCAACTTTACTATCTGATTTCATTGTTGCTAATCGTTGCTACATATAAAGTACCATCCAAGCTACACTTTACTCTTGAGCAGAATTGATACACCTTTGCAATCATCCCACGCTTCATTGGTTTCTTCATACCGGCCACCGTTTGCCACCTGCAGTGTCAGTAAGAACACTTGTAAGAACGTGGTAAGACGCTTGAGAGTGTGTGATTCCACTTCCACTTTGCCATTATCCTTTGTAGTTGATAGGGATAACATATTTTTTGTGTTGTCTTCTGTTTGCTACTAACAATGTCAGGTAAAAGCAAGAATCATGCATTATATGCTGAGATGATGGACATGATGAAGACGACGATGGAGTTGCTCACTAAAAATCAAACATCAACCAAGGATTCACAAGACATTCAGACCACCTTTACAACACCTTCCACAAGAAGTAATTACATTCTCCCATCTCTTCCTTCGTATGATGGTTTTGGTTACGATGAATATATTGCTTGGGAAATAGAGTTGGATAAAATTTTTGGACAATGTCATATGTGTGAGAAAAGAAAGATTAGAAATGTTGCAAGTGCATTAGTAGGTTGTGCATTGACTTGGTGGAACAACATAAGTGATTTAGAAAGACCTCGAACATGGAAAGATATGAAAATTCTTATGCGAGAAACTTTTGCTAATGTATCTAATTGTAAAGATGAAATACATGAACTTGAGAATAATTTTCTTGTTGTACCTCCTCCTTTGCCTAACCTTTTGCACGAACATGAACAAATAAATGGAGATGCAAATGAGAGTGAGGTGTTGAACAACTCTTCTGAATTTTTTGATGAATCAACTCATAATGCATTTGAATTTCTTGCTGAAAATGAGAGTAGTGTTAATGGACAATGCTCTACAGTTAACCACGGTATGATATTTTCAGATGTGCTGAATTTTGCTACCAATCATACTATCGATGAGCAACAACAAGATGAACCTTTTCATAATACACATTTACCATTAGTTGATTTTCCTACTGATTCTTACAACAAAAATGAGTTGTGTGCTGATAATTATATTGTACCTACGCTAGAACAACCAAATGAATTTGATACTTTATTACTCACTTGTGCTGAAATTAAGCATTTGGTCCCAACTACATGTGAAAGGGATGAGCTGAAATTGTTATCTTCTCCAAATACTTTGGGCTATATTGAATTTGACACTCGTTGTGATCTAGATATCGTAGAGAAGATAATATTTTCTCAATCTGAATTGCCTTTATTAAGTAGAAATATTTTTCATGCTATAGGCAACTATGAAGATAGTGGTGAATTTATAGTGCATAAAGTTTACATATGTTCAAATGTGCAAGCTCCATTTGTGCTGCAATAATATGGTGAAATGAATGGATGTACTAACGCTAATAATGTCTTGTCAAGTTTTTCTAGTATTTTTTCCTTGCAGCAGAGACAACAAAAGCATTATTCACTGTGGTTGTGCATTATGGACAACACTCATTCTACCCCCAAAGCAATACTTTTTGCTGGACATACGAGCAAGCCGAGGACGGCTTGTCATAAAGAAGGGGAGAATGATGAGATCATGCACATTATTATTGCACCTACAAACATGACACAATATTTATTTGTTTGGGATCCTGGCTCAAGTGAATGTGCACTCTTATTTGATGGACAAGATCAAGATGGCGCACTATGTCGTCCACCACGTTGGCCTCCTCCATTCATGCATACAAGAAGATTTGATGGCGTTGCACATTTGGACCAACACATGAGAGGAGACGAACTTGAGTCGAGGACGACTCCAATTCAAGGAGGGGAGGATGATGAGGACATCACTTATATGGATACAAACAACACTCTACTGAATATACAAGATGCAATCAATAGAGTTCATACACAACAATTAATTTCAGAGGTGAACTCGTTCTTATATATTTCCTCATATGTTTTTGAACATAAATTGCTACTTAATGATTTATTTGTGATTAGGATCCATGGAGAGGTTCAAGGAGTACTTGGAGGGAGTATTAGGGACGTGGAAGACCAGAGAATTCGTTCAAAGAAGATGGAAACCGAACCAAACTCCAAATCGTATCCAACTCGGAGTCCAGGAGCAGTACGCACTAAAACGGACGCCCAGGACGCATACGAACTCCGTTTTGGACGTTCTACATATGCACGGAAAGGGGAGAGGATATACTTTCCAATGGCTCCAGTCCCATGTCAAAATTCCTTTGGAGTCGTCGGGAATCGTCGAAATAGATTCAAATACAGAATCTGTCAGGGTGCTGCGCCACCATATTGGGCCATTGGGCCTTGTATCAAGTCTAAGTCCATTATTTTCGTGTGTTAGGGTTAGGTCACGACCCCAACACCCCCTTGGACGTCCTCCCACCTATATATACTCCATAGTAGCCGCCATGAACAATTGGGTTTTGCTTAGATCAATAATATCGCCGTTTATCGGTTTGTGAAACCCCAATTCAGCAATTTCAGATTGCTTCTTCTACGTTCTTGCTTGTGTTTTCGGTTGCACTTGCAGGGATTAGCCTTCTTGGCGAGGTCAATCGTGTGAAGCACGGTTGATAACCAACGGAGCGGTGGTGTAGTGATTGCAGGGGCTGTTCGTGTTCTACTCGAGAGCCTCGGATCATCAACGTCGAGATCTCCATCAATCGACTTACCCATTACCTTTCGGAAGATCGGGACTCATCATCTTTTCCTATCACATTCCAAAGCAAAAAACACGTGCGAGTCACGTGAGAAAAAGTTCGGACAATCCGAAGCGAGAAACACATGCAATTCACATAAGAAAAAGTTCGGACAATCCGAAACCATCGAGGGTAACGTTACTCCCCAAAAACACATTGAAAAGTTCAGACAATACAAAACTGTCGAAGGTAGCGTTACTCCCAAAAATGCACTGAGACAAGTTCGGGAAGTGTGTATTGGGGTGTATCGGTGTAAGATTCAAAACTTTGCATGTCAACCCTCACTTTTATTCTAATTACCAGTGGATTGAGCACACAAAGATCTCACATCCACAAAATGGAGTATTCGCAAAATTCTAATCTCATTTCACCATATGCCACACGCATGCACATCTTGATCTGATCATATGACTAGTTTTCTCCTAATGCTTGCATTTTGACTTAGCAATATATGTGTTACAAGTATGCCTACTTTCATTCCCTTCCCTAAGCCCCACATAAGCCATATTTAGAAGTAGGAACAAAAGAAGGCCTGACAATGGTGAGAAAAATTAATACACCTTGAGTTATTTTGAGAACTTCATTTGAGGAACTTGAGTTTTATTTGCAAAATATTTTGAAAACCTTCAGAACAAAAGTGGCACTTACGAATAGGTGATGCGTTCCTAGTGAAACTATTCTACCTCTCAACCATCCAAGATGAGGAGAAGCTAAAAGTCTCATGAGGACTAAGGTAAAGGCTGAGTATCAATGACTATTTTATTCAATTCTAGGTAGAATATTTTGTGCACTTGGTACTGCAACTTCTGATCAAAAATCTAAGTCTTTTACTTGGCTTAGGGACGAGCAAGGGTAAGCTTGGGTAGTTGTTGACAATCATTAAGTACCAATTTTGACGGTCAAATTAACTCATAGTCATGAAGAATTCAACATTTCTTGCACACATTTCATTTAAAAATAACATAGTTCTAAATATACTTGGAGAATTTATGCACGTATGTTGTTTTATCAATATATGAGGTGAATGCACATCCATATGGCAAAGAAACACAATTCTGACCAATCAAGCATCATCACATGGACTCCTACGGCTCCAGTGATCCACTTACAAGTAGGTACGAATGCATTCTCAGAATTATTCACCTTGAAGCATGTCAAAGGACCACATATCAGTGACCTTGGGCCAGAACACCTCAAATAGAGCCGTTACCAGGTTGGCTAACCAGGGGGTCGGCCAACTTGGTCACTACTCCAACATTGTCGTGCATCCACATGGTGGTTTGTGGTGGCTTCCTTGTGGCGAGAGCCAGTGATTTCATGGGAGTTTAGAAGGTGAAACCGTCTTAGTGAGTGTATAAATAAGGGGGAGGTGCCACACTCTCTCACACATATACTTATAAGCAATCACTCTGCTGTATAGAAATTCTGTCAAGTCCTAGTAGAGAAGTAGTTTAGGGAGGAACCTCTCTAGTTCCGAAGTTAATTTTGGGAAAGGTATGACTCAACTATATTTTATTTTATTTGTCATTTTATTTTATTAATGATATTTCTCATTCCATACACTTGTATTTAGATGAAGCGTTTCTTGTTTGATTATGGATTCCACAAATGTGGTTTTAGTAGACACTACGTGAGGAAGGCTCATTCGAGATGATCCCACATGAAGAACGAAGACGAGCAAAAAGCACGTCTCCGACGTCGCGTCTCGTATTACAGAGTAAACGAAGACCAGCAACGGTCGTGTCACCGATAAGTATATATGGCAAACAAGCTTTAAGAATGCTCATCTCCTTTCTATGAGAAATCCAAGATGGTCTTGAAGACGGCCCGTCTCCTTTTTCTAAGAAATCCGAGACGAGCTTTAAGGTGGTCGTCTCCTTTATGTAAGATATCCACGACGGACTTTATGTCAGCCCATCGCAGATTTGAAGGCTAATCCGAGACGGGCTTTAAAAAAGTCTGTCTCCTTCCGGTAAGAAATTTGAGACGGTCTTTATGAAAGCCCGTCGCAGATTTAATGACTAATCTGAGACGCTCTTCCAGCCAGCTCATCTCCTTTTTGTTATAATTGAGAGACGCTCTTTAAGTACAGTCGTCTCCTTTTAGTGAGAATAATTCGAGATGGACTTTAATCTAAATTGTCTCCTTTATTTATAAAATCTGAGATGGTCTTTATGTCTGCCCGTCTCCTTTTTGTGAGACTAATTCGAGATGATCTTTAACTCAACCTGTCTTATTTATTTGTGAAATTCGAGACAGTCTTTATGATCTCTCGTTGTGGATTTATCTACCCGCAGAGTCACTACAGCACTAACTGGAGACGTACCCTGTTAGGTGCTCGTCTCCTATTAGGTGCTACCTACCCCTGTTTATGCTGGTTGTCGGCTGCATCCTGGAGCTAGCCAGGATTTGGCAGCCGCATTGCCTAGGTCAGCAACATACACATACAAAAACATATGTATAGCCGAATGGAGATCACACATTAAATTATATTAACTAATCAAATATTAACTATTTACACAAAGAATTCCCTCCTGTTTATCCTGCTTATATACCAAGTAACTATTCAAAGAATGCCCCCATGTTCATCTTGCTTAACAAGTAACTAATTACACAAAGAGTAACTATCATCTAATCCAGTAGATTGAAACAAAATTCTCCATTTGGATGAATGATTTCACAAATGATGAACCTGCATAGCCTGTCTCTAATGTGCTTGAGGGTAGAACCTTTAGCATTCCTGAAGACGGGTCCGTAGTCCTCCCACATGATAAAATGAGATTTAGCAAAAGATTAGTAATAAAGTAAAATAAATGCACTTACACATACATTGCGATTCGGCTGCTCTCCAAATAAAACCATGCGTAAGCAGACATGGAAGCCGCACGTGTTGCTCGGAGCTTGTTGTGGGACGTCGAATGCAGTATGATTTTTAAGTTGTCAACATTTTCCTTGTACGTGTCCTCCTAGCACCTTATACACGTATGTGTCGAAATCCCTAAACAAAAACATTCACAGTTAATGTAAAATTATCGTGCAATGACAAAACAGTAAGAAAATAAAGTGAAGAAGGAACTTACTAGTTAATAACGGAAGCAATCTCGTATAAATTACGGGTACTTCGCTCTCTAGTTTTTCGTCTCTCAGCCTTGAGGAGTCATAGTACCACACTTGGTCGTACTTTATAGAAATTGCTAGAGTTACCCAATGGTTACCCTGGTTGAACAGTACGACTAGGAGCTCCTTATCACTATAGTGTTTCATTGCATTGACAAAATATGAAATAACATCTTTTCGACTGCTCAACAATTTAGTTGTCATTGATACTTGCGGGTCAAGATATGCAGGAGAAGCGTTTCCCGTTTTATGACGAGTAAGTTGTTGCTGGTGCCTACATGCAAAATGTCAAATTTGTTAGACACATATCACACCTATATTGAGTATATATATTGAAGAACCTAGTTTTTTAGGACTAACAATGCGAAGCAACGTATTAGAGAGACATCCAACAAGTTGAGGTTGAAAAGGTCGTAGAGATCGGACCATTCGATGAGCAGCACTCCATCTTCCACCAGAAAGTGGTTATCCTTGAATCCCCCTATTAAGGCTTGATATTTTTGTAATTTTGCATGTAGAAGCTATGAAGCTCAACAGAAGGTTTACCAACTTGTTTCAATGCGTCGGTAGTTAACATCGGCTTTCCCATTTCAAACTTTGGGTTAGCATGCGTCATTGATTTTGGCGACCTTAGGTTAGCTTCTGACTCTCTCATTGGTTTCTAGCAAGCTTCCTTCGATAATCACCACTGCGACTGACTCTTATTCTTGGCACAAACATAATTCATCAGCTTTGTCGGCAGCTGATCAGGTGTAGGGAGCATGGCACTCAGAGTGCAAGGTGGAGTCCAACGCGGCTGCTCTTCAACTGGAGACTTCTGCGGTAGCTCTAGAGTTGGAGACGATGCGACTTCTCTGTAACTAGAGGCAACTGCTATCCAATTGGAGACTTCTGCTACTTCTCTAGAACTGGAGGCAAAAATTGCTCTGGAATTGGAGACAGAGCCATTTGCTCTAGATTTGGAGGTGGAAGCAGGCATGCCTCAGGAGCCATCGAAGCAGTAGAGGTCGACGCTGAAGCTGCTGTTGGGTCAACAACAATAAAAGTCCATCTCCACTGAACCCTTCTAGCAACTACATCCCGCTTACATCATTGTTGTATTGTTTGGTGTGTGAGACCTCTGTGTGTTGAATACATTGGCAATTAGAATAAAAGTGAAGATTTACATTCAAAGTTCTGAAGCTTACACCGATACACCACGATACACCCCGATACACATTGTCCAAACTTTCTCAATTTATATCAGGAGTAACAGTTATTGCGCAGAGTTTTCATCTTGAGTTCGATTGCTCTGTTTCGCTCTGTTTTAACTTGCAATGTTTCGAACTTGCTTTTTAGCTTATGGAAAGTTTTCTTAGTATTTTATTACTAAGTTCCTGGTGTGTTTTGGTGGTTATGTCTGATATCATTTTGCTATGGTTTGCAACATGGTTATGTGAGGTGCTCACGTAAGGTGTTATGTTTTTGGACTAACGAGAGTCAAGTCGAGGACTTGGGCTAGCAAAGATTGGTTGTTTATTCATGTGAAGGTGTTGCTTAAGTTCAAGACATGGCTGGTGACGGGATCCATTGAACTAGTCTTAGGGAGAAGATGAGGATCAAAATCCAAGTTCGGGAGGAATTGCGGTTGAGTTGATCGGGAGGGCGCGCAACATGTGTGGGTCAAGAATAATGCATATGAAGGTATCATGAATGTTGTTGGAACGTGTTTGCAAGAGTGCAAGGAGTGCATGGACGTGACAAAATGGTTCCAAGATGTTATGAAGAGAAGTGGACATAAAGAATTGGTTGGAAAGGTCCAACCGGCTGGTTTATGCCCCAGGCTGCGATTGAGGTGGTTATGGCTCGTTTATAGAAGGTTTAGAGTTTGTTTTGGTTAGATTTCGTGGTGAGCATGAAGTTGAGTTGTTTTAGGAATGTTTGGTACATTCCTAAGGTGTTCGGAAATCTTAAGATTGCTTCTATCTGCGTACAGAAGAGTCTTGAGAAGTTATGGAAAGTTTCGGTTGAAGCTGAGTAGGATTAGAATCGTAGTTAGGATTGGGTTGGCCTTAGGGCTGGTTATATGAGCAAGGGAGGCTAGATCTCGTGGTGAGGCGACTTTAGTCTGTTCCTCTTGTGTTTGGATCAATAAAATTTGTAGTTTAGATGAGCTTTTATGTCTTGTTCATCTGACTTATTTCAGACAAGTTTTTCTCGTCGAGTTTTTGCATAGCTTTGTTGCTTCAAAATTTTTGTCATAACTCGAGTTTTACAGATCCAATTGATGTGATTCTTTTTGGGTTGTCTTCACAACTTGATTATCTATCATCTGTGAAAATTTCACGATCATTGAATTTGTGGTTTCTGATCTAGACGAATTTCTTTGCAGTGTTGCAGATCTGGTTTTTACTCGGGTAGAACAGATTGACCTTTGTTTGATCTTTTGAGCATAACTTAAGTTTTCTCGATGGTTTTTCGTGATTCTTGTTGTCGTGTCTTTGTGAATTGGTTCTATATAATATACCATTTTATTCATGGTTTAACACATTTAGATCAGTTGCACACACTATTTCTTAACAAATTGATTTTCTGCCGAGAGTTTTTTGTTGCTTCCGTTGAAAAAGTTTTAATCTACCATTCACCCCCCCTCTTGTAGCTTTTCACGTGCTCTTCGATCCTACAATTGGTATCAGAGGCACGGTGCTGCCAAACGATCAACTCATGGTTACGAACATGAGAGATGTCGACAACACCAACAAGGCACGTAACTTGATCATACAAGGATTGACTCAAAGCGAATTCGATCGTGTTGCACACCTCTGATCTACGTACGATGTTTGGAAAGCTCTATGTGATTATCATGAAGGATCAAACACTGTCAAGGAGGTAAGACAAGACATGTTCAAGAAAAAAGACATGCATTTCGAGATGCAACCCGGTGAGTCAATTGATGACCTCTTTGGCTGCTTTAACAAAATTCTCAGCAACTTGCCTAATTTCAACATTAATTTTTCAAATGCTGAGAATGCTAGGAAATTACTAAGTGCATTAGACATGTCAATTTGGGAGATGAAGGTTACATCTATTCGTGAATCCACTGTCATGAGTAAACTTACACTAGAAGTGCTATATTCCAAGTTAAAAGCTCATGAAATTGACATAATCTCACGTAAGAATCCCAACAAGTCTCTTGCATTTGTTTCACAACGTGACACGCCTAGCTCTAGCCAATCTTCATCAGTTGGTGCACTTGCTTTGCTGTCCTCTCTAACCCTTGAACAAATTGAAGAGTTTCCACAAGAGGAACCAACACTCATCTCTACTCGATTCTCAAAATCATTGCAAAATAAGAGAACTAAAAGGAGAGGAAGTGTCGGTTCTCAACAATGCTTGAAATGTGGTAAGACAAGACATTTTCATACGGATTGCCCTAACCTTTCAAGTACTACTTCTGATGATGAAAAGCAAACAAGGACAAAGCACTCTACTGCAAACGATAAGAAGAAGAAGAAGAAGAAGAAGAAGGATTTACAGGTCGCCAATTGGTAAACATTTTTATCTCCGCACTACGAGAACTTGGCTTGAGCGATGTGGACTTTGTAAGTGACGAAGATGAAGAGAATTTGGCAAACTTGTGCTTCATGGCGGACAACTCAAGATCAAGTATGGAGGAGGCAGAACACAACAGCAATGATGAAGAGGTGTGTCCCACTTGCGAAGAAATGTGTGATGCTATTTCTCGCGGTTATACTTAGGAAAAGGGACAAAAAACTTAGGGACAATGTTGTTAAAATTGAATCACTAGAATCTGAAATTAATTGTTTGAAATATTTGATTCCTAGTGATGATTCTTGTTCCTCATGTGAGCTTATATATGAACAATTGTCCCCCCTAAGAAGTGCACACACCTCCACAATGATAAACTTGAGTTAGAAATTGCAAAGAACAAAAAGCTTGCTGCACTTGATAATAAAATCTTGAAAGATGCTTGTTGTTCTACAATTGATTTACATTGTTCTGCTTGTGATGGTCTTCATAAGAAACTACACGATGCCTTGAATGAGATTTCTATATTGAATAATACTTTACGTTCTCATGAAGTTAAATATTGTTCTAATTGCAAACTAAAAGGAAACACTTCATGTGAAAACTGCCTAGACCTGTCTAAGAAACTTGATGACATGAATAGGACACTAGAGAGGTTTTGTAATAGGAATAAAAATCTGAACTTGCTGCTGAATTCCTCTAAATCTTGCAATGATAAAACTGGTTTAGGTCTTGATTCCCATGCTCATGCTAACTCACATCCACCTAAACTTGTAAAGTCATTAAGAAGTGGTTGATTCAAACAATTCCTAAACAAAAATAAGTGGTTTTCAAATTTGCAGGAGTGTTGTCTCATTCGGATTCTAATAATCATGTTGCTTGCTCATCTAGACATGAACACGAAATTAAATTTCATTGTACCTACTGTGGTAGAGATGGTCATGTCATAGAATTTTGAGTTAGACTAGCTAAACAACACAAAAGGAAAGAATGCAAGCTAGATCTCATAACTCATTCAAAATTTGCTGCACGTGCTATATCGAACGTTAGGAACATGCAACCTACTATAATGAGTCAAAACATGCAAAGTTTGCTCCCAAACCTACTGTTTTTCATGCTACACTTGTAACACTCGTAGGTCAGTAAATGGGTACAAAAATACTCAAACTTGGGCTCATAAACCTGCAGTTTGATCTCAGCTTTCGCGTGTTATTCCTGTTGGACATCGTGTGACTCGGTACTAGATTCCTAACTATTTTTTGACTAACCCTAGTAATGAGTCATCGAGGTATTGTACTTCTATGTAGGTTACATGTTTGAGGAAGGAGAACATTTTGATTGTGGATTCAGGCTGCTCACGCCACATGACCAGTAACAAAGAATGATTCTCCTCCCTCTCTTTTTTGTCACGTGTAGACAATGTTACTTTTGTTGATAATTCTTCAACTCCTATAATTGCTAAGGGTTCGGTTAGAGTAAAAAATCACTACACTTTGAAAGATGTGACACTTGCCAAAAATTTGTAATACAACTTGATTTCTGTTTCACAAATACTCGATGAAAATCTAGAAGTTAACTTCACTAAAAATTGCTGCAAGGTTGTAGATTCAAATAGTGAGCTCAGTTTTAACATGTCTCGGTTTAGAAGAGTTTTTGAAGATGATTTTGATATGTCATCCTCTAAGCATAGGTGTCTAGTTGCTAATTATTTGAAAGACCTATATTTTTGGCATCGTAGACTTGGTCACGTAGGCTTTGATCATCTCACGCGTGTTAGTGCTCTTGATTGCATACGTGGGCTACCTAAGCTTAAAGGGGACAATGAAATTGTGTTCTCTTCTTGTAGACATGCTAAGATGGTTGCTGGTTCACATGCTCCTCTCACAATGACCATGACAACTGAACCGGACAACTTTTGCACCTCGACACCATAGGTCCTTCACGTGTTCAATCTTTTGGAGTAAATGGTATGTTCTTGTGATTGTTGATGATTATTCTAGATACTCTTGGTTTTACTTTATGACATCTAAGAATGAAGCTCTAATTCACTTTAGAACTTTATTTCTTAGATTATCAATGGATCACCCAGGATCTTTAAAAGCAAATAGAAGTGATAATGGAACTGAATTTAAAAATCAATCGTTTAATCACTTTTGTGCTAAAAATGGAATAGATCATCAATTTTCTTCACCATATGTACCTCAACAAAATGGTGTTGTAGAGAGAAAGAACAAAATCTTAGTTGAGATGGCTAGGACTATGCTTGATGAATACGAAACTCCAAGAAAACTTTGGACAGATGCAATTGCAACCGCTTGTTATGTCTAAAATCGTGTTTTCTTACGTGCTAAGCTAGGTAAAACTCCATATGAGCTTCGGTTTGGACATAGGCCTAGCGTCACACACTTTAGGGTCTTTAGTTGCAAATGCTTTGTTAAGAAACAGGGTAATCTTGATAAATTTGAACCTAGATCTGTTTATGGTATGTTTCTTGGTTATCCATCTCATACTAGATGCTACCATGTGCTTTTACTTGACACTAACAAAATTGTGGAGAGTTGCGAGGTTTTTTTTATTAAGTTAGCCCAGGTACTAGCTTCAATATTGCTGGTCCAAACTCATATCCGCAAGGGGTTCTTTTCATCGAAGAAGACGAAGAAGTGGTGCTGCTGCCTGATAATTTAGAAGCAAATAATGTTGATCACGCTACTGATTTTGCACCACAACCAGCACCAACGAATGTGGCCTAGAGAGGGGTGAATAGGCTTTGATAATTTTATGCACACTTAATCAAATCGTCAAATACCAGAGAGACCAAACTTGTCCGGTGTAGTAGCGGACTAGTCCGGTGTGATGATGTGTTGTGAAATAGTCAAGTGTTGATGCAGGAATTCTAGATGTTATAGCAGCGGAAATTGAACAAATACTGAGATCACTTGATTGAACAATTAGTGTTGAAAGGTTACACATGAAATACTATAGTAATTTAAATTGCAATATTAATCAACTTATTGCTCTAAGTAATGATACTTGAAAAACTAAATAAGCACACGAGACACAGACTTTTACTGAGGTTCAATCTCACCAAAGAGATCTACTCCTCGTTGAGAAAGCCCACACAGAGCTGGATCTCTTCAAACCCTTTCCCTCGTCAAGTCATCACACAAGGCCGACTTGATTTCACAATCACGGGTAATAAGCGAGTTGGTAGGGCAACCTCACACGTTGAGGGCTCCTACAAGAATTACAGCAAAAGTATGATTAAATACACTCGAAAAGATTACAGGTAATTGCACGAGTGTAAAGATATCAAACCCAAAGAGCTCAATGACACGTAGACAACAATCTCCCAATCCCAAATATTAATACTCAAATGATGTTCACTTTTGAGGACTTTAGATGCGCGGGGAGATGTGTTTTCGTGCTCTTGGGACAAGTGGCAGTGCTAGGGTTTGAGTTGTGAACAGTAGAATACGTAAGTTGTGTTTGTGGGGTCGTGGATCTCCTATTTATAGTGTTTCCAAAATTGTTACCATTAGGGCTCTCGAAAGTAGACTACTCCGTACATGGTAGAGGACTTGTCCGGTGTGCTATGTAAAGTCGGCGTGAAATGTGCAGCATACTAGAAATCCTAAATTGTGTAAGGTATATCGGACTAGTCCGGTAGGTGTTCGGACATGTCCGGTGCCCTATGTATTGGAACATCAGAAACTTGCTCGAACTAGTCCAGTCTTCAGACGAACTTGTCCGGCGTGATGTGTTATGGAATATCAGAGAGTTCAACAGACTAGTCCGGTAGTTGAACGAACTTTTTTGGTGCACAGTGTATTGATTTTATAGAAAGTTGAACGGAGTAGTCCGATACATAAACAGACTAGTTTGATGCACTGTGTATTGAGGTTCCAAAAAGTTGAACAGACTAGTCTGGTACATATGTAGACAAGTCCGGTGCACTGTGAATTGAGGTTCCAGAAGGTTGAACGGACTAGTTCGGTCCATGAACGGACTAGTCCGATGCACTGTGAAATGAGACAATAGAGTGTTGAATGGACTAGTCCAGTCCATGAACATACTAGTCTGGTGCTCAGTGAGTTTTAAGATATTTTTTAAGACCCTTACCCCTATGCAAAGACTTGAGCTCTTGGGATGTGTCTCTCACACATATCCTATACAATTAAGTCTACTTTACGCTTCATTCATCAATGGGCCTTTCTCTTTCTTCATCACTTCATTTTTCACTTTTTGAGTGCACCAAACTATCTAATATGAGTTGACCTGCATTCATCTCAACAAGTTCATTAGGATCTCATTCGATTGTCATCAATTGTCCGAAACCCATAAGGAATTGCCTAGATGCACTTCCAATCTTCCCCTTTTTGGTGATTGATGACAACCAATTGAGATTTCACAATTAAGAGTAAAAATTGATTTTCATAAAGTGTGCATATATGATAATGACAAATGAGTAACAAAAACACATCACATATATGCACTCTTTATGGTAGGGTGCCTATAGAGTGTGTGATCAAATGATGTGATGAGCAGAAGATAAAAACGTGATAATTATAGCAGCAATCATCACATTAACATTAAACTATGCATCACACAATAAATAAAGTAGGCACATCCATAAGAGATTACAATAATTTGAAATTGTGATACATGTCCTCGATCACAAGTCCTTAAGGCTACAAAATAATCTACTAGTCTCAATCTCCCCGCCCCCCTTTGGCATCAAGGCACCAAAAAGGGAAAATTTGAGTGGAATCACTCATCGCCGCTGCCTACCTCACTCTCGATTCTATCTTCATGTTCTTCTTCATCTACAGGTGCTTGTTGAGGAGGAGGAGGAGGAGTGGAGACGCCAGCTAGTCCAAATGAAGTTCACTCTTGCTCTGAAAGTGGTGCCATCTCCGTGACATTTTCTTCAGAACCTTCTGAGATCTGAGGTGACCCCACTGGCTCCATCTCTAGCTTCTCACAGATTGATTTGATGTTGGCCTTCACATATCTTTGATGTCTCTTCCTCGCCAGACTCTCCTTGTGATGCTTAATTTCGACTTTGCGAAAAGATGCAAAGATGGATGAGAGCATTTTCACCACACCACTGGAGGACTCATTAGAGGGTGGAGGAGCAAGAGTAGCAACTTCAGTTCTTGTGCCTTCATGAGCCCTCTTAGATCTTTGTTCCTCTGCAGGTGAGGTAGGAGCTGAGGGGACAGTGTAGATTGTGGGCTTCTAGGGCCTGAGACTAGTGTTTGGAACATCCTTTACAAACTCAAGTCCTGTCACCTTCTCAATCATATACATGATATAGGGTGCATAGCCATAGGACATGTTAGGGGTGATGGAGATGTTCACAATGTCATTGTAGATGTACTCAAAGACATTGAAGGTCCTTCTCTTGCTTATCACCTTCATCAATGTCCTTAGTGTCCTTTGAATAGTCCCTACATCTCCCTCCTTGGGAGCTATGGTCTTCCTGAGGATTCTATTTAGAACTGCAAAGAATGGCTTCAAGTATTTGGTAGTTGGAGACTTGCAAGGCATTCTTGTATCATAGAGAAAATCAAGCTCATCTTTCTCCAGGGGCTTCAAGTTGTGAATGATGATGTCATTCTCCAAAGAATCTTCGAGATGAAGAATTCTAGCAAACTCCTCTTAAGCGACACTGTACTTTGCTGCATGTGTCATCCATATCATTTTGTCACCATCATCGCAAGCAAAGCATAGAGTGGAATAGAATTGAGTGATGACCTCATTGTCCAGTCCCACTGAAAGGAGACAAGATCCTTCAGTCCATATCGCTGCAATGCCTCCAGAACCTCTTGGTATGCTTGGCATCTCTTGGACTGGAGGTAAGTGATATTCACCCACTGACTTTCAATCACTGGGTTCCTCATCTTCATATATACATGCTCATAATAGTAAGCATGGAAATTGCTCTAGAATCTGGGGTCAGCTGACTGTTTGGGCTACTCATAGACTTCCATCTTTCTGAACTTGTCAGCCAATTCACTCCCTTTTCCAGTAAAATCATCACTTGATGGTTGTCTGTTGTGGTGAATAGGGGCCTTCATCTTCCAAGGGCCAATAAGACCACTACCCAATCCTTTGCCCTTGTTGAGACTTCTCTTGGGTGCCGAAGAACTACCAACACCTTCCTTGCTCAAGGACTTCATCACTACCACTCTTCTCTTCTTCGGAAGTACTTCGTCGGGAGGAGAGGAGTGAACATTGTGGTCGTGCCTTTTCTTCATAACCCTCTCGTTTGCTCTTTGCATTCTTGCACGGTCACTCTCTTCGTCATAGTCAAAAGAGTTGTCCTTGGAATCTGAAGACATCGTGCCTGATAGAGGAATTCAAGGGATGATAATAATTGATTCTAGACTTTGTGCAAATAAGAATTTAGAGGTTCAAATTGTCAGGGTACTTGACTTTTTCATTTTCAGAGTGCGGACTTGTTCGGAGTACCGGACTTGTCCGCACTTGAATACTCGGACTAGTCCGGTATGACATAAGAACCCTAATTTCCTATTTTCAACAAATCTAGCACGAACCGATACAAGGGAAGTGGGAATATAGTAGGAATACATATATAGAGGTAATGTATGCCCTAGGAATTAATTCAAATAGGTAGGATTGGAGAAAAGGTGAGAACTAGGGTTGAGTGAGATTTTACCAAAAAAAATTTGAAAATTGGAGTTGAAGGAGCGGAGTATGGTCCGAAGTGGGCAAGCTTCGCGCCGAGGAGAGTATTTCTGTTGGAGAAATCTTTGATTTTGATGGATGGAAGCAAAAATCCCTTGGGATCTCACGGTAGAAGAGAGAGAGAGAGAGTAAAAGTGATTGTGAGATGAGGGGGATGAGCACCTGGCGGCGGGCTAGGGTTAACCCCAATAGATACGGACTAGTCCGGTGGCTACCAGACAAGTTTGGTATGCCGAACCGAGGATGGACTAGTCTAAGGCAACAGACTAGTCTGGTGCTGACGCCGGACTAGTCAAGTGTCAGTTGAACAGAACAGAATTGAACAACTTGATTTTGGGTGTTTGATCTAATAGTGATCTAAAGGACATTATTTTACAAATAATCTTGATGAACATGACTAGTAAGCAATCAACAATCATACAATGACCATAATTCATCAAGATTTTCTAATTTAAATAGTTTTCAAGAGAAAATCGATATAAGGGGCAAATTTTTGCAAAAATGAGTAAATTTTGAAATCACAACCAGATATGCAGTGTTTCAGGCCACATTTCAAGATTCAAGTATATTTAGCTCATTTCTTAGCTCACAAAATCTCTTTTCATCTAATGGCTTGGTGAAAATGTCTGGAAGTTGTTTTTTAGTCCTAACATGTAAGATAGTTATATCACCTTTTAATGAATGATCTCGTAAGAAATGGTGTTGAATATCTATGTGCTTAGTTCTTGAGTGCTCTACTGGGTTGTGTGCAATTTTTATAGCACTCTTATTATCACATAGAAGTGGAATATGGTTCAAATTGTAACCATATTCCCTTAGAGTTTGTCGCATCCAAAGTAGTTGTGCGTAACAACTGTCGGCTGCAACATACTCCGCTTCGGCTATGGAAAGAGCAATGGAGTTTTGCTATGATTGTGCTCTTTCTATCGACTTCGCAACCCGCATAGTTAGAATTGGAAGATGTCCTGTCAAGTTAAACTTGGATCCTTTGGGATACCAAAGGCCCAAGTTGGGTCTGTGCACAAGGTATCTTAAAAATCTTTTTACAACTATTAAATGGCATTCTTTAGGTGCGGACTGAAACCTTGAACACATATACACATTGAGCATAATATCTGACCTAGATGCACATAAATAGAGTAATGAGCCAATCATAGAACGATATACATTTTGATCCACATTTGGACCATTTTCATTGAGATCGAGATGTTCATTAGTTGCCATGGGTCTCTTGATGGGCTTGACCTTGTCCATATTGAACTTCTTGAGGATGTCCTGCGTGTACTTGGTTTGGCTAATGAAAGTGCCTTCTCTTAATTGGTTCACTTGGAATCCCAAGAAGAACTTTAATTCGCCCATCATCAACATCTCAAATCTATCTGTCACAATTTTGCTAAATTCTTCACAAAAAGACTTATTAGTAGAATCGAAAATGATATCTTCAACATAAATTTGACCTACAAATAGAAGATCATCAAAATGTTTTGTGAACAAAGTATAATCGGCTTTTCCTATTTTAAAGCCATTTTGAGTTAGAAAGTATCTAAGGCACTCATGCCAAGCTCGGAGAGCCTGTTTGAGGCCATAGAGAACCTTAAGTAGTTTATACACATGGATAGGATACTCTTGATCTTCAAATCCCAATGGTTGCTCCACGTACACTTCCTCCTTAATGGGGCTGTTGAGGAAGGCACTTTTGACGTCTATTTGATACAACTTAATATTATGGTGAGTAGCATATGCCAATAAAATACGAATGAACTCAAGTCTAGCTACGGGAGTGAAAGTTTCATCGAAATCCAAACCTTTGACTTGTGAGTAACCCTTCACCACAAGTCACGCCTTATTTCTTGTTACCACTCCATGTTCGTCTTGCTTGTTCCAAAAGACCCATATGGTTCCTACAATGTTTTCCTTTGGTATTTCTACAAGCTCCCATACTTCATTTCTTTGGAAGTTGTTCAGTTCTTCGAGCATTGCAATCACCCAATATGGATCCTTTAATGCTTCTTCTACCCTATATGGTTCTAGAAAAGAGACAAAAGAGTAATATGCACATAAATTAGTGATGCAAGATCTAGTGGTTACTCCCTTAGCAATGTCTCCAATGACGTTGTTGATGGGATGATCTCTTTGTATACTCTGATGTACTCTTGGGTGAGGAACTTGTGAAGTTGCTTGCACTTCATTTTCTTCATTGTCAATGTCTCCCACTAGATCATTGCTTCCTTGATTGTATTGATCTTCCTGATCTTGATCTTGTGCATGAGCTCCCCCTTGGTCATTGCTTTCCCGTTGAGGTTCATCTTCAGCACTTGAGCTTTGTAGTTGCTCTTGAGGTCGAATATCACCAAGTGCCATCCTCCTCAACGCTTGGCATGGGGCTTCTTCTTGATATAGCACATAGTTATAAACTTGCTCCACTTGGGAACCGTTAGTTTCAACGAACACTACGTCATGTGCTACTTCAACAACGCCAGATACTTTGTTGAAGACATGATAGATGTAGGCATTCGAATCATAACCAAGCAAAAGCCCATCATCAGATTTCAAAGCGAACTTCGAAGTCCTCAATTTCTTGTTCAAGATAAAACATTTGCATTAAAATACTTTGAAATATGAAACATTTGGTCTGTTACCAGTGAGGAGCTCCTATGGCGTTTTTTCAAAAGTCGGTGAAGATACAGCCAGTTTGTGGCGTGACAAGCGATGTTCACCACTTCAGCCCAAAACCAATCTCAAGTATTGTATTCATCCAGCATTGTCCTCGCCATCTCAATGAGCGCCCTGTTTTTCCTTTTGTCCACCTCATTTTGTTCAGGGGTGTAGGGTGCCGAAAATTCATGCTTTATTCCTTCTTCATCTAGGTACTCCTCAACTTGTGTATTCTTGAACTCCTTTCCGTTGTCACTTCTGATGTTCTTCGCAGTTGAGGAGAATTCATTTTGTTCTCTTTTCATAAATTTCTTGTGGATTCCCTGAGTTTCTGATTTATCATACAATAAAAATAACCATGTAAATCTAGAAAAATCATCAACCATAACCAATTCGTATTTGTTACCGCTGATGCTTATATAAGCAATTGGACCGAAGAGGTCCATGTGAAGAAGTTCCAGCGGTCTTGAGGTAGTCATCACATTCTTGGAGGGGCGTGGTGCTCCAACTTGTTTTCTCGCCTGGCAAGCGCTGCACGACCCGTCTTTCTCAAAAATAACATCCTTTAAAGCTCTGATGTGACCACCTTTTAGAAGTTTATGAATATTTCTCGTCCCAACATGGGCTATCCGTCTATGCCACAACCATTCCATGTTAGTTTTAGCAACCAAGCAAGTGTTGAGTTCAGCTTTATCTTTGTTGAAGTCAACAAGATAAAGCCTTCCCTTCAACATTCCCTTGAATGCAATCGAGCCATCACTTTATCTAAAACAGTCACACCCTCATTAGTTAATAAACAATTATAACCTTTGTCGCACAGCTGAGATATGGACATAAGGTTATAATCTAAAGAATCTACATGTAAAACATTTGAGAGAGTATGCTGAAAAGAAATTTCAATTTTACCTCTACCATGGACCTTTCCTTTGCTGTTATCTCCAAAGTATTTTCCGTCACTTGGATCCTCGTTGCACTCATACTCCATGAACATACTCCTCTCTTCGGTCATGTGGTTAGTGCATCCACTGTCTAGCACCCATTTCCATCCATCAAAGGAGTGGATCTGCAAAACAGAGTTATTTCTTGGTTTTAGATACCCAAGCTTACTTGGGTCCTCGTAGGTTAGTCACAAGAGTCTTGGTAACCCACACACAAGTTTTTGAGTTCTTGTGGTGTGGCCCTGCATATTTAGTAAATACATGTCCAGATTTATTTTTCATGAGAACATAGGAAGCATCAAAAGTACAAAATAGTATTGTAATTTAGATTCACGTAATGTTTCCTTAACAAAAGTAATTTGCTTCTTAGCATGAACATTGGTGGACATGTGTTTATTTTTGTTAAACCCAAGACCATCTTTGATGTTAGGAGGTCTAGTGATCGTATATGCACTACGTGCATATTTGATCTTTTCCTTGTCAAAGATGCCACTTTGGGATGGATGCTTAGCATGTGAAGTAGAAGAATCATCTTTAACAACATTTTTCTTACTAGAGCATGTGCAAGTTGTAGTTGTTGTTGAATTTACATCTTTGGAAGGTGAGCTCTTGAAGGAGGAGGAGTCACTTTGCTTGAGTGACTCAACTTGCACTTAAAGGATTTTGTTAACTTTTGACAAGTTAGCAAGTTCATTCTTGATTGAAATATGTGAGTCTTCTAGCTTTGAGTAAGTTTCCTTACTCAAGACTAGCTCATGCTCAAGTGACTTGCTCTTTTCCCTCTCAAGCTCAAGGAGTTTCTCAACCTCTTGATATCTCTTCGTTTCACAGATGAGGATATCTTCTTGTTGGTTGAGAAGGTCCTCCTTCTCAAAAATTTCATCCGACAACATTTTCATTTTCTTTAATGCAGTTTTACTTAACCCTCTAAACATCTCCTCATTTTCACTAGAGCTTTCAAAATCGTCAATAGAGGAATTTAGCGAGGGAGGTGTGAGTCGAACCTTTTTCTTGCCTTCCTTAGACATGAGGCAAGTTTGATTATGAGTCTCCTATCCTCCCATGTTCGGGAAGAGCATAGACCTCTTGGTAGGCTTCTTGATGGCAACGGTGGCCATCTCGTCTTCTTCATCGGAGGAGGACTCATCGTTTGAGTCCCACTCCTTGCCAATGTGCGCTTGGTGAGCTTGCCTCTTTTTCTTGAAGATCTTCTTCTCTCGAGGCTTCGCTTTCTTCTTCTTTTATTTCATCATAAGTGCATCAACCATAAAGTGACCGTACTCACCACAGTTGTAGCAGGTACGTCGAGCCTTGGATTTTCCTTTTTCTTTGCTCTTCCTATCACTCGAGTTTCTGCCCTTTCTTTTATTCATCATCCGCTTGAATTTCTTGATGGAGAGTGCCATTTCCTCATCATCCAAATTGGTGCTTACATCACTTGTGTCTTCATCATCTTGTGCTTCACAAGCTTCCTTTCTTGTAGGCTTGCAAGTTGCTTTGAGGGCGAAGTGTTTCTTCTTGGAGGAAGTAAGCTCATCTAGGTCTTTGCCGTATTGGGCCTCATTCTCCATCATCTCATGGTTGATAATTTTGCCCAGTAGTTCATCCGGAGTCATTTTGTGAAACCTCAGACTTTCGTGGATCATGGAGCACAAGGTGACATTTCTTGGCATAAAGGCTCTGATCATTCTTTTGACCACCTTATGGTTAGTCCACTTCTTGTCCATCAATCTTGGTGAACTCTTCTCGGCTTAGAGATGAAGTGATCACTGCAACAACTTATGCTTCATGGCGGGCAAAACAAGATCAAGATCAAGTCAGGAGGATGCAAAACACAGACAACGATGAGGTATGTTCTACCTGTAATGAAATGTGTGATGCAATTTCTCGTGCAACTATTATGGTCAAGAGAAAGGACAAAAATCTTAGGGATAATGCTGCTAAAATTAAATCACTAGAGTCTAAAATCAACCATTTAAAAACTTTGAATCCTAGTGATGATGCATTTCCCTCATGTGACTTAGTCTATGAACAATTCTCCACATTAAGAAGTGCACACTCCTCCACTCTAGATAGACTTGATGAAGAAATTGAAAAGAACAAAAAGTTGTCTGACTTTAATGTTAAAAACTTAAAAGATGCTTCTCGTTCTACAGATGATTTGCATTGTTCTGCATGTGGTAATCTTGATAAGAAACTAAAAGATGCAATGAATGAAATTTCTATTCTGAACAATGCTTTATGAACACATGAAGTTAAAAACTATTCTAACTGCAATTTTAAAGGAAAAGCTTCATGTAAAGACTGCCTAGTTTTATCTAAATAACTTGACAATAAAAATAATATACTAGAGCGGTTTTACAATGGGAACAAGAATCTAAACCTGCTGTTAAATTCTTCTAAACCTTGCAATGATAAATCTGGTTTAGATTTTGATTCCCATACTTATTCTAAAACACATCCACCTCACGTTGTAAAATCATTTGGAAAAGGTTTAATCAAGATTGTCGCTAAACAAAAGGATGTGATTTTTAAATCTGCAAGAGTGCTTTCTAATTCTGTTTCTAATACTGGATGCTCATATAGACATGATTACAAAATTAAATTTCATTGTACTTGCAGTGATAAAGATGGTCATGTCGTAGATTTCTGTTATAGACTAGCTAAACAAATTAAAAAGGATAAAATATCTGCTAGATCTCATAACTTTCATGCTAAACCTAAAATTAGAAACATGCAACCTGCTTTAGTGACTCAAAAATTTGAAAAAGTAGCTTCCGGACCTTTTGGTAAGAGATCTGCAAAGGCAGCTCCGATAGTTCCAATAGCTTTGGGAGCTCCCGGACCTTCTGTTGTTCCCTTCAGAACATCAGTTTTTGCATCCAAACTTCAACTTTTCCCTTTGGAACTGCTGCTTTTACCTCCGTAGCTACTGGTTTTTGTCCTAAACGTGAAACAACTTTTAAATCAGTAGTTAATAATAGAAAACCTCAATCTTTGACTCGTAAACCTGTTGTTTTTCACAGCTTTCATGTGTTTTTCCTGCTGCATGTCGTGTGACTCAGTACTTGATTCTTAAATGCCTTTTGACTAACCCGAGTATTGAGTCATCGACGTATTGTGCTTCTATGTAGGTTACACGCTTGAGGAAGGAGAACATTTGGATTGTGGATTCAGGTTGCTCACGCTACATGACTGGTAACAAAGAATGGTTCTCCTCCTTTTTTTGTGTCACGTATAGAGAACGTTACTTTTGCCGATAATTCTTCAACTCCTATAATTGCTAAGGGTTCGGTTATGGTAAATGATCACTACACTTTGAAGGATGTGGCATTTGTCAAAAATTTGAAATACAACTTGCTTTCTGTTTCACAATTGCTAGATGAAAATTTGGAAATTATTTTCATAAAAATCGCTGCAAAGTTGTCGATTCAAATAGTGAGCTTATTTTTAACATGTCTCGGTTTGGAAGAGTTTTTAAAGCTGATTTTGATATGTCTTCCTCTAACCATAGGTGTCTAGTTGCTAATGATTCAAAGGACTTATATTTTTGGCATCGTAGACTCGGTCACGTAGGCTTTGATCATCTAACGCATGTTAGTGCTCTTGATCGAATATGTAAGTTGCCGAAGCTTAAAGTGGACAAAGAAATTGTGTGCTCTTCTTGTAGACATGCTAAGATGGTTGCAAGTTCACATACTCCTCTCACAATGATCATGACAACTGAACCGGGTCAACTTTTGCACCTTGACACCGTAGGACCTTCACGTGTTCAATCCTTCGGTGGTAAATGGTATGTTCATGTGATTGTTGATGATTATTCTAGATAATCTTGGATTTTATTTATGGCATCTAAGAATGAAGCTTTTAGTCACTTTAGAACTTTATTTCTTGGATTATCAACTGATCACCCAAGATCTTTAAAAGAAATTAGAAGCGATAACGGAACCGAATTTAAAAATAAATTTTTTGGTCACTTTTGCGCTGAAAATGGAATATATAATCAATTTTCTTCACCATATGTACCTCAACAAAACGGTGTTGTAGAAAGAAAGAACAGAACCTTAGTTGAAATGGCTAGGACTATGCTTGATGAATATCAAACTCCTATGAAATTTTGGGCTGATGCGTTTGCCATCGCTTGTTATGTCTCAAATCGTGTTTTCTTTCGTGCTAAGCTAGGTAAAACACCATATGAGTTCCGGTTTGGACATAGGCCTAGTGTTACACACTTTCGGGTCTTTGGTTGCAAATGCTTTGTTAAGAAACATGGTAATCTTGATAAACTTGAACCTAGATTCACTGATGGTATGTTTCTTGGTTATCCATCTCATACTAGAGGCTACAGTGTGCTTTTACTTGACACTAACAAAATTGTGGAGACTTGTGAGGTGTCTTTTGATGAAGCTAGCTTAGGTACTAGCTCAAACATTGCAGGTACGGATCCATATCCTCAGGGGGAGGGTATTTTTGAAGAAGAAGAAGAAGAGTCGGTGATATTGCCTCATAGTTTCGAAGCTGACACGTGTCCAGCTCTGAACGTTGAACAAGCTCCTACTACCATCTCTGTCAGTCGTGATCGCCCACAAGCCACAAGCTCATCTATCTGCGATGAACCTGATGAAGAAGAAGCTTGTGATGCATATGTTCCACTACAGATTTACAAGAATCATCCCCCGCAAAAGATTCTTGGAAGCTTGCATGAACGAGTTACAAGATCTAGGTTTTCTGACCCTAATTTTCATGCTCATTCTGCTTTTGATGCTTCTTTTGAACCCAAAGATATATCACACGCACTCACTAATGGATCTTGGATTATTGCCATGCAAGAAGAGTTAGAAAATTTTGAAAGAAATAATGTTTGGAAACTTGTACCTCCACCTCATGATCACACTTTAATTGGAACTAAATGGGTGTTTAAAAATAAACAAAGTGAGGATGGGGTTGTGATTAGGAATAAGGCTAGATTGGTTGCTCAAGGTTTCACACAAATTGAAGGACTAGATTTTGATGAAACTTTTGCTCCTGTTGCTAGATTAGAAGCCATAAGAATTTTGTTAGCTTTTGCTGCATCTAAAGGTTTCAAGTTGTATCAAATGGATGTAAAAAGTGCTTTTCTTAATGGCTACATAGATGAGGAGGTTTATGTCAAGCAACCACCAGGTTTTGAAAATCCAGATTTTCCTAATCATGTTTTCAAAATGACTAAAGCCATGTATAGTCTAAAACAAGCTCCTAGAGCATGGTATGATAGGTTAAAAACATTCTTACTTGAAATAGGGTTTACCATGGGCAAGGTTGATAAAACTCTTTTTGTGATTAAGCATGGCAATGACTCATTATTCGTTCAAGTGTATGTGGATGATATTATCTTTGGCTATGCTTCTCATGATCTTGTGTCCAAGTTTTCATCAATGATGAGTTCAGAATTTTAAATAAGTATGATGGGCAAACCAAGGAAGGTACCTTTGTGCATCAAATGAAGTATACAAGGGACCTTCTCAAGCGCTTCAACATAGACAAAAGCAAGCCTCTTCGGACACCAATGGGAACAACATCAACAACTTGAACCTGATGAAGATGGTGAACCCGTGGATAAAAAAGGATATAGAAGCATGATTGGATCACTTTTGTACCTTACGGCATCAATACTGGACATACAATTCAGTGTATGTCTTTGTGCACGATTTCAAGCTTCCTCACGTGTTTCACATTGTCAAGCCGTCAAAAGAATTCTCAGGTACTTACATGGAACTCAAGAATTTGGCATTTTTCTTCCTTCTTCCTCAACCGTTACTTTGAAAGCTTTTTTGGATGCTGATTTTGAGGGTTGTAGGATTAATAGGAAAAGTACTTCCGGTTCTTTTCATTTTCTTGGTAATTCACTTGTTGCTTGGTCCTCTAGAAAACAAAACTCAGTTGCACAATCCACAGCCGAATCTAAATATGTAGCTGCTGCTAGTGCTTGCTCACAAATTCTTTGGATTGTTCAAACACTTAAGGACTATGGGTTGATCTAGATAGTGTTCCACTTTTTTGTGATAACACTAGTGCCATTTCATTGCTAAAAACCCCGTGCAACACTCAAGAACAAAGCACATTGACATTAGGTATCACTTTCTCTGTGATAATGTTGAAAAAGGAAAGATGGTGCTTCACCATGTAGATATCGAACAACAATTGGCTGACATTTTTACAAAACCTTTGGATTTCACTCGTTTTTGTTACATTTGTAGTGAAATAGGGGTTATACATCCTCATGGCTTAAATTGAGGGGGAGTTTTGGAACTTGGGAAGTCTATATGTGAATCTGAATTTAAAATAATATGAACATAGTATTTCATACATATACGACTTTGTGATTCCTTTTACATGCTAAAAGTTCTTACTACATTACTCATGTTATACATTTTGTAGTTTTTGCCATGACTAGTAATTGGAATAATTACTTACACTAAATCTGGTCATGATTGAACTTTCTTGCTGTTTTGAACTTGTTGCATGATCACAAGTGCTTTTAATCATAATGAAGTAATCAAGTAATCAACTCACATGTTGAGTTTTATGAACAGATGACATAGGCTTGGGTTAGTTGGTTAGAATAAGGAAAATGCACATATCAAAATTTGTGCTTAAAAAATTGCAGCAACAAGTATCATGCTTTCAGATTTTGAAATGGTTAAGATTGTAAGATCATGACTTGCTTAAATTGAAAATTACATTTGATCTCTAGCATGGCTTACACTATTTTATGTATTTCATTGCCGTGATAGTGTAAGTTACTTGATAATATGACTTGGATGAGCTTTGTTTTATATGTATATGTTATAATGTGCTCATAACAAATTAAAATTTATTTTTGTACCTTGTTGAATACATTGTCAAAGGGAGAGAAATATGCAACAGGGAGAAATAAGTATAGGGGGAGAATTTATTTCTATCTCATTTGATTTTCAAAAAGGGGGAGAAATTGTTTTCAAAACTTTTCATGCCAATGTTCGGATTTTAAGTGGTGTTGTCAATGCATTCATCAAGGGGGAGATTGTGAGACCTATTTGTGTTTAATACATTAACTATGGCGATAAAAGTTTTGAATTCTAACAAAATACCTTTATCATCAAAGTTCGACTCTAGGTCTGAGCTCCAGCAAGGTCCGACGATAGGTCCGGCAAGGTCCGACTTACTTTGGCTAGGTCCGACTAGCTTTAGTAAGCTCTGGCGCTAGGTCCGACTAGCTTTAGTAAGCTCCAACGCTAGGTATGACTGGTTTTAGTAAGCTCTGGCAGGTCTGTCTACCATTGGTAAGCTCCGGTGCTAGGTCCTGCTAGCTTTGGTAAGATCTGACTTAAGGTCCAGAGCTTGATCGCAGTGGTTCTACTTTTAACTTGCAATGACTCGTACTTGATTTACATTGGTTTGCTTAGAAATCTTTTACTAAGTTTTTGGTGTGTTTTGGTGGTTATGGCTGATATCATTTTTGCTATGGTTTGCAACATGCTTACGTGAGTTGCTCACGTAAGGTGTTGTGGTTATCGGAACTAACGAGAGTCAAGTCCAGGACATGTGCTTGGAAGTATTGGTTGTTTACTCATGTGCAGGTGTTTACTCATGTATATGGAAAGTATTGAGTTGGTTATGATAGTTTTCATGTGGGTCACGAATTTGAATTGTTTTAGAAATGTGGGATACGTTCTGAAGGTGTTTGGAAGTCTTAAGTTTGCTTCTATCTGCGTATAGAAGAGTCTTGAGTAGTTATGGAAAGTTTTGATTCGGGAATTGAGTAGGATTAGAGTTCTAGTAAGGTTTGGGTTGGCCTAAGGGCTGGTTATATAACCAAGGGAGGCCAGAGCTCTTGGGGCATGACTTCGGGGCTCTTCCTTGTAAGTTTTTATCAATAAAATTCATAGTTTGAAGGAAATTTTGTGCCTTGTTCGTCCGACTTATTTTGTTCAAGTCTTTCTCATCGAGTTTCTGCACAACACTACCTCTCTTTGGTGGTTTCATCATAACTCGAGTTTTACAGATCCGATTGATGTGATTCTTTTTGGGTTGTCTTACAACTTGATTTTCTATCATCTGTGAAAATTTCATGGTCATTGGATTTGTGGTTTCTGATCTACACGAGTTTCTTTGCAGTGTTCTAGAACTATTTTTCTCGGGTAGGACAGATTAACCTTTGTTCGATCTTTCGATCGTAACTTGAGTTTTTCTCGACGGATTTTTGTGATTCTTGTTGTGACGTCTTCGTGACTTGTTTATCTACAATCTATACTAGTTTTGTGACAGTTGAACCGTTTAGATTAGTCGCACACATGGTTTCTTTAACAGATCAGGTTTCCACCGAGGGATGTTTTGTTGCTTCCACTGAAAAGTTTTAATCTACCATTCACTCCCCTTTGGTAGCCTTACACATGCTCTTCGATCCTATGAGACAGTTGTTTTTATGTGGTTCGGGCCGCAAGGAGCGTAACACCCTACTCCACGGTGGATTGTATTGCTTGGTGAGTGTGTATGCGTATTTGTGTGTATCGGGGATTCTGAGTCTGGTCCTCCTATCGGTGGTCGTCTAGGCCTTTTATAACCAAGACTTGACGCCTTACAAGTGGGGTCCCGAGGCCCGACAGGTGGTCCCGGGGCGATCTTCCTAAAAGATCTAAGGCTTTCCATATAATCTTCTCTGAGTGTGACGGTGGAGACTCGCTGTCTTGCCGCCTTCCTTGTCAGTAGACCATGCGCCGTTGCTGACGGTGGCAGATGGTGTCCCGTCAGCCCGTCTTGTTGCCGCAAGCTACCCACTTGGCCAAGTGGGATAGGCCTGCAGCACATTCACTGTGATGTGACTAGTCATAGCGGTCTTCTGACCGTTTGCGTGGTCCGCATAGTGAGTCGGAGGTGGGTGCGGTCCTTCAATGCGTGCCCTGGGTGGAGCGCTTCAACTTTTAACTCCCGCACCTTACCATCTTGGGGTGCTGCGAGACACGTGGCAGCGCTAGTGCAGGTCCTCGCCAGGAAGGCTAGTCCTGGTCCTTCGGGGCATATGGCCGCTCCAGGGCTCCACAGGGCACGTGGCAGCTCTGCTCTCTCCTTAGAGGGAGGGTGCTTGGTTCGGCGCTCCAGGCTTTGTGGCGGCCCTGGGGCTTCTCCACCAAGGTTGTGCGGGTCTCTCCTCAACACGTGGCACCTTGGGAGGTTATCTCCCCTGGGGACCTTTATCCCATTCTTTGTACCCCAAGTGGCGGCACTGGGACTAGATCCTGAGCGAGGTTGAGGCCTTGACAACTTCTAAATACTTGGCGCTGCCGGACTAGCCCTGGTGTTCTCATCCTATGTGTGAGGGTACCCGGTCTGCTGGGTACCGACAGTGGCCCTTGGGTCCACCTTGGGGCGTGGAGAAGAGCCCAAAGGTGGATCCCTTTCCATGTCTTCCCGAACTCTGCTTTAAATTCTGTCTTGGATAGCCAAAATGGTGGGTGCTTCTGCCAATCGTCGCCACGCGTCCTCCTCAAGTAGAGAGGTTGTGGTGACGGGATCTTTGCTGTTGCCACTTCTCTGCCTTCTGCGGCGCCTTTAACTGCCATGATTCCTGATGCGGTTATAATACCTTCGTATGCCCCGCCTTTACGGGAGCTACTTTAGCTATTTTTTGGGTGGCTGACTGCCTGGGCCAGTGCTCCAACCCGGGGGCAAAAGGCACATTGCCATGGGCGCCGCATCCTGAGTGGTGTGGGCTGGTCCTTCGCTCGAGGTACTCAGGAGCCGCGGGGGTGATTGAAAAGGAAGCCTTTCAGAGGGATCGTTCCCTCCTTATTCACACCCTGCATCCTAAGCTTTTGCCTTCTTCCTCGACTCCTCGAGCTTTATTTACTTAGTCAGAGCTCCAATCGTCTCCACCATCTTCACTTGCTCCAATGGCTTCCCCATTGCCTCCATCTCGCCTTCTGTCGGTTGACAACCTGTTGTCGATGCGGCGACTGCTTGGTTGGTCGGTAGTGGAGCGTGCGGGAATGATCCGCTATGGATCTCTTGCTCTCGAAGACTTGCACGAAGATGAGACCGCCCTCTTCTCGGCTTATGTGTCTGCAGGGATTGGACTTCCGCTATCGCGGTTCTTTTTCGCGGTGTTGAAGGAGTATGGGCTGCAGCTCCACCACCTGTTGCCGAACTCTATTGTTGTGATAGCGGTGTTCGGCCATTTCTGTGAGGCGTTCGATGGCTGTAAGCCGACGGTGGAGATGTTTCGCCTTTTTCGTAATGAAGACCACCGGGAAAGGCGAGACTACCCAGGTGGGTGCCTACTACTTCCAGCACCGGGACTACATCCCTTCACTCAAAGGAGGCAAGTGGAAATCCTGGAGGGAAGATTGGGTGATCGTGCAGGTTGAGCCCCATCCTGCACTGAAAGCGCCTACTGCAGGTCCCACCATTGATCCCGCTACCTGGGAAGCATTCCAGGGGCTGCCAATGGAGTATTCGCTAATATTGAGAAGGATTCAATCCTTGGCGAGCAAAGGCTTGACCTCCCTGATGGTGCTGACCGACTTCTTGCGCCGCCGTATCGTCCCTCTGTAGGATCGACAATACGAGGCCTGGTACTACGCCGGTAATGACGATCTGTGCCGGCTGGCTCCGGACAACCTTACCTCAAAGGAGTTGGAGGGTTTGTTGAAAGCGGTGACCTGCGATATGGTTGACGATGAGCCCGTCTCCTTCCCAACCGACTGCCAACTGCTCTTCATGACCCCCGATGTGAGGAACAATCCAGCGGTCAATGTGTTCGGAGTTGCTCGTCTGCACCCAGAGGAAACCTCGGGGGTTTCAGCAGTTCTGGCGCGGTGTCGCGTCATGTTGTAGCAAAGGTCGAATTCCTCCCGCCTGTCGAAGAAGGCTGCAGTAGGGTCCCCAACATCTTCTGTCGGGCTGGAGGGCAGCCAGCCTGCCACAGTTCCGTCGCCAGGAAGGCATTCCCGCTGTCTGGCCATTGAATCGGCTGCTCTTGTGTTAAAGAAGTGGAAGTTGATGCGGGGGGACAACATCCCAACTTCTCATCGTGATGGAGCCGGGACGACCGAAGCTCCCGCCGTGAACCTAGTTTCCGATTCCAGCAGTGGCTCTGGTTCCGGTGGGGGTGTAGAGGGGACTGTGCAAGCGATCGCACTATTGTGGGCCGATCCAGAGTCACCAGTCTTTAGGGCATCCCCAGTCTTGAGGGCAGGTCCTGGCGACCTCAATCTATTGCCCAAGGTGGAGGGCCAGGGTCACTGGAGTGGTCCGACCCGCCGTTAAGGCGTATCTTCTTCCTCTGCTTTTTTCCATGCATGTTCTTACGGAGTTTTATCCTGGTTTCTCAGTGCATCATCAGTCGAATTGGTGCCCTTGGTGCTTCCAGGGGTGCGCTTGGTAGGCCCCACCCTCCCTGGGGTTGGGGCGAAGTCTGCCATGTCGCGTCCTACACTCGAGGGCTCGTCGGCCTTAGGGGCCGTCGTTGACTCTGCACTCTTGTCCGCCGAGGCATGTGAGGTTGAAGCGATGTAGCGCGTGGAAGTACCAGGCAAAGCGGCGCCCATTGGGGTTGTGCCCGGCGTAGGTGTGCCAGGCGAGGAGGTACCTGGTGTGGAGGCACCAGGCAGGGAGGTGCCTTGCGTGGAGGTGCCCGGCGTGGAGGTATCAAGCGGGGAGGTGTCTGGCTTGGAGGCGGCTACGCTGTTCATGGCTGCTCCCTTTGGTGAGGCTGACCTGCCCGTTGTTGATGCGGCGCCGGTGCCTGACATTATTGTTGCTTAGGACGGAGACTCGCCATTGGCGACTAACATCCCTCTTGCATCGGAGGGAGGGGCTTCAGCACCGGCTAGTGGCGTGGCGACTCCCGAAGCTCTTGCAGAGGCACCAATTGGTCCCCAATCACTGGTATCTGCTGTGGCATCGACACGAGAGGCAGGGAGGCAGTCGCGTGTGGCGACGGTTCAGCCAATCCCTCTTTCCAGCGCTGTTGCCGCAGCTCAATCCATTATGCGCGAAACGCAAGCTGCTTTCGCTCGGGAGTGGGATCAGCTTGTGGAGGAGCGGCACTTGGTGAAGCTGGTCGACACCAAGAATAAGGAGCTTGAGGTGAAGGCCTTGAAGGCCCATGCTGCTGTCGACGCCCGCCTACAGTTGTGCGAGGATCAGCAGCTGGAGCTGGTCCGCCACGAATTTGCCGTAGCTGACGCGGAACGGGAGCTGGCGGCAAAGGGGGTGGAGGTCTCCCGGGGCCTGGAGGAGAAGCGCCACGCTTTGGCGGACCTGGAGCTTGCCATCAAGCGCTGGGAGGACGATCTAGAGCGCCATGCTCGGAAGCTCTCAGACTGGGAAGGGGCTGCATAGAGAGAGGCGGAGAGCCTTCAGGCCTCCCGTACGGCCGATGCCCAACAAGTCCGGGACTTCCTGGCCCGTGCTGGGGCGGTGCTGGAGCCCCTCGGCCTTGGTCCAGTGCCGCATGGGGAGACATCTCAGGGGGTGGCCCAGCTGCTTCCTGCCTTGGACTCTCTCTGTTCGTCGCTGGGGTCAGTGAACACTGTACTCGCAAGGCAGCTAGAGGCCGAAGGGAAGGAATTGGCTGAGCTAGTGGCCTGCCACGTCCTGGTATGCTTCAGAAGCTGGTACCTGAAGATTCCGCTGGAGGCGGTGGAGAAAGGTCTCCTTGCTGAGTGGCAAGATGAGGCTAGGGCCAAGGTCCGAGACCTTGCCAGGGAGGTTGCTTCTTTGTTCCAGCGGAGTTGAGGCCGTCGGCACCTGGGCGCAAGGTTTTTGTATCCTAGGATGACCCCCTTGTGTAAATAAATGTTTATGAATTTGGATTCTTGTTGTTTTGTCTGTTGGCTTGTCACGTGCTTCAAAAAAGTTGCCCCAATTTCTTCTTTTGTTTAAGGTTTTGAAGAGCCTTTGCTGATGTTGTTAGCCTTTTAGGGATCAACGCCTGAACAGTTGACACAGCCGATTTTGTCGCTAGGTGACGCCCTACCTACGGAACCCCCCCTGGGAGGCCCCTTGGTAGGCGTGGCCAGATAGTTGGGTACGCCTGCCACTTGAATGCAGGGTGTCTTTGACATGCCCCCAATAGGCTGGGCGAGCTTGAGTGACTGATCTCGGCGTGCCCCTTTTAGGGGCGCCGGGCTTTTTCTAAGTGTTGTCGTCGACGGTAGCCCCCCTGGGAGGTGCCGGAGACATATGCTCCAGCATCGTCCACCATCTTCGTAGAAACGTGGATGGCGGTTCCCATGTGGGGTGCTTCGGCATCGTCCACCCTCGTTCGTAGAGTCGTGGATAGTGGGCCCCTGTTATACAGGCTATCGCAAGAGAAACCTATTAGCAACGAGTGCGCGTCAGGAGAGTTTACTCACCAATTCACGCTTGGTGCTGTCGTTGGCATTCTGGGGTGTCGACGACAGGCCCCTTGGATGGTGTCAGAGTTGGATGCTCTGGAGTTGCCCACCATCCTCGTAGGTACGTCTACGGCGGGGCCCCTGGGAGGTGTCGGAGGTGGATGCTCCGGCGTCGCCCACCATCTTCATAGGTACGTCAACGGCCGGCCCCCTAGGAGTTGCCAAAGTTGGATGCTCCGGTGTCTCCCACCATCTGCGTAGAAACATCAACGGCGGGCCCCCTAGGAGGTGCCGGAGCTGGATGCTCCAGCGTCGTCCACCATTTTCGTGAAGTCATCAACGGCAGGCCCCTGGTTTACAGGCTATCGCAAGGGAACCTTATTAGCAACAAGAGTGGGGCAATAGAGTTTACTCATTTAACCACGCTTGGTGTCGTCGTTGACATTCTGGCACGTCAACGGTAGGCCCCTTGGGGTGCCGGAGATGTATGCTTTGGCGTCGTCCACCATCTTTGTGTAGACATCGACGGCAGGCCCCTTGGGAGGTGCCGGAGCTGGATGCTCTGGCGTGATCCACCATCTCTGTGTAGACGTCGAAGGCAGGCCCTCTGGGAGTTGCCAGAGCTGGATGCTCCGGCATCGCCCACCATCTATGTAGAAACGTCGACGGTGGGTCCCCTGGGAGGTGCCGGCGCTGGATGCTCCAACATTGTCCACCATCGTCGTGAAGTCGTCGACGACAGGCCCTTTGGGAGGTGCCGGAGGTGGATGCTCCGGCGTCGTCCACCATCTCTGTGTAGACGTCAACGGCAGGCCCCTTGGGAGGTGCCGAAGCTGGATGCTTGTCGTCCACCATCTCTGTCTAGACATCGACGGCAGCCCCCCTGGGAGTTGCTAGAGATGGATGCTCCGGCGTCGCCCACAATCTGTGTAGAAACATCGACGGCGGGCCCCTGGGAGGTGCTGGAGCTGGATGCTCCAGCGTCGTCCACCATCGTCGTGAAGTCATTGACAGTAGGACCCTTGCGAGGTGTCGGAGGTGGATGCTCTGGTGTCGTCCACCATCGACATGAACTCGTCGACGGCAGGCCCCAGGTGTACAGGCTATCGCAAGAGAAACCTATTAGCAACATGTGCGGGGAGGAGAGTTTACTCACTAATTTGCGCTTGGTGCTATCGCTGACGTTTCGGGACGTCGACTGCAGGCCCTTTGGGAGGTGTCAAAACTGGATGCTCCGGCGTCGCCTGCCATCTTCGTAGGTACGTCGGCGGTTGGCCCCCTGGGAGTTGCTAGAGGTTGATGTTCCGTTGTTCCATGTTGTGTATGTCCTGCACACATAACAAAGGCGCATATTGTTTTGCTCCCTGGTTATCTTTTCCTATCCTTAAGTATAGTCATGTCTTATAGTTCTAGGCTGGTACACAGGATTTGGGTAATTCTGTGCATTGGTGCTCAGGGTCTGGCTTCCTCCTTATTTGGGGTGTGAGCATCCTGGCTCCGTGGTACTTAGCTGCAGCACTGGGAGGCAAAACACACACTCTTAGGGTACAGGACCAAGCTAAGCATGTTGTGCGCTCTGGACCTCCAGCTCGGCGTTGGTCGTTCCCAGTGAACCATTTGGCACCACAAGGCCCCAAATAAGAGGGTAGCCGCGAGATTCCAAGACACCTCACAGGTACCTCAAATACATCCGCCTGTAGCAGGGTTGCATGACTCTACTAGGGACGATACAGAAAAGATTTTACCAAACACACGAAGGCGATGTACGGAAGATGAGTCTAGTTTGATTGATCACAAAATTAACAGGTTAACGTAATTGAGCATAAGAGGAAGCATATGGTAAGACAGTGATTTCCTTATCATTGGTGTTCATAGGAGTGAATTGGCTTTACAACAGGCAACAACCCACTCCAGTTGGCAAGGGAGGTAGAGTGTTCATGCTTAGGGCACAGGACCATGCTAAATGGTTGAACACTCTGGACCTGTCCATCCCAGAGCTTGGTTGTCCTATATGCAATTTCCTGGTAACATGACACTCCTACACTGTCCTACATTCAAGCTTAGAGATAGAACTTACGAAGGTGTTCTATGTTCTAAGGGTTGGGGAGGGGCTCTCCTTCTTTCGTGGCGAGGCGGACACACCCAGGGCAGGATACTTGTATCACTCGAAAGGGGCCTTCCTAACTTGGGGAAAGTTTGTGCGACCCTTCTCGAGAGAGTATGCACTGCATCACCAGGTCACCTGTCTTGAGCTTTCTACTGCGCACGAACCACTCTTGGTAGCGCCTCAGCGCCTCTCGATAACGTGCATTTGGGATGGCGGTGTGCCTCCTTGCTTCGTCGATGAGGTTGATGTCTTCTCGTCAGAGCTAGTCCTGCGAGGCATCATTGAACGCTCGGACTTTGAACGAGCCCACAGCGATCTCTAGGGTAGGACGGCCTCGACCCCATATGCCAGAAAGAAAGGTGTTTCTCATGTAGCTCAGCTAGGTGACGTCTGGCTTGCCCATAGTGCACAGGGGAGCTCGTCGACCCACTTGGCACCATGCTTATCCAAGCTGTTATATGTGCGTGTCTTGAGGCCCATGAGGATCTCAGCGTTGGCCCTTTCGACTTGTCCGTTGCTCTTTGGATGAGCCATGGAAGCATAACAAACTTGGACACCAAGGTCTTCGCTGTAATCCTGGAAAGCTACATTGGTGAACTGGGTCCCATTATTCGTTATGATCCTGTTCGATACCCCGAACCTGCAGACAATTGACTTGATGAATTTGACTGCGGACTCCTTGTTGATGTTGATTACTGGGGCTGCCTCCACCCACTTGGTGCACTTATCTATTGTGACGTAGAGGAATCGATACCCTCCGACTGCCCTGGGGAAGGGTCCCAGGATATCCAACCCCCCAGACCGCGAAAGGCCAGGAGGGCGGGATCATCTGCAGTGACTGTGCAGGGGTGTGGATTTGCTTGGCGTGAAACTGGCACGCCTTGCACTTCTTGACTAGTTCGACGACGTCTTGTAGTGCTGTTGGCCAGTAGAAACCATGCTGGAAGGCTTTGCCAACCAGCGTACGGGAGGCCGCGTGATTCCCACACTCTCTTTCGTGGATTTTTGCGAGCAAGTCGCAGCCTTCCTGCCGAGTTATGCATCATAGTAGTACTTCGTTGGCACCACGTCGGCAGAGATCACCTTCTATCAGCACGTATCGTTTTGCCATCCTCGCAATCCTCTCAGCGTATGCTGGATCCTCCGGAAGGAGATTGTCCTTCAGGTAGTCTTGGACCTCCGTGATCCACGCGTCGAGACTGTCCTGGACTTCCAAATCTCGGGTTCCAGGTGATTGGGGATCCCTGGTGACGCTCAAGAACCTTGGTGGCCCCCATGGTCGCAGGGCTGCCGTGGTTGTCAGCTCCGTGGGCCTAGGCTCACCTTCTTCATTAGGCCCTGCTAGCCTAACGGTCAGCCGCACCAACCTCCTATTGAAGACCCCTTCTAGAATGGGGGCTCCTGTGGATGCCATGGTTGACAGGGCACCAGCGACGGAGTTGTCTGCGCGCGGCACGTGGCAAAGATCCAAGGCCTCGAACCCATCGACTAGCTTCTTGACATGTATCAGATATGCTGCAAGCTGCGGGTCATTGCAGCAGCACTCCCCCTGGACTTGCTTCATGATCAGCTGGGAGTCTCCCTTGACCAGCATCTACTGGACCAAGACCTCGCGCAGCTGTGAGCCCGAAGATGAGGGCTTCGTACTCCGCCATGTTGTTGGTGGCCTTGAAGCCGAGGCACACTGCATACTTGGACTTCTCAACTCTTGACGGGGTGAGCAATACCCCGGCTCCAGCCCCTTGCTTCCTTGACGATATGTCAAAGAAAAGTGTCCAATGAGGTCCAGTAAGTACCAGAGCCCTGGGCTCGGGTTCACTGATCTCTCGGCCCCCCGGGTTGCTCGGTGAGCGGGCCCATTCAGTAATGAAGTCTGCCCGAGCTTGGCTCTTGATTGCATGTCGTGGCAAAAAATCAAGCTCGAACTCTGCTAATTCAGACGCCCACTTGGCAATGTTGTCGGTTGCATTTGGGCTGCGCAGCACTGCTCCCAGTGGGAACGAAGTCACCACTGATACTCGGTGTGCCTGAAAATAATGGCGGAGCTTCCTTGATGCGATTAACACCGCATAGAGCAGCTTTTGCACTTTGAGGTATCTTGTCTTTGCCTCATGCAGGACTTTGCTGATGACGTAGACCGGGCGTTGGATGGTCTGGGACTTTTCCGGGGAATCCGGCTCATCTTTTTCCTTCTGCTTTAGGTCCAAAAATTTCATGTCTCCTGGGTCTGGTGCTTCCTTTGGTGGCTGGGGCCCAAAAGCTTCGGGGCCCTCTAGGGGGACCCAGTCATCCTATGGGGGTTGGGACCCAAAGGCTCCTTGGTCTCCGTGGCCCCTAGGGGGACCCAGACGTCCTCTGGGGGCTGGGACCCAGAGGCTCATTGGGCTCTGGGGCCTCCTAGGGGGACCGGGACGTCCTCAGGAGGCTAGGACCCAAAGGCTCCTTGGACTTCGGGGCCCTCTAGGGGGTCCCGGACGTCCTCTAGGGGCTGGGACCCAGAGGCTTCTTGGGCTCCGGGGCCCCCTAGGGAGAGCCGAACGTCCCTTGGGGGATGGGACTCAAAGGCTCCATGGGCTCTGGGGCCCCCTCGGGGGACCCGGACGTCCTCTCGGGGCTGGGACCCAAAGGCTCCTTGGGCTCCTGGGGCCTCCTAGGTGGACCGGGACGTCCTCATGGGGGCTCGGACCTAGAGGCTCCTTAGGCTCCGGGGCCCCCTAGGGGGACCCGGACGTCTTCTGGGCGCTGGGACCCAGAGGCTCCTTGGGCTCCGGAGCCCCCTCGGGGACCCGGACATCCTCTGGGGGCTGGGACCCAGAGGCTCCTCTGTCACTGGGGCCCCCTACGAGCTCCAAGCCTTGGGGCTCAGAATCAGCTGAAGGGGCTCCTTCATTTCGCTGGTGCAGCTGATGACTGGCCCGCTCTGCAACCAAAACCATGCTTACCACTTCTGTTGTGGTGGCGATGTAGAGGTACAGGGGCTCCCTGGCTCTGGTGCCACCATTATTGGCAGCGTCGTTAGCTGCTGCTTTAGCTCGCGGAACGCCTTCTCCGCTTCTTTGGTCCAAACGAACGGTCCGAACTAGCGTAGGAGCTTGAAGAACAGAAGGGCCTGCTCAGACAGCCTAGAGATAAACCGGCTGAGCGCTACCAAACACCCTGCAAGGTTCTGTACATCCTTGATGCGGGCTGGGGGCTGCATCAGCTCTACCGCTTTGATCTTCTCTGGATTGTCCTCAATCCCTCGGTGTGAGACCAAGAAACCAAGGAGCTTCCCAGCTTTGACTCTGAACACACATTTGTCGAGATTGAGCTTCGTGCGTGTGGTTCGCAATCTATCAAAGACTAGGGCAAGGTTCTCTAGTAATGATGTATGCGACTGGATTTTTACTACAATATCATCGACATATACCTCTACTAGGTCCCGAATGAGGTCCCTTAATGTTTTATGCATAGCTCGTACAAAGGTGGGGAGGGCATTCTTAAGACCGTAAGGCATGGAGACATAGCAGTAAAGGCCATCTACGGTTATAAATGCAGTATGTTCTTCGTATTATCTAGACATTGGGATTTGGTGGAACCCTGAGTACGCATCTAGAAATCATAGAATATCGCACCCCAAAGTTGAATCTATGATTTGATCAATTCTAGAGAGGGAAGGGATCTTTAGGACATGCCTTGTTGAGGTTGGTGTAGTCAATGCACATCCGAAGCATACCACCAGCTTTGGGGACGACAACCAGATTGGCCAGCCATCTTGGATGGTGGACCTCCCGTATGAAGCCAGCCTCGAGGAGCTTCTTGATATCCTCGCGAATGAAGTTCTGCCGCTCGATGGACTGCTTACGGGGCCTTTGTTGTTGCGGCCGTGCGTTGGGGTAGATCTGCCGACGGTGCTCAATCACTTCCCTGGGGATGCCCAACATCTGCGACGGTTGCCAGGCAAAGATGTCGATGTTGGCTTGGAGGAAGGTAATGAGTGCCGATTCCTGCTCGCCGTCCAGACTTCCCGTGATACGGGTGGTCTGAGCCGCATCAGTGCCAATCTGGATTGTCTTGATGGGTATGTCGTCGTCGTCGGAGGGCTGCACTCGTGGTGCAGCAGTGCGGCTATGAGCGTGTGGGTCTGGCGAAGGACTACTGGCTCAGCATCACTCAAGATAGGTCCAGGGACCGTTGCCAATGTTCCGAGCTTTTCTAAGACCATCACCGCAGCAGCGCGATCTCCGTGAATCTTGAGGACGCTGGATGGTGTCAGCATTTTGAGGATGAGGTAGCCATAATGGGCTACCGCCATGAACCGGTACAGGGCTGGCCTGCCGATAATAGCGTGGTAGGGGAGGCTCACCTCTGCGATGTTGAATAGGATATTCTCCGTCCTGAAGTTCTCGGGTGTCCCTAGGGTCACCCGGAGGTGGATGCAGCCGTACGGGGTAACACTCTCCGGTCCTACCCCTGAGAACGATCTTGTCGGGGCGAGCTCAGACTCGGGGATCTTTAGCTTGTCGAGGGCCACACGGCTGATGAGGTTGAGATCGGCTCCACCATCTACCAGAACGTGGTAAAACTTTATGTTGGCGATAGTGGGGGCGATGAGGAGGGGCAGCTTCTCGGCTCCCGCCATGTTCTCGGGGCAGTCGGAGGCATCGAAGCTGATCGCCGTCTCCATCCATTTGTGATGAGGCGCTAGGGCATGCGTAGAGGCTACCGAAGCCATTGCCTGGCGCAGGGTCTTGACCGCACTCCTAGAATCGGGTTCCCATGATCCTCCACATATGACGTGGAGTGCTTTGCGATCCTCGTTGTCGCTGTTGAGGTCGAGGTTCACGGCCTGGTGCACCATTTCCACGGTATGCACCGGCCTTTGGAACTCCTTCTCCATGTGTTCGTCAACGCGATAGTCGACCCCTTGGCTTGATTTCGCTGCAGCTTTCAGGCTTGATGAACAGCATGGTTGGTGAAAGCGCTACCACTTTTTTGAGTGAAAAAGCCCCTACCTGGCGCGCCAAATGTCGAAGGGTCAATGCGACACTTCCCCCGGATCTTCTAAGGAGAAGCCCGCGGAGGTTCTTGTTTGGCAGGGCTTAGGCCTCAAACCAGTGTTCTAGCGGAAGAGTATAAGACAGTTGTTTTTACGTGGTTCAGACCGCAAGGAGCGTAACACCCTACTCCACAGTGGATTGTATTGCTTGGTGAGTGTGTATGTGTATGTGTGTGTATTGGGGATTCTGAGTCTGGTCCTCGTATCGGTGGTCGTCTAGGCCTTTTATAACCAAGACTGGACGCCTTACAAGTGGGGTCCTAGGGCTCGACAGGTGGTCCCAGGGCAATCATATCCTAAAAGATCTAAGGCCTCCCGTATATGTTTCCCTGAGCGTGACGGTGGAGACTCGCTGTCTTGCCGCCTTCCTTGTCAGTAGCCCACACGCCGTTGATGACTGTGGCAGATGGTGTCCCGTCAGCCCGTCTTGTTGTCACAAGCTACCCACTTGGCCATGTGGGATAGGCCTGCAATGCCTTCACTGTGATGTGATTAGTCGTAGCGGTCTTCTGACCATTGGCGTGCTCCGCGTCGTGAGTCGAAGGTGGGTGCGGTCCTTCAATGCGTGCCCTGGATGGCGCGCTCCAACTTTTAACTCCCGCACCTTACCGTCTTGGGGTGCTGCAAGACACGTGGCAGCGCCGGTGCAGGTCCTCGCCGGGAAGGCTAGCCCTGGTCCTTCATGGCATGTGGCAGCTTCAGGGCTCCCAGGGCACGTGGCAGCTCCGCTCTCTCCTCACAGGGAGGGCGCTTGGTTCGGCGCTCTAGGCTTCATGGTGGCCCTGGGGCTTCTCCATCGAGGTTGTGCGGGTCTCTCCTCAATAAGTGGCACCTTGGGATGTTATCTCCCCTGGGGACCTTTATCCCATCCTTCGTACCCCACGTGGAGGCACTGGGACTGGATCGTGAGGGAGGTTGAGGCCTTGACAGTTTATAGATACTTGGCGCTGCCGAACTTGCCCTGGTGTTTTCATCCTATGTGCGAGGGTACCCGGTCTGCCAGGCACCGACAAATGTATTTAATAGTACATCTCATGCCATGCAGCTTCTAGGTCTTGGTTGCCTTCCAGAATGTACTGGAATGGGCAAGAATGACGTCAAAATCGTCCAGTACCTTTATGGGCTAAGAGTTGTGGCCGGTCCTCTTCACGTGAAGCGGGAGACGGTCGGTGAGGTGCTTGGGGTGCAAGGCCGCAGGGGTTTGGTCGAGGCAATTGACAACAAGTGTGGGGTGGAGTACCCACCAAAGGACTAGGCTATCGCCGTCTGTTTTTTTCTTTTTTGTTTGTAATAAATGTTTATTTTAATGAAATATGAATGTTTGCTTGATGATGAGTTTGCAATCTATTATTGAATGGTTTGTTGTATTTTTGTTATCGATCATCGAATGCGCCCGCAACAATGCTCAACTCTGATGAGCTCTGCCAAGGAAAAACAATCCTTACATTGTCGGCGTATGATACCGATTATCGATCACCGTTAGACAAACATTCCAATTCAAAAATAAAGCATGGTCGTAAATAAAGCATGTAATCCAAACAAGATACAATACAAACAAGTTTGTACAATACAATGTTGAGTGGGAAACAGAACAAGTGCGGGAAGCAGAACAAGTGCCAGATTTAGAGATGAGCTATCGAAGACGAGTCTCAATAAAGAACATCTCTCGTTTACATGTATGGAAGACGGGCCTCACAAGGGAGCTTCTCGCATTTAATAAGCTCGGAGATGGTCTCCATAAAACGCGTCTCTCTTATGTCGAGATACGAGACGAGCTTACGTTGAGCATGTCTCCCTTTTGTTCATCGTGCACATCACTTCCTTCATGTACTGCCCCTCCCCCCGTGCATCCGTAATCGACTCACATTCCCAGCCAAGACCAAATCTGCAGTTGCCTCACATTCCCACCTCTGCCTTCCATGGCAAACCACTATGTGCCTAGTGCTATTGTTGTTCGTGGTGTCTTGTCCTACGAGCTCCAATGATTCCACCTTGTTTCAGCAAAAATTGTGCCATCTGCTGGTGCCCCCTGTGCTTCTCTGGAAGCGACGCCAGACGCCCTCATGCAGCAGGTCCACATTCCTCACCCCTTCGTCTCCTGCCTTAACGCTGAGACTCTCCTGGTATGCTTTGATGTTCCCGAACATCGTGTGCTGGCATTGCATACGAGCTTTGTCCACATCATCAGCGACCGCCTCGACATCCGCCCATGGCACCCCTATTGCACTCACCTGTTTGGCTGGCCCTATCAGGCCAAATTTATGTTGAGCACCTGCCGCTCGATGCATGGTCGACCGATTGTGTGCGGCAAGCCTTCAAGGACATATGTGTGTTTGATCATATGCTAAAGTTTTTGGGGAGCAAGGAGGTGTTCAGATTTGTCACCTGGATGCCGAATCCAGACCTACTTCCACGCATGAATATTGTGACCTTCTTTCGTGAGCGTGTTGGGTGCTCCGACTCGGGGGACGAGCCACTTGGCAATGAGGGCCACTAGGTCGACCTTCTCATCCACTTTGATCACTTTTATGATCACTCTTTGCTTGAGCAGGTCTCCTCTAAATCGGATGGCGGCCTGCAGCCACATTACCACCCCTTCACCTGGCATCGAGGGTTTATTGACGGTCCGCGACTGGCAATGGTGCCCTCTCTTGCTCCACGCCACTCCTGTCTAGAACAAATATTCCTGGACCGGGTGAACGAAGGACGGTCTGATGTTTCCGACCTTCGCCCAGTGCTCCCAGGGGTCGCGGGCGGGGGTCGCGCGCATCGCTGGCATGGGTCACGGGCAGGGGTCGCGGGTAGGGGTCTCCGGGCAGCCTGCAGGGGTCGTGGGCAAGGGTCTTCATGCAGCCGGTAGGGGTCGCGGGCGTGGGTCGCGCGCATAAGGTCTGTAAGCTCAGAGTCTGTAAGCTTAGAGAATGCTTGTTTCATGAATTAATGAATTTGTTTGACGACGAATGTTATTTATTATTGAATGGTTTGTTGTCTTTTTGTTATTAACAAATGCGCCTGAATGAGGAAAACATTCCAATTCGTAAATAAAGCACGTAATACAGACAAGTTACAATACAAACAATTGGAGACATGCATGAATAAAGAACGTCTTGCATGACAGAGATCGGAGACGTGCTACGTTAAGGCGTGTCTCTCATTTCTTTAATTGACGCCCACATCTCACAGCTGCATGCGAGACGAGCTGCATATGGGCGCGTATCCCTTTTCCATCCATGGTGCAAAATCTCAAATTCGGAGAGAACGGTATTGATTGCCGGATTAATTTTTTTAACTTGACATCAAGACCGTCCTTGCCATATTTGATGTCAACATTGCATTGCCTCACGTTATATACTCGTTGCAATGCGCTCAACTTTCTGAGGTGGGACAAAAGATCTTTGCAGCCGCATGTGGGACAAACTTCATACGAGTGTGTCTCCCTTTTCCTTCGGCGGTGGGACCTTCGAAGAGGCATATACGAGACGGTCTTACTTAAAGCGTGTCTCCCTTTGCTTCCGTGTTTGATGTCAACATTGCATCGCCTCACATTATATGCTCGTTGCAAAGCGCTCAACTTTCTGAGGTGGGACAAAAGATCTTCACAGTCGCATGTGAGAAGAACATCATATGAGCATGTCTCCCTTTTCCTTCCGCGGTGGGACCTTCAAAAAGGAATATATGAGACGGGCTTACTTAATGCTTGTCTCCCTTTTGCTTCTGTGGTGGGACCATTGCATCATATGAGACGCTCTGTCTTAGAGCTCGTCTCCCTTGCAGAAAAAGTGCCAAATTCAGTAGTGCTCCATCAGAAACAGAACACAAGGCATCACAAGGCATATTTTACACATATGACCAATGAAAATCAAATTTATACTCAAGTGACAATATTTTCACACATTTGAGCATCTATCACACAAATATCCTAATGAAAGTCAATTCTTCACTCAATTGACCATATTTTCACATATTGAGCATATTTCACACAATCATTTTGCTACTTTCTATTGCGGTCTTGGTTTTTTGAAATTCTTGACTTTTTTATGGTGGTCGTTTCTGGTCATGATCAAACTTTCTTGCTGTTTTGAACTTGTTGCATGCTCACAAGTGCTTTTAATAATTAATCAATCAAATATCCTCCTATTGAACTTTCATGATCAAATAAAAATGAGAAAAGATCAAGAGAATATGCATGCACCGCACTTCTTCCTTTGAGATGGCTTATCATTGCACTTATATATGAACTTAGAAGAAGTTGTGTATGACTAAAACAATGTCCTTAAGATTCTGATTGTCAAATGACATAGGCTTGGCTTGGTTGTTTAGAATAAGGTAGATGCAGCATACAATCTCTTGCAAATGTTATATGATCAGAATTTGTGCCTTAAATAATATTGAAAAATGAAAAATGCAGCAACAAGTGTCATGCTTTCAGGTTTTGAAATAGTTAAGTTTGTGAGATCATGACTTGCTTAAATTGAAAATTACATTTGATCTCTAGTGTGGCTTACACTACTTTATGTATTTCATTGATGTAATAATGTATGTTACCTGATAGTATGACTTGGATGAGCTTTGTTTTATGTTTATATGTTATAATATGCTCATAACAAATTAAAATTTCTCTTTTGTACCTTGTTGAATACATTGTCAAAGGGGGAGAAATTGACCACACATTGCAAACATTCACAAGTATTTTGGGACGATTCTTCTCAGGGGCAGTGTACATCCTTAGGGGGAGAATTTTTGTTTTTATTCTCATTTAATTTCTGATTTACAAAGGGGGAGAAATATTTCGGGAGAAAATTATTTTCAAAACTTTTCATAAGCAATGTTCAGATTTTAAGTGGTGTTGCCAATGCATTCATCAAGGAGGAGATTGTGAGACCTATGTGTGCTGAATAGATTGGCTATGACAATAAAAGTTTTGAATACTACCAAAACACCCTTTTAACAAGGTCTAACTGTAGGTCTGAGCTCCTGCAAGGTCCAACGATAGGTCCGACTTGTTTTTGGTAGCTCCGGCAAGGTCCGACGTGCTTTGGCTGGGTCCGACTTCTTTGGCTAGGTCTGACTTCTTTGTCTTGGTCCGACTTATTTTGGCTAGGTCCGACCTATTTTTGCTAAGTCTGGCACTAGGTCTGACTAGCTTTGGATAGCTCCGGCGCTAGTTCCTACTAGCTTTGCTAAGCTCCGGTTCAAGGTCCAGTTAGCTTTGGCAAGGTCTGGTGTTAAATTACAATGGTTTTGCTTTTAAGTTGCAATGTTTCGAACTTGCTTTTTGGATTATGGAAAACTTGCTTAGCATTCTTTTACTAAGTTTTTGGTGGTTATGGCTGATATCATTTTGCTCTTGTTTGCAACCTGCTTATGTGAGGTGCTCACGTAAGGTGTTGTGGTTATCGGAACTAACGAGAGTCAAGTCGAGGACTTGTGCTCGGAAGTATTGGTTGTTTATTCATGTGCAGGTGTTGCTTGAGTTCTAGACATGGCTGGTGACGGGATCCATTGAACTAGTCTTGGGGATAAGATGAGCTTCAACAACCAAGTTCGTGAGGAATTGTGGTGTACTTGATCGGGAGGTCTCGCAACATGTTTGAATCAGGAACAATACATATGAAGATATTGTGGACGTCGTTGGAAGATGTGTTCACGTGTGCAAGGAGTGCATGGACGTGGCAACTTGGTTCCAGGGCGTGATGAAGAAATGTGTCAGGACCCGCCTTCTGTGGGTCCACTTGTGCACCCCGTATCAATCCCTGGATCAGTAGTTGGTACACACAATATAATAGATCGAGATCCATACAACAATTATTTATTTATAAACAATATAAATCTTACATACATGATCTAGATTACATTAGACGTGGTTGTGGATGACCACCAAAAAAGGTAAATCTTTGAAAACAGCATAGCAGAAAGGCGCCATTCCCAACAGATAGACTTGGGAAGTAGGACTAGATCTAATCGTCATCCTCACACGCTTCAACTTCTTTGTCTTCTGATAAACCACATATAAAGCAAGAGTGAGTACATAAGGTACTCCACAAGCCCTTAGACTACTCAAGGGGAGGTGTTTCATGCATTGGGGCTTGTAGCAAGGAGAGGCCATACAGCTTAGTTTTGCCAAAAAGCATTTTATGCAAGGTTCTCTTAGAAAATAGTTTTGAAATAAAAGGGAGAAGTTGTTGAATCAGTATTATTATAGTTGGCGGGCCCTGGGGGAGTTTTTGACCATCCTGCCAGTTCTCTTACGTTTACATGAGTCTTCGGACCCATGGCCCTAATGACTCCAACGCGCATGCCAATACTTTCCAAAAACACGGCAACTGTGGCTACCCACACACACACACACACACACACACTTCAAGGAGATGCACTAATGTTAATCATAAGAAGCCCAAGGCATAGTGTGTCAAGACTATGACAACAGCTATACGGATAGATTAAGACTCTGCAGAGTTTGTACACCTTAACCACAGGACATGCCCACCGCAGTGTGACATGACGCTCATCTCATCTTCACCTCGGCCCGACACAGGAGCTATTCGGGCATTCTCTACCCAGCCAGCCAACAGATGACCCTCGGTCTCTGTGCCATTTCCTGGTCCACCGTGCCCTCCATGGCTCTCCAGTTGTCTCATGTGGCAGTCACCAGAAAGGTAGAGTGAGTCCCGCCCATACCGGTTCTGTGGTTGTACGAAATCACTATGTTGAGATCAAATGAACCAGTTCTTATATTGGTGAGGCGGCTCCATCCGTCCTTGGCAGAAGGACTATTCTGAAACACACAACATCGAAATAAACTGAAGTACTCGGCATAAGTATAATTCGGAAAGCATGGTCATCAGACTATTACTGAAGCACTCAACATCGATCGGTGGGTTACACCAAATATACAGCCACATCCGGTATACCTCTTCGGGAGCCCGCAACATCCAATGACCATATCCGCCTTGACCACCCTCCCACTTCACACACACAGTTCATTAATCCCCAACCCATATTCTAACTCACACCACCAAACACCTTTTAACACATTTCACAATCATGTATATAGTGTGTAGTGATTCGCGATGCGAACATCGCAGAGGTTCCTAAGCATAGTATTAACAAGGAGGTTTCGAAGTGTGGGTAAGCTCCTGGTGAGCTCATCCAGGCCAGAGTGGCGTCTATGGTGGCTAGCGAAGGTTTCCCACGGTGAGCTCACTGGTGCATCGATGAAGTTTGGTGCGCGCGCAAGGAATCAAGGAATTAGTCGTGCCTAGGCAGTGCTAGGTTCTAGTGGAGCATGGAGGTGCACTAGGTCGGACCGGGGTGACACCCATGTCGGTCAGCGACGGACAGTGGCGGCCACGCTTGGCGGCGCGCAGGTGATCTACCCATGCGCGCAATTCTTCATGGAACAAGTGTGTCTTGGGTGTGTTCCAGGGTGCGTGGAGCATGCTCGTGTGCTTGGCCTGGTGATGGGAAGAACACGGCGACGGCAGTGCAACTAGGGTTGCCGACGAGCACTCGCTACACTAAGCTATTCTTTGAACTAACACGCGTTCCAGATAAAGCACTAGTTGATGGATGTACTGGCAAGGTTAATTAGGGAATAGATTCTCACCGGATCAGGAACGCGCTTTGGCGGCCGGAGTTGGGGAAAATAGGGGAGGTCCGGCAATCAACGGCGAGGGACGCTCGGTCAAGCGTGCTTGATGCTTGGGAAGGAAGTGTGAGGAGTGCTAAGTCACATGCGCGATAGAACGGGGATTTGAGGGGGGGTGCTTTTATAGGCGAAAGAGGCAGTGGCGAGGTAGGGTGGCCAAAGGCAGTTCACGAGGCCAGCTGGCAGGGTAGTGTGGGTTCTGTGGCGCGTGCGTTTCGTCGAGGCCATGATGGCGCGGTGGGGAAAAGGTAGGAGGCAACGTTGTGAGAAGGCGGCTCTGCGCATGGTGTGGCGCAGCCTAAAGTGACGGGCGACGTCCTGTCGCCGGTTTTCCCGAGGCACTGCCTGGCTCGAAGAGGAACGGGAGGAGGAAGAAGCGCTATAGTATGCCAGCAGTTGGGCCAGGCTGCGCGCTGGATAAGAGAGAAAGAGGAATTGGGCCGCACGTTGAGAGGGAAGGAAGGGAGCGGGCCGCGCAGGCTACTTGCTAGGGAGAGGTTGGGTTGTTTGCCCTTTTCTTATTTCTTTGTGTTTTCTTCCTCTTTTCTATTTTAATTTCCAGTTTGTTTCAAATCCAATCTGAATTCAGATTTAGTTCACACCAAATTATCTATGTTCAAGTAGTTTTGTATTCAAATAGTTTGTTTATCATTCGATTTAATGTCTATCACTAGATATAATTAAATTGTTCATTGTGCATGTGTACACATACATACCACTTATTTATCGTTATTATTTCCTTTGTTAGTTTAGATTAATGACCAAAACCAGCTATTGTAGTTACGACCATATATATTATTGGTTTTCTTTTGGACTTGGTTTGGCTTAAGGTCCTCTAATGTTCGATTAATTGTCTGCTCTCATTATTTATCTTTGGGTTTTGTATTAAGGTTTGGTACGTATATTTCTACATGTTTTTATCTAAACAGGTACCCTACCTCTGTTTCTACCACATATTGGGTTGGTAAGAATGGATTACGTGGTTTGGGTTTGTAATATTCGATCGATTGCTCACCCTCCTTTACTAATCTATTTATTCATGAGGTTTATATTAAAGTCGACATACATGTGTTTATATTTGCGCATACATGCTACTTTTGTTATTAGCTCTTATTTTATATATGATTTGAGTTTTTTCAAGGCGTTAATGTTATTATTCTTTTGAATTATATCTGGTTTGATATTTTTAAATACTCACTCAATCAATGACACATCTCTATTCATTTAATTTAATTAATAGTGAGCTGACATATTCATATATTTGTTTATGCTGAAATTCCGTTCCTTCTTCCACATTCGTTTTGAAATATTTCAATCTAGTTTAGAGTTTGTTTCATATTTAAACATGTGGGTGTTCGTATTTGTACTCTTATATCTTCCAGTTTCTATTGATGATTAATGCTTGTTCGTGTTTCATTCGAAATTTTTAATTCAGAGTGATTTTATTTTTTAAAAAATTTCGGGCTGTGACAAGATGTGGATGTAAAGAATTGGTCAGAAAGGTCCAACCGACTAGTTTATGAACTCAGACTGCGGCTAAGTCTGGTTTGACTGAAATATGGAAAGATTTAAGTTGGTTATGATAGGATTTTGTGTGGATCACGAAGTTGAGTTTTTTTAAGAATGTGGGATACATTCCTAAGGTGTTCTGAAGTCTTAAGATTGCTTCTATCTGCGTATAGAAGAGTCTATAGCGGTTATGAAAAGATTCAGTAGAAACTGAGTAGGATACGAGTCTTAGTTTGCTTTGGGTTGGCCTCATGGCTGGTTATATAACGAAGGGAGGCTAGAGCTCATGGTACATGGATTTTGGGATGTTCCTCTTGTGTTCTGTCAAATAAAGATCGTAATTTAAAGGAACTTTTGTGCCTTGTTCATCCGACTTGTTTCAGACAAGTTTTCTCGTCGAGTTTCAGCACACCACTACCTTGCTTCAGTGGTTTTATCGTAACTCGAGTTTTACAAATCCAATTGATGTGATTCTTTTTTATTGTCTTCACAACTTGATTATGTATCATCTGTGAAAATTTCACGGTCATTGAATTTGTGGTTTCTGATCTACAAGAGTTTCTTTGCAGTGTTGCAGATCTGTTTTTGCTCGGATAGAAAAGATTCACTTTTGTTCGATCTTTCAATAGTAACATGGGTTTTTCTCGACGTATTTACGTGATTCTTGTTGTGATGTCTTCGTGACTTGATTCTCCACAATCTATACTGGTTTCATCACAATTGATTACATTTAGATTAGTTGCACACACGATTACTTTAACAGATCAATTTTCTACTAAGGGGTTTTTGTTGCTTCTGCTGAAAAAGTTGTAATCTACAATTCACCCCCTCTGGTAGCTTTTTACGTGCTCTTCGATCCTACAAAATTATCCTTCATGCACCAAAATGGGTGTTTCATTGGAATGTAGCATCGATGTCCCATGTACACTACTTTTCATGACTCGCTCAAATATTGTGAGTTTATTTCTCTGAAAAATAAGGACATCGGCAACCTACTTTCTTACTATGTTTGGACACATTATGTGCTGTTGGAGAATCACTAACAGTCACAAATAAAATGACTTTAAGACAAAAGTACTCACACTTGTGCTCATCTCAGACCTGCACTCCATCTTTGTACCACGACTTCTTCCGATCTTCAACCAGAGGCCTAGTGTTGATGTCATTCCTAGGTTGTTGTGGCCCCCGTATCAGTCCTAGCATCATATTATATTTCCGTTTGTTACACAAAAAAGGAGGAAGGTTCAAAATCGTTAGCAAAATTGGCCATGTGTTATGTGTGCTACTGTTCAAAAAAGGATTTATGTCATCGATGCTCATTGTGATCCTAATATTCCTCGGATTGATGGCAAATTCAGAATTTCGTGAATCAATGTTTTGCCACTGTGTAGCATCAATGGGATGTCTAATCATTCTAGCATCCTGCTCACACAAAAAGAAACGAGTAAAAAGACATCGGGCGTATGAGCATCGGTTAGCTATTTTAGCCGGTGGTCATATTTTATAACCATCGGTGCACCGATGGCTCTAGCCGACGCTCATTTCTTGACGCCTCTAACCATTAAAGTTGTCGGTCCCAATACATTTATCTATTATAGCCATCGTCTACTGCGACCGACACATTTATTCTATACAGCTGTCGGCCCCTACCCCGGACTCCTCTACACTATTACAACCATCGGTCACGGAGACACCGATGCTTTTAAGTCTGACACATCCAAAAAGAATCCTGTTTCGGTCCCCAATCTCGGTTCCCGGCGCAGCTCACGCAGCTCAGATGAACAATAATTCCAGATCCATATGAACAACAATCTTCTCAGATGAACAGCATACAGGAACAATTCATACACTCACAATTTCGATTTCAAATGAACATCAATATGTTCCTTTGGAAAATGAACACAAGAACGAATACAAGCACGTCGATCTGCCAAACACAAAATGAACACAAGAACAAAAAAAGACACAAGCGGTGGCCATCTCCCTGGTCTCTTTCGCAGCCGGCGGAGCCTCCTCCTCTTCGGCCTCCTTTACAGCCGATGAGGACTCCTCGTCAGCCTCCTACACAGCCACCGGGGCCTCCTCCTCTTCGGCCCCTTCGCAACCACCAAGACCTCAGCACTGGTCGTCGTGGCGGCCGGATCTTGAAGACTCTCCGGCAGATCTCGGGGCAACAGCCGTGGGAGGCATCGCGGAGGCTGCGCTAACGCAGCCGCATCGTGGGAGGCTTCGGGGACTCGCCAGAACCCGCTTCCCATCATTGTGGCGGCCGGAAAGGAGCGGCGGACTCCAAGCACATGCCTCTCTCGATGTATCTGGAGCTCACCCCCTCTGCCACTTTGTTGGATCCTTTGCTATAGGGGCGGTAGCCGCATATGGCATCACTGTGGGAGGCAGTGGTGGCAAGCCCGTGTCGAGCCTGTGGGGAGGATAGCCGTAGCCAACGGGGAGGAGAGCTGGAGCCCAAGGGGGTGGAGGCGGCGGCGCATCGTGTGGACGGGGGTGACAACAGTGGGGATATTGGGAGAGCCGGCGGTGGCATCAGGACCTAGAGAGCGGATGAGCATGTGGGCGATTTTTGGGGCGGTGGCCTCGGGACCTGGCGTGCGGATGAGGACGAGGCAAGCACAGTGACTGACGACCTCATTCTTGCATCTTAAAAAATCCGGGACAGAGAAGCTGCAGCTTAAAAAAATCCAGGGACTCGGTCTTGTCGCGGTGGGAACTGGCCGTAATTAAAAATTTCGTATTCGGCGCCAGCGTGGACTAAAAAAATTAGTACTCGGCGCCAGCGCACACCTTTACAGTCATCGATTGCTCTGGGCAGCCGACTATTTTAATATTACAGGTGTCGGCTTATTTGACATAACCGACGTATTTAGCCCTCTGCATGGCCTCACATGTATAGCCGTCAGTCTTCGTGGACCAGCGGATGGTCATATATTTATGGCTATCGGTTTGTCTGTGGACCCAACGCTTTTATTTTAAACTATCAGTTTTTGTTCAGGTGCCGATGTTTTTATTTATCACTATCGCTTTTCCTTATTCTGACGTCCTTATGTTATTTAAATGTGATGACCCTGGCATTTTTAAATAACCCGACGGCCTATTGCTATTTTCTTGTAGTGTTATGCTTCTCTTTGTGCCATCGCAACAATTCTGACCCCTTGTTTGCAAACCAATGCTTCGAACAAGGAGTGATAGGAAAGTACCAAAACACCTTTTTAGGACATCCTTTTCTTCTGTTTCTATTGCAGTTCTCGTCATCACCGTCGTCTTTCCTACGATTGAACTGGTCAAGTACAGAAATAGGGCATTTTTTTGAGGTTTTCGTACTCAGGTCCATGATATAGAATGCAATCATTCTTGCGCGCGTAGATTTTCTCCACCTCCAAACCCAGTGGACAGATTATCTGTTTTGCCTTATAAACCGTCATCGGGACTGTGTTGCCTTGGGGTAACATGTCCTTAAGGAGCGTCAACAATTCTTAAAACTACAATACCTCCATCCGTTGCTCGCCTTCAACTGGAAAAGTTTTACCATCGCAAACAGTCTTGTTACTTAGCCGCACAATCATGATACCATGGCTTCTTCGAGTCTTCGATCATCTTCTTGTACTTTGCAAGTTCACGACTACTATACTGATAATCATAGTCATGTCTCTCGATATTGCATACCATGTCCTCTATGTTATGCACCTGAAACTCAATGTTGTCATCGGTGAACCCTGGCATATCTGGCTCGTTCACATCATCGTATTGATCCTCTTTGACACTTGCAGGAACCTCCCTCTCCAGATATGAATCTCTCATCTCTGCTTCATTAAGCCTCTCCTCCCCATGTTTGTTCCAACATCCATAATCCACCATGAATCCATGTATGATCAAATATGACCTCAACAAATCATTTATGCGATATATCTTCTTATTCTTGCAATGTTTGCAAGGACAACAAATATTCCCTCCAATGTTGTCTAACATGTCTGTCGTAGTGTGCGATCGACACTTCCTTGGTACTACTAGATTGTAGCCCACGGATGTTCTTGATTTGTTGGGGCGCGCATGATATTACGAACAAGATGATGACACGATGATTTTATGTGGTTCGGGCCGCCTGAGCGTAACACCCTACTCCACGGGTTGTGTGTTGTATGTATTGAGTTTATGGTGCTTGTGAGTGTGTGAGCTTGCTTGTCATGTATCGTGGTGCGCAACCCTTTTATAGTCTAAGGACTGGCCGTTACATCAGCCTGGTCGACATGTGGCCTTGGCGGTAGTTAGTTTCCTAATACACGATCTATAAATACTAAGCACAATTAACAACATGATAACGCGCCTTAATGGCAGCGTTACTGTTGTTAAGAGTCCTCCGATAGTGTGTCATTAATATGGTATTTTTTGGTACCCTGCGTACCGGATACCCCTTGGAACCGCGAAGAGTGCCGAGGAACTCCACCTATCTAAGTTCAAGACCTCCGAAGGCCCCATGTGTCATACAGAACCGGACCTGCCTCCCTTCTATGGTTAGTCCCAGTGCCGCCACGTGTATCATTAAACCGGATCTATATTCCATACATGGGAAAGCTCTAGACTAGATACCTGTGTGGCGTCCCCGGACCTAACCCCCGACAGAGGGAAGCTCCGGTACCGACACGTGTACAGCAGCACCGGACCTACTCGTCCAAGGTAGTAAGCTCCGGAGCTGCCACGCGTCCAACTGCTGGACCTTCAACTTCAACAGGCTGATTGGTGGACCTCAAACGGCTCGGACCTTCAAGGGACATTAAAGCTTCAAGACCCGATTATGTGTCATTAATGCTGTCTTAATGACACACGATCGAAGGACCCTTAATACCAGTAATGCCACCATTAAGGGGCGTTACCATGCTGTTAAGGGTAATTAAGTACATTAATTGTGTATTAAGCATCAGTAACCGCCAGGGCCACATGTCGGGTCAGGCTAACGATGTAACGACCAGTCCTTGTACTATAAAAGGACTGGTCGAGCAATACACAAGGGAGAGGTCCACACACGTGCTCAAGACACCCTAGTCTGTAACACTCTAGCGCTCAGACGCTCAATACAACAGCAGCACACCCGTGGAGTAGGGTATTACGCTCAGACGGCCCGAACCAGGTAAATCCTCGTGTCAACTTGCCATATTGTTCTGAATCTCTGCGCGCCTACAAACGAACTACAAACTCCGCGGGCTACTAATAGTAGTACCGGGAGAATTGCCGAAATCACACTCTGACAGTTGGCGCGCAAGGTAGGGCGTGCCCGAGATTCAAAGATGGTGAATTCTGCTGTTGGATCGTCCAATGGAAACCATGCTGCACAACCTGCTGGAGGCAACCCCTCCAACATGCAGCAGCCAGGAGGTGTTGTGGATCCAGCAGGAGTCATGCCACCACCACCACCATCTGTACCGGCAAATCAAGCTGGACAGCGAGATGGGACATCTATGTCGGTCACTGCATCGGTGAACAACAACCCCGAACACGCGCTTCATGCTGCGCCTTCTCTTCTCCAACGTCCACCACCTCCAGGAGCATCCCAGGGTGCAATGGAGCAGTCGAGAGCTGATGTGAATCATTTGGTTGCAGCAGCAGCCGATCGCATCAGCAACCAAGGTCTTCCGCCCTCGAGGCGGGCCCAATCGCAACATCAGACCTTATTGGGTAGACTCGGTCCGCACGCTTCACAGCACAGGAGGCGTGCTGCATCTCATGAGGCAACGTTGCTGCCTTCCGGGGCGCGACATACCCACACGATAATGAGGCTTTCGACTCATGACCTCCGGGCTGAGCTCGATTGTCGTTATCGACAACAGGACGGCCGCGTCCACATCGAGCGTGCTCGTGAGAGGCGAGAAGCTCGGGACAGCCCTGCTCCTGAGGGACTAGGAGGAGGTTGGTCTGCCTTGTCCATGCACCTATGCATGGTCAGATGGCCGCAAAAGTTCCAGCCTCACCTACCGGAGAAATTTGACAGGACTGTCAATCCCGCCGAATTTCTTCAAAACTACTCTACCGCTATTCTTGCGGCTGGAGGAAATGAGGCCGTGATGGCCAATTATTTCACTGTGGCCTTAACTGGGACCGCCAGGTCTTGGTTGATGAGCCTTCTGCCTGAATCCATCAGCAGTTGGGCGGAGTTGTGCCAATAGTTCACCACCAATTTCGGGAGCTCATACACCCGACCAGGCACAGAACTGGACCTTTTTGCTGTCAAGCAGAAGGGGAGAGAGTCCATGCGATCTTTGATCTAGAGGTTCTCCCAGGTACGAAAAACAATTCCTTCTATCTCAAGCACCTCTGTTATTTTGGCATTCAGACAGGGCCTTCGAGACAAGAAGATGTTGGAGAAACTGGCGACTAAGGAAGCAGTGTCACAGAACTCTTCAGCATAGCAGACAAGTGTGCCAAGGCTGCTGAGGGCCGTGAAATGCACTCCCAACCACCTTCGGAGGTCAACAAAAAGTCCTCCAAGGGTGAAGCCACTACCTCCGGGAGTGGCAAGAAGAAGAAAAAGTCCAACGGCAAGAAGAAGCCGTCGGCCGGCACACCTATTGCTCCAGCTGCTGCAGCTCCGGGTGGCCGAGCGCCACGCCCCAAGAAACGACCTCGGCCGTCTTCTGAAGACGGTGGCAGCTCCAAAATGTGGTGTCCCATACACAAGACGAACAGCCACAACCTGGAAGTCTGCCGAGAGGTTCAGAACCTCGCCGAGCGCTACAATAAGCGCCGGGAAGAAGCTGCTTTCCGTCAAAGGGAAGGAAAACAAAAAGTCGACGAAGCTCCAGCTGAAGAGGAGTTAGGCTTTTAGTACCCAAAAAAGGTCTTGAAAGTTGTTTACACCTCCGTTGACGACGACTCCGACATCTCCGACAATGAGCGTCAGAAGACCATGAACACCATCTTTGGTGGTTCGTGGGACATCACCTCACGTCGTGTCCTCAAGACCATGCGGCGTGACATGGCCTCTGTAGCTCCCACCGCCAGGGCGAAGCCTCACCGGAAGTGGATGGACAATGCCATCACTTTTGATGCTTCAAACTGCTCTCAGAACATGATCGGAGCTGGTCAACTTCCTATGATGGTATCTCCAACCATCAACAACACAGCTCCACCATGTGATGGTGGACGGAGGTTCGGGGTTGAACCTCATAAGCTTCGAAGCCTTCGTCAAGCTTCAGCTCCGACCTTCGGATCTTCGCCCCTCCTGACCTTTCTTCGGAGTAGGTCCGTGGGGCATCAGTCCACTCAGTGCCATTACTCTCCCAGTGACCTTCGAGACTCGGGAGAATTACAGGACCAAGAAGTTGGTCTTCGATGTGGCGCAGATCAACTTACCATTCAACGCCATCTTGGGCAGGCCAGCCTTGTACAAATTCATGGCTGCTGCTCATTATGGCTACTTGGTGTTGAAGATGCCAACACCCTCAGGCGTTCTCCGAATCCGTGTAGATCGCACCGCCGGAGTTACTGCTCTGGAAGAACTCCACGCGCTTGCTACAGCGCAGGAGGAAGAATTCGGAAAAGAACAAGCTCCGAAGACTTCGAGCATTCGTCATTGAGGCTCAACCTTCGCACCTCGTGTGCAACCAAGCGCCGACACCGACATTCCCATCAAAGTCATTCAAGTCAGTTCCAACGCTGCTCAGACCACCCGTATATCAGGAGGTCTGAACGACAAATAGTAACTCGCGCTCATCACTTTTCTCCGGGCTAATGTCGACGTGTTTGCCTGGCAACCGTCACAAATGCCTGGGATCCCTAGGAAAGTGATTGAGCACAATCTGAAGATTTATCCCGATGCTCGGCTTGTACATCAGAAGCCTCAGAAGCAATTAGTAGAGCGACAAAACTTCATACGTCAAGAAGTGAAGAAGTTGCTAGAAGCTGGATTCATCTAGGAAGTCTTCCACCTAATATGGCTGGCAAACCCAGTCGTTGTACCCAAAGCTGGCGGGAAGCTTCGGATGTGTATCGACTACACTACACTGAATAAGGCATGTCCTAAGGATCCATTTCCACTACCTATAATAGATCAGATAGTAGATTCCACCTCCGGGTGTGAATTAACGTGTTTCCTAGACGCACATTCTAGGTACCATCAAATTAGAATGTCTAGGGAAGATGAAGAGCATACTTCCTTCATCACAGTAGATGGATTATATTGTTACAATGCCATGCCATTCGGTCTCAAAAACGCTGCTTCAACGTTTGTACGAGCTATGTACAAAACTTTTGGAGAGCTTATCAGAGATGTAGTGGAAGTGTACGTCGATGACATCGTTGTCAAGATCAAGAACAAGGAGTCATTTCTTGATACCTTGCAAGCTGTCTTCGACAAGTTGCGAATCACACGCACAGAGATGAACCCAGACAAGTGTGTCTTCGGGGTTAGCTCCGGAAAGCTTCTTGGATTCCTGGTGAACCACCAAGGAATAGAAGCGAATTCGGCGAAGATTAAAGCTATTGAAGACATGCAGCCACCAGCCCGCATCAAGGACGTCCAGAAGCTCACTGGATGTCTAGCTGCCCTTAGCCGGTTCATCTCGAGACTGGCGGAACGGGCGCTACCCTTCTTCAAATTATTGAGGAAGTTCAGACCATTCTAATGGTCTGAAGAAGCAGAAAAGGCTTTCCAAGAGCTAAAGCAGCTCCTCACCACTCTACCAACTTTGGTAGCTCCGAATCCTGGTAAGCCACTTCTGCTTTACATTTTGACAACTGACGAAGTTGTTAGCATGGTCCTAGTTGCGGAAAGACCAGAACCATCTCTAGCTCAGGAAGCCAAACCACTACGAGAGGGTCCGGAGCTACCTGAAGGCGAGTCTGGGTCCCAGACCCAGACCCGGATCCTCTAAGTACGACACCAGAGGATCAACCTCCTTCAAATGAAGGAATTACTGTTACTGAGCAAGAAGATCCGGACCTTTCCAGGAAGTTCTGAGTCACTTCAGAAGAAGCTCCGGGTTCCTCCAGAAGGAACCGGGAGGTCCCCGAACAAGGTCTGGACCACTCCGGGAAGTTCTGGGTTGATGAAGAGGAAGCTTCGGGCCCCTCCAGAAGGGTCCAGACAGTCCAGCGCCCAGTGTACTTCATCTGTGAAGTACTCCATGACGCCAAGACTCAGTACCTGGAGGTGCATAAGATGCTCTAGGCAGTCCTTATTGCCTCTAGGAAGCTTCGTCACTACTTCCAAGCTCATAAGATTTCAGTGGTAACCTCTTATTCACTGCGCACAATCTTGCATAATCCCATCTCTACTGGCAACATTGCAAAGTGAACAGCGGAATTGGCCGAGTTCGATCTTGAATTCGTCCCAAGACAAGCAATCAAGAGTCAAGCCTTGGCGAACTTTGTGGCGGAATGGACCCCTTCTCCATCAAATCCTGGGGGCCCAAGTGAGCAGAAGCCGGAACCCAAGGTTCCGGTCTTCACTGAGCCTCACTGGACTCTCTACTTCGACGGCTCAGTGCATAAGCAGGGGGTCGGAGCTGGAATCCTTCTCCTCACTCCGACAAGGGAGAAGGTCAAATACATGGTTCATCTTGACTTCAAGGCGACCAACAACATGGCGGAGTATGAAGCATTAATCTATGGGCTCAAGGTGGCAATATCGTATGGTGTCAAGCAGTTGTTGGTAAAAGGTGATTCGCAGCTCGTTATAAAACAAGTCAAAGGTGAATCTTGCTGCAACAACCTTCAACTAGATGCATATCTACTTGAAGTCCAGAAGCTTCAGAAGGACTTTGAAGTTCTGGATCTTTGCCATGTCTAGCATCTCGACAATGCTGAAGCCGACGAACTATCGACGAAAGCTTCAATCGGAGCTCTGGCTCCCGACGGAACCTTCATCTGGAGATAGTCAAGACCAATAGCTCAGCCTGCCGAACTGAGCGAAGGGGGCGAGACCAGCACCTCGAAGTTGGCTGTCCCGATGGCCCTGTTACCATGGCGTCCATCAAGGGTCGTAGGTGCTTCAGGAAGCTCCGAGCAACCCAGCACGCAAGACTCAAAAGCTCAAGTTAGCTCCAATGCATGGATCTCGGAGATCCGGAGCTACTTGAGAGACAATATCCTTCCTGAAGACAATGTATCCGCTGACCGGGTAGTCAGATTGGCTAAAAGATACACACTGGTAGAAGGGGATCTCTATCGGCGTGGTGCCAACGGCATCCTAATGCGGTGCATCACAAGGGAAGAAGGTCACGAGCTCCTCGCAGAAATCCATGGAGGTGAGTGTGGGAACCACGCATCTTCAAGCATGTTGGTCGGTAAAGCCTTCCCGCATGGTTTTTACTAGCCTACAACACTCCAGGATGCAACCGAGCTAGTGAAGAAATGCAAAGCATGCCAGTTTCATGCGGAGCAAATTCACACATCAGCTCAACCCTTACAAATGATACCTCCTGCATGGCCATTCTCTGTGTGGGGGATGGATATCTTGGGACCTTTCCCAAGAGCCGTCGGAGGTTACAAGTTCATGTATGTCGCCATCGACAAGTTCACCAAGTGGCCAGAAGTGAGTAACTTCGGCCTTTCCGCCGGAGTGGACCTGAGCCCATTCGTTATTGACTGGGTCGATTCTTGAATATGTGATCTCGATCCAATTATGGTTTCAATCCAAGCGTTGCGGAGGCTTACTTAAAAAGGTAAAGCCTACACTATTTGGGGACTCTTTACACTTTCGATCGAACTTGCGCTCAGAGCCTCCCAACCTTCGCATAGCCTTCCAAATTTCGCTTCACTTTTCCGCGATGGAGTTGGGTCTTCCCCGCATCAAGGTCAAGACCAACGAAGAGATAGCCAGTGTCCGGACCTACATGTGGTGGTCCAGTGACTCCTGCAACAAGGAAATCTGCTTTGGCAAGCTCCCCCTCAAGAAGGAGCGCACCAAAGAGATGGTGTACTTCTCTGCATACACCATGGTGGGTCTGATCCCGCCTTTTTCAAGCTTTCTCTTTATGCTGCTGGATTTCTACGACCTCCAGCTTTATCATCTCGGCCCCCACTCCCTCTTGCTAGTGGCAACTTTCGTCCACTTCTGCGAGATGTGGGTGGGTGTGCCTCCCTGCATCTAGCTGTTTCAGACCTTCTTCACGGTCCACACCACCGGCAAGGGGACGGAGCTCATCGGCTTCTACTACTTCGTGAGGCGGAAGAATTGCCCCTTCAAGTACTTGAAGACCTTCCCCTCCGGCAAGTGGGACGATTGGAAGAAGTATTGGGTGATCATCACTGTGGAGGAGCACGAGAGGCTGGAGCTGTGCAACATCCTTCCCAATGTCGACACCGACGCCTGGAACATAGTTCTGGTGCTGTCGGATGCGTACAAGCCCATCCTAGAAAGGATCGAAGAATGCATAGAGGGAGGAGTGACCCCCCAAATGGTCTTCAGCAATTTCTTGGTGAACAGCTGGGCGCCGCTGAAGACTAGGGATTGGCTTGCGTGGGCTTTTAATGGTGAGATGGATCATAACTGAATTGAAGTCGGTTTGAACACCAACTCGGATGATGAAGCTTTGAAGATCCATCTCATGAAGTTTTAGTATCGATGTATCTCCCGCGACGCCCTGGCTCCACCGGCTGCATTCCTGCCTCTGAACATGGTTGCGGAGGTTAGCAGGGAGATCCGGAGGAGAATGCTAGCGTTGGATTACCTACGTGTGGTGGAGAGACGCCATATCTCTGGGGTTGCAATCTCCGAAGCTTCAGAGAGGGTGGCCACCCCTGCCGCAAGCAAGAAAGTCAATGATGTCGGCAAGGGCAAAGGCAAGGAGCCCGCCAAATCTTCCAGCCGGAAGAGGAAGTTGAGGCATGCAGACTGGAGCTCTGTCAGGTAAACTCCATCTCCGATAGCCCCTTCTCCCCGGCGAAGCAGATCTTCATAGCCACGCCTCCTTTGATGTCGGCGTCTTCAAGGAACACAAGCTCTGACAAATCAACTCCGATTCCAATGCCCACTGCAGGCTCCGGGTCCGGCGGTCCTTCCCAGCCTAGGAAGGTCCCGACTTAGAAGACTAAAGCTGCGGTGGCTAGATCCCAGCCGAGGTCTGAGGTCTTTGCCTCACCGGATCTGGTGGGCTCCGACTCCAGGCCCCAGAAGAAGAAATTCTGCAGCGAATGGGGCGGTAGCATTTCCAGGTAAGCATTGTCATCTCACCCGGTGGTGCCACTCTTGTCTCTGTCATGTTTTTGATTTTCCCAAACTTTCGTTTGCAGGGTGTCGAGAAAGAAGTCCGAGGCTTTAGCACTTGCTGCAGCTACTGAGGCTGAGCGTGCGGAAGCTCCGACTTAAACCCATGTGCCTTCCCAAGTGGTGGCAGAGGACACGGCGGCTCTGTCGCACGCTGTTGTGGACTTGGATCCAGATGAGACGTCAGAAACTCCCGTGGTAGCACCGGACCATGGGGGAGATGTTGATTAAGATGCGCCAGTAGCCACAGCGCCTGCGGCTGAAGATCCAGTGCAAGAGACGGAGATGGCGGAAGCTCAGGCGTTTGAGCCGGAGGTAACCAAAGCTCCGGCGCGTGTGCCAAAAGTTGTTGCAGATCCAGAGATTGATCCGGAGGTGCCCAAAGTTCCGGTCTTTGTGTCAGAGATTGTTGAAGCTCCGACACCTGATCCAGAGGTAGTAGAAGTACCGGCGCCTGAGCCGGGAGTTGTGGGGGCTCTGGACGAAGCTCCAAAGTCTGCCGCGGAGGCGATTACTCCAGAGGCGCACATGTCCGAGCCGGAGCGCCCAAAAGAGTTGGCGATGGACCCTCCACCTGTAGAGCCGTCAGCTGAAGATGTGGAGGGGGGACCTAAGGCGTCAGCCTCGGAGGTTAGTGTTCCCACAATGGGACCATCGTCGGCGGCATTAGAAGTAGAAGAGCTTCAGGGGGCGACCCTAGTACTACAAGACTGCAGGAGACCATGCTTGTGGCGTGGCACCCGATTTTTGTACTGGAGGACCCCATGGAGCTAGAGGAGATGACCCTGGCAGGTCCGAAGCCTATTCCCTTGGCATTGTCTATTGACAACACCTGCTCAAGTCTCTGTCAAATCCAGCTCGCCTTTAACTACGATAACAAGGTCCTCGAAGAAGAGCGCCACACCTTACTGCGTTGGTGCAACAGGCTTCATTTCGAAACCAAGCAGAAGCAGACATGGCTTGCCGACCAACAGGAGTGGGTCGAGAAGGAAAAGGCCCGGATGGAGTATTGGGGCCAGCTGCTGGAAGAAAGGGAGGCCTCCATCAGGGCCCTCGAGGCTAAGTCTCGGTAGATTCTCGAGCATGCTAGGAAAAGCAGTGAGGCTACTGACGATCGCCACGACAACCTCAACACGCTGAACGAGATTCTCTTGAAGCAACGAGCAGACCTCGATGGGAGGGAAGAGAAGCGTCTGGAGATGCAGGAGGATATTTTGAAAAGAGAGGGGGAGCTCGCTGTAACATCCCCAATTTTCAAAATTTCGCTAATTCACAGTTAAATAAGAACTCCAGTTTAATTTCAAATGTCTTCTCTAATCCGCTCGAATGTCGAGGACGAGATTCATGTTAAGGGGATAGAATTGTAACACCCCAATTTTCGGGTTTTGGCAAATTAAAATTCGGATAAGAAGTTAAAATTTAAATACTAGAAAAAAAATTATTTTATAAAAAATATAAAATATGCATATCATCTTGCATTTGCATTCATACTCCGGTAGTAAAATTCAATTACTAAGATAAATACATTAAAAATAATTAAGTTGAAATAATAAATAATAAAAAGGCATATAACTATGACTAAGTAAATAAAAAAGATATATATGTAAATAACAAAAACCATGAAAATAAAATATAATAGGAAAAATAATAAGTATAAAAAGTAGACAAATATAAATAATAGAGAAATAGAAAATAATAAATAATATTTAATGAAGAATAAAAAAGAAATGTAAATAATAAATAAATAATGTGAAAAAAAAACAAACAAACAAAAAGGTCAACTTCTGGCCGTGGCCTGGCTGCACAGCTTGCCACCGCCATGCAACAAGAGGAAAAGAAAAAAATAAATATAAATAAAAAGAACTTTCTGGAAGTTGCCGGAACCTTCTAGAACTTATTGGAATTTTTCTGAAGTTTTTGGAACCTTTTGGAAGTTTCTAGAACCTTCTGGGTGTCTGTAGGATTTTGTTGGAACATTCTAGAACCTTTTGGGGAATCTTCTAGAACCTTCTGGGGAATCAACTAGAACCTTCTGGGGGAAACTTAGCCATGCACCACGGGACTGGAGTCCAGATTTGGCAGCCGACGGAACACAAAAAAAAAAGAAAAAAAAACAATCGTTGGACCAGCGGCCAGGCTAGTGCCGAGCCGCCCCGTGCGCCCACACGCTAGCGCGCGCACGCCCAAGCCGCTCACCATCCAGCGCCGCGTTTCGTCCGGGCCCAGTCAGGTGCACCTCGGCCTGCTGTACCGCACAGGGACTCGATGCTGGTGCTTATTTAATGAGCCAAAAGCTCGGTTGTTTCTTCGACCAAAGCGATTCCACCTCCAGAAAACCCTAGCCGCCGGAATATAAGAGAACAGAGGTTGCACCAGGGAGAAAAATAGGAGAAAAAAAAGGAGGAAGAGCAGCCGCCGGAGGTCGTCGCGCTACCGTCGTTGTGCTGCCAGATGATCGCATCGCCGTCTCCTTCGTCTATATCATGCCTTCATCTACTTCGTCTACGTTAGGCCACCGTCATCTTCATCAATGGAACCTTAGATCCCGGATACACGCCACGTCGCCGCCGCTCCACGACCGTCCGGACTTGATGCGCACACGGTTGGTATTACAATCTAGATCTAGACTATTAATTTGGTTCTAGTATATGAATTGGATCACATGTAGAACGTGTTTTATTTGAGCGATCGTTAATCATTGTCTGATCATCTTAAAATCACTTGGAATGCACAAGTTAGATAATACAAGATCAATATGATATTTTAGATTTGACAAAATTTATATTTTCAGTATTATTTAATCTGTTTTTCAGAATTAATAAATAAGATTAAAGCCTAGTTAATTCATAAAGTAGCAAAAATCTAGAAAAATTCCTAAAAAATTTAGAATAAATTCCAGTAAGTTACTAATAATATTTGCAGCATATTTAATGTTATAAAATAATTATTTTGCCTCTAAGTTAATTGTAATTAATCCCAAACTTGCCCTAATAAATAGGAAATCATTATCGAAAATTATTAAAATGCCATAGAAATTTATATAACATTAATACGAACTATTTTCTGCATGCATTCATATTTTGCATATTGAAGTGGTTGCAATGTATTTATTATGTATGTTTGCTCGTGTATGTGTTGATTGCGAGTAGACCGGTACGCTTAGCAGGTTACGATCGAGAAGCGAGTATGCGTGGATCTTCGTGTGCAAGACGTTGAATTGCTTGACCATCTAAAGTGCGGGATGTAAAGGCAAGTGTCCTTGAAGCATATTGATCCTGTTTTGAAATAATTGTTTTGTTTACAAAACTGCATGCTCTGTCAAATTGATGGAAATCCTATGATAGGAAGTTTACTAGATTTGTTTAACCACCCTTGTCACCTGGAATTTATGGTAGAGAGTCGGGATGGGCTTTTTACCTTTTTGCTTCGCTTAGTTAATTGGGATAGAAGAACAACTACACCACTTAACTTAATTATACATTGATGAGATTATTGTTAACATGAACTGATTAATATGATATGATAATGGGTGATCTAAGCAAGCCCCATATGTGGATGCATTTGATGATATGGTGGTTTGCTTGCTTTATATCTAAGGACCGGTTCATGCAAGAATATGTCAGGACAACAGTGCCACCACAAGGCCAAGTATGGGTGCGGCATAGCTGAATGACCATTCGATGGCGCTGGAAATGGGAGTCAAGGAGGGCTACCCTAGGATCCGCATGGCACACGAGGGGGCCCGTGGGTGGGAGAATGGAGATTCAAGCCTGCCGGTGAAACCTTAGTGGGCACGTACATACTAGTACTCCCTTTTGAAAGGCTATTTTGTGATCTCTTGGTCGCACACCTATGGAAGTGTGATAAGGAATAATGGAGGTTTTAGTCACCGAAAGGTGATGAAATCACGAACATGTTGGTAAAGTGGTACAACCTCTGCAGGGTGTTAAAAACTATCATGATAGCCGTGCTCCCGGTCACGAGCACCTGGATGACCTACATGATTAGAGAATTTTGGTATTGGGATGGTTGGATTATGGTTATGGGGTTGTAATGGTTAAGGATGGTTTATGGCTTATGGTTATGGATATGAATTTGAGTTATAGTAACTGGACATGGATAATGAAGATGTTGGCAATAATTAGATATGGTCTATATTATGTTAATATAATGGTTATGTCGGTACCCTGGAAACCGTACACCCCTTGAGGTTACAAAGATCTCAAAGGGAAGTCATCTACTTGATTTGAAGACCTTCGGAGGCCCACATGTCAGATATAACTGGACCCGCTTCTCCAACATGGTTAATCCCAGGGTCGCCACGTGTACTATCAAACCGGAGCTACCGCCCACAAGGGGGAAGCTCCGGGCTATGTACCGAAATGGCACCCCTGGACCTAACCCCAGACCGAGGGAAGCTCCAGATCTGACACGTGTCAGGTAGCTCCGGAGATATCTGTTTCCCACAGTATGCTCCGGAGCTGCCACGTGTCCAACTGTCGGACCTTCAGCCTCTAACCTCCGGAAGACTGCACAACGGCTCCGGATCTTCAAAGGGGAATCAAGGACTTCAAGACCTGATTAAGTGTCATTAATACCATATTAATGACACACGATCGGACGACCTTAATTACCAGTAACGGTGCTGTCAAAGCCCATTACCCGGTCATTAAGGGCAATTAAACGTGTTGAATGAGTATCAATATTAGTAACCGCTGGGGCCACATGTCGGGCCAGGCTAACTTGTAACGGCATGCCCTTGTACTATAAAAGGACAGGCCAACGACACACTCCACACGTTCCATACACGCTCGAGACAAGCTCATACAGCTAATACAACATTAACACACCCGTGGAATAGGGTATTACGCTCAGGCGGCCCGAACCACGTAAATCTCCGTGTCTCCTGTGTCATTTACAATTCACCTTCTTGAATCTCCGCACGGCCACACCCAACATCAAACTCCTCTAACACTTTAGTAGTGTCGAGAGATCTGTCGAATACAATACCACCGACAGTTGGCGCGCCAGGTAGGGGGGGGGCTGAGATTTCAAGAATGGTGAACTCAGCTGCTGGATCATCCAACGGTCATCCTGTTGTTCAAGCTGTTGGGGGCAATCCCTCCAATATGCAGCCACCAGCAGGAGTCACACTACCACCACCGCCGCCTCCACCAGCAAATCAAGCTGGACAATGCGATGGTGCCCCGGCGTCAATCACTGTGTCGGCGAATCATGACAACCCGGAACACGCGCTCCATGCAGCGCGTGCTCTTCTCCAACGCCCACCACCATCGGATGCATCCCGGGATGCACTGGAACAGTGGAGGGACGATGTGGAACATTTGGTTGCAGCAGCAGCCAACCGCATCAGCAACAAGGGTCCTCCTCCTTCGGGGCGGGCCCCATCGCAGCGGCGGACCTTGTCTGGTAGACTTGGTCCGCACGTTTCCAACAACAGAAGACGTGCTACATCACAGCAGGTGACATCATTGCCCTCCGGGGCGCGACGCACCCACACGGTATCAAGGCTTTCAACTCATGACCTCCGGGCGGAGCTTGATCGCCGATACCGCCAACAAGACGGCCGAGTCCATATTGAGCGTGCTCGCGAAAGACGAGAAGCTCAAGACGTTCCTGCTCCTGAAGGAGTAGGAGGAGGCTGTTCAGCCCTGGCCATGCATCTGCGTATGGTCAGGTGGCCACAGAAGTTCCGGCCTCACCTGCCGGAGAAGTTCGACGGGACCGTCAATCCTGTCAAATTTCTTCAGATTTACTCCACTGCTATCTTGGCAGCTGGAGGAAATGAGACCGTAATGGCCAATTATTTCCCAGTGGCTTTAACTGGGACCGCCAGGTCCTGGTTTATGAGCCTTCCACCCAACTCCATCAACAGTTGGGAGGAGCTGTGCCGGCAGTTCACCGCCAATTTCGGGAGTTCATACACCCGACCAGGCACTGAACTGGACCTTTTTGCAGTCGTGCAAAAAGGTGGAGAATCCCTGCGATCATTCATCCAGAGGTTCTCTCAGGTACGAAACACTATCCCTTCTATCTCTAGCGCCTCTGTCATTGTGGCATTCAGACAGGGTGTACGGGATAAGAAGATGCTGGAGAAATTGGCGATCAAGGAGATCACTAGTGTCACGGAACTCTTCAGTTCGGCTGACAAATGTGCCAGAGCTGCGGAGGGCCATGAGATGCACTCCAAATTAACTATGGAGGATCACAAGAAATCCTCCAAAGGAGAAGCCGCTACCTCCGGGAGTGGCAAGAAGAAGAAGAAGATCAACGGCAAGAAGAAGCCGTCGGCCGGTGCATCCAATGTTGCAGCTGTTGCAGCTCCGGGTAGTCGGGGGCCACGCCCCGAGAAGCGACCTCGACCGTCCTCTGAAGACGGTGGCAAACCCAAGGTGTGGTGTCCAATTCACAAAACGGGTAGCCACAGTTTGGAAGAGTGCCGGGAGGTCCAAAACCTTGCTGAGCGCTACAACAAGCGCCGGGAAGAAGCTCCTTTCCGACAGAGGGAAGGAAAACAAAAAGTCGACGAAGCTCCAGCTGAAGAGTAGTTAGGTTTTCAGGATCCCAAAAAGGTCCTGAAGGCCGTCTACACCTCCGTCGACGACGATTCCGACGTCTCTGACAACGATCGTCGGAAGACCATGAACACCATTTTTGGTGGATCATGGGACATCACCTCCCGCCGCGTCATCAAGACTATGCGTCGGGACACGGCTGCTGTAACTCCTACAGCCAGACCGGAGCCTCATCGGAAGTGGATGGACACAGCCATCACTTTTGATGCTTCGGAGTGCCCTCGAAGCATGGTTGGAGCAGGTCAACTACCTTTGATGATATCTCCTACCATCAATAACATCCAGCTCCACCATGTCATGGTAGACGGAGGATTGGGGCTTAACCTCATAAGCTTTGAAGCTTTTACCAAGCTTCAGCTTCGACCTTCGGATCTCCACCCCTCCCGACCTTTCTTCGGAGTAGGTCCGGGAGCCATTACCCCACTTGGAGCTATTACTCTCCCCGTTACCTTCGGGACACGGGAGAAGTATCGCACCGAGAAGTTGGTCTTTGACGTTGCTCAGATCAACTTACCCTTCAATGCCATCTTGGGTAGGCCTGCCTTGTACAAATTCATGGCAGCTGCTCATTATGGCTACCTGGTGTTAAAGATGCCAACACCAGTAGGTGTTCTCCGGATCCGCGGAGATCGTACTGCCGGAGTAACTGCTCTGGAAGAACTCCATGCACTTACCACGACGCAAGAGGAGGACTCCAAGCAGGAGCAAGCTCCAAAACCCCCGAGCATTCGTCAATGAGGCTCGACATCTGCACCTCGTGTGCAGCCAAGCGGCGACACCGACATTCCAGTCAAAGTCGTCCAAATCTGTTCTGATGCCGCTCAGACCACCCGTATATCGGGAGGATTGAATGACAAATAGGAACTCGCGCTCATCGCTTTCCTCCGGGCTAATGTCGATGTGTTTGCCTAGCAACCGTCACAAATGCCTGGGATCCCCAGGGAAGTGATTGAGCACAATCTGAAGATCTACCCTGACGCCCGGCCTGTGCATCAGAAGCCTCGGAAGCAATCTATAGAGCGACAGAACTTCATTCGACAAGAAGTGAAAAAGTTGCTTGAAGCTGGATTCATCCGAGAAGTCTTTCATCCAAAATGGCTGGCAAACCCAGTCGTTGTGCCCAAGGCCAGCGGGAAGCTTCGGATGTGTATAGACTACACAACACTAAATAAGGCATGTCCAAAAGATCCGTTCCCACTACCTAGAATAGATCAGATAGTGGATTCCACCTCCGGGTGTGAATTACTGTGTTTCCTAGACGCATATTCTGGGTATCATCAAATCAGAATGTTTAGGGAAGATGAAGAGCATACCTCTTTCATCATAGTAGATGGATTGTACTGTTATACAGCCATGCCGTTAGGTCTCAAGAATGCAGCATCAACCTTTGTACGAGCTATGTACAAAACCTTTGAAGACCTCATTAGAGACATAGTGGAAGTGTATGTTGATGACATCGTGGTCAAGGTCAAGAACAAGGAGTCACTCCTCAACACCTTGCAGGTTGTCTTCGATAAGCTGCGGGTCACCCGCACAAAGCTAAACCCAGACAAGTGTGTCTTCGGGCTTAGCTCCGGAAAACTTCTTGGTTTCCTGGTAAGTCACCGGGGCATAGAAGCTAATCCGGCGAAGATCAAGGCCATTCAAGACATGCGGCCACCAACCCGCATCAAAGATGTCCAAAAGCTAACTGGATGTCTAGCAGCCCTCAACCGGCTTATTTCAAGACTGGCGGAAAGGGCACTCCCCTTCTTCAAGTTATTGAGGAAGTCCGGACCATTCCAATGGTCTAAAGAAGCAGAAAAGTCATTCCAGGAGCTAAAACAGTTCCTCACCACCCTGCCAATTATGGTAGCTCCGAACCCTTGTGAGCCTTTGTTGCTTTACATTTCAGCCACTGACGAAGTCGTCAGTATGGTCCTGGTTGCGGAGAGACCAGAACTACCCCATACTCAGGGATCCAGACCCCTTCGAGGGGGGGGGTCCGGAGGTTCCTGAAAGCGAGTTTGGGTCCCAGCTCCCAGATTCAAATCCACAAGAAGCCACTTCAGAAGACCCAGACCCCTCCGGGAGGGTCCAGGTCGCTTCTGAAGAAGCTCCGGGTTCCTCCAGCCAAGACCCGGAGGTCCCCGAAGAAAATACGGATCCCTCCGGAGGGATCCGGGTCAGTGAAGAGGAAGCTCCGGGCCCCTACGGGAGGGTCTGGACCATTCAGTGCCCAGTGTACTTTATCAGTGAAGTACTACATGATGCCATGACTCGATACCTAGAGGTGCATAAGATGCTCTATTCAGTTCTTATCGCCTCCAGGAAGCTTCACCATTATTTCCAAGCTCACAAGATCTCAGTGGTAACCTCTTACCCACTTCGAGCAATCTTGCATAATCCCAACTCAACTGGGAATATTGCAAAGTGGGCAGCGGAATTGGCCGAATTCGATCTCGAATTCATTTCAAGGCAAGCAATCAAGAGTCAAGCATTGGCAGACTTCATGGCGGAATGGACTCCCTCTCCATCAAACCCTGGGGGCCCCAGTGAGCAGAAGCCGGAACACGAAGCTTCGGCCTTCAACGAGCCTCATTGGACCCTCTACTTCGACGGCTCCATGCAAAAGCAGGGGGCCGAAGCTGGAATCCTTCTCCTTGCGCCAACCAGGGAGAAGGTAAAATACATGGTACACCTTGACTTCAAGGCGACCAACAACATGGCGGTGTACGAAGCACTCATCTACGGACTGAAGGTGGCACTGTCATACGGTGTCAAGCAATTGCTGGTCAAGGGAGATTCACAGCTCATCATTAAGCAAGTGAAGGGTGAATGCTCCTGCAACAATCTCCAGCTAGCTGCTTACCTCCTTGAAGTCCAGAGGCTTCAGAAGGACTTCAAAGTCCTAGATCTCCAGCATGTCCAGCGTGCCCACAACGCTGAAGCCGACGAACTCTCGATGAAAGCGTCAACTGGAGCTCCGACTCCTGACGGAACTTTTGTCCGGAGGTTGTCAAAACCCACAGCTCAGCCTGCCGAACTGAGCGAAGGGGGCGAGATCAGCATCCCGAAGCTGACGGTCCCGATGGCCCTGTTACCATGGCAGCCATCAAGGGTTGTAGGTGCTGCCGGAAGCTCCGAGCAACCCAGCACGCAAGACTCAAATGCTCAAGTTAGTTCCGATGCATGGATCTTGGAGATCCGGAACTACTTGAAAGATAACATCCTTCCTGACGATGATGTATCCGCTGACCGGGTAGTCAGATTGGCTAAAAGATACACGTTGGTAGAAGGGGATCTCTACCGACGCGGTGCCAACGGCATCCTAATGCGGTGCATCACAAGGGAAGAAGGCTGCGAGCTCCTCACAGAAATCCATGGAGGCGAGTGTGGGAACCACGTGTCTTCCTGCACGCTGGTTGGTAAAGCCTTTCGGCATGGCTTCTACTGGACTACAACACTCCAGGATGCAACTGAGCTGGTGTAGAAATGCGAAGCATGTCAATTTCATGCAAAGCAAATTAAAACACCAGCTCAGCCCCTACAAATGATACCTCCTACATGGCCCTTCGCTGTGTGGGGGATGGACATCTTGGGACCTTTCCCAAGAGCCGTTGGAGGTTACAAGTTCTTGTACGTCGTCATTGACAAGTTCGCCAAGTGGCCGGAAGCAACTCCAGTTGTGACAATCAACGAGCAATCTGCTATCAACTTTTTGCAGTCCATTGTATGCAGATTTGGAGTCCCAAACAAAATCATCACTGATAATGGGACCCACTTCACAAGCCCTGCATTTCAAGGATATTGCGAAGACCTCGGCATTCAAGTTTGCTACGCCTCCGTAGCTCACCCAGCAAGCAATGGCCAAACCGAGAGAGCAAATGCTGAAATCCTTAAAGGACTCAAAACGCGCACCTATGAGCGTTTGAAAAAACATGGAGCCAACTGGATTGAAGAGCTTCCACCCACTTTATGGGCCAACAGAACATCTCCAAACCGGTCAACTGGAGAGACACCCTTCTTCCTGGTGTATGGAGCTGAAGCAATCCTTCCTCCAGAAATCACCTTGGGGTCACTCCGGGTCCGAACCTTCGACGAAGCCACGCAGGACCGGCTCCGGTGTGAAGACCTAGACCTACTTGAGGAGGGAAGGTGCCAAGCAGCTGTTCGGAATGCCCGATACCGCCAAGCCCTTCGGCGCTATCATCAGCGGCATGTACACAACCGACAGCTCGAGGAAGGCGACCTAGTGCTACGGAGAATACAATCTTGAGAAGGGTTAAACAAACTCTCCCCCAGCTGGGAGGGACCCTTCCGAGTGATTAAAGTATCCCGTCCCTGGAGTGTTCGCTTGGCTACAGAGGATGGGACACCTCTCCCAAATCCTTGGAACATTGAGCACCTCCGTACGTTCTACACTTAATATCACGGAGGTGAGTCTGTAGTAACTTGAGGTGTATGTTATAGAGTCATTGTACAGATTCGGGTAGTTCCTCCGGGAGAACAGCCGGACCTTTCCCGGAAGGTCCGCAAAGTTCATGCAACACTTGTCACAGTCTCAGGACTAAAAGTGTGGCTAGCTACACTGGGTCAAACGAGAAATAAAACACGCTTAGCCTGGTTCCATACCCTAAGAGTGTACTTGTTTCCCCTGTACCCCGGACCTATAATGAAAGACATCTTCATGTCAAACAGACTCCACGTGCATTTATTTTGTACAGGCTCAACATTTTTTATTTTTCTCTTTCTTGTCTATAACAAAGACGTGCAATTCTTAAGAAATTTTAGTTCGAACGATTCATATACGATTCGAGTTGTATTGTCGATTCTTTTGGATTCAAATATTGTTCATGGCCCACTCGTCTGAAAGCCGCCAAGCCAATCTAGGGCCGGAGAGTGCTATCGACTTAGCCTGGTCAAGCACCCTAAGTACGCCACTCTACCTACACCCCGGCAGACAGAAGTAAGGCGGGTCCAAGTACAATTGGATCTGGAAGTAAAGACAACGCATTCGATTGTATTTAGAATCGCGATGGACCTAAAATTTTATTGAGAATCGTAAGCCGCGACGAAGTTATAGGCAAGAAACGAATTTTACTATTTTTCTTGGCTTCAGTGTGCAGGAAAAATAAAATCTACGTTGATGGAGAAAAGCCGGAGCCAACAAAGCTCCGACTCCCCTAGGTTGCTTGTAATCGATGTTAAGCATTGAAAACGAGCATAACCAGAGCAACCAAGCTCCGGTAGAGCCAGGGTGACCAGCCGTCAACGCTAAATAAAAGATGGTGAGAAGACCCCGCAAACGGAGTCTGCTGCCAACAAACTAAGTGTTGTCAAAGGTCACTGCCAGAGCTACTAAGCTCCGACAGCCCGGAGGACTAACTATCGATGCTCTACGCGTTGATAGGGACTATTGCCGGAGCTACTAAGATCCGACGATAGACAATGCCAGAGCTTTTAAGCTCCGACAACCTCAGGGGGCCTTCACTATCGAAGACTTCGGACCTACACTCTACAAGTTCGGAGCAAAATGAGTCTTCAACAAAACACAATATCCTCTTGGTACATGTTCACAATCAAATTGTGTACATCTACCAGGGGGCCAAGTGAAGACAAAAGTGTTGAAGACAAAAAGCGAAATTCACAAAAATTTGGGGATTTCATTCATCTGGAGACAAGGGATTACAAAATTGAGGAAGAAGAAGAGAAAATACAAGTGAGAACTACAGAGATGGTCCTAGACCCTATGGAAGAATTGGGCTACCTTCTGGGCAACCTCCGACACATTGGCTCAGGCAGCTTAGCCTTCTCCTTCAACGGGACCTTCAAGCACCGGGTCCAGAGGAAATCGGGAGTTCCGGCTGGTGTAGCATGTCAGCACATACTCTGCGACATTCTTCGCCACGGATTGCCCCTCAACCTCCAATTGGTCCGCGATGACGTCGCCCACTTTGGAGAGTTAGTTACCTGCCGAGCTCAACGCCTGCAACGCCAGGTCCGGCTCCGGCTCCGGATCATCCGGACGCACGGGACTGAACCCCATCGGTGTCAGCGCGTCGTTGGCCTTGCCCAGGAACTCCCAAATCTGTAGGGAGTCCGCAGTCCTTAAGCCCTTCAATTCTTCCAGGGATCTTCTGGCCGCCACCAGTTCAGAATTATCGCAAGCGAGGCGCTCAACCTCTTTGGCGTTTTGCTGGATCTTTTCAGCAACTCGCTTCTCGAGTTTTCCGAGCTCCTCCTCCTGGAGGTGGATCTTGTTTCGGCGGTCAACCAAGTCCTTCTCCCTGCCCCTCACTTTCTTCTCCCTGGCAGCAAGGGCGCACTCTTGTTCATAGAGCTCCTGCCCTTGCACCCAGGCCTTCTCCTCCTCCTCAGTGCAGCGCTCTTCCAATTTCTTGGCACGCTCCTCGAGGCCCTTGTCAGCCAGATTCACCTTTTTGGTGAGCTCCTCCTCCCTCCTCAGGACGTCATCCCGCAGCTCAAGGAGTTTCTGCTCTTCATCTTCGAGCCTTTTCTCCCTCTCTTCAAGTGCCTCCCGGCGCTTGATGAGTGTAGTGTTAATGGCCTCAAGCCTTTCTTGGTGTTCATCGGCCGCACTGTTAGCTGCTTTGGTATGCTCGTACATCTCTCGGGATTGAGCGTCAAGGGCACGAGTCATACTCTCCCTGTCATCCAGTAACTTGCCCCAGTATTCCAGGCGGACCTTCTCCCGCTTGATCCACTCTTTGTCATCTGCTAGCCTCGACTACGCCAGCTTGGTCTTGAAGTAGAGTCGGTTACGCCACCGCCTAAGGGTTTGGCGCACCTCTTCAAGAGCCTTGCTGTCGTGGAAGAAGGCCAGTTGAACTTGACACAAACTGGAACAGGCGTTGTCAATAGACAATGACAACGGGATAGGTTCCGGACCTGCCGGGGTCTCCTCCGCTGGTTCCAGCGGGTTTTCAGATACTAAAATTGGGTCCCACTCCACAGGAGTGGTCCCCTGGGTCTCCATGGCACTAGGGCCATCCTCCGGGATGGCCTCAGTCGCCATCGAGGAAGGCCCCGCCGCCAGGTCTTCATTTGCCCCCTCAGGCAGGGGGCCGGCAACTTCACCAGGGCACTCCGGCTCAGCCGCGAGTACCTCCGACGTCGTCACTTCCGGAGCAGGGGCCGCTTCTAGCTCCGGCCTAGGCACCTCCTCTATTGGGGGCTCGGGCGCCGACGCCTCTGCAACAACCAGCTCGGGAGCCGGAAGATCTTCATCATCAACCGGCCCTGCGGCTGGAGCACCAACAACAACCGGCTCTGCGGCCGGTGCTTCTGAGGTAGCCGGCCCAACCGTCGGGACTTCCACAACATCCGACGCGCATGCCAGGACTTCAACCACCTCCAGATCAACCGCCGGAGCATCGACAATTTTTGGCTCTGGGGCTGGAATTACTGCTTCCTCCGGCTCAACGGTCGGAGCTTCCATCATCTCAGCACCAGGACCCGGAGCTTCAGCCTCCGGGACAGGTGCCGCTGGCGCGTCTTCTCTCCCGCGGTCCGGCGCTACCACGAGAGTCTCTGGGGATGAGTCGAGGTCCATGACCACGACAGCTGGCGCTGGAGCTATCGCAGCTTCAGCCACCACTTGGGGTGGCACCGGGAGAGGAGCAGAAGCTTCCGGCCTCACAGCTTCAGTTGCTATGGCTGAGGGTGGAGCCTCACTCCTCTTCTTGGGAACGCTGCAGATGATGGACGAAGAAACTTAAAAAACAATTACTACAACAAAACAACTGTCAAAGGTAAAGATTAAAAATTACCTTGGGAGGCTTCTGCACCAGCTTGCGCGGAACCTCTTTCCCGGGCGTTCTGGGCTGGTCATAACCGGCGTGGAAGCTCCGGAAGGCCCCCCGGAACTCGTTGCAGCCACGGGCGTTTCCCTAGCCGAGGCCCCCCTCGATCGGGAAGAACCTCCGGACCTAGAGGCCTCAACCGGCCCTGGTGCTGGTATTGCATTCCCGGAGCTAGCACCCCGGGAGGACTTCGCCGCGGGTACAGTCGCCACAGTTGCAGAAGACCTCCCCCTCCGGGGAGAAGGAGCCGATGCAGAGGTGGCAGGCATGACGGACCTTCCGTCAGCGTGCTGCAGCTTCCTCTTTCGGCTCAAGGGTTCATCCGCCGGCTCATTGCCCTTGCCGACGACCTCAACCCTTGGCTTCGGGGGAGGTTCGGAACCACCTTCGGAAACCCCAGGGATCGCCACCCTGGAGATTGATCTTCTCTCGACGACACCGAGGTTGTTAAGCACGGGCATCTTCCACCGAAGCTCCCTACTGAACTCTACTTCCACGTTCCGAGGAAGAAAAGCTGATGGCGGAGTCAAGTCGTCACCCTCGACGTCAATGCCGTGCTGGAACTTCTTGAGGTGGAACTCCAAGGTTGTCCCCACCATGTTGGACTTCAGCCCGGTCTCGACCCGGTCGTCGTCCATCACGCTGTTGAGGGCCCAAGCGAGTTTTTCTCTCCTCTTTAGTGGTGCCCACCTCTTGTCCAGGAAGTTACAAAACACTGCCTGAGAAGTTAATCCTCCCTCCACGCACTGGCGGATCCTGGTCAGAGCAGAGTTGAAGGCGTTCGCCAACACCGGATCTTCACTCCAGATCGTTGTGTCAATGTTGGGGAGGCCTTCGGGCAGCTCCAGCCTCTCGTGCTCCTCCACCCGGATGACTATCCAGTCCTTCTTCCAGTCATCCCACTTCCCAGAGGGAAACGACCGGAGTTACTTGAATGGGCACTTCTTGCGCTTCACGAAGTAGTAGAAGCCAAGGTACTCATTGCTCCTGCCGGTGGTATGGACGGTGAAGAAGGTCCGGAAGAGTTCAATGCAGGGGGGATGCCCACCCACATCTCACAGAAGTGGACAAAGATAGACACAAGGAATGGAGTGAGGGCCAAGGTGGTATAGCTGCAGACCATAAAAGTCTAGCAGCATCAAGAAAAAAGAGGAAAAAGGTGGGATCAACCCCACCATGGTGTACGAAGAAAAGTACACCATTTCGCCGGCGCGCTCCTTCTCAAACGAGAGCTCTCCCCTGGCGCGGACCATGCGGTTGAAGAAGTCCGAGGACCATCCCATGAGGGTCCGGACCTTCTTCAGGTTGCCGTCGGTCTTCAAACGACTCTCACGAAGACCCAACTCCATCGCGGCACAGCAAGGCAAGATAGGAAAAGCGAAGCACAAGTCGGGAGTTTGAGCGCAAGATCAGATGAGAGGCGTAAAGAACTCTAGACGGTGCGCGCTTTCCTTCTTAAGTAAGCCCTCGCAACGCTTGGATGGAAACCGCACGGAAGTCGAAGATACCACTCAAAAATCCCACCCAGTCGATGACAAGAGGGCCTGGGACCACCCCGACGATCAAGTCGAGGTTCATACCCAGGCGAACGGTTGTCATCATGAGGCGGGAAGCCCGAAGGCGGCGGCCTGACAAGGCGCGCGGAACCGATACAGTTTTCGTATCAGGAACCGGTGACCTTCAATTGCGTGAGATCCGCACGCCAAAGATCTCATCTACCGCACGCGGTATACGCCACACGGTGAGGATTTAACTCCAAGCCATCGCCAACGGCACATCCGAAGACCTTTTAAGACTCGGTTCAAAAATCACGAGGATGGACCCACCTCCGGCGGAATGACTTCACCCAAGGGGTCATCCCCAGAGGTGGGCCCAGGGGGCCACTGTCGGTACCCTGGAAACCGTACACCCCTTGAGGTTACAAAGATCTCAAAGGAAAGTCATCTACTTGATTTGAAGACCTTCGGAGGCCCACATGTCAGATATAACCGGACCCGCTTCTCCAACATGGTTAATCCCAGGGTCACCACGTGTACTATCAAACTGGAGCTACCGCCCACAAGGGGGAAGCTCCGGGCTATGTACCGAAATGGCACCCCCGGACCTAACCCCAGACCGAGGGAAGCTCCGGATCTGACACGTGTCAGGTAGCTCCGGAGATATCTGTTTCCCACATTATGCTCCGGAGCTGCCACGTGTCCAACCGTCGGACCTTCAGCCTCTAACCTCCGGAAGACTCCACAACGGCTCCGGATCTTCAAAGGGGAATCAAGGACTTCAAGACCCAATTAAGTGTCATTAATACAATATTAATGACACACGATCGGACGACCTTAATTATCATTAATGGTGCTGTCAAAGCCCATTACCCGGTCATTAAGGGCAATTAAACGTGTTGAATGAGTATCAATATTAGTAACCGCCGGGGCCACATGTCGAGCCAGGCTAACTTGTAACGGCCTGCCCTTGTACTATAAAAGGACAGGCCGACGACACACTCCACACGTTCCATACACGCTCGAGACAAGCTCATACAGCTAATACAACATTAACACATCTGTGGAGTAGGGTATTATGCTCAGGCGGCCCGAACCACGTAAATCTCCGTGTCTCCTGTATCATTTACAATTCACCTTCTTGAATCTCCGCACGCCCACACCGAACATCAAACTCCTCTAACACTTTAGTAGTGTCGGGAGATCTGCCGGATCCAAACCACCGACAGGTTATGATGGGATTGTTTCACATAGACATAGTATAACGCTTTTCAAATGTTTTAACGTACTTTTTGGCACTTAGCCATTATTATATTCATCATTTGTATCAGCTACATGTCATATTTTCCCACACTTGCTGAGTACGACATGTACTCACCCTTGCAATCCCCCATCAACAGTTTCAGGAGATGTTTGGAAGTATGTTGGGGATATTATGGAGTATTAGGCATGTGTACCGCCGTCAATTGCCTTTGGAGTTGGAGTCGCCTACTCTAGATTATTTTTCGCTGCACTAGAATCAAGATATTTATATTATTCGTGACATGGTTAAATTCTGATTTCCGTTTGTGATGCATTTGTGTATGTGTGATGAACATCCTGGGCATACATACACTGCACTTGGTTCGTTTTTAGAACCGGGTGTCACAAATTGGTAGCAGAGCCGTGTCGATCGTAGGACGCAAGCCTAGATAGAATGGAGCCTACAAAACACATAGAACTATTTTCTAAAAGCTATATTCTAAATTGCATCGCTGCTGCATTTTCCTTTTGCAATTTCAACTGCTTTTCAGCATGCTTGCTACTATGTGTATACACTTTCTCTACTATTATTTTCTAAACAAGAAGTGTTTTGCTGCTGCATTTAAAATATTTGCTTCTTGCTTGATGTCATGATTCTATCCTATTTCTCTCATCTTATTGCTGCACGCACTCTCTCTCACCTCTTTTTGCTGTTGCGATCTTTCAGTACCTTACCTCTCTTCTCTAATGTTTCTCATATCCAGGACAGTTCTTTTGTGAAAATTTTAGTTGACCACACCAGCACTCCTATAGACCAAGAAGAAGTAGAAACATTTGGAGATGAACCGAGAGAGTACACACCTCAATGAGAAGACGTTAAAGACACACTTCGTGAGGAGGAGCTTCTTATGGACCCATTTCTAGCCGCCCATGTCGATTAGGACGCCCTACCACCTCGCAGTCACGATAATGTTTTATCTTGTAATTAGGATTTAGAATCACCTTTGTATAAATGTGTAATAAACGCTTAGATCGTTAGTGCACGTGTTAGGGTTTGCTGTGATGACTGTATGATTGCTTGCTTGTATGTTGGTGTGTTTGGATGTGCATTGTGGAACACTTATATATGTATCCACGTCCTCATCCAATAATGTATTAATTTAGGATCATATACCTTGATGCATGCATATGGGTTGGGATTCCTTCTATCTCTCTTATCTATCTCGTTCGATCTCTACTTCAATGGAAGATGAACACAACTAGAAGGAATTACTATCTCGAACGAAGCTACATAAGAGCGTGAAGATGTTATCAAAAGCTTTTTTTCTCTCATCTTTTCTCCAATCCGTCCGAACCTCGAGGACGAGGTTCCTGTTAAGGGGGCTAGATTGTAACATCCCCAATTTTCAAAATTTTGCTAATTCACATTTAAATAAGAACTCCAGTTTAATTTCAAATCACTTCTCTAATTCGCTCGAATCTTGAGGGCGAGATTCATGTTAAGGGGGGTAGAATTGTAACACCCCAATTTTCGGGTTTTGGAAAATTAAAATTCGAATAAGAAGTTAAAATATAAATACTAGGAAAAAAATTATTTTATAAAAAATATAATATATGCATATCATCTTGCATTTGCATTCATACTCCGGTATTTAAATTCAATTACTAAGATAAATACATTAAAAGTATTTAAGTTGAAATAACAAATAATAAAAAGGGATATAACTATGAATAAGTAAATAAAAACATATATATGTAAATAACAAAAACCATGAAAATAAAACATAATAGAAAAAAAAATAAGTCTAAAAAAGAGACAAATATAAATAATAAACAAATAGAAAATAATAAATAGTATTTAATAAAGAATAAAAAGAAATATAAATAATAAATAAATATTATGAAAAAAAAACAAAAAAAGGTCAACTTCTGGTCATGGCCTGGCCGCACAGCTTGCCACCGCCATGCAAAAAGAGGAAAAGAAAAAAAGAAATATAAATAAAAAAAGAACTTTCTGGAAGTTGCCAGAACCTTCCGAAAGTTTCTGGAATTTTCCTAAAGTTTTTGGAACCTTCTAGAAGTTTCTAGAACCTTCTAGATATGTCTAGGATTTTCTTGGAACATTCTAGAACTTTTTGGGGAATCTTCTAGAACCTTACTGGAAATCCTCAACCTTCTCGGGGACACTTAGCCATGCACCACGGGACTGGAGTCCAGATTTGGCAGCCGACGGAACACAAAAAAAAAAAGTAACCACTGGATCAGCGGCCAGGCCAGCGCCGAGCCACCCCATGCGCCCACGCACCAGCGCGCACACGCACGAGCCGCCCACCATCCAGCGCCGCGTTTTGTCCGGGCCGAGTCAGGTGCAGCCCGGCCTGCTGTACCACACAGGGACTCGATGCTGGTGCTTATTTAAGGAGCTGAAAGCTCCGTTGTTTCTTCTACCCAAGCGATTCTGCCTCCAGAAAACCCTAGCCGCCGGAAAATAAAAGAACAGAGGTCGCACCAGGGAGAAAAATAGGAGAAAAAAAGGAGGAAGAGCAGCCGCTGGAGGTCGTCGCGCTACCGTCGTCGTGCTGCCGGATGATCGCATCGCCATCTCCTTCGTCTATATCATGTCTTCATCTACTTCGTCTACGTTAGGCCGCCGTCATCTTCATCAACGAAACCTTAGATCCCGGAGACACTCCTCGTCGCCGCCGCTCCACGACCGTCCGGACATGATGCGCACACGGTAGGTATTATAATTTAGATCTAGACTATTAATTTGGTTCTAGTATATGAATTAGATCACGTGTAGAACATGTTTTATTTGAGCAATTGTTAATCATTGTCTGATCATCTTAAAAATCACTGGAACGCACAAGTTAGATAATACAAGATCAATATGATATTTTAGATTTGACAAAATTTATATTTTCAGTATTATTTAATCTGTTTTTCAGAATTAATAAATAAGATTAAAGTCTAGTTAATTCATAAAGTAGCAAAATTAATCCAAAAAAATTCCTAAAAAATTTAGAATAAATTCTAGTAAGTTACTAATAATATTTTCAGCATATTTAATGTTCTAATATAATTATTTTGCCTCTGAGTTAATTGTAATTAATCCCAAACTTGCCCTAATAAATAGGAAATCATTATCGAAAATTATTAAAATGCCATAGAAATTTATATAACATTAATACGAACATATTTTCTACATGCATTCATATTTTACATATTGATTAGTGGTTGCAATGTATTTATTATGTATGTTTGCCCGTGTATGTGTTGATTTCGAGTAGACCGGTACGCTTAGAAGGTTACAATCGAGAAGCGAGTATGCGTGGATCTTCGTGTGCAAGACGTTGAATTGATTGACCATCTGAATTGCGGGATGTAAAGGAAAGTGTCCTTGAATCATATTGATCCTATTTTGAAATGAATGTTTTGTTTGCAAATTGCATACTGTGTCAAATTGATGGAAATCCTATGATAGGAAGTTTACTAGATTTTTTTAACCACCCTTGTCACCTAGAATTTATGGTAGAGAGTTGGGATGGGCTTTTTACCTTTTTGCTTCGCTTAGTTAGTTGGGATGGAAGAACAACTACACCACTTAACTTAATTATGCATTGATGAGATTATGATTAACATGATCTGGTTAATATGATATGATAATTGGTGATCTAAGCAAGCCCGGTATGTGGATGGGTTGGATGATATGGTGGTTTGCTTGCTTTAGATCTAAAGACCGGTTGGGTGCAGCGTAGCTGAATGACCATTAGATGGCGCGGGGAATGGGAGTCGAGGAGGGCTACCCTGGGATCTGCATGGCACACGAGGGGACCCGTGGGTGGGATAATTAAGATTCAAGCCTACCGGTGAAACCTTAGTGGGCCCGTACATACTAGTAGTCCTTTTTGAAAGGCTATTTTGTGATCTCTTGGCCGCAGACCAACGGAAGTGTGATAAGGCATAATGGAGGTTTTTAGTCACCGAAAGGTGATGAAATCACGAACGTGTGGGTAAAATGGTACAACCTCTGCAGAGTGTTAAAAATTATCATGATAGTTGTGCTCCCGGTCACGAGTACCTGGATGACCTACATCATTAGAGGATTTTGGTATTGGGATGGTTGGATTATGGTTATGGGTTGGTAATGGTTAAGGATGGTTTATGGCTTATGGTTATGGATATGAATTTGAGTTATGGTAACTGGACTTGGATAATGATGATGTTGGCAATAATCAGATATGGTCTATATTATGTTAATATGATGCTTATGATGTGATTGTTTCACATAGATATAGTATAATGCTTTTCAAATGTTTTAACGTACTTTTCGACACTTAGCCATTATTATATTCGTCATTTGTATCAGCTACATTTCATATTTTCCCACACTTGCTGAGTACGACATGTACTCACCCTTGCAATCCCCCACCAACAGTTTCAGGAGATGTTTGGAAGTATCTTTAGGATATTATGGAGTACTAGGCATGTGTACCGCCATCGATTGCCTGTGGAGTTGGAGTCGCCTACGCTAGATTATTTTCCACTGCACTAGAATCGAGATATTTCTTTTATTCGTGAAATGGTTAAATTCTGATTTCCGTTTGTGATGCATTTGTGTATGTGTGATGAACATCCTGGGCACACATACACTGCACTTGATTCGTTTTTCAGAATCGGGTATCACACTCGCCCGGAAGCTGACTCTGGGAGAGCGGAACTTGGCGGACCGCACCAAAAAATTTGAACAGCGGTGCAAGCAGGAGCAAGAAAAGCAATGGAAGCTGGGGCAGGAGCTCTCTAAAAGAGAAGCTGATGTTGCCACCAGAGAGGGGAAAGTAAGAGGCAGGGAGAAGGACCTGGCCGACCGGCGGAACCTCAACCACCTCCAGGAGATAGAGCTCGCTGACCGTGAAAAGCAAGTGGCTGAAAGCATTCAACAACATGCCAAAGAGGTCGAGCGCATCGCCTGGGAGAGTTTGGAGCTTGCGGCGGCCAGAAGGTCACTGGAGGAGCTGCGGATCTCGAGGACAACCGAGTCCCATCAGATGTGGGATTTCTTGGGGCATGCCGACAGAGCTTTGGTGCCACTTGGCTTTAGTTCGTTACGTCCGGAGAACCCATCACCAGAGCTGGACCAGACGGTGGTGGCGCTTAGCTCTACTGGCAGCAAACTCGATGCGATGGGTGACATAATTGTTGACCAATCGAGATGGAAGGAACGTCTCTGGCCAAGAACATCGCCGAATATGTTCTGGCGTGTTACAAGAGCCGAGACCCCGAACTTTCTCTAGATCCGATCTTTGAAGGACCCATTTCTGAAGAAGAGGATGTCGCCGGGGGTAGCGTCCAAGAAGTTGCCCAGAAGGTTGCCTCATTTTTCCACAGGACTTAGAGCCTCTAGTAGCTAGGAACTTTCTCTTTTGCCTTCTGTTGTAATCCTCATTTTGTAATCCAGTACTTCCGATGAATGAAATCCACTCTTTGAATGAATGAATGCTTGTCTTCAATACATTGCCCTTTATCTTATTGGCCCCCTGGTAGATGTACACAATTTGATTGCGAACATGCACCAAAATGTTTGACAATGTCTTGACGACTTAAACGCTTTGAACTTGTAGTTGGAACGCTTAGCGTTTAGGTCCCAACTTTATTTCTAACATCTTCAGGAACCCTTTGTGATGTCGACGGTGGACCGTCTGGGAGGTGTCGGAGCTTGATAGGGTTGACGGCACCCACTATCAACGTGTAGAATGTTGACGGCGGGCCCCCTTGGAGGTGTCGGAGCTTGGTAGGTTCGACAGCACCCACTGTCAACGGGTAGAATGTCGACAGTGGGCCCCCTGGGAGGTGTTGGAGCTTGGTAGGTCCGATGGCACCCACTGTCAACACGTAGAACAATGACGGTGGTCCCCCTGGGAGGTGTCGGAGCTTGGTAGGTCTGACGACACCCACTGTCAACGCGTAGAAAGTCGACGGCGGGCCCCCTAGGGTTGTCGGAGCTTCCCAGCTTCGATGATATCCACCGTCACTGTAAAATACATCGACGGCGAATCTTTCACCATCTTCGCTTGAATTTTCATTATGCTTCACGTCGACAACTGGCCCTCATGGGAGTTGTCGGAGCTTGTTAGCTCGGACGACGCCCACTTTCAACGTCTGAAACATTGACGGCGGACTCTCTTGGGGGATGTCAGAGCTTAGTAGCTCTGTCATCTTCCACCATCGCTATGAGTTTCCCATTTTTCCTGCGCGTTAAAGACAAGAAAAATAGAAAAAAATGTCCTTTCATCTATAACTCTTTCGTGACTTAATTTTCTTATTTGAATTTTAGATCCGAAGGAACTCGATATGATAACAAGTACATTGATATAATCTTTTCAGATTTGAATGCCTTTAGGACCCTCCCTAATGAGGCCTGCTGGAATGTAGGTAGAGTGGCATACTTAGGGTGCTAGACCAGGCTAAGTCGATAGCGCACTCTGGACCTGTGTTGGCTTTGGCATTCGGGCAAGTAGACCAAAACATATGAGTAACTTGGACTAAAGCTCAAAAAGAATTGCACAATTTTGTTATAGACATGAAGGAAAAATATAATAAAAGAAAATGAGCCTATACAAAATTAATGCACGTGGAGTCTGCTTTTGCATAACAATTTCGTTCTTTATAGGTTCGAATTTCAGGGGAGACAAGAACACACTTAGGGTACGGAACTAGGCTAAGTGTACTATATATCTTGTTGCAACCCAGGGTAGGTAGGCCACATTTTCAGTACAGGTACCGAGTTAAATGTTGCTTGAACTTCACGGACCCTCTCGGAGGGGTCTAGATGTTCTCCCGGAGGACCCACCTGACTGCGTATAGACTCTATAACTTTGCATTGTGTGTAATTACAGACTCACCTCCATGAAACTAAACATAAAACTTATGGAGGTGCTCGATGTTCCAAGGATTGGGAAGCGAGGTCCCATCCTCTATAGCCAAGCGAACACATCCAGGACGGGAAACTTTGATCACTCGAAAGGGACCTTCCCAGCTAGGGGAAAGTTTTTTCCCTTCACGAGTTAGTATTCTCTGCAGCACCAGATCACCTTCCTCAAGCCATCGGTTGCCCACATGCCTTTGATGATAGCGCCGGAGCGCCTGGCGATAACGTGCATTCCGAACAGCTGCTTGGCACCTTCCCTCATCGATGAGGTCAAGGTCTTCACACCCGAGCTGGTCCTCCATGGCTTCGTTGAAGGTCCAGACCTGGAGTGACCCCATGGTGATCTCTGGAGGAAGGATTGCTTCATCTCCGTACACCAGGAAGAAGGGGGTCTCTCTAGTTGACCGGGTAGATGTTGTCCTACTCGCCCACAATGCAGACGGAAGCTCCTCAATCCAGTTGGCTCCATGTTTCTTCAGGCGCTCATATGTGTGTGTCTTGAGTCCTTTTAATATTTCTGCATTTGCTCTCTCGGCTTGGCCATTACTTGCCAGGTGAGCTACTGATGCGTAGCTGACTTTAATATCGAGGTCTTCACAATACTCTTGGAATGCTGCACTTGTGAATTGGGTTCCGTTGTCAGTGATGACTCTATTCGGAACTCCAAATCTGCAGACTATGGACTTAAAGAACTTGATAGTTGACTGCTTGTTGATAGTCATAAGTTGAATAGCTTCCGGCCACTTGGTGAACTTGTCGATGGAGACATACAGGAACCTGTAACCTCCGAAGGCTTTAGGGAAAGGTCCCAAAATGTCCATACCCCACACAGCGAATGGCCATGGAGGAGGTATCATTTGCAGTTACTGAGCCGGAGTGTGAATTTGTTTCACGTGGAACTGGCACGCTTCACACTTTTTCACCAACTCGACTGCATCCTGGTGTGCTATGGCTAGTACAAACCATGCTGGAAGGCTTTACCAACCAGCGTGTGGGAAGATGTGTGGTTCCCACACTCGCCTCCATGGATCTCCACGAGGAGATCGCGGCCTTCTTCCCTTGCAATACACCACATTAGGACGTCATTCGCACTGTGCCGGTGGAGATCCCCTTCTACCAACGTATATCTTTTAGCCAACCTGATGATTCATTCAGCGGATGCACCGTCTTCAAAAAGAACATTGTCTTTCAAGTAGCTCCGGATCTTCGAGATCCATGCATCAGGGCAAACTTGAGCTTCTGAGTCTTGTGTGCTGGGTTGCTCCGAGCTTCCTGCAGCAACTACAACCCTTGTTGGACGCCATGGTAACAGGGCCACCGGGACTGCCAGTTTCGAGGTGTTGTTCTCACCCCCTTTGCTCAGTTCAGCAAGCTGAGCGGTTTGTTTTAACAATCTCAGGACAAAAACTCTATCGGGAGCCGGAGCTCTGGTTGAAGCCTTCGTCAAAAGTTTGTCAACTTCAGCGTTGTTGAGATGCTGAACATGGCAGAGGTGCAGGACGTGGAAGTCTTTCTGGAGCTTCCGGACTTCAAGGAGATAAGCAGCAAGTTGACGGTTGTTGCAGCTGCATTCGCCTTTGACTTGCTTGATAATGGGCTGCGAGTCACCATTCACAAGCATCGGCTTGACGCCGTATCAAAGCGCCACCTTGAGCCCATAGATGAGAGTTTCATACTCTGCCATGTTGTTGGTTGCCTTGAAATCATGGTCCACCATGTATTTAACCTTCTCCCCGATCGGATCGAGGAGAAGTATTCCAGCTTTGGCCTCCTCCTTCTGCATGGAGCCATCGAAGTAGAGGGTCTAGTGAGGCTCGGTAAAGACCGGGACTTTGGGTTTTGGCTTCTGCTCACTAGGGCCCCCGAGATTTGATGGAGAAGGTGTCCACTCTACCACAAAATTAGCCAAGGCTTGGCTCTTGATAGCTTGTCGAGGCAGGATTTGTAGATTGAATTCTGCCAGCTCCACTGCCCACTTGGCAATGTTCCCAGTAAAATTAGGATTATGCAGTATGGCACGCAGTGGATAGGAGGTTACCACTAATATCTTGTGGGCTTGGAAGTAGTTATGAAGCTTCCTTGAGGCAATAAAAACTGCATAAAGCAGCTTATTCACCTCAATGTATCGAGTCTTGGCATTATGAAGTACTTCACTGATGAAGTACACTGGGCGCTGGATGGTCTGGACCCTCCCGGAGGAGCCCAGAGCTTCTTCTTCATCAACCCAGACCCTCTCGGATGGTTCCAGATTTTCTTGATCAGTCGTGTGAACTCTCTAAGATGAGAGAGGTTGATCCTCTAGTATTTCGCCTTGAAGATCCATGCCTGGGGGCTGGGACCTAGACTCACCTTCAGGTAGCTCCGGACCCTCCCGGAGGGGTCTGGGCTCCTGAACATCAGATGGCTCCGGTCTTTCCGCGACCAGGACCATGCTGACAACCTCCGAAGTTGTAGAAATGTAAAGTAGTAGAGGCTCACAAGGGTTCGGAGCTACCAAAATTGGTAGTGTGGTGAGGAGTTGCTTGAGCTCTTGGAACGCCTTTTCTGCTTCTTTGGACCAATGAAATGTCCTGGTCTTCCACAATAGCTTAAAGAAGGGAAGTGCCCGCTCTGCCAGTCTTGAGATGAACCGGCTGAGCGCAGCTAGTCATCCAGTTAGTTTCTTGACATCCTTGATGTGGGCTGGGGCCGCATATCTTCTATAGCCTTGATCTTCGCCGGGTTTTCCTCAATTCCACGGTGAGTCACCAAGAATCCGAGGAGCTTCCCGGAGCTAACCCCGAAGACATTTGTTCGGGTTCAACTTGGTGCGCGTCACGCACAGCTTGTCGAAGACGGCTTGTAGGTTGTCAAGGAGTGACTCCTTGTTCTTGACTTTCATGACGATGTCATTGACGTACACCTCCACCAAGTCCTTGATGAGCTCTCCAAATGTTTTGTGCATGGCTCGCACAAAAGTTGAAGCAGCATTTTTGAGACCGAATGGCATGGCAGTGTAACAATACAATCCATCTACTGTTATGAAGGCGGTATGATCTTCATCTTCCCTTGACATTTGGATCTGATGGTATCCATAATATGCATCTAAGAAACATCTTATCTCACACCCGAAGGTGGAATCCACTATCTGATCTATTCTAGGCAGTGGAAATGGATCCTTTGGACATGCCTTATTCAAGGTAATGTAGTCGATACACATCCGAAGCTTCCCGCCGGCCTTGGGTACAACGACTGGGTTTTGCCAGCCATTTTGGATGATGAACCTCCCGGATGAAACCAGCTTTGAGCAGCTTCTTGATTTCCTATCGGATGAAGTTATGCCGCTCGACTAATTGCTTCCGGGGCTTCTGGTTTACTGGTCGTGCGTCGGGATAAATCTTCAGATTGTGCTCAATCGCCTCTGTGGGGAGCCCAGGCATTTATGATGGTTGCCACGAAAACACATCAACATTTGCCTGGAGGAAAGTGATGAGTGTGAGTTGCTATTTGTTGTCCAGACCTCCCTATATATGTGTAGTTTGGGCAGCGTCGGAACCAATTTGGACGACTTTGATGGGTACGTCGGTGTCGCCGCTTATCTGCATGCGTGGTGCAGAAGTTGAGCCTCGGTGATTAGTGCTCAGAGGTTGAGCAGCTAGATCTTTGCCGGAAGTTCCCTCCTGCATTGTAGCAAGCACGTAGAGTTCTTCTAGTGCAGTGACTCCCGCAGTGTGATCTCCGTGGATCAGGAGAACGCCCGAAGGCGTCGGCATATTCAACACCAAATAGCCGTAGTGAGCTGCAGCCATGAACCTATACAAGGCAGGCTTGCCTAGGATGGCGTTGAAGGGTAAGCTGATGTGTGCGACATCGAAGACTAGCTTCTCGGTCCTGCACTTCTCTTGAGTCCCAAAGGTCACTGGGAGTGTAATGGATCCAAGAGGGATGATGGCCCCCGAACCTACCCCAGAGAATGGACGTGAGGGGCGAAGGTCCGAGAGTCGGAGCTGGATCTTGACGAATGCCCCGTAGCTTAGGAGGTTGAGCGCCGCTCCTCCAGCTACCAAGACATGGTAGGGCAGGAAGTTGTTGATCATTGGAGACACCACCAATGGTAGTTGGCAAGCCCCGATCATGTTCCTGGGGCAGTCTATAGCATCAAAAGTGATGGAGTGTCCATCCATTTCCAATGCGGTTCTGCCTTAGCGGTAGGAGCTGCAGCAGCCATCTCTCGCCGCATAGTCTTGAGGACGCGGCGGAAAGTGATATCCCATAACCCTCCAAATATGGTGTTGAGGGTCTTCCAACGCTCATTGTTGGAGATGTCAGAATCATCGTCAACTGTGTTGTACACAGCCTTCAGGACCTTTTTGGGGTCCTAGAAGCCTAGCTCCGTATCAGCCGGAGCTTTGTCGACCTTTTTTTTCCATCCTGCTGACGGAAAGGAGCTTCTTCTCGGCGCTTGTTGTAGCGCTCGACAAGGTTCTAGACCTCTCGGCAGTCTTCCAAACTGTGTTTGTCCATTTTATGGATCTGACACCACATCTTTGGACCGTTGTCGTCTTCTGACAAAGGTCAAGGTCGCTTTTCGGGGCGTGGCCCCCAGCCACCCAGAGCTGCAGCTGTCGTAGCAGTAGGTGTGCCAACTCAAGGCTTCATCTTGCTGTTGGACTTTTTCTTCTTCTTTCCACTGCCGGAGGTAGTGGCTTCAACTTTGGAGGACTTTTTATTAGCCTTCGGAACTGGCTTGGACTGCATTTTCCGACCCTCTGCGGCTCGGGCGCACTTGTTAGCCAGGCTGAATAACTCCGTGACGCTGGTGGCCTCTTTTGTCGCCAGCTTCTCCAACATGTTCTTGTCTCTGACACCCTGTTTGAATGCCACAATGACAGAAGCATTGGAGATAGAAGGGATGGTGTCTTGCACATGAGAAAATCACTGGATGAAGAATCGCAGTGATTCTCATGACTTTTGTTGTACAGCAAAAAGGTCCAGTTCAGTGTCAGGCTGGGTGTAGGAACTCCCAAAGTTGGCGGTGAACTGTTGACATAGCTCCGCCCAATTGTTGATGGAGTCAGGCGGTAGACTCATGAACCAGGACCTGGCGGTCCCAGTCAGAGCCACTGGAAAATAATTGGCCATTACGGCCTCAATGCCACCTGCTGCGAGAATGGCGGTGGAGTATATCTGGAGAAACTCAGTGGGTTGATAGTCCCGTCGAGAATTTTTCCAGCAAATGAGGCCAAAACTTTTGAGGCCAACAGACCATCCGTAGGTGCATAGCCAAGGCTGAACAGTCGCTCCCTACTCCCATGGGAGAAGGGTTTTCCCGAGCCTCCCGCCTTTCGCGAGCATGCTCGATGCAGACACGGTCGTCCTGCTGTCTGTAACGGCGATCGAGCTCCGACCGCAAATTGTGCATCAAAAGTCTTGACGCGGTGTGAGTGCGGCGTGCCACGAAAGGTTGCGACGTCGCCTGCTGAGAACAACACGTCTCTGGTGCTGTGATGCATGTGGACCAAGTCTTCTAGACAAGATCCTGCGCTGTGAAGATGCCTGCCCTAAAGGGGGAGGACCTTGGTTGCTGAGGCCATTGGTTACGGCTACAACCAGATGTTCCACATCAGCATGCCACTGCTCCATGGCACCCTGAGGTGCTCCTGGTGGTGGTGGGCATTGGAGAAGAGTGTGCACTGCAATTAGCGCGTTCTCGAGATTGTTCTGCATCGATGCGCGTTCTCGGGATTATTAGCCAGAGCAGATGGTGGTGGTTGTGGTACGATGCCCGCCAGGACAACAAAACCCGCCAGCCGTTGCACGTTGGAGGGATTCCCTCGAGCTGGTTTCTCAGCGTTGCTGTTGGATGATCCTGCGGCGGATTTCACCTTATTGCAATGTCAAGGGCCCCTTCCTGGCGTGCCAAATGTCAAAGTGTGCGATCGACACTTCCCCAGTACTACTAGCTTGTAGCCCGCGGAGGTTCTTGATTGGTTAGGGCGCGCGTGAGATTATGAACAAGATGATGACACGATGATTTTACGTGGTTTGGGCCGCCTGGGCGTAACACCCTACTACACGGGTTGTGTGTTGTATGTATGAGTTTATGGCGCTTGTGAGCATGTGAGTTTGCTTGTCATGTATCGTGCTGTGCAGCCCTTTTATAGTCTAAGGACTGGCCGTTACATCAGCCTGGCCCGAAATGTGGCCCTGGCGATAGTTAATTGCCTAATACACGATCTGTGAATATTAAGCACAATTAACAGCATGATAATGCGCCTTAATGTCAGCTTTACTGATGAGGACATCACAACAGGGGAGACGCACATCGAACTGCAAGGACCAATGACAAGAGCACGAGCACGGTTAATAAATCAGTAGGTGAATTCGTTCCTAACTTCCTTTGCATGTGAGTTTGAGAATACATTACAATGTGATGATTTAATTGTTATTAGGAACAATGAAGAAGATCAACAAGTGAAGGTAAAAGTCCTTGGGAACATGGAGAACCTGCTGGGACGTCCACAAGTTGATGGAATCAATTTACAACTCGTACTTGAGTTCAACTCGGAGTCCAAGAGCAGTCCACCTTAAAACGGACGCCCAGGATGGATACGGACTCCGTTTTTGACGTTCCACATATGCACGGAAAGAGGAAAGATCAACTTTCCAATGGCTCTGGTCCCACTTCAAAATTCATCTAGAGTCATTGGAAATAGTCGAAAAAAGTAGAGTATAGATTTCTGCCCGGTGTTGCGCCACAGAATTGGGCCTTTTGGCCATGTATCCCGTATGATTCCATTAGGCACGCGTCTAATCGTGTTTTGGTCGAACCCTAACCTTTAAATACTGTAGAAGCCGGTCATATTCGGTGGGGTTTTCTTAGAATAACGATTTTGCCGTTCTACGGTTTGTGAGACCCCAACTTCTCAATTTCAGACTGTGTCTTCTACGTTTTTGCTTGTGTTCTCGGTTCACTTGCAGGGATTAGCCTTCTTGGCGAGGTCAAGCGTGTGCCACATGGTTTATAACCAGCGCAGCCGTGGTGTAGTGATTGTAGGGGTATTCGAACTGCTTGAGTGCCGCGGATCATCAACGTCGAGTTCTCCACCCCAATCGACTTACCTTTCGGAAGATCGGGCCTAAACCTACTCATAACTTTGGATGATACACAACGATCTGAATTCATTCTTAAGATGCATGAAACTACAAAGAAAATATTGAAAAGATGAATGAAAAGTATAGGATTGCAGGTAGTAAAGGCAGAAAGGAAGTAAAACTTGAACCGGGTGATTTGGTGTGGTTACATTTGAGAAAAAAGCGATTCCCTGACTGAGAAAATCTAAACTTATGCCACGAGCTGTTGGTCCTTTTAAGATTGTTGAAAAGATTAATGATAATGCTTATAAGCTTGAATTGCCTCCTGATTTCGGGGTTAGTCCTACATTTAACATTTCAGATTTGTGACCGTACTTGGGAGAAGAAGATGAACTTGAGTCAAGGACGACTCCAATTCAAGAGGGGGGGGATGATGAGGACATCACAACAGTGGAGACACACATTGAACTGCAAGGACCAATCACAAGAGCACGAGCACGGTTAATAAATCAGCAGGTGAATTCGTTCCTAATTTCCTTTGCATGTGAGTTTGAGAATAGATTACTATGTGATGATTTAACTGTTATTAGGAACAATGGAGAAGATCAACAAGTGCAGGGAAGAGGCCCTGGGAACATGGAGAACCTGCTGGGACGTCCACAAGTTGATGGAATCAGTTTACAACTCGGACTTGAGTTCAACTCGGAGTCCAGGAGCAGTCCACCTTAAAAGAGACGCCCAGGATGCATAAGGACTCCGTTTTCGACGTTCCACATATGCACGGAAAGAGGAGAAGATAAAATTTCCAATGGCTCTAGTCCCACCTCAAAATTCCTTTGGAGTCATTCGGAATCGTCAAAATAAGTCGAGTCCAGATTTCTGCCCGGTGCTGCACCACAGAATTGGGCCTTTGGGCCTTGTATCCTGTATGAGTCCATTAGGGACGCGTCTAATCATGTTTTGGCCGAACCCTAGCCTTTAAATACTGCAGTCGCCGATCATATTCGGTGGGTTTTTCTTAGAATAACAATTTTTCTGTTCTACAGTTTGTGAGACCCCAACTTCTCAATTTCACATCGTGTCTTCTACGTTCTTGCTTGTGTTCTCGGTTCACTTGCAGGGATTAGTCTTCTTGGCGAGGTCATGCGTGTGCTGCACGGTTGATAACCAACGGAGCCATGGTGTAGTGATTGCAGGGGTATTCAAATTGCTCGAGTATTGCGGATCATCAACGTGGAGTTCTCCAACCCAATCGACTTACCTTTCAGAAGATCGGTCCTAAACCTACTCATCAGTTACCGTTGTTAAGAGTCCTCCGATCGTGTGTAATTAATATGGCATTAATGACACGCAAATAGGTCTTGTAACTGTAGGTTTAACAGTCCCTTGAGTGTCTGCGCCGTAGGAGATCTGTCAGTCTCTTCATTGTTGTCTTAGGTCCGGAGGCTCTGGAGCTTCCCGTCGTGGGGAGGTAGGTCCAGAGCCACTATACAGGTGGAAGCACCAGAGCTTCCCTCTACTGCGGGTTAGGTCCGGGGTCATTGGACACGTGGCAAGACCGGAGCTTCCCTACATGGGGAGTTAGCTCTGGCCTCGTGTTACACGTGGAAGTGCCGGAGCTACCCAAACGAGGGAGGCGGGTCCAGTGTTGTATAGCACGTGTAGCCTTCGGAGGTCTTAACCTCGGATGGGTGGAACTCCTTGATGTTTCTTGCGGTATCATGGGGTACGCGGTACGCAGGGTACTGACAATGTATTATTCGTGAAACTGACAAATACATCTACCCCTTTGATGTACTCATTGCAAAGGCGCGTCCCATATATCCAACTTCTATCCGGTGACATCTACGTACAGAAAAGAGGAGCTAAGTCAAAGAAATTCGAAGCCACTGATAGTCAAGATCTAAAGCGGTAAAAAATAGTAAGGAGCAGGAGAGGAGGAGAGGACTAACCCTTTGTTTTAAGGGCCACTGATATTCATTGCAAGATTTTTAGAAGGGCACCTCCAAAGAGGGAAAGAACAGGGCAAGAACAGGGTAGATCTGGCAGCCACTTGTTCTGCCATAGCTGGGAGCTCGTATAAGGGCAAATGAAATTGAGATGAACCTTTGTAACGAGCGTTTCACTATATAAAGAACGGGAGACGAGCCCGCTTCCATGATATAAGGAGACGAGCCCGATCTACAGAAATGGGAGATGTGCCAGCTTCTATGATAAAAGGAGACGATCTCCATGGAAAGCTCATCTCCTTTTCTTTCATAATAGGAGTCACACTTTAGGTAAGTCTGTCTCCCTTTTGTCAGAGAAGCAGGCGTGTCTCGGGTACTTACTTAATCGAGACGCTCTTTAAAGAAGTTTCTCCCCTTCTACCCTCAACCGAGCCAGCTCTGTCCTCGGTGATGCGGGCTCGTCTTGTTTTTCCTGATCGAAGACGGACTCCTTCGCGCTCGTCTCCGATATTTGTCTCCTATTTGAGGTTCTTACGTAGTGAGATGTTGTTATGATAGTATAGGGTTCTTATTATGCTATCATGATTATCATACACCTAGCTCGACTATAATGTCATTAGTGTCTAGTATGATCATGCTTGTGTAGTGTAGTTAGGGTTTATTTTACGTCATGAGTTCGGTGTTCGCAAGATTGCTCTAGTTCATTGTATGTTCCTAGGGAACCTAGGATACTACTTAGTCATGCAACATGGTGTTCGAATAGTCTACTTAGTATTAATTACCTCATATAGTCCAGGGGTTGTAGGTGGTTGGTGGCAGGTGGTGACAACGCTATCAGTCCATTGTAATCCTCTACATTTGGCTACGATGTAAGCTCTTGGCGGGAGTCGCATGACAGACCGGGGTTAAGGTCATGCTCAAAGTGTCATTATATTAACTCCTAGGTATCCTATACATAGCATTTGTCTATGTAAACTAGTACGCCATACACTTGTATATGAAAAGCACATTAGGAACACTACAGGAATCCCGATCAATTACGTCGTCCAGGGCCGACGTAGTGAAGGCCAAAACCGACGTAAGTTACTTAATTACGTCGGTTTTTCCTTAATTACATCAGCGGCCAGCCGACAAAACAGTTTGCATGTGATTAAGGTAACTTACGTTGGCCGCCGACGTAAGTTACTAACTTCCGTTGGTATCCCGCAACCAACGTAAGTTACTTACCGGGATGCGCCGCGGGATGGGCCGGAGAACTTATATCGGATGCGGCTGGGCCGATGCAAGTTAAATGGTCTATGTAGGATCGAAGAGAACGTGAAAAGCTACCAGAGGGGGGTGAATGGTAGATTAAAACATTTTCAGCAGAAGCAACGAAAACCCCTCGGCAGAAAATCAATCTGTTAAGGAAATTGTGTGTGCGACTAATCTAAACATGATCAATTGTGAAAAAACCAGTATATATTGTGGAGAACCAAGTCACGAAGACATCACAACAATAATCATGAAAATACGTCGACAAAAACTCAAGTCACGATTGAAAGATCAAACAAAAGTCAATCTGTCCTACCCGAGAAAAAAAAAAGAATTGCAATGCTGTAGAGAAACTCGTGTAGATCATAAACCAAAAATCCAATGACCGTGAAATTTTCACAGATGATAGATAATCAAGTTGTGAAGACAAATAAAAAAGAATCACGTCAATTGGATCTGTAAAACTCGAGTTGTGATAAAATCACCAAAGCAAGATAGTGCTGTGCAGAAACTCGATGAGAAAAGCTTGTCTGAAACAAGTCGGACGAACAAGGCACAAAATTTTGTTTAAACTATGATCTTTATTCAATAGAACACAAGAGGAATAGCCCAAAATCCGTGCACTACAAGAGTGCTTCGTCCTTGTCTGCTTTTCACGGGAAGTAGTACCTTAAAGGTTAGGGCAATCTGTGCGAAAATGTTCTGTATTACCACATTCAAAGCATCGTTGAGGTCCGAAGCTTCCTCTCCTTCTAGTTCTCATATTTTGCAATGATTTTGAGAATCTAGTAGAGAGAAGTGCTAGCTCCTCCTCTGGAAACTCCTGAATCTGTTCAAGGGTTAGAGAACACAACAAGGCAAGTGTACCACAAGATGAAGATTGATCGGAGCTAGGCATATCATGTTGAGAAACAAATGCAAGAGACTTGTTGGGGTTCTTACGTGAGATTATGTCAATTTCATGAGTTTTTAATTTAGAATATAATAAATCTAATGTAAGTGTACTCATGATAGTGGATTCACGAATAGATGTAACTTTCATCTCCCAAATTGACATGTCCAATGCACTTAGTAATTGCCTAGCATTCTCAGCTTCTGAAAAATTAACATTGATGCTACACAAGTTGCTGAGAATTTTATTAAAGCGAGCAAAAAGATCATCGACCGACCCACCAGGTTGCATCTCAAAATGCATGTACTCCTTTTTAAACATGTATTGATGTACCTCCTTGATTGTGTTTGATCCTTTGTAGTAATCACATAGAACTTTCCAAACATCGTACACAGATCGGAGGTGAGCAACACGGTCGAAGTCGCTTTGAGTTAGTCCTTGTATGATCAAGTTTTGTGTCGTATTGTTGTCGACATCTCTCATGTTCGTAGCCGTGAATTGATCGTTTTGCGGCACGTAATAAGGCCTGTACACCTTTTCTCATATGGTGAAGCCTTGCGCCTGGATGAAAGCCTCCATACGTGCCTTCCAAACCTAAAAATCAATGTCACTAAACACACAAGGTTTTGCGGAGTATTTCTCCATGTCAATTAGTCAAAACACGTACAAGTCACAAAGATTAGAGCACCATGAATCTGATACCAATTGTAGGATCGAAGATCACATGAAAATCTACCAGAGGGGGTGAATGGTAGATTAAAACTTTTTCAGCGGAAGCAACAAAAACCCATCTGCAGAAAATCAATCTATTAAAGAAATCATGTGTGTGACTAATTTAAACGTTATAAATTGTGAAAAAACTAGTATAGATTGTGGCGAATCAAGTCACGAAGACTTCACAACAAGAATCACAAAAATCCACCGAGAAAAACTCAAGTTACGATTGAAAGATCGAACAAAAGTCAATTTGTCCTACCCGATAAAAAAATCTATAATGCTGCAAAGAAACTCATGTAGATCAGAACCACAAGTCCAATTACCGTGACATTTTTACATATGATAGATAATCAAGTTTTGAAAAAAACCCAAAAAGAATCACATCAATTTGATCTGTAAAACTTGAGTTATGATAAACCACTGAAGCAAGGTAGTGTTGTGCAGAAACTCGACGAGAAAAGCTTGTCTGAAACAAGTCGGACGAACAAGGCACAAAAGTTCCTTTAAACTACGATCTTTATTCAATAGAACACAAGAGGAACAGCCCAAAATCCATGCACTACGAGCTTTGGCCTCCCTTGCTTATATAACTAGCCATGAGGCCAACCCAAAGCAAACTAGGACTCGTATCCTACTCAGTTTCCACCGAAACTTTCTATAACTGCTCAAGACTCTTCTATACGCAGATAGAAGCAATTTTAAGACTTCCAAACACCTTAGGAACGTATCCCACATTCCTAAAAACAACTCAACTTCGTCACCCACACGAAATCTAACCAATATAAACTCGAAACTTTCCATAAACGAACCATAACCACCTCAGCCGCAGTCTGAGGCATATTCCAGCCGGTTGGACCTTTCCGACCAATTATTTACGTCCACTTCTCTTCATCATGCCTTGGATCCATGTTGCCACGTCCATGCACTCCTTTCACACGTGCAAACACCTTCCAACAATGTCCACAATACCTTCATATGCATTGTTCTTGATTCAAACTTGTTGCGCAACCTCCCAATCAACTCAACAACAATTCCTCCTGAACTTTATTGTTGAACCTCATCTTCTCCCTAAGACTAGTTCAATGGATCCCGTCACTAGGTATGTCTTGAAATCAAGCAACACCTGCACATGAATAAACAACCAATACTTCCGAGCACAAGTCCTCGGCTTGACTCACATTAGTTTCAAAAACCACAACACCTTAAATGAGCACCTCACTAAGCATGTTGCAAATCATAGCAAAATGATATCAGCCAAAAGCATCAAAAACTTAGTACAAGAATACTAAGCAAACTTTCCATAAGTGTAAAGCAAGCTTGAAACATTGCAAGTTAAAAGCAGAAACATTGCAATTGAGCACCGGACCTTGAACCGGAGCTTACCAAATCTAGCAGGACCTTGCACTGAAGCTAACCAAAGCTAGTCGGACCTAGCGCTGGAGCTTATCAAAGCTAGCAGGACCTAGCGCCAGATCTAACCAAAGCTAGTCGGACCTAATCAAAATAAGTCGAACCTAGACAAAGAAGTCGGACCTAGCAAAGCAAGTCGGACCTTGCATTGGACCTTGCAGGAGCTACGAAAATAAGCTAGTCCTATCGTCAAACCTCGCAGGAGCTCAGACCTAGAGTCAGACTTAGTGAAAAAGGTATTTTGGTAGTATTCAAAACTTTTATCATCAAAGCCAATGTATTCAGCACACATAGGTCTCATAGTCTAACTTACGTCGGTCTACAGACGTAAGTTAAGTGGTATAACTTATGTCGGAATGGCCTGACCGACGTAAGTTAAATTGGGCTAACTTACGTTGGTCCAACCATAGCCGACATAAGTTACATTTTCATATTTTTTTTTAAAAAAATAGAAACTGACTACCTCGCACGATGGCGAGCTCCACAGACAGATACAAAAAAATAGTATATATACAACATAGTCAACAAAACAGTCCACAAAACATTCAAAACATCAACAACAACACACAACGGTTTCTAAACATTTATCGGGCTACATGCTAGCGCCTCCACTACCTTCGGATCGAAGATCTTCTCTGCGCGTCCCTCCAGGTGCCTGTAGGTGTGGTGAAGGAGTTTGCACCGTCGTTCTCGAACCCTGCAAAAGAAAATTAGAGTTGCATGTTACAACTTCTATCATCTCACTCTCTTCCTCTCCCTTTCCCTCTATCTGTTTCTCTCCTCTCACTCTCTTTTTCTCCCTCACTCTGTTTCTTCTTGTCCCTCACTGTCTCCCTCTCTTTGTATCACAATTTCTCTCTTCCTCTCCCTCTCTTTCTCTCATTCTCTGTCTTTCTTCCTCTCTCATTCTCTCACTCCCTTCCTCTCCCTCTTTCTCTCATTATCTAACTCTCTCCCTATCTATGTTCTTCCTCCTTATCTCCCTATGTAAAATACTGAAATGAATTTGATAATATTAAAGAAATAGTTTATTACCAGCTTCGAGCTCTACTGCGGCGGAAGCGCAGGAATCTCGATATCATGACTGGTGTTTCGAGAAAGAGTTTGCAATTACAAAATATTAGAAGATATATGTTATTGAAATGCTATGTAATTTAACCGTGATAGCTTAAGTTACTTACCACCACCGCTACTTGCATCTGGGTCATCATTAAGGTTGTCCTCCGCTGCTCCTCCCTTGCCTTCGCCCTCGACCTCTCCAGCTCCGCCTGGGTCTGCGCAAGCGTCTCCTTCAAGGCAAGGAGCTCCAACTGGGTCTGCGAGAGACGACCACTTGAGGGCCCAACGGACGAGGTCTGTGTCGATGAAGCGCCTCTTAAAGGTCGCGTCGACCTTGAGTCGACAACTCCATGAAAAATTGCAAACCTGCAATAGAATGAAAACACTAAGTAGAAGAAGATAAATTGAAAAAGAAATGAAAGAAATAACCAACTCACCATTCATGGGCCTTCCCGCCTCCACTTGCGTACACGACTTGGGGGTCGATCGGCGCTTTTCCCAATCTTAATTCGCACGGTGTATCTTCACGACCTCCTGTGCGTACTTTGCCTACAAAACAATTAAATCTTGTAAGCATGTCAATAATAGTATTAGTTATAATGAAAATTGATGAATTTTGAAAACTTACCAGTCGATCGGCTACGACCTGGCTACACAGCCCTGGCTGAGAAGTGTCACTTCCCTTGTGACCTCTCTTCCAAACCTGGGTCGAGGTCGGCTCCTGACCCGTCGCTCGCTCCTGTATAGCCGTGTTAGTGAGATAAATATATTAGGACACATAAACAAATTGAAAAATTACTTACCATGCATTTACCCAAACGCAAGTAGCCGTCGTCGCTGTAGTTGTGCTTGCCCTCGAACCCCATGTGGCACTATCTAGCCTTTGTGGACTTACCGATGAATGCTTCGCTAGTCCAGTACCGACAGAGAGCCAAGTACGCCTCAGGGTTACCCTGTAACCAGGAAATACTAACTTGCACATATTTCATTTTTCATCAATGTAGTTACCATACATAGGTATTGTAAATATTTAACAATATTAAAAACTTACCTCCACGTACTGCTCCTCTGTCAAGTATGTGTCCGAGTCCTTCCTAAATGGACCCCTTCGCTGCTTTGCTCACAAGGGTGCAGCTTGTAGTACGCGTTGACAGCCAAAATCTGGGCGTTCAACAACGCCGCCGTCGTGAGCTTCCGAGCTTGTAATGGAACATGTGCCTCGCATGGTTCTCCATGCCCAGTTCTTCTACTTGGTACCTCGACTTTAAGCAAACAAACATTTAAGTGATATGCACTAACAATTCAAATGAATTGAAAAAAAAACAATTAAACTTACCATAAAATCGTTCCACACGGCTCCCTGAATCATGTCGTGGACCTGGTGAGAGACACGAGCGTAGTCATCCCACGACGGGGCAGTGAAACCGTCAATGACACCAAGGTAGTACAACTACACTATAGCACTCAGGACACTGTTAACCTGCCTGTGGTGTTTCACATCCCTCGTGAACGATGTGTCATACCAACCTCTGCAAAATATATTAAATCATTAATTAACTAAAAACAACATCTACTATTTAGTATACTATATACAGTTTTTTACCTGTCTCCGACAGGACAGATAGTGATCCACTGAGCAAGAACCGAAGGAGGAGCTGCAAAGTGGGTCCACCTCGTCTGTTGCCTCTGCAGTGGTGCTGCCGCGTCCTGTGACCCTGAAGGCTCTGCGGAACCACCAAAGTCCAAAGGAAGGCTAGCGGTAGCCGGCTCTGCAGGAAGGCTAGTGCTAGCCGGCTCCGAAGGGGGGCTAGTGCTAGCGGGCTCCTGTATCGGCCCTGTAGCCTCTAACTTGGACTCAGATGACTCTGATTCAGACCGTACAAAAGAAAAAGATTGATAATAAATAATTATATAAGCAAGTGCAATTTATAAAATAACTTGATTGTAAACTAAAATTTACCTTCGTCCGTTGAAAACACATGTGAGCTGAGGGTGGAGCGTGCGCCAGAAATAGGGAACGTCGGCTCGAAGTTAACGAGGTCCCTGAGCAAGGGTCTCGTGCCAGCTCAAACCCTCTCACTAGCTTCCCCTTCCCCTTCCCCTTCCCCTTCCCCTTCCTCTTCGATGCATCCTATTGCAAAAAGTAAATGATTAATATGCTAAGATAATATACAAAATTAATGTTAAGTTAGTGAATAAAACATTACCAACCAGCCAACAACCAAGAGGTTGTCCCAAACAAGTTAGTGAATGAAATGTAACTTCATAAATTTCAAAAGTCATCAACATCACGGTCATGCACCCTACTCCTTAAACCAGCCCATCGATCTTCTTCTTTCGCATATCGTTTTCGTTTCTGCAAATCGGCAGGCTCGACTAAGTCATTGATTTCTTTAGTTTTTGATTCTAATTTTGTTTCCACTTCTGTGCCAGTCTCGATATCTTGAGCGTCTCCAACTAAGTCATCGAGTCCTACACCGGGCTCGACTGAGAAGGAGTCTAGCAACTCTTCCTCTTGGTAGACCTCATCAGCCTTAGCTTCCTCATGGTAATCATCATCTCCTGGAGCGTATAACCGCTCACGAGGATTCACCTTATGTACCACTCACCAAGCTTTGAATTTATTGCATGGATAAGGTAGATGGTACACTTGCTCTACTTGGTGTGCAAGAACTAATGAATCGAATCCTTTCAACCGTTCCTTGTGTTTTACTTCGACCATGCCAAATTCGTTTACTCGGATTCCACGAATGGAATCAAACCATTCACAGTCAAAGAATACTGCTCAAATTTTCTTGTTTCTGACAAAAGTGAATTCAAAGATTTTTTAATAATCCTTTAGTAATGAGTTTCACGTTTTTGCGAATCAATTGCCCTCAACACAACTCCGGTATTACATGTTGTCGCGAGAGGACAAAGAAATTCAAATTGAGTTGTACGGAATTGAAAGCCGTTTACGTCATATCGACCATAGCTTCTAACGTTAACCACTCCATAGGATAGTTGTCGCAAATCTTCATGGACGTTAGTATCTTTTTTGCACTGTCCACGATATGAAGTTATTAGACAACGGCTCATACTGTTACGTTATAAGAAAACGTTGTTAATATTGATAAGTTAACGAGAAAACATTACATGATCTCGAAACCAGTAAAGAAAATTAGATCCCCCGTTTATTCCTTCCCGTCACATTTGTTCTATTTGTTTCCTCGTGGGTTGATGTCTATGTCTCCAATCTTGCTTGCCAAACTTACTGCACGAAAAGAGAACCTTTTAGAATAGAGGTGTTGCAAAATATTCTTAAAAGCATAAATGTAGGAGAAACACTTACTTGAAATATTCCCCCATTGCATCCATATTAGCGTACATGTAGAAGAAAGCAGCACGCCTTTCTTTTTCGCTGACGTTGTAGGAAGTGTAAGTACCAACAATAGTGCCTCTTGTTGCAAAAATGGAGAGATCGCTACAAGGAGGTTGCTCATCCATATTGTACTGCATTGCCAAAGTATTGACATTGTGTTCCTCTGTAATGTAAACACTTGAGAAGTATCCTACTTCCTTAAGAGTAAAAACTTCAGCGAACAACCCTTGCCCTGTTACCAACCATTGGTTTTAGATATCTGAGTGATCTTTCAATATGATACATCCACTTATATTGCACGGGACCGCCCACTTTTGCTTCAAATGGAAGATGGATTAAGATATGTTGCATTTTATTGAAGAACCCTGGAGGAAATTTTTTTCCATCTTACACAACAGTATCGGAATCTCCTTCTCCAACATAGTCATCATTTCTGTCATGATTTCTTTAGCACAGAGTTTCCTATAGAAGTGGCTAAGCTCGGCTAACACCTTCCACACCGCACCGTCAAAGTAGCCTCGAAACATAACAGACAAAAGTCTTTCTATGATTATGTGGTAATCATGATTCTTCAACCCAATGAGCTTTCATGTTTTCACATTCACGACTCGCCTCAGACTAGCTGCATAACCATCTGAGAATTTCAAACTATGCAACCATTCAAGAACTTCTTTCTTTTATGTAGGTCGATAAAAGAAAGGAGCATGTGGATTACCACCATTTTCGCAGAGCCCAAGTGTTTGACGGTTACAAAGCTCGGTGAGATCATTTTGAGCCTTTAAAATTTCTGTTGTTTTGCCCATCATGTCCATGCATGTGCTTATGATACATTTGGCCATGTTACACTTTTGATGCATGACATCAATGTTGTACCTTAAAATCAATGACTTCACATACAATAGCTCCCAAAGTCAACATATGTGAGTCCAATTGTGTTCGTCTCTGTAACCTTTGAAATATCTAAGCCGACCTTCATCTGGCACCAATATGTCCAACATATCAGATATTTCTGACCTGTTAAGACGTTTTGGTGGTCCTTTAGTGACAACGGTGTTCTTTCTGAAGACATTCCTTTATTTTCTAAACACGTGATTAGGGGGCAGCCAACGTCTATGACAATCGAAGTAAGATATCTTGCCTCCATGGGTAAGTCGAAAGCAATCGGTATCCGAAGCACATATCGGAAACGTCAACCAACCATGAGTGCTCCATCCAGAAAACATGTTGTATGCTGGAAAATCATGAATGAACCACAAATAAACAACTCAAAGGTTGAATTTTTGCTTCTTGAAAAAGTCGTACGCTCCGACTCCTGTCCACAACATTTTCAACTCTTCGATCAACGGTGTTAACATCACGTTGAGATGTGACCCAGGATGATCCGGCCAAGGTACAATGAGGCTAAGAAACATGAACTCATTCTTCATGCAAAAAGCCAGTGAAAGATTGTACAGAATGACAAAGACGGGCAACATGAGTATGGTGTGGCATTTGTGCTGAACAGCGTGAACCCATCTGTCGCCAACCCGATGCAAACATTTCTCGCTTCACGACTAAATTCTGGATTGAACCGTTCCAGCGCCTTCCATGCCTCACCATCAGACGGGTGCGTCATGACTCTATTGTTCTGACGCTCACCTTCTTTGTGCCATCTTATGTGTCTGGCTGTTTTTTTTTTGAAAGGAACAGCTGCTTCAACCTAGGTGTCACGGGTATGTTACAAAGCTACTTAGGTGCGACTTCCTTTGTCACAGTATCACCATCGTCATTAACAACTTCGACAAACCTCGGTTGACCACATTTTAAACATTTGTTCTCATTGGCATGCTCTCCCTAGAAAAGCATGCAGTTGTCCGGACACACATCAATCTTCTCGTAGTTCATAGCGAGACTGAAAAGAATTTTCTTCGACTTGCACATATCTTTAGGCACTTTGTTGGGATGTGAAATAGCATCGTACAAATTGATGAGCTTGTTGTAACAGTTATTAGAAAAGAAAAACTTAGACTTAATTGCCAAAAGTCTAGTCACAACATTGAGGATTGTCATTTTAGTATGTCCATGCAGCGGCTGTTCTGAATCTTTGAGAAGTTTGAAGAACTCTTTAACCTCCGCTGTTTGAGGATCCTCCGTAAGCTCTGGTCGTATAGCTTCCAACATCTCATCCATCATATCAACCTCCATGGCATCATCATTGTCCGCTTCCACTTCTTGTACAGCTTGAGAAGTTGTCACGCCGTGGAAGTTCTACGACTCATAATGTAACATGTATCCGTTTCGACACAAGTGCGTCATAAGATCCACTTTGTCCAAAAATGTTTCGTTCCAGCATTTCGTACGTGGGCACCGCGCCTTATCGCTATTTGACAACGAAAAAGCTCGTTCCAAAAAAGTTCTGTCTTGGCATACCACTCATCTGAGTAACCACCAGTTCTGCTCTTCCAACCAGTATACATCCAACTACGGTCTTCGCTCATGTTTGACTCTGCAGTTTAAAGCCGAAAAAATTATTGTTAGTTTTCCGTTAATTTATGCACGACAATATTTTGGCAGCATAACGCCGCTTGTTTTTACACTACACCCCCAAATACGGTGTAGTTCTTCAAGCTCTAGGGCAACTGACCAAAAAAGGTGTAGTTTTCAAGACGTTGTAAGTAGGTTACCTTAATCTTTTATTTTCGAGACATTTCAAAAACAGAGGAAAGAACGAGTGAGAAAGAGGAAAGACTGAAAGAGACAGTGAACTAGTCCGACACGTGTCCTTCATGTATTGCACCCCAGCTGCACTGTAGCTTGTGTATTTTCAACAGGTCAACGGTGTCGGACGGCTAGTCACGGACTCACGGTGCTCCATCCAGATGTACCCAATTTAATCTCATTTGCGTGGCATAATTACGGGTCGTAGGGGAGTAAAGCCTATCCTACTCAGCACAATAAGCTTTGGATTTGCCCAACAGTCATTGGACGGACTGGACTGCTCCGGACGAACATCTTGGACAAGTTGGGCCTTTTTCCTTATCTCCATGTGCACCTGCACAACCTTGAAGTCTCAGGATGGTACGTCGAAACCCATGCAGACGACAATGTGCCCGTGGTCCGAGTCTGACAACAGCATAATCTACACTAAACCAATTGAGTATAATCTACACTAAGCAAATTAAGCAAATTAAACACTTAATCATAATTAATTAAAAAATTAAGCAACTTAAGCATAATTTAAACAATTAAATTCAATTTCAAATTTGAATTTGATTGAAACTTGATACACTTGAATTGAGGGAGAGGGTGAGGGTGGGGGGGGGGGGGGGGGGCTCAGGGTGGCTGAAGGTGTGGGGGCGGGGGGGGGGGGGGGGGGGGGGGGGCCTTAGCTGGCGACGAGGCGGCGGCGCGGTGGGGCGTGGCCGGTCGCGGCGGCGGCATCGGGCGCAGCCAGGGCGGCGCGGTGGGTCGTGGCCGGGTGCGGCGGGGAATGAAAAAAGAAGAGGCGCGTGGGTAGGTTAAATTCAACCACTTATATCGGCCTTGAGCACGGCCGACTTAACTTAACGGTAACTTTCGACGGCTTCCTAATTTACGACGGTTGCGGGTCCCGACCGACGTAAGTTGAGGTGTATTGTTGTTGGCCTTTTAACTTACGTTGATTGCGGGTCGACAGCTGATGAAAGGTAGTGTACTTACGTCGGTTGACGTAAGTAAATTTACTTTCATCGGCCAGCCGACGAAAGTTATATTGGCCGACGTAATTGATCCGGATTTCTGTAGTGGAACCAATTCTTTTCTAGACTAACTCGCACTAGGCTTAAGTAATATTATTGGAGTAATCGCTTTTGTGTGTCACAGTCCCCCATATTATATTGTCATGATAATTGCTTAGTATAATATTCAAGAATAATGATACCTTTTCCTCAATTCCTTCCTTTGAAATATACAAATATCCACCTCTTTGAACGGAAGTCCTCGTCCTATGGACCAGGTTTCTTGGAAGGTGTAGAATCCATGGAGCAGGATGCTGCGAATGGAACAATGGCGGGTTTTATTCTACAGGACGCGAGAGCGTGGCAGTGGGATTGTTTGCAGATCAACAATGGCAGTGGGATGCTGCGAATTGGTATGGGGAAAATACCACCGATGGAGTGCGGATTTATCAGGGGCATGGGGGAGGCATTGTGCATTTGGAGCCGGGGACGAATGTCGTCATGGGGTGGGTGCGTAGATGACTCCTCAAAGACACAATTGCCACAATACGTCAATACCGAAAATTTGGTGTTATCTTCCTACAGTTTGGGAAAGCATCTGGCTGGAACCGTGAGAGAAATTTTACTTAAAACGGCCTATAAGTGTCCGTGAGAGATATAGGAGTCGTTGTGCAGTAGTATTCTGAGGGCTCCGCTGATTGTTCTTTACCTCCGGTAAGTGATTCCGGGCTAGCACAGAATTTGGACGTGTACAAGCCAATAACCCCACGAACATTAGCTCAAAAAATGGAACACGCCACCGCGAGCGGGGATTATTGAATGCAACCTGGGCCATCGCCTCGGTGCGTAAATACATTTTTTCAGGATATGCATCACGCTGAGAGTAGCTAAGCTAGCTACGCTACGCACTAGATGGATCGTCACTCTCTTCTTCGTCTTCTCTCTTTCATTATTGCATGCAGAGTTTTGTAGACGAAGCCCCAAACTACCTAACGTGCCTAGGGCGTAGACTTTTGGAAGATGGATACTTCTAGCTTATCCACCGTCCATGCACCCAATCACGTTGCGCTCTCTCTCTAGCGTCCCAGTTGAGATGAGAGAGAGGGGGAGGAGAGAGTAGTTGAGGTAGTAGTAGTGTGCCATTTGCTCATGTCCTCCGTCCATCTCTTGTCACTCTGGCACATCTCTGTCTCTCAAGTGTTAATGCGTTGGTTATACATGTCATCTATAGGTCGGCTCTACGTGCTAGGCCGGTTTCAGCCTACATATGTACAGGACTCTTGTATGTACTGAACTAATGGTTGTCAGACAGCGTGCTTTGAGATCGATGAGGCTGCATACAAGGATATTATGTCCAAGAGTTCAAGAACATCATTTTGCCACGAGAACGAATATTTCGTCTCCATGCCAGCTCACTGTTTGACTTGGACGCACCGCTACAATAAGTCTCATCTTAGACGGTTTGAAACATATTATTACAAGCGGAATTAAAAACTGTCTGAAACGAAGAGCCTGTGAAAATAGGTCATTTTCACGGCGGCTCTAGAAACCACCTGTGCTAATAAATTTCCACAGTCAGTTGTTTGCGTACAATGCGCCGCCTGTGATGATGCATTATCTTAGACGGGTCCTAACAAACAACTCTGCCTGATAAAGCAGTAAGAAAGTACTAATTAAACACTATTATTTCTAATTTTCTGATCAAGTTTAAATAACAACAATCACAAATATGTTCAATGCAATTCATAGTTTATATATTGCTATTCATAGTCCATAAATTGCAAATCATAGCTTCATACATTACAATTCATAGTTCATACATTGCAAATCATAGCTTCATACATTGCAATTCATAGTGTGTACATTTGCAAAATATAGTTCGATCTACATAGCATTTCATAGTTTCTCTCAGCTCGCATCTACTAATGAAGACAAAGAGGGAAGACACTACTTCCACACTATCATAGCCACCAAGAAAGTAAATTCTCCATAGTCTTCCGAGATGAATGGTAGGTTCTTCGCAATTGCGTCCACTAACCTGATACATACAATATATACATATTAATATCCAGAACAGAAAAAAGAACATTGCTAAAGGGGATAACATGATTGTGAAATGCACTGATCTTCACATTGATTTTAAGGGCAACATTTTGAAAATATTGGTTGTCTGTATTGAAATTGAGATTGATGCATTGAGGAACTGATTGTCCGTACTGGTTGTCTATACCAATATTAGTCTTGCACGACCTCTTAATTGTGTAACATATCTTCCTGCAAGACTAAGAGCCAATTGTGACCATAACAATACAAAGAACAGTAACTACACTATAATAGTAATATTACAAAAGATAATAAGTACTCCGTATCTAATAGTAACAAGACAATAACAAGATAGTAACAATACAAAGAGAAACATATCTAACAATATCTTACTGCACTATAATAGTATGAAAGAGGGGCAGACCTGGCGGCGACGCCAAGGGTGAGGACGACGCCCAGCAAGGACGACGCTCGACGGCGACACCGAGGGTGAGCACATCGCTCGACGGCGATACCGAGAGTGAGGATGGCGCTCGATGGATGGCAACAACGAGGGTTAGGATGGCACTCAATGGACGGTGACGGTGAGGGTGAGGACAACGCCCGACGTGGATGACAACGATGAAGATGATGCTCGACGGCGATGCCGAGGGTGAGTACGTTGCTCGACGGCGATGCCGAGAGTGAGGACGACGCTCGGTAGGCGCTCGACTTTGACTGCGACGGCGAGGGCGAGGACGACGGGGGTGGGGGTTTGGGAGCGGCGGGGGAGGGCTTGGCGGCAAATTGAAAATGTTAGGGTTGTGGGGCGCAACCGACACTTCATTTATAGAGAAAATATTTTCCACAAGCGGCGGTTTCTTAGTAACCGCCTGGGGAAATATTTTAAATAAATTATAAAACTAATTTCCTCAGGCGGCATAGTTTTAATAAACGCCTGAGGAAATATTTTAAATAAATTATAAAACTTATTTTCTCAGATGGCATAGTCTTAATAATCGCCTAACAAGATACATATCTATAATGAATTTCTACATCAACAATGTACAACACATCCATAAAAGAGATAAATAGTCCACTAGTTTATCATTAGAACAGCAATATTAGAACTATTTTTGCACACCAATAAGCAGCAAAATAAAATTCATTGCTTTAAGACAATATATTACAAACAAGAAAAAAGAAAAACACAAACTATAAACAAAAAAAGAAAACAACACAACTAAAAACGAGAAAAAAACTACTTCTTCTTCTCCTCCTCTGCCTTCTTGGGCTCCTGGCAGGGCGCGGGCGCCTTGCGCGGCAAAGACGACAAGCCAAGTTTCCTGGACATCGCCACCACCAGGTTGTCGCGGTCGGCGATGCCGAGCTCAATCGCCAGCGTGTCCTAGAGGACGTCGAGGCAACCAGCCAAGTGCATTATGCCGAAGACGTAATGCCCGTGGTCCCCGTTCCATTATACTCTGGAAGGGGACCAAGCCCAAGGCGACACATGGAGCGCGATGTATTATCAAATACATCGCGCACCATCTTTCGGAGAGCCCACCCCATCTCCGGGGGGAGTCCGGTCGGGGTTTTGAGAAGAGAGGAAGACTGGTTGTGTGGAGAAGACGATGGTGTACCCGGGTGATCTTATAGAGTTGCAGCCTGGCGGTTCCTCTCTCGACGCGCGCAATAGTGGTGATGGGATGCAGAGTGGTTCGAATTGAATTCAAAGATGCCATGCGCTGTGCAAGTTTAAGGCGCCTTGGTAACTAGAGTGCACGTACGATGCAGGCGGTTGACGCTTCAAGGGCCGCCTGTACAAATAGCTACTATGCAGACGGCTGATGCTTCAGGAGCTGCCTGTTGAAATTGTCAATTTACACAGGCAGTTCTTTTATGTGAGCCGTCTGTGAAGTTACATTATCACAGGCGGCTATTAAGGCATTCAACAATACAGACGGAATTTTTTACGACACGCGTGTGTAAAAAAGTCATGACGCCTCTGAAAATGCTTTTTGTATTAGTGACGATATATTGGTAGTTTCTTCTCTCTTCATGCAATTCATCATGTTTGACATCACACTGCGTTGCCTGACAAGATTTGTGATGTTGAGCTTGCTGGTCATATAACTGCAAAACATCTCAAACTTCTTCCAACTGTAATTGAATAGTGGAATTAGTTTGATAACATGATTTAAATTGCAGAATGTGATGATACATAAATTATGGTTTTAATCATGAACTCATCTTGTCCTTCACGTAATAAACTAACTAGCAATAAAATAATGTAAAAGCATCACGAGAAAGATACTATATTGTTCTCTATTTAACGTGAAGCAGACTGTTTTTGTATTTAAGATTCTTCTATCTTGGATATATACATTTGTTAGGGTGGACTGGCATGTTTTTCAACACGTCATTGTCCTATTATTCCATTTTCAGAAGCATGACGGTTACGATGAGTTGAAAGTCTCTTTTGGAATGTTGACCACCATTCCCTAACAAACCGAAAATAAGGACGGCGGGATGACGCTTATCCTGATTTTTTTTTTTGCAAGTTACTGCGTACCTACACTGTGCCGGCATGACATATTAATTGATAAGTATAGTGCAATTAATCGAATTATAAAGTATTGGGATGATTAGTCTTTGGTCCTTACTTTCTGAAAGGCATTCTGAGTGGTATTTATTTTTCATGCTCGAGCTAATTATACATGTGTTCTGAAATATAAACAAGGTACAATGAGGGTAACTTTCACAATAACTCGAAAACGGATCTGTAATGATGGGCCACAAGTCACTACAGTGACGCAGTGACGGGCGTCATATCTGTCACAGCCATCATCACTACAAAATAGGTACTTCTTCCATCTCAGGTGAATTTTATTTCTGGTTTTGGTCAAATCTACTTTTAACTATGGTCTCCTGTTTTTTCCTCTTATTTGTATCCCTGAAATGTACCCCTAGTACATCAATATGTATTTCTATCTTGCTTATAATTAATCGACATCGCGGCCTTTCAAAAAATATCTAACTTTAACTAATGATTTATGTAGTTTTGATCAAATTTAATAATCTAAAAATTGTATTTTAGATTTATCATGAAAAATATTTTTATAATATACAATTTACATATTATTAAAAACAATAGAATCTATATAAATCATTGATCAAATGTGTACTTAACTAAATCTACAAATAGAGTTCACCTAGAAATAAGGAGTACACAATAGTGGCGGAGATGCCCGCCACTGCAATCGAGCAAATAAAATAAAATAAATAAGAACAAAGGTGGGGTTTCGCTACAACCATCGGTGTTGCTTTCTAGTCGGGCTTTAAATAGGGTCGACTGTAGTGGCTGGTTTTTGGATGACTATCATTCTTGTGAACAGTGTCAGTATCACGGAAAATCGTTTTGTAGTAGTGTTTGCTAAATTTTATCAAGATTTGAATTCCAGCGAATGTTACTGGAAAGTCAGTAAGTGTACCTAGTTAGGTATAGGATTCAGGGCCTTGGTCAGCTAAGATAGGGTGTTAGACCATTCGTAGTGGTGTTCTGTAAAGCATACTGGATACACTGTTTCGCAGTGTAATTTAGAGTACATGCTGTAAAAGCTGAAGGAAAATAGTATATAGAGTATGCTTTAGAGTATGCTGGTGCGGATGGTCTTACGTCCATCCCTGCTACCATGGCAGCAAAATAAATGTGCGTGTGGCCTGCCTACTTTAAGTACCTTCGAGCACATATGTATGGTCAAATGACCATCCTCTGGACTATGTAGGGTTTGCAAGGCCTATCATCTCCCCTTTAGGAACTGACAATATAGTACGTAACATGCATTCGTGTTGCAGGTACATATTTCGGCAGTAAACACCGTAGCGAACGGCCATTTACAGTATTCTACCACAAAATTGTTTCGCAATGAAACAAAAATAGCACCGTTACTGTTCGTTAGGACGAAGTGAATTGCTGGTTCATTGGTCCCTTAGGAAACGAGGCATATGTGAACTAATAATATGTCTTATAATGACAATGAGTGACAAGTGGTTGATCCATTTTTTTTGTCGCATCGCTAGAATGATCCGCCCGTTGAAAGTTAGACTATGCTTGCATGTTTCGAATGGTGAAGAATCATATCCTAAAACTTTGAGGAAAAGAGGGCTGGCTGGAAGGTACACCTGATATATTCTCCAGTGTTTATTAGTGCATACAATCGTCATATCGTCGGATCCAAAGATTTCCTACACACCCAACCTTACTCATTCTTCACCTTTCACATTTATTTAGCCTGGGGTCATCGCAAGCTTTGAGCTTTACTGAATTTTAGAATCCATCGACCTTAAGTTTTGCTCCAATGTTTAATTTGAAAGCATAATACTAACTCCTAATGTGTTACCTCGCTTAACCGGAGCCGGTGCACTCCACTTGAAAAGAAACTTCTCTCAATCTGTCTATAGGTGAAAGTGTAACACCCCAATTTTCAAAATACAAACGATTTTGAATTTGTAAAAGTTTAAACATTAAAGATGAAGAAAAGAGGAGATTAAATTATTGGAATGTGTGGATTTGTGTGATTATTTCTTGTGAGTGCATTCATGTGTGTGTTTGAATAAAAAACATTAATTTAGAAAACATGTTAATATTCTGTTTGAATTCAAAACCTAAGATTTGAATTATAAACCCAGATTAGAAATTAGAAAAAACCCTTTTGTCCTGTTGAAACCCGGCTTGGGTCAAAACTCCATTTCTCTCAGTGACCTACCCTTCTTTCTTTCTTTTCTGCAGCCCACTCCACCTTCTCCCAGGCCCAGCCCACGCCGCGGCCCACGCTCACTCCCCCAGCCTAAACCAAGCACTTTGGATTCCCTCTTCCTCCTCTGACCAGCAGGCCCCATCTGTCGGCGCTGTTCCATCTCTCTCCCCGGCCCGCTCGCGCTCAGCGCACGCGCACGCATCGGATCCGCCAAACTTCTTTTGTCTTTTCCCATCCAGCTGACGCCCGGACCCCACTCGTCAGCTTTTTCTCTCCCGTGCTCGCTCTTCCCTCGCGCCGCTTCACTGCGAATCGTGTGACCCGCCGAGCGTGGACGCCAAGGAACCCACTTCAATCCGGTGAAATCCGGGTTTCGTGCCGCCCACGAAGCTCCCTCCTATATAACACCCCCGATCCAATTCGCCCTCTCTGCTCCCGTTTTCTCCTTCGCGCGGAAGCCCTGCCTCGCCGCCGCTCCTCCCCGAAACACCGACACAACCACACGATTCTCCCTCCTAGCCCACGCGCCACCTCCCAAACCACCTCCTCTCCACGTCGGGAAGTCTACAAGGTCTCTCGCGGCGTTTCCCCGACGAATTCGACGTTCCAACCCTAGCCCCGCCACGCCACGGTGAGCACCGACGCCTCCTTCTATGTTCTTCCTTCTCCTTCGGTTTGCTCCCCGTGCTAATCTCTTCCCCGTGATAGACGTGCCCCGGAACACGCTATGGACATGAAGACCGCGAGGAATCGCCAACGTATCACCGCCTCACCGAAGTCTCGATAAGCCTAGTCGTCACCCACCGTCGCCCCGCCATCCCCTTCCATCCTTCCTCGGTATGACCCCTCGTACGTGTTCGCAGCACACCTTCCAAGCTTACAAACGTGATGGAGATGATGGAGCGCCACCAAGACGCCCTCCCGTTATTCGCCGACACCGTTCGCCGCCCTTCACTCTCGCGCGACCGTCTGCGACCTTCTCCCCGTGCGCACAACCCCACAGTAAGTCTCCCCGTGATCCCCTCCCTCGTTTTCGGTAGCTATCATCGAGTAGGACGGTTGGTAGGCGTAGAAGGCGTGTGCTCCGGCGAGCTTAAGCCAGCGGCCATGGCACGCCGCCGTGGCTGCTCCCATCGACCACCGGCTCTGGCCGGGAGGAGCCGCAACCGTAAGATCTACTTTGGGCGACTCCGATTTAACCCCTCGTACCCCTTCGTCTAGGGTAGATCCCGGCTGTCCCTTTTGATCCTAAGGCTAGCAGTAGAACACGTGTACACTAAAGTTCTTTTAAATTCGTACCGTCCATTTGGAAATCGACGCCTCCCATTTAGCCACGCACCCTACTTCTGTATTTTAAATCTGCACCATCCGTAGTCCATCCAACGTTTAGAAATTAGTTATCCTTACCCCTTCGTGTGTTGTAATCTGGACCCTTCATTTTAATTTGAACGGCCCACGTTAGATCTGAGAATAACCCTTCATCTTTTAGCACCCAGCCCCCTAAAAACTTTCATATAACCCCCTGGTTGTTTTAAATAAATTGCAAATTAAAAGCCCCTGTGTATACAGAAACACCCATGTGCTTGCTGTTAATCATGTTTTTAACTGGAAATTTTCATCTAGACCCCTGTAGCTCACTGTTATTAACACTCCAGCCCCTGGAATAATAGTAATTAGTGTTTTAAGCCCTGCTAGGTTGTGGATAATTGCATAAATGACCTTAGACCTTGGTATAACTATGTTTGCTATAAAAATGACATTTAGACCACTGCAGTTTTAATAAATAATATGTTCAGCAAATAGAAGACTGTAATAATTGCATAAAAGCCTCTGCACAGTGCTGTTTTCACCATAGTGGTCCTGCACATTGCTGAATTCACACATAGAACCCTAGTAGTTGCTGTTTTTACATTAAAGCACCTCTAGAAAATATTTATTAGTGTTGTTAAACTCTGAAATGGCATAAATGAAATACTTGAGCACATACTTACAACTTAGTGTTAAATTAATTAACGCGTAGAAAATATTTGTTAATGCATACCAATGCTTAAAACACATAAAATAATGTATTTTTGCATGTGATAATGATTTGAGCACTAAATGTATCATTCTTTCATGTACCATGGCATGTGATAATAAAGAAACATACTCTTGCTCACTTAATGATTTATAACCTAGGTTTACTTTAATGTTGCATGCATGTTTATGTGAAGTTTCTTATTAAAATTAATGAATTGCTATAAAAACCTATTTTATTATCTTAATCATTATTATGCCAGTTAAGCTATAAAACATTGCTATAACCTAATAAAACCCTATAACACCGTGTTAAGCCATAATCGTGCGTAGGCTCTCGTGGCACCGTAGGATATGTGTGTTGTACTCTTTATTACTTGTTTTACTTGTATGGTGTACTGTTATTGAATGTGCGTATTTATCTCTTTTTCGGTAGTTTATTCGTTCTCGTGCCGTGATCGTGATGTGACGTGAAGACTTGGAAGATTGAACGTTCTACCCGGAAGACTGAGCAGCTACATGAAATAAAAAAAGGCAAGTGTACTTGACCACTTTGCACCGGTTAGGAATTATTAAGGACATAGATAGAATTAGTTGCATGCAAGTCTTAAATTGAATCCTATGTTAGGAAGTTTCCTAGATTTCCATATTATTCCTTGTCGCTGGGTTTGGGATGGTATTGTTGGGACTTGGGAGTGTGTTTACGCTTAGCCATGCTGTCATAGTTGGGGGAGTAACTTTATTTAAAATTGCTAATCTATCTACTCTACTATTACCTGCATTACTGTGGATTTGGTGGTGGGATGTAGTTGATAGGAATCTCGCAGGTAGGATGACTTGGTGGGTGCAGTACGTACGAGACTCGGGTTTGTTGTTAGATGCCTGCGTGGATTCTAAGAACCGGTTCTTGGCGTTGCGATTCCAGGCCTTATCGTACCACCACATGACGGTATGGAACGGCTTAGCCAATTAATTAGGTAATCTTTCGACGGGTATGGGCAAAGGATGGTGCGGGGAAGGAGTGGGGATTTACTGCTCTTGGATCCGCATGGCTCAAGAGGGGGCTGCCCCGGCGGAGGGATTTACTCCAGAAATGTCGCGGTATGTGAAACCTTAGAGTGCTCGTACTTGTCGCGAGACCCTTTGTAAAGGCTCTGTTGTGACCTTCTAGCCACAAACCTTAGGTAGTGTGAAGTGTGACTGATCCTCACCGGCATAAAGAAGGTTCTTAGTCCACCTGGAGACAGGGGATGAAATCACAACATGTGGGTAAAGTGGTACAAACTCTGCAGAGTATTAAATCTATCTAGATAGCCGTGCTCACGGTCATGAGCTCGCTTGGATAGCTCAACCTCGATTAGGTTGGACTGGTTGGTTGGTAGCCGGGTTGTGTAACCCGGTGAGTTGGTAGTCGGGTGGGTAACCCGATGAGTTTGGTCCCGGGTGCTTTAACCCGGTGAGTTGGTTTCCAGGTGGGTAACCTGGACGGTGGTGAGTCGGGTGGGTGTAACCGATGATATATTATTATTGGATATATATGTCCTTCACCTAGTAAATAGGATGCTAAGGTCAACATAGGAAATTAAGGATGCATAAAGGCTTAACCCGTATCAGCCTTTCCTCATTGAATAACCCACATGTTATAACTTCCACACTTGCGGAGTACATTAGGTACTCATCCTTGCTTCTTACCTTTTCTGTTTTTTTTGTACATGTCATGCTGCTCAGGTAAAAGATGTTCAAGTGAAGATGGAGTTTAGAAGGTCACGTTGCTGCCAGTCGATTTGCCTGTGGCGTGCCCTGCTTGTTTTCCACTTCCGTTACTGTGCTCGTAATCACTTTAAGGTATTTAATTGTTGTTTTATACGATATAGAACTGCTTACCATATTTTGTTGTGCATGTATGATCAAACTGATCCTGTCATACATGCAGGTTTGCCCTGTTTTACATTGTGTAAAATGGAGTGTGACAGAAAGAATATGTGAAATGGTCCAGCGGTACCCCTCAAAATAATGGTTCTTATTGTACTCCCTCCGTTCCAAAAAGTTTGTCGCTTCGTAGTTCAAAAATAAACTACAAAGTGACAAACTTTTTAAAACCAATGGAGTATATATTTTTTAGAAACGTGAAATCAAATTTGGAGATAAAGTAGCACACAAAGACACCGGCTTTTCTCAGCAACTATGATCTGGACATGACAGGGACGCTGCCGGATCATTCAAGTTCAAGCCTCCAGGATGAGCGCAACATTCATGCGCAATCAATGGTGCATACATATGATGTATACTTGACTGGGCCAGCATGCAAGGAATATAAATGTTATGCTTATAACACCGCTGAAATTCTGATGCGCCGAATAATACAAATGAGCCTGATATATCTATAGGAGCGTGGTTAGGGAAAGACCTGAAACTCAAACTCGAGTCTTCAAGACCCTGTGTGTTGTTGATCAATATATAGAGAGTACAGCCTACGTGCGGCACCAAGTTGGAGATAATTAAACAAACTATTTAGAAGATCAATCCACATTTAAATGGTTGATCTCTATCTTCTATATTCCTTATGACCCCAGCCGGTACCCACAAGATTCTATATAGCATAATCTTTTTATTCAGATCCTAATCAATCTACTTGATCTCCAAGCGATCAACTTGATACGTTCTGATTCCTTGACATAATCTGGTCCGGATCGGTCTTCATGCGTCTTCAAGATTCTCTAACAATATCCTCATCATCTTGCATTTGGTATGATCGCCAGTGCACTGCCATGTAGGAGAGCTCATAGTTGTCGATGAATTGCAGAGGATAACAGCCACCTTTTATCATGCATGCATGCAGGCCCGGGCCAGGGGGAGTGCAGCCTGTGCGACAGCACAGGGCCCCCATTTTTCAGGAGCCTCATTTTTATTCTGCACCACAGTAACAGGCCATATTGTTTGTTCCAATTCCAGCTGTACTCACGCCCAATCTTGGCAGGCCTGTAGCCAATGTGGCCCAGCGGCAGACCCGAACTACCGTAGCTCAACGCTCGACCCATGGCGCTACCGTTTCGGACATAGAAGGGGCCGACCTAGCCGTACGTATCGTTGAGTTTACTAGGTATTTTTCTGATATGCTGTCGCTTTGAATGGCATATGCCGTACTCCTAAGCGTCGAGCTGATGGAGGGTCCATGACCACCTAAGTCTCCACAAACACATGGCCACAAGATCCGTATATATAGGCGGCAGACAACCAGGTAGGCCTGTCGTCTGCCGTACTTCTTCAGCACAAGTGCATAACACAACACACAAGTTTCAAATCCAGACATAGCATTACTAATTTGTGATAAATTTATTAGGTTTGTATACTTGCTGAATTGTTATGTCCATGATTTTATCAACAACAGGCCCCGACGCCTTTATTTCCCCCGACGGCCTATTGCTCGTTTCCTGTAGTCATATAATTTTATGACTGTTTCTTTTTATGACAATGTCGACTGTTGGAGTCGGCAGATCACCTGACACTACTAAAGTGTTGAAGGAGTTTGTAGTTCGGTGTGGGCGCGCGGAGACTCAAGAAGGTGAATCACGATTGGACACGAGAGACTCAGTGATTTACGTGGTTCGGGCCGCCTGAGCGTAATACCCTACTCCACGGGTGTGTGTGTGTGTTGTATTAGCTTGTGTGCCTGAGAACGTTCGAGAGCTCCCTTCGTGTATCGTCGGTTTGTCCTTTTATAGTACAAGGACAAACCGTTACAAGTTAGCCTGGCCCGACATGTGGCCCCGGCGGTTACTAGTATTGATACACGATTAATTGCTGTTAATAACCCTGTAACGGGCCCCGACAGTGCCGTTACAGGTGTTAAGATTATCCAATTAAGTGTCATTAACATGGAATTAATGACAATTAATCGGGTCTTGAAGTCCGCGGCTATCCTTTGATGATCCGGAGTTGTTACAACGTCTTCAGGAGGTTTGAGGCGGCCAGCTCTGACGTTTGGACACGTGGCAGCTCCGGAGCTTGCTTGTGGGAAGCGGGAAGCTCCGGGGTGGCCTGGCACGTGTCAAGTCCGGAGCTTCTCTCGGTCAGGGGTTAAGTCCGGAGGTGCCGTTTCAGTACCTAGCCCGGAGCTTCACCCTTGTGGGTAGTAGCTCCGGTCTGGCAGTACACGTGGCAACCTGGCGGTTAACCATGTTGGAGAAGCAGGTCCAGTTATGTCTGACAAGTGGGCCTCCGAGGATCTTCAATTTGAGTAGACGTCCTTCCCTTGAGATCTTCGTAACCTCAGGGGGTGTATGGTTTTTAGGGTACCGACAGTGGCCCCCTGGACCTACCTCCGGGGAAAGCCACCGGGGTGAAGTCATTCCGTCGGAGGTGGGTCCATACTCACGACTCTTGAACTGGGTCTTCAAGGGTCTTCGGAGGTGCCGTTGGCGGGGCTTTACAGTTAAATCCCGACGCGTGGCGCACCTCAGGCGGCAGATAAGATCTTTGACGTGCGGATCTCTCGCAATTGAAGGTCACCGGTTCCCGATACGAAAACCGTATCGGTTCCGCGCGCCTTGTCAGTTCGCCGCCTTTGGGTTTCCCGCCTCGTGATGACAACTGTTCGCCTGGGTAAGAACCTCGACTTGATCGTCAGGGTGGTCCCGCGCCCTCTTGTCATCGACAGGGTTGAATTCTTGAGTAGTATCCTTGACTCTCCTACAGTTTCCATCCAAGCGTTGCGAGGGCTTACTTAAGAAGGAAAGCGCACCGTCGGGAGTTCTTTACGCTTCCCATCTGTTCTTGCGCTCAAACTCCCGACTTGTACTTTGCTCCTCTTCTCTTGCCTAGCTGTGCTGCGATGGAGTTGGGTCTGCGTGAGAGTCGCTTGAAGACGGACAGCGATCTGAAGAAGGTCCGGGCCCTCATGGGGTGGTCTTCGGACTTCTTCAACCGCTCGGTCCGCGCCGGCGGAGAGCTCCCCTTTAAAAAGGAGCACTCTGGCGAGATGGTGTACTTTTCCTCGTACGCCATGGTGGGGCTGATCCCACCGTTTTCTTCTTTCTTCTTGATGCTGCTGGAATTCTATGGTCTGCAGCTGTACCACCTTGGCCCTCACTCCATTCTCCTTGTGTCCATCTTTTTCCACTTCTGCGAGATGTGGGTGGGCATCCCTCCCTGCATCGAGCTCTTCCGAACCTTCTTCACTGTCCAAACCACCGGCCGAAGCGATGAGTATCTTGGCTTCTACTACTTCGTGAAGCGCAAGAAGTGCCCATTCATGTACCTCCGGTCATTCCCTTCCGGGAAGTGGGATGACTGGAAGAAAGATTGGGTAGTCGTCCGGGTGGAGGAGCATGAGCGGTTGGAGTTGCCGGACGGTCTGCCCGGGATTGACACGTCGATATGGAGCGAAGTTCCGATGCTGGCGGCAGCTTTCGACCCTGTCCTGACCAGGATCCGCCAATGTGTGGAGGGAGGATTGACTCCCCAGGCGGTGTTCTGCAACTTTCTGTCCAACAGGTGGGCGCCGCTGAAGAGGAGGGAGAAGCTCGCCTGGGCCCTCAACAGCGTGATGGACGAGGACCGGGTTGAGACCGGGTTGAAGTCCAGCATGGTGGGGAAGACCTTGGAGTTTCACCTCAAGAAATTCCAGCACGGCATCGACGTTGACGGAGATTACTTGACTCCGCCGCCGGCTTTCCTCCCTCTGAACGTGGAAGTTGAGTTCAGCAGGGGGCTCCGGCGGAAGATGCCCGCGCTTGACGACCTTGGTGTCGTCGTGAGAAGATCAACCACCCGGCTGGCGATCCCCGGGTTGTCCGGAGACGGCTCCGCCCCTGTCTCACAGCCAAGAGCTGAGGTCATCGGCAAGGGCAAGGAGCTGGCGGAGGAGCCGGAGAGCCGGAAGAGAAAGCTGCGACATGCTGACGGAAGGTCCGTCGGGCCTGCCACTTCCCCCCCCAGTTCCCCCTCCTCAGGAAGGAAGATCCTCCGCCGCCGTGGCGACTGTCCCCGTGGTGGGGTCCTCCCGGAACGTTACTGTTCCGGCGGTGGGGTCCTCCCGGAGTGCGACTGTCCCCGTGGTGGATCCCTCCCGTGGTGCTAGCTCCGGGCGTGCGACTCCGACATCTGGAGCGGTGAGGGCCTCCAGGTCCAGGAGTTCCTCCCGATCTGGGAGAGCTCCGACCCGGGAAACGCCCGCGGCTGTGACAAGTCCTGGGAGTCCTCCCAGAGCTCCTACACCGACCGTGGCCAGCCCGGATCGTCCGGGAAAGAGGTTCCGCGCAAGCTGGTGCGTGAGCCTCCCAAGGTAATTTTTCTTTTTTACCTCGATTAACTTTTTAATTGTAGCATCTGCTTGCTCAATTTCTTCGTTCTTCATCTGCAGCGTTCCCAAGAAGGGGAGTGAAGCTCCACCCCCAGCCACAGGGTCCGAGGCTGCGAGGGCTTCTGCTCCCGCCCCGGTGCCACCCCAAGCGGAGGCTGCGACAGCTCCGGCGCCGGCTGTCGTGGTCATGGACCTCGACTCGTCTCCGGAAGTTCCTGTGGTAGCGCCGGACCCTGGGAATGAAGATGCGCCAGCGGCACCCGTCCCGGAAGTGGAAGCTCCGGGTCCTGGTGCTGCAGTAGAAGAAGCTCCGGCTGTTGAGTCGGAGGAAGTAGCAGTCCCGGCTTCGGAGCCGGACAGTGCTGAAGCCCCGGCGATTGAGCCGGAGGTGGTTGAAGCCCCGGCATGCGGGCCGGAAGTTGAAGTAGTTCCGGCAGTTGAGCCGGTTACTTCCGAAGCTCCGGCCACAGAGCCGGTGATTGTTGGAGCGCCGGCCACAGAGCCGGCGGCTGAAGAGGTGAGGGAGCTTGAGCCTCCCTCAGAAGAAATGTCCCGGCCGGAGCCAGTGGAGGCGACGACGTCGATGGTACCTGTGGCAGAGCCAGAGTGCCTGAACGAAGTCGCCGGCCCCCAGCCTGAGGGGGCAAATGAAGATTTGGTGGCGGGACCTCCTTCAATGGCGACTGAGGCCATCCTGGAGGAGGGCCCTAGCGCTTTGGAAGCTCGGGGTTCCACTCTCGTAGAGTGGGACCCAATTTTTGTAAGTGAAGACCCGCTGGAACCAGCGGAAGAGATCCCAGCAGGTCCGGAGCCCATCCCGCTGTCGATGTCTATCGACAACGCCTGCTCCAGTCTACGTCAGGTCCAACTGGCCTTCTTCCACGACAGCAAGGCTCTTGAAGAGGAGCGCCAAACCCTTAGGCGGTGGCGTAATCGGCTCCACTTCGAGACTAAGCTGGCGCAGTCGAGGCTTGCGGATGACAAGGAATGGATCAGGCGGGAGAAGATCCGCCTGGAGCTCTGGGGTGAACTGCAGGACGAGAGGGAGAGCATGACTCACGCCCTCGACGCTCAATCCCGGGAGTTCCATGACCAAGCCAAGGCTGCTAACGACGCGGCCAATGCTCGGTTTGATTAGCTCGAGGCCATCAGCACCGCACTCATCAAGCGCCGAGAGGCACTTGAAGGGAGGGAAAGACGGCTCGAGGATGAGGAGCAAAAACTCCTGGAGCTACGAGATGACGTCTTGCGACGGGAAGAAGAGCTCGCCGAGAAAACAGCTCTGGCGGGCAAGGGCCTCGAGGAACGCGCTAAGAAATTGGAGGAGCGCTGTCTCGAGGAGGAGGAGAAGACCTGGGTGCGGGGGCAGGAACTCTACGAATACGAGTGTGCCCTTGTCGCCCGGGAGAAGAAAGTGGAGGCTAGGGAGAAGGACCTGGTCGACCGCCGGAACAAGATCCACCTCCGGGAGGAGGAGCTCGGAAGACTTGAGAAGCGGGTTGCTGCGAAGATCCAGCAAAACGCCAAAGAAGTTGCGCGCCTCGCCCGCGAGAATTCGGAGCTAACGGCGGCCCGAAGATCCCTAGAAGAGATGAAGGACTTGAGGAAGGCGGACTCCCTGCAGATTTGGGAGTTCCTGGGCAAGGCCGACGACGCGCTAACGCCGATGGGTTTCAGCCCCGTGCACCCGGATGATCCGGAGCCGGAGCCGGACCTCGCGTTGCAAGCGTTGAGCGCCGCAGGCAGCAAGCTCTCCAAGGTGGGCGACGTTATCGCGGACCAGCTGGAGGTCGAGGGGCAATCCCTGGCTAGGAACGTCACAGAATATGTGTTGACGTGCTACACCAGCCGGAACCCTCGATTTCCTCTGGACCCGGTGCTTGAAGGCCCCGTCGAAGGAGAAGGCGAAGCTACCCGAGCCCGCGTGTCGGAGGTCGCCCAGAAAGTCGCCGAGTTCTTCCATAGGGTCTAGGACCATCTCTTTTAGCCTTTACTTGTATCTTCTCTTCTTCCTCAATTTTGTAATCCCTTGTCTCCAGATGTAATCTCCGGTCTTCAGATGAAATGAAATCCCCAATTTTTTGCGAATTTCATTTTTTGTCTTTTGTCTTCAACATCTTTATCTTCACTTGGCCCCCTGGTAGATGTGCACAATTTGATTGTGTACATGTACCAAAAGGATGTTGAGTTTTGTTGAAGACGAATTTGCTTCGAACTCGTGGAATTTAGGTCTGAAGTTTTTGATAGTGAAGGTCCCCTGAAGTTGTCGGAGCTTAGAAGCTCCGGCACTGTCCATCGCTGGAACTTAGTAGCTCCGGCAATAGCCTCTATCAACGCGTTGAGCGTCGATAGTTAATACTCCAAGGTGTCGGAGCTTAGCAGCTCCGGCAATGACCTTTGCCATACTTGGTTTGTTGGCAACAGACTCCAGTGACGGGGTCTTCTCACCATCTTTTAGTCAACGCCGACGGTTGACGCCCTGGTGGGAGTCGGAGCTTGGTTAGCTCCGGTTTTTCTCCATCTACGTAGGGTTCATTTTTCCTGCACACTTAAGCCAAGAAAAATAATAAAATTCGTTCCTTGTCTATAACTTCGTCGTGGCTTACGGTTCTTAAGAAAATTTTAAGTTGAACACGATTTTTAATACGACTGGGTGAATTGTCTTTTCTTTTAGATCCAATTGTCCGTGGACCCACCTTACTTTGGCCTGCCGGGATGTAGGTAGAGTGGCGTACTTAGGGTGCTTGACCAGGCTAAGTCGATAGCGCACTCCGGCCCTAGAATGGCTTGGCGGCTTTCAGGCGAGTTGGCCACAGACGATATTTAAATCCAAAAAATCTGACAATTCAACTCGAATCGTATGTAAACCGGTCAAACTAGAATTTCTTAAGAATTGCACGTTCCTGTTATAGACAAGAAAGAGAAAAATAAAAATGTCGAGCCTATGCAAAAATGAATGCACGTGGAGTCTATTTCACATGAAGATGTCTTTCATTATAGGTCCGGGGTACAGGGGAAACAAGTACACTCTTAGGGTACAGAACCAGGCTAAGTGTGTTTGGTTTCTCGTTTGACCCAGGGTAGTTAGCCACACTTTTAGTCCAGAGACTGTGTCAAGTGTTGCATGAGCTTTTCAGACCTTTCGGGAAAGGTCTGGCTGCTCTCCCGGAGGAACTACCCGACTGTGTACAATGACTCTATAACATACATTTCAAGTTACTTAAGACTCACCTCCGTGGGATTAAGCGTAGAACTTACGGAGGTGCTCGATGTTCCAAGGATTTGGGAGAGGTGTCCCATCCTCGGTAGCCAAGCGAACGCTTCTGGGACGGGATACTTTGATCACTCGAAAGGGCCCTTCCCAGCTGGGGGAGAGTTTGTTTTGCCCTTCTCTGGATAGTATTCTCCGTAGCACCAGATCGCCTTCCTCGAGCTGTCGGTTGTGTACATGCCGCTCGTGATAGCGCCGTAGAGCTTGGCGGTATCGGGCATTCCGAACAGCTGCTTGGCACCTTCCCTCCTCGAGGAGCTCTAGGTCTTCGCGCCGGAGCTGGTCCTGCGCGGCTTCGTCGAAGGTCCGGACTCGGAGGGAACCCAAGGTGATTTCCGGAGGAAGGATCACTTCAGCTCCGTACACCAGGAAGAAGGGTGTTTCTCCGGTTGCCCGACTTGGAGAAGTCCTGTTGGCCCATAGAGTGGGCGGAAGCTCTTCGATCCAATTGGCTCTGTGCTTTTTCAAGCGCTCATAAGTGCGTGTTTTGAGTCCTTTAAGGATCTCTGCATTTGCTCTCTCGGCTTGTCCATTGCTGGCAGGATGAGCTACGGAAGCGTAGCAAACTTGTATGCCGAGGTCTTCGCAATATCCTTGAAATGCGGAGCTTGTGAATTGAGTCCCATTATCAGTGATGATTTTATTTGGGACTCCGAATCTGCTCACGATGGATTGTAGAAAATTGATTGCAGATTGTTTGTTGATCGTCACAACGGGAGTAGCTTCCGGCCACTTGGTGAACTTGTCGATGGCGATGTACAGGAACTTGTAACCTTCGACGGCTCTTGGGAAGGGTCCCAAGATGTCCATCCCCCACACAGCGAAAGGCCATGTAGGAGGTATCATTTGTAAGGACTGAGCATGTGTATGAATTTGCTTTGCATGAAATTGGCATGCTTTGCATTTCTTCACCAGCTCAGTGGCATCCTGGAGCGCTGTAGGCCAGTAGAAGCCGTGCCGAAAGGCTTTTCTGACCAGCGTGCGAGAAGATGCGTGGTTCCCACACTCGCCTCCATGGATTTCTGCGAGAAGCTCGCAGCCTTCTTCCCTTGTGATGCACAGCATTAGGATGCCGTTGGCACCGCGCCGGTAGAGATCCCCTTCTACCAACGTGTATCTTTTAGCCAATCTGACTACCCGGTCAGCGGATACATCATCGTCAGGAAGGATGTTGTCTTTCAAGTAGTTCCGGATCTCCGAGATCCATGCATCGGAACTGACTTGAGCATTTGAGTCTTGCGTGCTGGGTTGCTCGGAGCTTCCGGCAGCACCTACGACCCTTGATGGCTGCCATGGTAACAGGGCCATCGGGACCGTCAGCTTCGGGATGCTAATCTCGCCCCCTTCGTTCAGTTCGGGAGGCTGAACTGTGGGTTTTGACAACCTCCGGACAAAGATTCCGTCAGGAGCCGGAGCTCCAGTTGACGCCTTGGTCGAGAGTTCGTCAGCTTCAGCGTTGTGAGCACGCTGAACATGGTGAAGGTCTAGGACTTCGAAGTCCTTCTGAAGCCTCTGGACTTCAAGGAGGTAAGCAGCCAGCTGGAGATTATTGCAGGAGCATTCACCCTTCACCTGCTTGATGACGAGTTGTGAATCTCCTTTGACCAGCAATTGCTTGACATCACATTATAGTGCCACCTTTAATCCATAGATGAGTGCTTCGTACTCCGCCATGTTGTTGGTTGCCTTGAAGTCAAGGTGTACCATGTATTTCACCTTCTCCCCAGTTGGTGCGAGGAGAAGGATTCCAGCTCCGGCTCCCTGCTTCTGCATGGAGCCGTCGAAATAAAGGGTCCAGTGAGGCTTAGTGAAGGTTGGAACTTGAGGTTCCGTCTTCTGCTCGCTGGGGCCCCCAGGGTTTAATGGAGAGGGAGTCCATTCTGCCACGAAATCTGCCAACGCTTGACTCTTGATTGCTTGTCTCGGAATGAATTCAAGATCGAATTCAGCCAATTCCGCTGCCCACTTTGCAATATTCCCAGTTGAATTGGGATTATGCAGGATCGCTCGAAGTGGATATGAGGTCACCACCGAGACTTTGTGAGCTTGGAAATAGTGTCGAAGCTTCCTTGAGGCAACAAGAACTGCATAAAGCAGTTTATGCACCTCTAGGTATCGAGTCTTGGCATCATGTAACACTTCACTGATGAAGTATACTGGGCGTTGAATGGTCTGGACCCTCCCGGAAGGGTCCGGAGCTTCCTCTTCATTGATCCGGACCCTCTCGGAGGGGTCCAGACTCTCTTCGGGGACCTCCGGGTTCTGGGTGGAGGAACCCGGAGCTTCTTCAGAAATGACCTGGACCCTCTTAGAGGGGTCCGGGTCCTCTGAAGTGGCTTCTTGTGGGTTTGAGTCTGGAAGCTGGGACCCAAACTCGCTTTCAGGAACCTCCGGACCCTCCCGGAGGGGTCTGGATTCCTGAGTATCAAGTGGTTCCGGTCTCTCCGCAACCAGAACCATACTGATGACTTCGTCAGTAGCTGAAATGTAAAGCAACAAAGGCTCACCAGGGTTCGGAGCTACCAGGACTGGTAGGGTGGTGAGGAATTCTTTCAGCTCCTGGAATGCCTTCTCTGCTTCTTCAGACCATTGGAATGGTCCGGACTTCCTCAGTAACTTGAAGAAGGGAAGTGCCCTTTCCGCCAGTCTTGAAATGAACCAGCTGAGGGCTGCTAGACATCCAGTTAATTTTTGGACGTCTTTGATGCGGGTTGGTGGCCGTATGTCTTCAATGGCTTTTATCTTCGCCGGATTAGTTTCTATGCCCCGGTGACTTACCAGGAAACCAAGAAGCTTTCCGGAACTAACCCCGAAGACGCACTTGTCTGGGTTTAGCTTCGTGCGGGTGGCCCGCAGCTTATCGAAGATAGCCTGCAAGGTGTCCAAGTGGGACTCCTTGTTTTTGACTTTGACCACGATGTCATCGACGTACACTTCCACTATGTCTCTGATGAGTTCTTCGAAAGTTTTGTACATAGCTCGTACAAAAGTTGAAGCTGCATTCTTGAGACCAAACGGCATGGCTGTGTAACAATACAATCCATCTACTGTGATGAATGAAGTATGCTCTTCATCCTCCCTAGACATCCTGATTTGATGATATCCAGAATATGCGTCTAGGAAACACAGTAACTCGCACCCGGAGGTGGAATCCACTATCTGATCTATTCTAGGTAGTGGGAATGGATCTTTTGGACATGCCTTATTCAGTGTAGTGTAGTCGATGCACATCCGAAGTTTCCCGCCGGCCTTGGGCACCACGACTGGGTTTGCCAGCCATTTTGGATGGTAGACTTCTCGGATAAATCCAGCTTCGAGCAACTTCTTCACTTCTTGTCGGATGAAGTTTTGTCGCTCTACAGATTGCTTCCGAGGTTTCTGATGCACAGGCCGAGCGTCGGGGTAAATCTTCAGATTGTGCTCAATCACTTCCCTGGGGATCCCAGGCATTTGTGACGGTTGCCAAGCAAATACGTCAACGTTAGCTCGGAGGAAAGTGATGAGCGCGAGTTCCTATTTGTCATTCAACCCACCCGATATGCGGGTAGTTTGAGTGACATCGGAACCAATTTGGACGACTTTGACGGGGATGTCGGTGTCGCCGCTTGGCTGCACACGAGGAGCAGAGGTTTAGCCTCGTTGCCGAATGCTCGGGGGTTTTGGAGCTTGTCCCTATCTGGAGTCCTCCTCTTGCGCAGTGGTGAGTGCATGGAGCTCCTCCAGAGCAGTTACTCCAGCGGTGCGATCTCCACGAATCCGGAGAACGCCTGCTGGTGTTGGTATCTTCAACACCAAGTATCCATAATGAGCAGCTGCCATAAATTTGTATAGGGCAGGCCTACCCAAGATGGCGTTGAATGGTAAGTTGATCTGAGCAACGTCGAAGACCAACTTCTCGGTGCGGTACTTCTCCCGTGTCCCGAAGGTAACGGGGAGAGTTATAGCTCCGAGTGGGGTAATGGCCCCCGGACCTACTCCGGAGAATGGTCGTGAGGGCTGAAGATCCGAAGGTCGAAGCTGGAGTTTGGTAAAAGCTTCAAAGCTTATAAGGTTCAGCCCCGAACCTCCATCCACCATAACATGATGGAGCTGGATGTTGTTGATGGTGGGAGATACCATCAAGGGTAATTGGCCAGCTCCGACCATGCTTTGAGGACAGTCCGAAGCATCAAAAGTGAGGGGTGTGTCCATCCACTTTCGATGTGGCTCCGGTCTAACTGTAGGAGCTACAGCAGCCATATCCCGTCGCATAGTCTTGATGACACGACGAGAAGTGATGTCCCATGATCCACCAAAGATGGTGTTCATGGTTTTCCGACGCTCGTTGTTGGAGACGTCAGAGTCATCGTCGACGGAGGTGTAGACAGCTTTCAGGACCTTTTTTGGGTCCTGAAACCCTAACTCCTCTTCAGCCGGAGCTTCGTCAACCTTCTGTTTTCCCTCCCTCTATCGGAAAGGAGACCCTTCCCGGCGCTTGTTGTAGCGCTCGGCAAGGTTTTGGACCTCCCGGCAGTCTTCCAGCCTGTGGCTGCCCGTTTTGTGAATGGGGCACAACATTTTGGATTTGCCACCGTCTTCGGAAGACGGTCGAGGTCGCTTCTCGGGGCGTGGCCGCCGGCCACCCGGAGTTGCAGTGGCTGCAACGTTGGATGTGCCGGCCGACGGCTTCTTCTTGCCGTTGGTCTTCTTTTTCTTCTTGCCACTCCCGGAGGTAGCGGCTTCTTCTTTGGAGGATTTTTTATGATCCTCCAAGGCTGGTTTGGAGTGCATTTCACGGCCCTCCGCAGCTCTGGCACATTTGTCTGCCAAGCTGAAGAGCTCCGTGACGCTGGTGATCTCTTTGATCGCCAGCTTCTCCAACATCTTCTTATCTCGTACACCCTGTCTGAATGCCACAATGACAGAAGCACTTGAGATAGAAGGGATTGTGTTACGTACCTGAGAGAACCTCTGGATGAATGACCGCAAAGATTCTCCCCCTTTTTGCACGACCGCAAAAAGGTCCAGTTCAGTGCCCGGTCGGGTGTATGAACTCCCGAAGTTGGCAGTGAACTGACGGCACAATTCCTCCCAACTGTCAATAGAATTGGGTGGAAGGCTCATAAACCAGGACCTGGCGGTCCCAGTTAAGGCCACTGGAAAGTAGTTGGCCATTACGGCCTCGTTTCCTCCAGCTGCTAAGATTGCAGTGGAGTATATCTGCAGAAATTCTACGGGGTTGACAGTCCCGTCGAATTTTTCCGGCAAGTGTGGCCGGAACTTCTACGGCCATCTAACCATGCGCAGGTGCATGGCTAGGGCGGAACAGCCTCCTCCTACTCCTTCCAGAGTAGAAAGGTCTTGAGCATCCCGTCTTTCTCGAGCTCGCTCGATATGGACACGGCCATCCTGTTGGCGGTATCGGCGATCAAGCTCCGCCCGGAGGTCGTGTGTCGAAAGCCGAGATGCCGTATGGGTGCGTCGTGCCCCAGAGGGCAACGACGTCACTTGCTGTGACGCAGCTCGTCTTCGGTTGTTGGAGACATGTGGACCAAGTCTTCCTGACAACGTCCGTCGCTGCGACGGGGCTCGCCCTGAAGGAGGAGGACCCTGGTTGTTAAGTCGTTCGGCCGCTGCTGCGACCAAATGCTCAACATCAGCCCTCCATTGCTCCATAGCATCTTGAGATGCATCCGGAGGTGATGGTCGCTGGAGAAGAGCACGCGCTGCATGGAGCGCGTGTTCTGGGTTGTCACGACTTGCCGGCGCAGTATGTGACGCCGGCGCACCATCATGTTGCCTGACACGTCTTGCCGGAGAAGATGGTGGTGGTGGGAGTGTGACTCCTGCTGGTGCTGAGGCTCCTGCTGGTGGCTGCATGTTGGAGGGATTGCCTCCGACAGCCTGAGCAGCAGGTTGCCCGTTGGATGATCCAGCCGCAGAACTCACCATTCTTGAAAATCTCAGGCGCCCCTACCTGGCGCGCCAACTGTCGACTGTTGGAGTCGGCAGATCTCCTGACACTACTAAAGTGTTGAAGGAGTTTGTAGTTCGGTGTGGGCGAGCGGAGACTCAAGAAGGTGAATCACGATTGCACACGAGAGACTCAGTGATTTACGTGGTTTGGGCCGCCTGAGCGTAATACCCTACTCCACGGGTGTGTGTGTGTGTGTGTTGTATTAGCTTGTGTGCCTGAGAACGTTCGAGAGCTCGCTTCGTGTATCGACGGTTTGTCCTTGTACTATAAAAGGACAAACCGACGATACACGAAGGGAGCTCTCGAACGTTCTCAGGCACACAAGCTAATACAACACACACACACACACCCGTGGAGTAGGGTATTACGCTCAGGCGGCCCGAACCACGTAAATCACTGAGTCTCTCGTGTCCAATCGTGATTCACCTTCTTGAGTCTCCGCGCGCCCACACCGAACTACAAACTCCTTCAACACTTTAGTAGTGTCAGGAGATCTGCCGACTCCAACAGTCGACAGACAAAATCTTACTGATTTAGCCACAATTTCACTTGGGGTGATCCTTTCAAGAAGATTGAAAATGAGCATATAATTGAAAATTTAATTTTAAGGAACACTAAAATAATGATGTTATTCACATTATGAATCAAGATGTAGAATTTAAATAATAGATATGGTTATTGATATATATATATATATATATGTATATCATATTTTTATTTAATATATCATTAAATTATACTTAAAACTATAGTTGTTTTATAAAAATAGAACATATTCTAATATTTTGTACGGGGCCTTGGATTTTGCCGGCTCGGCCCTGCATGCATGGCACTGAAAGCACTATAGATGTTAGACTTGAACGGCACATTAGACGAAATATAGCTAGGTAGTGCATATATGTACCTATTTGGCCGGCCACCGCTTCTCTATTCAGCTTTGGATATGATAGTACTCGGCCGTCGCTCATGTAATAATTGTACACGAGTAGGGTACAATGAGAGATGGGACGGACTTCAGTTGTGGCTACAGATTCTGGCCATAATCTAGATATTCAGTGCTTTGTGTTCTCTACATATCAATCTCAATCCATCAGTCATGGATGAAGAAATCATGAACATCTACGTAGTTTGCTAGTACCTGTTTTGTAGGCCACCTGTGCTTATCTTTATGTGACTGATTGGTGAATCTTATCGCTTTCTCGTGTCAAACGCTGCTGCAGAAGCGGAACAAAAGGAGCTGGCCATATTTGAATCTTATCGCTTTCTGGTGTCAAGCGCTATATGTTTTCCGTGTTGGAGCCTGCGTAGCATTGTCTTCCAAAACTATATTCTAGGAAAGAAAGTGAAATTGACTATTAGGTGATTGCTTGTGACACACATGCATGTCTTAGTCAGCTTCAATCAAATATATAAATATTGAAGCCTTTCCTCTGGAATCTACCAAAAACTTGACCTTGAATTCCAGGGCATTTTGTCCATATGTATCCCAGCTGCTGTCTGGGGTGGGGGTGACTTTTCAGAATTGGCAAGAGTCAATGATACTCAAGTACCAAAACGATGACTCACCGTTGTATGCTGCCTTTTCTAGCTATACACTACGTGCCAGCCTACCATCATAAGACCGTATGACATGCATTGCCAAAAGGATAGCTTGGCATCCTAACAAACTGCATACATATGCTTCCTAGTACCACTCTATATAAGTCGCCCCCATGACCCTTGCTTACAGCCTACCCTCCCATATATCCTTCTCTTGTTCTCTTAGCAAGAGAGTGATAGAGAGAGAATCTGAATAGAAAGAGAACGAGTGAAATGAGTAACCACAAGCTAGCTCCTATCCCTTCGTCGACTTCAAAGAACCGAAACAAACAAGAACAGCCACACCTCTCCGGAGCTTACATTAGAAGCCTTGTGAAGCAACTTAGCTCCTCATCGACCGCCAGATCCAAAGACCACACCACCATGGGCAGCAAACCACAAGGCCGACCAGAAGATCAGCCACAAACCCAAATGGCACCACCACAGCAGCAGCCACACAAGAAGCAGGTGAGAAGGAGGCTGCACACGAGCAGGCCATACCAGGAGAGGCTGCTCAACATGGCGGAGGCCAGGAGAGAGATCGTCACAGCTCTCAAGATCCATAGGGCCTCCATGAGACAAGCCAAAGAGCATCAGCAGCAACAAATGATGCAACATCACCTCCGGCAACAACAAGAGATTCATGCGGTACAAGAGGCAAGCCAGCTGGCAGCAAATAGAGCTTCTGTGCCTATCACATATTCTCCCTACTCAGATTACTTGCACAATTCGTCATTTGCACATTTCACAGCTCCTAGTAGCTATTCATCGCCACTGTCTTACCACACACCAGTTGAGCCCATGGTCAATTCTGAGCATGACTTTGGTCACTTGGTCCCTCTCCCTGGACAGGCACTAGGACTAAACCTTAGTTTTCAGGATTTCAATAATAGTGCCGAAACAAAGAACAGTACTTGTTCGTCTTTCGATCCTCCATCGCTTCAACCATCGCCTACGTCCTCCTATTCAGTCTACTCTTCTCCATCCGTGACCATGGCGAGCAACGACCTTTCAGCTCTCACCACGGAGAACACTTCATTGGCTGCAGATGCATCACTGCACCGAGTGCTGGATGACGAGGAGATGGCCGCAATCTACTCGATCGGAGAGCGGCACGACATCGAGTGGAGTGACACCATGAACCTGGTCACGTCAGCATGGTGGAGCAATCTCCTTGAGAGCATCGAGCGGAAAGGTGATGGCACAGTCGAGCAGGAGACCGAAGGATCTTCAAACACACACACGACGGAGGATCCGTTGTTGGAGATGCCCGATTGGTTCAGCGACAGCCTTGGCCATCAGGCTACAAAACAAAGCAGCTCTGACGTCACAGGGATGCATTTGAGCGACTATTACCGTCACAACAAAGATGGTACCTTGCCCCAGTAAGTAATGCAAAGTTGCTTTACTGTTATATAGTACATACCTATTACCCAGTGGCAAAACTAAGAATAATTAAAGATTAGGTCGTCTCTCATTTCCACTGTTTCAAGTTTTGACTAATCTAAAATTTAATCATAAGTCGTAGTGGTCATGCATGCTTCTCGCTTCTTAGTAGAAGGAAGTTTCCCTGCTTCATGCTTTGTTTCTCAGCAGCTAGCCAGCTACCTAGTGACCTGATTACAAATCTCGCAAAAGAAAAGACTATGTAGAATTACTTGTTTCTTATAGCCGCCGATGGTATAAATATCTGGTGTGGAAGTGGAACTTAACATTAGTATATATATAATGATCGGTTCAGAAAGACACACTAAAAATCAATGTTAGTTCATTAAATCTTTCCATCAAAAAATATAAAAGGTAATGTTTTCCCAGGTATACAAATAAAAGTTCCTGATATTCTACTATGCACACAAGAGGCTACATACAGGCAAAATTATTTCTGTTGGAATGTGGGTGAAGTACGTCAGATTAATGATACATGCTACTATATATTATGCTATTAATTAGGCTCGTGAACAACTTTTATTTGCAGGATGGACATCGGAGAATTTGAAGGATGGGATGCAGAATGGTTCTCTTGACAAACAACAATTTGTTATACACCTAGGGGAAGCAATTTATTGAAGTTTCGAGCAATGTTACTCCCTTTTGCTGACATGCATTTCGCTGTACCTCAAATAAAATAAATCAATGGACTAGTAGTGATATAATCAAATGACATAGGTTTGATCCCATGGATTGTATCTTTACTTAATGCTTAGTATCATTGCTGCATGTATTATCCAGACACATGAAGTGATCATGATGGTAGCAATCTTCCGTGAGATTCATTGTTTATCCACATTTATGTACACAAGATGTTATATATGTACTTTTTCTATAAGAACTGTAATATATGTCGACTATCTCAAAAAAGATCTCGTCTCCACATGTAGCTTGGATGGGTAAAATTTAATGAAGTCTGCGTTTTGATATGAAAATATATTTATATCAATATTTCAGATGTCACGAGTCATTGGTAGTATATTCATCTTGCTTACACAATCCTTAAGCAACTGGGCCTATTTAGAATTTTACTGAATTTTTAAATGATTTGTGGGACGATCCACCATTCCATTTGACATACTTTCCACTTCCCTTTTTAGTCGGGTGATCAGTATTTGTCTCACTTCATGTTTTGTTGGCAGTTGTATAAAGGAATATTATCTGTTCTGCAGTTTTTGTAACTCAAATCTTGATGCACATTACATATGTCTTTATGTTAACTACAATTGCAGAATGAATTATCAAGCTATCTATGATCTTGGACAGCAAATTAGAAAGAGTCAATGAACTAATATTTCAATGTTTGGTAAGCAACATATACTTCATTAGTACTAGAATGCATTTCGAAGGGCGGGTCTAACGCAGTGGTAGAGTCTTGGAGGTAATGAGTTTGAATTAGTCACATTGTAAATTAAGCATGAGGAATATTGCAAATTACCTTTTCAAGACTTCATGTTGTCTACGAGTTTTTTTTGAAACCTCTCAACTACGTATAATCGTAGTATCGTTCATACACAAAATCACTCACATCATAACACGTACCAACACAATTGTGCACGTGACCGACCCTACAACTACACGTAGTCTTCAATCATGTTCATGAAGAGATCATCGAACTTCTCAAAATCTTATGTGTGATAGGGATGTCACCATCCCATTGTGGCTCCACATGCAAGAGATACAAACTATAAGTTTTTATCTGGGGACATTAGTTGCCCCTGTAAGAGTGTCGGGCATCTGATCCAAATATCAAACCCTGACTGGTAGGGGACAATTGTCGTTCTCCACCAATTTATTTATTTGAAAGAAGACATCAACATTCTCGACCTTAGTGAATATCAATCGCTGAAGCTGTAGGATCAAAGAGCACATGAAAAACTATCAGAGGGGGGGGGCAATGGTAGATTAAAACTTTTTCAGCGGAAGCAACAAAAACCCCTTTGCAGAAAAACCAATCAGAGAAAAATTTTTGTGTGACTATTCTAAATGTGATCAATCATGACAAAACTAGTATAGATTGTGAAGAACCAAGTCACAAAGATTTCACAACAAGAATACCAAAAAATTTTTGAGAAAAACTCAAGTTATGATTGAAAGATCGAACAAGGGTCAATCTGCTATCTGAGTAAAAAACCAGATTTGCAACACTGCAAAGAAACTTGTGTAGATCAGAAACCTAAAATCCAATTATCTTAAAACTATCGCAGATGATAGACAATTGAATTTTGAAGACAACACAAAAGGAATCATGTCGTTTGAATATGTAAAACTCGAGTTATGATCAAAACACTGAAGCAACGTAAGGCTATGCAGAAACTCGTCGAGAAAGACTTGACAAAAAAAAGTTGAACGAACAGGGCACAAAAGCTCCTATAAAACTACGATCTTTATTCAATAGAACACAAGACAAACATCCCAAAGTCGTCTTCCCACGAGCTTTGACCTTCCTTGCTTATATAACCAACCCTAAAGCCAATCTAATCCTAACTAGGACTCTAATCCTAGTCACTTTTATCCGAAACTTTCCATAACTGCTCAAGACTCTTCTATACGTAGATAGCAGCAATCTTAAGACTTCCAAACACCTTAGGAACGTACCAAACATTTCTAAAACAACTCACCTTCATGCTCACTGTAAAAGCCCTAATTTCCATAATGCAAACATTGGTTAGGACTAAAAATTTTTGAATGGTAAAAAAATAAAAAGGAAATGAGAAAAACAAAGTAATTCCAACTCCAAAAGAGGGAATTCAAAAAAAATAAACTTAACTACTGTCATGAGTTTATCATGAAGATTTGAGTTGACCATTGGATTCCAAATATTTCAAATAGTCTCCCTGCAAACTTTCATAATTTTTTAAGCAAGTTTGCTATTTAATTCAATAGCTACATTGAATTCAAATCAAATTCAAATTCAAGTTTGAATTCGAAGGGAACTTGGTCAAATCAATGATCTGAATTCGGAATCAAATTCTACATATTCAATTAGCCTTCCCACAAATATCTAGCAATTTTTGGACTGAATTAGGTGGTAGAATTGACTGAGCAGTGAGGTGGATGAGGATGAGTAGCATGTGGGACCCACCTGTCATGCTAAGAGTGCTCTGTTCTTTTCATCCCAAGGCAACACCTCACGACATGCAAAATCCACCCACCTGTGTGTGTGCTTGCTTGATTCTCATGATGGATACCAGCTGTTAGACAAAACTCATCACGTCCTCATCCTCTCTTTTCTGCCCAGAGCAATGCAACACCAAGCTTCTCACTTTGTTCTTCACTCTTCTGTGAAGTTCTCTGTTGTCCAATGACTGCTCTTCGAGTTCCTTCAAATCCAGCACGAGGCAGTGAGTTTGGATCCCCATTTCTTGTCTCTACTTACTCACAAACATCGTGTGCAGCGTTTTGATCCCTTTTCTTGCCAGTTTGATCGCTCCTAAGGAAGACCAAAGTGAATTTCGGGCCGCCGGCGAGCTCCCCTGTTTTGCAACTCTCTGCTCCACCATCAAACCGGCGCTCCGATCAGTTTATCACCTTGTTCCTTTAAGAGAAAACGTGCGTATATACTCCATCTAGATGCTGGTAAAATTTGAGCTCATGCCATGCCTCCTAGCCCCCATATTTCCATGTTTTCCGACGAGCTTAGTTAATGAACCGAGTTAGGTCTCGATCCAAATTTGTTTTCCACGTTGAGGCATAGCTCGTGCTAGTTAGATTCTATCTTGCCCTTGTCCTGGCGCACCAGCTCGACGAAAAACAGAGAAATTTCATCGAGGAACGACGCCGGAATCCGCATTTTCCTAGCCGGCAGCGGAAACGGCTCATTCAGTCATGAAACTCGGTGTTGCAGTCCATTTCTTTGAGTTTCTGATCCAATACCGTGCTCCCCGTGTAAAAGTAAAGCTCTAGGACGAATTCCCAACAAATTTGTGGCACGGGAGGGGACGGCCGACATGGTCAGAACTCTAGGTTCCGCCGACGCCGTCGCACTGCCATTTCCGGCCATCTATCGCCGTCGGAGGCCTCACCATCGAGATCCCCATCGGATTTTAGGTGGGGGCGTCAAGTTTGGAGTGCCACCGTGCCCTCTAACAGGTGTAGGCGAGCGGCTGCCATCGGGCGCCGCCGTGCGCCGCCCCAGGCGCGACCTGGCGGGAGGTAGACGAAGACCGGGTGGGGCCGGACTGTCAGCCTCCGAGCCGCGACCCCGGATCTGGTGCGGCCCCGCGATCCAATCTGGCTACAGCCCTGAACCGTGTGGCCCGGTATGGCTTAAATCTGATTGGGTGATTTTAAACCTGTGGGCCCAGCCAATAATTCAAAGTTTCCAATTGAAATTTAATTCCAGATTTTGCTCCAACTTTGAAAATCCATATCTCCTAAAATACTTGTCCAACAATTCCCAAATAAATTTTGTTTGAACCAGGATGATCTATACTTTCGAGTGGTGCACTTGTATCTGTATGAAAATCCTTAATGTGTCATCAATAATTCCATGAAAAAAATGCTATTGGAATTAATTACTGGTGCTCCATTCACTCAAAAATTCTCAAACTTGTGCAGGTCATTCTAAATAATTCACTTGAGTCCTAGTAAAGTTTCAGGTCCATTTGAGTTGATTTGTATAGCCAAATTATGTTTCCAATCTGTATGTTCCTGAAAATTCCAAAATGTCCAGAAACTTTTTTAGCAAATTGACCGAACTTGTAAATTGAATATCTCGCAATAAAATGCTTAGAAAATTATGAAACCAATTTTTTTGGCCAACTTTTGGCCATGTTAAAGTCCCAGATTTCCCACAAAAATTCTTGGAAGTGTTTATCTACATTGAATTTTATACAATAGACTTCCATGAATTGATCCGAATTTTGGCCAGAATCTCAACAATAGTACCTAGTCTCCTCTGTAAAAATTCCACAACCAGTGGCCATTATTTAATATACTTAACTGTGTTTCCATTCAGCTATGTAATAATAGTATAATACCAATATTGATCCACTTGCATTATTCTTTGCATATCAAATAGTTGCCGAGCTCGAAAAGACCCTGGAGCCACTGGAAGTCATCAACCCGGAGACTAACTTTAGTCCTGTCTTGCAGCTAGGCAAGCCCCGATTTGCATTTAACAACATTTTGAATTTTTATTTGTATCACACTATATGGGATAGAATGTATTGTGCATTTGGTCTAGGTTTTCTTGGAGTTTTCCACTTGCATGACCGGAGCACCCATGAGAGCAGGGTAGATGTTTAAGTCCTCAATGTGTCCATGTTATGCTTAATGTTATAGTTGCTACGGTAGAGGTCGAGTAGTTGGAATCTACCTGCGAGTTCAGGATTTGGGTTCACACGGGATTGATTGAGTGAGAGATTCACCATTTGGTTAAATATGAGACCGGGCATGGAATGGGATAGGGGCATGTAAGCTGTAGTTGTGCCTATGTCGATAAAGGACCGATCTGTGTGCGGCCCTGTTGAGCAAGTTTGAATGTACCAAAGGCATACTGGATATATGGGACCCAGTATACCGATGTAACTTGTCCACCTCAGCATCAAGACATACCCCACCGCCTTATAGGTGCGGGTTGAGAGCAGCAAGATGTAAACCTGCTAGATGGTACGTCGTACTCTGTATGGGGGCCTCCTGCTCATAGCGGTGGGACCGGTTCGACGTGTAGGTAGCGGGTGAAAGGTTGACGTATACAACATCACTGGAGTGTGCCTTCGCAGCTCTGAGTGTGGGTGTTTGTGTCATGCTATTCGGATATCCCTGCAGGTGTATATAAATTCGAGTCTTCGTCCCTCGAGGTTATTGAGTACCACTTGTTCACTGAGTCGTGACGTAGTTAATTATTTGGAGCTGAATATTATTGCATCATGCTTTATCGAATAATTATGTATTGATACTTGTATGTTTAGAACAGGGAGTTGAATACTATTGATTCATGAAGCCTTAATTTGTTGCTTAAAGCTGAAAGTAAGGACTATCATTTAGGCGAGTCTTTTACTGCAAACTGCTGTCCTATATTACGTTTATCCTGCATATAAAGTTTCATGCTTAGAGGAAACGGTTAAGTCTTGCTGAGCTTTCGTGCTCAAGGTTGCTATTTTAAGTTTTTGCTGCAGATGATGACGTATATGATGAAGGGTTCACCGGTGAGGCGTTGCCCCCGTCAGAGTACACGACCGAGTGGGAACCCTGCACGCCGCCGTGAGATTCACTTGTGTGCTGCTAGTGTGATTCTGTTCGCGGGCTGAACGGAACTAATTTTGCATAGCTTAGGCTTGAGTGTCGAGAGCTATGAACTTATCTTCTGCTTTAGTGTATTTTAATATATATTATTTGTAAAAGACAAAGCCTGTATAACATTATGTTGTTTTATGTAATATGATATACCTTTTTCTGTGTGATGTTGGGTGCCGCATCGCACGGCACCACCCAATTGTGATTCCTGAAATGCCGGGACTCCAATCCACACACTCACCACGAAATCTAACCAAGACCAACTCAAATCTTTCCATATTTGAGACATAACCGACCTAGTCGCAGCCTGAGTCATAAACCAGCCGGTTGGACCTATGCGGCCACATCTTCACATCCAATTCCTTTCATCATGCCTTGGAACAATGTTGCCACAACCATGCGCCCCTTGCACACGTGCAAACACCTTCCAACGACGTACACGATACCTTCATATGCATTGTTCTTGAACCAGACATGTTGCATGACATCCTGATCAACTCAATCACAATTCCTCGCGAACTTGGTTGTTGAACCTCATCTTCTCTCTAAGACTAGTTCAATGGTTCCCGTCACTAGCCATGTCTTGACCTCAAGCAACACCTGCACATGAATAAACAACCAATATTTGCGAGCCAAGTCCTCGACTTGACTCTTGTTAGTCCGAAAACGATAACACCTTATGTGAACTCGTCACATAAGCATGTTGCAAACTACCGTAATGTTTAACAAACATAATCAACAAAAATGCATCAAAAACTTAGTAAAAGAATACTAAGCAAAATTTCCTATCAGCCAAAAAGCAAGTTCAAAAAGTCGCAAATGAAAATATAATAGCCGCACGAATATTCCAGCAAATGAAAGATCGGACAGTCCAAAGCTACTGCTATGCAATGTATGAGAAAAGTTCAGACACTCCGAAGCATTCGCTCATGTGCAGATCATGTGGGGTCTGGGATAAAGGCCTCAAATAAAAATGCGTGGAGCAGCATTCCTCCAAGACAAGGAAGAGCATTAGGAAAGTGAGGTTCGGACAGTGTGAAACAAACAACCTGTGCAATTCACGTGCGAAACAAGTTTGGACAGTCCAAAGCGAAAAACACGTGTTGCTCACGTGACTGAAAGTTCGGACAGTGCAAAAGGGATTCCCGCAAGTTCGAACAGTCCGAAGTGGGCTTTTCACCAATATTGAAAACTTTGCGTGTGAAATCTCACTTTTATTTAAATTTCCAATGTATTCAACACATATAAGGTCTCACAATCTCCCCCCTTGATGAATGCATTGGCAACACCACTTAAAGTCCGAACATTGGCTTACCCACATGAAAAGTTATAAAAGCAAATTTCATTCCTTTTTGAAATAAAAAATCAAATGAGAAAGAAATTTCAAAAAATAAATTCTCCCCCTAAGAAGAACGTGTAAAACTCGTGAATGTGCAATGTGTGACATATTTATTTCTCCCCCTATACATATTTCTCCCCCTTTGACAATGTATTCAGCAAGGTTCAAAAGAGAAATTTCAATTGTTATGAGTATATTATAACATATACATATAAAACAAAGCTCATCCAAGTCATACTATCAAGTAACTTACACTATCACATCAATGAGATACATAAAGTAGTGTAAGCCATGCTAGAGATCAAGTGTAATTTTCAATTTAGGCAAGTCATGATCTCACAAACTTAACTATTTCAAGACCTGAAAGCATGACAGTTGTTGCTGTATTTTTATTATTTTTCAAATCACAAATTCTGATCATATGACATTTACAAGAGATTATATGTCGCATCAGTCTTGTTCTAACCAACCAATCCAAGGCTATATCATTTAACAATCAGGAGCTTAAGAACATGGTTTTAGTCATACACAACTTCTTTCTGGTTCATATCTAAGTGCAATGATAAGCCATCTCAAAAGAATAAGTGCGATGCATGCATATTCTCTTGATATTTTCTCATTTATTTATCATAAAAGCTCAACATGTGGATATTTGATTGATTATTTTTTTCATTATTAAAAGCACTTGTGAGCATGCAACAAGTTCAAAATAGCAAGAAAGTTCGAGCATGACCAGATCTAATGTAAGTAATTATTCCAATTACTAGTCATGGCAAAAACTACAAAATGTATAACACGAGTAATGTAGTAAGAACTTTCAGCATGTAAAAGGAATCACAAAGTCATATATGTATAAAATACTATACTCATATTATTTTAAATTCAGATTCACACATAGACTTCCCAAGTTTGAACCCCCCCTCGATTTAAGCCATGAGGATGCATAACCCATATTTTACTATAAATGAAACAAAAACGAGTGAAATCCAAAGTTTTTGTAAAAATGTCAGCAAATTGTTGTTCGGTATCTACATGGTGAAGCATAATGTTTTATTTTTCAACATTGTCACAAATAAATTGATACCTAATGTCAATGTGCCTTGTTCTCGAATGTTGTCAGGATTTTTAGCAATGCAAATGGCACTAGTGTTATCACAAAATAGTAGAACACTATCTAGATCAATCCCATAGTCCTTAAGTGTTTGAATTATCCAAATAATTTATGAGCAAGTGCTAGCAACAACTACATATTCAGATTTGGCTGTGGATTGTGCAACTGAATTTTGTTTTCTAGAGGACCAAGCAACAAGAGAATTACCAATAAAATGACAAGCACCCGGAGTACTTTTTCTATCAATCCTACAACCCCCAAAATCAGCATCTGGAAAAGCTTTCAAAGTAACGGTTGAGGAAGAAGTAAGGACAATACCAAATTCTTGAGTTCCATGTAAGTACCTGAGAATCTTTTTGATGGCTTCACGATGTGAAGAACGTGGGGAAGCTTGAAATCATGCATAAAGATATACGTCGAATTGTATATCCGGTCTTGATGTCGTGAGGTATAAAAGTGACCCGATCGTGCTTATGTGTTCTTTTTGATGCACGGGTTCACAATCTTCATCAAGTTCAAGTGTTGTTGCTGTTCCCATTGGTCTCCAAAGAGGCTTACTTTTGTCCATGTTTAATCGCTTAAGGTCTCTTGTATATTTCGTTTGATGCACAAAAGTACCCTCCTTGGTTTGGTTGATTTGCAACCTCAAAAAGTACATGAGTTCTCCCATCATACTCATCTCAAATTCTAAACTCATCATAGTTGAAAACTTGGACACAAGATCATAAGAAGCACAACCAAAGATAATATCATGCACATACACTTGATCAAATAATGAGTCATTTCCATGCTTAAGTACAAAAAGAGTTGTATCAACCTTCCCTATGGTAAACCTCTTTTCATGTAAGAATGTTTTTAACCTATCATACCATACTTTAGGGGCTTGTTTGAGACCGTACAAAGCTTTGTACAATTTGTAAACATGATTAGGAAAATTTGGATTTTCAAAACCTGGTGGTTGCTTGACATAAACTTCCTCATCTATGTAGCTATTAAGAAAAGCACTTTTAACATCTATTTAATATAACTTGAATCCTTTAGATGCAGCAAATGCTAACAAAATTCTTATGGCTTCTAATCTAGCAACGGGAGCAAAAGTTTCATCAGAATCTAAACCTTCAACTTGAGTGAAACATTGAGCAACCAACCTAACCTTATTCCTAACCACAACCCCATCCTCACTTTGCTTATTTTTAAACACCCACTTAGTTCCAATTAAAGTGTGACCTTGAGGTGGAGGTACCAAGTTAACAAACATTATTTCTTTCAAAACTTTCTAACACTTCATGCATGACAATAATACAAGATTCATTAGTGAGTGCGTGTGATATATCTTTGGGTTCAAAAGAAGCAACAAAGCATAATGAGCATGAGAGTTCGGATCAAAAAACCTAGACCGTGTAACTCATTTGTGCAAGCTTCCAATGATTTGTTATGGAGGATGACTTTTGAGAGCGCGGAGGGGAGTAGACACTTCACAAGCTCCTTCTTCTTCATGTTCATCACAGGTTGAAGAACTTGTGGCTTGAGGAAGATTTGTACCAGCTGCAGCAGTTGTTGGTGCTGGTTATGGTGCAAAATCAGCAGCATGATCAACGTCAATTGCTTCTAAATATGCAGGCAGCATCACCACTTCTTCGTCTCTTCATCAAAAGAAACTTCACAAGTCTCCACAATTTTGTTAGTGTCAAGTAAAAGCACACGATAGCCTTTAGTATGAGATGGATAACCAAGAAACATGCCATCAACAGATCAAGGTTCAAATTTATTAAGATTACCATGTTTCTTAACAAAGTATTTGCAACAAAAGACCCTAAAGTGGGTGACACTAGGCTATGTCCAAACGGAAGTTCATATAGTTTTTTCCTAGCTTAGCATGCAAGAAAATGCGATTTGAGATATAACAAGCGGTGGCAATTGCATCAGCCTAAAATTTCCTATGAGTTTGATATTAATCAAGCATAGTCCTAGCCAACTCAACAAAGGTTTTGTTCTTTATCTCTATGATACTATTTTTTAAGGTACATAGGGTGAAGAAAATTAATGATCTATTCCATTTTCAGCACAAAAGTGATCAAACGATTGATTTTTAAATTCCGTTCCGTTATCACTTCTAATGTCTTTTACAGATCATGGGTGATCAATTGATAATCTAAGAAATAAAGTTCTAAAGTGACTAAAAGCTTCATTCTTAGATACCATAAAGTAAACCGAATAGTATCTAGAATAATCATCAACAATCACAAGAACATACCATTTACCTCCAAAAGATTGAACATGTGAAGGATCTATGGTGTCAAGGTGCAAAAGTTGTCCCGATTCATTTGTCATGGTCATTGTGAGAGGAGCATGTGAACCTGCAACCATCTTAACATGTCTACAAGAAGAGCACATAATTTGTTTGTCCCCTTTATGCTTAGATACCCCACGTATGCGATCAAGAGCACTAACACGCGTGAGATGATGAAAGCCTACGTGACCAAGTCTACGATGACAAAAATAAAAGTCTTTCAAATCATTAGCAACTAGACACCTATGCTCAGAGAATGACATGTCAAAATCAGCTTTAAAAACTCTTCCAAACATAGAGATGTTATAAATGATCTCACTATTTGAATCTACAACCTTTCAGCAATTTTTATTGAAGTTAACTTCTAGATTTTCATGTAGTAATTATGAAACAGAAAGCAAGTTGTATTTCAAATTTTTGACAAGTGTCACATCTTTCAAAGTGTAGTGATTATTTACTCTAACCAAACCCTTAACAATTATAGGAGTTGAAGAATTATCGGCAAAAGTAACATTCTGTACACGTGACACAAAAGAGAGGGAGGTGAACCATTCTTTGTTACCGATCATGTGGCGTGAGCAACCTTAATCCACAATCCAAATGTTCTCCTTCCTCAAGCGTGTAACCTACATAGAAACACAATACGTCGATGACTCAATACTGGGGTTAGTCAAAAGGCATTTAGGAATCTGGTACTGAGTCACACGACGTCCAGTAGTTTATGAGCCAAAGTTTGAGATAAAACAACAGGTTTATGAGCCAAAGTTTGAGAATTCTTGTTCGCAACTACCAATTTATGAAGTGTGATATGTGTAGCATGAGAAACAGTAGGTTTGGGAGCAGACTTTGCATTTTTATGACTCATTATGGTAGGATGCATGTTCCTAACATTCGGTTTAGCATGCGCAACTAGTTTTGTTCAGTTGTTATGTGATCTAGCAATCACTCTTTCCTTTTTTCTGTTGTTTGGCTAGTCTATAACAAAAATCTACGACATGACCATCTGTCGAAGCGTAGCAACGACACTTCCCCCGGTACTACCAAATGTTGCCCGCGGAGGTTCTTGATTTGGTTGGGGCATGCAGAGATCAAGAATAAGACGATGACACGAAAGATTTACGTGGTTCGGGCTGCCTCAGCGTAATACCCTACTCCACAGGGTTTGTGTTGTTGTATTGAGTGTCGCTAGTATGCGTAGTGTATGGCTCAACTTGGGTCTCCCCCATATCGTGCGGCTCAGTCCTTTTATAGTCTAAGGACTGACCGTTACATCATTTGCCTGGCCCGACATGTGGCCCTGGCGTATTTAATAGCCTAATACACTGTCTATGAGCACTAAGAATGGTTAATAGTGTGATAACGTGTCTTAATGGTTGCGTTATCTCTATTAACAGTGCTCTGATCGTGTATCATTAATACAACATTAACGACACGTAATCAGGTTTTGTAACTACCACTTTAACTGTCCCTTGAATGTTCGTGCTGAAGGAGATCCGCCAATGTATTTGTTGGTGATGAAGGTCCGGAGGATCCACACGTGGCAGCTTTGGAGCTTCCCCTTACGGGGAGGTAGCTCCGGAACCGCTATACACGTGTCGGCACCGGAGCTCCCCTCTGCTGGGGGTTAGGTCCGAGGTTATTGTACACGTGTTAGTAGTGGAACTTCCCTATGATGGGAGTTTATTTCCGTACTTACATTGCACGTGTCAACCCCGGAGCTTCCCATATGAAGGGTGCAGGTCCGGTGTAGTGTGACATGTGGGGCCTGAGGAGATCTTCAACTTTGACAGGTAGAACTCTCTTGCACTTCTTGCGGTATCGTGGGGTACTCAGTACCCAGGGTACCGACAGTGATCCCCGGGCCCACCTCTGGGAGATACTTTGTGTTAAGTTATTCTACCAGAGGTGGGGCCATCCTTGATTCCCGTGCTTTGACTTCAAAAGTCTTCTAATGTGCCGTTGGGGCGATGATCCGGGGTTAAACCACGTCGTGTGGCTTGTTATGAATGCGGTAGATGAGATCTTTGAGTGCGGATCTCACACAATTGAAGGTCGCCAGTTCCCAATACAAAAACCATATCGGTTCCGAGCGCCTTGTCAGTGTGCTGCCTTTGGGTTTCCCGCCACCTATCATGACAACGGTTCGCCTGGGGTAATAACCTCGATCTCTTCGTCGGGTGGCCCCGAACCCATTCTTCATGGACGGGGTAGATTTTTGAAATGTGACCCTACTCTTGCTGAGGTTTCCATCCAAGCGTCGCGAAGGCTTACTTAAGAAGGAAAGTATGCACAGTTGAGGACTCTTTATGCTTTCGATCAAACTTGTGCTCGGAGCCTCCCAAACTTCACCTAGCTTTCCCTTCCTTCGCTCCACTTTGCCGCGATGGAGTTGGGTCTCCCCAAGAACCGCCTCAAGAGCAAGGATGATTTGATGAAGGTCCGGACCTATATGGGGTGGTCTAGTGACTCCTTCAGCCACCTGATCCATGCCGGCAAGCTCCCATTCAAGAAGGAGCGTAATGGCGACATGGTATACTTTTCAGCATACGCCATGGTGGGATTGATCCCACCTTTTTTGAGCTTTCTTGTGATGCTGCTGGACTTCTACGGTCTCTAGCTGTATCATCTTGGTCCCCATTCTCTTCTGTTAGTGGCAACCTTTGTCCACTTTTGCGAGATGTGGGTGGGTGTTCCCCCCCTGCATTGAGCCATTCCATACCTTCTTCACTGTACACACCACCAGCAAGGGGACTGAGCTTCTTGGCTTCTACTATTTCGTGAAGCGCAAGAACTGCCCCTTCAAGTACTTGACGTCATTTCCTTCTGGCAAATGGGATGACTGGAAGAAGGACCGGGTCATCATTGCAGTGGAGGAGCACGAGAGGTTGGAGCTACCCCAAGGACTCCCCAACGTTGATACCGACGCTTGGAGTGTAGTTCCGGAGCTGTTAGATGCCTTTAACCTCGTCCTGACCAGGATCCGAGAATGTGTGGAGGGTGGAGTGACCCCTTAGATTGTCTTCTGCAATTTCCTGGTCAGCAGATGCGCTCCACTGAGGAAGAGGGAGAAGCTTGCATGGGCTCTCGACAGCGTGATGGATGATGACCGGATTGAAACCGGTCTGAAATCCAATTTGGATGATGAAGCTCTAAAGCTTCATCTCAAGAAATTTAAGCATGGGATAAACGTCGAAGGCGATGACTTGGTTCTGTCGGCTGCTTTCCTTCCTCTGAACATGGAGCCAAAGTTCAGTAGAGACCTCCGGAGGAAGATGCTGGCTCTTGATGACCTTGGTGAGGTGGAGAGACGTCGGACCTCCGAGATGGTGATCCCCAGAGATTCGGAAGGAAGGCATACCTCCGCCCCGAGCCAGAGGGTTGAAGACATCGGCAAGGGCAAAGGCAAAGAGCCAGCCGAACCCTCCAGCAGTAAGAGGAAGCTAAAGCATGCTGATGGGAGCTCCGTTAGGCCTGCTCCCTCTACATTGACTCCTTATCCCCGGCGAGGGAGGTCTTCTGCGGCTGCACCTTCTCCGACACAGGCGTCTTCAAGAGGCACTGGCTTCGGACAGTCAACCCCGGCCTTAGTGCTGGCTAAGAGCTCCAGGTCTAGGAGTTCTTCCCGACCAAGAGAAGCTCCAGCCGAGAGTACTCCGGCAGCCGAAGTGGTCCTCAGCTGAGGTACGAAGTCGTGGTCTCACCACACTTGGTGGGCTCTGGCTCTGGGCCTCAGAAGAAGAGGTTCCGAGGTGACTGAGGCGGTAGCATCCCTAGGTAAGCATCGTGAGCTTGCCTAAAAATGCTAATCTTGTTTTTGTTATGTCTTTAATCTTCTCCTCCCTTTGTTTCCAGGGTGTCAAGAAAGGGGTCAGGGACTTCGGCATCTGTTGCAGCGACTGTGGCTGTGCATACCGAATCTCCAGCTTTGACCACCGAGCCTCCTCCTCCAATGGTGGCAGAGGTCACGGCAGCTCCGGTGCCAGCTGTCGTGGTCTTGGATCCAGAAGAGACGCCTGAAGCTACCGTTGTAGCGCTAGACCACGGGGGAGATGTTGAAGATGTACCTGTGGCAATGGTGACGGAGGCTGATGTTCCAATACTAGAGCCGAAGATGTCAGAAGCTCCGTCTTTGAACCGGAAGTCGTCGAAGCCCTGGACACTGAGACAGAGGCAATTGAAGTTTCGGCCATCGAGCCGGAGATGGTTGAAGCTCCGGCCCTTGGGCCAGGAATTGTTGAAGGTTTGGCGGCTGAGCTAGAAATGCTTGAAGCTCCGGTCGCTGAACCGGAAGTGACTGACGCGTCAGTGTCTGAGCCAATGGTGGTAGGGGCACCGGATGAAGCCCCAGCCATTGCCTCAGAGGTAGCTGCCCCGGAGGTGTCTAGACCAGAGCCGGGACAAGTCTTCCACTTGCGGGGCCAACAACTAAAGACCCAGAAGCAGGGCCTTCGACTTCTGCTCCAGCAGTGGAAGTTCTCCCAATAGGATCTTCTTCAACAGCAGCCAAAGAGCTCCCAGCGAGTGGAGCTAGTACCACAGAGGCTCAGGGGACCAGCCTTGTAGAGTGGGACCCAATTTTTATGATGGAAAATCCTTTGGAACCAGCGGAGTTGATCCCAGCGGGTCTGGAGCCTATCCCCTTGGCGTTGTCCATAGACAATGTCTGCTCATGTCTCAGGCAAGTCTAGCTCACCTTTGATCATGAGAGAAAAGCCCTGGAGGAGGAGTGCAACACCTTGAGGCGTTGGCGCAAAAGACTCCACTTCGAGACCAGGCTTGCACAGACAAAAGGAGTGGATCAAGAGGGAAAAGGCCCAGTTAGAATACTGGGACAAGCTATTGGAGGAGAAGGAAGCTGCCATAAGGGCGCTCAATGCTAACTCTAGGGAGATCCTTGAGCAAGCCAAGGAGAGGCGTGATGCTGCTGATGAGCGTCACAAAAACCTCAACGAATTGAACGAGGTTCTCCTGAAGCGCCGAGCGGACCTTGAGGCAAGGGAAGAGAAGCTCCTGCAAGAGCAGAAGGATATTGTGAAGAGGGAGACGGAGGTCACCCAGAAGTTGACTCTGGGTGAACAGAATTTGGCAGATCGCAGCAAAAAGCTAAATCTATGGAGTAAATAAGAGAAGGAGAAGTACTGGAAACTGGGGCAAGAACTCTTGAAAAGAGAAGCCGATGTTGCCACCAGGGAAGGGAAAGTAAAAGGCAGGGAAAAGGACTTGGCAGAAAGGTGGAACCGCATCCACCTCCGGGAGACGGAGCTGACCGATCGTGAGAAGCAAGTTGCTGAGAATATGCAACAACATGCCAAATTGGTCGAGTGCCTCGCTCGGGAGGGTTCGGAGCTTGCGGCCGCCCGGAAGTCACTGGAGGAGCTGCAGAGCTCAAAAGGAGACTGAGTATAGTCAAATAAGGGACTTCTTGGGATGAGCCAATGATGCGTTGACACCACTAGGCTTCAGTCCTGTACATCCGGTCCGGAGCTGGACTTGGACCGAGCACTAGTGGACCTCAATGCTGCTGGCGGCAAACTCGACGCGATGGGTGATGTCATTGCAGTCCAGCTGGAGATGGAGGGGAAATCTCATGCTACAAACGTTGCAGAATATGTGCTGACGTGTTATGTGAGCCGAGATCCCCAATTCTCTCTGGACCCGGTGCTCCAAGGTCCCGTTGCTGAAGAGGAGGACGCCGCCAGGGCCAGCGGCCAAGGAGTTGTCAAGTAAGTCACCTCATTCTTCCGTGGGACCTAGATCCTCCAGTAGATAGGACTTTTTCCTTTTGCCTTCTGCTGTAATCCCAATTTTGAAATCCAGTACTTTGAATTAATGAAATCCACTTTGCCATGAATTTCACTTTATTGTTGTTTTGTTTTCAATATACTGGAGTCTGTCCTGTTGGCCTCCTGGTATATGTGCACAATTGTAATGTGTACATGGGCCAAAAGGTTTTGACAGCATGTTGACGACTTGAACGCTTCGAACTTGTAGTTTTGAGGTTCGAAGTCTTTATTTCCGATGCATCGACGGCTGGTCCCCTGGGCTGCTAGAGCTTGGTAGCTCTGGCAGCACCTACCGTCAACATGTAACATGTCGATGGCGGCCCCTTGGGGTTTATCGGAGCTTGATAGGTCTGGTAGCTCCCGATGTCATCGCATGAATCACTTGAAGATAGGCCCCCTAGGGGTTGTCGGAGCTTTATAGCTTCGACGTCACCCACTGTCAACATATTGAACGTCGACAACAAGCCCCCTTGGAGGATGTCGGAGTTTAGTAGCTCCGGCGTCGTCCACCATCGCTATTAATTTCTGTTTTTCCTGCACATCGAAGACAAGAAAAGAGTAAAATTCATCCTCTTGTCGATAAATCGTTTGTCACTTATCATTCTTATTCGAGTTTTAAATTCGAAGAAACTCAATATGTAATAAGCATATTGATATAATCTTTTCGGACCCATATGATTTTTTAGTACTCACCCTACTGAGGCCTGCTGGGGTGTAGGTAGAGTGGCATACTTAGGGTGCAGGACCAGGCTAAGTCGATAGCACACTCTTGACCTATGTTGGCTTGGCGTTCAAGCAAGTAGACTCTGCAGCAATGTTAGGGTCTGAAGAGATCATCAATAAAACTTATAATACATATGAATTACTTGGTCTAAAACTCGAAAAGAATTGCACAACTTCATTATAGACAAGAAGGTTAAAAATAATAATTTGATAGATCGAGCCTTGTACAAAAATAAATACACGTGGAGTCTGTTTTCACACAAAAATGTCTTTCATTATAGGTCCGAATTTACAGGGGAGACAATGACACACTTAGGGTGCGGGACCAGGCTACGTGCGCTATACATCTTGTACTAACCCAGGGTAGGTAGTTACACTTTTAGTGTTGTGACTGTATGAAGTGTATTTGAACTTCCCGGACCCTCCCGGAGGGATCCGGATGTTCTCCCGGAGGACCTACCCATGTCTGTAGATCGCCTTACCCATCGTGTGTAATTACAAACTCACCTCCGTGATTCTACGCATAAAATTTACGGAGCTGTTCGATGTTCCAAGGATTAGGAAGTGGAGTCCCATCCTCAGTTGCCAAGCGAACGCATCCGGGTTAGGATACTTTGATCACTCGGAAAGGACCTTCCCAGCTGGGGTAAAGTTTATTCATTCCTTCACAAGTTAGTATCTTCCGAAGCACTAGATCGCCTTACTCGAGTTGTCGGTTGCGCCCATGCCTTTGATGATAGCACCAGGGCGCTTGGGGATAACGTGCATTCCGAACAGCTACTTGGCACCTTCCCTCGTCGACGAGGTCAAGGTCTTCACGCTGGAGCTGGTCCTGCATGGCTTCGTTGAAGGTCCGGACCCGGAGGGACCCCAAGATAATCTCCGGAGGAAGAATTGCTTCAGTTTCGTACACCAGAAAGAAGGGTGTTTCTCCAGTTGACCGGTTAGGTGTTGTCCTGTTCGCCCACAATGTGGATGGAAGCTCTTCAATCCAATTGGCTTCATGCTTTTTCAGGCGCTCGTATGTGCATGTCTTGAATCCTTTTAAAATTTCTGCATTTGCTCTCTCAGCTTGGCCATTACTTGTTGGGTGAGCTACTGAGGCATAACTGAGTTGAATGCGAGGTCTCCGCAATATTATTTAAATGTAACACTTGTGAATTGGGTTCCATTGTCAGTTATGACTTTGTTTGGAACTCCAAATCTGCATATAATGGACTTCAAGAGCTTGATTGCAAAGTGCTTGTTGATTGTCACAACTGGAGTTGTTTCCAGCCATTTAGTGAACTTGTCGATGGCGACGTACAGGAACCTGTAACCTCCAATAGCTTTTGCGAGTGGTCCCAAGATGTCCATGCCCCACACAGCGAATGGCCATGTAGGAGGTATCATTTGTTGTGATTGAGCCATTGTGTGAATTTGCTTTTTGTGGAATTGGCACGCTTCACATTTTTTCACTAGCTCAACCGCATCCTGGAGTGCTGTAGGCCAGTAAAAGCCATGCCAGAAGGCTTTACCAACCAACGTGCGGGAAGATGTGTGGTTCCCACACTCGCCTCCATGGATTTCCATGAGAAGCTCGCAGCCTTCTTTCCATGCAATGCACTGCATTAGGATGTCGTTGGCACCGCACTGGTAGAGATCCCCTTCTACCAACGTGTATCTTTTAGCCAATATGACAATCCGGTTAGCAGATACACTATCTTCAGGAAGGATATTGTCTTTCAAGTATCTCCGGATCTCTGAGATCCATGCATCGGAGCTAACTTGAGCTTCTAAGTCTTGTGTGCTGGGTTGCTCGGAGCTTCCGGCAGCACCTACGACCCTTGTTGGACACCATGGTAACAGGGCCACCAGGACTGCCACCTTCAAGGTGCTGGTCTTGCCCCCTTCGCTCAGTTTGGCAGGCTGAGCCGTTGGTCTTGACAACCTCCGGATGAAGATTCCGTCAGGAGCCGGAGCCCCGGTTGAAGCCTTCGTCAAGAGTTTGTCAGCTTTAGTGTTATGTTGACGCTGAACATGGTGGAGATCCAGGACTTCGAAGTCCTTCTGAAGCCTCTGGACTTCAAGGAGATAAGCATCTAGTTGGGGATTGTTGCAGGAGAATTCACCTTTGACTTGTTTGATGATGAGTTGTGAATCACCCTTCACCAACAACTGTTTGACACCATAAGATAGTGCCACCTTGAGTCCATAGATGAGAGCTTCATACTCCGCCATATTGTTGGTCGTCTTGAAATCAAGGTGAACCATGTACTTGACCTTCTCCCTAGTCGAAGCCAGGAGAAGGATTCCAGCTCTGGCCCCCTGCTTCTTCACGGAGCCGTCGAAGTAGAGAGTCCAATGAGGCTCGATGAATACCGGAACCTTGAGTTCTGGTTTCTGCCCACTATGGCCCCAGGGTTTGATGGAGATGGAGTCCATTCCACGACGAAGTCAGCCAAAGCTTGACTTTTGATTGCTTGTCGTGACACGAATTCCAGATCGAACTCGGCCAGTTCCGCTGCCCACTTTGCAATGTTCTAGCAATAGGGACCATGCTAACAACTTCGCATGGTTCCGTGTATTTCGCCTTGAGGTTCCGTGTATGGGGACTGGGACCCGGACATGCCTTCAGGTAACTCCGGACCCTCTTGGAGGGTTCTGGGCTCTTGGACTGGACATGGCTCCTGTATTTCTGCAACAAGGACCATGCTAACAACTTTGGTGGTTGCAGAAATGTAAAGCAGTAAAGGCTCACCAGGATTTGGAGCTACCAAGATCGGAAGTGTGGTGAGGAGCTATTTCAGCTCTTGAAATGCCTTTTCTGCTTCTTCAGACCAATGAAATGGTACGGACTTCCTCAAGGATTTGAATAAGGGAAGTGCCCGCTCTGCTAGTCTTGAGATGAACCGGCTGAGCGCAGCTAGACACCCAGTTAACTTCTAGACACCTTGATGCGGGCTGGGGGCCACATATCTTCTATAGCCTAGATCTTCACCGGATTTGCTTCAATTCCTCGGTGAGTCACCAAGAAACCTAAAAGCTTCCCGGAGCTAACCCCAAAGACACATTTATCCGGGTTCAGCTTGGTGCATGTGATGCGCAACTTGTCGAAGACAACTTGTAGATTGTCAAGGAGTGACTCCTTGTTCTTGATATTCACAACGATGTCATCAACGTACACCTCCACCAAGTCTCTAATTAGCTCTCCAAATGTTTTTACATAGCTCGCACAAATGTTGAAGCAGCATTTTTAAGACCAAAGGGCATGGCAGTATAGCAATACAATCCATCTACTGTTATGAAGGCAGTATGCTCTTCATCTTCCTTAGACATTTGGATTTGATGATATCCATAATATGCATCTAAGAAACACAATAGCTCACACCCAGAGGTAGAGTCCACTATCTGATCTATTCTAGGTAGTGGAAATGGATCCTTTGGACATGCCTTATTTAAGGTGGTGTAGTCGATACACATCCGAAGCTTCTCACCAGCCTTGGGCACCACAACTGAGTTTGCCAGCCATTTAGGATGAAACCAGCTTCGAGCAACTTCTTGATCTCCTGTAGGATGAAGTTTTGCCGCTCGATTGATTGCTTCCGGGGCTTCTGGTGTACAGGCCGTGCATCGGGATAAATCTTCAGGTTGTTCTCAATCACCTCATTAGGGATCCCAGGCATTTGTGATGGTTGCCAGACAAACACGTCGACATTAGCTCGGAGGAAAGTGATGAGCGCGAGTTCCTATTTTTTGTTCAGACCTCCCGATATACAGGTAGTCTGAGCAGCATCGGAACCAATTTGGACGACTTTGATGGGAACGTTGGTGTCGCCGCTTGGTTGCACACGAGGTGCAGAGGTAGAGCCTCGATGATGAATTTGGGGGGGGGGGGGGGGGTTTCAGAGCTGGCTCCTTACCGGATGCTTCCTCCTGCACTGTAGTAAGCGCATAGTGTTCTTCCAACACAGTAATTCCTGCGGTGCGTTCTCCGCGGATCCGAAGAACGCCCGCAGGTGTTGGCATCTTCAATACTAAGTAACCATAATGGGCGGCAGCCATGAACTTGTACAAGGCAGGCCTGCCCAAAATGGCGTTGAACGGCAGAGTGATCTGCACGACGTCGAAGACCAACTTCTCAGTTCTGTAGTTAACCAGTCCCAAAGGTCACTGGAAGTGTGATGGAGCCGATAGGGGTAATGGCCCTCGGACCTACCCCAGAGAAAGGTCGAGATGGGCGAAGGTCCAAAGGTCGGAGCTGGAGTTTAACGAAGGCTTCGAAGCTTATGAGGTTCAGCCCCGCACCTCCGTCCATCATTACATGGTGGAGTTGGATATTGTTAATGGTTGGTGACACGATCAACGAGAGTTGGCCAGCTCCGATCATGTTCGAGGGCAGTATGAAGCATCGAAGATGATGGGAGTATCCATCCACTTCCGATGAGGCTCTGCCCTAGCGGTGGGAGCAGCAATGGCCATGTCCCGCCGCATTGTCTTGAGGATGCAGCAAGAGTTGATGTTCCACGAACCACCATAAATGGTGTTCAAGGTCTTCCGGTGCTCGTTGTCAGAGACGTCGGAGTCGTCGTCGACGGTGTTGTAGACAGCTTTCAGGACCTTCTTAGGGTCCTGAAAACCTAGCTGCTCCTTAGTCGGAGCTTCGTCGACTTTTTGTTTTCCTTCCCACTGATGGAAAGGAGCTTCTTCCTGGGGCTTGTTATAGTGCTCGGCAAGGTTCTTGAGCTCTCGGCATTCTTCCAGACTGTGTCTGTCCATCTTGTGGATCGGACACCACACTTTAGAGCTACCACCATCTTCTGACGATGGTCGACGTCGCGTCTCGTGGCGTGGCCCCCGGCCACCCGAAACTGCAGCAGTCGCAACGGCAGGTGCGCCACCCGACGGCTTTTTCTTGCCGTTGGGCTTCTTTTTCTTTTTTCCACCTCCAGATGTTGTGGCTTCAATCTTGGTGGATTTTTATGGCCTCAGGAGGTAGTTTAGAATGCATTTCACATCACTCCGCAGCTTTGGCACATTTTTCTGCCAAGCTGAAGAGTTCGTGACACTGGTGACTTCTTTGGTCGCCAATTTCTCCAGCATCTTCTTATCTCAAACACCCTGTTTGAATGCAACGATGACAGAAGAGCTCTAGATTGAAGGGATAGTATTCCGTACCTGAGAAAATTGCTAGATGAAGGATCGCAGCGGTTCCCCCCTTGTTTGCTTTACAGCAAACATATCCAGTTCAGTGCCAGGTCGGGTGTAAGAACTCCTGAAGTTGACAATGAATTGTTGGCATAGTTCCGCCCAACTATTAATGGAGTCAGGTGGAAGACTCATGAACCAGGACCTTGCAGTCCAAGTTAGAGCCACTGCGAAGTAGTTGGCCATCACGGCCTCATCGCCCCCCGCTGCTAGTATAGCAGTGGAGTAGAGTTGAAGGAACTCGGCGGGGTTGATAGTCCTGTCGAATTTTTCTGTCAAGTGAGGTCGGAACTTCTGTGGTCATCTGACCATGCGTAAGTGCATGTCCAGGGCAGAACAGCCTCCCCCTACTCCCTGAGGAGCAGGGTTGTCTCGAGCCTCTCGCCTCTCGCGAGCACGCTTAATATGGACGCGACTATCCTACTGCCGATAACGACGATCAAGTTCCGACCGCGAGTTGTGGGTCGGAATCCTGGTGATGGTGTGGGTGCGTCGTGCCCCAGGAGGCAACGAAGTCACCTCCTGGGATGCAGCACGTCTCCTATGCTGTAGGACTTGTGGACCAAGTCGGCCCGACAAGGTCTGTAAATGTGATGGTGCTCGCCCCGAAGGGGGAGGACCTTGATTGCTGACGCCAACGACTGCAGCTGCAACCAGATGGTCAACATCAGCTCTCCACTGTTCCATGGCACCCTGGGGTGCTCCTGGAGGCGGTGGGTGTTGTATGAGAGCTCGCGCGGCAATGAGCGGGTGCTTAGGGTTGTTGTTTGTCGATGCAGTGATCGACGCAGATGCTACATCTTGTCGCCCAACATTGTTTGCCGAAACGGATGGCGGGTGAGGTGCCATAGTGCCTACTGGAACAATGGCACCCACTGGCTACTGCACGTTGGAGGAATTGCCTCCAACAGGTTGTTCAGCGCGATTGCCGTTGGAAGATCCTGCGGCGGAATTCACCATCTTGAGATCTCGGGCACCCCTGCCTGGCGAGCCAAATGTCAAAGTGTAGCAACGACACTTCCTCTGGTACTACCAAATGTAGCCCATGGAGGTTCTTGTTTCGGTTGGGGCACGTGGAGATCAAGAACAAGACGATGACACGAGAGATTTACGTGGTTCGGGCCGCCTGAGCGTAATACCCTACTTCACGGGGTTTGTGTTGTTGTATTGAGTGTCGCTAGTATGCGTAGTGTATGGCTCATCTTGGGTCTCCCCTGTATCGTGCGGCTCAGTCCTTTTATAGTCCAAGGACTGACCGTTACATCATTTGCCTAGCCCGACATGTGGCCCTGGCGTATTTAATAGCCTAATACACTGTCTATGAGCATTAAGAATGGTTAATAGTGTGATAACGTGCCTTAATGGCTGTGTTATCTCTATTAATAGTGCTCTGATCGTGTGTCATTAATACAACATTAACAACACGTAATCAGGTCTTGTAACCGCCACTTTAACTGTCCCTTGAATGTTCGTGCTGAAGGAGATCCGCCAATGTATTCGTTCGTGATAAAGGTCCGGAGGCTCCACACGTGGCAGCTTTGGAGCTTCCCCTTACGGGGAGGTAGCTCCGGAACCGCTATACACGTGTCGGCACCGGAGCTCCCCTTTGCTGGGGGTTAGGTCTGGGGTTATTGTACACGTGTTAGCAGCGGAACTTCCCTATGTTCGGAGTTTATTTCCGGACTTACATTGCATTTGTCAACCCCGGAGCTTCCCATATGAAGGGTGCGGGTCCGGTGTAGTGTGACATGTGGGGCCTAAGGAGACCTTCAACTTTGAAAGGTAGAACTCTCTTGCACTTCTTGTGATATCGTGGGGTACCCGGTACGCAGGGTACCGACACCATCTCTTCCACAGTACATACAATGAAATTTAAATTTTTGTTCATATATAGATGAGCAACCAACATGTTTATTAGAAACTGAATGAGACAACACTCGTGTAGATTTAAAAACAACTTTTTTGTTTAGGAACTGTTATAATCAAACCACTTCCTAATGAGTTAATATCCTTAGGTGGATGGACCTTAGAATGAGAATGAGAATCAAAACCTAAACCTATTTTATCCTTGCAAGTCTTACAGAAATTTAGCAGCAAGTTTAGATTTTTATTCCCACTACAAAACCGCTCTAGTGTCCTATGCATGTCATCAAGTTTATTGGATAGATCAAGGCAATTTTCACATGAAGTTTTTCCTTTTAATTTGCAATTAGAACAATATTTAACTTCATGAGAACGTAAGGCATTGTTCAAAACATAAATATCATTCAAAACATCATGTAGTTTCTTATCAAGCTCATCACAGTTAGAACGATACAAATCACTTGTTGAACAACTAGCATCTTTCAAGTTTTTATCGTTAAGTGTAATAAGTTTTTGGTCCTTTTCAATTTCAAGTTCAAGTTTATCAAGTGTGAAAGTTTGCGCACTTCTTAAAGAGGACAATTGCTTATATATTAATTCACACGAGAAACAAGAATCATTACTAGGAGTCAAAAATTTGAAATGATTAATTTCATATTCTAGTAATTCAATTTGACCAACATTTTCCCTATGATTTTTGTCCTTTTTCTTAAGTATAATAGCGCCACAAGAAATAGCATCACACATTTCTTCGCAAGTGGGACATACCTCTCCATCGTCGTTGTTGTGTTCTGCCTCCTCCATACTTGATCTTGAGTTGTCTGCCATGAAGCACATATTTGCCAAATTCTCTTCATCTTCATGACTTCCGATGTCTACATCGATTGAGCCAAGTTCTTGAAGTGCAGAGGCAAAACTATTTACTAGTTGGCGACCTGTAAAACCCTTCTTCTTGTTGTTGTTTGCAAAGGAGTGCTTCATCCATGTTTGCTTTTCATCACGAGAAATAGGACCGGAAAGATTAGGGCAATCACTACGAAAATGTCCTATCTTACCACATTCAAAGCATCATTGATAACCGACACTTCATCTCCTTCTAGTTCTCACATTTTGCAATGCTTTTGAGAACCGAGTAGAGAGAAGTGCTAGCTCCTCCTCTAAAAACTCTTCAATCTATTCAAGGGTTAGAGAGAACAACAAAGCAAGTGTACCACATGATGATGATTGGCTAGAGCTAGGCATGTCACGTTGAGAAACAAAAGCAAGAGACTTGTTGGTGTTCTTATGTGAGATTATATTAATTTCATGAGTTTTTAACTTAGAATATAGCACATCCAAAGTAAGTGTACTCATGATAGTAGATTCATGAATAGATGTAGCTTTCATCTCCCAAATTGACATGTCTAATGCACTTAGTAATTTCCTAGCATTCTCAGCATCAGAAAAATTAACGTTGACACTATGCAAGTTACTGAGAATTTTGTTAATGGGACCACATAAGTCAACAATTGACCCACCAGGTTGCATCTCGAAGCGCATGTATTCTTTCTCGAACACGTCTTGTATTATCTCCTTGATAGTGTTGGATCCTTTATGATAATCACATAGAGATTTCCAAACATCGTACGTAGATCGAAGGTGTGCAACATGATCGAAGTCGCTTTGAGTCAATCCTTGTATGATCAAGTTTCGCGCCTTGTTGTTGTTGTCGACATCTCTCATGTTCGTAGCCGTTACTTGATCGTTTGGCGGCATGTTGTAAGGCTGTACACTTTTTCCCATATTGCGAAGCCTTGCGCCTGGATGAAAGCCTCCATGCGTGCCTTCCAAACCTGAAAATCAATGCCACCGAACACACAAGGTTTTGCGGAGTATTTCTCCATGTTGATTAGTCAAACATACATGCAAATCACAGAGATTAGAGCACAGTGACTCTGATACCAATTGTAGGATCGAAGAGCACAGGAAAAACTACTAGAGGGGTGAATGGTAGATTAAAACCTTTTCAGTGGAAGCAACAAAAATCTCTAGGCAGAAAAATCAATCAGATAAAAACGTGTGTGCAACTATTCTAAACGTGATCAATCATGACAAAACCAGCATAGATTGTGAAGAATCAAGTTATGAAGATATCACAACAAGAATCACGAAAAACTGTCGAGAAAAACTCAAGTTATGATCGAAAGATCGAACAAGAGTCAATATGTTCTATCCGAATAAAAAAATCAGATTTACAACACTGCAAAGAAACTCGTGTAGATCATAAACCACAAATCCAATGATCGTGAAACTATCGCAGATGATAGAAAATTGAATTTTGAAGACAACACAAAAAGAGTCACGACGTTTAAATCTGTAAAACACGAGTTATGATCAAAACACCAAAGCAATGTAGTGTTGTGCAGAAACTCGACGAGAAAGACTTGAAGAAAACAAGTCGAACGAACAAGACACAAAATCTCCTCTAAAACTACGATCTTTATTCGATAGAACACAAGAGAGAGATCCCAAAGTCGTCTTCCCATGGTCTCTAGGCTCCCTTACTTATATAACCAGCCCTAAGGCCAACCCAATCCTATCTAGGACTCTAATCCTACTCAGTTTTAATCAAAACTTTCCATAACTGCTCAAGACTCTTCTATACGCGGATAGCAGCAATCTTAAGACTTCCAAACACCTTAGGAATGTACCAAACATTCCTCAAACAACTCAACTTCGTGCTCACCACGAAATCTAACCAAGACCAACTCAAATCTTTCTATATTTGAGTCATAACCGACTCAACCGCAACCTGAGTCATAAACAAGCCGGTTGGACCTATCCGGCCACATCTTCACATCCACTTTTATTCATCACGCCTTGAAACAATGTTGCCATGACCATGCACCCCTTGCACACGTGCAAACAACTTCCAACGACGTCCACGATACCTTCGTATGCATTGTTCTTGACCCAAACATGTTACGTGACCTCGCGATCAACTCAACCACAATTCCCCACGAACTTGGTTGTTGAACCTCATATTCTCCCTAAGACTAGTTCAATAGATCCCCGTCAACAGTCACGTCTTGACCTCAAGCAAGACCTACACATGAATAAAGAACCAATCTTTGCGGGTCCGAGTTCTCGAATTGACTCTTGTTAGTCCGAAAACCACGATGCCTTATGTGAGCTCGTCACATAAGCATGCTGCATGTTTAACAAATATAATAAGCCAAAATGCATCAAAAACTTAGTACAAGAATACTTAGCAAAATTTCCTATCAGCCAAAAAGCAAGTTCGAAATATTGCAAATGCAAACACAACAGCCGCACAAATATTTCAGCAAATGAAAGATCGGACGGTCCAAAGCAGCCGCTATGCAATGTATGAGAAAGTTCAGACATTCCAAAGCATTCGCTCACGTGCAGCTCATGTGAGTGAAGTTCGGACAGTGCAAAACAAACAACACGTGCAATTCACGTGCGCAACAAGTTTGGACAGTCCAAAGCGAAAAACACGTGCTACTCACGTGACTGGAAGTTTGGACAGTGCAAAAGTGATTCCCGCAAGTTCGGACTTGTCCGAAGTGGGCTTTTCAGTAATATTAAAAATTTTGCATGTGAACCCTCACTTTTATTTAAATTGCCAATGTATTCAATGCACATAGGTCTCACAGAAGCATGTAAAGTCAAGATAATGAAGAAACTACCAATCATTAATAATTTTTTGAAAAGAAGATGATAGCAAATATAGTAACTGCCAACTTCCCATGAAGAATTGAGTGAATAACACACTAGAGAGAAGCATAGTCTCAACTACGCTCTCAATGAAGTCCCAACCAAGCAAACCATCAATCGTTGCAGCGCCACAAAATCTTGGCTAGACATTGAATACTAGTTGTATCTTCCCTTTCTCAAGAAGAAGACAACATCAAGTATCAAACTGCGGAGGTAGCTACATCGCACCACGAACCTTGAGTCCCATCAATCGCAAAGGCGATGTGAAGATTGAGGATACTCACCGCAGTCTCGCCCTTGACGACATCATCTTCAAGATCGGCTGCTTGGACCACACCCGTGAGGGAGCGAGACGGAGGCGGTTGCCCGCTCCCTCGGGTTACGGTTTTGCCCCAACTTGATTGCGAGTTTTCAGCACTAGGTAGATCCCCCTTAGTACATTTCAATTCTCACATGCTAAGAAACACATTTCTCTTTTTATCTTCAATATCATGGGCCGGCTAGCACAATCATATTTATAAAATGCTTTCTTATTTGTTTTTGCACAACACTAAATTGTCCTGTAACTAAAAAATACGATTAGGGAAAAAGCATTGTCAAATGATTCTTAACTTCTCATTTTGCAACGAGGCAGGCAATACGAAACTCTAGCACCCAAAGGTAGAATAAAATAAATTTGCTCGGTTCCTTGTCAAAATATTGTTATGCTACGAGTGATAATATATACATATTATATATATATATATAGACACACACTGTTTGCCAAACTAGTTAAATTCTTGCGTTTATGAAATAAAAAAAACTTTTGATTCATGATAAAATTTCAATAGTCAGAGGACACTAGATAAAAGGCATCCTTGAGGAATTCGAGAGGTGGACAAAAACCTTGCTTGGAACTGAAAGCAAAAGGGAAAATATATGCACTTCATTTCTGCTTGTCGTAAAAAACTTGGCAGGTTTTTCGTAATCGAACAACTAAGTTAGACCGCCCGCACTCGTAATACTTTATTCGTACCCTATAAGAATAATCCACCCATTTCTCTCTTTTTTTTGAAACGGCCATTTCTATTTCTTTAAAAGATTATGTACTACATAATACAGTTTCCCACACTCATTGTAATCTATATATTATTCTATACTACTAAAATAGGATATTGACCTACATTTCAACTAGCACGAGAGTGTTTTAGAGATGCACGATAACATTTTAGATTTAGAGTATCATTGTTTGTACTGTATTTTAGAGTATGGTATAGAGTGTCGAACCCGTACTCTAGGATGGTCTAGCACACTGCATGCGGTACCCCTTTCCAGTGACCTGCTGTTGTGCATGTCAATGCAAATACCGCTGTTGTTGCTGTTCCATCGTTTGCTGACACTGCACAGAGAGGGAGAGAAGAGAAGCGCCGTTCATGCCTGCATTTGTGTTCCACAGCGATTACACCATTACAGCTCATGCCTTTTCAGTCTGGCAGTAACTTGCTAAACACTGTAAACTACGTAGCGCCTAGACGAACAGAGCATGACAACACAAGTCACGATTTCATAGAGGTAAAAAACCAGGCAATGCAAGGAGAGGGGAGGCTCGAGGCAGGCAGGCAGGCAGAAGAATCTGATTGGACGTAGCCCGGCATGCATGATCAGAAATGTAAACATGGCTGCGGCCGCGCAAGGCCTCAGTTAATACGAGGTTGTTCTCGGTTTTATTTGCCCCCTTCATAAAAGTTTGACATAAGCTGTCCTTGCTTGGGGCCAAGAAATGGCATTACAATGTTGGGGTATGGCAAATAGCATTACTTTTTCTGTTGAGCTTTAAGTTTCCTCGAACAAGAGTCATGAATTCTACTTCTTGTCTTTCCACATAGCTTGCAAAAATCAGAGTGTGTACAAGTTTTCCTTTTGGCTTCGGCAAATGTCAGTGATTCTATTTTAAATTTACTTACTTCCCAATCCTTGTGGGTGGCCATGATTTTAAATAAGGACGAATCCTATTTCACTACCTATTGTATCGAGGCTCCTTCAAACTGTGAAACTCGTATTATCTCAACAAGGATTATTGAATAAATAACCCCGGGATGTTAGACAGGGCACCGCACACTCAAGCACTCACGAAAGGATCAAAGACAAAGTGAGACCGGAAGAGGACGAAACACTAAGGCAACCTCGTGCATCCGGATAGCTGGGCCATAACGCAGCATGTACGGGATAAATGGCCGTAGTGTTGGTAGAAAGTGAGCGTCCGGTTTGTTAGGAAATCGGCGGTACGCTACTCTAGCAACTCTACCGCATCACCTAGGAAACATACGAGTACAGAGGTCATTGATCATTACCACTAGACGCGCAGCGTAGCGGAACGTAGATGCGCGTCGGGGTAGGGGAAGTAGACGATCTCGTTCGTCTCCTCCTCGTCCTCGTCACAGCAGCAGGTAGACGATCATAATCGTCGTAGCCGATCAGCGCAGCAGTAGCAGTAGCGCCTCCACAGAGTCCACGCGTACGGAGAGGAACACCGTGTGGCGGTGTGCTAGCACCGCGCGCGCGGTAAGGGTATCGGCGTGAGGCCTTCAAGGGGTGGCGGCTAGGACTGTCACGTGGTGGTATCATTAGCCCCTAACCCTACCCCTCATATTTATAGGCGTACTAATGGGCTTTTAGGTCGCAGGCCCATTAGTACCATAGTTGCTTATGGATCAAATATCCAATAGGCCTCAACCCCAATTGTTATGATTGCCTCTTGGGCACATCACCAACAATCTCCCACTTGCACTAGAGACAATCATCTAGCCAAGATTTTTGATATTCTAACTCCTTAAGTGTGTGACCCGTTAGGTTCATATGCAGTCGGTTGTGAATGGAAACCATTTCCAACCACAAGTCAGTAGAGGTACCTAGCAGGACATACTGACTCCCGAATGTACATAAAGATCATATCGGCCGAACCTAGATACATTCAACATGCTAATCCCTTTGCCTCACGATACCATTCAAGCTCAAGGTGGGATGCATGCCATCTTTGTGATAGCTCGACCATTCACTCGATCAAATAGTGGATTCATTTTGTGACTAACTTTTAGTCACTGTGATTATCCGTTAATAACCTTGCCATGGCCATGCACTTTCAAATCCAACTATCTCGAGGGGCCCAGAGATATCTCTCCTGTTATTAAGGAGGGGCAAATCCCATCTTGATCCGCGCATATCCCATTCTATGTTTCATTATATACCCGAAGACTACTTTTATGACTACCCAGTTACGGAGTAGCGTTTCGTAGTCTCAAAGTACACAACTACGCATAGTGAGAAATAATGGCGATCTCAGGTCTAAGGATCTAGTAGGTGTATCACTCAAGACCAACTGATGGCACATTTGGAAATAACAATCCCATCAGTGTCTCAGAGTGGGTCAATCCAACACCATGTTCACTAACATGTGTTCACATTATTAATTCGATATCTCCATATCTATGATCCGTGAAACGTGATCATCAATTAATACATGTGCTAGTCTGTATGCAATCATTATCTTATATAATGATATATACTAGGGATCATCTAGAGTAACATTACTTTTAACCAAGAGTTTCACAAACAAGTCACATACTTGATGATCAATGTAAATAATTATACTCATATAACAATTTATTTAATAGTACATAAATATTTCTGTGACACAAGTCTCCCACTACACACTATGATCACTGATGTAAGTATCTAATACTCATAGATCTCGTGTGTGCCTCATGCTTTGATTGCGGAAGAGGCTTTGTCAATGGATCTGCAACATTCAAATCCATTTGCATCTTGCATATCTTCACATTACCTCGGTCGATGATCTCTCGAATGAGGTGATAGCGTCATAGTATGTGTTTGGATCGTTTGTGTGATCTATGCTCTTTTGCCTGTGCGATGGCTCTACTATTGTCACAGTAGAGATCCACAGGACTGGACGCGCTAGGAACAACACCCAACTCAGAAACAAATTTTCTGATCCAAATAGCTTCCTTTGCAGCTTCAGAAGCTGCAAGGTACTCCGCCTCTGTGGTTGAATCTGCTACTGTATCTTGCTTGGAACTTTTCCAGCTCACTGCTCCTCCATTGAGGCAGAATACAAAACCAGATTGCGATCTAGATTCATCTTTATCACTATGGAAGTTGGCATCGATGTAACCTTTTACAACGAGCTCTTCTTGACCTCCAAACACTAAGAATGCATCCTTAGTTCTTCTCAAGTACATAAGGATGTTTTTGACAATGGTCCAATGAGACTCACCATAATTTGACTGGTACTTGCTCGTGATGCTTGGAGCACAAGATACATTTGGGCGTGTACACAACATGGCATACATGATTGATCCAATAGCCAAAGCATAAGGAATCGCTCTCATCCTCTTTTGCTCATCAGGTGTCGAAAGACACTAACTCTTGCTTAGAGTAATGCCATGTGACATTGGCAAGAAACCTTTTTTGGAATCTTGCATATTGAACCGATTCAATATCTTGTCAATATATGTGTCTTGGCTTAATCCAATTAGCCTTTTAGATCTATCTGTATAGATCTTTATGTCCAAAATATACGCTGCCTCTCCTAAATCCTTCATTGAGAAGCTTTTTCTTAATGAGGATTTTACATCATCAAGCATTAGAATGTCATTTCCGATCAATAATATGTCATCTACATATAAGACCAGAAATACATGTGCGCTCCCACTAAACTTCTTGTAAATACAAGGTTCTTCTACGTTCTTGATGAAACCAAACCCTTTGATTACTTCAGCAAAACGCAGATTCCAACTCCAAGATGCTTGCTTCAGTCCATAGATGGACTTTTGAAGCTTGCATATTTTAATAGCATTTTTAGGATCGATAAAATCCTCAGGTTGTGTCATCTACACATCCTCAGTTAGACTTCCATTAAGAAAGGCTGTTTTGACATCCATCTATCATATTTCATAATCAAAATATGCAGCAATTGCTAGAAGAATCCGAACAGACTTAAGCATTGCAACGGGTGATAAAGTTTCATCATAATCAACACCTTAAATTTGTTTGAAACCTTTCGCCACCAATCGCGCTTTATAGATGTGAACATTTCCATCCATATCAGTCTTTTTCTTGAAAATCCATTTACAATCGATAGGTCTCACACCTTCAATTGGATCAACCAAGTTCCAAACTTGATTTTCATGCATGGATTCAATTTCGGATTCCATGGCTCCAAGCCATTTTTCAGAGCCGGGTCCCTCCATTGCTTCTACGTAGGTCGTAGGCTCATTATTATCCAATAATACCATGTCATGCTGCTCCGTGGTTAGAAGCATTAACTTTTCAGTCGCACGACGTGCCCTCGTAGAACTTCGTGGGGTTGGTGTTTCATCAACTGGTTGCACAATATATTGTACATACTGTATAGGATTAGTGGGTGCTGAAACATTTTCAGGTATTTCTTGAATTTCTCCAAGATGCACCTTGCTCGCACTTAGTCCTTTTGAGAGAAACTCTTTCTTTAAGAAGACAACATTGCGAGTGGTAAACATTTTACCCTATGTTTTATTGTAAAAATAATATCCTTTGGTTTCCCTAGGATATCCCAAAAAGAAGCATTTGTTTGATTTTGGAGTGAGTTTGTCTGACGTCAAATGTTTGACATAAACATCACATCCCCAAACTTTGAGGAAAGACAATCCGGGACGTTTTCTGGTCCACATCTCATATGGTGTCTTCTCAACAGACTTAGTTGGGACTCTGTTTAGTGTAAACGCAGCAGTTTCAAGAGCATAACTCCAAAAGGATAGTGGAAGATCTGCTTGGCTCATCATCGACCGAACCATGTCCAACAAGGTTTGGTTCCTCCGCTCGGAGACCCCATTCCATTGAGGCATTCCAGGTGGAGTCAATTGTGGAACAATTCCACATTGTTTTAAATGATCATAAAATTCATGGCTCAAATATTCACCCACACGATCAGATCGTAGAAGTTTAATTGTCTTGCTCAATTGATTCTATACTTCATTATGAAATTCTTTGAACTTTTCAAAGGATTCAGATTTGTGCCACATTAGGTAGACATAACCATATCTACTAAAGTCATCGGTAAATGTGATGAAGTATTGAAAACCACCTCTGGCAATTAAACTCATTGTTCCACATACATCTGTATGTATAAGTCCCAACAAGTCAGTCACCCTCTCACTTTGACCAGTGAAGGGTGTTTTGGTCATGTTCACAACAAACAAGATTCGCATGTGTCAAGTGATTCAAAATCAAATGAGCTTAGTAAACTATCTTTATGGAGTTTTTCAATGTGTTTCTCATTTATATGACCTAAGCGACAATGCCAAATAAAAGTGGGATTCAGATCATTTCGTCGAGCCCTTTTGATATTAATGTTACAGACAGTTTTATCCTCAAGATCAAGAACATATAATCCATTCACCAATGGACATTGAGCATAGAAAATATTATTGTAATAAATAGAACAACATTTGTTCTTTATTAAAATCTCATAACCATCAACTTCTTCTAAACACGAAGAAGAGATAATGTACTTGCTCAAAGTAGGAATGCAATAACAATTATTCAATTCCAAAACTAATCCTAAGGGTAATGACAAGTGGTAAGTTCTGACAGCTATGACCACAACCTTTGCTCCACTGCCGACACAAACATCCAACTCGCCTTTTGCAAATCTTTTAGTCTCACTTAGACCCTGCAAAGATTTACAAGTGTGAATCATTGATCCGGTATCAAATACCCATGATTCATTAAAAGATAATGCAATGTTAATTTCTATAACATTTATACCTGAAGCGGAAGTCTCACTTCCCTTCTTCTTCTTCTTCTTATCCTCCAAGTACTTCTTGCAGTTCCTAGAACAGTGCCCCTTACCATGACAGTGAAAGCATTCATCATCACAAGAAGGGCCAGATTTGCCCTTTGGTTTAGGCTTTGAGCTTGAAGGCTCATCGGGAACCTTTCCCTTGCCTTTACCTTTAGGATGCGTCACACACTTCCTCTTTTTATTCTCCTTTTGCACCATCATCACATGAGTGGCATTTTTCTTAATGCTTTCTTCAGCTGTTTTAAGCATCCCATGCAATTCAGCCAAAGTTTTCTCCATGCCATTCATTTGAAAATTCAATATGAATGGCTCATAGCTCGGTGGGAGCGACTGGAGAACAACGTCAATAGCCAGATCATCCTTGAGTTCAGAACCAAGTTTGCCCAAAGTTTCAATGTAACCAATCATCTTGATTACATGAGGGTTGACCGGGCTACCCTCCGCCAGCTTGCATGAGAACAAGGACTTTGAGATGGTGTATCTCTCAGCCCTTGCTTGATTCTCAAACATTCCACGCAGTCCCTCAATCATAGAATAAGCATCTGTATGGTCATACTGTTTTTGCAGATCAGAGGATATAGTGGCGAGCATGAGGCAGCTTACATTAAGCGCATCATCGCAATGCTTCATATAAGCTCTACGTGTTGCATTAGTTGCATCAGCTGGGAGGTCATCAGGGTAAGGCTGCAGAAGAACGTACTCGGTTTTCTCTTGCCTAAGAACAATTCTCAGGTTGCGGTACCAATCGATAAAGTTAGCTCCATTGAGCTTTTCCTTTTCAAGCATAGATCGCAAATTGAAACCGGAATTGTTACTAGCAGACATTATCTACAATAGAAAATAAATATGCAAGGTTTAGCACTATGTTATGTACCAATATTCTATTAATAGTTTAATTAAAGATATTACCACTATATGATCATCGTCTTCCCTCTAACGATATATAGTGGTTCAAGATCCATTTTCACTAATTCCTAGGAGATTTGGCTTCACTGCTAGGAAATTAGTGATATAGGTAAACAACCATTGTTAATCATATCCCTAGATGACTCTTGTTTGTTGGGTGACATCCAATGCCTCGGCTCCCAACTCTATGCTATAAATCACATAACCATTTTGATAGCTTTGTTGAGTAAACCAACACTATGCATGTGAATGTCCAACATTCACCTATGAATTATGATACATGATGGTACTTTGCTTTGGCAAACTTACCACACAACGATCAAAATAACATAGGTGCAACCATTTGTACATGACATCAAATGCTCAACTTTTGTGAGGGAAGCTATTCTATCATGACGAAACATCCACCATATGAAAAGCATGAAAAGAATAGTAATGTGGGGACCGGAGTCCACACATCCGAGGATCTCATTGGGTGGTGTCGTGCGATGCGACACCCAACAGTTTACAAGAAATAGAACCAGAATAAAGTACAAGACCAAGTCTTTTATTTAATACACAGCGGAAGTTTTCACAATACTAGCGGATGTGAAGAAATATATACATACCATAGCTACGCTCTCAGCACTAGCTATGCAAAAAGCAAAGTTTCCCATGCCAGGGATACTTTGCACTAGCAACACTCAAACTATGGCGGCGTGCAGGGTTCCCACTCGGCTGTACACCCTGGAGGGAGTGTCGCCTCATCGTCAAACCCATCCTCATTAAGGTAACCTGCAAAATCTCGTTAACTGCAAACGTGAGCATAAAGCTCAGCAAGACTTAACCGTCTCACTAGACATATGTAAGGGGACACTAAACATAGGTAAGGTGAAGCATAAATGACTTGCCTACAAGTGAATCCTTATGATCAGGTTTTAAGTAGCAAATGACATTCTCTGGGCACGGCACATCATGGGCTCCACAATCAAACAAGAAACGCTTTACCGATGATATGACATGCCCAAAGCACATAGTGCTATTACAGCTAAAGTATGGGGAAACTGAAAATCTTTAGTTATACTATCTCTAAATCATACAAGGTTGCAAAGTAATTATAATTCAATACAATATGATTTTCTGGCTTCTTTAGTATTTACTACGTCACCGCTCAGTGAACAAGTGGTACTCTATTACTGCGAGGGACAGTGATTGCAATCAGGACACACCCGGACAACACGACACATACGCACTTTCGGAAATGCCAGCGAGCACTTCGCGCAGTACCTACGTAGCACTTCAGTACTAGTCGTATATGGCAACCTTTCGCGAGACACTCAAATGCCGAACCGGTCGATCCGTCACGGGCAGGAGGTCCCTGCGTGGGGCGTACTCTGACGTGCCCACCAGCGGATTTACACCTTGCTACCCTCAACCCACACCTATAAAACGGAACGGTATGCCTCGACACCCAAGTGACCAAGCTACGTCAGTTTATTGGATTCCATATGTCCATTATGTTGCCGGTACAATTCAAGCTTGTCCGAAGGGGCCGCACACGAAGCGGGCCTTAATCGACACAGGCAGGGCTATGCGACCGAGACTCACTTCCCGCCGCTTCCTAGCCATTCCCTGCCCGGTCTCAATTTCATTATATTAAGCCATTTTCTATTCAACCAATCCTGTGAGATACATCTCTCGCGAGTAGATTCCAACTACTCGACATCTACCGGATTTCCTATGCATTAGCAAAGCAGTTACTATAGGTCAAACTGTAACTCGTGCCAAATAAACCCTGGGATTTTTGGTCATGCATGTGGAGTATCATTCACCCTAAACGTAATGCACAATTCATATACTACTCATCATAGTGATAAAGCAAAAGTTTTATAAACGACTTAAATGCAAACCGGGGCTTGCCTTGTTGCAGGTCAGGTTCTGAGTTAAAAATTTGAAGGTTCTCTTCCAAGGCTTCTGGCTCCTCCTCGACTTCGGTCACTATACGATATGCAGATAACATGGATATATAAATGACTTTGAAATTTATTTATTTTAAGACCATAAATTAATTCATGGTGATCACTATATGACAGGGACCTTGATTGTCTTTGGAACTTCGATGGTAGATACTAGGGAATATGATCAAAGCTCTTGCAAAGAACAGGAGATGATCATAGCAGATTGTGGTCTCCGAAAGTATGGCAAGCAAATCAACTTCCAAAAATTTCCGAGAGGAAACTGTAGCTTGAACCTAGCTAACAGTTGATAATCAAGATGGAGGGAGTGGTGCTGGTCTTAGCAAAATTTGTTTTCATAATTTTCTAAGCTGTGGGGAAGGAGTTATTGTATTTCTAATTCGGCAAGAATTTCTGAACTTACTTTATAATTGAGTTTCTAGATATTAAATCAATATTTAGTTTGTAACTGATTTAGGACTAGCATAGTAGGTTAATTAAATCCAAGACTTTAACAGGGGCTAGTGTATGACTAAAGGAAAACTCAGTAAAATTTTGGGATCTACTAAAGCAACCTAATAGCTGTGAAAATTCAATAGCTGAAAAAGGAAATTGAATTATACAGAGAGTTAAACAGGTGCTATGGCTCCCAAATTTTGCCTGATAATCAAGAATAGGACAATAAATTTTATGTGAATTTTGGGGATTTTTCCTGTGGATATCTTGTCTGGAAAAATTTCATTTGCATTAGGAAAGATTATTTTCTACAGAATTTAACTCTGAGTTTCATAGAACCTAATTGGTATTGACAGAAACTAGAGCTCGAGAGCTTTCGAACAAAATTTGTTTGAAGAATTTTGGAGTATCCTACAGAAAGTTATGGATTTTCTAAGTTGGAGCCTATTCTGGAATAATTTCCTAATTTGATTTAACTCGTGGGCCCCACTGTTTTAAAATGAACCAATAGTATTTAAACCACACGGGGGCCACAGATTCCCACCGCGTAGCCACAGCAAATCCCGTGGCCACACCTGATCCGACGGGATTTACCGCCGCTGACACGCGGGACCCGCCGTGTCGTCTTCTACCTCCCGACGCGGGCGGCGCGCGGGGTTCCCGCGGCGGTGCTCTCCGGCGAGCCTCGCCGCCGGCCAATCCAACGCACCAGATTCGCGGAAACTTGCCGCCTGGGGGTTTTTGGGGTCGCTGAGCACGACGGTGAGGTCAGTGGGTCTTGAAGCTCGCCGGAAAAGGTCGTGCGACGGCGGTGGCGGCGATGAGCGCTCGGGCAACATAGAGCTCTCTATAGAGTAGCTCAAATCACTCGGGAATTGCTCCAAAACCTTTCTGGGATGATGGAGTTCATGGATATGGGCGCAGAAGGGGAGTGAGTTGCCGGGAATCATGAGTTCGACGGTGAACCGAGGTTTTCTCACCGGCGGCGAGCAAAACTCGAAATTCAGAGCCGTTGCTTGATGATCCTTAAAGGTTTTTGCTCACACAGGAGCGCTAGGGCCTATAGACACTATCTCTAAGTAATTGCAAAGGATGATTGCTTGCCGAAAAGGAATTTGACATGAAATCATAGCTAGCTATCTACCCTCGGTCGTAGAGGAAACGAACAATAACTTGCTCAGGCTTCAACGATAAGGGAAACGGTTTGTACCATGAGCTAGAGTTTGATCAGGCGCACCTTTTTGCTCTTTGGAGCTAGGCTTGAAACGGCGCGGAACGGCGGCACGCCGCGGAGCAGTGGCGAGCGGCGGCGATGGCGCGCGGCGGAAGAATTGTGGCGAGGCAGTGGAGCTGTGATCGGGGATGAGGATTAAAGGGGGCTTCGGCCGGCCTTTTATAGGGCCGCGGCGAGCAGGCAGGCAGCTCGCTGGAGCTGCATGCGCGCGCGCGGTGTCGAGCGGGGGCGCTGCGGTGCAGAGGTGTCGGGGTTGAGCTGATCCGTTTAAAAGGGGAGCTGACATGTGGGGCCCATTGTCCAGTGATTCTCCCCACAGTTCAGTTACTAATTCATTTAAAAATAGAAGATCAACTCCAAAAATCATGAAATTTTGTGGAGATGGCAAATGAATTATTCTGAACACAATGGTGAACTCAATTCTTATGTTTAAAGAAGTTGAAGAAGAACTAAAAATTCAGATTTGAATTTGATTCAAATTTGCCAAGCACCTCAATAAAAATAGTAGATGAGTTTCTAAAATCTTGAAACTTTGTAAGCATGCTATTGAGGAATTTAGGAGCTCATGGAAAAATTTAGAGCCCTTAATTTGAATATTTGGTTTAGAGCTTATTTGGGCTTCATTGTGCATTGCTTACTAATCCTTACCCAAAAATTCTTATTCTTAAAAGGTGAATAGAATATAATTTGGATTCATGGTGAAGCCTAATACCCATGATAAAAGAATCTAACAAAGAGTGCAAGATAAGTTTTGGATGGCATAGTTCATGTGTACCATTATATTGGAGATCCAAAATAGTTGATCACAAAACCCATATGAACTTAACATGCCATAAAAGTGGGGTTTCACATTCCTCCCCCCTTAAAAGAATCTCGTCCCGAGATTACAAAAGAAGGCAAAGGAAAAAGGATATATCGAGCATATGCCGCTAACAAGTCCGGATAGTTCATTCTAAGATACTCCTCGCTTTCCCACGTGGCCTCTTCGGCACTGTGGTTGCTCCACAAGATCTTGTAGAAACGCAAGGTGCGGCTTCTTGTGGCGCGAGTCTTTTCATCGATGATCTGAGTTGGATGCTCGGAATAGGTGAGATCTGGCTGGAGAGCTTCCAAATCATCTATACGGACATCAGCGGGAGTTTTAAGACACTTTCGTAACTGAGAAACGTGGAACACATTGTGAACCCCTGAAAGTGACGGTGGTAACTCTAATTGATATGCCACATGTCCGCATTGTGCTAGGATTGCGAATGGCCCAATAAAACGTGGGGCTAGCTTCCCTTTCATTCCGAATCGATGGATACCTTTCATAGGGGATACCCGAAGATAAACTTGATCTCCAACTTCGAAGTGAAGAGGTCGATGTCGTTTGTCCGCGTAGCTCTTCTGACGAGACTGAGCAGCTTTGAGATTCGCCTGAATAGTGCGAACTCGATCCTCGGCTTCATTTACTAAGTCGATGCCGTACACTGCCCGTTCACCTGATTCGCACCAGCTCAAGGGTGTGCGACACTTTCGGCCATAGAGAGCTTCATATGGCGCCATCTGGAGGCTAGCCTGGTAACTATTGTTGTACGAAAATTCCGCCAATGGTAGATGATCATCCCAGTTCTTGCCCTGGTGGATGGCACAGGCACGAAGCATGTCTTCTAGTACTTGATTCACCCGTTCGGTCTGACCATCGGTCTGAGGATGATAGGCCGAGCTCCGAATTAACTTGGTTCCTAGTGCAGCGTGGAGATGCTCCCAGAATCGCGAAACAAATACAGCTCCACGATCTGAGATGATGGTACAGGGTACACCATGTAGACATATTATTCTGGAGATATAAATTTCCGCGTATCGCCTCGCATCGTATGCCACGCGGACCGGTATGAAATGAGCCGATTTGGTCAATCGGTCAACGATCACCCAAATCGAGTCGTTTTTATGGAGAGTGGGAGGCAACCCAACAATGAAATCCATACTGATATCCTCCCATTTCCAAGCCGGTATGCTTAAAGGTTGAAGCTGTCCAGCTGCCTTCATATGGTCGGCCTTTACTCGCCGACACGTATCACACTCGGACACGTATTTAGCTACTTCTCTCTTCATCCGAGTCCACCAGAATTTCTTCTTCAAATCTTGGTACATCTTGTTGCTTCCCGGATGAATGGAATACTTGGATAAATGAGCTTCGTCCAGTATCTTCTTTCTAAGTTCCATGTTTCGGGGTACCACTATACGGTCGTTAAACCAGAGGGTACCTTCATCGTCACTTCGGAAGCATTTCATCTCCCCCTTCTTTATTCTTTGCTGAATATGTGACATCCCCTTGTCCGCCTTCTGAGCTGCCATAATATCCTCCCTGATGGTAGGAATGAGAGCGAGATTGTAGAGCGCCCCATATGGAACCAAGTAGAGACTCAGTTCTTCCTTTCCCTCCATCGAGGTAATGGAATGATTGTTGATATGGGACTTGCGGCTCAGAGCGTCTGCGACTACGTTCGCCTTGCCGGGATGGTAGTGGATCTCAATCTCATAATCCTTGATCAATTCTAACCATCGCCTTTGTCGCATATTCAAATCCTTCTGGGTGAAGATGTATTTCAAGCTTTTGTGATCAGTGTAGAGGTGTACTAAATTACCCAGTAGATAATGCCTCCACATCTTCAATGCTAGCACCACAGCAGCCAGTTCAAGATCATGAGTCGGGTAGTGCTGCTCGTGGTTCCGAAGCTGTCGCGATCCATACGCGATCACTCTTCGCTCTTGCATTAACACACAACCTAAACCAATCCCAGATGCATCACAATAGACATCAAATGCTTTGGTAGTGTCTGGTTGGGCTAAAACTGGTGCCGTTGTAAGGTGTTTCACCAATGCTTTGAAACCTGCTTCACATGCCTCAATCCATACATACTTTTGTCCTTTCTTCAGAAGTTCTGTCATTGGTTTAGCTATTTTGGAGAAACTGGGTATAAACCTCCGGTAATATCCCGCTAAACCCAGGAAACTTCGGACTTCATGTACAGACTTTGGAGACTCCCATTTGAGGACTTGCTTGATCTTGCTTGGGTCAACTGCAATACCTTCTGCTGATATGATGTGCCCTAAAAATGGCACCTGGTTGATCCAGAATTCACACTTGCTGAACTTAGCATACAACTGATGGTCCCGTAGTCGCTGAAGCACAATATGCAAGTGTTGAGCATGTTCTTCTTCGGATTTTGAATACACAAGTATGTCGTCAATGAAGACCACGACGAACTTGTCCAATTCCGGCATGAACACTGAGTTCATGAGATACATGAAATGAGCCGGGGCGTTGGTTAATCCGAAGGACATAACCAGATACTCATACAGCCCATACCTTGTTGAGAATGCTGTCTTGGATATATCTTCTGGTCGAATTCTGATTTGATGATAACCAGAACGAAGATCCATCTTCGAAAACACTTTAGCACCCACTAATTGATCGAAAAGAATATCAATGCGCGGTAGTGGATACTTGTTCTTGATGGTGACAGCATTAAGTGGACGATAGTCTACACACAGCCTCAAGGTCTTATCTTTCTTTTCTACAAACAGTGCAGAACAACCCCATGGTGATGAACTTGGACGAATAAAACCTTTGCTCTCAAGTTCAGTTAATTGTTCCTTCAGTTCTGCAAGTTCCTTGGGTGCCATCTTGTAGGGTGGTCTTGAAACTGGCACTGTTCCGGGCGCAAGTTCAATCTTGAACTCTATATCCCTTTCTGGTGGCATCCCAGGGAGATCTTCAGGAAACACGTCGGGGTATTCACATACTACCGGAATATCCTTAAGTTCCATAACCTCGGCGTTGTGAGTGGATGGGTCTAATGGAATGATGTTCTCAAGATTGAGAACCTGGGGCTGATGGAGTGGAGAGTTTAGATAAATTTTTCGAGGAACGATATCAAGGATAGCACCATGGTATTGCAACCATGCCATTCCTAAGATGATATCTAGCCTTTGAGTTTCTAGGATAATGAAGGAGGTAGGATAGACGTTCCCATCTAGGTCGAGAGGCACTTTATGGGCTACCTCATAGGTTACTACCCTCCCTGCTGGAGTGCAAATCATATATGGAGTTTTTGTGGAGATAACAGGCAATTGACTTTTAACGACAAAAGATTTACTAATGACATTGTGTGAAGCTCCGGAGTCAAAAAGTATGACTACGGAATGATTTAAGACAGAGAACGTACCCGTGAGCACGGGTGCGCCTTCCGGAACGTCCTCGATGGCGAGGTGGTGGATGTTGCCGGGTCTGGTGGCTGGCTTCTTGAACTGATTGCGGGGTGGGTTGGCCCCCTGGTAGGATGATTGCCCTCCGCCTTGTCGATTCTGCGGACAATCCTTGGCGAAGTGCCCCGTACGTCCACACGTGAAACACGTGTACGGGGTTTGGCCAATACGAAGGGGAGGACGGAATCCCGGTGCACGTGGTGGAGGTGGAAGTGCACGTGGGATCATCCCCTGCTGCTGTTGTGGCCGAAATCCGCCGTTGTTGAACTGACGACCACGGAACATTGGTGGTCGCGATGGCGGCGGCCATCTCTGGCCGGATGATGATCGATACACCATACGGTACTTCTGAGGAGCACCACCTCCGCTGCCCTGCGGAACACTCCTCTTCTTCTTATCTGAGGACAGCTCGCGCGTAGCGTCCTCCTGCATGATAGCGGCATTGACTATGTCGTTGAGGCTGCCGCGGTTGAACAGGACAAGCTTGTCCTTCAACTTGGGGTTCAAACCCCGATAGAAACATTCCCGCTTCCGATCTTCGGTATTCACTTGGTCCTGAGCATATTGGGCCAAGTGGTTGAATGATTTGGAGTATTCGTATGCACTCCTTCCTCCTTGCCTTAACTCCAAGAACTCTTGAAGCTTCCTCCTCATAATCCCGGGGGGGATGTGGTAGGCGCGAAATGCCTCCCGGAATTCGGTCCAGCTTACAACATGGCCTGCGGGGCGTGCGGCAAGGTAATTGGCCCACCACGCACCGGCAGACCCCTGCAGTTGTTGCGCTGCAAACAATGCCTTCTGCTGTTCGGTTACCGCGAGTAAACCGAACTTTCCTTCAATGGTGCGGAGCCAGTTATCCGCGTCCAACGGTTCATCGGCTTCTCTGAATACCGGTGGGTGTGTCGATGAAAAATCAGAGTAGGAACTCTGAAATTGCTGACGCGGTCCATCATCCTGTCATCCCCCTTGACGGGACGAGTGCTGCACCAACGTCCGCAGTAACTCGGTTTGCTCGTCGCGCGAGCCGAGCACTGCAGCGAGAACCTCCGCGAGACTCCTGGGGAGTGTGGTTGGAGGTGGTGGAGGTGGTTGCGTCTGAGGCGTATTCTGCCCCGGGGGTGGTGTGCCATCCCCCTGTCCTCCACTAGATCCTCCCACCTCTGAGGCTGTACGAGTACGCACCATACTGCAATATAATGAATAACACGGTAAGTCCCATTGCCTCAAGTTTATCCTCCCTTAGAAATGCGGTAGACAAAATTAGACGACGCATAACATTTACATATATTGATAAAGCACAAACTTTATACAAAATATATCATCTCAAGACCAAGTTTACAGTAGTAAACCAAAATGATGGACTCCCTTTATGGAAATACATCTCCACCATACTTGGCCTTCCTTACATGTCATACTCATCTAATTAGCTAGACACCACAACCATTACTCTTAATATGACACAAACATGGTCACAAAAGAGAAACACTAGCAACCATTTAACTATATGCCGCCCGGTGTTGGCGGAAGTGCTACCACATCTAACTTCAATATGCTCTACTCGACGTATTCAAGTTCCTCTGGGTCTTCTTCTTCTTCTTCATCTTCAGGGCTAGGCACCTCTGATACGGGTGCTGGAGTAGAAGTTGATACATCGTTCAACATCAACGTCTTCTTAGCAGCCATAGCTTGCCAATCTGCCTGTATCATAAACATTCCCCAGGCCTCATTCTCTTGCTGAGCCTGTTCACAGCTGGTCTTCCAGCTCTGAGCCTCTACTCTGGACTGATCCCTGTCTGCAGTCACCACGTTCAACTGTGTGTCCCGTTGGTGCCCATAAAGTAGGCTTGCCTCCAGATCAATATCTCTCTCTAGAGTCTCCTGGCGAGACGCGGCCAAATCCATAACAGCGTTATGCCATTGATTCTCCCTAAGGTTCAAACGATGATTAAGAGGAGCCATCATATCCCTAAGTCCGTCATTTGCCCACTCAAAGTGATTTGCTCGCTTCATGGCTTGCTTCAGATTGTTTGTCAATTCTTTTATGCATGTCCTTTGATTACCCTTCTCGCGATGTGAGGCTGCTGCATACATCGCTAAGGCTGTTGCGGATGTTTCGCCATGCTCTCCCACCTCCGCAAGCAAGCGGGTTGCCCAGGCTTCAGAAGCCCTGCCGTTGACTGGAAAGAACTCATACGGAGTACCCACCAGATGACGGTAATGGAGTTTGCAAAACCTCCCTATGGCAACACTTGCAGCGTAGCTCCATGTTTCTTCTAATATCAGTCCTTTGATCTTGATGGAGTATGGAGCCCATCCGAGGTGCGGTGGACCGGCAGGCACATCGACGTAGATGGTGCAACTCCACATACCGCCCTCCTGGAACTTCTTGCCCCAATAGCTAGGTAACACCAAATAGCCAAACTGGCCGAGCAACCGTGCAAACACGTCCGGAAAACCGGCGTGCCCGGTGCACGTTGAGAACACCCATCCATTAGGCAACTGAATTCTTGGTGCTGCCATCTGTGGACAATTATACCCGAATGTCAATACACCGTTTAAGTATTCGACCCAATCACTGGTGATGTGGGACAAAAAGAAATATCCATAATCAATTGGTTCAGTCAAAGCTGCAATCTGGAAATGAGTACAGTTCTGGTTTATCTGACCTGTCTGCAATAACCCGTAAGTTGCATACAGAAGAAGTCAGAACTAAACTTTATGTTGAATACAAAAATTGTAGCACATTTCAAAACCTTTCTAGATTGTACTCATACAGCCACTGTTGAACTAGTATGAACAATCTATACCAGTTTTAAATTGACTCAAGGGTTCTGAAAATTTCGACAGAACCTCCCCTGTATATGGGCTTATCTCCACATTCTATACAGGTTCATCATGATAAGATATTGAGGTAGTGTCAAAATAAACATTGAGTAACATCGTGTTAACAATCCAGACTAAAGAAGTTCCACCACGACAACCTTGTCATGAAGGTATTATGCATCAATTCACAATTATGTGCAAACTGTTCCAAGTTCTGGACTGCAGGAACCAAATTTGCGACAAATGGAATTAGGCATAGCTACACCTAGATTCAGGTCAGGAGTGATAAATAAAGTTGATAGATGACTTCCTAAGCTTTCCAGAAATGTATATGCGTAACCATATCACTGTTCTGGATTAGGGGTTATAATTATCCAAACTCAACAGTAAAGCTGACTGGTTTGCATCAGCAGTCATGCAGTTTACTGTGCTGTCTTCCCAATTTGGTTAAACTCCAATTAAAATCAGGAAGGACTCCCCAAAACAAACTCGTGAATCTCCACCTACCCTTCTCAAACATATATCCCAATAAGGTAGTGGATTTTTCTACAGTGAGTTATGGCAAAAATACAGAAACGGTACAAAGGTGGGTTCATATGGAGTAATTACAGTAAACCCCAGTTTTCAACAGATTAACAAGCTTTTCTGTCTTTATGGTCAACGGAAAAGTTGGAGAGACTTTCACGAGCTTTCCATCCATGTAGGATACTCTTATGATATCTAATTGCTAACCAAGATTACAACCTGGCGAAGTTGAGCTACTCTACCAGAAAACAAGAATCTTGGTTCTATCCACCTTATCAAGTCGAGCCCGAAATTATCAGTATCTGATAGTCGGACTTTCTCAAAACACAATGCAACCATTCTATCGGTGGGGAGGGTCTAGTATCATGTTTGATACTGACGGTGCTACGTGCCTCACGAAAGGAAATTCTATCCGGTACATCCGGTTACGTCTATAGGTGGTTCCTATATCGTTCCCTCGCAAACGGCTTCTACACGGGTTGCTACCGGAGTTAGGTTACCTGCAGAAGACAAACAATCCCCTTTCACACCTTCGCACCTCAAGGGCGGCACGGGGAAACACGGCAGGCAGTCACAATAATATATAACTAAAAGTAAATGCATACGACTCTGGTGTGAGTCGTCCTCGAGCAAGGCCATGTCTCGAGGTACATGGCTGTAAATACGTCTGTACAGCAAAGACTCCCGTACGATCCGGCTTATACACGCTCGGGCATACGTGTTCGCATGTTCTCACAGATATGAGAACACACTATCGGGTTACATACCACCCGACGGGGTTTCCCTCTAACTTTGTGTCACGCTGGGGTACCGCGTGTCATATGTTCTTAGAAACATGGAAAGTTTCAAAGACTCATATTGACTTTCCGTGCCAAGCCACGGAAATTTCACATACCACCTCTCCTATGCTGAGTTTACCGAGATTGATCCGCTCTCGGTAGCGTACCTTACCTCTTACCTGATGTCGGAGCGTCGTTACAGAATATAATAACACATAGTTAGTTTACCACCTTTATATCTTATACTAATAATACTCCTTATAACGGCATATAACTAATTCCTCACTCAAGTTCCTAATTTTTGAAAATATGTTCTTTTCCGGTACACTGTTCCCAACGAAGCTTTGATACCATGTCTGTGGGGACCGGAGTCCACACATCCGAGGATCTCATTGGGTGGTGTCGTGCGATGCGACACCCAACAGTTTACAAGAAATAGAACCAGAATAAAGTACAAGACCAAGTCTTTTATTTAATACACAGCGGAAGTTTTCACAATACTAGCGGATGTGAAGAAATATATACATACCATAGCTACGCTCTCAGCACTAGCTATGCAAAAAGCAAAGTTTCCCATGCCAGGGATACTTTGCACTAGCAACACTCAAACTATGGCGGCGTGCAGGGTTCCCACTCGGCTGTACACCCTGGAGGGGGTGTCGCCTCATCGTCAAACCCATCCTCATTAAGGTAACCTGCAAAATCTCGTTAACTACAAACGTGAGCATAAAGCTCAGCAAGACTTAACCGTCTCACTAGACATATGTAAGGGGACACTAAACATAGGTAAGGTGAAGCATAAATGACTTGCCTACAAGTGAATCCTTATGATCAGGTTTTAAGTAGCAAATGACATTCTCTGGGCACGGCACATCATGGGCTCCACAATCAAACAAGAAACGCTTTACCGATGATATGACATGCCCAAAGCACATAGTGCTATTACAGCTAAAGTATGGGGAAACTGAAAATCTTTAGTTATACTATCTCTAAATCATACAAGGTTGCAAAGTAATTATAATTCAATACAATATGATTTTCTGGCTTCTTTAGTATTTACTACGTCACCGCTCAGTGAACAAGTGGTACTCTATTACTGCGAGGGACAGTGATTGCAATCAGGACACACCCGGACAACACGACACATACGCACTTTCGGAAATGCAGCGAGCACTTCGCGCAGTACCTACGTAGCACTTCAGTACTAGTCGTATATGGCAACCTTTCGCGAGACACTCAAATGCCGAACCGGTCGATCCGTCACGGGCAGGAGGTCCCTGTGTGGGGCGTACTCTGACGTGCCCACCAGCGGATTTACACCTTGCTACCCTCAACCCACACCTATAAAACGGAACGGTATGCCTCGACACCCAAGTGACCAAGCTACGTCAGTTTATTGGATTTCATATGTCCATTATGTTGCCGGTACAATTCAAGCTTGTCCGAAGGGGCCGCACACGAAGCGGGCCTTAATCGACACAGGCAGGGCTATGCGACCGAGACTCACTTCCCGCCGCTTCCTAGCCATTCCCTGCCCGGTCTCAATTTCATTATATTAAGCCATTTTCTATTCAACCAATCCTGTGAGATACATCTCTCGCGAGTAGATTCCAACTACTCGACTTCTACCGGATTTCCTATGCATTAGCAAAGCAGTTACTATAGGTCAAACTGTAACTCGTGCCAAATAAACCCTGGGATTTTTGGTCATGCATGTGGAGTATCATTCACCCTAAACGTAATGCACAATTCATATACTACTCATCATAGTGATAAAGCAAAAGTTTTATAAACGACTTAAATGCAAACCGGGGCTTGCCTTGTTGCAGGTCAGGTTCTGAGTTAAAAATTTGAAGGTTCTCTTCCAAGGCTTCTGGCTCCTCCTCGACTTCGGTCACTATACGATATGCAGATAACATGGATATATAAATGACTTTGAAATTTATTTATTTTAAGACCATAAATTAATTCATGGTGATCACTATATGACAGGGACCTTGATTGTCTTTGGAACTTCGATGGTAGATACTAGGGAATATGATCAAAGCTCTTGCAAAGAACAGGAGATGATCATAGCAGATTGTGGTCTCCGAAAGTATGGCAAGCAAATCAACTTCCAAAAATTTCCGAGAGGAAACTGTAGCTTGAACCTAGCTAACAGTTGATAATCAAGATGGAGGGAGTGGTGCTGGTCTTAGCAAAATTTGTTTTCATAATTTTCTAAGCTGTGGGGAAGGAGTTATTGTATTTCTAATTCGGCAAGAATTTCTGAACTTACTTTATAATTGAGTTTCTAGATATTAAATCAATATTTAGTTTGTAACTGATTTAGGACTAGCATAGTAGGTTAATTAAATCCAAGACTTTAACAGGGTCTAGTGTATGACTAAAGGAAGACTCAGTAAAATTTTGGGATCTACTAAAGCAACCTAATAGCTGTGAAAATTCAATAGCTGAAAAAGGAAATTGAATTATACAGAGAGTTAAACAGGTGCTATGGCTCCCAAATTTTGCCTGATAATCAAGAATAGGACAGTAAATTTTATGTGAATTTTGGGGATTTTTCCTGTGGATATCTTGTCTGGAAAAATTTCATTTGCATTAGGAAAGATTATTTTCTACAGAATTTAACTCTGAGTTTCACAGAACCTAATTGGTATTGACAGAAACTAGGGCTCGAGGGCTTTCGAACAAAATTTGTTTGAAGAATTTTGGAGTATCCTACAGAAAGTTATGGATTTTCTAAGTTGGAGCCTATTCTGGAATAATTTCCTAATTTGATTTAACTCGTGGGCCCCACTGTTTTAAAATGAACCAATAGTATTTAAACCACACGGGGGCCACAGATTCCCACCGCGTAGCCACAGCAAATCCCGTGGCCACACCTGATCCGACGGGATTTACCGCCGCTGACACGCGGGACCCGCCGTGTCGTCTTCTACCTCCCGACGCGGGCGGCGCGCGGGGTTCCCGCGGCGGTGCTCTCCGGCGAGCCTCGCCGCCGGCCAATCCAACGCACCAGATTCGCGGAAACTTGCCGCCTGGGGGTTTTTGGGGTCGCTGAGCACGACGGTGAGGTCAGTGGGTCTTGAAGCTCGCCGGAAAAGGTCGTGCGACGGCGGTGGCGGCGATGAGCGCTCGGGCAACATAGAGCTCTCTATAGAGTAGCTCAAATCACTCGGGAATTGCTCCAAAACCTTTCTGGGATGATGGAGTTCATGGATATGGGCGCAGAAGGGGAGTGAGTTGCCGGGAATCATGAGTTCGACGGTGAACCGAGGTTTTCTCACCGGCGGCGAGCAAAACTCGAAATTCAGAGCCGTTGCTTGATGATCCTTAAAGGTTTTTGCTCACACAGGAGCGCTAGGGCCTATAGACACTATCTCTAAGTAATTGCAAAGGATGATTGCTTGCCGAAAAGGAATTTGACATGAAATCATAGCTAGCTATCTACCCTCGGCCGTAGAGGAAACGAACAATAACTTGCTCAGGCTTCAACGATAAGGGAAACGGTTTGTACCATGAGCTAGAGTTTGATCAGGCGCACCTTTTTGCTCTTTGGAGCTAGGCTTGAAACGGCGCGGAACGGCGGCACGCCGCGGAGCAGTGGCGAGCGGCGGCGATGGCGCGCGGCGGAAGAATTGTGGCGAGGCAGTGGAGCTGTGATCGGGGATGAGGATTAAAGGGGGCTTCGGCCGGCCTTTTATAGGGCCGCGGCGAGCAGGCAGGCAGCTCGCTGGAGCTGCATGCGCGCGCGCGGTGTCGAGCGGGGGCGCTGCGGTGCAGAGGTGTCGGGGTTGAGCTGATCCGTTTAAAAGGGGAGCTGACATGTGGGGCCCACTGTCCAGTGATTCTCCCCACAGTTCAGTTACTAATTCATTTAAAAATAGAAGATCAACTCCAAAAATCATGAAATTTTGTGGAGATGGAAAATGAATTATTCTGAACACAATGGTGAACTCAATTCTTATGTTTAAAGAAGTTGAAGAAGAACTAAAAATTCAGATTTGAATTTGATTCAAATTTGCCAAGCACCTCAATAAAAATAGTAGATGAGTTTCTAAAATCTTGAAACTTTGTAAGCATGCTATTGAGGAATTTAGGAGCTCATGGAAAAATTTAGAGCCCTTAATTTGAATATTTGGTTTAGAGCTTATTTGGGCTTCATTGTGCATTGCTTACTAATCCTTACCCAAAAATTCTTATTCTTAAAAGGTGAATAGAATATAATTTGGATTCATGGTGAAGCCTAATACCCATGATAAAAGAATCTAACAAAGAGTGCAAGATAAGTTTTGGATGGCATAGTTCATGTGTACCATTATATTGGAGATCCAAAATAGTTGATCACAAAACCCATATGAACTTAACATGCCATAAAAGTGGGGTTTCACAAGTAATAAGCATCACATGCATATGATCATATCACATTGTGAATAGTATGACCTTTAGAATCGTAATGGTCTCCACCGCCATGGTTCCATCAAGATCTGAGCTGCCATGCCTCCCTTTTTGTGGTGATCTCCATCTCCACCATGCTTGAAGACATCTCCATGATGATAAAAGAAGCTAATACAACTAATAGCTACCAAATAAATTACACGAGAGATAAAGCATCACAGGTCGACATGCAGGTCGTTATACAATTATGTGACAACCTCAACCCGGTTGTGTTAAATTTGCAACACGCAGGCTGCACGAATTTACACACAGATCATCACATCATATTAAGGCCATACCATTCACATCATTCCCTGCAAAAACGAGTTAAGCGTAGAACGATTTCTAGCGTGAAACTATGTTATGTAATAGCTATAGCAGACAGCAAAACGGTGGTCCCATTGGAATTACATAGATTGCATCTATGAAATCACTATGAAAATCTCATTGGATTGATCAAATCAACCCGAATCCAAGCCATTCAGAATGCCTCAATTTTCAATGTGACCTGTTATTCATGAGTAGATCGCGACTCATGACCATGGTCTGTTGGCTCAATCTGTTAGCTATGTACGCGATTAGTCCTGATGGTGATTCCAGCCGGTAGGGACAGGTAGTGCACACAGCAGAGAAGGAGCACGAACTGATCCTTTAGTCATATACGATCGCAATCTACTCTAACCAATTACAAACCCCAAAAATAGTGTGAAAGATTCATCGTATGAACATGTCTGCAGTAGATCCCATCTACTAAGAAGATCCAGACCAAAAACTACGCAACCTGGCTCTGATACCACTGTTAGGAAATTGGGGGTACGCTACTCTAGCAACTCTACCATATCACCCAGGAAACATGCGAGTACAGAGGTCATGGATCATTATCACTAGACGCGCAGCGTAGCGGAACGTAGATGCGCGTCGGGGTAGGGGAAGTAGACGATCTCGTTCGTATCCTCCTCGTCCTTGTCACAACAGCAGGTAGACGATCATGATTGTCGTAGCCGATCAGCGTAGCAGTAGCAGCAGCGCCTCCATGGAGTCCACACGTACGGAGAGGAACACTGTGCGCTGGTGTGCTAGCATCGCGCGCGCGGTAAGGGTCTACGCGTGAGGCCTTCGAGGGGTGGCGGCTAGGACTGTCACGTGGTGGTATCATTAGCCCCTAACCCTACCCCTCATATTTATAGGCGTACTAATGGGCTTTTAGGTCACATGCCCATTAGTATCCTAATTGCTTATGGATCAAATATCCAATAGGCCTCAACTCGAATTGTTTTAATTGCCTCTTGGGCACATCACCAACATGGTTTATCGGCGAAACGTGCGGCAACTGAGTCAGGAGTTTGTTGCTCCATGCGTATGTGCACTGGCTATATAAGGCTGTGTATATTTCAGTTGTTACAACAGCAAGGTTAATAGAAGCAACATTTGGGCGCTGCCGGTGTTAGTGTAGCCAGTGTCTTAGTGTTTCATCCTCTTCCAGTCTTACTTTGTCTTTGATCCTTTCGTGAGTGTTTGAGTGTGCGGTGCCCTATTTAACAATTGTATCAGAGCCACAAGATCCTCTCTCCGTGATGATGGTTCCTCATAGTGCTGGTGGGGAGCACAGTCTCCATGTCCTACCCAGTGTTGTCGCTCGCATCCACCACGCCTTCCGTTGAAGCCACCGCCTCCCACAGGTCCTGGACATCAAGGATTGCCTCCACCTTGATCGCCCATGTGGTGTAGCTTGCTGGCGACAACACTGGGTAGGACATGGAGACTGTGCTCCCCCAACACCATGAGGAACCATCGCCATAAAGGTAGGATCTTGTCGGTACCCTGGGTACCATATACTCCTTGGGATTGCAAAGATCTCAAGGAAAAGTCATCTACTTGATTTGAAGACCTTCAGAGGCCCACATGTCAGACATAACTGGACCCGCTTCTCCAACATGGTTAGTCCCAGGATCGCCACGTGTACTATCAAACCGGAGCTACCGCCCACAAGGGGGAAGCTCCGGGCTATGTACCGAAATGGCACCCCCGGACCTAACCCTAGACCGAGGGAAGCTCCGGAACTGACACGGTCGGGTAACATCAGACCTATCTGTTCCCCACAGTGTTCTCCAGCGCTGCCATGTGTCCAACCGTCAGATCTTTAGCCTCTAACCTCCGGAAGACCCCACAACGGCTCCAGATCTTCAAAGGGGAATCAAGGACTTCAGGACCTGATCAAGTGTCATTAATACTATATTAATAACACACGATTGGACGACCTTAATTACCAGTAACGGTGCTGTCAAAGCCCATAACTCGGTCATTAAGGGCAATTAAACGTGTTGAATGTGTATCAATATCAGTAACCGCCGGGGCCACATGTCGGGCCAGGCTAACTTGTAACAGCCTGCCCTTGTACTATAAAAGGACAGGCCGACGATACATAGGGGACACTCTCCACACACTCTCCGGAGACAGGCTGACTTTACACTCTCAACTGACGTTGAGCTCATACAACTAATACAACACCAACAAATCCCGTGGAGTAGGGTATTACGCTCAGGCGGCCCGAACCACGTAAATCTTCGTGTCTACTGTGTCATTTACACTCCACCTTCTTGAATCTCCGCGCGCTCACACCGAACCTCAAACTCCTCTAACACTTTAGTAGTGTCGGGAGATCTGCCGGATCAAAACCACTGACAGTTGGCGCGCCAGGAAGGGGCGCCTGAGATTTCAAGAATGGTGAACTCAGCCGCTGGATCATCCAATGGTCATCCCGCTGTTCAAGCTGTTGGGGGTAATCCCTCCAATATGCAGCCACCAGCAGGAGCCTCAGTGCCAGCAGGAGTCACGCTACCACCAGCGCCGCCTCCACCAGCAAATCAAGCTGGGCAGCGCGATGGTGCACCGACGTCCATCACTGCATCGGCAAATCATGACAACTCAGAACACGCGCTCCATGCAGCACGTGCTCTTCTCCAACACCCACCACCTCCGGATGCATCCCGGGATGCACTGGAGCAGTGGAGGGCCGATGTGGAACATTTGGTTGCAGCAGCAGCCGACCGCATCAGCAACCAGGGTCCTCCTCCTTCAGGACGGGCCCCGTCGCAGCGACGGACCTTGTCTGGCAGACTTGGTCCGCACGTTTCCAACAACAGGAGACGTGCTGCATCACAGCAGGGGACGTCATTGCCCTCCGGGGCACGACGCACTCACACGGTATCAAGGCTTTCAACTCATGACCTCCGGGCGGAGCTTGATCGCCGATATCGCCAACCGGACGGCCGAGTCCATATTGAGTGTACTCGTGAAAGACGAGAAGCACAAGACATTCCCGCTCCAGAAGGAGTAGGAGGAGGCTGTTCAGCCCTGGCCATGCGTCTGTGTATGGTCAGGTGGCCACAGAAGTTCCGGCCTCACCTACCGGAGAAGTTCGATGGGACCGTTAATCCTGTCGAATTTCTTCAAATTTACTCTACTGCTATCTTGGCAGCTGGAGGAAATGAGGCCGTAATGGCCAATTATTTCCCAGTGGCTTTAACCGGGACCGCCAGGTCCTGGTTTATGAGCCTTCGACCCAACTCCATCAGCAGTTGGGAGGAGTTGTGCTGGCAGTTCACCGCCAACTTTGAGAGTTCTTACACCCGACCAGGCACCGAACTGGACCTTTTTGCAGTTGTGCAAAAAGGAGGAGAATCCCTACGATCATTCATCCAGAGATTCTCTCAGGTACGAAACACTATCCCTTCTATCTCTAGCGCCTCTGTCATTGTGGCATTTAGACAGGGAGTGCGGAATAAGAAGATGCTAGAGAAACTGGCGATCAAGGAGATTACCCGTGTCACGAAACTCTTTAGCTTGGCTGACAAATATGACAGAGCTGCAGAGGGCCGTGAAATGCACTCCAAACCAACTCCGGAGGATCATATGAAATCCTCCAAAGGAGAAGCCGCTACCTTCGGGAGTGGCAAGAAGAAGAAAAAGACCAACGGCAAGAAGAAGCCGCCGGCCGGTGTGTCCAATGCTGCAGTTGCTGCAGCTCCGGGTGGCCGGGGGCCACGCCCCGAGAAGCGACCTCGACCGTCTTCTGAAGACGGTGGCAAACCCAAGGTGTGGTGTCCAATTCACAAAACGGACAGCCACAGTTTGGAAGACTGTCGGGAGGTCCAAAACCTTGCCGAGCGCTACAACAACACCGGGAAGAAGCTCCATTCCGACAGAGGGAAGGAAAACAAAAAGTTGACGAAGCTCCGGCTGAAGAGGAGTTAGGTTTTCAGGATCTCAAAAAGGTCCTGAAGGCCGTCTACACCTCCGTCGACGATGATTCCGACGTTTCTGACAACGAGCGTCGGAAGACCATGAACACCATTTTTGGTGGATCATGGGACATCACCTCCCGCCGCGTCATCAAGACTATGCGTCGGGACATGGCTGCTGTAGCTCCTACAGCTAGGGAGGAGCCTCATCAGAAGTGGATGGACACAGCCATCACTTTTGATGCTTCGGACTGCCCTCGAAGCATGGTTGGAGCAGGTCAGCTACCTTTGATGGTATCTCCTACCATCAATAACATCCAGCTCCACCATGTCATGATAGACGGAGGTTCGGGGCTCAACCTCATAAGCTTCAAAGCTTTTACCAAGCTTCACCTCCGACCTTCGGATCTCCACCCCTCCCGACCTTTCTCCGGAGTAGGTCCGGGAGCCATTACCCCACTCGGAGCTATTACCCTCCCCGTTACCTTCGGGACCCGGGAGAAGTATCGCACCGAGAAGTTGGTCTTTGACGTTGCTCAGATCAACTTACCCTTCAATGCCATCTTGGGTAGGCCTGCCTTGTACAAATTCATGGCAGCTGCTCATTATGGTTACCTGGTGTTAAAGATGCCAACACCAGTAGGCGTTCTCCGGATCCGCGGAGATCGTACTGCCGGAGTAACTGCTCTGGAAGAACTCCATGTGCTTACTACGGCGCAAGAGGAGGACTCCAGGCAGGAGCAAGCTCCAAAACCCCCGAGCATTCGTCAGCGAGGCTCGACTTCTGCACCTCGTGTGCAGCCAAGTGGCGACACCGACATTCCCGTCAAAGTCGTCCAAATCGGTTCCAATGCCGCTCAGACCACCCGTATATCGGGGGGATTGAACGACAAATAGGAACTCGCGCTCATCGCTTTCCTCCGTGCTAATGTCGATGTGTTTGTCTAGCAACCGTCACAAATGCCTGGGATCCCCAGGGAAGTGATTGAGCACAATCTGAAGATCTACCCCGACGCCTGGCCTGTGCATCAGAAGCCTCAGAAGCAATCCGTAGAGCGACAGAACTTCATTCGACAAGAAGTGAAGAAGTTGCTCGAAGCTGGATTCATCCGAGAAGTCTTCCATCCAAAATGGCTGGCAATCCCAGTCGTTGTGCCCAAGGCCGGCGGGAAGCTTCGGATGTGTATCGACTACACAACACTAAATAAGGCATGTCCAAAAGATCCATTCCCATTACCTAGAATAGATCAGATAGTGGATTCCACCTCCGGGTGTGAATTACTGTGTTTCCTAGACGCATATTCTGGGTATCGTGAAATCAGAATGTCTAGGGAAGATGAAGAGCATACCTCTTTCATCACAGTAGATGGATTGTACTGTTATACAGCCATGCCATTTGGTCTCAAGAATGCAGCTTCAACCTTTGTACGAGCTATGTACAAAACCTTTGAAGAACTCATTAGAGACATAGTGGAAGTGTACGTTGATGACATCGTGGTCAAGGTCAAGAACAAGGAGTCACTCCTTGACACCTTACAGGCTGTCTTCGACAAGCTGCAGGTCACCCGCACAAAGCCAAATCTAGACAAGTGTGTCTTCGGAGTTAGCTCCGGAAAACTTCTTGGTTTCCTGGTAAGTCACTGGGGCATAGAAGCTAATCCGGTGAAGATCAAAGCCATTGAAGACATGCGGCCACCAGCTCGCATCAAAGATGTCCAAAAGCTAACTGGATGTCTAGCAGCCCTCATCCGGTTCATTTCAAGATTGGCGGAACGGACACTCCCTTTCTTCAAGTTATTGAGGAAGTCCGGACCATTCCAATGGTCTGAAGAAGCAGAAAAGGCGTCCAGGAGCTAAAACAGTTCCTCACCACCCTACCAACTCTGGTAGCTCCGAACCCTGGTGAGCCTTTGCTGCTTTACATTTCAGCCACTGACGAAGTCGTCAGTATGGTCCTCGTTGCGGAGAGACCAGAACCATCCCATACTCAGGAGTCCAGACCCCTTCAGGAGGGTCTGGAGGTTCCTGAAAGTGAGTCTGGGTCCCAGCTCCCAGACTTGAATCCACAAGAAGTTACTTCAGAAGACCCAGACCCCTCGGGGAGGGTCCAGGTCGCTTCTGAAGAAGCTCCGGGTTCCTCCAGCCAGGACCCAGAGGTCCCCGAAGAAAATCCGGGTCCCTCCAGGAAGATCCGGGTCAGTGAAGAGGAAGCTCCGAGCCCCTCCGGGAGGGTCCGGACGATCCAGCGCCCAGTGTACTTCATCAGTGAAGTACTACATGATGCCAAGACTCGATACCTAGAGGTGCATAAGCCGCTCTATGCAGTTCTTATTGCCTCCAGGAAGCTTCGCCATTACTTCCAAGCTCACAAAATCTCAGTGGTGACTTCTTACCCACTTCGAGCAATCTTGCATAATCCCAAATCAACTGGGAATATTGCAAAGTGGGCAGCGAAATTGGCCGAATTCGATCTCGAATTCATTTCAAGGCAAGCAATCAAGAGTTAAGCATTTGCAGACTTCGTGGTGGAATGGACTCCCTCTCCATCAAACCCTGGGAGCTCCAGCGAGCAGAAGCCAGAACACAAGGCTCCGGTCTTCACCGAGCCTCACTGGACCCTCTACTTCGATGGCTCCATGCAAAAGCAGGGGGCCGGAGCTGGAATCCTTCTCCTCGCACCAACCGGAGAGAAGGTAAAATACATGGTACACCTTGACTTCAAGGCGACCAACAACATGGCAGAATATGAAGCACTCATTTACGGACTAAGGGTGGCACTATCATACGGTGTCAAGCCACTGCTGGTCAAGGGAGATTCACAGTTCATCATTAAGCAAGTGAAGGGTGAATGCTCCTGCAACAATCTCCAGCTAGCTGCTTACCTCCTTGAAGTCCAAAGGCTTCAGAAGGACTTCGAAGTCCTAGATCTCCACCATGTCCAGCGTTCCCACAACGCTGAAGCCGACGAACTCTCGATGAAAGCGTCAACCGGAGCTCCGGCTCCTGACGGAACTTTTGTCCGGAGGTTGTCAAAACCCACAGCTCAGCTTGCCGAACTGAGCGAAGGGGGCGAGATCAGCATCCCGAAGCTGACAGTCCCGATGGCCCTATTACCATGGCAGCCATCAAGGGTCGTAGGTGCTGCCGGAAGCTCCGAGCAACCCAGCACGCAAGACTCAAATGCTCAAGTTAGTTCCAATGCATGGATCTCTGAGATCCGGAACTACTTGAAAGACAACATCCTTCCTGACGATGATGTATCCGCTGACCGGGTAGTCAGATTGGCTAAAAGATACACGTTGGTAGAAGGGGATCTCTACCAGCGCGGTGCCAATGGCATCATAATGCGCTGCATCACAAGGGAAGAAGGTTTCGAGCTCCTCACAGAAATCCATGGAGGCGAGTGTGGGAACCACGCGTCTTCCCGCACGCTGGTTGGTAAAGCCTTTCGGCATGGCTTCTACTGGCCTACAGCACTCCAGGATGCAACTGAGCTGGTGAAGAAATGCGAAGCATGTCAATTTCATGCAAAGCAAATTCACACACCGGCTCAGCCCCTACAAATGATACCTCCTACATGGCCCTTCGCTGTGTGGGGGATGGACATCTTGGGACCTTTCCCAAGAGCCGTCGGAGGTTACAAGTTCCTGTACGTTGCCATTGACAAGTTGACCAAGTGGCCGGAAGCAACTCCAGTTGTGACAATCAACAAGCAATCTGCTATCAACTTTTTGCAGTCCATTGTATGAAGATTTGGAGTCCCAAACAAAATCATCACTGATAATGGGACCCAATTCACAAGCTCTGCATTTCAAGGATATTGCAAAGACCTCGGCATTCAAGTTTGCTACGCCTCCGTAGCTCACCCAGCAAGCAATGGCCAAGCCGAGAGAGCAAATGCTGAAATCCTTAAAGGACTCAAAACGCGCACCTATGAGTGCTTGAAAAAACATGGAGCCAACTGGATTGAAGAGCTTCCGCCCACTTTATGGGCCAACAGGACAACTCCAAACCGGTCAACTGGAGAGACACCCTTCTTCCTGGTGTATGGAGCTGAAGCAATCCTTCCTCCGGAAATCACCTTGGGGTCACTCCGGGTCCGGACCTTCGACGAAGCCACACAGGACCAGCTCCGGCGTGAAGACCTAGACCTCCTTGAGGAGGGAAGGTGCCAAGCAACTGTTCGGAATGCCTGATACCGCCAAGCCCTTCGGCGCTATCATCAGCGGCATGTACACAACCGACGGCTCAAGGAAGGCGATCTGGTGCTATGGAGAATACAATCCAGAGAAGGGTTAAACAAACTCTCCCCCAGCTGGGAGGGACCCTTCCGAGTGATTAAAGTATCCCGTCGCAGAAACGTTCGCTTGGCTACCGAGGATGGGACACCTCTCCCAAATCCTTAGAACATTGAGCACCTCCGTAAGTTCTACACTTAATATTACAGATGTGAGTCTGTAGTAACTTGAGGTGTATGTTATAGAGTCATTGTACAGAGTCGGGTAGTTCCTTCGGGAGAAGAGCTGGACCTTTCCCAGAAGGTCTGCAAAGTTCATGCAACACTTGTCGCAGTCTCAGGACTAAAAGTGTGGCTAGCTACCCTGGGTCAAATGAGAAATTAAACACGCTTAGCCTGGTTCCGTACCCTAAGAGTGTACTCGTTTCCCCTGTACCCCGGACCTATAATGAAAGACATCTTCATGTGAAACAGACTCCACGTGCATTTATTTTGTACAGGCTCAACCTTTTTTATTTTTCTCTTTCTTGTCTATAACAAAGACGTGCAATTCTTAAGAAATTTTAGTTCGACCAGTTCATTTACAATTCGAGCTGTATTGTCAATTCTTTTGGATTCAAACATTGTTCATGGCCCACTCGCCTGAATGCCGCCAAGCCAATCTAGGGCCGGAGTGTGCTATCGACTTAGTCTGGTCAAGCACCCTAAGTACGCCACTCTACCTACACCCTGGCAGGCCGAAGTAAGGCGGGTCCAAGTACAATTGGATCTGGAAGAAAGAAGGCAACGCATTCGGTTGTATTCAGAATTGTGTTTGACCTAAAACTATCTTGGGAATCGTAAGCCGCGACGAAGTTATAGGCAAGGAGCGAATTTTACTATTTTTCTTGGTTTCAGTGTGCAGGAAAAATAAAGAATCCACGTTGATGGAGAAAAGCCGGAGCCAACAAAGCTCCGACTCCCCTAGGTGGCTTGTAATCGATGTTAAGCATTGAAAACGAGCATCACCGGAGCAACCAAGCTCCGGTAAAGCTAGGGGGGCCAGCCGTCGACGCAAAATAAATGATGGTGAGAAGACCCCATAAGCGGAGTCTGCTACCAACAAACTACACGTTGGTAAAGGTCACTACCGGAACTACTAAGCTCCAACACCCCGGAGGACTAACTATCGATGCTCTACGCGTTGATAGGGACTATTGCCGGAGCTACTAAGCTCCAACAATAGACAATGCCGGAGCTTCTAAGCTCCAGCAACCTTAGGGGGCCTTCACTATCGAAGATTTCGGACCTACACTCTACAAGTTCGAAGCAAATGAGTCTTCAACAAAACACAATATCCTCTTGGTACATGTTCACAATCAAATTGTGTACATCTACCAGGGGGCCAAGTGAAGACAAAAGTGTTGAAGACAAAAAGTGAAATTCACAAAAATTTGGGGATTTCATTCATCTGGAGACAAGGGATTACAAAATTGAGGAAAAAAAAGAGAATACAAGTGGGAGTTACAGAGATGGTCCTAGACCCTATGGAAGAACTGGGCGACCTTCTGAGCAACCTCCGACACGTTGACTCGGGCGGCTTCACCTTCTCCTTCGACGGGACCTTCAAGCACCGGGTCCAGAGGGAATTGGGGATTCCGGCTAGTGTAGCACGTCAGCACATACTCTGCGACGTTCTTCGCCAGGGATTGCCCCTCAACCTCCAATTGGTCCGCGGTGACGTCGCCCACCTTGGAGAGTTTGCTACCTGCCGAGCTCAACGCCTGCAACGCCAGGTCCGGCTCTGGCTCCGGATCATCCAGACGCACGGGACTGAAGCCCATTGGTGTCAGCGCGTCGTTGGCCTTGCCCAGGAACTCCCAAACCTGTAGGGAGTCCGCAGTCCTCAAGCCCTTAAGTTCTTCCAAGGATCTTCTGGCCGCCGCCAGTTCAGAATTCTCGCGAGCGAGGCGCTCGACCTCTTTGGCATTATGCTGAATCTTTTCAGCAACCTGCTTCTCGAGTTTTCCGAGCTCCTCCTCCCAGAGATAAATCTTGTTCCGGCGGTCAACCAGGTCCTTCTCCCTCCCCCTCACTTTCTTCTCCCTGGCAGCGATGGCACACTCTTGCTTGTAGAGTTCCTGCCCTCGCACCCAGGCCTTCTCCTCCTCCTCAGCGCAGCGCTCTTCCAATTTCTTGGCGCGCTCTTCGAGGCCCTTGTGAGCTAGAGCCACCTCTTCGGTGAGCTCCTCCTCCCTCCTCAAAACGTCATCCCGCAGCTCAAGGAGTTTCTGCTCTTCATCTTCGAGCCTTTTCTCCCTCTCCTCAGGTGCCTCCCGGCGCTTGATGAGAGTAGTGTTAATGGCTTCCAGCCTTTCTTGGCGTTCATCAGCCGCACTATTAGCTGCTTTGGCCTGCTCATAAATGGCCCGGGATTGAGCGTCGAGGGTGTGACTCATGCTCTCCCTGTCATCCAATAATTTGCCCCAGTATTCCAGGCGGACCTTCTCCCACTTAATCCACTCTTTGTCATCTGCTAGCCTCAACTGCGCCAGCTTGGTCTCGAAGTAGAGCCGGTTACGCCACCTCCTAAGGGTTTGGTGCTCCTCTTCAAGAGCCTTGCTGTCGTGGAAGAATGCCAGCTGACTTGACGTAGACTGGAGCAGGCGTTGTCAATAGATAATGACAATAGAATAGGTTCCGGACCTGCTGGGGTCTCCTCCGCTGGTTCCAGCAGGTTTTCAGTTACAAAAATTGGGTCCCACTCCACAAGAGTGGTCCCCTGAGCATCTATGGCACTAAGGCTGTCCTCCGGGATGGCCTCAGTCGCCATCGAGGAAGGTCCCGCTGATGAAGTTCCGACCCCCGGAAGTGGTTCCGAAGGCCCCGCCGCCAAGTCTTCATTTGCGCCCTCAGGCAGGGGGCCAGCAACCTCTTCTGGGCACTCTGGCTCAGCCGCGGGAACCTGCGGCGGCGTCATTCCCGGAGCAGGGGCTGCTTCTGGCTCCGGCCTGGGCACCTCTTCTACTGAGGGCTCGAGCGCCGACACCTCTGCAACAACCGGCTCGGGAGCCAGAAGGTCTTCAACATCAACCAGCCCTGCGGCCGGAGCTCCAACAACGACTAGCTCTGCGGCCGGTGCTTCAGAGGTAGCCGGCCCAACCGCCGGGACTTCCTCAACATCTGGGGCGCACGCCAGGACTTCAATTACCTCCGTCTCAACCACCGGAGCTTCAACAATTTCCGGCTCTGGGGCTGGAATTACTGCTTCCTCCGGCTCAACGGCCGGAGCTTCCATCATCTCTGCACCAGGACCCGGAGCTTCAACCTCTGGGGCAGGTGCCGCTGGAGCATCTTCTCTCCCGCGGTCCGGCGCTACCACGGGAGTCTCTGGGGATGAGTCGAGGTCCATGACCACGACAACTGGCGCTAAAGCTGTCGCAGCTTCAGCCACCACTTGGGGTGGCACCGGAACAGGAGCAAAAGCTTCCGCCCTCACAGCTTCAGCTGTTGTGGCTGAGGGTGGAACCTCACTCCTCTTCTTGGGAACGCTACAGATGATGGATGAAGAAACTTAAAAAACAGTTACTACAACAAAACAACTGTCTGAGGTAAAGATTAAAAATTACCTCAAGAGGCTTCCGCACCAGCTTGCGCGGAACCTCTTTCCCGGGTGTTCTGGGCTGACCATAGCCGCCGCTGGCGTGGAAGCTCCGGAAGGCCCCCCAAAACTCGTTGCAGCCACGGGCATTTCCCTAGTCGAGGCCCCCCTCCATCAGGAAGAACCTCCGGACCTAGAGGCCTCAACCGGCCCTGGTGCTGGAGTCGCATGCCCGGAGCTAGCACCCCGGGAGGACGCCGCTGCGGGTACAGTCGTCGCGGTTGTAGAAGACCTCCCCCTCCGGGGAGAAGGAGCTTATGCAGAGGTTGCAGGTCTGACGGACCTTCCATCGGCATGCTGCAGCTTCCTATTCTGGCTCAAGGGTTCGTCTGCCGGTTCCTTGCCCTTGCCGACTATTTCGATCCTTGGCTTCGGGGCAGGGCCGGAGCCACCTTCGGAAGCCCCAGGGATCACCACCCTGGAGGTCGATCTTCTCTCGACGACACCAAGGTCGTCAAGCACAGGCATCTTCCGCCTGAGCTCCCTGCTGAACTCTACTTCCACGTTCAGAGGGAGAAAAGCTGATGGCGGAGTCAAGTCGTCACCCACGACGTCGATGTCGTGCTGGAACTTCTTGAGATGAAACTCCAAGGTTGTCCCCGCCATGTTGGACTTCAGCCCGGTCTTGACCCGGTCGTCATCCATCACACTATTGAGGGCCCAAGCGAGTTTTTCTCTCCTCTTCAGCGGTGCCCACCTGTTGACCAGAAAGTTGCAAAACACCGCCTGAGGAGTTAATCCTTCCTCCACGCACTGGCGGATCCTGGACAGAGCAGGGTTGAAGGCATCCGCCAGCACCGAAGCTTCACTCCAAACTGTAGTGTCGATGTTGGGGAGGCCTTCGGGCAGCTCCAGCCTCTCGTGCTCTTCCACCCGGATGACTATCCAGTCCTTCTTCCAATCATCCCATTTCCCAAAGGGAAACGACTGGAGGTACTTGAATGGGCACTTCTTGCGCTTCACGAAGTAGTAGAAGCCAAGGTACTCATTGCTCCTACCGGTGGTATGGACGGTGAAGAAGGTTCGGAAGAGTTCAATGCAGGGGGAGATGCCCACCCACATCTCACAGAAGTGGACGAAGACGGACACAAGAAGAATGGAGTGAGGGCCAAGGTGGTACAGCTGCAGACCATAGAAGTCTAGCAGCATCAAGAAAAAGGAGGAAAAAGGTGGGATCAACCCCACCATGGCGTATGAGGAGAAGTACACCATTTCGCCGGCGTGCTCCTTCTCCAACGGGAGCTCTCCCCCGGCGCGGACCAAGCGCTTGAAGAAGTCTGGGGACCATCCCATGAGGGCCCGTACCTTCTTCAGGTCACCTTCAGTCTTCAAACGACTCTCGCGGAGACCCAATTCCATCGCAGCACAGCAAGGCAAGAGAGGAAAAGTGAGCACAAGTTGGGAGTTTGAGAGCAAGATCAGATGAGAGGCGTAAAGAACTCCAGACAGTGCGTGCTTTCCTCCTTAAGTAAGCCCTCGCAACGCTTGGATGGAAACCGCAAGGAAGTCGAAGATACTACTCAAAAATTCCACCCAGCCGATGACAAGAGGGCCCGGGACCACCCCAACGATCAAGTCGAGGTTCTTACCCAGGCGAACGGTTGTCATCATGAGGCGGGAAGCCCGAAGGTGGCGGCCTGACAAGGCGCGCGGAACCGATATGATTTTCGTATCGGGAACCGACGACCTTCAATTGCGTGAGATCTGCACGCCAAAGATCTCATTTGCCGCACACGGGATACGCCACGCGGCGAGGATTTAACTCCAAACTATCATCAATGGCACATCTGAAGACCTTTGAAGACTCAGTTCGAAAGTCGAAGGATGGACCCACCTTCGGCGGAATGACTTCACCCAAGGGGTCTTCCCCAGAGGTGGGCCCAAGGGGCCACTATCAGTACCCTGGGTACCATATACTCCTTGGGATTGCAAAGATCTCAAGGGAAAGTCATCTACTTGATTTGAAGACCATCGGAGGCCCACATGTCAAACATAACTGGACCCGCTTCTCCAACATGGTTAGTCCCAGGATCGCCACGTGTACTATCAAACCGGAGCTACTGCCCACAAGGGGAAGGTCCGGGCTATGTACCGAAATGGCACCCCCGGACCTAACCTCAGACCGAGGGAAGCTCCGGAACTGACACGTGTCGGGTAACACCGGACCTATCTGTTCCCCACAGTGTGCTCCGGCGCTGCCACGTGTCCAACCGTCGGATCTTCAGCCTCTAATCTCCGGAAGACCCCACAACGGCTCCGGATCTTCAAAGGGGAATCAAGGACTTCAAGACCCGATCAAGTGTCATTAATACTATATTAATAACACACGATCGGACGACCTTAATTACCAGTAACGGTGCTGTCAAAGCCCATAACTCGGTCATTAAGGGCAATTAAACGTGTTGAATGTGTATCAATATCAGTAACCGTCGGGGCCACATGTCGGGCCAGGCTAACTTGTAACGGTCTGCACTTGTACTATAAAAGGACAGACCGACGATACATAGGGGACACTCTCCACACACTCTCCGGAGACAGGCTGACTTTACACTCTCAACTGACGTTGAACTCATACAACCAATACAACACCAACACATCCCGTGGAGTAGGGTATTACGCTCAGGCGGCCCGAACCACATAAATCTTCAGGTCTACTGTGTCATTTACACTCCACCTTCTTGAATCTCTGCGCGCCCACACCGAACCTCAAACTCCTCTAACACTTTAATAGTGTCGGGAGATCTGCCGGATCAAAACCACCGACAGTAGGATCTTGTGGCTCTGATACTAATTGCTAGACAGGACACCACACACTCAAGCACTCATGAAAGGATCAAGACAAAGTGAGACTAGAAGAGGACGAAACGCTAAGGCACTTGGTGAACTAACACCGGCCGCGCCCAAGCTGAAGATCGTGGTTGCATGCAGATGCGAAGGCAACGTGGTGCATCCGGATAGCTCGGCCAGAGGGCTGCATGTACAGGATGAATGGTCGGCGCACATACGCATGGAGCAACAAAATCCTGACTTGGCTGCCGCACATTGCACCCACAAACTGGATGTCATATCCGATACGTTGTGCTGAGCAGCAACTAGGGGCTTCAATAGAAAACTTCAATGGGCTCACTGGATCTTTTCCAGTAAACTACCTGGGTTTACCCATTACTTTGGAGAGATTGAAAATTAACGACCTACAACATCACTATTGGAAAATCGATCATTTGCGACGGCCACATTTATTTGCGACGGCCAGCCGTCGCAAATAGAATAAATTGCGACGGCCCGTCTCTGGCCGTCGCAAATAACATGGCCGTCGCCAATAACAGTTTATTTGCGACGGCCAACACCGGAGCCGTCACAAATAACAACTTATTTGCGACGGCGAACCCTAGCACCGTCGCAACTAAGGCAGCCGTCGCAAATAAGTGTTTATTTGCGACGGCTGCTAAGAGGGCCGTCGCAAGTAACATTAATTGCGACGGCTTTATGGTCCGGCCGTCGCAATTTACTTGGTCGTCGCAAATAGGGGCCTTTATCCCGACCCGACACTTCAATCTCGTCTTCATTCTGACCAGTCGACACCGCCGCCTGCCCACCGCCCTGCCGCGCGCCATCGCTGCCTGCCGTCGCCACCCTGCCGTCGCCGCCCCGCCGCCGCCCCGGCCTCGGGTCGCCGCGCCCCCGCCGCCCCGGCCCGCCGCGCCCTCCGCGATGCTGCCCCGCCCGCGGCGCCGGCGCACCGCCGGCCCACCGTAAGTGATCAGTACTGCTTCTTTGTTTTGTACCTATGCAGTTTATCATTATTCAATTTTACTATATTATCTAGCTTAGTCTCTAAGTTTCTGTTATGTATTACTGTATTATCTAATTTTCTGTTATGTATTACTGTATTATCTAGCTTATTCTCTGTTTCTGTTATGTATTATCTAGCTTAGTCTCTAATTTTACTATATTATCTAGCTTACCCACCGCTACTGATTTTTTGAAATGTTTTCGAAATGTGCAAACAACATCAGTTGATGACAACCCAACTTCTACAGGTGCTGTATTTCAGCTCCTTGTAGTCTGTCAAAATTTTGGAAACCTACAAAAGAAAAAAAAATCATACATACGGAGCTTTGCTCTCTCCTATAACATTGATAAATTGAGAAGTTAACATCATGTCTTGAGTCCCTAGATACCTGTTTAGGAATCGGCCAAGGCAGAAGCAGCTTGAAGCCTAGCAAGATTCTTCTGAAGCTGGCCCAAATGAAATGCACTAACAAGCCACAGCAAGCAGAGCTGATAATGAAAAAAAATGAAACTGTTAAGATGTATTTACCAGAACTAAATAATCCAAAGACATGCTTGGCAAAAACAAAACGTTATGTATCAAGTCCTTCAAATTATCCGATACTAGGGTCAGCAGTAGCTTGTTTTCGCATAGACAAAGATGTCAAGGATATCTTCTTTCTGTACAACTACAAACTAGGCCACAAGAAAATGCTAAAACTCCTTCCCTCTAGTAGGAATCTTGGGTAAAAGAGAGACAGTACATCATGCATTCGGGAACGCAAGACAACAAATGCAGATCCTTTTCACACGAAGGACCATGACATTAGGACCCTGATTATATATATCTTGATTAATTTCTACCTGAGAAGCACGAGCACCCTAAGAATCATAGACACAATTTGAACACAATACAAAGCAAACCAACCACTCTTTAAAGATAAAATACAACATATCGTTCCAGAGACTAGTAACTGATATAAAATATGTTTATTATGCTTTGGTAAATACTTTTTGTCAAGTGTGTGATCTTTTGATGGCGTTAGTGTTTAGAATTAATAGTTTTTTTCTATTCTGTTTAGTGTATGTTTGGACTTTAGTGCATTCAGATAATGTTTTTGAGTGACTACTTAATATATATATATAAATAAAGGGGTTTTGGGACGGCTCGGACCAACCCGAAAGGGCACGACACGCAATAAGTGTGATCGTGTCGTGTAGACCATAGTAGTCAAGGCGACATGGAAGCGAACGGGTTGGTAAGGACGTCAATGACCTGCGATTGCGTGGATGGTGGAAATGGATGTGGAATTGTAATCTAAGACCAACTTTCCTCTCACTCTTTCTCTAGTTCTTTCCTCTCTCTTAAATGACATGAAAATGAAAATGAGCAACGTAACCTATAGCAATGTATTACCCGTTTCGGATCGGCACGTCTCACATGCCATTGGCATGTGAGACGTGTAGGTTCGGAATTGTTCCTTTTTGGACAGCCTCGGAGTGACCGAGGGGGCGTGGCTTGTGACAAGACGCGGGTCCGGATTTGGACGAGATTTCGGTGGCGTAACCTTGTTGTTCTCTTCTGCACCATTTTTGGGCGTGCAGTGGAGAACAGCGGGGTTATGCTGCCAAAATTTTGTTTGAATCCGGGTCACGCGTCTCATCATGAGCATGCTCCGCTCGGTCACTCTTGGGTGGGTTTAGGATCTATCTGCCTAGGTTGTAGGGCCGTGACATAACACAACAATACATTAACGACAATTTCTTTTGCATTAAACTGCAGAGTCAAACATGGGTGAAGACCGCAGTTGGATGTATACTGGCTGGAAGAGCAAAACTGGTGGTCACTTGCCTGTGACACCTCGGTTGAAGCGGATGTTTCTTTCAAAAGAATCACAAGACACATGAGATGGCACAAAGAAGGTAAACGTGAGAACAAAGAATTCTTGACGCATCCGTCCGACGGTGATGCATGGAAGGCGCTATACCATTCCGATCCAGACTTTTCTCATGATGCGAGGAATGTTTGCATCGGATTAGCGACAGACGGATTCTCACTGTTCAGTACGAACGCCACGCCATACTCATTTTGGCCTATGTTTGTCATTCCGTACAACCTGCCACCTGCTTTATGTACGAAGAACGAGTTCATGTTTCTCGGCCTCATTGTACCTGGACCTGATCATCTCGGGTCACGTCTCAACGTGATGTTAAAACCGCTGATCAAAGAATTGAAAGTATTGTGGACAGGAGTCGAAGCGTACGACAGTTACAAGAAGCAGAAATTCAACCTTTGAGCTGCTTATTTGTGGTCCGTCCATGATTTGCCGGCATACGTCATATTTTCCGGATGGAGCACTCACGGCCGTCTGACGTGTCCGATATGTGCTTCAGACACGAATTTCTTTTGACTAACTCATGGAGGCAAAATATCTTACTTCGATTGTCACAGACGTTGGCTGCCCTCGAATCATATATTTAGGCAGCAGAGGCATGTCTTTCGAAAGAACACTATTGTCACTAAAGGACCACCAAAGTGTCTCAACGGGTCAGAAATTTCTGATATGTTGGACAAACTGGTGCCTGATGAAGGTCGTCCTGGATATTTCGTAGGTTATGGAGAGGAACACAATTGGACTCACATATGTGGACTTTGGGAGCTACCATATGTGAAGTCGTTGATTCTAATGCACAACATTGATGTCATGCATCAGGAGCGTAATATGAGTGAAAGTATCATAAGAACTTGCATGGATATGCCTGGCAAAACGAAAGACAATTATAAAGCTAGACTAGATTTGGCAGACATTTGTCACCGTCCAACTCTTGAAATCTCTGAAAGTGGTGGAAAGCCACGTGCTTCTTTCTGTCTTCGATCGAAAGAAAAGAAAGAAGTTATGAAATGGATGAAAACTTTGAAATTCCCAGATGGTTACGCAGCTAGCCTGAAATGAGCCGTAAATGTTAACACAGGAAACCTCACTAGGTTGAAGAGTCATGATTATCACATTATAATGGAAAGACTCCTATCTGTTATGTTCCGAGGCTATCTAGATGATGCGGTGTGGAAGGTTTTAGCCGAGCTCAGCTATTTCTATAGACAGCTTTGTGCTAAAGAAATCAAGATCGAGATGATGGATAAGTTAGAGAAGGAGATACCCATACTTTTATGTAAGATGGAAAAAAAATTTCCACCGGGTTTCTTCAATCCAATGCAACATCTGCTTATCCATCTTCCATTCGAAGCTAAAGTTGGCGATCCTGTGCAATATAGGTGGATGTATCACATTGAAAGAGCGCTACGATATCTGAAACCAATGGTTGGCAACAGGGCAAGGGTGGAAGGGTGCATCGCTGAAGCATATGCTCTTAAGGAAGTAGGATACTTTTCAAGTGTCTACTTTGCGGAAGAAAACAATATCAATACTTCGGAGATGCGGTACAATGTGGACAAAACACCCCCTCTACGCGACCTTTCCATTTTTCCAACAAGAGGCACCACGTTGGTAGCTACACGACCTACGTGCTATCCGAACAGGAAAGGATTGTTGCTTTACTCTACATGTACGCAAATATAGAAGGCATGCAGGAATACTTCGAGTAAGTGTTTCTCTTACGTTTATGCTAATCGACATATTTTGCTACACATGTACTCTAAAAGATGTTTTTTCATGTTCAGCGAGTTCCACAGACAATATTGGCCACATAGGCATCAACCTACGGCCAAACAAGTAGAAGCAATGCGAAAGGAAGGAATAAATGGGGGGCAGAGTTTTCTATCTTGTTTTGAGAATATGTAATATTCTCTCGTCTTCTATGTATTATAAATTACTATTATTAAAGAAGTATTATGTAATATTCTCTCGTCTTTTATAACAGTGTCAGACTCACAATGTCCATGAAGATTTGCGGCAGCTATCTTATGGATTGGTGAATGTTAGAAGCTATGGTCGATATGACGTAAATGGCTTCCTATTCCGTACAACTCATTTTGAAGCTCATCGTCCTCTCATGGCAACATCAAATTCCGGTGTTGTGACGAGAGCAATGGACACTCAAGGGAATTTAACCGATTATTATGGTATCATTAACAAAATCCTTGAATTTACTTTTACCGGAAATAAGACCCTTCGAGTTGTCTTCTTTGACTGTGATTGGTTTGATCGTACTCATGGAACTCGAGAAAACCAATTTGGAATGGTGGAAGTGAAACATAAGGACCGACTACGAGGTTATGATACATTTGTTCTTGCGCATCAAGTTGAACAAGTGTATTATCTATCTTATCCATGCACGAAGCTCAATGCTTGGTGGGTGGTATATAAGGTGAATCCTCGTGAGCGGCTATATACTCCTGGGGATGATGGTTACCATGATAGTGAAGACGTTGAAGAAGTGTACCAAGAAGAAGAGTTGCCAGGCGCTTTTATCGTCGAGCTTGGTGCAGGACTCGATCAATTAGTTGGGGACGTTGAAGAAGTTGAAGATGTAGAGGCAGATGATACGCGAAAACGAAAATTAGAACAAGCCACGATGGAAGATCGTTGGGCTGGTTTAAGGAGTAGGGCACATGCACATGACAATGATGTTCATGAATTTTGAAAGTGACTACAAGTAATGTTTTCTTGGAGATAGTAACATGAATTTTGTATATTTTATTTGCATATTACTAATTATCTAATTACAACAGGATGGCGTCAAAGAAGGGTAAGAAGGTGCCGCCGACGAGGGGGTTCTACCCCTCTAGACCTGAGGACGCTTTCGTTGGTGCCTCGTCGACTGGCAGCAGACGCTCTCAGCTGCTGGGGCACGTTCAGACCTGCTCTAGAGCTTCGTCACAGGTAAATGTCACTCGTTTTTGACAAATTCTTTAAATTCAAATTCACAATAAACTTACTTATGAATCATTTGAATGTTGTAGTCCTCACCGGCTGACTCAGGGGCTGCAGCGCCTTCGGTGAGCCAGCCCTCGATGAGGCAGCCCTCGGCGAGTCAGCCCTCGGCCAGCCAGCCGCCGGCTGGCGAGTTTGTTCCTGAGGCCTTTGACTCGGCTGGTGAGGAGCCGTCTGGGTCACCTAACATGGCGCCCCAGCAGACGCGGAGGACGAGGAGGACTAACTTTGTCAGTCCTCCCGCGGTCCCTTCACAGAGGATCGTGATTCGTCCAGTCGGAGACAGGTAATAAAAATTATAGTGTTCAATTTTAGTTTCTTTTGATTACTCAAGTAATGAATGAATAAATATCTTACAGGGCTTGGGACGACACGTCTTTCACCGGTGAGAGACACCACAGATCGGTAAACGGTGTCCTCGGGTCCATAGTGCGTTTGCACTATCCCGGGGTCATCGACGGGGTGCCTGCTCTTTCGTGGGAGGACTACGCACGCGTCCATCACAAGGAGCACGACAACCTTCAGGAGGCCGTATGGGCCGATTTTATGGTAAGCATGTTAAAAAAGTTTCTAAGTTTCAACTCTTAAACTTTTTTAGTGAACATCTCTTCAATATATTCTTTATTGCAGGCAAGATATACTTTAGAGGACCCGAACGACCGTCGCCAGTTTGAGGATGCGAGGCGAGTGTTTCACTACAACGCTGCCAAGGTGCTTTGACAAGATTTGTCGAACGCCCGTGTTCAAATTATTAATGAGCACATGAAGGCGAACCAGCAGCACGTGCTACACTTCCGCCAAGAGAGCGAGAGGCACCTGACGGAGGAGGAGTACGCGTAGGTATGTGGAGTGTAGTAAGTATTTTTTTCTGATAATTTCCTCGATGGTACTTTTAACGACTTCCAACTATGTGCAGGGCCATGTGAGCTGGTTGCAGGGTCGGACCGATGCATTTCGGGCCATTTGTCGCTACTGGGCTAGCGACGAGTTTAAAGCTAAGTCTGAGAAGGCTCGAGACTGCAGAGGGGTGGAGGGGAAGAGCAGGCACGGGCAAGATAACCAATTGCGTTTAGCTAAACGCATGGTAAGTGTGTGTAACTTATGTTTATATATTAATAATATATTGTTCGTACTAACACTTATTGACAGGAGCGCGAGACGGGGGTGCCGCCCACCCCTGCTGAGGTCTGGAAGAGAGGTCACAGGGACCCTTCTCAGCCGACGGGGTGCAGTCAGGCTGCAGCCGAGCGGTTGGTAAGTTTAGAAATCATTCATATTAAATATAACTATGTAGATTGTTGAACTTACACGGTTTTCTTGTTTTGCAGGCTAAGTACGGGGAGGAGGCTAGGAAGATATACGGCGAGGATTTCGATTGGGGACGTCAACCGATTGATCCTCAAGCCGCGTATGCAACCGGTGGTGGAAAAGCACACGGAAGGTGAGTTTACAAGTCATTTTATCGTTTTCAATTCAAAGTAATCAAGATATTTCAATTTCATATTACTGACTCTCTTTTTTATAGGCTCGCCATATTCGACGGAGTTGTCGACTCAAGGGCGGGGAGACCTGCGAGAGGCAGCTCCACGCAGGCTTCAGGCACGGGAGGTCACCGCGTATCGCAGAGGGACATTGAGATGTAGTCCCTCCGAGAAACTGCAGAAGAAAACAAAAGGTGACATGAGAAGGAAAGGAGGGAGGCGGAACGCCAAAGGATCGCGATGGAGGCCACGATCCAAACCCAGGCAGCAGCGTTGGTGCAGATGCGGGAAGCAATGGAGGTAACAAAATAAAAACTAAAATTCTCATTAATTCAGCGTAAATGACTTACTAATAGGTAGCATTTAATGTTTGTAATGACAGGCCATCGCTCGGGCGCAAGGTCTGGGAATCCAGCTACCGTTACTACCACCGGTCCTTCCAGGCGATCCTTCTTCAGCGGGTCAGGTAAGTTTCTATGTAATCCTTCTTCTCCAGCGTAATAAGATTGAGATAGATGAAAGAGAGAGATAGTTAGATAGAAGAAAATGATTGAGATAGAAGAAAGATAGAGATAGAAGAAAGGGAGACAGAAGAAAGAGTGAAAGATAGATAGAGTAGGATGGGAATGAAGAGAGAGAGTAGATGTAGATGGAGATAGAGAGAGGGGAAGATAGAGGGAGGGAGATGTATATGGAGATAGAGGGAGGAATATAGAGGGAAAAGGATAGCAATAGAGAGAGAGTGAGAAAGAAAGATAGAGTGAGAGACAAAGAGAGAAATGAAAAGAGAGGAAGAGAGACAAAGAGAGAAATGAAAAGAGAGGAAGAGAGGGGGATTTAGATGAAGATAGAGGGAGAGGAAGGGAGGGAGAGAGATGTTGATGCATTTATATTCTAACTCTAAGTTTCATTAATTGCAGGGATCTACGACGATTGCACAAACGCCGTCGTCGTCGCTACCACCGCCTGGAATGAGGCGCGACGATGACTTCGACTTCGGAGGTGGCTCCGGAGGTGGATACGGAGGTCAGACCGGCGAGTGAGCCCATGTTTAGTTTGTTGATGTTGATGCGATGTTTGTACGATGTGTTTTGAAACTGTTGTGATGTGATGTGTTCTGTGAATCTGTTCTGTGAATATTGTCTGTTCTGTGAATCTGGCCATCGAGCCGGTTAGTGTTTTCTATCTTTTTAAAAAATAAAAAACCTTATTTGTGACGGCTTTGTATACAGTACCGTCGCAAATAAGGTACCAAGCCGTCGCAATTAAGCCACTGCTATTTGCGACGGCTAGGCCGTCGCAAATAAGGTTTAATTGCGACGGCCCGACCGTTGCAAATAGCAGCGTGGGTCCCGGAGGAGGACACGTGGGCCCTGTCCACTGAACTTATTTGCGACGGCCCGGCCGTCGCAAATAGAAGCACTTAATTGCGACAGTCTGGCCGTCGCAAATAAGCTTTAATTGCGACGGTCGGGCCGTCGCAAATAATGTTGCGGGGCCCACCGGCCCGCGGCAATAACTTGCGACGGCCGCTCCTAGCCCTCGCAATTAAGCTTATTTGCGACAGTGGCTGTCGCAAACAAGCTTAATTGCGACGTTTTATTTGCGACGGCCAAAAACAGTCGCAAATAAGGAAAGCTGTCGCAAATCGTCGGGATTCCTGTAGTGCATATCCTTGACAAAGTAATGTCCAAACTCTGTGGCTGGCAGGGGAGGCTCCTCTCAATTGGTGGAAGGCGTGAATTAGTCAAATCAGTGCTAAGCTCTTTACCAATCTATGCCTTATCAGCTCTGAAGCCGCCAATCAAATTCTTCAAGGAAATTGACTGTTCACGACGCCGCTTCTTATGGGCAGGGGATCAAGATATCACTGGAGCTAAATGTATGATCAGTTGGGGGCGTGTTTGTCGCCCGTTGGATAGGGGCGGTGCTGGTGTTCTAGACCTTAATCGTTTCGGGCAAGCTCTGCGCCTGCACTAGCTTTGGAACCAGTGGATCTTCCCTATGAGATCGTGGCCTCTGCTAGAATCTCCGGTTGACAGTGGAGATCGGGCACTCTTCGCAGCCGCAACTACTGTTCGGGTGCATTCTGGAAGACGGGCTTCCTTCTGGCTCCAGCTGGTTCGATGGTGTCCCGCTGGCCTCAATGTTCCCAAATCTCTTCAAACATTCCAGGCGAAAGCATCGGACAGTAGCAGATGCCCTCCACCTCCACACTTGGATAATGGACCTCTCGCATCATTTGGACGGTCCCGCTGCTAACTGACTATGTGCACCTGTGGAATAAAATACAATTAATTGACCTGCCTTTGGATGATGAGGTTGATGATGAGATAGCATGGAAACTATCAACGTCAGGACGCTACTCAGCAAGCTCGGCATACAGGTTCCAGTTCGAGGGATGTTTCCAATCAAACTTCCAGGAGCTCATCTGGACTCCTTAGGCACCATCCAAATTCAAATTCTTCCTTTGGATACTCCTGCAGAATTGCATTTGGACGGCCGACAAGCTGCAGATATGCGGGTGGCCAAATGACTATTTTTGCACCTTGTGCAGGCGCAACCTGGAGACATCCCCCAACCTTTTCTCCGAGTGTCTGACCTCAAGAGCAGTCTGGAATATGATCTCAAATCGGTTGCGTCTGCGCAATTACATCCTGCTATTTGGCCACACGTAGGAAACCTCCAGGATTGGTATGCTGTAATCACTTATACCATTACTGCCTCGGGCACGCAAGGTCTTCGATCTCTTACACTACTCACTTGTTGGTGCCTCTGGAAGGAACGGAATGAGAGAACTTTCGGAGATTCGGAAAATTCGGCTGGGCAAATTTCCAGCAAAATTATTCAAGAAGCGAAATGCCGGTCTGTAGCAGGAGTAAGGAATCTCGCCGAGCTCATCAATTTTGCTTATCCAGCCTAACTGGTTCTCTCGGTGTAGTTGTCTCTAGTTTAGGCCTACCCTCCTGAAATCAGCTCTTTAACTTTCCTTTCAATTCTCCTATTGAGTCCCACATCTTTGTAAACTTGTTTGTTTCTATCTTGCTTAAATGGAATATACCGGAATCCGGTGTTTCAAAAAAAACAAACCGGATGCTCACGTTCTACCAACACTACGGCCATTCATCCCGTACATGCAGCGCTCCGGCCGAGCTATCCGGATGCACCACGTTGCCTTCTCATCTGCATGCAACCACGATCTTCAGCTTGGTACTCACATGCACACACATGCATGACCCAATCGCTATTCGTGCAGCAACCTCCATCGCATCACCTGCGCGCACAGATCGCGATCCAGCTGCTCCGTGCATGCAGCTGCTTCCAACCACTCGTTCTGGCACTAACCCGCGCACCACCTTGATGCACCGACGCACATATGTGCTAACAGCGAGTACACACACGATCAAACGACGCACAGACACACGATCACACGACGCGCGCCACCAGACCACGCACGAACACGATCGCATGCAATAAGGACGCGCGTCGGGTTTATTTTCTAACAATCTCCCCTAAACCTGAGCGTCGGCGTCCTTGTTCACAGCAGCACCGCTTCCTCGTCGGCGTTGGAGAGCAGCGCCTCCTCCTCCTTCTTTGGCTTGCGGCAGTCCCGGGTGACGTGACTGTGAACGCCGCAGTTGAAACACCTTCCGATGGACGACGACTTTGATTTCTATCGGGCCTTCCATTCGGCTTCCGTGAGCAGGAGTTGACCATCACCAGTAGCGGTGTCGCTGTCTTGAGTGCGTCGACAGCAACGTTCCTCGAAGGCCTTAAGCCTCCCGAGTGCCTCCTCAAATGGCATCTTCTCAACATCGCAGAACTGCTCAATCCCCGCAACGGCAGGATAGAGCCGATCTGTGACGGCCGGTATCGAGAAGCTTCTTGACTATAGTGGCATCATCAAGGGTCACCCCAAGACCCGCGAACCTTGCCGCCATGCCGCTGATTTTTCCGGTGTAGTCGTCCAGTCCAGCGACTCTGCGTCCTTCATGCTCAGCTTGTCGAACTCGCCCTTGACAGTTGCAAGGCGAGCAACACTCACGCAATCAGTGCTGACAAGCCTCGACTTGAGGCTGTCCCACACCTCATTTGCCGACTTCTTGGTTGAAACCTGCATAAGGATTTCTTCGGGTAGCGCTTGGAGACATTGTGCTCTCGCTGTCTTGTCCTTCCGCGCATCCATCACGCTTTCCACCGAAGCTACTGCCTCCCACAGGCCCTGGGCATCAAGGATTGCCTCCACCTCGATCGCCTATGTGGTGTAGCTTGCTGGCGACAACACTGGATAAGACATGGAGATTGTGCTCCCCCAGCACCATGAGGAACCATCGTCATGGAGGTAGGATCTTGTGGCCCTCATACCAATTGTTAGACATGGCACCACAAACTCAAGCACTCAAGAAAGGATGAAAGACAAAGTGAGACTGGAAGAGGACTAAACACTAGGGCACTTGGTGCACTAACACCGGCAGTGCCCAAACGCTGCTTCTATTACTCTTGCCGTTGTAACAACTGAAAGATACACAGCCTTATATAGCTAGCGCACATACGCATGGAGCAACAAACTCCTGACTCGGCTGCCGCACATTTCTTCTACCAACACTACGGCCATTTATCCCGTCCATGCAGCGCTCTGGCCGAGCTACCCGGATGCACCACGTTGCACCACGTTGCCTTCTCATCTGCATGCAACCACGATCTGCAGTTTGTTACTCACATGCACGCACGTACATGCATGACCCAGTCGCTACTCGTGCAGCAACTTCCATCGTATCACCTGCGCGCACAGATCGCGATCCAGCTGCTTCCAACGACTCGTTCTGGCACTAACCCACACCACCTTGATGCACACACGCACATATGTGCTAACAGCGAGTACACACACGATCACACGACGCGGGCCACCAGACCACGCACGAACGCAATCGCACCCGAGGACGCGCACCGTGTTTATTTTCTAACAGGGGATAGTTTTGAACGTGGTTCTGAGCTTTTAAGTTCTATAGCGCAAGACTATCATATGCAAACATCTTCATCTCCCCTGCGGGATAAAGAGGTTGCAGCTCTTGAGCTCCGCGGTCACCATCTTCGTCATCCCTCCCATAAAAGAAAATTCAAGAACTATCATCTCATACGACAAGGACCTGAATTGGAAAATAAATGGCTCTCATTGTAAAAAAGACATGATTCGCTCCTAAGGACAGACCTACAAACGAGCCTGAAATTGGAAGCACTACAGGAATCCTGATCAATTACATCGGCCAGAACCGACGTAATTAAGGCCTAAACCGTCAGGGCCGGGGGGGGTGTGGTCTAGGAGAGGTGGCGGAGGGTTGGGGGCCTCTGCAGGGAGGGTGAGGGAGGGGGACGGGGGCCAGGGAGGGGAGGGGAGGTGGAGGAGGGCCGGGGAGGGGAGGGTGGGGCCGGGGAGGGGAGGGGAGGGGGGACAACCTCGGGGAGGGCCGGGCCGGCGGTGGTCGGGGAGGGGGGCGGTCCTCGGGGAGGGGCGGGGGGGGGGGGGGGGGGGGTGGCGGGCCGGCGGCGGTCGGGGAGGGGAGTGGAGGGGAAGGGGAGGGGAGGAGGGGCGGCGCTCGGGGAGGGGGCGGGGGGAGCCGGCTGCGGTCGTGGAGGAGGAGTGGGGGGAGGATTCCATACCGTGCGGCGGCGGCAGCGTGCGCGGCGGCGGCGTGGGCTGAGGCGGCGGCGGATCGGGCGAGGCGGCGGGGAAGAAGCGGCGGGTAAAAGGAAAAGAAGAGGCGCGCGTGGGTAGGTTAAATTCCGTAACTTACGTCGGCTAAATAAGCTAATTACGTCGGCCGGTGTTACTTACACCGGCCATCCTTGAGGCCGATGTAAGTTAGTCTTAACTTACATCGGCCGACTAATTTACGTTGGCTTGGGGTCCTGGCCGACGTACGTTTTTGTTTATTGTTGTCGGTCTATTAATTTACACCGGCTGCCGACAAAAGTAAATTAACTTACATCGGTTTCTTCTGGTGATGTAAGTTACTCAACTCTCGTCGGCTGGCTGACGTAAGTTAAGCCGGCCGACGTAAGTGTTCGTGTTTCCTGTAGTGAAGGGTATATGTAAACCTAGGGATGATCCGCTATCATCGTAAACGAATTTTTGCTATATGTAATCCTATACTACCATCAAAAGCTCGCTATTATGCCCTGGAAAATGCAAAACGGCACCAATGGTACATGGAAGAATGTAAAGGAGTCTCGTGCATCACTGATAGGGTTACTCAAGAACTTTTCAACTACAAACTGTTTGTCCTAACATTGTTGTTCGAGGACTTCCATGCTATGTTCCGTCTTAGAGACTCGGACATCACTGTCATACAACTTGGGTGCTTCTAATCACTACAAGAAACGCGACCATTTGCGACGGCTTGCCGTCACAAATAACGTAAATTGCGACGGCCTATCTCTGGCCGTCGCAAAGACAGAGGCCGTCGCAAATAAACACTTATTTGCGACGGCTGCCGATGAAGCCGTCGCAAATAAGTCTTATTTGCGACGGCCAACCCTAGGGCCATCGCAAATAAAATAGCCGCTGCAAATAGGACTTTATTTGGGACGGCTGCAAAAAGTACCATCGCAAATAACATTAATTGTGGCGGCCGTAAGTTAAAGCCGTCGCAAATAACACAGCCGTCACAAATATGGGCTAATATCGGCCCCATCGCACCCTGATAGCTCATTATCACCCACCGCCCCCAAACACCACCCGCTGTCGCGCCTGTCGTCGCCCTGCCGTGCCCCCACCGCCGCGCCCGCCGCCCCCGCTCCTGCCGTCCCCCCGCTATGCCCGCCGCGGCCCCCGCCTCTGCCCCGACCCCGACGCGCCCCCGCCGCTGCCCCCGACCCCGCCGCTCCCCCGCCCCCGCCGCGCCCGCCCCCATCGTTCCTGCCAACGCTGTCGGCCGCCCCGAACGCACTGTCCAACGCCGTCGGCCTCCTACAGCACCGCCGACCTCCTCCGACGCCTCCCCACCGACCTCCCTCGACGTAGGTATGATGCAATGTTGTGATGCAATGTTGTTAAATTTTCTTTCTTCTCCATTCACACTAGCAATGTTGTGAAGCAGTTGTGATGCTAGTTATGATTAAGTGATGCAATGTTGTAAATTGTGAGCCGTCATCTACAATTGTTATGCTTAGAGTGTTGTAATTATGAGCTTATGCTAGATGATGTGATGCTTATGTTTAGGTGATTCTTATATTTTGGTGATGCTTATGTTGAAATTGTCACGTTGATTTGATACTTATGAATAGAATAGAATTGAATTGATGCTTATGTTTAAGTTTATGGTTATGTTTATATTGAGAATTAAATTGTTTATGTTTAGGTCAATGCTTATGTCTATGTTTATAATACAATTGTTTATATTTAGGTTCATGTTTATTATTTGATAAATTACAGTTTAATAATTCTTATGTTTACGTTTAATTGAATTGCTTTGTTTTTTAGATTATGGTTATAATTTTTAATTTGATTACTTGAGTGTTACTATATGTACAAAAATGGGATTCGGGTTGGCTTGACCCGACACAACCTATTTAGGACCCGACAAGGCCTATTTAGTTGGAAGTTAAAGTATGCATCTAAACTAGGGTTGTAAAATCATGCCTGGACGCCTAGGTGCCCGTCAGACGCCTGGACGCCTAGGTGCCCGCCATTAACGACAATTTCTTTCACTTTAAGCTGCAGAGCCAAACATGGATGAAGACCGTAGTTGGAAGTATACTGACTGGAAGAGCAGAACTGGTGGTCACTCGGATGAGTGGTACATCAAGTTAGATAAATTTTTTGGATTGAGCATTTTCGTTGTCAGCGGAAGATATGGTACGGTGCCCATGTACACAATGTCGGAACACCAAGTTTTTGAGAAGATTGGAGCTTTCGTTTCACTTATGTAGAAACGGTTTCACTCCACAATATGAAGTGTGGACCTTTCACGGCGAGACTAAATCTCGAGTCATAGCAGAAGTGGATGAGGATGATGATATAACAGAGGTTGATAGAATGGATGAGATGCTAGAAGCTCTGGAAGCGGAGGATCCTCTTACAAATGAGGCAGAGGAGTTCTTCGAGGAGCTGAAGAAATCACAAGAGCCGTTGCATGAACACACGGTTGTGACCGTATACTGAAAGAGTGCTACGATATCTAAATCCAATGGTTGGCAACAGGGCAAGGGTGGAAGGGTAGAAGGGTGCATCGCTGAAGCATATGCTCTTAAGGAAGTAGGATACTTTTCAAGTGTCTACTTTGTAGAAGAAAACAATATCAATACTTCGGCGATGCGGTGCAATGTGGACGAAGCACCCCCTTTAGGCGACCTTTCCATTTTTCAAAAGAGAGGCACCACCGTCGGTTGCTACACGACCTACGTGCTATCCGAACATGACAGGACTGTTGATTTACTCTACATGTACGCAAATATAGAAGGCATACGGGAATACTTCGAGTAAGTGTTTGTCCTACATTTATGCTAATTGACATATTTTGCTACACATGTATTCTAAAAGATGTTTTTTCCGTTCAGCGAGTTCCACGGACAATGTTGGCCACATAGGCATCAACCTACGGCCAAACAAGTAGAAGGGATGCGAAAAGAAGGAATAAATGGAGGGCCGAGTTTCCTATCCTGGTTTCGAGATTATGTAATACTCTCTCGTCTTCTATATATTATAAGTTACTATTATTAAAAAAAGTGTTATTTTAACTTACGACCATTTTTGACAGTGTCGGACTCACAATGTCCATGAAGATTTGCGACAACTATCTTATGGATTGGTGAATGTTAGAAGCTATGGTCGATATGACGTAAATTGCTTTCGATTCAGTTCAACTCATTTTGAAGCTCTTCGTCCTCTCGCGGCAACATCAAATTCCGGTGTTGCGACGAGAGCAGTTGACGCTCAAGAGAATTTAACCGATTATTATGGGATCATTAACAAAATCCTTGAATTTACTTTTGCCGGAAATAAGACCCTTCGAGTTGTCTTCTTTGACTGTGACTAGTTTGATCGCACTCATGGAACTCGAGAAAAGCAATTTAGAATGGTGGAAGTGAAACATAAGGACTGACTACGAGGTTACAATACATTTGCTCTTGCACATCAAGTGGAACAAGTGTATTATCTACCTTATCCATGCACGAAGCTCAGTTCTTGGTGGGTGGTATATAAGGTGAATCCTCGTGAGCGGTTATATACTGCTAGGGATGATGGTTACCATGATAGCGAAGACGTTGAAGAAGTGTAACAAGAAGAAGAGTTGTTAGACACTTTTATCGTCAAGCTTGGTGCAGGACTCGATCAATTAGTTGGAGATGTTGAAGATGTAGAGCCAGATGATATGCGAAAACAAAAATTAGAACATTCCACGATGGAAGATCGTTGGGATGGTTTAAGGAGTAGGGAACATGATAATGATGTTGATGAATTTTGAAAGTGATTACAAGTAATGTTTTCTTGAAGATAGTAACATGAATTTTGTATATCTTATTTGCATATTTACTGATTATCTATTAAAACAATATGGCATCAAAGAAGGGTAAGAAGGTGACGCCGACGAGGGGGTTCTACCCCTCTATACCTAAGGACGCTTTCCCTGGTGCCTCGTCGAACGGGAGCAGATGATCTCAGCTGCCGGGGCACGTTTTGAGCAACTCTAGAGCTTCGTCACAGGTAAATTTCACTTGTTTTTGACAAATTTTTCAAATTCAATTTCCAATTAAACTTACTTATGAATCATTTGAATGTTGTAGTCCTCACAAACTGACTTAGAGGCTACGGCGCCAGTTGAGCATGGCTACCATTCGGTAAGCCAGCCCTCGGCTAGCCAGCTCTCGACTGGCGAGCCTTCTGTTCCTGACCCTTTTGACTCGGATGGTGACAAGCCTTTTGGGTCACCTGACGTAGCACCCCAGCAGACGTGGAGGATGAGGAGGACTCACTTTGTCAGTCCTCCACCATTCCCTTCATAGAGGATCGATTCGTCCGGTCAGAGACAGGTAATAAAAATTATAGTGTTCAATTCTGGTTTCTTTTGGTTACTTAACTAATGAATCAATAAATATCTTGCAGGGTTTGGGACGACAGGTCTTTCGCCGGCGAGAGACACCAAAGACCAGTGAACGCTGTCCTCGGGTCCTTAGTGCGTTTGCACTATCTCGAGGTCATCGACGGGGTGCTTGCTCTTTCGTGGGAGGACTACGCACGCGTCCATCACTAGAAGCACGACAACCTTCAGGAGGTCGTATGGGCCGATTTTATGGTAAGTATGTTAAAAATAGTTTATAAGTTTTAACTCTTAAACTCTTTTAATGAACATCTCTTCAATATATTATTTATCACAGGCAAGGTATACTTTAGAGGACCCGAACAATCCTCCCCTGGTTGAGGATGCGAGGAGAGTGTTTCACTACAACGCTGCCAAGGCGCTTTGACAAGCTTTGTCGAACGTCGTGTTCAAATTATTAATGAGCACTTGAAGGCGAACCAGCACCACATGCTACACTTCCGGCAAGAGAGCGAGGGGCACTTGACGGAGGAGGAGTACGCGCTGGTACGTGGGGTGTAGTAAGTATTTTTTCTGATAATTTCCTCGATGGTATTTTTAATGATCTACAACTATGTGCAGGGACACGTGAGCTGGTTGCAGGGTCGGTCCGATGCATTTTGGGCCCTTTGTCGGTACTGGGCTAGCGATGAGTTTAAGACTAAGTCCGGGAAGGCTCGAGAGTGCAGAGGTGTCGAGGGGAAGAGCAGGCATGACCAAGATAACCACTTACGTTCAGCTAAACACATGGTAAGTATATGTAACTTATGTTTATATATTCATAATATATTGTTCGTACTAACACGTATTGATAGGAGCGCGAGACGGGGGTGCCGCCGACCCCTGCTGAGATCTGGAAGAGAGGTCACAGGGACCCTTCCCAGCCTCAGGGGTGCAGTGAGGCTGTAGTCGAGCGATTGGTAAGTTTAGAAATCATTCATATTAAATATAACTATATAGATTGTTGAACTTACACGGTTTTCTTGTTTTCTTGGCTAAGTACGGGGAGGAGGCTAGGAAGATACACAGCGAAGATTTCAATTGGGAACGTGAACCAATCGATCATCAAGCCGTGTATGTAAGCAGAGGTGGAAAAGCACACGGAAGGTGAGTTCATAAGTCATTTTATCATTTTCAATTCAAAGTATTGAAGATATTTCAATTTCATATTACTAACTCTCCTTTTTATAGGCTCGCCATATTCGACAGAGTTGTCGACTCGAGGGCGGCGAGACCTGCGAGAGGTAGCTCCACGCAGGTTTCGTCGGTGGGCACGTCAGGTTGCCGCATCTCGCAGAGAGACATCAAGATGTAGTCCCTCCGACAAACTGTAGAAGAGAACATCAGGCGACAGAAGGAGGAAAGGAGGGAGGCGGAACAACAAAGGATCTCGGTGAAACAACAAAGGATCGCGTTGCAGGCCACAATCTCTTTCTAGGAAGCCTGGATGGCACAGATGCGGGAGACAATGGAGGTAACAAAATGAAAACTGAAGTTCTCATTATTTCAGCATAAATGACTTACTAATAGGTAATATCTAATGTTTGCAACAACAAGTCATGGCTCGGGCGCAAGGTTTGGGGATCCAGCTACCGCCACTTCCGGTCTTTCCAGACGATCCTTCTTCTGCGGGTCAGGTAATTTTCTATGTCAACTTAATAATTCTAGTTTTACTACAACTTTACAAAAATAAAGCAAGGAAATATAGTGAGAGTGAGAGATAGTTAGATAGAGTGAGAGATAGAGTTAGAAGAGGGAGGAAAAAAAAAAAAATCATGAGATAGAAGAAAGAGAGAGATAGTTAGGTAGAAGAAAAGGATTGAGATAGAAGAAAGAGAGAGATAGAACAAAGATTGAGAGATAGTTAGATTGAGTGGGAGAGAAATGAAGAGAGGGAGATGTAGATGGAGAAAGAGGGAGAGGAAGATAGAGGGAGATGTAGAAGGAGACAGAGGGAGGAAGATAGAGGGAAAATGATAGCAATTGAGAGATAGAGTGAGAGAGAGAGATAGATTGATATAGAGAGAGAGGAATGAAAAGAGAGAGAAAGAGGGGATATAGATGGAGATAGAGGGAGAGGAAGGGAGGGAGAGAGATGTCGATGCATTTATATTCTAACTCTATATTTTATTAATTGCAGGGATCTGCGACGGCTGCACTCCGTCACCGCCGTTACCGCCACCTGGAATGAGGCGCGACAACGACTTTGACTTCGGAGGTGGCTTGGGAGGTCAGACGGGCGAGTGAGCTATTGTTTTGTTTGTTGATGGTGTAGCGATGTATCGACGATGTGTTTTGATTCTAATATGTGACTATTGTGATTTGTTTGTGATATATTGTTTGTTGTGTTTCTGGCCATCGAGCTGGGTAACATTTCTTGTTTTTAAAAAATAAAAAACCTTATTTACGACAACTTTATATACAGTACCGTCACAAATAAGGCTCCAGGCCATCACAAACTAGCCTCTTTTATTTGCGACGGCCAGACCGTCGCAAATAGGGCCTTAATTGCGACGGCCAGGTGTAACACCCAAAATTTTCAAATTTTGAAATAAAGGGAAATGTACTAGGAATGCATCATGTGTGCTGCATTTGATTTGAAAATTTGATTTTAAAATGCGCTAGAATTTTGCTTGAAATTTGAAAAGGAATTCAAATTGTAAGAAAAGAAAGGAAAAAGAAAAGAGAAAAGAGAAATAGAAAAGAGAAACCCGCTTGGGCCTTAACCTTGCCAGTGGCCCATCTCCTTTCCCCTCCCATTTTCCTTTTCTTTCCCCCGCCGGCCAAATCCCACAAAGGCCTAGTTTGGCCCCGCGCCCCCTTCCCTTACCCTTCTCCCTCTCTCTGCGCACTGGGACCTGCCCGTCAGGGATTTCCCTTTCCTTACGCCGCGCGCCCGACTGCGCCCTGCTGATGCTGCCCCGATTCAAACACCGGCATGAAATCACCGGCCTTAATGGCCCTTGTCGCCTTCCATCGCTGTGGATCACCTTCCATGCTTCGCCGCCCCCCGTCCCCCTATAAATCCCGTCCGGCGCCACCGTTTTTCCCCCACCCCGAGCTCGAAACCCTAGCCGCTGTGCCAAGGTAATGGCGCCGCCGTTCTCGTCGCTCTAGCCGATGCCTCTCCTCGATTCCATGCTCAACTTGTTCTCTATGACTGTAGGAACTCGCCAGACATCTTCAATCGGGGATTTCGCCGCCGCTTCGTCGGTTTCGTCGAGCTCCGCTGAAGACCGTCGCCGCCCGACATCGCCGACGCGCCTCCGCCCCGACGCGAGCTCCGCCCCCCCCCCCCCCCCCCCCTAGGTGAGCTCCTCTCATCCCCCTCTCTCTTTTTTGCCATAGCAGCGTAGTCTTGGGCGCCGTTTTTGCCGTTTGGCCATCGTCGGCGAGGCCCCGCCGCCGTGGCGCCGCCGGGTCTGGTGCGCGCGTCGCCGTGCCCTAGGTGTGCGTCGCCTCTGTGGCGACATGGCCCATCCTCGACCGTCGATCTAAGGCCGACGGCCGAGATTAGAACTGCGTACCCCTTCAATTTTTTTAAAATCTGGGCCGCACGCTTTAGATCCAATGGCCCAGGTTGATTTAGGTTTAAACATTGCCGATTTTGCACATGACCCCCTGCGCAAAATTAAATTAATTACACTTAGGTCCTGTATTTTATGAAATAGCCCCTGAACTTTAATTAATTTATGACAGCACTGTTAAAATGAATAAATATGGTATTTTAGCCCCTGTTTTCACCATTCATTATGTTTTTAGCCTTTGTAAATTATAATTAACCCTCTGGTTATGTTATAAAATATTTTTAGACCCCTGTTCATGTCTGTTTTGCATAAAAACCCCTGTGTTAGTGGATATTTACATAAAATCATATGTTGTCTCTCTCTTTTCTACAAATTACCTTAAGGCAATATTTGTTAACATTTTCTAATCTGATTAGGACCAAAATAATGTGTTTAATCTACTGTTTCATGCTGCATCTCTAATAAACACATATAGACACTAAAATCCAAACCTCAACCCACATCACCAATTAAAACAACAACTAAGGAAATAATTGCTAGCGACATAACTGCGTAGGTTTTCTTTTGTGATTGCGTAATTGGGATGTCCCTATCTTTTCTTGCTTCTTATTGTGTGTTGTCATTTTCTGTTCCACATGCGATGATGTATTTAGAGTCGGTTCTCGAGCCGGCCTACGACCCTCAGGACTACCCCTTCTACGATCCACACTTCCAAGGAGGCAAGTTCCTTGACCATTTTGCACCTGTTTTACTAAGTTTTAGTTAGTTGCATGCTTAATAAATTGAATCCTATTTACTGCACCCTTCCATATAATTCCTTGTCACCGGGTGGGTTTGGGTATATATTATTATTACTTTTACGCTTAGCCATGCTTAGTATTGGGAGGGAAATTCTCTACATACATGTTATAATATTAATTGTTGTGATCATTTATTGTGATATGGTGAAATGAATTGTAGTGGATAAGAATCTGGCGGGTTGGTTTGTTTGGTATGGTGTAGTACGCACGAGACCCGGGTTTTGGGGTATGAACCTTGCCGGATTCTAAGGACCGGTTTATGGAGGAAGCCACAAAGATTTATAGTATCACCACAAGACTGAGTATGGGGCAGCTTGGTTGATTAATTAGGCCTCTCCCGGCGTAGTATTGGTGATTGGATAGTGCGGGGAATTGGTTGAGGGTGTACTGCCTTGGGATCCGCATAGCTCAAGAGGGGGCAACTGGGGTGTTGAGACTTGGTTTAACGGCTCACACTTTTGTACAGGGGTGAAACCTCAGAGGGCTAGTACGCGTCGGGAAAATCTTTGTAAAGACCTCATAGTGATCTCCTTGCCTCACACCAAAGGAAGTGTGCAATGTGGTTCGCGACCATGGGCATCAGGGAGGTTTACTTAGTCCACTTGGCAACAAGGGATGAAATAACGGCTTGTTGGTAAAGGATACATTCTTTGCAGAGATTTAGAAACTGTCATGACATCCGTGCTCACGGACAAGAGCGGCTTGGTGTCCAATTCATAATTAGTCAATGGATGGGAATGGAGGTTTGGTTGGTTTGGGTTTGGCATATACTTGGGTTATGGTTGGGTACACTCACCAAGAAGTAGGTGCTAATAAAAGCTAAGGATATGATGTAATGCTATAGTGCTCAACCCAAATTTGGCCTTTCTTTCTAAAAGTCTGCATGTCATCTCTTCCCCACTCGCTGAGTGTCGTTGGTACTCAAATTTGCTTGTTGCTTATCTTTCCTCAGTCTACAATGGAGAAGATGTGGATAATGAAGACTTCTACGCTGATCCGGATGAGACGTTCTAGGCTGGCGCAAACCCCTGGACAATACCTGTGCATGGAGCCACACTAGTTTACTTTTCCGCTGTTTTGCTTTGTAATCTTATTTTAGACCTACGGGTCATTATTGTAAGACATTTATGTATTCAAACATGTCTTGTAATAAATGATATTACACTTTCGTCTACACATGTATGATGTGAACCGATCCTGGCATACATGTGGAAGCCATCTGGTTGTCTTGTTGGGACCGGGTGTGACACCAGGCTATCGCAAATGGCTGCGTGGGTCCCGTCAGATGAAAGTGCGGGACCCATTGGTTGAACTTATTTGCGACGGCATAGCCGTCGCAAATAGGGACTTAATTGCGACGGCCTGGCCGTTGCAAATTGACATGTGGGGCCCATCGGCCCCCTGGCAATAATTTGCAACGGCTACTAGCGGCCATCGCATATAAGCTAATTTGCGACGAATAATTTGCGACGGCCAAAAGCCGTCACAGATAGATTATTTGTGACGGTTTTTGCCTTATTTGCGACGGCTCTGGCCGTCGCAAATCGTCGGGATTCCTGTAGTGAATTGTCTCCATCCTAATCCTTCTTGAAATTCATACCATTAAGCTAATGGATGACATTCGTCTTTATGTGTAGATTGAATCATGCTAGTGACAAAGCCATCATAATTATTGGGTACCTAAACCCTGTCAAGATTTCACAAAGCGCATCGAACCCTACAGTTTATGAGAAGCACGAGCGGTACTGTCAGGACCCCTTCTCCGAACTCATGTGTGCTTCCCATACCAATTCTTGAATTAGTCGTTGGTACACACATATATACAGAATGGAACATGATCCATACAATATATTTATTACATATTGTTGGACTTAATCAAGCTGTGGTCCGTTGAAGTTTTCAGTTAGCGTGGAGTGAGCCATGCAGCGGCCATGCAGGGAGTCGGTGGAAGCCGAGAGCTTGGAGCACCAAGTCAATAACATGCTCATGGTGCACGGCGTGTGTGTCCGGGTCTTTGGATCGTGGGTGACCACGACGTTGTGTTAGGCCAGTATTTAAGTACCTTGTAATCAGTTTGCTAAGTACGATGAAAGAAAAAACAGAGCCTCGTTTCTGGTCTCAGAGCCGAGGTCAGTAGCCCCGAGTTCATCCAAGCCTTCATCATGTCGTTCGATCGGGACGGTGGCGGCGTGACGTACCAACTGCCGTGGCTGTCGGCAACGAACTACATCACTTGGGTGATCCGAGGGCAAGCAGTTCTGGAGGTCGAAGAGATCTGGGAAGTGATCGAGCTGGAGAACACGCGCATTGTCGACGGCAAGAAAGACAAGAAGGCATGGGCACACCTTCTCCAAGCCATACCCGAAGGACTGATTTTGCATGTGGCAAAATAATGTCTGCAAAGGAGGTTTGGGATTGCTTAAAAGCGCGATTCATCGGAGCAGATCATGTTAAGGAGGCGAGACTGCTGACTCTATAATGTGAGTTTCGTGGTCTGCAGATGGTGGGAGAAACACTTGTTCGGCTCGCCTGAAGAATTTTGGCGATGTCGATCTGCTACACCTACAAACCTGGGCAGTTTGTTGGAGAATGCGGCGCAGGTGAAGGAGTTACTTGATTTCATTCCCAAACAATTCATCCATTGCATGGTGGGCATGGAACAGTTCTGCGACTTGAAGACAATCACATTTGAAGAAGCCCTCGGGCGCCTTAAGGCCTATGACGAGTGTGTCGGCCGCACATCTGCAGGAGGCAATGGTGATGGCCAGTTACTTCTCACTCATGCCGAGTGGGAAGCATGACACAAGAAGGAGTTTGGGGAGTCTTCAGGAAAAGGGAAGAATGTTGATGGCGGCGGGTGCGGTCGGGGTGGCTGTGGACGCGGCAGAGGTCAGAGAAATGGAGGACGCGGCGAGTCGGCGTCCAAATGCAAAGGTGCCGACACCGGTATCAAGACAAGGGATAAAAGCCACATACAGTGCTTTAACTGCGACAAGCATGGGCACTATGCAAGTGAGTGCAAATCGCCGAAGAAGGAAGAAGCAAACTTTGCCAAGGAGACTGAGGAAGAGCCTGCATTGATGCTTGCGGTGGCAGAGATGATGTTGCCGGACAAGTCCGAGGAGAGTGGCAAGGATGTTTTCCTCAATGAGCAGAGTGTGTGGCCAGAGTTGCAGTTGACAGAGGAAGGTGCAACCACGGGAGATGTGTGGTACCTTGACAACGGTGCGAGCAGTCACAAGACGGGTGACAAGGCAAAGTTCCAAGAACTTGATGAAGCAGTCACTGGCCATATAAGGTTTGGTGATAGCTCCACCGTAGAGATCATGGGGGAGGCTCAATTCTTTTCTCCTGTTGAAATGGCGACCAGTGGCTACTGCAAGAGGTGTACTTCATCCCAAAGCTGAAGAATAATCTGGTGAGTCTCGGCCAACTCACAGAATTGGGACACAAAGTGGTGATGGAAGATGATACACTGAAGCTGTTTGACAATGTGTCATCGTGTCTTATCATGAGGGTGCAGCGGTCTCTGAACCGGCTTTACTGGATCAGGTTGAGGCGGGCCGAACCAACATGTCTCCTGACAAAGCTAATGGACTCAACGTGGCTCTGGCACCCGCGCCTAGGGCATGCAAACTTCCAAGCCTTGAAGATGCTCACTGAAAGGAAGATGGTGGCGGGAGTTTCCCTGATTGAACATCCGGACCAGCTATGCCACGGATGTTTGGTGGCTAAACAGGCACGATGTCCCTTTCCGGCCATGGCTCAGTATCGAGCCGAGGGGAGTCTGGAGCTGCTGCACATGGATTTGTGCGGACCTATCACTCCATGAACAATTGCCGGCAACAAGTATTTTATGCTCATCGTCGATGACTACTCACGGTGGATGTGGGTGCACCTGATCAGATCAAAGGATCAGGCATCTCTGTTTTTGAGAAGTTCATTGCTCAAGTGAAGGACATCTCTGGACGTTGAATCAAGATGTTGAGGACTGATCGTGGCGGGGAATTCTTGTCGGCCAGGTTTGAACAAATCCATGAAGAGGCTGGTATTGTGAGGCACCTCACCGCGCTATACACCCCATAACAAAACGGCGTGGTGGAACACCAGAACCACACTATCATGGGGATGGCAAGATCAATGCTGAAGAGCATGAAGGTGTCCGGGAGCTTCTGGGAAGAGGCCGTTTGTCATGTTGTGTATCTGCTAAATCGACTCCCCACGAAGTCGATGGGTATGAGCACCCCATTTGAAGCATGGAATAGCAGGAAACCACATGTGGGTCACGTACAGGTGTTTGGGTGTGTCATCCATGTCAAACCAGTGGCATCACATCTAAAGAAGTTGGAGGACAGGAGTCATCAAATGGTCCCTCTGGGAGTCGAAGAGGGGTGCAAGGCACATTGCATGTTCCATCCTCAGCGCGACAAATTGGTGGTAAGCCGAGACGTCGTTTTTTAGGAGAACCTTGAGTGGGCATGGGAACCAGGAGATAGTGAGCTGGTAGATTTTGTTGTAGAGGAGGAGCTCCAAGAACAACCTGCAACACTACGAGGAATGCTTGCAGAAAATCAAGCACTTGAAAATGATCCTGATCACCAATCGGCATCTCGAGCAAGTTTGGAACCCTCACCACAAACTCCACCGGCTGTAGGATATGACAGTGGCCGAGCATCATCAGGATTTGTCTCTCTACCAGGAAATGCAAGGAGCAGAGGCACGACAACATTGCAATTTGACAGAGGAAAAGCTAACACATCTGCAGGAGATATTCAGTCGGCTGTACAGGGAGTGTCAGCTACACCTTCACCAGGAGAGGAGAGCACTTATGGTGGACCAGTGAGATACAAGCCTCTATCAGAGATAATGGAACGAGCACCAGTAGTAGAGCTGGATTATTGGGATTCTGATGATGACGCTCTGCTGGCAGAAATTGAAGAGCCTATGATCCTGTTTGACACAGCTGGAACTTGTTACAAAAGAAGCTTATTTAAAAAGCTAAGTAGTTTCTGCTTATGTCATACTTTTAGACCCTGTTTGGCACAGCTAGAACTTGTTACAAAAACGGCCTATTTGAAAAGTTAGTGGAAAACAACTTCTGCTTTTGTCCTGCTTTTACTTCATTCTAGTAAGCAACTGAACTAATAAGCTGTTACAAAATTTTTCTATTTGGCACACCCTCAACTTATTTTTATGAAGAAGCTGCAGCAGAAGCTGTGCCAAACAGGGCCTTAGTTCATTCTAAGAAGCAGCTGAACAAATAAGTTGTTACAGAATCTTTTTGTTTGGCACACCTCCAACTTATTTTTATGAAGAAGCTGCAACAGAAGCTGTGTCAAACAGGACCTATGTCTTTCTCTGAAGCTGCACGACAACCTGATTGGGAGGAAGCAATGAGAAGACAAATAGTGTCCATTGAGAGAAATGCAACTTGGACACTCACAAAACTTCCGGCAGGTCACAAACCCATCGGTGTAAAGTGGGTTACAAGCTAAACAAGGATTTAGCTGAGGAAATTGTCAAGCACAAAGCCAAATTAGTGGCTAAAGGATATGTCAGTAAGACATTGATTTTGAAGAGGTGTTTGCACCTGTTGCAAGGCTGGATACTGTAAGGGTGATACTGGCACTGGGTGCTAGCAGAAGATGGCAAGTACATCATTTAGATGTGAAATCAGCATTCCTCCATGGAGATTTGGAGGAGGAAGTTTACATCAGTCAGCACGAAGGTTTTACAATGAAGGGAAAGGAGCACCTAGTTCTGAAATTTAAGAAAGGCTTGTACATTTTGAAGCAAGCTCCGAGGGCCTGGAATCAAAGGATAGATAAAAGTCTGAAAGCTTTTCATTTCAGCAGATGCCCACAAGAACATGCAGTCTACAAGAAGGGTGAAGGTCAGTCAGCCGTCCTCATAGGTGTTTATGTCGATGATTTTATTGTGACAGGAGCAAGTCAGGAGGTCATTGAGGATTTCAAATACGGAATGAAGTCTGAATTTGAAATGAGCGATCTAGGATTGCTTCGGTTCTACCTTGGAATCAAAGTGGATCAGCAGAGAGAAGGGATCACCGTCAAGCAAACTGGTTATGTTCTAAAAGTGTTAAAGCAGTTTGGCATGGGGGACTGCAGACCTGTCAAGACTCCCATGGAGCACAAACTGAAAATACACAAGGACACTGAAGGAGAACCGGTTGATCCCACTGAATATTGTCGAGTGATTGGTTGTCTAAGGTATTTAGTTCACACCCGGCCTGATTTATCATTTGCAGTCGGTGTCCCAAGCAGGTATATGGAAAGGCCGACAGTGATGCATCAAAAGGCAATTAAACATATCATGCAATATTTGAAGGGAACTTTGGAGTATGGTCTGTGGTACTCTAGAGGAAAGGAGGAGCTGCAAATCACTGGTTATTCAGATAGTGATCTGGCAGGTGACGCAAATGACAGCGGAAGCACTGGTGGCATGACATTTTACATTGATGACAACATGGTCTCATGGTGTTCACAAAAGCAGTGGACAGTTGCACTGTCATCTTGTGAAGCAGAGTTTATTGCAGAAACAATGGCGGTGTGTCATGCTCTGTGGCTGAGAAGTCGGTTGGAGGAACTGAGAGATAAAGAACCCAAGACAGTGAAGTTGCTTGTGGACAATCGATCAGCCATCGCCCTGATGAAAAACTCAGTGTTTCATGGACGAAGCAAACACATTCGCACCAGGTACCATTTTATACGTGAGTGTGTGCATGAGGGGCAAATCTCAGCGGAGTTTGTGCCCTCTGAAGAAAAGGCTGATATTCTGACGAAGCCTTTGTCTGTTGAAAAGCTGGGTGAAATGCGTCATCTGTTAGGAATTCAGTATCTTGGACCACATCAAGATTAGGGAGAAGTTTGTTGGACTTAATCACGCTGTGGTCCGTTGAAGTTCTCAGTTAGCGTGGAGTGTGCCATGCAGCGGCCATGCAGGGAGTCTGTTGAAGCCGAGAGCATGGAGCACCAAGTCAATAACGTGCTTGTGGTGCACAGCGTGTGTGTCCGGGTCTTGTGGATCGTGGGTGACCACGACGGTGTGTTAGCCAAGTATTTAAGTACATTATAATCAGTTTTCTAAGTATGATCAATGAAAAAATAGAGCCTCGTTCTGGTGCTCAACCCTATGATCATTCATCTACTCATCACTCATATTGCCTCCAGTATCTCCCAAATACCATATAGATCTTACAATCATGTCTTATTTTACACTAAGGTAGCTGGATAAAGGACCACCATAAGAGGCAAAGAACATCGGAATGTGCTCGCGCCATGCCCACAGGAAGACTTGAGCGTAAGAGAATATCATAAATTTCATCTCCATATTCTGCATCTGGTCTTGTTCTTAATATATATATTAAGTAAGAGTGAATACGTACTGCACTAAACAAGCCTTAACACTACTCAAAAGATAATTCATGCATTATGGCTTTAGCAAGCATAGGTCATTCGACTTAGCTGCTTCATGCAAGTGCTCTCCTTATAAAGATATTTACAATATACGATGGGAGAGGAAGTTGAAGTCAATGTTTTAGTTGGTTAAACTTGGGGATATTCAATCAATCCCGCCAGTTCCCAAGTTTTAAGGGAGTCTTCAGACACAGTCTGCTGACTCTGATACTTAGTGAATCTTCCAAGGCACGAGCATCTACGTCCAACTAACACATCAAGGAAGGGGTATAATAAACTATAATCACTGAGAGCTCAAGATCATAGTGTCTTAGTAACCGTCATAACAGCTATACGGATAGATTAACACTCCGTAGAGGTTGTACACTTTATCCACATTCTATGCTCTTGGCAAGGGAATAGCATAACACTCCACTTATGTTCTCCGAATGACCCCACAATTCCACCTTGGAACATACCCAGGGACTATACGGGCAATTACTCTCCCAGTAAATAATGGGCAGTAACTTTCACATGCCTTCTCCTGGGTATTCTAAGCCACTGCTAACTAGTAGGAGACTCTTGTGCACTACAGGAAATGATGGCCAGAAACCATCATGGTTTGTAGTAGTACTGAGATGACACTATGTTAAGGTCCAAAGAATTGATCCTTATATTGTGAGGTGAGCTTCATTCGATCCATGACAGTTGGACCAGATTCATGGGGCCTCTGCCGCCTTCTTGCTCAGATACACGGTTCGGTTGGGGCGGGGGGGGGGGGGGGGGGGGCTCCTCCGACCACTCCTCCGCTGAGGCTTCCTCCCCGCTCAGATTTGCCGGGAGAGGGGGGGGGCACCATCGCTGCCGCCCCCGACCGCGAGATCTAGCCTCCTGACCACCTTGGCTGTCATCCCATATTCATGGAAAGGGGATCCATCTTCTTACTTCTTTGCAGTTCCATACAAATTTATGGGGTGTTCTACACCTACACCTCAACTCCTTAAAGGGATCCATCTTCTGACTTCTTTGCAGTTCCATACAGATTTATGGGGTGTTCTCCACCAGCACCTCAACTCCTTTGTGGACCCATTCAGATTTGTAATAGGGGTGTTCTCCATGGCCGGCCCCCCTCCATTCCTCCTCTATCGCCCCATCCAGATTTGCGGGGTCGCGGGGGTCCTCATCGAGGGTGGATCAAAGTGTCCCAGACCAATCGGCAGCTATGACATCACCAGTCATCGGTCGCATTCACAGATCTAGTGCGTCCGTTAGGCCCCAATAGATGATGTTGTAAGCCTTGCTTTGGCCACCTCCCTTCCTCCAAATTTACGAGGGGTGTGGTGGATTGGCAATCATAAAGGATCCACCAAGGGAGGACCCGTGCAGCCACAGTCCCAAGGTGCTACAATTATCAAGATTGGAAACTATAGGAAACGCGACCATTTGCGACAGCCCACCATCTCAAATAGATTAACTTACGACAGCCTGCACATGGCCGTTGCAAGTTAAAAAGTTGTCGCAAATAGAAGCTTAATTTGTGACGGCGAGCCCTAGTGCCGTCGCATATTATTTGGCCGTCGCAAATTGAAGCTTAATTTGTGACGACCGATCCTAGTATCATTGCAAATTATGTTATTTGCGACAGCAAACTCTAGCACCGTCGCAATTTAACTTCCCATCACAAATTAAGGGGATATACCCCCAGCCCACGCGGCCCGACTCCCATTTCCTCACGATGCCGCCGCCACTTACTCCCGATGCCTCCTCCGCCTACCTTTCTCTCCCTCTCGGCCGCCGCCAATGCCCTATGCCGCCGCCGCTGCAAACCGTAATGCGACGCCACCGCTGCTGCAAACCATAGCGACGCAGCCGCCGCTGCCCGACGCTGCCGCCAGCGCCCACACTGCTCACGCCGTCGCCGCTGCCCACACTGCTACTGTTCATGCCGCCGCCGTCCACGTCCCCGCCACCGCTGTCCATGCCACCGCCGCCACCACAGCAATGTGATGTATGCATGTGATGTATGTATGTGATGTATGGCATGACATGTGATGCCCACGCCGCCGCCGCTGTCCGTGCAGCCGCCGCTGCCCACGCCGCCACTGCCCACACATTAGTTGTGTGATGTATTGCATTATGTTAACTTTCCCTTTGTTGAATAATTAGATATTTTATTGTTAATTAGTTGTTAATTGTTAATTTATTAGTTGATTATTTGTTAAATAGTTAATTATTTGATTCATAGAATAATTAGTTGCTAAAATGGTTTAATTAGTTGATAACATTTTCGTCGAGACAGGTAAGGAGGCGAAAAAGTGACGGTGAGGGCTGCAAGCTCCCGTGCGTGGACGGCGGGCCCCGATATAGCGTTCTCATCTTTCACCAACTTACGATGGTTAACCATAAAGCTGCCGTAAGTTAAAGGCGGCCCGGGCGGGGCATAACTTGAGACGTCTGATTCAGTTCTCTGTCTCTCTTGTTCTTTCCTCCTCTCTCGTTCATTCCTCTTTCTCGTAAATGACTCAAAAATAAAAGATTAACGTAACTTGTATAATATGCGTATGTGAAATCGTTGATTCTAAGGCACAACATTGATGTCATGCATCAAGAGCATAACATGGCCGAATGTGTCATAAGCACATGCATGGACATGACAGGCAACGAAAGACAATTTAAAGGCTCCAAAGGATCCCACTGAGCTTTATAACTGTCCATCTTTTGAGCTCTCTGAAATTGGTGGTAACCACACGCTTCTTCCTGTCTTCGACCTAAAGAAAAGAAAGAAGTTCTCAAATGGTTGCAAAGTTTGAAATTCCCATATGGATATACAGCTAGTATAAGACGAGCTGTAAATGTGAAAACGGGAAAGATCATTGGGTTGAAGAGTCATGATTATCACATAATCATGGAAAGACTTCTACCTGTTATGTTTTGGAGCTACTTTGACGATGCGGTGTGGAAGGTGTTAGCCGAGCTTAGCCACTTATATAGACAACTCTATGGTAAAAAATCATGATAGAGATGATGAGTAAGTTGGAGAAGGAGATTCTGATACTATAGTGTAAGATGGAATTTTTTTCCTCTAGGGTTCTTCAATCCAATGCAACATCTCCTAATCCATCTTCCATTTGAAGCGAAAGTGGGAGGTCCCGTGCAATATAGGTGGATGTATCATATTGAAAGAGCACTAATATATCTGAAACTAATGGTTGGTAATAGGGCAAGGGTTGAAGGGTGCATCGCCAAAGCTTTTACTCTTAAGGATGTAGGATGCTTCTCAAGTGTTTACTTTGCAGAGGAACTTAATGTCAATACTTCGGCAATGCGGTACAATATAGATGAGCAACCTCCTTGTAGCAATCTCTCAATTTTTGCAACAAGAGGCACTAATATTGGTAGTTACACTTCTTACGATGTTAGCGAAGAAGAAAGGCGTGCTGCTTTTCTCTACATGTACGCTAATATGGATGAGATGGAGAAATATTTTGAGTACGTGTTTGTCCTACATTTATGGTAATCAACATATTTTGCAACACATCTATTCTAAAAGGTTCTCTTTTTGTACAGTGAGTTCGACAAGCAAAATTGGAGACATAGACAACAACCTACGAGCAACAAAATAGAAAGGATGCGATGGGAAGGAATAGACGGAGGACCTAATTTTTTTCCTGGTTTTGAAATCATGTAATGTTTTCTTGTTAACTTAGAAGTATTAACAATGTTTTCTTATAACTAACAAATATTTACAAAATTTCTAATAATGTTATATCTTGTACAGTGCAAAAAAGATGTCAACGTCCATGAAGATTTGCGACAACTACCCTATGGAGTGGTTAAAGTTAGATGCTATAGTCGATATGACATCAACGGCTTCGATTTTGAATCTCTTCGTCCTCTCACGGCAACATGTAATATCGGAATTGTGTTGAGGGCAGTCGATTCTCAAGAACGTGATACCCATTACTATAGGATTATTAAAAAAATCATTGAATTTGCTTTTGTCAGAAACAAGAATTTGAGCAGTATTATTTGATTGTGAATGGTTTGATTCTAGTCGTGGAATTCGACTAAACCAATTTGGCATGGTCAAAGTAAAACACAAGGAACGGTTGAAACGATTTGTTTTATTAGTTCTTGCACACCAAGTGGAGCAAGTGTACTATTTACCTTATCCATGCAATAAAATCAAAGCTTTGTGGGTGGTACATAAGATGAATCCTTGTGAGCAGTTAAACGCTCCAGGAGATGATGATCATCATGAGGAAGCTGAGGTTGATGAGATATACCAAGAGAAAGAGTTGCCAAACTCGTTCTCAGCCGAGCCTGGTATAGGACTCGATGACTTAGTTGGAGACGCTCAAGATATCGAGACGGGCACGGAAATAGAAATTGAAGATATCAATGACTTAGTCGAGCCTACTTCTATGCGGAAACAAAAACGAATTGCAATCGAAATGGTCACGAAAGAATAATGTTGATGGGCAGGTTCAAGGAGTAGCGTGCATGATCGTGACATTGATGAATTTTGAAATTCATGAAGTAACGTTTTCTTCACTAACTTACCATGAATCTTGTATATTATCTAAGCATTCTAATCAATTATTCCTTGCAACAGAATGTCGTCGAAGGGGAAGGGGAAGGCAGTTAGAGGGTTTTCGCCAGCACGAGACCCTTTCTCAGGTACCTTGTCAGCTGGAAGCAGACATTCCCAGCTACTTTCGCACGTTCCAGAATTTGTGGTTCGGGTCCGGCCGGGTCACATGCGCATGGAGGTAAATTTCAGTTGACAATCATGTTATTTTAAATTGCACTTATAAATAATAATTTCTTATCAATCTTTTTATTTTTCCAGTCTAGCTCAGAGTTATTTGAGTCAAAGTCAAAGACTAGGGGGTCACCACAGGAGCCAGGTAGCCTCCCTTCGGAGCCGACTAGCCTCCCTTCGGGCTCCGATGGTGACCACCCTTACGAGTCACAGGACGTGGTGGTGCCGCAAAGGCAACGGACGAGGAGGACCCACTTTGCAGCTCCTCCTCTGATTCCTGCTTAGCGGATCACTATTCATCCTGTCGGAGACAGGTAAAAAACCGTATAGTATAGTAAATATTAGATTTTTTCTTCTGTTACTTAATGACTTAACATATTTTGCAGATGTAGGTACGACCTTTCGTTCACGGGGGCCCAGAAACACCATAGGTTGGTTAACGGTGTCCTGGGGGCTATAGTTAAGTTGCACTACCCCAGTCTCATTGACGGTTTCCCTGCCTTGTCGTGGGAGGACTACGCTCGTGTCTCTCACGAGGTCCACGTCACGCTTTAGGGAGCCGTGTGGGATGATTTTATGGTAAGTTTAACTGTTTAATTTTTTCAACTCATTTAAAGTGTTAATGCATATCACTTAAATGTTTGTTTGCTTACAGCTGAGGTACCAGATAGAGGAACCGAGCATGGAGGAGCACGAGAGACGTGTGTTCCACTACAATGCTCAAAAGATTGCGACGGCAGCGTTGTCGAACGCTCGAATCCAGGCCGTCAATGCGTACCACAAGCTATACCACCGAGAGCAGGACACGGAGGTAAGTTTTATTATTAAATATTTACAATTCTGGCGTATGTTAACTGCACTGATGAATTATGAAATATGTGCATGTTAGTATTTTTCTTGTTACGGGGTTGATCCGAGGCGTACGCAACTCTTTGTCGACATTGGGCTAGCAATGCTTTCATCGTTAGGTCCATAAAGGCAAGATAGTCCTCCTGGGGTCCAGGGCAAGCATAACTACGGCGGTGACAGCTACTTGCATTTGGTTAAACGCATGGTTGGTACCGTTTAAGTTCATTTACGTGTTCATAATATATTTGTCTCACTAACACAGCTATACAGGAGCAAGAGACCGGTCAGGAGCCGAACATGACCCAGATTTGGAAGAGAGGTCACAAGGGAAGTGACCCTTCTCAGTTAGGGCAGTGCAGTTAGGTCGCGACCGATTGACTGGTAAGTTTTCAAAATTCATCAATTTCATTATAACGTACTTGATATAGGAGTAGTAAAGGGGTCCATTTAGGAAGGAATCGGGAACGTACTTGATATAGGAGCAGTACACGGAGGTAAGTTTTATTATTAAATATTTACAATTTCATTATAACTAATACTATTATTGATACACTTGCAATATTTCTTTGTATTTTAGGAAAAGTGCACGCGGGAGGTTGCGAAGATACATGTTGAAGATTACGATTGGGATAACAAGCCGACCGACACCTATTGACGGTCGTTATATACCAATTTTGACCGTCAATATAACTCAATTATGTGAAGGAATGGATATTTCTTACACACATTATAGTTAGAAATAACCTAGTTCCACTTTTAGTTGGAGAAATTGGTGCATGCAGGTATTTTATACAGAATTGAAGTGAAATAAGAGGATGAATCCTAAATAATACCTTCCCAGCCAATCAGACGTCGACATGTGGCAGCACATGGATCAAATGGCCCACTTGCAAGAGTATCCGAGGATATCCAACGGCGTAGCACCCAGAAACTATCATGGGACCAACCATTCAGCCACCTGGTGAAAGCACAGACCGTTTGGAGTGTTTACTAGGTCGGGCGAATAGGTGGTTCGATCGACCTAGTCTTCCCACCAAACCTGTCAGCCTCCACATGTTGGCTTCTCCCAGCTTCCTGAAGTCATTGATGACTGATTCACGCACTTTTGGTGGCGGGAACCGACCCTTCTTCAGCTATAAATAGGTCCCCTCACTCCTCACTTCAACACACACCACTTGAGCATCCTTCTATTGCATATACTAGTCCTCCTAGTCCCTTAGTGGAGGTTAGGCTTTAGAGAGAAGCCTCTAGTACCAAGTAAAAATTGGGAAAGGTATGGCTCATGTATCTTTTATTGTATTTGTGACTTTATGCATAATAAAGATATTATCTTTAGTCCTCTCTTATTCATATAGTTGGATGAAGCGTTTCTTGTTTGATTGTGGATTCCATGTATATCACAGGCGTAGTCTTTATGATTATGCCATAATAATATTATCCTATTATCATAAACATTACAAACACCCACTATATCTAATTAGTTATGATATGATCATGTTGATATAAATAACTTATTCTATGTCTCAACATTGGTTCAACGATGTATAGGTTAGTCATTGCATTGAGATGGCTTGTGTCATGACTCTTAAGGTATTTACTTAATATGATATCATGGTGCTAGGATAGTTAAGTAAAGTTGGATGTCTCGTATACCCACGGATTGAAGAGGTAGGCAGTAGGTGGTGACAGCTCTATCTGTCCTTTTTAATCCTCCACGTTCGTCTATGCCACAGGCTCTTGACAGGAGTCGCCCTAGTATTGCTAGGGGTAAGCCTGTGCCCGATGTGTTGAACATATTAGCATAAGGATTCACCATTGACATGATCATTAGTACCTGACTTAGGCTTTGTATATGTATATAAAAGATTTGTAGGAGAAACTCCCCAACTCTTAGTCTCATCTCCATTAGGACCCATTTACCCTTTACAATAGATTGCTTAGGTGTGTGTCACACTACCCATATTATCAACTTACCCTTGTCTTAATCATTGATTAGTATCCCATAGCTTGATCATAAGAGTAGTGTCTACTTTACTCCATTGTCTTCCTTTGGGATAAATACGATACCCTTGGGAATACTCTTGGGTGAAATGCTACACGACAGTTTCGTGCGCTTACGGATTTTTATCTGTGACATAAGAAACGTCAACAATCATTTCTGGCGCCGTTGCCGGGGCAGGCAAAGGAAGTGAAGGATAGTTGTCACTTGTGATTAAGCTACAAGTACTAATAGTTATTAGACAGGATTATCCTTGTTTGTTTTCTCCTTTTTGAGTGAAAATTGGGTAGTGTTGGCTAACCCATTTCATGGGATGGCCAACGAGGACGCAAGTGCTCAATTGCAAGATGATTCAATGCATACCTCAACAAATTTCCACTGGTTAACACCATTGCCATTCACGAGAATTTTAGCTTCCAGTAGGATCCAAGGCCATCCATCCCAAAGCTTGGGGGAGGCTCTTCAATTAAGGTACAAGTTTAAAATTCATGGTCGCGAGTTTCTCACACAACGGCCTTCAACCCGGACTACTCTTCAATTAAGGTACCATATTTTGACCGTCAATTCACCTCATAATGTTCATAAAAGAAACACAAAACATAGTGGTAGGGCTATACACTAACCAAATTCTACAAGTGTTGGTGTCTATTTGTATGCAGCTGAATTATTACCCAAAATACCACAACATGCAGGGATGAATCCATGAAAATGGATTTCAATGAATCAGGCGATGACAGGTGGCAACACATGGATCAAATTGCCCACAAACAGAAGAATCCGAGGAGATCCAACTGTGTTGCACCCATATACATAAAGGGGGCCCACCTGGAAGCCACCTGGAGGAAGCACTCCCTGAGGGGAGGCTTGACCAGGTCGGCCGAACCAGGGGTTCGACCGACCCCTTCCTGGCTCCAAACCCGGTCAAATGACACGTGTTGGCTCCTCCCGACTCCCTGGAGTCAATGGTGACTGATTCACGCATTAAGTATGCCGGGAACCGACCCTTCTCCACCTATAAATAGACCCCCTCATCTCACTTCTCACACACACCAAAAAGTTGAGAATAGTGCTACACTCCAAAGGTTTAGAGTAGTCCTAGAGACTACCAAAGTAGAAGGAGAGTGTGGTGAAGTGTCTAGTAGAAGGAGGCTTGGGTTTGTCAAGTCCCTCTTCTACACTTGTACCCCTACAATGGTTTTACTCAATCAAGTAAGCCATTGTGAATTCAATACAAGTTTGATCTTTTATTCTTAGTAGTTTGCACAAGTAGTTACTTGTGGGTTCACTGCTTTAATTCATTAGAGGCTCTAGTTGTAGCTTTGTGTTCGAAACATCTAGAGTAGTGATTTAGAACGTAAGCGTGGTGCTTAGGTTATAAATCATCAGTGGATATCTCGTAGACCCACAGATTGAAGAGGTAGGTAGTAGGTGGTGACATCCCTATCTGTCCTTCGTAATCCTCCATGTTCGGCTATGCCATAGGCTCTTGGCAGGAGTCGTCCTAGTATTGCTAGGAGTATGCCCATGCCTGAAGCAAGCATCTACTGCAAACTACCTTGAATTAGGATCAATACTTTGAATTCCTCTCCGATCCTTTCCTACCAAACAACTTTGTGTCCTTGGGTGAGCTAGTTCCAAAGATTAGCACACACAATCTTTGGATTCGATACCCTTGGGAATACTCCTTAAGGGGAAGTGCTACAACGGTATTTCCGTGCGCTTGCGGATTACTCTGTGGTGTTTAAGAAATACCAAAAAGCATTTCTGGCGCCGTTGCCGGGGAACAGTTGCTGTTAATCTTCGAAACAAGATCACCCTCGTATCATATCCCCCTTATCTATCATCTTACCTTTCTTATTCTTACCTTTCCACCACCATATAAATGGAGCAACCCACCATTCTTTCTTACTCTGCTCCGAAGGGCAAGTACTGTGAGCCACCGCCTTCGGCGGAACATATTTGTTCAACCAGCTATGAACTTCGCCCTGGCTTTATAGCCATGGTTCAGGAATAATCCTTCTCAGGAACAGATTGTGAAAACCCTTACCACCATCTACGAGAGTTCGAGCAACTGTGTTCATGCCTTCTAATCAAAGATATGACACAAGAAACTCTCAAATGGAAGTTGTTTCCTTTTTCCCTCAAAGATAAAGCCAAACAATGGTACAACCACTACGTTGGGAAGACAAACGGTGATTGGAGTGAATTACGAGTCAAATTTTGTCTTGCTTTCTTTCCCATTGCCCGAATTGTTTCCTTATGAAAGGAAGTACAATGCTTCCAGCAGATGGAGAAGGAATCCATAGGTGCAGCTTGGGACAGATTTTCTCTTTTAAAAAATTCTGGCCCAGATTTGTTAATCCCTGATCCAATGCTTTTGCAACATTTCTTCATGAGATTAAATAGAGAGTCTGCCTTATATCTTGACATTACGGGTGGAGGATCCGTCACAACCCAAAATTTGAAACTATTTAAAATCGCCCTGAATTAAATTTTTATAATAAATCTCGAACAAACCTTAACTGCAAATAAAAATAGAGATGCATATTCACACGAAGACAAACACATACAGACAGAAATACAAATCAATATATAATACGAAGCAAAACTATAGAATTAATCTGACATAAATAACAACACATGCGAACGTATAAACAAAGTTGGCATATACAAATATTCACGAACATGTGAGCTCACCATTAATTAGAATAAATAAATAAATATGAATGTTCCATTAAGACCTTCAATTAGACCTAGATCAAAATAATAATGAATACACTATAAACAATTTAAACTAAGTAATCTATTTATAATGACCAACTATAAAAGAAATAATGTATTGGTAAGCAAATACCCATAGTGTGTAATCAATGACAAGATATTTAAAATCTCAAACAAGAGGCAGTTCAAGAATAATAACATCTACACTGTAAGCAACTCACAACCTATAATCTATTTATACTACTAAAATAGGAGCTCAGAAGCAAGGGTAGCAGGTGTGTGAAGATATAAGCGCCTCTACACTAAATTTAATATAAATCTCACAAATCAAAATATCTAAATAAACTGAACTGGGAGAAGATCAGTTAAATCAAAACCAGCTTTGAAATGAAATTCAAACTAAACTGGAATGGAAAAAGAAAAAGAACACAACCCCTACCCTCCTGGGCGCGGCCCATCTTCCTTCCCTCCACCGCCGGCCCAACTTCCTTTTTCTCAGCCCGCGGCCCAATTTGTTTCCCTTCTCTCTTCTTATCGCGTAGCCCACTCCTCTCTTCACTTTCCTCGCGGCCCAACCCAGCCTGGCGCTGTAGCACCTTCTTCCTCCTCCCACCGCCTCTGTCTCAATCAATTGACAAGGTCTGACCGACACCGGCAATCCAGGGACAAGACCCTTCCCGTCGCATATCCCTGCTCCATGGCAGGCCGCGCCCACCCCAGAATCATTGCTCCGACGTCGGAAGAAGCCACCTCCGCACCGCCCCGCCCCGCTTCAAAAGCAGAGCCGCCGTTTCCCGACGTACCGTGCACGGCAAGTAACCTCGAATCGCCTCTCTCTTGCCCTATAAAGTGGACGCCCAAGTGCTAATTCCACCTCTCCCAGCCTCGCGCACCCATTCGAGCCCAACTCGGGCACAACCAAGCCACCACGATCGTCGACACCTATTCCTCCTCTGTTTTCCCCATAACCGGTCACCACCCCAATTCGCCATCGACGGGCCTCCGAGCCGGTCCTAGGGAACTCACTAGCTAGCCACCCACTGACTCATCACTGGGAGCAAGAAGTGGAGAAGTCCGAACTCTCCCCGAGCCGGATCTTACATCTACCCCCTTTCTTCCTCGACGCCGACAGTGGTCCATTCCCACTTCGATAAGCTTTTGTTCTTTAATTAATTCCGTGTGTAGCTTGGACATCACCTCCACTAGCTGGAACACGCGTTATATCGTGGATTAGTGCACCACATCAAAGCTCCGTGGCAAACCCTAGCACCGCCGGCCGCCGAGCACATTCTTGCTCTGGTGAGTCGAACCAGACCGGGGTAGCATACGGTTTAGGCATTAAAATGTGTAACATAGCGAGAACGAGCAATATAGTGGGCTTAGCCCCTTGATATCAAATGGGCGCCGGCATCCCCATCCAACCCGCCACCCTTCGCCATCACCAGCCTCTGTGGGCACGTCCCCGTCCTGGTCGAGCATCCCAAAGCCTTCCTAGAACACTGGAACACGTTGCCAGCAAGCTACCTCGTTGGATTGCAGCAAGCACGCGTAGTTCACCGATGCGCAGCCGTACGCGGCCGCCTCTGCCCGCCACAGGCCGCCATCAGTGCCCCTACGGTCCGGCCTTGTGCACCTCCAAACTCCAGTAGGCCCTAACGCCATGTAGGTACAACCCAAATCGGGCTCAACCGCCCTCGCGCGCAACTTCGCCGAGCACCACCGCAATTCACTACCGCACACCGTCTTTGGCAGCCACGGGCGCCTCTCCGGTCTGGATGCGCTTGCCAAGGGAATACCCATCCCCTTGAATGCACGTCCGACATACCCGTTGGAAGGCATACCGCGCAATGCCGCCTCCAGCGAGCCGCTCTGGCCGGCGCTTCCCCGCCTCCTCTGTTCGGTGAGGGCGTGAGCTCGCCGCCCACGTGGAGCACACGTGGCGTCCACATGGATGCCACACAAGCCAGTGGCCCCACATCGCCACCCGGTCAGCGCCATATAAGCCTGGTCTACCACCCAGCACACGCACCGTGAGTGCACTCAGTCCATGGACCGCTGGCTCAAGCACGCCCTGACACCTAGGCCCGCCGGACACACTAGTCAGTCAAAGCAACTTGACAAAGAAAATGCTAAGCGCACCCAGATCCAATGCCAGCCTCACTGCTACACAGTAAAATGCTAGGTGCACCCCCTAGTGTACCCAAAGAATTAGAAAGTGTATTTTCTTATATAGGAAAATTCTGGAATTTTTTTTATAATTAGCAAATGACTATTAGAGTAAGAAATAGTGAATTGGGACACAAAGGAATGGTATCAATTTTGTAAAACACCATTAGCTAATAAATAATAATAACCAAGTAGAAAATTGGGAAAATCCATGTATAGCCTCCCAACTTGATAAACCCACAGAAATAAATATCTAAAAATATCAGGTATAATAATTAGAACTAATAATGCGATTGAGTGTGCCACCAATATAAGATCTGGTGTAGTAAAATGATTATCCTCATTATAGAAAAAAATTAATTGACAATTATAATATACTAAAAAGTAAGGTCCAACCAATATAGAATATATGAAGTGATAAAGTAATTATCACTCCAATAGGAAATAAATTGAATCATCAATAATTATAAGAAAAACATATATATACCTTGAATAGGCTAACTTCCTAATAAATAATTATCTAAAGTTCATATATTGCTCAACATCTATTATAAAGTGTAGGTACTGTTGGACTAAGATAAATGATGGAATAAAGAATTAGCTATCATTCCCATAGGAAAAATCATGTAGATATTTATAATTCATAAAATGCACACTGAGGCTTCTAATTAGTCTCTTCACAAATGACCTTCTAAATATTTATAAGAGTATATTATTAAGACTTTTAGAGTAGAGACCAACTAAAATAAATTGTAGGATAATAAACTACTTACCATCAAAGAAGAACAATTAGAGAGCTTTTAATAATAGAAGCTCACATGCAAAGCTCTAAATGAATAATTCCCTCACTGGTAATCCTCTAGAAATCTCAACAGTCATATACTAAAGAAGTCTAAAATGTACTCAACACTGGTAGGACCTACTAATAGAGCACCATCTTAGGAGAGTTGTATAGGTTAATAAGTCATTCACCAGCTTCTAATAAAATAATCATTTAGCTATAAAATGTGGGGACTGGAATCCCGACATCCGAGGATCTCATTGGGTGGTGTCGTGCGATGCGACACACAACAGTTATACAAGAATAGAACCTGAATAGGTACAAGACAAAGTCTTTTATTTATCATACAGCGGAAGTTTTACAACACTAGCATAAGGAAAGAAACATATATATTATAGCTACGCTCTCAGCACTAGCTATGCAAAAGCAAAGTTATCCATGCCTTGGATACTTTGCACTAGCAACACTCAATCAGGGCGGCGTGCAGGGTTCCCACTCGGCTGTACACCCTGGAGGGGGTGCAGCCTCATCATCAAACCCTTCCTCAACTGTATAACCTGCAAAAACTCGTTAACTGCAAACGTGAGCATAAGGCTCAGCAAGACTAACCCGTCTCACTAGACATATGCAAGGGGAACCCTAAAACATAGGTGAGGTGAAGCATAATGACTCGCCTACAAGTGGATCCTTATAAATCAGGTTTTATGTAGCAAATGACATTCTCCGAGCACGGCACATCATGGGTTCCACAATCAAACAAGAAACGCTTTGCCGATGATATGACATGCCCAGAGCACATAATGCTATTACAGCTAAAGTATGGGAAAACTGTAAACTTCTAATTATACTATCTCTAAATCATACAAGGTTGCAAAGTAATTATAATTCAATACAATGGTATTTTTTGGGTTCTTTAGTATTTACTACGTCACGGTGTAGTAAACAAGTGGTACTCTAGTACTGCGAGGGACAGTGATTGCAATCAGGACACACCCGGACAACACGACACATACGTCGTACGGAAGTGTCAGCGAGCACACCTGTACCTACATAACACTTCAGTACTAGGCGTATATGGCCACCTTTCACAAGAAACCCGAATGCCGAACCCATCTCACCTCCGCAAACAGAAGGTCTCCGAACGGAACACCTCATGTGTCCGCCGACCGATTTACACCTTACTGTCCTCAACCCACCCCCATCGATGGTGAGTTAGTGGGCCTCGACACCCCAGTTATCGAGTTAAATCAGTTTACTGGATTCCATATGTCCATTATGTTGCCGGTACAATTCAAGCTTATCCGAAGAGGCCGCATACAGACGGGCCTTAATCGACACAGGTAGGGCTATGCGACCGAGACTCAAGTCTCTCCGCTTCCTATCCATTCCCTGTCCGGTCTCCATTTCATTATATTATGCCATTTCCTATCTAACCAATCCTGTGAGATATGTCCTACATCTCTCGCGAGTAGATTCCAACTACTCGACTTCTACCGGATTTCCTATGCATTAGCAAAGCAGTTACGACAGGTCAAACTATGACTCGTTCCATCCAATCCCTGAGATTTTTGGTCATGCATGTGGGGTATCAGTCATCCTAAACGTAATGCACAATTCATATACTACTCATCATAATGATAAAGTAAAATTTTATAAACGACTTAAATGCAAACCGGGGCTTGCCTTGTTGCAGGTCAGAGTCTGAGTTAATATTTGGGAGGTGCTCTTCCAAGGCTTCTGGCTCCTCCTCGACTTCGGTCACTATACGATGTGCATAGAATACGTATATGAATGACATTGAAAAATAATTATTACCAAGACCATGATTTAATTTATGGTGACCATTATGTGATAATTACTTAATGGGCTTTGGAACTTTGAAGGTAGGTATTAGGGACTATGATAGAAGCTCTTGCAATGAACAGGAGATGATCAAAATAGATTGTGGTCTCCAAAATTATGGCAAGCAATCAACTTTCAAAAAAATTCTAGAGAGGAAACTGTAGTTTGAACATAGCTAACAGGTGATAATTAAGATAGAAGAAATTGTCCTGGTTCTAGCAAAATTTGTTTCCTAAATTTCTAAGCTGGGGTGAAGGAGTTATTGAATTTCTAAGTTGGCAAGAATTTCTGGAATTATCTTGTAATTGAATTTTTAACCTTTTACTCAATATTCAGTTTGTGACTGAATTAGGACTAGGATGGTAGGTCAATTAAATCCAAGATTTTTACAGGAACTAGTGTATGACTAAAGGAAAACTTAGTACAAATTTGAGACATAGTAAAGCAACAGAACATCTGCGAAAATTCAATAACTGAAAAAGGTAATTGAACTATACAGAGGGTTAAACACGTGCAATGGCTCCCAAACGTTTTCTGGTAGTCGAGAAAAGGACACTAAATTTTATGTGAATTTTGAGGATTTTTCCAGTAGCTATCTTGTCTGGAAAAATTGTATTTGTATTTGGAAAGAATATTTTCTACAGAATTTAAAATTAAGTTTCACAGAACCTATCTGGTACTAAAATAAACTAGAGCTCAAGGGCTTTCAAACAAAATTTGTTTGAAGATTTTTGGAGTAGTCTACAGAGAGATATTCAATTTAGAAGTTTGAACAATTTTCTGGAATGAATTTAATAAAATATTGGCGCCAAAATTCAAATTCAATTGTTGGGTCCCATGGGCCACGTGTCGTGCTCTGGTAAATGCAACACCGCGGTCCACAGATTTATTCGCGCGCAGCCGCACGGAATCCCATCCGCACCGTGATCCCGCAGCCACTGGTAGGTGGGGCCCCACGGGGTTGTCTTCTACCTCGGGCCAACGCCCGCGCGAGGCGGCGCCCGCGGTGGTGACTCCCTGGCGAGCTCGCCGCTGGCTAAACCGACGGGCCAAATTCGCTCAAACTCGCCGCCTGGGGGTTTTAGGAGTCGTTGAGCACGACGGTGAAGTCGATGGGACCAGAAACTCGCCGGAAATGGCTGTGCGACGGTGGCGGCGACGGTGAGTGCTCGGGCAACCTGGAACTCGCTCCAGAGTAGCTCAAACCATTCGGGATCTTCTTCAAAACCTTCCTGGGACGATGTAGATCAAGGAACTGGATGTGGGAGAGGAAGAAACAATCGGAAACTATGAGCTCGATGGCGAACTGAGGTTTCCTCACCGGCGGCGAGCAAAACTCGATTTCCTCGGCCGTTGCTCGATAACTTTTAGGCGTTTTTGCACAGGTAGGAGCGCTAGGACCTATAGAAAATATCTCTAAGCAATTGCAAAGAATATTTACTTGTAGAAACAGAATTGAAACGGAAATCGAGCGAGCTTTCTCACATCGGCGGAAAGAAGACGACTGATAACTTGCTCATTTCTCAATGAAAAGATAAACGGTTTGCACCGAGAGTTAGAGCTCGACTAGGCGCACCTTTAAGCTGTTGGGATCGTGGCTTGAAACTGCGCGAGACGGCGGCACACCACGGAGCAGAGGCGAGCGGCGACGATGGAGCGCGGCGGAGAAGAAATCGCGAGAGGGGAAACCACCGATCGGGGAAGGGGAAATATCGGAGCGGCGGCCTTGCCTTTTATAGCACCGAGGCAAGCAAGCAAGCAGCTCGCTGGAGCTTGCATGCGCGTGCACTGTCGAGCGGGCGAGCGCCGGTGCAGAGATGGCAGGCGGCCGACCTGACCCGTTCAGCAGAGGCTGACCTGTGGGGCCCACAAGTGAGTCAGACCCCAACAGTAAAGTTAAAAATTCATTTAAAAATTGAAGATCAACTCCAAAAATCATGAAATTTTGTGGAGATGGTAAATGAATTATTCTGAACACAATGGTGAACTCAAATCTTATGTTCAAAGAAGTTGTAAAAGAATTTAAAATTCAGATTTGAATTTGATTCAAATTTGCTAAGCACCTCAAATAAAATAGCAAATGATTTCCTAAAATCTTGAAATTTTGCAGGCAAGCTATTGAGAATATTAGAAGGTCAAGGAAAAATTTAGAGCCTCTAATTTGAATATTTTTGGTAGGGCCAATTAGTACTGCACTTTAAATTGCCTTAATAAACTTCATCCAAAAAATTCTAAAATCTGAAGAGGGGTGAATAGAATCATTCTAGAATTAGTGGTGAAGTCCAATACTCATGTTAATAAAATTTAACCATGAGTGCAAGAAAGTTTGGATGATATTAAGTTCAGGTGTACCACTATATTGGATCTTTAATATAGTTGATCACAAAACTCATAACTGAATTCACATGCCATAAAAGTGGGGTTTTTACATTCCTCCCCCCTTAAAAGAATCTCGTCCCGAGATTACAAAAGAAGGCAAAAGGAACAGATTTAACAAACATACGCCGCTAACAAGTCCGGATAGTTTGTTCTAAGATACTCCTCGCTTTCCCACGTGGCTTCTTCAACACCGTGGTTGCTCCACAAGACCTTGTAGAAATGCAAGGTGCGGCTTCTTGTGGTGCGAGTCTTCTCATCGACGATCTAAGTTGGATGCTCGGAATAAGTGAGATCTGGTTGGAGAGCTTCCAAATCCTCAAAACGTATATTCGCTGGGATTTTGAGACATTTCTGCAACTGAGAAATGTGAAACACATTATGGACCCCTGCCAGCGATGGCGGTAACTCCAATTGATATGCCACAGGTCCGCATCTTTTGATTACTGCGAACGGCCCAATAAAATGTGGAGCTAGCTTCCCTTTCACTCCGAATCGATGGATACCTTTCATAGGGGATACCCGGAGATAAACTTGATCCCCAACCTCGAAGTGAAGAGGTCGACGTCGTTTGTACGCGTAGCTCTACTGACGAGATTGAGCGGCTTTGAGATTTGTTTGAATAATGCGTACTTGCTCTTCGGCTTCTTTTATTAACTTGATGCCATATACCACTCGTTCACCAGATTCGCACCAGTTCAAGGGTGTGCGACACTTCTGGCCATAAAGAGCTACATATGGCGCCATCTGGATACTAGCCTGGTAACCGTTGTTGTACGAAAATTCCGCCAATGGTAGATGATCATCCCAATTCCTACCATGGTGGTTGGCACAGGCACGAAGCATGTCCTCTAGCACTTGATTCACCCGTTCGGTTTGTCCATCAGTCTGAGGATGATAAGCCGAGCTTCGAATCAGTTTGGTACCCAGTGCATCATGGAGATGCTCCCAAAAGCGAGCAACAAAAATAGATCCACGATCTGAAATGATAGTGCGGGGTACACCATGTAGACACACTATTCTGGAGATATAAAGTTCTGCATACCGCTTTACATCATACTTGACACTGACGGGTATGAAATGAGCCAATTTGGTCAACCGGTCAACGATCACCCAAATTGAGTCGTGCTTATGGAGAGTGGGAGGCAACCCAACAATGAAATCCATGCTGATATCCTCCCATTTTCATGTCGGTATGCTTAAAGGTTGAAGTTGTCCTGCTTCCTTCATATGGTCGGCTTTAACTCGTCGACACGTATCACATTCGAATATTTATTTTGCTACTTGCCTCTTCATCTGAGTCCACCAGAACTTCTTTCTCAAATCTTGGTACATTTTGTTACTTCCCGGATGAATGGAATAGTTGGATAAATGAGCTTCATCCAGTATCTTCTTCCGAAGTTCCATGTTTCAGGGTACCACTATATGGTCTTTGAACCAAATGGTACCTTCATTGTCACATCGGAAACATTTCATCTCCCCCTTTTCCATTCTTTGCCGAATGTGTGACATTCCTTTGTCTTCCTTCTGAGCTGCTACAATATCCTCCCTGATGGTAGGAATGAGAGCGAGATTGTAGAGTGACCCATATGGAACCAAGTAGAGACTCAATTCTTCTTCTCCTTCCATTGAGGTAATGGAAAGATTGTTGACACGGGACTTGCGGCTCAAAGCATCTGCGACTACATTCGCTTTGCCTGGATGGTAGTGGATCTCAATCTCATAGTCCTTGATCAACTCTAACCATCTCTGTTGTCGCATATTCAAATCCTTCTGGGTGAAGATGTATTTCAAGCTCTTGTGATCAGTGTAGAGGTGTACTAGATTACCCAATAGATAATGTCTCCACATCTTCAATGCTAGTACCACAGCAGCGAGTTCCAGATCATGAGTCGGATAGTGCTGATCATGGTTCCATAGCTGCCGTGATCCATAAGCGACCACTCGTCTATCCTGCGTCAACACACATCCCAAACCAATTCCTGATGCATCACAATACACGTCAAATGATTTGGTTGTGTCTGGTTGAGCTAATGCTGGTGCCGTTGTGAGGTGTTTTACTAATGCTTGAAAACCTGCCTCACATGCCTCAGTCCATACATACTTCGTCCCCTTCTTCAGAAGTTCTGTCATTGGTTTAGCTATTTTGGAGAAACGGGGAATGAACCTCCGGTAATACCCAGCTAAACCTAGGAAACTTCAAACTTCATGTACAGACTTTGGAGACTCCCATTTGAGGACTTGCTTGATCTTGCTTGGATCAACTGCAATCCCTTCTGCTGATATGATGTGCCCTAAAAGTGGCACTTGGCTGATCCAGAATTCACACTTGCTGAACTTAGCATATAGCTGGTGGTCCCATAATCGTTGAAGCACGATACGCAAGTGTTGAGCATGTTCTTCTTTGGATTTTGAATACACAAGTATGTCTCCAATGAAGACTACGACAAACTTGTCCAATTCAGGCATAAACACCGAGTTCATGAGATACAAGAAATGAGCTAGTGCGTTGGTCAATCTGAAGGACATAACAAGGTACTCAGAAAGTCCATACCTCGTTGAGAATGCTGTCTTTGGTATATCTTCTAGTCGGATCCTAATCTGATGATAACCAGAACGAAGATCCATCTTCGAAAATACTTTAGCACCCACCAATTGATTGAAGAGAATATCAATGCGTGGCAGTGGATACTTGTTCTTGATAGTGACAGCATTAAGTGGACGATAGTCTACACACAGTCTCAAGGTCTTATCTTTCTTCTCTACAAACAGTGCAGAACAACCCCATGGTGATGAACTTGGACGAATGAAACCCTTGTTCTCAAGTTCGGTTAACTGCCCCTTAAGTTCTGCAAGTTCCTTGGGTGCCATCTTGTAGGGGGGGTATTGAGATTGGCACTGTTCCCGGTGCAAGTTCAATCTTGAACTCTATATCTCTTTCTGGGGGCATACCAGGAAGATCTTCGGGAAACACGTCCGGGTATTCACATACTACCGGAATATCCTTAAGTTCCATAATCTCGGTATTGTGAGTAGATGAATTCACTAGAATGGCTTTATCAAGCTTGAGGACTTGAGAGGGATGGAGTGGAGAATTTAAATATATTTTTCGAGGGACCAGATCTAGAATAGCACCATGGTATTGTAACCATGCCATTCCCAAGATGACATCTAATTTCTGATGCTCTAGTATCAGAAGTGAAGTAAGATAAATGGTTCCATCTAGGTTAAGTGGTATCCCAGGAACCAATTCATTTGTTACTGTTTTCCCGGCTGGAGTGCTAATCACATATGGAGTTTTGGTTGAGATAACAGGCAATTGACTTTTAATGACAAAAGATTTACTAATGACATTGTGTGAAGCTCCGAAGTCAAAGAGTATGACTACGGGATGATTGAAGATAGAGAACGTACCCGTGAGCACGGGTGCGCCTTCTGAAACGTCCTCGATGGCGAGGTGGTGGACGTTGCCAGTTCTGGTGGCTGGCTTCTTGGGGTGGTTGCGGGGTTGGTTAGCGCCCTGGTATGATGATTGTCCTCTGCCTTGCCTACTCTGCGGGCAGTCCTTGGCGAAGTGCCCCGTGTGTCCACACGTGAAACACGTGTACGGGGTTTGGCCAATACGAATGGGAGGACAGAATCCCGGTGCACGTGGTGGAGGCGGAAGTGCACGTGGGATCATCCCCTGTTGTTGCTGCGGTCGGAATCCGGAGTTGCTGAACTGGCGACCACTAAACATTGGTGGTCGTGATGGCGGTTGCCACCTCTGGTCGGATGGTGATCGATACACCATACGGTACTTCTGACGAGCACCACCTCCGCTGCCCTGCGGAGCACTCCTCTTCTTTTTATCTGAGGACAGCTCGCGCGTAGCATCCTCCTGCATGATTGCGGCATTGACGATGTCATTGAAGCTGTCGCGGTTGAATAGGACAAGCTTGTCCTTCAACTTGGGGTTCAAACCACGGTAGAAACATTCGCGTTTCCGATCTTCGGTATTCACTTGGTCCTGAGCGTATTGGGCCAAGTGGTTGAATGATTTGGAGTACTCGTATGCACTCCTTCCTCCCTGCCTTAGCTCCAAGAACTCTTGAAGCTTCCTCCTCATAATCCCCGGAGGGATATGGTAGGCGCAGAACGCCTCCCGGAATTTGGCCCAGCTTACGACATGGCATGCGGGGTGTGCGGCAAGGTAATTGGCCCACCATGCACCAGCAGACCCCTGCAGTTGCTGCGCTGCAAACAACATCTTCTGCTGTTCGGTTATGTCGAGCAAACCGAACTTTCCCTCGATGGAGCGGAGCCAGTTGTCCGCCTCCAATGGTTCATCAGCCTCCCTGAAGCTGGCGGATGCGTCGTGGTAAAATCCGAGTAGGAACTCGGATATTGCTGACGTGGTCCATCATCCTGTCGTCCCCCTTGACGGGACGAGCGCTGCACCAGAGTCCGCAGTAGCTCAGTTTGCTCGTCGCACGAGCCGAGTACTACAGCGAGAACCTCCGCGAGACTTCTGGGAAGTGTGGGTGGAGGTGGTGGAGGTGGTTGCGTTTGAGGCGTATTCTGTCTCGGGGGTGGTGTGTCATCCCCCTGACCTCCACTGGAACCTCCCCCATCTTGACTTGTACGAGTACGCACCATACTGCAATACAACGATTCATACCATAAGTCTCATTGCCTCAAGTTCATCCTTCCATATAAATAGTAATGCGGTAGATAACAATAGATGATGCATAACATTCACATATATTGATAAAGCACAAACTTTATACAATCTATATTATCTTAGGCCCAAGTTTACAATAGATCTCCAAAAATAGACAGACTTCATCTAAAGAAGTCGTCTCATCTATGCTTGGTCACCACAAGTTGTCATGTCCATGTCATCGTACACAAACCTTGCTACTATTTACAAAAAGACTCATAAAGTCACAAAACACGCGTGGTGTTTAATACACATCATTACACTCGGCCTAAAGTGATAGGTACATCAACACTTCCCTCTAATCATAAAACTCGACCTCCTGAGGATCTTCTTCTTCCTTGTCATCCTCAGGATTTGGCACCACTGGTATGAGTGCTGGAGCAGAAGTTGATGCCTCATTCAAAATCGACGTCCTTTTGGCAATCTTAGCTTGCCAATCTGTCTGTACCATAAACATCCTTCAGGCCTCGTTCTCCTGCTGAGCCTGCTCACAGCTGGTCTTCCAGCTCTGAGCCTCCACTCTGGACTGATACCGATCTGCAGTCACCGTGTTCAACTGGGTGTCCCGCTTGTGTCCGTAGAGTAGGCTCGCCTCCAAGTCAATTTCCATCTCTAGAGTCTCCTGGTGAGACGCGGCTAAATCCATAACAGCGTCATGCCATTGATTCTCCCTGAGGTTCAAACGATGGTTGAGAGGAGCCATCATATCCCTAAGTCCGTCATTTGCCCACTCAAAGTGATCCGCTCGAATCATGGCTTGCTTCAGATTGTCCGTCAATTCTTTTATGCATGCCCTTTGATTACCCTTCTCGCGATGTGATGTGAATGCATACACCGCTAAGGCTGTCACATATGTTTCACCGTGCTTGTCCACCTCCGCAAGCAAGAGGGTTGCCCAGGCTTCAGAAGCCCTGCCGTTAACTGGAAAGAACTCATACGGAGTACCCACCAGATTACGGTAATGAAGTTTGCAAAACCTCCCTATGGCAACACTTGCGGCGTAGCTCCATGTTTCCTCTAATATCAACCCTTTGATCTTGATGGAGTATGGAGCCCATCCGAGGTGCGGTGGACCAGCAGACACATCGACGTAGATAGTGCAACTCCACATACCACTTTCCTGGAGCTTCTTGCCCCAATAGCTAGACAACACCAGGTAGCCAAACTGGCGAAGCAACCTAACAAACACGTCCGGGAAACCGGCTTGCCCGGTGCACGTTGAGAACACCCATCCATTAGGTAACTGAATTCTTGGTGCTGCCATCTGTGGACAAACATACCCGGATGTCAATACACCGTATAAGTATTCAACTCAATCAATGATAATGTTGGACAAAAGAAATTATCCATAATCAATTGATTCAAGAAAATCTGCAAACTGGAAGTGATCACAGTTCTGGTTCAGCTGACCTTCCTGTATCAAACCAAAAGTTTCATACAGGAAATTCCAGAGTTAAGAATTAAGTTGAATATAAAAGTTGTAGTACACTTCAAAAACTTTCCATATTGTACTCATACAGCTCCAGGTGAACTAATATGAAGAATCTATACAGGTTTTAAGTTGACTCAAATTTTCTGGAAATTTTGACAGAACCTCCCCTGTATATGGGCTTACCTCAACATTCTATACAGGTTTATCATGATAAGATATTGAGGTAATGACAAAATAAACATTGTATAACATCGCGTTAAAAATCCATAAATAAAAGGGTTCCACCCTAAAAACTTTGTTATACAGGTATCGCGCACAAATTCACAACCCCGTGCAAACTGTTCCAAGTTCTGGACTGCAAGAACCAAGTTTGCGACAAATGGAATTAGGCATAGCTACACCCAGATTCATGTCAGGAGTGACAAATAAAGTTGATAGAGGACTTCCTAAGCTTTCCAGAAATGTACATATGTGACCATGTCACTATTCTGGATTAAGAGCTATAACTATCCAAACTTAACAGTTGAACTGACTGGTTTGCACCAGCAGTCCCGCAGTTCACTGCGTTGACTGCCCAATTTGGTTTAACTCCAACCCAAATCAGGAAAAAACTCCCATAACAAACTTGTAAAGATCCTCCTAGCCTTTCCAAACATGTATCACAATAAGGCAGTGGATTTTTATACAGCAAGTTATGGCAAAAATACAGAGACTGGTACAATGGTAAGGTCATCTGGAGCAGTTACAATACACCCCAGATTTCAACAAATTATCAGGCTTTTCTGTCTTTATGGTCAACAGAAAAGTTGTAGAGATCTTCACGAACTTTCCATCCATATATGATACTCCTATACTAGCTATTAAATAACCAAGATTTCAATCCGGCGAAGTCGAGCCAACTTTTGCCAAAAATCAAGAATCCTGATTTTATCTACTCTATCGAGTCGGAACCCTTTTTACGGAGTCCAAACCTAGCAGCATCTGATATTTGGACTTTCCAAAGCATTATGCATCCATTCTGTCAGTGGGGATGGTCTAGTATCATGTTTGATACTGACAATACTATGTATCTCACCAAAGAAAATTCTATCCGGTATTTCCGGTTACGTCTATAGGTGGTTCCTATATCGTTCTCTCGCAAACGGCTTTTACACGGTCTTCTACCGTAGTTAATGCTGCAAAAGACAAACAATCCCCTTTCACACATTCACACCTCAAAGGTGGTATGGGGAAACACGACAGGCAGTCACAATAATATATATGAAAATAAATGCATACGACTCTGGTGTGAGTCGCCCTCGAGCGGGGGTCATGTCTCGAGGCACATGGCTGTAAATACGTCTGTACAGCAAAGACTCCCGTACGATCCGGCTTATACACGCTTGGGCATACGTGTTTCGCATGCTCCCGTAGAACATGAATAGTTCTAGAGATGCATACTATCGGGTTATATACCACCCGACGGGGGCTCCCACTAACTTTGAGGCACGCTGGGGTACCGCGTGTCATAGGTTCTCAGAAACATTGAGAGCTTCAGAGACTCCTATTAACTTCCCGTGCCAAGCCACGGAAATTTCACATACCACTCCTCGTATGCTGAGCTTACCGAGATTGATCCGCTCTCGGTGGCGTACCTTACCTCTTACCTGACGTCGGGGCGTCGTTACACAATATAATAACACATAGTTAGTTTACCACCTTTATAACTTATACTAATAATACTCCTTATAAAGGCATATAGCTAATTCCTCACTCAAGTCCTAATTTTGAAAATATGTTCTTTTCAAGTACACTGTTCCCAAACCTGGCTCTGATACCACATCTGTGGGGACCGGAATCCCGACATCTGAGGATCTCATTGGGTGGTTTCGTGCGATGCGACACCCAACAGTTATACAAGAATAGAACCTGAATAAGTACAAGATGAAGTCTTTTATTTATCATACAGCGGAAGTTTTACAACACTAGCGTAAGGAAAGAAACATATATATTATAGCTACGCTCTCAGCACTAGCTATGCAAAAGAAAAGTTATCCATGCCTTGGATACTTTGCACTAGCAACACTCAATCAGGGCGGCGTGCGGGGTTCCCACTCGGCTGTACACCCTGGAGGGGGTGCAGCCTCATCATCAAACCCTTCCTCAACTGTATAACCTGCAAAAACTCGTTAACTGCAAACGTGAGCATAAGGCTCAACAAGACTAACCCGTCTCACTAGACATATGCAAGGGGAACCCTAAAACATAGGTGAGGTGAAGCATAATGACTCTTCTACAAGTGGATCCTTATAAATCAGGTTTTATGTAGCAAATGACATTCTCCGAGCACGGCACATCATGGGTTCCATAATCAAACAAGAAACGCTTTGCCGATGATATGACATGCCCAGAGCACATAATGCTATTACAGCTAAAGTATGGGAAAACTGTAAACTTTTAATTATACTATCTCTAAATCATACAAGGTTGCAAAGTAATTATAATTCAATACAATGGTATTTTCTGGGTTCTTTAGTATTTACTACGTAACGGCGCAGTGAACAAGTGGTACTCTATTACTGCAAAGGACAGTGATTGCAATCAGGACACACCCGGATAACACGACACATATGTCGTTCGGAAGTGTCAGCGAGCACACCTGTACCTACATAACACTTCAGTACTAGGCGTATATGGCCACCTTTCACAAGAAACCCGAACGTCGAACCCATCTCACCTCCGCAAACAGAAGGTCTCCGCACGGAACACCTCATATGTCCGCCGACCGATTTACACCTTACTGTCCTCAGCCCACCCCTATCGATGGTGAGTTAGTGGGCATCGACACCCCAGTTATCGAGTTACATCAGTTTACTGGATTCCATATGTCCATTATGTTGCCGGTACAATTCAAGCTTGTCCGAAGGGGCTGCATACAGACGGGCCTTAATCGACACAGGCAGGGCTATGCGACCGAGACTCAATTTTCTCCGCTTCCTATCCATTCCCTGCCCGGTATCCATTTAATTATATTATGCCATTTCCTATCTAACCAATCCTGTGAGATATGTCCTACATCTCTCGCGAGTAGATTCCAACTACTCGACTTCTACCGGATTTCCTATGCATTAGCAAAGCAGTTACTACAGGTCAAACTGTAACTCGTTCCAACCAATCCCTGGGATTTTTGGTCATGCATGTGGGGTATCAATCATCCTAAACGTAATGCACAATTCATATACTACTCATCATAATGATAAAGTAAAATTTTATAAACGACTTAAATGCAAACCGGGGCTTGCCTTGTTGCAGGTCAGAGTCTGAGTTAATATTTGGGAGGTGCTCTTCCAAGGCTTCTGGCTCCTCCTCGACTTCGGTCACTATACGATGTGCATAGAATACGTATATGAATGACTTTGAAAAATAATTATTACCAAGACCATGATTTAATTTATGGTGACCATTATGTGATAATGACTTAATGGGCTTTGGAACTTTGAAGGTAGGTATTAGGGACTATGATAGAAGCTCTTGCAAAGAACAGGAGATGATCAAAATAGATTGTGGTCTCCAAAATTATGGCAAGCAATCAACTTTCAAAAAAATTTTAGAGAGGAAACTGTAGCTTGAACATAGCTAATAGGTGATAATTAAGATAGAGGAAATTGTCCTGGTTCTAGCAAAATTTGTTTCCTAAATTTCTAAGTTGGGGTGAAGGAGTTATTGAATTTCTAAGTTGGCAAGAATTTCTGGAATTATCTTGTAATTGAATTTTTAACCTTTTACTCAATATTCAGTTTGTTACTGAATTAGGACTAGGATGGTAGGTTAATTAAATCCAAGATTTTTACAGGAACTAGTGTATGACTAAAGGAAAACTCAGTCCAAATTTGAGACATAGTAAAGCAACTGAACATCTGTGGAAATTCAATAACTGAAAAAGGTTATTGAACTATACAGACGGTTAAACAGGTGCAATGGCTCCGAAACGTTTTCTGGTAGTCAACAAAAGGACACTTAATTTTATGCGAATTTTGGGGATTTTTCCAGTGGCTATCTTTTCAGGAAAAATTGTATTTGTATTTTCAAAGATTATTTCCTACAGAATTTAAAATTAAGTTTCACAGAACCTATCTGGTACTAAAAGAAACTAGAACTCAAGAGCTTCCAAACAAAATTTGTTTGAAGATTTTTGGAGTAGTCTACAGAGAGATATTCAATTTAGAATTTGAACAATTTTCTGGAATGAATTTAATAAAATATTGGCGCCAGAATTCAAATTCAATTGGTTGGTTCCCATGGGCCACGTGTCGTGCTCTGGTCAATGCAACACCGCGGTCCACAGATTTATTCGCGCGCAGCCGCACGGAATCCCAGCCGCACCGTGATCCCGCAGCCATCGCCGCCTAGGGGTTTTAGGAGTCGCTGAGCACGACGGTGAAGTCGATGGGACCAGAAACTCGCCGGAAATGGCTGTGCAACGGCGGTGAGTGCTCGGGCAACTTGGAACTCGCTCCAGAGTAGCTCAAACCACTCGGGACCTTCTTCAAAATCTTCCTTGGACGATGTAGATCAAGGAACTGGACGTGGGAGAGGAAGAAACAATCGGAAACTATGAGCTCGACGGCGAACCGAGGTTTCCTCACCGGCGGCGAGCAAAACTCGATTTCCTCGGCCGTTGCTCGATATCTTTTAGGGATTTTTGCTCAGGTTGGAGCGCTAGTACCTATAGAAACTATCTCTAAGAAATTGCAAAGAATATTTACTTGTAGAAATGGAATTGAAATGGAAACCGAGCGAGCTTCCTCACATCGGCAGAAAGAAGACGACTGATAACTTGCTCATTTCTCAATGAAACGGGAAACAGTTTGCACCGAGAGTTAGAGCTCGACTAGGCGCACCTTTAAGCTGTTGGGATCGTGGCTTGAAACTGCGCGAGAGGACGGCACACCACGGAGCAGAGGCGAGCGGTGACGATGGCGCGTGGCGGAGAAGAAATCGCGAGAGGGGACACCACCGATCGGGGAAGGGGAAATATCGGAGCGGCGGCCGGCCTTTTATAGCGCCGTGGCAAGCAAGCAAACAGCTCGTTGGAGCTTGCATGCGCGTGCGCTGTCGAGCGGGCGAGCGCCGGTGCAGAGATGGTAGGCGGCCGACCTGACCCGTTCAGCAGAGGCTGACCTGTGGGGCCCACAGGTTAGTCAGACCCCAACAGTAAAGTTAAAAGTTCATTTAAAAATGGAAGATCAACTCCAAAAATCATGAAATTTTGTGGAGACCGTAAATGAATTATTCTGAACACAATGGTGAACTCAAATCTTATGTTCAAAGAAGTTGGAAAAGAATTTAAAATTCAGATTTGAATTTGATTCAAATTTGCTAAGCGCCTCAAATAAAATAGCAAATGAGTTCCTAAAATCTTGAAATTTTGTAGGCAAGCTATTTAGAATATTAGAAGGTCAAGGAAAATTTAGAGCCTCTAATTTGAATATTTTTGGCAGGGCCAATTAGTACTGCACTTTAAATTGCCTTAATAAACTTCATCCAAAAAATTCTAAAATCTGAAGAGGGGTGAATAGAATCATTCTAGAATTAGTGGTGAAGTCCAATACTCATGTTAACAAAATTTAACCATGAGTGCAAGAAAGTTTGGATGGTATTAAGTTTAGGTGTACCACTATATTGGATCTTTAATATAGTTGATCACAAAACTCATAACTGAATTCACATGCCATAAAAGTGGGGTTTTCACATAAAATGTTAGAACACGAGTGTAGTTTCTAAAATAAGTAAGATGTAAAACTTTAGTAAGCCTATTCATGTGAATATAGGAGAATTATGCAGGAAGTCCATAAAGAGATGATAAGCGACCCTTAGACCATAATAACAGTCTTTGGTAGTCTAATAAAGTGGTGGAAAAACTAGCGAGTTAATCTAACATATCATGAATCAATAAATAAGGACTTGAGGAAGAAAATATCAAACCTGGAATCTGAATATAAGCCCATTGGTAATAACTAAAAATCCTACTTAATTTCTAAACTGTAATAGAAGTGGAAGTGGGTCAAGAAAGCTAGTAGGATCGATGAAACCGCTAAGATCGTTCGATGATCATTTAGTGAATCCATGAAAACTGTAATGTTTCCAGATAAGCCACCAATAGAATGACATATTCTCCGATAAGCCTTCTCAGGGTCTTAGAAATCGTGTTAAAGAATGACTGTTTGTATTTATCGGAGTTTTATTTGGCTTTCTTGGATCTTCATCGATAAATCGTATTTTCTTCGCGTAGCTACATACATAGTAATTGGAAAGTTCAAGAAAGAAATATTCAAGACCCGGATCAAGAAGAACAAGACAAGGACTTTGGTAAACAACTGTAAAGGCAAGCTCTAACTTCTTGATCATATTTTACCTATGTTTTGCAATCGCACCTATGGCCTGTTTTCATTGCGTGGTTGTATGTCTATTTTAAAATGTTGCTATGCTATGAACCACTTGATGTGGTAGCATGAGCTATGTTGATGATTGAGTATCGGTGTTATATACTAGCTAACGATAAACAATAACACAACAGTTACTTGCTATCAACGGCTTGAAACAAGACACTGCATCAGTTACAATAATAGCAGTGACTATCACAAACCCCTCCTTGACCTTAACAAACCAACCCCTTGACCACCTAATAGCTTCATTGCCGCGCTATAGCGGTGATGTGAGCACCTCCTTGTTAGTACTATGCTTAGGAACCCCTGCGATGTTTGGATCGCGAACCACTACACACTGTATACATGATTGTGAAATGTGTTAAAATGTGTTTTGTGGTGTGAGTTAGGATACGGGTGGGATATTAATGAACTGTGTGTGTGAAGAGGAAGGGTGGTCGAGGCGGATATGGTGATGGGATGCTGCGGGCTCCCTAAGAGGTATACTAGTTGCGGCTGTGTATTCGGTGTAATCAACCGATTGGCGCTGGGTACTACAGTAGTAGTCCGATGACCATGTTTTCCGGACTAGACATGTGCTGAGTACTTTAGTTTAGTTCGATGATGGGTGTTCCGAACTAGTCCTTTTGCCAAGGACGGATGGAGCCTCCTCACCAATATAAGGATCGGTTCATTTGACCTCAACATAGTGGTTTCGTACAACCACAGAACCTGTATGGGCAGGACTCGCCCTACCTTTCTGGTAACTACCACATGGGAAAACCTGTAGAGCCATGGAGGACACGGTGGACCAGTAAATGGCACAAAGACAGAGGGTTGTCAGGTGTCTGGCTGGGTAGCTAATGCCCAAATAGCCACTGCGTCGGGCCGAGGTGTGAGTGTGGGGTTACTTGGGGAAGATGGGATGAGCATCATGTCATACCCTGGCTAAGTGTGCATGGCTTGTGGGTAAAGTGTACAAACTCTGCAGAGTCTTAATCTATCCGAATAGTTGTTGTCACAGTCTTGGCACACTATGCTTTGGGCTCCTATTGATTAGCATTAGTGCATCTCCTTGAAGTGTGTGTGTGGGTGGCCGAGGACACCGTGTTTTGGGAAAGAGTTGGCATGCATGCCAGAGTCGTCAGGGCCTTGGGTCTGAAGACTCATATAAAAGTGAGGGAACTGGCGGGATGGTCTGAAACTCCCCAGGGCCCACCAACTATAATAATACTGATTCAACTACCTCTCCCTCTTATGGCAAAACTCTTTTCAAAGAGAACCTTGCATAAAATGCTTTTCGGCAAAACGAAGCCATATGGCCTCTCCTTGCTACAAGCCCCAATGCATGAAACACCTCCCCTTGAGTAGTTTTAGGACTTGCGGAGTACCTTATGTACTCACTCTTGCTTTATATGTGGTTTTGTCAGAAGACAAAGAAGCTGAAGCGTGTGAGGATGACAATAGCGTCTAGTCCTACTTCCCAAGTCTGCCTGTTGGGCATGGCGCCGTTCTTCTCCGCTATTTTCTGAGGATTTATCTATTTTGGTGGCCATCGACGACCACATCCAATGTAATTTAGATCATGTTTGTAAGTATTATATTGTTTATAAAGAAATAATCGTTGTATGGATCTCGATCTATTCTGTTGTGCGTATCAACTACCGATCCAGGGATTGGTACGGGATGCACAAGTGGGCCCTCGGAAGGCGGGTCCTGACAGAGTGGTATCAGAGCCATACTTGATCCTAGGACGAAACCTTATAGTCATCCTATACCCTAAACATGTATTGTGAAAAGTATAAACTATTAATGAAAGGTTCTCTCTCTCCTCTATGTTCTTTCTGCACTTACCTCCTTCTATGTTGAAAACTCTACTTTATCCTATCAATGATTTCACCAACCCCCTCAATGCACCTTGATCATTCAAGAGTAAGATGAACACCAACGCGATATGCAAGGTTGGAATCGTGCAACGTCTGCACCGAACCATTCGAGAATTTGATCAGTCGAACAACCTTCTAATCAACTCAAGAGAGTAAGTAAAGATAAAGGAAGCAATTCTTCTACTAAGACTACTCGAAGACATCAATGATACGCATCAAGAGCAACATCAGATCTATGGAAAGAACACCCGCGTGCAACCCTACGCTCCTAAGTCACATCTATAGAATCATAGAATGACCGTAGTGCCCATTAGAAGAATGGCTTAGCACTATAGTGACCTAGAGTAAGCCACGAATAGAACGGTTAATAGTATAATATATAAGTTTGTAATCTAGTTATATTTGGTTGTGATTCGCTGGTTTTTATTTGGTTCTCTGATTGAGTGAAATTGTGTGCTCTAATACCAACACAAATCAATAATCAAATGAAAGAAGATAAGTTGGGTGTCTAACAAAATAAATACAAATGGGTTACGTGTATTTATATACCTACGCATGTATGCCTGTATGTATACCAAATATAATACACCAATAAGAATACACAATATAAAATTTAATACATATGCAAATGTATGTATATGCGTGAGGATAATAATAACGATCAAAACTAAATCTCCCACTTCTCTCTTTCCACCAGATCAACGAAATACCCATTCAAAAACCTATCCCTGTCCGAGCTCACCATGAGCACACTGCTCATGCAAGAACACGGTCTCGATCCAAGTACTCCAGTTAAACCACAAAGTGGATAAATAAATAAATACATAAATAAACCAAATAAAACAAAACAAAACTTACAAATAATAAAATTATATCAGTAATAATAATAATAATAAACCTGCACTAATGAATAAAAAAATAGTAGTTAAAATCCAATTTAAGTGGGGTAGGATTTTAGCAGACCTAAAAGGCCACAAGACAAACGGTCTGGAACAAACCCTTATGGACCGGTAGTAACACCGGAAAGGATTTACAAATTGTGCCAACTGCAAGTCACAACAGTAAATCGTGTGGAGATATTGATAAGAGGTCAACCACAAGAGCCCCCATGGAATTCATGACACGTAGTCTGGAAGCTACGCCAATGGAACGAGTGTCGGAAATATACACATGCTGAGGTATAGACCTAGAAGGATTACAAGGAATGAAACCATACATAGGCATGAAGTTTCCGACCACGTCAACACCCAAAGCAACACCGAGGGCAAAGAGATCCTATCAGATGGACATATATTGATTGATCAAACACAAGGGATTTTGCGACTAAGTTCATTACCTTAGGGAACCCTAGTGTTGTGGTCAAGCAGGAAGAAAACAAGCTCAAGATGTGCATCGTCTACCAAACATTAGATGAAGTAGCAGAAATACCCGTCACCTCGAGTCAGTGACTTGCTTAACCCGTTAGGAGAGTTAGTTACACCTGCGATTTGGGATCAAGCTAATACCAATTCAAGATTATATATGCTCACATCATGAAGTTCGTGCTCGCGACCCAATGTGGAAAATACGAGTTTTCACGGTGATGCCTTTCGTACTGACCGATACACCAGTCTGCTTCTTGAGTCGTATAAGCAAGATAGCAGTAGAGGAGCTAGCAGCAAACCTTCCTTGGACAAGCCCTAAAGGCCAAAGTCATGGTAGTGGACCCCATGAAGTCTAAAGATGTCGTCTTCCGAGACCCTGTACGATACAGAGCATCGAGCAACACTAGTATGGTCAGAGATGAAAGGACGTCATTCTATGGCTCCGCCCGTAGTAAAGACCCTAAGAGGCAGAAATCAGAACCAGAGGTAGTCAACTGTAACAGTAAATGAACAACCATCGTAAGAATTCACCCACCATGGTAGTGAGTGCGTGTACCCTATGGAGACACCAGTATGGGGTACAAACAAATTTTTGGAACTAAGGCATGTTGCCTCCATGACCAGTCGGACCAGTTAAGATAATGGGAGCCACAAAGTAATACCGTGAGTACCAGACAAGGATGTTAGATACACACACTCCTCAAGATGTGCAATCACACGCAAGAAACGTACAAAGTCCTAAAGGGCAAGTACTTCTTTGTGCAATGGATCAACAGACCGATGTTGCATTCTCGACATTGTGGCAAAATAAACAAGAACAGTTACAGCACAGTGATGACGAGTTTAAAGAAACGACCATATGAAAGCAGTAAAGGAAATATTAGGAATAAACCACTACTACCTAAGACATTCTTCGAATCTCGGGGGCGAGATTCTATTTAAGTGTGGTAGATCTGTCACAGCCCAAAATTTGAAACTATTTAAAATCGCTCTGAATTAAAATTTTTGAATAAATCTCGAACAAACCTTAACTGCAAATAAAAATAGAGATGCATATTCACACAAATACAAACACATACACACAGAAATACAAATCAATATATAATACGAAGCAAAACTATAGAATTAATCTGAAATAAATAACAACACATGCGAAAGTATAAACAAAGTTGGCATATACAAATATTCACGAACATGTGAGCTCACCATTAATTAGAATAAATAAATAAATATGAATGTTCCATTAAGACCTTCGATTAGACCTAGATCAAAATAATAATGAATACACTATAAACAATTTAAACTAAGTAATCTATTTATAATGACCAACTATAAAAGAAATAATGTATTGGTAAGCAAATACCCATAGTGTGTAATCAATGACAAGATATTTAAAATCTCAAACAAGAGGCAGTTCAAGAATAATAACATCTACACTGTAAGCAACTCACAACCTATAATCTATTTATACTACTAAAATAGGAGCTGAGAAGCAAGGGTAGCAGGTGTGTGAAGATATAAGCGCCTCTACACTAACTTTAATATAAATCTCACAAATCAAAATATCTAAATAAACTGAACTGGGAGAAGATCAGTTAAATCGAAACCAACTTTGAAATGAAATTCAAACTAAACTGGAATGGAAAAAGAAAAAGAACACAACCCCTACCCTCCTGGGCGCGACCCATCTTCCTTCCCTCCACCACCGGCCCAGCTTCCTTTTTCTCAGCCTGCGGCCAAATTTCTTTTCCTTCTCTCTTCTTATGGCGCAGCCCACTCCTCTCTTCACTTTCCCCGCGGCCCAGCCAAGCCTGGCGCTGTAGCGCCTTTTTCCTCCTCCCACCGCCTCTATCTCAATCACCTGACAAGGGCCGCCCGACATCGGCAATCCAGGGACAAGACCCTTCGCGTCGCGTCTCCCTGCCATGGCAGGCCGCGTCCACCCCAGAATCATTGCTCCGACAACAGAACAAGCCACCTCTGCACCACCCCGCCACGCTTCAAAAGCAGAGCCTCCGTTTCTCGACATACCGCACACGGCAAGTAACCTCGAACCGCCTCTCTCTTGCCCTATAAAGTGGACACCCGAGTGCTAATTCCACCTCTCCCAGCCTCGCCCACCCATTCGAGCCCAACTCGAGCAGAACCGAGCCACCACGAGCATCGACACCTATTCCTCCTCTGTTTTCCCCATAACCGGTCACCACCCCAATTCGCCATCGACGAGCCTCCAACGCCGGTCCTATGGAACTCACTATCTAGCCACCCACTGACTCGTCGCTGGGAGCAAGAAGTGGAGCAGTCCGAACTCTCCTCGAGCCGGATCTTACATCTACCCCCTTTCTTCCCCGACACCAGCAGCGGTCCCCGTTCCCGCTTCGGTAAGCTTTTGTTCTTCAATTAATTCCGCGTGTAGCTTGGCCATCACCTCTCCTAGATGGAACACGCGTTATATTGTGGATTAGTGCACCACATCAAAGCTCCGTGGAAACCCCTAGCACCACCGACCGCTGAGCACGTTCTTGCTCCGGTGAGTCGAACCAGACCGGGGTAGTGTACAGTTTAGGCATTAAAATGCGTAACATAGCAATAACGAGCAATATAGCAGGCTTAGCCCCTTGATATCGAACGGGCGCCAGCATCCCCATCCTACCCACTACCCTTCACCGTCGCCGGTCGCCGTGGGCATGTCTCCGTCCTGGTCGAGCGTCCCAAAGCCTTCCTAGAACACTAGAACATGTAGCCAGCAAGCCGCCTCGTTGGATTGCAGCAAGCACGCCTAGTTCACCGACGCGCCGCCGTACACGGCCGCCTCTGCCCACCACTGGCCATCGTTAGTGCCCCTTCGGTCCGGCCCTGTGCACCTCCGAACTCCAATAGGCCCTAACGCCATGTAGGTACAACCCAAATCAGGCTCAACCGCCCTCGCGTGCAACTTCACCGAGCACCACTGCAATTCCCTACCGCACACCGTCGTCGGCAACCACGGGCGCCTCTCCGGCCATGATGCGCTCGCCAAGGGAATACCCATCCCCTTGAACGCGCGCTCGACATACTCGTTGGAAGGCATACCGCGCAATGCCGCCGCTGGCGAGCCGCTCTGGCCGGCGCTTCCCCGCCTCCTCTGTTCGGTGAGGGCATGAGATCGCCGCCCACATGGCGCACACGTGGCATCCACATGGATACCACGCAAGCTAGCGGCCCCACATCGCCACCCGGTCAGTGCCATATAAGCCTGGTCTACCACCCAGCGCACGCACCGTGAGTGCACTTGGTCCATGGACCGCTGGCTCAAGCACACCCTGACACCTAGGCCCGCCGGACACACTAGTCAGCCAAAGCAACTTGACAAAGAAAATGCTAAGCGCACCCAGATCCACTGCCAGCCTCACTGCTCCACAGTAAAATGCTAGGTGCACCCCCTAGTGTACCCAAAGATTTAGAAAGTGTATTTTCTTATCTGGGAAAATTCTAGAAAAAATTTCTATAATTAGCAAATGACTATTAGAGTAAGAAACAGTGATTTGGGACAAAAGGAATGGTAGCAATTTTGTAAAACACCATTAGCTAATAAATAATAATAACCAAGTAGAAAATTGGGAAAATCCATGTATAGCCTCCCAACTTGATAAACCCACAGAAATAAATATCTAAAAATATTAGGGATAATAATTAGAACTAATAATGCAATTAAGTGTGCCACCAATATAAGATCTGGTGTAGTAAAATGATTATCCTCATTATAGAAATAAATTAATTGACAATTACAATATACTAAAAAGTAAGGTCCAACCAATATAGAATATATGAAGTGATAAATCAATTATCATTCCAATAGGAAATAAATTGAATCATCAATAATTAGAAGAAAATCATATATATACCTTGAATAGGCTAACTTCCTAATAAATAATTATCTAAAGTTCCTGGAATATATTGCTCAACATCTATTATAAAGTGTAGGTACTGTTGGTCTAAGATAAATGATGGAATAGAGAATTATCTATCATTCGCATAGGAAAAATCATGTAGATATTTATAATTCGTAAAATGCACACTGGGGCTTCTAATTAGTCTCTTCACAAATGGCCTTCTAAATATTTATAAGAGTATATTATTAAGACTTTTAGAGTAGAAACCAACAAAAATAAATTGTAGGATAATGAACTACTTACTATCAAAGAAGAGCAATTAGAGAGCTTTTAATAATAGAAGCTCACATGCAAAGCTCTAAATAAATAATTCCCTCACTGGTAATCCTCTAGAAATCTCAACAGTCATATACTAGAGAAGTCTAAAATGTACTCAACACTGGTAGGACCTACTAATAAAGCAACATCTTAGGAGAGTTGTATAGGTTAATAAGTCATTCACCAGCTTCTAATAAAATAATCATTTAGCTATAAAATGTCAGAACACAAGTGTAGTTTCTAAAATAAGTAAGATGTAAAACTTTAGTAAGCCTATTCATGTGAATAGAGGAGAATTATGCAGGAAGTCCATAAAGAGATGATAAGCGACCCTTAGACCATAATAACAGTCTTTGGTAGTCTAAACAAGTGGTGGAAAAACTAGCAAGTTAATCTAACATATCATGAATCAATAAATAAGGACTTGAGGAAGAAAATATCAAACCTGGAATCTGATTATAAGCCCATTGCTAATACCTAAAAATCCTACTTATTTCTAAACTATAATAGAAGTGTAAGTGGGTCAAGAAAGCTAGTAGGATCAATGAAACCGCTAAGATCGTTCGATGATCATTTAGTGAATCCACGAAAACTCTAATGTTTCCAGATAAGCCACCAGTAGAATGACGTATTCTCCGATAAGCCTTCTCAGGGTCTTAGAAAACGTGTTAAAGAACGATTGTTTGTATTTATCGGAGTTTTAATTGGATTTCTTGGATCTTCATTGATAAATCGTATTTTCTTCGCGTAGCTACGTACTTAGTAATCGTAAAGTTCGCGAAGGAGATAATCAAGACCCGGAACAAGAAGAACAAGACAAGGACTTTGGTAAACCACTGTAAAGGCAAGCTCTAACTCCTTGATCATATTTTACCTATGTTTTGCAATTGCACCTATGGCCAGTTTTCATTGCATGACTGTATGTCTATTTTAAAATGTTGCTATGCTATGAACTACTTGATGTGGTAGCATGAGCTATGTTGATGACTGAGTATCGGTGTTTGCTACTAGCCAACGATAAACAGTAACACAACAGTTACTTGCTATCAACGGCTTGAAACAAGACACTGCATCAGTTACAATAATAGCAGTGACTATCACAAACCCCTCCTTGACCTTGACAACCCAACCCCTTGACAACCTAATAGCTCCATCGCCGCGCTATAGCGGTGATGTGAGCACCTCCTTGTTAGTACGATGCTTAGGAACCCCTGCGATGTTCGCATCGCGAACCACTACACATTGTATACATGATTGTGAAATGTGTTAAAATGTGTTTGGTGGTGTGAGTTAGGATACGGGTGTGATATTAATGAACTGTGTGTGTGTAGGGGAAGGGTGGTCGAGGCGGGTATGTTGATGGGATGCTACGGGCTCCCTAAGAGGTATACCAGCTGCGGCTGTGTATTCGGTATAATCCACCGATTGGCGCTGAGTGCTACAGTAGTAGTCCGACGACCATGTTTTCCGAACTAGCCATGTGCTGATTACTTCAGTTTAGTTTGATGTTGTGTGTTCCGAACAAGTCCTTTTGCCAAGGACGGATGGATCCTCCTCACCAATATAAGGACCGGTTCATTTGACCTCAACATAGTGATTTCGTACAACCACAGAACCTGTATGGGCAGGACTCGCCCTACCTTTCTGGTAACTGCCACATGAGAAAACCTATAGAGCCATGGAGGGCACGGTGGACCAGGAAATGGCACGGAGACCGAGGGTCATCCGGTGTCTGGCTGTGTAGTTAATGCCCGAATAGCCCCTGCGTCGGGCCGAAGTGTGAATGTGGGGTTACTCGAGTCTTAATCTATCCGGATAGCTGTTTTCACAGTCTTGGCACACTATGCTTTGGGCTCCTATTGATTAGCATTAGTGCATCTCCTTGAAGTGTGTGTGTGGGTGGCCGAGGCCGCCGTGTTTTGGGAAAGAGTTGGCATGCGTGCCAGAGTCGTCAAGGCCTTGGGTCTGAAGACTCATATAAAAGTGAGGGAACTGGCAGGATGGTCTGAAACTCCCCCAGGGCCCACCAATTATAATAATACTGATTCAACTACCTCTCCCTCTTGTTGCAAAACTCTTTTCAAAGAGAACCTTGCATAAAATGCTTTTCGGCAAAACTAAGCCATATGGCCTCTCCTTGCTACAAGCCCCAATGCATGAAACACCTCCCCTTGAGTAGTGTTAGGGCTTGCGGAGTACCTTATGTACTCACTCTTTCTTTATATGTGGTTTTGTCAGAAGACAAAGAAGATGAAGTGTGTGAGGATGACAATAGGGTCTAGTCCTACTTCCCAAGTGTGCCTGTTGGGCATGGCGCTGTTCTGCTCCGCTATTTTATAAGGATTTATCTGTTTTGGTGGCCATCCACGACCACATCCAATGTAATTTAGATCATGTTTTTAAGTATTACATTGTTTATAAATAAATAATCGTTGTATGGATCTCGATCTATTCTGTTGTGCGTACCAACTACTAATCCAGGGATTGGTACGGGATGCACAAGTGGGCCCTCAGAAGGCGGGTCCTAAAAGGATCTTTCCTCCATAAGACTCCAGAAGAAGGATCTTCTGGACGGAATTCTAGAAAATTCTTCCTTCATTATAGGTCTTAATGAGCCTCCCCAAGAGGAAGTCGTGTCAAGAACAGAGGATACACTCTTGGACAAGGATGAACCCATTTCTTGTTTACCCCAAGCCTTGCCCGAGGAATCCTCTCCCGAACCTGAGACTACGAAGGTAGAAGAAATTCAACCCTCGCAGTTTCCATTTTACTTCGAGGAAGAGCTTTTTGAAGATTATGGAAATACCTTGAAGTATTGTTGCTATAGGAAACCTTCATTGCCACCAACTCCACCTGAACCACCTGACGGGGTGTTCGTCCGTCAGACGGTTAAGGATTTGACCTCTATCCTGAGCAGAGAGTGGACAACTAAAGTTGAGAATTCACCTGAAATTCTTCAGATGACCTCACCTTTGGCTACCATTTTATGTTCTATTAGAGGGACAACAATGAGAATCCTATACAACCCTACTGTTGGAGCAAATCTCATTTCCGATTCTCGTGCTCTCGCCATTATTGGCAATGTGCCATTGGCACCAACATGCAAATCCTTCCGAGATTCATTTGGAACCATTCTCGAAGGATGTGGGGTTCTGCAACAAGTATCTGTTAGACACAAAGATGTTTAGGCTCTCCTAGATTTTCACGTGTTTGAAATCCAAGATTTCGACATCATGATAGGGATTCCCATAGAGAAATTTCTCATGAAAGTTCCTTTGGAAGGAAGCCTCAATATCAATCTTTGAGGGAGAAATTATCCATGCCTATTCTGCATTCAAAGAACACATCTGCAGAATCTCCCATCCAAGATGAGCCAATGGAGGAGGTTAGGACTCTTCAATTTTTAGAACCCCTTAAATTGAAGGAGAAGAAGACTTCCTCCAAGAGGAGGATGAATTTCAGGAGGAAATTGAATTGCCAAAAGAAGAGCCCTCCCCAAAACCTCCTGTTGAGCTCAAGATTCTACCTCCAGGCCTACGTTATGCCTTTCTAAATGGCGATTTGGAAGCTCCGGTCATCATAAGTGACAAGCTTTCAGATGATGAAACGCTCAAACTCATAGCCATGTTCGAAAGGCATAGAGCCGTTTTTGGATATTCACTTCAGGATCTCAAGGTAATTAGTCCAGTATTATGCACCAATCGTATTCCTATTGAGCCTGAGAGTGTCCCCTCAAGGGAACCTCAAAGGAGATTGAATAATGCGACGCGGGAAGTTGTCAAGAAAGAAGTCTTGAAACTTCTACATGATGGGATTATTTACCCTGTTCCTCATAGTGAATGGGTAAATCCAGTTCAAGTAGTGCCTAAGAAGGGAGGTATGACGGTCATTCAAAACGAGAGGAATGAATTAATTCCTCAATGGACCGTCACGGGATGGAGGATGTGCATTGCCTACCGAAAACATAACAAGGCAACAAGGAAAGACCATTTTCCATTGCCCTTCATCGATGAGATGTTAGAGCGATTGGCAAAATGCTCCTACTTATATTTCCTTGATGGGTATTCGGGATATCATCAAATTCCTATCCATCCCGATGATGAATGTAAGACCACATTCACATGTCCTTACGGGACCTATGCCTACCGGCGTATGTCCTTTGGACTGTGTAACGCTCCTGCCTCTTTCCAAAGATGCATGATGTCTATATTTTCAGACATGATCGAGGATAACATGGAAGTTTTCATGGACGATTTCTCCGTCAATGGAAAAACTTTTGATCATTGTCTAGAAAATTTAGACAGGGTCTTACAAAGATGCCAGGAGAAGGACCTTGTGCTTAATTGGGAAAAGTGCCATTTCATGGTTTGGGAAGGCATAGTTCTTGGACAATTGGGAAAAGTGCCATTTCCTGTAGTGGTGGACAAAGCTAAAATTGAAGTTATTGAAAAACTTCCACCTCCTATCAATGTTAAGGGAATCCGCAACTTTTTAGGTCATGCGGGGTTCTACTGACGATTTATCAAGGATTTCTCCAAAATCGCTAGACCCCTCACCAACCTATTAGCTAAAGAAGCTCCCTTTGATTTCGATGATGAATGCCTTAAATCATTTGATATACTCAAAAAGGCACTCATCTCAGCTCCAGTTATCCAACCTCCGCTGCCATTCAAAATCATGTGTGATGCCAGTGACTTTGCTGTTGGTGCGGTCTTAGGCCAAACCAAAGATAAAAAGCATCACGCAATAGCCTACGGTAGCAAAAATTTGACAGGAGCCCAACTTAATTATGCCACAACTGAGAAAGAACTCCTAGTAGTAGTTTTTGCTATTGGTAAGTTTAGATCCTATTTGGTTGGAGCAAAGGTTATAGTCTACACAGACCATGCTGCTTTGAAATATCTGCTTACCAAAAAGGATGCTAAACCCAGGCTAATTCGATGAATTCTTCTACTCCAAGAATTTAATCTGGAAATAAGAGATAAGAAAGGAGTAGAGAATTCAGTAGCAGATCATCTTTCACGTATGGAAGTCACACAAACCATGGACATACCTATCAATGAATTCCTACGAGATGATATGCTCCTCAAGGTGACAGACTCTCACCCTTGGTATGCGGATATCGTGAACTTTATGGTCACGGGATACGTACCACCAGGGGAGAACAAAAAGAAACTCATTTATGAGAGTCGTAGACACCTTTGGGATGACCCTTACCTCTATCGAGTATGTGTCGATGGCCTTCTTAGAAGGTGCATCCCATCAATCGAAGGCACCAAAATTATAGAGAAATGCCATGTTGGCCCCTATGGTGGTCATTATGGTGTTTACCGTACTCAGACAAAGATCTGGCAGAGTGGATTCTATTGGACTTCAATATATGAAGATACCAAGGAATTCATTCGCAGATGTTGGAAATTCCAGATGCATGGAGGAATCTCTACTCGCGATGTGATGCCCCTAACATACAATCTCCAACTGAAATTATTTGATGTATGGGGTATTGATTTCATGGGACCTTTTCCTAGGTCTTATGATTGCGAGTATATTCTGGTTGCCGTCGATTATGTGTCAAAATGGGTAGAAGCATTGCCATGCAAAAATGCTAATTCCAAGCAAGCGAGGAAAATGTTCCATGAGATCATTTTCCCACGCTTTGGAACTCCCCGTATGGTCATAAGTGATGGAGGGTCTCATTTTATAGATAAGACCTTTTGGAACTTTTTAAGGGAACTTGGAGTCCAACATAACATTCCTACCCCATACCACCCACAGACAAGTGGTCAAGTAGAAACATCTAATAAACAAATTAAGAATATTCTGCAAAAGACTGTCTTGGAAATTGGAACGGGATGGAAGCAAAAGCTACCCGGCGCATTGTGGGCATATCATACTGCCTACAAGACACCTATCGGCATGTCTCCTTTCCAACTTGTCTATGGGAAGACTTGCCATTCCCTTAGAATTGGAACATATAGCATATTGGGACATCAAGCGGTGGAACATGAATCTTAACGAAGCTAGAAATCACCGATTGAAGCAAATCTCTGAGTTGGAGGAATGGAGAGATAAGGCGTACCATAGTGCCAGAATTTATAAAGAGAGAACCAAAAGATGGCATGATAAGAGGATTATGCCGAAAGAGTTCAACCCTGGAGATAAAGTTTTACTCTTTAACTCTAGGGTTAAACTCTTTGTACATGGGAAGCTTAGAAGTAAATGGAAAGGGCCCTTCACTGTAGTAGAGACTTCATCCCATGGAGCAATCACACTCCAAGGTGATGACGGTCAACTATTCAAAGTGAATGGGCACCGACTCAAATTATTTCTCGATTCCCAAAAGGATATAAAAAATATTTTTACGTGGTAAATTTAATCAATTTCCATGCCATTTCTTTCAATTCTGTTTAAATTATCCATGTCCAACTAATGGGACCATCCAATTCTTCATCTATGAGGCCCATTTAATCGACTTGAGAAAATGTGGCCCAAACAGAGCCAGAAGGGAGTCAGCCAAACCCTAGGGTCGGCCAACTCTCCTTTCGTGCCGTTCACGTTCTGTTTTCTCATGTTGATCCTCCTCGATATCCTCCACAAAATCCTCGGTGAAACGCATCATTCCCCGCCTATTTAAAGGATGGAAACAGAGAGGAAAGTTATACACCTCATTGAATCATCATCTTCCTCCTGTCCTCATCGTGACCGACAAGAAGATTGTGCCTCATGCCTCCTCCAGCTCAACCTTCAACCTGAGCGGGGACATTACGCCGGCCAACGACAAAACTTCATTTGCCTTGGAGTCTGTCATGGCGATCAATGTCAAGACTCTTGCAGCGCTACACCTCGTAGCGCTTTCTGGTTGCTCTCCCCTTGGAGAACGCTGATGAAGTCGAGGACGCCATGTCGTCGACTTTGGCTGGACTGAACCCAGTCAAGACACGTCTTTTCCATGGAAAAGACGAGTCTCCCCCATCGTTGCTGCCCGGCGAGGAGTTCATGTACACATTGAAGACTAAGAAGGGTGATGTAGTGAGCCACCACTACAAGACGCCCACCTGTACCTCGCCGGAACGCATGGAAGATCGCTTTCTTATCCACGGGGTGCGCAAACCCGAAGGAGGCTACGCTAAGGGCCTGTTTAAGTGTGTGGATAATCTAGTGATGGAGGAGTCGACGGGCTCGTCACCCTCCAAAATTAGGCGGCACATCCTACCACCTGCCATCAACGGGCCACCCGGCCAGTTCGAGAGCAGTGATGAGGACTCTCCTCGTGCCCCTAAAGTTGCACAGCTGACCAAGGAACTCGCTTCTCTCTTCTTGGAGAACAAGAAGCTGACTGACTTGGTGGCTGAAGGGCGCATCGAGAGGGCAGAACTGAAGGATGACATCATGGACCTCAAGGAGGAGATTGACGGTGTTCGCCGTGGCATGAGCGCCAAATTGCGGCTCTTGTGCAACGCCGTCAGGGAGCCCGACATCTACAACGCACCATAGTTTAGATGTCCCGACAGCATAGGATGCTTACTACTTAGGTTTTAATTTTATTTAAAAAATATTTGTTTTCTAAAGCTAGGTTAAATAATGTAAGCATCCCCAAATTTTGATTTCAATAAAGTGAACTTACCGGTTCATCTAACACCGGTAAAGTTCCCCGTTTAGTTTATTTTGTTGAATAAAGAATTTAGGAAACAAGTGTGGGGGAAACATGTCCCCAAGTCACCAAATCCCGAAGTAAAAAATTAATGGTGCATATCAAAACACGTCACGACCGAGTGGGAAAAATGACCCAACGAAACAGAGACATAGAAAAGCCACCAGGAGGTCGGCCGAACCCCCTGGTCGGCCGACTTGTTTTCTGCACCGTACGACTCTGTTTCGCTTGAGAAAATCGGTTTGGATTTCCTATCCCCACTTTTATGCGCTACCCTGCTGTTTGAGTTAATTTCATATTTTTCATTGCATATCTAAAATGGATCAACTCAACAAATTGAAATAAAATTTGGTAGTTAAGAATTTGCTTAAGCTGAAAATTTGAATACTTTATATTTCAATTCATTACCTTGTTTATGATTCCCATAATTCAATAGGAAAAACACATCATCTAGGTATTTGACTAGTGTGATATGGTAAATGAGTTCTTTAGAAATCATCCTTTTGCTTGAAATTGATTTTGACATTTGTAACTATTTGAATTCTTGAACTTTGCCTAAATCTCTCATTGGAAATTTATATACCCACCAAAGCCATATGATACATTCATTGAAAACCACAAGCACATGCCACTTTGCTTTTCATTGAACTTTGTCAAACTTGTGACCCAATTGAGTGACATGCATGAAGTTTTTGAATTGAAAACTCTTGTGCACTCCATTCATGCAAAATTTCTCACATTGAGAGTTTGCATCCATTGATTACCCATCCGCCAAAAATAAACTCCATACAATACAAATGAAAGCCTCTCTAAGAATAAAAAGGAGTAGAAGACATGGCTACAAGAAAAAGAAAAAGCATCCACTCTTGAAAAAGAGTAAGAGTGCTAAAAAAAAGTAGCCATGTTTCATCCTTAAAAGAGAGCAAATTCATGGGAGTTATCACCTCACCCCTCCATTTCATTCATGTGCACAAGAATTTTACCTTCACTTTGTTCATTGCATAAGTCTCTCATAGGATCAAGTTTTTGACTTGGTAACATATGCATTGCAAATGTGTGCCACATTCATCCCTACCAAGCTCCAGATATAGCCACTTTTAGTATAGGGACAAGAATTGGCAAAATATGCCATGGTGAGGACTCAAACACTTTGAAAGATTTGAGAGATTCCAATTGAGAAGGCAAGGGCAAATGTTCCTATGACTTTCAAGTATAGCAATTGCCAAATCATTTCAGCAGAGAATGATTTAAGGGAACTTCATTCTAACCGTTCCATTTTTCAAACACCCAAGATTGATGTGGTAACCACATACACAAAGGGGATCCATGAATTCAGGTATAAGTTGAAATATCTAGTATCCTTATTTTCTACCTTATAGCAAATTCATGACAACACTCTAAGTTCTTCTTGCCTTCACTCGAGGACGAGCAAAGGACTAAGTGTGGGGGAGTTTGTTGACGGTCCTTAAGTACCATATTTTGACCGTCAATTCACCTCATAATGTGCATAAAAGAAACACAAAACATAGTGGTAGGGATATACACTAACCCAATTCCACAAGTGTTGGTGTCTATTTGTATGCAGGTGAATTATTACCCAAAATACCAAAACATGCAGGGATGAATCCATAAAATGGATTTCTACGAATCAGGCGATGACACGTGGCAACACATGGATCAAATGGCCCACAAACAGAAGAATTCGAGGAGATCCAACGGTGTTGCACCCATATACATCAAGGGGGCCCACCTGGAAGCCACCTGGAGGAAGCACTCCCTGAGGGGAGGCTTGATCAGGTCGGCCAAACCAGGGGTTCGGCCGACCCCTTCCTGGCGCCAAACCCGGTCAAATGACACGTGTTGACCCCTCCCGACTCCCTGGAGTCAATGGTGACTGATTCACGCGTTAATTGTGGCGGGAACCGACCCTACTCCACCTATAAATAGACCCCCTCACCTCACTTCTCACACACACCAAAAATTGAGAATAGTGCTGCACTCCAAAGGTTTAGAGTAGTCCTAGAGGCTACCAAAGTAGAAAGAGAGCATGGTGAAGAGTCTAGGAGGAGGCTTGGTCTTGTCAAGTCCCTCTTCTACACTTGTACCCCTACAAAGGTTTTACTCAATCAAGTAAGCCATTGTGAATTCAATACGAGTTTGATCTTTTATTCTTAGTAGTTTGCACAAGTAGTTACTTGTGGGCTCACTGCTTTAATTCATTAGAGGCTCTAGTTGTAGCTTTGTGTTTGAAACATCTAGATTAGTGATTTAGAATGTAAGAGTGGTGCTTAGGTTATAAATCATCAGTGGATATCTAGTAGACCCACGGATTGAAGAGGTAGGCAGTAGGTGGTGACAGCCCTATCTGTCCTTCATAATCCTCCACGTTCGGCTATGCCATAGGCTCTTGGATGGAGTCATCCTAGTAGTGCTAGGAGTAAGCCCGTGCCCGAAGCAAGCATCTACTGCAAACTACCTTGAATTAGGATCAATACTTTCAATTCCTCTCCGTTCCTTTCCTACCAAACAACTTTGTGTCCTTGGGTAAGCTAGTTCGAAAGATTAGAACACACGTTCTTTGGATTCGATACCCTTGGGAATACTCCTTAAGGGGAAGTTCTACAACGGTATTTCCGTGTGCTTGCGGATTACTCTGTGGTGTTAAGAAATACCAACACCGAGCCGCCACATGGCCCGCAAGACGAGTGTGGCCTCCACCATGGAGGAGGGCTCCCCAGCGGTCGCATGGTCAGTCCACTTGCCTTGAGCAGATAGTGGGGAAGTTAAGAGGGTGGTGCGCCTTGTCTCCATCAAGCCTTGAAGATACGCGACTTCCCCAGATGCATGGCACGGCACACGCCTAATGTCAGGTACCGCTACGACTAATCGCATCACAGTGAAGGCGCCGCATGCCTATCCAACTCTGCCTAGTGGGTAGCTTAAGGCGCAAGAGACAGTTGGATGGGACATTCCCTTCCAATTTCAGCAACGGCGCGTGGGCTACTAACGACCCAGGCGGTAAGATGGCGAGTCCTCACATCCGCGGTCAGAGGAAGCTTATGCGAGAAGCCTTAGGTTTTTAGGATAAGATCGCCCCGGGACCACCTGTCGGGCCCCGGGACCCCACTTGTAAGGCGTCCGGTCTTGGTTATAAAAGGCTTGGACCGCCACCGATACAAGGACAAGACTCAGAATCCCCGATACACACACACTCTCATACACACTCACCAAGCAATACGATCCACCGTGGAGTAGGTTGTTATGCTCCTTGCGGCCCGAACCACGTAAAAACTCGACTGTCTCATACTCTTCCACTAGAACACTAGTTTGAGGCCTAAGCCCTGCCGAACAAGAACCTCCGTGGGCTGCTCCTTAGCAGATCCAGGGGAAGTGTCGCATTGACCCTTCGACAAGTACCTTAGCCAAGGAATGACGGATCACACCCAATACATGAGAGGTACAAGTTATTCCTTTATGGCAAGAAGGTATGATACACCTTAGCCAAAGAATGACGGAAGACACTCAACCATGTTGAGTGCATGTCATTCCTTTGTAGCTAAAGGTTATCATTACCTTAGCAACCGAATAACAAGGTACATACAACCATAGAAACCTTGAGATGTGAATGAGCAACATTGACAACACCCTCCTCGACCACACTCATGGAGCCCATGGAAGGCAACCCAACATCGACACTCAACCCTCCAATGCCAAAGCTAGGCTGCAACAAGGTTAGGCCAACCTCATAGCCTACATCCGTCGTTAGGGTTTCAACCCCTATCACAGACCTTGACCAAGAACAAGCTTGGAGGAGGACCCCCACTTGAGGTAACTTGTATCACACCCCATTTGTATTCCTTTATTTTATTTCTATCTTTCCACCACATTTGTATCTTTAAATAATAATAATAATAATAATAATAATAATAATAATAATAATAATAATAATAATAATAACGTAGTATAGGTTAGGCTAATAAAATAAAGGATGTGCGGTAAGAATATTTTTACTTTGCATAAGTTGAAATGATGAATAGTTGCTCAATTTTCTTTTCTCTAGTCCCTTGCATACAACTTAGTATTCTCCAAGTGTTGGGTTATTAGCCTAGAATGTTCTTGCCTGAAACTTGGAACTGTGGGTAGCAAAAGCTAAGTCCAATTCTAGGTTGTTGTGGGATATGATATAGTGATAAGAGCTGCTAATATCCTAGTTCAAAGTATAATTTGATTTCAGTGAGAAAATTCAAAATGGAGTTCTTCATTTGATAGAAATTCCTACCAAACCAATATGATGATTTGAATTAGATAAACCTTATGCATATGCTATTTGCCTTCACATTGAGCTTGGTCAAACTAGTATAGACCTATGTGAGAATATTTTCATGCTTTTAAGATCAAGATTACACGGGCACATGCTAAACTTCTACATTAGAAGTTAGCAAAATTCTATCATAGCATTCCACCACCAAAAAGATACTCCATGATTTTCATGCATAATACTCTCTCAAAATTAATTGAAAAGAGGAGTAGAAGACATGGCTACAAGAAAAAGAAAATGCATGCTCATGTACAAGAGCGTGAGAACAAAAAAAAAAGATAATAAGTAGCCATATTTCATACTCACAAAAAGAGAGTGCATACAAAGGAATCATCTTCATACTCCCACTCCACAAGTATTCCATCACACTTGCACAAATCTTGATCAAAAGTATGATTTTGTTTTCTCCTAAGGCTTACTTTTTTGACTTAGCAATATATGTGTTGCAAATATGCCTACACTCTATCCCTACCAAGCTAAACATACAAGGCTTATTTAGATGTAGGACAAGGAAGGCATTGCCTTGGTGACGATACAAATACCACTTCCCACATAGGAGTGATTGAGTGCATCATTTGAGGAACTTAAATTCGAACACGATTTGAAATTCTCCTGAAATTTGAGTGGAACTCATACATTAGGTGATGCATTGTCATTCCGCTGTTATGTCCTTCAAACACCCAATAAAAGGATGAGGCATAAGCCCCATAAAGACTAAGAAAAAGGGTGAGGTACCATAGCCAATTTATTCAATGCAAGGTAGAATACTTTGTTGTACACTTGGTACTTTTGGAAAATAGGACATAGTAGCAACTCTTGATCAACAACCTAAGTCTATATCTTTGCTTCAGGACGAGCAAAGGGTAAGCTTGAGGGAGTATCTTGATGGTCGCTTTATACCAATTTCGACCGTCAATATAACTCAATTATGTGAAGGAATGAATATTTCTTAAACACATTATAGTTAGAGATAATCTAGTTCCACTTGTACTTGGAGAAATTGGTGCATAGAGGTATTTTATACAGAATTAAAGTGAAACAAGGGGATGAATCCTAAATAATACCTTCCCAGCCAATCAGACGCCGACATGTTGTAGCACATGGATAAAATGGCCTACTTGCAGGAGTATACGAGGAGATCCAACGGCGTAGCACCCAGAAACTGTCATGGGACCAATCATTCAGCTACCTGGAGAAAGCACACACCGTTTCAAGTGTTTACCAGGTCGGCCGAACAGGTGGTTCGACTGACCTGGTCTTCCCACCAAATCTGGTCAGCCTCCACGTGTTGGCTCCTCCCGGCTTCCTGAAGTCGTTGATGATTGATTTGCGCGCTTTTGGTGGTGGGAACCGACCCTTCTCCAGCTATAAATAGGACCCTTCACTTCAACACACATCACTTGAGCATCATTCTATTATATATACTAGTTCTCCTAGTCCCTTAGTGGAGGTTAGAGTGTAGAGAGGAGCCTCTAGTCCCCAGTCCAAATTGGGAAAGGTATGGCTCATGTATATTTTCTTGTATTTATGACTTTATGCATATTAAAGATATTATCTTTAGTCTTCTTTTATTCATATACTTGGATGAAGAGTTTCTTGTTTGATTGTGGATTCCATGTATGTGGTAGGAGTAGTCTTTATTATTATGCCATAACAATATTATTCTATCGTCATAAGAACTACAAACCCCCACTATAGTCTAATTAGTTATGATATGATCATGTTGATATGAATAACTTATGTTATATCTCAATATTGGTTCAACGATGTTTAGGTTAGTCATTGCCTTAAGTTGGCTTGTGTCATGACTCTTAAGGTACTTACTTAATATGCTAGCATGGTGCTTAAGATAGTTAAGTAACGTTGGATGTCTCGTAGATGTGAGGACCAGGGTCCAGACAAACCAAGAATCACATTGGGTGGTGTCGTGCGATGCCACACCCAATAGTACAACACAGAAAGAACAAAGAACTCATAACATAAGTGAGCAGCTTATATTAATCTCATAGTTTTATACAAAATATCTTACATCAGCGGAAGTATTCATACTACTCCCTCGAACCTACACTACACCAGTAGTGGTTGTATACGGCCCACGGATACTCAACTCTAGCATCACAGGAGAAAGCAGCGGCGTCCAGGGCATCCATTGGATGTATACCATGATGAGGGCAAAGCCTAGGAACCCTTCATAGCTATATACATGCCAAACTCATATAAATGCAATCGTGAGCACAAGGATCAGCAAGACTTAACGTCTCACATAAAACATGAAACTCTACATGCTAGGAATGTAAGACTTGAATTTAAACTGCAATAAGTAAATGTGCACTATTAGTAGATCCTTGCTTCAGTTTGATAATAGCAGGTGAAGTTGCTTAGAATCATAACTTTAGTTCTTCTATCAACTACCTCAACTAAGTTGTTTAACCATACAATAGGTTCCACCCAGTTCCAGTTGTTACTATGTCATAGCACAATGAACAAGTATGCTCCCTTCCGTGAGTGACGGTTATTCGAATCAAGATACACCCGGCTTGCACGTCATGTACACCCGTCTAGAAGAGGTGTGACCACTTCCGTTAAAGATGTACACAACAACCTTTCACAAGACACCCAAATGTTGAGCCGGTCCTATTATCTTGGAAGCAAGACTCACATAACGACCTATGCCGCAGTGGCCTCTCCAATCCTCACGACGTGTGTGGTGTCTAGGACGGTGGAGTGTGCCTCAATACCCAGATTAACATGTTACATCAGTTTCCTGGGTCCCATATAGCCAGTATGCATCCGGTATATATTCAATCTTGTCCAGCAGAGCCGCACACAGTACGGTCCTTAATCGACACAGGCAGGAACTATGCCCACAGAACCACGTTCTTGAGCATCCTAGCCTTCCTGCCTGGTCTCTTGTTCTGTCCCAATTGATCCCACTTATTACTGTTCACGAGTAGAGTGTGTCTACTCGAGCCATACTGTCGGTACCCTACATACCGGGTACCCCACGATACCGCAAGAAGTGCAAGAATGTTCCACTTGCCAGAGTCGAAGGCCCTTGCAAGTCCCACAAGTCATGTTGCACCGGAACCGCTCCCCTCACATGGCTGGCTCCTGGGTTAATACGTGTAAAATAAGACCGGAACAAAACTCTCAACCAAGGGAAGCTCCGGCGACTACACGTGTACAACAGCCCCGAACCTAGCCCCCGTCAGAAAGGAGCTTCGGTACTGACACATATACAGCAACTCCGGACCTACCCTCCTGCAAGGGAAAGCTCCAGATCTGCCACATGTGGAGCCTCCGAACCTTCGTCACCAACGGAAATACAAGCCAATCATGTCCATTATAGACATTCAAGGTCGGTTAAAGCGGCAATTACAAGGTCTGATAATGTGTCATTAATGCTATATTAATGACACACGATCAGTGCACCGTTAATAGGGGTAATGCTGCCATGAAGGAACGTTACCACACTATTAATTATACTTAATACTCTTTAGACAGTTTATTAGGTCATTAAGCATGCCAGGGCCACATGTCGGGCCAGACCAGCTTTGCAACGGTCAGTCCTTAGAACTATAAAAGGGTTGTACTGCACGAATGTAGAGGGGGATGGGATTCGATCTGATCCTAGCGAACGCACTCGCTCAATACAATTACACAAACCCCGTGGAGTAGGGTGTTACGCCCAGGCGGCCTGAACCACATAAATCTCTGAGGTCGTCATCTTGATATTGATCTTTGCGTGCCACAACCACAAAAGAACCTCCGTGGGCTGCTCCTTAGAGGGTCCGAGGGAAGTTTTATATCGAACACTTCGACATTTGGCGCGCAAGGAAGAAGGGTAGTAGTGCAATCCCGAGATCATAAGATTGTGAATTCAGCTGCTGGATCTTCTAATGGCAACCACGCTGGACACACCTGCCGGAGGCAATCCCTCCAATGTCCAACAACCAACAGGTGCCATTATTCCAGCAGGTGCTGTGGCACCACAGCCACCCTCTATTCCAGCAAACAATGCTGGTCAACAATATGGAGCATCTGCGTCGATCACTGCATTGACAAAAAACAACCCCGAGCACGTGCTCATTGTTGCACGAGCTCTTCTACAACACCCACCGCCTCCAGGTGGACCCCAAGGTGCTATGGAGTAGTGGAGGGTTGATGTTGACCATCTGGTCACAGCTGCGGCTGCAGGCATCAGCAATCAAGGTCCTCCCCCTTTGGGGCAAGCACCTTCACAACGACGGACCATGTCCGGCTGACTTGGTCCGCAAGTCTCACAACAGAGGAGACGTGCTGCATCTAAGCAGGTGACTTCTTTGCCTCCTAGAGCAGGACGCACCCATACCATTACCAGGATTCCGACTCATGACCTACGGTCGGAACTGGATCGCCGGTACCGTCAACAAGATGGTCGTGTCCATATCAATTGCGCTCATGAGTGGAGAGAAGCTCGGGACAACCCTGCTCCACAGGGAGTAGGGGGGGCTGTTCTGCCCTGGCCATGCACTTACGTATGGTCAGGTGGCCACAGAAGTTCTGGCCCCACTTATCGAAGAAATTCGATGGGACTGTCAACCCCACTGAATTTCTTCAAATTTACTCTATTGCCATACTAGCAGCCGGGGGTGATGAGGTTGTGATGTCCAATTACTTCCTGGTGGCTTTAACTGGGATTGCAAGGTCCTGGTTCATGAGTCTTCCACCCGACTCCATTAATAGTTGGGCGGAACTATGCCAGCAATTCACTGCCAACTTCGGGGGTTCCTATACCCAGCCCAGCACTGAATTGGACATGTTTGCTATAAAGCAAATGACAGGAGAATCCCTACGGTCCTTCATCTAGCGATTCTCTCAGGTACGAAATACCATTCCTTCAATCTTGAGCTCTTCTGTTATCATTGCATTCAGACAGGGTGTTCGAGATAATAAGATGCTAGAGAAGCTGGCCGTTAAAGAAGTTACCAGCGTCACAGAACTCTTCAGCCTAGCCGAAAAATGTGCTAGAGCTGCGGAGGGCCGTGAAATGCACTCCAAGCCAGCTCTGGAGGCCAACCAGAAGTCCTCCAAAACAAAAGCCGCTACCTCCGGTAGTGGCATGAAGAAGAAGAAGCCCAAGGACAAAAAGAAGTCGTCAGTCGGCGCTCTAGCTGCTGTTGCTGCAGCCCCTGGAAGCTGGGAGACACACCCAGAGAAGTGACCTCGTCCTTCATCAGAGGACAACAACCGTTCCAAAGCATGGTGTCCGATTCACAAGACAAATCGACACAGCTTGGAATAGTGTCGGGAGGTCCAGAACCTTGCCGAGCGCTATAACAAGTGTCGGGAAGAAGCTCCTTTCCCTCAAAGGGAAGGAAAACAAAAAGTTGATGAAGCTCCAGCTGAAGAGGAGCTAGGTTTCCAAGACCCTAAAAAGGTCTTGAAAGCCGTTTACAATACTGTCGATGACGACTCCGATGCCTCTGACAACGAACGTCGGAAGACCTTAAAAACCATCTATGGTAGTTCTTGGGACATCACCTCTCGTCGCATCCTCAAGACAATGCGGCGGGACATGACCATGGTAGCTCCGGCTGCTAAGGCAGAACCACATCGGAAGTGGATGGACACACCAATCATTTTTGATGCTTCAGACTGCCCCCAAAACATGATCGGGGCTGGTCAACTCCCATTGATGGTGTCACCCACTATTAACAATATCCAAATCCACCGTGTAATGATGGACGGAGGTTCCGGGCTAAATCTCATAAGCTTCGAAGCTTTCGTTAAGCTTCAGCTCCGGCCTTCGGACCTTCGCCCATCCCGACCTTTCTCCGGAGTAGTCTGGGAACCATTACTCCTCTTGGTTCCATTACACTCTCAGTGACCTTCGGGACCCGGGAGAACTACAGAACCGAGAAACTAGTTTTCGACATTGCGTAGATCAGTCTGCCCTTCAATGCCATTTTTGGTAGACTAGCTTCATACAAGTTTATGGATGCTACCCATTATGGTTACTTGGTGTTGAAAATTCCAAACACCCACGGGCGTTCTCCGGATCTGCGGAGATCGTACCGCAAGAGTTAATGCACTGGAGGAACTCTATGCGCTTACCACATCGCAAGAGGAAGCCTCTGGTAAGGAGCCAGCATCGAATCCTCCAAGCATTCGTCACAAAGGCTCTACCTCCGCACCTCGTGTGCAGCCAAGCGGCGACACCGACATTCCCGTCAAAGTCATCCAACAATCACAAATGCATGGGATCACCCATATATCGAGGGGTCTGAACAACAAATAGGAACTCGCGCTCATCACATTCCTCCAGGCTAATTTTGATGTGCTTGCCTGGCAACCATCACAAATGCATGGGATCCCCCGGGAGGAGATTGAGCACAATATGAAGATTTACCCAGACGCTCGGCCTGTACACCAGAAGCCCCGGAAGCAGTCAATAGAGCGACAAAACATCATCCGACAGGAAATCAAGAAGTTGCTCTAAGCTGGATTCATGCGGGAAGTATTCCATCCAAAATGGCTGGCAAACACATTTGTTGTACCCAAGGCCGGTGGGAAGCTTCGGATGTGTATCGACTACACCAACTTAAATAAGGCATGTCCCAAAGATCCATTTCCATTACCTAGAATAGATCAGATAGTGGACTCCACCTCCGGGTGTGAACTACTGTGTTTCTTAGATGCATATTCCGGATATCATCAAATCCAAATGTCTAAGGAAGATGAAGAGCATATTGCCTTCATAACAGTAGATGGATTGTATTGTTATACTGCCATGCCATTCGGTCTTAAAAATGATGCTTCAACATTTGTGCGAGCCATGTACAAAAAATTTTGAGAGCTAATTAGAGACTTGGTATAGGTGTATGTTGATGACATCGTTGTGAAAATCAAAAACAAGGAGTCACTCCTTGACAACTTACAAGCCGTCTTCGACAAGCTGTGCACTACGCGCACCAAGCTCAACCCGGACAAGTGTGTCTTCGGGGTTAGCTCCGGAAAGCTTCTAGGGTTCTTGGTGAATTATCGAGGAATCGAAGCAAATACGACGAAGATCAAGGCTATAGAAGATATGCGGCCACCAGCCCACATTAAAGATGTCCAGAAGCTAACTGGATGCCTAGTTGAGCTCAGTCGGTTTATCTCAAGACTGGCAGCACGAGCGCTACCCTTCTTCAAACTCCTGAGGAAGTCCGAACCTTTTCATTGGTCTAAAGAAGCAGAAAAGCCATTCCAAGAGTTGAAACAACTCCTCACTACGCTACCAATCTAGGTAGATCTGAATCCTGGTGGGCCTTTACTGCTTTATATTTTGGCAACCACTGAAGTTGTTAGTATGGTCCTGGTTGCGGAAAGACTAGAGCCACATCCGATCCAGGCATCCGGACCCCTCCGGGAGGGTCTGGAACCAACTGGATACATGACTGGGTCTCAGCTCCTAGATACAGAACCTACAATGAAGTGCTAGGAGATCAACCCCATTCATCTGAGGAAGTTCACCTGGCTGACCAAGATGATCTGGATCGTCCCAGTGAGATTCGGGTTGAACAAGAAGGAATCTTGGACCCCTTCGGGAGGGTCCAAGAAGCACAACCTGAAGGATCGGAACCCTCCAGCATGGTCCGAGTCGATGGAGAGGAAGCTCCGGGTCCTTCTGAAAGGGTTCAGACCATCCAACGCCCTGTGTACTTCATCAGCGAAGTACTCCACGATGCCAAGACAAGATACATTGAGGTGCATAAACTGCTTTACGCAGTTCTTATTGCCTCAAGGAAGCTGCGTCATTACTTCCAATCCCACAAAATCTCAGTGGCAACCTATTTTCCACTGCGTGCAATTTTTCATAACCCCAATTCTACTGGGAACATTGCAAAGTGGGCAATGGAATTGGCTGAATTCGATCTAGAATTCCTGTCAAGACAAGCAATTAAAAGTCAAGCCTTGGATGACTTTGTGGCGGAATGGACTCCCTCTCCATGGAACCCTGGGGGCCACAGTGAGCAGAAACCAGAGCTCAAAGTTCCGGTATTCACTGAGCCTCATTGGACCCTCTACTTTGATGGCTCTGTGCAGAAGCAGGGGCCGGAGCTGGAATCCTTCTCATGGCTCCGACCGGAGAGAAGTTCAAGTACATGGTACACCTTGATTTCAAGGCAACCAACAATATGGCAGAGTATGAAGCCCTCATTTATGGACTCAAGGTGGCACTATCCTATGGTGTCAAACAGCTGTTGGTGAAGGGAGATTCACAACTCATCATCAAAAAGTGAAAGGTGAATGTTCTTGCAACAATTCTCAATTAGTTGCTTACCTCCTTGAAGTCCACAGGCTTCAGAAGGACTTTGAAGTCCTGGATCTCCATCATATTCAGCGTCTTCATAACGCTGAAGCCGATGAACTATCGATGAAAGCCTCAACTAGAGCTCCGGCTCCTGACAGAATTTTCGTTCGGAGGTTGTCAAAACCGACAGCTCAGCCAATCGAACTGAGCGAAGGGGGTGAGACTAGCACCTCGAAAGTGGCGGTCCCGGTAGCCCTGTTACCATGGCGTCCACCAAGGGTCGTAGGTGCTGTCGGAAGCTCCGAGCAACCCAGCACGCAAGACTCAGAAGTTCAAGTTAGCTCCAATGCATGGATCTCAGAGATCCGGAGCTACTTGAAAGAAAATATCCTTCCTGAAGAAAGTGTATCTGCTGACCGGATTGTCAGATTGAATAAAAGATACATGTTGGGATAAGGGGATCTCTACCGACGCGGTGCCAACGGCATCATAATGCGGTGCATTGCAAGGGAAGAAGGTCGCGAGCTCCTCGCAGAAATCAATGGAGGTGAGTGTGGGAATTATGCAGCATCCCACACGTTGGTTGGTAAAGCCTTCCGGCATGGCATTTACTAGCCTACATCACTTCAGGATGCGGTTGAGCTAGTGAAGAAATGTGAAGCGTATCAGTTCCATGCCAAACAGATTCACACACTGGCTCAATCACTACAAATGATACCTCCTACATGGTCATTCATTATGTGGGGCATGTATATCTTAGGACCATTCCCAAAAGCCGTCGGAGGTTACAGGTTCCTGTATGTTGCCATCGACAAGTTTACCAAGTGGCCGGAAGCAACTCCAGTAGTAACAATCAACAAACAATCAGCAATCAAGTTCTTGAAGTCCATAATATGCAGATTTGGAGTTCCTAAAAAAGTCATAACTGACAACGGAACTCAATTTACAAGTGTTGCATTCCAAGAATATTGCGAAGACCTCGGCATTCAACTTACCTACGCCTTAGTAGCTCATCCAGCAAGCAATGGACAAGCCGAGAGAGCAAACGCAGAAATCTTAGAAGGACTCATGACGCGCACATATGAGCGCTTAAAAAAGCATGGTGCTAACTGCATTGAAGAGCTTCTGTCCACATTATGGGCAAACAGGACAACACCTAATCGGTCAACTAGGGAGACTCCATTGTTCCTGGTGTGCGGAGCTGAAGCAGTCCTTCCTCCGGAGATCACTTTGGGGTCCCTTCGGGTCTGGACCTTCGACGAAGCCACGCAGGACCAGCTCCGGCGTGAAGAACTTGACCTCGTCGACGAGGGAAGGTGCCAAGCAGCTGTTCGAAATGCACGTTATCGCTAAGCGCTCTGGCGCTATCATCAAAGGCATGTGCCTGACCGACGGCTTGAAGAAGGCGACCTGGTGCTCCAGAAGATACTAACTCATGAAGGGATGAACAAACTTTCCCCCAGCTGGGAGGGTCCCTTCCGAGTCATTAAAGTATCGCGACCAGGGTGCGTTTGCTTGGCAACTGAGGGTGGGATCCCGCTTCCCAATCCTTGGAACATCGAGCACCTTCATAAGTTTTACGCTTAGAATCACAGAGGTGAGTCTGTAATTACACACAATGCATGTTGTAGAGTCGTTATACAGAGACAGGCAACTCCTCCGGGAGTTCAAGTAACACTTGAGACAGTCACAACACAAAAAGTGTAACTACTTGCCCTGGGTTAGTACAAGATGTATAGCACATTTAGCATGGTCCAACACCCTAAGTGTGTCCTTGACTCCCCTGTAATTCGAACCTATAACAAAAGACATTGTTGTATGAAAACAGACTCCACGTGCATTTACCTTTTGTGCAAGGCTCAATATATCAAATTATTTTTACTCCGCTTGTCTATAATAAAGTTGTGAAATTCTTTTTGAGCTTTGTTTTAAGCAATTCACATGCATTACAAGCCTTATTGATAGTCTTTTTGGATCTTAACATTGCTACATAGTCTACATGCCTGAATGCCAAGCCAACATATGTCCGGAGTGTGCTATCGACTTAGCCTGGTCCTGCACCCTAAGTACGCCGCTCTACCTACACCCCGACATGCCTTAGTAGGGTGAGTACTAAAAAGGCATGTAGATCTAAAAAGATTATATCAAAATGCTCATTATCATGCTGAGATTCTTTGGACTCAAAGTTCAAATAAGAACAATAAGTCACAACCAATTTATAGACGAGAGGACAAATTTTACTTTTTCTCATGCGTTTAATGTGCAGGAAAAGCAAAAATTCATAGTGATGGTGGACGACGCCAGAGCTACTAAGCTCCAACATCTCCAAAGATGGGTCCTCCATAAACGTCTAATATGTTGACGCCGGAGCTACCAAGTTCCGACCATTCCAAGGGGGCCTGTCTTCGAAGCTTCTAAATTGAAGACTTCGGACTTAAAATCTACAAGTGCGAAGCAACCATGTAATCAACATACTGTCATAACCTTTGGTACATGTACACACTTCAACTGTACACACGTACCATGGGGCCAACAAGATACGGCACAGTATATTAAAGACAAAAGTGAAATTGAAGGCAGAAAGGAGGATTTCATTAATTTGAGATACTGGATTACAAAATGGGGAGAGTACAGCAGAAGGCAATAGGAAGAAAGCCCTAGCTACTGGAGGACCTATGGCCTGCGGAAGAATGAAGCTACTTTTTGGGCAACTTCTCGGATGCTGGCTTTGGCGGCGTCTTCCTCTTTAGCAATGGGACCTTCGAGCACCGCGTCCAATGGGAATTGGGGATCTCGGCTTACATAAAACGTCAACACGTATTCTGCGACGTTTGTAGCCAAAGTTCTTTCCTCTGTTACCAGCTGATCCGCGATGACGTCGCCCATCGCGTCAAGTTCGCTGCCAGCACCGTTGAGGGCCACCAGCGCTCGGTCCAGATCCAGCTCTGGGTTGTCCAGACGTATTGGACTGAAACCCACCGGTGTCAGCACATCATTCGCCCGCCCTAAGCAGTCCCACATTTGAATAGCTTTGGTCTCCTTCAGGCTCCGCAGCTCCTCCAGCGACTTCCGGGCAGCCACAAGCTCCCAACCTTCACGGGCAAGGCGCTCAGCCAACTTAGCATGCTGCTGCATGCTCTTAGCAACTTGCTTTTCCCGGTCGGCTAGCTCCGTCTCGCGGAGGTGGATGCGGTTCCGCCTTTCAGCAAGGTCTTTCTCCCTGCCTTTAACTCTCTCCTCCCTAGCGGCAACGTCAGACTCTCTTTTCGAGAGCTCTTGCCCCACCTTCCAGTTCTTCTTCCTTTCTTCCTCCTTCCATAGATCCAGCTTTTTGCTGCGATCCGCCAAATTTTTCTCACCCAGAATCAACTTCTGGGTAAACTTTGTCTCTCTCATCACCACATCCTCCTGCTGCCCCAGGAGTTTTTCCTCCCTCGCCTCCAGGTCCGCTCGACGCTTCAGGAGAGTTTCATTCAATTCAGTGAGCTTTTCGTAACGCTCATCAGCAGCGTCACGTCTCTCCTTGGCTTGCTCCAGGATTTCCCTAGTGTTAGCATCGAGTGCCCGGATGGCGGCTTCCTTCTCTTCCATCAACTTATCCCAATACTCTAACCGGGCTTTCTCCCCCTTTATCCACTCCTTCTGGTTAGCGAGCCTCGTTTGAGGAAGCCTGGTATCAAAATGAAGTCTGTTGCGCCAACGCCTCAAGGTGTTGCGCTCCTCCTCCAAGGCTTTGCTCTCATGGTCGAAGGCAAGCTGGACTTGTCGGAGACATGAGCAGGCGTTGTCTGTAGACAACTCCAGAGGGATAGGTTCTGGGCCTACTGGAACCATTTTCGCGGGCTCAAAAGGGTTTTCCATCACAAAAATTGGGTCCCACTCTACAATAGTGGTCCCCTGTACTCCTGCAGCGCTAGGGCCGCTCTCCTGGCACTCTTCAGCGGCAGCAGAAGAACCCACTGGGGGAACTTCCACCTCCGGAGCAGTTGAAGGTGCCGCTTCTGGGTCTTTAGTCAACGGCTCTAAAGTCGGGGACCTGCCGCCCTTTCTTCGGGCTGCTCTGGATTCAACCCAGGTACCTCTGGGACCACCACCTATGGAGCAGCAGCCGAAGCTTTGACTATGGCCTCAACCACCGCTGGCTCAGGCTCCAGCACAACGACCACCTCCGGCACAGCCGCTGGACCTCCAACCACCTCCGGCTCAGCCGTCGGACCCTCTACCACTTCTGACTCAGCCGTCAGATCTTCAAACGTTTCCGGCACAAGGGCCGGAGCTTGGGCAATTTCCGGCTCAATAGTCGGGGCTTCAACTACTTCTGGCTCAGCAGCCAGGGCTTCAGCAACTTCCGGCTCGGAAGCCGGAACTTTTTGGCATCGCCGGTGCTGGAGCATCAGCCTCTATCGCCAGGGGTACATCTTCAACTTCTCTCCTGTGGTCCGGCGCTACCACGGGAGCTTCAAGTGAGGACTCTGAGTCCAAGCTCACGACAGCTGGCGCCGGAGCTGTCGCGGCCTCCGCCTCCGTTTGACGAGGAGGCTTAGCGTTTGAAGCCAGAGCTTTGGCAGGTGCAGCCTTGACCGCTACAACAGGCGCTGAAGCTCCCGGGCCCTTCTTTGACACCCTATAAATAAAGGGAAGAGAAGATTAAAAACGTGTCAAGAACAAGATTGGCATGCCACAGCGAGCAAACAATGCTTACCTAGGGATGCTTCCACCCCAGTCGCCTCGGAACCTCTTCTTCTGGGGCCTGGAGCTAGAGCCCACCAAATATGGTGAGACAACTGCCTTGGACCTCGGTTGAGGAACACTCGCAGCCGCTGGAGTCCTCTCGGCTGGAACATCTCTTCGTCGGGAAGAACCCCCGGACCTGGAGCTTCTAGCTGGCACTGAGGCCGGGGTCGACTGCTAGGAGCTAGCGCCTCTTGAAGGAGCTTGCACTTGGGCAGGGGTAGTTGCAGAAGACCTCCCCCACCGTGGGGAAGGAGCCGTCATGGAAGGAGCAGGTCTAACGGACCCCGCTGTCAGTGTGCTTCAACTTCCTCTTCCGACTGTAGGTGTTAGCTGGCTCCTTACCCTTGCCTTTGCTGGTGTCTTCAGTTTTCCGGCTCGGGGCAAGGGCAGGACCACTCTCGGAAGCTCCGGGGATCACCAACCCTGTGGTTGGACGCCGTTCCACTTCACCAAGGTCGTCAAATGTCGGCATACTCCTTCAGAGCTCCCTGTTGAACTGCGCCTTCATGCTCAGATGGAGGAAAGCTGCTAGCGGAGCTAAGTCATCGCCTTTGATGTCTATTCCATGCCGGAATTTCTTGAGGTGAAGCTCTAGAGCTACATCATCCAAGTTGGATCTAAGGACGGTTTCAATCTAGTCGTCATCCATCACGCTGCTGAGGGCCCATGCGAGCTTCTCCCTCTTCTTCAACGAAGCCCATCTGTTGACCAGGAAGTTGCAGAAGACCATATGTGGGGTCACTCCACCTTCCACACATTCTCGGATCCTGGTCAAGACAGGGTTGAAGGCATCCGACAGCACCAGAACTACACTCCAAGCGTCAGTATCAACATTGGGGAGACCTTTGGGCAGCTCCAGCCTCTCATGCTCATCCACTGAGATGACGATCCAGTCCTTCTTCTAATCATCCCACTTGTCGGAGGGAAAAGACTTCAAGTATTTGAAGGGACAGTTCTTACGCTTCACGAAGTAATAGTTGCCAAGAAACTATGTCCCCTTGCCAGTGGTGTGGATGGTGAAGAAGGTGCGGAATAGCTCAACGCAGGGGGGAATGCCCACCCACATCTCGCAGAAGTGGACAAATGTCGCCACAAGAAGAATAGAATGGGGTCCAAGGTGATACAGCTATAGACCATAGAAGTCCAGTAGCATCAAAAGGAAAGTCGAGAAAGGTGGGATCAGTCCCACCATGGCGTACGCTGAGAAGTACACCATGTCGTCATCGCGCTCCTTCTTGAATGGAAGCTTGCCAGCGCGGACCAAATGGTTGAAGGAGTCGCTGGACCATCCCATGTAGGTCCAGACCTTCTTCAGATCATCATCGCTCTTGAGGCAGCTCTTGGGGACCCAACTCCATCGTGGCAAAGCGGTGCAAAGGAAGGGAAGCTAGGTGGAGTTTGGGAGGCTCTGAGCGCAAAGATGATCGAATGCGTAAAGAGTCCTCAAACCGTGCGCACTTTCCTTCTTAAGTAAGCCTCCATGACGCTTGGATGGAAACCGCAGTGAGAGCGAAAGCACTCTTCAAAAATCAACCCCGTCAATGAAGAGTGGGCCTGGGGCCACCCCGATGAAGAGATCGAGGTCCTTACCCAAGGCCAACTTCTGCCATGATGAACGGCGAGAAACCGAAAGTCGGGGCTCTGACAGGGCGCGCAGAACCGACACAGTTTTCATATTGGGAACTAGTGACCTTCAGTTGCGTGAGATCCGCACTCAAAGATATCATCTGCCGTATTCATAACAAGACATGCGTCGAAGGTTCACTCCCGAACCGTCACTCTATCGACGCATCAGAGGACTTTTGAAAATCAAAGCGCGAGAATAGAGAATGGTGCCACCTCCGGCAGAACAACTTAACCCAAAGAACTTCTCCCAGAGGTGGGTCCAGGGGCCACTGTCAGTACCCTACGTACTGGTACCCCACGATACCGCAAGAAGTGCAAGAAAGTTTCACTTGCCAAAGTCGAAGGCCCATGCAGGTCCCACATGTCATGTTGCACTGGACCCGCTCCCCTCACATGGCTGGCTCTCGGGTTAATACGTGTAAAATAAGACCGGAACAAAACTGCCAACCAAGGGAAGCTCCGGGACTACACGTGTACAACACCCCCGGACCTAGCCCCCGTCAGAAAGGAGATCCGGTACCGACATGTATACAGCAACCCCGGACCTACCCTCCCGCAAGGGAAAGCTCCGGATCTGTCACGTGTGGAGCCTCCGGATCTTCGTCACCGACGGAAATACAAGCCGATCATGTGCATTATAGGCATTCAAGGACGGTTAAAGCGGCATTTACAATGTCTGATAATGTGTCATTAATGCTATATTAATGACACACGATCAGTGCACCGTTAATAGGGGTAACGCTGCCATGAAGGCACATTACCACACTATTAATTATACTTAATACTCTTTAGACAGTGTATTAGGGCATTAAGCACGCCAGTGCCACATGTCGGGCCAGGCCAGCTTTGTAACGGTCAGTCCTTAGAACTATAAAAGGGTTGTACCACATGAATGTATAGGGGGATGGGATTCGACCTGATCCTAGTGAACGCACTCGCTCAATACAATTACACAAACCCTGTGGAGTAGGGTGTTACGCTCAGGAGGCCCGAACCACGTAAATCTCTGAAGTCATCATCTTGATCTTGATCTTTGCATGCCCCAACCATAAAAGAACCTCCGCGGGCTGCTCCTCAGCGGGTCCGGGGGAAGTGTCGTATGAAACACTTCGACACATACCATTCATTTCCTTTCCTCAACTCCATTCCATCCATATTCCTCAGCTTTAACATAGCAGTTATAATCATGTAAATTCCTATTCTACCCAGACTCCAGGGATTCTTGGGTCATGCATGTGGAGTATCATACATCCTTAGACTTAATGCATAATTACCATAGTGAAGATATAAAAGCAAAACATATTAACAACTTAAATGCAAACTGGGGCTTGCCTTAGGTTGCGGCTAGTGTAAACGTCAAAAAGTCAGTGCTTGATCATCTCGGCGAAACTCCCCGCCATTCTTCTTTCTTCCACATTTTTACTGTTCCTTGGGCAAATCTTGTGCTTGGGTGCTGCTTGAACAAATCTTGTCCTTGTTGTGGGGTTCACGCTAGTCCTTCTCCTCCAAGTTGTGCTCCTCGTCGATCTTCATCTTCCTGGATCCTACCGGTATGAAAATGCATCATAAAATTTACTTGAATGTTTTGCAATTAAAGAGGCTTATCAATCAAAAGAAAGTTCATATACCAGTAAGGACATGAAAATGAGATTTTTGCTGAGTTCTAACAGGATGTTAAGAATGTTCATTTTGCTTAACTTGATTATGAAGGAATTCATTCATAAGTGTTTGTAATATGATTAAGGAAGGTGATTTGGGGTGCTAATGCTTCATTAGACAAATGGGTAAGATGAAGGAGAAATTATTATGTGAACAGTGATCAAATCAGGATTATAAATCCTAGTGTAGCTAAAAGAAGGACTAAGATCAACAGGGGTATAATTAGGGAAATTAATATGTTGAATGAATATGAAAAGTATACTTTATTAAATACTTTTACATTTTTCTGAGTAGCTAATGGTTTGGAGGGATTTAATGGAAGATTTCCCCAATTTATAGGATTTATACCTCTGTGATGAATTATCCGGAATATAATTAGACTAGAGCACTTAATCATTTATTGTTCAAGTTCTTGAAGTAAAAATTATTTGGAAATTTTACTGTGTCCTCTAAAGATGCTAAGGTGATCCTCATAATAATATAAGAATTTCTAAGTTAGGGAGCTTGCAAAAAAAAATTATTTTAGGGTTGAAGCTTCTCAGATTTTTAGAGCAATTTTTGTGGCTTTCCAGGTCAATTAAACTGTTCTACTGCAAAGTTTAGATCATAAGGAGTCTGTAAAAATTTATTTCACAATTTTAAGAATTTTGTATGAATTGTAGTGATTTTTAGAAGTTGTAAGCAATTTCTGCATTTTTTATTGGATAATTGAGCTTTGTCTGACAAAGAGGGCCCACCGGGGTCTTCTTCTACCTTAGGCAGAGGGTTCCATGGCCGGCGGCTTGCCTTGCTGGAACCCTAGCTGGCTCCTCCGCCTGTGTTGGAACTAGCCTACAAGGCACAAGGTCGCACGGCGAATTCACTGGTGAGGAGCAGGGAGGCCGGCGACCAAAGTGAGGCCAATGACAGAGGCGGTGGACTAACTTACTCCGGCGAGCACGGGGTCAGTCAGGAAAGGCTAAATTCCTTCAAAAATTGGTCAGCGAGCATCAGGGAACGATGTTTAACAATAGATTGAATCAAGTTCGTGGATATTTTGGCTCTAATAAGAAGTTTGAGGTTGGGCCGAACGGTTCATGTTGGCGGCACCAAGATCTGGAAATTCGGCACCAGTGATTGATTACTCTTCGATTGGTTTGATCTGGGGTGATCGCGAGGAGGTATATTTTCTAGGGTGTGAACGGTAATGATGCATCATCGATGGTGGGAACAGAATTTTCGTCGAAGCTTGTCCATGGTTCATATTAACGCCGATGGAGAAAATTTGAAATTAAGTGGAGCTGAGGCTGTGGCACGATGAACCTGGAGCAAGGAGAGGAAGGAATGGTGAAGAAGGTGGAGAGGCTTCAGAGGCGCCGGGCGACGTGGCGGCATCGAGGTGCGGGAGTTTCCACCGACAGAAAGAAGACCGACTCGGCACAGCTCGAGGGAGGGAAGGAGGCGTCCTGTGGTGCGTCGAGGAGGTTGAGTGGAGCACGGCACGACTCTTGGGAAGCCGAGCTAGTTCGGGAAACAGCTGGAGATGACCGCGCGGCTTCGAGCAGAAAAACTGCAAGAAATAGAGAAGCGCGATTTTTGTGCGGGAGGAACCGATGCTTGAGCATGAATCACGCTTTGGGTTTTCAGCGGACAAACTATCAAGCAAGAGAGGAGCTAGGGCGAGAGAGGAGGTGGTAGCACGGCAAAACCCAGCATCGAGCATGGCAGCAAAAGAAACTGGCAACGGCGAGGTTTGTGTGTTGGAGAGAAAACAACCGTGAGCTGAGGGAGAGAGAGGTATGCCCGCACAGAAACGGGGAAAAGGCGAGAAGCAACCAAGTACGGCGCACACCATGCTTGCGGAGGTAGGGGCGGCCATGGCGCCGCGGACAGAGTTAGCAGCTAGAGCCCTGTCACACCCGGTTTTATTAAGAATAAAACCAGCTACATAATACATGTATGCCAGGATCAGTTTCACCATACATGTACGAAAAAAAGTGATAAACAGTTCTATATCGCATGCAAACAACATTTATACCTTTAAAAGAGTTTTGAAGTAGCAGCAGAAGAGGAAAAACTTTAGGGCAACCACAAGCAAATCAACTGGCAGCTACGCGACCTATGCACCGTCTTCACTTGTCACTGTCTTCATTAGATCTTCTCTTCACTGAGCAGCATATCAAAAGTACAACAAAGCAAGTGTGAGTACCATCCTGTGGTACTCTGCAAGTGTGGGAAATAAATGACATGTTGGCCAATCAAAAAGGAAAGGTTGATAATGGTTAAAGCACTATGCATTAAACCTATCCTTAGCTTTTATTAGCACCTACATCTAGGTGTATATTCCCAATCATTATAGAATAACAATAATAATGAATCAATACCAACATCATTCCCAAACCATCATCTCAACCATCATCCCAACCATCGTCTAATTATGAATTGGACACCAAACCGCTCTTGTCCATAAGCACGGCTGTCATGACAGTTTTACCAAATCTCTGCAGATAGTGTACCCTTTACCCACAAGCAGTGATTTCATCCCCTGTTGCCAGGTGGACTAAGTAAACCTCCCTGAATGCCAGTGGCGGCCAACCACATTACACACTACCATAGGTGGGTGGCCAGGAGATCACTACATGGTCTTTACAAAGGTACCCCCGACTAGTGCTAGCCCTCTAAGGTTTCCACCACTGAGGCATTTCTGGAGTAACCCTCCACCTCAGAGCCCCCTCTTGAGCCTTGCGGTTCCTAGAGCAGTACCTCTGCATCATTCCCCGCACCATCCAACTACTAGCATTTCGTCGGGAGAAACCTAATTAATTGACCAAGCCGCCCCATCTCAGTCTCGTGGTGGTACTGTAAATCTTAGTGGCTTCTCCATAAACCGGTCCTCAGAATCTGACGGTACCAAACCCAATCCCGAGTCTCGTGCAAACTGCACCATACCATAATCATCCAACCGCCAGATTCATACCAGTTACTTCATCGTTTTCAATGTAACATAATGATCATAATTAATAATATAATCATGTGTTCAGATTTCCATCCCAACTAATAAGCATGGCTAAGCGTGATTGAAACACCCAAAACCACCCAATTCAACCCAGGCGACAAGGAATTATATGGAACAAGGCATGTAACATGAAATAGGACATCATTTTATTTAGCATGCATCTAACTAAAATCCTAAAATTGGTACAAGATGGTCAAGGACACTTGCCTTTGTATAAATAGCTGCTCAATCTTCTTCATTAGACTCTTGATCTCCATATCCTTCGTGTTGCTTCTTGATCGAGATACAAGTGCGTGTAAACTACCGATAAAAGAGAAATAAAAACATTCAAGAACAATACATCAAAACATACACATAAGCATAAAATTAATACGTCCCAACGAAGTATTTATTATTTTTCATAGCCAAAGAAATGCATTTACCATTTATTTCCCATTTTTAGTATTTACTTACAGGCTAAAAACATTTTTAATGAATTTCTCATTGCCAAAATATATTTTATATGCATTTTATAAATTTTATTTTAGCATAGAAGATTTTATAAATATTTTTCCTACTATTTCTACATTTATTATCTATTTTTAGTATTTATTTATTGCTAAAAACATTTTTATTAAATTTTATATGGTCAAAATATATTTTATATGAACCCACTATTTAATTTCAGCCTAAAAAGATTTATAAATAATTTTCCTACATTTTCTATAATTATTCTATCATTTATAAACATATTATTTTCACTAAATACATTTTTAAACTATATTCTGCAATTAAATAATACCTCAGGGGTTGTTATGCAATTTTCCCTTACAACCTAGAAGCCTAAAATTTAATTTCACAAATTGCCCAGGGTCTACACTATTATTTCCATCTGTTTACAGCATGTTGCATAATTAAAATGAAGTTCATGGTTATTTTGTGAAACCAGGGGCTTATGTGCAATTACTTATAAAAGTTCAGTGACCTAGCTGTAAATCTGCAAAGGGATATGTTGCTGTTTTATGTGAACCGTTGGATTTTAAGAGGATGGACTGGATTTAAAATACGAAGGGGTATCCTCCCTTTCTAATCTAGAGCGTTGAAGCAAGATCCAATGGCTAAGACATAAAGAAGGTATAGTCTTCTTCTACCTCTAGCCACCAGGGTCTGTTCCGCCATGGCCACCGGCCAAGCACGCCGGAGCACGCCTAGGGGCCTATTTCCTGGCTCTGATCGTCGAAAATGAATGAGGGGGGCTATGTGAACTCACCTAGGAAGCTTTCGTGGTCCGAAACGGCACTGAGAGTGAACATAAATGTTGAAGGTTGACGGTTGCTATGGTGGACGTCGCGCTGGCACTTCGGTGGCGATTCTCCGACACCTCCTTGCCCGGAGCATGTTCTGGAGAATGGGGAACACTATTGGAGCATCGGTGGAAGAGGAGATCGAGTGGAAACGCGAGAACGACGGCGACACTAGTGGTGGTGGTTGGTTTTCACGGTGGAAAGAATATGGGAAGAGGACTGAATGAGTATTTGAAGGAGAAATGGTTGCTTGATGTTGTGCGGTTGCCATAGAACGTGGGCTATGTGGGAAAGGGCGCGGGATGGGCAAGAATCGGTGCGGCGGTTGTCGGAATGCGGCTTGCACGCGATGTGTTCGATGAAATACCTGCAAGGCGTGCGGTTGGAGCAAGAAAGGGATGACAGTTGGGGCCCGCATGTAGAGAGAGAGAAGGAGAAATAATAGGTGTTACAATTCTGCCCCCCTTAAACAGAATCTCGCCCCGAGATTCAAATGGATTGCACTAAAGAGAGATGATATGATTTACTAGCGATCGGCTACCCCCCTTAAACAGGCAATTGCTATAAATTTATTGTTGTTATTATTGTTAATGTAATGTAATACATCAAACAACGTATTCTAATTCGCCGTGAGAAAGGCATGGGCTTCACTTGCTAACCAAAGGGGACCTAAGCATGTGCTGTGTAATAATCTTCAAGTGTCTTCTTCTTCCTTCGTGTTGTCTTCATACGTCGATCCTCACGCTCCTGCCGGTTGAGTTGAATCTTCGTCTTCATGAGCAAGGTCAAGGGGTGCCTAATAAGTCCATTCTACCTACGGTCACGTGCCTAGAGTCGATATATAGCTCTGATACCACTTTGTCACACCCGGTTTTATTAAGAATAAAACCGGCTGCATAATACATGTATGCCAGGATCAGTTTCACCATACATGTACGACAAAAAGTGATAAACAGTTCTATATCGCATGCAAATAACATTTATACCTTTAAAAGAGTTTTGAAGTAGCAGCAGAAGAGGAAAAACTTTAGGGCAACCACAAGCAAATCGACTGGCAGCAACGCGACCTATGCACCGTCTTCACTTGTCACTGTCTTCATTAGATCTTCTCTTCACTGAGTAGCATATCAAAAGTACAACAAAGCAAGTGTGAGTACCATCCCGTGGTACTCCGCATGTGTGGGAAATAAATGACATGTAGGCCAATCAAAAAGGAAAGGTTGATAATGGTTTAAGCACTATGCATTAAACCTATCCTTAGCTTTTATTAGCACCTACATCCAGGTGTATATTCCCAATCATTATAGAATAACAATAATAATGAATCAATACCAACATCATTTACAAACTATCATCTCAACAATCATCCCAACCATCGTCTAATTATGAATTGGACACCAAGCCGTTCTTGTCCGTGAGCACAGCTGTCATGACAGTTTTACCAAATCTCTGCAGAGAGTGTACCCCTTACCCACAAGCAGTGATTTCATCCCTTGTTGCCAGGTGGACTAAGTAAACCTCCCTGAATGCCAGTGGCGGCCAACCACAGTACACACTACCATAGGTGTGTGGCCAGGAGATCACTACATGGTCTTTACAAAGGTACCCCCGACTAGTGCTAGCCCTCTAAGGTTTCCACCACTGAGGCATTTCTGGAGTAACGCTCCACCTCAGAGCCCCCTCTTGAGCCTTGTGGTTCCCAGAGCAGTACCCCTGCATCATTCCCCGCACCATCCAACTACTAGCATTTCGTCGGGAGAAACCTAATTAATTGACCAAGCTGCCCCATCTCAGTCTCGTGGTGGTACTGTAAAGCTTAGTGGCTTCTTCCATAAATCGGTCCTTAGAATCCGACGGTACCAAACCCAATCCCAAGTCTCGTGCAAACTGCACCATACCATAATCATCCAACCGCCAGATTCATACCAGTTACTTCATCGTTTTCAATGTAACATAATGATCATAATTAATAATATAATCATGTGTCCAGATTTCCATCCCAACTAATAAGCATGGCTAAGCGTGATTGAAATACCCAAAACGACCCAATTCAACCCGGGCGACAAGGAATTATATGGAACAAGGCATGTAACATGAAATAGGACATCATTTTATTTAGCATGCATCTAACTAAAATCCTAAAATTGGTACAAGATGGTCAAGGACACTTGCCTTTGTATAAATAGCTGCTCAATCTTCTTCATTGGACTCTTGATCTCCATATCCTTTGTGTTGCTTCTTGATTGAGATACAAGTGCGTGTAAACTACCGATAAAAGAGAAATAAAAACATTCAAGAACAATACATCAAAACATACACATAAGCATAAAATTAATACGTCCCTACGAAGTATTTATTATTTTTCATAGCCAAAGAAATGCATTTACCATTTATTTTACATTTTAGTATTTACTTACAGGCTAAAAACATTTTTAATGAATTTCTCATAGCCAAAATATATTTTATATGCATTTTATAAATTTTATTTTAGCATAGAAGATTTTATAAATATTTTTCCTACTATTTCTACATTTATTATCTATTTTTAGTATTTATTTATTGCTAAAACATTTTTAATAAATTTTATATGGTCAAAATATATTTTATATGAACCCACTATTTTATTTCAGCCTAAAAAGATTTATAAATAATTTTCCTACATTTTCTATAATTATTCTATCATTTATAAACATATTATTTTCACTAAATACATTTTTAAACTATATTCTGCAATTAAATAATACCTCAGGGGTTGTTTTGCAATTTTCCCTGACAACCTAGAAGCCTAAATTTTAATTTCACAAATTGTCCAGGGTCTACACTATTATTTCCATCTGTTTACAGCATGTTGCATAATTAAAATGAAGTTCAGGGTTATTTTGTGAAACCAGGGGCTTATGCGCAATTACTTAAAAAAGTTCAGGGACCTAGTTGTAAATCTGCAAAGGGATATGTGGCTGTTTTATGTGAACCGTTGGATTTTAAGAGAATGGACTGGATTTAAAATACGAAGGGGTATCCTCCCTTTCTAATCTAGAGCGTTGAAGCAAGATCCAATGGCTAGGACACAAAAGAAGGTATAGTCTTCTTCTACCTCTAGCCACCAGGGTCTGTACCGCCATGGCCACCGGTCAAGCACGCCGGAGCACGCCTAGGGGCCTATTTCGTGGCTCTGATCGTCAAAAATGAAGGAGGGGGGCTATGTGAACTCACGTAGGAAGCTTTCGTGGTCCGCAACGGCGCTGAGAGTGAACATAAACATTGAAGGTTGACGGTTGCTATGGTGGATGTCGCGGTGGCACTTCGATGGCGATTCTCTGATGCCTCCTTGCCCGGAGCATGTTCTGGAGCATGGGGAACACTATTGGAGCATCGAAGGAAGAGGAGATCGAGTGGAAACGCGAGAACGACGGCGACACTAGTGGTGGTGGTTTGTTTTCATGGTGGAAAGAATATGGGAAGGGGACTGAACGAGTATTTGAAGGAGAAACGGTTGCTTGATGTTGTGCGGTTGCCATAGAACGTGGGCTATGTGGGAAAGGGCGCTGGATGGGCAAGAATCGGCGCGGCGGTTGTCAGAATGCGGCTTGCACGCGATGTGTTCGATGAAATACCCGCAAGATGTGCGGTTGGAGGAAGAAAGGGATGACAGTTGGGGCCCGCATGCAGAGAGAGAGAGAACGAGAAATAATGGGTGTTACAAGCGCAAGGAAGCTACTGCTCGGTTTTGCCTGGAAACTGAAAGAGCACAACGCAAGAAGTTTGGGCATTCACCGAGTAGGGATGAGAGCGAGCATGCGCTGGTGCATGCGCATGCCTCGGTGGCGCATGGTGAGCACAAGCCGATTAGGAGAAACTGAGCAACGTCGGTTAGATTGAATGTGCAACTGACGGATGGGGCCCACAGGTCATACTCTAACTCCCAGCAAGTTAAAAGTTCAAAATGAAATAGCATACCTACTCCGTAAATCACCAAATTTGGCAATATGGCAAAATAAATCATGAAGAAAATATTGGTGATTTAAAAACCTGCATTGGAGTATTTCAAATTTAAACTTCTGAAATTTGAATTTCAAATCCCCTTTTTGTTTGCATTAGATCCATAATCAAACAAGTTCCTGAAAATGCTGAAAATTTGTAGGTTGCCTAACTGAAAATAGGATCAGTCCAATTAGAAATTCAACTAAGGTCTCTTGACTAAATTGAAGGTGTAATTTAAAGTTCGGATTTGAATTCACCTTTTCAACTTGATTAAGTTATTTCCAACATTTAAATTATTATTAGAGAAATGAACTTCAATATTTAGATGAATCTTAAATGTGCAGCAACCATATTCTTTTGGAAATTTATTCTTTATTTTATTTGAATCCTGATTCATGTATTTGCTCTTGTATTTGAATATTGAATTTATCATTAAAGATTTACTTGTAACCTTTGAATTATATTTGGAAATTCCTTTTCAATACTTAATTGCTTGAGTGCAATCACACACTCACAAGCTTCTCAGGTGTAAAGTTTGTAACAAGTTCTTATTTTAGCCTCATTTATTAACTAACATAGTCCATTGTGAGCTAAATTCCCAGTTTAACTAAAAAATTTTAAGTTCGCATTTTTGCATTTCCTGTTCCTCTCAACTACGGGCTTTTACAGTAGACCTATGGATTGAAAAGGTAGGAAGTAGGTGGTAACATCCCTATCTTTCATTTGTAATCCTCCACATTCGGCTATGCCACAGGCTCTTGGCAGGAGTGGCCCTAGTATTGCTTGGGGTAAGCATGTGCCTGATGTGTTGAACATCTTAGCATAAGGATTCACCATTGACATGCTCATTATTACCTAACCTAGGCTATGTATATTTATATATAAGCATTGTAGGAGCAACTCCCCAACTCTTAGTATCATCTCCATTAGGACTCATTTAACCTTTAGAATAGATTGCTTAGGTGTGTATCACACTGTCCATATTATCAACTTACCACTGTCTTCATAATTGATTAGTATCCCATAGCTTGATCATAAGAGTAGTGTCGACTTTATTCCATTGCTTTCCTTTGGGATAAATACGATACCTTTGGGAATACTCTTGGGTGAAATGCTACACGACAGTTTTTGTGCGCTTGAGGATTTTTATATGTGACATAAGAACGTCAACAACCCCCAAGCCATGTACGCGAGCAGAGGCGGGAAGGCCCATGGATGGTGAGTTGGTCATTTGTTTCATTTTCTTTTCAATCTATCTTCTTCTAATTAGTATTTTTTATTCTTTGGCAGGTTTGACATTTTCGATGGAGTTCTCGACTCGAGTTCAGCGCGACCTCCGAGAGGCGCTTCATCGACATAGGCCTCGTCTGTTTGGCTGTCAAGTGGTCATCTCTCACAGACCCAGTTGGAGCTCAATGCCTTGAAGGAGACGCTGGCGCAGACCAAGGCAGGGCTAGAGAGGTCGAGGGCGAGAGTGGTGCAGGAGAGGGTGAGGGAGGAGCAGGAGAGGTCGAGGGCCTTCTAGGAGGTCACGATATTGTACATGGCCCAGATGCAAGCAACGGTGGCGGTAGTAATTTAAACTACCGTAGTTTAATTTCATAGCATTTCCATAACATATATCTTCTAATATTTTGCAATGGTAGACTCTTGCTCGACAAAGCTATCAGTAGATCGAGATTCCTCTATTTCTGCTGTCGCAGGTGACCCCCGGTACAGGTAATAACTTTTTCTTTAATATTGTCGTATTCATTTCAGTATTTGACATATGGAGAGGAGGTAGAACATAGGGTGAGAGAGAGTGAGATAGAAGTGGAGTAAGAGATATATAAATAGGTTTACAGAGAGAGAGGTGAGATAGAGGTGAAGTAAGAGAGACATAGATAGGGAGGGACGGAGTGCGAGTGAGAGGGTACAGTGAGAGAGAGAGGATGCTAGAGAGGGAGAGGAAGATAGAGAAAGTGATGGAGAGGAAGAGAGTGAGAGAAAGGAGAGGAAGAGATAAATTGTGACAGAAAGAGAGGGAGACAAAGTGACGAGAGGAAGAGAGTGAAAGAATGAGAGAAAGAGAGAGGGAGAGGAAGAGACTGTGTGTGAGAGAAAGAGATAGAGGGACAGGGAGAGGAAGAGAGTGAGAGAGAGAGGGAGAGGACGAGTGTGAGATAAATTTGTAACATGTCTAGCTCTAATGTTCTTTTGCAGGGTTCAGCAACAGTAGTGCAAACTCCTTCAGCACAGCTACCGGCACCCGGAGGGATGCACGGAGACAACCTTTTTGGCATCGGAGGTAGTCGAGAGGCTAGCGTGTAGCCCAGTCAAAGTTTGTATTATGATTTGATGTGTGTTTCGAATAATTTGAGACTGTGTTTGTTGTTGTATATATATCTGTCTGTTTTGTGATCTCGCTATCGTGTGAGGGAGGTAGTTTTTGTTTTTAAAAAAAATTAAAAACATAACTTACATCGGATATGGTAAGGCCAACATAAGTTAGCCCAGGTTCTTACGTTGGCCAAACCTTACCGATGTAACTTGGACATCAAAACTTACGTCGGCCCGACCATAACCGAAGTAAGTTAGAGCATGTAACTTACGTCAGCTGCAGAAGGCCGACGTAAGTTCTAACTTACGTCGGATACTAATGGCCGACGTAATTAAGAAACTTACATCGAGAGCCGACGTAAGTAACCTTAATTACATCCAAACTGCCATATCGTCCAACAACTGATGTAATTAAGAAAAAACCGATGTAATTATGTAACTTACTTCGGTTTTAGGATTAATTACGTCCACCCTGGCCAACGTAATTGATCACGATTCCTGTAGTGTTCATATTCTTATTCGAACTCCTAGGTTGCTACATTACACGACTGTGACTAATAAGTAGCTATTCCCAAAATAATTCTCTATAAAATGCAAATAAAACTCCAGGATAGGGAATCAGAGATTTTTTGCCATTCTATGCATAATCTTTGGTGCAGAAATTAATCAATTACATGTTCATATGAGAAATTTTCATTTTTTGGGATAATTAGAAGGCTATGAGAAGGTCAGACTTAATTTAGAACTTTTTAGAATTTATTTGGGCTAACTAAGGCTTGTAACATGGTCTCGGGGCCATCTAACATTTTAGAAATTTTACTAGAAAATTTGTATATTTTAAAATGGTTTCTATACACTCTGTATATCCTAGTTGAGTGGCTCAAGCAAAATTTCTTGCATACAATGGCTGACATACAAGCCTCGGTGTCAGTAGCATTGTTGGGAACTGTGCTGTTCACTAGAGCCTGGTCCATAGGCTTTTGAGTTACACAGAGGGGAGGGGGTTGACTGTGTGTGTGGCACCATGTGGCAGCCATGCGAGCCAGGCCTACCGATGTGGCACCTGGCGCAGTGGTGCATCACCGGTGCCACAACTGTCGTCGGATGAAGGCGCGACCTACATGTCAGGCTGCTACACACTATGGAGGAGTCATTTGGGTACAGCTTGGGATGCTCTAGCCCATATGTGCACATGTGCAAAGGATCAAGTTTGTTATGACATTGTTGTAGAAGGAAGAGAGAGGGAAGAACGGGGGCTCACTAGAGAGAATTCTACAGTGGTTGGACTTGGGAAGAAAAATAGAAATTCAGAAATTGGAGTACTAGAAGCTGGGTGGAGATTAAATTGAGGGTGGTGGAAGGTCGAGTGGGAGTGGGAGGGAGTAAGGAAAGAGAGTCAGCCATTTTATAGGGTTCAACATTGGTTCATCGGAGGCGGCTCAATGAGAGATTTTTTATGGTTTTTCTGATGTGACTTGAGGCGGTGGTGGTGTGGGAAGGGCGTGTGTGTATTGTGGTCACGCCTCGTGCGTGAGCTACAGTGGCATGTATGAGTTGGCATCCATGGTGAGGGACAAAGTGGAGAAAAATACGCACGATATACATCGGCAAGCGCAAAGAAGTGGGAAGAAAAGAGAGAAGGTTCAATGTGGGTCAGACTGGTTCATGGTGGGGAGAAGAAGAGAAGGAGAGAAAGGGCCTGTGCTGAATAGGAAAAAGGATGGGAAGTAGACTGGCCTAAATTTAGAACCGAGCAGACATGAAAATTGAATGGAATTGTCGATGGAACCGCTCACCCTTGCACCGAAAAAGGAAGCTCGTCGGAGCTAAGCACACAACCACAATTCGATGAATTCTCACTGAACTCAATCCAATTCATTCACGGCAATATACATGAGATTATATAGGCTCGGGAGACACACCTCATCGCCGAAAATTTCGCTCTTGATCTAACAATCGTGTGCAACACGGCGAGGCGACCGGTTCACATGCTCCAGGTGTTGGCCATTATTCATCCTGCTCGGCACCAATTTCTCCATGCCAACACATCATCCATGATCACTTCCTACTCCTAGACACATTCTTTGGCCCAATTGAGCTAACTTGACATGGAATAGTGTAACAGCCTCGCCGGCCATGGCGGACACACCTGATCATGTCCGTTCTGGCTGTTCCTCGCTCAATACACGAACCCAACATGCTGTTCGTGGTTAATTCCTAACACACTCTGTCGATACCCTACGTTCCAGGTACCCCGTGATACCGCAAGAAGTGCAAGAAATTTCCACCCGTCAGAGTCGAAGGCCCTAGCAGGTCCCACATGTCACATCGCATCGGACCCGCTCCCCTCACATGGTTGGCTCCCAGGTTAACACGTGTAAAATAAGACCGGAACTAAACTCCCAACCAAGGGAAGCTCCGGCGACTACACGTGTACAACAGCCCCGGACCTAGCCCCCGGAAGAGAGGAGCTTCGGTGCCGACATGTATACAGCGACCCCGAACCAACCCTCCCGCAAGGGAAAGCTCCGGATCTACCACGTGTGGAGCCTTCGGACCTTCACCGTCAACGGAAATACAAGCAGATCACATCCATTACAAATATTCAAGGACGGTTAAAGCAGCAGTTACAAAGCCTGAGAACGTGTCATTTATATCATATTAATGACACACAATCAGTGCATTGTTAATAGGGGTAACGCGGCCATTAAGGCACGCTATCACACTATTAATCATACTTAACACTCTTTAGACAGTGTATTAGGTCATTAAATATGTCAGGGCCACATGTCAGGTCGGGCAAGCTTTGTAACGATCAGTCCTTAGAACGATAAAAGGTTTGTACCGCATGAACATGGAGAGGATATGATTCAACCTGATTCCAGCCGATCAACTCGCAATACACTAATACAAACCCCGTGGAGTAGGGTGTTACGCTCAGGCGGCCCAAACCACGTAAATCTCTGAGGTCACCATCTTGATCTTGATCTTTGCATTCCCCAACCATAAAAGAACCTCCACGGGCTGCTTGTCAGTGGATCCGGGGGAAGTGTCATATCAAACACTTCGACATTTGGCGCGCTAGGTAGGGGGAGCATGCAATCCCGAGATCACAAGATGGTGAATTCAGCTACTGGATCTTCTAATGGCAACCACGCTAGACAACCTGCCGGAGGCAATCCCTCCAATGCCCAACAACCAGCAGGTGCCGTTGTTCCAGCAAGCGTTGTGGCGCCACAGCCGCCATCTGTTCCAGCAAACAATGTTGCTTTACATTTCGGCAACCACCGAAGTTGTCAGTATGGTCCTGGTTGCGGAAAGACTAGAACCACATTTAGTCTAGGAGTCCAGACCCCTCTGGGAGGGTCGGAACCACCTGAAGACATGACTGAGTCTCAGCTCCCAGACATGGAACCTCAAAATAAAGTGCTAGGAGATCAACCTCCTTCGTGTGAAGAGGTTTACCTCGCTAACCAAGATAATCAAGATCCTCCTAGTGAGATCCGGGTTGAACAAGAAGGAGTTTTGGACCCCTCCAGGAGGGTCCAAGAAGCACAACCTGAAGGTTCGGGACCCTCCAGCAGGGTCCGGATCGATGGAGAGGAAGCTCTGGGTCCTTCTGAAAGGGTCCGGACCATCCAACGCCCTGTGTACTTCATCAGTGAAGTACTCCATGACGCCAAGACAAGATACATTGAGGTGCATAAACTGCTTTATGCGGTTCTTATTGCCTTAAGGAAGCTTCGTCACTACTTCCAAGCCCACAAAATATCAGTGGTAACTTCTTTTCCACTACATGTGATTTTGCATAACCCTAATTCTACTGGGAACATTGCAAAGTGGGCAGCAGAATTGGCCGAATTCGATCTAGAATTTGTATCAAGACAAGCAATTAAAATTCAAGCCTTGGCTAACTTTGTGGTGGAATGGACCCCCTCTCCATCAAACCCTGAGCGTCATAGTGAGCAGAAATCAGAACTCAAAGTTTCGGTATCCAAAGAGCCTCACTGGGCCCTCTACTTCGACGGCTTCATGCAGAAGCAAGGGGCCGGACCTGGAATCCTTCTCCTGGCTCCGATCGAAGAGAAGGTCAAGTACATGGTACACCTTGATTTCAAGGCAACCAACAATATGGCAGAGTATGAAGCTCTCATCTATGGACTCAAGGTGGCACTATCTTCTGGTGTCAAACAACTGTTGGTGAAGGGATATTCACAACTCATCATCAAACAAGTGAAAGGTGAATGTTCCTGCAACAATTCTCAATTAGCTGCTTATCTCCTTGAAGTCCAGAGGCTTCAGAAGGACCTCGAAGTCCTGGATCTCCATCATGTCCAGCGTCTTCATAACTCCGAAGCCAACGAACTCTCGAGAAAGCCTCAACCGGAGCTCTGGCTCCTGACGGAATTTTCGTTCGGAGGTTGTCAAAACCAACAGCTCAGCCTGCCGAACTGAGTGAAGGGGGCGACACCAGCACCTCAAAGCTGGCGGTCCCGGTGGCCCTGTTACCATGGCGTCCACTAAAGGTCATAGGTGCTGTCGGAAGCTCCGAGCAACCTAGCACGCAAGACTCAGAAGCTCAAGTTAGCTCCGATGCATGGATATCAAAGATCCAGAGCTACTTGAAAGACAACATCCTTCCTGAAGACAGTGTATCCGCTGACCGGATTGTCAGATTGGCTAAAAGATACACGTTGGTAAAAGGGGATCTCTACCGACGCGGTGCCAATGGCATCCTAATGCGGTGCATTGCAAGGGAAGAAGGCCGCGAGCTGCTCACGAAGATCCATGGAGGTGAGTGTGGGAACCACGCATCTTCCCGCACGCTGGTCGGTAAAGCCTTCCGACATGGCTTTTTCTGGCCTGCAACACTTTAGGATGCGGTTGATCTAGTGAAGAAATGTGAAGCGTGTCAGTTCCATGCAAAACAGATTCACACACTGGCTCAATCACTACAAATGATACCTCCTACATGGCCATTCACTGTGTGGGGCATGGACATCTTAGGACCTTTCCCAAAAGCCGTTAGAGGTTACAGGTTCCTGTATGTCACCATTGACAAGTTCACCAAGTGGCCGGAAGCAACTCCAGTAGTAACAATCAACAAACAATCAACAATCAAGTTCTTGAAGTCCATTATATGCAGATTTGGAGTTCCAAACAAAGTCATAACCGACAACAAAACTCAATTTACAAGTGCTGCATTCCAAGAATATTGCGATGACCTCGGCATTCAACTTAGCTATGCCTCAGTAGCTCATCCAGCAAGCAATGGCCAAGCCGAGAGAGAAAATGCAGAAATCTTAAAAGGACTGAATACGCGCACATATGAGTGCTTGAAGAAGCACGGAGCTAACTGGATTGAGGAGCTTCCGTCCACATTATAGGCAAACAGGACAACACCCAACCGGTCAACTCGGGAGACTCCATTCTTCCTGGTGTATAGAGCTGAAGTAGTCCTTCCCCCGGAGATCACCTTGGGGTCCTTATGGGTCCGAACCTTCGACGAAACCACGCAGGACCAGCTCCGGCATGAAGACCTTGACCTCATCGATGAGGGAATGGGCCAAGCAGCTATTCGGAATGCACGTTATCGCCAAGAGCCCCGGCGCTATCATCAAAGGCATATGCGCGATCGACAGCTTGAAGAAGGCGACCTGGTGCTTCGGAAGATACTAAGCCGTGAAGGGATGATCAAAATTTCCCCCAGCTGGGAGGGTCCCTTCCGTGTAATTAAAGTATCCCGACCAGGATGCGTCTGCTTGGCAACAGAGGATGAGACCCTGCTTCCCAACACTTAGAACATCGAGCACCTCCGTAAGTTTTATGCTTAGAATCACGGAGGTGAGTCTGTAATTACACACAATGCATGTTGTAGAGTCATTATACAGAGACGAGCAAGTCCTCCGGGAGAACATCCAGGCCCCTCCGGGAGGGTCTGGGAAGTTCAAGTAACACTTGAAACAGCCACAGCACTAAAAGTGTAACTACTTGCTCTGGGCTAGCACAAGATGTATAGCACATTTAGCTTGGTCCAGTACCCTAAGTGTGTCCTTGTCTCCCCTGTAATTCGGACCTATAATGAAAGGCATTGCTGTGTGAAAACCAACTCCACGTGCATTTATCTTTTGTGCAAGGCTCAATATATCAAATTATTTTTACCCCACTTTTCTATAATGAAGTTGTGCAAATATGTTTGAGCTTTGTTCCAAGTAATTCACATGCATTACAAGCCTTATTGATAGTATTTTTGGATCTTAACATTGCTACATAGTCTACTTGCCTGAAAGTCAAGCCAACATAGGTCCGGAGTGTGCTATCGGCTTAGCCTGGTCCCGCACCCTAAGTACGCCGCTCTACCTACAACCCGACAGGCCTCAGTAGGGTGAGTACTAAAAAGGCATGCAGGTCTAGAAAGGTTATATCAAAATGCTTGTTATCATGTTGAGTTTCTTCGGATCTAAAGTCCAAATAAGAATGATAAGCCACAACAAATTTATTGACAAGAGGACAAATTTTACTTTTTCTCTTGCCTTTAATGTGCAGGAAAAGCAAAAATTCATAGCAATGGAGGATGATGCCAGAGCTACTAAGCTCCTACATCCTTCGAGAGGGGTACGTCGTCAATGTTTAATATGTTGACAGTGGAAGACATAGGAGCTACCAAGCTCCGACCATCTCAGGGGCCTGTCTTCGACACCTCAAAATTTAAGACTTTGGACCTAAAATCTACAATTGTGAAGCATTCAAGTCGTCAACATACTGCCAAAACCTTTGGTACATGTACACACATCAGTTGTGCACATGTACCAGGGGCCCATAAGACACGGCACAGTATATTGAAGACAAAGTGAAATAAAGTCAGAAAGAAGGATTTCATTAATTTGAGATACTGGATTATAAAATGGGGAGAGTATAGCAGAAGGCAAAAGAAAGAAACTCCTAAGCTACTGGAGAACCTAAGACCTGCGGAAAAATGAAGCTACTTTTTGGGCAACTTCTTGGACGCTTGCTTTGGCGGCGTCTTCCTCTTCAGCGATGGGACCTTCGAGCACCGGGTCCAGTGGGAATTGGGGATCTCGGCTCACATAACACGTCAGTGTGTATTCTGCAACGTTTGTAGCCAAAGACTTCCCCTTTGTCTCCAGCTGATCCGCGATGACGTCGCCCATTGCGTCAAGTTTGCCGCCAGCACCGTTGAGAGCCACCAGCGCTCGGTCCAAGTCCAGTTCCGGGTTGTCCGGGCATACAGGACTGAAGCCCAGCGGTGTCAGCGCGTCATTCGCCCGCCCTAAGAAGTCCCACACTTGAATGTCCTCAGTATCCTTCAGGCTCCACAACTCCTCCAGTGACTTACAGGCAGCTGCAAGCTCTGAGCCTTCACGGGCAAGGCGCTCAGCCAACATAGCATGCTGCTGCATGCTCTCAGCAACTTGCTTTTCCCGGTCGGCTAGCTCTGTCTCCCGGAGATGGATGCGGTTCTGCCTTTCAGCAAGGTCTTTCTCCCTGCCTTTAACTGTCTCCTCCCTAGCGGCAACGTCAGACTCTCTTTTAGAGAGCTCTTGCCCCACCTTCCAGTTCTTTTTCCTCTCTTCCTCCTTCCATAGATCCAGCTTTTTGCTGCGACCCGTCAAAATTTTCTCACCCAGAGTAAACTTCTGGGTTACCTCCGCCTCTCTCCTCACCACATCCTCATGCTGCTCCAGGAGTTTTTCCTCCCTCGCCTCCAGGTCCGCTCGATGCTTCACGAGAGTTTCATTCAATTTAGTGAGCTTTTCGTAGCGCTCGTCAGCACCGTCACGTCTCTCCTTGCCTTGCTCCAGGATTTCCCTAGAGTTAGCATCGAGCACCCGGATGGCGGCTTCCTTCTCTTCCATCAACTTATCCCAGTATTGTAATGTAGGATCGAAGAGCACGTGAAAAGCTACCAGAGGGGGGTGAATGGTAGATTTTAACAATCTTACGCAGCGAAAACAATTAAATTCCAACCCCTTCGGCAGAAAAATGATCTCTTAAAGAAATCGTGTGTGAGACTAATCTAATTGTGTTTCACCTTGACAAAAGTGATGGATATCAGAGAGAATCAAGTAACGAAGACGACACAAAAGGAATCACTCAAATCCGTCGAGAAAAACTCAAGCTATGATCGAAGGATCAAACAAGGTCAATCTGTCCTACCCGAAAGAAAACAGTTCTGGAATGCTGTAAAGAAACTCGTGTAGATCAGAAACCACAATTCCAATGACCGTGAAATTTTGACATTTGATAGATAATCAAGTTTTAAAGACAACCCAAAAATAATCACGTCAATTGGATCTGTAAAACTCGAGTTATGACAAAACCACCGACAAAAGGTAGTGCTGTCCAGAAACTCGACGAGTAAAACTTGTCTGGAACAAGTCGGACGAACAAGGCACAAAATTTCCTTCAAACTACGAATTTTATTCAATAGAAAACAAGAGGAACAGCCCACAAAGTCGTCCACACGAGCTCTGGGCTCCCTTGCTTATATAACCAGCTCGAAAGCCAACTCAACTCAGATCAGGAACCTAATCCTACTCTGTTCACGAATCGTAACTTTCCATAACTGCTTAGGATTCTTCTATACACAGATAGAAGCAATCTTAAGACTTCAAAACACCTTAGGAACGTATCCCACATTCATAAACAACTCAAATTCGTGACCCACATGAAATCCTATCAAAACCAACTCAAATCTTTCCATATTTGAGTCAAACCCGACTCAGCCACAGCCTGAGTCCATAACCTAGTCGGTTGGACCTTTCCGACCAACTCTTTACGTCCACATCTCTTCATCAAGTCTCAGAACCATGTAGCCACGTCCATGCACTCCTTGCACATGTGCAAATATCTTCCAATGACGTCCACAATACCTTCGTATGCATTGTTCTTGATTCAATCATGCTGCGCAACCCCCTGATCAGCTCAACCACAATTCCTCCTGAATTTTGTTGTTGGAACCTCATCTCCTCCCTGAGACTAGTCCAATGGATCCCGTCACCAGCCATGTCTTGAACTCAAGCAACACCTGCACATGAATAAACAACCAATCCATACGAGCCCAAGTCCTTGACTTGACTCAAGTTAGTTCCGAACACAACACCTTACGTGAGAACCTCACATAAGCATGTTGCAAAGCATAGCAAAACGATATCAGTCATATCATCCAAAACGCACCAAAAACATAGTAAAATAATACTAAGCAAACTTTCCAACAATGTAAAGCAAGTACAAAACATTACAAATGAAAAGCAGAAGCACTGCGGTCAAGTTCCGAACATTGCCAGAGCAAACTGGACCTTGAGTCGAAGCTTACCAGAGCTAGTAAAATCAAGCACCCGCCGAAGCTTACCAAAACTAGCAGGACCTAGCACCGGAGCTTACCAAAACTAGCAGGACCTAGCGTCGGAGCTTACCAAAAACCGGAGCTAGACAATGTAAGTCGGAGCTTAGTAAAAACATGCCGGAGCTATTGAAGATATGTCAGAGATAAAAACAAATCTCACCGGAGCTAACCAAAGCTAGTCGGAGCTTAATAAAAAGGTGTTTTGGTGATATTCAAAACTTTTATCGTCAAAGCAAGTATATTCACTACAAGCCAATGTATTCAGAACACATAGGTCTTACAATCTCCCCCTTGATGAATGCATTGGCAACACCATTCAAAATCCGAACATTGGCTTATTCACATAAAAGTTTTGAAGGCAATTTCTCCCCCTTTGTAAATCAAAAGTAAAATGAGAAGAAAAATTATCCCATATTATCTCTCCCCCTTTATTATCTCTCCTTATGCACATATTCTCTTTCTCTTCATGCTTATCTCTCCCCCTTTGACAATGTATTCAGCAAGTCATGAACATATAAACAAGTTATCTCTCCCCCTTTAGTTGTTATGAGCATATTATAACATATACATATAAACAAAGCTCATCCAAGTCATACTATCATGTACCTTACATTATCACATCAATGAAATACATAAAGTAGTGTAAGTCATGCTAGAGATCAAATGGAATTTTCAATTTAATCAAGTCATGATCTCACAAACTTATCTATTTCAAAACCTGAAGGCATGACACTAGTTGTTGCATTTTATTATTTTTCAAAGCATAAATCTAGATCATATGATATTTGCAAGAGATTATATGCGCATCTGCCTTATTCTAACCAACCAAGCCAAGCCTATGTCATTTGACAATCATAAGCTTAAGGACATGGTTTTAGTCATACACAACTTCTTCTAAGTTCATATCTAAGTGCAATGATAAGCCATCTCAAAAAAAGAAGTGCGATGCATGCATATTCTCTTGATCTTTTCTCAATTTATATTTGTTCATAAAAACTCAACATGTGAGTTGATTACATGATTAATTCTTTATGATTAAAAGCACTTGTGAACATGTAACAAGTTCAAAACAGCAAGAAAGTTCGACCATGACCAGTTTTAGTGTAAGTAATTATTCCAAGTACTAGACATAGCAAAAACTACAAAATGTATAACACGAGTAATGTAGTAAGAACTTTTAGCATGTAAAAGGAATCACAAAGTCATATTATTTTAATTTCAGATTCACACATAGACTTCCCAAGTTTCAAAAACTCCCCCTCAATTTAAGGCATGAGGATGCATAACCCCTATTTCACTACGAATGTCACAAAAACGAGTGAAATCCAAAGGTTTTGTAAAAATGTCAGCCAATTGTTGTCCGGTATCTACATGGTAAAGCACAATGTTTCCTTTTTCAACATTATCTCGGAGAAAGTGATACCTAATGTCAATGTGCTTAGTTCTAGAATGTTGCACGGGGTTTTTAGCAATGCAAATGGCACTAGTGTTATCCCAGAATAGTGGAACACTATCTAGATCAACCCCATAGTCCTTAAGTGTTTAAACAATCCAAAGAATTTGAGAGCAAGCACTAGGAGCAGCTACATATTCAGATTCGGCTGTGGATTGTGCAACTGAATTTTGTTTTCTAGAGGACCAAGCAATAAGAGAATTACCAAGAAAATGACAAGCACCGGAAGTACTTTTCCTATCAATCCTACAACCCCCAAAATCAGCATCAGAAAAAGCTTTCAAAGTAACGGTTGAGGAAGAAGGAAGAAAAATTCCAAATTCTTGTGTTCCATGTAAGTACCTGATAATCCTTTTGACGGCTTCACGATGTGAAGCACGTGGGGAAGCTTGAAACCGTGCACAAAGACATACGCTGAATTGTATGTCCGATCTTGATGCCGTGAGGTACAAAAGTGATCCGATCATGCTTCTATATTCTTTTTGATTCACAGGTTCACCATCTTCATCAAGTTCAAGTGTTGTTGCTGTTCCCATTTGTGTCCTAAGAGGCTTGCTTTTGTCCATGTTGAAGCGCCTTAGGAGGTCTTTGGTATACTTCATTTGATGCACAAAGGTACCCTCCTTGGTTTGCTTGATTTGCAGCCCCAAAAAGTAAGTGAGTTCACCCATCATACTCATTTCAAATTCGGAACTCATCATTGCTGAAAACTTGGACACAAGATCATGAGAAGCACAACCAAAGATATTATCATCCACATACACTTGAACGAATAATGAGTTATTGCCATGCTTAAGCACAAAAAGAGTTTTATCAACCTTGCTCATGGTAAACCCCTTTTCAAGTAAGAATGTTTTTAACCTATCATACCATGCTCTAGGGGCTTGTTTGAGACCGTATAAGGCTTTGGATAGTTTGTAAACATGATTAGAAAAATCTTGATTTTCAAAACCCGGTGGTTGTTTGACATAAACCTCCTCATCTATGTAGCCATTAAGAAAAGCACTTTTAACATCCATTTGATATAGCTTAAAACCTTTAGATGCTGCAAAAGCTAACAAAATTCTTATGGCTTCTAATCTAGCGACAGAAGCAAAAGTTTCATCAAAATCTAGACCTTCAACTTGAGTGAAACCTTGAGCAACCAACCTAGCCTTATTCCTAACCACAACCCCATCCTCACTTTGTTTATTTTTAAATACCCATTTAGTTCCAATTAAATTGTGACCTTGAGGTGGAGGTACAAGTTTCCAAACATTATTTCTTTCAAAATTTTCTAACTCTTATTGCATGGCAATAATCCAAGATTCATTAGTGAGTGCGTGTGATATATATTTGGGTTCAAAAGAAGAAACAAAAGCAGAATGAGCATGAGAGTTTAGATCGCAAAACCTGGATCGTGTGACTCGTTCGTGCAAGCTTCAAATCATCTGTTGTGGGGGATGATCTTTGTGAAACCGTAGGGGAACAGATGTCTCACAAGCTTCTTCTTCTTATTGTTCATCATAAATCGATGAGCTTGTGACTTGAGGAGGATCTGGACCAGCAATGATGGTCGTCGGTGCTGGCTGTGGATCAATATCAGGAGCTCGAACAATGTCATTAGCTGCTGAATTTTCAGGCAGCAGTTCTACTTCTTCCTCATCTTCAACAAAAATGCTCTCCCCCTGCGGATATGGATCTGGACCTGCAATGTTTGAGCTAGTACCTGGGCTAGCTTCATAAAAAGACACTTCACAAGTCTCCACAATTTTGTTAGTGTCAAGTAAAAGCACACGGTAGCCTCTAGTATGAGATGGATAACCAAGAAACATGCCATCAATGGATCTAGGTTCAAATTTATCAAGATTACCATGTTTCATAACAAAGCATTTGCAACCAAAGACCCGAAAGTGTGTAACACTAGGCCTATGTCCAAACCGGAGCTCATATGGTGTTTTACCTAGCTTAGCACGCAAGAAAACACGATTTGAGACATAACAAGTGGTTGCTAACTCATCAGCCCAAAATTTCCTAGGAGTTTGATATTCATCAAGCATAGTCCTAGCCATCTCAACTAAGGTTCTGTTCTTTCTTTCTACAACACCGTTTTGTTGAGGTACGTATGGTGAAGAGAATTGATGATCTATTCTATTTTCAACACAAAAGTGATCAAAAGATTGATTTTTAAATTCAGTTCCATTATCACTTCTAATTGCTTTTAGAGATCCTGGGTAATCAATTGATAATCTAAGAAATAAAGTTCTAAAGTGACTAAAAACTTCATTCTTAGACGCCATAAAGTAAACCCAAGAGTATCAAGAATAATCATCAACAATAACAAGAACATACCATTTACCTCCGAAGGATTGAACCCGTGAAGGTCCTACGGTGTCAATATGCAAAAGTTGACATGGTTCAGTTGTCATGATCATTGTGAGAGGAGTATGTGAACCTCCAACCATCTTAGCATGTCTACAAGAAGAGCACACAATTTATTTGTCCCCTTTAAGCTTAGGCAGCCCACGTATGCGATCAAGAGCACTAACACGCGTTAGGTGATCAGAGCCTACGTGACCAAGTCTACGATGCCAAAAATATAAGTCCTTTGAATCATTAGCAACTAGACACCTATGCTTAGAGGAAGACATATCAAAATCAGCTTTAAAAACTCTTCCAAACTGAGACATGTTAAAAATAAGCTCACTATTTGAACCTACAACTTTGCAGCAGTTTTTATTGAAAATAATTTCTAGATTTTCATCTAGCAATTGTGCAACAGAAAGCAAGTTGTATTTCAAATTTTTGACAAGTTCCACATCCTTCAAAGTGTAGTGATCATTTACTCTAACTGAACCCTTAGCAATTATAGGAGTTGAAGAATTATCGGCAAAAGTAACATTCTCTACACGTGACACAAAAGAGAGGGAGGAGAACCAATCTTTGTTACCGGTCATGTGGCGTGAGCAACCTGAATCCACAATCCAAATGTTCTCCTTCCTCAAATGTGTAACCTACATAGAAGCACAATACGTGGATGACTCAATACTGGGGTTAGTCAAAAGGCATTTAGGAATCCAGTACTGAGTCACGCGACGTGCAGCAGGAAAAACACGCGAAAGTTGAGACAAAACAGCAGGTTTATGAGTCAAAGTTTGAGATCTTTTATTCTTAACTACTGACCTATAAGGTGTTACTTATGTAGCACAAAAATCAGTAGCTCCGGAGGCAAAAACAGAAGGTCCGGAGGTAAACTTTGAATGTTTTTGACTCAAAACAGCAGGTTGTACATTCGGTTCAATGTGTGCAGCAAATTTTGCATGAAAGTTATGAGATATAGCAACCATTCTTTCCCTTTTCTGTTGTTTAGCTAGTCTATAACAAAAATCTATGACATGACCATCTCTACCACAGAAGGTACAATGTAATTTAACTTTGTGTTCATGTCTAGATGAGCAAGCAATATTTTTATTTGAAACCGAATGAGACAACACTCCTGCAGATTTGAAAACCACTCCTTTTTGTTTAGAAACTATTTGAATCAAACCACTTCCTGATGACTTTACAATTTTAGGTGGATGTGCTTTAGCATGAGCATGAGAATCAAAACCTAAACCAGTTTTATCATTCCAAGACTTGGAAGAATTTAGCAGTAAGTTTAGGTTCTTATTCCCATTACAAAACCGTTCTAATGTCCTATGCATGTCATCAAGTTTATTGGACAGATCAAGGCAATTTTCACATGAAGTTTTTCCTTTTAGTTTGCAATTGAAACAAAATTTAACTTCATGAGAACGTAAAGCATTGTTCAATATAGAAATTTCATTCATAGCATCCTGTAGTTTCTTATCAATATCATCACAAGTAGAACAATGCAAATCAATTGTAGAACAGCTAGCATCTTTCAAGTTTTTATCATTAAGTGCAGCAAGCTCTTTGTTCTTTTCAATTTCTAACTCAAGTTTATCAAGTGTGGAGGTGTGCGCACTTCTTAATGAGGACAATTGTTCATATATTAAATCACATGAGGAACATGCATCATCACTAGGAATCAAAGTTTTTAAACGGTTGATTTCAGATTCTAGTGATTCAATTTTAGCAGCACTATCCCTAAGCTTTTTGTCCTTTTTCTTAACAATAATAGTGGCACGAGAAATGACATCACACATTTCTTCGCAAGTAGGACATACCTCTTCATGGTCGCTGTTGTGTTCTGTCTCCTCCATACTTGATCTTGACTTGCCCGCCATAAAGCACAAGTTTGCCAAATCATCTTCATCTTCATCACTTCCAATGTCCATGTCGCTTGAACTGAACTCTTGAAGCGCGGTGATGAAACTGTTGATCATCTTGCGTCCTATGGTACCTTTATTCTTCTTGTTGAAATTTCCAGAGGAGGTCCGAACCTTGCTTTGTTTTTCTTCCCGGGTGGTCCTACCTGAAAGGTTAGGGCATTCTGTACGAAAGTGTCCTGTTTTACCACATTCAAAACAGCGTTGAGATGCGGAGCTTCCTCTCCTTCTAGTTCTCACATTTTGCAATGCTTTTGAGAATCTAGTCGAGATGAGTGCCAACTCCTCTTCTGGAAATTCTTCGATATGCTCCATGGTTAGTGAGGACAACAAAGCAAGAGTATTGCAAGATGATGATTGGCTGGACCTAGACATATCACGTTGTGAAACAAATGCAATAGACTTATTGGGGTTCTTACGTGAGATTATGTCAATTTCATGAGTTTTTAACTTGGAATATAGCACATCTAAAGTTAGTGAACTCATGACAGTAGATTCACGAATAGATGTGACTTTCATCTCCCAAATTGACATATCTAATGCACTTAGCAATTGCCTAGCATTTTCAGCATCTGAAAAATTAACATTGACACTATGCAAGTTGCTGAGAATCTTATTAAAGTGAGCAAAAAGGTCATCAATAGACTCACCGGGTTGCATCTTGAAGCACATGTATTCTTTCTTGAACATGTCTTTCCTTACCTCTATGATCGTGTTGGATCCTTCGTGGTAGTCACAAAGTGCTTTCCACACGTCGTATGCAGATCGGAGGTGTGCAACACGGTCGAAGTCACTTTGTGTTAATCCTTGTATGATCAAGTTTCGAGCCTTGTTGTTGTTGTCGACATCTCTCAGATTTGTATCTGTAACTTGATCGTTCGATGGCACTTCGTAAGGCTTGTATACCTTCTCCCATATTGCAAAGCCTTGTGCCTGGATGAAAGCCTCCATGCGTGCCTTCCAAACCTGAAAATCAATACCAGCGAACACACAAGGTTTGGCATAGTACTTCTCCATGATGATTAGTCCATAACCTAGTCGGTTGGACCTTTCCGACCAACTCTTTACGTCCACATCTCTTCATCAAGTCTCAGAACCATGTAGCCACGTCCATGCACTCCTTGCACATGTGCAAATATCTTCCAATGACGTCCACAATACCTTCGTATGCATTGTTCTTGATTCAATCATGCTGCGCAACCCCCTGATCAGCTCAACCACAATTCCTCCTGAATTTTGTTGTTGGAACCTCATCTCCTCCCTGAGACTAGTCCAATGGATCCCGTCACCAGCCATGTCTTGAACTCAAGCAACACCTGCACATGAATAAACAACCAATCCATACGAGCCCAAGTCCTTGACTTGACTCAAGTTAGTTCCGAACACAACACCTTACGTGAGAACCTCACATAAGCATGTTGCAAAGCATAGCAAAACGATATCAGTCATATCATCCAAAACGCACCAAAAACATAGTAAAATAATACTAAGCAAACTTTCCAACAATGTAAAGCAAGTACAAAACATTACAAATGAAAAGCAGAAGCACTGCGGTCAAGTTCCGAACATTGCCAGAGCAAACCGGACCTTGAGTCGAAGCTTACCAGAGCTAGTAAAATCAAGCACCCGCCGAAGCTTACCAAAACTAGCAGGACCTAGCGCCGGAGCTTACCAAAACTAGCAGGACCTAGCGTCGGAGCTTACCAAAAACCGGAGCTAGACAATGTAAGTCGGAGCTTAGTAAAAACATGCCGGAGCTATTGAAGATATGTCAGAGATAAAAACAAATCTCACCGGAGCTAACCAAAGCTAGTCGGAGCTTAATAAAAAGGTGTTTTGGTGATATTCAAAACTTTTATCGTCAAAGCAAGTATATTCACTAGAAGCCAATGTATTCAGAACACATAGGTCTTACAATCTCCCCCTTGATGAATGCATTGGCAACACCATTCAAAATCCGAACATTGGCTTATTCACATAAAAGTTTTGAAGGCAATTTCTCCCCCTTTGTAAATCAAAAGTAAAATGAGAAGAAAAATTATCCCATATTATCTCTCCCCCTTTATTATCTCTCCTTATGCACATATTCTCTTTCTCTTCATGCTTATCTCTCCCCCTTTGACAATGTATTCAGCAAGTCATGAACATATAAACAAGTTATCTCTCCCCCTTTAGTTGTTATGAGCATATTATAACATATACATATAAACAAAGCTCATCCAAGTCATACTATCATGTACCTTACATTATCACATCAATGAAATACATAAAGTAGTGTAAGTCATGCTAGAGATCAAATGGAATTTTCAATTTAATCAAGTCATGATCTCACAAACTTATCTATTTCAAAACCTGAAGGCATGACACTAGTTGTTGCATTTTATTATTTTTCAAAGCATAAATCTAGATCATATGATATTTGCAAGAGATTATATGCGCATCTGCCTTATTCTAACCAACCAAGCCAAGCCTATGTCATTTGACAATCATAAGCTTAAGGACATGGTTTTAGTCATACACAACTTCTTCTAAGTTCATATCTAAGTGCAATGATAAGCCATCTCAAAAAAAGAAGTGCGATGCATGCATATTCTCTTGATCTTTTCTCAATTTATATTTGTTCATAAAAACTCAACATGTGAGTTGATTACATGATTAATTCTTTATGATTAAAAGCACTTGTGAACATGTAACAAGTTCAAAACAGCAAGAAAGTTCGACCATGACCAGTTTTAGTGTAAGTAATTATTCCAAGTACTAGACATAGCAAAAACTACAAAATGTATAACACGAGTAATGTAGTAAGAACTTTTAGCATGTAAAAGGAATCACAAAGTCATATTATTTTAATTTCAGATTCACACATAGACTTCCCAAGTTTCAAAAACTCCCCCTCAATTTAAGGCATGAGGATGCATAACCCCTATTTCACTACGAATGTCACAAAAACGAGTGAAATCCAAAGGTTTTGTAAAAATGTCAGCCAATTGTTGTTCGGTATCTACATGGTAAAGCACAATGTTTCCTTTTTCAACATTATCTCGGAGAAAGTGATACCTAATGTCAATGTGCTTAGTTCTAGAATGTTGCACGGGGTTTTTAGCAATGCAAATGGCACTAGTGTTATCCCAGAATAGTGGAACACTATCTAGATCAACCCCATAGTCCTTAAGTGTTTAAACAATACAAAGAATTTGAGAGCAAGCACTAGGAGCAGCTACATATTCAGATTCGGCTGTGGATTGTGCAACTGAATTTTGTTTTCTAGAGGACCAAGCAATAAGAGAATTACCAAGAAAATGACAAGCACCGGAAGTACTTTTCCTATCAATCCTACAACCCCCAAAATCAGCATCAGAAAAAGCTTTCAAAGTAACGGTTGAGGAAGAAGGAAGAAAAATTCCAAATTCTTGTGTTCCATGTAAGTACCTGATAATCCTTTTGACGGCTTCACGATGTGAAGCACGTGGGGAAGCTTGAAACCGTGCACAAAGACATACGCTGAATTGTATGTCCGATCTTGATGCCGTGAGGTACAAAAGTGATCCGATCATGCTTCTATATTCTTTTTGATTCACAGGTTCACCATCTTCATCAAGTTCAAGTGTTGTTGCTGTTCCCATTTGTGTCCTAAGAGGCTTGCTTTTGTCCATGTTGAAGCGCCTTAGGAGGTCTTTGGTATACTTCATTTGATGCACAAAGGTACCCTCCTTGGTTTGCTTGATTTGCAGCCCCAAAAAGTAAGTGAGTTCACCCATCATACTCATTTCAAATTCGGAACTCATCATTGCTGAAAACTTGGACACAAGATCATGAGAAGCACAACCAAAGATATTATCATCCACATACACTTGAACGAATAATGAGTTATTGCCATGCTTAAGCACAAAAAGAGTTTTATCAACCTTGCTCATGGTAAACCCCTTTTCAAGTAAGAATGTTTTTAACCTATCATACCATGCTCTAGGGGCTTGTTTGAGACCGTATAAGGCTTTGGATAGTTTGTAAACATGATTAGAAAAATCTTGATTTTCAAAACCCGGTGGTTGTTTGACATAAACCTCCTCATCTATGTAGCCATTAAGAAAAGCACTTTTAACATCCATTTGATATAGCTTAAAACCTTTAGATGCTGCAAAAGCTAACAAAATTCTTATGGCTTCTAATCTAGCGACAGAAGCAAAAGTTTCATCAAAATCTAGACCTTCAACTTGAGTGAAACCTTGAGCAACCAACCTAGCCTTATTCCTAACCACAACCCCATCCTCACTTTGTTTATTTTTAAATACCCATTTAGTTCCAATTAAATTGTGACCTTGAGGTGGAGGTACAAGTTTCCAAACATTATTTCTTTCAAAATTTTCTAACTCTTATTGCATGGCAATAATCCAAGATTCATTAGTGAGTGCGTGTGATATATATTTGGGTTCAAAAGAAGAAACAAAAGCAGAATGAGCATGAGAGTTTAGATCGCAAAACCTGGATCGTGTGACTCGTTCGTGCAAGCTTCAAATCATCTGTTGTGGGGGATGATCTTTGTGAAACCGTAGGGGAACAGATGTCTCACAAGCTTCTTCTTCTTATTGTTCATCATAAATCGATGAGCTTGTGACTTGAGGAGGATCTGGACCAGCAATGATGGTCGTCGGTGCTGGCTGTGGATCAATATCAGGAGCTCGAACAATGTCATTAGCTGCTGAATTTTCAGGCAGCAGTTCTACTTCTTCCTCATCTTCAACAAAAATGCTCTCCCCCTGCGGATATGGATCTGGACCTGCAATGTTTGAGCTAGTACCTGGGCTAGCTTCATAAAAAGACACTTCACAAGTCTCCACAATTTTGTTAGTGTCAAGTAAAAGCACACGGTAGCCTCTAGTATGAGATGGATAACCAAGAAACATGCCATCAATGGATCTAGGTTCAAATTTATCAAGATTACCATGTTTCATAACAAAGCATTTGCAACCAAAGACCCGAAAGTGTGTAACACTAGGCCTATGTCCAAACCGGAGCTCATATGGTGTTTTACCTAGCTTAGCACGCAAGAAAACACGATTTGAGACATAACAAGTGGTTGCTAACTCATCAGCCCAAAATTTCCTAGGAGTTTGATATTCATCAAGCATAGTCCTAGCCATCTCAACTAAGGTTCTGTTCTTTCTTTCTACAACACCGTTTTGTTGAGGTACGTATGGTGAAGAGAATTGATGATCTATTCTATTTTCAACACAAAAGTGATCAAAAGATTGATTTTTAAATTCAGTTCCATTATCACTTCTAATTGCTTTTAGAGATCCTGGGTAATCAATTGATAATCTAAGAAATAAAGTTCTAAAGTGACTAAAAACTTCATTCTTAGACGCCATAAAGTAAACCCAAGAGTATCAAGAATAATCATCAACAATAACAAGAACATACCATTTACCTCCGAAGGATTGAACCCGTGAAGGTCCTACGGTGTCAATATGCAAAAGTTGACATGGTTCAGTTGTCATGATCATTGTGAGAGGAGTATGTGAACCTCCAACCATCTTAGCATGTCTACAAGAAGAGCACACAATTTATTTGTCCCCTTTAAGCTTAGGCAGCCCACGTATGCGATCAAGAGCACTAACACGCGTTAGGTGATCAGAGCCTACGTGACCAAGTCTACGATGCCAAAAATATAAGTCCTTTGAATCATTAGCAACTAGACACCTATGCTTAGAGGAAGACATATCAAAATCAGCTTTAAAAACTCTTCCAAACTGAGACATGTTAAAAATAAGCTCACTATTTGAACCTACAACTTTGCAGCAGTTTTTATTGAAAATAATTTCTAGATTTTCATCTAGCAATTGTGCAACAGAAAGCAAGTTGTATTTCAAATTTTTGACAAGTTCCACATCCTTCAAAGTGTAGTGATCATTTACTCTAACTGAACCCTTAGCAATTATAGGAGTTGAAGAATTATCGGCAAAAGTAACATTCTCTACACGTGACACAAAAGAGAGGGAGGAGAACCAATCTTTGTTACCGGTCATGTGGCGTGAGCAACCTGAATCCACAATCCAAATGTTCTCCTTCCTCAAATGTGTAACCTACATAGAAGCACAATACGTGGATGACTCAATACTGGGGTTAGTCAAAAGGCATTTAGGAATCCAGTACTGAGTCACGCGACGTGCAGCAGGAAAAACACGCGAAAGTTGAGACAAAACAGCAGGTTTATGAGTCAAAGTTTGAGATCTTTTATTCTTAACTACTGACCTATAAGGTGTTACTTATGTAGCACAAAAATCAGTAGCTCCGGAGGCAAAAACAGAAGGTCCGGAGGTAAACTTTGAATGTTTTTGACTCAAAACAGCAGGTTGTACATTCGGTTCAATGTGTGCAGCAAATTTTGCATGAAAGTTATGAGATATAGCAACCATTCTTTCCCTTTTCTGTTGTTTAGCTAGTCTATAACAAAAATCTATGACATGACCATCTCTACCACAGAAGGTACAATGTAATTTAACTTTGTGTTCATGTCTAGATGAGCAAGCAATATTTTTATTTGAAACCGAATGAGACAACACTCCTGCAGATTTGAAAACCACTCCTTTTTGTTTAGAAACTATTTGAATCAAACCACTTCCTGATGACTTTACAATTTTAGGTGGATGTGCTTTAGCATGAGCATGAGAATCAAAACCTAAACCAGTTTTATCATTCCAAGACTTGGAAGAATTTAGCAGTAAGTTTAGGTTCTTATTCCCATTACAAAACCGTTCTAATGTCCTATGCATGTCATCAAGTTTATTGGACAGATCAAGGCAATTTTCACATGAAGTTTTTCCTTTTAGTTTGCAATTGAAACAAAATTTAACTTCATGAGAACGTAAAGCATTGTTCAATATAGAAATTTCATTCATAGCATCCTGTAGTTTCTTATCAATATCATCACAAGTAGAACAATGCAAATCAATTGTAGAACAGCTAGCATCTTTCAAGTTTTTATCATTAAGTGCAGCAAGCTCTTTGTTCTTTTCAATTTCTAACTCAAGTTTATCAAGTGTGGAGGTGTGCGCACTTCTTAATGAGGACAATTGTTCATATATTAAATCACATGAGGAACATGCATCATCACTAGGAATCAAAGTTTTTAAACGGTTGATTTCAGATTCTAGTGATTCAATTTTAGCAGCACTATCCCTAAGCTTTTTGTCCTTTTTCTTAACAATAATAGTGGCACGAGAAATGACATCACACATTTCTTCGCAAGTAGGACATACCTCTTCATGGTCGCTGTTGTGTTCTGTCTCCTCCATACTTGATCTTGACTTGCCCGCCATAAAGCACAAGTTTGCCAAATCATCTTCATCTTCATCACTTCCAATGTCCATGTCGCTTGAACTGAACTCTTGAAGCGCGGTGATGAAACTGTTGATCATCTTGCGTCCTATGGTACCTTTATTCTTCTTGTTGAAATTTCCAGAGGAGGTCCGAACCTTGCTTTGTTTTTCTTCCCGGGTGGTCCTACCTGAAAGGTTAGGGCATTCTGTACGAAAGTGTCCTGTTTTACCACATTCAAAACAGCGTTGAGATGCGGAGCTTCCTCTCCTTCTAGTTCTCACATTTTGCAATGCTTTTGAGAATCTAGTCGAGATGAGTGCCAACTCCTCTTCTGGAAATTCTTCGATATGCTCCATGGTTAGTGAGGACAACAAAGCAAGAGTATTGCAAGATGATGATTGGCTGGACCTAGACATATCACGTTGTGAAACAAATGCAATAGACTTATTGGGGTTCTTACGTGAGATTATGTCAATTTCATGAGTTTTTAACTTGGAATATAGCACATCTAAAGTTAGTGAACTCATGACAGTAGATTCACGAATAGATGTGACTTTCATCTCCCAAATTGACATATCTAATGCACTTAGCAATTGCCTAGCATTTTCAGCATCTGAAAAATTAACATTGACACTATGCAAGTTGCTGAGAATCTTATTAAAGTGAGCAAAAAGGTCATCAATAGACTCACCGGGTTGCATCTTGAAGCACATGTATTCTTTCTTGAACATGTCTTTCCTTACCTCTATGATCGTGTTGGATCCTTCGTGGTAGTCACAAAGTGCTTTCCACACGTCGTATGCAGATCGGAGGTGTGCAACACGGTCGAAGTCACTTTGTGTTAATCCTTGTATGATCAAGTTTCGAGCCTTGTTGTTGTTGTCGACATCTCTCAGATTTGTATCTGTAACTTGATCGTTCGATGGCACTTCGTAAGGCTTGTATACCTTCTCCCATATTGCAAAGCCTTGTGCCTGGATGAAAGCCTCCATGCGTGCCTTCCAAACCTGAAAATCAATACCAGCGAACACACAAGGTTTGGCATAGTACTTCTCCATGATGATTAGTCAAAAACACGCGCAAATCACAAATATTAGAGCACCGTGGCTCTGATACCAATTGTAGGATCGAAGATCACGTGAAAAGCTACCAGAGGGGGGGTGAATGGTAGATTTTAACAATCTTACGCAGCGGAAACAATTAAATTCCAACCCCTTTGGCAGAAAAACGATCTCTTAAAGAAATCGTGTTTGAGACTAATATAAATGTGTTTCACCTTGACAAAAGTGATGGATATCAGAGAGAATCAAGCACGAAGACAACACAAAAGGAATCACTCAAATCCGTCGAGAAAAACTCAAGCTATGATCGAAGAATCAAACAAGGTCAATCTGTCCTACCCGAAAAAAAAACAGTTCTGGAATGCTGCAAAGAAACTCGTGTAGATCAGAAAACACAATTCCAATGACCATGAAATTTTGACATTTGATAGATAATCAAGTTTTCAAGACAACCCAAAAAGAATCACGTCAATTGGATCTGTAAAACTCGAGTTATGACAAAACCACCGACAAAAGGTAGTGCTGTCCAGAAACTCGATGAGTAAAACTTGTATGGAACAAGTCGGACGAACAAAGCACAAAAGTTCCTTCAAACTATGAATTTTATTCAATAGAACACAAGAGGAACAGCCCCCAAAGTCGTCCACACGAGCTCTGGGCTCCCTTGCTTATATAACCAGCTCGAAAGCCAACTCAACTCAGATCAGGAACCTAATCCTACTCTGTTCACGAATCGTAACTTTCCATAACTGCTTAGAATTCTTCTATACGCAGATAGAAGCAATCTTAAGACTTCCAAACACCTTAGAAACGTATCCCACATTCCTAAACAACTCAAATTCGTGACCCACACGAAATCCTATCAAAACCAACTCAAATCTTTCCATATTTGAGTCAAACCCGACTCAGCCACAGCCTGAGTCCATAACCTAGTCGGTTGGACCTTTCCGACCAACTCTTTACGTCCACATCTCTTCATCAAGTCTCGGAACCATGTAGCCACGTACATGCACTCCTTGCACACGTGCAAACATCTTCAAATGACGTCCACGATACCTTCATATGCATTGTTTTGATTCAATCATATTGTGCAACCTCCTGATCAGCTCAACCACAATTCCTCCTGAATTTGGTTGTTGGAACCTCATCTCCTCTCTGAGACTAGTCCAATGGATCCCATCACCAACCACGTCTTGAACTCAAGCAACACCTGCACATGAATAAACAACCAATCCATACGAGCCCAAGTCCTTGACTTGACTCAAGTTAGTTCCAAACACAACACCTTACGTGAGAACCTCACATAAGCATGTTGCAAAGCATAGCAAAACGATATCAGCCATATCATCCAAAACGCACCAAAAACTTAGTAAAAGAATACTAAGCAAACTTTCCAACAATGTAAATCAAGTACAAAACATTGCAAATGAAAAGAAGAAGCACTGCGGTCAAGTTCCGGATATTGCCAGAGCAAACCGGACCTTGAGTCGGAGCTTACCAGAGCTAGTAAAATCAAGCACCCGCCGGAGCTTACCAAAACTAGCAGGACCTAGCGCCGGAGCTTACCAAAAACGGGAGCTAGACAATGTAAGTCAGAACTTAGTAAAAACATGCCGGAGCTATTGAAGATATGTCAGAGATAAAAACAAATCTCACCGGAGCTAACCAAAGCTAGTCGGACCTTAATAAAAAGGTGTTTTGGTGATATTCAAAACTTTTATCGTCAAAGCAAGTATAGTCACTACAAGCCAATGTATTCAGCACACATAGGTCTTACATCTAACTGGGCTTCCTCCACCTTGATCCATTCCTTCTGGTCAGCCAGCCTCGTTTGAGCAAGCCTGGTCTCAAAATGGAGTCTGTTGCGTCAACGCCTCAAGGTTTCGCTCTCCTCCTCCAAGGTCTTGCTCGCATGATCGAAGGCAAGCTAGACCTGTTGGAGACTTGAGCGGGCGTTGTCTATGGACAACACCAGAGGGATAGGTTCTGGGCCTGCTGGGACCATATCCGCATGCTCAAAAGGGTTTTCCATCACAAAAATTGGGTCCCACTCTACAATAGTGGTCCCTTGGACTCCTGCAGCGCTAGGGCCGCTCTCCTGGAGCCCTTCAGCGGCACTAGAAGAGCCCACTAGGGGAACTTCCACCTCCGGAGCAGTTGAAGCCGCCGCTTCATGGTCTTCAGTTTCCGGCTCCGAAGTCAGAGGACCTGCCGCTAGCTCTTCAGGCTGCTTCAGCTCTGTCCCAGATACTTCAGGGGCAACTACCTCCGTAGCAGCAGCCGGGGCTTCAACTGGAGCCTCAACCACGCTGGCTGAGGCTTCGGCACGGCGACCACCTCCAGCACAGCTGCCAGACCTTCAACCACCTCCAGCTTAGCCGCCAGACCTTCTACCACTTCCGACTCAGCCGCCAGATCTTCAACCATTTCCAGCACAAGGGCTGGAGCTTGGGTAATTTCCAGCACAATAGCCGGGGCTTCAACTATTTCTGGCTAAGCAGCCAGGGCTTCGATAACTTTCGACTCGAAAGCCGGAACTTCTGGCATCGTCGGTGCTGGAGCATCAGCCTCCGCTGCCAGGGGTAAATCTTCAACTTCTCTCCTGTGGTCCGGTGCTACCACAGGAGCTTCGGATGAGGACTCTGATTCCAAGCTTACAACAGCTGGCGTCAGTGCTATCGCAACTTCTGCTTCTGCCTAGCGAGGAGGCTCAGCACTTGAAGCCGGAGCTTCGGCGGGCGCAACCTTGGCCACTTCAACAGGCGCTGAAGCTCTCGGCCCCTTCTTTGACACCCTAGAAATAAAGGGAAGAGAAGATTAAAAACATGTCAAGAACAAGATTGGCATGTCAGGGCGAGTAAACAATGCTTACCTAGGGATGCAGCCACCCCAGTCACCTCGGAACCTCTTCTTCTGGGGCCCGGAGCTAGATCTCACCAAATATGGTGAGACAACCACTTTGTACCTCGATTGAGGACCACTCGCAGCAGTCGGAATTCTTTTGGCCGGAGCTTCTGTGGGCCGGGAAGAACTCCCGGACCTGGAGCCTTTAGCCGGTACTAAGGCCGGGGTCGATTGCCCGGAGCTAACACCTCTTGAAGGCGCTTGCACCAGGGCAGGGGTAGTTGCAGAAGACCTCCCCCGCCGGGGAGAAGGAGCCGTCGTGGAAGGAGCAGGTCTGACGGACCTCCCCTCAGTGTGCTTCAACTTCCTCTTCCGTCTGGAGGGCTCAGTTGGCTCTTTGCCCTTGCCCTTGCCAATGTCTTCAGTCTTTTTGCTCGAGGCAGAGGCAGGACCACCCTCGGAAGCTCCGGGGATCACCACTCTGGTGGTTGGACGCCTCTCTACCTCGCCAAGGTCGTCCAACACCGGCATGCTCCTCTGGAGCTCCCTACTGAACTGCGCCTCAATGTTCAGGGGGAGGAAGGCTGCTGGCGGAACCAATTCATCACCGTTGACGTTAATACCATGCTAGAATTTCTTCAAATGAAACTCCAAAGATTCATCATCCAAGTTGGATTTCAGACCTGTTTCAATCCGATCGTCATCCATCACGCTGTTGAGGGCCCACGCGAGCTTCTCCCTTTTCTTCAGCGGAGCCCACTTGTTGACCAGGAAGTTGCAGAAGACCATGTGGGGGTCACTCCACCTTACACACACTCGCGGATCCTGGTCAAAACAGGGTTGAAGGCATCCGACAGCACCGGAACTACACTCCAAGCGTCTGTGTCAAAATTGGGGAGACCTTCAGGTAGCTCCAATTTCTTGTCCTCCTCCGCCGTAACGATGATCCAATACTTTTTCCAGTCGTCCCACTTGCCGGAAAGAAATGACCTCAAGTATTTGTAGGGCCAGTTCTTGCGCTTCACAAAATAGTAGAAGCCAAGAAACTCGGACCCCTTGCTAGTGGTGTGGATGGTGAAGAAGGTGCGGAAAAGCTCGACGCATGGGAGAATACCCACCCACATCTCGCAAAAGTGGACGAATGTCGCCACGAGAAGAAGGGAATGGGGGCCAAGGTGATACAGCTGCAGACCATAAAAGTCTAGCAACATTCAAAAGAAAATAAGATGTAGGATCGATGAGCACGTGAAAAGCTACCAGAGGGGAGGTGAATGGTAGATTTAAAAATCTTACGCAGCGGAAACAATTAAACCCCAATCCCTTCGGCAGAAAAACGATCTGTTAAAGAAATCATGTGTGAGACTAATCTAAATGTGTTTCACCATGACAAAAGTGATGGATATCAGAGAGAATCAAGTCACGAAGACAACACAAAAGGAATCACTCAAATCCGTCGAGAAAAACTCAAGTTATGATCGAAAGATCAAACAATAGTCAATCTGCCCTACCCGAGAAAAAACAGTTATGGAATGCTGCAAAGAAACTCGTGTGGATCATAGACCACAAATCCAATGACCATGAAATTTTGACAGATGATATATAATCAAGTTGTGAAGACAACCAAAAAAGAATCACGTCAATTGGATCTGTAAAACTCTAGTTATGATAAAACCAACGACGAAAGGTAGTGCTGTCTAGAAACTCGACGAGTAAAACTTGTCTGGAACAAGTCGGACGAACAAGGCACAAAAGTTCCTTTACACTACGAATTTTATTCAATAGAACACAAGAGGAACAGCCCAAAAGTCGTCCACCACGATCTCTAGGCTCCCTTGCTTATATAACCATCCCTTAGGCCAACCCAATATTAACTAGGACTCCAATCCTACCCAGATCACAAATCGTAACTTTCCATAACTGCTCAAGATTCTTCTATACGCAGATAGAAGCAATCTTAAGACTTCAAAACACCTTAGGAACGTATACCACATTCCTAAACAACTCAAATTCGTGACCCACACGAAATCTTATCATAACCAACTCAAATCTTTCCATATTTGAGTCAAACCCAACTCAGCCGCAGCCTGAGTCCATAACCTAGTCGGTTGGACCTTTCCGACCAATTCTTTATGTTCACATATCTTCATCACGCCTCGGAACCATGTAGCCACATCCATGCACTCCTTGCACACGTGCAAACATCTTCCAATGACGTCCACGATACCTTCATATGCATTGTTCTTGATTCAATCATGCTGCGCAACCTCCTGATCAGCTCAACCACAATTCCTCCTGAATTTGGTAGTTGGAACCTCATCTCCTCCCTGAGACTAGTCCAATGGATCCCGTCACCAGCCATGTCTTGAACTCAAGCAACACCTGCACATGAATAAACAACCAATCCATACGAGCCCAAGTCCTCGACTTGACTCAAGTTAGTTCCGAACACAACACCCTACGTGAGAACCTCACATAAGCATGTTGCAAAACCACAGCAACACGATATCATCCATGTCAACCAAAACTCACCAAAAACTTAGTAAAAGAATACTAAGCAAACTTTCCAAGAATGTAAAGCAAGTACGAAACATTGCAAATGAAAAGCAGAAGCACTGCGGTTAAGTTCCGGACCTTGCCAGAGCAACTCGGACCTTGAGCCGGATCTAACAAAAGATAGTAGAACCTAGCGCCGGAGCTTACCAAAACTAGTACAACCAAGCTCTCGCCGGAGCTTACAAAACTAGCAGGACCTAGCGCTGGAGCTAACCAGAACTAGTCGGAACTAGTAATCCCAAAAGCCGGAGCTAGAAAAATCAACTCGGAGCATAGCAAAAACACGCCGGAGCTATCAAAAACATGTCGGAGCTATCAAAGACATATCGGAGCTATCAAAGACATGCCGAAGCTAAAGACAAAACTTCACTGGAGCTGACCAAAGCTAGTCGGACCTAGAATCGAACGTAACCGGAGCTACCCAAACCAAGCCGGACCTACCGTCGGACCTAGATAAAAAGGTGTTTTGGTGATATTCAAAACTTTTATCATCAAAGCCAAGTGTATTCACTACAAGCTAATGTATTCAGCACACATAGGTCTTACAATCTCCCCCTTGATGAATGCATTGGCAACACCATTTAAAATCCGAACATCAGCTTATTCACATAAAAGTTTTGAAGGCAATTCCCCCCCCCCCTTTGTAAATCAAAAGTAAAATGAGAAGAAAAATTATCCCATATTATCTCTCCCCAATTATCCCATATTATCTCTCCCCCTTTATTATCTCTCGTTATCCACATATTTTCTTTCTCTTCATTCTTATTTCTCCCCCTTTGACAATGTATTCAGCAAGTAATGAGCATATAAACAAATTATCTCACCAACTTTAGTTGTTATGAGCATATTATAACATATACATATAAACAAAGCTCATCCATGTCATACTATCAAGTAACTTACACTATCACATCAATGAGATACATAAAATAGTGTAAGCCATGCTAGAGATCCAATGTAATTTTCAATTTAATCAAGTCATGATCTCACAAACTTAACTATTTCAAAACCCGAAAGCATGACACTAGTTGCTGTATTTTATTATTTTTCAAAGCATAAATTTAGATCATATGATATTTGCAAGAGATTATGCGCATCTGCCTTATTCTAACCAACCAAGCCAAGCCTATGTCATTTGACAATCAGAAGCTTAAGGACATGGTTTTAGTCATACACAACTTCTTCCAAGTTCATATCTAAGTGCAATGACAAGCCATCTCAAAAGAAGAAGTGCGATGCATGCATATTCTCTTGATCTTTTCTCAATTTATATTTGTTCATAAAAACTCAACATTTGAGTTGATTACTTGATTAATTCTTAATGATTAAAAGCACTTGTGAACATGTAACAAGTTCAAAACAGCAAGAAAGTTTGACCATGACCAGTTTTAGTGTAAGTAATTATTCCAATTACTAGACATGGCAAAAACTACAAAATATATAACACGAGTAATGTAGTAAGAACTTTCAGCATGTAAAAGGAATCACAAAGTCATATATGTATGAAATACTATGCTCATATTATTTTAATTTCAGATTCACACATAGACTTCCCAAGTTTCAAAAACTCCCTTTCAATTTAAGCCATGAGGATGCATAACCCCTATTTCACTACGAATGAAACAAAAATGAGTGAAATCCAAAGGTTTTGTAAAAATGTCAGCCAATTGATGTTTGGTATCTACATGGTGAAGCACAATGTTTCCTTTTTCAACGTTATCTCGGAGTAAGTGATACCTAATATCAATGTGCTTAGTTCTAGAATGTTGCACGGGGTTTTTGGCAATGCAAATAGCACTAGTGTTATCACAAAACAGTGGAACACTATCTAGATCAACCCCATAGTCCTTAAGTGTTTGAACAATCCAAAGAGTTTGTGAGCAAGCACTAGCAGCAGCTACATATTCAGATTCGGCTGTGGATTGTGCAACTGAATTTTTTTTTCTAGAGGACCAAGCAACAAGAGAATTACCAAGAAAATGATAGGCACCGGAAGTACTTTTCCTATCAATCCTACAACCCCCAAAATCAGCATCCGAAAAAGCTTTCAAAGTAACGGTTGAGGAAGAAGGAAGAAAAATGTCAAATTCTTGGGTTCCATGTAAGTACCTGAGAATCCTTTTGACGGCTTGACGATGTGAAACACGTGGGGAAGCTTGAAACCGTGCACAAAGACATACGCTGAATTGTATGTCCAGTCTTGATGCCGTGAGGTACAAAAGTGATCTGATCATGCTTCTATATTCTTTTTGATCCATGGGTTCACCATCTTCATAAAGTTCAAGTGTTGTTGCTGTTCCCATTGGTGTCCGAAGAGGCTTGCTTTTGTCCATGTTGAAATGCCTTAGGAGGTATTTGGTATACTTTGTTTGATGCACAAAGGTACCCTCCTTGGTTTGCTTGATTTGCAGCCCCAAAAAGTAAGTGAGTTCACCTATCATGCTCATTTCAAATTTGGAACTCATCATTGCTGAAAACTTGGACACAAGATCATGAGAAGCACAACCAAAGATAATATCATCCACATACACTTGAACGAATAATGAGTCATTGCCATGTTTAAGCACAAAAAGAGTTTTATCAAACTTGCCCATGGTAAACCCCTTTTCAAGTAAGAATGTTTTTAACCTATCATACCATGCTCTAGGGGCTTGTTTGAGACCGTATAAGGCTTTGGACAGTTTGTAAACATGATTAGGAAAATCTGGATTTTCAAAACGCGGTGGTTGTTTGACATAAACCTCCTCATCTATGTAGCCATTAAGAAAAGCACTTTTAACATCCATTTGATATAGCTTAAAACCTTTAGATGCTGCAAAAGCTAACAAAATTCTTATGGCTTCTAATCTAGCGACAAGAGCAAAAGTTTCATCAAAATCTAGACCTTCAACTTGAGTGAAACCTTGAGCAACCAACCAAGCCTTATTCCTAACCACAAACCCATCCTAACTTTGTTTTTTTTAATACCCATTTAGTTCCAATTAAAGTGTGACCTTGAGGTGGAGATACAAGTTTCCAAACATTATTTCTTTCAAAATTTTCTAACTCTTCTTGCATGGCAATAATTCAAGATTCATCAGTGAGTGCGTGTGATATATCTTTGGGTTCAAAAGAAGCAACAAAAGCAGAATGAGCATGAGAGTTTGGATCGCAAAACCTGGACCGTGTGACTCGTTCGTGCAAGCTTCCAATCATCTATTGTGGGGGATGATCTTTGTAAAACCGTAGGGGAACATATGTCTCACAAGCTTCTCCTTCATTAGGTTCATCGTAGATTGATGAGCTTGTGACTTGTGGACGATCAGGACCAGCATAAGTGATAGCCGGAGCTTGTTCAATGTCCGGAGCTGGACACGTGTCAACTTCGGAACTACTAGGCAGTATCACCGACTCTTCTTCATCTTCGAAAATACCCTCCCCCTGAGGATACGGATCTGGTCCTGCAACACCGGAGCTAGTACCTGGGCTAGCTTCATCAAAAGACACTTCACAAGTCTCCACAATTTTGTTAGTGTCAAGTAAAAGCACACGGTAGCCTCTAGTATGAGATGGATAACCAAGAAACATGCCATCAATGGATCGAGGTTTAAATTTATCAAACCATGTTTCTTAACAAAACGTTTGCAACCAAAGACCCGAAAGTGTGTAACACTAGGCCTATGTCCAAACCGAAGCTCATATGGTGTTTTACCTAGCTTAGCACGCAATAAAACACGATTTGAGACATAACAAGCGGTTGCTAATGCATCAGCCCAAAATTTCCTAGGAGTTTGATATTCATCAAGCATAGTCCTAGCCATCTCAACTAAGGTTCTGTTCTTTCTTTCTACAACATCGTTTTTTTGAGGTACATATGGGGAAGAAAGTTGATGATCTATTCCATTTTCAGCACAAAAGTTATCAAAAGATTGATTTTTAAATTCAGTTCCGTTATCACTTCTAATTGCCTTTAAGGATCCTGGGTGATCAAATGATAATCTAAGAAATAAAGTCCTAAAGTGACTAAAAGCTTCATTCTTAGACGCCATAAAGTAAACCCAAGAGTATCTAGAATAATCATCAACAATAACAAGAACATACCATTTACCTCCGAAGGATTGAACACGTGAAGGTCCTACGGTGTCAAGATGCAAAAATTGACAAGGTTCAGTTGACATGATCATTGTGAGAGGAGTATGTGAACCTGCAACCATCTTAGCATGTCTACAAGAAGAGCACACAATTTCTTTGTCCCCTTTAAGCTTAGGCAGCCCATGTATGTGATCAAGAGCACTAACACGCGTTAGGTGATCAAAGCCTACGTGACCAAGTCTACGATGCCAAAAATATAAGTCCTTTGAATCATTAGCAACTAGACACCTATGCTTAGAGGAAGACATATCAAAATCAGCTTTAAAAACTCTTCCAAACCGAGACATGTTAAAAATAAGCTCACTATTTGAACCTACAACTTTGCAGCAGTTTTTATTGAAAATAATTTCTAGATTTTCATCTAGCAATTGTGCAACAGAAAGTGAGTTGTATTTCAAATTTTTTACAAGTGCCACATCCTTCAAAGTGTAGTGATCATTTACTCTAACCGAACCCTTAGCAATTATAGGAGTTTAAGAATTATTGGAAAAAAGTAACATTCTCTACACGTGACACAAAAGAGAGGGAGGAGAACCAATCTTTGTTACCGGTCATGTGGCGTGAGCAACCTGAATCCACAATCCAAATGTTCTCCTTCCTCAAACGTGTAACCTACATAGAAGCACAATACGTCGATGACTCAATACTGGGGTTAGTCAAAAGACATTTAGGAATCCAGTACTAAGTCACGCGATGTGCAGTAGGAAAAACACGCAAAAGCTGAGACAAAACAGCAGGTTTATGAGTCAAAGATTGAGGTTTTCTGTTCTTAACAATTGATTTAGAAGTTGTTACTTGTTTAGAGTGAAAACCAGTAGCTCCGGAGGTAAAAGCAGAAAGTCCGGAGGCAAAAACTAAAGCTTTGGAAGGAACAGCAGAAGATCCGGGAGCCCTCGGAGCTATCAGAACTACCGGAGCTGCCTTTGTAGATTTCTTGCCAAAAGTTCCGAAAGCTACCTTTTCAAATTTCTGACTCATTAAAGCAGGTTGTGTTTTTCTAATTGCACGAAAGTTATAAGATCTAGCAATCATCCTTTCCTTTTTCCGTTGTTTAGCTAGTCTATAACAAAAATTTATGACATGACCATCTCTACCACAGTAGGTACAATGAAATTTAACTTTTTGTTCATGTCTAGATGAGCAATCAACATTTTTATTTGATACCGAATGAGACAACACTCCTGCAGATTTGAAGACCACTTCTTTTTGTCTAGGAACTGTTTGAATCAAACCACTTCGTAATAACTTTACAATTTTAGGTGGATGTGCCTTAGCATGAGCATGAGAATCAAAACCTAAACCAGTTTTATTATTGCAAGACTTGGAAGAATTCAGCAGCAAATTTACGTTCTCATTCCCATTACAAAACCGATCTAATGTCTTATGCATGTTGTCAAGTTTATTAGATAGATCAAGGCAATTTTCACATAAAGTTTTTCCTTTTAGTTTGCAATTGGAACAAAATTTAACTTCATGAGAACGTAAAGCATTGTTCAATATAGAAATTTCATTCATAGCATCTTGCAGTTTTTTATCAAGATTATCACAACTAGAACAATACAAATCAATTGTAGAACAAGAAGCATCTTTTAAGTTTCCAATATTAAGTGCAGCAAGCTTTTTGTTCTTTTCAATTTCAAGTTCAAGTTTATCAAGTGTGGAAGAATGTGCACTTATTAGGGAGGACAATTGTTCATAGATCAAGTCACAAGAGGGACATGCATCATCACTAGGAATTAGAGATTTTAACCGATTGATTTCAGATTCTAGTGATTCAATTTTAGTAGCATTATCCCTAAGTTTTTTGTCCTTTTTCTTGACAATAACAGTTGCACGAGAAATAGCATCACACATTTCATTACATGTAGAACATACCTCATCATCGTCACTGTTGTGTTCTGCCTCCTCCATACTTGATCTTGACTTGCCCGCCATAAAGCACAAGTTTGCCAAATCATCTTCATCTTCATCACTTCCAATGTCCACGTCGCTTGAACTGAGCTCTTGAAGTGCGGTAATGAAACTGTTGATCATCTTGCGTCCTATGGTACCTTTCTTCTTCTTGTTGAAATTTCCAGAGGAGGTCCGAACCTTGCTTTGTTTTTCTTCCCGGGTCGTCGGACCTGAAAGGTTAGGGCATTCTGTACAAAAGTGTCCTGTTTTACCACATTCAAAATAGCGTTGAGGTCCGGAGCTTCCTCTCCTTCTAGTTCTCACATTTTGCAATGCTTTTGAGAATCTAGTAGAGATGGGTGCCAACTCCTCTTCTGGAAATTCTTCGATCTGCTCCAGGGTTAGTGAGGACAACAAAGCAAGAGTATTATAAGATGATGATTGGCCGGAGCTAGACATATCACGTTGTGAAACAAATGCAATAGACTTATTTGGGTTCTTACGTGCTAGGATGTCAATTTCATGAGTTTTTAGTTTAGAATAGAGTACATCTAATGTAAGAGAACTCATGATAGTATATTCACGAATAGATGTGACTTTCATCTCCCAAATTGACATATCTAATGCACTTAGTAATTGCCTAGCATTTTCAGCATCTGTAAAATTAACATTGACACTACGCAAGTTGCTGAGAATTTTATTAAAGCGAGCAAAAAGGTCATCAATAGACTCATCGGGTTGCATCTCGAAGCGCATGTATTCTTTCATGAACATGTCTTGCCTTACCTCTTTGATCATTTTGGATCTTTCGTGGTAGTCACAAAGTGCTTTCCATACATCGTATGCAGATTGGAGGTGTGCAACATGGTCGAAGTCGCTTTGTGTTAATCCTTATATGATCAAGTTTCGAGCCTTGTTGTTGTTGTCGACATCTCTCAGATTTGTAGCTGTAACTTGATCGTTTGATGGCACTTCGTAAGGCTTGTATACCTTCTCCCATATTGCAAAGCCTTGTTCCTGGATGAAAGCCTCCATGCGTGCCTTCCAAACCTGGAAATCAATACCAGCAAACACACAAGGTTTGGCGGAGTACTTCTCCATGATGATTAGTCAAAAACACGTTCAAATCACAAAGATTAGAGCACCGTGTCTCTGATACCAATTGTAGGATTGATGAGCACGTGAAAAGCTACCAGAGGGGGGTGAATGGTAGATTTAAAAATCTTACGCAGCGGAAACAATTAAACCCCAATCCCTTCGGCAGAAAAACGATCTGTTAAAAAAATCGTGTGTGAGACTAATCTAAATGTGTTTCACCATGACAAAAGTGATCGATATCAGAGAGAATCAAGTCAGGAAGACAACACAAAAGGAATCACTCAAATCCGTCGAGAAAAACTCAAGCTATGATCGAAAGATCAAACAATAGTCAATCTGCCCTATCCGAGAAAAAACAGTTATGGAATGCTGCAAAGAAACTCGTGTAGATCATAGACCACAAATCCAATGACCGTGAAATTTTGACAGACGATAGATAAACAAGTTGTGAAGACAACCCAAAAAGAATCACGTCAATTGGATCTGTAAAACTCTAGTTATGATAAAACCACCGACAAAAGGTAGTGCTGTCTAGAAACTCGACGAGTAAAACTTGTCTGGAACAAGTCGGACGAACAAGGCACAAAAGTTCCTTTCCACTACAAATTTTATTCAATAGAACACAAGAAGAACAGCCCCAAAGTCGTCCACCACGAGCTCTGGGCTCCCTTGCTTATATAACCAGCCCTTAGGCCAACCCAATATTAACTAGGACTCCAATCCTACTCAGATCATAAATCGTAACTTTCCATAACTGCTCAAGATTCTTCTATATGCAGATAGAAGCAATCTTAGTTCTTCCAAACACCTTAGGAACGTATACCACATTCCTAAACAACTCAAATTCGTGACCCATACGAAATCCTATCATAACCAACTCAAATTTTTCCATATTTGAGTCAAACCCGACTCAGCCGCAGCCTGAGTCCATAACCTAGTCGGTTGGACCTTTCCGACCAATTCTTTACGTCCACATCTCTTCATCACGCCTCGGAACCATGTAGCCACGTCCATGCACTCCTTGAACACGTGCAAACATCTTCCAATGACGTCCACGATACCTTCATATGCATTGTTCTTGATTCAATCATGTTGCGCAACCTCCTGATCAGCTCAACCACAATTCCTTCTGAATTTGGTAGTTGGAACCTCATCTCCTCCCTAAGACTAGTCCAATGGATCCCGTCACCAGCCATGTCTTGAACTCAAGCAACACCTACACATGAATAAACAACCAATCCATACGAGCCCAAGTCCTCGACTTGACTCAAGTTAGTTCCGAACACAACACCCTACGTGAGAACCTCACATAAGCATGTTGCAAAACCACAGCAACACGATATCATACATGTCAACCAAAACGCACCAAAAACTTAGTAAAAGAATACTAAGCAAACTTTCCAAGAATGTAAAGCAAGTACGAAACATTGCAAATGAAAAGCAGAAGCACTGCGGTCAAGTTCCAGAACTTGCCAGAGCAACCCGGACCTTGAGCCGGATCTAACAAAAGCTAGTAGAACCTAGCGCCGGAGCTTACCAAAACTAGTACAACCAAGCTCCCGCCGGAGCTTACAAAACTAGCAGGACCTAGCGCTGGAGCTAACCAGAACTAGTCGGAACTAGTAATCCCAAAAGCCGGAGCTAGAAAAATCAACTCGGAGCTTAGCGAAAACATGCCGGAGCTATCAAAAACATGTCGAAGCTATCAAAGACATATCGGAGCTATCAAAGACATGCCGGAGCTAAAGACAAAACTTCACTGGAGCTGACCAAAGCTAGTCGGACCTAGCATCGAACGTAACCGGAGCTACCCAAACCAAGCCGGACCTACCGTCGAACCTTGCTGTAGCTTAGAGCTAGAGTTGGACCTTGATAAAAAGGTGTTTTGGTGATATTCAAAACTTTTATCATCAAAGCCAAGTGTATTCACTACAAGCCAATGTATTCAGCACACATATGTCTTACATAAGAGAAAGGTGGAATGAATCCCACCATGGCGTAAGCTGTGAAGTACACCATATCGTCGTTGCGCTCCTTCTTGAACGGGAGCTTGCCGGCATGGACCAAATGGTTGAAGGAGTCACTAGAGCACCCCATGTAGGTCCGGACCTTCTTCAGGTCATCATTGCTCTTGAGGCGGCTCTTGGGGAGACCCAACTCCATCACGGCAAAGCGGTGCAAAGGAAGGGAAGCTAGGCGTAGTTTGGGAGGCTCTGAGCACTAAGTTGTTCGAAGGCGTAAAGAGTCCTCAAACCGTGCACATTTTCCCTCTTAAGTAAGCCTCCGCGATGCTTGGATGGAAACCGCGGTGAGATCGAAGGCACTTTTCAAAAATCTACCCCGTCAATGACGAGTGGGCCTGGGGCCACCTCGATGAAGAAATCAAGGTTCTTACCCAAGGCGAACCGTTGCCATGATGAGCGGCGGGAAACCCAAGGTCAACGCTCTGACAGGGCGCGCAGAACTGATACAGTTTTCGTATTGGGAACCGGCGACCTTCAATTGCGTGAGATCCGCACTCAAAGATCTCATCTGCCGTATTCATAACAAGCAACGCGTCGATGGTTCACTCTCGGACCGTCACTCTATCGACACATCAGAGGACTTTTGAAAATCAAAGCGCGAGAATCAAGAACTGCCCCACCTCTGGCAGAATAACTTAACCCAAAGGGTTTCTCCCAGAGGTGGGCCCGGGGGCCACTGTCGGTACCCTACGTACCGGGTACCCCGCAATACCGCTAGAAGTGCAAGAAAGTTCCACCCGTCAGAGTCGAAGGCCCTAGCAGGTCCCACATGTCATGTTGCACCGGACCCGCTCCCCTCACATGGCTGGCTCCTGGGTTAACACGTGTAAAATAAGACCGGAACTAAACTCCCAACCAAGGGAAGCTCCGGCGACTACACGTGTACAACATCCCTGGACCTAGCCCCCGTCAGAGAGGAGCTCTGGTGCCGACACGTATACAGCGATCCCGGACCTACCCTCCCGCAAGGGAAAGCTCCGGATCTGCCACGTGTGGAGCCTCCGGACCTTCACCATCAATGGAAATACAAGCAGATCACATCCATTACAAACATTCAAGGACGGTTAAAGCAGCAGTTACAAAGCATGATAATGTGTCATTAATACCGTATTAGTGACACGCGATCAGTGCATTGTTAATAGGGCTAACACGGCCATTAAGGCACGTTATCACACTATTAATCATACTTAATACTCTTTAGATAGTGTATTAGGTCATTAAATACGCCAGGGCCACATGTCGGGTCGGGCAAGCTTTGTAGCGATCAGTCTTTAGAACTATAAAAGGGTTGTACCACATGAACATGGAGAGGATCTGATTCAACCTGATCCCAGCCGATCAACTCGCAATACACTAACACAAACCCCGTGGAGTAGGGTGTTATGCTCAGGCGGCCCGAACCACGTAAATCTCTGAGGTCACCATCTTGATCTTGATCTTTGCGTTCCCCAACCATAAAAGAACCTCCGCGGGCTGCTTGTAAGCGGGTCCGGGGGAAGTGTCGTATAAAACACTTCGACACACTCCCCTTAAACTACAACATGGCGAGACATTCTTCATAGGAGGGTCGATGATTCATCGATGTCAGTGAGCAGGTCTTCTTCGATCTTCCTGTCATAGCAATCCTTCGCCATATGTGCCCGCGCTTGCCACAATCAAAGCACCTCCCACTGTAGTAACTCTTCGTGTCTGCTTCCTCCGAAAATTATGTTGTTGCCATCATCGTCGGATTCCTCTTCACTTTAGTCTCCTCCTCTTCCATCGCCATGATGTTCATCACCTTCCCACGACCAATTCTTGCAATGTCTTCATTGATCCTTCTTGCATTGACATCGCCGAGCCTCCCACTGCTCCTCAGTGAGCATCAGTTGCCCAATGTGGTCTGCTGCTGCCTCAACATTGAGGCAACCTTCGGCAGTTCAAAATCGACCAAAGAGTTCTTCCATCGTCATATGATTGAGATTGATTAACATCTCAATTCCACATGCAATTTGATTGACCCTCAGTAGGAGCACACAATGAATCTTCCACACCAATCGATTTTCAGTGATTTTTACTTCCGATTCACGCAAATTCTCTGGAATCTATGAAGTCATCGACAGACTCACCGTTGGCAAAGTCTATTGTCTTGAACTGCTTCATGAGTTGCTGGGCATTGGCCTCCTTCACATGCTCATCGCCCATGCGCATCCTCCTAATAACAGCGCATGCCTCAAACGCGGTCTTCTTCTCCACAATCAGCACTTTTAGCTCCGCTGGCAATCCACGCAAAATCACGGACAGAGCGAGGCGGTCTTCGCATTGATCGACGGAGACCTTCTTGACGGCATCCCACAGATCGAGAGCCTCTAGGCTGACCCTCATTGTAAAGTCTAACTTTTTTGTGTTGTTATAAACTCTGTCATTGTTGTGACCAAACAATAACTCTGCTGAAACTCAAAGCAAAAGGGCAAATGGAAAATCAATTCATGTCAAATCCTAAAGGAGGAAATTCAAATTTATCTCCTGTTCAAACCAAGTCAAATATAAAATTTGAGTTCACAACTAGGTTACTCATAATTCAAATAGTGTCCCTGCCAAATTTCATGATTTTTGAAGGTCATTTATTATTTATTTCAATAGGTGCATTGAAATTCATTGAATTCAAATTCAAATGTGAATTTTGAATGAAACTTGGTCAAATCAAGAAATTGGTTTCAGAATCAAATTGTACACAAATGATTTGATTTTCTTGCAAAAATCTAGATTTTTTTTTACTGAATTAGGTGGTAGAATTGGTAGAATTCATTGTACAGAGAAGAGGATGAGGAGGAAGAAGTGGGCCCCACCTGTCATTGTCCAAAACAGAGCAAATCTTTCACTCCTCTCTGTTCCTTGGAGTGGTGTCATGCACAGGAATGCAAGCCACCGTGCTCCTTGCCTGCCTGTGTGGTTCACAGCACCAGCTGCAGCACATAAGACCTTGCCTTCATTCCCATCTTACTCTGACTGAAAGAGCAAAATTCAACTGCACTCATTCTCTGTTTCTTCCCCAAGAACAGAACACTGCCGGGCCTTTGCTCCACCCTGGAAATCCTGCTTCAAGCCATGTTTTCATATGGTGCCAGCGTATGAAAGTGGCGCAAGGAAGCTCCCTACTCTTTCCTGTAAATTATTCCTTGTTCCCTGCTGAACTGCATCCTTTTTTTGAAGTTTCTTCGCTGCTGTCCAAGGGTGATGTCATTGAGCGCCTCTGCCTCCACTATTGGAGGAGGACAGCGGCTGTTGGTGGCCTGAATCCGGCGATGGTGGGCACGCCAGGGGACGGCGGCCCGACAGTCGGCTGTGGCGCACTGGGGACGATGTCTGGCGGTGGTGCGAGGCGTGATGGTGGCGGCGCTCTAGAAACATGGTCCGACAGTGGCGTCCCGAGGCCCAGCGGCGGCGCTTGTCCGGTATCCGGCGACAAACCATACTGGTAGAGGCCGGACAGAGGCGGCGCACGGCCAGATCCGGCGGTGGTGGCTGGCTGACCAGATCTGGTCGTTCCTTGCCATCCCATGGTGCCGGTGGTGGAGAGCATGTTGGAGCTGGCCGGGTAGCCGCAGTCGTCATAGATGGAGCACTCGGTGACAATGTCGCCGTAATCGGCGGGGGAGAGGAGGGGAAAGGCGGTCGCGCAGGGGAGCACCTCGTTGCCATTGGTCGTGCGGCCATCGAGGAGGGCCAACTGCACGAGTGGGCGTCCGTCGAGGAGGGCCGTATGCACAAGCGGGCGGCCGTCGAGGAGGGACAGATCCACACCAGAGGGTAGAGAGGGGGCGGCCGGCGGCGGGCTAGAGAGAGGAAAGAGGGGAGAAGACCCTAAACCTTCTCTGATACCATATTGGAGGAAATAGAATGGATTAATTAACCAATATTGTCAAGGGTATAATATATAGGGGTACAAAACTTGTCCCCCAAGAAGCCTATTAGGCTAATAACTAAAATGCCCCTGATCCCCTAATACATATTCTAACATCCCCGGCGCCAGGCCGAAGCATACCTCCTTTTGTGCCCAGCTGTGAGAAGAAATTTCATGCGCTAATAACTCGTGTTCATACCCATGTAAGTATCTCGCCATGTCATAGCTTGTAGCCCACGAAATTTGAGTTCTTATGTCGGTCACCCCATAGAACTGCAGTCATACACCAAGCAATTCATTTTCTACGACTACTTATTCTCTAATCCCATTATTAATCAAGATCTAGAGTTCTTTGCGCATCAACCAGTCTAATAGCATTGGAAAATAGTGAAGAAATGAGGTCGGACCACCAATTTTCCCAACTCCGCCATGAAACCCTAGGACCTAGGTCAGGATTGAAACCTACATTGCATCCCTTGTCTCCACGATTCTGATCCTTTTTATTGACCTCCATGTTCCTACGATGCTCCTGGATCAAAAATCATGCAAAATGGTGTATCTCTGTGGAATTCCGAGCTCACCGGCGATATTAGAGCCGCTGCTGCCGCCGCCAGCGATGTTACGGTCGCCGTTACACGTCGTGTTGCTGCCCTATGCGTGTTCCAAGGCCCCTAGCTCATTTCCCAACGGAAATCTACACCTATGGTCACCGTACGGTGCGGGAAAGGCCAAGGTCCGCCGCTGGCAAGCTGCTGTTTTGAACCGGCGAGAGGTTGAAGACAGGTCCGACATGTCGACCCCGCTGGCTGCAGTAAAAAAAATTTCTCGTAATAAAGAATTTCCAGATTTTGCCCAAACTTTGAAAATCCATATCTACTAGTAGAAGTGTCCAACAATTATGAAACAAATTTTATTGAATTCCTTTTAACCAGTACTTTGCATATTGGTGCAATTGGATTCGTATGAATATCCCTGGAATTTGCTCCATAATTCCTTAAAGTCATAACTTTGGGAATTAATTCCAGCATATTACCTTTATGAAAAATTCCCAATTTTTGCCAGATGGTCTTTCATAAAACCCTTGATCTTCCATTAAAATCTCAGCTTCATTGGACTTGATTTAGTAGGTCTAATAGTGTTTATTTTGGCTAGGTCTCTGAAAAATGGAGAAAAACAACAGTAAGCAATTTCAGCATTCCAAACTTGTAAAATCTATATCTCTCTGTAGGAAGCTCCAAATATTGTGAAACCAATTTTCCTATATTCAGAAAAATCTGAAATGAATAAAAAGTCTAATTTCAGCATGACAAGACCCCATGTTTTTCTTAGTAACCCATAAGAACAAAATGACTTAGGGAATTCCTGTGACCAGCCCAGTCCATAGAAAGATCTCAAACTTTGCATACAGTCTACATACCCACTAGTGGAGCCACTGTTTCAGCTTCATTGGACATCTAGAACCTCAGAAATCACTGATGCATGCCTATGTCCATATACAAGCTTAATCAACATTTCATTCAACCCTAAGTCCATTCCACCTCATTTTCCTCTCTGTTGCTGTAAACTACAGAAACCTCATTCTTAGTCAATCCTTATTAATTCTTAAGTTGTTGTCTACAGAACTGAATCATTTGCTAAATCACTTTTGTTATATATGCATTTGCATTTCGATAGCGGACGTGATGCCGGAGCTCAACAAGGAGTCCAACTCGGAGGAAAGGATTTCCATCTCGGAGCTGCTGTGACAGGTTCTCCACAGTAAGACTGACTGCTTAGAGTTTACTAACTGAACCGTTGAGAAAGGCAAGCCCCGTTTTGCATTTAAGCGCCGTTTCAAAGATTTGCTTTCTCACTACTATATGATAAACAATGAAATGTGCATTATGTCTAGGATGGAATGACACTCCAAATGCATGACCCCATAAATCTTGGAGTGTATGGGTAGCATAGGATTCTATGATAAGATTATTGCCATGCTAATGTTATAATTGTAGATAGTTCGGTATAAGTCGAGTAGACGTATTCTACTCACTTGTTTATATCTATGGGGAAACATGGGTAGGTTTAGTGAGTATATCACTGGAAATGAATATGAGACCGGACAGCATTATAGATTACAATGATTGTGGTGACTGTAGGGGTAGCACTGCCTGTGTCAGTCAAGGACCGTGTCGTGTGCGTCCCGGACAAGTTTGAGCTATACAAGATGCATACTGGATGTCGTTGGTGTGGAAACTTCTCCGCTGTCTTTGAATTCAATCGAGAAAGAATAAAGGTGTAAATCTTCTAGCGGTCAACTTCAACGTGCCCGTGTAGAGGATCTTTTGGTCAGGATGGAGAGTTGATTCCATGTTAGGGCCTCTTGTGAAAAGTGGGTGCATATGACGTAGAGTGAAGTGCACCGACGTGACTTCCTTGCGAGCTTATGTGTCGTGCATTTTGGGTTCTTATTGATTCGGATCACCATCGCTTGCGGTTATAGATTGGGCATACTTGTTCACTGTGTCGTGATGTAGTAAGAAAGAGTAGTTGGAATCAATTGAGTTATGCTCTATGTTAATCACTGCTTTATTACTTGTATGTTGTAGCTACATTGCTAATTAAATTAACAATTCTTGAAACTTTAACTTGCTGCTAAAAAGTGAAAATGAAGGACATACTTTAGGCTAGTTTCTTTATGCAAATTCATCTGCCTATGTAATAGACTTGCCAGCACGTAGAGTTGCATGTTTAGTGAGACGGCTAAGTCTTGCTAAGCGTTATGCTCACGGTTTATGGTTAATATATTTTGCAGGTAATTGTTGAATATGAAGGGTTCCATAGTGCGGCATCACCCCCCTCAGGTTGTATTGCCGAGCGGAAAGCCCTATGAGTCGCTGCTTTGTTTAATGTTGCTAGAATGAGGTATTCCGGTATGAATACTCTCACCTGTGCAGTAACTAGGTTTGAGTGACTGTATTATGTATCTTCTGTTGCTTATGTACACTTATGTACATTATTTTGTAAACAATATTATCTAATGAAATAAACATTTTGTATTTTTTACGCATTCTTTTCATGTGTGCTGTTCGGTGTCGCATAGCACGGCACCACCCAATGTGATTTCTAGAATGTTAGGACCCCGGTCCTCACTGCTTGGTATCAGAGCCATGTTGGGAATAGCACGCTCGAAAGGGGCCTATTTTTGAAAACTTAGAAGTAGTCTAGTGAGGATTAGTCACTATTCCCACATAAGTTCTATTATAGTATTAGTTACTTAAGGTGACAAAGCTAACATATGTGTTATTATATTCTATAACGACGCTCCGACCTTAGGTAAGAGATAAGTTATGCCATCGCAAGCGGATCAATTGCGGTAAGCTCCCCGTACAAGAGGTAGTACGATGTGTTGTCCCCCGTGGCTTAGCATGGGAGTTAATATGAGTCTCTGAACCTTCTTATAGTTCTGGGAACATATGATAATGTTGCTCCCCGACGTGTTTCAGGCAAAAGAGAGGATAGCCCCATTGTGTGGTAAAAAAACGCAAAGTATGCAACTCTTGAACGTTCAATGTTCAAAGGGCCATACGCAGCGCTGATCCCTAGCGCAAGACATAAATTACGTGGCCACTGTCAAAGTGTTCTTGCAACACTTTCCCCAGACCTGCTTTGGGAGCAGCTCGCGGAGGTTCTTTATTGACGGGGTCTTAGTCCTCATGTGAGGCTACACGTATGAGAGATGGGTGAGACGGTGGTTTTACATGGTTTGGGCCGCTGGAGCATAACACCTTACTCCATGGTGTGTATGATGTATTGCTTGAGAGTGTCTAAGTTCACATTCTAGTCCAAGCGGACCAGCCAGACCCCCCCTAAGTCGGTGGCTGCCCGATCCTTTTATAGTCCAAGGCCGGGCAGCTTACAAGTGGGGTCTGGGGCCCGACAGGTGGCCCCGGGGTGATCTTATCCTGTAAAAAAAGTAGAAAGAAGTAATGGCTACCTACTACCTCTGACCGCGCGTCAGTGGCTAGAGAGAAGGTGATGATGGTGGAGGATGTCTCGTCTTGTCGTTGTAGGCTACCCACTTGCTAGCGTGGGGTAGCCCTGCAGCGCCTTCACTACAATGTGACTGGGCGCAGCGGTACCTAACAAGGGCGTGCGCCGCACCTATGCGCCTGGGGAAGGCGCATGCTTTCGATGCGCGACAGGACAGCGCGCGTTGCCCTTTACTCTTTGTGGCCCACGGCCCATTGCTGGTCGTGAGACACCTGCTAGCTCTGGAGCCCTCCTCGATAGGAGCAAGGGCCCGGAGCCAGAGGATGTGTGGCAGCGCTGGATCCCTCCTCGGTGGGAGCAAGCGCCTAGAGCCGGAGGACATGTGGCAGCTCAAAAGCCCTCCTCGGTGGGAGCAAGGGCCTGGAGCCGGAGGACGCGAGGCAGCCCCGAAGTACGTCTTAGCGGTAAGGTCGGGTCTGAAGCTTCTTCTGGGTTTTACGCGGAGGTACCCAGTCTGCAAGGTACCGAAAATGGTCCCCGTGCCCACCTCGGGAGAGGTGACAATCCCAGAGGTGGGGCCTTGCACCTGTCTTGTAAAAGTGATGCCAACGGGCCCCCTGGGGGCTTCGGAACTCGGAGAAGTGATGCTGACGACCTCCTAACAGGGCACTGGAGCTCGGAGAAGTGACGTCGGCGGCCCCCTTGGGGGGCGTCGAAGCTCGTAGAAGTGACAACAGTGGCCCCCTTGGGGGGCGCCAGAGCTCGGAGAAGTGACATCAGCAGCCCCCTTGGCGGTGCCTGAGATCAGAGAAGCATCGATCACGCCTACGACGAACATGTATAACATCGACGGCGGGCTCCCTGTATGTCCTGCACGCACAATAGACAAAAAGTAATTTCGCTCATTGGTCACCACTTCCCTGATCTTTAGTTTTGTTATGGCTTATGGTCCTTGGCTAAGATACGGGGCATGGGTAATTCGGTGCGACAACATTCAGAGTATGGTCGCTACCTTGCTCAGGACATGAGCCGTCTAGCCTCCTCTACTCAGCTGTTAGCATTGGGAGACAAGGTGCACAGGCTTAGGGTACGGAACTAGGCTAAGCAGGTTGCACACCCTGGAACTCCAACTCAGCGTTAGCCTTGCAGGAGTGAGAACCATTCAGCACCATGGACCCCAAACAAGAAAATGACCATTGGACCCCAAACACATTGTAGGTACCTCATCCAGGCCCGCCTTTAGCAGGATAGCATAACTCCACTAGGACGAGACATGGAAAGAGTGACCGTGCATACAACAAGCAATATGCGAAAACGAGCATAAGTTCATGAACATAAAATTAATGCGTAATTAAATTAACATGGTAATATAGTGTGACATTATTCAGGTTATGGTTATTTCCATGGCCTGGAGTATGGGTCGTCCGACCCCCTAGTACTTAGCCGTAGCGCTGAGGAGGCAGAGTGTACACGCTTAGGGTGCAGGACCAATCTAAGCAGGCTGCACACTCTAGACCCCCGGCGGGCGTTAGCAGAAGTATGAGCCGTCCATCCCCCAGTACTCGGCTGTTGCGCTAGGAAGGCAAAGTGTACACGCTTAGGGTGCAGGACCAGACTAAGGAGGCTATAAACTCTAGACCTCCCGCTGACGTTAGCCTTTCAAGGGAGGGACTGTTCAACACCATGAGGCCCCGAGCAAGAAAATAACCAACAGACCCCGGATTCCTTGACCCCCGCCTTGTTCAGGGTGTATGCCGTATGGCTCCTAGTACTTAGCCATAGCGCTTGGAAGCAGAGTGCGCACGCTTAGGGTATGGAACCAGGCTAAGCAGGTTGCACACCCTGGACCTCCCAATTGCCGTAGGCCTTTCACGGGGGGACCATCTAGCACCACGGGACCACAAACAAGTGGACAACAGAAAAACCACGGATACACCACAGGTACCTTAAATAGACTTGCACGCTGCCCGCGCTCGCAATAGACGACGTCGTTGTTGCGGTGGTGACCGAAAACTGCTTGACATCCTGCCCATGGGACCCCTTAGAGGCCCCCTAGTAGGTGTGGCCAACTGGTTGGGCACGCCTACAACTTTGTCGCAAGATGTCCACAGCAGGCCCCCGGTGAAGCATGGGAGCTTGGGTAGTTGGCGCCAACGGGCCCTCTGCGGAGACTTTGAATTGAGATGTGTGGCCATCATCGAAGAAGGCTCTAGTGGCAATGACGATAAGGTAGCCTCTGAACCGAGGCGACTCCCACCCTCAACGTGCAGAACATCGATAGCGGGCCCCCTGGAGGGTGCCGGAGCTAGATGCTCAGGCGGTGCCCATCATCAACGAGAAGAACGTCGACGGCGGGCACCTTGGGTGGTGCCGGAAATGGGTGCTCTAGCGGCGCCCACCATTAACGCTATGAAACGTCGAAGGCGGGCCTCCTGGGTGGTGCCGAAGCTGGATGCTCCGACGACGCCCTCCATCAACACTAAGAGACGTCGATGGCGGGCCTCCTGGGTTGTGCTAGAGTTGGATGCTCTGGTGGCGCCCACCATCAACACTAAGAAATGTCAACGGTGGGCCTCCTAGGGGTGTCGGAGCTAGATGCTCCAGCGTCGCCCACCATTAATGCCAAGAAACATCGACGGCGGGCCTCCTAGTGGTGCAGAACTGGATGCTCTGGCGGCGCCCACCATCAACGTTTAGAAACATCGACGGCAGGCCTTCTCAGCAGTTCTAGAGCTGCATGCTCCAGTGGAGCCCACCATGAACGCTAAGAAACATCGACGGCGGGCCTCCTGGGCGGTGCCGAAGCTTGATGCTCCGGCGACGCCCACCATCAACGCTTAGAAACGTTGACGGCGGGCCTCCTGGGGGTGTCAGAGCTGGATGCTCCGGTGGCGCCCACCATCAACATGAAGAAATGTCGACGGCAGGCCCTATTGCGGTGAAGGCGAAACATTTTAAGAGAAAAAACCCCTATCTGGCACGCTAAATGTTGAAGTTTTCTTGCAACACTTCCCCCAGACCTGCTTTGGGGGCAGCCGCGGAGGTTCTTGATCGGCAGAGGCTTAGTCCTCGGGTGAGGCTACGCATATGAGAGATGGGTGAGACGGTGGTTTTATGTGGTTCGGGCCACCGTAGCATAACACCCTACTCCACGGTGTGTATGATGTATTGCTTGAGAGTGTCTAAGTTTGCGTCCTAGTCCGAGTGGACCAGCCGGACCCCGCCCCCTAAGTCGGTGGCTGCCCGATCCTTTTATTAGTCCAAGGCTGAACAACTTACAAGTGGGATCCAGGGCCCGACAGGTGGCCTCGAGGTGATCTTATCCTGTACAAGATCTAAGGTGTAATGGCTACCTGCTACCTCTGACCGTGCATCAGTGGTCAGGGCGTAGCATGTGATGGTGGTGGAGGATGTCTCATCTTGTCGCCTTAAGCTACCCACTTGACAGCGTTGGGTAGCCTTGTGGTGCCTTCACTGCGATGTGACTGGACGTAGCAGTACCTGACAGGGGCGTGCGCCGCACTTGTACGCTTGGGGAAGGTTCATGCCTTCAATGCACGTCTGGACAGGACGCACCACCCTTTACTCTTCGGGGCCCATAGCCCATTGCTGCCAGCTCCGGAGCCCTCCTCGGTAGGAGCAAGGGCTCAGATCCAGAGGATGTGTGGCAACTCCAGAGCCCTCCTTAATGGGAGAAAGAACCCAGAGTCGGAGGATGCGTGGCAGCTCTGGAGCCCTCCTCGGTGGGAGCAAGGGTCCAAAGCCGGAGGACACATGGCAGCTCTCGAGCCCTCCTTGGTAGGAGCAAGGGCCCGGAGCCAAAGGATGCGAGGCACCTTCGGAGTCCGTCTCAGCGGGGAGGCCGGGTTCGAAGCTTCATCTAGCTTGTACGTGGGGGTACCCGATCTGCAGGGTACCGACAGTCACCTATCGTGCGGTTGAAAAGCACGTAGTGTTTTTTTTTAAGAAATACGCAAAAGCGCCTCCTACTGGTGCAACATTAGGCAAATACATGGGACCCCAGTCGAGTGGTAGAAAACCCGATCTTGTACCTTGAGATGTGGCTCAACTCGGAGAGCCCGTATTGAATGATACATGACGGATGTTCTTACTTTCATATATATTATTGTGACTGCCTGAAATGATTGCCCGTGCGGGCCATGCCATACGACACCATAATGTGTGTTCTGCAAATTGAGTGACTTATGTAGGTACACTAACCGCGTGATTGTATTGCGCTTGGAAAACATTTGCGAGTGACCGTTTATAGTGCCACCGATTTAGACGTACACGCCGGTATAATCCGGTTAGGATTTTCACTTTTGTGAGGATGTAGTACCGACATGTATCCTATCGATGCATAATGAAGATCACTTTAAAATGGACTCCAGAAGATGTAAGAATACCAGTATTAGCTATCAATCTCTGATTTTGAACTAAGTTTCAAAGTTGGAGTAAGTTTAAACACAAGTGATTCAAAAACCAAAGCCTTTGTTTTGACCTGACTTTGAAATCCATAACTCCCATATGAAAAATCCAATGAAGGTTTATTTTACATGGATAGAAATATTAGGAAGTCTTCTACATCTTTTATGTTGAACGCCCGAGAGAATCGCCCCTCTAACATGTTCAAAATTTCAAAGTTCTAAAGTCTGCCAAATCTGGACAGAAACTGGAACCATTTCTGCACATGACACTATTTTTATCATATCTCTTAGTAGAAGACTCGAATGACTTTATATGATGCAGTTCTGAAATCCTCATGGTATACTACAATGTTGTAATTTAAAGTTTTGGCAAATTTCGATATTATCTTTTAGTAAACCTCCAGAAGCATCGGTTAACAGTGGGATTATAAAGAGTAGAGAAAATTTTAGAAGAGGTAGAGGTCGACCAAGGTTGACATGGCAGGAGGCGGTGAAACGAGAACTTAAAGGAGTGGGATATACCTAGAGATTTGGCTCATGATAGGACTGCATGGAAATTAGCAATTCATATGCAGAATCTTAGTTTATTAGTATTTTGTTACTCTTATCTTCTTTCTTATTAATCCACTTCTAAAATAAATAAAATATAGAATCTTATTTTATTTGTATTTTTTTACTCTCATCTTATTTTCTATTACTTTTTTTTTCAAAATTGTTGGGTTTCTTTTCTAGCCAACCCCAACTTGTTTGGGACAATGACTTGGTGGTTGTTGTTGTTGTAAACTGTGGCCAAAAACCACCATATACAAATTAGGTGCTGTCAAAATTGTCCCAAAATTCTGGGAACTTTAGCAAAATTTAAAAATCCATATCTCCTTACCCAGAAAAAATATGAGGGCATATGAATACTCATTGAAAAGATATCAAAGTTAGATTTAACTTTGGTATTCAACTTGAGGCATGAAATTGCCATTTTCATATTCAAATTCTGGTTTGAATCCAGACTGCTCAAATCTTGACAGAATGTTGATAGGTTCCAAACCATTTTGAACTGGCCGTTCAAGTTTCTATGCTTTGCAAACTTCAAGAATGTGTTCATGAGTCATCTACCATAATTCTGGTTGTTGAGTGAAGTATTTGACGATTTTGGAATTTGGTTCAAAAGTTTCTATTCTTTGTTTACACCTTCGCATGCTGCATTTTTAAGTGATGTGTATTATGGTTTATTTTTTTGAGTTCAAGTTGACATTGTAACTTTGGATTTTAACTGTATTGCTCACTCTTGCAGCATGGATCACACTCATTCTGAGTGTGAACTAGGTGGTCCCATTAGTGGCAAAAATGACTTGACACCGCGACCATCATCGCCATCCTCATCGCCGTTCCCGACTATGGTTGCGGAGGTCATGCAAGCGTGGTCGAGTCTAATCGCGAGAACAGGGAGTTACTCTGAGGATTGGTGCAACAGGGCAGAAGCTCGGAAGCTCGACTGCATAATTCAACTCGGAGTGCTTATGTAGAGTTTCTTTCAGCATGCCCACTGGTTTTCATGGAGGTGATTGATCCGGTGGAGGCCGACCAATGGCTCCGGGTTATAGAAGGAAAATTTGGACTATCTCAGTTTGATGAGTACCATAAGACATTGTTGTCTCCTCAACAACTTAATGGGTCCGTTGTAGCCAGGTGGTCAGAATATATCAAAACCACTGTACCAGCTGGACATCGTGTCCTGTGGAGTGAATTCCACGATGCATTTCATGCTCGTCACATCCCTGCTGGGATTATAAGCGCCAAATATGAAGAATTCTTGGAGTTGAAACAAGAAGAAATGAGGGTTATTAAATATTTCAAATAGTTCAACCGCTTGGTGCAGTATGCAACTCATTTTGTGGACAATGGGAATTTAAAATGTGAGTACTTTTTCCGAGGTTTAAATGCTAAACTCAAAGCTGCAGTGGCTTTATTCAATGATGGCAATTACCATGACTTGGTGAATGCTGCTATTCGGCAAGAAGATTCTGATCTCCGTTATCAAGTGAAGAAGAAGAGGAGCATACCACTGGACTGTAATAGTAATATTCCTCCGAGATATCAGGTGAGGTATTACTTGCCATCCGATCAGGAAGTTCAGTCCGTGGTGCAACAATCGCAATCAGAGCTGCAGTTAATGACTTGTGCACCTCCACCTTAGCTGAGGACGCAAATATTTTCTACACCTCAGCAGCAGCAACAAAATATTATTCGTGCAGCCCTACCACAACGTGAGGTGCAAGAGTTAGTTCCACCTCAATTCAGTGGAAAGCAGAGGTGTCATTTGGCACGGAATTGTCATATGCCATCTTACAAAATCTCATACCAGCACCATGCCCATCCCAAGAAAGTCTTACCAAAGGCTGGCAGCGTTAACTATGCTGCAATTGAGGACATTCCGGAAGGCGAACCCGTTTTAGCGGGCATGTTTACTTTACATGAGGAACCAGCTTTCATTCTCTTTGATTCTGGTGCAACTCATAATTTCATTAGCAAATCTTTTGTGCTGAACCACCAAATACCATTCACCACCAGGAAGTCTCCATTCCTTATCAGCTCACCCGGAGGCAAGATATCAGCCAACAAAATTGTCTCTCGGGCACCTCTATGTTTGGGTGGAAAAAAATCTACCCTGCGAGTCTTATAATACTCGAGGATCAAAAGATTGATCTCATTTTGGGGATTTCATGGTTAACACATTATGGAGCTTTCTTTGACATCAGCTCTCGGACTGTTCAACTAAATTCCCCAATACATGGCTGCAACACTGAATCTTGTGGTTCCATCTCAGCAAGTTTCAAAAGTGTATAATGTAGAAGTAGTCAAGTTTGAAGATATTCCCGTGGTTCGTGAATATCTGGATGTGTTTCCCGACGACTTACCAGTATGCCACCGGACAGAGACATTGAGTTCAAAATTGAACTTATGCTGGGAACCATGCTTATTTCGCGAAGGCCGTACAAGATGGCACTAAATGAATTAGCGGAATTAAAGGAACAGTTGAAGGACCTACTGGATAAAGGTCTAATACGTCCAAGTTCATCACCTTGGGGCTGCTCTGCACTATTTGTGAAGAAGAAAGACAAGACGTTATGTCTATGTGCGGATTATCGTCCACTCAATGTCGTGACTGTCAAAAACAAGTATCCACTACCGTGCGTCAACACCTTATTCGATCAACTAGTGGGTGCTTAAGTATTATCGAAGATGGATCTTTGGTCTGGATATCATCAGATTAAGACCCGATCGGAAATATTTCAAAGACGACATTCTTGACGAGGTACGGACTCTATGAATATCTCGTCATGTCGTTTGGTCTTACCAACGCGCCAGCTCACTTCATGTCTCTCATGAATTCTATGTTCATGCCGGAGTTGGACAAATTTGTCATGGTCTTCATCGATGACATTCTAGTTTATTCTAAATCGGAGGAAGAACACACCAAACACTTGCATATCATGCTCCAACGATTGCGAGATCACAAGCTTTATTTGTAAAAGCGCACATTTGGAAAAAACGGGAATGCAAAAATACGAATTTGAGAAATTTAAAGTTGAAATAAAAAGTCAAATACAATGAATAATGTTAATGAATACACAATACACCTTGTTGCCTCTTAGAGCAAAATACCCAGCAAAATCCTTAAGGACTCAGCAAGAACAAAGTAAGTAGCGAGGATAGATACACCATCTATTGTGGGTCATCTTTGAGATCGAGATAAGTAGGGAGCAAAGATTTGATATTGAGAATCAAGATTAGGACAATAACGTCTTCAAGAGAGAACACCAATTACTAAAGCCAATAATTGTAGAGTTGAATGTGTCTTCCATATAGAAACTGGATACATCATTTAAGAGTGAAGAAGAAGACTTCAAAATATCGTCAGAGATGTACAGGGAAAAGATATAGACTTACAGTTCCACCTCGTGTACATCAAGTAGGTGACTTCAAATCACTCGGAAGGAGACTCATATAACTAGGAAATATGATTCGCCTTTACATGGATGGCAAGAGCCTCAAGTAAATCCTTAATCAAAAGGAGTTTGATTTGAGACAGTAAAGACTGTTGGAGTTGATGTAAGGTTATGAAATTGAGATTCAATATCGTCCGAGCATGGCCAACGTGGTGAACGATACATTAAGATGCAAAGCTCATATGCATAACAGGACCCTCATATCAACGGAAAAGGAAAAACAAAGTATAGACTTGGTTCCCTATGGATCATTGTATCATCTTACCTATACCTACACTTCGAGCCAGGATAGTAGAGGTTCAGAAGAAGGATAAGACAATGTCTACTGTTGGAACGGAAGTTAAGAAAATAATGTTATACTTCCGGAGGATGAACAAGAATTGGATGTTGTGGTTTACAAGGTATTTTGAGATAACCACACCGTCGAGTGATTCTCATGGGAAGGTGATGAGTTGCAATGGAAGATGAAGAATATCTTCTACCAGTAGTTCGGATATGTTATCGTCATACCTACGATAACATTCTTTAAAACCTCAGTTCTTCAATTCGAATCTCAGGACTAGATTTCTTTAAGGGGGAAGGGTTGTAAAAGCGCACATTTTGAAAAGAGCAGGAATGCAAAAATACGAATTTGAAAAATTTATAGTTGAACTAGAAAGTCAAATATAATGAATAACGTTAATGAATACATGATGCCTAGAATATGAACCTTAAAAACTTTATAAACAGTTTGGAGAATGATTAGCGTATGAGTGGAATTAAAGAATTAGGTACATAATCATGGAGATTCAAGAGGTCCAAGTCAAAAATCATAGTTAGAAGTTAGGTTCAAGTTTAAACTCTTTTCAGCTTAGAGGAAGCAAGTTCAAGTTTGATTTATGGTGCAAAAGAAATTATATTTTGACTGCATCTTAATTTTGAAATTTGAGATAGTCAAACTGCAGAATGGATTGCACCATTAGATTCGCCATATTCAAATTAGTTAATATGTAAATTTTAAGGATTTTTAGACTTCGTTTGCTATTACGAATTTCTATACGAAGTGTGCAGCAGTCATGTCAATGACAGGTGGGGCCCACCTGTTAGCAGGCCCTACCGGTCAGCCTTATCATGACCGAGTCCTTAGACTATCTGCACCAGCATACTCTAAAGCATACTCTATACACTATTCTCCTTTAGCTTTTACAGTACGTACTCTAAATTACACTGCAAAACAGTATATTCAGTATGAGTACCCCACTACAGATGGTCTTAGCCTTTAATTCAGCGGCAAGGCACTTCACGGCCCCACCAGACCGCTCAGGCTGGTTTCTATCTTTGTTTTTCCTCTGCTAGACCTGCTCGTCTCTATCGTGAAGCAAGCAGCACCCCTGCCGCTCGTTTCTTCCAGCTCCAGCGCACACCATGACTGCGCTTCACCCATCGCCGTGCTGCCCCATTGCTTCCCGCCTCCTGCCGGCGCCCCAGTTTGCGCCCGCGCCCCAGCTCATGCCCGCGCTTTGCCTGCCCCTACCACAGCGAGCAGGTCGCCCGCCGTGCGCCGTTTTCCCCGCGCCACGATACGCGCCCTGGCGCCCGATCCGGTAGCTCGCCGGCCTACTGCTCGCGCAAGCTGGCCCCTCACCGCACCTCGACCGTGCTCCGGTTTGTCGCCCTCGCCTTGCCGCGCCCGCGCATCTGCTGTCACGCGCCTTGCTCGCGTCCCGTCCTGCCGCTGCTGCGCTCACGCCGGGCACGCGCCGCCGTTGGCCTTGCTGCTCCAGCGCCCGGCTCCTCCCCAGCTCCGCCGGTACACCATGGCTGCAACGCTGCCTTGTTCGTTTCACCTCAGCTCCAACCCATCGCCTTTCTGCCCTTGCTCCACCACCGCCGTGGCCAAGCTCCGCCTTGCCGCCACCGCGCGCACGCGCTGGGCCTGCTGCTCTCCGGCCCTTGCTTGCCCCTCGTTCTGGCCGCAGCTGCGCTGGCAACTCGCGTTGCGCCGTCCTGCACCTTGCCGCGCTGCGGCCTCCACGGCAACGGCCGGCCGCCACTGCTCGCGCCATGCCTGCCGCTCGCCCACGCGACGCCCTGCCAGCCCCTGCCGCGTCTCACCAACGTAACCCCTGGTCGTCCGCACGTGCCTCACCGAGCCATCCGCCGACGACCCTCGATGTGTTCCGGCCCTGGCCGCCGTCCACGCCGTCTCCTAGGGCGTTGCCACAGTTTCACGTTCAGCTGCGACTCGTATTCATCTTCCGCCTCTGCGCATTTGCCCAGTTCCTCCGCGACCAGTATAAGGCTTGGATGGACCGCAGATGGGAGCTGTACTCTCAGTTTATCGACCTGAAGAAGCATCCTCTGGGTTTGAGTTAATGGGTATGCATCGGCATCGACAACACCGCGTCGATTACATGGAATGGGCACCAGGTGCACGCTATTGTTCTCTTGTTGGTGATTTAATCAGTGGTCATTAACTGGTAACTGTGCACGAGAAGGCCATTTGGGACAAGATGATTTTGGGTACTGGTTTATCGTTCTTGAAGATAAGCTCAGAGAAGGCAAGAAGCAGGTGACTAGTTTGTTTACAGGAGAATAATGATGTGGATGATTATGATAAAGGTGACAATGGTATTGATGCTGAAGAATTAAGGCGTAGATCCAAAGAAGAATACTGGGAACCTGGAGAAATTCGGCCACACGAGTCTCAGTTAGAGATGGTAGTCAGGATATATGAACACATGTTTGGCCCGAATGGTCCACAAATAGAGGAGCTTGGTGAAATATCTGATGCTCATACAAGATTCAATTAGTGGAAAGCCTCACAGAAGACTGACTCGACTAGTCTGTCGCCATCGTATGATATCATTGTTCATTGATGCTGGGCAGCCCTTTGATATTTTCAATATTGTAACAGATCGAGGTTCCTTTGAGAAGTTTCAATCAAAAAGAAACCACCCACTTGCTTACTGATTTGAAATGAGGAAAGGGAGAAAACATGGCTTGAGAAATATGTCCCGACGATTTCTCATAAGCACAAGTACAGGATTTAGTGTAATGCTCCTGATGGTGCTTTTGGTACGTGTTCCTGTTTGGGCTACATATGTTCTTTCGGATGCTGAAGGGAAGTCATCCTATGCAGTTCACTGGGAACCCCCTCCTAAAGAAAATTAAAAAAGGAGGTTCGAAAATTTTGTAAGTGAAGAATGGTTCTCTTAGGATATATGAATGTCATATCAGCATTAATGGATCAAAACAAAAAGATTCATCTTTCCAGGAGTTCACATCCAAAGTCCTACCTCATATAAAGAATGTTGGATATAATGCAATCCAGATAATTAGAATTGTGGAGCACAAGGATTACTCCTCTGTTGGCTATAAGGTTACAAATTATTTTACATCAGTAGCAAATTTGACACCCCAGATGACTTCAAGAAATTAGTGGATGAGGCACTTGACCTTTGGGTTACTGATGCTTCTTGATATTGTCCACTCCTATGCATTGGTGGATGAATTGGGAGACGATGCACAAGAACTGGTGAAAGAGAGTATCGTCCTGATGACAACACTTATATCTCACTGATTGAAGAACTTACCAGTGAAGATGAGCAGACAGATGTCGATGCAGTTGCGACCTGAGTTTACTACGAAGCGGGTAGGCACAATCTATCACAATCTAGGCCGCACGATCTGATTTATACATTAGTATTTATGTAACCTCTTGTATAGATCATTCACGTTCAGTAGACCTCTCTTGACATCCACTTTTGGTAGTATACATTTCTGTAGCATATTGGAATCTTAGAGTACGATGTATTAATTATATTGTTCTGTATATGTGCATAATAATATCGCTAGATGGCGTGACAAATATCGACGAGGAGCACTACTCGGAGGACGACTAGCGTGGACCCCGTAGCAAGGACAAGATTTGCTCAAGCAGCACCCAAGCGCAAAATTTGCCCAAGCAACAGTAAATATGAGGAAGAAAGAAGAATGACGATGAGCTTTGCCAAGATGATCAAACACTGACTTATTGACATTTACACTAGCGCAACCTAAGACAAGCCCCGGTTTGAATTTAAGTTGTCAATATATTTTGCTTTTATAATCTATATGATGATGATTGTGCATTAAGTCTAGGGATGTATGATAATCCACATGCATGACCCAAAAAGACGAAGATGACGCGCGGGCCCCGGCTGGCAGCGAGTGGAAGAGAGGGGAGGCGCGAGTGGGCCGGCACAGAGAGGGAGGGGGAGTTGGGTCGGGGAAAGGATGGGGTAGCACACGTGCATTTTTCCCTTTTTCTTTTTCCTTTATTTTTCTTTTCTCTTTTGTTTTTCTTATTTTACTGATTTGAATTTCAAAACAAATTTCTAACAATTTTAAATTTCAAAATTTTCACACAATCAATACACATGATGCACTTGCCTTATGTGACTTTTATTCCAAAAGAATTTTCTTTATATCTCTTCAAAATTTCATTTTGCACATTTTTATTATTATTATTTTTTTCTTTCCAAAAATTGGCTGTTACAATTCTACCCCCTCTAAAAAGGAATCTCGCCCTCGAGATTCGGTCGTCCTATAGTAAGAGATCAGAGACTGGGCATTGATGTCATCTTTGTCTTTTCCACGTCGCTTCTTCCTTCAAGTTGTATTTTCTTTGCATCTTACACACGTGAATCATCTTCCTCCTCATAATGTCTCAAGATAGCTTTATCTGATAGGCTATCCCCCTTATGCTTTGACTCACATTGGGGTAAACTTTTCTCGCTATCATGTAATATTGTAGTGGAGTGAGAATCATCACGAGACATACCATTCATTGCTTCAGATGCGCCCTGAACATCCTCCAAGGACATGTTATTGACTCAGACACGCGATGCATTATGTGTCCACTGCTTCTTCGGGCAACTGAAGGAGTAATGGCCTCTCTCGCCGCAATTATAGCATTGCCCAAACATGTTGGTACTTCGATTTTTATTCCCTGACTGCTGATTATATTGTGGCTGCCGTATTGGACGAGAAGGATGTTGGTGTTGCATTTGCTGACCCTGCTAGGTATATGGCACTGGTGGCCTAAAAGAAGAGTTGGCGGGACGACTCATCTGTCCCATCTGATGAGTAGCGAATTGAGGACAATTGTTGCTACCAGAAGATTGCCCATGCACCACCTTTCGCTTGCAATTTTCTTCCTCAAATTCCTGTTTCTTCCTCTCCACATTAAAGGATTTTTCCACCAACTTTTGAAAATCAGCATAGTCACTTGAGGAGATTGTTAGCTGTATTTCTTTATCCAACCCTTCCTTGAAACAAAACTGCTTCTTTGCATCGGTGTCTACCTCTCCAGGAGCATAACAAAATAACTATGTAAACTTGTTTAGATACTCACGTACACTCATATGTCCTTGCTTCAGAGCGAGGAACTCTTGACGCTTTGCTTGAATTTCGCATTCGGGCACATGATGGTTCCGAAAGTTGTGCACAAACTCTTTCCAAGTTATGTTCTCTAGGTTTTCATGTGCAGCCGTAAAAGTGGTCCATCAGTCAATTGTAGGTCCAGAGAGTTAATGAGATGGAAATACTATTTCTCTTTCTTCACATTGAACTATTCCCAGCTTATTTTCAATTATCTTGAACCAGTCGTCAGCATCCATAGGCTCTATAGCATTTGAAAAGACTGGGGATTGAGTGTTCATGAAGTCCCTTATACAAGATCTTTGCTGCTGATGAGGAGGAGGCGGCAATGGGGGTGGAGGTGCTTGTTGGGCTTGTTGCAGGTTGTTAACAACCTGTGTCAAATTCTGCATTAATTGCATTTGCATCGCCATCATTTGTCGCATTTGATTCGCTACTGGTGCTCCACGGGCACCCCTTCCGTTCCACTGTGGTATCGGGATCCTGCCATCCTCATCATTGTTAAGGGGTACACCACGACCACGTCCTCTTCCTCTGCCTGCCATCTGATGTTGGGGTGTTGTTTTAGAACAATAAGATAAGAGAATAACTATTGTTATATACGATTCCCACTATATGCATCAAGGAGAATAATTTTATGAAAATATTATTTTATTCAATAAAAAGATGAGGTTGTGTACAAGGTGTCAAAGTATTACACAACACACATCACACCCACAAACAAGCAAACAGTCACAAACCAAAACAACACAACTTAGGATCATAACACATCTCTACTCGTCTTATTACATTATTGGGTAAAGTAGCTATTCCTAAGTTGTGTGGTGTAGGGTGAGTTAACTCTCTCTTCTTTAGATCCTCTTCGTACGTCCAAGTCTCAACGTCTGAAGTATATACCTCGGGGTCCTCATCAATGACCATCTGATACTCCTGGATAATAGCCTTCTGATACTTCACGAGAGCATACATGTATTGAAGCTCCCACTGGCAGCGCTCGAAGCGGTCGCTAAGATGAACTCCATCATTGATGCTCCTTTCCATTTGCCAGTTCATGAACTGTAGCTATAGTGGTGCACAGGTGAAGTTATTGATGCCGATTGGACGTTGAGGCGTGTAGGCGTGGGTGATGTCCTGGAGTCTTTGACGGTTGGTGTAGCATTGGCTAGTAATATCCACCCATGTTGCATCCTTCTCCGCATCCTCTCGAGTGGCTCTCCAAGCTGGGGCGAAGTGATTCTTGAGTAGCTGATCGTTGTAGCAAATCAAGAGCTCACTCATCCATTCTTCACGATCGACATGATGAACCTTGGTAGTATGATAGCGAATGTAGAGCTTGTGGGCGTCGTATCCGGCAGTAAGTAGCATCGCCCTAAGACGATGAGTAGTACATCATCAAGTTTCTTGAATCGTGCTGTGGGGATCTTGGAGCATGGGTTGAAGCACATGAGACAAGCTGAATCCATGTGGCGGTCAAGTGAGTGTTGGTCATCTACAGTTGAGAGGAAGAGTGTTAGAAAATCAAAATAGTGAAGACAAATTAGGTTAAGCAACAAGACAAGGTGGATATACAAAGAAAATTTTGTAAAAGTCTCTTTTTATGAAAATAGGAAAGGTCGTCATGTGTCCATTTATATCTAGGCTCGCGTCCTACGGGCAACACGGCTCTGATACCACTTTGTCACACCTGCTTGTAAGAAGATGACTAGATGCATTCCACATGTATGCCAGGATCAGTTGAATTCATACATGTGTAGACGAAAGTGAAATACCATTAAATTGAACCATGTTCGAGTACATAAATTATTAGATAAATGGCCATCCAGGTATAAAAGAAAATCAAAGCAGCAAAAAATAGTAGATAAACGGGGATCAAAAGCACAGGCGTCGCCCGGGGGTTACGCTAGCCTAGAACATCTCATCCGAATCAGCGTAGAAATCTTCGTTAACCACTTCTTCACCATTGTAGACTGGGGAAAGATAAGCAACAAGCAAGTTTGAGTACCAACGGTACTCAGCAAGTGGGGAAGTTTATGACATGAGGGTTACAAACAAGGAAGGCAAACAGTGGTAAAGCACTATAGCAATTACAACCTATCCTTACTGTTATTAGGCACCTATCTCTAGGTGAATTCCACCCATAATCCCAAAAAGGGTCAATAATTCCCAAACCATTCCTCCAACCCTTTAACCATGTGGTAATCATGAATTCGGTTTCAAGTCGCTCGTGTCTGGGAGCACGACTGTCTAGACAGTTCGACAAACTTTGCAGAGTGTGTATCCTTTACCCACAGTTCGTGATTTCATCCCATGTTGCCAGGTGGACTAGACAAACCTCCCTTTTGCCAGCGGAGGCCAACCACTATACACACATCTGAAGGTGTGCTACCAGGTGATCACCACGAGGTTTTTCCAATGGTTCTCCCCACTTGCAATTGGTACTCTGAGGTTTCACCGCTCCGGCACCTGGATTCTATTTTCCCTCCGCCAGGAGAAGCCCCCTCTTGAGCCATGCGGATCCCAAGGCAGTAGTATGAACCAATTCCCCGCTCGTTCGATTACCAACGCTACACCGGGAGAGACCAAATTACTAAACCAAGTTGTCCCATATACAACCCTGTGGTGATACTATATGGCTTAGCAACTTCCTCCATAAACCGGTTCTTAGAATCCAATAGGTGTCAATCCCCAAACCAACGTCTTGTGCACGCATGCACCAAACCAATCAACACCTCCTATCGGATTCCTATCAACTACTTCCATTTTTGCCAACAATTCATGAATCAAAGCAAACCAAGTATAATCATGTAGATAAGTTGTTCATGTTACATTAAGCATGGCGAAGCATGAACTAATTAATAGTAAACCACCCAAACCATGTCAACAAGGAATACTGTGGAAAATCTAGGGAAAGCATAACACAAGATTCATCTTTTAATTTACCATGCATCTAACTAAAACCTAACAAAAAGGGTGCAAGATGGTCAAGGAACTTGCCTCCAGAGTAAGTTTGGTGGTCAACGGGAAACTGGTGCTCTTGAAGGTTGAAAGTCGGTTCTAACCCGACTCTAGATACGATGTTGTACATAAAATGAGAACATACAGTAAGCACAATCACAAAATGCATACATTACATAAAATCCTACACATTTATGATTTTATGGTTAGTTTAGATCATAGACATATATTATGCATTATTTGAAAATATAGAATTTAATGAGATAATTTGATTAAAACATATTTTTAGCAAATTTTATACATATTTTTATATTTATTTGAAACCTATTATTATTTTCTAGAAAGTTTTCTTAAAAGATATGCTTAAAATAGATTCTCAACATAAAATACGCATTTTACAATTTTTACACCATTTTTTAATATTTATTTCTATGTGTAAATTAATTTCTATGGATTAAATATACTTATAAAGCATTTTATACATAAATCAGCAATTTAATTAAATTATTATAAATAATACAGAACTGCATATTAATTAAAAATATTTATAAGATTGATTTTATAGTATTTTATGGAAATTATGGACTTTTATTTAATTTCTGATATTTTTAGGGGCTAATCTGCAAAAACAGAATTAATGCAGAGGCTATAAATCATTTTTATAAAGTCCAGGGATTATTTTATAATTTTTTAGTATTTATTTTACTATTTTCTAATATTCCAGGGGCTTTCTACCAATTTTTACTTCATTATTCAGTCACGACATAATTTCTAGAGACTGTAGGGTTAGTTTTATAAAATTTTGGACCAAATTATAAATTGTTTAAAATGTCTAGGGTGTTATCTTTGAATCTGCCAATGATTATACCTATTTGAATATGGACCGTTGGATTCAAAGGTGATGGCTCAGATTTAATGTAACAAAAGGGTATCCTACGATCTAATCTCAGTCGTAGGAAAGAAATGGAGGGCCAGGAAGTGGCCACGTCGCCCGACCGGCATAGGATGTGGCGCACGGCGGCCTGGGGAAGCGCCCGGCGGCAATCTCGCCGGCGATGGCCAAAACGGCCAAAAATGATGCCAAAGTTTGGTGCTAGAGTGGAAAAGAGAGAGGGGGGGTGTGGCGAGCTCACGTAGGGTCGTCGCCAGGTCGGAACCGGAGTGGAAACAAGGCATCGATGGCGAATGGCGGAGGGACTTGATGGCGCCCGATGAAATCGGCGTCGCGTCCGCGTCCCCCCGAAGAGACGATGTCCGACGGACTCCTAGCGTCACGACGAACTTGTTAGCCAAAGAAGCACAGAGGATAATCTGCTAGAATGGCGGGAACGAAAATGCCATTACCGGCTCGCCAGCGGCTAGTGTTTGGGTGTCGGGGCGACGAAATGTGAGGAAAATCGGGCGGGTTTTATAGGGGTTCGGAAGAGAAACGCTCGGCGCCATCATAGGGCACTTCCCCGAGCTTGATTGAGGGAGAAACTGCCGGCATTGAATTGAGGTGAGTGGACGGTGCGGGTGCGTGCGAGCGTTACAGTGCGTAGCACAGTGGTTCGGGGGAAGACAAAGCTGACGCGCGGGCCCCGGCTGGCAGCGAGTGGAAGAGAGGGGAGGCGCGGGCGGGCCGGCGCAGAGAGGGAGGGGGAGTTAGGCAGGGTAAAGGATGGGGCGGCCCAGGTGCGTTTTTTCCTTTTTTTTTTTCTTTTCCCTTTCTTTTTCTTTTCTCTTTTTTTCTTCTTATATTTACTGATTTGAATTTCAAAACAAATTTCTAATGATTTAAAATTTTCACACAATCAATACACAAGTTGCACTTGCCTTATGTGACTTTTATTCTAAAAGAATTTTCTTTATAGCTCTTCGAAAATTCATTTTACACATTTTTTTATTGAAAGTGCATCTAGGAATCCTTTGTGGGTCTTGGATGATTTATGACAAGCAAATGAGATCCTAACTACTTTGTTGAGTTGAGCACAGGTTTTAATGTGAAAATAAGCAAAGTGCCAAAAAGAAGGGAGAATGAGGAGCAATGTGGAGAAGAGCTCAAGGAACAAGATTAGTAGATCATTGTGTGTGGAGTGTGTTAAGGAAACACACCCCAAGAGCTCAATCACAAATAAACACACACATTACAAAAATTTATACACGACCGGACTAGTCCGACTAACACCGGACTAGTCTGATATCATTTCTGCACAAGATCAGACAAGTCCGATATCAATCGGACTAGTCTTATATTTCTCTGACTAGAATCGGACTAGTCCTCCCCAGTGCGGACTGGTCCTCAAAACACTTCACAAGTCACACAAAATCGGACAAGTCCAACCACACACCAGACTAGTCGGATATCTTTCTGATGTCAATTGGACAAGTCCGATATTAGCACGGACTAATCCAAAAAACTCTCTGACCTAAATCGGACAAGTCCCCCAAGTGCGGACTTGTCCTCATAACAACTTAGGGTTTCACTGTCTGGACAAGTCCGACGACTATCGGACTAGCCCAAAGCTTTCCAGAAGCGAAATCGGACAAGTCCGCTCCTAGCCGGACTAGTCCAATATTTCGGGACACTTAGGGTTTACTACACACAAGACACCAGACTAGTCCGGTGTCCACCATGGACTAGTCCCATCTTTCCAAACCCTAATGGTCACTTTTAGAAACCCCATATAAATAGAGGTGCACGGCCCAACTTGAACCAACTCTCGAACCCTAGCGCCGTCACACCTCCCAAGAGCCTCAAAAACACATCTCTCCACGAAATCAAAAGCCAAAAAGATAAATCCCTTGAGGATAACACACTCCTGTGATTTTCATTGTAATCTTTTGAGTGTGTTCTTGGTGGATTTGTCATTGTAATCTAGGGGAGCCCTCAATGTGTGAGAAGGCCCCTTTAATTTGGTTATTTACCCTTTGTGATAAGAGAAGAGGATTGGCCTTCGTGGCAATCCGACGAGGGTAGGGTTGGAGAAGACCCGATCCTTTTGTGGACTCCTCAACGTGGATGTAGGTTGCCTTTGTGGGAGCCGAACCACGGGACAAATCATTTGTGTTCTTGCTTTGTGTTCATCATTCTTATTCATCACACAATCTATGGTTTGAATCAATATTGTTACTTTACGTTGAATCATTAAGTATATGATTGAATTGTGATATATCTTAGTCCATAATCCTGCAACACTTCAATTAACTGTATATTTCCGTTGCATACATCGTAGAATCAAATTAATCGATCAAACTTAATCAACCTAGTCGGTACCCACCGGACTAGTCCGCACTTTACCGGACTAGTCCGATATCTCAAGTTTTGATCTGGTGGTTAAGTGTTGCAGGTTCCGACAAAAATTCAAAAAGGCCTATTCACCTCCCCTCTAGGACACATTCAATTGGTATCAGAGCAGGTTCTTCAAGAAAGAGACTAACCACTCAAAGAGATCATGTCGGACATGAAGGACATCCACAAGAGCAACAAACAAGAAAAGGTTGATGATGACAAGAACCAAAAGGTGGAGAAGCTCCTCGAAGCCATTCAAGACTTCGAGGACGACGATGAGGAGACGCTGGAACTAAAGGCGCTCCTAAGAAAGAAGACACTTTCCGAAGGGGAAGTAAAGATTGAAGAGAAAAAGAAGGGGAGTAGTCACACCAACTACTCCCGATATCCTTTCAACTATGATCGTCTTAATCCCAGCAATAATCATTATTTATCTATCCCTCTAGGAAAAGCCCACACTTCGATGGAAGCAATTACTCAATGTGGAGGTAGAATATGAAAATGCATCTAATTTACCTCAATCCAAGTTTATGGCATATTGTGTGCACAGGGATAGATATCTCGAACGACGATGAAGAAATCACACCAAGACAAGAGCAGGCAATTCACCGGAATGCTCAAGCCGCAACAGTAATTACCTCTTCACTCAGTCGGGACGAGTTCACCAAGGTGGATGGACTCGAGATTGCTAAGGAGATTTGGGACACATTGCAAACTGCACATGAGGGTGACCGACATGTGCGTGAAGCAAGATCGAAATGATCGAAGGCGAATTAGGAAGATTCGCAATCGAAGAAGACGAGTCACCCCAAGATATGTACAACCGATTAAAGACACTCGTCAACAAGGTTCGATCATACAGAAGCAAGAAGTGGAATGACCATGAGGTGGTGAAGCTCATCCTTAGAGCTTTCATGCCTCGCAACGTCACCTTATGCTCAATGATCAGAGAAAGCCCCGGATACAAGAAAATGACTCTGGATTAATTACTTGGAAAAATCATCAGTTTCGAGATGATGGAAAAACAAGCAAAGCATGTCAAGGAAATTGCCGACCTCACCTCGGCATAGAAGAAAGGGGTTGCCTTGATTTCCACCCTCAAGCCCCTATCTAAAGAAGCTCGAGAAGCTCAGCTAGAAGAAGACAGTGATGATGAGAGCAGTGAATTAGATGAAGAAGACATGATACTGTTCATGAAGAAATTCAAGAGAATAATGGAGAAGAGACAAGGTACTAAATCAAGTGAAGTAAAGTACAAGGAAAGAACAAAGCCAAAGTTGAGGCGGGCATGCTATAATTGTGGTGAGTATAGCCACTTTATAGTTGATTGCCCATAGTAAGAGAACAAGAAGAATACCAAAGAAGCCAAGCCTCAACCCAAGAAATTCTTGAATAAGAAGAAACAAGCTGAACAAGCGCACATAGGGAAGGAGTGGGACACAAATGATGAGTCCTCATCATCCGAAGAAGAAGAGATGGCTAGCATAGCCATCGAGAAGACATCTAAGAAGTCTACTCTCTTCCCTACACTCGGCGCATGGAAGGGAAATGGCACTTGCCTCATGCCAAAGGAAGGTAAACGCAAGGTAACAATGAAACCCTCCTCCATGCATTCCTATTCTAGTGATAGCAACATTGCTAGTGATAATGAATAATTGCTTATTGGATTAGATAAGAAAACAGCCACTAAAATGAAATTCTTACTTCATCAACTTGTTGAAAAGGAGAGGTTAATACACCGTCAAGAAGACATGATTGTCTCCCAAAAGGAGGAATATGTCGAACTTGACAAACTTCTAGAGCTTGAAAAGGAGCGAAGCAAGTCACTAGAGGTTGAGTTAGCTTGAAGCAAGGAAACGTGCTTGGAGTTAAACGACTCAAATGCTGCAATCAAGGAAGAACTTGCTAACCTAATCAAGGTTAACAAGATCCTTGAAGTGCAAGTTGATTCACTCAAGCAAGGTGACCCTTCATCCTCTTCAAGTTGACCTTCTCAACCCATTAAAACTGAAGTTGCTTCTACTTGTACATGTAATAAAGTTGATACCAGTTTGAAAGACAAGCCAACCTCTACAAAGGATAAGCATCCTGCCCAAAGTGGCATATTTGACAAGGAGAAGATCAAATATGAACGTAGTGCATAGTTGGTCACAAGACCTCTGTCGGTACCCTAGGAACTGTACACCCCTTGAGATTACAAAGATCTCAAGGGAAAGTCATCTACTTGATTTGAAGACCTTCGGAGGCCCACATGTCAGATATAACTGGACCCGCTTCTCCAACATGGTTAGTCCTAGGGTCGCCACGTGTACTATCAAACCAGAGCTACCGCCCACAAGGGGGAAGCTCCGGGCTATGTACCGAAAAGGCACCCTTGGACCTAAGCTCCGGAACTGACACGTGTCAGGTAGCTCCGGAGCTATCTGTTTCCCATAGTATGCTCCGGAGCTGCCACGTGTCCAACCGTCGGATCTTCAGCCTCTAACCTCCGGAAGACTCCACAACGGTCCAGATCTTCAAAGGGGAATCAAGGACTTCAAGACCCGATTAAGTGTCATTAATACTATATTAATGACACACGATCGGACGACCTTAATTACCAGTAACGGTGCTATCAAAGCCCATAACTCGGTCATTAAGGGCAATTAAATGTGTTGAATGTATATCAATATCAGTAACCGCCGGGGCCACATGTTGGGTCAGGCTAACTTGTAACGGCCTGCCCTTGTACTATAAAAGGACAGGCCGACGATACATAGGGGATGTTCGATACACGCTACACACACTCCATACACTCTCTGAACTCACTTTGAGCTCAGATAACCAATACAACACCAACACATCCCATGGAGTAGGGTATTACGCTCAGGCGGCCCAAACCACGTAAATCTTCGTGTCTATTGTGTCATTCACAATTCACCTTCTTGAATCTCCGCGCGCCCACACCGAACCTCAAACTCCTTCAACACTTTAGTAGTGTTGGGAGATCTGCCGGATCAAAACCACCGACAGTTGGTGCACCAGGAAGGGGCGCCTGAGATTTCAAGAATGGTGAACTCAGCTGCTGGATCATCCAACGGTCATCCTGCTGTTCAAGCTGTTGGGGGCAATCCCTCCAATATGCAGCCACCAGAAGGAGCCTCAGCGCCAGCAGGAGTCACACTACCACCACCGCCGCCTCCACCAGCAAATCAAGTTGGACAACGCGATGGTGCACCGGCGTCAATCACTGCGTCGGTGAATCATGACAACCTGGAACACGCGCTCCATGCAGCACGTTCTCTTCTCCAGCGCCCACCACCTCCGGATGCATCCCGGGATGCACTGGAGCAGTGGAGGGCCGATGTGGAACATTTGGTTGCAGCAGAAGCCGACCGCATCAGCAACCAGGGTCCTCCTCCTTCAGGACGGGCCCCGTCGCAGCGACGGACCTTGTCTGGCAGACTTGGTCCGCATGTTTCCAACAACAGGAGACGTGCCGCATCACAACAGGTGACGTCATTGCCCTCCGGGGCACAACGCACTCACACGGTATCAAGGCTTTCAACTCATGACCTCCGGACGGAGCTTGATCGCCGATATCGCCAACAAGACGGCCGAGTCCATATTGAGCGTGCTCGTGAAAGATGAGAAGCTCAAGACATTTCTGCTCCTGATGGAGTAGGAGGAGGCTGTTCATCCCTGGCCATGCATCTGCGTATGGTCAGGTGGCCACAGAAGTTCCGGCCCCACCTGCCGGAGAAGTTCGACGGGACCGTGAATCCTGTCGAATTTCTTCAGATTTACTCCACTGCTATCTTGGCAGCTGGAGGAAATGAGGCCGTAATGACCAATTATTTCCCAGTGGCTTTAACTGGGACCGCCAGGTCCTGGTTTATGAGCCTTCCACCCAACTCCATCAACAGTTGGGAGGAGCTGTGCCGGCAGTTCACCGCCAACTTCGGGAGTTCATACACCCGACCAGGCACTGAACTGGACCTTTTTGCAGTCGTGCAAAAAGGGGGAGAATCCCTACGATTATTCATTCAGAGATTCTCTCAGGTACGAAACACTATCCCTTCTATCTCTAGCGCCTCTGTCATTGTGGCATTAAAACAGGGTGTACGGGATAAGAAGATGTTGGAGAAACTGGTGATCAAGGAGATCACCAGTGTCACGGAACTCTTCAGTTTGGCCGACAAATGTGCCAGAGCTGTGGAGGGCCGTGAAATGCACTCCAAACAAACTCCGGAGGATCACAAGAAATCCTCCAAAGGAGAAGCCGCTACCTCCGGGAGTGGCAAGAAGAAGAAAAAGACCAACGGCAAGAAGAAGCCGTCGGTCGGTGCATCCAATGTTGCAGCTGCTGCAGCTCCGGGTGGCCGGGGGCCACGCCCCGAGAAGCGACCTCGACTGTCTTCTAAAGACGGTGGCAAACCCAAGGTGTGGTGTCCAATTCACAAAACGGACAACCATAGTTTGGAAGACTGCCGGGAGGTCCAAAACCTTGCCGAGCGCTACAACAAGCGTCGGGAAGAAGCTCCTTTCTGACAGAGGGAAGGAAAACAAAAAGTTGACGAAGCTCCAGCTGAAGAGGAGTTAGGTTTTTAGGATACCAAAAAGATCCTGAAGGCCGTCTACACCTCCGTCGACGACGATTCTGACGTCTATGACAACGAGCGTCGGAAGACCATGAACACCATTTTTGGTGGGTCATGGGACATCACCTCCTGCCGCGTCATCAAGACTATGCGTCGGGACAAGGCTGCTGTAGCTCCTACAGCCAGGGCGGAGCCTCATCGGAAGTGGATGGACACATCCATCACTTTTGATGCTTCGAACTGCCCTCGAAGCATGATTGGAGCAGGTCAGTTACCTTTGATGGTATCTCCTACCATCAATAACATCCAGCTCCACCATGTCATGGTAGACGGAGATTTGGGGCTCAACCTCATAAGCTTCGAAGCTTTTACCAAGCTTCAGCTCCGACCTTCGGATCTCCACCCCTCCCGACCTTTCTCCGCAGTAGGTCCGGGAGCCATTACCCCACTCGGAGCTATTACCCTCCCCGTTACCTTCGGGACCCGGGAGAAGTATCGCACCGAGAAGTTGGTCTTTGACATTGCTCAGATCAACTTACCCTTCAATGCCATCTTGGGTAGGCCTGCCTTGTACAAATTCATGGCAGCTGCTCATTATGGTTACCTGGTGTTAAAGATGCCAACACCAGTAGGTGTTCTCTGGATCCGCGGAGATTGTACCGCCGGAGTAACTGCTCTGGAAGAACTCCATGCGCTTACTATGGCGCAAGAGGAGGACTCCAGGCAGGAGCAAGCTCCAAAACCCCCGAGCATTCGTCAGCGAGGCTCGACTTCTGCACCTCGTGTGCAGCCAAGCGGCGACACCGACATTCCCGTCAAAGTAGTCCAAATCGGTTCCGATGCCGCTCAGACCACCCGTATATCGGGAGGATTGAACGACAAATAGGAACTCGCGCTCATCACTTTCCTCCGGGCTAATGTCGACGTGTTTGCCTGGCAACCGTCACAAATGCCTGGGATCCCCAGGGAAGTGATTGAGCACAATATGAAGATCTACCCCGATGCCCGGCCTGTGCATCAGAAGCCTCGGAAGCAATCCGTAGAGCGATAGAACTTCATTCGGCAAGAAGTGAAGAAGTTGCTCGAAGCTGGATTCATCCGAGAAGTCTTCCATCCAAAATGGCTGGCAAACCCAGTCATTGTGCCGAAGGCCAGCGGGAAGTTTCGGATGTGTATCAACTAGACAACACTAAATAAGGCATGTCCAAAAGATCCATTCCCACTACCTAGAATAGATCAGATAGTGGATTCTAGCTCCGGGTGTGAATTACTGTGTTTCCTAGACGCATATTCTGGGTATCATCAAATCAGAATGTCTAGGGAAGATGAAGAGCATACCTCTTTCATCACAGTAGATGGATTGTACTGTTATACAACCATGCCATTTGGTCTCAAGAATGCAGCTTCAACCTTTGTACGAGCTATGTACAAAACCTTTGAAGAACTCATTAGAGACATAGTGGAAGTGTACGTCGATGACATTGTGGTCAAGGTCAAGAACAAGGAGTCACTTCTTGACACCTTGCAGGCTGCCTTTGACAAGCTGCGGGCCACCCGCACAAAGCTAAACCCAGACAAGTGTGTATTTGGGGTTAGCTCCGGAAAACTTCTTGGTTTCCTGGCAAGCCACCAGGGCATAGAAGCTAATCCGGCGAAGATCAAGGCCATTGAAGACATGCGGCCACCAGCCCGCATCAAAGATGTCCAAAAGCTAACTGGATGTCTAGCAGCCCTCAGCCGGTTCATTTCAAGACTGGCGGAACGGTCACTCCCCTTCTTCAAGTTATTGAGGAAGTCCAGACCATTCCAATGGTCTGAAGAAGCAGAAAAGGCGTTGCAGGAGCTAAAACAGTTCCTCACCACCCTACCAATTCTGGTAGCTCCGAACCCTGGTGAGCCTTTGCTGCTTTACATTTCAGCCACTCACGAAGTCGTCAGTATGGTCCTGGTCGCGGAGAGACCAGAACTACCCCATACTCAGGAATCCAGACCCCTTCGGGAGGGTCCGGAGGATCCTGAGAGCGAGTCTGGGTCCCAGCTCCCAGACTTGAATCCACAAGAAGTCACTTCAGAAGACCCAGACCCCTTGGGGAGGGTCCAGGTCGCTTCTGAAGAAGCTCTGGGTTCCTCCAGCCAGGACCCGGAGGTCCCCGAAGAAAATCCAGATCCCTCCGGGAGGATCCGGGTCAGTGAAGAGGAAGCTCCGGGCCCCTCCGGGAGGGTTCGGACCATTCAGCGCCCAATGTACTTCATCAGCAAAGTACTACATGATGCCAAGACTCGATACCTAGAGGTGCATAAGCTGCTCTATGCAGTTCTTATTGCCTCCAGGAAGCTTCTCCATTACTTCCAAGCTCACAAAATCTCAGAGGTGACCTCTTACCCACTTCGAGCGATCTTGCATAATCCCAACTCAACTGGGAATATTGCAAAGTGGGCAGCAGAATTGGCCGAATTCGATCTCGAATTCATTTCAAGGCAAGCAATCAAGAGTCAAGCATTGGCAGACTTCGTGGCAGAATGGAATCCCTCTCCATCAAACCCTGGGGGCCCTAGTGAGCAGAAGCCGGAACACAAAGCTCCAGTCTTCACCGAGCCTCACTGGACCCTCTACTTCGACGGCTCCATGCAAAAGCAGGGGGCTGGAGCAGGAATCCTTCTCCTCGCACCAACCGGAGAGAAGGTGAAATACATGGTACACCTTGACTTCAAGGCGACCAACAACATGGCGGAATATGAAGCACTCATTTATGGACTAAAGGTGGCACTGTCATACGGTGTCAAGCAATTGCTGGTCAAGGGAGATTCGCAGCTCATCATTAAGCAAGTGAAGGGTGAATGCTCCTGCAACAATCTCCAGCTAGTTGCTTACCTCCTTGAAGTCCAGAGGCTTCAGAAGGACTTCGAAGTCCTAGATCTCCACCATATCCAGCATGCCCACAATGCTGAAGCTGACGAACTCTCGACGAAAGCGTCAACCGGAGCTCCGGCTCCTGACGGAACTTTTGTCCGGAGGTTGTCAAAACCCACAGCTCAGCCTGCCGAACTGAGCGAAGGGGGGCGAGATCAGCATCCCGAAGCTGACGGTCCCGATGGCCCTGTTACCATGGCAGCCATCAAGGGTCGTAGGTGCTGCCGGAAGCTCCGAGCAACCCAGCACGCAAGACTCAAATGCTCAAGTTAGTTCCAATGCATGGATCTCGGAGATCCGGAACTACTTGAAAGACAACATCCTTCCTGACGATGATGTATCCGCTGATCGGGTAGTCAGATTGGCTAAAAGATACACGTTGGTAGAAGGGGATCTCTACCGGCGCGGTGCCAACAGCATCCTAATGCGGTGCATCACAAGGGAAGAAGGCTGCGAGCTCGTCGCAGAAATCCATGGAGGCGAGTGTGGGAACCACGCGTCTTCCCGCACGCTGGTTGGTAAAGCCTTTCGGCATGGCTTCTACTGGCCTACAGAACTCCAGGATGCAGCTGAGCTGGTAAAGAAATGCGAAGCATGTCAATTTAATGCAAAGCAAATTCACACACCGGCTCAGCCCCTACAAATGATACCTCCTACATGGCCCTTCGCTGTGTGGGGGATGGACATCTTGGGACCTTTCCCAAGAGCCGCCGGAGGTTACAAGTTCCTGTACGTTGCCATTGACAAGTTCACCAAGTGGCCGGAAGCAACTCCAGTTGTGACAATCAACAAGCAATCTGCTATCAACTTTTTGCAGTCCATTGTATGCAGATTTGGAGTCCCAAACAAAATCATCACTGATAATGGGACCCAATTAACAAGCTCTGCATTTCAAGGATATTGCGAAGACCTCGGCATTCAAGTTTGCTACGCCTCCGTAGCTCACCCAGCAAGCAATGGCCAAGCCGAGAGAGCAAATGCTGAAATCCTTAAAAGACTCAAAACGCGCACCTATGAGCGCTTGAAAAAACATGGAGCCAACTGGATTGAAGAGCTTCCGCCCACTTTATGGGCCAACAAGACAACTCCAAACCGGTCAACTGGAGAAACACCCTTCTTCCTGGTGTACGGAGCTGAAGCAATCCTTCCTCCGGAAATCACCTTGGGGTCACTCCGGGTCCAGACCTTCGACGAAGCCACGCAGGACCAGCTCCGGCGTGAAGACCTAGACCTCCTTGAGGAGGGAAGGTGCCAAGCACCTGTTCGGAATGCCCGATACCGCCAAGCTCTTTGGCGTTATCATCAGCGGCATGTACACAATCGACAGCTCGATGAAGGAGATCTCGTGCTACGGAGAATACAATCCAGAGAAGGGTTAAACAAACTCTCCCCCAGCTGGGAGGGACCCTTCCGAGTGATTAAAGTATCCCGTCCCGGAAGCGTTCGCTTGGCTACCGAGGATGGGACACCTCTCCCAAATCCTTGGAACATTGAGCACCTCCGTAGGTTCTACACTTAATATCACGGAGGTGAGTCTGTAGTAACTTGAGGTGTATGTTATAGAGTCATTGTACAGAGTCGGGTAGTTACTCCGGGAGAACAGCCGGACCTTTCCCGGAAGGTCCGCAAAGTTCATGCAACACTTGTCATAGTCTCAGGACTAAAAGTGTGGCTAGCTACCCTGGGTCAAACGAGAAATGAAACACGCTTAGCCTGGTTCCGTACCCTAAGAGTGTACTTGTTTCCCCTGTACCCCGGACCTATAATGAAAGACATCTTCATGTGAAATAGACTCCACGTGCATTTATTTTGTACAGGCTCAACATTTTTTATTTTTCTCTTTCTTGTCTATAACAAAGACGTGCAATTCTTAAGAAATTTTAGTTCGACCGGTTCATATACGATTCAAGTTGTATTGTCGATTCTTTTGGATTCAAATATTGTTCATGGTCCACTCGCCTGAATGCTACCAAGCCAATCAGGGGCCGGAGTGTGCTATCGACTTAGCCTGGTCAAGCACCCTAAGTACGCCACTCTACCTACACCCCAGCAGGCCGAAGTAAGGCGGGTCCAAGTACAATTGGATCTGGAAGAAAAGACAACGCATTCAGTTGTATTTAGAATCGCGTTTGACTTAAAATTTTATTGAAAATCGTAAGCCGCGACGAAGTTATAGGCAATAAACGAATTTTACTATTTTTCTTGGCTTCAGTGTGCAGGAAAAATAAAAAATCTACGTTGATGGAAAAAAGCCGGAGCTAACAAAGCTCCGACGCCCCTAGGTGGCTTGTAATTGATGTTAAGCATTGAAAACGAGCATCACCAGAGCTAGGGGGGCTAGCTGTCGACGCTAAATAAAAGATGGTGAGAAGAGCCCACAAACGGAGTCTGCTGCTGACAAACTACGTGTTGGCAAAGTTCACTGCCGGAGCTACTAGCTCCGACACCCCAGAGGACTAATTATCGATGCTCTACGCGTTGATAGGGACTAGTGTCAGAGCTATTAAGCTCCGATGATAGAGAATGCCGGAGCTTCTAAGCTCCGACAACCTCAGGGGGCCTTCACTATCGAAGACTTCAGACCTACACTCTACAAGTTCGAAGCAAATGAGTCTTCAACAAAACACAATATCCTCTTGGTACATGTTCACAATCAAATTGTGTACATCTACCAGGGGGCCAAGTGAAGACAAAAGTGTTGAAGACAAAAAGTGAAATTCACAAAAATTTGGGTATTTCATTCATCTGGAGACAAGGGATTACAAAATTGAGGAAGAAAAAGAGAGAATACAAGTGGGAGCTATGGAGATGGTCCTAGACCCTATGGAAGAACTGGGCGACCTTCTGGGAAACCTCCGACACATTGGCTCGGGCAGCTTCACCTTCTCCTTCAACGGGACCTTCAAGCACCGGGTCCAGAGGGAATTGGGGATTCTGGCTGATGTAGCACGTCAGCACAAACTCTGCGACGTTCTTCGCCAGGGATTGCCCCTCAACCTCCAATTGGTCTGCGATGACGTCGCCCACCTTGTAGAGTTTGCTACCTGCCGAGCTCAACGCCTGCAAAGCTAGGTCCGGCTCTGGCTCCGGATCATCCGAACACACGGGACTGAAGCCCATCGGTGTCAGCGCGTCATTGGCCTTGCCCAGGAACTCCCAAATCCGTAGGGAGTCCGTAGTCCTCAAGCCCTTCAATTCTTCCAAGGACCTTCTGGCCGCCACCAGTTCAGAATTCTCGCGAGCGAGGCGCTCAACTTCTTTGGCGTTTTGCTGAATCTTTTCAGCAACTCGCTTTTCGAGTTTTCCGAGCTCCTCCTCCCGGAGGTGGATCTTGTTCTGGCGGTCAACCAGGTCCTTCTCCCTACCCCTTACTTTCTTCTCCCTGGCAGCAAGGGCACACTCTTGCTCGTAGAGTTCCTGCCCTTGCACCCAGGCCTTCTCCTCCTCCTCAGTGCAGCGCTCTTCCAATTTCTTGGCGCGCTCCTAGAGGCCCTTGTCAGCCAGAGCCACCTTTTCGGTGAGATCCTCCTCCCTCTTCAAAACATCATCCCGCAGCTCAAGGAGTTTCTGCTCTTCATCTTCGAGCCTTTTCTCCCTCTCCTCAAGTGCCTCCCGGCACTTGATGAGAGTAGTGTTAATGGCTTCCAGCCTTTCTTGGCGTTCATCAGCCGCACTATTAGCTGCTTTCGCCTGCTCATAAATGGCCTGGGATTGAGCGTCGAGGGCGTGAGTCATGCTCTCCCTGTCATCCAATAATTTGCCCCAGTACTCCAGGCGGACCCTCTCCCGCTTGATCCATCCTTTGTCATCTGCTAGCCTCGACTGTGCCAGTTTGGTCTCGAAGTAGAGCCGGTTACGCCACCGCCTAAGGGTTTGGCGCTCCTCTTCAAGAGCCTTGCTGTCGTGGAAGAATGCCAGCTGAACTTGACGCAGACTGGAGCAGGCGTTGTCAATAGATAACGACAACGGGATAGGTTCCGGACCTGCTGGAGCCTCCTCCGCTGGTTCCAGCGGGTTTTCAATTACAAAGATTGGGTCCCACTCCACAAGAGTGGTCCCCTGAGCCTCCATGGCACTAGGGCTGTCCTCCGGGATGGCCTCAGTCGCCATGGAGGAAGGTCCCGCCGATGAAGTTCCGACCTCCGGAAGTGGTTCCGAAGGCCCCGCCTCCAGGTCTTCATTTGCCCCCTCAGGCAGGGGGCCAACAACCTCTTCTGAGCACTCTAGCTCAGCCACGGGTACCTCCGGCGTCGTCACTCCTGGAGCAGGAGCTGCTTCTGGCTCTGGCCTGAGCACCTCCTCAACTGGGGGCTCGAGCGCAGACGCCTCTGCAACAACCGACTCGGGAGCCGGAAGATCTTCATCATCAACCGGCCCTGCGGCCGGAGCTCCAACAACGACCAGCTCTGCGGCCGGTGCTTCTGAGGTAGCCGGCCCAACCGCCGGGACTTCCTCGACATTCGGCGCGCACGCCGGGACTTCAATTACCTCCGGATCAACCGCCGGAGCTTCGACAATTTCCGGCTCTGGGGCCATAATTACAACTTCCTCCGGCTCAACGGCCGAAGCTTCCATCATCTGAGCACCAGGACCCGGAGCTTCAACCTCCGGGGCAGGTGCCGCTGGCGCATCTTCTCTCCCGCGGTCTGGCGCTAGCACGGGAGTCTCTGGGGATGAGTCGAGGTCCATGACCACGACAGCTGGCTCCAGAGCTATCGCAGCTTCAGCCACCACTTGGGGCAACACCAGGACAGGAGCAGAAGCTTCCGCCCTCACAGCTTCAGCTGCTGTGGCCGAGGGTGGAGCCTCACTCCTCTTCTTGGGAACGCTGCAGATGATGGATGAAGAAACCTAAAAAAACAGTTACTACAACAAAACATCTGTCCAAGGTAAAGATTAACAAATTACCTTGGGAGGCTTCCGCACCAGCTTGCGCGGAACCTCTTTCCCGGGCATTCTGGGCTGGTCATAGCCGCCGCCGGCGTGGAAGCTCCGGAGGGCCCCCCGGAACTCGTTGCAGCCACGGGCATTTCCCTAGTCGAGGCCCCCCTCGATCGGGAAGAACCTCCGGACCTAGAGGCCTCAACTGGCCCTGGTGCTGGAGTCGCATGCCCGGAGCTAGCACCCCGGGAGGATGTCGCTGCGGGTAGAGTCGCCGCAGTTGTAGAAGACCTCCCCCTCCGAGGAGAAGGAGCCGATGCAGGGGTGGCAGGCCTGACGGACCTTCCGTCGGCATGTTGCAGCTTCCTCTTCCGGCTCAAGGGTTCGTCCGCTGGCTCCTTGCCCTTGCCGACGACCTCGACCCTTGGCCTCGGGGCAGGGTCGGAGCCACCTTCCGAAACCCCAGGGATCACCACCCTGGAGATCGATCTTCTCTCGATGACACCAAGGTCGTCAAGCACAAGCATCTTCTGTCGGAGCTCCCTATTGAAGTCTACTTCCACGTTCAGAGGGAGAAAAGTTGATGGCGGAGTCAAGTCGTCACCCGCGACGTCGATGCCGTGCTGGAACTTCTTGAGATGAAACTCCAAGGTTGTCCCCACCATGTTGGACTTCATCCCGGTCTCGACCCGGTCGTTGTCCATCACGCTGTTGAGGGCCCAAGCGAGTTTTTGTCTCCTCTTCAGCGGTGCCCACCTGTTGACCAGGAAGTTACAAAACACTGCCTGAGGGGTTAATCCTCCCTCCACGCACTGGCGGATCCTGGTCAGAGCAGGGTTAAAGGCGTCCGCCAGCACCGGAGCTTCACTCCAGACTGTTGTGTCAATGTTGGGGAGGCCTTCGGGCAGCTCCAGCCTCTCGTGCTCCTCCACCCGGATGACTATCCAATCCTTCTTCCAATCATATCACTCCCCAGAGGGAAACGACCGGAGGTACTTGAATGGGCACTTCTTGCGCTTCACGAAGTAGTAGAAGCCAAGGTACTCATTGCTGCTACCGGTGGTATGGATGGTGAAGAAGGTCCGGAAGAGTTTAATGCAGGGAGAGATGCCCACCCACATCTCACAGAAGTGGACGAAGATAGACACAAGAAGGATGGAGTGGGGACAAAGGTGGTATAGCTGCAGACCATAAAAGTCTAGCAGCATCAAGAAAAAGGAGGAAAAAGGTGGGATCAACCCCACCATGGCGTACGAAGAGAAGTACACCATTTCGCCGGCGTGCTCCTTCTCAAACGGGAGCTCTCCTCCGGCGCGGTCCAGGCGGTTGAAGAAGTCCGAAGACCATCCCATGAGGGTCCGGACCTTCTTCAGGTCACCGTCAGTCTTCAAACGGATGTCGCGGAGACCCAACTCCATCGCAACACAGCAAGGCAAGAGAGGAAAAGTGAGCACAAGTTGGGAGTTTGAGCGCAAGAACAGATGAGAGGCATAAAGAACTCCAGGCGGTGCACGCCTTCCTTCTTAAGTAAGCCCTCGCAACGCTTGGATGGAAACCGCAAGGAAGTCGAAGATACTACTCAAAAATCCTACCCTGCCGATGACAAGAGGGCCCGGGACCACTCCGATGATCGAGTCGAGGTTCTTACACAGGCGAATGGTTGTCATCATGAGGCGGGAAGCCCGAAGGCGGCGGCCTAACAAGGCGCGCGGAACCGATACGATTTTCGTATCGGGAACCGGCGACCTTCAATTGCGTGAGATCCGCACGCCAAAGATTTCATCTGCCGTACACGGGATACGCCACGCGGCGAGGATTTAACTCTAAACCATCGCCAACGGCACATCCGAAGACCTTTGAAGACTTAGTTCAAAAGTCGCAAGGATGGACCCACCTCCGACGGAATGACTTCACCCAAGGGGTCTTCCCCAGAGGTGGGCCCAGGGGGCCACTGTCGGTACCCTGGGAACCGTACACCCCTTGAGATTACAAAGATCTCAAGGGAAAGTCATCTACTTGATTTGAAGACCTTCGGAGGCCCACATGTCAGACATAACCGGACCCGCTTCTCCAACATGGTTAGTCCTAGGGTCGCCACGTGTACTATCAAACCAGAGCTACCGCCCACAAGGAGGAAGCTCCGGGCTATGTACCGAAAAGGCACCCCCGGACCTAACCCCAGACCGAGGGAAGCTCCGGAACTGACACGTGTCAGGTAGCTCCGGAGCTATCTGTTTCCCACAGTATGCTCCAGAGCTGCCACGTGTCCAACTGTCAGATCTTCAGCCTCTAACCTCCGGAAGACTCCACAATGGTCCGGACCTTTAAAGGGGAATCAAGGACTTCAAGACCCGATTAAGTGTCATTAATACTATATTAATGACACACGATCGGACGACCTTAATTACCAGTAATGATGCTGTCAAAGCCCATAACTCGGTTATTAAGGGCAATTAAATGTGTTGAATGTATATCAATATCAGTAACCGCCGGGGCCACATGCCGGGCCAGGCTAACTTGTAACGGCCTGCCCTTGTACTATAAAAGGACAGGCCGATGATACATAGGGGACATTCGATACACGCTACACACACTCCATACACTCTCTGAACTCACTTTGAGCTCAGATAACCAATACAACACCAACACATCCCGTGGAGTAGGGTATTACGCTCAGGCGGCCCGAACCACGTAAATCTTCGTGTCTATTGTGTCATTTACAGTTCACCTTCTTGAATCTCCGCGCGCCCACACCGAACCTCAAACTCCTTCAACACTTTAGTAGTGTCGGGAGATCTGCCGGATCAAAACCAGCGACAACCTCCAAATGTCAAATGTGGCATTGGTTACTTCTATGGTGAAAAGCAACAAGTTAGAAGCCATAAGAATAACAGGGATAGCAATGTCTTTGTAAAGGGAGGAGTCTTCCAAACTGAAAAATCAAAAATTAATGAGTACAACACGCATGACCACCGGATTAGTCCGGTCAGGGTCTGGACAAGTCCGGTCCTCCGGACAAGTCCGGCCCCCCAGACTAGTCCTGTGTATAAACAACCACAGTTATTATTCAGAACCTTTGATGCATCGTATGTCTTAATGAGAAGTAATTTTGGCAAAGTTTATGCTCATTATGTTGGGCCACACCATGGGAACACCAAGTCTCATGTGTGGGTGCCCAAATCTCTTGTGACTAACCTCCGAGGACCCAAGCAAGCTTGGGTACCTAAAACCAAGGTATAAATTGTTTTTGCAGGCCTATTCCTCTGGTGTATCTAAATGGGTGCTAGACAGTGGTTGCACCAACCATATGACCGGAGAAAGAAGAAAGTTCGTTGAATATGAAGAAAATGAGGATCCAAATGAGGGCATATATTTTGGAGATAATAGTCAAGGGAAGGTGATCGGTACCAGTAAAATTGCCATATCACCACAACACACTCTTTCTCACGTATTACATGTAGATTCCTTAGATTATAACCTGCTGTTCATATCTCAATTATGTGACAAAGGTTATAATTGCTTGTTCACTAACGAGGGTGTGACTGTCTCTAGGATGAGTGATGGTTCCATTGCATTCAAGGGTATGTTAAAGGGAAAGCTTTATCTTGTTGACATCAACAAGGATAAAGCTGAACTTGACACATGCTTGATTGCAAAAACCAACATGGGTTGGTTGTGGCATAGACGGCTAGCGCATGTTGGTATGAGGAATCTTCAAAAACTCCTCAAGGGCGATCACATCCGAGGTTTGAAGGATGTTGTTTCTGAGAAAGACAGGCCCTGTAGCGCGTGCCAAGCCGGGAAGCAAGTTGGAGCACCTCATTCTGCCAAGAACGTCATGAATACAACAAGACCGCTTGAGCTACTTCACATGGACTTATTTGGTCCAATTGCCGACATAAGCATCAGCGATAACAAATATGGTTTAGTAGTTGTTGGCGATTTTTCTCGCTTCACTTGGGTTTTCTATTTGCATGAAAATTCATAAACACAAGGAATACTCAAGAAGTTCTTCAAACGAGCTCAAAATGAATTCTCATTGATAATCAAGAACATTCAAAGCGACAACGGCACAGAGTTCAAGAACACACAAGTGGAGGAGTACCTAGATGAAGAAGGCATAAAGGACGAGTGTTCAGATCTGTACCCCCCACAACAAAATGGAGTTGCCGAAAGAAAGAATCGAACACTCATAAAGATGGCAAGAACAATGCTCGATGAGTACAAGACCTCAGATCATTTTTGGGCGGAAGCGATTAACACCGCTTGCCACACCATAAATCGACTTTATCTTCATCGAATACTCAAGAATACATCCTATGAGCTACTTACCGGTAAGAAGCCTAATATTTCATATTTTCAAGTTTTCGGTTCTCCATGTTATATTTTAAACAAGAAGCCTAGGACTTCAAAGTTCGCTTCAAAGCCCGATGAAGGTTTCTTGCTTAGTTATGATTCGAACACTTACACGTATCGTGTTTTCAAAAAGACTTCCGGACTTATTGAAGTAGCACGTGACATAGTGTTCAATGAAACTAATGGCTCCCAAAAGGAGCACGTTCATCCATGTGTGCTAGATAAAGAAGAAGCTCCTTTTCAAGCATTGAGAAGAATGGCGTTAGGCGAAGTTCGACCACAAGAGCCACCTCTACATATCCATGAGGAAAACGAACCACAAGAGAAGACCAATAATCAAGGGGGAGCTTCCATACAAGATCAACCTCAAGAAAGTGAAGATGATCAACAAGTCAACGAAGGCAATCATTTAGGGGGAGAAGAAGATGATCACGAAGACTCAAGATAGCAAGTGCCACACCCAAGAGTACACCAATGCGTCCAAAGGGATCACCCAATCGACAATATCATCAGTGACATCCAAAAGGGAGTAACCACTAGATCTCGCATAGCTAACTTTTGTGAGCACTATTCATTTGTATCCTATTTGGAACTGCGTAGGGTTGATGATGCATTGAAGGATCCGGACTGGGTGGTGGCAATGCAAGAAGAATTGAACAACTTCAAGCGGAACGAGGTGTGGTAACTCATCGCAAGACCCAATGCGAACATTGTCGGCACCAAGTGGGTCTTCCGCAACAAACAAGATGAACACGGGGTGGTGACAAGGAACAAGGCACGACTTGTCGCCAAAGGGTATTCACAAGTTGAAGGTTTGGATTTCGATGAGACCTTTGCTCCCGTAGCTAGACTTGAATCTATTAAAATATTACTTGCATATGCTACTCAACATGATTTCAAGCTCTATCAAATGGATGTGAAAAGCGCCTTCCTCAATGGACCAATCAAGGAAAAGGTATATGTGGAGCAACCCCCCGGGTTTGAAGACGAAGAGTTCCCCGACCACGTATTTAAATTGCATAAGGCTCTCTACTGCCTCAAACAAGCTCCTAGAGCTTGGTATGAGTGTTTTAGAGATTTCTTAATTGAAAATGGCTTTAGGATTGGCAAAGTAGATTATACACTGTTTACAAAGAATTTTGACAATGATCTATTTGTTTGTCAAATCTATGTTGATGATATAATCTTTGGTTCAACTAACAAATCTTTTTGTGAGGAATTTAGTAAAATCATGACAGATAGGTTTGAGATGTCCATGATGGGAGAGCTAAAGTACTTCTTGGGATTCCAAGTGCGGCAACAAAATGAAGGGACGTTCATAAGCGAAACCAAGTACACACAATACATACTCAAGAAGTTTGGAATGGACAAGACAAAGCCTATAAAGACTCCCATGGCAACAAATGGCCACTTGGATCTAAATGAAGATGGACCTAGCGTCGACCAAAAGGTATATCGCTCCATGATTGGATCTCTACTCTATTTATGTGCATCTAGGCCAGATATTATGTTGAGTGTATGTTTGTGTGCAAGATTTCACGCCAATCCTAAGGAGTGTCACTTGACAACCGTAAAAAGGATCTTGAGATATTTAGTTCATACACCCAACCTTGGTTTTTGGTATCCAAAAGGCTCCAAATTCAATCTCATTGGTTACTCCGATACAGATTATGCCGGATGCAAAGTAGATAGAAAAAGTACCTCCGGTACATGCCAATTCCTAGGTAGATCCCTAGTTTCTTGGTCCTCCAAGAAACAAAATTCCATTGCCTTATCCACGACCGAAGCGGAGTATGTTGCAGCCGGGAGTTGTTGTGCACAACTCCTTTGGATGCGACAAACTCTAAGGGATTACCATTACAATATGAACCGTATTCCACTCCTTTGTGACAATGAGAGTGCCATTAAAATTGCCCACGATCCAGTTGAGCACTCTAGAACCAAACACATAGACATCCGGCATCACTTATTGAGAGACCACTCCATGAAAGGAGATATAGCCATTTCCCATGTCAACACCCAAAAGCAATTGGCCGACATATTCACCAAGCCACTTGATGAAAAGCGCTTTTGTGAACTCCGAAATGAACTAAATATCCTTGATGCTTGGAGTGTGGCTTGAAATGTTGCATACCTGTATGAACTTTTCAAAATATGTTGATTGGATTGTGAAAATCATCTCTCTCAATTTTCTCCCGAAAACTATGTCAATTACTATATCTTGGTGAATTATGATTATTGCTTGATTGTTGCATGCTTACTGATTATATTCATCAAGATTATTTGATTTGAGTTGCCCTCCCACTTTCTAAATATGTACCTTCAAATATATATGAATGGGCTAAAAATTCTTCCCTGTTGACCACGGACTAGTTCGTGGTTACCCGGACTAGTCTACCCATGCAGACTAGTCCGCAGAGCGCCGCTTAGGCCGGACTAGTCCGGTAGACCACAGACTAGTCCGATATAGCCTCTGGAAAAGTTTGTACTAGTCCGGTCATTTCCGGACTTGTCCGATTTTTCGTGTCCATAACCCTAGCCGCCGCCAAACCCTAATTCCTTCACCTCCACTCTTGCCTCACGTGTTCTCTCTCTTCGCGCTCGAGCTCCCAAGACGATTTTGCATCCCCTCCATCAAAAAGCTCCATATTTGGGTGGAAATCAAGCTTCCTTGCTCGAAGATTGAAGTTCTCGGACAAGTCCGGACTTCGACACCTCCTTCTTCGAGAATCAAGCGAATTCTTCGGTAATTTTCACCAAAACCCTAGAAATCCCTATTTTCTTCATTGTTGATCGAATAGCCTAGCATCCCTCACTTTATGCATGCCTCCTTGATGTATTACGTTTATGCTAAGCTAGTTGCGCATCAGGAATCACCATTTGTCTAGTTGCTTAGGTTTTTGAGGATGAATACCGGACTAGTCCGGTCCATGCACGGACAAGTCCGGTCCCCCCGAACTAGTTCATGCCTGTACACCGGACAAGTCCGATCTTTCTGAACTCAAAACCTAACCTGTCAATTCCTCAATGCAATTCCTTGTTATCCTTTCTCACACATGCCTTGAATAATCCATTGTTATTCATGTCTTGCACAATTCATTCTCAGGACATGTTGAGCTCAAACGACGGCATCTCCGATTTCGAGGCCAAGATGGACCACGAGGTGGCACCTCGGCCCTCGACAAGCCTTGGCAAGAAATGCCAAGAGCGACCTTCCGATCCAGCTCCATCTCCTCCTCAGGCTCGGAGGAAGGTGCTTGCCAAGAAGCCAGCCTCCAAGGCAACTGCAGCAACAAGTGGCCCTCGCCAAGCTAAGGGCAAGGGCAAGGGAATAGCAACGGGCCCGGTTGGCCCCCTGAGGCTGCATGCTCCAAGGGAAGGGGTCAGGGACCCCACTGAAGACAGATTCAATGGAAAGGGCAGTGACTCAGCGGCGAAGTTCAGAAGCATTGATTGGTATGGCCATCCGAAGTAAGCTGCCGATGGAAGATATTGGTGCAATTTCCATGCAGATTTCTACAAGTCTGTGTACCTCCCCATAAAGACACTAGTAGTGCGCAGCCAATGGATTGATTGGGTGCATTTTGAGAAGAAGGGCTGCTCCCCGTTCATTGAAGTGGTGGATGCAGTTGAGAGGCATGGCTTGAAGGATCTTTTTGCCTTCAGGAAGAATTGGAATGATGAAGTGATTGCACAGTTCTTTGCAACTTGCCATTTCTCTAGTGAAGATGAAGAGAGTGTTACTTGATGACTCATGGATCCAAGTACAGTATCACTCATGAAGACTTTGCAAGCCTGCTCCACCTTGACACCTCAAGACCTGACAACTTGATCATCCACAACATAGGTGTCATTGAGAAGGACAGGAAGAAATTCCTCTATGAGCCCAACACGATGTTCAACCCTCCCTCCACGAAGAACATGAAGCCTTTCTTTGTGGTCCTGAACAGAGTATTGAGGAAGACTATTACTCCCAAGGATAGGGATGCTGGGAGTGTGCAGGGCTACCTCTGGACCCTGATGAGGGTCATAAGCAAGGACCATCAGTTTGATGTGGTGGACTATATTTGGAATGACATGGTGAACATTTCTTGCATGCCCAACAGGTCATGTGGCTATGCTCCCTATCTTATGTTTATGATTGAGAACGACACTGGCATAGTGTTTGTGAAAGATGTGGAGCACCTCCCTTTGAGGCCTCAGATGCCTCAGAAGCCAAGCATACAGGCTGCTCCTTCTCCGGCCTCCAGTCCTGAGGCTCCGGCAAGAAGAAATGAAGATGCCAGGGCTGCCCCTGCCACTAGGGCAGCTCCTCAAAAAGGTTCTGCAAGTGGCATATTCAAATACTTGGCTGCCATCTTTGCTTCCTGCAAAAAGGCCAAAGTGAGGGCCCACAAGAAGAGAAAGGAAGACATGAAGTATGTCAAGGCCAATGTGAAGCAGATTTGCCAGAAATTGGAGATCGAGCCCATTGGATCTCCAGTGATCTCCGATGACTCCGACTCCGACTTCACCGAACTCGGGCCCTTGACCCCCTCTGAGCTTGCCTACTTTGGCATTGGGGGCTCGAGCGGCTCCGCACCACCTCCTCCTCCTCATCAACCCGAAGACGATGATGAAGATGATGAGAGGATCGACAGCGAGGCGTGAAGACTTCAGGTCCCTCCTCTCCTTCTTTTTGATGTCTTGATGCCAAAGGGGGGGAGATTGAGGGGGAGTCTTAGGTCTTAGGCCTTTAGCTGTAGGATGCGAGGAGAGAGCTTCCTTTGTGCTCTTTTTGACTATTTTGTGGGTTCTAAAACTTTGAATATGCTATTTTGATAATTATGGTCCTGATATGCAATGCTATGAACTTGTTATGCACTTATTGATGAAATCTGTGTTTTTGGTTCAACATTGTCTTTTATGCTTATTGTTGGTACATCCATGACAATTAACTCATTATCATCACAATTGTTGCTCATACTCATTTATTTTTGCATCCCACCATAAATAATGCACATATGGATCATGTATTCATTGCTTAATGTGTTTTGAACACATATGTGCATACTTTATGAAAATCTCAACTTTTTATCATATTTTGTGAAATCTAAATTGGTTGTCATCAATCACCAAAAAGGGGGATATTGAAAGTGCATCTAGGAATCCCTTGTAGGTTTTGGATGATTTATGACAAGCAAATGAGATCCTAACTACTTTGTTGAGTTGAGCACAGGTTTTAATGTGAAAATAAGCAAAGTGCCAAAAAGAAGGGAGAATGAAGCAATGTCGAGAAGAGCTCAAGGAACAAGATTAGTAGATCTATGTGTGTGGAGTGTGTTAAGGAAACACACCCCAAGAGCTCAATCACAAATAAACACACACATTGCACAAATTTATACAGGACCGGACTAGTCTGACTAACACCGGACTAGTCCGATATCATTTCTGCACAAGATCGGACAAGTCCGATGTCCATCGGACTAGTCCGATATTTCACTGACTAGAATCGGACTAGTCCTACCCTAGTGCGGAGTAGTCCTCAAAACACTTCACAAGTCACACAAAATCGGACAAGTTCGATCACACACCGGACTAGTTCGATATCTTTCTAATGTCAATCAGACAAGTCCGATATTAGCACGGACTAGTCCAAAAAACTCTCTGACCTAAATTGGACAAGTCCCCCAAGTGCGGATTTGTCCTCATAACAACTTAGGGTTTCACTGTCTGGACAAGTCCGATGACTATCAAACTAGTTCGAAGCTTTCCAGAAGCGAAATTGGACAAGTCCGCTCCTAGCATGACTAGTCCGATATTTCGAGACACTTAGGGTTTGCTACACACAACACACCGGACTAGTCCGATCTTTCCAAACCCTAACGGTCACTTTTAGAAACCTCATATAAATAGAGGTGCACGACCCAACTTTAACCAACTCTCGAACCCTAGCGCCGTCACACCTCCCAAGAGCCTCAAAAACACATCTCTCCACGAAATCAAAAGCCAAAAAGATCAATCCCTTGAGGATACACATTAGAACATTGGAGAGACATGATTCATCACTCTTGAGCTCTTTGTTTGATTCCCTAACACACTCCTGTGATTTTCATTGTAATCTTTTGAGTGTGTTCTTGGTGGATTTGTCATTGTAATCTAGGGGAGCACTCAACGTGTGAGAAGGCCCCTTGAATTTTGTTATTTACCCTTGGTTATAAGAGAAGGGGATTGGCCTTCGTGGCGATCCGACGAGGGTAGGGTTGGAGAAGACCCAGTCCTTTTGTGGACTTCTCAACATGGATGTAGGTTGCCTCTCTGGGAGCCGAACCACGGTGTCGGTATCCTAGGAACTGTACACCCCTTGAGATTACAAAGATCTCGAGGGAAAGGCATCTACTTGATTTGAAGACCTTCGGAGGCCCACATGTCACACATAACCGGTTAGTCTCAGGGTCTCCAACATGGTTAGTCTCAGGGTCGCCACGTGTACTATCAAATGGGAGCTACCGCCCACAAGGGGAAGCTCCGGGCTATGTACAGAAATGGCACCCCCGGACCTAACCCCAGACCGAGGCAAGCTCCAGAACTGACACGTGTCAGGTATCTCCAGAGATATCTGTTTCCCACAATACGCTCCGGAGCTACCACGTGTCCAACCGTCGGATCTTCAGCCTCTAAGCTCCAGATCTTCAAAGGGGAATCAAGGACTTCAAGACCCGATCAAGTGTCATTAATACTAAATTAATGACACACGATCGGACGATCTTAATTACCAGTAACGGTGCTGTCAAAGCCCATAACTCGGTCATTAAGGGCAATTAAACGTGTTGAATGTGTATCAATATCAGTAACCGCCGGGGCCACATGTCGGGCCAGGCTAACTTGTAACGGCCTGTCCTTGTACTATAAAAGGACAGGCCGACGATACATAGGACACATTCGATACACGCTACACACACTCCATACACTCTCTGAACTCACTTTGAGCTCAGATAACCAATACAACACCAACACATCCCATGGAGTAGGGTATTACGCTCAGGCGGCCCGAACCACGTAAATCTTCGTGTCTATTGTGTCATTTACAATTCACCTTCTTGAATCTCCGTGCGCCCACACCGAACCTCAAACTCCTTCAACACTTTAGTAGTGTCGAGAGATCTGCCGGATCAAAGCCACCGACAGTTGGCGCGCCAATTAGGGGGACCTGAGATTTCAAGAATGGTGAACTCAGCTGCTGGATAATCCAACGGTCATTGTCGGTATCCTGGGAACCATACACCCCTTGAGATTACAAATATCTCGAGGGAAAGGCATCTACTTGATTTGAAGACCTTCGGAGGCCCACATGTCAGACATAACCGGACCCGCTTCTCCAACATGGTTAGTCCCAGGGTCGCCACGTGTACTATCAAACCGAAGCTACCGCCCTCCGGTCTATGTACCGAAATGGCACCCCCGGACCTAACCCTAGACCGAGGGAAGCTCCGGAACTGACACGTGTCAGGTAGCTCCGGAGCTATCTGTTTCCCACAGTACGCTCCAGAGCTACCACATGTCCAACTGTCGGATCTTCAGCCTCTAACCTCGGATCTTCAAAGGGGAATCAAGGACTTCAAGACCCGATCAAGAGTCATTAATACTAAATTAATGACACACGATCGGACGACCTTAATTACCAGTAACGGTGCTTTCAAAGCCCATAACTCGGTCATTAAGGGCAATTAAATGTGTTGAATGTGTATCAATACCAGTAACCGCCGGGCCACATGTCTGGTCAGGCTAACTTGTAACGGCCTGTCCTTGTACTATAAAAGGACAGGCCGACGATACATAGGACATGTTCGATACACTCTACACACACTCCATACACTCTCTGAACTCACTTTGAGCTCAGATAACCAATACAACACCAACACATCCCGTGGAGTAGGGTATTACGCTCAGGCGGCCCGAACCACGTAAATCTTCGTGTCTATTGTGTCATTTACAATTCACCTTCTTGAATCTCCGCGCGCCCGCACCGAACCTCAAACTCCTTCAACACTTTAGTAGTGTCGGGAGATCTGCCGGATCAAAACCACCGACAGTTGGCGCGCCAGGTAGGGGGGCCTAAGAATTCAAGAATGGTGAACTCAGCTGCTGGATCATCCAACGGTCATCCTGCTGTTCAAGCTGTTGGGGGCAATCCCTCCAATATGCAGCCACCTGCAGGAGCCTCAGCGCCAGCAGGAGTCACACTACCACCACCGCCGCCTCCACCAGCAAATCAAGCTGGACAACGCGATGGTGCACCGGCGTCAATCACTGCGTCGGCGAATCATGACAACCCGGAACACACGCTCCATGCAGCACGTGCTCTTCTCCAGCGCCCACCACCTCCGAATGCATCCCGGGATGCACTGGAGCAGTGGAGGGCCGATGTGGAACATTTGGTTGCAGCAGCAGCCGACCGCATCTGCGACCAGGGTCCTCCTCCTTCAGGACAAGCCCTGTCGCAGCGACGGACCTTGTCTGGCAGACTTGGTCCGCATGTTTCCAACAACAGGAGACGTGCTACATCACAGCAGGTGACGTCATTGCCCTCCGGGGCACGACACACTCACACGGTATCAAGGCTTTCAACTCATGACCTCTGGGCGGAGATTGATCGCCGATATCGCCAACAAGACGGCCGAGTCCATATTGAGCATGCTCGTGAAAGACGAGAAGCTCAAGACATTTCTGCTCCTGAAGGAGTAGGAGGAGGCTGTTCAGCCCTGGCCATGCATCTGCATATGGTCAGGTGGCCACAGAAGTTCTGGCCTCACCTGCCGGAGAAGTTCGACGGGACCGTGAATCCTGTCGAATTTCTTCAGATTTACTCCACTGCTATCTTGGCAGCTGGAGGAAATGAGGCCGTAATGGCCAATTATTTCCCAGTGGCTTTAACTGGGACCGCCAGGTCCTAGTTTATGAGCCTTCCACCCAACTCCATCAACAATTGGGAGGAGCTGTGCCGGCAGTTCACCGCTAATTTCGGGAGTTCATACACCTGACCAGGCACTGAACTGGACCTTTTTGCAGTCGTGCAAAAAGGTGGAGAATCCCTGCGATCATTCATCCAGAGGTTCTCTCAGGTATGAAACACTATCCCTTCTATCTCTAGCGCCTCTGTCATTGTGGCATTCAGACAGGGTGTACGGCATAAGAAGATGCTGGAGAAACTGGCGATCAAGGAGATCACCAGTGTCACGGAACTCTTCAGTTTGGCCGACAAATGTGCCAGAGCTGCGGAGGGCCATGAAATGCACTCCAAACCAACTCCGGAGGATCACAAGAAATCCTCCAAAGGAGAAGCCGCTACCTTCGGGTGTGGCAAGAAGAAGAAAAAGACCAACGGCAAGAAGAAGCCGTCGGCCGGTGCATCCAATGCTGCAACTGCTGCAGCTCTGGGTGGCCGGGGGCCACGCCACGAGAAGCGACCTCGACCATCTTCTGAAGACGGTGGCAAACCCAAGGTGTGGTGTCCAATTCACAAAACAGACAGCCACAGTTTGGAAGACTGCCGGGAGGTCCAAAACCTTGTCGAGCGCTACAACAAGTGCCGGGAATAAGCTCCTTTCCGACAGAGGGAAGGAAAACAAAAAGTTGACGAAGCTCCGACTGAAGAGAAGTTAGGTTTTTAGGATCCCAAAAAGGTCCTGAAGGTCGTCTACACCTCCGTCGACGTCGATTTTGACGTCTCTGACAACGAGCGTTGGAAGACCATGAACACCATTTTTGGTGGGTCATGGGACATCACCTCCCGCTGCGTCATCAAGACTATGTGTCGGGACATGGCTGCTGTAGCTCCTACAGCCAGGGCAGAGCCTCATCGGATGTGGATGGACACAGCCATCACTTTTGATGCTTCGGACTGCCCTCGAAGCATGGTTGGAGCAGGTCAGTTACCTTTGATGGTATCTCCTACGATCAATAACATCCAGCTCCACCATGTCTAGGTAGTCGGAGGTTCGGGGCTCAACCTCATAAGCTTCGAAGCTTTTACCAAGCTTCAGCTCTTACCTTTGGATCTCCACCCCTCCCGACCTTTCTCCGGAGTAGGTCCGGGAGCCATTACCCCACTCGAAGCTATTACCCTTCCCGTTACCTTCGGGACCTGGGAGAAGTATCGCACCGAGAAGTTGGTCTTTGACGTTGCTCAGATCAACTTACCCTTCAATGCCATCTTGGGTAGGCCTACCTTGTACAAATTCATGGCAGCTGCTCATTATGGTTACCTGGTGTTAAAGATGCCAACAACGCTAGGCGTTCTCCGGATCCGTGGAGATCGTACCACCGGAGTAACTACTCTGGAAGAACTCCATGCGCTTACTACGGCGCAAGAGGAGGACTCCAGGCAGAAGCAAACTCCAAAACCCCCGAGCATTCGTCAGCGAGGCTCGACTTCTGCACCTCGTGTGCAGCCAAGTGGCGACACCGACATTCCCATCAAAGTCGTCCAAATCGGTTCCGATGCCGCTCAGACCACCCGTATATCGGGAGTATTGAACGACAAATAGGAACTCGGGCTCATCGCTTTCCTCTAGGCTAATGTCGACGTTTTTGCCTGGCAACCGTCACAAATGTCTGGGATCCCGAGGGAAGTGATTGAGCACAATCTGAAGATCTACCCCGACGTCCGGCCTGTGCATCAGAAGCCTCAGAAGCAATCCGTAGAGCAATAGAACTTCATTCGGCAAGAAGTGAAGAAGTTGCTCGAAGCTGGATTCATCCGAGAAGTCTTCCATCCAAAATGGCTGGCAAACCCAGTCATTGTGCCCAAGGCCGGCGGGAAGCTTCGGATGTGTATCGACTACACAACACTAAATAAGGCATGTACAAAAGATCCATTCCCACTACCTAGAATAGATCAGATAGTGGATTCCACCTCCGGGTGTGAATTACTGTGTTTCCTAGACGCATATTCTGGGTATCATCAAATCAGAATGTCTAGGGAAGATGAAGAGCATACCTCTTTCATCACAGTAGATGGATTGTACTATTATACAGCCATGCCATTTGGTCTCAAGAATGCAACTTCAACCTTTGTACGAGCTATGTACAAAACATTTGAAGAACTCATTAGAGACATAGTGGAAGTGTACCTCGATGACATCGTGGTCAAGGTCAAGAACAAGGAGTCACTCCTTGACACCTTGCAGGCTGTCTTTGATAAGCTGCGGGTCACCCGCACAAAGCTAAACCCAGACAAGTGTGTCTTCGGGGTTAGCTCCGGAAAACTTCTTGGTTTCCTGGTAAGTCACCGAGGCATATAAGCTAATCCGGCGAAGATCAAGGCCATTGAAGACATGCGGCCACCAGCCCGCATCAAAGATGTCCAAAAGCTAACTGGATGTCTAGCAGCCCTAAGCCGATTCATTTCAAGACTCGCGGAATGGGCACTCCCTTTCTTCAAGTTATTGAGGAAGTCCGGACCATTCCAATGGTCTGAAGAAGCAGAAAAGGTATTCCAGGAGATAAAACAGTTCCTCACCACCCTACAAATTTTGGTAGCTCCAAACCCTGGTGAGCCTTTGTTGCTTTACATTTCAGCCACTGACGAAGTCGTCAGTATGGTCCTGGTCGCGGAGAGACCAGAACTACCCCATACTCAGGAATACAGACCCCTTCGTGAGGGTCCGGAGAATCCTGAAAGCGAGTCTAGGTCCCAGCTCCCAGACTTGAATCCACAAGAAGTCACTTCAGAAGACCCAGACCCCTGCGGGAGGGTCCAGGTCGCTTCTGAAGAAGCTCCGGGTTCCTCCAGCCAGGACCCGGAGGTCCCCGAAGAAAATCCGGATCCCTCCGAGAGGATCCGGGTCACTGAAGAGGAAGCTTCGGGCCCCTCCGGGAGGGTCCGGACCATTCAGCGCCCAGTGTACTTCATCAGTGAAGTACTACATGATGCCAAGACTCGATACCTAGAGGTGCATAAGCTGCTCTATGCAGTTCTTATCGCCTCCAGGAAGCTTCGCCATTACTTCCAAGCTCACAAAATCTCAGTGGTGACCTCCTACCCACTTCGAGCAATCTTGCATAATCCCAACTCAACTGGGAATATTGCAAAGTGGGCAGTGGAATTGGCCGAATTCGATCTCGAATTCATTCCAAGGCAAGCAATCAAGAGTCAAGCATTGGCAGACTTCGTGGCAGAATGGAATCCCTCTCCATCAAACCCTAGGGGCCCCAGTGAGCAGAAGCCGGAACACGAAGCTCCAGTCTTCACCGAGCCTCATTGGACTCTCTACTTCGACGGCTCCATGCAAAAGCAGGGGGCCGGAGCTGGAATCCTTCTCCTCGCACCAACTGGGGAGAAGGTAAAATACATGGTACACCTTGACTTCAAGGCGACTAACAACATGGTAGAGTACGAAGCACTCATCTACGGACTAAAGGTGGCACTGTCATACGGTGTCAAGCAACTGCTGGTCAAGGGAGATTCACAGCTCATCATTAAGCAAGTGAAGAGTGAATGCTCCTGCAACAATCTCCAGCTAGCTGCTTACCTCCTTGAAGTCCAGAGGCTTCAGAAGGACTTCGAAGTCCTAGATCTCCACCATGTTCAGCGTGCCCATAACGCTGAAGCCGACGAACTCTCAACGAAAGCGTCAACCGGAGCTCTGGCTCCCGACGAAACTTTTGTCCGGAGGTTGTCAAAACCCACAGCTCAGCCTGCTGAACTGAGCGAAGGGGGCGAGATCAGCATCCCAAAGCTGATGGTCCCGATGGCCCTGTTACCATGGCAGCCATCAAGGGTCGTAGGTGCTGCCGGAAGCTCCGAGCAACCTAGCACGCAAGACTCAAATGCTAAAGTTAGTTCCGATGCATGGATCTCGGAGATCCAGAACTACTTGAAAGACAACATCCTTCCTGACGATGATGTATCCGCTGACCGGGTAGTCAGATTGGCTAAAAGATACACGTTGGTAGAAGGGGATCTCTATCGGCGCGGTGCCAACGACATCCTAATGCGGTGCATCACAAGGGAAGAAGGTTGCGAGCTCCTCGCAGAAATCCATGGAGGCGAGTGTGGGAACCACGCGTCTTTCCGCATGCTGGTTGGTAAAGCCTTTCGGCATGGCTTCTACTGGCCTACAACACTCCACGATGCAACTGAGCTGGTGAAGAAATGTGAAGCATGTCAATTTCATGATAAGCAAATTCACACACCGGCTCATCCCCTACAAATGATACCTCCTACATGGCCCTTCGCTGTGTGGGGGATGGACATTCTTGGGACCTTTCCCAACAGCCGTCGGAGGTTACAAGTTCCTGTACGTTGCCATTGACAAGTTCACCAAGTGGCCGGAAGCAACTCCAGTTGTGACAATCAACAAGCAATCTGCTATCAACTTTTTGCAGTCCATTGTATGCAGATTTGGAGTCCCAAACAAAATCATCACTGATAATGGGACCCAATTCACAAGCTCTGCATTTCAAGGATATTGCAAAGACCTCAACATTCAAGTTTGCTACGCCTATGTAGCTCACCCGGCAAGTAATGGCCAAGCCGAGAGAGCAAATGCAGAAATCCTTGAAGGACTCAAAACGCGCACCTATGAGCGCCTGAAAAAACATGGAGCCAACTGGATTGAAGAGCTTCTGCCCACTTTATGGGCCAACAGGACAACTCCAAACCGGTCAACTGGAGAGACACCCTTCTTCCTGGTGTATGGAGCTGAAGCAATCCTTTCTCCGAAAATCACCTTGGGGTCACTCCGGGTCCGCACGTTCGATGAAGCCATGCAGGACCAGCTCCGGCGTGAAGACCTAGACCTCCTTGAGGAGGGAAGGTGCCAAGCAGCTGTTCAGAATGCCCGATACCGCCAAGCCCTTCGGCGCTATCATCAGTGGCATGTACACAACCGACAGCTCGAGGAAGGCGATCTGGTGCTACGGAGAATACAATCCAGAGAAGAGTTAAACAAACTTTACCCCAGCTGGGAGGGACCCTTCCGAGTGATTAAAGTATCCCGTCCCGGAAGCGTTCGCTTGGCTACCGAGGATGGGACACCTCTCCCAAATCCTTGGAACATTGAGCACCTCCGTAAGTTCTACACTTAATATCATGGAGGTGAGTCTGTAGTCACTTGAGGTGTATGTTATAGAGTCATTGTACAGAGTCGGGTAGTTCCTCTGGGAGAACAGCCGGACCTTTCTCGGAAGGTCCGCAAAGTTCATGCAACACTTGTCACAGTCTTAGGACTAAAAGTGTGGCTAGCTACCCTAGGTCAAACGAGAAATGAAACACGCTTAGCCTGGTTCCGTACCCTAAGAGTGTACTTGTTTCCCCTGTACCCCGGACCTATAATGAAAGACATCTTCATGTGAAACAGACTCCACGTGCATTTATTTGTACAGGCTCAACATTTTTTATTTTTCTCTTTCTTGTCTATAACAAAGATGTGCAATTCTTAAGAAAGTTTAGTTCGACCGGTTCATATACGATTCGAGTTGTATTGTCGATTCTTTTGGATTCAAATATTGTTCATGGTCCACTCGCCTGAATGCTGCCAAGCCAATCTAGGGCCAGAGTGTGCTATCGACTTAGCCTGGTCAAGCACCCTAAGTACGCCACTCTACCTACACCCCGGCAGGCCGAAGTAAGGCGGGTCCAAGTACAATTGAATCTAGAAGAAAAGACAACACATTCGGTTGTATTTAGAATCACGTTTGACTTAAAATTTTCTTGAAAATCGTAAGTCGCGAAGAAGTTATAGGCAAGAAACGAATTTTACTATTTTCTTGGCTTCAGTGTGTAGGAAAAATAAAAAATCTACGTTGATGGAGAAAAGCCGGAGCTAACAAAGCTCCGACTCCCCTAGGTGGCTTGTAATCGATGTTAAGCATTGAAAACGAGCATCACCGGAGCTAGGGGGGCTAGCCGTCGACGCTAAATAAAAGATGGTGAGAAGACCCCACAAACAGAGTCTGCTGCCGACAAAATACGTGTTGGCAAAGGTCACTGCCGGAGCTACTAGCTCCGACACCCCGGAGGAATAATTATCGATGCTCTACGCGTTGATAGGGACTATTGTCAGAGCTATTAAGCTCCGACGATAGACAATGTCGGAGCTTCTAAGCTCCGACAACCTCATGGGGCCTTCACTATCGAAGACTTCAGACCTACACTCTACAAGTTCGAAGCAAATGAGTCTTCAACAAAATACAATATCCTCTTGGTACATGTTCACAATCAAATTGTGTACATCTACCAGGGGGCCAAGTGAAGACAAAAGTGTTGAAGACAAAAAGTGAAATTCACAAAAATTTGGGGATTTCATTCATCTGGAGACAAGGGATTACAAAATTGAGGAAGAAAAAGAGAGAATACAAGTGGGAGCTATGGAGATGGTCCTAGACCCTATGGAAGAACTGGGCGACCTTCTGGGAAACCTCCGACACGTTGGCTCGGGCAGCTTCACCTTCTCCTTCAACGGGACCTTCAAGCACCGGGTCCAGAGGGAATTGGAGATTCCAGCTGGTGTAGCACGTCAGCACATACTCTGTGACGTTCTTCGCCAGGGATTGCCCCTCAACCTCCAATTGGTCCGCGATGACGTCGCCCGCCTTGGAGAGTTTGCTACCTGCCGAGCTCAACGCCTGCAAAGCTAGGTCCGGCTTCGGCTCCGGATCATCCGGATGCACGAGACTGAAGCCCATCGCTGCCAGCGCGTCATTGGCCTTGCCCAGGAACTCCCAAATCTGTAGGGAGTCCACAGTTCTCAAGCCCTTCAATTCTTCCAAGGACCTCCTGGCCGCCACCAGTTCAGAATTCTCGCGAGCGAGGCGCTCAACTTCTTTGGCATTTTGCTGAATCTTTTCAGCAACTCACTTTTCGAGTTTTCCGAGCTCCTCCTCCCGGAGGTGGATCTTGTTTCGGCGGTCAACTAGGTCCTTCTCCCTGCCCCTCACTTTCTTCTCCCTGGCTGCGATGGCACACTCTTGCTCGTAGAGTTCCTGCCCCCGCACCCAGGCCTTCTCCTCCTCCTTAGTGCAGCGCTCTTCCAATTTCTTGGTGCGCTCCTCGAGGCCCTTGTCAGCCAGAGCCACCTTTTTGGTGAGCTCCTCCTCCCTCCTCAAAACGTCATCCCACAGCTCAAGGAGTTTCTGCTCTTCATCTTCGAGCCTTTTCTCCCTCTCCTCAAGTGCCTCCCGGCGCTTGATGAGAGTAGTGTTAATGGCTTCCAGCCTTTCTTGGCGTTCATCAGCCGCACTATTAGCTGCTTTGGCCTGCTCATAAATGGCCTGGGATTGAGCATCAAGGGCGTGAGTCATGATCTCCCTGTCATCCAATAATTTGCCCCAGTACTCCAGGCGGACCTTCTCCCGCTTGATCCATTCTTTGTCATCTGCTAGCCTCGACTGTGCCAGCTTGGTCTCGAAGTAGAGCCAGTTACGCCACCGCCTAAGGGTTTGGCGCTCCTCTTCAAGATCCTTGCTGTCGTGGAAGAATGCCAGCTGAACTTGACGCAGACTGGAGCAGGCGTTGTCAATAGATAACGACAACGGGATAGGTTCCGGACCTGCTGGGGCCTCCTCCGCTGGTTCCAGCGGGTTTTCAGTTACAAAAATTGGGTCCCACTCCACAAGAGTGGTCCCCTGAGCCTCCATGGCACTAGGTCTGTGCTCCGGGATGGCCTCAGTAGCCATGGAGGAAGGTCCTGCCGATGAAGTTCCGACCTCCGGAAGTGGTTCCGAAGGCCCCGCCGCCAGATCTTCATTTGCCCCCTCAGGCAGGGGTCCAGCAACCTCTTCTGAGCACTCTGGCTGAGCCGCAGGTACCTCCGGTGTCGTCACTCCCGGAGCAGGAGCTTCTTCTGGCTCCGGCCTGAGCACCTCCTCTACTAGGGGCTTGAGCGCTAATGCCTCTGCAACAACCGGCTCGGGAGCCGGAAGATCTTCATCATCAACCGGCCCTACAGCCGAAGCTCCAACAACGATCGGCTCTGCGGCCGGTGCTTCTGAGGTAGCTGACCCAACCGCCGGGACTTCCTCGACATTGGGCGCGCACGCCGGGACTTCAATCACCTCAGGCTCATCCGCCGGAGCTTCGACAATTTCCGGCTCTAGGGCCGGAATTACTGCTTCCTCCGGCTCAACGGCCGGAGCTTCCATCATCTCTGCACCAAGACCCGGAGCTTCAACCTCTGGGGCAGGTGTCGCTGGCGCATCTTCTCTCCCACGGTCCGACACTACCACGGGAGTCTCTGGGGATGAGTCGAGGTCCATGACCACGACAGCTGGCGCCGGAGCTGTCGCAGCTTCAGCCACCACTTAGGGCGGCACCAGGACAGGAGCAGAAGCTTCCGCCCTCACAGCTTCAGCTACTGTGGCTAAGGGTGGAGCCTCACTCCTCTTCTTGGGAACACTGTAGATGATGGATGAAGAAACTTAAAAATAGTTACTACAACTAAACAACTGTCCAAGGTAAAGATTAAAAATTACCTTGGGAGGCTTCCGCACCGGCTTGCGCAGAACCTCTTTCACGGGCGTTCTGGGCTGACCATAGCCGCCGCCGGCGTGGAAGCTCCGGAAGGCCCCCCGGAACTCGTTGTAGCCACGGGCGTTTACCTAGTCGAGGCCTTCCTCGATCGGGAAGAACCCCCAGACCTAGAGGCCTCAACCGGCCTTGGAGCTGGAGTCGCATGCCCGGAGCTAGCACCCCGGGAGGACGCCGCTGCGGGTATAGTCGCAGAAGGAGCCTCAACCGGTTGTAGAAGACCTTCCTCTCTGAGGAGAAGGAGCCGATGCAGAGGTGGCAGGCCTAACGGACCTTCCGTCGGCATGCTGCAGCTTCCTCTTCCGGCTCAAGGGTTCGTTCGCTGGCTCCTTGCCCTTGCCGACGACCTCGACCCTTGGCTTCGGAGCAGGGTCGGAGCCACCTTCGGAAACCCCAGGGATCGCCACCCTGGAGATCGATCTTCTCTCGACGACACCAAGGTCGTCAAGCACAGGCATCTTCCGCCGGAGCTCCCTGCTGAACTCTACTTCCACGTTCAGAGGGAGAAAAGCTTATGGCGGAGTCAAGTCATCACCCGCGACGTTGATGCCGTGCTGGAACTTCTTGAGATGAAAATCCAAGGTTGTCCCCAACATGTTGGACTTTAGCCCGGTCTCGACCCGGTCGTCGTCCATCACGCTGTTGAGGGCCCAAGCGAGTTTTTCTCTCCTCTTTAGTGGTGCCCACCTGTTGACCAGGAAGTTACAAAACACCGCCTGAGGGGTTAATCCCCCTCCACGCACTGGCGGATCCTGGTTAGAGCAGGGTTGAAGGCGTCCGCCAGCACCGGAGCTTCACTCCATACTCTTGTGTCAATGTTGGGGAGGCCTTTGGGCAGCTCCAGCCTCTCGTGCTCCTCCACCCGGATGACTATCCAGTCCTTCTTCCAATCATCCCACTTCCCAGAGGGAAACGACCGGAGGTACTTGAATGGACACTTCTTGCGCTTAACGAAGTAGTAGAAGCCAAGGTACTCATTGCTTCTACCGGTGGTATGGACGGTGAAGAAGGTCCGGAAGAGTTCAATGCAGGGGGGATGCCCACCCACATCTCATAGAAGTGGACGAAGATAAACACAAGGACAATGGAGTGGGGGCCAAGGTGGTATAGCTGCAGACCATAAAAGTCTAGCAGCATCGAGAAAAAGGAGGAAAAAGGTGGGACCAACCCCACCATGGCGTACGAAGAGAAGTACACCATTTCACCGGTGTGCTCCTTCTCAAACAGGAGCTCTCCTCTGGCGCGGACCAGGCGGTTGAAGAAGTCCGAGGACCATCCCATGAGGGTCCGGACCTTCTTCAGGTCACCGTCGGTCTTCAAACGGCTCTCGCGGAGACCCAACTCCATCGCAACACAGCAAAGCAAGAGAGGAAAAGCGAGCACACGTTGGGAGTTTGAGTGCAAGAACAGATGAGAGGCGTAAAGAATTCCAGACGGTGCGCGCCTTCCTTCTTAAGTAAGCCATCGTAACGCTTGGATGGAAACCGCAAGGAAGTCGAAAATACTACTCAAAAATCCTACCCTGCCGATGACAAGAGGGCACGGGACCACTCCGACGATCAAGTCGAGGTTCTTACCCAGGCGAACGGTTGTCATCATGAGGCGGGAAGCCCGAAGGCGGCGGCCTGACAAGGCGCGCGGAACCGATATGATTTTCGTATCGGGAACCGGCGACCTTCAATTGCGTGAGATCCGCACGCCAAAGATCTCATCTGCCGTACACGGGATACGCCACGCGGTGAGGATTTAACTCCAAACCATTGCCAACGGCACATCCGAAGACCTTTGAAGACTCAGTTCAAAAGTCGCAAGGATGGACCCACCTCCGGCGGAATGACTTCACCCAAGGGGTCTTCCCCGGAGGTGGGCCCAGGGGGCCACTGTCGGTATCCTGGGAACCATACACCCCTTGAGATTACAAAGATCTCGAGGGAAAGGCATCTAATTGATTTGAAGACCTTCGGAGGCCCACATGTGAGACATAACCGGACCCGCTTCTCCAACATGGTTAGTCCCAGGGTCGCCACGTGTACTATCAAACCGGAGCTACTGCCCACAAGGGGGAAGCTTCGGGCTATGTACCGAAATGGCACCCCCGGACCTAACCCCAGACCGAGGGAAGCTCTGGAACTGACACGTGTCAGGTAGCTCCGGAGCTATCTGTTTCCCACAGTACGCTCTGGAGCTACCACGTGTCCAATCGTCGGATCTTCAGCCTCTAACCTTCAGATCTTCAAAGGGGAATCAAGGACTTCAAGACCCGATCAAGTTTCATTAATACTAAATTAATGACACATGATCGGACGACCTTAATTACCAGTTACGGTGCTGTCAAAACCCATAACTCGGTCATTAAGGGAAATTAAACGTGTTGAATGTGTATCAATATCAGTAACCGCCGGGGCCACATGTCGCGCCAGGCTAACTTGTAACAGCCTGTCCTTGTACTATAAAAGGACAGGCCGATGATACATAGGACACGTTCGATACACGCTACACACACTCCATACACTCTTTGAACTCACTTTGAGCTCAGATAACCAATACAACACCAACACATCCCGTGGAGTAGGGTATTACGCTCAGGCGGCCCGAACCACGTAAATCTTCGTGTCTATTGTGTCATTTACAATTCACCTTCTTGAATCTCCGCGCGCCCACACCGAACCTCAAACTCCTTCAACACTTTAGTAGTGTCGGGAGATCTGCCGGATCAAAACCACCCACACGGGATAAATCGTTTGTGTTCTTGCTTTGTGTTCATTGTTCTTATTCATCACACAATCTAGGATTTGAATCAATATTATTACTTTACGTTGAATCAATAAGTATAAGATTGAATTGTGATACATCTTAGTCCATAATCTTGCAACACTTCAATTAACTGTATATTTCCGCTGCATACATCGTAGAATCAAATTAATCGATCAAACTTAATCAACCTAGTCGGTACCCACCGGACTAGTCCACACTTTACTGGACTAGTCAGATATCTCAAGTTTTGTTCTGGTGGTTAAGTGTTGCAGGTTCTGACAAAAATTTAAAAAGGCCTATTCACCCCCCTCTAGGCCACATACATTTATTATTGTTATTTTTTTCTTTCAAAAAATTGGGTGTTACAACAACCTACTGAAGTGGATATAGTTACTCGCTCTTCGAAGGTTACTCTCTTTGTCACTTCTGAGAGTAGCCCACCTTACCTATTTAAAGGTAGACATAGTAGGTTAAGAACACTTCAAGATGAGAAACTTGAACCTTTGCTAATACATAGCAATTCATATTTCTAAGTGGTGGTTAGAAGGATCAGAGATCTTCTTGCTAACATCCTTATCCGGACACCATCAAACTTGATCAAGACATGAAAGTAGCATTCCTTGTTTAGCATCTTTCATGACCAAGTTACTCAGTCCATGTGTACCTGGGATACTTCTTATTGTGTTGGAATTGTGTTACCTGCTCTTGCTCAAACTACAAAAATGAATGTGACATACCTTATGCATAATTCCCCGGGGGATTGCGTTGTGTTTGCATAACATCATCTGATTTGTGATGCATCATGATACATGAGTAATATTAACTTTTGAGTAAGAATATGTAACCCCATTCATATACTTAAGTAGTGTCTAATATTCTTGAGTTGTGAACAACTCTCTTGTTCACAACGCCACATACTTGGTTCATTATCTTGAGTGATACAAGGGAAACCATACTTGACACCCTTGTGACCAAATTAGCATTGTTCCTTTACCTTTGACTTGTTGAGACTCAATGTCCTTGATTGATGTAAATTGAGTATTTTTAGTTTGCGAGGAGTCTCCTTATAACTCCTCAACCTCTCGAGAACGTTGCATTCTCTCTACTCACGAGATTATCGCTTGATTGCCAAGCTGATGGAACTCCTTGATTTGTAATGCATGGTGACATTGCTTTGTCCAACAACCTTGTACTCACTATGTATTGAGTGTCTTTGTACTTTGATGACATGATAGAACCAGACCTTAATTTCTCTTACGTCAGTGCAAAGTGATTTCTCCTTTGACCTACTTGTTGAGATAATCATTTTTTTTTCAAGTTAATCATTTCTTGTTTGAATCTCACAATACACCTTGATGCCTCTTAGAGCAAAATACCCAACCAAATCCTTAAGGACTCAGCCAGAACAAAGTAAGTAGCGAGGATAGATACACCATCTATTGTGCGTCATCTTTGAGATCGAGATAAGTAGGGAGCAAAGATTTGATATTGAGAATCAAGATAAGGACAGTAACGTCTTCAAGAGAGAACACCAATTACTGAAGCCAATAATTGTAAAGTTGAATGCGTCTTCCATATAGAAATTGGATACATCATTTAAGAGTGGAGAAGAAGACTTCAGAACATCATCAGAGATGTATAGGGAGAAGACATAGATTTACAATTCCACCTCGTGTACATCAAGTAGCTGACTTCAAATCACTCGGAAGGAGACTCTTATAACTAGGAAATATGATTCTTCTTTACATGGATAGCAAGAGCCTCAAGTAAATCCATAATCATAAGGAGTTTGATTTGAGACAGTAAAGACTATTGGAGTTGATGTAAGGTTATGAACTTGAGATTCAATATCGTCCGAGCATGGCCAACGTGGTGAACGATACATTAATATGCAAAGCTCATATGCATAACGTGACTCTCATATCGACGGAAAAGGAAAAAAACAAGTATAGACTTGGTTCCCCATGGATCATTGTGTCAGCTTACCTATACCTACACTCCGAGAGAGGATAGTAGAGGTTCAGAAGAAGGATAAGGCAATGTCTACAATTAGAACGGAAGTTAAGAAAAAAATGTTATACTTCGGGAGGATGAATAAGGAATTGGACGTTGTAGTTTACAAGGTATTTTGAGGTAACCACACCGTCGAGTGATTCTCATAGGAAGGTGATGAGTTGCAATGGACTACCAGTAGTTCGAACATGTTATCGTCATACTTACGATAACATTCTTTACATCCTCAGTTCTTCACTTTGAATCTCGAGACTAGATTTCTTTAAGGGGGAAGGATTGTAAAAGCGCACATTTGGAAAAGAGCAGGAATGCAAAAATACAAATTTGAAAAATTTAAAGTTGAACTAGAAAGTTAAATATAATGAATAATGTTAATGAATACTTGATGCCTAGAATATGAACCTTAAAAACTTTATAAACAGTTTGGAGAATGATTAGCGTATGAGTGGAATTAAAGAATTAGGTACATAATCATGGAGATTCAAGAGGTCCAAGTCAAAAATCAAAGTTAGAAGTTAGGTTCAAGTTTAAACTCTTTTCAGCTTAGAGGAAGCAAGTTCAAGTTTGATTTATGGTGCAAAAGAAATTATATTTTGACTGCATCTTAATGTTGAAATTTGAGACAGTCAAACTGCAGAATGGATTGCACCATTAGATTCGCCATATTCAAATTAGTCAACATGTAAATTTTGGGGATTTTTAGACTTCGTTTGCTATTATGAATTTCTATACGAAGTGTGCAGCAGTCATGTCAATGACAGGTGGGGCCCACCTGTTAGAAGGCCCCACCGGTCAGCCTTATCATGACCGAGTCCTTAGCTTTGATTCAGCGGCAAGGCACTTCACGACCCACCAGACCGCTCAGGCTGGTTTCTATCTTTCTTTTTCCTCTGCTAGCTTCTATCGGAAGGAAACCTGCTCGTCTCTATCGTGAAGCAAGCAGCACCCCTACCGCTCAGGCAGGGTATGTCGCAAAAAAATATGTAGTATCGCAAAATAATTTACTTATTAAGTTAATAATTATAAAATTTAAATAATTTTATATAGAAGTAGTAAATAACGTGGTAAGTCTCCAATTTATAAATTTACAATATAAATAGGTTAGATGTAATTATTGTAGTTCAAAGATAAAAACATAAAATAGCCTTACAATGCTACTTGTTTGAATTCTTTAGTCGTTGTTCTCTAAATAACAAGAATTCTTGATTATACCATCTTCATGATAAGCATAATCCTTTTTGCTGATGTACCAATAGATTACTAATAAAATTATAAGAGAACAAGAAGAACATAAATAATTCATCTAATTACAATAAAAAATATGTATAACAAGAAGAGTACATACAAAGACAAATATAAAATAAAACCAGAGTTTGTCAGGATTGGACCCGTCAGAGCATGCAGGTAGCCGGTCATTGAAGCTAGCCACGGGACGCTAGCTCACTGTTGCAGTTTCATTAGTCACGTACCTAAGCTGGTTAACACACAAGAACTTTTGATGGTATACGCAGAACTGCCCTCTACCTGTGCTTGGCTGGCCCCAAGGTATGCCGGGGCCTACCCGGCATACTATGTGGCTATGCCACTGGCTCCAGCGCACACCATGACTGCGCTTCACCGATCGCCGTGCTGCCCCATTGCTTCCCGCCTCCTGCCGGCGCCCAAGTTTGCGCCCGCGCCCCAGCTCGTGCCCGCGCTTTGCCTTCCCCTAACACGGCGAGCCCGTCGCCTGCCGTGCGCCGTTTTCCCCGCGCCACGATACGCGCCCTGGCGCCCGATCCGGTAGCTCGCGGGCCTACTGCTCGCGCAAGCTGGCCCCGCACCGCACCTCGCCGTGCTCCGGTTTGTCGCCCTCGCCTTGCTGCGCCCTGGCGCTGCTGCTGCCGCGCCCGCACATCTGCTGTAGCGCTCCTTGCTCGCGTCCCGTCCTGCTGCTGCCGTGCTCACGCCGGGCACGCGCCGCCGTGGGCCTTGCTGCTCCAGCGCCCGGCTCCTCCCCAGCTCCGCCGGTACACCATGGCCGCGCCGCTGCCTTGCTCGTTTCACCTCAGCTCCAACCCATCGCCGTTCTGCCCTTGCGCTGCACCACCGCCCTGGCCAAGCTCCGCCTTGCCGCCACCGCGCGCACGCGCTGGGCCTGCTGCTCTCCGGCCCTTGCTCGCCCCTCGTTCTGGCCGCAGCTGCGCTGGCAACTCGCGTTGCGCCGTCCTGCACCTTGCCGCGCTGCGGCCTCCACGGCAACGGCCGTCCGCCACTGCTCGCGCCATGCCTGCCGCTCGCCCACGCGATGCCAGCCGCGCGTCGCCCCGCCAGCGCCCTGCCGCGTCTCACCAACCCCTGGTCGTCAGCACGTGCCTCACCGAGCCATCCGCCGACGACCCTCGACGTGTTCCGGCCCTGGCCGCCGTCCACGCCGTCTCCTAGGGCGTTGCCACAGTTTCACGTTCAGCTGCGACTCGTATTCATCTTCCGCCTCTGCGCATTTGCCCAGTTCCTCCGCGACCAGTATAAGGCTTTGATGGACCGCCGATGGGAGCTGTACTCTCAGTTTATCGACCTGAAGAAGCATCCTCTGGGTTTGAGTTAATGGGTATGCATCGGCATCGACAACACCGCGTCGATTACATGGAATGGGGCACCAGGTGCACGCTATTGTTCTCTTGTTGGTGATTTAATCAGTGGTCATTAACTGGTAACTGTGCACGAGAAGGCCATTTGGGACAAGATGATTTTGGGTACCGGTTTATCGTTCTTGAAGATAAGCTCAGAGAAGGCAAGAAGCAGGTGACTAGTTTGTTTCCAGGAGAATAATGATGTGGATGATTATGATAAAGGTGACAATGGTATTGATGCTGAAGAATTAATGCGTAGATCCAAAGAAGAATACTGGGAACCTGGAGAAATTCGGTCACACGAGTCTCAGTTAGAGATGGTAGTCAGGATATATGAGCACATGTTTGGCCCGATGTAACACCCACTCTTTTTTAAGAAAAAAATTGTAAAATGAATTCATTGGCAAGAGATAAAAACATTTTCTTTGGAATGAAATTTATATAAGGCATCATGTTTGAATGATTGTGTGAATTTTTTTAAATCTAAATTCGCTAGAAATTCAGTTTACAAGTTCAAATCATAAAGAGGAAGAAAAAGAAAACAGAAAAGAAAAAGAAAAAGGGAAAGAAATTGGAAAACCCCTCCTGGGCCGAATTCCCGCCCCGGCCCAATTCCCTCCCTTTCCCCATGCCGACCCGCGTCTCCTCTCCCCTCCCTCTCTCTGCCACCCGGCCCCGCGCGTCAGCCGCTCGCCCACGCCCTCTCTCTTCTCCCCGTCGCTGACAAACCGGTGTCGCCTGTCAGAAGCTTCGTCTCCGCCGCATCGCGCGCGCGGTAACGCACGCGCGCGATTACACCGCACCGCCCACTACTCCCCCTCTTCATTTCCGGCCGTTTCACCTCAATCAAGAGTGGAATCGTGCTCAGATGACCGTCGCCCGCTTCTACACCGTTCCCCTATAAAAACCCGCCCCCCCACCCCAGATTCCTTCACCCCGACGCCCGAAACCCTAGCACTGGCGAGCTCGGTAATGCCGGCCGCGTTCCGGTCGTTCCATCCAATTCCACGCCTCGGGAGCTTGTCAAACATCTTCGTCGTGTGCCTAGGGACCCGGCAGACATCATTGTTGGGGAGGAACGCCACTGCGTCGCCGATTACATCGGGCGCCATCGAGCTCCGCCGCTCCCCATCGTTGTCGGCCATCTTCCGCCCGATTTCCGGCCTCGCGAGCCCCTGTGGTGAGACCCCCTTGCTTCCCTCTTCCTTTTGCGCCATTTAGATGTGCTCTATAGAGTTCCTAGGGTTGATTTTGGTCACCGCCAGCGAGATCGCCGCCGCGCGCGCGTAGCAGCCGCCGCGTGCGCATAGCCGCCGCCGCGCGCCGCCCTGCGCCACCGCTTCTGTCATTCGGGGCGACGTGGCCCTCTATCGGTCGTTCAGTTTGAATGGGCAGCCGAGATTAAAACACCCCGTACCCTTCAGTCTTTTAAATCTGGGCCGTCCATTTTAAATCCCACGACCCACGTTTAAATCTTCTTAGCCGTTGGTAGATTAACAAAGAAGCCCCTGGACTTTTAAAACTAATTACAGATTGGTCCAAACATTACAGAATTAACACTGAGCTTTCTGGAAATTAGGAAAATACTGGATAATTAAATAAAAAGTGTTTTAAAGCCCCTGGAATATTACAAAATAGAAAATAAATTCAGGAAAATTGTAGAATAATCCCTGGACTAAAAAAAAATTATTTTTAGCCTCTGGAACTGTTCTGTTTTTACAGAAAAACTCCTAATAGTTCTAGAAATTAAATAAAAGTCCTTAATTTATATAAAATAATTATAAAAATATATTTAAATATGGTTAATTTATTTTCATTTCTGTATTATTTTTATGAATCAATTTAAATTGCTGAATTATAAAATACTTTTTAAGTGTATTTAATTCATAAAAATTGATTTGCACATAGAAATAATTATAAAAAATGGTGTAAAAATTGTAAAATGTACATTTTATGTTATAAATCTATTTTAAGCATATTTTGAAGGAGAAAAATTTCAATAAAATAGTAATAGTTTTGCAGTAAATATAAAAATGGTATAAAAATTGTTAAAAATATGTTTTACTCAATAAATTTCATTTAACTCTAAATTCTCAATAATTGGTATTATGCCTATAATTTAAATTAACCATAAAATCACTTTTGCGTAGGAATTTATGTTTAATTGAATTGTTTGCATTCTATGTGTTCTTATTGTATGTTATTATTTCATGCATTGTCGTAATCTAGAGTCGGGACCAGAACCGACACTTAATCTTCAAGAGCAACAATTTCCTGTCGACCACCACACTCAATTTCGAGGCAAATTCCTTGACCATCTTGCACCCTTTTTGTTAAGTTTTAGTTAGATGCATGCTAAATTAAAATATGAATCATATGCTATGTTTCCCTAGTTTTTCCCAATAATTCATTGTCGCTTGGTTTGGGTGTTTTACTATTAATTAGTTTACGCATAGCCATGCTTAATTGAAATATGATCCATATATCTACAAGTCACATTTGATGTATTATGATTCATGAATTGATGGCAATAATGAAATTTATTAGATAGGAATCTGATAGGGGGTTTTGAATGGATTGGTGCATGCGCGCACAAGACCTTGGTATGGGGCTTGACACCTATCGGATTCTAAGGACCAGTTTATGGAGGAAGTTGCTAAGCCTTTTAGTATCACCACATAATTGTATATGGGACAACTTGCTTTAGTAATTTGGTCTCTCCCGATGTAGCATAGGTAATTGAACGGGCGGGGAATGGGTTCAGAATTCAGCCTTGGGATCCGCATGGCTCAAGAGTGGGCTTCTCCTGGCGGAGGGAAAATAGACTCCAGGTACCGAAGCGGTGAAACCTTAGAGTACCCATTACAAGTCGGGAGAACCATCGGAAACACCTCGTAGTGATCTCCTGGCCACACACCTTCGGAAGTGTGTAACATGGTTAGCTACCACGGGCATCAGGGAGTTTTACCTTAGTCCACCTGGCAACAGGGGATGAAATCACGAACTGTGGGTAAAGGATACACACTCTGCAGAGTCTTGTCAAACTGTCTAGACAGCCGTGCTCACGGACACGAACGGGTTGGAACCAAATTCATAATTAGCACTCATGGTTACATAATGGATGGTTTGGGTTTGTTCTTACCTGGTTATTTTGGGATGTTGGTTGGGAATTTCACCTAGATGTAGGTGCTTAACAACATTAAGAGTAGGTTGTAACTGCTATAGTGCTTTACCTATTATTTGCCTTCCTTGTTGTGAACCACATGTCATAACTTCCCAACTTGCGAGTACCATTGGTACTCAAACTTGTTAGTTGCATATTCCCCCCAGTCTACGAAGACGAAGAGGTGGAGAACTAGGACTTCTACGGAGACCCCGATGAAATGTTCTAGGCTGGCGTTCCCCCGTGCAATGCCTGTGCTTGGAGCCCCTTTTACTTGTTTTTCCGCTGCTTGTACTTTTCTTTTAGACCTGGAAGGTCATTTATGTAATAAGGTGATGTACTCGAACATGGCATTATTTATGGTATTTCACTTTCGTCTACACATGTATGATTTGAACTGATGCTGGCATACATGTGGAAAGCATTATGGTTATCTTCTTATTACCAGGTGTGACAAAGTGGTATCAAAGCCGTGTTGCCCGTAGGACGCAAGTCTAGATAGATAAGGACAATTTAAGGACTTTACTATTTTCAAATATTATCAATTATGAAATTTTCTTTGTATTCTTTACCTTGTACTTGTTTCACTTACTCCTTAATTTTGTTTATTACTGACACTCTCTTGTTTTAAAATTTTAGATGGCCAACGTCAGGAGAACCACCCGCATGTCCACTGGAGGATATGTACCAAACCGTAGGATTGCTGCCTGCCGCACCCCACTCAACGACCCCCGACGTGCAGTGGTGATTCACACTGATGGAAGAGCTGCAGGACAACTTCGACTTCAAGCTATACTATGTGATGCCGACTACAGGCACGAGAGACTGTCACTCACCTACGACTCAATCAGGATGTAGCGCCCCTACATGCTAGAGTGGTCATGCAAGCTGTTCGTCTACTATGGAGATGAGCTACTCAAGGTGCACCGTACTCCTGCCTCGAGGAGCTACCGTCGTCATGCTGAACAAAATGTCAGTTGGGAGGACATCACTTTCTGGAGTCACTCCTACTGGTACCAGTTGAGGAACACCTTGCACGCCTACACACCCCAGCGTCCAAGTGGTACTGGCAACTTCGTCAACAGGTTCATGGAGTGACCCCTGGACCTTCCACAGACTCACCAGGCAGTTGATGATGTGGAGCACCTCAGCATCCGACTCCAAAAGGCTCAGCAGGAGATACAGGATGTTCGTGACCTCGCTGCACACAATGAGAGGTTGGTGAGGAAGTATCGTCGGATCACTGACGAGGACCCTGATGGCTATGCTTCTGACACTTCCACATGGATCCCAGACTACCCTGACCACCGTGTCGGTCGTGGCGATACTAATTCGACCAAACTTTAGACGAGGAGCCATCTTCAGAGGAGCCTTCTGTGCCGCAGCAGCCCGCCAACTCCCCTCCACATGGCAACGAGTCCCTTGGAAACAACTCGGGGTATGATGGAGATGATGATGAATACCCAGATGAGGAATCTGAGGAGGAGGATCTCAAGGAGCGAGAGTAGACTTCGACCCATCCCTACGACTCAAGATTAAGACATTTACCCATCATTTGTAATAAGAACAATGTAGTGACGTATCTATGTAATCTTGAGTTGTATGATTTGCTTTGAGAACTTGATTATCCATGTTTGAGTTTGCTTAATGAAATGACTTTTGTTGCTCATATTCCTTATTGATGCATATAGTGGGAAGGTCGTATAGAATAGTTTCTCTCTCATCTTCTTATTCTATAACAACACCCCAACCTCAGATGGTAGGAAGAGGAAGAGGACGTGGACATGGAGCGCCACCCAATCAAAGCGATGGCAATGCAGCTGCAGATGATGCAAAATTTGACACAAATTGTGAACAACATGCAACAGGCTCAGCAAGCACCACCACCTCCTCCACCACCACCACCCCCACCCCCGATATCTTTCTTAAGAGACTTTATGAACACTCAACCTCCACGCTTTTCCAATGCTGTGGAGCCTATGGATGCTGACGACTGGATGAAGACAATTGAAAATAAATTGAGGATTGTTCAATGCGAAGGAAGGGAAAGAATACTATTGGCATCACACCAACTCCATGGACCTGCAGCTGATTGGTGGACCGCTTCCACTGCAGCTCATGACAATCCAGACAACATCACATGGGAGGAGTTTAGAGAAAACTTTTGCAATCATCATGTATCTGAAGGGGAGATTCAAGCTAAGCGTTTGGAGTTCCTAGCACTGAAGCAAGGGAAAATGAACATACGGGGGTATTTGAACAAGTTTACACAACTATCTCGGTACGCCCCTGGAGATGTTGATACTGATGCTAAGAAGCAATTCTATTTCAAGAAGGGACTGGACAAAGAGATACAGTTGATGATGTCTTCCAGTGACTATGCTAGCTTTCAACATCTGGTGGACAAAGCTTTTACTGTGGAAAGAAAGAAGAAAAAATGTGAGGGAGAAGACCGCAAACGGAAGATGATGATGGGACAATCTTCAAGCAACAATCATCCTCGCTTCAACCCACAGCAGTCGGGACACATGAGTCGTCCCATGGGTAATAGTCAAGGTCAGCGATACTCCAACAACTCTTCATTCGGACCTCAGGCGCAGTACGCTCGCCCACAGTACCAGTAGATGCAACCACAACCCCTATCAACAATGCCCCATGTCTTCAAATCCTTGACCAATTGGGCAACCGCAGCAGAATCAACAAAGAAACAAGGCTCAAGACACCAGTGCTCGGGGAGCTTGCTACATATGTGGTGACAAGGGACACTACTACAATAACTGCCCGAAGAAACCATCGCAGCAGAACCAATCCAGAGGAAGGGTTAATCATGTTGTTTTGGAGGAAGCCCAAGACGCATCAGATGTGGTGATCGGTACGTTCCCTGCTGATTCCCATCCTTCTACAGTATTATTTGACTCTGGTGCAACACATTCATTCATAGCAAAAGAATTCATAAGAAGACATGGAATTCCTGTTACATTAATGACCCAAGTATTAGTAGTCAACTCTCCTGGAGGAGAGATGCTGACAAGGCAAGTATGCTCTAATGTAAGCATAAGCATTAGGAGGGTAGCATTCTTAGCAAATCTTATAGTGCTGGAGTCATAAGGAATAGACATTATTTTGGGAATTGATTGGTTAACCAAGTACAAAGGAGTGATCCACTGTTCCACCAGAACAATATGCTTAACTCATACAAATGGCACAAATGTGGAGTTTCGTCCTGATCAAGCACCAGTTTAGAAAATACGACTCAATCAAGTTGAGGGAGTACAAGAGATTAAAGTTGTCTGTGACTTTTCGGATGTGTTTCTTGAGGAACTACCGGGTATGCCCCCTGATAGAGAAATTGAATTCATCATTGAATTAGTGCCTGGAACAGCTCCAATTTACAAGCGACCATACAGGATGGATGCTAAACTGTTGGCAGAGTTGAAGGATCATATCAATGAGTTGTTAGAAAAAGGATACATTCGTCCTAGTTCCTCACTCTGGGGAGCTCTAGTGATATTTGTGCCCAAGAAGGATGGCACACAGAGGTTGTGCGTGGATTATCGTGCTCTCAACGCAGTAACTATGGAGAATAAGTATCCTCTACCAAGGATTGAGGGTTTGTTTCACCAGTTGAGAGGTGCATGTGTGTTCTCGAAAATTGATTTGCGTTCGGGGTATCACCAATGAAAGATGTGACCCTCAGACATACCCAGTACAACATTTGTCTCAAGATACAGACTATATGAATATACCGTCATGTCCTTCGGTTTAACCAATGCCCCTGCTTATTTCATGTACCTTATGAATAAGGTGTTTATGGAATATTTGGACAACTTTGTCGTGATGTTCATTGGTAACATCTTGATATTCTCCAAAAATGAAGAGGAACATGAGGAACACCTGAGATTGGCCTTACAGAAGCTTCGTGAACATCAATTGTATGCAAAGTTAAGTAAATGTGAGTTCTGGTTGGAAGAGGTGTCATTTCTAGGACATGTTCTATCAAAAGGAGAAATAGCAGTAGACCCGTGCAAAGTGAAAACTGTTCTGAATTGGAAAACACCAAAAATGTTAGGGAAATCAGAAGTTTCTTGGGAATGGCTGGCTATTATCGCCGGTTCATCGAAGGATTCTCAAAAATATCTCATCCGTTAACCAAGTTACTTGAGAAGGGAGCTGTATACAAGTGGACACCGGAATGTGAAGCTAGTTTTGCAGAGCTAAAGAAAAGATTGACCACTGCACCTGTGTTGGTTATGCCAGATATATAAAAAGAATTTGCAGTTTATTGTGATGCATCTGGTTGTCTTCTTATTACCAGGTGTGACACCCGAATGGTCCACAAACAGAGGAGCTTGGTGAAATACCTGATGCTCAGACAAGATTCAATGAGTGGAAAGCCTCACAGAAGACTGACTCGACAAGTCTGTCGCCATCGTATGATATCATTGTTCATTGATGCTGGGCAGCCCTTTGATATTTTCAATATTGTAACAGATTGAGGTTCCTTTGAGAAGTTTCAATCAAAAAGAAACCGCCCACTTGCTTACTGATATGAAATGAGGAAAGGGAGAAAGCATGGCTTGAAAAATATGTCCCGACGATTTCTCATAAGGACAAGTACAAGATTTAGTGTAGTGCTCCTGGTGGTGCTTTGGTACATGTTCCTGTTTGGGCTACATATGTTCTTTCGGATGCTGAAGGGAAGTCATCCTATGCAGTTCACTGGGAACCCCCTCCTACAGAAAAATAAAAAAGGAGGTTCGGAAATTCTGTAACTAAAGAATGGTTCTCTTAGGATATATGAATGTCATATCAACATTAATGGATCAAAACAAAAAGATTCATCTTTCCAAGAGTTCACATCCAAAGTCCTACCTCATATAAAGAATGCTGGATATAATACAATCCAGATAATTGGAATTGTGGAGCACAAGGATTACTCCTATGTTGGCTATAAGGTTACAAATTATTTTACATCAGTAGCAAATTTGACACCCCAGATGACTTCAAGAAATTAGTGGATGAGGCACATGACCTTTGGGTTACTGATGCTTCTTGATATTGTCCACTCCTATGCATTGGTGGATGAACTGGGAGACAATGCACAAGAACTGGTGAAAGAGAGTATCGTCCTGATGACAACACTTATATCTCACTGATTGAAGAACTTACCACTGAAGATGAGCAGACAGATGTCGATGCAGTTGTGACCTGAGTTTACTACGAAGCGGGTAGGCACAATCTAGCACAATCTAGGCCGCACGATCTGATTCATGCAATAGTATTTATGTAACCTCTTGTATAGATCGTTCACGTTCAGTAGACCTCTCTTGACATCCACTTTTGATAGTATACATTTCTGTAGCATATTAGAATCTTAGAGAACGATGTATTAATTATATTTTTCTGTATATGTGCATCATCATATCACTAGATGGTGTGACAAAGATCGACGAGGAGCACTACTCGGAGGAGGACTAGCATGGACCCTGTAGCAAGGACAAGATTTGCTCAAGCAGCACCCAAGCGCAAAATTTCCCCAAGCAACAGCAAATATGAGGAAGAAAGAAGAATGACGATGAGCTTCGCCAAGATGATCAAACACTGACTTATTGACATTTACACTAGCGCAACCTAAGACAAGCCCGGTTTGAATTTAAGTTGTTAATATGTTTTGCTTTTAGAATCTATATGATGGTGAGTGTGCATTAAGTCTAGGGATGTATGATAATCCACATGCATGACCCAAACATACCTGGAGTCTGGATAGAATAGGACTTTATATGATTATAGTTGCTACATTAAAGTTAAGGAATGAGATGGAATAAGATTGAGAAAAATGGATGGAAGAAAGTGAGGAAAGGAATGGAGAGGATATGGTTAATTTGAGACCGGGCAGGTGGGTAGGAAGCAGCAGCCCAGACATATGTGTGCATAGGCCTGCCTGTGTCGATTAAGGAACGTATCGTGTGTGGCTCTGCTGGGCAAGTTTGAATATGTACTGGATGCATATTGGCTCTAGTGGACCCAACAAACTGATGTAACTTGTTAACCTGAGTATTGAGGCATACCCTACCGTCTTAGACATCACCACTCATGTCATGAGGAGAGCAAAGATCACTACAGCATAGGTCGTCATGTGAATCTTGCTGCCGGGATGTTGGGACCAGTTTAGTGCTTGGGTGTCTTGTGAAAGGTGGCTATACACAGCGTCAACAGAATTGGTTGATCCCCTCTCTCAGACGAGCGTGTATGTCGTGCAAGCCGGGTGTATTTTGATTCAAATCACCATCTCTCGCAGAAGAGATCATACTTGTTCATTGCGCTGCGACATAGTAACAACTGGAATTCACTACAGGAAACGCGCAAAGAAATGTCAGCCTTATTTCCGTCGATAAGCTACAGTAACCGACGAGTTTAGAGTAAGAACATCAACCTACCGATGGCCATAGCCGTCGACTGTTGTTCGACATTCTTAAGGACTTATATCCGTCGATGCCGACGACTTTAGGCCCTTAAAGCCGTCGGGCACCAGATCCCGATGAATTTAGTTTGAAAACCAGTTAAGACCGACGGTCATAAAGCCATAAATGCATCGGCCAGCGGGTCCCAACGTATTTATTGGGCTTAAAAGTGTCGGCCCCCGAGCGTACTAACGGACATAAGGTGGACACGCGTGCGCCTGGGGGCCATATATCCATTGGTCTGGGTGCAAAACCGACGATCATATAGCAGTTATGACCGTCGGCCTGCTCGACACCAACAGCTTTACAAGTTTTTTTTTCTTAAAACTACGACTGCTTTCGCTGCCTCCCCGGGTGGGGAGCCTCTCGGCCATACAGGCCACAATCCCAAGCATTCAACAAGGCATACATGCCACAATTTTCAACAAGCCATACAATCCATCCAACTCCAGCAGCCATCAAATACACAAGCAGCAAATAAAACATTCAACACAAGTCCAACAATATATACAACAGTTCAACACAACAGCAATAAAACGACAATACAAAACACAATAAAACATTAATTTCACATAGTCATACAACAACTAACTTCGATATCACAATGAGTTCACATCCAAATTACTCCAAAGGACCATTGTGAAGATTAATCCACTTCCATGTCATTTTTCGAACCTCCACCACTTGCACTTTCGGCATTCAAATTGATGAAATCATCACAACCATGAGGCGTTACATGACCGGAACTCTACCAGAAACAAATAAAAGTTAATTTTGCATTAATAGTTACAATTCATATGTCTCAATCTTTCTAAAATTCACAAATGCTCAACTCACATGTGTAATTGACTTAAAGGTATTACCAACCATGTAATTGAATAAGTCGCTAAGTATTATTCAAATTAAGCTACGCTTTCATTAGAGCTAATGATTTAGTGATCATACCGCTGTGGAGCTCGGAGGTGTTGATGGTTGACTATGTCCTGAAGCGAAGGGCAACGATTGGAGAACACCTGGATAAGGCTGCAATCTAGGGGCCAACATTGACATGAATCCCTGAGATTGTGGAAGATAAGCTTCACCACTCTGGGAACCCTGAGACAAATATGATTAGTATTTCGTACTATAAGTCGAGTTAATAAGAAATGTGGTTATACCTGTGAAGAAGAGCCAACTTGTTGTCCAGGATGCATCGGACGAGGCATACCGAACTGCGATACAAAGCCACCTTGAGGGAAGAACTGCATAAAGTAAAAATATTCAGTTACTGACTTTAACACAAATATGGTAATAAGTATACCAACTTAAGTAAAATAGTACTTTACCTGCGACTTCATCTCGAACTGAGGTTGTTGTGTCATATTAAACTGAGTTCCAGTGTTGCCTTCACCCGAGAACTACACGAAGGAAACTATTCGTGAACTCTTAAGTAGAAATAGTTTGTAAATGAATAAACTATTCAATTGTTAAGATTACAAGTTACCTGCATCATATACAAATACTGCATCTGCTGCTGCATCTGTATTTGCTGTTGTTGTTGCATTTGCAGCTGTTGGTGTTCCACTTTCTCCTCGTACACTCTTAATTTTTCTTTCAATTCCTCATCTGCAACACGAGATTGACTCGAACTGGAAGTAGAAGACTGTCGTCCCACATAAGCGTCACGCTCCACATAACCGTCGCCTAATCCAAGTCTACAAAAAATACAAATGTGATGAATCGATGGTAATTAACCTTTAAACAATCATTATCTTTACACATACCTCCCATTCGGTATGCCTCCGCCAGCTTCTTACGCCGCACTCACATCCAACAACGCTCTTAGATAATCTACGTCATGTCCATGCTTTTTCTTGAGACACTCAACATATTTTGTCTGCAAGAATAAATTAAGTTCATGAATGAATGTAATAAAATATAGATTTAGTTCATAGATAGAGAGCACTCAACACACTTACCACTTTTTGTGTTGCCGCCTCGTCACACAACTGCTCCGGGCATGTCGGATCTGTGCCTCTGTGCCCCTTGAGGTAAATCTTGATAAAAGAAGGAGTGATACCGGTTTCAGCTTCTTGCAACATCAAAATACAACATCAGTTCAATCAATGCATTTTTTTGAAGCAATTTTCAAGTGATTGTAATAGTTCATACCAATTGTTGTGCCATCTGCACATGTCCATCTGCCCCATAACGTTGTAGTTCAGGATTGCTCTTCCGGTTGCTTCGGCTTCTCTTCAAAATATTTTGAACTCCTTCGGTGCCCAGTATTCAAATAGTCATTCCCAAGCTACCATATCTACACAGATCCAATCCACACTACTCTACATGTACTCATGCTTCTGCAGATAAATTGTAGCTGCTCGCATGTTTGTCATGGGCTGACACAACCTGGTCTTGTAATACACGGTCAAAACCTTGATCCATGCATCAGAGAAGGAGTCATTCGTGAGCTTTCTCGCTGATGTATCGAAAACAGACCTCGCATATGCTAGAACCACACCTTCCTCCAATTTAAATATACTCTGCATAAAACCAACAATTAGTATCAACCAAAGTAAGATGCAACATATTTTAAACAATGAAAACAAACTTACCCAAAAAATCTTCCAAAATTTGCCCTGACAAGTACCCATAGTGCCATATGGTTTCAGGGCATAGTGATCCCAATTATGCACGACAATTAGTTGACCGCCTGCAAGAACCATCCCCGGAAAGCAAAACCGGATGGCATTTCCCAACTCTATGTTAACACAGCGTCGATGTCCCCTGCCATCCCAACCAATCTCAATCCAACAGCTAGTACCCTTTGGCCTTATAACCGCCCGTGTATCAGGAGTTTTACTTGGAGTACATAAAAGGTGCCTCCGCATCCTGTACAAATAACATTAGTTAGTTGACAAGAAAACCAAATGTATAAGATAGCTTATCAAATAATTCAAAAAAGAATACCTGTAAGGCCATCAATCACTCTGTCCCTCTGCTGCTTGTTGTAACTCTGCCAATCGTGCCAACCTTGCATCTCGTTGTGGATCATCTTCCTCTTCGCCGCTCTCTTCACCCTCAATACCACCCTGTCCACTCTCAGTACCACCCTGTCCACCCTCAAAAGACTACCCAAAGGCCTGCACCAGAGCCTCCTCTGCTCCTGAGCCTCCTCCCTACTCCTGAGCCTCCTACATTGTGCCTGCTCCTAAGCCTCCTCCATTGTGCCTGCTCCAAAGCCTCCTCCGAGTACATGCCTAAGCCTCCTCCTGAACCTGGTGCTAGCTAGCTCGATGTCTGCTCTGTCACACACTCCATATGGTGTCTCTTTCTATCTGCACTCACGGTCGTGCTCTGCAAATGCAAATAAACATATAACAAATAGTAATAACTGATTATGATATTGAAGTGTTTATAAAAAAAAAAGTACCTGAAACAAGGATGTGTGAACCAAACTACTACTGTGGTGAGACGCGGAGGAAGAAGTATCATCACTTCGCTTCTTTCCTTTTTTCAATGCTTCCACATTTGTACAAATTTCAAAATAATGATTAGTATATGGGATTATTAGATAATAAACAATAAATTATAAAGACTAAAAGATTTACACAATAAAAATTTAAATCCCAAAGAATGCGTACAATAAGAACTAAAAATCACCAGCATTAGAATATGCTAAAAATCATCAGCATTTGAATCTGCTTCTATCACACATGCATGAATATTTTCATGTCTCTCTTCTTCTACCATCTCTTCTTCCTCCTCTTCTCCTTCACTCTCTTCTTCAATAATTCTATTTTGCTTTTCAATAATCCTTTGAGATTGTTGAAGATGTTTTCTCGAAGGGTCGGCATGTTCTTCAGATATTAACTCTAGAGTAGTACTAGCAACTTCTGTAAGTCCTGTCCGAGAAGATATCCTAATATCTTGTACTACCTCGACTTCATCTTGATAAACACCACCATCGTCATCTTCCTGATTGTCTATGTACTCATCATAACGATGAGGGTGCACTTCACGGTTAACTTTATATACATCCAACCAATTTTTCAAACTTGGATGAGGATAACTTAAATAGTACACTTGTTTCACTTAATGCACAAGTACAACATTGTTGTTAGGGGATGTATAGCATGAGTTGTGGTTGACCTCTACCATTCCAAAATCATCCACTCGCGTTCTCGATGTTGAATCAAAACAGTGACAGTCGAAAAACACCAGCTTCAGTTCTTTCGTACTGCCAAATGTGTACTCAATTATTTTTTGAAGAACACCATAGTATTCCTTCACTTCTCCACTACACTCTGCAGCCGTTATACACACTCCACTACTTGATGTGGCTGCAAGTGGGCGATTTGCTTCCAAATTTGCCGTTCGAAAACGGTATCCATTGATATCGTATCAGCTAAGTTCTCTAGCTTTCAATTGACCATTCACGTTCTGTCACAAATCATCAGAGATGTTGACATCCTTCATAGACTACATGTACAACAATATACAAAGTTAGTATCTTATAATAAATATATGAACTATGATTGAAGAACAAAGGATATCGGAGAAGTTAGCATCTTACATGTTCACAGAACCAGTTCACAAAGTTTTCCACCTTTTATGCCATGCTGACGTATCCAATTGACTTTGCGTCGGCCTTCGAGAAGATGTCCAATACAGATTGCCAAACATTTCAAAAAATGGTAACACTTCTTCTATGTTGAAAAACATGTAAAGCATTGTGTAGTTTCTCTCTTGCCCCGAAATATAATGAGAATTGGCAACCCCAACACCTTTACCATTCCAATGAAAAATTTAAAGCTCAGTCATAGGCTGCTCATCTGCATCATGATATCATGTCGTTGATGCATTCACATTGTTGGCACATGCGAAATATATGCTAGAGAAGTTTGTAATCTCTTTAGCTGCAAATGCCACTACAATACACCCCTCAACTCCTGCCTTGTTGCGCACTATAGCTCTAAGTTTTTTCAGTTCTATTTCTTGACTATACATCCACCTAAACTGTGCAGGTCCTGCTACTAACGCTTCATAAGGCAAATGCACCAGCAAATGTTGCATAACATTCATAAATCCAAGCGGAAAGAACTTTTACATCTTACATACAAGCACGGTGATTTCTTTCTGCCACTGTCGCATTATCTTCTTCGACACTTCCTTAGCACATATCTGCCTATAAAAATAGCCAAGTTCAGCTAATATCTCCAACAAGTCAGGTTTGAAGTATCCACGAAACATTACCGACAAAAGTCTTTCCATCATAATATGGTAATCATGACTCTTCAGCCCATTCAGTTTACCAGTGCTGAGATTAACACATCATTTTATGTTAGCTGCATAGCGGTATGAAAACTTCAATGTTTTCAACCAACTAAGTATTTGCTTTCTTTCTTCTAGCTTGACACAGTAAGGAGCTCGTGGCCTAACTTCATTTCCACTTGCATTTGTTCTAATCTCAAACCCAGGACGATCACAAAGATCAGCTAAATCTTTCCTCGCATTAAAATTATCTTTGGTTTGACCACATGCTTATGATGCTTTCAGCAACATTACACTCCTGGTGCATCAAATCAATATCGTGCGGTAGAAGCAGCACCTTTGCATATGGTAGCTCCCAAAAGAAAAGATATATGAGTTCAGTTGTGTTCTGTACCATACCCTTCGAAACCATCTTCTTCAGACTGTTTTAACTTTGCATGCCGTGCCATTTTTGTTCACTTGTCAATCAACAAGGTGCTCCTTTTGTAACTCTTATGCCTTTCCGAATTATTGTGTATTGTAAAAGCCCTAATTTCTATAGTTCAAACTTCAGTTAGGACTAAAAATTTTGAATGATAAAAAGAAATAAAAAAGAAATGAGAAAAACAAATTAATTCAAACTCCAAAAAGAGGGAATTCAAAAAAAAAACTTAGCTACTATTCAAATGAAGTTAACATTAAGATTTGAGTTGACCATTGGATTCCAAGTATTTCAAATAGTCTCCCTGCAAACTTTCATAATTTTTGAAGCAAGTTTGCTATTTAATGTAATAGCTACATTGAATTCATCTCAAACTTAAATTCAAGTTTGAATTCAAATGAAACTTTGTCAAATCAACAATCTGAATTCAGAATCAAATTCTCCATAATTAATCTAGCCTTTCCACAACTATCTAGAAAATTTTTGGACTAAACTAGGTGGTAGAATTGATTGAGCAGGGATGTGGATTAGGGAGAGCAAGTGGGACCCACCTGTCATTCTAAGAAGTGCCATGTTCTTTCTTCCCAGACGACACCTCATGGCATGCAAATTGCCACAGAGCTGCTTGCCTACATGCTTGCTTGAGGTCGCCTCCAGCTGCATAAAGCACTCCCGAGGCTCCTCATCCCCCTCCAAACTCCTGAGTCGAGCACTTTTCCTCTGTTGAAGTTCCAGGCGCCATTTTTGCTCCCCACCCGAGTTCTTCACTGTGCAGCCGCAATTGAGCCAAGGTACTCAGGTTTGATCATTTTTCTTCGTCTCTACTTCCTCACCAGCATCTTGCGCACCTGTATGATCAATCCCTCGCGCAGTTTGAGCCTCCCCAATGGTGGACAAGGCAATTTGCCGACCGCCGTGCTCTGTTTTTTCCGTGGCCGCCCTCTGCTCCCTCGACGCCCCAGCGATACAAGCTTTTTCTCACCTCGGTCCTTGAAAGAAAAAGGTGCGCAAATATCTGTAGAACGTGCTCATAAAATTTCAGCACATGCCATGGACCATAGCCCTTGTATTTCTATTTCTTCTGACGAGTTCTTTCTATGAACTTAGCTAGGTCATCCCTTAAATTCCCTTTCTACGTGCAAGTATTCATCGTGGCTGTGAGCTTTGTTGCTCTAGAGGTACAGGTGCTTCACCTCGAAGAAGAGTCATCAAGTAATCAAGCCTAAATAGCATTTTTCCCAACCGCCAAGTTTCACCTCATCGGTTCATCGTCGCCCACCTTGCTCCAAAGCTTTTCTCTCCTTCTTATGTCCAGAATCATGTTTCCCATGGTTCTACAAAGCTTTCTGAAGTTTTATCGTGCGAAATAATCCACCTTAGGGCCCGGCCGATATGGCTGAAACCCTAGGTTCCGCTGCCACCGTTGGGTGCACTTCTCTGACCATCTATCGCCGTCGGGAGAATCACCGTCGAGTTCCCCGTCGATTTTTAGGTGGGGGCGACGAGTCTGGGAGGCCGGCATATCCTAGGTTGGGCTGGTAGACGAAGGCCGTGGGGCCCAGCCGTCAGCCTCTGAGCGCGTGCCCCAGATTAGCTGTGGCCTAGTGATCCAATGTGGCCACGCTGTTATCTCTGTGACCCCCGGGTGGCTTGAATGCCACTGGTCCATTTTAAACCCGTGGGCCCCATTTTATTTTTCAAAATTTCCAATTGAAATCTAATTCCAAAAATTGCTCCAACTTTGAAAATCAATATCTCTTAGAATAGTTGTCCAAAAATTCTAAAATAAATTATGTTAGAACCAGGATGCTCTGTACTTTCAAGTGGTGTATTTGGATCTGTATGAAAATCCATAAATTATCCTCAATAATTCAATGAAACAAAATGCTATTGGAATTAATTACTGGTGCTCCATTCATTCAAAAATCCTCAAACTTGTCCAAATCATTACAAATAATTCCGTTAAGTTTCGGGTCCATTTGAGTTGATTTGGATAGCCAATTTGTGTTTCCAATCCGTATGTACCCAAAAATTCCAAAATGTCCAGAAACTTTTCAGCAAATTGTCCAAACTTGTAAATTCAATATCTCACTGTATAATGCTTATAAAATTATGAAACCATCTTTGTTGATTCACTCTTGACCCCCTCTAAACAGAACACCAACTTTTTTCCATGTTAAAGTTCCAGTTTTCCCATGAAAATTCTGGGAAGTGTTTATCTATATTGAATTTTAGACAACAGAGACTTCCATGAATTGATCCCAATTTTGGCCAGAACCTCACCCATAGTACCTAGTGTCCTCTGTAGAATTTCCAGAACCAGTGGCAATTAATTATTATACTTAACTGTGTTTCTATTCAGCTACATAATAATACCAATATTGATTCACTTGCATTATTCTTTGCATATCGTATAGTTGTCGAGCTCGAGGAGACCCCAGAGCCACTGGAAGTCATCAACCCGGAGACTAACTTTAATCCCGTCTCGCAGCCAGGCAAGCCCTGTGTCAAAGCGTACGAGCGACACTTCCCCCGATACTAATAAAATGTAGCTCGCAAAGGTTTTTGTATCGGTTTGGGCGCGCGGAGATATTAGACAAGATGATAACACGAAGGATTTACGTGGTTCGGGCCGCCTGAGCGTAATACCCTACTCCACGGGGTGTGTGTTGTTGTATTGAGGATTTCAGTCGTGCTGGCGTGCGTATGAGCTTCCCTGTTTTGTACCGAGCAGCACGTCCCTTTTATAGACCAAGGGATGGCTGCTACATGGGTTGCCTGGACCGACATGTGGTCCTAACGGTTATTGTTGCCTAATACACAATTAAGTATGTTTAAGCACCCTAATAACGTGATAACGCCCCTTAATGGTGGCGTTACCAGCATTAAGGGTCTCCTGATCGTGCGCCGTTAATAGTGTATTAATGGAGCATAATCAAGCCTTGTAATTGTAGCAGTAAGAATCCTTTGAAGACTTATGTCGTTGGAGATCCATCTGTATTCCCGTTGGTGGCGTAGGTCCGGAGGCTTGACACGTGGTAGCTCTAGAGCTTTCCCTTGCAGGAAGGTAGGTCCGAAGCTGCTATACACGTGGAGGCACTAGAGCTTCATCCTACTGGGGGCTAGGTCCGTAGTCACTGTACACGTGTCAAATGCGGAGCTACCCTATGTAAAGGTTGGAGCTCGGGTCTTGTGTTACATGTGGCAATGTCGAAGCTCCCCTATGTAGGAGGTGGGTCCAGTGCTGTTTGACATGTGGGGCCTATGGAGGTCTTCACCTTTTATAGGTGGAACTCCCTTGCACTTCTTGCAGTATCGTGTGGTACCCGGTGCGCATGGTACCGACAGTGGCCCCTAGGCCCAGCTCTGTGAGAAAACCCTTTGGCTTAAGTTGTTCTATCGGAGGTGGGACCATCCTCGATTCCCGCGCTGCAGCTTCAAAGGTCTTTTGATGTACCGTTGGGGCGATGGTTCGAGGTTAAACCATCGCCACGTGGCTTGCTTTGAATGCGGCAGATGAGATCTTTGAGTGCGGATCTCACGCAATTGAAGGTCGCTGGTTCCCAATACGAAAACTGTATCGGTTCCGAGCGCCTTGTCAGACTGCCAACTTTGGGTTTCTCGCCGCCCATCATGACAACAGTTCGCCTGGGGTAATAACCTCGACCTCTTTGTCGAGGTGTCCCCGGTCCCATTCGTTATTGATAGGGTAGGTTCTTTGTAATGTGGATTTTCTCTCGTTGTGGTTTCCATCCAAGCGTCGTGGATGCTTACTTAAGAAGGAAATTCCGCACGGTTTGAGGACTCTTTACGCTTTCGTTCAAACTCGAGCTCAGAGCTTCCCAAACTTTGCCTAGCTTTCTCCTCATTCGCTCCACTTTGCCGCGATGTAGTTAGGTCTTCCCAAGAGCCGCATCCAGAGCAAGGACAATCTGATGAAGGTCTGGACCTTCATGGGATGGTCCAGTGACTCCTTCAACCACTTGGTTCGTGCTGGCATGCTCCCCTTCAAGAAGGAGCGCCGCGGGGAGATGGTGTACTTCTTGGTGTATGCAATGGTGGGACTGATCCCACCTTTCTTGAGCTTCATCTTTATGCTGCTAGACTTCTACGGCCTCCAACTGCATCACCTCGACCCACACTCCCTCCTACTCGTGGAAACTTTCGTGCACTTCTGCGAGATGTGGGTGGTCGTGCCTCCCTGCGTCGAGTTGTTCCAGACCTTCTTCACAGCCCATACCACCGACAAGGGGACAGAGTTGCTTGGCTTCTACTACTTTGTGAAGCGCAAGAACTGTCCCTTCAAGTACTTGAAGTCATTCCCCTCTGGAAAATGGGACGACTCAAAGAAGGATTGGATCATCATTGCAGTGGAGGAGCATGACAGGTTGGAGCTGCCCCAAGGACTCCCCAACGTCAACACCGATGCCTAGAATGTAGTTCTGAAGCTGTCGGATGCATTTAACCCTATCCTGAACAGGATTCGAGGATGTGTGGAGGGCGGAGTGACCCCCCAGATGGTCTTCGGAAACTTCTTGGTGAACAATTGGGCTCCGCTGAGGAGGAGGGAGAAGCTCGCTTGGGCATTCAATAGTGTGATGGATGACGACCGGATTGAAACCAGTTTGAAATCCAACCTGGATGACGAAGCTTTGAAGCTCAATCTCAAGAAATTTCAGCATGGGTCTATTGCTGATGATGCCTTAGCTCTGTCGGCTGCTTTCTTGCCTCTAAACATGATTCCAGAGATCAGCAGAGAGCTCCAGAGGAAGATGCCGGTGCTAGACGACCTTGGTGAGGTGGAGAAGCGTAGGGTCTATAGGGTTGTAATACCCAGATCTTCCGAGGAGGTGGTCGCCCCTACACCAAGCCAAAAAGTTGATGACGTCGGCAAGGGCATGGAGCTAGCCGAACCTTCCAGTCGGAAGAGGAAGCTGAAGCATGCTAATGGGAGCTCCGTCAGGTCTGCTCCATCTACAAGATAAAGGACAGTGTATTCAAGATAAGGACAACAAAATGGAATTCATTGTAGAAACAATGGATTTCATTCATTCAATGTAACGGATTACAAAATCAGGGTTACAGCAAAGGACGAAAGGAAAATGTCCTAGCTACTGGAGGATCTAAGTCCTGCGGAAAAACGAAGCAACCTTCTTAGCAGCCTCTTGGACACTAGCTTTGGCGGCACCCTCCTCTTCGACAATGAGTCCTTCAAAGACCGCATCGAGAGAAAATTGAGGATCTCGGATTTTGTAACACACTAAGACATACTCGGCGACGTCTTTGGCCAGAGATTTCCCATCTGTCTCCAGCTAATCTGCGATGATATCACCCATTCCGTCGAGTTTGCTGCTAGTAGAACCAAGCGCCACCAACGTCTGGTCTAGCTCTTGCGCTGGATCCTCTGGGCGTACTAGACTGAAGCCAAGAGGCACAAGGGCCCTGTCCGCTCATCCCTGTAAATCCCATACCATCAGGGATTCGGTTGCCCTCGAGCACTGCACCTCCTCCAGTGACCTCCGGGCGGCCGCTAGCTCCGAACTCTCCCAAGCGAGGCGCTCAACCGCTTTGGCATGTTGCTGCATATTCTAAGCTACGTGCTTTACACGGTCGGCTAGCTCCGTCTTCTGGAGGTGGATGCGATTCCGCCGTTCCGCCAGGTCCTTCTCACTGCCCCTTACTTTCCCTTCTCTGGTGGCAACATCAGCTTCTCTTTTCGAGAGCTTCTGCCCCAAATTCCAGTACTTTTCCTCCTCCTCCTTACTCCACAGATCAAACTTCTTAGAGCGATCTACCAAATTTTGCTCAGCCAGAGTCAGCTTCTGACTGAGCTCTTCTTCCCTTTTCAAAACATCCTCCTGCTGTTCTAGGAGCTTCTCTTCTCTTGCATCAAGGTCTGCTCAACACTTTAGGAGGACCTCATTTAATTCATTAAGTTTTTCGTGACGCTCGTCAGCAGCATCACTTCTTTCCTTGACATGCTCGAGGATCTCCCGAGAATTAGCGTCGAGCTCCCTGATGGTTGCTTCCTTCTCCTCCAACAGTTTGCCCAGTATTCCATCCAGGCCATTTCCCTCTTCACCCACTCCTTCTGATCAGCAAGCCTCGTCTGTGCAAGCTTGGTCTCGAAGTGGCCCTGGTAGATGTACACAATTTGATTGCGAACATGTACCAAAAGGATTTGATAATGTGTTGATGACTTGGACACTTTGAACTTATAGCTTTTAGGTCCGAAGTTTATTTTCAACTTCTCCAGGGAGCTTTTGTAACATCGACGGTGGGCCCCCTGGGGTTGTCGGAGCTTGATAGGTCCGACAGCACCCACTATCAACGCGTAGAACGTCGACAGCGGGCCCCCTGGGGTTGTCGGAGCTTGATAGGTCGTACGACACCCACTATCAACAAGTAGAACGTTGACGGTGGGCCCCCTGTGGTTGTCGGAGCTTTATAGGTCCGATGGCACCCAATATCAATGTGTAGAACGTTAACGGCGCCCCCCTGGGGATGTCGGAGCTTGGTAGGTCCAATGACAGCCACCATCAATCGTAGATAACGTTGGGTGGTTATACCATCTTCACTTGAATTATACTTTATGTCAATGTCCGACCCTCATGGAAGTTACCAGAGCTTGTTAGCTCTGGTGGTGCCCACTTTCAACGTCCGAAAACATCGACAACGGGCCCCCTTAGAGGTTGTTGGAGCTTGATAGCTCCAGCATCATCTACCATCGCTGTGTTTTTCCTATACATTAAAGACAAGAAAAAGAGTAGAATCGTCCTCTTGTCTATAAATTGTTTGTGACTTATTGTTCTTATTGGAGTTTTAGATCCGAAGAAATTTTATATGATAACAAGTACATTGATGTTGTCGGTACCCTGCAGACCGAGTACCCCCGCGCACAAGGAGAAAACGGCTAAGGACTTGGCCTCTACTTGGAGGCAGAGTCCAAGGCTGCCGCGTCGAGGAGGGAAGGACCAGATCCTACCTCCCCGCCGGGGCGGGCTCCCGGGCTGCCACGTGGCAATTAGGACCGGACCCTCGCCTCCCCGCCGGGGCGGGCTCCTGGGCTGCCACGTGGCCAGCAGGACCGGACCCTCGCCTCGCTGCCGAGGCAGGCTCCGGGGCTGCCACGTGGCTGGCAGGACCAGACTCTCGCCTCTTCGCCGAGCCGGGCTCCGGGGCTGCCACGTAGCCAATGGAACTCCCGGGACCAGGGCCGTCTCCCTGCAAGGAAGGGCTCCTGGACTACCACGTGGCCCGCGGGGCTGAGCTTCCACTCTCCCGCGGAGGTGGGCTCCGAAGGCGCCACATGACCAGTACAACTGGGCGTCAACTCCCCGCAGGGGCAAGCTCTGGTGCAACCACGTGGCGGTGGGCCGACTCGGTGCGGTAGGAGGTCGCAATAAAGGAAAGAGTGTGCCGCTCAGACAAGCATTAAGTACGTGCGCCTTCCCGAGGCGAAGCGGAGTCGTGCATGAGAAAGTCAAGGCTCCAGTGTCCTGTCTTGTTCAAGTAGCCGGTACAGACCCACGACACAAGGCGGGCAAGTAAGCCGCGAGGACAAGACGGACGGGACGGGCCCTGCCATCATCAACAACTATGTGTAGCCCTGGCGCACGACGAGGCGGGACAGCACATTGAAGCCCCTGACAAAGGGAAGTAGATAACATTTAATCCTAGATCTTGTATAGGATTTGGCTTCCCTCGGGACCACCTGTCGGGGCCTAGGGCCCACCTTGTGACTGCAGAGTCCTTGGACTATAAAAGGACTCTACAGACGACCTTCACAAAGAACGGCATCGGACTGATTGAAACCCATACACGCTCAAGCAAGGCAATACACTTACACTCCCGTGGACGTAGGGTGTTACACTCCAGCGGCCTGAACCACGTAAACCCTCCGTGTTCACCATCTCGCTGCGTTCAATCTCCTGGGACTAGCCCTCGTGAATCCAAAGAACCTCCACGGGCTGCTCTCTAAGCAGGTCTGGGGGAAGTGTCATTTAAGACCATCAACATTTGGCGTGCCAGGTAGGTGGCTTTTTCCCCGTGAATATTTCCACCAGCAGCAATGGTGAACGGCCATTCCAACGCCAGTACATCCAGGCCGCAGTCACGGCGACAGGCAGTAGTTGAGGACCAGGCATCGTCCTGCTCTAGAGTGGGATCCCACTGTAGAGCAGCAAGGCCAGGACGTTCACGTCGCCCTGTTGTTACCTCGCCGGCTGTAGGTCGGCACGCCACACCACGGCGTACTCCAGCCGTGACGGCAACTACAGCGCTGCCGGTAGCAAGCCCGGAGAGTGCGCTCGCAGCAGCGCGCTCTACTCCACAATCCACCTGCTAGAGATGCTCCTCGGGGAGCAGCTCAGCAGTGGATCAACGATGTCGACCACCTCGTCACCGCTGCGCTCAACGCACCTCCACTAAGGGAGACACATGCCCGGTCGATGCATGTGTCGTTGTCACGGACTCCAACAATTGACTGATGGACGGCAGACTCGCACTCGACCAGGATCTCGGCAACAGACCTGAGAACTGGGCTGCAGCACCGCAGGTTGGGAGAAGACTGCCGAGTTACCATCGAGCGACAGAGGGAGCGGCGAAGCAACCTTGAGGCGGACTACAGTGCGCCGGGCCCTGTTCCCCAGGCTCGCGCTGTGCCACCGCCGAATCCGGCGTATGTTACGCCACCACCATACCTGGCGTACGTCGCGCCTCCACCTCCATAGGCGTATGCTGCACCACCCCAGTCTCAGGTGCATGCAGGCTCGCCTGTACACCAGGGTTATGCAGCGCCACGACCGGCGCCAGCCAGCCCCACCCAAGGGTGTGCGGCTCTGGCACCTCACCTCCGTTTCGTGGTCTGGCCACGAAAGTTCCGGCCACACATGCCGGAGAAGTACGACGGGAGTGTCAACCCGAGTGAGTTCCTGCAGATCTACTCCACTGAGATACTAGCTACAGGAGGCGACGAGGCCATCATGGCCAACTACTTGCCCGTCATCCTGACCGGCCCAGCCCGGTCATGGCTCATGAACCTGCCCCAGGGGTCCATAACCTCCTGGGATGAACTGTGTCGACAGTTCGTGCCGAACTTCGGTAGTTCCTACAAGCGCCCCGGCACATAGCTTGATCTCCATGCCGTCAGATAGCGCACTGGAGAGTCGCTGCGATCATTCATCCAGCGGTTCTCTCAGGTATGGAGCCACATATCCCACGTGCCGAAACGCAGTGAAGACTCTGCGACGGGCAGTGGCCGCAGTGGCCCCCACTCCGAGCCTGACTCCCCACCACAAGTGGATGAGCGCAGCAATCAGCTTCGACGCCTCTGACTGCCCGAAGAACATGGCGGGAGCAGGCGTACTCCCGCTGCTGGTGTCCCCGACCATCGCCAATGTGAAGGTTTTTCACGTGCTTATTGATGGTGGGGCAGGCCTCAACCTCATCTCCACGGCGTCCTACCGGAAGCTGCAGCTGCCAATGTCCCGGCTCACACCTTCGAGCCCGTTCTCAGGTGTCGGACCGGGGCAAATCCTCCCGTACGGTAACATTCACCTCCCGGTGACCTTTGGGACCTCGGAGAATTACCGTACGGAGAGCATTTTGTTCGACGTGGCGGACGTCGACCTCCCCTTCAACGCCATCATCGAGAGACCGGCGCTCTACAGGTTCATGGCCGTAGCCCACTACGGCTACCCCTTCCTTAAGATGCCGACGCCTTTCGGCGTCCTCAGGATCAGAGGGGACCACTCAGCTACAGTATCCGCCTTGGAGCAGCTCCAGGCGCTCGTAGCAGGGAGGGCTCTGGCTTCAGGAGGCGCGAAGGAGAGTCGACCAGAATAGGGTCCGACACAGCGGGCCTCCACTTCTGCACCCCGTGTGCAACCAGTCAACGACAACGTCCCAGTAAAGGTCGTCAGGATTGGTTTCGAGGCTGCCCAAACAACCCGTATCGCGGGGAACCTGGACAGCAAATAGGAACTCGCACTCGTCACCTTCCTCCAGGACAATGTCGATGTGTTTGCATGGCAACCATCAAAAATTCCGGGGATCCCTAGGGAGGTGATTGAGCACCATCTAAAGATCTATCCCGATGCCTACCGATGCAACAGAAGCCCAGGAAACTGTCCATCGAGCGGCAGAACTTCATCCGTGAAGAAATCAAGAAGCTGCTCGATGTTGGTTTCATCCGGGAGGTCCACCACCCACGGTGGTTGGCCAACCCTGTTGTCGTCCCCAAGGCTGGCCAGAAACTCCGGATGTGCATCGACTACACCAACTTGAATAAGGCATGCCCAAAGGATCCATTCCCTCTTCCTAGGATAGATCAAATAGTAGACTCAACATCAGGCTGTGATTGTCTGTGTTTCCTAGATGCATATTCTGGTTTCCACCAAATACCAATGTCTAGGGAAGATGAAGAACACACTGCTTTCATAACAGTAGACGGCCTGTATTGTTATGTCTCCATGCCTTATGGACTTAAGAATGCTCTCCCCACCTTTGTACGTGCAATGCATAAGACATTTGGGGACCTCATTAGAGACCTGGTAGAGGTGTATGTCGATGACATCGTGGTAAAAATTAGAGCCCGCGCATCCTTATTAGACAACCTGGCCCAGGTCTTGAGCAAGCTGCACACGACGCGCACGATGATGAACCCCGACAAGTGCATCTTTGGGGTTTCTGCAGGGAAGCTCCTTGGTTTCTTGGTCTCGCACCGAGGAATTGAAGCTAACCCAGAGAAGATCAAGGAAATAGAGCTGATGCGGCCGCCGGCCCGCATCAAGGATGTGCAGAAGCTTGCAGGGTGTTTGGCGGCCCTCAGCTGGTTCATCTTGAGACTGGCTGAGCGAGCACTCCCCTTCTTCAAGATTATACAGCAGTTGGGTTCCTTTGTGTGGACCGAGGAAGCAGAAGCGGCGTTCCAAGAACTCAAGAAGCACCTGACGACGCTACCCATCATGGTGGCGCTGGAACCCGGCGAACCACTCCCGCTCTACATCACCGCAACAATGGAGGTAGTCAGCATGGTCTTGGTTGCAGAGCGGCAGGAGCTACTGCCGCAGCAAGCACCCGAGGGAGCCCCCGGGGAGGAAGCTGAGCCTTAGGGCCCGCATCCAGTAGAGGACCCCCTTGTTGTGTGCTCCAGTGACCAAGAGCCCTCCGGGTCCCAGCCCCCGGAGGTCCGACTAGATCCTGAAGGCCACATTCCCTAGGATGCCGACACATTGCAAGGAGCTCAGGACCAACCAGGGAGGGTTCGGACCTCCCAAGGGCCTGTCTACTACATCAGTGTGGTCCTCCATGAAGCAAAACCAAGGTATCTGGAGGTACACAAACTGTTGTATGCAGTGCTCATAGCATCGAAGAAGCTCCGGCATTACTTCCAGGCCCACCGGGTTTCAGTAGTCACCTCCTTCCCACTGAAGACCATACTCCACAGCCCCAACTCGACTGGCAATGTCGCCAAGTGGGTAGCGGGGCTGGCGGAATTCGAGCTAGAGTTCTTACCTCGACATGCAGTCAAGAGCCAAGCACTGGCAGACTTCTTGGCAGAATGGACTCTATCGCCAAGCAACCCAGGGGGGCCGGACAACGGGGGAAACGGTGCCCTAGGCCCCAGTTTTCACCGAAACCCCCTGGACACTCTGCTTCGATGGCTCCTCGCGGAAGCAGGGGGTCGGGGCCGGGGTCCTGCTCCTCACCCCGACTGGGGAGCAGTTCAAGTACATGGTGCGCCTCGACTTCAAGGCGACTAACAACATGGCAGAATACGAAGCACTAATCTTTGGGCTAAAGACTGCCCTGACCCTCAAGTCCGTCAGCTTTTGGCTAAAGGTGATTCCCAGCTGAACATCAAGCAAGCCAAAGGGGAGTGCAGTTGCAATGACCCTCAGCTAGCAGCATACTTGCTGCATGTCCAGAAGCTGGAGAAGGAATTTGAAGTCTTGGACCTGTGCCATGTACCCCGAGCCGACAACTCAATCGCAGACGACCTGTCGATGAAGGACTCCACAGGGGCCCCAGTGCCTGAAGGAGTCTTTGCAAGGACGTTACCGCGACCAACCGCCCGAGCAGCCGAACCGGGTGAAGGGCAGGGCCCTGCTACCATGGAGCCCGCCAAGGATCGTATGCGCCACCGGGAGCTCCGAGCTACCAGGCGCCCAAGATCCAGAGGCTCAAGTAAGTCCCGATGCATGGATCTCAGAGGTCCGGGACTGCTTGAAAGACAACATCCTTCCCAAAGAACATGCCCTGGCAGAAAGGATAGTCCGCATGGCTAAGAGGTACATGCTGGTGTAAGGGTATCTCTACCGGCATGGCGCCAACGACATCCTGCTGCGTTGCATTACCCGGGAGGAGGGCTGCAACTTGCTCGCAGAGATCCATGGATGCGAGTGTGGGAACCACGCGTCATACCGCACGCTGGTCAGTAAAGCCTTTCGGCATGGCTTTGGACAACAGCACTCCAGGATGCCGCCGAGATGGTCAGGAGATGCAAGGCGTGCAAGTTCCATGCCAAGCAGATCCACACACTAGCTCAGGCGCTACAGATGATCCCTCCCTCATGGCCATTCGCTGTATGGGGGTTGGATATCCTGGGACCCTTTCCCAAAGCCGTCGGAGGATTCCGGCACCTCTACGTTGCCATAGAAAAGTTCACGAAGTGGCCGGAAGCCGCCCCAGTTGTCACCATCAACAAGTAGTCAGCGGTCAAATTCATCAAGTCGATCGTTTGCCGGTTCGGGGTCACGAATAGAATCATCACTGATAATGGGACCCAGTTCACAAGTGAAGCGTTCCAGGAATATTGCGAGGACCTTGGGATCCAAGTCTGTTATGCATCTGTCGCTCATCCAGAGAGCAATGGACAGGTCAAGAGGGCCAATGCAGAGATCCTCAAGGGCCTCAAGACTCGCACATTCTCACACCTTGAGAAGCATGGTGCAAACTGGGTAGATGATCTTCTGTGTGCACTATGGGCTAGCTGGACATCAACCAGCCAGGCCACGGGGGAAACGCCTTTCTTCCTGGTGTACGGGGCAGAGGCCGTCCTTCCCCCAGAAATTACCAGGGGCTCCCCCTGTGTCCGGTTGTACGACGAAGATACGCAGGACCAGCTCCGGCATGAAGACATGGACCTCATCGATGAGGGACGAGTGAGAGCGGCTCTCCGAAATGCACAGTACAGGCAGACGCTCCGGTGCTACCACCAGAGGACCGTCTGGAGTAGGGAGCTAAAGGTAGACGACCTGGTGCTGCGTTGCATACTCTCCTGGGAAGGGGCTACAAACTCTCCCCCAGATGGGAGGGCCCCTTCCGGGTTACGGTGGTATGCCGCCCTGGGTGCGTCCGCCTAGCTACGGAGGATGGAGAGCGACTCCCAACCCCTGGAACATCGAGCACCTCCGTAAGTTCTACCCCTAGACTAGCGTCAGGACAATTTTCTTTCATTGTAAAAGGTACATGGTGCCTAGGAACGGTACTTAGGGTAACTATGGCTACGGGGATGAGGCTCTGAGTGCACATTTCGCTTAGCCTGGTCCAGAACCCTAAGTAGGTGCACTCAACTTCCTTTGTCGCCCGAGCCGGGTCGTTCCCCTTGTAAAACCTGTCCCATCTTGTGGGAGAACGCAATGAAAAGAATGTTGTCCTGTCCTGTATAGGGTTTCTCATTCAAAAAATTATCTTTAATTTTATGATATTGCTGTACATTCGCTGTAGCTCATGATCTATCATGGGCGCTGTCATTTTTCCCTGCTCTAGCAATAGTGGGAGCCTTGCTGTCTGGTTGCAGGTGGGGTTGCTTGAGGTACCTGCAATGTGCCAAGGGCCTCGGATGTTCCCATACATGGGGGTCTGTGTCTCCAGATGGTCTCCCCCGGGAAAAGCTTACGCCGAGCGGGAGGTCTAGGGGCACAGCCTGCTTAGCCTGGTCCTGCACCCTAAGCCTTTGCGCCCTGCCTCCCCAGCACTGCAGCTGAGTACTGGGGGCCAGATGGACAACCCTTAAGTAGTATGGATAGCGAGCCCTAGGTGCAGATGCACTGAATTACCCAAGCCCCACGAGTCAGCCCAAGATCATAAGACAAGCGACACTAAAAAAGGACCAGGGAAGCAATGACCAGCAGATAGAATTACTTCTCCTATTTTTTGATCTATACGCAGGTCTTCAGGGAGTTATCCCGGCTATAACCGTCAGAGTACCCACGAAGATGGTGGGCACCGTCGGACGAGGCTCCGGTGGCACCTCCAGGGGCCCGCCGTCGACGTTTCACCAAAGATGGTGGGCACCTCCGAACTAGGGCTCCGGTGGCACCCCCAGGGGCCCGCCGTCGACGTTTCACAGAAGATGGTGGGCACCGCCGGACTGAGGCTCCGGTGGAACCCCCAGGGGGCCCACCGTCGACGTCCCTGCATATTCAGTTACAACAATGCTACATACGCATCCTAAGCTCCCCTACAACCGTTCGCCCTAACTTCTAGGTATCTGACAGGTGTGCCCATAACAACTGGCCACACCTGCCAGGGGGCCGCACACGCTGGGGGACGGCAAGCCCACGAAGCTAAGGAACAACAAGCAACTAGGAGATATTGCTGAAAAGTAAAGCATGCTAAGTATGAGGGGCACTCCAAGCAGATTTTTTGTTGCAAAATAAAAGTCTATCACCACAAACAACTGCAAAGAAAAACTGAAATAAACACAAGATACAAGCAGTGCATGGGAGCCCTCAGCCGCTCCGCTGGAACCTCGAGGTGATGAGTGCCACAGCATCTGAGACTTCAGACTTGGCGGCCTCCTCCCTCTCGGCGATGGGCCCTTCGAGGACCGGCTGAAGAGGGACGTCAGGGTACCAGCTCTGGTAGCAGGCCAGGATGTGCGTCGCCACCTCCTTCACCAGCATCCTCCCTTCTGCCTCCAGCTGGTTGTCGATGATGGCCCCCAGCGAACGCATCCTCGAGCTGGTGGAGTCAAGGGCTGGGAACACCTGACTCACCTCCTGCGCTGGTTCCCCACGCGCACTGGGCTAAAGCCGAGCGGCACCAGAGCTGAGTCAGCGCTGCCCAGGAACTCCCAGACCTTCCGGGCCTCAGCAGAACGCGATGCCCGGAGCTCCTGCACCTCCTGCTGGGCTGCCGCCAGCGCCCGGGGGCCGCCGTCCAGGAACCGCTCCTCCTTGGCTGCCAGGGCCCTCTCGCTCTCGCTGACGTCCCACTCGCGGCGGCTCAAGTCGCCTTCCTTGAGGGCGACGTTGAACTCGCGGTCCAGGAGGGCCTGGCGCTCGGCGAGCTGGGCTTGCTCTGCCTCAGCCAGGGCAGCATCCCGACGGTCTAGCTCGGCGGCCCGTACCCTCGCCCCTTCCTGCTGGAGGATGAGCCAGCGGGAGGTCGCCTCCACCTCAGCCTGCTTCGCCGCCAACTCCTGCTCCCGTTCGACAAGAGCAGCTTCCCGATGAGATAGCAGCTGCTGGAGCTCCTCGCAGGACTGGAGGCGGGAGCTGGCCTCAGCATGGATCGTCGCAGCGTCCGCCTTCAGCTTCTGGGTGACGGCGTCCAGGCGAGCGATAAGCTCGCACTCTTGGTCGAGGATTTTCATCTCCTCCCGAACGACCGCCTCCCGCTGCCACCTAGCTCTTCGCCAACCGGGTCCGGGCTTCCAGGGTCCTCACCCATTCCTGGAGCCGATCCTCCTCGTCCTCGAGCCTCCCCCTCTCCCGGTCGAGGGCCGCCCGAGCCTGCCGAAAGCCGAAGTAGGCAATGGCCATGGCTTCAGACAGGGGGAGGGGCTCCACCGTAGTTGCGGGTCCCTACCTCCCCACCTCTTCAATATCTTCCTCCATTTGGAGGACCACCGGGAAAACGGGGACCAGAGTTCCCCCAATTAGAGAAGGCGGGGGGGGGGGGGGGGGGGGGGGTCACCCCTGGGAGCAGGCGTGTCATCTCCAAGAGCCCCCTCCCTAGAGGAGACTCCAACACTGCTGCCGAAGGCTCCTAAGCCGGCTCCAGAAGCTCCACCCGGGGCGGTGGCGCGAGCCGACGTGGCGGTGTCAGTCGGCGCGGTAGCATCAGCCGGTGCAGAGTAGCCGGTCGATGCGGATTCGTTGGCGGGCGCGGCACCACACGCCGGCGTGCACTGCAGCCCCTCAGTAGCCGCTGTAGGGACCTCGGGCGCGAAGGCCCGGGGCACCTCGCCAGCAGCAGCCCGGGGCACCCGAGCAAGATCTGAGGCTGCAAAGGAGCCCCGTGAGCTGGCAGGAGCAGCATGCCCACCAGCAAAAGGGTGCGAGGGCGGAGGAGTAGCTGCGGTCGCGCTGAAAACGGACAAACCCGGATCATAAGGATGTTACAGGGTAAGCACACGACAAAGAATGTCCAAGATGAAATGCATGCAGACTTACCGGGGGACATTGAAGTTCCACCGCTTCCCGAAAGGGTTGGGGGGGGGGGTTCGGACTCCCCGAACCCACGGCGGGGGCCACAGCGTGAGCTGGGGGCCCCTGAAATGAAGGGTTTGGCGGCACCCTCGAAGTTTGGCGCTCCTCTGAATGATGGGGGAACGCTGGGGTCCCATCTGCATTGAGGAGCCTCCCCCTCTTGCGCGTCGAGGATTCAGGCGGCAATGTGGCACCACCGGCATCCTGACGAGGGGTGAAGGGGACTGACGGCGGCGAACGGGCGCGCTTCTTGGGGGTCGGGTCCGACACCAGCACAGGTGCTTTCCCTTTTCACATATTAGCAAAGGTGTCGACACCTCCCTGCTGATGGTGCTGGAACCCGCGTGAGGGGTCATCACTCGGGGGATCCTCGTCACTTGGGGGATCTTCGCCTCCCCCAGCGCCGTCGGCGATGTCGACCCCCTCAACATTGTCGACAATCTCGACCCCCTGGAACGGGTCCCCAATTTGGCGTTGCGCCAGCGCGGACTCGTCGAGCGTCGGCATCGCCTTCAGCACCCGCCTCCTCAGCTCGGGGTCTGAGCACAAGGGGCGGCAGGCCGCCGGGAGGGTCAGTCCCTCAGGGGAGACGTCGTCGGGGCAGACTCGGACCAGCATATCATGCAGCAGCTGCTCGCCCGGGTTGGAGTCGGAGCCAGTCTCTAGCCGGGTGTAGTCCATTGGGCTGGTGTACATCCATGCCGGGCGGACGCGGCGCTGGAGTGGAGCCATGCGTCGGGACATGAAGTCCCTCAACACCATCGCAGACGTCAGCTCGTGGTTCGCCAGCATCTGGATCCTCTCCAACACTAGGTCGAACGCCCTCTCCAGCTCTGGGCGCTCCTCCCAGAATGACCGCTCGGAGTAGGGGCTCCCGGTGGGGAGGCACATCCGGTCGTGTGCCTTGAACTTGATGATCATCCAATCTTCAAGCCATTGCTCCCACCGTGTAGAGCTGAAGGAAGCAATGTACCTAGAAGGGACCTTGGTTCGGTGCTGGAAGTAGTAGGCACCAAGCTGATCCTTTGAGCTTTTGCCGGTGGCCCTCAGTACAAAGAAGTACCTGAAGAGCTTCACCAATGGCATCACCCCCACGAACATCTCACAGAAGTGAGCAAAGACCGCCAACAAGGCGATCGAGTTCGGTGGGAGGTGGTGAAGTTGGAGGCCGAAAGTCTCCAGAAGCATTACCAGGAACGCGGATGCTGGCGGAACGAAGCCGGCCAGCACGTACGATGAGAACAGCACCATCTCCCCATCGGAGAGGATCAGTGGGAGCTCCCCGCGATGGAGCCACTCCTCCTGTTCGGGGGCTCGCCAACCGAGAAGCCGGCGCACGGGGGCCAGATCGGCAGACCTGGTCAACCGGGACCTGGGCAGGATGCTCGCCATGAGGTTAAAGGAGGAGGCTCCGGAAGGGGAAATCGGGAGCTAGAGCGCAAGAACTGGGCTTGGGGCAAGAGGCACGAGCGCAAGGATGCAGAAGCGGAAGAAAGGACCCTTAGGGGGCAAGGTCTCTTTTTATTCACCTCTGCAAGCCAACAAACGCGGCGTGTGAATCACCACAGCCTCGGTAGAAGAGCAACAAACCCACATAGGCAATGACATGAAGGCCCGAGTCGCTCGTCAAAGAAGGCGAGCCGGGTGGTCAACTGTGTGGGAGGTAACTCGGCGGATTCTAAAAAGGCAAAAGGAGCGGAAGTGCAGGAGCCACCTTGGGAACCACCGCAGTTAAAGCACGATTGAAAGTAGAAGTCATGTCGCGCGACGCATGTCCTGCGCCTTCGCTTACCAGAAGGAGACACATAGCCACGATGGCAGGGATGTGCCGCCCGGGGAACTACCCCGAATTGCAATCGAAAGAGTTGTGCAGGAAGATAAAGAAGAAGACCCCACCTGCGGTATCGACGACTCTCCCGAGGTGGGCTTGGGGGCCACTGTCGGTACCCTGCAGACCGGGTACCCCCACGCACAAGGAGAAAACGGCTAAGGACTTGGCCTCTACTTGGAGGCAGAGTCCGAGGCTGCCGCGTCGAGGAGGGAAGGACCAGATCCTACCTCCCCACCGGGGCAGGCTCCCGGCTACCACGTGGCTGGCAGGACCAAACCCTCGCCTCTCCGCTGGGGTAGGCTCACGGGCTGCCATGTGGCTGGCAGGACCGGACCCTCACCTCGCCGCCGAGGTAGGCTCCGGGGCTGCCACGTGGCCAGCAGGACCAGACTCTCGCCTCTCCGCCGAGGCGGGCTCCGGGGCTGCCATGTAGCCAATGGAACTCCCAGGACCAGGGCCGTCTCCCCGCAAGGAAGGGCTCCTGGACTACCACGTGGCCCGCAGGGCTGAGCTTCCACTCTCCCGCGGAGGTGGGCTCCGGAGGTGCCATGTGACCAGTACAGCTGGGCGCTCAACTCCCCACAGGGGCAAGCTCCAGTGCAACCACGTGGCAGTGGGCAGACTCGATGCGGTGGGAGGCTGCAGTAAAGGAAAGAGTGCGCCGCTCAGACAAGCATTAAGTACGCGCGCCTTCCCCAGGCGAAGCGGAGTCACGCATGCGAAAGTCAATGCTCCAGTGTCCTGTCTTGTCCAAGTAGCCGGTACAGACCCATGACGCAAGGCGGGCGAGTAAGCCGCGAGGACAAGACGGACGGGACGGGCCTTTCCATCATCAACAACTATGTGTAGCCCTGGCGCACGACACGGCGGGACGGCACATTGAAGCCCCTGACAAAGGGAAGTAGATAGCATTTAATCCTAGATCTTGTATAGGATTTGGCTTCCCCCAGGACCACCTGTCGGGGCCTGGGGCCCACCTTGTGACTCCAGAGTCCTTGGACTATAAAAGGACTCTGCAGACGACCTTCACAAAGAACGGCATCAGACCAATTGAAACCCATACATGCTCAAGCAAGGCAATACACTTACACTCCCGTGGACGTAGGGTGTTACGCTCCGGCGGCCCGAACCACGTAAACCCTCCGTGTTCACCATCTCACTGCGCTCAATCTCCTGGGACTAGCCCTCATGAATCCAAAGAACCTCCACGAGCTGCTCTCTAAGCAGGTCCAGGGGAAGTGTCGTTTAAGACCTTCGACAGATGTAATCTCTCTAGATCCGCATGCTTTTTTAGTACTCACCCTACTCAGGCCTGCCGAGACGTAGGTAGAGTGGCATAGTTAGGGTGTAGGACCAGGCTAAGTCGGTAGCACACTCTGGACCTATGTTGGCTTGGCATTCAGGAAAGTAGACTATGCAGCAATGTTAAGATCCAAAGAGACCAACAATATAACTTGTAACACATATAAATAACTTGGACTAAAACTTAAAAATAATTGCACAACTTCATTATAGACAAGAAGGATAAAAATAATAATTCGAAATATTGAGCCTTGTACAAAAATAAATACACGTGGAGTCTGTTTTCACAAAACTTTGTCCTTCATTGTAGGCCCGGATTACAGGGGAGACAAGGACACACTTAGGGTACAGGACCATGCTAAGTGCGTTATACATCTTGTACTAGCCCAGGGCAGGTAGTTACACTTTCCGGACCCTCTCGGAGGGGTCCAGATGCTCTCCCAGAGGACCTACCCGATTCTGTATGCTGACTCTAGAACATACAATGTGTGTAATTACAGACTCACCTCTTTGATTCTATGTATAAAACTTACAGAGGTGATTGATGTTACAAGGATTAGGAAGCGAGTACCATTCTTAGTTGCCAAGCGAATGCATCCAGGATGAGATACTTTGATCACTCGGAAGGGACCTTCCCACCTGGGGGAAAGTTTATTCATTCCTTCGCGATTTAGTATTTTCCGCAGCACCAGATCGCCTTTCTCGAGCTGTCGATTGTGCACATGCCTTTGATGATAGCGTCGGAGTGCTTGGCGATAGCGTGCATTCCAAACAGTTGTTTGGCACCTTCCCTCATCGACGAGGTCAAGGTATTCCCGACGGAGTTGGTCCTACGCAGCTTCGTCGAAGGTCCGGACACGGAGCAACCCCATGGTGATCTTCGTAGGAAGGACTGCTTCAGCTCCGTACACCAGGAAGAAGGATGTCTCCCCAGTTGACCGGTTAGGTGTTGTCGTGTTCACCCATAGCATAGACGAAAGCTCTTCAATCTTGTTAGCTCCATGCTTTTTTAAGCGTACATATGTACGCGTCTTGAGTCCTTTTAGGATTTCTGTATTTGCTCTCTCGGCTTGGCCATTTCTTGCCGAGTGGGCTACTGATGCGTAGCTGACTTGAATGTCGAGGTCTTCGCAATATTCTTAGAATGCAGCACTTGTAAATTGGGTTCAATTGCCAGTTATGACTTTATTCGGAACTCCAAATCTGCATATTATGGACTTCAAGATCTTGATTGCTGATTGCTTGTTGATTGTCATAACTGGAGTAGCTTCCGACCACTTGGTGAACTTGTCAATGGCGACGTACAGGAACCTGTAATCTTCGATGGCTTTTGGGAATGATCCCAAGATGTCCACACCCCACACAGCGAATGGCCATGTAGGAGGTATCATTTGTAGAGATTGAGCCGGTGTGTGAATTTGTTTTGCATGGAATTGGCACGCTTCACATTTTTTCACCAACTCCACTGCGTCCTGGAGTGCTGTAGGCCAGTAGAAACCGTGCCGAAAGGCTTTACCGACCAATGTGCGGGAAGATGCATGGATCCCACACTCGCCTCCATGTATCTCCGAGAGGAGATCGCGACCTTCTTCCCTTGCAATGCATCGCATTAGGATGCTATTGGCACCGCGCCGGTAGAGATCCCCTTCTACTAGCGTCTATCTTCTAGCCAATCTGACGATCCGGTCAGCGGATACACCATCCTCAGGAAGGATGTTGTCCTTCAAGTAGCTCTAGATCTCTGAGATCCATGCATTAGAGCTATCTTTAGCTCCTGAGTATTGCGTGCTGGGTTGCTTGGAGCTTTCGACAGCACCTACAACTCTTGGTGGACGCCATGGTAATAGGGCCACCAGGACTGCCAACTTTGAGGTGCTGGTCTCACCCCCTTCGCTTAGTTTGGCAGACTGAGATGTTGGTCTTGACAACCTCCAAACGAAGATTCCATCAGGAGCTGAAGCTCTGATGGAAGCCTTCGTCGAGAGTTTGTCGGCTTCAACATTATGGAGACGCTGGACATGATGGAGATCCATGACTTCAAAGTCTTTCTGAAGCCTCTGGACTTCAAGGAGATAAGCGGCTAGCTGGGGGTTGTTGTAGCAGCATTCACCTTTGACTTGTTTTATGATGAGCTGCGAATCACCCTTCACCAACAGCTATTTTAAACCGTAGGATAGTGCCACCTTGAGCCCATAGATGAGAGCTTCATACTCCGCCATGTTTTTGGTTGCCTTGAAGTCAAGGTGAACCATGTATTTGACCTTCTCTCCGGTCGGAGCGAGGAGAAGGATTCCAGCTCTAGCCCCCTGCTTCTGCACGGAACCGTCGAAGTAGAGAGTCTAGTGAGGTTCGGTGAAGACGGGGACCTTGGGTTCCGACTTCTGCTCACAGAGGCCCCCGGGATTAGATGGAGATGGAGTCCACTACGCCACGAAGCCAGCCAAAGCCTGACTCTTGATTGCTTGCCGTGGAACGAATTCGAGATCGAACTCAGCCAACTCTGCTACCCACTTGGCGATGTTCCTAGTAGAATTAGAGTTATGCAATATAGCACGCAGTGGATAAGAAGTTACCACTGATATCTTGTGGGCTTGGAAGTAGTGACAAAGCTTCCTTGAGGCAATAAGAACTGCATAAAGCAGCTTATGCACCTCGATGTATCTGGTTTTTTCATCGTGGAGTACCTCACTAATCAAGTACACTGGGCGCTGGATGGTCCGGACCCTCCTAGAAGGGCTCAAAGCTTCCTCTCCATCAACCCGGACCCTCCCAGAGAGGTTCGGACCTTCCTGGACCTTCTCGGAATGGTGCAAAACTTCTTCTTGTTCGACCTGAATCTTACTGGAAGGATCCGAATCGCCTTGGTTAGCCAGGTGAACCCCCTTTGGCGAGAGAGGTTGATTCCCTAGCATTCCGCCTTGAGGTTTCATGTCTGGGGGCTGGGACCCAGACTCACCTCTAGGTAGCTCCGGACCCCCACAGAGGGGTCTAAGTGATCTTGATGTGGCTCCGGTCTTTTCGCGACCAGGACCATGCTTACAACTTTCGTAGTTGCAGAAATGTAAAGCAATAAAGGCTCACTGGGGTTCGGAGCTACCAAGATTGGAAGGGTGGTGAGGAGCTGCTTCAGCTCTTGAAATGCCTTTTTTGCTTCTTCAGACCAATGAAATGGTCCGGTCTTCCTCAATAGCTTGAAGAAGTGAAGTGCCCACTCTGCCAGCCTTGAAATGAACTGGCTGAGCGCAGCTAGACATCCAGTTAGCATTTGGACGTCTTTGATGCGGGCTGGAGGCCGCATGTCTTTTATAGACTTGGTCTTTGCCGAGTTTGCTTCAATTCCTCGATGAGCCACCAAGAAACCAAGGAGTTTCCTGGAGCTAACCCCGAAGACACACTTGTCTGGGTTCATCTCGGTGCGCGTGATGCGCAGCTTGTCGAAGACGGCTCGCAAATTGTCAAGGAGTGACTCCTTGTTTTTAATATTCACAACTATGTCATCGACGTACACCTCCACCAAGTCTCTAATTAGCTCTCCAAATGTTTTGTACATAGCTCGCACAAAGGTTGAAGCAGCATTTTTGAGACCAAAGGGCATGACAGTATAACAATATAATCCATCTACTATTATGAAGGAAGTATGCTCCTCATCTTCCTTAGACATTTGGATCTGATGATATCCAGAATATGCATCTAAGAAACACAATAGCTCGCACCCGGAGGTGGAGTCCACTATCTGATCTATCCTAGATAGTGGAAATGGATCTTTTGGACATGCCTTATTTAAGGTGGTGTAGTCGATACACATCCGAAGCTTCCCTCTGGCCTCGGGTACAACGACTTGGTTTGCCAGCCATTTTGGATGAAAAACTTCTCGGATAAAATCAGCTTCGAGCAACTTCTTGATCTCCTGTCGGGTGAAGTTATGCCGCTCGATTTATTTTTTCCAAGGCTTCTTGTGTATAGGTCGTGCATCAGAATAAATCTTCTGATTGTGCTCAATCACCTCCCTAGGGATCCCAGGCATTTGTGACGGTTGCCAGTCAAACACGTCAACATTCGCCCGGAGGAAAGTGATGAGCTTGAGTTCCTATTTGGTTGCACACGTGGTGGAGAGGCTGAGCCTCGATGACGAGAGCTCGTGGGTTGAGCAGTGAGCTCTTTTTCGGATGCCTCCTCTTGCGCCCTTGCAAGCGCATGGAGTTCTTCCAGTGCAGTGATTCCTGCAGTATGGTCTTCGCGGATGCAGAGAACGCCAGAAGGTGTTGGCATCTTCAACACCAGATAGCCATTATGGGCCGCAGCCATGAACCTGTACAAGGCAGGCTTGCCCAAGATGGCGTTGAAGGGTAAGCTAATTTGTGCGACATCAAAGACCAGCTTCTCGGTCCTGTATTTCTGTAACACCCTAAATTTTCGCATCATGCATTGCATACATGAGCATGCATTAAACACTAGTAGAATAAGAGAAAAATAATAAAACATACATATACAAATATGTGTAGCAAAAGAAGAAAAAGAAAATAATAGTTATAGCCTAAAACTTGTAATAAGGAATAAGTATAAAAATAATAATAAATATATATATATATAAATATATATATAAATATATATATATAAATAATATATATAACAATATATAAAAATAAATGAAATATTAATATTAATAGTATATATTATAATAATAATAAATAATAAATAATATATATATAATATGAATAATAATATATATATATATATAAATATATATAATAAATTATATAATAAAAGAAAGTATAAAAAAAGGTAAAATAAATAAATATAAATAATAAAATAATAATAATACTAAATAAAAAAAAGGGGAACCGCTGGCCAGGCGGCCGAAGCCGGCCCAGCCAGCTGACCCCGCAGCCGCGCACCCCCGCGCTGACCGCGCCGCAGCGCGCAGCCCCCGCCTGGGCCCCGCTGGCCACGCGCCCCGCCCGCCGTAACGGCCCCGCCGAAACTCCCGCTCTCCCCGCCTCCCGATTCCATCCCGCGAATCCCGCGCCCGACGCCCGATCCCGCCGGCTCCCGTACCGAGCCAGACTCCCGATCGAGTCCTCCCGCCCGCGCCTATAAAAAGGCCCCGAAGGCCTCGAGTTTCCCCGATCCAGAAACAGCTGCCGCCATAGAGAACCGCCGCCGGTACAGAGAACCAGAGGGCTGCGCCCAGGGAAGAAAAAGGAGGAAAAGAAGGGGAAGAAGAGGAAGAAAAAGAGGAGGGCGCCGCCTTCCGCCGGAGATCGTCGTTGCCATCGCGTCGCCGTCGTCGTGCCGCCGGAGGACGCATCTACTTCGTCTACGCATCGTCCCCATCCCGCGATCATCGAAGCCATCGCATCTACGGTAGGCCATGTTCCCGATGCGAATTTTAGCGATCATATTGAACCTAATAGGCGTAGTTCGATCATAGTTGCGTCGTCATTTTATTTTCAGCAGCATTAATCCACCCTAAAACCCCCGTAAAATCATATGAACACGTATGAACTACTCGCATCTAATTAGTAAACAACCATAATAAATTAATAATTAATCTTTGCATGCATGCATATCATCGCATGTTGATTAATGTGTGTGCATCATATTGAATTGTGTGTATTTTCTTGTATGTATGATCACGCGTAGAGGGACGTGCTCAAGAGGCCGCATACGAGGATTTCCAAAATCAAGACTTTGAAGCGCTTGAGCAACCCCATCCGTCGGAGCAAGGCAAGTGTCCTTGAAGCATATTGATCCTATTTTTAAATTAAATGTTTTGTTTGCAAACTTGCATGCTTGTGTGAAATTGATGGGAATCCTATGGTAGGAAGTTTACTAGTTTTGTTGACCACCCTTGTCACCTGGAATTTATGGTAGAGAGTCGGGAAGGGTTTTTACCTTTTTGCTTCACTTAATTAATTGGGATGGCAAACAACACTACACATTTATTTATGCATCGATGATATTATGGTCAATGTGAACTGGTCAATATGATGGGTGATCTAAGCAAGCCTGGTATGTGGATGGGTTGGATGTTATGGTGGTTTGCTTGCTTTAGATCTAAGGACCGGTTCATGCGAGAATACGCCAGGTCAACAGTGCCACCACAAGGCCAAGTATGGGTGCGGCGTAGCTGAATAATTAGGAGTGCTGCTAGTATTGTATGGACCATTGGATGGCGTGGGGAATGGGAGTCGAGGAGGACTGCCCTGGGATCCGCATGGCACACGAGGGGGCCCGTGGGTGGGAGAATGGAGATTCAAACCTGCCGGTGAAACCTTAGTGGGCCCGTACATACTAGTAGTCCCTTTTGAAAGGCTATTTTGTGATCTCTTGGCCACACACCTACGGAAGTGTGAGATGGCATAATGGAGGTTCCTCAGTCATCGAAAGGTGATGAAATCACAAACATGTGGGTAAAGTGGTACAACCTCTGCAGAGTGTTAAAAACTATCATGATAGCCGTGCTCCCGGTTATGAGCGCCTGGATGACCTACATGATTAGAGTTGGATTTGGAATTTTAGGATGGTTATGGTTTGGTAATGGTTATGGTTTGGTAATGGTTATGGTTTATGGATTATGGTCATGGATATGAATTTGAGTTATGGTAATTGGGCATGGATAATGGTGATGTTGGCAATCATTGGATATGGTTTATATTTTGTTAATATGATGGTTATGATGGGATTGTTTCACATAGACATAGTATAATGCTTTTCAAATGTTTTACTGTACTTTTCAGCACTTAGCCGTTATTACATCCGTCATTTGAATTGGCCACATGTCATACTTTCCACACTTGCTGAGTACGACATGTACTCACCCTTGCAATCCCCCCCAACAGCTACTGGAGACAATTGGGAGTACCCTGAGGATCACGTGGAGTACTAGGTTGCGTACCGCCGTCAATTGCCTGTGGATTGGAGTCGTACTGCTTAGTTTATTTTCCGCTGCATTATTTAGAGTTTTATCATTCGTGAACTATTGGATTATTGTAATAAAGTACTTATTTATTAGTTAAGACGTGGTTAAATTCTATATATCGTTTGTGGTGCAACCGTATATGTGTGATGAACTTCCTGGGCACACATATGCGTTACACTTGGTTCATATTCGGAACCGGGTGTCACAATTTCTCCCGAGTTCCGAAGGTCACGGGGAGTGTGATGGATCTGAGAGGGCTAATGGCCCCAGGACCTACCCCAGTGGAAGGGCGTGAGGGATGAAGGTCCGAAGGTCAGAGCTGGAGCTTGATGAAGGCTTCATAGCTAAGGAGGTTCAGCCCCGCACCTCTGTCCACCAAAAAATGGTAGAGCTGAACATTGTTGATGGTAGGCGATACCATCATTGGTAACTGGCCAGCTCCGATCATGTTTCAGGGGCAGTCTGTAGCATCAAAGGTGATGGGAAACTCCATCCATTTCTGATGAGGTTCTGCCCTAGCTGTAGGAGCTGCAGTGGTATCAGAGTTGTTCAGCCTGGCTGACAAGTGTGCCCGTGCCGCAGAGGGCTTGGAAATGCACTCAAAAACAGCTCTGGAGGCTAACAAAAAGCCTTCCAAAGCTGAAGCCACTACCTCCGGCAGTGGCAAAAAGAAGAAGAAGTCCAACGGCAAGAAGAAGTCATCGGTCGGCACACCTACTGCTGCGGCTGTTGCAGCTCTGGGTGGTTGGGGGCCATGCCCCGAAAAATGACCTTGTCCTTCGCCAGAAGACGACAGAAGCTCTAAAATGTGGTGTCCGATCCATAAGACGAACAAGCACAGTCTTGAGGACTGCCGAGAGGTCCAAAACCTTGTCGAGCGCTACAACAAACACCAAGAAGAAGCTCCTTTCCGTCAACCGGAAGGAAAACAGAAAGTTGACGAAGCTCTGGCTGAGCCGGAGCTAGGCCTTCAGGATCCCAAAATGGTCCTGAAGGTTGTCTACAACACAGTAGACGATGATTCCGACATCTCTGACAACGAGCGTCGAAAGACCCTGAACACCATTTATGGTGGTTCCTGGGACATCACTTCTCGTTGGCAGTGCACTGTTGGCATAGTTTTGCCCAACTATTGATGGAGTCGGGTGGAAGACTCATGAACTAGGAGCTAGCGGTCCCAGTCAGAGCCACCGAAGTAATTGGCCATCACGGCCTCATTGCCTCCTGCTGCAAGTATAGCAGTGGAGTAGATTTGAAGGAATTCGGCGGGGTTGACAGTCCCGTCAAATTTCTCCAGCAGATGAGGCCAGAACTTGTGTGGCCAACGGACTATGTGTAGGTGCATGGCCAAGGTAGAACAACTTCCCCCTACTCCCACTAGAGCAGGGTTGTCCTGAGCTTCTCGCCTCTCGCGAGCACGCTCGATGTGGACACGACCATCTTGCTATCTGTAGGGGCGATCGAGTTCCGACCGCAGATCATGTGTCGAAAGTCTCGACATGGTATGGGTGCGACACGCCCTAGAAGGCAGTGATGTCACCTGTTGAGATACAGCACACCTTCGGTGCTATGAAACGTGAGGACCAAGTCTTCCAGACAAGGTCCTATGTTGAGCTGGTGCCTGCCTCGAAGGGGGAGGACCTTGGTTGTTATTTGCATCGGCTGCGGCTGTAACCAGATGCTGCACATCAGCGCGCCACTGCTCCATTGCGTCCTGAGGTGCTCCAGGCACTGGTGGGCGCTCCAACAGAGTTCGCGCAGCAATTAGCATGTTCTCAGGGTTGTTGTTTGCTGATGATGTGACCGACACAAGTACCCCATCCTGTTGTCCAACATTGTTCGCCGGAGCAGATGGTGGTGGTGGTGGTATGATGCCTGCTGGGACAACAGCACCCACTGGTTTCTGCATGTTGGAAGGATTCCCTCCAACAAGTTGTGCAGCGTTGTTGCCGTTGGATGATCCTACGGCGGAGTTCACCATCTTGTGATATCAAGCGCCCCCCTTCCTGGCACGCCAAATGTCAAAGCGTACAGACGACACATCCCCGGGTACTACTAAAACGTAGCTTGCAGAGGTTCTTGTATCAGTTTGGGCACTCAAAGATCTTAGACAAGATGATGACACGGAGGATTTACGTGGTTTGGGCCGCCTGAGCGTAATACCCTACTCCATGGGGTGTGTGTTGTTGTATTGAGGATTTCAGTCGTGCTGGCGTGCGTATGAGCTTACCTGTATTGTACCGAGCAGCACATCCTTTTTATAGACCAAGGGATGGCTGTTACATGGGTTGCCTGACCCGACATGTGGCCCCAGCGGTTATTGTTTCCTAATACACAATTAAGTATTTTTAAGTGCCTTAATAACGTGATAACGCCCCTTAATGGTGGTGTTACCAACATTAAGGGTCACGTGATTGTGTGCCATTAATAGTGCATTAATGGAGCATAATCAGGCCTTGTAATTGTAGTAATAAGAATCCTTTGAAGACTGATGTCGTTGGAGATCCGTCTGTATTCCCGTTGGTGGCGTAGGTCCGGAGGCTTGACAAGTGGCAGCTCTGGAGCTTTCCCTTGCGGGAAGGTAGGTTCGAAGCTGCTATACACGTGTAGGCACTGAAGCTTCATCCTACTGGGGGTTAGGTCCGGGGTCACTGTACACGTGTCAAATGCGGAGCTACCCTATGTAAAGGGTGAAGCTCCGGTCTTGTGTTACACGTGGCAATGTTGGAGCTCCCCTATGCAGGAGGTGGGTCCAGTGCCATTTGACACGTGGGGCCCACAGAGGTCTTCAAATTTGACAGGTGGAACTCCCTTGCACTTCTTGCGGTATTGTGGGGTACTCGGTACGCATGGTACCAAAACCCCGATTTGCATTTAACTGCGTTTTAAACTTTGATTTGTATCACACTATATGAGTTAGTATGTATGTGCATTAAGTCTAGGTTTTTCTTGGAGTTTTCCACATCCATGACCAGAGAACCCATGAGAGAAGGGTAGATGGTTAAGTCCTCGACGTGTCCAAGCTATGCTTAATGTTATAGTTGCTTTGGTAGAAGTCGAGTAGTTGGAATCTGCTCGCGAGTTCAGGAATTGGGTTCACACAGAATTGGTCGAATGAGAGATTAATCATTTGGTTAAATATGAGATTGGGCATGGAGTAGGACCCGCAAAACATAAGTGCCTGTGAGCTGTAGCTGTGCTTGTGTCGGTCAAGGACCGATCCGTGTGCGGCCCTGTTAAGCAAGCAGCAGGCATACTGGATATATGGGACCCAGTAATTTGATGTAACTTTTCCACCTTAATGGTGAAGAGCAGCAAGGTGTAAACCTGCCAGCCGATACGTCGTACTCTGTGTGGGGGCCTCCTGCTCGTAGCAGTGGGACCGGTTCGGCGTGTAGGTAGCGGGTGAAACGTTGCCACATACAACATGAGTGGAGTGTGCCGTCGCAGATCCGAGTGTGGGTGTATCTTTCTTGCTATTCGGGTATTTCTGCAGGTGTATATTGATTCGAGTCGCCGTCCCTCGCGATTATTGAGTACCGCTTGTTCACTGAGTCGCGACGTAGTCAATTATTTGGAGCTGAATATTATTGAATCATGCTTTATGGAATAATTATGTATTGATAATTGTATGTTTAGATCAGGTTGCTCGCTAAATTACAGATTCGTGAAGCCTTAATTTGCTGCTAAAGTCTGAAAGTAAGGACTAACATTTAGGCGAGTCTTATATTGCAAACTGCTCTCCTATCTTACGTATATCCTGCATATAGAGTTCCATGCTTAGTGGAGACGGTTAAGTCTTGCTGAGCCTTCGTGCTCACAGTTGCTATTTTAAGTTTTTGCTGCAAATGATGATCTTTTTGATGAAGGGTTCACCGGTGAGGCATTGCCCCCGTCGGGGTACACGGCCGAGTGGGAACCCTGCACACCGCAATGATGTAATTTATGTCCTGCTAGTGTGATTCAGTTCTAGGGCTGAACGTAATGACTTTTGCATAGCTTAGGTTTGAGTGTCGAGAGCTATGAACTTATCTTCCACTGTAGGGTATTTAAATGTATATTATTTGTAAAAGACAAAGCTTGTATAATACTATATTGTTTTATGTAATATGATGTACCTTTTTGTGTGCTGTTGGGTGTCGCATCGCACCATACCACCCAATTGCGATTCCTGGAATGTTGGGACTCTGGTCCCCACACCATAAGTCATGTGACCGCCTGCAAAACGGTCACATTGGTGCCCTCATACACTTTTCGATTTGCGGTGGCAAGAAGCTCGTAAAACTCCTTCTCCTCCTTTGGTTGTGACCGATCTTCGTACTCTTTACCAATGTACACTATCATCTCATCCATCCGATCTTCATCCTCATTACCGTCTAACTCATCATCATGCTCTATCTCTCCATGCTCGTGCCACACCAGATAGTTGGGCATAAATTCGCGCTTGCAAAGATGCATTGGGGCCTGTGAGCTATAGTTGTGCATGTGTCTGTCAAGGACTGATCTGTGTGCGGCCCTGTTGAGCAAGTTTGAATGTACCGAAGGCATACTAGATATATGGGACCCAGTAAACCGATGTAAATTATCCACCTTAGCGTTGAGGCATACCCCACTGCCTTATAGGTGCGGGTGAGAGCAGCAAGGTGTAAACCTGCCAGTGGGTATGTCGTACTCCATGTGGGGGCCTCCTGCTCGTAGCGGTGGGACCAGTTCAATGTGTAGGTAGGGGGTGAAAGGTTGCCACATACAAGATGAGTGGAGTGTGCCATCACAGCTCCGAGTGTGGGTTTATGTGTCGTGCTATTCGGGTATCCCTGCAGGTGTATATCGATTCGAGTCGCCGTCCCTCGTGGTTATTGAGTACCGCTTGTTCACTGAGTCGTGACATAGTTAATTATTTGGAGCTGAATATTATTGAATCATGCTTTATGGAATAATTATGTATTGATACTTGTATGTTTAGATCAGGTAGCTCGCTAAATTTCAGATTCATGAAGCCTTAATTTGCTGCTAAAAGCTGAAAGTAAGGACTAATATTTAAGCGAGTCTTTTATTGCAAACTGCTGTCCTATCTTACGTATATCTTGCATATAGAGTCCCATGCTTAGTAAGACAGTTAAGTCTTGCTGAGCCTTTGTACTCACAATTGCTATTCTAAGTTTTTACTGCAGGTGATGATCTTTTGATAAAGGGTTCACCGGTGCTTCGGGGTACACGGCCAAGTGGGAACCCTGCACACCGCCGTGATGTGTTCCGTGTGCTGCTTGTGTGATTCTGTTCTAGGGATGAACGGAATGACTTTTGTGTAGCTTAGGCTTGAGTGTCGAGAGCTATGAACTTATCTTCTGCTGTAGTGTATTTAAATGTATAGACAAAGCTTGTATAATACCATGTTATTTTATGTAATATGATGTACCTTTTTCTGTGTGTTGTTGGGTGTCGCATCGCACGACACCACCCAATTGCAATTTCAGGAATGTCGAGACTTCGGTCCCCACAGCCTGGTATCAGTGCCGCATTAGGAATATGTGAGGACCGGGTCCACAAATTCCAGTATCGCAGAGGATGGTGCCGTGCGATGTGAAACCTAACAACACACACGAAAAGAATACAACAATATACAAAATTTTATTTATTGAAACAACTGAAGTCTTTTACAATACATAATGTACGCGGAAGCAATACTCATAGCTAAACTCTCAGCCTAGCTATGCAAAAGTGCAGCCGTCCAGCCCGGGGATGCTACACACTAGCAGAACACAACAATTCACGGCGGCGTGCAGGGCGCCCACTCGGCGGTATACCCCAACGGGGGCATCGCCTCATCTTCGGGCCCTTCCTCATACGTCTCACCTGCAAACAACTTAATATAGCAACCGTGAGCACGAAGGCTCAACAAGACTTAACCGTCTCACCAAAACATGAAACTCTACATGCAGGGATACTTAACATAGGAATAGATATAGCAGTAAATGACTCGCCTACATGTCGATCCTTAATTTTTCAAGTTATTAACAGCAGCTTAACGCTTCAATAAAAGTGAGCATATACTATAGCAAACATAGTTGCAAAACAATTATAATTCAATACATAATATTCTCCTAGCTTGTTCAGTATTTACTACGTCACAGTGCAGTGAACAAGCGGTACTCAATTAACCGTGAGGGACGGTGATTGCAATCAGTAGACACCCGGATAAAACATCACATACACCCATTTTGGAAGTGGAGCGAATCACACTTGAATATTATGTTGTATGCGACAACCTTTCAAAGGAAACCCAAATGCCGAACCTGTCCTTCCGTAACAAGCAGGAGGTCCCCGCGCGGAGCATCTCTATGTCCGCTGGCAGATTTACACCTTGCTGCCCTCAACCCACACCAATAAAACAGTAGGGTAAGCCTCAAAACCCAGGTCAACCAATTACATCGGTTTCCTGGTTTCCATATAGCCAGTGTGCGTCCGGTACGGTTCAAACTTGTCCAGCAAGGACGCACACGGATCGGTCCTCAATCGACACAAGCAGGGATACACACGTGAGACTACGTCTTTCTGCATCCTACCCACTGCTCGGTCTCAATTTCATATTCATAAACCATTCTTTGATTAAATCTTTTCCGTGTGAACAAATTTTATCCCGTGAGTAGATTCCAACTACTCGACTTCTACCGGATTCCTCAAAACATTAACATGGCATTTTCTACTCGTCAAGTTGTAGACCAACCCAAGACACCATGGGATTTGTGGGTCATGCAAGTGGAGTAACAAAGCACCTTAGCCCTAATGCACAAAACTCACCCTAGACATAAGTGAATACAAATAGAAACTTTGAAATAGCACTTAAATGCAAACCGAGGCTTGCCTAGCTGTGAGTTAGATTCAAAGTTAGCTCCGGGGAGTATGCTGACCAAGGGCTCCGGCTCCTCCTCGATCTCGGTTACTACATGAGTTGCATAATTTGAAAGCATATAAGTGACATAGAACTATACAAGTTAACTTCTAAATACAGATTCTGTTACTAAGTAATTTTAATTGGCTTTGGGATTTTTACAGTGGATACTAGGTTCTATGAGTAAGATGTGTACCAAGAATTGGAGATGTTCAAGGAAGCTTGTTGTCTCTAAAATTCCAACAAGTAAAAGCCTTCTCTGAAATTTGGTATTACTCCTGGAGTTTTGTCATGGCTAAAAGTGGATGATTATGGTATAGGAGGTTCTTATGGTTCTGGGAAAATATGTTTCACATTTTTATGAGCTTTCTATAGGGAGAAATAGATTTTACAAGCTTGCAAGAAATTCTGAAATGTTTCTGTACATTTTCAATTGACATAGGTGATTTGAACACTGTTTGGTCCAGTAAATTAAGTCCAATGAAGTTGAATTTTTTACTGGAGATCAAGGGTATTTATAAGAGTGTTCCGAATAAAATTGGGAAATTTACAATTAACGGAACGGGGGAAATTAATTTCCGAATAGTTAGCTCAAAAGAATTAATTATGAAAATTCTGGGACTTTCATGTCCAACAAATTGCGCCACTGCAAAATAGGGATCAAGGTGAGTCTACCAGAGTTTATTTGGAATTATTTGAGCAAGTATGCTAGGAGTAATTTAATTTAGAAGTTGGCTCAAATTCTGGAATTATTTGGAAAGGAAAAAAATTTGAATTAATCAACTGGGCCCCACTGTTTTAAATGACCCAATCGTAACTGGGCCACAGATGGGCCATAGGGTTTAACCCGCACAGCCGCACCTGATCCCGTGGCCATAGCAGATCCGAAGGAGGAAAATCAATCGCTGACATGCGGGACCCGCCACTCCTTCGTCTACTTCGCGACAGGGGCGGTGCTCCTCGCCGGAGCAGCGGCAGCGCACGCTGGACTTGCTGCGTCGACCTCCTCTCGGCTCAGCCATGGCCGCCTAGCCCTAAAATCGGACGGGCAACACGCTGGTGACGTCCAGACGAGTCGGCGACGGCTGGAGACGAGCGCACGACGGCGGCGGCGGAAATAGGGTTCTGACGATGGTCGGTACCACTGTTCTGTGGCTCAAACTCCATGGAAATTGATCAAAAACGTTCCTAGTATCCTTGGGAAGATGAATATGGGGAGTAAAATGGGTGGAATTGTTAGAAACGTTGACCTCGACGGTGGACCGACGGGATTTTCCATGGCGGCGGGGAAAACTCGAAGAATTTGGCCAACCGTCAACAATTTTCCATGCTGTTTGTCTGAGAGGGTTCGCAAGGAGGTTGGCAAGCTATTTCCAAACCCGATTAAAGAATGGTGGCACGTAGAAACCGAATTAAATCGATGACCTAGTGAGCTTGATATGAACTAGCTTCGGTAAAACTCGAATCATTTTCTCGATACTTAAGGAAGTGAATCGCGGGTTTTACCGTGAGAAAGAGCCCGCGATGGCGATCCTTTTTGTTGTTGAAGTTGAGGCTTAACACTGCTTGTTGAGGGCTGGCAACTGTGGAGCAGAGGCGGCGATCATCTCCTACTCCGGCGGCGACAGCGAATCTTCATATTACCCCACAAAGAAGCATGGAATCAAGCAAGCGAATGGATGGAAAGGAAGAGCACAGGGTTGTGCCACCTTTTGCTTTTGGGAGCACGGCGAGACCTTGCTTCGTTTGGCCGGCAAAGGACGAGCAACTCGGCGGTGATGCGGTGCAGCGGCGGGAGAGAAAACAGAGCGAGGGAGCTTTGTGCTTTTTCCCCTTCGACCAGAGATGTGAGGATATAGATGAATAGAGTGGAGAGGGCATGCAAACGCGTTGCCACACAGATGCTTGCTGACGGTGATCTGTTGGCAGCACCGAACGTGGAACGGCGGCGAGTCAGGTAAAAATAGAGCACTCACGTACTAGCCTCAATGAACAGTGGGTCCCACATTCCCCCTCAAGTCTATCACCTCTGGACACTGAGTTATCCCACCAACTTGTGCCCAAAAATCATGAAAATTTTCAGATAGGCTCAACTAAATATCTAGGATTTGATTCTGGAATTAAAACTTTAAATTGATCAAGTTTTCATAAAATTCAAATTTGAATTTGAATTTGTAAGAATTCAACGTTTCCACTGAATTATATAGTAATTATGCTTCAAAAAATTTGAAACATGGTAGAAAGGCTATTTGGAATATTTGAAATTTAATGGTGAACTCAGATTTTTATTTTGGCAAGTTTGAACAGGGGCTAAATTGAATTTTCAAATTCCTTCTATTGAAGCTTGAATTGGTTTAATTTCTAAGTTGCCATTTGATTTATTTTTCCCATTCAAATTTTAAATTCTCCTATCTGAACTTTGCACTATGAATTTAGGGATTTTACATCCCCCCCCCTTAAAAGAATCTCGTTCTGAGATTACAAATAAAAGAGACGGAGGTAAAAAGATTACCGGATATGAGATGATAATAAATCCGGATAGTTTGATCGGAGATAGTCCTCGCTTTCCCATGTCGCTTCCTCAGCAGTATGGTTTCTCCACAAGACTTTGTAGAAGCACAAAGTCTGGTTTCTTGTGGTGTGAGTCTTTTCATCAATAATCCGGATCGGATGCTCCGAATACGTGAGATCCGGTTGGAGAGATTCCATGTCTTCGGTGCAGATTTCAGCTGGTATTTAAGGCACTTGCAGCTGAGAATTGTGGAATACATTATGAACACCAGCAAGCGATGCCGGTAACTCCAAATGATAGGCCAGGGGTCTGCATTTTCCAATGACGGTGAACGGACCAATGAATCGTGGAGCAAGCTTTCCCTTCACTCCGAAACGATGAATCCCTTTCATCGGAGAGACACGGAGATAAACATGGTCTCTGATGTTGAAGTGGAGAGGTCAACGTCTTTTATCCGCATAGCTTTTCTGACGAGATTGAGCAGCCTTGAGATTGGCTTGAATCACTCGCACTCGTTCTTCAGCTTCATTCACAAGATCAATACCATATATCACTCGCTCTCCGGATTCACACCAGTTGAGTGGCGTGTGACATTTCTGGCCGTAGGGAGCTTCATACGGCGCCATTTTGATGTTAGCTTGATAGCCGTTGTTATATGAGAACTCCGCCAGCGGTAAATGGTCATCCCAATTTTTACCGTGGTGGATGGCACAAGCGCGTAGCATATCTTCGAGAACTTGATTCACCCTCTCAGTTTGACCATCCGACTGTGGGTGATATGCGGAGCTTCGGATCAGTTTCGTCCCCAATGACGCGTGCAGCTGCTCCCAGAAACGAGCAACGAACAGCGCACCGCAATCTGAAATAATTGTCCGGGGAACACCGTGCAAGCACATGATTCTTTCAATATACAACTCCGCATATTTCTTGGCAATGTACTTTGGATGTACAGGTATAAAATGAGCTGATTTGGTGAGTCGGTCAACTATCACCCAAATCAAATCATGTTTGTGGAATGTGAGAGGTAAACCGACAATAAAATCCATACTAATATCCTCCCACTTCCACTCCGGAATTTTCTGTGGTTGCAGCTGTCCGACTTGCCTCATGTGGTCGGCTTTCACCCGCCGACACGTATCACACTCCAATATGTACTTTGCAATTTCTCTTTTCATCCGTGTCCACCAAAATCTGGTTTTCAGATCTTGATACATCTTGTTGGTGCCCGGATGAATAGAATACTTTGACAAATGAGCCTCATCCAAGATTTTCTTCCGAAGTGTCAAATCACGAGGCACCACTATATGGTCGTTGAACCATAGAGTACCATGCTCATCACTTCGGAAACACTTCATTTCCCATTCTTCATCCTCCTCTTAATGTGCGACATACCCACGTCTTTCTTTTGAGCTTCCATAATCTCCTCTCGTATGGTAGGAATGAGAGCAAGATTATATAACACTCCATATGGAACCAAGTATAAATTCGGTTCGTCCTCGTCCATTGGAGTGATGGACAGATTATTGACGTGAGACTTGCGGCTTAGCGCATCGGCAACCACATTTGCTTTGTCGGGATGGTAATGAATTTCAATATCATAATGTTTGATCAGTTCTAACCATCTTAGCTGTTGCATATTCAACTCCTTCTGGGTGAAGATATATTTTAGGCTCTTGTGATCGGTGTAGAGGTGCACTAGATTTTTGAGTAAATAATGCCTCCACATTTTCAAAGCGAGCACCATGGCAGCAAGCTCAAGGTCATGAGTCGGATAATGCTGCTCATGATTTCGGGGCTGCTGTGAGCCATATGTGATCATGCGGCCTTCTTGCATTAACACACAGCGGAGACTAATGCCAGATGCATCACAATAAACGTCAAAAGATTTGGTCGTCTTCGGCTGAGCTAGCACTGGGGCTGTTGTGAGGTGTTTGACCAATGCTTGAAATATATCCTCACATGCCTTGCTCCAAATATATTTAGTCCCCTTTTTCAGTAGCTCTGTCATTGGTTTAGCGATTTTTGAGAAGCTTGGAATGAACCTCCGATAATATCCTACTAGCCCGAGGAAGCTGCAAACTTCATGTACGAACGTTGGAGACTTCCATTTCAGCACTTGCACAATTTTGCTTGGATCAAAAGTGATACCCTCCGCTGAAATAATGTGACCAAGAAAAGGTACTTGGCTGATCCATCTCACACTTGCTGAGATTTGCATAAAGCTTGTGATCTCGCAATCGTTGGAGCACGATATGCAAGTGTTTGGCATGTTCTTCCTTCGATTTAGAATAAACCAAAATATCTTCGATGAAGACCACGACAAACTTATCCAACTCCGGCATGAACACTGAATTCATCAAATACATGAAGCGAGCCGACGTGTTGGTAAGTCTGAACGACATGACGAGATATTCATAGTGCCCGTATCTCGTCGAGAATGCCGTCTTCAGTATATCCTCTGGTCGGATTTTGATTTGATGATATCTGGACCGAAGATCCATCTTGGAAAATACTTTAGCACCCACTAGTTGATCGAATAAAATATCGATGCACGGTAGGGGATACTTGTTCTTGATCGTCACGGCGTTGAGCGGACGATAATCCACACATAGACGTAACGTCTTGTCCTTCTTCTTCAAAAATAATGCGGAGAAGCCCTAAGGTGATGAACTTGGGTGTATGACACCTTTGTCCAGCAGGTCTTTCAAATGCTCCTTTAATTCCGCCAACTCATTTGGTGTCATCTCGTACAGCCTTAGAGAAATAGGTGTGGTTCCCGGAATATGTTCAATCTTGAACATGATGTCCCTATCCGGTGGCATACCCGGAAGGTCGTCGGGAAACACGTCTGGATATTCACAGACCAAACGAACGTCCTCAAGCTTGGTGGCTTCCGTGTTGTATGTGGCTGGAATTTCTTGGATAAGGCGGTCTAGAATAAGAGTGTGTGGTTCATGTAGTGGAGAGTTTAAATGGACCACACGTGAGACAATGTCGAGAACAGCACCATGACGGTGTAGCCACAACATCCCTAAGATGACGTCAAGCTTCTTACACTCTAATATAATTAGAGAAGTCGGATATAGATTTCCACCCATCTCAAATGGTGCCCGATAGACCATCCTATCGGCTGCTACTTTCCCACCCGCAGAGCAAATCAAATATGGACATTTTGTGGGAATGATAGGTAATTGATATTTGATGACATATGATTGGCTAATGAAATTATGGGTGGCACCGGAGTCAAATAATAAGACTACAGGATTTTTGAGTAGAGAAAACGTACCAGCAAAGACGGGTTCGCCTTCCGGCACGTCTTTGATAGCTTGGTGGTGGACGTTGCTGGGTTTTGCTGCTGGTTTCTTGGTCTGGTTGCGGGGCTGAGCTGCACCCCTTTATGGTGCTTGTCCGCTGCCTTGTCGCTGTTCGGGGGCAGTCCGTTGAAAAATGTCCGACACGACCACACGTGTAACACGTGTATTGTGTCGGGTTCCCGCCAAGCTGCGGACGGAATCCCAGTGCACGTGGTGGAGGTTGATACGCACGCGGGACCATCCTTTGCTGCTGCTGCTGCTGCTGCTGTGGAAATGGCGGTCGGAAATACGACGCGTTGAAAGAACGACCGCGGAATTGCTGCGGTCGCGCCGGTGGCTGCCATCGCTGACCGGATGGTGAGCGATACACCACATGGTACTTCTCTGGACCGCCACTGCTGCTGCTCGATGGCGCGCTTCGTTTCCTCTTATTAGAAACGAGCTCGCGCTGAGCATCTTCCTGCACTATCGCGACATTGATGATGTCGTTGAAGGTGCCGCGATTGCATTGTGCAAGTTGGACCTTCAACTTGGGATTAAAGCCCCGGAAGAATGTATCATGCTTCTTTTCTTCCGTCCCCATATAATCTAGCACGTACTGTGCCAAGTGATTGAACGTGCGGGAGTATTCGTGAGCACTCCTCCCGCCTTGCTTCAGCTCCAAAAATTCCTGAAGCTTCCTCTTCATTATACCGGGAGGTATATGGTAGGCGCGGAATGCTTCCCGGAATTCGGTCCATGTGACCGCATGAACAGCCGTAAGTGATGAGATGAAGTTCGCCCACCAAGCACCGGCGGAACCCTGAAGTTGTTGCGCTGCGAACAGCGCCTTCTGTTGTTTGGTGCATTGTAGCAAACCAAACTTCGCCTCGAGGGTGCGGATAAAGTTGTCTGCCTCCAGAGGCTCTTTAGCCTCTGTGAAGACCAGTGGATGTGTCACCAAGAAGTCCAAATATGAACTCTGTTGGGGCCGGTGTTGCACATTGTCTTGTCGCCCCCCTTGACGGGATGAATTCTGCACCAACATTCTCAGTAACTTGGTTTGCTCATCGCGCGAGCCGAGTACTGCAGCCAGAATCTCCGCGGGAGTTCTCGGGGGTTCAGGTGGTGGTGGTGGAGGAAGTTATTGCTGCGGTGTCGTGGTTTGATCCCAGGTCGGAGATTAATCCTCACGACCCCGACTAGAGCCTCCCGTCTCAGGCGTAGAGCGTGTACGCACCATTCTGCATCCACATGATTTAAAAATCAGCAACATGTTTGTTTTCTTCATCCATTTTATACCATAGTAGTGTGAGTATTGACAATGTGATAATTGCATAACATTCACATATATTGATAAAGTATAAACTTTATACAAGATATATTATCTCATGACTAAGTTTACAGTAGTGAACTCCAAAATGATGGACTCCCACTACAGAAGTGCATCTCAACTATACTTGGTCTCCATGAGTCGTCATACACACCTTGTCATCTCCTATACACCCACTACTATTTATAATATGATACAAACATGGCTACAAAATAAACACGAGCAACCACTAACTATACGTTGCCCCGTGATGGCAGTAGTGCTGCCCCGTCCTAATCCGCTGCATCCTCATCGACGTACTCGAGTATCTCAGGATCTTCCTCCTCCTCAGAACTTGAAGGCACCTGCTCACCCATGTTCAGCGGCATGTCCTGAGCCGTTAGATACATGACTGGATGCGGCAAGTGTGCTTCAGCCTCTGACAAGTCATCCTAAAGTTGGCCTGCCTTGAACTCCCAATTCTGAGCTTCTTCGACGGCTTCATCTCGTGCCTTGGTGACTACCAACAGCTGCTCTTTCTGTTGCTGCACCACCAATTGACTCGTCTGCAGTTCACCACGAGCTTGCTGCAGTTCCTTGCGAGTTTGCCGCAGTTCGGCACTAGCTTTCCACAGTCTAGTGCGAGTGTGATGCAGCTAATCCTCGCATTGATTCAGCCGGTGATTCGTCGGAACCAGCAGCGAACGTAGGTTCTCATTGATGTAATCAAGAGTGTCACCTCGTTCAACTGCTTGCCTTAATGCTTTGACCTGCTGCAGAATGATAGCACTCTGCGCAATAACCACCATGCTGGATGCCGCGGTATAAGTCCCAAGTGTTGTTGATGTCGTGTCGCCGTCCAGTTGATAAGCCTCAACAATACGACGTTGCCACTCAAAACCAACCGCACCACGGACCGGGAGAAGAGCAAATTGTGTCCCAGCCATGGCATCTTGATGAAGCTCGCGAAGCTTCATAAGCGCTTCGCCCGCTGCGACGGCCCACGTGTCCTCCAAACGAGCTCCCAGGATGGTGACCGAAAAAGGAGCCCATCCATTAAGACGCGGACTAGCAGGAACGTCGGCTAGGATGGTGCATGACCGTACACCTCTGTAAACCGTCTCTTGACCCCAATAGCCTGGCATTTCGTTGAATCCAAACTGCTGAAGCACTTCCCGTAGCATGATCGGGAAGCCCGGACGGTTGGCGCACGTAGAGAACACCCATCCGTCCGGCAACAGCATCACATCTGCCATCTATAAAAGAAGTACTTGAATGAGTCAAATACTCAAATTCAGAAAAATTTGTTGATAAACAGATCTGGATGTGATAATTGAATTATGAAAGTGAATTCAAATTCCAATGCCAAATGAAACATAACACTGGAATTCTGTCTCAGTTTCTGCTCATGCTGACAAGTCTGGAGAAATTCGAAATTTTCATCAAGTTAAAAGCACATTAAGGACTTGAGTTCAACGAAAAAGTTGTAGTACACTAAAATATCTTTTCATAATGTCTTTATTTGCCTCCAGATCATTTCTGTATAAGGAGATATGATTTTTGCAAGTTGACAGTGTTTCTGGAAAAATTTTGACAGCACCTCCTCTGTTTAAGGCTGATTTTGTCCACATTTTTCCAGATACAAAATAACAGAGTATGCAAAAATCCCAAATTACAACATTTTTGCATACATCCTCAGGATTACAGAAATGCATTACATGAAATTATTCGTTGATTCTACTAAGAGATATGGTCAAGACAGTGACAGGATACAGAAACTGTCCAGTCTCTGTCTCGATTTAACAGAGTTTGGAAATTTGAATTTTTCATTAGTTTACAGAGGGATTCTGATCTGGAGTTGAACATAAGAGTTTTAGATGAATATCTAAACTTTCCAACAATGTGTGATAGACCTTCAGGGGTGAAATATACAGGAAGTTATGCTATTCCAAACTTAGTCAATTTTCTGTCCAGTTCACAGTTTGAACCAGTAACTGGGCAATTTATGTTCAAATGAAGTTTTCAAGTTTTAAATCTTGAAATCTTCCTTGGAGCTGAAAATGAAACTTGTGGACGACTTCCTCAAGTTCCCAAACCATATGCCTTCTTACTGCAGCGACCACATGATTAATTGTAGATCTAACCCGCACGCTCCAAAACAGAGATTACAAATTCAAACTTAGTCCTAAGTTGGAAATTTTTTTACTTGTTGTTGATTCACACCTCCAGCACGGATATCGTCGTCAACGTTCCTGATGAAACTCGAATCCAATGCCGGTACTACGCCCTCACCAAAGAAAATCTTAATCCGGTATTCCGTCATATGTCTCAACATTGGAACTAATGACGTTCACTCGCAAACGTTTTCAACTCTAGCTACTTAAAGTGTGGTTAGTGTCCTGCAACTACACACAAATTATAGATCAATCATATGGTGCCGTACGGCACAGCCTGCACGGGCAATCATGTCACAATAATATATATGAAAGTAAAAACATTCGTCCGGTATCATTCCATACGGGCCGCCCCGAGCTAAGCCACGTCTCGAGGTACATGACCGGGTTTTCTACCACCAGGCAGGGTCCCACGTCTTTGAATAGTGCTGCACCAGTAGGGGGCGCATCAGGTTATGTCCCACCCGATGGGGGCTCCCACTAATTTTGAAGCACGCTGGGATACCGCGTGTCATATGTTCTTAGAAACATGAAAAGTTTCAGAAACTCATATTGACATTTCCGTACCAAGCCACAGAAACAATCACATGCTACCTCTCGCATGGTGAGCTTACCGCAATTGATCCGCTTGCGATCTCATACCTTACCTCTTACCTGACATCGGAGCATTGTTACAGAATATAATAACACATAAGTTAGCTTGCCACCTTAAGTAACTAATACTATAGTAGACCTTATGTGGGCATAGTAACTAATTCTCACTCGACTACTTCTAAGTTTTCAAAATAGGCTCTTTTCGAGCGTGCTATTACCAATGCAACTCTGATACCAGCCTGTGAGGACCGGGTCCACACATTCCAGGAATCGCAGAGCGTGGTGCCGTGCGATGCGCCACCTAACAACACACACAAAAAGAATACAACAAAATACAATGCTTTATTTATTGAAACAGCGGAAGTCTTTTACAATACATAATGTACATCAGAAGTAATACTCATAGCTAAACTCTCAGCCTAGCTATGCAAAAGTGTAGTTGTCCAGCCCGGGGACGCTACACACTAGCAGCACACAACAATTCACAGCGGCATGCAGGGCTCCCACTCGGCGGTATACCCCGACGGGGCATCGCCTCATCTTCAGGCCCTCCCTCATACGTCTCACCTGCAAACAACTTAATATAGCAACCGTGAGCACGAAGGCTCATCAAGACTTAACTGTCTCACCTAAACATGGAATTCTACATGCAGGGATACTTAACATAAGAATATATATATAGCAGTAAATGACTCGCCTACATGTTGATTCTTATTTTTTGAAGTTATTAACAGCAGCTTAACGCTTTAATTATAGTAACTTTAGTGAGCATATTCTATAGCAAGCATATTTGCAAAACAATTATAATTTAATACATAATATTCTCGTGGCTTCTTCAGTATTTACTACGTCACTGCGCAGTGAACAAGCGGTACTCAATTAACCGCGAGGGATGGTGATTGCAATCAGTAGACACCCGGATAACACGGCCCATGCACCCATTTCGGAAGTGGAGCAAATCACACTTCAATACTATGTTGTATGCAACAACCTTTCAAAGGAAACCCAAATGTCAAACCGTTCCTTCCGTAACGGGCAGGAGGTCCCCGCCCGGAGCATCTCTATGCCCTCCTGCATATTTACACCTTGCTGCCCTCAACCCACTCCTATAAAATGGTAGGGTAAACCTCGACACCCAGGTCAACTAATTACATCAGTTTCCTGGTTTCCATATAGCCAGTATGCAACCGGTGCGGTTCAAACTTGTCCAGCAGGGCTGCACACGGATCGGTCCTCAATTGCCACAAACAGGGCTATGCACGTGAGACCACGTCTTGCAACATCCTACCCGCTTTTCAGTCTCAATTTCATATTCATAAAATATTCTTTTATTAAATATTTCCCGTGTGATAAAATCCTATCTCGCGAGTAGATTCCAACTACTAGACTTCTACCAGATTCCTCAAAACATTAGCATGGCATTTTCTACTCATCAAGCTATATACCTACCCAATACTCCATGAGATTTGTGGGTCATGCAAGTGGAGTAACAAGCACCTTAGCCCTAATGCACAAAACTCATCCTAGACATAAGTGATACAAATAGAAACTTTGAAATAGCACTTAAATGCAAACTGGGGCTTGCCTGGCTGTGAGTCAGATTCAAAGTTAGCTCCAGGGAGTATGCTGTCCAAGGCCGCTGGCTCCTCCTCGATCTTGGTTACTATATGAGGTGCATAATGTGAAAGCATATAAGTGACATAGAACTATACAAATCAACTTCTAAATGCAGTTTCTATTATTAAGTGATTTTAATTGGCTTTGGGATTTTTACAGTGGATACTAAGTTCTATGAGTAAGATCTAGACCAAGAATGGGATATGTTCAAAGAAGTTTGTTGTCTCTAAAATTCCAACAACTAAAAGCCTTTTCTGAAATTTGGTATTACTCTTGGAGCTTTGTCATGGCTAAAAGTTGATGATTATGGTAGAGGAGGTTCCTTCTGGTTCTGGTAAAATTTGTTTCACATTTTTCTGAGCTTCCTATAGGGATAAATGGATTTTACAAGTTTAAAAGAAATTCTGAAATGTTTCTGTACTTTTTTCATTTTTCAATTGACATAGGTGATTTGAACACTGTTTGGTCCAGTAAATGATGTCTAATGAACTCGAAACTTTTACTGGATATCAAGGGTATCTATAAAAGTGTTCTAACCAAAATTGGGAATTTTTCAATTAACAAAACAGGGGAAATTTATTTCCCAAGCAGTTAGCTCAACGGAATTAATTATGAAAATTATGGGACTTTCATTTCCAACAAATTGCGCCACTGCAAAATAGGGATCAAAATGAGTCTACCAGAATTTATTTGGAATTATTTTAGCAAGTATGCTAGGAGTAATTGAATTTAGAAGTTGGCTCAAATTCTGGAATTATTTGGAAAGGAAAAAGATTTGAATTAATCAACTGGGCCCCACTGTTATAAATGACCCAAATGCAACTGGGCCACATATAGGCCATAGGGTTTAACCTGCGCAGCTGCATCTGATCCCATGGCCATAGCAGATACAAAGGAGGAAAATCAGTCGCTGACACGCGGAACCTGCCACTCCTTCGTCTACCTCACTACAGGGGCGGCGCTCCTCGCCGGAGCAGTGGTGGCGCGCGCCGGACTTGCTGTGTCGACCTCCCTCGGCTCAGCCGTGGCCGCCTAGCCCTAAAATCGGACGCACAACATGCTGGTGAGGCCCAGACGAGTCGGCGAAGGCCGGAGACGAGCACACGACAGCGGCGGCGGAACTAGGGTTCCTACGATGGTCGGTACCGCTGTTCCGTGGCTCAAACTCCATGGAAATTGATCAGAAACATTCCTAGCGTCCTTGGGAAGATGGATACGGGGAGTAAATTGGGTGGAATTGTTAGAAACATCGACCTTGACGGTGGACCGACGGGATTTTCCATGGCGGCGGGGAAAACTCGAAGAGTTTGGCCAACCATCGACGATTTTCCTTGCTGTTTTTTTGAGAGGGTTCGCAAGGAGGTTGGAAAGCTATTTACAAACCCGATTAAAGAATTGTGGCACGTAGAAACCGAATTAAATCGATGACCTACTGAGCTTGATATGAACTAGCTTCGGTGAAACTCGAATCATTTGCTTGATACTTAAGGAAGTGAAGCGCGGGTTTTACCGTGAGAAAGAGCTCGTGATGGTGATCCTTTTTTCTGTTGAAGTTGAGGCATAACACCGCTTGTTGAAGGCTGGCGACCGTGGAGCAGAGGCGGCAATCATCTCCAACTCCGGCGGCGACAGCGAATCATCAAATTACCCCGCAAAGAAGCATGGAATCAAGCAAGTGAATGGATGGAAAGGAAGAGCACAGGGTTGCGCCACCTTTTGCTGTTGGGAGCATGGAGAGACCTTGCTTCGTTTGGCCGGCAAAGGACGAGCAACTCGGCGGTGATGCGGTGCAGCGGCGGGAGAGAAAACAGAGCGAGTGAGCTTTGTGCTTTTCCCCTTCGGCCAGAGAGGTGAGGATAGAGATGAAAAGAGAGGAGAGAGCATGCAAACGCGTTGCCACGCAGCTGCTTGCAAACGGTGAGCTGTTGGCAGCACCGAACGTGGAATGGCGCGGAGTCAGGGAAAAATAGAGCACTCACACACTAGCCTCGCTGACCAGTGGGTCCCACATTCCCCCTCAAGTCTATCACCTCTGGACACTGAATTGTCCCACCAACTTGTGTCCAAAAATCATGAAAATTTTCAGATAGGCTCAACTAAATATCCTGGATTTGATTCTGGAATTAAAACTTTGAATTGATTAAATTTTAATGAAAATTCGAATTTGAATTTGAATTTGGATGAATTCAATGTTTCCAATGAATTATATAGTAATTATGCTTCAAAAATTTTGAAACTTGGTAGAGAGGATATTTGGAATATTTGAAATTTAATGGTGAACTCAGATTTTTATTTTGGCAAAGTTTGAACAGGTGCTAAATTGAAATTTTGAATTTCTTCTATTGAAGCTTGAATTTGTTTAATTTCTAAGTTGCCATTTGATTTATTTTTCCCATTCAAATTTTAAATTCTCCTATCTGAACTTTGCACTATGCATTTAGGGCACAGAATAGCACACTTAAAAAGGATCATATTATGAGGAAAATTTAGGTTTACGGTGAGGAATCGATAGTAGCCCACATAAGGACTATGATTAGAATAGTTACTTAAGGTGGCAAAGCTAACATATGTGCTATTATATTTTGTAATGACACTCCAATGTCAGGTAAGAAGTAAGGAACGCCACCTCAAGCGGATCAATTGCGGTAAGCTCACCATGCGAGAGGTGGCATGTGATTGTTTCTATGGCTTAGCACGGAAAGTCAATATGAGTCTCTGAAACTGTCCATGTTTGTGAGAATATATGACACGCGGTACTCCAACATGCTTCAAAATTAGTGGGAGTCCCTGTCGGGTGGGACATAACCCGATGCGCCTCCTACTGGTGCAGCATCATGCAAAGACGTGGGACCCTGTCGGGTGGTAGAAAACCCGGTCATGTACCTCGAGACGTGGCTTAGCTCGGGGCGGGCCGTATGGAATGATACGGGATGAATGTTTTTAGTTTCATATATATTATTGTGACTGCCTGAAATGATCGCCCATGTGGGTTGTGCCGTACGGCACCATAATGAGTATTTTGTAAATTGTGTGTCTTCTGCAGCACTTACCGCGTGATCGTATAGCGCTTAGAAATCGTTCGCGAGTGAACGTCATTAAGGCCACTGTTGAGACGTATGCCAGAATACCGGCTTAGAATTTTCACTTTTGTGAGGCACGTCGTACCGACATGTATTCCACTTAAGTGTAAACTGGAACTGAGAAGATGTAAAATACTTATATTAGCTATCGAGCTTTGATTTTGAACTAAGTTTTCAAGATTGGAGTAGGTTTTGAAGTCACCAACTGAAAAAACAGAGTGTTCAGTTTTCTGCCAGAAAAAGACCTTACTTTGAGAAACCATATCTCCCAGAAGAAAACTTCAATGAAGGTGTATCATACATGGATGGAAAGTTTAGGAAGTACTTTAAAACTGTTATGTTCAACTCCAGAACTGAATTTACTTCTAACCTGTTTAAAATTTCAAAGTTCCGAAATTTGCCAAACTGTACAGAAACTGGAACCCTCTCTGGACTCCTTACTGTTCTGACCATATCTCCCTTTCGAAAATTCAAACTGGGCTGTGCAAGACAATTTTAGAATACTTGTAATTTGTATTATAATTTTTTAATCTGTCTGTTGCAAATTGTGAAGTTTTATATCTGGAAATTGTGGCCCAAAATCAGCATAAACAAAGGAGACACTGTCAAAATTTCCAGCAAAACTGTCAGGTTTACAATGCCCTATCTTCTCAATCAGAAATGTCCTTGAGGCAAACCAATACTTTTTGGAAAGGTCTTGAACTTTACTTCAACTTTGTAGTTCTCCTCAAGATCTGATTCTGCCATTTACTGGATTAAATTTGTGTTTGAGTACAAGCTGGTCAGGTTTCAACAGAAACTTCATTGGTTTGGCATAATTTGGTCTTGTTATGAATATGGTCCTCGATTTCACTTCGAGAAGTGTCATAACGGACCAGTTGTTGATACTCAACCATTTACCAGCGGAATTGAGGGTTTGACCCGCTCAAACCTCTTTTCTTTTTATGACCATGTTTGTGCCATATTGAAGATAAGAAAGTGTACTCGCACAATAATGCACATAACGTCCCGTCGTGACCAACAATAGTCGAAATGAACTTCAATCCATAGAGTTCATTATTTTAGAACTCGCTATTGTAACATTGGTCCAGGGATGATGTATTTTGTGTAAAGTCTATACTTTATCAATATATGTCACCGTTATGCAAGTTTGGTTATCAATACGCACACTATTGTTTTAACCTTGAGTGATCTTACAATATCACGTCTCATGTTGGATTCATGGTTGTGACTGCAGAATGGTGCGCACTCGTAACACGCTCGAGATCGGTGGCGCGAGCCAGGGAGGTGATGACTCCCAGCAGCAGAGAACTCAAGATCAGCGACAACCGACACCGCCACCGCCACCTTCTCCCCCGCTTACATTGGCGGATGTGATTGCAGCTATGGTGGGTTCGCGCGACGAGCAGACCGAGCTGCTGTGAACCCTCATGCAGAATACATCCCTTTAGCGGGGGCGTCCAGACGGAGGCAATCATCAGCCTCAACACACCACCTACTCAGATTTCTTGGCGACTCATCCACCGGTCTTCATGGAGGCTGATGAACCTCTTGAGACGGACAACTGGCTCCGCACTACTGAGGCAAAGTTCGGGTTGCTCCAATGCACCGAACAGCAGAAGGCACTCTTCACGGCTCTGCCGGCGCATGGTGGGCGAATTACATTGCCTCTCTGCCGGCTGATCATGCCATGATATGGACGGAGTTCCGGGAGGCGTTCCGCGCCTATCACATACCTCCCGGGATTATGAAGAGAAAGCTTGAAGAATTTCTTGAACTCAAGCAAGGCGGGAGGAGTGCTCACGAGTACTCCAAGGCTTTCAATCACTTGGCGCAATATGCGCTGGATCATGTGAACACTGAAGAAAAGAAACGGGACTGCTTCTATCGAGGCTTGAATGCAAAGATGAAGGACAAGCTCGCTTTGTTCAATTGCGGCACGTTCAATGATTTTGTCAACGTGGCGATTGTACAAGAGGATGCAACATGCGAGTTGGTTACTAAGAAGAAGAGGAGTGCTCCGCAGGGCAGCAGTGGTGGAGCTCCACAAAAATACTGAATGGTGTACCGATCACCGTCTGGTCAAAGGTGGCAGCCACCGGCACGACCGCCGATGTTCCATGGCCGCCCGTTCAATGCACCAAGTTTCCGACCACCCCTTCCACAGCAGTAACAGCAGCAGCAACAGAGGATGGTATCTCGTGCACCCCCACAGCAGCAGCGTGCACCGGGTTTTCGTTCCCCGGCCTAATAGTGGTCCGGCACAATACACATGCTACAACTGTGAACGTGTCGGACATCTTTTCTACAACTGTCTGGACAAGCAAACCAGCAGACAGGCATTGTATCAGGGTGCCAATTAACCCCGCAACCAGCCCAAGAAACCAAATCCCAAACCCAGCAACGTCCACCACATCGCCACTGAGGACGTACCAGAAGGCGAACCCGTACTCGCGGGTACGTTCACTACCATCGATCGCCCCATTATCATAATTTTTTTTTGGGAGCCACCCATAATTTCATTAGTAGTTCATATGTTGTCAAGAACCAACTACAAATATTTCCTACTAAATATCCATACGTGATTTGTTCACCGGGTGGGAAAATACTCATAGTACGATTCCTAAAGCACCATTGTGCATGGGTGGAAAAATATATTCAACCACTCTCATTGTCTTAGATGGCCAACGATTGATGTCATTTTAGGTATTTCATGGTTACATCACCACGGTGCTGTTTTGGACATCGTTCCTCGAACCATCCATTTGGATTCTCCACTACACAGTCCACATACTCTCATTCTTGATCGATCCGTTCAAGAAGTTGCAGCAGCATACCACTCTGAATCCATTAAGTTGGAAGATACTCCGGTGGTCCGTAAATACCCTAATGTGTTTCCCGATGATCTATTGGGCATGCCACCCGAACGTGATGTCGAGTTCAAGATTGAACTTGTGCCTGGAACCACACCGATCTCTCAAAGAACTTATCGAATGGCGCCCAATGAGCTAGCTGAATTAAAGGAACATCTAAAGGACCTGCTGTACAAAGGTTTTATTCGCCCAAGCTCATCTCCTTCGGGCTGCTCCACTTTGTTCGTTAAGAAGAAGGATGAAACGTTACGGTTATGTGTGGACTATCGTCCGCTAAATACTGTGACTATCAAGAACAAGTATCTACTACCTCGCATCAACATTCTCTTCGATCAATTAGTGTGTGCTAAGGTATTTTCCAAGATGGATCTTTGGTCCGGATATCATCAAATCAAAATTCAGACGGAAGATATACCGAAGACGGCATTCTCAGTGCGATATGGACTATATGAATATCTTGTTATGTCATTTGGTCTTACCAATGCTCTGGCCAATTTTATGTACCTTATGAACTCATTGTTCATGCCAGAATTGGACAAGTTCATTATGGTCTTCATCAATGACATCTTGGTTTATTCCAAATTGGAGGAAGCACACGCTGAACACTTGCATATCGTGCTCCAACGATTGCGAGACCATAAGCTCTATGCAAAATTCATCAAGTGTGAATTTTGGATCAGTTAAGTGCCATTCTTGGGACACATTATTTCAGCTGAGGGCATTGCTGTGGACCCAAGTCAAATTGCTCAAATGCTGAAACGGAAATCTCCAAAGTCCATACATGAAGTCTGATGGTTTAGCGGGATATTATCGAAGGTCCATCCAAAACTTATCAACAATTGCTAAACCAATGACAGAGCTATTGAAGAAAGGTACCAAATATATTTGGAGTGAAGCATGTGAGAAGGCGTTTCAAACACTGGTGAAGCATCTCACAACAGCCCCGGTTTTAGCTCAACCGGATACGACAAAACCATTCGATGTTTATTGTGATGCATCCGGGGTCGGTCTTGGCTGCGTTCTTATGCAAGAAGGACATATGGTCGCTTATGGATCACGACAGCTCCGCAATCATGAACAGCACTATCCTACTCACGACTTGGAGCTCGCTGCCGTGGTGCTTGCTCTAAAAATGTGGAGGCATTATTTGCTTGGAAATCTGGTTCACCTCTACACCGACCACAAAAGTTTGAAATATATCTTCACTTAGAAAGAACTGAACATGAGGCAACGAAGGTGGTTTGAGTTGATCAAGGATTATGAGATTAAGATTCACTATCATCCCGGCAAAGCTAATGTGGTTGCCGATGCGCTTAGCCGCAAATCTCATGTCAATAACTTGACTATCACACCTATGGAAGAGGATGAACTGAGTCTATATTTGGTTCTATATGGAGCTTTATACAATCTTGCTCTCATTCCCACAATTCGAGATGAGATTATTGAAGCTCAAAAGAAGGACAAAGGAATGTCTCACATACTCAAGAGAATGGACAGCGGTGAGATGAAGTGTTTTCGAAGAGATGAACATGGTGTTGTATGGTTCAAGAATCGAATTGTAGTGCCCCGTGACATGGACCTTCGAAAGAAAATCTTAGACGAGGCTTACTTGTCCAAATATTCTATTCATCCGGGCAGCAATAAAATGTATCAAGACTTGAAGACTAAGTTTTGGTGGACACGGATGAAGCGTGAGACTGCTAAGTACGTATCTGAGTGTGATATGTGTCGGCAGTGAAGGCTGACCATATGAAGAAAGCGGGACAGCTGCAACCACTAAATATTCCGGTATGGAAATGGGAGGATGTGAGTGTGGATTTCATCGTTGGATTGCCACTCACATTTCGGAAGCATGATTCAATTTGGGTGATAGTCGATCGACTATCCAAGTCAGCACACTTCATTCCAGTAAATGTCGGATTCAATGCCAAGAAATATGCGAAGTTGTACATATCAAGAATCGTGTGCCTACACGGCATTCCTCGCACGATTATTTCAGATCGAGGCTCACTGTTTGTTGCTTGTTTCTGGGAGCATCTGCATGCCTCATCGGGTACTAAACTGATTAGAAGCTCCACCTATCACCCGCATACTGATGGACAAACTGAGCGGGTGAATCAAGTACATGAGGACATGTTGTGAGCGTGTGCTATCTACCATGGTAAAAATTGGGATGATCATTTACCATTGGCAGAATTCTCGTACAACAATGGTTATTGAGCGAGTATCAAGATGGCACCATATGAAGCTCTCTACAGCCGGAAATGCGCACACCACTGAATTGGTGCGAGTCCGGCGAAAGAGTGAGATTCGGGATTGATCTAGTCAACAAAGCCGAGGAACAAGTTTGAATAATTCAAGCAAACTTGAGAGTTGCTCAATCTCGAAGGAAGAATTATGCGGACAAGCAGCGTCGCCCGCTGCAGTTCAATGTCAAGGATCACGTATACCTACGCGTGTCTCCGAAGAAGGGAATTCACCGGTTCGGAGTAAAAGGAAAGCTAGCTCCCCGATTTATTGGTCCGTTTGCTATAATGGAAAAGTGCGGACCTGTGGCTTATTGATTGGAATTGCCGGCATCTCTCGCTGGTATTCACGACATGTTCCGCGTATCTCAGCTCCAGAAATGTCTCAAGTTCACAGCTGCAGTCCACACGGATGAAATCGGCAAGTTGCAACCGGATCTCACATACTTCGAACATCTGGTTCAAATTCTCGATGAGAAGGCTAGAACAACGCGGAACCGCATGCTGTGGTTCTGTAAAGTGTTATGGATCAACCATACTGCTGAAGAAGCGACATGGGAATCCAAAGAATATTTCCGATCCAACTATCCGGATTTCTTATCGTCTCATATCTGGTAATTTCTTTCCTACTTTTGCCTCTTCATTGTAATCTCGGGATGAGATTCTTTTAAGGGGGGAGGAATGTAAAATCTCTAATTTTCATAATGCAAACTTCAGTTAGGACTAAAAATTTTGAATGATAAAAAGAAATAAAAAGGAAATGAGAAAAACAAATTTATTCAAACTCCAAAAGAGGGAATTCAAAAAAATAAACTTAGCTACGATTCAAATGAAGTTAACATGAAGATTTGAGTTGACCATTGGATTCCAAGTATTTCAAATAGCCTCCCTGCAAACTTTCATAATTTTTGAAGAAGTTTTCTATTTAATTCAATAGCTACATTGAATTCATCTCAAATTCAAATTCAAGTTTGAATTCAAATGAAACTTTGTCAAATCAACAATCTGAATTCAGAATCAAATTCTCCATAATTAATCTAGCCTTCCCACAAATATCTAGCAAATTTTTACACTGAATTAGGTGATAGAATTGATTGAGCATGGATGTGGATGAGGGAGAGCAAGTGGGACCCACCTGTCATTCTATGAAGTGCCCTGTTCATTCTTCCCAGGCGACACCTCATGGCATGCAAATTGCCACAGAGCTGCTTGCCTACCTGCTTGCTTGAGGTCGCCTCCAGCTGCATAAAGCACTCCCAAGGCTCCTCCTTATCCCCCTCCAAACCCCTGAGTCGAGCACCTTTCCTCTATTGAAGTTCCAGGCACCATTTTTGCTCCCCACCCAAGTTCTTCGCTGTCCAGCCACAATTGAGCCAAGGTACTCGGGTTTGATCATTTTTCTTCATCTCTACTTCCTCACCAACATCTTGCGCACCTGTATGATCAATCCCTTGTGCAGTTTGAGCCTCCCCAACGGTGGACAGGGCGATTCGCTGGCCACCGTGCTCTGTTTTTCCGTGGCTGCCCTCTGCTCCCTCGACGCCCCAGCGATACAAGCTTTTTCTCACCTCAGTCCCTGAATCAAAAAGGTGTGCAAATATCTGTAGAACGTGCTCGTAAAATTTGAGCCCATGCCATGGACCATAACCCCCGTATTTCTATTTCTTCCGACAAGTTCTTTCTATGAATTAAGCTAGGTCATCCCTTGAATTCCCTTTCTACGTGCAGGTACATCGTGGCTGTGAGCTTTGTTGCTTTAGAGGTACAGGCGCTTCACCTCGAAGAAGAATCATCGAGTTTCATCGAGTAACAAAGCCGGAATAGCATTTTTCCCAACCGCCAATTTTTCACCTCATCGGTTCATCGTCACCCACCTTGCTCCAAAGCTTTTCTCTCCTTCTTATGTCCATAATCATGTTTCCCATGGTTCCACAAATCTTTCCAAAGTTTTCTCATGCGAAATAATCTACCGTAGGGCACGGCCGATATGGCCGAAACCCTAGGTTCCGCCGCCACCGTCGGGAGCATCACCGTAGAGTTCCCCATCGATATTTAGGTGGGGACGGCGAGTCTGGGAGGCTGGCATGTCCTAGGTTGGGCTGCGGCGAGGCGCTGGCGAGCGGCTGCCATCGGGTGCGGCCCTGGCGCGAGGTAGATGAAGGTCATGGGGCCCATCCGTCAGCCTCTAAGCGTGCGCCCCGGATTAGCTGCGGCCCGGTGATCCAATGTGGACACACCGTTATCTTCGTGGCCCCCGGGTGGCTTGAATGCCACTGGTGCACAAAATTTCCAATTGAAATCTAATTCCAAAAATTGCTCCAACTTTGAAAATCAATCTCTTAGAATAATTGTCCGAAAATTCTCAAATAAATTTTGTTAGAACCAGAATTATCTATAATATCAAGTGGCGTACTTGGATCTGTATGAAAGTCCATAAATTATCATCAATAATTCTATAACACAAATGCTATTGGAATTAATTATTGGTGCTCCATTCATTCAAAATCCTCAAACTTGTCCAAATCATTAAAAATAATTCTCTTAAGTTCGAGTAAAAGTTTCAGGTCCATTTCTGTTGATTTGGATAGCCAAATTGTGTTTTCAATCTGTATGTACCCAAAAATTCTAAAATGTTCAGAAACTTTTCAGCAAATTGTCCTAACTTGTAAATTCAATATCTCACTGTATAATGCATATAAAATTATGAAACCAATTTTCTTAAGTCACTCTTGACCCCCTCTAAACATAACACCAACGTTTGGCCATGTTAATGTTCTAGTTTTCCCATGAAAATTCTGGGAACTGTTTATCTACATTGAATTTTAGACAACAGAGACTTCCATGAATTGATTCCAATTTTGGCCAGAACCTCACCCATAGTACGTTGTGTCCTCTGTAAAATTTCAAGAACCAGTGGCAATTATTTATTATACTTAACTATGTTTCTATTCAGCTACGTAATAATACCAATATTGATCCACTTGCATTATTCTTTGCATATCGAATAGTTGCCGAGCTCGAGGAGACCCCGGAGCCACTGGAAGTCATCAACCCAGAGACTAAGTTTAATCCCGTCTCGCAGCAAGGCAAGCCCCAATTTGCATTTAACAGCGTTTTAAACTTTGATTTATATGACACTATATGGGTTAGTATGTGTGTGCATTAAGTCTAGGTTTTTCTTGGAGTATTCCACATGCATGACCAGAGAACCCATGAAAGAAGGGTAGATGGTTAAGTCCTTGATGTGTCCATGCTATGCTTAATGTTATAGTTGCTTCGGTAGAAGTCGAGTAGTTGGAATCTACTCGCGAGTTCAGGAATTGGGTTCACACAGAATTGGTCGAATGAGAGATTCATCATTTGGTTAAATATGAGACTGGGCATGGAGTAGGAGCCGCAAAACATAGGTGCCTGTGAGCTGTAGCTGTGCTTGTGTCGGTCAAGGACCGATCCGTGTGCGGCCCTGTTAAGCAAGCAGCAGGCATACTGGATATATGGGACCCAGTAATTTGATGTAACTTTTCCACCTTAATGGTGTGGAGCAGCAAGGTGTAAACCTGCCAGCGGATACGTCGTACTCCGTGTGGGGGCCTCCTGCTCGTAGCGGTGGGACCGGTTCAGCGTGTAGGTAGCGGGTGAAACGTTGCCACATACAACATGAGTGGAGTGTGCCGTCGCAGCTCCGAGTGTGGGTGTATCTGTCTTGCTATTCGGGTATTTCTGCAGGTGTATATTAATTCGAGTCGTCGTCCCTCGCGGTTATTGAGTACCGCTTGTTCACTGAGTCGTTACGTAGTCAATTATTTGGAGCTGAATATTATTGAATCATGCTTTATGGAATAATTATGTATTGATACTTTTATGTTTAGATCAGGTTGCTCGCTAAATTTCAGATTCGTGAAGCCTTAATCTGCTGCTAAAGTCTGAAAGTAAGGACTAACATTTAGGCGAGTCTTATATTGCAAACTGCTGTCCTATCTTACGTATATCCTGCATATAGAGTTCCATGCTTAGTGGAGACGGTTAAGTCTTGCTGAGCCTTCGTGCTCACGGTTGCTATTTTAAGTTTTTGCTGGAAATGATGATCTTTTTGATGAAGGGTTCACCGGTGAGGCATTGCCCCCGTCGGGGTACACGGCCGAGTGGGAACCCTGCACACCGCCGTGATGTAATTTATGTTATGCTAGTGTGATTCCGTTCTAGGGCTGAACGTAATGACTTTTGCATAGCTTAGGTTTGAGTGTCGAGAGCTATGAACTTATCTTCCACTGTAGGGTATTTAAATGTATATTATTTGTAAAAGACAAAGCTTGTATAATACTATATTGTTTTATGTAATATGATGTACCTTTTTTGTGTGCTGTTGGGTGTCGCATCGCACCACACCACCCAATTGCGATTCCTGGAATGTTGGGACTCCAGTCCCCACACCATAAGTCATGTGACCGCCTGCAAAACGGTCACATTGGTGCCCTCATACACTTTTCGATTTGCGGTGGCAAGAAGCTCGTAAAACTCCTTCTCCTCCTTTGGTTGTGACTGATCTTCGTACTCTTTACCAATGTACGCTATCATCTCATCCATCCGATCTTCATCCTCATTACTGTCTAACTCATCATCATGCTCTATCTCTCCATGCTCGTGCCACACCAGATAGTTGGGCATAAATTCACACTTGCAAAGATGCAACTCCACTTCAGACATATCCAGACGTCGACGATTTCGACACTTGATACACGGACACTTCGCAACATGAGCATCACTAGCAAATGCATGGCTCAGGAAAGCATTTGCGATATGACCCCATTCATTAGTGTGAGCACCAGTTCAACTCCATCCATCATACATCGCCTTACGGTCGTCACCCATTTTAAAACTACATCAAATAAATATATGTTAATGAACATATATGGTTACTTCATAGTTTATTTAATGTAACGGCCCTACATCTATTTTTTCGACAGCATAACGCTGCCTATTTAACACTGCACCCCCCCTATCCGGTGTAGTTCTTCAAGTAAAAAGGGGCGGGCAGCGCTGGCAGCCTAAACAACAGCGGCCACGCGACTGCACATGGCGTCAGGGCCAGAGCGCCTAGACGCCTAGGCGGCGACTAGGCGCCGCCTAGGCGTCGCCAAGGCGACACCTTATGAAGCCTGCTTTAACTTCCTACTAAATGGGTCTTGTCGTGCCGCCCGCCGAGCCGCCCGCTGCCGCCGTGCCACCTGGCGCCATGGCGTTCCTTTCTAGGTATGCCGTCGCCGCTCCTCCACCTTGCACCGCCGTCGTTCTCATTTCCGCCTCCATGCGCTGTTCTCTCCTGTCCCCTCTGCCTCCTCCTTCCTTAACGATGGGATTGCACCATTCTTCCTTGTCCCCCCCCCCACCTTCTCCTTCCTCAACGCCGGGATGATGGTACTCCCGACTCTGTTTCCTTAGTGTCGACTAGAACTTTTCTACAAAATATGTTGGACGACCAGGAGGTCGACTAGAGGTCGACTACGGTCGACTAATTGCCCTAGTCGACGACTAATCGCCTAGTCAATCCTAGTCGCCTAGATTTGATAACATTATATATACATATAGTACATAAACACTAAAAAATCAAATAAACATAATTGAAACCTAATAACTAACATCTATGATAATCAAGTTAACATACACATACATCGATAAAACACAATGTAAAAATGCATAAGTAATGATATAGCAATTCATAGACTAATCAATTCAAAAAACTATTGCGACACTAATGCATTGAAACATACACAATATATAGCAATTTTACAAGATTAAATTTTAACCTTATCGGAAGGGGCGAGGAGGCGCGCGGAGGAGCAGCAGCGGAGGCACGCGGGCCGGGGAGCGGCGGAGGTGCACGTTGGGTGGCGAGGCGCGTGCGCGGGCGGCTGCGGAGCGAGAGACGAGAGCGGCGTTGAGTGTTTTAGGTTTTTTCCCCTGTGTACGCGGTGTAAGGGGGATTAAAGTCATCATTTATCAAGAGTTGACGGCTATAGTTGAGGTCTACGCGGCCCACCATATGGTCGTCAGCCGCGATGCTACGATCGACGAACATATCTTAGGCACTCGAGGCCCATGCTAAGTACACTTTAAGACATCGGGGCCGACGATTATAGTTTCCCTGACACTTCTCTACCCGATTCTTGTAGTGATTGGGCGAACCTGTTGTATGGTTAAGCTAATTGGTTAAAGTAGTTGATAGTAGAACTAAAGTTATGATTCAAAGTAACTTCACCTGCTATTGTAAATTTGAGGCAAGGATCCACTAATAGTGAACATTTACTTACCGCAGTTTAAATTTAAGTCTTAGGTTGTAACACCCACTATTTTTAGAGAGAAATTTTTTTGTAAAATGAATTTTTCAAGAGATAAAAACATTTTCTTGGGAATAAAATTTATATAAGGCAAGTTGCATCATGTTTGAATGATTGTGTGAATTTTTGAAAATTTAAATTCGCTAGAAACTCAGTTTACAAATTCAAAACATAAAAGAGAAGAAAAAGAAAATAGAAAAGAAAAAGAAAAAAAAAGAAAAGAAAAACGAAAACCAGTCCCTGGGCCGAATCTTCCCGCCGGTCCACATCCCTGGCGGAGGGAAAATAGACTCCAGGTGCCGGAGCGGTGAAACCTTAGAGTACCCATTGCAAGTCGGGAGAACCATCAGAAACACCTCATAGTGATATCCTGGACACACACCTACGGAAGTGTGTAATATGGTTAGCTACCACGGGCATCGGGGAGGTTTACCTTAGTCCACTTGGCAACAGGGGATGAAATCATGAACTGTGGGTAAAGGATACACACTTTGTAGAGTCTTGTCAAACAGTCTAGACAGCCGTGCTCACGGACACGAGCGGCTTGAAAACCAAATTCATAATTAGCACATGGTTACATAATGGATGGTTTGGGTTTGGTCTTACCTGGATTAATTTTGGGATTTTGGTTGGTATTTCACCTAGATGTTGGTGCTTAATAACATTTAAGAGTAGGTTGTAACTGCTATAGTGCTTTACCTATTATTTGCCTTCCTTGTTGTGAACCACACATGTCATAACTTTCCAACTTGCGAGTACCGTTGGTACTCAAACTTGTTAGTTGCATATTCCCCGCCCCCCAGTCTACGAAGACGCAGAGGTGGAGAACCAGGACTTCTACGAAGATCCCGAAGAGATGTTCTAGGCTGGCGCTCCCCCATGCAACGCCTGTGTTTGGAGCCCTTTGTTATGTTATTCACTGTCTGTGTACTTTTATTTTAGACCTAGAAGGTCATTTATGTAATAAGGTGATGTACTCAAACATGGTATTTTATTTGGTATTTCACTTTCGTCTACACATGTATGAGTTGAACTGATCCTGACATACATATGGAAAGCATCTGGTTGTCTTCTTTTTACCAGGTGTGACATAGGTTCCCAGCATGTAGAGTTTCATGCTTAGGTGAGATGGTTAAGTCTTGCTGAGCCTTGTGCTCACTGTTGCATTTATACAAGTTTTGCAGGTATATAGCTATGAAGGGTTCCTAGGCTTTGTCCTTGTCGGTGTTTATAGCCAATGGAAGCTCTGGACGCCGTTGCTTGTTTCTGTGATGCTGGAGTGGAGTATCCGAGGGCTGGATACAACCGCTACTGCTGTAGTGTAGGTTCGAGAGATTAGTATGAAGACTTCTGCTGATGTAAGCTATTTTGTATAAAACTCTAAGATTAATGTAAGTTGCTCACTTATGTTATGAGTTCTTTGTTCTTTTCTGTGTTGTGCTATTGAGTGTCGCATCGCATGACACCACCTAATGTGATTCCTAGTTTGTCTGGACCCTGGTCCTCACATTTTGCAAAATTCAGCAAGTGCGAGTTTTGGATCAATCTAGTGCCATTTCTGGAGATTATTTCAGCTTAGGGTATTGATGTTGATCCAAGCAAGATTGTACAAGTGGTGAAATTGGAGTCTCCAAAGTCCGTTCATGAAATTTGCAGCTTTCTCAGATTAGCGGGATATTATTAGAGGTTCATTCCGGGCTTCTCAAAAATCGCTAAGCCTATGACGGAGCTGCTAAAAAAGGGGACTAAATATATTTGGAGTAAGGCATGTAAGGATGAATTTCAATCCTTGGTGAAACATCTCACAACAGCCCGAGTGCTAGCTCAGTCGAATACTACAAAATCTTTCGATGTTTATTGTGATGCGTCAGCATTAGTCTCGGCTGCATATTAATGCAAGAAGGACGCGTGACAGCATATGGATCACGACAGCTCCCGAATTATGAGCAACATTATCCAACTCATGACCTTGAACTCGCTGCCGTGGTGCTTGCTCTGAAGATGTGGAGGCATTACCTGCTAGGCAATCTTGTACACCTCTACACCGATCACAAAAGTCTGAAATATATCTTCACTCAGAAGCAGTTGAATTAGGGATGACAATGGGTCGGGTTCGGGTCGAGTGGAACGAAAACCCGCCCGAAATTATTAACTGCGCGGGTGAAATTTGAAACCTGCACCCGCACCCGAGGGTGAAAATTTGCACCCGCACCCGAACCCGTCAAGTTTCGGGCGGGTTTCGGGTGCTCGTCGGGTCCAAAAAAAGCATGACCAAAATTTAAAAAATGCAAATTGACTAAAATCTGGTGGATTCGGATGAACATATTGTGCACCACAAGGATAGCTATAGTTTACCTCGCATCAAGTATTTTATTATGCATCAGTTAATCCTCACTATCATAGTTGAAGAATAAAGAACAAGGAGATTCAAAATGAAATAAAAGATTGGAGGAGTGTGTGCAGTTACTAGGTGGCTAAGATTTATTGGTCTGATTCTGGCAGCAAGTGTCCTCCATGACTTTAGAAGAGGGAGCTTGATATCCTCATCGTAACAACTTCTCCACTTAAAATCGCATGATTTTTTTTTGAAAAAAAAGGAAAACTCACAAAAATCTAGATCTGGACAAAAGAGGCAAAATACTAAACCATGAGATGATATCAAATGGCCCTGTTAAGTGTGATAATCGGCATACAGAACAGCCTCATGAATAGAGAGACATGTGATTTGGTCTATTGAGCTTGAATATTTCTGAGTTCTCATTGCTGAAGAGAACAGAGTTAAATGAAAAAACAAAAACAGATCAAAAGGAGCATCACTTGGAAACAGATCTAGCTTTGGCTGTGCCCAAGGACGACCGCATGCAAGTCCAACTTGGCTACACGAGGATGGAGGAAGGGAGAAAGAGGCTCCGGCTTTAGCGAGATCTAGGCGGACGGAGACAGCAGCGGTGGCAGGAACCCGGTCACCGTGGGGGAGGCAGCGGGACCTGGGGTGGCCCCGCCCAGTCACCCTCGCGAGCACAACAGTCGACGAGCGGTAAGCGGTCGGGGCTAGGGTTGACGCAGGGAGTTAGCAGCGGTGTTTACTGGGCTAGGCTGTAGGTGGGCTATTTTTCATATACTGTTTCAGGTGCCCGCGGGTGAATAATTAAACCCGCACCCGCATCGGCAATACATCAGGTCAGGTGCGGGTCAGACCCGTGGGTGTAAATTCACACCCGCACCCGTCGTATGCCAAACCCGACGGGTACCTGAACCCGCGGGTTAGATTGCCATCTCTAAGTTGAATATGCGGCAAAGGATATGGTTAGAGCTGATAAAATATTATGAGACTGAAATTCACAACCATCCTGGCAAGACGAATGTAGTTGCTGACGCGCTAAGCCACAGGTCACATGTCAAGAATTTGTCTATTAGTCGAATAGAAGAGGAAGAACCGAGTTTATACTTGGTTCCATATGGTGCATTATATAATCTTGCTCTCATCCCTACGATACGAGAGGAGGTTATGGAAGCTGAGAGGAAAGACAAAGACATGTTTTACATACACAAGAGAATGGATAAAAGTGAAATGAAATGTTTCCGAAGAGATGATCATGGTACGCTATGGTTTAACAACCATATAGTGGTGCCCCGTGATATGACACTTCGGAAGAAAATCGATGAAGCTCACTTGTCCAAGTATTTTATTCATCCAAGAAGCAACAAAATGTATCAAGATCTGAAAACATAATTTTGGTGGACTCGGGATGAAACGAGAAATTGCAAAGTACGTATCCGAGTGTGATACATGTCGATGGGTAAAAGCCAACCATATCAGAAAGGTCGGACAGCTGCAACCATTGAACATTCCGGCAAGGAAATCGGAGGAATGAGTATGGACTTCATCGACGGATTACCGATGACCTTCCACAAGCATGATTGTATATGGGTGATCGTTTATAGGTTGACTAAATCTGCTCACTTCATCCCTGTTCATACCAATTATTATGCTAAAAAATATGGGGAGCTGTATATTGCTCGCATCATTTGCTTACACGGAGTTCCCCGTACAATCATATCAGATCATTGTGCGCTGTTTGTTGCTCAATTTTGGGAGCAGCTGCATGCTTCACTAGGAACCAAGCTTAGAAGTTCAGCGTATCACCCACGGACCGATGGTCAAACTGAGAGGGTGAATCAAATACTTGAGGATATGTTACGTTCTTGTGCCATCCATCACGGGAAGAATTGGGATGATCACCTACCGTTGGCGGAATTTTCATACAACAACGGTTATGAATCTAGCATCAAGATGGCACCATATGAGGCTCTCTATGGACGGAAATGCCGCACACCACTCAATTGGTGTGAATCCGAAGAGAGGATTGTATATAGAATTGATCTAGTGAAGGAAGCCGAAGAACAGGTGAAGACAATTCAAGCCAACCTTAAAGCCGCTCTGTCTCGGCAAATGAATTATGCGGATAAACGATGTAGCCCGTTGCGCTTTGACATCGGAGACCACGTGTAGCTTCACATCTCTCTGATGAAAGGAGTTCATCACTTCGGAGTCAAGGGAGAGTTAGCTCCCCAATTTATCAGTCCGTTCTTCATCACAGAGAAATGCGAACCCGTGGCTTATCAGCTGGAGTGACCAATGTCCTTAACGGGAGTTCATGACATTTTCCATGTGTCCCAACTACGGAAATGTCTCATGTATTCAGCAGGAGTTCGCACTAAAGACATCAGAGAATTGCAACCGGATCTCACTTATTCCGAGCATCCGATCCGGTGCCACACCTGGTAAAAAGAAGACAACCAGATGCTTTCCACATGTATGCCAGGATCAGTTCAACTCATACATGTGTCGACGAAAGTGAAATACCATAAATAATGCCATGTTCGAGTACATCACCTTATTACATAAATGACCTTCCAGGTCTAAAAGAAACATACACAGTAGCGGAAAAAAAAAGTAAAAGGGGCTCCAAGCACAGGCATTGCACGGGGGAGCGCCAGCATAGAACATCTCCTCGGGATCACCATAGAAGTCTTGGTTCTCCACCTCTTCATCTTTGTAGACTGTGGGGGGGGAATATGCAACTAACAAGTTTGAGTACCAACGATACTCGCAAGTTGGGAAGTTATGACATTTGTGGTTCACAACAAGGAAGGCAAATAATAGGTAAAGAACTATAGATGTTACAACCTACTCTTAAATGTTATTAAGCACCTACATCTAGGTGAAATCCCAATCAATATCCCAAAATTAATCCAGGTAAGACCAAACTCAAACCATCCATTATGTATCCATGTGCTAAATATGAATTTGGTTCCAAGCCGCTCGTGTCCGTGAGCACGGCTGTCTAGACAGTTTGACAAGACTCTGCAGAGTGTGTATCCTGTACCCACAGTTCGTGATTTCATCCCCTGTTGCCAGGTGGACTAAAAGAAACCTCCCTGTTGCTAGCGGTAGCCAACCACTATACACACTTCCATAGGTGTGTGGCCAGGAGATCACTACGAGGTCTTTCTGATGGTTCTCCTGACTTGCAATTGGTACTCTGAGGTTTCACCGCTCCGGCACCTGGAGTCTATTTTCCCTCCGCCAGGAGAAGCCCCCTCTTGAGCCATGCGGATCCCAAGGCAAAACCCATTCCCCGACCGTTCAATTACCTATGCAACATCAGGAGAGACCAAATTACTAAACCAAGTTGTCCCATATACAATTCTGTGGTGATACTAAAAGGCTTAGCAACTTCTTCCATAAACTGGTCCTTAGAATCCGATAGGTGTCAAGCCCCAAACCAAGGTCTTGTGCACGCATGCACCAATCCATACAAAACCCCCTTTCAGATTCCTATCTACTAAAATTCATATTTGCCATCAATTTATGAACCATAATACATCAAATGTAACTTGTAGATAAATAGATCATATTCCAATTAAGCATGGCTAAGCGTAAACTAAATAATAATAAAACACCCAAACCAAGCGACAAGGAATATTGGGGAACAATTGGGGAAACATAGCATAGGATTCATATTTTAATTGAGCATGCATCTAACTAAAACTTAACAAAAAGGGTGCAAGATGGTCAAGGAACTTGCCTCCAAATTGAGCCTGGTGGTCATCAGGAAATTGTTGCTCTTGAAGGTTAAATGTCGGTTCTGGCCCCGACTCTAATTTACGATGATGCATAAAAAATAACACACAATAAGAACGTATAGATTGCAAACAATTCAAATAAACATAAATTCCTACGCAAAAGTGATGTTATGGTTAATTTAAATTATAGGCATAATACCAATTATTGAGAATTTTAGAGTTAAATGGAATATATTGAGTAAAACATATTTTTAACAATTTTTATACCATTTTTATATTTATTAGAAACCTATAATTATTTTCTAGAAATTTTTATCCTTCAAAATAAGCTTAATATAGTTTTATAACATAAAATATACATTTTACAATTTTTACACTATTTTTAATAATTATTTTTATGTGCAAATCAATTTTTATGAATTAAATCTACTTAAAAAGTATTCTATGATTAATTCAGCAATTTAAATTAATTAATAAAAATAATACAGAAATGTAAATAATTTAAACATATTTAAATCTGTTATTATATTTATTTTATATAAATTAAGGACTTTTATTTAATTTCTAGAACTATCAGGGGCTTTTCTGTAAAAACAGAACTGTTCTTGAGGCTAAAAATATATTTTTACAAAGTCCAGGTGTTATTCTAAAATTTTCCAATATTTATTTGCTATTTTATAATATTCCAGGGGCTTTTAAACACTTTTTAATTAATTAACCAGTAATTTCCTAATTTCCAGAAAGTCTGGGGTCAATTTTATAAATTTCTGGACCAATCTGCAATTAGTTAAAACTTTCTAGGGGGTTTTCTAAACTTGATCATGGGGCCAACTGCAAAATTACCAATGGTCACAGGGTTTTGAAACTTGGGCCGTCGGATTAAAAATGGATGGCCCAGATTTAATGTACCGAAGGGGTACGCTGGGTTTTAATCTCGGTCGCCCGTTCAAAATGAACGGCCAACAGAGGGCCATGTCGCCCGAATGATGGGAGCAGCAGCGCTGGTGGCGGTGCGCAGCGGCAGCGACGCGCGCGTGGTGGCGATCTCGCCAGCGATGACCAAAAACGTGCTACAGAGGCTTCGGGGCACATTTGACTAGCGCAAAATGAAGAGGGGTGCACTGGGGTCTCACCGAGGGTTGTCGCACGGCCGGAGGAGGGGCGGAAGGTGGTCGGCAACGGCGATTGGCAGTGGAGCTCCTCGGTGCCCGATGAAGTCGGCGACGCAGAGGCGATAACCCCCGACGAAGATGATCGGTGGTCTCCTGGGGACACGACAAAGGTGTTAGGCAAGGTTTCGAGGTGAGGCAGTGGGTGAATTGATGGGAACATCGGCGCCATTACCAAGCTCGTCGGCGCTAGGATTTTGGGGCATTAGGGTGGAGAATTCCGTGGGGAATCGGCCGGTATTTATAGGGGAAATGGCGGAGAAACTGGCGGCGACATCATTGAGCACGATGGGGCGCTTGATTGAGGTGAAACGGTCGACATTGAAAGGGGGGGAGAAAGTGGGCGGCGCGGTGATGGCGCATGCGTTACGCGCGGGTTGCGGGCGGGAGGTGACGGAGGCCCTGACAAGCGGGGCCGGCCTGTCAGCGAGGGGGAGGGGAAAAGAGGGGGCGCGGGCCGGCGGGGAGAGAGGAGGGAGTTGGGCCGGCGATAATTCGGCCCAGGGAGCGGTTTTTCCTTTTTCTTTTCTTTTTCATTTTCTTTTCTATTTTGTTTCTTTTCTCTTTTATGCTTTGAATTTGTAAACTGAATTTTCTAGCAAATTTAAATTTAAAAAATTCACACAATCATTCAACATGATGCAATTTGCCTTAAATGAATTTTATTCCAAAGAAGATGTTTTTATCTCTTGCAAAAGAATTTATTTTACATTTTTTTCCTTCAAAAAGAGTGGGTGTGACAATTCTACCCCCCTAAAAAGAAATCTCGCCCTCGAGATTTGGACGTCCTAAGAGAATAGACTGGGAAACTCCGCCTTGAGGTCTTCTTCTCTTTCCCATGTTGCCTCTTCTTCTGTGTGATGTTTCCATTGAACTTTGCACATACGAGTAACTTTATTCCTTGTAACTCGTTCTGATGTCTCGAGAATCTTAACAGGTTATTCTGCATAGATCAGGTCCTCTTGTACGTCTACTGCTTCCAATGACAACTGTTCTTCAGGCACTCTTAAGCATTTCTTCAATTGTGACACATGGAATACGTCATGTACATCTGATAAGTGAGATGGTCGCTCGAGCTGATAGGCTACTTCTCCTCTTTTCTCCAATACCTTGAAAGGACCAATATATCGGGGTGATAACTTGCTCTTCACCTTGAATCGTCTCAACCCTCTCACGGGTGACACCTTGAGATACACAAAATCACCAATCTCAAATGACAGATCACGACGTCGAGAGTCTGCATAACTCTTCTGTCTTGATTGTGCTGTCTTCAAATTCTTCTGTATTTCTTGCACTTTTCTCTCAACTTCTTTTAATACTTCAGGTCCGAATACTTGACTTTCTCCAGTTTGATTCCAAAACAACGGTGTTCTGCACTTCCGTCCATACAACGCTTCAAACGGAGACATGTTCAAATTGGCTTAATAACTGTTGTTATAAGAAAATTCGGCATACGGTAGGTTCTTATCCCAACTCCTACTATTTTTCAAAGCACATACTCTCAACATGTCTTCAAGAATTTGATTAGTGTGCTCTGTTTGACCGTCAGTTTGCGGATGATATGCTGAGCTGAAATTGAGTCGGGTATCCGTAGACTCATGCAACTTCAGCCAAAATCTGGAAGTGAACTGAGTACCTCTATCTGATATTATCTTCTTCGGCACTCCATGCAAGCGTACAATTCTTGCCATATATAGTTATGCCAACCTTGAACCAGAATAGCTTTCTTTTACTGGAATAAAGTGAGCCACTTTAGTCAAGCGGTCCACTATTACCCATATAGAGTCGTATCCTGACTAAGTTCTTGGCAATCCCAAAATAAAGTCCATACTTATTTCTTCCCACTCCCATTCAGGAACTTTAACTGGTTGAAGTAAACCTGAGGGTCTTTGATGTTCTGCTTTGACCTTCTGACATGTGTCACACAGAGCTACATATTTCGCCACATTGCGTTTCATTCCATGCCACCAATATCGATCCTTAAGATCCTGATACATCTTTGTGCTTCCCGAATGGATAGAATATGACGAATCATGGGCTTCTCTCAGTATCAGCTCTCGAATCTCCTTGATATCAGGTACACATATTTTCTTCCCTAGCCATAAAGTTCCCTGTTCATCTTCTTTAAAATCTGGTGCTTTTCCTTCTTTCATTAGTCGCTTAATCTTTTGGATCCACTTATCATTCTTTTGCCCTTCACGAATATCCATCTCCAAAGTAGAATCTACTTCCATGGACACTACCTCAGTGTTAGTCAGAATACTGAGGTTTAGCTTTGCAAATTCTTCACATAACTACGGTTGCTGACCTTGCAGTGCCAAGCTGTTGCATTGAGCTGATCTACTTAAAGCATCTGCGACCACATTAGCTTTTCCAGGATGGTAATTGATTCTGACATCAAAATCATTGATAAGTTCTAACCATCGGCGTTGTTTGAGATTTAGATCTGGTTGGGTGAAGATATACTTCAAACTCTTGTGGTCTGTATATATTTCAGTTTTTATTCCTATCAGATAATGTCTCCATAGCTTCAAGCATGAACCACGGCTGCTAACCCCATGTCATGAGTAGGGTAATTTCTTTCATGCTTTCTGAGTTGACATGAAGCATAAGCCATTACATGTCCTTCTTGCATTAACACACATCCCTGTCCTTGTCCGGATGCATCACAATAAACTGCAAATTCTTTTTGCATATCTGGCATAACCAACACAGGTGCAGTAGTCAACCTTATCTTTAGTTCTATGAAACTAGCTTCACATTCTGGTGTCCACTTGTATACAACTCCCTTCTCAAGTAACTTGGTTAACGGACATGATATTTTTGAGAATCCTTCAATGAACCGGTGATAATAGCCAACCATTCCCAAGAAACTCCTGATTTCTCCAACATTTTCTGGTGTTTTCCAATTTAGATCATTTTTCACCTTGCTAGGGTCTACTGCTATTCCTCCTTGTGATATAACATGTCCCAGAAATGACACTTCCTTCAACCAGAACTCACATTTACTTAGCTTTGCATACAACTGATGTTCACGAAGTTTTTGTAAGGCCAATCTTAGGTGCTCCTCATGTTCCTCTTCACTTTTGGAGAATATCAAGATGTCATCAATAAACACCACGACAAACTTGTCCAGATATTCCATAAACACCTTATTCATAAGGTACATGAAATAAGCAGGGGCATTAGTCAAACCAAAAGACATGACTGTATACTCATATAATCCATATCTTGAAATGAATGTTGTCTTGGGTATGTCCGAGGGTTGTATCTTCAATTGGTGATACCCTGAACGCAGGTCAATCTTCGAGAACACGCAAGCGCTTCTCAATTGGTGAAACAAATCCTCAATCCTTGGTAGAGGATACTTGTTCTTGATAGTTACTATGTTGAGAGCACGATAATCCACACACAACCTCTGTGTACCATCCTTCTTAGGTACAAATATCACTGGAGCTCCCCAGGGTGAGGAACTAGGATGAATGTATCCTTTTGCTAACAGCTCATTGATACGATCCTTCAATTCTGCCAACTATTTAGCATCCATCCTGTATGGTCGCTTGTAAATTGGAGTTGTTCCAGGCACTAATTCAATGATGATTTCAATTTCTCTGTCAGGGGGCATACCCGGTAATTCCTCAGGAAACACATCCGGAAAGTCACAAACAACTTTAATCTCTTGTACTCCCTCAACTTGATTGAGTCATATTATGTGAACTGGTGCTTGATCAGGCTGAAACTCCACATTTGTGCCATCTGTATGAGTTAAGCATACTGTTCTGGTGGAACAGTGGATCACTCCTTTGTACTTGGTTAACCAATCCATTCCCAGAATAATGTCTATTCCTTGTGACTCCAGCACTATAAGATTTGCTAAGAATGCTACCCCCCTAATGCTTATACTTACATTAGGGCATACTTGCCTTGTCATCATCTCTCCTCCAGGAGAGTTGACTACTAATACTTGAGTCATTAATGTAACAGTCATTCCATGTCTTCTTATGAATTCTTTTGCTATGAATGAATGTGTTGCACCAGAGTCAAACAATACTGTAAAAGGATGGGAATCAGCAGGGAACGTACCGATCACCACATCTGATGCATCTTGGGCTTCCTCCAAAACAACATGATTGACCCTTCCTCTGGACTGGCTCTATTGCGATGGCTTCTTCGGGCAGTTGTTGGATTAGTGTCCCTTGTCACCACATATGTATCAAGCTCCACAAGCGCTGGTGTCTTGAGCCTTGTTTCTTTGTTGATTCTGCTGCAATTGCCCAATTGGTCGAGGGTTTGAATACATAGGACATTGTTGATACATCTAAGGGTGTTGTGGTGGCATCTACTGGTACTGATGGCGAGCATATTGCGCTTGAGGTCCGAAAGAAGTGTTGTTGGTGTATCACTGACCTTGATTATTACCCATGGGATGACTCATGTGTCCTATCTGTTGTGGGTTGAAACAAGGACGATTATTGCTTGAAGATTGTCCCATCATCATCTTCCATTTGCGGTCTTCTCCCTCCATTCTTTCTTCTTTCTTTCCACCGTAAAAGCTTTGTCCACCAGATGTTGAAAGCTAGCATAGTCACTAGAAGACATCATCAACTGTATCTCTTTGTCCAGTCCCTCCTTGAAACAGAATTGCTTCTTAGCATCAGTATCAACATCACCAGGGGCGTACCGAGATAGTTGTGTAAACTTGTTCAAATACCCCCGTATGTTCATGTTCCCTTGCTTCAGTGCTAGGAACTCCAGACGCTTGGCTTGAATCTCCCCTTTAGGTATGTGATGATTGCAGAAGTTTTCTCTGAACTCCTCCCATGTGATGTTGTCTGTATTGTCATGAGCTGCAGTGAAAGCGGTCCACCAATCAGCTGCAGGTCCATGGAGGTGGTGTGATGCCAATAGTACCCTTTATCTTCCTTCGCATTGGACAATCCTTATTTTACTTTCAATTGTATTGATCCAGTCGTCAGCATCCATAGGTTCCACAGCACTGGAAAAGTGTGGAGGTTGAGTGTTCATTAAGTCTCTCAACCAAAATCTTGGAGGTGGGGGTGGTGGTGGTGGTGGTGCTTGTTGAGCCTGTTGCATGTTCTTCAAAATTTGTGTTAAATTATGCATCATTTGTAGCTGCATTGCCATCATTTGTTGCATTTGGTTTGCAGCTGGAGCTGGTGCTCCACGGGCACCTCTTCCATTCCATTGAGGTAACGGGACTTCAGGGTCTTGATTGGGTGGCACACCACGTCCACGTCCTCTTCCTCTTCCTACCATCTGAGGTTGGGGTGTTGATTTAGAATAAGAAGATAAGAGAGAAACTATTCTATTCGACTTTCCCACTATATGAATCAATAAGTAATATGAGCAATAAAGGTCATTTCATTAAGCAAACTCAAACATGGATAAACAAGTTCTCAAAGCAAATCATACAACTCAAGATTACATAGATCGTCACTACATCGCTCTTATTACAACTCATAGGTAAATGTCTTAATCTTGAGTTGTAGGGATAGGTCGGAGTCTACTCTCGCTCCTCGGGGTCCTCCTCCTCCGGTTCCTCATCTGAGTCTTCATCATCATCTCCATCATACCCTGAGTTGCTTCCACAGGACTCGTTGCCATGTGGAGGAGAGTTGTCAGGCTGTTGCGGCACAGAAGGCTCCTCTAAAGATGGCTCCTCGTCTGAAGTCTTGTCCAGTGAGTTAGTATTGCCACTTGTGACACGGTGATCTGGGGATTCAGGAATCCATGTGGAGGTGTCAGATGCATATCCATCTGGGTCCTCATCGGTGATCCGACGATACCTTCTAACCAACCTCTCATAGTGTGCTGCGAGGTCACGAACATCCTGTATCTCTTGCTGATCCTTGTGGAGTCGGATGCTGAGGCGCTCCACATCATCAACCGTCTGGTGAGTCTATGGAAGGTTTAGAGGTCCCTCCATGAATCGGGTGACGAAGTTGCCAGTACCGCTTGGACGCTGGGGAGTGTAGGCATGCATAGTGTTCCTTAGCTGGTAGCGATAAGAGTGACTCCAAAAGGTGATGGCCTCCCAACTGACATCTTGTTCAGCATGACGTCGGTAGCTCCTCGAGGCAGGAGTACGGTGCACCTTGAGTAGTTCATCTCCATAGTAGACAAACAGCTTGCATGACCATTCTATCCGGTAAGGGCGCTGCATCCCGATTGAGTGGTAGGTGAGTGACAGTCTCTCGTGCCTGTAGCCGGCATCATCCAGTATAGCTTGAAATCGACGTCAGAGTCGTCCTGCAGCCCTTCCATCAGTGCAAATCACCACTGCACGTCGAGGGTTGTTAAGCGGGGTACAGCGGGCAGCAATCCTTCGGTTTGGAACATATCCTCCAGTGGACATGCGAGCGGTTCTCCTGACATTGGCCATCTAAAATTTTGAAACAGGAGAGTGTCAGTAATAAAGCAAATTAAGGAGTAAGTGAAACAAGTACAAGGTAAAGAATACAAAGAAATTTTCACAATTAATAATATCTGAAAATAGTAAAGTCCTTAAATCGTCCTTTTCTATCTAGGCTTGCGTCCTACGGGCAACACGGCTCTGGTACCACTATGTCACACCTGGTAAAAAGAAGACAACCAGATGCTTTCCGCAGGTATGTCAGGATTAGTTCAACTCATACATGTGTAGACAAAAGTGAAATACCATAAATAATGCCATGTTCGAGTACATTACCTTATTACATAAATGACCTTCCAGGTCTAAAGGAAAAGTACACAGCAGCGAAAAAAACAAGTAAAAGGGGCTCCAAGCACAGGCATTGCACCAGGGAGCGCCAGGCTAGAACATCTCCTTGGTATTACCATAGAAGTCTTGGTTCTCCACCTCTTCATCTTCGTAGACTGGGGGGGGATATGCAACTAACAAGTTTGAGTACCAACGGTACTCGCAAGTTGGGAAGTTATGACATGTGTGGTTCACAACAAGGAAGGCAAATAATAGGTAAAGCACTATAGCTGTTACAACCTACTCTTAAATATTCTTAAGCACCTACATCTAGGTGAAATCCCAACCAATATCCCAAAATTAATCCAGGTAAGATCAAACCCAAACCATCCATTATGTATCCATGTGCTAATTATGAATTTGGTTCCAAGCCGCTCGTGTCCGTGAGCATGGCTGTCTAGATAGTTTGACAAGACTCTGCATAGTGTGTATCCTTTACCCACAGTTCGTGATTTCATCCCCTGTTGCCAGGTGGACTAAAAGAAACCTCCCTGTTGCCAGCGGCAGCCAACCACTATACACACTTCCATAGGTGTGCGGCCAGGAGATCACTACGAGGTCTTTCCGATGGTTCTCTCGACTTGCAATTGGTACTCTGACGTTTCACCGCTCCAGCACCTGGAGTCTATTTTCCCTCCGCTAGGAGAAGCCGTCTCTTGTGCCATGCGGATCCCAAGGCAAAACCCATTCCCCGCCCGTTCAATTACCTATGCTACATCGGGAGAGACCAAATTACTAAACCAAGTTGTCCCATATACAATTTTGTGGTGATACTAAAAGGCTTAGCAACTTCTTCCATAAACCGGTCCTTAGAATCCGATAGGTGTCAAGCCCCAAACCAAGGTATTGTGCACGCATGCACCAATCCATACAAAACCCCCTATCAGATTCCTATCTACTAAAATTCATATTTGCCATCAATTCATGAACCATAATACATCAAATGTAACTTGTAGATAAATAAATCATATTTCAATTAAGCATGGCTAAGTGTAAACTAAATAATAATAAAACACCCAAACCAAGCGACAAGGAGTACTGGGGAATAACTGAGGAAACATAGCATAGGATTCATATTTTCATTTAGCATGCATCTAACTAAAACTTAACGAAAAGAGTGCAAGATGGTCAAGTAACTTGCCTCCAAATTGAGCCTGGTGGTCGTCGGGAAATTGTTGCTCTTGAAGGTTAAATGTCGGTTCTGGCCCCGACTCTAATTTACGACGATGCAAAAAAAATAACACACAATAAGAACATATAGAATGCAAACAATTCAAATAAGCATAAATTCCTACGCAAAAGTTATTTTATGAATAATTTAAATTATAGGCATAATACCAATTATTGAGAATTTTAGAGTTAAATGAAATATATTGAGTAAAACATAGTTTTAACAATTTTTATACCATTTTTATATTTATTAGAAACCTATTATTATTTTCTAGAAATTTTTATCCTTCAAAATAAGCTTAATATAGTTTTATAACATAAAATATACATTTTTACAATTTTTACACTATTTTTAATAACTATTTTTATGTGCAAATCAATTTTTATGAATTAAATCTACTTAAAAAGTATTTTATGATTAATTCAGCAATTTAAATGAATTAATAAAAATAATACATAAATGTAAATAATTTAAACATATTTAAATCTGTTATTATAATTATTTTATATAAATTAAGGACTTTTATTTAATTTCTAGAACTATCAGGGGCTTTTCTGTAAAAACAGAACTATTCCAGAGGCTAAAAATATATTTTTACAAAGTCCAGGGGTTATTCTCAAATTTTCCAGTATTTATTTGCTATTTTCTAATATTCTAGGGGCTTTTTAAACACTTTTTAATTAATTAACCAGTAATTTCCTAATTTCCAGAATGTCTGTGGTCAATTTTATAAATTTCTGGACCAATCTGCAATTAGTTAAAACTATCTAGGGGGTTTTCTAAACTTGATCTAGGGGCCTACTGCAAAATTACCAACGGTCACAGGGTTTTGAACTTGGGCCGTCGGATTAAAAATGGATGGCCCAGATTTAATGTACCGAAGGGGTACGCTGGGATTTAATCTTGGTCGCCCGTTCAAAATGAATGGCGAACAGAGGGCCACGTCACCCGAATGACGGGAGCGGCGGCGCTGGTGGCGGCGCGCGGGGGCGGCAACGTGCGCACGGTGGCGATCTCGCCGGCGATGACCAAAAACGCGCTACAGAGGCTTCGGGGCACATTTGACTAGCGCAAAATGAAAAGGGGTGCACGGGGGTCTCACCGAGGGTTGTCGCACGGCCGGAGGAGGGGCAGAAGGTGGTCGGCGATGGCGATGTGCGGCAACGCTCCTCCGCGCTTGACGAAGTCGGCGACACAGAGGCGATAACCCCCGACGAAGATGACCGGCGGTCTCCTGGGGACACACAAAGGTGTTAGGCAAGGTTTCGAGGTGAGGCAGTGGGTGAATTGATGGGAACATCAGCGCCATTACCAAGCTCGTCAGCACTAGGGTTTGGGGCGTCGGGGTGAAGAATTCCGAGGGGAATCGGCCGGTATTTATAGGGGAAATGGCGGAGAAACTGGCGGCGACATCATTGAGCATGATGGGGCGCTTGATTGAGGTGAAACGGTCGGCATTGAAAGGGGGGGGGGGAGTGGACGGTGCGGTGATGGCGTGTGCATTACGCGCGGGTTGCGGGCGGGAGGTAGACGGAGGCCCTGACAGGCGGGGCGGCCTGTCAGGGAGGGGGAGAGGGGAAAAGAGGGGGCGCGGGCCGGCAGGGAGAGAGAAGGGAGTTGGGCCGGCGAGAATTCGGCCCAGGGAGCGGTTTTTCCTTTTTCTTTTCTTTTTCTTTTTCTTTTCTATTTTGTTTCTTTTCTCTTTTATGCTTAGAATTTGTAAACTGAATTTTCTAGCGGATTTAAATTTCAAAAATTCACACAATCATTCAACATGATGCAATTTGCCTTAAATGAATTTTATTCCAAAGAAAATGTTTTTATGTCTTGCAAAAGAATTTATTTTACATTTCTTTCCTTCAAAAAGAGTGGGTGTTACATCCGGATTATCGATGAAAAGACTCCGCCATAAGAAATAGGACTTTAGGCTTCTACATAGTCTTGCGGAGTAACCATACCACTGAAGAAGCGAGATGGAAAAGCGAGGAATACCTCCGATCGAATTATCCGGACTTATTAGCATCGCATGTCCAATAGTTTCTCTACCATTGTACTCTCAAGTGTAATCTCAGAACAAGATTCTTTTGGGTGGGGGGGGGGGGTGAATGTAAAGTCTCACCTTTTCGTGTTGTTATAAACTCTGTCATTGTGACCAAACAATAACTCTGCTGTTCAAATTAGTCGCTACAGAAAACTCAAAGCAAAAGGGCAAATGGAAAATCAATTCATTTCAAATCCTAAAGGAGGAAAATCAACTTTATCTCCTGTTCAAACACGTCAAATATAAAATTTGAGTTCACAACTAGGTTCCTCATAATTCAAATAGTGTCCCTGCCAAATTTCATGATTTTTGAAGGCCATTTATTATTTATTTCAATAGGTGCATTGAAATCCATTGAATTCAAATTCAAATGTGAATTTTGAATGAACTTGGTCAGATCAAGAATTGGTTTCAGAATCAAATTCTACACAATTGATTTGGTTTCCTTGCAAAGATCTAGATTTTTTTGGACTGAATTAGGTGGTAGAATTCATTGTACAGAGAAGAGGATGAGGAGGAAGAAGTGGGCCCCACCCGTCATCGTCCAACATAGAGCAAATCTTTCACTCCTCTCTGTTCCTTGCAGTGGTGCCACGCACAGGCATGCAAGCCACCATGCTCCTTGCCTGCCTGCTTGGTTCAAAGCACGAGCTGCAGCACACAAGACCTTGCCTTCATTCTTATCTTTCTCTGACCGAAAGAGCAAAACTCGACTGCACTTGTTCTTTTTTTCTTCCCCAAGAACAGAGCACTGACGTGCCTTTCCTCCACCCTCAGACTCCTGCTTCAAGCCTAGTTTTCATCTGGTGCCAGCGTATGAAAGTGGCGCAAGGATGCTCCCTACTCTCTCCTGTAAATTATTCCTTGTTCCCTGCTGAACTGCATCTTGTTTTTAAAGTTTTTTCTCTGCTGTCCAAGAGTGATGCCATTGAGCACCTCAGCTCCCCGATGCCAGGCCGAAGCAGACCTCCTTGTTCCCAGGTGTGAGAAGATTTTGTGCGCCAACAACTCGTGTTCATACCAATGTAAGCCCCTCGCCATGTCATAGCTTGTAGTGCACGAAATTTGAGTTCTTATGTCGGTCACCCCATAAAACCGCAGTCATACACCAAGCAATTCATTTTCTACGGCTAATTATTCTCAAATCCCATTATAAATCATGATATAGAGTCCCTTGCTCATCAACCAGTCTAATTGGATTGGAAAATAGTGAAGAAATGAGGTCGGGCCACCAATTTTTCCCAACTCCGTCATGAAACCCTAGGTCACGATTGAAACCTACATTGCAGCCCTTGTCTCCACGATTGTGATCCTTTTTATTGACCTCCATGTTCCTACGATATTACTGGATCGAAAATCATGCAAAATGGTGCATATTTGTGGAATTCCGAGCTCACCGGCGAGCTTAGAGCCGCTGTCGCCGCCGCCAGCGATGTTACGGTCACCGTCACATGTCGTCTTGCCGCCCTATGCATGTTCCAGCGTCCGTAGCTCATTTCCCAACAGAAATCTCCGCCTACAATCGCGCTACAGCGCGGGAAAGGCCGAGGTCCACTGCTGGCAAGCTGCTATTTTTAACTGGCGAGAGGTTGAAGACAGGTCCGACATGTGGAGCCCGCTGGCAGCAGTAAAAAGAATTCCCCGTAATAAAGAATTTCCAGATTTTGCTCAAACTTTGAAAATCCATATCTACTAGTAGAAGTGTCCAAAAATTATGAAACAACTTTTGCTGGATTCCTTTTTAACCAGTACTTTGCATTGGTGCAATTGGATTGGTATGACTATCCCTGGAATTGGCTCCATAATTCCTTAAAATCAGAATTTTGGGAATTAATTCCTGGAAATAACCCTAATGAAAAATTCCTAATTTTGTCCAGATGGTCTTTCATAAACCCCTTGATCTTCAGTTAAAATTTCAGCTTTATTGGACTTGATTTAGTAGGTATAATGGTGTTTCTTTTGGCTATGTCTCTGAAAAATGGAGAAAAACAACAGTAAGCAATTTCAGCATTTTCCAAACTTGTAAAATCTATATCTCTCTATAGGAAGCTCCAAATATTGTGAAACCAATTTTTCTAGATTCAGAAAAATATGAACTTAACAAAAAAGTCTAATTTTCAGCATGACAAAACCACAGGTTTTTCTTAGTAACCCATAGAAGCAAAATGACTTAGGGAATTCTTATGACCACCCCAGTCAATAGAAAAATCTCAAACTTTCCATACTGTCTACATACCCACTAGTGGAGGCACTTTTAAGTTTTCAGCTTCATTGGACATCTTGAACCTCAGAAATCACTGCTGCATGCCTATGTCCATATACAAGCTTAATCAACATTTCATTCAACCCTAAGTTCATTCCACCTCATTTTCCTCTCTGTTGCTGTAGACTACAGAAACCTCATTTTTAGTCAATCCTTATTACTTCTTAAGTTGTTTACTAAAGAATTAAATCATTTGATACATCACTTTTTGTTATATATGCATTTGCATTTCGATAGCGGACATCACGCCGGAGTTCGACGAGGAGTCCAACTCAGAGAAAAGGATTTCCATCTCGGAGCTTCTGTAACGGGTTCTCCGGAGGAAGACTGACTGCTTAGAGTTTACCAACTAAACTGTTCAGGAAGGCAAGCTCTAGTTTGCATTTAAGTGCCATTTCAAAGTTTTGTTTTCTCACTACTATATGATTAGCAATGAAATGTGCATTATGTCTAGGATGGAATGACACTCCAAATGCATAACCCCATAAATCCTGGAGTGTATGAGTAGCATAGGATTCTATCGTAAGATTATTGTCATGCTAATGTTATAATTGTAGATGGTTCGGTAGAAGTCGAGTAGACGTCTTCTACTCGCTTGTTTATAGCAATGGGGAACTCATGGTAGGTTTAGTGAGTATATCACTGGAAATGAATATGAGACCGGGCAGCATTATAGGTTACAATGATTGTGGTTATTGTAGGGGTAGCACTACCTGTGTCGATCAAGGACCGTGTCGTGTGCGGCCCCGCTGGACAAGTTTGAGATGTATCGGATGCATATTGGCTATATAGGACACAGGAAACTGATGTAACTCGATGACCTTGGTGTGGAAACTTCTCCGCTATCTTTGAATGGAGTCAAAAAGGCATAAAGGTGTAAATCTTCTAGCGGGCAACATCGACGTGTCCGTGTAGAGGACCTTTTACTCGGGGTGGAGAGTTGATTCCATGCTAGGGCCTCTTGTGAAAAGTAGCTGCATATGACGTAGAGTGAAGTGCACCGACGTGCATTCTGGGTTGTTATTGATTTGAATCACCATCACTCGCGGTTATGGATTGATCATACTTGTTCACTATGCTGTGACATAGTAAGAAAGAGTAGTTGGAATCAATTGAATTATGCTCTATGCTAACCACTGCTTTATTACTTGTATGTTGTAGCTATATTGCTAATTAAATTTACAACTCTTGAAACTTTAACTTGCTGCTAAAAAGTGAAAATGAAGGACATACTTTAGGCGAGTTTTTTTTATGCAAATTCAGCTTCCTATGTAATAGACTTGCCAGCATGTAGAATTGCATGTTTAGGTGAGACGGTTAAGTCTTGCTGAGCGTTATGCTCACGGTTTGTCGTTAATATATTTTGAAGATAAATGTTGCATATGAAGGGTTCCGTAGTGCGGCATCACCCCTCTTGGATTGTATTGCCGAGCGGAAAGCCATATGAGCCGTTGCTTTGTTTCTTGTTGCTAGCGTGAGGTATTCCGGGTTGAATACTCTCACTTGTGCAGTAGCTAGGTTTGAGTGAGTGCATTATGTATCTTCTGCTGCTTATGTACACTTATGTACATTATTTTATAAACACGATTATCTTATAAAATAAACATTTTGTATGTTTCAAGTATTCTTTTCGTGTGTGCTGTTGGGTGCCCCATCGCCGACACCACTCAATGCGATTTCTGGAATGTTGGGACCCCAGTCCTCACACTCATTACCGACGACTATTTTTGGTAATTGGTCTTCGTCAGGATCTGAAATTCCACCACTAAGAAATTATGGGCGACACCGTAATTCAACACCGACAGGGAGCCAATCTTTGATGGTGGGGCCCGCTATCTCAACCTCTAGCTCTGATGTCACTAGTTGGAACCAAGCGCGCTTGAAAATCGAATGAAATTGATTGAATCGCTCACCATCACACAGAAAATGGGAGCTCACCGGAGCTAAGCACACAACCACAATTCGATGCAATTCTCACTCAACTCGTTTTCAATTCATTCACTGCGGTGTACATGAGATTATATACGCTCAGGAGACACACCTCGCCGGCAATTTTGCTCTTGATTTGGCAATTGTGCGCACCATGGCGAGGCGACCCAAATGCACGTTCCGGCCGTTGCGCCACCAATTCACTCAGATCGGCACCAATTTCTCCATGTCAACACGTCGTCCATGACCGCTTGCTACTGCTAGACACATTCCTGACTCAATCAAGCTGACTCGACATGGATTGTGCATAACGGCCTTGCCGGCCATGGCGGACACACCGGCTCATGTCCGTTCCCACCATCCTTTGCACAATGCATGAACCCAACACCTAGAAAGGAATAGAGAGGAGAGGCTGACCTTGGCCAGGAAGAGAGAAATAAGGAAAGATGTTTGAAATAACTCTAAGTTCAAACAAAATTGAAATATGAAATTGAACTAACAGTCAATTGTGAGTTTTAATATTCTGGATATTCAACTCCTTGTCTGTAACCAATTTTTAGTAATTCATTTTTCAATAATAGTGCTGTCGCTACCCTGCAGACCAGGTACCCCCGCGCACAGGAGAAAACCGCTAAGGGCTCCGCCTCTACCTAGGAGGCTGAATCCGAGGCTGCCACGTTGAGGAGGGAAGGACCAGATCCTACCTCTCCGTCGGGGGAGGCTCCCAAGCTGCCACGTGGCCGGCAGGACTGGACCCACGCCCCCCACCCCCCCCCCCCCCCCCCCCCCCGCTGAGGCGGGCTCCGGAGCCGCCACGTGGCCAATCGGGACCTCAGGGCCAAGCCCGCGTCCTCGCAGGGAAAGGCACCAGAGCTACCACGTGGCCTGTAGGGCTGAGCCTCCACCCCTCCATAGGGGTGGGCTCCGAATGCACCACGTGGCCTGTTCCGTCAAGTGCCTTGCTTCCCGCTAAGGCAGGCTCCAGCGCAACCACGTGGCGGACGGCCAACTCAGTGCGGTAGGAAGCTGCAGTAAAGGAACGTGTGGGCTTCTTAGACAGGCATTAAGTATGCGCGCCTTCCCCAGGCAAGCTGAGTCGCGCATGCGAAAGTCAAGGCTCCAGTGTCCTGTCTTGTCCGAGTAGCCGTACAGACCCACGCCGCAGGACGGGCGAATGGGCCGCGAGGACAAGACAGACGGGACGTGCACGACCATCATCACCAACTATGTGTAGCCCTGGCGCACGACGCGGCGGGATGGCGCATTGACACCCCTGACAAAGGGAAGTAGATAGCAATTAATCCTAGATCTTGTATAGGATTTGGCTCTCCCCAGGACCACCTGTCGGGTACTGGGGCCCACCTTGTGACTGCAGAGTCCTTGAACTATAAAAGGACTCGGCAGACGACCTTCGCAAGGGACGGAAAAAATTAGACCAAGGCTCATACAGGCTCAAGCAAGGCAATACACAAACACTCCCGTGGACGTAGGGTATTACGCTCCGGCGGCCCCGAACCACGTAAATCCCCTGTGTTCATCATCCTGCTGTGTTCGATCTCCTGGGACTAGCCCTCGTGAATCCAAAGAACCTCCGCGGGCTGCTCTCTAAGCAGGTCCGGGGGAAGTGTCGTTTACGACCTTCGACAAGTGCTTTGTACTAATCTTCAAAATTTCAAACTCGGAGTGAATTTTTTGGTTTTTAATTTGAGTTTTGAGGCAGTTAGAGGTGCCAGGGCATGAGTCCAAGCGACCTTTAGGAAGTAAAAGAGCAGTTGACACTAAAAGCAAGGTCTGAGGTTGTATCCTACATTTGTTGGTGCATGGTTAAGTGGCAAGGAAAATATTGCATAATAGCCCCCCATACAACTTTAAGTAAGTGTGACTGGTCCATTATAAATGATCGTATGCCATGTATATATACTAACAAAACAATAACTTATACACACTTGTGAATTTAGTGACCACTGGATTTGCATCACACAAGAAAATCGCAACCTTACATCGATCAAAGTAATTTATGTGGGCCAGCCCATGTAAGTAACCTAAGTCACATCGGCCGTCTATAGTCGATGTAAGTTAGTCAACTTATGTCGGGCCACGGGGCCCGCAACCATCGTAAGTAATGCAACCGATGTAATTTAATGCATTAACTATGTTAGCGCAACCCGAGGCCGATGTAAGTTATGCAACCGACATAATTAGGGGTGCTCAATACGTCAGCCCGACCCTAGGCTGACATAAGTATCTGGCTGTTGTACGTAGAGGGATTACCCTAAACCCAGCGGGTCGCGCACGTGGCCCATTCCACGGATGCCTTTCTCTTCGCGCCCACCGCGCCCGAGCCGCTGCCAGGCGCCGAGCCGCCTCCTCCCTTGTGCCGCCCGCTGCGCCGCTCCACCAACAGGTAAGGGGTCTCCCCCCCCCCCCCCCCCCCACACACACACACACACACACATGGCTGAGGGCCCCATGGCCGGATGCCGGCGCCTCCCACGCCAGCCTCCATTGCTGGCCATGGAGGCAATCAAGTTTTTTTTAATTACCAATTGTTTAGGTTATGATTAATTGAACGTAATTGTTTAGTGGTTAATTGTTTAGATTATGCTTAATTTGCTAAATTGTTTATATTATGCTAATTGTTTAAATTATGCTTAATTTTTTTAATTATTTAGATTATGCTTAATTTGTTTCATTGTTTTGATTATGCTTAATTGTTTAGTTAATAATTTTGTATTAGGTTACATTATGCTTGATTGTTTAGGTTAGGTTTAAATGTTTGTTGCAATATTTATTTAATTGTTTACATTGTGACTCATTATTTTTCAAAATGAATTGATAATTGTTTATATGTTTGTTTAGGTTTAGTTGATATGAGTTTAGTTTAGTTTTTTAATTTATTATTGTTTATTTATTATTTTATTTGATTGAGTGTTAAATATCGATATGTAAATATAAGGGCTTCGGGTCGGCTCGCCCGACATAGCCCATTTATGGCCCGAGACAACCCATTTAGTAGGCACTTATGCGTATAGACAGGCACGGAGGCAAAAAGCAACGATGAGTACGGCAAGCTCCCGCACGTGGACGGCTGGACTCGACAGAGCATAAAGTACGACAGCTAACCCGTGAAGCTGTTCGGAGGCTATTTCCTTCTCTCTCGTTCTTAACTCTCTCTCGTAAATGACTCAAAAATGAAAGATTAACGTAATCTGTATAATATTCATTTTCCATTTCGAACCAGCCTGCCTCACATTCGTTATGCATGTGAGACATATAGGTTTTAAATTGTCCCTTTTTTGGACAGCATGGGACATGATCGAGGGGCGTGGCTTGTGACGAGACGCGACTTTGGATCCGGATGAGATTTTGACGGCATAACCTTGTGTTCTCTGTTGCACCCATTTTTAGGCATGCAGTTGGAGAACATCGATGTTATGCTGCCGAAATTTCGCATGGATCCAGACCAGTGTCGTCATAAGCACACCCTGTGGTCACTCTTGGATGGGTTTAGGACCTATCCTTTCCAATATATGTAGGGTCATGACATTAAACAAAGTATAAAGTAAACATAATTCATTTGGCTTTATACTGCAGAGTCAAACTTGGGTAAAGGACGCAGTTAGATGTATACTGGTTGGGAGAGCATATCTTGTGATCACTCAAATGAGTGGTTTGCCAAGACAGGTGCTTTTGAAGTGCCAGAACGCGAAGTTTTTGGACAAAGTGGAACTTTCGATACACTTGTGTCGAAACGGTTACATGTCACATTATGAGTTGTGGATCTTCCACAGTGAGATAGCTTCTCAAGCTATACAAGATCAGTGGAAGAGGACAATGATGATGACACAGGAGTTGATATGATGGATGAGATGTTGGAAGCTATACAACCAGAGCTTACAGAGGATCCTCGTACAACGGAGGTTGAAACGTTCCTTCGAGCTTCTCAAAGTTTCAGAAGAGCCGCTACATGGACACACTGAAATGACCCTCCTCACTTTCTTGACTAGACTTATAGCAATTAAGTCAAAGTACTTCTTTTCTAATAACTGCTAAAAGACCTCATCAAATTGTTCAGCGATGTCTTTCCACAGCCCCATAAAGTGCCTAAAAATATGTATGAGGCAAAGATTGCTTCTGGTCTCAGTATGAAATACGAGAAGATTGATGTGTGTCTACACAACTACAAGCTTTTCTAGAGAGAGTATGCCAAAGAGAATAAATGTTTAAAATGTGGTCAACCGAGTTTTGTTGAAGTTGTTAATAATGATGTTGATAATGTGATGATAGAATTCACACGTAAGCAGCTTCATTACTTACCCGTGGTTGTTGTTCCTTTCAAAAAACAACTGCCAGACACACGAGATGGCACAAAGAAGTTGTACGTCAGAACAATGAGTCATGACGCACCTGTCCGACGGTGAGGCATGGAAGGCTGGACCCCGGTTTGATCTAGATTTCGGCCATGAAGCAAGAAATGTTAGCATTGGGTTGGTGACAGATGGATTCTCGCCGTTCAGTACAAACGCCACACCATACTCCTGTCAACCTGTCTTGGTCATTCCGTACAACCTACCGTCGGATTTTTTGTATGAAGTATGAGTTCATGTTTCTTAGCCTCATTGTACCTGGTCCGGATCATCCTGGGCCACATCTCAACATGATGTTAAAACCATTGATCGATGAATTGAAAGTATTGTGGATAGGAGTCGAAGCGTACGACTATTACAAGAAGCAAAAATCCATCGCTAAGTCCATGAAGGCTCGAGAATGCAGGGTTAGACGCCAGGCACAACTACGGCGGCGATGGCTATTTGCATTTGTCTAAACGCATGGTAAGTATATTTTAAGTTCATTTATGTTTTCATAATATATTTTTCTCACTAACACGGCTACATAGGAGCGGGAGACCGGTCAGGAGCCGACCCCGACCCAGGTTTGGAAGAGAGGTCACAGGGGAAATGACCTTTCCCAGCCCGAGCACTATAGTTAGGTTGCGACTGATCGACTGGTAAGTTTTCAAAATTCATTAATTTAATTATAACTAATACTATTATTGACACACAAATTTTTCTTTGTTTTTAGGAAAAGTTTGCGCAGGAGGTCGTGAAGATACATGATGAAGGGTACGATTGGGAAAACGTGCCGATCAAACCCCAAGCCGTGTACGCGAGTGGAGGCGGCAAGGCCCATGGACAGTGAGTTAGTCATTTGTTTTATTTTTTTCGATCTTCCTTCTTTTACTATTAATTTTTTATACTTTTGCAAGTTTGCCATTTTTGATAGAGTTGTCGACTCGAGGTTGGCGCGACCTTCGAGAAGCGCTTCATCAACGCAGGCTTCGTCAATTGGTCCGTTGAAGTTTTCAGTTAGCGTGGAGTGCGCCATGCAGCGGCCATGCAGGGAGTCTGTTGAAGCCGAGAGCGTGGAGCACCAAGTCAGTAACGAGCTTGTGGCGCACAGCGTGTGTGTCCGGGTCTTGTGGATCGTGGGTGACCACGACATTGTGTTAGCCAAGTATTTAAGTACCTTTTAATCAGTTTGCTAAGTACGATCAATGAAAAAAATAGAGCCTCGTTCTGGCGCTCAACCCTATGATCATTCATCTACTCATCACTCATATTGCCTCCAGTATCTCCCAAATACCATATAGATCTTACAATCATGTCTTATTTTACACTAAGGTAGCCGGATAAAGGACCACCATAAGAGGCAAAGAACATCGGAATGTCCTCGTGCCATGCCCATAGGAAGACTTGAGCATAAGAGAATATCATAAATTTCATCTCCATATTCTTCATTTGGTCTTCTTCTTAATATATATATTAAGTAAGAGTGAATACGTACTGCACTAAACAAGCCTTAACACTACTCAAAAGATAATTCATGCATTATGGCTTTAGCAAGCATAGGTCATTCGACTTAGCTGCTTCATGCAAGTGCTCTCCTTATAAAGATATTTACAATATACGATGGTAGAGGAAGTTGAAGTCAATGTTTTAGTTGGTTGAACTTGGGGATATTCAATCAATCCCGCCAGTTCCCAAGTTTTAAGCGAGTCTTCAGACACAGTCCTGCTGACTCTGATACTTAGTGAATCTTCCAAAACACGAGCATCTACGTCCAACAAACACATCAAGGAAGGGGTATAATAAGCTATAATCACTGAGAGCTCAAGACCATAGTGTGTCTTAGTAACCGTGATAACAGCTATACGGATAGATTAACACTCCATCGAGGTTGTACACTTTATCCACATTCTATGCTCTTGGCAAGGGAATAGCATAACACTCCACTTATGTTCTCTGAATGACCCCACAATTCCACCTTGGAACATACCCAGGGACTATATGGGCAATTACTCTCCCAGTAAATAATGGGTGGTAATTTTCTCGTCCTTCTCCTGGGTATTCTAAGCCACTGCTAACTAGTAGGAGACTCTTATGCACTACAGGAAACGATGGCGAGAAACCGTCATGGTTTGTGGTAGTACTGAGAAGACACTATGTTAAGGTCCGAAGAATTGATCCTTATATTGCGAGGTGAGCTTCATTAAATCCATGACAGTTGGACCAGATTCTCGGGTCTCTGCCGCCTTCTTGCTCAGATACACAGTTCGTGTTGGGGCGGGGGGGGGGGGGGGGGGGGGGGGACTCCTCCGCTGAGGCTTCCTCCTCACTCAGATTTTCCGGGAGAGGCGGGGCACCATCGCTGTGCCGCCCCCCGACCGCGAGATCTAGCCGTCTGACCAACTTCTTACTTCCTTGCAGTTCCATACAAAGTTATGGGGTGTTCTCCACCTGCACCTCAACTCCTTAAAGGGATCCATCTTCTGACTTCTTTGCAGTTCCATACAGATTTATGGGTGTTCCTCCACCGGCACCTCAACTCCTTTGTGGACCCATTCAGATTTGTAATAGGGGTGTTCTCCATGGCCGGCCCCCCCTCCATTCCTCCTCCATCACCCCATCCAGATTTGCGGGGTCGCGGGGGTCCTCATCGAGGGTGGATCAAGTAGTCATCGGTCGCATTCACAGATATGGTGCTTCCGTTAGGCCTCAATAGATGATGTTGTAAGCCTTGCTTCGGCCACCCTCCCTTCCTCCAAATTTGCGAGGGGTGTGGGGGATCGGCAGTCATACAGGATCCACCAAGGGAGGACCCGTGCCGCCACAGTCCCAAGGTGCTACAATCATCAAGATTGGAAACTATAGGAAATGCGACCATTTGCGACGGCCAGAAAAATTTGCGACAGCCCACCATCTCAAATAGATTAACTTACGACAGCCTGCACATGGCTGTCGCATGTTAAAAGGCCGTCGCAAATAGAACCTTAATTTGTGACGGCGAGCCTTAGTGCTGTCGCATATTATTTGGCCGTCGCAAATTGAAGCTTAATTTGCGACGACTGATCCTAGTACCATTGCAAATTATGTTATTTGCGACAGCAAACCCTAGCACCGTCGCAATTTAACAGCCCATCGCAAATTAAGGGGATATACCCCCAGCCCACATGGCCCGACTCCCATTTCCTCACGACGCCTCCGCCGCTTACTCCCGATGCCACCGCCGCCTACCTTTCTCTCCCTCCCGGCCGCCACCAATGCCCTATGCCGCCGCCGCTGCAAACCGTAACGCGACGCCACCCGCTGCTGCAAAGCATAGCAATGCAGCCGCCACTGCCCGACCCTGCCACCACCCGCCCACACTATTCACGCCGTCGCCGCTACCCACACTGCCATTGTTCATGCCACTGCCGCTGCTCACCCCGCCGCCGTCCACGTCCCCCGCCACCGCTGTCCATGCCACCGCCGCCACCGCAGCAATGTGATGTATGCATGTGATGTATGTGTGTGATGTATGGCATGACATGTGATGCCCACGCCGCCGCCGCTGTCCGTGCATCCGCCGCTGCCCACACCGCCACAGTCCACGCCACCGCTGCCCATGCATTAATTGTGTGATGTATTGCATTATGTTAACTTTCCTTCGTTGAATAATTAGATGTTTTATTGTTAATTTATTAGTTGATTATTTGTTGAATTGTTAATTAATTGATTCATAGAACAATTAGTTTCTAAAATGGTTTAATTATTTGATAATATTTTCGTCAAGACGGGTAAGGAGGCAAAAAAGCCACGGGGCTGCAAGCTCCCGCGCGTGGATGGCGGCCCTGATATAGCGTTCTCATCTTTCACCCACTTACGATGCCTAACCATAAAGCCGTCGTATGTTAAAGGCGGCCCGGGCGGGGCATAACGTGAAACGTCTGACTCAGTTCTCTGTTTCTCTTGTTCTTTCCTCCTCTCTCGTTCATTCCTCTTTCTCGTAAATGACTCAAAAATAAAAGATTAACGTAACATGTACAATATGTGAATGTGAAGTCGTTGATTCTAAGGCACAACATTGATGTCATGTATCAAGAGCATAACATGGCCGAATGTATCATAAGCACATGCATGGACATGATAGACAACGAAAGACAATTTAAAGGCTCCAAAGGATCTCGCTGAGCTTTGTAACCGTCCAACTCTTGAGCTCTCCGAAATTGGTGGTAACCACGCGCTTCTTTCTGTCTTCGACCTAAAGAAAAGAAAGAAGTTCTCAAATGGTTGCAAAGTGTGAAATTCCCTTACGGTTATGAAGCTAGTATAAGACGAGCTGTAAATGTGAAAACGGGAAAGCTCAATGGGTTGAAGAGTCATGATTATCACATAATCATGGAAAGACTTTCTGCATGTTATGTTTCGGGGCTACTTTGATGATTCGGTGTGGAACGTGTTAGCCGAGCTTAGCCACTTCTATAGACAACCCTGTGCTAAAAAAAGATCATGATAGAGATGATGAGTAAGTTGGAGAAGGAGATTCCAATACTATAGTGTAAGATGGAACTTTTCCTCTAGGGTTCTTCAATCCAATGCAACATCTCATAATCCATCTTCCACTTGAAGCAAAAGTGGGTGGTCCCGTGCAATATAGGTGGATGTATCATATTGAAAGAGCACTAAGATATCTAAAACTGATGGTTCATAACAGGGCAAGGGTTCAAGGGTGCATCGCCAAAGCTTTTACTCTTAAGGAAGTAGGATACTTCTCAAGTGTTTACATTGCAGAGGAACATAAAGTCAATACTTCGGCAATGCGGTACAATATGGATGAGCAACCTTCTTGTAGCGATCACTCAATTTTTGTAACAAGAGGCACTAATATTGGTAGTTACACTTCTTAGGACGTTAGCAAAGAAGAAAGGCGTGCTGCTTTTCTCTACATGTACGCTAATATGGATGAGATGGAGAAATATTTTGAGTAAGTGTCTGTCCTACATTTATGATAACCGACATATTTTGCAACACATCTATTCTAAAAGGTTCTCTTTTCGTACAATGAGTTCGGCAAGCAAAATTGGAGACATAGACAACAACCTGCGAGCAACAAACTAGAAAGGATGCGACGAGAAGGAATAAACGGAGGACCTAATTTTCTTTCCTGGTTTCGAAATCATGTAACGTTTTCTTGTTAAATTATCAGTATTAACAATGTTTTATTATAACTAACAAATATTTACAAAGTTTCTAATAAATTTATATCTTGTACGGTGCAATAAAGATGCCAACGTCCATGAAGATTTGCGACAACTATCCTATGGAGTGGTTAAAGTTAGATGTTATAGTCGATATGACATCAATGGCTTTCGATTCCGTACAACTCATTTTGAATCTCTTCGTCCTCTCGCGGCAACATGTAATACCAGAATTGTGTTGAGGGCAGTCG